>CM061556.1:255828301-258566039 GCA_030864225.1 Capsicum baccatum var. pendulum
GTCTTGGACTAAATGTAAATTTCTATTTTTCAGGAGGGTCTTGAACAGAAAGTAATTTCTCATTTTTCAGGAGGCTCCTGAATAAAAAGTAAAATCCCATTTTTTAGGAGGGTCCTGAACAGAAAATAAAATCCCATTTTTCTGGAAGTTACTGTATAGAAATTAAAATATCATTTTTCTGGAGAGTCCTGAACAGAAAGTAAGAATAAAGTAAAATCTCCTTTTTTTAGGAGGGTCCTAAACAGAAAGTAAAGTCCCATTTTGTAGGAGGGTCCTGGACAAAAAGTAAAATCCCATTTTTTAGGAGGGTGCTCGACAGAAAGTAAAGTCTTATTTTTCAGGAGGGTCCTTAACAGAAAGTAAAGTCCTATTTTTTGGTTGGTCCTGGACAGAAAGCTAAATCCTATTTTTTAGAAAGGTCCTGAATATAAATAAAATCCCATTTTTCTGGAGGGTCCTGAACATAAAGTAAAATCTCATTTTTCAGGAAGGTCCTGAACAAAAGTAAAGTCCTATTTTTTAGTAGGGTCCTGAACATAAAGTAAAATTCTATTTTTCCGGAAGGTCCTGAACAAAAGGTAAAATCCCATTTTTCAGGAGGGTCCTGAACAAAAGTAAATTCCTATTTTTAGGAGGGTCATGGACAGAAAGTAAAATTCAATTTTCTAGGAGGGTCCTAGACAAACAACAAAATCTCATTTTCGGGAGGGTCCTATACAGAATATAAAATCTCATTTTTCAGGAGAGTCCTATACAGAATATAAAATCTCATTTTTCAGGAGGGTCCCGAACAGAAAGTAATGTACTATTTTTCTGGAGGGTCCTGGACAGAAAGTAAAATTTTATTTTTTAGGAAGGTCCTAGAGAGAAAGTAAAGTCCCATTTTATAGGAGGGCCTAGAATGAAAGTAAAATTCTATTTTTTAAGAGAAACCTAGACAGGAAGTAAAATTCCATTTTTTAGGAGGGTCCTGAACATAAACTAAAGTCCCATTTTTCAGGATGGTCCTGGACAGAAAATAAAATTCCATTTTTCAGGAGGGTCTGGAATATAAAATGAAATCCTATTTTTAGGAGGGTCCTGAACAGAAAGTAAAATCCTATCTTTCAGGAGGGTCTTGGACAGAAACTAAAATCACATTATTTAGGAGGGTCCTGGATAGAAACTAAATTCCAATTTTTTAGGAGGGTCCTGGATATAAAGTAAATTCCCATTTTTAAGGAGGGTCGAGAACATAAAGTAAAATCCATATTTCAGGAGGGTCCTGAATATAAAGTAAATTCCCATTTTTCAGGAGAGTCCTGGACATAAAGTGAAATCTCATTCTCTCGGAGGGTCTTGGACTTAATGTAAATTTCTATTTTTCAGGAGGGTCTTGAACAGAAAGTTATTTCTCATTTTTTAGGAGGCTCCTGAATAGAAAGTAAAATCCCATTTTTTAGGAGGGTCCTGAACAGAAAATAAAATCCTATTTTTCTGGAAGTTCCTGTATAGAAATTAAAATCTTATTTTTCAGGAGAGTCCTGAACAGAAAGTAAGAATAAAGTAAAATCTCATTTTTTTAGGAGGGTCCTAAACAGAAAGTAAAGTCCCATTTTGTAGGAGGGTCCTGGACAAAAAGTAAAATCCCATTTTTCAGGAGGGTGCTCGACAGAAAGTAAAGTCTTATTTTTCAGGAGGGTCCTTAACAGAAAGTAAAGTCCTATTTTTTGGTTGGTCCTGGACAGAAAGCTAAATCCTATTTTTTAGAAAGGTCCTGAATATAAATAAAATCCCATTTTTCTGGAGGGTCCTGAACATAAAGTAAAATCTCATTTTTCAGGAAGGTCCTGAACAAAAGTTAAGTCCTATTTTTTAGTAGGGTCCTGAACATAAAGTAAAATTCTATTTTTCCGGAAGGTCCTGAACAAAAGGTAAAATCCCATTTTTCAGGAGGGTCCTGAACAAAAGTAAATTCCTATTTTTAGGAGGGTCAGGGACAGAAAGTAAAATTCAATTTTTTAGGAGGGTCCTAGACAAACAATAAAATCTCATTTTCGGGAGGGTCCTATACAGAATATAAAATCTCATTTTTCAGGAGAGTCCTATACAGAATATAAAATCTCATTTTTCAGGAGGGTCCCGAACAGAAAGTAATGTACTATTTTTCTGGAGGGTCCTGGACAGAAAGTAAAATTTTATTTTTTAGGAAGGTCCTAGAGAGAAAGTAAAGTCCCATTTTATAGGAGGGCCTAGAATGAAAGTAAAATTCTATTTTTTAAGAGAAACCTAGACAGAAAGTAAAATTCCCTTTTTCAGGAGGGTCCTGAACAGAAACTAAAGTCCCATTTTTCAGGATGGTCCTGGACAGAAAATAAAATTCCATTTTTCAGGAGGGTCTGGAATATAAAATGAAATCCTATTTTTAGGAGGGTCCTGAACAGAAAGTAAAATCCTATCTTTCAGGAGGGTCTTGGACAGAAAGTAAAATCACATTATTTAGGAGGGTCCTGGATAGAAAGTAAATTCCAATTTTTTAGGAGGGTCCTGGACATAAAGTAAATTCCCATTTTTAAGGAGGGTCGAGAACATAAAGTAAAATCCATATTTCAGGAGGGTCCTGAATATAAAGTAAATTCTCATTTTTCAGGAGAGTCCTGGACATAAAGTGATATGCATAGTTGGTTTTCGTTACTTCATATTTGCTTACTGTGATATGCCTGCTTGCATGAACATAGGTATTCTCTGTTAGTCTCTGGACAGTGTGTTTAAATATGAGCTCTCATATTAAGAATACTGTTAACTTGTCTTCTCAGGCAACCCCGATTGCCATAATTGAAAATGATCTTCAAAACTGGAGTATTCCAGAAGAATCTTTCAGTACCATTTATCAAATTGGAAAATTTAGTTTTTTGAAAAAACATAATATTAAGACCTCTGAGTCTACTGTAGCCATTAATAATTCTTTAGAAATTATTCAACTGTTCTATGAGTTAGATATAAACAGATTTAAAAATCAGTTTAATTATCTGCATGTTGGACTTGTTCAAGTAGCTATAAAGCCACTATTCCGATAGGGACTTGACATCCCAGTCTGTGCAATCCTAAGAGATGCTCGTCTTTTAAATTTTTACGATTCACTCTTAGGAGTAATTCAAAGTAACCTCGCCGACGGCCCGGTTTACTTTAACTGCTACCCCAATTTCTCGGTAGATATACATGATCCTAACATCATGGATGTTTTGACTCTTAATGTCAAAACAAAGAACATGAATAGTAAGGAAAATACCCGAGAAATAGCGATTATATACCGTGTATATTATCGCCTTATGGGTACTACTCTAGCCCCTAAAGCTAGATTTACGAGCCCTAAAGGGGTTACCACCCTCATGGAAGCAAACAAAGACCGTAGCACAGTCTTTGTTCCTAAGGCTCTTTTTTGGGATGATATTATCCGCAGTAACGATTGGCACTTTGAGAATATTACCCAACCCATTCGGATCTACTCCAAAAAATCTCAAATCGAACGGGTGATTTAACACCCTGATGGATCTATCGATCTTAAATTCCTAGGATTAGACTCGTCTCGGCATTCGTCGTTTTGCAGATCTGTCTCCACTCGTGCCTCAACTTCCAAACCCCGGGAGGGAAATGACGAGCATGAACCTGAACAGAAACCAAATAACAAGGGAAAGATTAGAGGAGTTGACTTCTCCGGTCCGGTACCTAAAGTTTATTACCAACAAAACGACAGGGTCCCCGAACCCGAAAATCTCTACGAGCCAGGAAGCCCAACTGCCTCAGAAATGGCTCCTCCTCCTCAAAAGGTTAGGACTGACACTAGTCTTCTCGTTATCAAAAATGATAATGAAGAATATTCCCCTGACCTCGCAGCCTTGAGGATCCGATGGAATCATCCAAAGGACACTCTTAAGCAAAAATGGTACATTAGTACCTATTCCAGCGAGCAACAAAAAGAGTTAGGAAGGCTATGGATAGCCGACATGAAAAGACTCCGATGCGATATGGAATTCTTCTTCTGGTTAGAGAAAACTGGAAAGATAGAAAACCAAGTTGAACCGCTTAACGTTATGGTTACCAGATGGTATACCCAACGAAACATGGTTATTGAGTCAACAACTCCTCCTTTAGAAGGTCTTAACATCCCCTTCTCCAACGAGGTCATAAAAGCTTCCCCCTTTAAAACCAAAAGTGAGAGAGCTACTTTGCATGTTAACAACAAAGACCTTGATAGGGTAATTGAACAAAACAATTACACTAATCAAGCTCTCCATACCATTTCTCAGCAAATTGAGAATTCCAAAAGAGCTTCCATTTCCGCTCCTTTGCCTACCAAAAGCATCCCGAATGCTAAACCCCTATCAAATCCTATCTTCAAAATCCCTGAATTTCAGAAAGATAAATTTCCTGATCTCAGTGACGATTTCAAACTCTCGGAGCAGATTTTGGAAAAAATCAATTCTAAACTGACTATGTTTAAAGTAGCCCAGCAAGGAGAATCCAGTTCTCCAAAACCATCCGAGAACAAACCAAGTTCTCCAAAGAACTCCCTCTCTAAACTAACCAATGAGAGATATAGTTTGAAAAAGAACTATTACAAAAAAACCTCTCCTCCTGACGTTCAATACGAGGAACTTGCGTACCTCTATACCGGAAATCATGACGGTAGGGGTATCACAGAATGGAATATTGATGGACTGGCAGAACACCAGATCTTCAATAAACTCCATGAAATGGTTGTACCTATTACGGCCTATAAAATCAAAGGATCCTCTAATAAGGGAGCTGCCACCATGGTTGTCTCGGGTTTCACCAGAATGATAAAACATTGGTGGGATAATTGTGTCCCTGAGGAAGATAAGAACCTCATTTATAATGCTACAACCACTGTGCAAACGGTGCGAGTTGTAAATGGTGAGGACACCACTGTGGAAGAGGTCCAGGAAGATGCCTGTGCCACTCTTCTTTACCACATTGCTCGACACTTTGTGGGTGAGCCAAAACTATTCCAAGTGGTCCTGGACAGAAACATAATCCTATTTTTCAAGTGGATCCTTAACATAAAGTAATGTCCTAATTTTTTTGTTGGTCCTGGACCGAAAGCAAAATCCTATTTTTCAGGAGGGTCCTGAATATAAATGAAATCCCATTTTTTGGAGAGTCCTGAACATAAAGTAAAATCTAATTTTAAAGAAAGGTCCTAAACAAAAGTAAATTCCCATTTTTAGGAGGGGCCAAAACAGAAATTAAAATCCTATTTTTCAGGAGGGTCAGAAACTGAAAGTAAAATTTCTTATTTTAGGAGGGTCCTAAACAAAAGTAAAATCCCATTTTCTAGAGGTCCTGGCACAAAAGTAAAATGCAATTTTTCAAGAGGGTCCTGAACAGAAAGTAAAATCCCATTTTTCAGGAGGGTCCTAAACATAAAGTAAGATCCGATTTTTCAAGAGGGCCTGAACATAAAGTAAAATCCCATTTTTCAGGAGGGTCCTAAACATAAAGTAAAATCCCATTTTTCAGAAGGGTCCTGAACAAAAAGAAAAATCTCATTTTTCAGGAGGGTCCTGAACAAAAAGTAAAATCCTATTTTTCAGGAGGGTCATGAATATAAAGAAAAATCCCATTTTTAAGGAGGGTCCTGAACATAAAGTAAAATCCATATTTCAGGAGGGTCCTGAATATAAAGAAAAATCCCATTTTTCAAGAGAGTCCTGGACATAAAGTAAAATCCCATTTTCTCGGAGAGTCCTGGACAAAATGTAAATTTCTATTTTTCAGGAGGGTCTTGAAAAGAAAGTAATTTCTCATTTTTTAGGAGAGTCCTAAACATAAAATAAATTCCATTTTTCAGGAGGGTCCTGGACAGAAAGTCAAATCCTATTTTTTAGGAGGGTGCTGAACAAAAAGTAATAGCCAATTTTTCAGCAGGGTCCTGAACATAAAGTAAAATCAAATTTTTCAGGGGGGTCCTGAACAGAACGTAAAATCCCATTTTTTTGGATGTTTCTGAACAGAAAGTAAAATTTTATTTTTCTGGAGGGTTCTGGACAGAAATTAAAATCCCATTTTTGTGGAGGGTCTTTGACAAAAAGTAAAGTCCCATTTTTTAGGAGGATCCTAAATATAAAGTAAAGTCTCATTATTCAGGAGAGTCCTGAGAAGAATGTAAAATCCCATTTGTCAGGAGGGTCCTGAACATAAAGTAAAATACCATTTTCCAGGAGGCTCCTGAACATAAAGTAAAATCCCATTTTTCAGAAGGGTCCTGAACAGAAAGTAAAATCTCATTTTTCAGGAGGGTCTTGAACAGAATGTAAAAATCCTATTTTTCAGGAGGATCCTGAATATATAAAAAAATCCCATTTTTTAGGAGTGTCCTGAACCTAAAGTAAAATCTATATTTCAGGAGGGTCTTGAATATAAAGAAAAATCCCATTTTTAAAGAGAGTCCTGGACAAAGTAAAATCCCATTTTTCCGGAGGGTCCTGGACAAAATGTAAATTTCCATTTTTCAGGAGGGTCTTGAAAAGAAAGTAATTTCTCATTTTTTAGGAGAGTCCTTAACATAAAGTAAAATTCCATTTTTCAGGAGGGTCCTGGACAGAAAGCAAAATACTATTTTTAAGGAAGCTCCTGAATATAAATGAAATCCCATTTTTCTGGATGTTCCTGAACATAAAGAAAAATCTCTTTTTTCAGGAAGGTCCTGAGCAAAAGTAAAGTCCTATTTTTTAGGGCGGTCCTGAACTTAAAGTAAAATCTAATTTTTCAGGAGGGTCCTGAACATAAAGTAAAATCCCATTTTTCAAGAGTGTTAGAACATAAATTAAAATCCTATTTTTCAGGAGGGGCCTGAACATTAAGTAAAATCCCATTTTTCTGGAGGGTCCTGAAAAAAAGTGAAGTTCCATTTTTTAGGAAGGTCCTAAACATAAAGTAAAATCCTATTTTTCAGGACGTCCTCCAGAGATGATAAAATCCCATTTTTCAGGAGGGTCCAGAACTGAAAATGAAGTCCCATTTTCTGGAGGATCCTAAACAGAAAGTAAATTTCTATTTTTTTGGAGAGTCCTGAACAGAAATTAAAATCCCATTTTCAGGAGGGCCCTGAAAACGAGTAAAATCCCATTTTTCAGGAGGGTCCTGAACAGAAAGTAAAATCCCATTTTTCTTGACGGACCTGAACAGAAAGTAAAATCTCTTTTTTTAGGAGGGACCGGAACATAATGTGAAATCTCATTTTTTAGTAGGGTCCTGAAAAAAAGGTTAAATCTCAGTTTTAAGAGGGTCCTGGACAGAATGTAAATTCCCATTATTTAGGAGGGTCCGGGACGAAAAGTAAAATCCTATTTTTCAGGAGGGTCCAAAACAGAAAGAAAAATCCCATTTTTTTTTAGGGGCCTGAACAGTAAGTAAAGTCTAATTTTTTAGGAGAGTTCTGAACAAAAAGTAAATTTCCATTTTTTTAGAGGGTCCTGGACATAAAGTAATATCCCATTTTTCAGGAGGGTCCTGAACAGAAAGTAATATCCCATTTTTCTGGAGGGTCCTAAACATGAAGTGAAATCCCATTTTTCTGGAGCGTCCGGAAAAGAAGGTAAAATCTAATTTTATTGGAGGGTTCTATATAGAAATTTAAATCCCTGTTTTTAGGAGGGCCCTGAACGTAAAGTGAAATCGCATTATTCAGGAGGTTCCTGAACAAAAGTAAAATCTTATTTTTTAAGAGGGTCCTGAACATAAAGTAAAATCCTATTTTTTAGGAGGTTCCTGGACAGAAGGTAAAATCCCATTTTTCAGGCGAGTCCAGAACAAAAGTAAAGTCCCATTTATCAGGAGAGTCCAGAACAGAAAGTAAAGTCCTATTTATCAGGAGGGTCCTGAATAAAAATTAAAATTTCATTTTTCAGGAGGGTCCTGAACAGAAAGTAAAATCCCATTTTCAGGAGGGTCCTGAACAATAAGTAAAATCCTATTTTTTTTGGATAGTCCTGAACATAAAGTAATATCTCTTTTTTCTGGAGGGTCCTGAACATAAAGTGAAATCCCATTTTTCAGGAGATTCCTAAACAAAAGGTAAAATCTCAATTTTTTAAGTGTGTCCTGGACATAAAGTAAATTCCCATTTTTCAGGAGGGTCCTGAACATAAAGTAAAATCCAGTTTTCAGGAGGGTCGTAAACTTAAAGTAAAATCCCATTTTTCAGGAGAGTCCTGGACATAAAGTAAAATGTCATTTTTCAGGAGGGTCCTGGAAAGAAAGTAAATTCCTATTTTTTCGGAGGGCTCTAAACAGAAAGTAAATTCCCATTTTTCAGGAGGGTCCTGAACATATAGTATAATCCCATTTTGCAGGAGGGTCTTGGACATAGAGAATAATTCCATTTTTCAGGAGGGTCCTCTATAGAAGTTAAAATCCCATTTTTCAGGAGGGTCTTCAATAGAAAGTAAAGTCCCATTTTTTAGGACGGTCCTGGATAGAAAGTAAAGTCCCATTTTTCAGAAGGATCATGGATAGAACGTAAAATCCCTTTTTTATGGAGGGTCTTGGACAGAAAGTAAAATCCCATTTTTCAGGAGGGTGGTCGACAGAAAGTAAAGTCTTATTTTTCAGGAGGGTCCTTAACAGAAAGTAAAGTCCTATTTTTTGGTTGGTCCTGGACAGAAAGCTAAATCCTATTTTTTAGAAAGGTCCTGAATATAAATAAAATCCCATTTTTCTGGAGGGTCCTGAACATAAAGTAAAATCTCATTTTTCAGGAAGGTCCTGAACAAAAGTAAAGTCCTATTTTTTAGTAGGGTCCTGAACATAAAGTAAAATTCTATTTTTCCGGAAGGTCCTGAACAAAAGGTAAAATCCCATTTTCAGGAGGGTCCTGAACAAAAGTAAATTCCTATTTTTAGGAGGGTCAGGGACAGAAAGTAAAATTCAATTTTTTAGGAGGGTCCTAGACAAACAATAAAATCTCATTTTCGGGAGGGTCCTATACAGAATATAAAATCTCATTTTTCAGGAGAGTCCTATACAGAATATAAAATCTCATTTTTCAGGAGGGTCCCGAACAGAAAGTAATGTACTATTTTTCTGGAGGGTCCTGGACAGAAAGTAAAATTTTATTTTTTAGGAAGGTCCTAGAGAGAAAGTAAAGTCCCATTTTATAGGAGGGCCTAGAATGAAAGTAAAATTCTATTTTTTAAGAGAAACCTAGACAGAAAGTAAAATTCCCTTTTTTAGGAGGGTCCTGAACAGAAACTAAAGTCCCATTTTTCAGGATGGTCCGGGACAGAAAATAAAATTCCATTTTTCAGGAGGGTCTGGAATATAAAATGAAATCCTATTTTTAGGAGGGTCCTGAACAGAAAGTAAAATCCTATCTTTCAGGAGGGTCTTGGACAGAAAGTAAAATCACATTATTTAGGAGGGTCCTGGATAGAAAGTAAATTCCTATTTTTTAGGAGGGTCCTGGACATAAAGTAAATTCCCATTTTTAAGGAGGGTCGAGAACATAAAGTAAAATCCATATTTCAGGAGGGTCCTGAATATAAAGTAAATTCTCATTTTTCAGGAGAGTCCTGGACATAAAGTGATATGCATAGTTGGTTTTCGTTACTTCATATTTGCTTACTGTGATATGCCTGCTTGCATGAACATAGGTATTCTCTGTTAGTCTCTGGACAGTGTGTTTAAATATGAGCTCTCATATTAAGAATACTGTTAACTTGTCTTCTCAGGCAACCCCGATTGCCATAATTGAAAATGATCTTCAAAACTGGAGTATTCCAGAAGAATCTTTCAGTACCATTTATCAAATTGGAAAATTTAGTTTTTTGAAAAAACATAATATTAAGACCTCTGAGTCTACTGTAGCCATTAATAATTCTTTAGAAATTATTCAACTGTTCTATGAGTTAGATATAAACAGATTTAAAAATCAGTTTAATTATCTGCATGTTGGACTTGTTCAAGTAGCTATAAAGCCACTATTCCGATAGGGACTTGACATCCCAGTCTGTGCAATCCTAAGAGATGCTCGTCTTTTAAATTTTTACGATTCACTCTTAGGAGTAATTCAAAGTAACCTCGCCGACGGCCCGGTTTACTTTAACTGCTACCCCAATTTCTCGGTAGATATACATGATCCTAACATCATGGATGTTTTGACTCTTAATGTCAAAACAAAGAACATGAATAGTAAGGAAAATACCCGAGAAATAGCGATTATATACCGTGTATATTATCGCCTTATGGGTACTACTCTAGCCCCTAAAGCTAGATTTACGAGCCCTAAAGGGGTTACCACCCTCATGGAAGCAAACAAAGACCGTAGCACAGTCTTTGTTCCTAAGGCTCTTGTTTGGGATAATATTCTCCGCAGTAACGATTGGCACTTTGAGAATATTACCCAACCCATTCGGATCTACTCCAAAAAATCTCAAATTGAACGGGTGATTCAACACCCTGATGGATCTATCGATCTTAAATTCCTAGGATTAGACTCGTCTCGGCATTCGTCGTTTCGTAGATCTGTCTCCACTCGTGCCTCAACTTCCAAACCCCGGGAGGGAAGTGACGAGCATGAACCTGAACCGAAACCAAATAACAAGGGAAAGATTAGAGGAGTTGACTTCTCCGGTCCGGTACCTAAAGTTTATTACCAACAAAACGACAGGGTCCCCGAACCCGAAAATCTCTACGAGCCAGGAAGCCCAACTGCCTCAGAAATGGCTCCTCCTCCTCAAAAGGTTAGGACTGACCCTAGTCTTCTCGTTATCAAAAATGATAATAAAGAATATTCCCCTGACCTCGCAGCCTTGAGGATCCGATGGAATCATCCAAAGGACACTCTTAAGCAAAAATGGTACATTAGTACCTATTCCAGCGAGCAACAAAAGGAGTTAGGAAGGTTATGGATAGCCGACATGAAAAGACTCCGATGCGATATGGAATTCTTCTTCTGGTTAGAGAAAACTGGAAAGATAGAAAACCAAGTTGAACCGCTTAACGTTATGGTTACCAGATGGTATACCCAACGAAACATGGTTATTGAGTCAACAACTCCTCCTTTAGAAGGTCTTAACATCCCCTTCTCCAACGAGGTCATAAAAGCTTCCCCCTTTAAAACCAAAAGTGAGAGAGCTACTTTGCATGTTAACAACAAAGACCTTGATAGGGTAATTGAACAAAACAATTACACTAATCAAGCTCTCCATACCATTTCTCAGCAAATAGAGAATTCCAAAAGAGCTTCCATTTCCGCTCTTTTGCCTACCAAAAGCATCCCGAATGCTAAACCCCTATCAAATCCTATCTTCAAAATCCCTGAATTTCAGAAAGATAAATTTCCTGATCTCAGTGACGATTTCAAACTCTCGGAGCAGATTTTGGAAAAAATCAATTCTAAACTGACTATGTTTAAAGTAGCCCAGCAAGGAGAATCCAGTTCTCCAAAACCATCCGAGAACAAACCAAGTTCTCCAAAGAACTCCCTCTCTAAACTAACCAATGAGAGATATAGTTTGAAAAAGAACTATTACAAAAAAACCTCTCCTCCTGACGTTCAATACGAGGAACTTGCGTACCTCTATACCGGAAATCATGACGGTAGGGGTATCACAGAATGGAATATTGATGGACTGGCAGAACACCAGATCTTCAATAAACTCCATGAAATGGTTGTACCTATTACGGCCTATAAAATCAAAGGATCCTCTAATAAGGGAGCTGCCACCATGGTTGTCTCGGGTTTCACCGGAATGATAAAACATTGGTGGGATAATTGTGTCCCTGAGGAAGATAAGAACCTCATTTATAATGCTACAACCACTGTGCAAACGGTGCGAGTTGTAAATGGTGAGGACACCACTGTGGAAGAGGTCCAGGAAGATGCCTGTGCCACTCTTCTTTACCACATTGCTCGACACTTTGTGGGTGAGCCAAAACTATTCCAAGTGGTCCTGGACAGAAACATAATCCTATTTTTCAAGTGGATCCTTAACATAAAGTAATGTCCTAATTTTTTTGTTGGTCCTGGACCGAAAGCAAAATCCTATTTTTCAGGAGGGTCCTGAATATAAATGAAATCCCATTTTTTGGAGAGTCCTGAACATAAAGTAAAATCTAATTTTAAAGAAAGGTCCTAAACAAAAGTAAATTCCCATTTTTAGGAGGGGCCAAAACAGAAATTAAAATCCTATTTTTCAGGAGGGTCAGAAACTGAAAGTAAAATTTCTTATTTTAGGAGGGTCCTAAACAAAAGTAAATTCCCATTTTCTAGAGGTCCTGGCACAAAAGTAAAATGCAATTTTTCAAGAGGGTCCTGAACAGAAAGTAAAATCCCATTTTTCAGGAGGGTCCTAAACATAAAGTAAGATCCGATTTTTCAAGAGGGCCTGAACATAAAGTAAAATCCCATTTTTCAGGAGGGTCCTAAACATAAAGTAAAATCCCATTTTTCAGAAGGGTCCTGAACAGAAAGAAAAATCTCATTTTTCAGGAGGGTCCTGAACAGAAAGTAAAATCCTATTTTTCAGGAGGGTCATGAATATAAAGAAAAATCCCATTTTTAAGGAGGGTCCTGAACATAAAGTAAAATCCATATTTCAGGAGGGTCCTGAATATAAAGAAAAATCCCATTTTTCAAGAGAGTCCTGGACATAAAGTAAAATCCCATTTTCTCGGAGAGTCCTGGACAAAATGTAAATTTCTATTTTTCAGGAGGGTCTTGAAAAGAAAGTAATTTCTCATTTTTTAGGAGAGTCCTAAACATAAAATAAATTCCATTTTTCAGGAGGGTCCTGGATAGAAAGTCAAATCCTATTTTTTAGCAGGGTGCTGAACAGAAAGTAATAGCCAATTTTTCAGCAGGGTCCTGAACATAAAGTAAAATCAAATTTTTCAGGGGGGTCCTGAACAGAACGTAAAATCCCATTTTTTTTGGATGTTTCTGAACAGAAAGTAAAATTTTATTTTTCTGAAGGGTTCTAGACAGAAATTAAAATCCCATTTTTGTGGAGGGTTTTGACAAAAAGTAAAGTCCCATTTTTTAGGAGGATCCTAAATATAAAGTAAAGTCTCATTATTCAGGAGAGTCCTGAGAAGAATGTAAAATCCCATTTGTCAGGAGGGTCCTGAACATAAAGTAAAATACCATTTTCCAGGAGGCTCCTGAACATAAAGTAAAATCCCATTTTTCAGAAGGGTCCTGAACAGAAAGTAAAATCTCATTTTTCAGGAGGGTCTTGAACAGAATGTAAAAATCCTATTTTTCAGGAGGATCCTGAATATATATAAAAATCCCATTTTTTAGGAGTGTCCTGAACCTAAAGTAAAATCTATATTTCAGGAGGGTCTTGAATATAAAGAAAAATCCCATTTTTAAAGAGAGTCCTGGACAAAGTAAAATCCCATTTTCCCGGAGGGTGAGGGTCTTGAAAAGAAAGTAATTTCTCATTTTTTAGGAGAGTCCTTAACATAAAGTAAAATTCCATTTTTCAGGAGGGTCCTGGACAGAAAGCAAAATACTATTTTTAAGGAAGCTCCTGAATATAAATGAAATCCCATTTTTCTGGATGTTCCTGAACATAAAGAAAAATCTCTTTTTTTAGGAAGGTCCTGAGCAAAAGTAAAGTCCTATTTTTTAGGGCGGTCCTGAACTTAAAGTAAAATCTAATTTTTCAGGAGGGTCCTGAACATAAAGTAAAATCCCATTTTTCAAGAGTGTCCTGAACATAAATTAAAATCCTATTTTTCAGGAGGGTCCTGAACATTAAGTAAAATCCCATTTTTCTGGAGGTCCTGAAAAAAAGTGAAGTTCCATTTTTTAGGAAGGTCCTAAACATATAGTAAAATCCTATTTTTCAGGACGTCCTCCAGAGATGATAAAATCCCATTTTTCAGGAGGGTCCAGAACTGAAAATGAAGTCCCATTTTCTGGAGGGTCCTAAACAGAAAGTAAATTTCTATTTTTTTGGAGTCCTGAACAGAAATTAAAATCCCATTTTCAGGAGGGCCCTGAAAACGAGTAAAATCCCATTTTTCAGGAGGGTCCTGAACAGAAAGTAAAATCCCATTTTTCTTGACGGACCTGAACAGAAAGTAAAATCTTTTTTTTTAGGAGGGACCGGAAAATAATGTGAAATCTCATTTTTTAGTAGGGTCCTGAAAAAAAGGTTAAATCTCATTTTTAAGAGGGTCGTGGACAGAATGTAAATTCCCATTATTTAGGAGGGTCCGGGACGAAAAGTAAAATCCTATTTTTCAGGAGGGTCCAAAACAGAAAGAAAAATCCCATTTTTTTTAGGGGCCTGAACAGTAAGTAAAGTCTAATTTTTAGGAGAGTTCTGAACAAAAAGTAAATTTCCATTTTTTTAGAGGGTCTTGGACATAAAGTAATATCCCATTTTTCAGGAGGGTTCTGAACAGAAAGTAATATCCCATTTTTCTGGAGGGTCCTAAACATGAAGTGAAATCCCATTTTTCTGGAGCGTCCGGAAAAGAAGGTAAAATCTAATTTTATTGGAGGGTTCTATATAGAAATTTAATTCCTTGTTTTTAGGAGGGCCCTGAACGTAAAGTGAAATCGCATTATTCAGGAGGTTCCTGAACAAAAGTAAAATCTTATTTTTTAAGAGGGTCCTGAACATAAAGTAAAATCCTATTTTTTAGGAGGTTCCTGGACAGAAGGTAAAATCCCATTTTTCAGGCGAGTCCAGAACAAAAGTAAAGTCCCATTTATCAGGAGAGTCCAGAACAGAAAGTAAAGTCCTATTTATCAGGAGGGTCCTGAATAAAAATTAAAATTCCATTTTTCAGGAGGGTCCTGAACAGAAAGTAAAATCCCATTTTCAGGAGGGTCCTGAACAATAAGTAAAATCCTATTTTTTGTGGATAGTCCTGAACATAAAGTAATATCTCTTTTTTCTGGAGGGTCCTGAACATAAAGTGAAATCCCATTTTTCAGGAGATTCCTAAACAAAAGGTAAAATCTCAATTTTTTAAGTGTGTCCTGGACATAAAGTAAATTCCCATTTTTCAGGAGGGTCCTGAACATAAAGTAAAATCCATTTTTCAGGAGGGTCGTAAACTTAAAGTAAAATCCCATTTTTCAGGAGAGTCCTGGACATAAAGTAAAATGCCATTTTTCAGGAAGGTCCTGGAAAGAAAGTAAATTCCTATTTTTTCGGAGGGCTCTAAACAGAAAGTAAATTCCCATTTTTCAGGAGGGTCCTGAACATATAGTATAATCCCATTTTGCAGGAGGGTCTTGGACATAGAGAATAATTCCATTTTTCAGGAGGGTCCTCTATAGAAGTTAAAATCCCATTTTTCAGGAGGGTCTTCAATAGAAAGTAAAGTCCCATTTTTTAGGACGGTCCTGGATAGAAAGTAAAGTTCCATTTTTCAGAAGGATCATGGATAGAACGTAAAATCCCTTTTTTATGGAGGGTCTTGGACAGAAAGTAAAGTCCTATTTTTCAGGAGGGTCTTGGACAGAAAGTAAAATCCCATTTTTCTGGAGGGTCCTGGACAGAAAGTACAATCCCATTTTTCAGGAGGTTCCTGTATAGAAATTAAAATCCCATTTTTAAGGAGGGTCCTGAATAAAAGTAAATTCCTATTTATTGGAGGGTCCTGGAGAGAAAGTCAAATTCCATTTTTCGAGGGGGGGTCCTCAGCAGAAAGTAAAATCCCATTTTTAAGGAGGATCCAGAATAAAAAGTAAAATCCCATTTTCCATGGGAGTCTTAGACAGAAAGTATAATCCCATTTTTCAGGAGGGTCCTAGATAGAAGGTAAAATCCCATTTTTCAGGAAGGTCCTGAATAGAAAGTAAAGTCCTATTTTTTAGGAAGGCGTTGGACAGAAAGTCAAATCCCATTTTTCAGGAGGGTCCGGGACAGAAATGAAAATTACATTTTTTAGGAGGGACCTGGACAGAATGTAAAATCCCATTTTTCAGGAGGGACCTGAACAGAAAGTAAAGTCCCATTTTTCAGGATGATTCTAGACAGAAAGTAAAATCTCATTTTTATGGAGGGTCTTGGAAAGAAAGTGAAGTCCCATTTTTTAAGAGGGTCCTGGACAAAAAGTAAAATCCCATTTTTCTGGCGGGTCCTTGACAGAAAGTAAAATCCCATTTTTCTGGAGGCTCCTGTATAGAAAGTAAAATCTCATTTTTCAGAAGGGTCCTGAATAGAAAGTAAATATAAAGTAAAATCTCATTTTTCAGGAGGGTCCTAAATAGAAAGTAAACTCCCATTTTTCTGAAGGGTCCGGAACAAAAAGTAAAATCTCATTTTTCTAGAAGGTCTTGAATATAAATAAAGTCCCATTTTTCTAGAGGGTCCTGAACATAAAGTAAAATCTCATTTTACAGGAAGGTCCTGAACAAAAGTAAAATGCCATTTTTCAGGAGAGTCCTGGACATAAAGTAAAATCCCATTTTTCTGGCGGGTCCTTGACAGAAAGTAAAATCCCATTTTTCTGGAGGCTCCTGTATAGAAAGTAAAATCTCATTTTTCAGAAGGGTCCTGAATAGAAAGTAAATATAAAGTAAAATCTCATTTTTCAGGAGGGTCCTAAATAGAAAGTAAACTCCCATTTTTCTGAAGGGTCCGGAACAAAAAGTAAAATCTCATTTTTCTAGAAGGTCTTGAATATAAATAAAGTCCCATTTTTCTAGAGGGTCCTGAACATAAAGTAAAATCTCATTTTACAGGAAGGTCCTGAACAAAAGTAAAATGCCATTTTTCAGGAGAGTCCTGGACATAAAGTAAAATACCATTTTTCAGGAGGGTCCTGGAAAGAAAGTAAATTCCTATTTTTTCGGAGGGCCCTAAACAGAAAGTAAATTCCCATTTTTCAGGAGGGTCCTGAACATATAGTATAATCCCATTTTCCAGGAGGGTCTTTGACATAGAGAATAATTCCATTTTTCAGGAGGGTCCTGTATAGAAGTTAAAATCCCATTTTTCAGGAGGGTCTTCAATAGAAAGTAAAGTCCCATTTCTTAGGACAATCCTGGATAGAAAGTAAAGTCCCATTTTTCAGAAAGATCATGGACAGAACGTAAAATCCCATTTTTATGGAGTGTCTTGGACAGAAAGTAAAGTCTTATTTTTCAGAAGGGTCTTGGACAGAAAGTAAAATCCTATTTTTCTGGAGGGTCCTGGACAGAAAGTACAATCCCATTTTTCAGGAGGTTCCTATATAGAAATTAAAATCCCATTTTTAAGGAGGGTCCTGAATAAAAGTAAATTCCTATTTATTGGAGGGTCCTGGAGAGAAAGTCAAATTCCATTTTTCGAGGGGGGGGGTCCTCAACAGAAAGTAAAATCCCATTTTTAAGGAGGATCCGGAACAAAAAGTAAAATCCCATTTTCCAGGGGAGTCTTAGATAGAAAGTATAATCCCATTTTTCAGGAGGGTCCTAGATAGAAGGTAAAATCCCATTTTTCAGGAAGGTCCTGAATAGAAAGTAAAGTCCTATTTTTTAGGAGGGCCTTGGACAGACAGTAAAATCCCGTTTTTCAGGAGGGTCCTTGACAAAAATGAAAATTACATTTTTTAGGAGGGACCTGGACAGAATGTAAAATCCCATTTTTCAGGAGGGACCCGAACAGAAAGTAAAGTCCCATTTTTCAGGATGATTCTAGACAGAAAGTAAAATCTCATTTTTATGGAGGGTCTTGGAAAGAAAGTGAAGTCCCATTTTTTAAGAGGTACTGGACAAAAAGTAAAATCCCATTTTTCTGGCGGGTCCTTGACAGAAAGTAAAATCCCATTTTTCTGGAGGTTCCTGTATAGAAAGTAAAATCTCATTTTTCAGAATGTTCCTGAATAGAAAGTAAAAATAAAGTAAAATCTCATTTTTTAGGAGGGTCCTAAATAGAAAGTAAACTCCCATTTTTCTGAAGGGTCCGGAACAAAAAGTAAAATCTCATTTTTCTAGAAGGTCATGAATATAAATAAAATCCCATTTTTCTGGAGGGTCCTGAACATAAAGTAAAATCTCATTTTACAGGAAGGTCCTGAACAAAAGTAAACTCGTATTTTTTGGGAGGGTCCTCAACCTAAAGTGAAATTCCATTTTTCCGAAGGGTCCTGAACCAAAGTTAAAATACCATTTTTTAGGAAGGGCCTGAACAAAAGTAAATTCCTATTTTTAGGAGGGTTCTGGACAAAAAGTAAAATCTCATTTTTTAGGAGGGTCCTGGACAGAAAGTAAATTCCCTTTTTCAGGAGGGTCCTGTACAGTATGTAAAATCTCATTTTTCAGGAGGTCCCGAACAGAAAGTAATGTACTACTTTTCAGGAGGGTCCTGTACAGAAAGTGAAATTTTATTTTTCAGGAAGGTCCTAGAGAGAAATTAAAGTCCCACTTTATAGGAGGGCCTGGATAGAAAGTAAAATCCCATTTTTTAGGAGAGACCTAGACAGAAACTAAAATTCCATTTTCAGGAGGGTCCTGAATAGAAAGTAAAGTCCCATTTTTCAGGATGGTCCTGGACAGAAAGTAAATTTCTATTTTTCAGGAGGGTCCTCAATGTAAAATGAAATCCTATTTTTAGGTGGGTCCTGAACAGAAAGTAAAATCCTATATTTCAGGGGGGTCTTGGATAGAAACTAAAATCCCATTTTTTAGAAGGGTCCTGGATAGAAAGTAAAATCCAATTTTTTAGGAGGGTCCTGGACATAAAGTAAATTCCTATTTCTAAGGAGGGTGTTGAACATAAAGTAAAATCCATATTTCAGGAGGGTCCTGAATATAAAGTAAAATCTCATTTTTCAGAAGATTCCTGGACAAAAAGTAAAATCCCATTTTCCCGAAGGGTCTTGGACAAAATGTAAATTTCCATTTTTCAGGAGGGTCCTAAACATAAAGTAAAATTCCATTTTTCAGGAGGGTCCTGGACAAATAGTAAAATCCTATTTATTAGGAGGATCCTGAACAGAAAGTAAAATCCAATTTTTTAGGAGGGTCCTGAACAGAAATTAAAATCCCACTTTTCAGGAGGGTCCTGAATAGAAAGTAAAATCCTATTTAACTAGAGGGTCCTTGACAGAAAATAAAATCCTATTTTTTGGAGGTTCCCGCATAGAAATTAAAATATCATTTCTCAGGAGGGTTCGGAACAGAAGGTAAAAATAAAGTAAAATCTCATTTTTAAGGAGTGTCCTAAACAGAAAATAAAGTCCCATATTTTAGGAGGGTCCTGGACAAAAAGTAAAATCCCATTTTTCAGGAGGGTCCTTTACAGAAAGTAAAGTCTTATTTTTCAGGAGGGTCCTGGACAGAAAGTAAAATCCCATTTTTCAGGAGGGTCCTGGACAGAAAAAAGAATCCTATTTTTCAATAGGGTCCTTAACAGAAAGTAAAGACCTAATTTTTTGGTTGGCCCTGGACAGAAAGCAAAATCCTATTTTTTAGGAAGGTTCTAAATATAAATAAAATCCTATGTTTCTAGAGGGTTCTGAACATAAAGTAAAATCTTATTTTTCAGGAAGGTCCTGAACAAAAGTAAAGTCCTATTTTTTAGGAGGGTCCTGAACATAAAGTGAAATTCCATTTTTCCGGAGGGTCCTGAACAAAAGGTAAAATCCCATTTTTTAGGAGGGTCCTGAACAAATGTAAATTCCCATTAATAAGAGGGTCCTGGAGAGAAAGTAAAATCCCATTTTTTAGAAGGGTCCTAAGCAGAAGGTACAATCCCATTTTTTAGGAGGGTCCTGAACAAAAGTAAAGTCCTATTTTTTTGGAGTGTCCTGAGCATAAAGTTAAATTTCAATTTTTCGGAGGGTCCTGAACAAAAGGTTAAATCCCATTTTTCAGGAGGGTCCTGAAAAAAAGTAAATTCCCATTTATAGGAGGGTCCTGGGGAGAAAGTGAAATCCCATTTTTTAGGAGGGTCCTAAACAGAAGGTTTATTCCCATTTTTCAGGAGGGTCCTGAACAAAAGTGAAGTCTCATTTTATAGGAGGGTCCTTAAAAGAAAGTAAAGTCTCATTTTTTAGGAGGGTCCTGAACAAAAAGTAAAATGCCATTTTCCAGGAGGGACCTGAACAAAAAGTAAAATCCCATTTTTCTTGAGGGTCCTGAACAAAACTAAAATCCCATTTTCTGGATGGCATTGAACAAAAGTCAAATTCCATTTTTAGAAAGGGTACCGAACAGAAGTTAAATTCCCATTTTTTAGGAGGGTCCTAAACCAAATTAAAATCCCATTTTTCAGGAGGCTCCTGAACAGAAAGCAAAATCCCATTTTTCAGGAGGGTCCTTAACAGTAAGTAAAATCTCATTTTCCAGACAGGTCCTGAACAGAAAGTCATATTCCATTTTTCAGGGGGGTCCTGAACATAAAGTAAAATCCCATTTTTCAGGAGGATCCTGAACAGAAAGTAAAATCCCATTTTCCAGGAGGGTGTTGGACAGAAAGTACTATCCCATTTTTCAGGAGGGTCCTAGATAGAAGGTAAAATCCCATATTTCAGGAGACTCCTGAATAGAAAGTAAATTCCTATTTTTTCGGAGGGCCTTGGACAGAAAATAAAATCCTATTTTCAGGAGGGTCCTGAAAAGAAATGAAAATACCATTTTTTAGGAGGGACCTGGACAGAATGTAAAATCCTATTTTTCAGGAGGGTCCTTAAAAGTAAAGTCCCATTTGTCAGGAGTATTCTAGACAGAAAGTAAAATCCCATTTATATAGAGGTTCTTGGATAGAAAGTAAAGTTCCATTTTTCAGGAGGGTCCTGGACAGAAAGTAAAATCCCATTTCTCTGGAAGGTCCTGGATAGAAAGTAAAATCTTATTTTTCTGGAGGGTCCTGAACAGAAAGTAAAAAGAAAGTAAAATCTCATTTTTTAAGGGGGTCCTAAACAGAAAGTAAAGTCCCATTTTTCAGGAGGGTCCTGGACAAAAAGTAAAATCCCATTTTTCAGGAAGGTCCTTGACAAAAACTAAAGTCTAATTTTTCAGGAGGGTCCTGGACAGAAAGTAAAATCCTATTTTTCAGGAGGGTCCTGGACAGAAAAAATAATCCTATTTTTCAAGAGGGTCCTTAACAGAAAGTAAAGTCCTACTTTTTTGGTTGGTCCTGGACAGAAAGCTAAATCCTATTTTTTAGGAAGGTCCTGAATTTTAATCAAATCCCATTTTTCTGGAGGGTCCTGAATATAAAGTAAAATCTCATTTTTCAGAAAGGTCCTGAACAAAAGTAAAGTTCTATTTTTTAGGAGGGTCCTGAACATAAAGTGAAATTTCATTTTTTCGGAGGGTCCTGAACAAAAGGCAAAAATCCTATTTCTCAGGAGGGTCCTGACCAAAAGTAAATTCCTATTTTTAGGAGGGTCCTGGACAGAAAGTAAAATTCCATTTTTTAGGAGGGTCCTAGACAAACAGTAAAATCCCATTTTCAGGAGGGTCCTATGCAGAATGTAAAATCTCATTTTTTAGGAGGGTCCCGAACAGAAAGTAAAATTCTATTTTATAGGAGGGCCTGGACAGAAAGTAAAATTCTATTTTTTAGAAGAGACCTAGACAGAAAGTAAAATTCCATTTTTTAAGAGGGTCCTGAACAGAAAGTAAAGTCTCATTTTTCAGGATGGTCCTGGCCTGAAAATAAAATTCCATTTTCAGTAGGGTCCTGAATATAGAATGTAATCCTATTTTTAGGACGGTCCTGAAAAGAAAGTAAAATCCTATCTATCAGGGGGGTCTTGGGCAGAAAGTAAAATCACATTCTTTAGGAGTGTCCTGGATAGAAAGTAAAATCTAATTTTTTAGGAGGGTCCTGGACATAAAGTAAATTCCCATTTTTCCGGAGGGTCCTGAACAAAAGGTAAAATCCTATTTTTCAGGAGGGTCCTGAACAATAGTAAATTCCCATTTATAGGAGGGTCCTGCGGAGAAAGTAAAATCCCATTTTTTAGGAGGGTCCTAAACAGAAGGTTCAATCCCATTTTTCAGGAGGGTCCTGAACAAAAGTAAAGTCTCATTTTTCAGGAGGGTCCTTAACAGAAAGTAAAGTCTCATTTTTTAGGAGGGTGCTGAACAAAAAGTAAAATGCCATTTTCCAGGAGGGTCTTGAACCGAAAGTAAAATGCCATTTTTCTGGAGGGTCCTGAACAAAAGTAAAATCCCATTTTCTGGATGGCCTTGAAAAAAAGTAAAATTCAATTTTTAGAAATGGTCCCGAACAGAAGGTAAATTCCCATTTTTCAGGAGCGTCCTAAACAAAATTAAAATCCCATTTATCTGGAGGCTCCTTAAAAGAAAGCAAAATCCCATTTTTCAGGAGTGTCCTTGACAGTAAGTAAAATTGCTTTTTCCAGAAACGTCTTGAACAGAAAGTCACATTCCATTTTTCAGGGGTGTCCTGAACAGAAAGTAATATCCCACTTTTCAGGAGGGTCCTGAACAAAAGTAAATTCCCATTTACAGGAGGGTCCTAGGGAGAAAGTATTATCCCATTTTTCAGGAGGGTCCTAAACAGAAGGTTCAATCCCATTTTTCAGGAGGGTCCTGAACAAAAGTAAAGTCTCATTTATCTGGAGGGTCCTTAACAGAAATTAAAGTCTCATTTTTTAGAAGAGTCCTGAACAAAAAGTAAAATGGCATTTTCCAGGAGGGTCTTGAATATAAAATGAAATCCTATTTTTAGGAGGGTTCTGAACAAAAAGAAAAATCCTATCTTTAAGGAGGGTCTTGGACAGAAAGTAAAATCTCATTTTTAGGAGGGTCTTGGATAGAAAATAAAATCTAATTTTTTAGGAGGGTCCTGGACATAAAGTAAATTCCCATTTTTAAGGAGGGTCCTGAACATTAAGTAAAATCCATATTTCAGGAGGGTCCTGAATATAAAGTAAAACCCCATTTTTCAGGAGAGTCCTGGACAAAAAGTAAAATCCCATTTTCCCGGAGGGTCTTGGACAAAATATAAATTTCCATTTTTCAGGAGGGTCTTGAACAGAAAGTAATTTCTCATTTTTCAGGAGGGTCCTGAACAGAAAGTAAAATCCCATTATTTAGGAGGGTCCTGAACAGAAAGTAAAATCCCATTTTTCTGGAGGTTCCTGAACATAAAGTAAATTCTCATTTTTCAGCAGGGTCCTCGACAGAAAGTAAAGTCTTATTTTTTAGGAGGGTCCTGGACATAAAGTAAAATCCTATTTTTCAGGAAGGTCCTGGACAGAATAAATAATCCAATTTTTCAAGAGGGTCCTTAACAGAAAGTAAAGTCCTATTTTTTTGGTTGGTCTTGGACAGAAAGCAAAATCCTTATTTTCAGGAAGGTCCTGCATATAAATAAATTCCCATTTTTCTGGAGGGTCCTGAACATAATGTAAACTCTCATTTTTCAGGAAGGTCTTGAACAAAATTAAAGTCCTATTTTTTAGGAGGGTCCTAAACATAAAGTGAAATTCTATTTTTCTGGAGGGTCCAGAACAGAAGGTAAAATACCATTTTTCAGGAAGGTCCTGAACAAAAGAAAAGTCTCATTTTTCAGGAGGGTCCTTAACAGAAAGTAAATTCTCATTTTTTAGAAGGGTCCTGAACAAAAAGTAAAATGCCATTTTCAAGGAGGGTCCTGAACAGAAAGTAAAATGCCATTTTTTTGGAGGGTCCTGAACAAAAGTAAAATCCCATTTTCTAGATTGCCTTGAACAAAAGTAAAATTCCATTTTTCAGAAGGGTCCCGAACAAAAGGTAAATTCCCATTTTCCAGGAGGGTCCTGAACAAAATTAAAATCCCATTTTTCAGGAGGTTCCTGAAAATAATGTCACATTCCATTTTTTGGGAGGTTCCTGAATAAAAAGTAAAATCCCATTTTCTAGGAGGATCTTGAACAGAAAGTAAAAACCCATTTTCCAGGAGGGTCTTGCACAGAAAGTATAATCCCATTTTTTAGGAGGGTCCTAGATAGAAGGTAAAATCCCATTTTTCAGTAGAGTCCTGAATAGAAAGTCAAGTCCTATTTTTTTGGAGGGCCTTGGACTGAAAATAAAATCTCATTTTTCAGGAGGGTCCTGGAAAGAAATGAAAATACCATTTTTCAGGAGGGACCTGGACAGAATATAAAATCCCATTTTTCAGGAGGGTCCTGAAAAGTAAAGTCCCACTTTTCAGGAGTATTCTAGACAGAGAGTAAAATCCCATTTTTATGGAGGGTCTTGGTCAGAAAGTAAACTCCCATTTTTCAGGAGGGTCCTGGATAGAAAGTAAAATCCCATTTTTCTAGAGGGTCCTGGACAGAAAGTAAAATCCCAATTTTCTGGAAGTTCCTGTATAGAAAGTAAAATCTCATTTTTCTGGATGGTTCTGAACAGAAAGTAAAAATAAAGTAAAATCTCATTTTTTAAGAGGTCCTAAACAGAAACTAAAGTCCCATTTTTCAGGAGGGTCCTGGACAAAAAGTAAAATCCCATTTTTCAGGAGGTTCCATGACAAAAAGTAAAGCCTTATTTTTCAGGAGGGTCCTTAACAGAAAGTAAAGTCCTATTTTTTGGTTGGTCCTGGAAAGAAAGCTAAATCCTATTTTTTAGAAAGGTACTGAATATAAATAAAATCCCATTTTTCTGGAGGGTCCTGAACATAAAGTAAAATCTCATTTTTCAGGAAGGTCCTGAACAAAAGTAAAGTCCTATTTTTTAGTAGGGTCCTGAACATAAAGTAAAATTCTATTTTTCCGGAAGGTCCTGAACAAAAGGTAAAATCCCATTTTTCAGGAGGGTCCTGAACAAAAGTAAATTCCTATTTTTAGGAGGGTCTGGGACAGAAAGTAAAATTCAATTTTTTAGGAGGGTCCTAGACAAACAATAAAATCCCATTTTCGGGAGGGTCCTATACAGAATATAAAATCTCATTTTTCAGGAGAGTCCTATACAGAATATAAAATCTCATTTTTCAGGAGGGTCCCGAACAGAAAGTAATGTACTATTTTTCTGGAGGGTCCTGGACAAAAAGTAAAATTTTATTTTTTAGGAAGGTCCTAGAGAGAAAGTAAAGTCCCATTTTTCAGGATGGTCCTGGACAGAAAATAAAATTCCATTTTTCAGGAGGGTCTGGAATATAAAATGAAATCCTATTTTTAGGAGGGTCCTGAACAGAAAGTAAAATCCTATCTTTCAGGAGGGTCTTGGACAGAAAGTAAAATCCCATTATTTAGGAGGGTCCTGGATAGAAAGTAAATTCCAATTTTTTAGGAGGGTCCTGGACATAAAGTAAATTCTCATTTTTAAGGAGGGTCCAGAACATAAAGTAAAATCCATATTTCAGGAGGGTCCTGAATATAAAGTAAATTCCCATTTTTCAGGAGAGTCCTGGACATAAAGTGAAATTCCATTCTCTCGGAGGGTCTTGGACTAAATGTAAATTTCTATTTTTCAGGAGGGTCTTGAACAGAAAGTAATTTCTCATTTTTCAGGAGGCTCCTGAATAGAAAGTAAAATCCCATTTTTTAGGATTGTCCTGAACAGAAAATAAAATACCATTTTTTTGGAAGTTCCTGTATAGAAATTAAAATCTCATTTTTCAGGAGAGTCCAGAACAGAAAGTAAGAATAAAGTAAAATCTCATTTTTTTAGGAGGGTCCTAAACAGAAAGTAAAGTCCCATTTTGTAGGATGGTCCTGGACAAAAAGTAAAATCCCATTTTTCAGGAGGGTGCTCGACAGAAAGTAAAGTCTTATTTTTCAGGAGGGTCCTTAACAGAAAGTAAAGTCCTATTTTTTGGTTGGTCCTGGACAGAAAGATAAATCCTATTTTCTAGAAAGGTCCTGAATATAAATAAAATCCCATTTTTCTGGAGGGTCCTGAACATAAAGTAAAATCTCATTTTTCAGGAAGGTCCTGAACAAAAGTAAAGTCCTATTTTTTAGTAGGGTCCTGAACATAAAGTAAAATTCTATTTTTCCAGAAGGTCCTGAACAAAAGGTAAAATCCCAATTTTTAGGAGGGTCCTGAATAAAAGTAAATTCCTATTTTTAGGAGGGTCAGGGACAGAAAGTAAAATTCAATTTTTTAGAAGGGTCCTAGACAAACAGTAAAATCCCATTTTCAGAAGGGTCCTATACAGAATATAAAATCTCATTTTTCAGGAGAGTCCTATACAGAATATAAAATCTCATTTTTCAGGAGGGTCCCGAACAGAAAGTAATGTACTATTTCTCTGGATGGTCCTGGACAGAAAGTAAAATTTTATTTTTTAGGAAGGTCCTAGAGAGAAAGTAAAGTCCCATTCTATAGGAGGGCCTAGAAAGAAAGTAAAATTCTATTTTTTAAGAGAAACCTAGACAGAAAGTAAAATTCCATTTTTCAGGAGGGTCCTGAACAGAAACTAAAGTCCCATTTTTCAGGATGGTCCTGGACAGATAATAAAATTCTATTTTTCAGGTGGGTCTGGAATATAAAATGAAATCCTATTTTTAGGAGGGTCCTGAACAGAAAGTAAAATCCTATCTTTCAGGAGGGTCTTGGACAGAAAGTAAAATCCCATTATTTAGGAGGGTCCTGGATAGAAAGTAAATTCCAATTTTTTAGGAGTGTCCTGGAAATAAAGTAAATTCCCATTTTTAAGGAGGGTCAAGAACATAAAGTAAAATACATATTTCAGGAGGGTCCTGAATATAAAGTAAATTCCCATTTTTCAGGAGAGTCCTGGACATAAAGTGAAATCCCATTCTCTCGGAGGGTCTTGGACTAAATGTAAATTTCTATTTTTCAGGAGGGTCTTGAACATAAAGTAATTTCTCATTTTTCAGGAGGCTCCTGAATAGAAAGTAAAATCCCATTTTTTAGGAGGGTCCTGAACAGAAAATAAAATCCCATTTTTCTGGAAGTTCCTGTATAGAAATTAAAATCTCATTTTTCAGGAGAGTCCTGAACAGAAAGTAAGAATAAAGTAAAATCTCATTTTTTTAGGAGGGTCCTAAACAGAAAGTAAAGTCCCATTTTGTAGGATGGTCCTGGACAAAAAGTAAAATCCCATTTTTCAGGAGGGTGCTCGACAGAAAGTAAAGTCTTATTTTTCAGGAGGGTCCTTAACAAGAAGTAAAGTCCTATTTTTTGGTTGGTCCTGGACAGAAAGATAAATCCTATTTTCTAGAAAGGTCCTAAATATAAATAAAATCCCATTTTTCTGGAGGGTCCTGAACATAAAGTAAAATCTCATTTTTCAGGAAGGTCCTGAACAAAAGTAAAGTCCTATTTTTTAGTAGGGTCCTGAACATAAAGTAAAATTCTATTTTTCCGGAAGGTCCTGAACAAAAGGTAAAATCCTAATTTTTAGGAGGGTCCTAAATAAAAGTAAATTCCTATTTTTAGGAGGGTCAGGGACAGAAAGTAAAATTCAATTTTTTAGAAGGGTCCTAGACAAACAGTAAAATCCCATTTTCAGAAGGGTCCTATACAGAATATAAAATCTCATTTTTCAGGAGAGTCCAATACAAAATATAAAATCTAATTTTTTAGGAGGGTCCCGAACAGAAAGTAATGTACTATTTTTCTGGAGGGTCCTGGACAGAAAGTAAAATTTTATTTTTTAGGAAGGTCCTAGAGAGAAAGTAAAGTCCCATTTTATTGGAGGGCCTAGAAAGAAAGTAAAATTTTATTTTTTAAGAGAAACCTAGACAGAAAGTAAAATTAAATTTTTCAAGAGGGTCCTGAACAGAAACTAAAGTCCCATATTTCAGGATGGTCCTGGACAGAAAATAAAATTCCATTTTTCAGGAGGGTCTGGAATATAAAATGAAATCCTATTTTTTGGAGGGTCCTGAACAGAAAGTAAAATCCTATCTTTCAGGAGGGTCTTGGACAGAAAGTAAAATCCCATTATTTAGGAGGGTCCTGGATAGAAAGTAAATTCCAATTTTTTAGGAGGGTCCTGGACATAAAGTAAATTCCCATTTTTAAGGACGGTCCAGAACATAAAGTAAAATCCATATTTCAGGAGGGTCCTGAATATAAAGTAAATTCCCATTTTTCAGGAGAGTCCTGGACATAAAGTGAAATCCCATTCTCTCGGAGGGTCTTGGTCTAAATGTAAATTTCCATTTTTCAGGAGGGTCTTGAACAGAAAGTAATTTTTCATTTTACAGGAGGCTCCTAAATAGAAAGTAAAATCCCATTTTTTAGGAGGGTCCTGAACAGAAAGTAAAATTGCATTTTTCTGGAAGTTCCTGTATAGAAATTAAAATCTCATTTTTCAGGAGAGTCCTGAACAGAAAGTAAAAATAAAGTAAAATCTCATTTTTTTAGGAGGGTCCTAAACAGAAAGTAAAGTCCCATTTTGTAGGAGGGTCCTGGACAAAAAGTAAAATCCCATTTTTCAGGAGGGTCCTCGACAGAAAGTAAAGTCTTATTTTTCAGGAGGGTCTTGGACATAAAGTAAAATCCTATTTTTTAGGAAGGTCCTGGACAGAATAAATAATCCAATTTTTCAAGAGGGTCCTTAACAGAAAGTAAAGTCCTATTTTTTTGGGTTGTCTTGGACAGAAAGTAAAATCATATTTTTCAGGAAGGTCCTGCATATAAATAAATTTCCATTTTTCTGGAGGGTCCTGAACATAAAGTAAAATCTCATTTTTCAGGAAGGTCCTGAACAAAAGTAAAGTCCTATTTTTTAGGAGGGTCCTGAACATAAAGTAAAATTCCATATTTCCGGAGGGTCCTGAACAAAAGGTAAAATCCCATTTTTCAGGAGGGTCCTGAACAAAAGAAAAGTCTCATTTTTCAGGAGGGTCCTTAACAGAAAGTAAATTCTCATTTTTTAGGAGGGTCCTGAATAAAACGTAAAATGCCATTTTCAAGGAGGGTCCTGAACAGAAAGTAAAATGCCATTTTTCTGGAGGGTCCTGAACAAAAGAAAAATCCCATTTTCTAGATGTCCTTGAACAAAAGTAAAATTCCATTTTTCAGAAGGGTCCCGAACAGAAGGTAAATTCCCATTTTTTAGGAGGGTCCTTAACAAAATTAAAATCCCATTTTTCAGGAGGTTCCTGAACAGAAAGTCACATTCCATTTTTTAAGTGGGGTCCTGAATAAAAAGTAATATCCCATTTTCTAAGAGGATCTTGAACAAAAAGTAAAAACCCATTTTCCAGGAGGGTCTTGGACAGAAAGTATAATCCAATTTTTCACGAGGGTCCTAGATAGAAGGTAAAATCGCATTTTTCAGGAGGGTCCTAGAAAGAAATGAAAATACCATTTTTCAGGAGGGACCTGGACAGAATATAAAATCCCATTTTTCAAGAGGGTCCTTAAAAGTAAAGTCCCACTTTTCAGGAGGATTCTGGACAGAAAGTAAAATCCCATTTTTATGGAGGGTCTTGGACAGAAAGTAAACTCCCATTTTTCAGGAGGGTCCTGAATAGAAAGCAAAATCCCATTTTTCTAGAGGGTCCTGGACAGAAAGTAAAATCCCATATTTCTAAAGGTTCCTGTATAGAAAGTACAATCTCATTTTTCTGGAGGGTTCTGAACAGAAAGTAAAAATAAAGTAAAATCTCATTTTTTAGGGGGGTCCTAAACAGAAAGTAAAGTCCCAATTTTCAGGATGGTCCTGGACAAAAAGTAAAATCCCATTTTTTCAGGAGGTTCCTTGACATAAAGTAAAGTCTTATTTTTTTTAGGAGGGTTCTGGACAGAAAGTAAAATCCTATTTTTCAGGAGGGTCCTGGACAGAAAAAATAATCCTATTTTTCAAAAGGGTCCTTAACAGAAAGTAAAGTCCTATTTTATGGTTGGTCCTGGACAGAAAGCTAAATCCTATTTTTTAGGAAGGTCCTGAATATAAATAAAATCCCATTTTTCTGGAGGGTCCTGAACATAAAGTAAAATCTCATTTTTCAGGAAGGTCCTGAACAAAAGTAAAGTCCTATTTTTTTGGAGGGTCCTGAACATAAACTAAAATTCTATTTTTTCGTAAGGTCCTCAACAAAAGGTAAAATCCCATTTTTCAGGAGGGTCCTGAACAAAAGTAAATTCCTATTTTTAGGAGGGTTAGGGACAGAAAGTAAAATTCCATTTTTTAGGAGGGTCCTAGACAAACAGTAAAATCCCATTTTTTGGAGGGTCCTATACAGAATATAAAATCTCATTTTTCAAAAGGGTCCTATGCAGAATATAAAATCTCATTTTTCAGAAGGGTCCCGAACAGAAAGTAATGTACTATTTTTCAGAAGGGTCCTGGACAGAAAGTAAATTTTTATTCTTTAGGAAGGTCCTAGAGAGAATGTAAAGTCCCATTTTATAGGAGGGCCTAGAAAGAAAGTAAAATTATATTTTTTAAGAGAAACCTAGACAGAAAGTAAAATTCCATTTTTCAGGATGGTCCTGAACAGAAACTAAAGTCCCATTTTTCAGGATGGTCCTGGAAAGAAAATAAAATTCCATTTTTCAGGAGGGTCTGGAATATAAAATGAAATCCTATTTTTAGGAGGGTCCTGAACAGAGAGTAAAATCCAATCTTTCAGGAGGGTCTTGGACAGAAAGTAAAATCCCATTATTTAGGAGGTTCCTGGATAGAAAGTAAAATCCAATTTTTTAGGAGGGTCCTGGACATAAAGTAAATTCCCATTTTTAAGGAGGGTCCAGAACATAAAGTAAAATCCATATTTCAGAAGGGTCCTGAATATAAAGTAAATTCCCATTTTTCCGGAGAGTCCTGGACATATAGTGAAATCCCATTCTCTCGGAGGGTCTTGAACTAAATGTAAATTTAAATTTTTTAGGAGGGTCTTGAACAGAAAGTACTTTCTCAATTTTCAGGAGGGTCCTAAACAGAATGTAAAATCCGATTTTTTAGGAGGGTCCTGAACAGGAAGTAAAATCCCATTTTTCTGGAGGTTCCTGTGTAGAAATTAAAATCTCATTTTTCAGGAGAATCCTGAACAGAAAGTAAAAATAAAGTAAAATCTCATTTTTTAGGAGGGTCCTAAACAGAAAGTAAAGTCCCATATTGTAGGAGGGTCCTGGACAAAAAGTAAAATCCCATTATTCAGGAGGGTCCTCGACAGAAAGTAAAGTCTTATTTTTCAGGAGGGTCCTGGACATAAAGTAAAATCCTATTTTTCAGGAAGGTCCTGGACAGAATAAATAATCAAATTTTTACGAGGGTCCTTAACAGAAAGTAAAGTCCTATTTTTTTGGTTGGTCTTGGACAGAAAGCAAAATCCTTATTTTCAGGAGGGTCTTGGACATAAAGTAAAATCCTATTTTTTAGGAAGGTCCTGGACAGAATAAATAATCCAATTTTTCAAGAGGGTCCTTAACAGAAAGTAAAGTCCTATTTTTTTGGGTTGTCTTGGACAGAAAGTAAAATCATATTTTTCAGGAAGGTCCTGCATATAAATAAATTTCCATTTTTCTGGAGGGTCCTGAACATAAAGTAAAATCTCATTTTTCAGGAATGTCTTGAACAAAAGTAAAGTCCTATTTTTTAGGAGGGTCCTGAACATAAAGTGAAATTCCATTTTTCCGGAGAGTCCTGAACAGAAGGTAAAATCCCATTTTTCAGGAAGGTCCTGAACAAAAGAAAAGTCTCATTTTTCAGGAGGGTCCTTAACAGAAAGTAAATTCTCATTTTTTAGGAGGATCCTGAACAAAAAGTAAAATGCCATTTTCAAGGAGGATCCTGAATAAAAAGTAAAATGCCATTTTTCTGGAGGGTCTTGAACAAAAGTAAAATCTCATTTTCTAGATGGCCTTGAACAAAAGTAAAATTCCATTTTTCGGAAGGGTCCCGAACAGAAGGTAAATTCCCATTTTTCAGGAGAGTCCTTACCAAAATTAAAATCCCATTTTTCAGGAGGTTCCTGAACAGAAAGTCACATTCCATTTTTCAGGGGGGTCCTGAATAAAAAGTAAAATCCCATTTTCTAGGAGGATCTTGTAGAGAAAGTAAAAACCCATTTTTCAGGAGGGTCTTGAACAGAAAGTATAATCCCATTTTTCAGGAGGGTCCTAGATAGAAGGTAAAATCCCATTTTTCAAGAGGGTCCTGAATAGAAAGTGAAGTACTATTTTTTCGGAGGGCCTTGGACTGAAAATAAAATCCCATTTTTCAGGAGGGTCCTGGAAAGAAATGAAAATACCATTTTTCAGGAGGGACCTGGACAAAAAATAAAATTCCATTTTTCAGGAGGGTCTTGAAAAGTAAAGTCCCACTTTTCAGGAGGATTCTAGACAGAAAGTAAAATCCCATTTTTATGGAGGGTCTTGGACAGAAAGTAAACTCTTATTTTTCAGGAGGGTCCTGGACAGAAAGTAAAATCCCATTATTCTAGAGGGTCCTGGATAGAAAGTAAAATCCAATTTTTCTGGAGGTTCCTGTATAGAAGGTAAAATCTCATTTTTCTGGAGGGTTCTGAACAGAAAGTAAAAACAAAGTAAAATCACATTTTTTAAAAGGGTCCTAAACAGAAAGTAAAGTCCCATTTTTCAGGAAGGTCCTGGACAAAAAGTAAAATCCCATTTTTCAGGAGGTTCCTTGACAAAAAGTAAAGTCTTATTTTTCAAGAGGGTCCTGAAAAGAAAGTAATGTACTATTTTTCAGGAGGGTCCTGGACAGAAAGTAAAATTTTATTTTTTATGAAGGTCCTAGAGAGAAAGTAAAGTCCCATTTTATAGGAGGGCCTAGAAAGAAAGTAAAATTCTTTTTTTTTAAGAGAAACCTAGACAGAAATTAAAATTCCATTTTTCAGGAGGGTCCTGAACAGAAACTAAAGTCCCATTTTTTAGGATGGTCCTGGACAGAAAATAAAATTCCATTTTTCAGGAGGGTCTGGAATATAAAATGTAAATCCTACTTTTAGGAGGGTTCTGAACAGAAACTAAAATCCTATCTTTCAGGAGGGTCCTGGATAGAAAGTAAAATCCAATTTTTTAGGAGGGTCCTGGACATAAAGTAAATTTCCATTTTTAAGGAGGGTCCAGAACATAAAGTAAAATCCATATTTCAGGAGGGTCCTGAATATAAAGTAAATTCCCATTTTTCAGGAGAGTCCTGGACATAAAGTGAAATCCCATTCTCTCGGAGGGTCTTGGACTAAATGTAAATTTCCATTTTTTAGGAGGGTGTTGAACAAAAAGTAATTTCTCATTTTTCAGGAGGGTCCTGAACAGAAAGTAAAATCTCATTTTTTAGGAGGGTCCTGAATAAAAAGTGAAATCCCATTTTTTCTGGAAGTTGCTGTATAGAAATTAAAATGTCATTTTTCAGGAGAGTCCTGAACAGAAAGTAAAAATAAAGTAAAATCTTATTTTTTAGGAGTGTCCTAAACAGAAAGTAAAGTCCCATTTTGTAGGAGGGTCCTGGACAAAAAGTAAAATCCCATTTTTCAGGAGGGTCCTCGACAGAAAGTAATGTCTTATTTTTATGGAGGGTCCTGGACATACAGTAAAATCCTATTTTTCAGGAAGGTCCTGGACAGAATAAATAATCCAATTTTTTAAGAGGGTCCTTAGCAGAAAGTAAAGTCCTATTTTTTTGGTTGGTCTTGGACAGAAAGCAAAATCCTTATTTTCAGGAAAGTCCTGCATATAAATAAATTCCGATTTTTCTGGAGGGTCCAGAACATAAAGTAAAATCTCATTTTTCAGGAAGGTCCTGAACAAAAGTAAAGTCCTATTTTTTAGGAGGGTCCTGAACATAAAGTGAAATTCCATTTTTCCGGTGGGTCCCGAACAGAAGGTAAAATCCCATTTTTCAGGAAGGTCCTGAACAAAAGAAAAGTCTCATTTTTCAGGAGGGTCCTTAACAGAAAGTAAATTCTCATTTTTTAGGAGGGTCCTGAACAAAAAGTAAAATGCCATTTTCAAGGAGGGTCCTGAACAGAAAGTAAAATGCCATTTTTCTAGAGGGTCCTGAACAAAAGTAAAATCTCATTTTGCTAGATGGCCTTGAAAAAAAAGTAAAATTCCATTTTTCAGAAGGGTCCCGAACAGAAGGTAAATTCCCATTTTTCAGGAAGGTCCTTGACAAAATTAAATTCCCATTTTTTAGGAGATTCCTGAACAGAAAGTCACATTCCATTTTTTAGGGGGGTCCTGAATAAAAAGTAAAATCCCATTTTCTAGGAGGATCTTGAACAGAAAGTAAAAACCCATTTTCCAGGAGGGTCTTGGACAGAAAGTATAATCCAATTTTTCACGAGGGTCCTAGATAGAATGTAAAATCGCATTTTTCAGGAGGGTCCTGAATAGAAAGTCAAGTCCTATTTTTTTGGAGGGCCTTGGACTGAAAATAAAATCCCATTTTTCAGGAGGGTCCTGGAAAGAAACGAAAATACCATTATTCAGGAGGGACCAAGACAGAATTTAAAATCCCATTTTTCAGGAGGGTCCTGAAAAGTAAAGTCCCACTTTTTAGGAGGATTCTAGACAGAAAGTAAAATCCCATTTTTATGGAGGGACTTGGACAGAAAGTAATCTCTCATTTTTCAGGAGGGTCCTGGACAGAAAGTAAAATCCCATTTTTCTAGAGGGTCCTAGACAGAAAGTAAAATCCAATTTTTCTGTAGGTTCCTGTATAGAAAGTAAAAACTCATTTTTCTGGAGGGTTCTGAACAGAAAGTAAAAATAAAGTAAAAAACCTTTTTTAAAAAGGGTCCTAAACAGAAAGTAAAGTCCCATTTTTCAGGAAGGTCCTGGACAAAAAGTAAAATCCCATTTTTCAGGAGGTTCCTTGATAAAAAGTAAAGTCTTATTTTTCAGGAGGGTCATGGACAGAAAGTAAAATCCTATTTTTCAGGAGGGTCCTGGACATAAAAATAATCCTATTTTTCAAAAGGGCCCTTAGCAGAAAGTAAAGTCCTATTTTGTGGTTGGTCCTGGACAGAAAGTTAAATCCTATTTTTTTAGGAAGTTCCTGAATATAAATAAAATCCCATTTTTCTGGAGGGTCCTGAACATAAAGTAAAATCTCATTTTTCATGAAGGTCCTGAACAAAAGTAAAGTCCTATTTTTTAGGAGGGTCCTGAACATAAAGTAAAATTTTATTTTTTCGTAAGGTCCTCAACAAAAGGTAAAATCCCATTTTTCAGGAGGGTCCTGAACAAAAGTAAATTCCTATTTTTAGGAGGGTCAGGGAAAGAAAGTAAAATACCATTTTTTAGGAGGGTCCTAGACAAACAGTAAAATTGAATTTTCAGGAGGGTCCTATACAGAATATAAAATCTCATTTTTTAGGAGGGTCCCAAACAGAAAGTAATGTACTATTTTTCTGGAGGGTCCTGCACAGAAAGTAAAATTTTTTTTTTTAGGAATGTCCTATAGAGAAAGTAAAGTCCCATGTTATAGGAGGGCCTAGAAAGAAAGTAAAATTCTATTTTTTAAGATAAACCTAGACAGAAAGTAAAATTCCATTTTTCATGAGGGTCCTGAACAGAAACTAAAGTCCCATTTTTCAGGATGGTCCTGGAAAGAAAATAAAATTCCATTTTTTAGGAGGGTCTGGAATATAAAATGAAATCCTATTTTTAAGAGGGTCCTAAACAAAAAGTAAAATCCTATCTTTCAGGAGGGTCTTGGACAGAAAGTAAAATCACATTATTTAGGAGGGTCCTGGATAGAAAGTAAAATCCATTTTTTTAGGAGGGTTCTGGACATAAAGTAAATTCCCATTTTTAAGGAAGGTCCAGAACATAAAGTAAAATCCATATTTCAGGAGGGTCCTGAATATAAAGTAAATTCCCATTTTTCAGGAGAGTCCTGGACATAAAGTAAAATCCCATTTTCTCGGAGGGTCTTGGACAAAATGTAAATTTCCATTTTTCAGGAGGGTCTTGAACAGAAAGTAATTTCTCATTTTTCAGGAGGGTCCTGAACAGAAAATAAAATCCCATTTTTTAGGAGGGTCCTGAACAGAAAGTAAAATCCCATTTTTCTGGAGGTTCCTGTATAGAAATTAAAATCTCATTTTTCAGGAGAGTTCTGAACAGAAAGTAAAAATAAAGTAAAATCTCATTTTTTAGGAGGGTCCTAAACAGAAATTAAAGTCCCATTTTGTAGGAGGGTCCTGGACAATAAGTAAAATCCCATTTTTCAGGAGGGTCCTCGACAGAAAGTAAAGTCTTATTTTTAAGGAGGGTCCTGGACATAAAGTAAAATCCTATTTTTCAGGATGGTCCTGGACAGAATAAATAATCCAATTTTTCAAGAGGGTACTTAACAGAAAATAAAGTCCTATTTTTTTGGTTGGTCTTGGACTGAAAGCAAAATCCTTATTTTCTGGAAAGTCCTGCATATAAATAAATTCCCATTTTTCTGGAGGGTCCTGAATATAAAGTAAAATCTCATTTTTCAGGAAGGTCCTGAACAAAAGTAAAGTCCTATTTTTTAGGAGGGTCCTGAACCTAAAGTGAAATTCCATTTTTCCGGAGGGTCCTGAACAGAAGGTAAAATCCCATTTTTTAGGAAGGTCCTGAACAAATGAAAAGTCTCATTTTTCAGGAGGGTCCTTAACAAAAAGTAAATTCTCATTTTTTAGGAGGGTCCTGAACAAAAAGTAAAATGCCATTTTCAAGGAGGGTCCTGAAAAGAAAGTAAAATGCCATTTTTCTGGAGGGTCCTGAACAAATGTAAAATCCCATATTCTAGATGGCCTTAAACAAAAGTAAAATTTCATTTTTCAGAAGGATCCCGAACAGAAGGTAAATTCCCATTTTTCAGGAGAGTCCTTAACAAAATTTAAATCTCATTTTTCAGGAGGTTCCTTAACAGAATGTCACATTCCATTTTTCAGGGGGGTCCTGAATAAAAAGTAAAATCCCATTTTCTAGGAGGATCTTGTAGAGAAAGTAAAAACCCATTTTCCAGGAGGGTCTTGAACAGAAAGTATAATCCCATTTTTCAGGAGGGTCCTAGATAGAAGGTAAAATCTTATTTTTCAAGAGGGTCCTGAATAGAAAGTCCAGTCCTATTTTTTCGGAGGGACTTGGACTGAAAATAAAATTCCATTTTTCAGGAGGGTCCTGAAAAGAAAAGAAAATACCATTTTTCAGGAGGGACCTGGACAGAATATAAAATCCCATTTTTCAGGAGGGTCCTGAAAAGTAAAGTCCCACTTTTCAGGAGGATTCTAGACAGAAAGTAAAATCCCATTTTTATGGAGGGTCTTAGACAGAAAGTAAACTCTCATTTTTCAGGAGGGTCCTGCACAGAAAGTAAAATCCCATTTTTCTAGAAGGTCCTGGACAGAAAGTAAAATCCAATTTTTCTGGAGGTTCCTGTATAGAAAGTAAAATCTCATTTTTCTAGAGGGTCCTGGACAGAAAGTAAAATCCAATTTTTCTGGAGGTTCCTGTATAGAAAGTAAAATCTCATTTTTCTAGAGGGTTCTGAACAGAAAGTAAAAATAAAGTAAAATCTCATTTTTTTAAAAGGGTCCTAAACAGAAAGTAAAGTCCCATTTTTCAGGAAGGTCCTAGACAAAAAGTAAAATCCCATTTTTCAGTAGGTTCCTTGACAAAAAGTAAAGTCTCATTTTTCAGGAGGGTCCTGGACAGAAAGTAAAATCCTATTTTTCAGGAGGGTCCTGGACAGAAAAATAATCCTATTTTTCAAAAGGGTCCTTAACAGAAAGTAAAGTCCTATTGTTTGGTTGGTCCTGGACAGAAAGCTAAATCCTATTTTTTAGGAAGGTCCTGAATATAAATAAAATCCCATTTTTCTGGAGGGTCCTGAACATAAAGTAAAATCTCATTTTTCAGGAAGGTCCTGAACAAAAGTAAAGTCCTATTCTTTAGGAGAGTCCTGAACATAAAGTAAAATTCTATTTTTCCGGAAGATCCTGAACAAAAGGTAAAATCCCATTTTTTTCAGGAGGGTCCTGAACAAAAGTAAATTCCTATTTTTAGGAGGGTCAGGGACAAAAAGTAAAATTCCATTTTTTAGGAAGGTCCTAGACAAACAGTAAAATTCCATTTTCAGGAGGGTCCTATACAGAATATAAAATCTCATTTTTCTAGAGGGTCCTATACAGAATATAAAATCTAATTTTTTAGGAGGGTCCCCAACAGAAAGTAATGTACTATTTTTCAGGAGGGTCCTGCACAGAAAGTAAAATTTTATTTTTTAGAAAGGTCCTAGAGAGAAAGTAAAGTCCCATTTTATAGGAGGGCCTAGAAAGAAAATAAAATTCTATTTTTTAAGAGAAACCTAGAAAGAAAGTAAAATTCCATTTTTCATGAGGGTCCTGAACAGAAACTAAAGTCCAATTTTTCAGGATGGTCCTGGACAGAAAATAAAATTCCATTTTTCAGGAGGGTCTGGAATATAAAATGAAATCCTATTTTTAGGAGGGTCCTGAACAGAAAGTAAAATCCTATCTTTCAGGAGGGTCTTGGACAGAAAGTAAAATCACATTATTTAGGAGGGTCCTTGATAGAAAGTAAATTTCAATTTTTTAGGAGGGTCCTGGACATAAAGTAAATTCCCATTTTTAAGGAGGGTCGAGAACATAAAGTAAAATCCATATTTCAGGAGGGTCCTGAATATAAAGTAAATTCTCATTTTTCAGGAGAGTCCTGAACATAAAGTAAAATCCCATTTTCTCGGAGGGTCTTGGACAAAATGTAAATTTCCATTTTTCAGGAGGGTCTTGAACAGAAACTAATTTCTCATTTTTCAGGAGGGTCCTGAACAGATAATAAAATCCCATTTTTTAAGAGGGTCCTGAACAGAAAGTAAAATCCCATTTTTCTGGAGGTTCCTGTATAGAAATTAAAATCTCATTTTTCAGGAGAGTTCTGAACAGAAAGTAAAAATAAAGTAAAATCTCATTTTTTAGGAGGGTCCTAAACAGAAAGTAAAGTCTCATTTTTTAGGAGGGTCCTGGACAAAAAGTAAAATCCCATTTTTCAGGAGGGTCTTCGACAGAAAGTAAAGTCTTATTTTTCAGGAGGTCCTAGACAGAAAGTAAAATCCTATTTTTCCGGAAGGTTCTGGACAGAAAAAATAATCCTATTGTTCAAGAGTGTCCTTAACAGAAAGTATAGTCTTATTTTTTTGGTTGGTCTTGGAAAGAAAGCAAAATCCTATTTTTTAGGAAGGTCCTAAATATAAATAAAATCTCATTTTTTGGAGGGTCCTGAACATAAAGTAAAATCTTATTTTTCAGGAAGGTCCTGAACAAAAGTAAACTCCTTTTTTTTTGGAGGGTCCTGAGCATAAAGTGAAATTCCATTTTTCCGGAGGGTCCTAAACAAAAGGTAAAATCCCATTTTTCAGGAGGGTCTTAAACAAAAGTAAATTCCCATTTATAGGAGGGTCCTGGGGAGAAAGTGAAATCCCATTTTTAGTAGGTTCCTAAACAGAAGGATCAATCCCATTTTTCAGGAGGGTCCTAAACAAAAGTAAAGTCTCATTTTTCAGGAGGGTCCTTAACAGAAAGTAAAGTCTCATTTTTTAGGAGTGTCCTGAACAAAGGGTAAAATGCCATTTGCCAGGAGGGTCCTGAACAGAAAGTAAAAAGCCATTTTTCTGGAGGGCCCTGAACAAAAGTAAAATCCCATTTTCTGGATAGCCTTGAACAAATGTAAAATTCCATTTTTAGAAAGGGTCCCAAACAGAAGGTAACTTCCCTTTTTTCTGGAGGGTGCTGAACAAAATTAAAATCCCATTTTTCAGGAGGCTCCTGAACAGAAAGCAAAATCCCATTTTTCAGAAGGGTCCTTAACAGTAAGTAAAATCTCATTTTCTAAAAAGGTCCTGAAAAGAAATTCACATTCTATTTTTCAGGAAGGTCCTGGACAAAAAAAATAATCCTATTTTTTAAGAGGGTCCTTAACAGAAAGTAAAGTCCTATTTTTTTGGTTGGACCTGGACAGAAAGAAAAACCCTATTTTTCAGGAAGGTCCTGAATATAAAAAAAATTCCATTTTTCTAGAGGGTCCTTAACATAAAGTAAAATCTCATTTTTCAGGATGGTCCTGAACAAAAGTAAAGTCCTATTTTCTAGGAGGATCTTGTAGAGAAAGTAAAAACCCATTTTCCAGGAGGGTCTTGAACAGAAAGTATAATCCCATTTTTCAGGAGGGTCCTAGATAGAAGGTAAAATCTTATTTTTCAAGAGGGTCCTGAATAGAAAGTCCAGTCCTATTTTTTCGGAGGGACTTGGACTGAAAATAAAATTCCATTTTTCAGGAGGGTCCTGAAAAGAAAAGAAAATACCATTTTTCAGGAGGGACCTGGACAGAATATAAAATCCCATTTTTCAGGAGGGTCCTGAAAAGTAAAGTCCCACTTTTCAGGAGGATTCTAGACAGAAAGTAAAATCCCATTTTTATGGAGGGTCTTAGACAGAAAGTAAACTCTCATTTTTCAGGAGGGTCCTGCACAGAAAGTAAAATCCCATTTTTCTAGAAGGTCCTGGACAGAAAGTAAAATCCAATTTTTCTGGAGGTTCCTGTATAGAAAGTAAAATCTCATTTTTCTAGAGGGTCCTGGACAGAAAGTAAAATCCAATTTTTCTGGAGGTTCCTGTATAGAAAGTAAAATCTCATTTTTCTAGAGGGTTCTGAACAGAAAGTAAAAATAAAGTAAAATCTCATTTTTTTAAAAGGGTCCTAAACAGAAAGTAAAGTCCCATTTTTCAGGAAGGTCCTAGACAAAAAGTAAAATCCCATTTTTCAGTAGGTTCCTTGACAAAAAGTAAAGTCTCATTTTTCAGGAGGGTCCTGGACAGAAAGTAAAATCCTATTTTTCAGGAGGGTCCTGGACAGAAAAATAATCCTATTTTTCAAAAGGGTCCTTAACAGAAAGTAAAGTCCTATTGTTTGGTTGGTCCTGGACAGAAAGCTAAATCCTATTTTTTAGGAAGGTCCTGAATATAAATAAAATCCCATTTTTCTGGAGGGTCCTGAACATAAAGTAAAATCTCATTTTTCAGGAAGGTCCTGAACAAAAGTAAAGTCCTATTCTTTAGGAGAGTCCTGAACATAAAGTAAAATTCTATTTTTCCGGAAGATCCTGAACAAAAGGTAAAATCCCATTTTTTTCAGGAGGGTCCTGAACAAAAGTAAATTCCTATTTTTAGGAGGGTCAGGGACAAAAAGTAAAATTCCATTTTTTAGGAAGGTCCTAGACAAACAGTAAAATTCCATTTTCAGGAGGGTCCTATACAGAATATAAAATCTCATTTTTCTGGAGGGTCCTATACAGAATATAAAATCTAATTTTTTAGGAGGGTCCCCAACAGAAAGTAATGTACTATTTTTCAGGAGGGTCCTGCACAGAAAGTAAAATTTTATTTTTTAGAAAGGTCCTAGAGAGAAAGTAAAGTCCCATTTTATAGGAGGGCCTAGAAAGAAAATAAAATTCTATTTTTTAAGAGAAACCTAGAAAGAAAGTAAAATTCCATTTTTCATGAGGGTCCTGAACAGAAACTAAAGTCCAATTTTTCAGGATGGTCCTGGACAGAAAATAAAATTCCATTTTTCAGGAGGGTCTGGAATATAAAATGAAATCCTATTTTTAGGAGGGTCCTGAACAGAAAGTAAAATCCTATCTTTCAGGAGGGTCTTGGACAGAAAGTAAAATCACATTATTTAGGAGGGTCCTTGATAGAAAGTAAATTTCAATTTTTTAGGAGGGTCCTGGACATAAAGTAAATTCCCATTTTTAAGGAGGGTCGAGAACATAAAGTAAAATCCATATTTCAGGAGGGTCCTGAATATAAAGTAAATTCTCATTTTTCAGGAGAGTCCTGAACATAAAGTAAAATCCCATTTTCTCGGAGGGTCTTGGACAAAATGTAAATTTCCATTTTTCAGGAGGGTCTTGAACAGAAACTAATTTCTCATTTTTCAGGAGGGTCCTGAACAGATAATAAAATCCCATTTTTTAAGAGGGTCCTGAACAGAAAGTAAAATCCCATTTTTCTGGAGGTTCCTGTATAGAAATTAAAATCTCATTTTTCAGGAGAGTTCTGAACAGAAAGTAAAAATAAAGTAAAATCTCATTTTTTAGGAGGGTCCTAAACAGAAAGTAAAGTCTCATTTTTTAGGAGGGTCCTGGACAAAAAGTAAAATCCCATTTTTCAGGAGGGTCTTCGACAGAAAGTAAAGTCTTATTTTTCAGGAGGTCCTAGACAGAAAGTAAAATCCTATTTTTCCGGAAGGTTCTGGACAGAAAAAATAATCCTATTGTTCAAGAGTGTCCTTAACAGAAAGTATAGTCTTATTTTTTTGGTTGGTCTTGGAAAGAAAGCAAAATCCTATTTTTTAGGAAGGTCCTAAATATAAATAAAATCTCATTTTTTGGAGGGTCCTGAACATAAAGTAAAATCTTATTTTTCAGGAAGGTCCTGAACAAAAGTAAACTCCTTTTTTTTTGGAGGGTCCTGAGCATAAAGTGAAATTCCATTTTTCCGGAGGGTCCTAAACAAAAGGTAAAATCCCATTTTTCAGGAGGGTCTTAAACAAAAGTAAATTCCCATTTATAGGAGGGTCCTGGGGAGAAAGTGAAATCCCATTTTTAGTAGGTTCCTAAACAGAAGGATCAATCCCATTTTTCAGGAGGGTCCTAAACAAAAGTAAAGTCTCATTTTTCAGGAGGGTCCTTAACAGAAAGTAAAGTCTCATTTTTTAGGAGTGTCCTGAACAAAGGGTAAAATGCCATTTGCCAGGAGGGTCCTGAACAGAAAGTAAAAAGCCATTTTTCTGGAGGGCCCTGAACAAAAGTAAAATCCCATTTTCTGGATAGCCTTGAACAAATGTAAAATTCCATTTTTAGAAAGGGTCCCAAACAGAAGGTAACTTCCCTTTTTTCTGGAGGGTGCTGAACAAAATTAAAATCCCATTTTTCAGGAGGCTCCTGAACAGAAAGCAAAATCCCATTTTTCAGAAGGGTCCTTAACAGTAAGTAAAATCTCATTTTCTAAAAAGGTCCTGAAAAGAAATTCACATTCTATTTTTCAGGAAGGTCCTGGACAAAAAAAATAATCCTATTTTTTAAGAGGGTCCTTAACAGAAAGTAAAGTCCTATTTTTTTGGTTGGACCTGGACAGAAAGAAAAACCCTATTTTTCAGGAAGGTCCTGAATATAAAAAAAATTCCATTTTTCTAGAGGGTCCTTAACATAAAGTAAAATCTCATTTTTCAGGATGGTCCTGAACAAAAGTAAAGTCCTATTTTCTAGGAGGATCTTGTAGAGAAAGTAAAAACCCATTTTCCAGGAGGGTCTTGAACAGAAAGTATAATCCCATTTTTCAGGAGGGTCCTAGATAGAAGGTAAAATCTTATTTTTCAAGAGGGTCCTGAATAGAAAGTCCAGTCCTATTTTTTCGGAGGGACTTGGACTGAAAATAAAATTCCATTTTTCAGGAGGGTCCTGAAAAGAAAAGAAAATACCATTTTTCAGGAGGGACCTGGACAGAATATAAAATCCCATTTTTCAGGAGGGTCCTGAAAAGTAAAGTCCCACTTTTCAGGAGGATTCTAGACAGAAAGTAAAATCCCATTTTTATGGAGGGTCTTAGACAGAAAGTAAACTCTCATTTTTCAGGAGGGTCCTGCACAGAAAGTAAAATCCCATTTTTCTAGAAGGTCCTGGACAGAAAGTAAAATCCAATTTTTCTGGAGGTTCCTGTATAGAAAGTAAAATCTCATTTTTCTAGAGGGTCCTGGACAGAAAGTAAAATCCAATTTTTCTGGAGGTTCCTGTATAGAAAGTAAAATCTCATTTTTCTAGAGGGTTCTGAACAGAAAGTAAAAATAAAGTAAAATCTCATTTTTTTAAAAGGGTCCTAAACAGAAAGTAAAGTCCCATTTTTCAGGAAGGTCCTAGACAAAAAGTAAAATCCCATTTTTCAGTAGGTTCCTTGACAAAAAGTAAAGTCTCATTTTTCAGGAGGGTCCTGGACAGAAAGTAAAATCCTATTTTTCAGGAGGGTCCTGGACAGAAAAATAATCCTATTTTTCAAAAGGGTCCTTAACAGAAAGTAAAGTCCTATTGTTTGGTTGGTCCTGGACAGAAAGCTAAATCCTATTTTTTAGGAAGGTCCTGAATATAAATAAAATCCCATTTTTCTGGAGGGTCCTGAACATAAAGTAAAATCTCATTTTTCAGGAAGGTCCTGAACAAAAGTAAAGTCCTATTCTTTAGGAGAGTCCTGAACATAAAGTAAAATTCTATTTTTCCGGAAGATCCTGAACAAAAGGTAAAATCCCATTTTTTTCAGGAGGGTCCTGAACAAAAGTAAATTCCTATTTTTAGGAGGGTCAGGGACAAAAAGTAAAATTCCATTTTTTAGGAAGGTCCTAGACAAACAGTAAAATTCCATTTTCAGGAGGGTCCTATACAGAATATAAAATCTCATTTTTCTGGAGGGTCCTATACAGAATATAAAATCTAATTTTTTAGGAGGGTCCCCAACAGAAAGTAATGTACTATTTTTCAGGAGGGTCCTGCACAGAAAGTAAAATTTTATTTTTTAGAAAGGTCCTAGAGAGAAAGTAAAGTCCCATTTTATAGGAGGGCCTAGAAAGAAAATAAAATTCTATTTTTTAAGAGAAACCTAGAAAGAAAGTAAAATTCCATTTTTCATGAGGGTCCTGAACAGAAACTAAAGTCCCATTTTTCAGGATGGTCCTGGACAGAAAATAAAATTCCATTTTTCAGGAGGGTCTGGAATATAAAATGAAATCCTATTTTTAGGAGGGTCCTGAACAGAAAGTAAAATCCTATCTTTCAGGAGGGTCTTGGACAGAAAGTAAAATCACATTATTTAGGAGGGTCCTTGATAGAAAGTAAATTTCAATTTTTTAGGAGGGTCCTGGACATAAAGTAAATTCCCATTTTTAAGGAGGGTCGAGAACATAAAGTAAAATCCATATTTCAGGAGGGTCCTGAATATAAAGTAAATTCTCATTTTTCAGGAGAGTCCTGAACATAAAGTAAAATCCCATTTTCTCGGAGGGTCTTGGACAAAATGTAAATTTCCATTTTTCAGGAGGGTCTTGAACAGAAACTAATTTCTCATTTTTCAGGAGGGTCCTGAACAGATAATAAAATCCCATTTTTTAAGAGGGTCCTGAACAGAAAGTAAAATCCCATTTTTCTGGAGGTTCCTGTATAGAAATTAAAATCTCATTTTTCAGGAGAGTTCTGAACAGAAAGTAAAAATAAAGTAAAATCTCATTTTTTAGGAGGGTCCTAAACAGAAAGTAAAGTCTCATTTTTTAGGAGGGTCCTGGACAAAAAGTAAAATCCCATTTTTCAGGAGGGTCTTCGACAGAAAGTAAAGTCTTATTTTTCAGGAGGTCCTAGACAGAAAGTAAAATCCTATTTTTCCGGAAGGTTCTGGACAGAAAAAATAATCCTATTGTTCAAGAGTGTCCTTAACAGAAAGTATAGTCTTATTTTTTTGGTTGGTCTTGGAAAGAAAGCAAAATCCTATTTTTTAGGAAGGTCCTAAATATAAATAAAATCTCATTTTTTGGAGGGTCCTGAACATAAAGTAAAATCTTATTTTTCAGGAAGGTCCTGAACAAAAGTAAACTCCTTTTTTTTTGGAGGGTCCTGAGCATAAAGTGAAATTCCATTTTTCCGGAAGGTCCTAAACAAAAGGTAAAATCCCATTTTTCAGGAGGGTCTTAAACAAAAGTAAATTCCCATTTATAGGAGGGTCCTGGGGAGAAAGTGAAATCCCATTTTTAGTAGGTTCCTAAACAGAAGGATCAATCCCATTTTTCAGGAGGGTCCTAAACAAAAGTAAAGTCTCATTTTTCAGGAGGGTCCTTAACAGAAAGTAAAGTCTCATTTTTTAGGAGTGTCCTGAACAAAGGGTAAAATGCCATTTGCCAGGAGGGTCCTGAACAGAAAGTAAAAAGCCATTTTTCTGGAGGGCCCTGAACAAAAGTAAAATCCCATTTTCTGGATAGCCTTGAACAAATGTAAAATTCCATTTTTAGAAAGGGTCCCAAACAGAAGGTAACTTCCCTTTTTTCTGGAGGGTGCTGAACAAAATTAAAATCCCATTTTTCAGGAGGCTCCTGAACAGAAAGCAAAATCCCATTTTTCAGAAGGGTCCTTAACAGTAAGTAAAATCTCATTTTCTAAAAAGGTCCTGAAAAGAAATTCACATTCTATTTTTCAGGAAGGTCCTGGACAAAAAAAATAATCCTATTTTTTAAGAGGGTCCTTAACAGAAAGTAAAGTCCTATTTTTTTGGTTGGACCTGGACAGAAAGAAAAACCCTATTTTTCAGGAAGGTCCTGAATATAAAAAAAATTCCATTTTTCTAGAGGGTCCTTAACATAAAGTAAAATCTCATTTTTCAGGATGGTCCTGAACAAAAGTAAAGTCCTATTTTTTAGGAGGGTCCTAAACATAAAGTGAAATTCCATTTTTCTAGAAGGTCCTAAATAAAAGGTAAAATCCCATTTTTCAGAAGGGTCTTGAACAAAAGTAAATTCTCATTTATAGGAGGGTCCTGGGGAGAAAGTGAAATCCCATTTTTAGTAGGTTCCTAAACAGAAGGTTCAATCCCATTTTTCAGGAGGGTCCTGAACAAAAGTAAAATCCCATTTTCTGGATAGCCTTGAACAAACGTAAAATTCCATTTTTAGAAAGGGTCCCGAACAGAAGGTAACTTCCCATTTTTCTGGAGGGTGCTGAACAAAATTAAAATCCCATTTTTCAGGAGGCTCCTGAACAGAAAGCAAAATCCCATTTTTCAGAAGGGTCCTTAACAGTAAGTAAAATCTCATTTTCTAAAAAGGTCCTGAAAAGAAATTCACATTCTATTTTTCAGGAAGGTCCTGTACAAAAAAAAATAATCCTATTTTTTAAGAGGGTCCTTAACAGAAAGTAAAGTCCTATTTTTTTGGTTGGACCTGGACAGAAAGAAAAACCCTATTTTTCAGGAAGGTCCTGAATATATAAAAAATTCCATTTTTCTGGAGGGTCCTTAACATAAAGTAAAATCTAATTTTTCAGGATGGTCCTGAACAAAAGTAAAGTCCTATTTTTTAGGAGGGTCCTAAACATAAAGTGAAATTCCATTTTTCTAGAAGGTCCTAAATAAAAGGTAAAATCCCATTTTTCAGGAGGGTCTTGAACAAAAGTAAATTCCCATTTATAGGAGGGTCCTGGGGAGAAAGTGAAATCCCATTTTTAGTAGGTTCCTAAACAGAAGGTTCAATCCCATTTTTCAGGAGGGTCCTGAACAAAAGTAAAATCCCATTTTCTGGATAGCCTTGAACAAACATAAAATTCCATTTTTAGAAAGGGTCCCGAACAGAAGGTAACTTCCCATTTTTCTGGAGGGTGCTGAACAAAATTAAAATCCCATTTTTCAGGAGGCTCCTGAACAGAAAGCAAAATCCCATTTTTCAGAAGGGTCCTTAACAGTAAGTAAATTCTCATTTTCTAAAAAGGTCCTGAAAAGAAATTCACATTCTATTTTTCAGGAAGGTCCTGGACAAAAAAAATAATCCTATTTTTTAAGAGGGTCCTTAACAGAAAGTAAAGTCCTATTTTTTTGGTTGGACCTGGACAGAAAGAAAAACCCTATTTTTCAGGAAGGTCCTGAATATAAAAAAAATTCCATTTTTCTGGAGGGTCCTTAACATAAAGTAAAATCTCATTTTTCAGGATGGTCCTGAACAAAAGTAAAGTCCTATTTTTTAGGAGGGTCCTAAACATAAAGTGAAATTCCATTTTTCTAGAAGGTCCTTAATAAAAGGTAAAATCCCATTTTTCAGGAGGGTCTTGAACAAAAGTAAATTCCCATTTATAGGAGGGTCCTGGGGAGAAAGTGAAATCCCATTTTTAGTAGGTTCCTAAACAGAAGGTTCAATCCCATTTTTCAGGAGGGTCCTGAACAAAAGTAAAATCCCATTTTCCGGATAGCCTTGAACAAACGTAAAATTCCATTTTTAGAAAGGGTCCCGAACAGAAGGTAACTTCCCATTTTTCTGGAGGGTGCTGAACAAAATTAAAATCCCATTTTTCAGGAGGCTCCTGAACAGAAAGCAAAATCCCATTTTTCAGAAGGGTCCTTAACAGTAAGTAAAATCTCATTTTCTAAAAAGGTCCTGAAAAGAAATTCACATTCTATTTTTCAGGAAGGTCCTGGACAAAAAAAATAATCCTATTTTTTAAGAGGGTCCTTAACAGAAAGTAAATTCCTATTTATTTGGTTGGACCTGGACAGAAAGAAAAACCCTATTTTTCAGGAAGGTCCTGAATATATAAAAAATTCCATTTTTCTGGAGGGTCCTTAACATAAAGTAAAATCTCATTTTTCAGGATGGTCCTGAACAAAAGTAAAGTCCTATTTTTTAGGAGGGTCCTAAACATAAAGTGAAATTCCATTTTTCTAGAAGGTCCTTAATAAAAGGTAAAATCCCATTTTTCAGGAGGGTCTTGAACAAAAGTAAATTCCCATTTATAGGAGGGTCCTGGGGAGAAAGTGAAATCCCATTTTTAGTAGGTTCCTAAACAGAAGGTTCAATCCCATTTTTCAGGAGGGTCCTGAACAAAAGTAAAGTCTCATTTTTCAGGAGGGTCCTTAACAGAAAGTAAAGTCTCATTTTTTTGGAGTGCCCTGAACAAAAGGTAAAATGCCATTTGCGAGGAGGGTCCTGAACAGAAAGTAAAAAGCCTTTTTCTGGAGGGTCCTGAACTAAAGTAAAATCCCATTTTCTAGATAGCCTTGAACAAACGTAAAATTCCATTTTTAGAAAGGGTCCCGAACAGAAGGTAATTTCCCATTTTTCTGGAGGGTGCATAACAAAATTAAAATCCCATTTTTCAGGAGGCTCCTGAAAAGAAAGCAAAATCCCATTTTTCAGAAGGGTCCTTAACAGTAAGTAAAATCTCATTTTCCAGAAAGGTCCTGAAAAGGAAGTCACATTCCATTTTTCAGGGGGGGCCTGAACAGAAAGTAAAATCCTATTTTTCAGGAGGATCCTGAACAGAAAGTAAAATCTCATTTTCCAGGAGGGTCTTGGACAGAAAGTATAATCCCATTTTTCAGGAGGGTCCTAGATAGAAGGTAAAATCCCATTTTTCAGGAGGGTCCTGAATAGAAAGTAAATTCCTATTTTTTCGGAGGGCCTTGGACAGAAAGTAAAATCCTATTTTTCAGGAGGGTCCTGGAAAGAAATGAAAATACCATTTTTCAGGAGGGGCCTGGACAGAATATAAAATCCCATTTTTCAGGAAGGTCCGAAAAAGTAAAGTCCCATTTTTCAGAAGGATTTTAGATAGAAAGTAAAATCCCATTTTTATGGAGAGTCTTGGACAGAAAGTAAAGTCCCATTTTTCAGGAGGGTACTGGACAGAAAGTAAAATCTCATTTTTCTAGAGGGTCCTGGACCGAAAGTAAAATCCCATTTTTCGGAGGTTCCTGTATCAAAAGTAAAATCTCATTTTTCTTGAGGGTCCTGAACAGAAAGTAAAAATAAAGTAAAATCTCATTTTTCAGGAAGGTCCTAAACTGAAAGTAAAATCCCATTTTTCAGGAGGTTCCTTGACAAAAAGTAAAGTCTTATTTTTCAGGAGGGTCCTGGACAGAAAGTAAAATCCTATTTTTCGGGAGGGTCCTAGACAGAAAAAATAATCCTATTTTTCAAGAGGGTCCTTAACAGAAAGTAAAGTCTTATTTTTTGGTTTGTCCTGGACAGAAAGCTAAATCCTATTTTTTAGGAAGGTCCTGAATATAAATAAAATCTCATTTTTCTGGAGGGTCCTGAACATAAAGTAAAATCTCATTTTTTAGGAAGGTCCTGAACAAAAGTAAAGTCCTATTTTTTAGGAGGATGCTGAATATAAAGTGAAATTCCATTTTTTCGGAGGGTCCTGAAGAAAAGGTAAAATTCCATTTTTTAGGAGGCTCCTAAACAAAAGTAAATTCGTATTTTTAGGAGGGTCCTGGACAGAAAGTAAAATTCCCTTTTTTAGGAGGGTCCTAGACAAACAGTAAAATCCCATTTTCAAGAGGGTCCTATACAGAATATAAAATCTCATTTTTTAGGAGGGTCCCGAACAGAAAGTAATGTACTATTTTTTAGGAGGTTCCTGGACAGAAAGTAAAATTTTATAGTTCAGGAAGGTCCTAGAGAGAAAGTAAAGTCTCATTTTATAAGAGGGCCTAGAGAGAAAGTAAAATTCTATTTTTTAAGAGAAACCTAGACAGAAAGTAAAATTCCATTTTTCAGGAGGGTCCTGAACTAAAAGTAAAGTCCCATTTTTCAGGATGGTCCTGGACAGAAAATAAAATTCTATTTTTTAGGAGGGTCTTTAATATAAAATGAAATCCTATTTTTAGGAGGGTTCTGAACAGAAAGTAAAATCCTATCATTCAGAAGGGTCTTGGACAGAAAGTAAAATCCCATTTTTTAGGAGGGTCCTAGACAAATAGTAAAATCCTATTTTCAGGAGGGTCCTATACAGAATATAAAATCTCATTTTTCAGGAGGGTCCCGAACAGAAAGTAATGTACTATTTTTCAGGAGGTTCCTGGACAGAAAGTAAAATTTTATAGTTCAGGAAGGTCCTAGAGAGAAAGTAAAGTCTCATTTTATAAGAGGGCCTAGAGAGAAAGTAAAATTCTATTTTTTAAGAGAAACCTAGACAGAAAGTAAAATTCCATTTTTCAGGAGGGTCCTGAACTAAAAGTAAAGTCCCATTTTTCAGGATGGTCCTGGACAGAAAATAAAACTCTATTTTTTAGGAGGGTCTTGAATATAAAATGAAATCCTATTTTTAGGAGGGTTCTGAAAAGAAAGAAAAATCCTATCATTCAGAAGGGTCTTGGACAGAAAGTAAAATCCCATTTTTTAGGAGGGTCCTAGACAAATAGTAAAATCCTATTTTCAGGAGGGTCCTATACAGAATATAAAATCTCATTTTTCAGGAGGGTCCCGAACAGAAAGTAATGTACTATTTTTCAGGAGGTTCCTGGACAGAAAGTAAAATTTTATAGTTCAGGAAGGTCCTAGAGAGAAAGTAAAGTCTTATTTTATAGGAGGGCCTAGAGAGAAAGTAAAATTCTATTTTTTAAGAGAAACCTAGACAGAAAGTAAAATTCCATTTTTCAGGAGGGTCCTGAACCGAAAGTAAAGTCCCATTTTTCAGGATGGTCCTGGACAGAAAATAAAATTCCATTTTTTAGGAGGGTCTTGAATATAAAATGAAATCCTATTTTTAGGAGGGTTCTGAACAGAAAGTAAAATCCTATCTTTCAGAAGGGTCTTGGACAGAAAGTAAAATCCGATTTTTTAGGAGGATCCTGGATAGAAAGTAAAATCCAATTTTTTAGGAGGGTCCTGGACATAAATTAAATTCCCATTTTTATGGAGGGTCGTGAACGTAAAGTAAAATCCATATTTCAGGAGGGTCCGGAATATAAAGTAAAATCCCATTTTTCAGGAAAGTCTTGGACATAAAATAAAATCCCATTTCCCCGGAGGGTCTTGGACAAAATGTAAATTTCCATTTTTCAGGGTGGTCTTTAACAGAAAGTAATTTCTCATTTTTCAGGAGGGTCCTGAATAGAAAGTAAAATCCCATTTTTTAGGAGGGTCTTGAACAGAAAGTAAAATCCAATTTTTCTGGAGTTTCTTGTATACAAATTAAAATCTCATTTTTCAAGAGAGTCCTGAACAGAAAGTAAAAATAAACTAAAATCTCATTTTTCAGGAGAATCCTAAACAGAAAGTAAAGTCCCATTTTGTAGGAGGGTCCTGGACAAAAAGTAAAATCCGATTTTTCAGGAGGGCCCTCGACAGAAAGTAAAGTCTTATTTTTCAGGAGGGTCCTGAAATGGAAGCAAACAAAGACCGAAGCACAGTCTTTGTTCCAAAGGCTCTTGTTTGGGATGATATTCTCCGATGCAATGACTGGCATTTTGAGGCTATCACCCAACCAGTTCAGATTTACTCCGAAAAATCTCAGATCGAGAGGGTAATCCAACACCCTGATGGATCTATCGATCTGAAGTTCCTTGGATTAGACTCGTCTCGGCATTCGTCGTTTCATCGATCTATCTCCACTCGAGCCTCAACTTCCAAACCTCGGGAGGGTAGTGATGAAAATGAGCCTGATGACAAGGGAAAGATTAGAGGAGTTGACTTCTCTGGTCCAGTACCTAAAGTCTATTATCAGCAAAATACTCGGGCTCCTGAACCCAAAAATCTCTACGAGCCAGGAAGCCCAATAGCCTCAGAAATGGCTCCGCCTCCTCAGCGGGTCAGAACTGACCCTAGTCTTCTCGTTATCAAGAATGATAATGAAGAATATTCCCCGGACCTCGCATCCTTGAAAGACCGATGGAATCATCCAAAGGACACCCTCAAGCAGAAATTGTACCTTAGTACCTATTCCAGCGAGCAACAAAAGGAGTTAGGAAGGCTATGGATAGCCGACATGAAGAGACTCCGATGTGATATGGAATTCTTCTTCTGGTTAGAGAAAACTGGGAAGATAGAAAACCAAGTTGAACCGCTTAACGTTATGGTTACCAGATGGTACACCCAACGAAATACGGTTATTGAGTCAACAACCCCTCCTCTCGAAGGCCTAAATATTCCTTATTCCAATGAAGTCATCAAGGCTTTGCCTTTCAAGACTAAATCTGATAGAGGATCTATGACTCCTCAGTGCAAAGATCTTGATAGAATAATTGAGCAAAACAATTATACTAATCAAGTTCTCCATACCATATCTCAGCAAATTGAAGATACGAAGGGAACTACTCTTCTGACTCCTATACCTGTCAAGAGCACTCCTAGCTCAAAACCTATCTCTAACCCTATCTTCAAGATTCCCGAATTCCAAAAGGAAAAATTTCCTGACCTCAATGACGATTTCAAAATCTCAGAACAGATTTTGGAAAAAATCAATTCTAAACTTGCTAAGTTTAAAATATCCCAACAAGGAGAATCCAGTTCTCAAAAGAATTCCCTCTCCAAACTTACAAACGAGAGATATAGTCTCAAAAAGAACTATTACAAAAAACCCTCTCCTCCTGATGTTCAATATGAGGAACATCCTTACCTCTCCACCTGCAATCACGATGGAAGGGGTATTAATGAATGGAATATTGACGGTCTGGCAGAACACCAGATCTACAATAAGCTCCATGAAATGGCTGTATCGATTACCGCCTACAAAATTAAAGGTTCCTCTGACAAAGGAGCTGCCACCATGATAGTCTCGGGTTTTACCGGCATGATTAAACATTGGTGGGACAACTACGTCTCCGAGGTGGAAAAAGACCTCATATACAATGCTACAACTATTGTACAAAAGATCAAAGTTGAAGACGGTAGAGAGACCACGGTGCAGGAAGCACAAGAAGATGCTTGCGCTACCCTTCTCTATCATATAGCTAGACACTTCGTGGGAGAACCCAAACTCTTCCAAGATAGAAGTCTAGAAATCTTGAACAATCTTCGCTGTAAAAATCTAGCAGACTTTAGGTGGTACAAAGATACCTTCCTGGTCAAAGTCCTGATCAGACCCGACTGCAATAATGACTTCTGGAAAGAAAGATTTATCAGCGGTCTTCCTCCTCTGTTCGCTGACAAAGTTAGAACAACTATCAAGACCAGATTTGACGGTCAAATACCTTATAGCAATCTTACTTACGATGACCTAGTAAGTTTTATCACCTCCACCGGAATAGACCTCTGTACTGGCCTTAAGCTTAAACAACAACTTAAGCATAAAGGAAAGTATGGCCTTGGGACTTTCTGCAATGACTTTGGTTTTACCGACCTTACTTCTGAGAGGAAAAGACGGAAGAAATCTTCCAAAAAGACTTTTTCATCCAAGAAGACCTATAAGAAGGAGTTCTACAAACCTAGCAGAAAGACTAAGCGCAAGTCTTCCAAAGGTAACAAAGATACTTGTTGGACGTGTGGTAAATCTGGCCATAGGTCGAAAGATTGCAAATCTAGCAAAAAGAAGAAGATCAATCAACTTGATCTTTCTGACGAAGCAAAAGAAAAATTATTTTCCATAATGGAGGATAATTCCTCAACAACTTCGGAACCCTCTTCTGACAGCGAAGACTATAGCGATGAAGAATTTATCAACGCCGCTTATGAGTCTGATGATTCTCAATCCGGACAAGATTGTGAGTGCAATGACACTTTCTGTACTTGTTCGACCAAAACCATTAATGTCTTAACCGGAAAACCCAAGGAGATCCTGTTTGACATTATAGAACATATTTCTGATGATGAGCTTCGGAGTAAGTATCTTCAAGAGCTCAAACGCTTACTTTCTCAAGAAGAGAGTCCCCCAAAGGCCAAACCCATAGTTCAACCGTTCAATATGCAGAAAGTTATGGCTAAATTCCAAGCATCCCCCTCAGAACCATCCATTTCTAACCTAAAGGGAGAAATTGCCAATTTAAAAAGAGAAGTCAAAAATCTCAAAACTAGACTTGATTATGTGGAACTTAACATCCTCACAGAACAAGTTGTTGGGTCTGCCTTACCTTCGGAAAAGGCCCCTGAATCTCCCAAATATCTTCCTATCACTCCAATGGATCATCTGAAAGAACCAGATCCATTCCCTGGAACTGACGTTCCATCTTCTTCGGGAAAGGCCATTTCCGCCATTAAAGCTTACAGCGAGCACATCGTTGTTAAGATTGTCATTAACAAAGACTTTGTTCTCAACAGAGTCGCTCTATTTGACACTGGTGCTGACAGTAACTGTATTGTCAAAGGCCTTATCCCTACCAAATACCTCCAGAAGAGTAAAACTAAATTATACTCAGCCACTGGAGAAAAAATGACAAATACTTATGAGCTTCAAAAGGCCCATATATGCAACAATGGCATTTGCCTTGTTAGTAATTTTGTCATTTCTGAAGATATCATCGAAGATATCATCCTTGGAATACCGTTCGTTAATCAAATTTGCCCCTACCAGAGCGACTATGATGGATTACGCTCAGTCCTTTTGGGAACAGAGCTCTTCTTCCCTTTACTCTGTCCTCTTTCTAAAAATGATGGAAAAAGGATCAAGGAAGAAACGGTGTTCAAAATAAACCGTTTATCTTCTCACATTTGTTTTCTAAAACAGGAAGTTCAGCTCAAACATATTGAGCAAACTTTAAAAACCCCGGAGATGGTCAACAAGATCACCCTCCTTCAAAAGAAGTTTGAAAACGAGATTTGCTCTGAATTGCCTAATGCATTTTGGGAACGCAAGAAGCATCTCGTTGAGCTTCCTTATGTTGTTGGCTTCGATGAAAAACAAATTCCTACGAAAGCCAGACCAATTCAAATGAATCAAGAGATGATGGAAATCTGCAAAACAGAAATCAATTATCTCCTTCATAAGGGTATCATTAGGCCCTCTAATTCCCCTTGGAGTTGCTCTGCATTTTACGTAAATAACAGTGCAGAGAAGGAAAGAGGAACTCCTAGGCTTGTTATTAATTACAAGCCATTAAATTCGGTCCTAAAATGGATCAGGCACCCAATCCCTAATAAAAGGGATCTCCTCAAGCGAACCTATAAGGCCAACCTTTACAGCAAATTCGATATGAAGTCAGGATTCTGGCAAATTCAGATTGCTGAAAAGGACAAATATAAGACTGCCTTCAACGTCCCTTTTGGGCACTACGAATGGAATGTCTTACCGTTTGGGCTTAAAAATGCTCCCTCTGAATTCCAGAATATCATGAACAATATTTTCAATGAATATTCTTATATGTCAATTGTTTATATTGATGATGTGTTAATTTTCTCTGAGAACATTGATTCCCATTTTAAGCATCTTAATACATTCTTTAAGATTGTAAAACTCAATGGTCTTGTTGTCAGTGCTAAGAAAATGAAGTTGTTTCAAACTTCCATTCGTTTTCTAGGACATGATTTGCATCAGGGTAGCCATAAGCCCATTTGTAGAGCCATAGAGTTCTCATCTAAATTTCCAAATGAGATTACGGATAAAACTCAACTACAAAGGTTTTTAGGAAGCCTAAATTATGTTGTCGATTTTATCCCTCACATTAGGCAGGTCTGTGAACGTCTTTATAAACGTCTTAAGAAAAATCCAGTTCCGTGGAGTTCTGAACAAACCGACGCCATTAAAAAGATTAAATCTTTAGTCCAAAACCTTCCCTGTTTGGGCATCCCCAATCCTGAAGCATTCATGATTGTAGAAACCGATGCATCTGACATAGGTTATGGTGGTATTCTTAAGCAAAGGATATCTGATGACTCTCCCGAACAATTAGTTCGTTTTACCTCCGGCATCTGGAATGCTGCTCAGAAAAACTATAGCACAGTTAAAAAAGAAGTTTTATCTATAGTTCTATGTATCACCAAATTTCAAGATGACCTTATCAATAAGGAATTTCTTCTTCGCGTTGATTGCAAATCAGCTAAAGAAATTTTACAAAAGGATGTTAAAAATCTCGTTTCAAAATAGATATTTGCTAGATGGCAAGCTCTCCTATCTAGCTTTGATTTTCAAATTGAATTTATCAAAGGAGAACATAACTCCCTTCCCGATTTTCTAACAAGAGAATTCTTACAGGGCCATGAGACCGAATCTGGGGAAAAACCCCAAACAAGAACAACCAAGAATGGCTAGACCATTCGACGCTCCTCTAGCTACGGCAAATCCACTCCGGCCTTCTATTCCGCAAAGGCCAGTTCTCAAGGAAGAGATCCAATCTCTAAATCCCAACAGGTTCGCAGCACTACAGCCTCCACCAGCACCCACAAAGCTGGTAGATATGAAGACAAATTTGCCCGTTATCCAAGGGCAAACAGCAGCCAGCTCTTCAGTACAGACTAAGCAGAGCTATACAATGAAGGCTCCAGAAACCTTCGCAGAAGCAGTCGATCCAGCATCAGCCAAGATTGCTCCAACACCAGCGACTCCAGTAAAGGAAGAATTTAAGTACATTACTACTCAGGTATGCCCCATAATTGCACTGGACAAGGCATACGAAGGATATCATATGAACCAGCTCATCAAGCCGGTTTATACCAACATGAACTTTGTGGGCACTGAAGATCCACTCAAAACTCGTCGGTTTTACGAGGCCATCCTAGTAGATACCGACTCTATTGATGTAGAACATTCAGTGGATGAGAGTTACCCAGAGCATATTGGATACTCTAAATTCACTATCAAGAGGGTTCTAACCCCTTTCAACTGGTTTGTGGATCACCTGCATACTCCAGTTGCCCTATCAATGCCGCATCGACCGCAAACATACAACTGGTACGACTATAAGTCAGCCTGGTTTAATTTCCTATTCGTTCGACTGGGTCATACCTGGTTTGTCAAATATGGCCCAGCTATGGTAGAAGACATTATACCAAGATGGTTCTATGAATGGTGGGAATGCTTTGGAGGAACTAAGGAAGTTCTTCCGCAACAATTTGTTAAACGTCTCCCTGATTTCATAATCAAAGAGGGATGTTCTACCTTACCCACACATATTTAAATGTGTAAGTTTTTTATTAAGAAAAGGATTTCGTATATTATATCCTGGAACTTCATCAAGTTTGAACAGCACAGGATTAAGTACTTATCCAAAGAAGTAAAAGTCAAAGGTTGGACTCCCAAGCCAACTGCTCCCAGGACTCCTGACAAAGGAAAATCCGCAGCTTCGTCTTCCAGCTCCTCCATTGGCAAGAAGGCTCTGAAAGAGAGACTCAAGAAAGCTTTAGATGATTTGGACAAGCAAGAAGCATCAACCAACACTGAAGAATTACTTCAGCTCATTGCAGAGGCTTCTTCTACAGGAAGCAGTGATGACAATGGCGATATGCTAAATCCAAAAGGATTAGCTATGGCCTACATGGATCCGTATTATGAATAGGAATTTAACCCTTCTAGAGATAGATGTTCAAAGAACCGGAATTATCTCGGTAAAAGGGCAATTCACTATTCCTGATTAGAATCCAGGACCCATCCTGTCTCCTCTAGAAGACAAAACCTTCAGCATCACCTTTCACTAAAAGGAATCTGCTTTAATAAAGTAGAGCACCCAGCAGCAGCTTTTTCAAAAGGCGCACTCAGCAGCAGCTTTTTCAAAAGGCGCACTCAGCAGCTTTTCAAAAGAAAAGGCATCATCACTCTGCTTTTCAAAAAGCAGCCCCACTATTTTGTCGGCAAAATCTAAGCCGAACCCTTGTACACTCTAGATGTATTTACTTTTTCTCATTTTGCCTATATAAGGCATCACTCTCCTCTAGGGAAGGCATTCAGAAATTTCCTCATATAAGAAATTCTCTAAGCCCATTCTCTCTCTTGTAATCAAATGTTTTCATAAGCTTTCAATAAAATTGTAAGTTCCTATAATTCTCTATTAGATTCCGCATAATTTTACATATAATACTCACGATTCTTTTTCTGGTATCAAAGCCATGACGTCAGATTGTATGTTTAGCATGAGCGGCTAAACATATAATCTGTCTAGAGCATGAGCAAAACTATGTTCATATAAGAACATATTACTTTAATCCGGTATGCTGTTACTTAATATAATTATGATTATATATCTTGTCTTATAATGGGGTTTTAATTCAAGTTTGGGGTAACTGTAGACTGTTAAGGTGTTTGAAGAAACCGATTAATCTCCGGTGTAGACGTTGGTCAGCCTGAAAGTAGATCGTTAAGCCTAGGTGTGGTGTGTTAAGATCTTGTTGGTGGTCCCGTCGACTAAGATAACACTTAGCAGTCTTTAGTGTAAAGCCATTAAAACTTGTTAAAATTCCATAAGCCATAGATATAGATTCATAATTAGATTTCGTCCCTGCATATCTGTTTATAGTTAATATGCCTGCTTGTTAGAACATATATGTTTGCTCTGTTAGTCTCTGGACAGTTTGTTTAGAATCATGAATAATCATGTTAAAAACACTGTTAACCTGTCTTCTCAGGCAACTCCGATTGCCAATATTGAAAATGATATTCAAAACTGGAGTATTCCGGAAGAATCTTTCAACACGATTTATCAAATCGGAAAATTTAGTTTTTTGAAAAAACATAATATCAAGACCTCTGAGTCTACTGTTGCCATAAATAATTCTTTAGAAATTATTCAATTGTTAAATGAGTTAGATATAAACAGATTTAAAAATCAGTTTAATTATCTGCATATTGGACTTGTTCAAGTTGCTATTAAGCCACTATTCCGACAAGGACTAGACATCCCAGTCTGTGCTATCCTAAGAGATGCTCGTCTCTTAAATTTTGACGATTCACTCTTAGGAGTGATTCAAAGTAACCTCGCCGATGGCCCGGTATACTTTAACTGTTATCCCAATTTCTCTGTGGATATTAATGATCCTAACATCATGGACGTTTTAACTCTAAATGTTAAAACGAAAAACATGAATAGTAAGGAGAATACCAGGGAAATAGCGATTATATACCGCGTATATTATCGCCTCATGGGAACTACTCTTGCACCAAAAGCTAGATTCACGAGCCCTAAAGGGGTTACCACCCTAATGGAAGCAAACAAAGACCGAAGCACAGTCTTTGTTCCAAAGGCTCTTGTTTGGGATGATATTCTCCGATGCAATGACTGGCATTTTGAGGCTATCACCCAACCAGTTTGGATTTACTCCGAAAAATCTCAGATCGAGAGGGTAATCCAACACCCTGATGGATCTATCGATCTGAAGTTCCTTGGATTAGACTCGTCTCGGCATTCGTCGTTTCGTCGATCTATCTCCACTTGAGCCTCAACTTCCAAACCTCGGGAGGGTAGTGATGAAAATGAGCCTGATGACAAGGGAAAGATTAGAGGAGTTGACTTCTCTGGTCTAATACCTAAAGTCTATTATCAGCAAAATACTCGGGCTCCTGAACCCGAAAATCTCTACGAGCCAGGAAGCCCAACAGCCTCAGAAATGGCTCCGCCTCCTCAGCGGGTCAAAACTGACCCTAGTCTTCTCGTTATCAAGAATGATAATGAAGAATATTCCCCGGACCTCGCATCCTTGAAAGACCGATGGAATCATCCAAAGGACACCCTCAAGCGGAAATGGTACCTTAGTACCTATTCCAGCGAGCAACAAAAGGAGTTAGGAAGGCTATGGATAGCCGACATGAAGAGACTCCGATGTTATATGGAATTCTTCTTCTGGTTAGAGAAAACTGGAAAGATAGAAAACCAAGTTGAACCGCTTAACGTTATGGTTACCAGATGGTACACCCAACGAAATACGGTTATTGAGTCAACAACCCCTCCTCTCGAAGGCCTAAATATTCCTTATTCCAATGAAGTCATCAAGGCTTCGCCTTTCAAGACTAAATCTGATAGAGGATCTATGACTCCTCAGTGCAAAGATCTTGATAGAATAATTGAGCAAAACAATTATACTAATCAAGTTCTCCATACCATATCTCAGCAAATTGAAGATACGAAGGGAACTACTCTTCTGACTCCTATACCTGTCAAGAGCACTCCTAGCTCAAAACCTATCTCTAACCCTATCTTCAAGATTCCCGAATTCCAAAAGGAAAAATTTCCTGACCTCAATGACGATTTCAAAATCTCAGAACAGATTTTGGAAAAAATCAATTCTAAACTTGCTAAGTTTAAAATATCCCAACAAGGAGAATCCAGTTCTCAAAAGAACTCCCTCTCCAAACTTACAAACGAGAGATATAGTCTCAAAAAGAACTATTACAAAAAACCCTCTCCTCCTGATGTTCAATATGAGGAACATCCTTACCTCTCCACCTGCAATCACGATGGAAGGGGTATTAATGAATGGAATATTGACGGTCTGGCAGAACACCAGATCTACAATAAGCTCCATGAAATGGTTGTATCGATTACCGCCTACAAAATTAAAGGTTCCTCTGACAAAGGAGCTGCCACCATGATAGTCTCGGGTTTTACCGGCATGATTAAACATTGGTGGGACAACTACGTCTCCGAGGTCGAAAAAGACCTCATATATAATGCTACAACTACTGTACAAAAGATGAAAGTTGAAGACGGTAGAGAGACCACGGTGCAGGAAGCACAAGAAGATGCTTGCGCTACCCTTCTCTATCATATAGCTAGACACTTCGTGGGAGAACCCAAACTCTTCCAAGATAGAAGTCTAGAAATCTTGAACAATCTTCGCTGTAAAAATCTAGCAGACTTTAGGTGGTACAAAGATACCTTCCTGGTCAAAGTCCTGATCAGACCCGACTGCAATAATGACTTCTGGAAAGAAATATTTATCAGCGGTCTTCCTCCTCTGTTCGCTGACAAAGTTAGAACAACTATCAAGACCAGATTTGACGGTCAAATACCTTATAGCAATCTTACTTACGGTGACCTAGTAAGTTTTATCACCTCCACTGGGATAGACCTATGTACTAACCTTAAGCTTAAACAACAACTTAAGCATAAGGGTAAGTATGGTCTAGGAACCTTCTGCAGTGATTGTGGTTTCACTGACCTTGCCTCACAAAAGAAAGGAAAGAAAAGGAAGCCTTTCAAAAAACCTTTTCCTAAACGGAATTACAAAAAAGAGTCCGATAAACCCAGCAGGAAAACCAAAAGAAAGTTTTCCAAGAAAGCCAAAGACACTTGCTGGACGTGTGGCAAATCTGGCCATAGGTCGAAAGATTGAAAATCCAGCAAGAAGAAAAAGATCAACCAACTTGATCTTTCGGACGAAGCAAAAGAGAAATTATTTTCCATAATGGAGGATAATTCCTCAACAACTTCGGAACCCTCTTCTGACAGCGAAGACTATAGCGACGAAGAATATATCAACGCCGCCTATGAGTCTGATGATTCTCAATCCGGACAAGAATGTGAGTGCACTGGCACTTTCTGTACTTGTTCAACCAAAGCCATTAATGTCATAACCGAAAAACCCAAGCAAATCCTATTTGACATTATAGAACATATTTCTGATGACGAGCTCCGAAGTAAGTATCTTCAAGAGCTCAAACGCTTACTTTCTCAAGAAGAGAGTCCCCCAAAAGCCAAGCCTAACGTTCAACCCTTCAATATGCAAAAGGTTATGGCTAAATTCCAATCATCCCCCTCAGAACCTTCCATTTCTGACCTTAAGGGAGAAATTGCCCACTTAAAGGGAGAGATCAAAAATCTCAAAACCAGACTTGATCATGTAGAGCTTAACGTTCTTACAGAACAAGTCGTTAGGTCGGCCTTACCTTCGGAGAAGGCCCCAGAATCTCCCAAATATCTTCCTATCACTCCTATGGATCATCTACAAGAACCAGATCCATTCCCTGGAGTTGAAGTTCCATCTTCATCAGGAAAGGCCATTTCCGCCATTAAAGCCTACAGCGAACATATAGTTGTAAAAATTGTTATTAACAAAGACTTTGTTCTCAACAGAGTCGCTCTATTTGACACTGGCGCTGACAGTAACTGTATTGTCAAGGGCCTTATCCCTACCAAATACCTCCAGAAGAGTAAATCTAGATTATACTCAGCCACTGGAGAGAAAATGACAATTAATTATGAGCTTTAAAAAGCCCATATATGTAACAATGGCATTTGCCTTGTTAACGATTTTGTCATTTCTGAAGATATCACCGAAGATATCATTCTTGGAATACCTTTTGTTATTCAAATTCGCCCCTACCAGAGCGACTATGATGGATTACGCTCAGTCCTTTTGGGAACCGAGCTCTTCTTCCCTTTACTCCGTCCTCTTTCTAAAAACGATGGACAAAGGATCAAGGAAGAAACAGTGTTCAAAATAAACCGTTTATCTTCTCACATTTGTTTTCTAAAACAGGAAGTTCAGCTCAAACATATTGAGCAAACTTTAAAAACCTCGGAGATGGTCAACAAGATCACCCTCCTTCAAAAGAAGTTTGAAAATGAGATTTGCTCTGAATTGCCTAATGCATTTTGGGAACGCAAGAAGCATCTCGTTGAGCTTCCTTATGTTGCTGGCTTCGACGAAAAACAAATTCCTACTAAAGCCAGACCAATTCAAATGAATCAAGAGATGATGGAAGTCTGTAAAACAGAAATCAATTATCTCCTTCATAAGGGTATCATTAGGCCCTCTAATTCCCCTTGGAGTTGCTCTGCATTTTACGTAAATAACAGTGCAGAGAAGGAAAGAGGAACTCATAGGCTTGTTATTAATTACAAGCCATTAAATTCAGTCCTAAAATGGATCAGGCACCCAATCCGTAATAAAAGGGATCTCCTCAAGCGAACCTATAAGGCCAACCTTTACAGCAAATTCGATATGAAGTCAGTATTCTGGCAAATTCAGATTGCTGAAAAGGACAAATATAAGACTGCCTTCAACGTCCCTTTTGGGCACTACGAATGGAATGTCTTACCGTTTGGGCTTAAAAATGCTCCCTCTGAATTCCAGAATATCATGAACAATATTTTCAATGAATATTCTTATATGTCAATTGTTTATATTGATGATGTGTTAATTTTCTCTGAGAACATTGATTCCCATTTTAAGCATCTTAATACATTCTTTAAGATTGTAAAACTCAATGGTCTTGTTGTCAGTGCTAAGAAAATGAAGTTGTTTCAAACTTCCATTCGTTTTCTAGGACATGATTTGCATCAGGGTAGCCATAAGCCCATTTGTAGAGCCATAGAGTTCTCATCTAAATTTCCAAATGAGATTACGGATAAAACTCAACTACAAAGGTTTTTAGGAAGCCTAAATTATGTTGCCGATTTTATCCCTCACATTAGGCAGGTCTGTGAACCTCTTTATAAACGTCTTAAGAAAAATCCAGTTCCGTGGAGTTCTGAACAAACCGACGCCATTAAAAAGATTAAATCTTTAGTCCAAAACCTTCCCTGTTTGGGCATCCCCAATCCCGAAGCATTCATGATTGTAGAAACCGATGCATCTGACATAGGTTATGGTGGTATTCTTAAGCAAAGGATATCTGATGACTCTCCCGAACAATTAGTTCGTTTTACCTCCGGCATCTGGAATGCTGCTCAGAAAAACTATAGCACAGTTAAAAAAGAAGTTTTATCTATAGTTCTATGTATCACCAAATTTCAAGATGACCTTATCAATAAGGAATTTCTTCTTCGCGTTGATTGCAAATCAGCTAAAGAAATTTTACAAAAGGATGTTAAAAATCTCGTTTCAAAATAGATATTTGCTAGATGGCAAGCTCTCCTATCTAGCTTTGATTTTCAAATTGAATTTATCAAAGGAGAACATAACTCCCTTCCCGATTTTCTAACAAGAGAATTCTTACAGGGCCATGAGACCGAATCTAGAGAAAAACCCCAAACAAGAACAACCAAGAATGGCTAGACCATTCGACGCTCCTCTAGCTACGGCAAATCCACTCCGGCCTTCTATTCCGCAAAGGCCAGTTCTCAAGGAAGAGATCCAATCTCTAAATCCCAACAGGTTCGCAGCACTACAGCCTCCACCAGCACCCACAAAGCTGGTAGATATGAAGACAAATTTGCCCGTTATCCAAGGGCAAACAGCAACCAGCTTTTCAGTACAGACTAAGCAGAGCTATACAATGAAGGCTCTAGAAACCTTCGCAGAAGCAGTCGATCCAGCATCAGCCAAGATTGCTCCAACACCAGCGACTCCAGTTAAGGAAGAATTTAAGTACATTACTACTCAGGTATGCCCCATAATTGCGCTGGACAAGGCATACGAAGGATATCATATGAACCAGCTCATCAAGCCGGTTTATACCAACATGAACTTTGTGGACACTGAAGATCCACTCAAAACTCGTCGGTTTTACGAGGCCATCCTAGTAGATACCGACTCTATTGAAGTAGAACATTCAGTGGATGAGAGTTACCCAGAGCATATTGGATACTCTAAATTCACTATCAAGAGGGTTCTAACCCCTTTCAACTGGTTTGTGGATCACCTGCATACTCCAGTTGCCCTATCAATGCCGCATCGACCGCAAACATACAACTGGTACGACTATAAGTCGGCCTGGTTTAATTTCCTATTCGTTCGACCGGGTCATACCTGGTTTGTCAAATACGGCCCAGCTATGGTAGAAGCCATTATACCAAGATGGTTCTATGAATGGTGGGAATGCTTTGGAGGAACTAAGGAAGTTCTTCTGCAACAATTTGTTAAACGTCTCCCTGATTTCATAATCAAAGAGGGATGTTCTACCTTACCCACACATATTCAAATGTGTAAGTTTTTTATTAAGAAAAGGATTTCGTATATTATATCCTGGAACTTCATCAAGTTTGAACAGCACAGGATTAAGTACTTATCCAAAGAAGTAAAAGTCAAAGGTTGGACTCCCAAGCCAACTGCTCCCAGGACTCCTGACAAAGGAAAATCCGCAGCTTCATCTTCCAGCTCCTCCATTGGCAAGAAGGCTCTGAAAGAGAGACTCAAGAAAGCTTTGGATGATTTGGACAAGCAAGAAGCATCAACCAACACTGAAGAATTACTTCAGCTCATTGCAGAGGCTTCTTCTACAGGAAGCAGTGATGACAATGGCGATATGCAAAATCCAAAAGGATTAGCTATGGCCTGCATGGATCCGTATTATGAATAGGAATTTAACCCTTCTAGAGATAGAGGTTCAAAGAACCGGAATTATCTCGGTAAAAGGGCAATTCACTATTCCTGATTAGAATCCAGGACCTATCCTGTCTCCTCTAGAAGACAAAACCTTCAGCATCACCTTTCACTAAAAGGAATCTGCTTTAATAAAGTAGAGCACCCAGCAGCAGCTTTTTCAAAAGGCGCACTCAGCAGCAGCTTTTTCAAAAGGCGCACTCAGCAGCTTTTCAAAAGAAAAGGCATCATCACTCTGCTTTTCAAAAAGCAGCCCCACTATTTTGTCGGCAAAATCTAAGCCGAACACTTGTACACTCTAGATGTATTTACTTTTTCTCATTTTGCCTATATAAGGCATCACTCTCCTCTAGAGAAGGCATTCAGAAATTTCATCATATAAGAAATTCTCTAAGCCCATTCTCTCTCTTGTAATCAAATGTTTTCATAAGCTTTCAATAAAATTGTAAGAAAGAAAAACCCTAGTTTTCAGGAAGGTCCTAAATATAAATAAAATCCCATTTTTCTGGAGAGTCCTAAACATAAAGTAAAATCTCATTTTTCAGGATGGTCCTGAACAAAGGTAAAGTCCTATTTTTTAGGAGGGTCCTGAACATAAAGTGAAATTCCATTTTTCTAGAGGGTCCTGAACAAAAGGTAAAATCCCATTTTTTAGGAGGGTCCTGAACAAAAGTAAATTCCCATTTATAGGAGGGTCCTGGGGAAAAGTGAAATCCTATTTTTTAGGAGGGTCCTAAACAGAAGGTTCAATCCCATTTATCAGGAGGGTCCTGAACAAAAGTAAAGTCTCATTTATCAAGAGGGTCCTTACCAAAAAGTAAAGTCTTATTTTTTTGGTTGGTCCTGGACAGAAAGAAAAACCCTATTTTTCAAGAAGGTCTTGAATATAAATAAAATCCCATTTTTCTGGAGGGTCCTAAACATAAAGTAAAATCTCATTTTCCAGGATGGTCCTAAACAAAAGTAAAGTCCTATTTTTTAGGAGGGTCCTGAACATAAAGTGAAGTTCCATTTTTCTAGAGGGTCCTGAACAAAAGGTAAAATCCTATTATTCAGGAGGGTCCTGAACAAAAGTAAATTCCCATTTATAGGACGGTCCTGGGGAAAAGTGACATCCCATTTTTTAGGAGGGTCCTAAACAGAAGGTTCAATCCCATTTTTCAGGAGGGTCCTTAACAGAAAGTAAAGTCTCATTTATCAGGAGGGTCCTTAACAGAAAGTAAAGTCTCATTTTTTAGGAGGGTCCTGAACAAAAAGTGAAATGCCATTTTCCAGGAGGGTCTTGAATATAAAATGAAATCCTATTTTTAGGAGGGTTTCGAATAGAAAGTAAAATCCTATTTTTACAGGAAGGTCCTGAACAAAAGTAAAATTCCAATTTCTGGATGGCCTTGAAAAAAAGTAAAATTTAATTTTTAGAAAGGGTCCCGAACAGAAGGTAAATTCCCATTTTTCAGGAGGGTCCTGTACAAAATTAAAATCCCATTTTTCAGGAGGCTCCTCAATAGAAAGAAAAATCCAATTTTTCAGGAGAGTCCTTAACAGTAAGTAAAATCTCATTTTCCAGAAAGGTCCTGAACAGAAAGTCACATTCCATTTTTCAGGGGGGTCCTGGACAGAAAGTAATATCCCATTTTTCAGGAGGGTCCTGAAAAAAAGTTAATTCCCATTTATAGGAGGGTCCTGGGGAGAAAGTGAAATCCCATTTTTTAGGAGGGTCCTAAACAGAAGGTTCAATCCCATTTTTCAAGAGGGTCCTGAACAAAAGTAAAGTCTCATTTATCAGGAGGGTCCTTAACAGAAAGTAAAGTCCTATTTTTTAGGAGGGTCCTGAACAAAAAGTAAAATACCATTTTCCAGGAGAGTCTTGAATATAAAATAAAATCCTATTTTTAGGAGTGTTCTAAACAGAAAGTAAAATCCTATCTTTCAGGAGGGTCTTGGGGAGAAAGTGAAATCCCATTTTTTAAGAAGGTCCTGGATAGAAAGTAAAATCCAATTTTTTTGGATGGTCCTGGACATAAAGTAAATTCCCATTTTTTCGGAGGGTCCTGAACAAAAGGTAAAATCGTATTTTTCAGGAGGGTCCTGAACAAAAGTAAATTCCCATTTATAGGAGGGTCTTGGGGAGAAAGTAAAATCCCATTTTTTAGGAGGGTCCTAAACAGAAGGTTCAATCCCATTTTTCAGGAGAGTCCTGAACAAAAGTAAAGTCTCATTTTTCCGGAGGGTCCTTAACTGAAAGTAAAGTCTCATTTTTTAGGAGGGTCCTGAACAAAAAGTAAAATGCCATTTTCAAGGAGGGTCCTGAACAGAAAGTAAAATGCCATTTTTCTGGAGGGTCCTGAACAAATGTAAAATCCCATTTTCTGGATGGCCTTGAACAAAAGTAAAATTTAATTTTTAGAAAGGGTCCCGAACAGAAGGTAAATTCCCATTTTTCAGGAGGGTCCTGAACAAAATTAAAATCTCATTTTCCTGGAGGCTCCTAAACAGAAAGCAAAATCCCATTTTTCAGGAGGGTCCTTAATAGTAAGTAAAATCTTTTTTTCCAGAAAGGTTCTGAACAGAAAGTCACATTTCATTTTTCAGGGGGTCCTGAACAGAAAGTAAAATCCCACTTTTCAGGAGTGTCCTGAACAAAAGTAAATTCCCATTTATAGGAGGATCCTGGGGAGAAAGTATAATCTCATTTTTCAGGAGGGTCCTAAACAGAAGGTTCAATCCCATTTTTCAGGAATGTCCTGAACAAAAGTAAAGTCTCATTTTTCTGGAGGGTCCTTAACAGAAATTAAAGTCTCATTTTTTAGGAGGGTCATGAACAAAAAGTAAAATGCCATTTTCCAGGAGGGTCTTGAATATAAAATGAAATCCTATTTTTAGGAGGGTTCTGAACAGAAAGTAAAATCCTATCTTTCAGGAGTGACTTGGACAGAAAGTAAAATTCCATTTTTTAGGAGGGTCCTGAATAGAAAGTAAAATACAATTTTTTAGGAGGGTGCTGGACATAAAGTAAATTCCCATTTATAAGGAGGGTCCTGAACATAAAGTAAAATCGATATTTCAGGAGGGTCCTGAACAAAAGTAAAGTCCTATTTTTTTGGAGGGTCCTGAGCTTAAAGTTAAATTCCATTTTTTCTAAGGGTTCTGAACAAAAGGTAAAATCCCATTTTTCAGGACGGTCCTGAACAAAAGTAAATTCCCATTTATAGGAAGGTCCTGGGGAGAAAGTGAAATCCCATTTTTTAGGAGGGTCCTAAATAGAAGGTTCAATCCCATTTTTCTGGAGGTTCCTGTGTAGAAATTAAAAACTCATTTTTCAGGAGAGTGCTGAACAGAAAGTATAAATAAAGTAAAATCTCCTTTTTCAGGAGGGTACTAAACAGAAAGTAAAGTCCCATTTTGTAGGAGGGTCCTCGACAAAAAGTAAAATCCCATTTTTCAGGAGGGTCCTCGACAGAAAGTAAAGTCTTATTTTTCAAGAGGGTCCTGGACAGAAAGTAAAATCCTATTTTTCAGGAAGGTACTGGACAGAAAAAAAAAATCTTATTTTTCAAGAGGGTCCTTAAGAGAAAGTAAAGTCCTATTTTCTTGGTTGGTCTTGGACAGAAAGCAAAATCCTATTTTTCAGGAAGGTCCTGAATATAAATAAAATCTCATTTTTCTAGAGTGTCCTGAATTAAAGTAAAATCTTATTTTTCAGGATGGTCCTGAACAAAAGTAAAGTCCTATTTTTTTGGAGGGTCCTGAGCTTAAAGTGAAATTCCATTTTTTCGGAGGGTTCTGAACAAAAGGTAAAATCCTATTTTTCAGGAGGGTCCTGAACAAAAGTAAATTCCCATTTATAGGAGGGTCCTGGGGAGAAAGTGAAATCCCATTTTTTAGGAGGGTCCTAAATAGAAGGTTCAATCCCATTTTTCAGGAGGGTCGTGAAGAAAAGTAAAGTGTCATTTTTCAGGAGGGTCCTTAACAGAAAGTAAAGTCTTATTTTTTTAGGAGGGTCCTGAACAAAAAGTAAAATGCCATTTTCCAGGAGAGTCCTGAACAGAAAGTAAAATGTCATTTTTCTGGAGGGTCCTGAACAAATGTAAAATACCATTTTCTGGATGGCCTTGAACAAATGTAAAATTCCATTTTTCGAAAGGGTCCCGAACAGAAGGTAAATTCCCATTTTTCAGGAGGGGCCTGTACAAAATTAAAATCCCATTTTTCAGGAGGGTCCTGAACAGAAAGTAAAGTCTCATTTTTCTGGAGGGTCCTTAACAGAAAGTAAAGTCTCATTTTTTAGGAGAGTCCTGAATAAAAAGTAAAATTCCATTTTCCAGGAGGGTCCTGAACAGAAAGTAAAATGCCATTTTTCTAGAGGGTCCTGAACAAAAGTAAAATCCCATTTTCTGGATGGCCTTGAACAAAAGAAAATTTAATTTTTAGAAAGGGTCCCGAACAGAAGGTAAATTCCCATTTTTCAGGAGGGTCCTCAACAAAATTAAAATCCCATTTTTCTAGAGGCTTCTAAACAGAAAGCAAAATCCCAGTTTTCAGGAGGGTCCATAAAAGTAAGTAAAATCTCTTTTTCCAGAAAGGTCCTGAACAGAAAGTCACATTTCATTTTTCAGAGGGGTACTGAACAGAAAGTAAAATCCCACTTTTCAGGAGTGTCCTGAACAAAAGTAAATTCCAATTTATAGGAGGGTCCTGGGGAGAAAGTATAATCCCATTTTTCAGGAGGGTCCTAAACAGAAGGTTCAATCCCACTTTTCAGGAGGGTCCTGAACAAAAGTAAAGTCTCATTTATCTGGAGGGTCCTTAACAGAAATTAAAGTCTCATTTTTTAGGAGGGTCCTGAACAAAAAGTAAAATGCCATTTTCTAGGAGGGTCTTGAATATAAAATGAAATCCTATTTTTAGAAGGGTTCTGAACAGAAAATAAAATCCTATCTTTCAGGAGGGTCTTGGACAGAAAGTAAAATCCCACTTTTTAGGATGGTCCTGGATAGAAAATAAAATCCAATTTTTTAGGAGGGTCCGGGACATAAAGTAAATTTCCATTTTTAAGGAGGGTCCTGAACATAAAGTAAAATCCATATTTCATGAGGGTCCTGAATATAAATTAAAATACCATTTTTCAGGAGAGTCCTGGACATAAAGTAAAACCCTATTTTTCAGAAAGGTCCTGGACAGAAAAAATAATGCTATTTTTTAAGAGGGTCTTTCACAGAAAGTAAAGTCCTCTTTTTTTGGTTGGTCCTGAACAAAAGTAAAGTCTCATTTTTCAGGAGGGTCCTTAACAGAAAGTAAAGTCTCATTTTTTAGGAGGGTCCTGAACAAAAAGTGAAATGCCATTTTCCAGCAGGGTCTTGAACACAAAGTAAAATCTCATTTTTCAGGAAGGTCCTGAACAAAAGTAAAGTCCTATTTTTTAGGTGGGTCCTGAACATAAAGTGAAATTTGATTTTTCCGGAGGGTCCTGAACAAAAGGTAAAATCCTATTTTTCAGGAGAGTCCTGAACAAAAGTAAATTCCTATTTTTAGGAGGGTCTTGGACAGAAAGTAAAATTCCATTTTTTTGGAGGGTCCTGAACATAAAGTGAAATTTCATTTTTCCTGAGGATCCTGAACAAAAGGTAAAATCCTATTTTTTAGGAGGATCCTGAACAAAAGTAAATTCCTATTTTTAGGAGGGTCCTGGACAGAAAGTAAAATTACATTTTTTAGGAAGGTCCTAGACAAACAGTAAAATACCATTTTCAGGAGGGTCCTATAAAGAATGTAAAATCTCATTTTTCAGGAGGGTCCCGAACAGAAAGTAATGTACTATTTTTCAGAAGGGTCCTGCACAAAGAGTAAAATTTTATTTTTCAGGAAGGTCCTAGAGATAAAGTAAAGTTCCATTTTATAGGAGGGCCTGGACAGAAAGTAAAATTCTATTTTTTAGGAGAGACCAAGACATTAAGTAAAATTCCATTTTTTAGGAGGGTTCTGAACAGAAAGTAAAGTCCCATTTTTTAGGATGGTCCTGGACAGAAAATAAAATTCCATATTCAAGAGGGTCCTGAATATTGAATGAAATACTATTTTTAGGAAGGCCCTTAAAAAAAAGTAAAATCCTATCTTTCAGGGGGGTCTTGGACAGAAAGTAAAATTTCATTTTTTAGGAGTGTCCTGGATAGAAAGTAAAATCTAATTTTTTAGGAGTGTCCTAGAGATAAAGTAAAATCTAATTTTTTAGGAGGGTCCAAGACAAAAAGTAAATTCCCATTTTTAAGGAAGGTCCTGAACATAAAGTAATATCCATATTCTAGGAGAGTCCTGAATATAACATAAAATCCTATTTTTCAGGAGAGTCCTGGACATAAAGTAAAATCCCATTTTCCCGGAGGGTCTTGGACAAAATGTAAATTTCCATATTTTAGGAGGGTCTTCAACAGAAAGTAATTTCTCATTTTCAGGAGGGTCCTAAACATAAAGTAAAATCCTATTTTTCTGGGGGTTCCTCTATAGAAATTAAAATCTCATTTTTCAGGAGAGTCGTGAACAGAAAGTAAAAAAAAAGTAAAATCTCATTTTTCAGAAGGATCCTAAACAGAAAGTACAGTCCCATTTTGTAGGAGGGTCCTGGACAAAAAGTAAAATCCCATTTTTCAGGAGGGTCCTTGACAGAAAGTAAAGTCTTATTTTTCAGGAGGGTTCTGGACAGAAAGTAAAATCCAATTTTTTAGGAGGGTCCTGGATATAAAGTAAATTCCCATTTTTAAGGAGGGTCCTGAACATAAAGTAAAATCCATATTTCAGGAGGGTCCTGAATATAAAGTAAAATCCCATTTTTCAGGAGAGTCCTGGACATAAAGTAAAATCCCATTTTCCCGGAGGGTGTTGGACAAAATGTAAATTTCCATTTTTCAGGAGGGTCTTGAACAGAAAGTAATTTCTCATTTTTAAGGAGGGTCCTGAACAGAAAGTAAAATCCAATTTTCTAGGAGGGTCCTGAGCAGAAAGTAAAATCCCATTTTTCTGGAGGTTTCTGTATAGAAATTAAAATCTCATTTTTCAGGAGAGTCTTGAACAGAAAGTAAAAATAAAGTAAAATCTCATTTTTCAGGAAGGTCCTATACAAAAAGTAAAGTCCATTGACAAAAAGTAAAATCCCATTTTTCAGGAGGGTCCTCGACAGAAAGTAAAGTCTTATTTTTCAGTAGGGTCCTGGACAGAAAGTAAAATCCTATTTTTCAAGAGAGTCCTTAACAGAAAATAAAGTCCTGTTTTTTTGGTTGGTCTTGGATAGAAAGCAAAATCCTATTCTTCAGGAAGGTCGTGAATATAAATAAAATCCCATTTTTCTAGAGGGTCCTGAACATAAAGTAAAATCATATTTTTTAGGAAGGTCCTGAACAAAAGTAAAGTCCTATTTTTTTGGCGGGTCCTGAGCATAAAGTGAAATTCCATTTTTCCGGAGGGTTCTGAACAAAAGGTAAAATCCTATTTTCTAGGAGGGTCCTGAACAAAAGTAAATTTCTATTTATAGGAGGGTCCTGGGGAGAAAGTGAAATCCCATTTATTAGGAGGGTCCTAAACAGAAGGTCCAATCCTATTTTTCAGGAGGGTCCTGAACAAAAGTAAAGTCTCATTTTTCAGGAGGGTCCTTAACTGAAAGTAAAGTCCTATTTTTTAGGAGGGTCCTGAACAAAAAGTAAAATACCATTTTCCAGGAGAGTCTTGAATATAAAATGAAATCCTATTTTTAGGAGGGTTCTAAACAGAAAGTAAAATCCTATCTTTCAGGTGGGACTTGGACAGAAAGTAAAATCCCCTTTTTTAGGAGGGTCCTGGATAGAAAGTAAAATCCAATTTTTTAGGAGGGTGCTGGACATAAAGTAAATTCTCATTTTTAAGGAGGGTCCTGAACATAAAGTAAAATCCATATTTCAGGAGATTCCTGAATATAAAGTAAAATCTCATTTTTCAGGAGCGTCCTGGACATAAAGTAAAAGCCCATTTTCCCGGAGGGTCTTGGGCAAAATATAAATTTCCATTTTTCAGGAGGGTCTTGAATAGAAAGTAATTTCTCATTTTTCAGGAGGGTCCTGAACAGAAAGTAAAATCCCATATTTTAGATGGGTCCAGAACAAAAAGTAAAATCCCATTTTTCTGGAGGTTCCTATATAGAAATTAAAATCTCATTTTTCAGGAGAGTGCTGAACAGAAAGTATAAATAAAGTAAAATCTCCTTTTTCAGGAGGGTACTAAACAGAAAGTAAAGTCCCATTTTGTACGAGGGTCCTGGACAAAAAGTAAAATCCCATTTTTCAGGAGGGTTCTCGACAGAAAGTAAAGTCTTATTTTTCAGGAGGGTCTTGGACAGAAAGTAAAATCCTATTTTTCGGGAAGGTCCTGGACAGAAAAAAAAATCTTATTTTTCAAGAGGGTCCTTAAGAAAAAGTAAAGTCCTATTTTCTTGGTTGGTCTTGGACAGAAAGCAAAATCCTATTTTTTAGGAAGGTCCTGAATATAAATAAAATCCCAGTTTTCTAGAGGGTCCTGAAATAAAGTAAAATCTTATTTTTCAGGAAGGTCCTGAACAAAAGTAAAGTCGTATTTTTTTGGAGGGTCCTGAGCATAAAGTGAAATTCAATTTTTTCGGAGGGTTCTGAACAAAAGGTAAAATCCCATTTTTCAGGAGGGTTCTGAACAAAAGTAAATTCCCATTTTTCTGGAGGTTCCTATATAGAAATTAAAATCTCATTTTTCAGGAGAGTGCTGAACAGAAGGTATAAATAAAGTAAAATCTCATTTTTCAGGAGGGTCCTAAACAGAAAGTAAAGTCCATTTTGTAGGAGGGTCCTGGATAAAAAGTAAAATACCATTTTTCAGGAGGGTCCTCGACAGAAAGTAAAGTATTATTTTTCTGGAGGGTCCTGGACAGAAAGTAAAATCCTATTTTTCAGGAAGGTCCTGGACAGAAAAAATAATCCTATTTTTCAAGAGAGTCCTTAACAGAAAGTAAAGTCCTATTTTTTTTGTTGGCCTTGGAAAGAAAGCAAAATCCTATTTTTCAGGAAGGTCCTGAATATAAATACAATCCCATTTTTCTAGAGGGTCCTGAAAATAAAGTAAAATCATATTTTTCAGGAAGGTCCTAAACAAAAGTAAAGTCCTATTTTTTTGGAGGGTCCTGAGCATAAAGTGATATTCCATTTTTTCGAAGGGTTCTGAACAAAAGGTAAAATCCTATTTTTTAGGAGGGTCCTGAACAAAAGTAAATTCCTATTTATAGGAGGGTCTTGGGGAGAAAGTGAAATCCCATTTCTTAGGAGGGTCCTAAACAGAAGGTCCAATCCTATTTTTCAGGAGGGTCCTGAACAAAAGTAAAGTCGTATTTTTTTGGAGGGTCCTGAGCATAAAGTGAAATTCAATTTTTTCGGAGGGTTCTGAACAAAAGGTAAAATCCCATTTTTCAGGAGGGTCCTGAACAAAAGTAAATTCCCATTTTTCTGGAGGTTCCTATATAGAAATTAAAATCTCATTTTTCAGGAGAGTGCTGAACAGAAGGTATAAATAAAGTAAAATCTCATTTTTCAGGAGGGTCCTAAACAGAAAGTAAAGTCCATTTTGTAGGAGGGTCCTGGATAAAAAGTAAAATACCATTTTTCAGGAGGGTCCTCGACAGAAAGTAAAGTATTATTTTTCTGGAGGGTCCTGGACAGAAAGTAAAATCCTATTTTTCAGGAAGGTCCTGGACAGAAAAAATAATCCTATTTTTCAAGAGAGTCCTTAACAGAAAGTAAAGCCCTATTTTTTTTGTTGGCCTTGGAAAGAAAGCAAAATCCTATTTTTCAGGAAGGTCCTGAATATAAATACAATCCCATTTTTCTAGAGGGTCCTGAAAATAAAGTAAAATCATATTTTTCAGGAAGGTCCTAAACAAAAGTAAAGTCCTATTTTTTTGGAGGGTCCTGAGCATAAAGTGATATTCCATTTTTTCGGAGGGTTCTGAACAAAAGGTAAAATCCTATTTTTTAGGAGGGTCCTGAACAAAAGTAAATTCCTATTTATAGGAGGGTCTTGGGGAGAAAGTGAAATCCCATTTCTTAGGAGGGTCCTAAACAGAAGGTCCAATCCTATTTTTCAGGAGGGTCCTGAACAAAAGTAAAGTCTCATTTTTCAGGAGGGTCCTTATAAGAAAGTAATGTCTAATTTTTTAGGAGGGTCCTGAGCAAAAAGTAAAATGCCATTTTCTAGGAGGGTCCTGAACAGAAAGTAAAATGCCATTTTTCTGGATAGTCCTGAACAAAAGTAAAATTCCAATTTCTGGATGGCCTTGAACAAAAGTAAAATTTAATTTTTAGAAAGGGTCCCGAACAGAACGTAAATTCCCATTTTCAGGAGAGTCCTGAACAAAATTAAAATCCCATTTTTCAGGAGGCTCCTAAAGAGAAAGCAAAATCCCATTTTTCAGGAGAGTCCTTAACAGTAAGTAAAATCTCATTTTCCAGAAAGGTCCTGAACAGAAAGTCACATTCCATTTTTCAGGGGGTCCTGGACAGAAAGTAAAATCCCATTTTTCAGGAGGGTCCTGAACAAAAGTTATTTCCCAGTTATAGGAGGGTCCTGGGGAGAAAGTGAAATCCCATTTTTTAGGAGGGTCCTAAACAGAAGGTTCAATCCCATTTTTCAAGAGGGTCCTGAACAAAAGTAAAGTCTCATTTATCAGGAGGGTCCTTAAAAGAAAGTAAAGTCCTATTTTTTAGGAGGGTCCTGAACAAAAAGTAAAATACCATTTTCCAGGAGGGTCTTGAATATAAAAGGAAATCCTATTTTTAGGAGTGTTCTAAATGTAAAGTAAAATCCTATCTTTCAGGAGGGTCTTGGGGAGAAAGTGAAATCCCATTTTTTAAGAGGGTCCTAGATAGAAAGTAAAATCCAATTTTTTAGGATGGTCCTGGACATAAAGTAAATTCCCATTTTTTCGGAGGGTCCTGAACAAAAGGTAAAATCCTATTTTTCAGAAGGGTCCTGAACAAAAGTAAATACCCATTTATAGGAGGGTCTAGGGGAGAAAGTAAAATCCCATTTCTTAGGAGGGTCCTAAACAGAAGGTTCAATCCCATTTTTCAGGAGGGTCCTGAACAAAAGTAAAGTCTCATTTTTCAGGAGGGTCCTTAACTGAAAGTAAAGTCTCATTTTTTAGGAGGGTCCTGAACAAAAAGTAAAATGCCATTTTCAAGGAGGGTCCTTAATAAAAAGTAAAATGTCATTTTTCTAGAGGGTCCTGAACAAATGTAAAATCCCATTTTCTGGATGTCCTTGATCAAAAGTAAAATTTAATTTTTAGAAAAGGTCTCGAATAGAAGGTAAATTCCCATTTTTCAGGAGGGTCCTGAACAAAATTAAAATCTCATTTTTCTGGAGGCTCCTGAACAGAAAGCAAAATCCCATTTTTCAGGAGGGTCGTTAATAGTAAGTAAAATCTCTTTTTCCAGAACGGTCCTGAACAGAAAGTCACATTCCATTTTTCAGGGGGTCCTGGACAGAAAGTAAAATCCCATTTTTCAGGAGGGTCCAGAACAAAAGTTATTTCCCAGTTATAGGAGGGTCCTGGGGAGAAAGTGAAATCCCATTTTTTAGGAGAGTCCTAAACAGAAGGTTCAATCCCATTTTTCAAGAGGGTCCTGAACAAAAGTAAATTCTCATTTATCAGGAGGGTCCTTAAAAGAAAGTAAAGTCCTATTTTTTAGGAGGGTCCTGAACAAAAAGTAAAATACCATTTTCCAGGAGAGTCTTGAATATAAAATGAAATCCTATTTTTAGGAGGGTTCTAAACAGAAAGTAAAATCCTATCTTTCAGGTGGGACTTGGACAGAAAGTAAAATCCCCTTTTTTAGGAGGGTCCTGGATAGAAAGTAAAATCCAATTTTTTAGGAGGGTGCTGGACATAAAGTAAATTCTCATTTTTAAGGAGGGTCCTGAACATAAAGTAAAATCCATATTTCAGGAGATTCCTGAATATAAAGTAAAATCTCATTTTTCAGGAGCGTCCTGGACATAAAGTAAAAGCCCATTTTCCCGGAGGGTCTTGGGCAAAATATAAATTTCCATTTTTCAGGAGGGTCTTGAATAGAAAGTAATTTCTCATTTTTCAGGAGGGTCCTGAACAGAAAGTAAAATCCCATTTTTTAGGAGGGTCCTGAACAGAAAGTAAAATCCCATTTTTCTGGAGGTTCCTGTACAGAAATTAAAATCTGATTTTTCAGGAGAGTGCTGAACAGAAAGTATAAATAAAGTAGAATCTCCTTTTTCAGGAGGGTACTAAACAGAAAGTAAAGTCCCATTTTGTAGGAGGGTCCTGGACAAAAAGTAAAATCCCATTTTTTAGGAGGGTCCTCGACAGAAAGTAAAGTCTTATTTTTCAGGAGGATCCTAGACAGAAAGTAAAATCCTATTTTTCAGGAAGGTCCTGGACAGAAAAAATAATACTATTTTTCAAGAGGGTCCTTAACAGAAAGTAAAGTCCTATTTTTTTTGTTGGTCCTGGAAAGAAAGCAAAATCATATTTTTCAGAATGGTCCTGAATATAAATAAAATCCCATTTTTCTGGAGGGTCCTAAACATAAAATAAAATCTTATTTCTCAGGAAGGTCCTGAACAAAAGTAAAGTCCTATTTTTTAGGAGGGTCCTGAACATAAAGTGAAATTCCATATTTTCGGAGGGTTCTGAACAAAAGGTAACATCCCATTTTTCAGGAGGGTCTTGAACAAAAGTAAATTCCCATTTATAGGAGGGTCCTGGGGAGAAAGTGAAATCCCATTTTTTAGGAGGGTCCTAAATAGAAGGTTCAATCCCATTTTCAGGAGGGTCCTGAAGAAAACTAAAGTCTCATTTTTCAGGAGGGTCCTTTACAGAAAGTAAAGTCTTATTTTTTAGGAGGGTCCTGAACAAAAAGTAAAATGCCATTTTCCAGGAGAGTCCTGAACAGAAAGTAAATGCCATTTTTCTGGAGGGTCCTGAACAAAAGTAAAATACCACTTTCTGGATGGCCTTGAAGAAATGTAAAATTCCATTTTTAGAAAAGGTCTCGAACAGAAGGTAAATTCCCATTTTTTAGGAGGGTCCTAAAAAAAATTAAAATCCCATTTTTCAGGAGGCTCCTGAACAGAAAGCAAAATCCCATATTTCAGGAGGGTCCTTAACAGTAAGTAAAATCTCATTTTCCAGAAAGGTCCTGAACTGAAAGGCACATTCCATTTTTCAGGGGGGTCCTGAACAGAAAATAAAATCCCATTTTTCAGGAGGGTCCTGAACAAAAGTAAATTCCCATTTATAGGAGGGATCTGGGGAGAAAGTGAAATCCTATTTTTTAGGAGGGTCCTAAACAGAAGGTTCAATCCCATTTTTCAGGAGGGTCCTGAACAAAAGTAAAGTCTTATTTATTAGGAGGGTCCGTAACAGAAAGTAAAGTCTCATTTTTTAGGAGAGTTCTGAACAAAAAGTAAAATGCCATTTTCCAGGAGGGTCTTGAATATAAAATGAAATCCTATTTTTAGGAGGGTTCTGAACAGGAAGTAAAATCCTATATTTCAGGAGGGCCTTGGACAGAAAGTAAAATCCCATTTTTTTGGTGGGTCGTGATAGAAAGTAAAATCCAATTTTTTAGGAGGGTGCTGGACATAAAGTAAATTCCCATTTTTAAGGAGGGTCCTGAATATAAAGTAAAATCTATATTTCAGGAGGGTCCTGAATATAAAGTAAAATCCTATTTTTCAGGAGAGTACTGGACATAAAGTAAAATTCCATTTTCCCGGAGGGATTTGGACAAAATGTAAATTTCCATTTTTCAGGAGGGTCTTGAACAGAAAGTAATTTCTCATTTTTCAGCAGGGTCCTGATTAGAAAGTAAAATCCAATTTTTTAGGAGGGTCCGGAACAGAAAGTAAAATCCCATTTTTTTAGAGATTCCTGTATAGAAATTAAAATCTCATTTTTCAGGAGAGTCCTGAACAGAATGTAAAAATAAAGTAAAATCTCATTTTTCAGGAGGGTGCTAAACAGAAAGTAAAGTCCCTTTTTGTAGGAGGGTCCTGGACAAAAAGTAAAATCTCATTTTTCAGGGGGGACCTCGACAGAAAGTAAAGTCTTATTTTTCAGGAGGGTACTGGACAGAAAGTAAAATCCTATTTTTCAGGAAGGTCCTGGACAGAAAAAATAATCCTATTGTTCAAGAGGGTTCCTAACAGAAAGTAAAGTCCTATTTTTTTGGTTGGTCTTGGACAGAAAGCAAAATCCTATTTTTCAGGAAGGTCCTGAATATAAATAAAATCCCATTTTTCTACAGGGTCCTCAACATAAAGTAAACTCTTATTTTTCAGGAAGGTCCTGAACAAAAGTAAAGTCCTATTTTTTTGGAGGGTCCTGAGCATAAAGTGAAATTCCATTTTTCTGGAGGGTCCTGAACAAAAGGTAAAATCCCATTTTTCAGGAGGGTCCTGAACAAAAGTAAATTCCCATTTATAGAAGCGTCCTGGGGAGAAAGTGAAATCCCATTTTCTAGGATGGTCCTAAACAGAAGGTTCAATCCTATTTTTCAGGAGGGTTCTGAACAAAAGTTAAGTCTCATTTTTCAGGAGGGTCCTTACCAGAAAGTAAAGTCTCATTTTTTAGGAGGGTCCTCAACAAAAAGTAAAATGCCATTTTCCAAGAGGGTCCTGAACAGAAAGTAAAATGTCATTTTTCTAGAGGTTCCTGAACAAAAGTAAAATCCCATTTTCTGGATGGCCATGAACAAAAGTAAAATTCCGTTTTTAGAAAGGGTCCCGAACAGAAGGTAAATTCTCATTTTTCAGGAAGGTCCTGAACATAATTAAAATCCCATTTTTCAGGAGGCTCCTGAACAGAAAGCAAAATGTCATTTTTCAGGAGGGTCCTTAACAGTAAGTAAAATCTCATTTTCCAGAAAGGTCTTGAACAGAAAGTCACATTCCATTTTTTAGGGGGGTCTTGAACAGAAAGTAAAACCCCATTTTTCAGGAGGATCCTGAACAGAAAGTAAAATCCCATTTTCCAGGAGGGTCTTGGATAGAAAGTATAATCCTATTTTTCAGGAGGGTCCTAGATAGAAGGTAAAATCGCATTTTTCAAGAGGGTCCTGAATAGAAAGTAAATTCTTTTTTTTCGGAGGGCCTTGGACGGAAAATAAAATCCTATTTTTCAGGAGGGGCCTAGATAGAAGGTAAAATCCTAATTTTTCAGGAGGATCTTGAATAGAAAGTAAAGTGCTATTTTTTCGGACAGTGTTGGACTGAAAATAAAATCTCATTTTTCAAGAGGGTCCTGGAAAGAAATAAAAATACCTTTTTTTAGGAGGGACCTGGACAGAATGTAAAATCTCATTTTTCAGGAGAGTTCTGAAAAGTAAAGTCTTATTTTTCAGGAGGATTCTAGACAGAAAGTAACATCCCATTTTTATGGAGGGTCTTGGACAGAAAGTAAAGTCCCATTTTTCAGGAGGGTCCTAGACAGAAAGTAAAATCTCATTTTTCTGGAGGGTCCTGGACAAAAAGTAAAATCCCATTTTTCTGGAGGTTCCTGCATAGAAAGTAAAATCTCATTTTTCTGGAGGGTCCTGAACAGAAAGTAAAAAATAAAGTAAAATCACATTTTTTCTGGAGGGTCCTGGACAAAAAGTAAAATCCCATTTTTCAGGAAGGTCCTTGACAAAAAGTAAAGTCTAATTTTTCAGGAGGGTCCTGGACAGAAAGTAAAATTCTATTTTTCAGGAGGGTCCTGGACAGAAAACATAATCCTATTTTTCAAGAGGGTTCTTAACAGAAAGTAAAGTCCTATTTTTTTTCTTGGTCCTAGACAGAAAGCTAAATCCTATTTTTTAGGAAGGTCTTGAATATAAATAAAATCCCATTTTTTGGAGGGTCATGAACTTAAAGTAAAATCTCATTTTTCAAGAAGGTCCTGAACAAAAGTAAAGTCCTATTTTTTAGGAGGGTCCTGAACATAAAGTGAAATTCCATTTTTCTGGAGGATCCTAAACAAAAGGTAAAATCCTATTTTTCAGGAGGGTCCTGAACAAAAGTAAATTCCTATTTTTAGGAGGGTCCTGGACAGGAAGTAAAATTCCATTTTTTAGGAGGGTCATAGACAAACAGTAAAATCCTATTTTCAGGAGGGTCCTATACAGAATGTAAAATCTCATATTTCCGGAGGGTCCCGAACAGAAAGTAATGTACTATTTTTCAGAAGGGTCCTACACAGAAAGTAAAATTTTATTTTTCAGAAAGGTCCTGTAGATAAGGTAATGTCCCATTTTATAGGAGGGCTTGGACAAAAAGTAAAATTCTATTATTTAGGATAGACCTAGACAGAAAGTAAAATTCCATTTTTCAGAAGGGTCCTTAACAGAGAGTAATGTCCCATTTTTCAGGATGGTCCTGGACAGAAAATAAAATTCCATTTTCAGGAGGGTGCTGAATATAGAATGAAATCCTAATTTTAGGAGGGTCCTTAAAAAAAGTAAAATCCTATCTTTCAGGGGGGTCTTGGACAGAAAGTAAAATCCAATTTTTTAGGAGTGTCCTGGATAGAAAGTAAAATCTGATTTTTTAGGAGGGTCCTGAATATAAAGTAAAATCCCATTTTTCAGGAGAGCCTTGGACATAAAGTAAAAACCCATTTTCCCGGAGAGTCTTGGACAAATTGTAAATTTCCATATTTCAGGAGGGTCTTGAATAGAAAGTAATTTCTCATTTTTCAGGGGTGTCCTAAACATAAAGTAAAATCCCATTTTTCAAGATGGTCCTGAACAGAAAGTAAGATCCCATTTTTCTGGAGATTCCTGTAAAGAAATTAAAATATCATTTTTCAGGAGAGTCCTGAACAGAAAGTAAAAATAAAGTAAAATCTCATTTTTCAAGAGGGTCCTAAACAGAAAGTAAAGTCCTATTTTGTAGGAGGGTCCTGGACAAAAAGTAAAATCCCATTTTTCAGGAGGGTCCTTGACAGAAAGTAAAGTCTTATTTATTTCAGGAGGGTTCTGGACAGAAAGTAAAATCCTATTTTTCAGGAAGGTCCTGGACAGAAAAAATAATCCTATTTTTCCAGAGGGTCCTTAACAGAAAGTAATGTCCGATTTTTTTGGTTGTTCGAGTGTAGAAAGCAAAATCCTATTTTTCTTGAGAGTCCTAAATATAAAGTAAAATCTCATTTTTCAGGATGGTCCTGAACAAAAGTAAAGTCCTATTTTTGAGGAGGGTCCGGAACATAAAGTGAAATTCCATTTTTCCAGAGGGTCCTGAACAAAAGGTAAAATCCCATTTTTCAGGAGGGTCTTGAACAAAAGTAAATTCCCAATTATAGGAGGGTCCTGGGGAGAAAGTGAAATCCCATTTTTTAGGAGGATCCTAAACAGAAGGTTCAATCCCATTTTTCAGGAGGGTCCTGAACAAAAGTAAAGTCTCATTTATCAGGAGGGTCCTGAACAGAAAGTAAAATCCCATTTTTCAGGATGGTCTTGGACAGAAAATAAAATTCCATTTTTCAGGTGGGTCTTGAATATAAATGAAATCCTATTTTTAGAAGGGTTCTGAACAGAAAGTAAAATCCTATCTTTCAGGAGGGTCTTGGACAGAAAGTAAAATCCTATTTTTTAGGAGGGTCCTGGATAGAGAGTAAAATCCAATTTTTTAGGAGGGTCATGAACATAATGTAAAATCCATATTTCAGGATGGTACTGAATATAAAGTAAAATCCTATTTTTCAGGAGTCCTGGATATAAAGTAAAATCTCATTTACCCGGAGGGTCTTGGATAAAATGTAAATTTCTATTTTTCAGGAGGATCTTGAACAGAAAGTAATTTCTCATTTTTCAGGAGGGTCCTGAACAGAAAGTAAATCCCATTTTTTAGGAGGGTCTTGAACAGAAAGTAAAATCCCATTTTTCTGGAGGTTCCTGTATAGAAATTAAAATCTCATTTTTAAGGAGGGTCCTTAACAGTAAGAAAAATCTCATTTTCCAGAAAGGGCTTGAACAGAATGTCACATTCCATTTTTTAGGGGGGTCCTGAACAGAAAGTAAAACCCCATTTTCCAGGAGGGTCTTGGATAGAAAGTATAATCCCATTTTTCAGGAGGGTCCTAGATAAAAGATAAAATCCCATTTTTCAGGAGGGTCCAGAATAGAAAGTAAATTCCTATTTTTTCGGAGGGACTTGGACAGAAAATAAAATCCTATTTTTTAGGAGGGTCCTGGAAAGAAATGAAAATACCATTTTTTAGGAGGGACCTGGACAGAATGTGAAATCCCATTTTTCAAGAGAGTCCTAAAAAGTAAAGTCCCATTTTTTAGGAGGATTCTAGACAGAAAGAAAAATCCCATTTTTATGGAGGGTCTTGGACAGAAAGTAAAGTCCCATTTTTTAGGAGGGTCCTGGACAGAAAGTGAAATCCCATTTTTCTGGAGGTTCCTGTATAGAAAGTAAAATCTCATTTTTCTGGAGGGTCCTGAACTGAAAGTAAAAATATAGTAAAATCTCATTTTTTAGGGGGGTCCTAAACAGAAAGTAAAGTCCCATTTTTCAGGAGGGTCCTGGACAAAAAGTAAAATCCCATTTTTCTGGAAGGTCCTTGACAAAAAGTAAAGTCTAATTTTTCAGGAGGGTCCTGGACAGAAAGTAAAATCATATTTTTCAGTGGGGTCCTGGACAGAAAAAATAATCCTATTTTTCAAGAGGGTTCTTAACATAAAGTAAAGTCCTATTTTTTTGGTTGGTCCTAGACAGAAAGCTAAATCCTATTTTTTAGGAAGGTCCTGAATATAAATAAAATCCCATTTTTCTGGAGGGTCCTGAACATAAGGTAAAATCTCATTTTTCAAGAAGGTCCTGAACAAAAGTAAAGTCCTATTTTTTAGGAGGGTCCTAAACATAAAGTGAAATTCTATTTTTTCGGAGGATCCTGAACAAAAGGTAAAATCCTATTTTTCCGGAGGGTCTTGAAAAAAAGTAAATTCCTATTTTTTGGAGGGTCCTGGACAGAAAATAAAATTTCATTTTTTAGGAGGGTCCTAGACAAATAGTAAAATCCTATTTTCAGGAGGGTCCTATACAGAATGTAAAATCTCATATTTCCGGAGGGTACCGAATAGAAAGTAATGTACTATTTTTCAGAAGGGTCCTGCACAGAAAGTAAAATATTATTTTTCAGGAAGGTCCTAGAGAGAAAGTAATGTCCCATTTTATAGGAGGGCCTGGACAAAAAGTAAAATTCTATTTTTTAGGAGAGACATAGGCAGAAAGTAAAATTCCATTTTTCAGGAGGGTCCTCAATAGAAATTAATGTCCCATTTTTCAGGATGGTCCTAGAAAGAAAGTAATGTCCCATTTTTCAGGAGGGTCCTGAATATAGAATGAAATCCCATTTTTAGGAGGGTCCTGAAAAGAAAGTAAAATCATATCTTTCAGGGGGGTCTTGGTCAGAAAGTAAAATCCTATTTTTTAGGAGTGTCCTGGATAGAAAGTAAAATCCAATTTTTTAGGAGGATTCTGGACATAAAGAAAATTCCCAGTTTTAAGGAGGGTCCTGAACATAAAGTAAAATCTATATTTCAGGAGGGTCCTGAATATAAAGTAAAATCCCATTTTTTAGGAGAGTCCTAGATATAAAGTAAAATCCCATTTTCCCGGAGGGTCTTGGACAAATTGTAAATTTCTGTATTTCAGGAGGGTCTTGAACAGAAAGTAATTTCTCATTTTTCAGGAGGGTCCTGAACATAAAGTAAAATCCCATTTTTCAGGAGGGTCTTGAACAGAAAGTAAAATCCCATTTTTCTGGAGGTTCCTATATAGAAATTAAAATCTCATTTTTCTGGAGGGTCCTTAACAGTAAGAAAAATCTCATTTTCCAGAAAGGGCTTGAACAGAATGTCACATTCCATTTTTTAGGGGGGTCCTGAACAGAAAGTAAAACCCCATTTTCCAGGAGGGTCTTGGATAGAAAGTATAATCCCATTTTTCAGGAGGGTCCTAGATAAAAGGTAAAATCCCATTTTTCAGGAGGGTCCTGAATAGAAAGTAAATTCCTATTTTTTCGGAGGGCCTTGGACAGAAAATAAAATCCTATTTTTTAGGAGGGTCCTGGAAAGAAATGAAAATACCATTTTTTAGGAGGGACCTGGACAGAATGTGAAATCCCATTTTTCAAGAGAGTCCTCAAAAGTAAAGTCCCATTTTTTAGGAGGATTCTAGACAGAAAGAAAAATCCCATTTTTATGGAGGGTCTTGGACAGAAAGTAAAGTCCCATTTTTTAGGAGGGTCCTGGACAGAAAGTGAAATCCCATTTTTCTGGAGGTTCCTGTATAGAAAGTAAAATCTCATTTTTCTGGAGGGTCCTGAACTGAAAGTAAAAATATAGTAAAATCTCAGTTTTTAGGGTGGTCCTAAACAGAAAGTAAAGTCCCATTTTTCAGGAGGGTCCTGGACAAAAAGTAAAATCCCATTTTTCTGAAAGGTCCTTGACAAAAAGTAAAGTCTAATTTTTCAGGAGGGTCCTGGACAGAAAGTAAAATCATATTTTTCAGGGGGGTCCTGGACAGAAAAAATAATCCTATTTTTCAAGAGGGTTCTTAACATAAAGTAAAGTCCTATTTTTTTGGTTGGTCCTAGACAGAAAGCTAAATCCTATTTTTTAGGAAGGTCCTGAATATAAATAAATTCCCATTTTTCGGGATGGTTCTGAATATAGAATGAAATCCTATTTTTAGGAGGGTCCTGAAAAGAAAGTAAAATCCTATCTTTCAGGGGGGTCTTGGTCAGAAAGTAAAATCCTATTTTTTAGGAGTGTCCTGGATAGAAAGTAAAATCCAATTTTTTAGGAGGATCCTGGACATAAAGAAAATTCCCAGTTTTAAGGAGGGTCCTGAACATAAAGTAAAATCTATATTTCAGGAGGGTCCTAAATATAAAGTAAAATCCCATTTTTCAGGAGAGTCCTGGATATAAAGTAAAATCCCATTTTCCCGGAGGATCTTGGACAAATTGTAAATTTCTGTATTTCAGGAGGGTCTTGAACAGAAAGTAATTTCTCATTTTTCAGGAGGGTCCTAAACATAAAGTAAAATCGCATTTTTCAAGAGAGTCCTGAACAGAAAGTAAGATCCCATTTTTCTGGAGGTTCCTGTATAGAAATTAAAATCTCATTTTTCAGGAGAGTCCTGAGCAGAAAGTAAAAATAAAGTAGAATCTCATTTTTCAGGAAGGTCCTAAACAGAAAGTAAAGTCCCATTTTTTAGGAGGGTCCTGGATAAAAAGTAAAATCCCATTTTTCAGGAGGGTCCTTGACAGAAAGTAAAGTCTTATTTTTTGGGAGGGTCCTGGACAGCAAGTAAAATCCTATTTTTCAGGAAGGTCCTGGACAGAAATAATACTATTTTTCAAGAGGGTCCTTAACAGAAAGTAAATTCCTATTTTTTTTGTTGGTCCTGGAAAGAAAGCAAAATCCTATTTTTCAGGAAAGTACTGAATATAAATAAAATCTCATTTTTCTGGAGGGTCCTAAACATAAAGTAAAATCTTATTTCTCAGGAAGGTCCTGAACAAAAGTAAAGTCCTATTTTTTAGGAGGGTCCTGAACATAAAGTTAAATTCCATTTGTTCGGAGGGTTCTGAACAAAAGGTAAAAACTCATTTTTCAGGAGGGTCCTGAACAAAAGTAAATTCCCATTTATTGGAGGGTCTTGGGGAGAAAGTGAAATCCCATTTTTTAGGAGGGTCCTAAATAGAAGGTTCAATCCCATTTTTCAGGAGGGTCCTGATGAAAAGTAAAGTCTCATTTTTCAGGAGGGTCCTTAACAGAAAGTAAAGTCTTATTTTTTAGGAAGGTCCTGAACAAAAAGTAAAATGCCATTTTCCAGGAGAGTCCTGAACAGAAAGTAAAATGCCATTTTTCTGGAGGGTCCTGAACAAAAGTAAAATACCATTTTCTGGATGGCCTTGAACAAATGTAAAATTCCATTTTTAGAAAGGGTCCCGAACAGAAGGTAAATTCCCATTTTTCAGGAGGGTCCTGAACAAAATTAAAATCCCATTTTTCAGGAGGCCCCTGAACAGAAAGCAAAATCCCATTTATCAGGAGGGTCCTTAACTGTAAGTAAAATCTCATTTTCCAGAAAGGTCTTGAACTGAAAGTCACATTCCATTTTTCAGGGGGTCCTGAACAGAAAATAATATCCCATTTTTCAGGAGGGTCTTGAACAAAAGTAAATTCCCATTTATAGGAGGGTTCTTGGGAGAAAGTGAAATCCCATTTTTTAGGAGGGTCCTAAACAGAAGGTTCAATCCCATTTTTCAGGAGGGTCCTGAACAAAAGTAAAGTCTCATTTATTAGGAGGGTCCTTAACAGAAAGTAAAGTCTCATTTTTTAGGAGGGTCCTGAACAAAAAGTAAAATGCCATTTTCCAGGAGGGTCTTGAATATAAAATGAAATCCTATTTTTAGGAGGGTTATGAACAGGAAGTAAAATCCTTTATTTCAAGAGGGTCTTGGACAGAAAGTAAAATCCCATTTTTTTGGAGGGTCGTGATAGAAAGTAAAATCCAATTTTTTAGGAGGGTGCTGGACATAAAGTAAATTCCCATTTTTAAGGAGGGTCCTGTATATAAAGTAAAATCTATATTTCAGGAGGGTCCTGAATATAAAGTAAAATCTCATTTTTCAGGAGAGTACTGGACATAAAGTAAAATTCCATTTTCCCGGAGGGACTTGGACAAAATGTAAATTTCCTTTTTTCAGGAGGGTCTTGAACAGAAAGTAATTTCTCATTTTTCAGGAGGGTCCTGATTAGAAAGTAAAATACCATTTTTTAGGAGGGTCCGGAACAGAAAGTAAAATATCATTTTTTTGGAGATTCCTGTATAGAAATTAAAATCTCATTTTTCAGGAGAGTCCTGAACAAAATGTAAAAATAAAGTAAAATCTCATTTTTCAGGAGGGCCCTAAACAGAAAGTAAAGTCCCATTTTGTAGGAGGGTCCTAGACAAAAAGTAAAATCCCATTTTTCAGGAGGGACCTCGACAGAAAGTAAAGTCTTATTTCTCAGGAGGGTACTGGACAGAAAGTAAAATGCTATTTTTCAGGAAGGTCCTGGACAGAAAAAATAATCCTATTTTTCATGAGGGTTCCTAACAGAAAGTAAAGTCCTATTTTTTTGGTTGGTCTTGGACAGAAAGCAAAATCCTATTTTTCAGGAAGGTCCTGAATATAAATAAAATCCCATTTTTCTAGAGGGGCCTGAACATAAAGTAAAATCTTATTTTTCAGGAAGGTCCTGAACAAAAGTAAAGTCCTATTTTTTTGGAGGGTCCTGAGCATAAAGTGAAATTCCATTTTTCTGGAGGGTCCTGAACAAAAGGTGAAATCCCACTTTTCAGGAGGGTCCTGAACAAAAGTAAATTCCCATTTATAGAAGGGTCCTGGGGAGAAAGTGAAATCCCATTTTTTTGGATAGTCTTAAACAGAAGGTTCAATCCCATTTTTCAGGAGGGTCATGAACAAAAGTTAAGTCTCATTTTTCAGGAGGGGCCTTAACAGAAAGTAAAGTCTCATTTTTTAGGAGGGTCCTGAACAAAAAGTAAAATGCCATTTTCCAAGAGGGTCCTGAACAGAAAGTAAAATGTCATTTTTCTGGAGGTTCCTGAACAAATGTAAAATCCCATTTTCTAGATGGCCTTGAACAAAAGTAAAATTCCATTTTTAGAAAGGGTCCCGAACAGAAGGTAAATTCTCATTTTTCAGGAGGGTCCTGAACATAATTAAAATCCCATTTTTCAGGAGGCTCCTGAACAGAAATCAAAATGTCATTTTTCAGGAGGGTCCTTAACAGTAAGTAAAATCTTTTTTTCCAGAAAGGTCCTGAACAGAAAGTCACATTCCATTTTTTAGGGGTGTCTTGAATAGAAAGTAAAACCCCATTTTTCAGGAGGATCCTGAACAAAAAGTAAAATCTCATTTTCCAGGAGGGTCTTGGATAGAAAGTATAATCCTATTTTTCAGGAGGGTCCCAGATAGAAGGTAAAATCTCATTTTTCAGGAGGGTCCTGAATAGAAAGTAAATTCTTTTTTTTAGGAGGGCCCTGGACAGAAAATAAAATCCTATTTTTCAGGAGGGGCCTAGATAGAAGGTAAAATCCTAATTTTCAGGAGGATCCTGAATAGAAAGTAAAGTGCTATTTTTTCGGACAGTGTTGGACTGAAAATAGAATCTCATTTTTCAAGAGGGTCCTGGAAAGAAATGAAGATACCTTTTTTTAGGAGGGACCTGGGCAGAATGTAAAATCTCATTATTCAGGAGAGTCCTGAAAAGTAAAGTCTTATTTTTTAGGAGGATTCTAGACAGAAAGAAAATTCCCATTTTTATGGAGGGTCTTGGACAGAAAGTATAGTCCCTTTTTTCAGGAGGGTCCTAGACAGAAAGTAAAATCTCATTTTTCTGGAGGGTCCTGGATAAAAAGTAAAATCCCATTTTTCTGGAGGTTCCTGTATAGAAAGTAAAATCTCATTTTTCTGGAGAGTCCTGAACAGAAAGTAAAAATAAAGTAAAATCTCATTTTTTCTGGAGGGTCCTGGACAAAAAGTAAAATCCCATTTTTCAGGAAGGTCCTTGACAAAAAGTAAAGTCTAATTTTTCAGGAGGGTCCTGGACAGAAAGTAAAATCCTATTTTTCAGGAGGGTCCTGGACAGAAAAAATAATCCTATTTTTCAAGAGGGTTCTTAACAGAAAGTAAAGTCCTAATTTTTTTCTTGGTCCTAGACAGAAAGCTAAATCCTATTTTTTAGGAAGGTCCTGAATATAAATAAAATCCCATTTTTCTGGAGGGTCCTGAACTTAAAGTAAAATCTCATTTTTCAGAAAGGTCCTGAACAAAAGTAAAGTCCTATTTTTTAGGAGGGTCCTGAACATAAAGTGAAATTCCATTTTTCCGGAGGATCCTGAACAAAAGGTAACATCCTATTTTTCAGGAGGGTCCTGAACAAAAGTAAATTCCTATTTTTAGGAGGGTCCTGGACAGAAAGTAAAATTCCATTTTTTAGGAGGGTCCTAGACAAACAGTAAAATCCCATTTTCAGGAGGGTCCTATACAGAATGTAAAATCTTATATTTCCGGAGGGTCCTGAACAGAAAGTAATGTACTATTTTTCAAAAGGGTCCTGCACAGAAAGTAAAATTTTATTTTTCAGGAAGGTCCTATAGATAAGGTAATGTCCCATTTTACAGGAGGGTCTGGACCAAAAGTAAAATTCTATTTTTTAGGATAGACCTAGACAGAAAGTAAAATTCCATTTTAAGGAGGGTCCTTAACAGAAAGTAATGTCCCATTTTTCAGGATGGTCCTGGACAGAAAATAAAATTCCATTTTCAGGAGGGTGCTGAATATAGAATGAAATCCTAATTTTAGGAGGGTCCTTAAAAAAAAGTAAAATCCTATCTTTCAGGGGGGTCTTGGACAGAAAGTAAAATCCAATTTTTTAGGAGTGTCTTGGATAGAAAGTAAAATCTGATTTTTTAGGAGGTTCTTGAATATAAAGTAAAATCTCATTTTTCAGGAGAGTCTTGGACATAAAGTAAAATCCCATTTTCCCGGAGAGTCTTGGACAAATTGTAAATTTCCATATTTCAGGAGGGTCTTGAACAGAAAGTAATTTCTCATTTTTCAAGAGGGTCCTAAACATAAAGTAAAATCTCATTTTTCAGGAGGGTCCTGAACAGAAAGTAAGATCCCATTTTTCTGGAGGTTCCTGTAAAGAAATTGAAATCTCATTTTTCAGGAGAGTCCTGAATCGAAATTAAAAATAAAGTAAAATCTCATTTTTCAAGAGGGTCCTAAACAGAAAGTAAAGTCCTATTTTGTAGGAGGGTCCTGGACAAAAAGTAAAATCCCATTTTTCAGGAGGGTCCTTGACAGAAAGTAAAGTCTTATTTATTTCAGGAGGGTTCTGGACAGAAAGTAAAATCCTATTTTTCAGGAAGGTCCTGGACAGAAAAAATAATCCCATTTTTCAAGAGGGTCCTTAACAGAAACTAAAGTCCTATTTTTTTGGTTGGTCCAGGGCAGAAAGCAAAATCCTATTTTTCTGGAGAGTCCTAAATATAAAGTAAAATCTCATTTTTCAGGATGGTCCTGAACAAACGTAAAGTCCTATTTTTGAGGAGGGTCCTGAACATAAAGTGAAATTCTATTTTTCCAGAGGGTCCTGAACAAAATATAAAATCCCATTTTTCAGGAGGGTCCTGAACAAAAGTAAATTCCCATTTATAGAAGGGTCCTGGGGAGAAAGTGAAATCCCATTTTTTAGGAGGGTCCTAAACAGAAGGTTCAATCCCATTTTTTATGAGGGTCCTGAACAAAAGTAAAGTCTCATTTATCAGGAGGGTCCTGAACAGAAAGTAAAGCCCCATTTTTTCAGGATGGTCTTGGACAGAAAATAAAATTTCATTTTTCAGAAGGGTCTTGAATATAAATGAAATCCTATTTTTAGAAGGGTTCTGAGCAGAAAGTAAAATCCTATCTTTCAGGAGGGTCTTGGAGAGAAAGTAAAATCCTATTTTTTAGGAGGGTGCTGGATAGAAAGTAAAATCCAATTTTTTAGGAGGGTCCTGGACATAAAGTAAATTCCCATTTTTAAGAAGGGTCCTGAACATAATGTAAAATCCATATTTCAGGATGGAACTGTATATAAAGTAAAATCCTATTTTTCAGGAGTCCTGGATATAAAGTAAAATCCCATTTACCCGGAGGGTCTTGGACAAAATGTAAATTTCCATTTTTCAGGAGGGTCTTGAACAAAAAGTAATTTCTCATTTTTCAGGAGGGTCCTGAACAGAAAGTAAATCCCATTTTTTAGGAGGGTCTTTAACAGAAAGTAAAATCCCATTTTTCTGGAGGTTCCTGTATAGAAATTAAAATATCATTTTTCAGGAGGGTCCTTAACAGTAAGTTAAATCTCATTTTCCAGAAAGGTCTTGAACAGAAAATCACATTCCATTTTTTAGGGGGGTCCTGAACAGAAAGTAAAACCCCATTTTTCAGGAGGATCCTGGACAGAATGTAAAATCCCATTTTCCAGGAGGGTCTTGGATAGAAAGTATAATCCCATTTTTCAGGAGGGTCCTAGATAAAAGGTAAAATCCCATTTTTCAGGAGGGTCCTGAATAGAAAGTAAATTCCTATTTTTTCGGAGGGCCTTGGACAGAAAATAAAATCCTATTTTTTAGGAGGGTCCTGAAAAGAAATGAAAATACCATTTTTTAGGAGGGACCTGGACAGAATGTGAAATCCCATTTTTCAAAAGAGTCCTAAAAAGTAAAGTCCTATTTTTTAGGAGGGTCCTGGACAGAAAGAAAAATCCCATTTTTCTGGGGGGTTCTGGACAGAAAGTGAAATTCCATTTTTCTGGAGGTTCCTGTATAGAAAGTAAAATCTCATTTTTCTGGAGGGTCCTGAACTGAATCTAAAGATAAAGTAAAATCTCATTTTTTAGGGGGGTCCTAAACAGAAAGTAAAATCCCATTTTTCTGGAAGGTCCTTGACAAAAAGTAAAGTCTAATTTTTCATGAGGGTCCTGGACAGAAAGTAAAATCCTATTTTTCAGGGGGGTCCTGGACAGAAAAAATAATCCTATTTTTCAAGAGGGATCTTAACATAAAGTAAAGTCCTATTTTTTTAGTTGGTCCTAGACAGAAAGCTAAATCCTATTTTTTAGGAAGTTCCTGAATATAAATAAAATCCCATTTTTCTGGAGGGTCCTGAACATAAAGTAAAATCTCATTTTTCAGGAAGGTCCTGAACAAAAGTAAAGTCCTTTTTTTTAGGAGGGTCCTACACATAAAGTGAAATTCCATTTTTTCGGAGGATCCTGAACAGAAGGTAAAATCCTATTTTTCAGGAGGGTCTTGAAAAAAGGTAAATTCCTATTTTTTGGAGGGACCTGGACAGAAAGTAAAATTTCATTTTTTAGGAGGGTCCTAGAAAAATAGTAAAATCCTATTTTCAGGAGGGTCCTATACAGAATGTAAAATCTCATATTTCTGGAGGGTACCGAATAGAAATTAATGTACTATTTTTCAGAAGGGTCCTGCACAGAAAGTAAAATATTATTTTTCAGGAAGGTCCTAGAGAGAAAGTAATGTCCCATTTTATAGGAGGGTCCTGGATAGAAAGTAAAATCCGATTTTTTAGGAGGATTCTGGACATAAAGAAAATTCCCAGTTTTAAGGAGGGTCCTGAACATAAAGTAAAATCTATATTTCAGGAGGGTCCTGAATATAAAGTAAAATCCCATTTTTTAGGAGAGTCCTGGACATAAAGTAAAATCCCATTTTCCCGGAGGGTCTTGGACAAATTGTAAATTTTCGTATTTCAGGAGGGTCTTGAACAGAAAGTAATTTCTCATTTTGCAGGAGGGGCCTAACCATAAAGTAAAATCCCATTTTTCAGGAGAGTCCTGAACAGAAAGTAAGATCCCATTTTTCTGGAGGTTCTTGTATAGAAATTAAAATCTCATTTTTCAGGAGAGTCCTGAACAGAATGTAAAAATAAAGTAAAATCTCATTTTCCAGGAGGGTCCTAAACAGAAAGTAAAGTCCCATTTTGTAGGGGGGTCCTGGACAAAAAGTAAAATCCTATTTTTAAGGACGGACCTCGACAGAAAGTAAAGTCTTAATTTTCAGGAGGGTACTGGACAGAAAGTAAAATCCTATTTTTCAGGAAGGTCCTGGATAGAAAAAATAATCCTATTTTTCAAGAGGGTTCCTAACAGAAAGTAAATTCCTATTTTTTTGGTTGGTCTTGGATAGAACGCAAAATCCTATTTTTCAGGAAGGTCCTGAATATAAATAAAATCCCATTTTTCTAGAGAGGCCTAAACATAAAGTAAAATCTTATTTTTCAGGAAGGTCCTGAACAAAAGTAAAGTCCTATTTTTTTTGAGGGTCCTGAGCATAAAGTGAAATTCCATTTTTCTGGAGGGTCCTGAACAAAAGGTAAAATCCTATTTTTCAGGAGGGTCTGAACAAAAGTAAATTCCCATTTATAGAAGGGTCCTGGGGAGAAAGTGAAATCCCATTTTTTAGGATGGTCCTAAATAGAAGGTTCAATCCCATTTTTCAGGAGGGTCCTGAACAAAAGTTAAGTCTCATTTTTCAGGAGGGTCCTTACCAGAAAGTAAAGTCTCATTTTTTAGGAAGGTCCTGAACAAAAAGTAAAATGCCATTTTCCAAGAGGGTCCTGAACAGAAAGTAAAATGTCATTTTTCTGGAGGTTCCTGAACAAAAGTAAAATCCCATTTTCTAGATGGCCTTGAACAAAAGTAAAATTCGATTTTTAGAAAGGGTCCCGAACAGAAGGTAAATTCTCATTTTTCAGGAAGGTCATGAACATAATTAAAATCCCATTTTTCAGGAGGCTCCTGAACAGAAAGCAAAATCTCATTTTTTAGGAGGGTCCTTAACAGTAAGTAAAATCTCATTTTCCAGAAAGGTCCTGAACAGAAAGTCACATTCCATTTTTTAGGGGGGTCTTGAACAGAAAGTAAAACCCCATTTTTCAGGAGGATCCTGAATAGAAAGTAAAATCCCATTTTCCAGGAGGGTCTTGGATAGAAAGTATAATCCTATTTTTCAGGAGGGTCCTAGATAGAAGGTAAAATCTCATTTTTTAGGAGGGTCCTGAATAGAAAGTAAATTCTTTTTTTTCGGAGGGCCTTGGACAGAAAATAAAATCCTATTTTTCAGGAGGGGCCTAGATAGAAGGTAAAATCCTAATTTTCAGGAAGATCCTGAATAGAAAGTAAAGTGCTATTTTTTCGGACAGTGTTGGCCTGAAAATAAAATCTCATTATTCAAGAGGGTCCTCGAAAGAAATGAAAATACCTTTTTTTAGGAGGGACCTGGACAGAATGTAAAATCTCATTTTTCAGGAGAGTCCTGAAAAGTAAAGTCTTATTTTTCAGGAGGATTCTAGACAGAAAGAAAATTCCCATTTTATGTAGGGTCTTGGACAGAAAGTAAAGTCCCATTTTTCAGGAGGGTCCTAGACAGAAAGTAAAATCTCATTTTTCTGGAGGGTCCTGGACAAAAAGTAAAATCCCATTTTTCTGGAGGTTCCTGTATAGAAAGTAAAATCTCATTTTTCTGGAGGGTCTTGAACAGAAAGTAAAAATGAAGTAAAATCTCATTTTTTCTGGAGGGTCCTGGACAAAAAGTGAAATCCCATTTTTCAGGAAGGTCCTTGACAAAAAGTAAAGTCTAATTTTTCAGGAGGGTCCTGGACAGAAAGTAAAATCCTATATTTCAGGAGGGCCCTGGACAGAAAAAATAATCCTATTTTTCAAGAGGGTTCTTAACAGAAAGTAAAGTCCTATTTTTTTTCTTGGTCTTAGACAGAAAGCTAAATCCTATTTTTTAGGAAGGTCCTAAATATAAATAAAATCCCATTTTTCTGGAGTGTCCTGCACTTAAAGTAAAATCTCATTTTTTAGGAAGGTCCTGAACAAAAGTAAAATCCTATTTTTTAGGAGGGTCCTGAACATAAAGTGAAATTCCATTTTTCCGGAGGATCCTGAACAAAAGGTAAAATCCTATTTTTCAGGAGGGTCCTGAAAAAAAGTAAATTCCTATTTTTAGGAGGGTCCCTGACAGAAAGTAAAATTCCATTTTTTAGGAGGGTCCTAGACAAACAGTAAAATCCCATTTTCAGGAGGGTCCTATACAAAATGTAAAATCTCATATTTCCGGAGGGTCCCGAACAGAAAGTAATGTACTATTTTTCAGAAGGGTCCTGCACAGAAAGTAAAATTTTATTTTTCAGGAAGGTCCTATAGATAAGGTAATGTCCCATTTTACAGGAGGGCCTGGACAAAAAGTAAAATTCTATTTTTTAGGATAGACCTAGACAGAAAGTAAAATTCCATTTTTCAGGAGGGTCCTTAACAGAAAGTAATGTCCCATTTTTCAGGATGGTCCAGGACAGAAAATAAAATTCCATTTTCAGGTGGGTGCTGAATATAGAATGAAATCCTAATTTTAGGAGGGTCCTTAAAAAAAAGTAAAATCCTATCTTTCAGGGGGGTCTTGGACAGAAAGTAAAATCCAATTTTTTAGGAGTGTCCTGGATAGAAAGTAAAATCTGATTTTTTAGAAGGGTCTTGAATATAAAGTAAAATCCCATTTTTCAGGAGAGTCTTGGACATAAAGTAAAATACCATTTTCCCGGAGAGTCTTGGACAAATTATAAATTTCCATATTTCAGGAGGGTCTTGAACAGAAAGTAATTTCTCATTTTTCAGCGGGGTCCTAAACATAAAGTAAAATCCCATTTTTCAGGAGGGTCCGGAACAGAAAGTAAGATCCCATTTTTCTGGAGGTTCCTGTAAAGAAGTTAAAATCTCATTTTTCAGGAGAGTCCTGAACAGAAAGTAAAAATAAAGTAAAATCTCATTTTTCAAGATGGTCCTAAACAGAAAGTAAAGTCCTATTTTGTAGGAGGGTCCTGGACAAAAAGTAAAATCTCATTTTTCAGGAGGGTCCTTGACAGAAAGTAAAGTCTAATTTATTTCAGGAGGGTTTTGGATAGAAAGTAAAGTCCTATTTTTTTGGTTGGTCTAGGGCAGAAAGCAAAATCCTATTTTTCTGGAGAGTCCTAAATATAAAGTAAAATCTCATTTTTCAGGATGGTCCTGAACAAAAGTAAAGTCCTATTTTTGAGGAGGGTCCTGAACATAAAGTGAAATTCCATTTTTCCAGAGGGTATTGAACAAAAGGTAAAATCCCATTTTTCAGGAGGGTCCTGAACAAAAGCAAATTCCCATTTATAGGAGGGTCCTGGGGAGAAAGTGAAATCCCATTTTTTAGGAGGGTCCTAAACAGAAGGTTCAATCCCATTTTTCAGGAGGGTCCTGAACAAAAGTAAAGTCCCATTTTTCAGGAGGGTCCTGGACAGAAAGCTAAATCCTATTTTTTAGAAAGGACCTAAATATAAATAAAATCCCATTTTTCTGGAGGGTCCTGAACATAAAGTAAAATCACATTTTTCAGGAAGGTCCTAAACAAAAGTAAAGTCCTATTTTTTAGGAGGGTCCTGAACATAAAGTGAAATTCCATTTTTCCGGAGGATCCTGAACAAAAGGTAAAATCCTATTTTTTTCAGAAGGGTCCTGAAAAAAAGTAAATTCCTATTTTTTGGAGGGTCCAGGACAGAAAGTAAAATTTCATTTTTTAGGAGGGTCCTAGACAAATAGTAAAATCCTATTTTCAGGAGGGTCCTATACAGAATGTAAAATCTCATATTTCCGGAGGGTCCCGAACAGAAAGTAATGTACTATTTTTCAGAAGGGTCCTGCACAGAAAGTAAAATATTATTTTTCAGGAAGGTCCTAGAGAGAAAGTAATGTCCCATTTTATAGGAGGGCCTGGACAAAAAGTAAAATTCTATTTTTTAGGAGAGACCTAGACAAAAAGTAAAATTCCATTTTTCAGGAGGGTCCTGAACAAAAAGTAATGTCCCATTTTTCAGGATGGTCCTAGAAAGAAAGTAATGTCCTATTTTTCAGGAGGGTTTTGAATATAGAATGAAATCCTATTTTTAGGAGGGTCCTGAAAAGAAAGTAAAATCCTATCTTTCAAGGGGGTCTTCGGCAGAAAGTAAAATCCCATTTTTTAGGAGTGTCCTGGATAGAAAGTAAAATCCGATTTTTTAGGAGGATTCTGGACATAAAGAAAATTCCTAGTTTTAAGGAGGGTCCTGAACATAAAGTAAAATCTATATTTCATGAGGGTCCTGAATATAAAGTAAAAGCCCATTTTTCAGGAGAGTCCTGGACATAAAGTAAAATCCCATTTTCCCGGAGGGTCTTGGACAAATTGTAAATTTTCGTATTTCAGGAGGGTCTTGAACAAAAAGTATTTTCTCATTTTGCAGGAGGGTCTTAACCATAAAGTAAAATCCTATTTTTCAGGAGAGTCCTGAACAGAAAGTAAGATCCCATTTTTCTGGAGGTTCCTGTATAGAAATTAAAATCTCATTTTTCAGGAGAGTCCTGAGCAGAAAGTAAAAATAAAGTAAAATCTCATTTTTCAGGGGGGTCCTAAACAGAAAGTAAAGTCCAATTTTTTAGGAGGGTCCTGGACAGAAAAAATAATACTATTTTTCAGGAAGGTCCTGGACAGAAAAAATAATACTATTTTTCAAGAGGGTCCTTAACAGAAAGTAAAGTCCTATTTTTTTTTGTTGGTCCTGGAAAGAAAGCAAAATCCTATTTTTCAGGAAGGTCCTGAGTGTAAATAAAATCCCATTTTTCTGGAGGGTCCTAAACATAAAGTAAAATCTTATTTCTCAGAAAGGTCCTGAACAAAAGCAAAGTCCTATTTTTTAGGAGGGTCCTGAACATATAGTGCAATTCCATTTTTCCAGAGGGTCCTGAACAAAAGGTAAAATCCCATTTTTTAGGAGGGTCCTGAAATAAAGTAAATTTCCATTTATTGGAGGGTCCTAGGGAGAAAGTGAAATCCCATTTTTTAGGAGGGTCCTAAACAGAAAGTTCAATCCCATTTTTCAGGAGAGTCCTGAACAAAAATAAAGTCGCATTTATCAGGAGGGTCTTTAACAGAAAGTAAAGTCTCATTTTTTAGGAGGGTCCTGAACAAAAAGTAAAATGTCATTTTCCAGGAGGGTCCTGAACAGAAAAAATGCCATTTTTCTGCAGGGTCATGAACAAAAGTAAAATCCCATTTTCTGGATGGCCTTAAACAAAAGTAAAATTTCATTTTTCAGAAGGGTCCCGAACAGAAGGTAAATTACCATTTTTCAGGAGGGTCCTGAACAAAATTAAAATCCCATTTTTCAGGAGGCTCCTGAACAGAAAGAAAAATCCCATTTTTTAGGAGGGTCCTTAACAGTAAGTAAAATCTCATTTTCCAGAAAGGACCTGAACAGAAAGTCATATTCTATTTTTCAGGGGGGTCCTGAACAGAAAGTAAAATCCCATTTTTCAGGAGAATCCTGAACCGAAAGTAAAATCTCATTTTTCAGGAGGGTCTTGGACAGAAAGTATAATCCCATTTTTCAGGAGGGGCATAGATAGAAGGTAAAATCCTAATTTTCAGGAGGATCCTGAATAGAAAGTAAAGTGCTATTTGTTCGGAGGGTGTTGGACAGAAAATAAAATCTCTTTTTTCAAGATGGTCCTGGAAAGAAATGAAAATACCTTTTTTCAGGAGGGACCTGGAAAGAATGTAAAATCCCATTTTTCAGGAGTGCCCTGAAAAGTAAAGTCCCATTTTTCAGGAGGATTCTAGACAGAAAGTAACATCCCATTTTTATGGAGGGTCTTGGACAGAAAGTAAAATCCTATTTTTCTGGAGGGTCCTGGACAGAAAGTGAAATCCCATTTTTCTGGAGGTTCCTGTATAGAAAGTAAAATCTCATTTTTCTGGAGGGTCCTGAACTGAAAGTAAAAATAAAGTAAAATCTCATTTTTTAGGGGGGTCCTAAACAGAAAGTAAAGTCCCATTTTTCAGGAGCGTCCTGGACAAAAAGTAAAATTCCATTTTTCTGGAAGGTCCTTGACAAAAAGTAAAGTCTAATTTTTTAGGAGGGTCCTGGACAGAAAGTAAAATCCTATTTTTCAGGGGGGTCCTGGACAGAAAAAATAATCCTATTTTTCAAGAGGGTTCTTAACATAAAGTAAAGTCCTATTTTTTTGGTTGGTCCTAGACAGAAAGCTAAATCCTATTTGTTAGGAAGGTCCTGAATATAAATAAAATCCCATTTTTCTGGAGGGTCCTGAACATAAAGTAAAATCTCATTTTTCAGGAAGGTCCTGAACAAAAGTAAAGTCCTATTTTTTAGGAGGGTGCTGAACATAAAGTGAAATTCCATTTTTCCGGAGGATCCTGAACAAAAGGTAAAATCCTATTTTTTTCAGAAGGGTCCTGAAAAAAAGTAAATTCCTATTTTTTGGAGGGTCCTGGACAGAAAGTAAAATTTCATTTTTTAGGAGGGTCCTAGACAAATAGTAAAATCCTATTTTCAGGAGGGTCCTATACAGAATGTAAAATCTCATATTTCCGGAGGGTCCCGAACAGAAAGTAATGTACTATTTTTCAGAAGGGTCCTGCACAGAAAGTAAAATATTATTTTACAGGAAGGTCCTAGAGAGAAAGTAATGTCCCATTTTATAGGAGGGCCTGGACAAAAAGTAAAATTCTATTTTTTAGGAGAGACCTAGACAGAAAGTAAAATTCCATTTTTCAGGAGGGTCCTGAACAAAAAGTAATGTCCTATTTTTCAGGATGGTCCTAGAAAGAAAGTAATGTCCCATTTTTCAGGAGGGTTTTGAATATAGAATGAAATCCTATTTTTAGGAAGGTCCTGAAAAGAAAGTAAAATCCTATCTTTCAGGGGGGTCTTGGGCAGAAAGTAAAATCCCATTTTTTAGGAGTGTCCTGGATAGAAAGTAAAATCCGATTTTTTAGGAGGATTCTGGACATAAAGAAAATTCCCAGTTTTAAGGAGGGTCCTGAACATAAAGTAAAATTTATATTTCATGAGGGTCCTGAATATAAAGTAAAATCCCATTTTTCAGGAGAGTCCTGGACATAAAGTAGAATCCCATTTTCCCGGAGGGTCTTGGACAAATTGTAAATTTTCGTATTTCAGGAGGGTCTTGAACAGAAAGTAATTTCTCATTTTGCAGGAGGGTCCTAACCATAAAGTAAAATCCCATTTTTCAGGAGAGTCCTGAACAGAAAGTAAGATCCCATTTTTCTGGAGGTTCCTGTATAGAAATTAAAATCTCATTTTTCAGGAGAGTCCTGAGCAGAAAGTAAAAATAAAGTAAAATCTCATTTTTCTGGGGGGTCCTAAACAGAAAGTAAAGTCCCATTTTTTAGGAGGGTCCTGGACAAAAAGAAAAATCCCATTTTTCAGGAGGGTCCTTGACAGAAAGTAAAGTCTTATTTTTCAGGAGGGTCCTGGACAGAAAGTAAAATCCTATTTTTCAGGAAGGTCCTGGACAGAAAAAATAATACTATTTTTCAAGAGGGTCCTTAACAGAAAGTAAAGTCCTATTTTTTTTGTTGGTCCTGGAAAGAAAGCAAAATCCTATTTTTCAGGAAGGTCCTGAGTATAAATAAAATCCCATTTTTCTGGAGGTTCCTAAACATAAAGTAAAATCTTATTTCTCAGAAAGGTCCTGAACAAAAGTAAAGTCCTATTTTTTAGGAGGGTCCTGAACATATAGTGAAATTCCATTTTTCCAGAGGGTCCTGAACAAAAGGTAAAATCCCATTTTTTAGGAGGGTCCTGAAATAAAGTAAATTTCCATTTATAGGAGGGTCCTAGGGAGAAAGTGAAATCCCATTTTTTAGGAGGGTCCTAAACAGAAAGTTCAATCCTATTTTTCAGGAGAGTCCTGAACAAAAATAAAGTCGCATTTATCAGGAGGGTCTTTAACAGAAAGTAAAGTCTCATTTTTTAGGATGGTCCTGAACAAAAAGAAAAATGCCATTTTCCAGGAGGGTCCTGAACAGAAAAAATGCCATTTTTCTGCAGGGTCATGAACAAAAGTAAAATCCCATTTTCTGGATGGCCTTAAACAAAAGTAAAATTCCATTTTTCAGAAGGGTCCCGAACAGAAGGTAAATTACCATTTTTCAGGAAGGTCCTGAACAAAATTAAAATCCCATTTTTTAGGAGGCTCCTGAACAGAAAGAAAAAATCCCATTTTTTAGGAGGGTCCTTAACAGTAAGTAAAATCTCATTTTCCAGAAAGGTCCTGAACAGAAAGTCATATTCCATTTTTCAGGGGGATCCTGAACAGAAAGTAAAATCCCATTTTTCAGGAGAATCCTGAACCGAAAGTAAAATCTCATTTTTCAGGAGGGTCTTGGACAGAAAGTATAATCCCATTTTTCATGAGGGGCATAGATAGAAGGTAAAATCCTAATTTTCAGAAGGATCCTGAATAGAAAGTAAAGTGCTATTTTTTTGGAGGGTGTTGGACAGAAAATAAAATCTCTTTTTTCAAGATGGTCCTGGAAAGAAATGAAAATACCTTTTTTCAGGAGGGACCTAGACAGAATGTAAAATCCCATTTTTCAGGAGGGTCCTGAAAAGTAAAGTCCCATTTTTCAGGAGGATTCTAGACTGAAAGTAACATCCCATTTTTATGGAGGGTCTTGGACAGAAAGTAAAATCCTATTTTTCTGGAGGGTCCTGGACAGAAAGTGAAATCCCATTTTTCTGGAGGTTCCGGTATAGAAAGTAAAATCTCATTTTTCTGGAGGGTCCTGAACTGAAAGTAAAAATAAAGTAAAATCTCATTTTTTAGGGGGTCCTAAACAGAAAGTAAAGTCCCATTTTTCAGGAGGGTCCTGGACAAAAAGTAAAATCCAATTTTTCTGGAAGGTCCTTGACAAAAAGTAAAGTCTAATTTTTCAGGAGGGTCCTGGACAGAAAGTAAAATCCTATTTTTCAGGGGGGTCCTGGACAGAAAAAATAATCCTATTTTTCAAGAGGGTTCTTAACATAAAGTAAAGTCCTATTTTTTTGGTTGGTCCTAGACAGAAAGCTAAATCCTATTTGTTAGGAAGGTCCTGAATATAAATAAAATCCCATTTTTCTGGAGGGTCCTGAACATAAAGTAAAATCTCATTTTTCAGGAAGGTCGTGAACAAAAGTAAAGTCCTATTTTTTAGGAGGGTCCTGAACATAAAGTGAAATTCCATTTTTCCGGAGGATCCTGAACAAAAGGTAAAATCCTATTTTTTTCAGAAGGGTCCTGAAAAAAAGTAAATTCCTATTTTTTGGAGGGTCCTGGACAGAAAGTAAAATTTCATTTTTTAGGAGGGTCCTAGACAAATAGTAAAATCCTATTTTCAGGAGGGTCCTATACAGAATGTAAAATCTCATATTTCCGGAGGGTCCCGAACAGAAAGTAATGTACTATTTTTCAGAAGGGTCCTGCACAGAAAGTAAAATATTATTTTTCAGGAAGGTCCTAGAGAGAAAGTAATGTCCCATTTTATAGGAGGGCCTGGACAAAACGTAAAATTCTATTTTTTAGGAGAGACCTAGGCAGAAAGTAAAATTCCATTTTTCAGGAGGGTCCTGAACAAAAAGTAATGTCCCATTTTTCAGGATGGTCCTAGAAAGAAAGTAATGTCCCATTTTTCAGGAGGGTTTTGAATATAGAATGAAATCCTATTTTTAGGAGGGTCCTGAAAAGAAAGTAAAATCCTATCTTTCAGGGGGGTCTTGGGCAGAAAGTAAAATCCCATTTTTTAGGAGTGTCCTGGATAGAAAGTAAAATCCGATTTTTTAGGAGGATTCTGGACATAAAGAAAATTCCCAGTTTTAAGGAGGTCCTGAACATAAAGTAAAATTTATATTTCATGAGGGTCCTGAATATAAAGTAAAATCCCATTTTTCAGGAGAGTTCTGGACATAAAGTAGAATCCCATTTTCCCGGAGGGTCTTGGACAAATTGTAAATTTTCGTATTTCAGGAGGGTCTTGAACAGAAAGTAATTTCTCATTTTGCAGGAGGGTCCTAACCATAAAGTAAAATCCCATTTTTCAGGAGAGTCCTGAACAGAAAGTAAGATCCCATTTTTCTGGAGGTTCCTGTATAGAAATTAAAATCTCATTTTTCAGGAGAGTCCTGAGCAGAAAGTAAAAATAAAGTAAAATCTCATTTTTCAGGGGGGTCCTAAACAGAAAATAATGTCCCATTTTTTAGGAGGGTCCTGGACAAAAAGTAAAATCCCATTTTTCAGGAGGGTCCTTGACACAAAGTAAGGTCTTATTTTTCAGGAGGGTCCTGGACAGAAAGTAAAATCCTATTTTTCAGGAAGGTCCTGGACAAAAAAAATAATACTATTTTTCAAAAGGGTCCTTAACAGAAAGTAAAGTCCTATTTTTTTTGTTGGTCCTGGAAAGAAAGCAAAATCCTATTTTTCAGGAAGGTCCTGAGTATAAATAAAATCCCATTTTTCTGGAGGGACCTAAACATAAAGTAAAATCTTATTTCTCAGAAAGGTCCTGAACAAAAGTAAAGTCCTATTTTTTAGGAGGGTCCTGAACATATAGTGAAATTCCATTTTTCCAGAGGGTCCTGAACAAACGGTAAAATCCCATTTTTTAGGAGGGTCCTGAAATAAAGTAAATTTCCATTTATAGGAGGGTCCTAGGGAGAAAGTGAAATCCCATTTTTTAGGAGGGTCCTAAACAGAAAGTTCAATCCCATTTTTCAGGAGAGTCCTGAACAAAAATAAAGTCTCATTTATCAGGAGGGTCTTTAACAGAAAGTAAAGTCTTATTTTTTAGGAGGGTCCTGAACAAAAAGTAAAATGCCATTTTCCAGGAGTGTCCTGAACAGAAAAAATGCCATTTTTCTGAAGGGTCATGAACAAAAGTAAAATCCAATTTTTTGGATGGCCTTAAACAAAAGTAAAATTCCATTTTTCAGAAGGGTCCCGAACAGAACGTAAATTACCATTTTTCAGGATGGTCCTGAACAGAATTAAAATCCCATTTTTCAGGAGGCTCCTGAACAGAAAGAAAAATCCCATTTTTTAGGAGGGTCCTTAACAGTAAGTAAAATCTCATTTTCCAGAATGGTCCTGAACAGAAAGTCATATTCCATTTTTCAGGGGGGTCCTGAACAGAAAGTAAAATCCTATTTTTCAGGAAAATCCTGAACCGAAAGTAAAATCTCATTTTTCAGGAGGGTCTTGGACAGAAAGTGTAATCCCATTTTTCAGGAGGGGTCTAGATAGAAGGTAAAATCCCAATTTTCAGGAGGATCCTGAATAGAAAGTAAAGTGCTATTTTTTCGGAGGATGTTGGACAGAAAATAAAATCTCATTTTTCAAGAGGGTCCTTGAAAGAAATGAAAATACCTTTTTTCAGGAGGGACCTGGACAGAATGTAAAATCCCATTTTTCAGGAGGGTCCTGGAAAGTAAAGTCCCATTTTTCAGGAGGATTCTAGACAGAAAATAACATCCCATTTTTATGGAGGGTCTTGGACAGAAAGTAAAATCCTATTTTTCTGGAGGGTCCTGGACAGAAAGTGAAATCCCATTTTTCTGGAGTTTCCTGTATAGAAAGTAAAATCTTATTTTTCTGGAGGGTCCTGAATTGAACGTAAAAATAAAGTAAAAACTCATTTTTAGGGGGGTCCTAAACAGAAAGTAAAGTCCCATTTTTCAGGAGGGTCCTGGACAAAAAGTAAAATCCCATTTTTCTGGAAGGTCCTTGACAAAAAGTAATGTCTAATTTTTCAGGAGGGTCCTGGACAGAAAGTAAAACCCTATTTTTCAGGAGGGTCCTGGACAGAAAAAATAATCCTATTTTTCAAGAGGGTTCTTAACATAAAGTAAAGTCCTATTTTTTGGTTGGTCCTAGACAGAAAGATAAATCCTATTTTTTTGGAAGGTCCTGAATATAAATAAAATCCCATTTTTCTGGAGGGTCCTGAACATAAAGTAAAATCTCATTTTTCAGGAAGGTCCTGAAAAAAAGTAAAGTCCTATTTTTTAGGAGGGTGCTGAACATAAAGTGAAATTCCATGTTTCCGGAGGATCCTGAACAAAAGGTAAAATCCTATTTTTTTCAGAAGGGTCCTGAAAAAAAGTAAATTCCTATTTTTTGGAGGGTCCTGAACAGAAAGTAAAATTTCATTTTTTAGGAGGGTCCTAGACAAATAGTAAAGGTAAAATCCTATTTTTTTCAGAAGGGTCCTGAAAAAAAGTAAATTCCTATTTTTTGGAGGGTCCTGAACAGAAAGTAAAATTTCATTTTTTAGGAGGGTCCTAGACAAATAGTAAAATCCTATTTTCAGGAGGGTCCTATACAGAATGTAAAATCTCATATTTCCGGAGGGTCCCGAACAGAAAGTAATGTACTATTTTTCAGAAGGGTCCTGCACAGAAAGTAAAATATTATTTTTCAGGAAGGTCCTAGAGAGAAAGTAATGTCCCATTTTATAGGAGGACCTGGACAAAAAGTAAAATTCTATTTTTTAGAAGAGACCTAGACAGAAAGTAAAATTCCATTTTTCAGGAGGGTCCTGAACAGAAAGTAATGTCCCATTTTTCAGGATGGTCCTCGAAAGAAAGTAATGTCCCATTTTTTGGGATGGTCCTGAATATAGAATGAAATCCTATTTTTAGGAGGGTCCTGAAAAGAAAGTAAAATCCTATCTTTCAGGGGGTCTTGGGCAGAAAGTAAAATCCCATTTTTTAGGAGTGTCCTGGATAGAAAGTAAAATCCGATTTTTTAGGAGGATTCTGGACATAAAGAAAATTCTCAGTTTTAAGGAGGGTCCTGAACATAAAGTAAAATCTATAGTTCAGGAGGGTCCTGAATATAAAGTAAAATCCCATTTTTTAGGAGAGTCCTGGACAGAAAGTAAAATCCCATTTTCCCGGAGGGTCTTGGACAAATTGTAAATTTTCGTATTTCAGGAGGCTCTTGAACAGAAAATAACATCCCATTTTTATGGAGGGTCTTGGACAGAAAGTAAAATCCTATTTTTCTGGAGGGTCCTGGACAGAAAGTGAAATCCCATTTTTCTGGAGGTTCCTGTATAGAAAGTAAAATCTCATTTTTCTGGAGGGTTCTGAACTGAATGTAAAAATAAAGTAAAATCTCATTTTTTAGGGGGGTCCTAAACAGAAAGTAAAGTCCCATTTTTCAGGAGGGTCCTGGACAAAAAGTAAAATCCCATTTTTCTGGAAGGTCCTTGACAAAAAGTAAAGTCTAATTTTTCAGGAGGGTCCTGGACAGAAAGTAAAATCCTATTTTTCAGGAGGGTCCTGGACAGAAAAACTTATCCTATTTTTCAAGAGGGTTCTTAACATAAAGTAAAGTCCTATTTTTTGGTTGGTCCTGGACAGAAAGCTAAATCCTATTTTTTTGGAAGGTCCTGAATATAAATAAAATTCCATTTTTCTGGAGGGTTCTGAACATAAAGTAAAATCTCATTTTTCAGGAAGGTCCTGAACAAAAGTAAAGTCCTATTTTTTAGGAGGGTGCTGAACATAAAGTGAAATTCCATTTTTCCGGAGGATCCTGAACAAAAGGTAAAATCCTATTTTTTTCAGAAGGGTCCTGAAAAAAAGTAAATTCCAATTTTTTGGAGGGTCCTGGACAGAAAGTAAAATTTTATTTTTTAGGAGGGTCCTAGACAAATAGTAAAATCCTATTTTCAGGAGGGTCCTTTACAGAATGTAAAATCTCATATTTCCGGAGGGTCTCGAACAGAAAGTAATGTACTATTTTTCAGAAGGGTCCTGCACAGAAAGTAAAATATTATTTTTCAGGAAGGTCCTAGAGAGAAAGTAATGTCCCATTTTATAGGAGGACCTGGACAAAAAGTAAAATTCTATTTTTTAGAAGAGACCTAGACAGAAAGTAAAATTCCATTTTTCAGGATGGTCCTGAACAGAAAGTAATGTCCCATTTTTCAGGATGGTCCTAGAAAGAAAGTAATGTCCCATTTTTCAGGAGGGTCCTGAATATAGAATGAAATCCTATTTTTAGGAGGGTCCTGAAAAGAAAGTAAAATCCTATCTTTCAGGGGGGTCTTGGGCAGAAAGTAAAATCCCATTTTTTAGGAGTGTCCTGGATAGAAAGTAAAATCCGATTTTTTAGGAGGATTCTGGACATAAAGAAAATTCCCAGTTTTAAGGAGGGTCCTGAACATAAAGTAAAATCTATAGTTCAGGAGGGTCCTGAATATAAAGTAAAATCCCATTTTTTAGGAGAGTCCTGGACATAAAGTAAAATCCCATTTTCCCGGAGGGTCTTGGACAAATTGTAAATTTTTGTATTTCAGGAGGGTCTTGAACAGAAAGTAATTTCTCATTTTGCAGGAGGGTCCTAAGCATAAAGTAAAATCCCATTTTTCAGGAGAGTTCTGAACAGAAAGTAAGATCCCATTTTTCTGGAGGTTCCTGTATAGAAATTAAAATCTCATTTTTCAGGAGAGTCCTGAGCAGAAAGTAAAAATAAAGTAAAATCTCATTTTTCGGGGGGTTCCTAAACAGAAAGTAAAGTCCCATTTTTTAGGAGGGTCCTGAACAAAAAGTAAAATGCCATTTTCCAGGAGGGTCCTGAACAGAAAAAATGCCATTTTTCTGAAGGGTCATGAACAAAAGTAAAATCCAATTTTCTGGATGGCCTTAAACAAAAGTAAAATTCCATTTTTCAGAAGGGTCCCGAACAGAACGTAAATTACCATTTTTCAGGATGGTCCTGAACAGAATTAAAATCCCATTTTTCAGGAGGCTCCTGAACAGAAAGAAAAATCCCATTTTTTAGGAGGGTCCTTAACAGTAAGTAAAATCTCATTTTCCAGAATGGTCCTGAACAGAAAGTCATATTCCATTTTTCAGGGGGGTCCTGAACAGAAAGTAAAATCCTATTTTTCAGGAAAATCCTGAACCGAAAGTAAAATCTCATTTTTCAGGAGGGTCTTGGACAGAAAGTGTAATCCCATTTTTCAGGAGGGGTCTAGATAGAAGGTAAAATCCCAATTTTCAGGAGGATCCTGAATAGAAAGTAAAGTGCTATTTTTTCGGAGGATGTTGGACAGAAAATAAAATCTCATTTTTCAAGAGGGTCCTTGAAAGAAATGAAAATACCTTTTTTCAGGAGGGACCTGGACAGAATGTAAAATCCCATTTTTCAGGAGGGTCCTGGAAAGTAAAGTCCCATTTTTCAGGAGGATTCTAGACAGAAAATAACATCCCATTTTTATGGAGGGTCTTGGACAGAAAGTAAAATCCTATTTTTCTGGAGGGTCCTGGACAGAAAGTGAAATCCCATTTTTCTGGAGTTTCCTGTATAGAAAGTAAAATCTCATTTTTCTGGAGGGTCCTGAATTGAACGTAAAAATAAAGTAAAAACTCATTTTTAGGGGGGTCCTAAACAGAAAGTAAAGTCCCATTTTTCAGGAGGGTCCTGGACAAAAAGTAAAATCCCATTTTTCTGGAAGGTCCTTGACAAAAAGTAAAGTCTAATTTTTCAGGAGGGTCCTGGACAGAAAGTAAAACCCTATTTTTCAGGAGGGTCCTGGACAGAAAAAATAATCCTATTTTTCAAGAGGGTTCTTAACATAAAGTAAAGTCCTATTTTTTGGTTGGTCCTAGACAGAAAGCTAAATCCTATTTTTTTGGAAGGTCCTGAATATAAATAAAATCCCATTTTTCTGGAGGGTGCTGAACATAAAGTAAAATCTCATTTTTCAGGAAGGTCCTGAAAAAAAGTAAAGTCCTATTTTTTAGGAGGGTGCTGAACATAAAGTGAAATTCCATGTTTCCGGAGGATCCTGAACAAAAGGTAAAATCCTATTTTTTTCAGAAGGGTCCTGAACAGAATTAGATTCCTATTTTTTGGAGGGTCCTGAACAGAAAGTAAAATTTCATTTTTTAGGAGGGTCCTAGACAAATAGTAAAATCCTATTTTCAGGAGGGTCCTATACAGAATGTAAAATCTCATATTTCCGGAGGGTCCCGAATAGAAAGTAATGTACTATTTTTCAGAAGGGTCCTGCACAGAAAGTAAAATATTATTTTTCAGGAAGGTCCTAGAGAGAAAGTAATGTCCCATTTTATAGGAGGACCTGGACAAAAAGTAAAATTCTATTTTTTAGAAGAGACCTAGACAGAAAGTAAAATTCCATTTTTCAGGAGGGTCCTGAACAGAAAGTAATGTCCCATTTTTCAGGATGGTCCTCGAAAGAAAGTAATGTCCCATTTTTTGGGAGGGTCCTGAATATAGAATGAAATCCTATTTTTAGGAGGGTCCTGAAAAGAAAGTAAAATCCTATCTTTCAGGGAGGTCTTGGGCAGAAAGTAAAATCCCATTTTTTAGGAGTGTCCTGGATAGAAAGTAAAATCCGATTTTTTAGGAGGATTCTGGACATAAAGAAAATTCCCAGTTTTAAGGAGGGTCCTGAACATAAAGTAAAATCTATAGTTCAGGAGGGTCCTGAATATAAAGTAAAATCCCATTTTTTAGGAGAGTCCTGGACATAAAGTAAAATCCCATTTTCCCGGAGGGTCTTGGACAAATTGTAAATTTTTGTATTTCAGGAGGGTCTTGAACAGAAAGTAATTTCTCATTTTGCAGGAGGGTCCTAAGCATAAAGTAAAATCCCATTTTTCAGGAGAGTTCTGAACAGAAAGTAAGATCCCATTTTTCTGGAGGTTCCTGTATAGAAATTAAAATCTCATTTTTCAGGAGAGTCCTGAGCAGAAAGTAAAAATAAAGTAAAATCTCATTTTTCGGGGGGTTCCTAAACAGAAAGTAAAGTCCCATTTTTTAGGAGGGTCCTGAACAAAAAGTAAAATGCCATTTTCCAGGAGGGTCCTGAACAGAAAAAATGCCATTTTTCTGAAGGGTCATGAACAAAAGTAAAATCCAATTTTCTGGATGGCCTTAAACAAAAGTAAAATTCCATTTTTCAGAAGGGTCCCGAACAGAACGTAAATTACCATTTTTCAGGATGGTCCTGAACAGAATTAAAATCCCATTTTTCAGGAGGCTCCTGAACAGAAAGAAAAATCCCATTTTTTAGGAGGGTCCTTAACAGTAAGTAAAATCTCATTTTCCAGAATGGTCCTGAACAGAAAGTCATATTCCATTTTTCAGGGGGGTCCTGAACAGAAAGTAAAATCCTATTTTTCAGGAAAATCCTGAACCGAAAGTAAAATCTCATTTTTCAGGAGGGTCTTGGACAGAAAGTGTAATCCCATTTTTCAGGAGGGGTCTAGATAGAAGGTAAAATCCCAATTTTCAGGAGGATCCTGAATAGAAAGTAAAGTGCTATTTTTTCGGAGGATGTTGGACAGAAAATAAAATCTCATTTTTCAAGAGGGTCCTTGAAAGAAATGAAAATACCTTTTTTCAGGAGGGACCTGGACAGAATGTAAAATCCCATTTTTCAGGAGGGTCCTGGAAAGTAAAGTCCCATTTTTCAGGAGGATTCTAGACAGAAAATAACATCCCATTTTTATGGAGGGTCTTGGACAGAAAGTAAAATCCTATTTTTCTGGAGGGTCCTGGACAGAAAGTGAAATCCCATTTTTCTGGAGTTTCCTGTATAGAAAGTAAAATCTCATTTTTCTGGAGGGTCCTGAATTGAACGTAAAAATAAAGTAAAAACTCATTTTTAGGGGGGTCCTAAACAGAAAGTAAAGTCCCATTTTTCAGGAGGGTCCTGGACAAAAAGTAAAATCCCATTTTTCTGGAAGGTCCTTGACAAAAAGTAAAGTCTAATTTTTCAGGAGGGTCCTGGACAGAAAGTAAAACCCTATTTTTCAGGAGGGTCCTGGACAGAAAAAATAATCCTATTTTTCAAGAGGGTTCTTAACATAAAGTAAAGTCCTATTTTTTGGTTGGTCCTAGACAGAAAGCTAAATCCTATTTTTTTGGAAGGTCCTGAATATAAATAAAATCCCATTTTTCTGGAGGGTGCTGAACATAAAGTAAAATCTCATTTTTCAGGAAGGTCCTGAAAAAAAGTAAAGTCCTATTTTTTAGGAGGGTGCTGAACATAAAGTGAAATTCCATGTTTCCGGAGGATCCTGAACAAAAGGTAAAATCCTATTTTTTTCAGAAGGGTCCTGAACAGAATTAGATTCCTATTTTTTGGAGGGTCCTGAACAGAAAGTAAAATTTCATTTTTTAGGAGGGTCCTAGACAAATAGTAAAATCCTATTTTCAGGAGGGTCCTATACAGAATGTAAAATCTCATATTTCCGGAGGGTCCCGAATAGAAAGTAATGTACTATTTTTCAGAAGGGTCCTGCACAGAAAGTAAAATATTATTTTTCAGGAAGGTCCTAGAGAGAAAGTAATGTCCCATTTTATAGGAGGACCTGGACAAAAAGTAAAATTCTATTTTTTAGAAGAGACCTAGACAGAAAGTAAAATTCCATTTTTCAGGAGGGTCCTGAACAGAAAGTAATGTCCCATTTTTCAGGATGGTCCTCGAAAGAAAGTAATGTCCCATTTTTTGGGAGGGTCCTGAATATAGAATGAAATCCTATTTTTAGGAGGGTCCTGAAAAGAAAGTAAAATCCTATCTTTCAGGGAGGTCTTGGGCAGAAAGTAAAATCCCATTTTTTAGGAGTGTCCTGGATAGAAAGTAAAATCCGATTTTTTAGGAGGATTCTGGACATAAAGAAAATTCTCAGTTTTAAGGAGGGTCCTGAACATAAAGTAAAATCTATAGTTCAGGAGGGTCCTGAATATAAAGTAAAATCCCATTTTTTAGGAGAGTCCTGGACATAAAGTAAAATCCCATTTTCCCGGAGGGTCTTGGACAAATTGTAAATTTTCGTATTTCAGGAGGGTCTTGAACAGAAAATAACATCCCATTTTTATGGAGGGTCTTGGACAGAAAGTAAAATCCTATTTTTCTGGAGGGTCCTGGACAGAAAGTGAAATCCCATTTTTCTGGAGGTTCCTGTATAGAAAGTAAAATCTCATTTTTCTGGAGGGTCCTGAACTGAACGTAAAAATAAAGTAAAATCTCATTTTTTAGGGGGGTCCTAAACAGAAAGTAAAGTCCCATTTTTCAGGAGGGTCCTGGACAAAAAGTAAAATCCCATTTTTCTGGAAGGTCCTTGACAAAAAGTAAAGTCTAATTTTTCAGGAGGGTCCTGGACAGAAAGTAAAATCCTATTTTTCAGGAGGGTCCTGGACAGAAAAAATTATCCTATTTTTCAAGAGGGTTCTTAACATAAAGTAAAGTCCTATTTTTTGGTTGGTCCTGGACAGAAAGCTAAATCCTATTTTTTTGGAAGGTCCTGAATATAAATAAAATCCCATTTTTCTGGAGGGTCCTGAACATAAAGTAAAATCTCATTTTTCAGGAAGGTCCTGAACAAAAGTAAAGTCCTATTTTTTAGGAGGGTGCTGAACATAAAGTGAAATTCCATTTTTCCGGAGGATCCTGAACAAAAGGTAAAATCCTATTTTTTTCAGAAGGGTCCTGAAAAAAAGTAAATTCCAATTTTTTGGAGGGTCCTGGACAGAAAGTAAAATTTTATTTTTTAGGAGGGTGCTAGACAAATAGTAAAATCCTATTTTCAGGAGGGTCCTTTACAGAATGTAAAATCTCATATTTCCGGAGGGTCCCGAACAGAAAGTAATGTACTATTTTTCAGAAGGGTCCTGCACAGAAAGTAAAATATTATTTTTCAGGAAGGTCCTAGAGAGAAAGTAATGTCCCATTTTATAGGAGGACCTGGACAAAAAGTAAAATTCTATTTTTTAGAAGAGACCTAGACAGAAAGTAAAATTCCATTTTTCAGGAGGGTCCTGAACAGAAAGTAATGTCCCATTTTTCAGGATGGTCCTCGAAAGAAAGTAATGTCCCATTTTTTGGGAGGGTCCTGAATATAGAATGAAATCCTATTTTTAGGAGGGTCCTGAAAAGAAAGTAAAATCCTATCTTTCAGGGGGGTCTTGGGCAGAAAGTAAAATCCCATTTTTTAGGAGTGTCCTGGATAGAAAGTAAAATCCGATTTTTTAGGAGGATTCTGGACATAAAGAAAATTCCCAGTTTTAAGGAGTGTCCTGAACATAAAGTAAAATCTATAGTTCAGGAGGGTCCTGAATATAAAGTAAAATCCCATTTTTTAGGAGAGTCCTGGACATAAAGTAAAATCCCATTTTCCTGGAGGGTCTTGGACAAATTGTAAATTTTTGTATTTCAGGAGGGTCTTGAACAGAAAGTAATTTCTTATTTTGCAGGAGGGTCCTAAGCATAAAGTAAAATCCCATTTTTCAGGAGAGTCCTGAACAGAAAGTAAGATCCCATTTTTCTGGAGGTTCCTGTATAGAAATTAAAATCTCATTTTTCAGGAGAGTCCTGAGCAGAAAGTAAAAATAAAGTAAAATCTCATTTTTCGGGGGGTTCCTAAACAGAAAGTAAAGTCCCATTTTTTAGGAGGGTCCTGGACAAAAAGTAAAATCCCATTTTTCAGGAGGGTCCTTGACACAAAGTAAAGTCTTATTTTTCAGGAGGGTCCTGGACAGAAAGTAAAATCCTATTTTTCAGGAAGGTCCTGGACAGAAAAAATAATACTATTTTTCAAGAGGGTCCTCAACAGAAAGTAAAGTCCTATTTTTTTTGTTGGTCCTGGAAAGAAAGCAAAATCCTATTTTTCAGGAAGGTCTTGAGTATAAATAAAATCCCATTTTTTTGGAGGGTCCTAAACATAAAGTAAAATCTTATTTCTCAGTAAGGTCCTGAACAAAAGTAAAGTCCTATTTTTTAGGAGGGTCCTGAACATATAGTGAAATTCCATTTTTCCAGAGGGTCCTGAACAAAAGGTAAAATCCCATTTTTTAGGAGGGTCCTGAAATAAAGTAAATTTCCATTTATAGGAGGGTCCTAGGGAGAAAGTGAAATCCCATTTTTTAGGAGGGTCCTAAACAGAAAGTTCAATCCCATTTTTCAGGAGAGTCCTGAACAAAAATAAAGTCGCATTTATCAGGAGGGTCTTTAACAGAAAGTAAAGTCTCATTTTTTAGGAGGGTCCTGAACAAAAAGTAAAATGCCATTTTCCAGGAGGGTCCTGAACAGAAAAAATGCCATTTTTCTGAAGGGTCCTGAACAAAAGTAAAATCCCATTTTCTGGATGGCCTTAAACAAAAGTAAAATTCCATTTTTCAGAAGGGTCCCGAACAGAAGGTAAATTACCATTTTTCAAGAGGGTCCTGAACAAAATTAAAATCCCATTTTTCAGGAGGCTCCTGAACAGAAAGCAAAATCCCATTTTTTAGGAGGGTCCTTAACAGTAAGTAACATCTCATTTTCCAGAAAGGTCCTGAACAGAAAGTCATATTCCCTTTTTCAGGGGGGTCCTGAACAGAAAGTAAAATCCCATTTTTCAGGAGAATCCTGAACCGAAAGTAAAATCTCATTTTCTAGGAGGGTCTTGGACAGAAAGTATAATCCCATTTTTCAAGAGGGGCCTAGATAGAAGGTAAAATCCCAATTTTCAGGAGGATCCTGAATAGAAAGTAAAGTGCTATTTTTTCGGAGGGTGTTGGACAGAAAATAAAATCTCATTTTTCAAGAGGGTCCTGGAAAGAAATGAAAATACCATTTTTCAGGAGGGACCTGGACAGAATGTAAAATCCCATTTTTCAGGAGGGTCCTGGAAAGTAAAGTCCCATTTTTCAGGAGGATTCTAGACAGAAAGTAACATCCCATTTTTATGGAGGGTCTTGGACAGAAAGTAAAATCCTATTTTTCTGGAGGGTCCTGGACAGAAAGTGAAATCTCATTTTTCTGGAGGTTCCTGTATAGAAAGTATAATCTCATTTTTCTGGAGGGTCTTGAACAGAAAGTAAAAAGAAAGTAAAATCTCATTTTTCAAGAGGGTCCTAAACAGAAAGTAAAGTCCCATTTTTCAGGTTGTGCATCCATTGATGCACTGAATAAACCTGAATAAAACAAAAACAACAACTAAAAGTAAAAGTACGAAAATCTTTGACCAAAGGGTCTAGTAATTATCACAAACTTAATTGACACACGTATTCCCCAGCAACGGCGCCAATTTTTGATAACGCTCAATCTACATCTCTCGTAGGAGTGTAAAGTGGTCGTAGTCAAATATAGAACCCAACTGGGTTGGGTATCGATCCCTCAGGGAATAGCTTGGTCAACAAGTAAGCAATGATTACTAGACTTTTAGTGCAAGTCTCGTAAAAAGGGGGGATTGTAATGTGTAACCAAAATATTAAAGTAAAAACTGAAAATAGCAAAGTAAAAAGAAAGAATGTTTAGTAGGTTGTAAAACAATGAGAGTTGAGAAGTTGGGGTTATGTCCACCTTATGAGTTGTACGTCTCTATTGGCTATGCGTTATGCGGAATTCAGACATGCATGTTCTTATAGAGAATTGTATTCGATGGTAAATCCAAGCATCTTTCGACCTCAACAAAGACTATTTCACTTTAACTATTTCAAGCTTAAAGCGTATCTAACGGTACAAATTCTCCAAGAGGTTAATCCAGTTACGGCACTAACTTTTTAATAGGGGATGGGACCCTATTACCTTGACATTATCTATTTTCCAGACATATAACTTTTCTTTCGAACAAGTTAATGCTATACTGGCGTTATTCTATGCGTCTGCAGCCACAAGAATTTGCATTAAGATGAAGAGAGAATAATGATATAAGCAACACACGTGTCAAGAATTCACAAACTCATAGCAATAGATAGTATCTCATAAGGCTTCCATAACCCCAACAGAGAAGTTTAGTTACCCATGAGTGCGAAGGAAATCATATTCGACATTGTTATTATACCACAATAAAGATCTCGTGTAGTAAAGTGTGGTAGGCGTTTAGGCGTGACTTCTTTGCAAAGTAACATTTCTCTTGTTTCGGAAATTAAGAATTGAATAGATGAAAAATAATGTCAACAATGAATTAATAAAGAAAATTGTTTTGATGGATGGATGGATGGTGGATGGATAGGAATTGATGGAATGGGGGATGAATGGAATGTATGGAATGAATGCCTAAAAATCTCTAGCAAAATAGGGTATTTATAATACCCATATCCTATTCCTACTAAGGTAATGAAATACTTAACCAAATCCTACTAAGCTAATGAAATACTTAACCCAATTGTACTAGGTTAATGTATCATTATCCTAATCCTAATAAATTACTGCATTATTATCCTAATCCTAATAAATTACTGCACTAATAGGTTACTGCTGGTCCCCAAAGTCTTTAGAAATACTGTTTTTGCCCGGGACAGAATTTCCATGCGCCACTTTTGTTCCTTGGCGTCCAAGCTTTGCTCTCCTCCTTTCGTGAAGCTTTCTTTGGCATCAAGTTATCCATAAAATACTGAATTTTGCATCATTTATACCTGAAAACTTGCTAATCACGTTTGTTAGCTCACTTACAGAAAAAAGGACTAAAAGTGCATGAAATATATAATTTGTCCTCAAAACTTAGCTAAAATATGGGTAAAATATAGCACTATAGGTGTGTAAATTCGCCTATCATCAACACCCCACACTTGAAGCTTTGTTCGTCCTCGAACAAAATATCATGTCCATCTAAACATCAACTTAGGGTTTCACAGTAACAACACAAAATATTCGTCAAGACTAGCATAGCAATCATTAACAAAGAGTAGTTTTCTGCTTATTAGTAGAAACAATTCAACCTCCAACATAGACTCGTGATGGTGGTTAATTAGTATTCAAAAGTTAAGGCACAAAGAATCATACACAACTACCCAAAACTCATCAACCATGCGTGTCTCACCATATACTACCCATAATCACTCACAAGTATAGCATATTTTTCAAACATGGGTATAGAAATATCCTTTCTCTCACTCTCACAAAGAATTCATATGCAGCAACTGATGACCATAGGCTTGCCCTTAGTGTAATGCTCCACTAAATGTCAGAATGCTAAGCTTAGGATCAAATAGGTCTTTTGATGGTTGTAATGTAGGCTAAGGGATGGGTAGGACTATTTTGGCCAGAAATAGTGACTATGTTCCTAAGCGCTTTAATACATCACAATATGCCATTTATGCTTTCTTTCAAACAACCTTTTTGCTTTCTTTTATTCTACCTCCCTTTGTCACCTCTTTTGGTTTTCAATTTTTTCAACATAACTAACTTTTTAGTTTTCTTTTCCTTTTTCTTTTCATAACATACCTCTTATGATAGCAATTTTTTTTCATAACAACTTCAAGTACCAATACATTATAAGGCATCATGCTCATCCAATTTCCTCTTATTTTGTCACATGACTTTTTCAATTTAAAGCACTTAGGAATTTGGATCAAATTATGGTCTTGAAAAAAATGGATTAGGCTTACATATGAGGCTATCAAAGAACATAAGCTAAAGGCTCAAAAGGGTTTAACTAGGATGATGTCCATGGGTAGGTTAGAATGAGGGTAAACAATTACAGGTTGCCAAAGAAATGCCTAAATCATCTCCTAAACTCACACTCTTTATTTTCGCTTTACATACATACCAGGAAAGTTCTAGCATCAGCCACAAACATAGAATATACTATCATCTCACACACACAAGGCACATGGTCGACTTTATTGGGAGTAGTATAGACTTTTGTCCCAACAGTTGAAGGAATTAAACCATACAATATCATATAGTGAGTCACAATTAGATCCTAAACGTCTCAATAGTAATGATTTTATCACAAACTCTTGTTATAATCTCATGCTGCCTATTAGAATAATTTCATGCGAAGCTAAAGAAAAAATTTAACTACTAAAAAAAATTAACTACTAAAATGAAAAACAAAACAAACATAAATGAAAATGCAGATAGAGAAGTATAACATGCAAATACCATCACCCCACACTTAGATGGGACACACTGCCCTCAGTGGAAAATAAATAAGAAGAACCTGGTTAGTCGGACTCCTCCTCTATGTCTGGGGTCATGCCCCCTGCATTGGAATCATCATCAGAGTCGTCATCCTTAAAGTTTCCTCAAATTGTACCCCACTTGATCCAAAAGTGTGTTTGAGGTATTTGTAGCAAGGAGGATTCAATTTGCTCTTTTCATCCTCTTTTCTTGCCTTTTTGGGAAGTGGTTGCCTTATCTTTGCCTTGTCTTGCTTTGGGTGCTATTGTACCTGAGACTAAATCAATGTTCATGTTAGCATCATCTCGATGGATACAATCTATAAACAAGCAGTAGGGGCACCACCCCACACTTAGTTTGTTGGTACAGACTAGTGAAGTGAAAGTGGTCGATTACTCAGACTTCATCGATATACGTTTTAGGTGCTCTATTCCAACAATAAAATCAGTGCAGTCATGCTTCTTGTATTCTTAGCAATACTTTCATGTTTGATATATCAAGACTACTACATAGAGATTATATCCTGGTATAGTTTCTATCAAATATCACAACCTCCTATGTCGGTAGGCAATCATGATTCTCATCTCGATGAACAAGTTATTCCAACATGTAAACTTTCTAATGACAAGATTATGCAATTTTCTTGACCATGTCAATTCCGCAAAAGTATGACAGTGCATCAAAATCAAATATAAGTTGGAAACAAGTTAAGATCATCCTTACGTATTCGTTTACTCACTTAGTTGTGTCACAACAATTCAATCATATTCAAATCACCAATACTACTTCAAGATTTAGCAATTCATAATATGCGTAGTAGTGTGGTACTTACGGAATATAAATGAAGAATAAAAGAGTACTTACGTGATTGAAGCCTTTGGAGATGTTCTTGTGAAGTGGGAGAGCAAAAAGAAAAATTTTGAGATGTTTTGGAGAGTATGTGCGGCGCCTAGGTTAAGTTTCCAATGTGTTTATGTTTCAAGACTAAGTCCCCTTTATATAGGAAAAGAATGGGTCGTGTTTTGACCCATTTAAAATCGGTTTTGGAGACAAAAAGTGACCATAGGCGGCGCCTTTAGCTTTGCCTATGCATGGTATAAGCGGCGCCTAATGCAAAGCATTTGCTAGCATAGGTGGCGCCTAGTGCAATGCCTTTAGTGACCATAGGCGGCGCCTTTAGCATGGCATATGAGATTCTGAGACCAAATGCTTTAGCATAGGCGACGCCTATGCTATAGCATACTTGAGCATGGGCAGCGCCTATTGATAACGCTCAATCTACAGCTCTCGTGGGAGTGTAAAGCGGTCGTTAGAAAGTATAGAACCCAACCTGGGTTGGGTGTCGATCCCACAGGGAATAGCTTGGCCAACCTGGGTTGGGTGTCGAGCATGGGCACCTCGCTAGCTTTGTCTTGAACCTCTCCCATGTTTCATTAAGAGCTTCAGTGGGAAGCTGACGAAAGTTGCTGATTTCATCTCTCAATTGTGCCCTTTTGGATGGCGGAAAGAATCTTTCTAGGAAAGCGTCTCTCAGTTGCCTCCAATTTGTAATTGAATCAGGAGTCAGCCCATTCAACCATAGTGTTGCCTCCCCAGATAGAGACAATGGAAATAGACGTAATCGAATTGCATTCTGACCAACACCAGGATTGTCAAACGACTTGCATGTAGAAATAAAGTTGATCAGATGCATATTCGGATCATCTCCTACTAGTCCACCAAATAATCCCTTGAGTTGCAAAAGTTGAATCATGGTGCTAGTGATATTGAACTTTGCTCCGGGTGCCAATGGCGGAAGAATAATAGCTCGGTGGCACCAGGTCCATCCAGATCATCCTCATCGTCATCAAAAGGAATTTGCATAGCTCGGCGATCATGCCTCAATCTCGCTTGACGATCTCTCCTCTACATCAGGATTTGTAGCTCTTCATCGCCCAGGTCCTCATCATCAGGATTTGTTACACGGCCTGGGTTATAAATATTCTGTTGATGCACTTGAGCAGCTATCCTTTCAATTTCACGTTGTGCATCCATTGATGCACTGAACAAACCTGAATAAAACCAAAACAACAACTAAAAGTAGAAGTACGAGAATCTTTGACCAAAGGGTCTAGTAATTATCACAAATTTGATTGACACTTGTATTCCCCGGCAATGGTGCAAATTTTTGATAACGCTCAATCTACAACTCTCGTGGAAGTATAAAGCGGTCGTTAGCAAGTATAGAACCCAACCTGGGTTGGGTGTCGATCCAACAGGGAATAGCTTGGCCAACAAGTAAGTAAAATTACTAAACTTTTGGTGCAAGTCTCGTAAGAAGGGGGGATTGTAATGTGTAACCAAAACAATAAAGTAAAAGCTGAAAATAGCAAAGTAAAAAGAGAGAGATTGTTACATAAGTTGTAAACAATGAAAATTGAAGCGTTGGGGTTATGTCCACCTTCTGAGGTATACGTCTCTATTGGCTATGAGTGTGTAGAATTCTGACATGCAATTGCTTATAGAGAATTGTAGTCGATGGTAAATCCAAGCGTCTCTCGACCTGAACAAGGACTATTTCACTTTAACTCTCTCGAGATTAAAGCGTGTCTAACGGTACGAATTCTCCAAGAGGTTAGTCCAGTTATGGAACTAGCTTTTTAATAGGAAAGGGTGTCCTACTACCTTGACATTATCTCTTTTCCAGACAAATAACCTTTCTCTCGAACAAGTTAAATGTTAGACTGGCGTATTCTTGCGTTTGCAACCACAAAGAATGTGGATTAAGATGAAGAGAATAATGATATAAACAATATACGTGTCTCGAACTCACAAACTCACAGCAATAGATAGTAACTCATTCGGCTTCCATAACCCCAACAGAGAGGTTTAGTTACCCATGAATGCAAAGGAGATCATGATTGACATTGTTATTATATCACAATATTGAGTAATGGCCTATAGATCAAGTGATAGGTGTTTGGCGTGAATTCCTCAGCTTGGTAACGATTCTCTTGTTGTGGAATTTAAGAATAGAAGAAGAATGGAATTAATGGAAAGATTAGAAGAGTTGTAGAATTGTTGTGGTGGAAGAAGAGAGGGATGGAAGAAGATTAATTGTTGAATGTATCTCTCCACTAAGGGAGGAGTTGCCTCTCTACTAAGGGAGGACTTAATTAAAAATCTCTAGCATGATAGGGTATTTATAATACTCCTATCCTACTCCTACTATGCTAATGAAATAAATAACCAAATCCTACTAAACTAAGGAAATACTTAACTCATTTGTACTAGGTTAATGTAACATTCTCCTAATCCAAATAAACTAATAAAATACATAACCCAATTGTACTAGGTTAATGTATCATTGTCAAAATCCAGCTTTGTGTCTGTAAGTCCTCAAAGTCTTCAGAAATGCTGTTTTAGCCCGGGACAGATTTTCCATGCAGCAGTTTTGGTCCTTAGGCGTGTAGACTTTCTTCCCTTCCTTTGTGAGCTTTCTTTTGCATCAAGTAAGCCATAAAATGCTGTATTTTGCATCATTTATACCTCAAACTTTACTAATCATGTTCGTTATCTCATTTATAGGAAAAAGGACTAAAAGTGCATGAATTATATAATTTGTTCTCAAAACTAGGCTAATATATGGGCAAAATATATTGATATAGGCGTGTAAATCCGCCTATCATCAACACCCCACACTTAGAGCTTTTTTCGTCGTCGAACAACATATCATGTCCTTCTAAACATCAACTTAGGGTTTTTACAGCAACAACACAAAACATTCTTCAAGACAAGCACAAAAATTATCAACAAAGAGTAGCCTTTCGATTATAAGTAGAAACAATTTAACCTCTAGCATAGACTCGTGATGGTTATAAACTCGCATGCAAACGTTAAGGTGCATAGAATCATATATCACTATCCAAAACTCATCAACCATGTGTGTCTCACCATATAGTACCCATAATCACTCACAAATATATCATATTTTTCAAACCTGGGTATCAACAATATCCTTGCTCTCGCTCTCACAAAGAATTCATATGTAACAACTGATGAACATAGGCTTGCCCTTAGTGTAATACTCCACTAAATGTCAGAATGCTAAGCTTAGGATCAAATAGGTCTTTTGATGGTTGTAATGTAGGCTAAGGGACGGGTAGGACTATTTTGGCCAGAAATAGTGACTAAGTTCCTAAGCACTTTAATACATCACATTGTATCATTGACATTTTTTTTTTCGTTCAACCTTTCTTCTTTCTTTTGTTCTACCACCCTTGTTCTCCTCTTTTGTTTTTCAATTTTAAGCACAACTTACTTTTCATCTTTCTTTTCCTTTTTCTTTTCTCAACATACCTCTTATGATAGCACTTTCTTTTTCATAACACATTCAAGAACCATTACAATTTAAAGCATCATACTCACCCAATTTCCTCTTATGTTGTCACATGACTTTTTCACTTTAAAGCAATTAGGAATTTGGATCAAATTACGGTCTTAAAAGAAATGGATTAGGCTTACATACAAGGTTGTCAAAGAAATAGGCTAAAGGCTCAAAAAGGTTTAACTAGGATGATGTCCATGGGTAGGTAAAACTGAAGGTAAACATGTATAGGTTTCCAAAGAAATGCCTAAATCATATCCTAAACTTACACTCCTTATTTTCGCTTTGCATACATACCAGGCAAGTTCTAGCATCAGCCACACACATAGAATATACTATTATCTCACACACACAAGGCACATGGTCGACTTGATTGGAAGTAATATAGACTCTCGACCCAACAAGTGAAGGAATTAAACCACACAATATCACCTAATGAGTCACAACTAGAGTCTAAACATCTCAATAGTCACAATTGTAGCACATACTCTTGTTATAATCTCGTGCTGCCTATCAAAATAATTTCATGCGAAGATAGAAAAAATTTACTCCTAAAAAAACTTAACTTAACTACAAAAATATCGAAAACACACAAAAAAAATAAACAAACATAGATGGAAATAGAGAAGTATAGCATGCTATACCGCCACCCCACACTTAAACGGGACACTGCCCTCAGTGGAAAATAAATACGAAGAACCTGGTTAGTCGGACTCTTCCTTTATGTCGGGGGTCATACCCCTTGCGTTGGGATCATCATAAGAGTCATCATCCTCATAAGTTCCGCATAAGTGTCCCACTTAATTCCAAGTGGGAGTCGAGGTGTTTGCAGCGGGGAGGGCTCTCCTTGCTCCTTGCGGCTTTTTTTCTTGCTCTTTTGGGAAGTGGTAGCCTTCTCCTTGCCTTGTCTCCCTTTAGGTGCCATTGTACCTGAGACTTGAAATAGTGTTAATGGTAGCACAATCTCAATGGATACAATCTATACATAAGCAGTAGGGGTACCACCCCACACTTAGTTTTGTTAATACAAATCAGTGAAGCGAAAGTGGTCGATTACTCAGATTTCGTCGACATACATTTTAGGATTGTATTTCGACAAGAAAATCAGCAATGCATCACTTATTTGCAGCCATTGGACTACTTTCATGGTAGATATAGCAACACTACTACATAGGGGTTACCACATGGAATAGTTATTCTTACAACAATCACAACCTCTTATGTCGGTAGGCACTATAAGTCTTATCCCGATGAACGAGATAGTCTAACATGTAAGTATCCAAGTAACAAGCTTAATCAATGTTCATAGCCATGGAAATTCTGCAAATAGTATAACAATACTTATTAAAACCAAAATCAAGTCGGAGACCGGTCAAGATTATCCTAACGTATATGTTCACTCACATGGTTGTGTATCAACAATCCAAACACATTAACATCACCAATGATCTTTGAAGATGTAGCAATTCATAATAGGCATAGGAACGTAGTACTTACTAGAAATAGATGAAGAATAATAGAGTACTTACGTGATTGAAGCCTTTGGAGATGTTCTTGTGAATTGGAATAACAAAAAGAGAAGTTTTGAGATGATTTGGATGGATGTCCGACGCCTTTGGGTCAATTTTTAGTATGGTTATGATTCAAGACTAAGTCCCCTTTATATAGGAAGAGAATGGGTCGGGTTATGACCCATTTACAATCGGTTTTGGAGACAAAAATGCTACATATGCGGCGCATAATGCTTGGCATAGTCATGACATATGCGGCGCATTGTCTATAGCATAATGAGACATATGCGCCGCATAGTCTATGGCATTTGTAGACATATGCCCCGCATAGTCTATGGCATATGAGATACTGAGACCAAATGTCATAGCATAGGCGGCGCATAGTAAAAAGCATACCTAGGAATAGGCGGCGCATAGTGTATAGCACACTAGATTCCGAGACCTTAGGCTATAGGATAGGTTGTGCATCATTCGTGGCCTAGTTTTACCAAGGCCTAGCCTTTCTCGATGCCTATTTTGGCATGAGAAATGCTCAATCCATAGCCTTATGCATCCCCATTCCTAACTTACCAACTTTACCATACAATGCGTCCAAATCGTCAATTGAAATCAATCTCCTCGTTGAATACTTCTTGCACCTATTTTTGCTCAAAACCAAATGAAAACGATTAGTACGATGGGTTGCCTCCCACCAAGCGCCTTAGTTTTGGTCGTGGAACGACTCTTATTTTTGGATTTTCATTTATCAAGTACTAGAATGAAAGGAAAAACGATAAACGATAAAATGATAAAACGATGGGTTGCCTCCCATCTAGCGCCTTATTTATTGTCGTGGCTCAACATAGTTATCTCGAGTACTCAGACTTCATCGAGGTAAGTGATGGATCGTTTTCTGAAAGGATTTAGATGACAATGAGGCTTACCTGTGGGCATGCGATCTTTTTCGAGATGGCTCCTACGTTTCTCCGGAGAGTCACCAATTATATCATCAATAGTCCAACCCATAGCTCTCTTGTATCTCTTCAGAGCAGAGATGAGAGCCTCTACGTGCTGTTCACTTAAATCATCTGCATTCTCTGGAAATATATTTCTACTTTCCAAGAACACATACCTTAGATAATCGGGGAGCTCTTGCGATTCTAGCATTGGTGTCTCGTCAATCGGAGTCTTCGCTGTTGGTTGATTCTTGAGATCACATTCCGGTTGCTTAGGAGTATACGGCTCTGTTTCTGTTAGACCACCCATAAGTTCTTTATTGTCCTCATTCTCAACATTCAGTGGTGCAGCAGACAATGGATCAACAGTAGGCTGTTTCTCTATAGATAATGCTTTTATATCCTCATGATGAACATCAGTCACAGATAACTCATCCATATCGTTGGGCTTCTTCATTGCTTTGCATATATCAAACCGTACCACTTTGTCATTAATTCGAAACAAAAGCTCATTATCTTTCATGTCAATAAGCACACTTCCAGTTGCAAGGAAAGGACGTCCCAAGATTATGGGAACTTTAGAATCCTCCTTAAAATCCAGAATAACGAAGTCTGCAGGAAAGATGAATGAAGAAACCTTCATCAACACATCATTCAAGATACCTACAGGTCGTTTTACCGACCTATCAGCCATCACGAGCCTCATATTGGTTGGTGTCGGATCGCCTAGCCCCAACTTCTTGTAGATGGATAGTGGCATCAAATTTATGCTAGCTCCCAAATCGCACAATGCCTTAGCAAAATCCAACGATCCAATTCTCCAAGGAATAGTGAAAGCTCCAGGATCTGCCTTCTTTTGAACTAGCGATCTTGTAGCGATTGCACTACAATGATGAACATTATCCGCCAATTCATAACTTGCTGCCCGCTTCTTTGTCAATAGGTCCTTCATAAACTTCGTATATCCAGGCATTTGTTCAAGTGCCTCCACCAATGGAACATTAATGGTCAGCTGCTTGAGCATAGTCATAAATTTGCTGAACTTAGTGTCATCCGCCACCTTCTTCAATCTTTGGGGAAAAGGTGGTGGTGGGTATGGAAGTGTTCTCTCCGCGGTTTTCTTCTCCTCTTGCTTCCGTTTTCCCAATTTTTTAGGCTGCACAGTGCTGGATGTGGCGTTGTTGACGTCAGGAGTAGTAGTTGTGACATCTTCTCCTTTTGCGTTGTCATCCATGTCCGCAACTTCGTCAATCACTTGCTTACCTTTTTCTGGAGTTTCCAGCACCTTACCACTTCTGGTAGTGATGGTCATGCATGACCCATCATTCCTTGGGTTTTGCACAGTATCGCTAGGTAAAGTGCCGGCCTTTCTTTGGTTGAGTGCTGCTGAAAGTTGACTGAATTGTTGCTCTAGTTGTCTAATTGAAGTGGAATGTGAATCTACTAATTGTTTCATGGAGGACAAATCATTAATTACCTCCGTGACTCCCGCGCCCGTTGCTTCCACTCCTTTCAATAATTTAGCCATCATGTTTTCCATACTTCCAGAATTAGATATGGTGGTATCACGTTTGCCAGGGGGAACGTACAAACCACTCTTTTCATTCTTGTTCTTCCAACTACCTTGGTCTTTGTTTCCAGATTTATCATAATAGTTCTGACCTTGGTTTCCTTGGGTATTCCCTCGGAAACCTCCCTGATTGTTCAAGTAGTTGGCCTCCTCTTCCGAATCAGATTCGTCTCTTCCTTTTGACGCAATCACTTTCACTTTTTCAGTCTTCCCTAATAGATGTTTTGTAAGAAGATCCATTTGGGTTTTCATGTGCGCCATATCTTGATCACGTTCTTCTTCTCCTCTTCGTTGGTCTGCAGTCATGCCAATAGATAAAGTGGGGCTTGCTACCTCAGAATCCCTGGTATGCCAAGCTCTACTTTGTTTCGTCATACGATCTAGCATATTGCTTGCTTGACCAAAGGTGAGGTCCATGAAAGAACCTCCAGCTGCGTTGTCCACCACTGGTTTAGTTATTGAATTCAAAGCTCTATACAAGATCTCCATTAGGTGAACATTGGTCATGTGATGGTTCGGGCACCTCGCTAGGTTTGTCTTGAACCTCTCCCATGTTTCATAAAGAGCTTCAGTGGGAAGCTGACGAAAGTTGCTGATTTCATCTCTCAATTGTGCCCTTTTGGATGGAGGAAAGAATCTTTCTAGGAAAGCGTCTCTCAATTACCTCCAATTTGTAATTGAATCAGGAGTCAGCCCATTCAACCATAGTGTTGCCTCCCCAGATAGAGACAATGGAAATAGACGTAATCGAATTGCATTCTGACCAACACCAGGATTGTCAAACGACTTGCATGTAGAAATAAAGTTGATCAGATGCATATTCGGATCATCGCCTGCTAGTCCACCAAATAATCCCTTGAGTTACAAAAGTTGAATCATGGTGCTAGTGATATTGAACTTTGCTCCGGGTACCAATGGCGGAAGAATAATAGCTCCGGTGGCACCAGGTCCGTCCAGATCATCCTCATCGTCATCAAAAAGATTTTGCATAGCTCGGCGATAATGCCTCAATCTCGCTTGACGATCTCTCCTCTGCATGCGTGCCGCCACCTCAGTAGTATGTCGTGGGTTTAGTAGCTCTTCATCGCCCAGGTCCTCATCATCAGGATTTGTTACACGGCCTGGGTTATAAATATTCTGTTGATGCACTTGAGCAGCTATCCTTTCAATTTCACGTTGTGCATCTATTGATGCACTGAACAAACCTGAATAAAACCGAAACAACAACTAAAAGTAAAAGTACGAGAATCTTTGACCAAAGGGTCTAGTAATTATCACAAACTTGATTGACACTTGTATTCCCCGACAACGGCGCCAATTTTTGATAACGCTCAATCTACAGCTCTCGTGGGAGTGTAAAGCGGTCGTTAGCAAGTATAGAACCCAACCTGGGTTGGGTGACGATCCCACAGGGAATAGCTTGGACAACAAGTAAGTAAAATTACTAAACTTTTGGTGCAAGTCTCGTAAGAAGGGGGGATTGTAATGTGTAACCAAAACAATAAAGTAAAAGCTGAAAATAGAAAAGTAAAAAGAGAGAGATTGTTACGTAAGTTGTAAACAATGAGAATTGAAGCGTTGGGGTTATGTCCACCTTCTGAGCTATACGTCTCTATTGGCTATGAGTGTGTAGAATTCTGACATGCAATTGCTTATAGAGAATTGTAGTCGATGGTAAATCCAAGCGTCTCTCGACCTGAACAAGGACTATTTCACTTTAACTCTCTCGAGATTAAAGCGTGTCTAACGGTACGAATTCTCCAAGAGGTTAGTCCAGTTACGGCACTAGCTTTTTAATAGGAAAGGGTGTCCTACTACCTTGACATTATCTCTTTTCCAGACAAATAACCTTTCTCTCGAACAAGTTAAATGTTAGACTGGCGTATTCTTGCGTTTGCAACCGCAAAGAATGTGGATTAAGATGAAGAGAATAATGATATAAGCAATATACGTGTCTCGAACTCACAAACTCACAGCAATCGATAGTAGCTCATTCGGCTTCCATAACCCCAACAGAGAGGTTTAGTTACCCATGAATGCGAAGGAGATCACGATTGACATTGTTATTATATCACAATATTGAGTAATGGCGTGTAGATCAAGTGATAGGCGTGTGGCGTGAATTCCTCAGCTTGGTAACGATTCTCTTGTTGTGGAATTTAAGAATAGAAGAAGAATAGAATTAATGGAAAGATTAGAAGAGTTGTAGAATTGTTGTGGTGGACGAAGAGAGGGATGGAAGAAGATTAATTGTTGAATGTATCTCTCCACTAAGGGAGGAGTTGCCTCTCTACTAAGGGAGGACTTAATTTAAAATCTCTAGCATGATAGGGTATTTATAATACTCCTATCCTGCTCCTACTATGCTAATGAAATAAATAACCAAATCCTACTAAACTAAGGAAATACTTAACCCATTTGTACTAGGTTAATGTAACATTCTCCTAATCCAAATAAACTAATGAAATACATAACCCAATTGTACTAGGTTAATGTGTCATTGTCAAAATCCAGCTTTGTGTCTGTAAGTCCCCAAAGTCTTCAGAAATGCTGTTTTAGCCCGGGACAGATTTTCCATGCAGCAGTTTTGGTCCTTAGGCGTGTAGACTTTCTTCCCTTCCTTTGTGAGCTTTCTTTTGCGTCAAGTAAGCCATAAAATGCTGTATTTTGCATCATTTATACCTGAAACTTTAGTAATCATGTTCGTTAGCTCATTTATAGGAAAAAGGACTAAAAGTGCATGAATTATATAATTTGTTCTCAAAACTACGCTAAAATATGGGCAAAATATATTGATATAGGCGTGTAAATCCGCCTATCATCACCTATGCCTTTGCACACTAGATTCTGAGACCTTAGGCTATAGTATAGGCATTGCCTTGTTCGTGGCCTAGTTTTAACTAGGCCTAGCCTTGCTCGATGCCTATTTTGTCATGAGCAATGCTCAATCCATAGCCTTATGCATCTTAATTCCTAACTTACCACCTTTACCATGCAATACATCCAAATCGTCGTTTGAAACCAATCTCCTCGTTGAATACCTCTTGCACGTACATTTGCTCAGAAACAACAAAAACGATTAGAACGATGGGTTGCCTCCCATCAAGCGCCTTAGTTTTGGTCGTGGCTCATCAAAATCCTAAGAAAACAAAAACAATTAAAAACATTTAAAAATGATGGGTTGCCTCCCACCAAGAGCTTGATTTATTGTCGCGGCACGACATAGCTATCTCGATTACTTAGTCTGCATTGAGATAGATGGGGCATCGTTTTCTGAATGGATTCAGATGACGCTGATACTTACTTGTAGGCATGCAATCTTCTTCAATATGACTCTTGTGCATACATACCTTAGGAGAGATACCAATTATATCATCAATCTTTCTACCCATAGCTCTCTTGTATCTCATCAGAGCAGAGATGAGAGCCTCTACGTGCTGTTCCCTTAAATCATCCGCAACACTCTCCGTAAGTGTATTTACATATCCCAAGAACACATACCTTAGATCATCAGGGAGCTCTTTCGATTATAGCATTGGTGGCTCTTCAATGAAAGTCTTTGCTGTTGGTGGCGGTTGATTCTTAAGATCAAGGCCCGGCTTCTTAGGAGTATGAGAATAGGACTCTATTTTTGTTAGAGCACACATAGTTTCTTTATAATCTTCATTGTCCTCATGCCCAACATTCAGTAGCGCAGCAGACAATGGCTCAACAGTAAGCTGTTTCTTTACAGATAATGCTTTCTTATCCTCATAAGCTACGGAGAACACATCCATATCACTGGGTTGCTTCATTGCTTTGCATATATCAAAACGCACCACTTCGTTATTCAACCGAAACAAAAGCTCATTAGCTCTCATGTCAATAAGCACACTTCCAGTTACAAGGAAAGGACGTCCCAAGATTATGGGAACTTCAGAATCCACCTCACAATCTAGAATAATGAAGTTTGTAGGAAAGATGAATAAAGAAACCTTCACCAACACGTCATTCAGGATACCCACAGGTCGTTTTACCGACCTATCAGCCATCACGAGCCTCATATTGGTTGGTGTCGGATCGCCTAACCCCAACTTCCTGTAGACGAATAGTGGCATCAAATTGATGCTCGCACCCAGATCGCATGATGCCTTGGCAATATTCATGGATCCAATCGTGCAAGGAATAGTGAAATCACCGGGGTCGGCCTTTTTTAGAACTAGTGATCGGGTAGCAATAGCGCTGCAATGATGAACAGTATCTTTCAACTCATAGCTTGCTGCCCGCTTCTTTGTCAAAAGATCTTTCATAAAATTCGCATACCCAGGCATTTGTTCAAGTGCCTCCACCAACAGAACATTAATGGTCAGCTGATTTAACATCGTCATGAATTTGCTGAACCTTGTATCATTCGCCTGCTTCTTCAATCTTTGAGGAAAAGGTGGTGGTGGATATGGAATTGTTCTCTCCGCATCTTTCTTCTCCTCTTGCTTCCGTTTTTCAGCTTTTTCATGTTGCAAATCGTGAGGGGTGACATTATGGACGTCAGGTTCAGCTGCTGCGGCATCTTTCCCTTTCGCCTTATCATCAATGTCCACTACTTCGTCAACCACTTGCTTGCCTTTTGCCGAAGTTTCCATCACCTTACCACTTCGGGTATTAATGGCTATGCATGACCCATCATTCCTTGGATTTTGCACAGTGTTTCTAGGTAAAGTGCCAGCCTTTCTTTGATTGAATGCCGCAGATAATTGACTCAATTGTTGCTCCAGCTATTTTATTGAAGTGGAATACGAGTCAACCAATTGCTTCATTGAGGACAAGTCGTTCTTCACCTCATTCACTCCCGTATTAGTTGCCTCTACTCCTTTCAATAGTTTAGCCATCATATCTTCCATTGACATATTTCCAGAACCAGATGCAGCGGCTTCACGTCTTCCAGGAGGAACATACAAACCACTCCTGTCAGTCTTATCCTTCCAACTACCTTGATCACGGTCCTTATATCCTGAATTATCATAATAGTTCCGACCTTGGTTTCCTTGGGCATTGCCTCGGAAACCCCCTGATTGTTCAAGTAGTTGGCTTCTTCCTCGGAATCGGATTCCTCTCTTCCTTTTGATGCAAAAACTTTAACTTTTTCGGTCTTCCCTGATAATAGATGCTTTGTAAGAAGATCCATTTGCATTTTCATGTGAGCCATGTCTTGGTCACGATCCTCTTGTCTTCGCCTCTGCTCTGTAGTCATGCCAAAAGATACAGTAGATCTTGCTACCTCAGAATCCCAGGTATACCACGCTCTACTTTGCTTTGCCATCCGATCTAGCATATTGCTTGCCTGCACAGAGGTGAGGTCCATAAATGATCCACCTGCTGCATTATCTACCGCTGGCCTAGTCACCGAATTCAAAGATCTGTATAATATCTCCATCAAGTGGACATTGGTCATATGGTGATTTGGGCACCGCATAAGCTTCGTCTTGAACCTCTCCCATGTTTTGTGGAGGGCTTCAGTTGGAAGCTGCCAAAAATTTGTGATCTCATCTCTCAACAGTGCTCTTTTGGATGGCGGAAAGAATCTTTCTAGGAAAGCGTCTTTCAATTGCCTCCAATTAGTAATAGAATCAGTAGTCAGCCCATTCAACCATAGAGTGGCCTACCCAGACAGAGACAATGGAAATAAGCGCAGTCGAATTGCATTCTGTCCAACGCCAGGATTGTCGAATGACTTGCATGTAGAAATAAAGTTGTCTAGATGCATATTCGGATCATCACCCATAAGTCCACCGAATAATCCCTTAAGCTGCAATAGTTGAATCATTGTGCTAGTGATATTGAACTTTGCTCCAGGTGCCAAGGGTGGCAGAATAATGGCTCATGTGGCACCAACTTCATCCAAATCGTCATCATCGTCATCAAAAGGAATCTGCATAGCTCGACGATCAGGCCTTAATCGCGCTTGACGATCTCTCCTCTGCATGGGTGCCGCCATCTCAACAGTACGTCGTGGGTTTAGTAGCTCCTCATCACCCAGGTCTTTATCATATGGATTTGTTGCTCGCCCTGGGTTATCAATATTCTTTTGATGCACTTGAGCAGCTATCCTTTCAATTTCACGTTGTGCATCCATTGATGCACTAAACAAACCTGAATAAAACAAAAACAACAACTAAAAGTAAAAGTACGAGAATCTTTGACCAAAGGGTCTAGTAATTATCACAAACTTAATTGACACTCGTATTCCCCGGCAACGGCGCCAATTTTTGATAATGCTCAATCTACAGCTCTCGTAGGAGTGTAAAGTGGTCGTAGTCAAATATAGAACCCAACTGGGTTGGGTATCGATCCCTCAGGGAATAGCTTGGTCAACAAGTAAGCAATAATTACTAGACTTTTAGTGCAAGTCTCGTAAAAAGGGGGGATTGTAATGTGTAACCAAAATATTAAAGTAAAAACTGAAAATAGCAAAGTAAAAAGAAAGAATGTTTAGTAGGTTGTAAAACAATGAGAGTTGAGAAGTTGGGGTTATGTCCACCTTATGAGTTGTACGTCTCTATTGGCTATGAGTTATGCGAAATTCAGACATGCATGTTCTTATAGAGAATTGTATTCGATGGTAAATCCAAGCATATTTCGACCTCAACAAGGACTATTTCACTTTAACTCTTTCAATCTTAAAGCGTATCTAACGGTACAAATTCTCCAAGAGGTTAATCCAGTTACGGTACTAACTTTTTAATAGGGGATGGAACCCTATTACCTTGACATTATCTATTTTCCAGACATATAACTTTTCTTTCGAACAAGTTAAGGCTATACTGGGGTTATTCTATGCGTCTGCAGCCACAAGAATTTGCATTAAGATGAAGAGAATAATGATATAAGCAACACACGTGTCACGAATTCACAAACTCATAGCAATAGATAGTATCTCATAAGGCTTTCATAACCCCAACAGAGAAGTTTAGTTACCCATGAGTGCGAAGGAAATCACATTCGACATTGTTATTATACCACAATAAAGATCTCGTGTAGTAAAGTGTGGTAGGCGTTTAGGCGTGTCTTCTTTGCAAAGTAACGTTTCTCTTGTTGCGGAAATTAAGAATTGAATAGATGAAAAATAATGTCAACAATGAATTAATAAAGAAAATTGTTTTGATGGATGGATGGATGGTGGATGGATGGGAATTGATGGAATGGGGGATGAATGGAATGTGTGGAATGAATGCCTAAAAATCTCTAGCAAAATAGGGTATTTATAATACCCATATCCTATTCCTACTAAGCTAATGAAATACTTAACCAAATCCTACTAAGCTAATGAAATACTTAACCTAATTGTACTAGGTTAATGTATCATTATCCTAATCCTAATAAATTACTGCATTATTATCCTAATCCTAATAAATTACTGCATTATTATCCTAATCCTAATAGGTTACTGCTGGTCCCCAAAGTCTTCAGAAATGCTGTTTTTGCCCGGGACAGAATTTCCATGCGCCACTTTTGGTCCTTGGCGTCCAAGCTTTGCTCTCCTCCTTTCGTGAAGCTTTCTTTGGCATCAAGTTATCCATTAAATGCTAAATGTTGCATCATTTATACCTGAAAACTTGCTAATCACGTTTGTTAGCTCACTTACAAGAAAAAGGACTAAAAGTGCATGAAATATATAATTTGTCCTCAAAACTTAGCTAAAATATGGGTAACTTATAGCACTATAGGCGTGTAAATTCGCCTATCCTGAACAGAAAGTAAAATCTCATTTTTCAGGAGAATCCTGAACAGAAAGTAAAATCTCATTTTCCAGGTGGGTCTTGGACAGAAAGTATAATCCCATTTTTCAGGAGGGGCCTAGATAGAAGGTAAAATCCCAATTTCCAGGAGGATCCTGAATAGAAAGTAAAGTGCTATTTTTTCGGAGGGTGTTCGACTGAAAATAAAATCTTATTTTTCAAGAGGGTCCTGGAAAGAAATGAAAATACCATTTTTCAGGAGGGACCTGGACAAAATGTAAAATCCGATTTTTCAGGAGGGTCCTGAAAAGTAAAGTCCTATTTTTCAGGAGGATTCTAGACAGAAAGTAACATCCCATTTTTATGGAGGGTATTGGACAGAAAGTAAAGTCCCATTTTTCAAGAGGGTCCTGGAAAGAAAGTAAAATCCCATTTTTCTGGAGGGTACTCGACTAAGTGTAAAATCCCATTTTTCTGGAGGTTCCTGTATAGAAAGTAAAATCTCATTTTTTTGGAGGGTCTTGAACAAAATGTAAAAATAAAGTAAAATCTCATTTCTCAAGAGAGTCCTAAACAGAAAGTAAAGTCCCATTTTTCAGGAGGGTCCTGGACAAAAAGTAAAATCCCATTTTTTAGGAGTGTCCTTGACAAAAAGTAAAGTCTTATTTTTCAGGAGGGTCTTGGACAGAAAGTAAAATCCTATTTTTCAGAAGGGTCCTGGACAGAAAAAATAATCTTATTTTTCAAGAGGGTCCTTAACTGAAAGTAAAGTCCTATTTTTTAGGTTGGTCCTGGACAGAAAGCTAAATCCTATTTTTTAGGAAGGTCCTGAATATAAATAAAATCCCATTTTTCTGGAGGGTCCTGAACGTAAAGTAAAATCTCATTTTTTTAGGAAGGTCCTGAACAAAAGTAAAATCCTATTTTGTAGGAGGGTCCTGAACATAAAGTGAAATTCCATTTTTCGGGAGGATCCTGAACAAAAGGTAAAATCCCATTTTTCAGGAGGAAGTTGAACAAAAGTAAATTCCTATTTTTAGGAGTGTCCTGGACAGAAAGTAAAATTCCATTTTTTAGGAGGATCCTAGACAAACAGTAAAATCCCATTTTAAGAAGGGTCCTATATAGAATGTAAAATCTCATTTTTAAGGAGGGTCCCGAACAGAAAGTAATGTACTATTTTTCAGGAGGGTCCTGGACAGAAAGTAAAATTTTATTTTTCAGGAAGGTCCTCGAGAGAAAGTAAAGTCCCATTTTATAGGAGGGCCTGGACAGAAAGTAAAATTCTATTTTTTAGGAGAGACCTACATAGAAAGTAAAATTCCATTTTTTAGAAGGGTCCTGAACAGAAAGCAAGTCCCACTTTTCAGGATGGTCCTGGACAGAAAATAAAATTCCATTTTTCAGGAGGGTCCTGAATATAAAATGAAATCCTATTTTTAGGAGGGTACTGAACAAAAAGTAAAATCCTATCTTTCAGGAGGGTCTTGGACAGAAAGTAAAATTCTATTTTTTAGGAGGGTCCTGGATAGAAAGTAAAATTCAATTTTTTAGGGGGGTCCTGGACATAAAGTAAATTCCCATTTTTAAGGAGGGTCCAGAACATAAAGTAAAATCCATATTTCAGGAGTGTCCTGAATATAAAGTAAAATCCCATTTTTCAGGATAGTCCTGGACATAAAGTAAAATACCTTATTCCCGGAGGGTCTTGGACAAAATGTAAATTTCCATTTTTCAGGAGGGTTTTGAACAGAAAGTAATTTCTTATTTTTCAGGAGGGTCCTGGATAGAAAGTAAAATCATATTATTTAGGAGGGTCCTGAACAGAAAGTAAAATCCAATTTTTCAGTAGGGTTTTGAACATAAAGTAAAATCACATTTTTTCAGGAGGGTCCAAGACATAAAGTAAAACCCCATTATTTAGGAGGGTCCTGAACAGAAAGTAAAATCCAATTTTTCAGCAGGGTCCTGAACAAATAGTAAAATCAAATTTTTCAGGAGGGTCCAAGACATAAAGTAAAATCTCATTTTTCAGGAGGTTACTGAACATAAAGTAGAATCTCATTTTTCAGGAGGGTCCTGAACAAAAGTAAAATGCCACTTTTCAGGAGGGTCCTGGACAGAAAGTGAAGTCCTATTTATTAGGAGGGTCCTCTACATAAAGTAAAATTCTATTTTTCAGGAGGGTTCTGAACAGAAAGTAAAATACCATTTTTCAAGAGGGTCTTGGACAGAAAGTAAAGTTTCATTTTTCAGGAAGGTTCTGAACAAATGTAAAGCCCTATTTTTTAGGAGGGTCCTGAACATAAAGTGAAATTCTATTTTTCTGGAGGGTCCTGAACAAAAGGTAAAATGCAAATTTTTAGGAGGGTACTGAACAAAAGTAAATTCCCATTTTTAAGAGGGTCCTGAACAGAAATTAAAATCCTATTTTTCAGGAGGGTCCAGAACAGAAAGTAAAATCCCATATTTTAGGAGGGTCCCGAGCAGAAAGTAAAATCTCATTTTTCAGGAGGGTCCTAAACAAAAGTAAAATCCTGTTTTTTGGAGGGCGTTGCACAAAAGTAAAATCTCATTTTTCAAGAGGGTCCTGAAAAGTAAGTAAAATCCCATTTTTCAGGAGGGACCTAAACAGAAATTAAAATCTCATTTTTCAGGAGGGTCCTGAATATAAAAGGAAATTTCATTTTTTAGGATGGTCCTAAATAGAAGGTAAAATCCCATTATTCATGAGGGTCCTGAACAAAAGTAAAGTCTCGTTTTTCAGGAGAGTCCTTAACATAAAGTAAAGTCTTATTTTTTAGTAGGGTCCTGCACAAAAAGTAAAATGCCATTTTCCAGAAGGGTCCTCAACAGAAAGTAAAATGCCATTTTTCTGAAGGGTGCTGAACAAAATTAAAATCCCATTTTCTGGATGGCCTTAAACAAAAGTAAAATTCCATTTTTCAGAAGGGTCCCGAACAGAAGGTAAATTACCATTTTTCAGGAGGGTCCAGAACAAAATTAAAATCCCATTTTTCAGAAGGCTCCTGAACAGAAAGCAAAATCCCATTTTTTAGGAGGGTCCTTAACAGTAAGTAAAATCTAATTTTCTAGAAAGGTCCTGAACAGAAAGTCACATTCCATTTTTCAGGGGGGTCCTGAACAGAAAGTAAAATCCCATTTTTCAGGAGAATCCTGAACAGAAAGTAAAATCTCATTTTCCAGGAGGGTCTTGGACAGAAAGTATAATCCCATTTTTTAGGAGGGGCCTAGATAGAAGGTAAAATCCCAATTTTCAGGAGGATCCTGAATAGAAAGTAAAGTGCTATTTTTTCGGACGGTGTTGGACTGAAAATAAAATCTCATTTTTCAAGAGGGTCCTGGAAAGAAATGAAAATACCATTTTTCAGGAGGGACCTAGACAAAATGTAAAATCTGATTTTTCAGGAGGGTCCTGAAAAGTAAAGTCCCATTTTTCAGGAGGATACTAGACATAAAGTAACATCCCATTTTTATGGAGGGTATTGGACAGAAAGTAAAGTCCCATTTTTCAAGAGGGTCCTGGAAAGAAAGTAAAATCCCATTTTTTTGGAGGGTCCTCGGCAGAGTGTAAAATCCCATTTTTCTGGAGGTTCCTGTATAGAAAGTAAAATCTCATTTTTCTGGAGGGTCTTGAACAGAATGTAAAAATAAAGTAAAATCTCATTTTTCAGGAGGGTCCTAAATAGTAAGTAAAGTCCCATTTTTCAGGAGGGTCCTGCACAAAATGTAAAATCATATTTTTCAGGAGGGTCTTGGATAGAAAGTAAAATCCTATTTTTCAGAAGGGTCCTGGACAGAAAAAATAATCCAATTTTTCAAGCGGGTCTTTAACAGAAAGTAAAGCCCTATTTTTCAGGTTGGTCCTGGACAGAAAGATAAATCCTATTTTTTAGGAAGGTCTTGAATATAAATAAAATCCCATTTTTCTGGAGGGTCCTGAACATAAAGTAAAATATCATTTTTCAGGAAGGTCCTGAAGAAAAGTAAAGTCCTATTTTTTAGGAGGGTCCTGAACAGAAAGTGAAATTCCATTTTTTGGGAGGATCCTGAACAAAAGGTAAAATCCCATTTTTCAGGAGGGTCCTGAACAAAAGTAAATTCCTATTTTAAGGAGTGTCCAAGACAGAAAGTAAAATTCCATTTTTTAGGAGGGTCCAAGACAAACAGAAAAATCCCATTTTCAGAAGGGTCCTTTATAGAATGTAAAATCTTCTTTTTCAGGAGGGTCCCGAACACAAAGTAATGTACTATTTTTCAGGAGGGTCCTGGACAGAAAGTAAAATTTTATTTTTCAGGAAGGTCCTCGAGAGAAAGTAAAGTCCCATTTTATAGGAGGGCCTGGACAGAAAGTAAAATTCTATTTTTTAGGAGAGACCTACATAGAAAGTAAAATTCCATTTTTTAGGAGGGTCCTGAACAGAAAGTAAAGTCCCACTTTTCAGGATGGTCCTGGACAGAAAATAAAATTTTATTTTTCAGGAGGGTCCTGAATATAAAATGAAATCCTATTTTTAGGAGGGTCTTGAAGAGAAAGTAAAATCCTATCTTTCAGGAGGCCTTGGACAGAAAGTAAAATTCTAGTTTTTAGGAGGGTCCTGGATAGAAAGTAAAATTCGATTTTTTAGGAGGGTCCTGGACATAAAGTAAATTCCCATTTTTAAGGAGGGTCCTGAACATAAAGTAAAATCCATATTTCAGGAGGGTCCTGAATCTAAAGTAAAATCTCATTTTTCAGGAGAGTCTTGGACATAAAGTAAAATCCCTTATTCCCGGAGGGTCTCGAACAAAATGTAAATTTCCATTTTTCAGGAGGGTTTTGAACAGAAAGTAATTTCTTATTTTTCAGGAGGGTCCTGGACAGAAAGTAAAATCCTATTATTTAGGAGGGTCCTGAACAGAAAGTAAAATCCAATTTTTCAGTAGGGTCCTGAACATAAAGTAAAATCAAATTTTTCAGGAGGGTCCAAGACATAGAGTAAAATCCTATAATTTAGGAGGGTCCTGAACAGAAAGTAAAATCCAATTTTTCAGCAGGGTCCTGAACATAAAGTAAAATCAAATTTTTCAGGAGGGTCCAAGACATAAAGTAAAATCTCATTTTTCAGGAGGTTACTGAACATAAAGTAAAATCTCATTTTTCAGGAGGGTCCTGAACAAAAGTAAAATCCCACTTTTAAGGAGGGGCCTGGACAGAAAGTGAAGTCCTATTTATCAGGAGGGTCCTGAACAGAAGGTAAGATCCCATTTTTTTCAGGAGGGTCCTCTACATAAAGTAAAATTCTATTTTTCTGGAGGGTCCTGAACAGAAAGTACAATACCATTTTTCAGGAGGGTCCTGGACAAAAAGTAAAGTTTCATTTTTCAGGAAGGTTCTGAACAAAAGTAAAGTCCTAATTTTTAGGAGGGTTCTGAACATAAAGTGAAATTCCATTTTTTCGGAGGGTCCTGAACAAAAGGTAAAATGCAAATTTTTAGGAGGGTACTGAACAAAAGTAAATTCCCATTTTTAAGAGGGTCCTGAACAGAAATTAAAATCCTATTTTTCAGGAGGGTCCAGAACAGAAAGTAAAATCCCATATTTTAGGAGGGTCTTGAGCAGAAAGTAAAATCTCATTTTCAGGAGGGTCCTAAACCAAAGGTAAAATCCAATTTTTTGGAGGGCGTTGCACAAAAGTATAAAACTATTTTTCAAGAGGGTCCTGAACAGTAAGTAAAATTCCATTTTTCAGGAGGTACCTGAACAGAAAGTAAAATCTCATTTTTCAGGAGGGTCCTGAATATAAAATGAAATCCCATTTTTTAGGAGGGTCCTAAATAGAAGGTAAAATCCCATTTTTGCATGAGGGTCCTGAAGAAAAGTAAAGTCTCATTTTTCAGGAGGGTCTTTAACATAAAGTAAAGTCTTATTTTTTAGGAGGGTCCTGAACAAAAAGTAAAATGCCATTTTCCAGAAGGGTCCTGAATAGAAAGTAAAATGCTATTTTTCTGGAGGGTCCTGAACAAAAGTAAAATCCAATTTTCTGGATGGCCCTAAAAAAAAGTAAAATTCCATTTTTCAGGAGGGTCCCGAACAGAAGGTAAATTTCCTATTTTTCAGGAGGGTAACGAACAAAAGTAAAATCTCATTTTTCAGTAGTCTCCTGAACAGAAAACAAAATCCCATTTTTCAGGAGGGTCCTTAACAGTAAGTAAAATCCCATTTTCCAGGAGGGTCCTGAACAGAAAGTAAAATCTCATTTTTTAGGAAGGTCCTGAATATAAAGTGAAATCCTATTTTTTAGGAGGGTCCTACACAGAAGGAAAAATCCCATTTTTCAGGAGGGTCCTAAACAAAAGTAATGTTTCATTTTTCAGGAGGGTCTTCAACAGAAAGTAAAGTCACATTTTTTAGGAGGGTCCTGAAGAAAAAGTAAAATTTCATTTTCCAGAATGGTCCTAAATAGAAAGTTAAATGCCACTTTTCTGGAGGGTCCTGAACAAAAGTAAAATCTCATTTTCTGGATGGCTCTGATCAAAAGTAAAATTCCATTTTTCAGGAGGGTCCCGAACAGAAGGTAAATTCCTATTTTTTAGGATGGTCCTTAACAATATGTAAAATCCTGTTTTCCAGAAAGGTTCTGAACAGAAAGTATAATTCCATTTTTCAGGGGTGTCCTGAACAGAACTTAAAATCTCATTTTTAAGGAGGGTTCTGAACAGAAAGTAAAGTCTCATTCTTTCGGAAGGTTCTGGATAGAAAGAAAAGTCCCATTTTTTAGGAGGGCTTGGACAGAAAGTAAAGTCCCATTTTTCAGGAGGATCCTGAACAGAAAGTAAAATCCCATTTTTCTGGAGAATTCTGAACAGAAAGTAAAATCCCATTTTCTAGGAGGGTCTTGTACAGTAAGTATAATTCCATTTGTCAGGAGGGTCTTGGATAGAAGGTAAAATCCCATTTTTCAGGAGGGTCCTGAATAGAAAGTAAAGTCCCATTTTTTAGGATGCTTCTAGACAAAAAGTAAAGTCCCATTTTTCAGGAGGATCCTGGACAAAAAGTAAAATCCCATTTTTATGGAGGGTCTTGGACATAAAGTAATGTCCTATTTTTCAGGAGGATCCTGGACAGAAATTAAAATCCCATTTTTCTTGAGGGTCTTGGACAGAAAGTAAAATCCCATTTTTCAGGAGGTTCCTGTATAGAACGTAAAATCTCATTTTTCAAGAGGGTCCTTAACAGAAGGTAAAGTCCCATTTTTCAGGAGGGTACTAGACAGAAAGTAAAATACCAATTTTTTGGAAGGTCCTGGACATAAAGTAAAGTCTTATTTTTCAAAAAGGTCTTGGACAGAAAGTAAAATCCTATTTTTCAGGAGGGTCCTGGACAGAAAAATAATCCTATTTTTCAAGAGGGTCCTTAATAGAAAGTAAAGTCCTAATTTTATGGTTGGTCCTGGACAGAAAGCAAAATCCTATTTTTCAGGAGGGCCGTGAATATAAATGAAATCCCATTTTTTTTGGAGGGTTCTGAACATAAAGTAAAATGTCATTTTTGAGGTATGTCCTGAACAAAAGTAAATTCCTATTTTTTAGGAGGGTCCTGAACATAAAGTAAAATTCCATTTTTCCGGAGGGTCCTGAACAAAAGGTAAAATCCCATTTTCCAGGATAGTGCTGAACAAAAGTAAATTCCCATTTTTAGGAGAGTCCAGAACAGAAATTAAAATCCTATTTTTCAGGAGGGTCCGGGACAAAAAGTAAAATCCCATATCTTTGGAGGGTCTTGAGTAGAAAGTAAAATCCCATTTTTCAGGAGGGTCCTAAACAAAAGTAAAATCCTATTTTCTGGAGGGCTTTGCACAAAAGTAAAATCCCAATTTTCAAGAGGGTCCTGAACAGAAAGTAAAATCCAATTTTTCAAGAGGGTCCTAAACAGAAAGTAAAATGTCATTTTTCAGGAGGGTCCTGAATATAAAGTGAAATCCCATTTTTTAGGAGGGTCCTAAGCAGAAGGTAAAATCCCATTTTTTAGGAGGGTCCTGCACAAAAGTAAAGTGTCATTTTTCAAGAGGGTCCTTAACAGAAAGTAAAGTCTCATTTTTTATGAGGGTCCTGAACAAAAAGTAAAATGCCATTTTCAAGAAGGGACCTAAGCAGAATGTATAGTGCCATTTTTCTGTGGGCTCCTGAACAAAAGTAAAATCCCATTTAAGGAGGGTCCTGAACAAAAGTAAAATCCCATTTTTCAGGAGGCTCCTGAACAGAAAACAAAATGCCATTTTTCAAGAGGGTCCTTAACAATAAGTAAAATCCCATTTTTCAGGAGGGTAATGAACAGAAAGTAAAATCTTATTTTTCAGGAGGGTCCTGAACAAAAGTAAAATCCCATTTTATAGGAGGCTCCTGAACAGAAAGAAAAATCCCATTTTTCAGGAGGGTCCTTAACAGTAACTAAAATCCCATTTTCCAGAAAGGTCCTGAACAGAAAGTCAAATTCCATTTTCAAGGGGGTCCTGAACAGTACCTAAAATACCATTTTTTAGGTGGGTTCTGAACAAAAAGTAAAATCTCATTTTTCCGGAGGGTTCTGGACAAAAAGTAAAATCTTATTTTTCAGGAGAGTCTTGGACAGAAAGTAAAATCCCATTTTTTAGGAGGATCCTGAACAAAAAGTAAAATCCCATTTTTCAGGAGGGGCTTGGACGGAAAGTATAATCCTATTTTTCAGGAGGGTCTTGGACAGAAAGTAAAATTGCATTTTTCAGGAGGGTCCTGGAAAGAAAGGAAAATATCATTTTTCAGGAGGGACCTGGACAGAATGTAAAATCCTATTTTTCAGGAGGGTCCTGAACAGAAAGTAAAGTCCCATTTTTCAGGAGAATTCTAGACAGAAAGTAAAATCCCATTTTTATGGAGGGTCTTGGACAGAAAATAAAGTCTCATTTTTCAGGAGGGTCCTAGACAGAAAGTAAAATCCCATTTTTCTGGAGGGTCCTGGACAGAAAGTAAAATCCCCTTTTTCAGGAGGTTCCTATATAGAAAGTAAAATCTCATTTTTTAGGAAGGGATAGTTAGGATGTAAAGTATCATAATCCAGGTAGTTAGATAATGCATGTGGAACACTACATATGGACACAAAGTCCTTTATCCATTTAGGTGGATGAGTGGTTCTAGTAGATCTTCTGGAGATGGTTAGAATAGCAGCTGGTTATATAGGTATGATAGTATTTTCTGCACATTGCTCCTCCTCAATGGGATCAACCTCCACTGATGAAATATTATTGATCAACTCTGATTCTGAAGTGGATAGTACTGCAGATAGAGTGAAGCGAAGTTCACTCTCATTATCATATATGTCCAGTGGAGCAGATGTTGTGAATAGGTTTTGTGTTCAAGACGTAGAATTTAACTTGAATGGGAATATGTTCCCTGAAGGACATATCCCTGTGCACAAAAAACACCTTATCAGTGAGATCAAATAAGATATATCATTTTTGGATATCAAAGTACCCCATTAATATTGACATCTTAGTCTTAGGCATAAGCTTATCGGACATATTTAACACTTTGGCATAGCCCAAACGGCCAATTACTTTTAAGTGTTGTAAAGATAGTTGTCTACCATGCAGTTTTTCATAAGTGGAAACACCATTAAGGATTGAAGAAGAAAGCCTATTGAGGAGATAAACAACAGTTTGTACACATATACCCCAGTATTTTAATGGAATATTAGCTTTCAAACCTGATAGCTATAGTTATTTCAAGGATATGTCTGTGTTTTGTTTCAACTATTCTATTTTGTTGAGGTGTGTATGGACAAGATCTTTGATGGACAATGCCAAGTGTGTCAAACAATTCTGTCATTGATTGGTTCACAAACTCAGTTCCATTATCACTTACAATCTTAACTCTAGCATTATACTAAGTATGAATATGAGCAATGAACTGCTTAAGAACTACAATAACATCTGACTTTATCTTAAGTAAGAAAACCCAAGTCATTCTAGAATAATCATCAACAACAGTTAGAAAACATTTATGCCCATCTTAAGTAGGAACCTTATAGCGCCCCCGTACATCCATGTGAATTAAATCAAAAGCATTATTACTTATAGACAAGCTTTTTGGAAAAGGAAGTCTTGATTTCTTACCACAAGTAAAAATGCTACATTTATTCAAAGTGTTCACTACATCTATCTTAGTATCATGAATTAGTATGAGAACATTTTTTCTAGATGCATGGCCTAATTTTTTATGCCAAAGAACAAAATCTTCTCTATTCGAAACTGTCTTAACAGTAAAACCAGAACTAGTTTCAGCTTCCTTGCTTCCTGGTAACCTTTGGTTCATTAAGAAGTATAGACCATGTCTCTCTGTACTAATCATCTTCACCTTGCCAGTGGAGAGATCCTAAAATAGGCAAAAGTTAGGATAAAATGTAGCAAAATAATGCAGCTGTTTAGTAGCTTTAGAAATAGATAACAGATTAAACTTAAAGTCAGGACTATGAAACACATTGTGAATAGTATTGGCTTGTTCAATGGTACTAGCACCAGTGTGTTTGATACGAGATATGTCGCCATTTGGTAAATAAATGGTCTTTTGAAATTCAGGTTGAGTTATAGACTCTTTGTTCAATAACTCAATATTTGAAGTCATATGGTTAGTGGCACCTGTGTCAATGATCCATTCAGGTTCATCATTGACAGCTATCAGAACACTAATGTTACCTATCATGTGAGCTGCATGAGTGCTTGAGCTGGTTTTGTCATTTTCAAGCATCTTGCAAATGTGCTCATATTGTTCCTTTGGAGGCTGCACCATGTTGTTGCTGAGAAGTGGTGCAGAAACTTGAGTTACTGACAAGTCTTGTGGGTGATATTGATTAGTAGAGTAGGCTTCAGTATATCCTTGATTTTTCATAGGGCAAGAGATTAGGGAATTGGTGTGCTCAGATGGAGTCTAGTTACTGCAGTCCTCAATTACTGCATTATGAGCATTAGGACCATACCTTCTCTGCTACTTGAACTTTGATTCGTAGCCTCTGGGGTCAGTATACCTGTGATTTAATCCCTTTTGTTCTCCATGCTTGGGATGCCCCAGTGGATACCCAATGAGTTTAAAATAGTCTTTCTTGTAGTAGCCCTTAAGCTTGCAATGATCACATGTAACATTTGAGTTATATGTAGACATATAGTTTCTTTTTTCCCTTTGAGTCCCAACTTTGGAGTAAAATGCAGACTCAGTAGGTCCAACACCTAGTAAACCAGCACTAGAAACAACTTGAGATGCAGTTCTTTGACTCTAATCACTAATTATCATGAAGTATGCTTGATTTACAGATGGTAATGGAAGCATTAACAAGATTTGACTTCTAGCTTGAGTGTATGATTCATTCAGACCCATTAAGAACTAATATAGTTTTTGACTTTGCAGATATACCACAAAATCTTTAGATTATACACAGTTACAAGCAGGCGAAGGAACCATGGATTCAAATTCATTTCACAATGATTTCAGTTTAGATAAATAGACAGAAATAGCCTGAGAACCTTGAGTGATCTGAGAAATTTCATGATGAAAGTCGTAGGTTCTTGAAACATCAAGTTTATCAAACCTTTCCTTAAGATCATCAAACATAGAATTTGCATTAGAAGCATAAACTACACCCCCAATCAAATTACTTTCTACAGAATTCATTAACCAAGAAAGAACTATAGCATTAACTCTTTCCCATTGGCCCCCTAATTCAAGTGGAAAGGACTCCTTTTTGTAAGAACCATCAACTAAACCAATCTTATTTCGTCTCAACAAAGTAATTTTCATAGTCTTACTCCACAACACATAATTCACACTACCCTTTGATTGAAAAGAGATGATAGTAAGGCCACTTACATCAGTAGTTGACAAAAACAAAGGATGATTATGATAAATTGTAGTGATTAAGGGTTGAGAAGAATGAACATTGAATGGTGCAGAATGTCCATTGTTAGTCTAAGAACTGACAGTTGTAGCCATGAAAGTATTTTATCAAACATCGACTTTTAGAGAAAGAAAAAACCAGAAATTGATTGATAGTCCCAATTACTATCAAGAACTTGAGCATGTAGCCAAGTGTATGAACTCATTGATCATACAAAGAATACAAAATTGCAGTAGTTACAGAAGCAGAAATAAAGTACAGAATAATGAATTTAGAGAAGAAGAGAGAAATGGATGAATTGAATTATTCTCATTAATTGATTATAGTGAATAATGATACATATATATATATATACATAAGCTAGAAGCTGCTAGATGATTAGGTAATCACATAACTAACTAATTCTTAATCTTGTAACTGTAACGCCCTGGAAAATGGGTCCCGAAGCGTCACACGGTGCTTGAGGCTACGAGTAGGACCAAGCTAACCCTTTGAGCCATTTTCATTTAATTCAACACAAATCAATGGGGTTTCTATAAATAATCCTCAAATATCAACAGAGTAATCATCATCCAAGAATAAAAAAATTTGAGAAAGATAACAAAATACGACTTATTAGTCAACTCTCAACATCTATACTAGTCTGACAAGCCTCTAAGAAAATCAATAAAACCCGCGACCCATTGAGACATGCCCCAACTGACTCATACTCAGTTATCAAATGTAAACAATTCCGTGAAACCAACATCAGACATCACGTCCTCGAAACATGAGGACTAACCACAACAGAGGATGTAGAACAGCGCCCGAAGAATCACTGTCAAACCTAGAACTGAGCACCTGAACCTACATTCCAAGAAAATACAGCCCACATCCAAAGATGTGGGTCAGTACCATAGAAAGGAACCGAGTATATGAGGGTGTATGCATTTTTATAAACATCATCATCCTAAATATTTATAAGAAATATGCAGGATGTATGAAAGACTCACAAAGACCGAAGAAAATCATCGTAATAATGAGAGGATGAAATAAGTACAATAACACATGTGAGTCATCATATAATTTGTCAATCACTTTCAGTTCATCAAGAATATAAATTCTCATAATATAAATATCATTTAAATCTCTCGAAAAAATAACTTTCACAATTCCACATTCAAATCACTTCACCATTCGCCATAGACACAAGGAAACACACACACGCTGGGAGATCCTATAACCGACATAAACCATGTGAGCTATGTGGAGTCCAACATACAACCCACGTTGGGGAGAGCCGTCCTATCCTTGCCATCAGAGTAGGACTATCGATATCAAATCCACACAAACTAGTGATCACTATATAAATCAGCCTCAGGCTCACTCCTAAGGGGGCACGATATTCTAGGGAAGTAAGGTCGCTTTATACCTCCCACTCGGTGCTAAAGATTTCTCCCGGACTTAGCTCAGATCATTTCAAAGACAATCCACAACAAAACAATTTCAGGAATATATAAATATACATCGGGAGCCATCATGCTTCCTATCTATCAAAATCAACCACGTTGTGGATTTCTTTCACACTCGAGTTCAAAATAACTCCATTAAGACCAAAAGGTTAAATCATTCAAAATATCTCAAATATTCAACATCAACGTGGTTATAACACACTCTTTCTAAAAAAAAACACAATTTCTAATGGGGATTCACGACCCAAATATCAATATGATGATAAATATCATTCAAGATTCATGCTTTATATCTCCACACATGTAAATTCATCTTTCAAAATCATAAAATCAAGATTTCATAATAATCATCATAAGATATGGGTTCATGCTTCAAATTCATAAAAATCAAATAAAAATCATGCCTTTGTAAAGAAAATTAATTTTGGGCACCAGAACGAAAGAGAGTTCTTGTTGAAAAATCCCAAATAACTTGAATGATGAACTTTAGAACGACACTCATTTTTGAGATGTTAATCGTATCTTTGAATGATGGTTCTTGGAGTTCTTGAACTAGGAACTTGGAATCTTGAATAAATTTGTAGATTTAATGGTGAACTTTGGAGATTCTTGAAGTTCTTGAACTAGGAACTTGGAATCTTGAATAAACTTTAAGAATTAATGGTGAACTTTGGATGTTCTTGAAGTTGGATGTAGGAGCTTAGGGATTTCTTTTTGAGGGAATTTGATGAAATATAACATATAATGCTTCTAATAGGCTTTAATATAGGGTTTGGACGGATTTTGGGTGAGGGGGAATGACCAAAACGCCCCTAAAAATCAAATAATTCTCGAATCTGTCCTTTGATGGATAGTTTTGATAGTCTGAAATAGATTAACCATAACGTTTTACTTCGATATACAAATTGGATAAAACTAATTTAATTAAAAAGAGGACTCTCATATCTTTCTGTTTGTATATATTATACAAACCAGATCATTGTGTACGAGGAGTTATGATCGTTTGAAGTTGACCCAAAAATTTGCTTTTGGTAGGCTGAAGTAGATCGACCATAACCTTTTGCTCCGATAGACAAAGTGGATGAAACCAATTTTATTTGAAAGAGGACTCACAGAGCTTTCCATTGATATATAGTAGATCATCTAGATCATTATGTACAAGGAGTTATGATCGTTTAAAGTTGGAGCAAAAATACGCCAGGCCTCAGTACTCTTTCCTGCACGTTTTACTGTTTACTACTATTCATGGTTCGATCGAAATGTTCATAACTCGTCGCTCGGGTGTCCCTTTTGGATGATCCATATATCTTTGGAAATATTATTCGATACTTTACACAATGGTGAGTCATAATCTAAGACATTCCACACAAAAAATTTATAATTCATTCTAGAAGATAGAACCCAACATGTTTACGCACAAAATTTCAACGAAAAATTTCCTGGGGCATTACAACATCCCCCCTTGGAAACATTCATCCTCGAATGATTCTAGACATGCCAAGATTATATAGGTAATAGAGAATACAGATGAAACCATTCGTTGGACTCATCACCACATCGTTTCTCACTCCGAATGCAACATAGAATGCATAAATTCAAGAAACTACAGCTGAACACATAATAAATGATAGCTGAACTGCTGCAACTTTTATCAAAAGTTCATGATTTAGGAAAGAATGGTACCTTCAGCTTGATCAGAGTTAGTGGAAAATAGTTGCGGGTACTTGAATCGCATATCCGCCTCATCTTCCCAAGTTGCATCCTCAACAGATAGTTTTCGCCACAACACCTTGACCAAGGGAACTTCTTTGTTCCTTAGTCTTCGAACACTGAAATCAAGAATCTCAACAGGAATCATATCAAACGAAAGATTTTCTTGAATGTCAGCACTCACAGAGGAATCCACTACCATAGCATCGCTAATATGCTTTCTAAACATGGAGACATAGAATATTAGATCAACAAAGGACAACTCGGAAGGCAACTTGACCTCATAATCTACCTTACCAACACGGCTAAGAATTTTGTAAGGACCAACATAACATGGACTAAGCTTCCCCTTCTTTCCGAATCTCTTCACCCCCTCATGGGTGAAATTTTCAGATACACTAGGTCACTAACTTCAAACTCAAGGTCTCTCTTTCTAACATTCGCATATGACTTCTGATGACTCTGCACAGTTTTCAACCTTTCCCTAATCAACTTAACTTTTTCCATAGCCTTAAAAACCGAATCAAGACCACTCAAAGCCGCTTCACCCACCTCGAACTAACCTATGGGTGATCTACACTTCCCCTCATATAAGGCTTCAAACGGAGCCATGCCAATACTAGAGTGGAAACTTTTATTGTAAGCAAACTCTATCAACGGTAAGTGATCATCCAAACTTCCCTTAAAGTCAAGTGTACAAGATCTCAACATATCCTCTAAGGTCTGGATGGTCCACTTAGCCTGACCATCGGTCTGCGGATGAAAAGCAGAACTCAAAAGCACTTGGGTACCAAGACCCTTCTAAAAAGCTTTCCAAAATTGCGAAGTGAACTAAGTACCCCTATCCAAAATGATAGATAAGGGAACTCCATGCAGTCTGACTAGCTCTCGGATATACAATCTAGCATAATCCTCAGCAGTATATGAAGTATGAATAGGAAATAAATGAGCAGACTTAGTCAACCTATCAACCACAACCCAAATGAAATCATGATGGCGTCGGGAAAGAGGTAAACCAATCATGAAGTCCATATTTATCTCTTCCCACTTCCAGGTGGGATTACTAAACTCTTGCATCATACCACCAGGTCTTTAGTGTTCAACCTCAACCTGTTGGCATGTTGCACACTTAGCTACAAACACTGCTATATCTTTCTTCATGCCACTCCACCAATAGATTTCCCACAAGTCTCGGTACATCTTGGTGGCACCAGGATGAATAGAATATCGCGCCCTGTGATAGGCGAATTTACGCGCCTATATCAATATATTTTGCCCATATTTTAGCCTAGTTTTGAGAACAAATTATATATTTCATGCACTTTTAGTCCTTTTTTCTGTAAATGAGCTAACGAACATGATTAGGAAAGTTTCAGGTATAAATGATGCAAAATACAGCAATTTATGGCTTACTTGACGCAAAAGAAAGCTCACGAACGAAGTGGAAAGGAGCTGGACGCCTAAAGGACTAAATCTGCTGCATGGAAAATCTGTCCCGGGCTAAAACAGCTATTCTGAAGACTTTGGGGACTTACAGACACAAAGCTGGATTTTTGCCATAATACATTAACCTAGTGCAATTAGGTTATGTGTTTTATTATTCTATTTGGATTATAATTTTGTAACCTTACCCTAGTACATTTGGGTCAAGGATTTCATTAGTATATTAGGATTTGGTTATTTATTTCATTAGCTTAGTAGGAGTAGGATAGGAGTATTATAAATACCCTATCATGCTAGAGATTTAAAGACACATTCTTACAATTCATTCATCTCCTTACAATTAAGACATCTTCCTACAATACATTCTTAATTCTTCATTCTTCTACTCTTAAATTCCACAACAAGAGAATTGTTACTTGCTACGGAATCACCAAAACCACACGCCTAACACCTCTTTTACACGCCATCCACCATGCAAAACGTGATATCCTTCGCATTCATGGGTAACTAAATCTCTTAGTTGGGGTTATGGAAGCCGAATGAGTTACTATCTATTGCTATGAGCTTGTGAGTTCAAGACACGTATATTGCTTATATCATTATTCTCTTCATCTTAAATCTACAATCTTTGCGGTTTCAAACACATGAACACGCCATTCTAACATCTAACCTGTTCGAGAGAAAGGTTACTTGTCTAGAAAAGAAGACGCATAGACTAACGCCAGTCTAACATTTAACTTGTTCGAGAGAAAGGTTATTTGTCTGGAAAAGAGATAATGTCAAGGTAGTAGGACACCCTTTCCTATTAAAAATCTAGTGCCGTAACTGGACTAACCTCTTGGAGAATTCGTACCGCTAGACACACTTTAAGCTCGAGAGAGTTAAAGTGAAATAGTCCTTGTTTAGGTCGAGAGACGCTTGGATTTACCATCGACTACAATTCACTATAAGCAATTGCATGTCAAGACTCTACACACTCATAGCCAATAGAGACGTATACCTCAGAAGGTGGACATAACCCCAACGCTTCAATTCTCATTGTTTACAACCAACGTGACAATCTTTCTCTTTTTACTTTATTATTTTCATCTTTTATTTCATTACTTTGGTTACTTATTACAATCCCCCTTCTTACGAGACTTGCACCAAAAGTCTATTAATTTTGCTTACTTGTTGACCAAGCTATTCCCTGTGGGATCGATACCCAACCCAGGTTGGGTTCTATATTTGCTAACGACCACTTTACACTCCTACGAGAGCTGTAGATTGAGCGTTATCAAAAATTGGCGCCGTTGCCGGGGAATACAAGTGTCAATCAAGTTCGTAATAATTACTAGACTCTTTGGTCAAAGATTCTCATACTTTTACATTTAGTTTTTGTTTTTGTTTATTGCAGGTTTTTCTTTTAGTGCATGCCCCCTACTAGAAGTTCTGGTCAACCGTTATTACCAATCAATCCTGAACCGCAACGAATTAGAAGAATGGAAGCACAAGCTGAAATCGACAGGATGGCTGCTCAACACGAGCAAGCAAGACTAGCTGCTCTTGCCGCTGCTCAAGTCCAACAACAAAACATTGATAATCCTGGACGAGCAACAAATCCTGACAATGAAGATTTAGGAGATGACGAGTTGATAAACCCAAGGCATGGCGCTGAAATTGTAACACCTGCCAATCGAAGAGGTCGACAAGCTCGGTACAGATATGATCGTCAACCTTTGCAACCTGTTTTCGACGATGATGATGATGATCTTGATGGTGCCGGAGCCACTGGAGCCATAATTCCACCACCATTAGCGCCCGGAGCCAAATTCAATATCACAAGCACCATGATTCAGTTATTGCAACTCAAGGGATTATTTGGTGGACTAGCAGGTGATGATCCGAATATGCATCTGATCAACTTTATTTCTACATGCAAGTCATTCGACAATCCTGGAGTTGGACAGAATGCAATTCGATTACGTCTATTTCCATTGTCTCAGTCTGGGGAGGCAACTATGTGGTTGAATGGGCTGACTCCTGATTCTATTACTAATTGGAGGCAATTGAAAGACGCTTTCCTAGAAAGATTCTTTCCGCCATCCAAAAAAGCACAATTGAGAGATGAAATCAACAACTTTTGTCAGCTTCCCTTTGAAGCTCTCCACGTTACATGGGAGAGGTTCAAGACGAAGCTAATGCAGTGCCCAAACCATCATATGACCAATGTCCACTTGATGGAGATATTATACAGAGCTTTGAATTCGGTGACTAAGCCAGTGGTTGATAATGCGGCAGGTGGATCATTTATGAACCTCACCTTTGGGCAGGCAAGCCATATGCTAGATCGGATGATAAAGCAAAGTAGAGCTTGGCATACCAGGGATTCTGAGGTAGCAAACCCCACTTTATCTTTTGGCATGACTGCAGAGCAGAGGCGAAGACAAGAGGATCGTGACCAAGATATGGCTCACATGAAAATGCAGATGGATCTTCTTACCAAGCACTTATTATCAGGGAAGACCGAAAAAGTGAAAGCTGTAGCGCTAAAAGGAAGAGACGAATCTGATTCTGAAGAGGAGGCCGACTACTTGAACAATCAGGGGGGTTTCCGTGGGAATGCCCAAGGAAACCAAGGTCGGAACTATTATGATAAATCTGGAAGCAAAGACCAAGGTAGTTGGAAGAAAAATAATGAAAAGAGTGGTTTGTACGTTCCCCCTGGTAGACGTGATACCACCACATCTAATTCTGGGAGTATGGAAGACATGATGGCTAAGTTATTGAAAGGAGTAGAAGCAACGAGCGCAGGAGTTAAGGAGGTGATTGATGATTTGTCCTCCATGAAGCAACTAGTTGATTCTCATTCCACTTCTATCAAGCAAATAGAGCAGCAATTGAGCCAACTTTCAGTAGCATTCAATCAAAGAAAGGCTGGCACCTTACCGAGCGATACTGTGCAAAACCCAAGTAATGATGGGTCATGCATGGCCATCACTACCAGAAGTGGTAAGGTGCTGGAAACTTCAGAAAAAGGCAAGGAAGTGGTTGACGTAGCAGCAGACATTACACCTAGTGACGTTACAAAAGGAGAAGAAGCCGCAACAACTACTCCCAACGTTAGGGACGTTTCACCTAGTGACGTGCAACCTGAAAAAGTGGTAAAACAGAAGCAAGAGGAGAAAAAAAACCGTGGAGAGAACACTTCCATACCCACCACCACCTTTTCCCCAAAGATTGAAGAAGGTGGCGGATGACACAAAGTTCAGCAAATTCATGAATATGTTAAAGCAGCTCACCATTAATGTTCCATTGGTGGAGGCACTTGAACAAATGCCTGGGTATGCGAAATTTATGAAGGATCTCTTGACAAAGAAGCGGGCAGCAAGTTATGACTTGGCGGATAATGTTCATCATTGTAGTGCAATCGCTACAAGATCGCTACTTCAGAAGAAGGCAGATCCTGGAGCTTTCACTATTCCTTGCACAATTGGATCGTTGGACTTTGCCAAGGCATTGTGCGATCTAGGTGCTAGCATCAATTTGATGCCACTATCCATCTACAAGAAGTTGGGGCTAGGCGATCCGACACCAACCAATATGAGGCTCGTGATGGCTGATAGGTCGGTAAAACGACCTGTGGGTATCTTGAATGATGTGTTGGTGAAAGTTTCTTCATTCATATTTCCTGCAGACTTCGTTATTCTGGATTGTAAGGAGGATTCTGAAGTTCCCATCATCTTGGGACGTCCCTTCCTTGCAACTGAAAGTGTGCTTATTGACATGAAAGATAATGAGCTTTTGTTTCGAATTAATGACGAAGTGGTACGGTTTGATATATGCAAAACAATGAAGCAGCCCAGCGATATGAATGAGTCATCTGTAGCTGATGTTCATTATGAGGATACGAAAGCATTATCTATAGAGAAACAACCTACTGTTGAGCCATTGTCTGCTGCGCCACTGAATGTTGAGCATGAGGATAATGAATATTATGAAGAACTTATGGGTGATCTAATAGAAATAGAGTCTTATACTCCTAAGAAACCAGATTGTGATCTCAAGAATCAACCGACAGCGAAGACTCACATTGACGAGCCACCAATGCTAGAATCGCAAGAGCTCCCCGATTATCTAAGGTATGTGTTCTTGAAAAGTAGAAATATACTTCCGGAGAGAGCAGATGATTTAAGTGAACATAACGTAGAAGCTCTCATCTCTGCTCTAAGAAGATACAAGAGAGCTATGGGTTGGACTATTGATGATATAATTGGTGACTCTCTGGAGAAACGTATGAGCCAGCTCGAAAAAGATCGCATGACCACAGGTACGCCTCATTGTCATCTAAATCCTTTTAGAAAACGATCCATCACTTATCTCGACGAAGTCTAAGTACTCGAGATTACTATGTCGAGCCACGACAATAAATAAGGCACTAGATGGGAGGCAACCCATTGTTTTATCGATTTATTATTTTTCTTTTAGTACTTGTTTTGTTTTGATAAATGAAAAATCCAAAAATAAGAGTCGTGCCACGACCAAAACTAAGGCGCTTGGTGGGAGGCAACCCATCGTACTAATCGTTTTCATTTGGTTGTGAGCAAAAATAGGTGGAAGAAGTATTCAACGAGGAGATTGATTTCAATTGATGATTTGGACGCATTGTATGGTAAAGTTGGTAAGTTAGGAATGGTGATGCATAAGGCTATGGATTGAGCCTTTTCCTCGTCAAAATAGGCTTCGAGGAAGGCTAGGCCTTGGTAAAAATAGGCCACGAACGATGCACAACCTATTCTATAGCCTAAGGACTCGGAATCTAGTGTGTTATACACTATGCGCCGCCTATTCCTAGGTATGCTTTTGACTATGCGCCGCCTATGCTATGGCATTTGGTCTCAGTATCTCATGTGCCATAGACTATGCGGCGCATATGTCAACATATGCCATAGACAATGCGCCGCATATGCTATGGCATTCTTAAATAAATGCATGGCATATGCTATGGCATTCTTAAATAAATGCATGGCATATGCTATGGCATTCTGCTCAACTAGGCAAAGCATTAGGCACCGCCTATGGTCACTTTTGGTCTCTAAATCCGATTTTAATGGGTCAAAACTCAACCCAACCTTTTCTTATAAATATGAGACTTAATCTTGAACCAAAAACACATTGGAAACCTAGCTTATGCACCGCCTATAGTCTCCAAAACCTATCAAAAAGTTTCCTTTTGCTCTTTTTCTTCACAATAACATCATCCAAAGGCTTCAACCAAGTAAGTACTAGTTTGTTCTTCATTTAAATTTTGTAAGTACTACTTTACTACACCTATTATGAATTGCTAAATCTTGAAAAAGTATTGGTGATGTGAACGTGTTTGAATTGTTGATACAAAACCAAGTGAGTGAGCATGTACGTTAGGATGCTCTTAACTTCTTTCCGACTTGAATTTGATTTTGATGCATTGTTATACTACTTGCGGAATTGCTATAGTAATGAACATTGCATAATCTTGTCACTTGAATACTTACATGTTAGAATATCCCGTTCATCGGAATAAGACTTATAACTACCTACCGACATAGGAGGTTGAGTTTATTGATAGAAACTATACCATGTGGTTACCCCTATGTAGTAGTGTTGTTATATCTACCATGAAAGTAGTCCAATGGCTGCAAGTAAATGATGCATTGCTGAGTTTCTTGTCAGAATATAATCCTAAAACGTATGTCGATGAAGTCTAAGTAATCGACCACTTTCACTTCACTGATTTGTATCAACAAAACTAAGTGTGGGGTGGTACCCCTACTGCTTGTGTATAGATTGTATCCATTGAGATTGTGCTACCATTAACACTATTTCAAGTCTCAGGTACAATGGCACCTAAAGAGAGACAAGGCAAGGAAGAAGGCTACCACTTCCCAAAAGGGCAAGAAAAGAGGCCGCAAGGAGCAAGGAGAACCCTCCTCGCTGCAAACACCTCGACTCACGCTTGGAATTAAGTGGGATACTTATGCGGAACTTATGAGGATGATGACTCTTATGATGATCCCAACGCAAGGGGTATGACCCCAGACATAGAGAATGAGTCTGACTAACCAGGTTCTTCTTATTTATTTTCCACTGAGGACAGTGTGCCCCGTCTAAGTGTGGGGTGATGGTATTTGCATGCTATACTTCTCGATCCGCATTTGCATTTATTCATGTTTGTTTGCTTAGATTTTTTAGTAGTAAATTTTTTTTTCTAGCTACGCATGAAATTATTTTGATAGGCAGCATGAAAATAGAACAAGAGTATGTGCTACACTGTGACTATTGAGACATTTAGGCTCTAGTTGTGACTCATTATGTGATAGTGTGTGATTCAATTCCTTCACTTGTTGGGTCGAGAGTCTATATTACTACCAATCAAGTCGACCATGTGCCTTGTGTGTGTGAGGTAATAGTATATTCTATGTATGTGGCTGATGCTAGAACTTGCCTCGTATGTATGCAAAGCGAAAATAAGGAATGTAAGTTTAGGATATGATTTAGGCATTTCTTTGGCAACCTATACAAGTTTACCTTCAGTTTTTCCTACCCATGTAAATCATCCTAGTTAAACCCTTTTGAGCCTTTAGCCTATTTCTTTGACAACCTTGTATGTAAGCCTAATCCATTTTTTTTAAGACCATAATTTGATCCAAATTCCTAAGTGCTTTAAAGCAAAAAAGTCATGTGACAACATAAGAGGAAATTGGTTGAGTATGAGGCTTTAAATTGTAATGGTGCTTGAATGTAGTGCTATCAGAAGAGGTATGTTGTGAAAAAAAAAGGAAAAGAAAGCTGAAAAGTGAGTTGTGCTTAAAATTGAAAAACTAAAGATGAGAACAAGGGTGGAAGAATAAAATAAAGAAAGGTTGAAAGAACAAAGTGTCAATGATACAATGTGATGTATTAAAGTGCTTAGGAACTTAGTCACTATTTCTGGCCAAAATAGTCCTACCTGTCCCTTAGCCTACATTACAACCATCTAAAGACCTACTTGATCCTAATCATAACATTCCGACATTTAGTAGAGTACTACATTAAAGGCAAGCTTATGGTCATTAGTTGCTACATATGAATTCTTTAAGAGAGTGAGTGCAAGGATACTTTGATACCCATGTTTGAACAAAATATGCTATACTTGTGAGTGATTATGGGTACTATATTGTGAGACACACATGGTTGATGAGTCTTGGATAGTTGTACATGATTCTATGCACCTTAACGTTTGCATGCGAGTTGATCACCATCACGAGTCTATGCTTGAGGTTAAATTGTTTCTACTTATAATCGGAAAGCTACTCTTTGTTGCTAATTGTTGTGCTTGTCTTGAAGAATGTTTTGTGTTGTTGCTGTAAAAACCTTAAGTCGATGCTTAGAAGGACATGATATGTTGTTCGAGGACGAACAAAGCTCTAAGTGTGGGGTGTTGATGATAGGCGAATTTACGCGCCTATATCAATATATTTTGCCCATATTTTAGCCTAGTTTTGAGAACAAATTATATATTTCATGCACTTTTAGTCCTTTTTTCTGTAAATGAGCTAACGAACATGATTAGGAAAGTTTCAGGTATAAATGATGCAAAATACAGCAATTTATGGCTTACTTGACGCAAAAGAAAGCTCACGAACGAAGTGGAAAGGAGCTGGACGCCTAAAGGACTAAATCTGCTGCATGGAAAATCTGTCCCGGGCTAAAACAACAATTCTGAAGACTTTGGGGACTTACAGACACAAAGCTGGATTTTTGCCATAATACATTAACCTAGTGCAATTAGGTTATGTGTTTTATTATTCTATTTGGATTATAATTTTGTAACCTTACCCTAGTACATTTGGGTCAAGGATTTCATTAGTATATTAGGATTTGGTTATTTATTTCATTAGCTTAGTAGGAGTAGGATAGGAGTATTATAAATACCCTATCATGCTAGAGATTTAAAGACACATTCTTACAATTCATTCATCTCCTTACAATTAAGACATCTTCCTACAATACATTCTTAATTCTTCATTCTTCTACTCTTAAATTCCACAACAAGAGAATTGTTACTTGCTACGGAATCACCAAAACCACACGCCTAACACCTCTTTTACACGCCATCCACCATGCAAAACGTGATATCCTTCGCATTCATGGGTAACTAAATCTCTTAGTTGGGGTTATGGAAGCCGAATGAGTTACTATCTATTGCTATGAGCTTGTGAGTTCAAGACACGTATATTGCTTATATCATTATTCTCTTCATCTTAAATCTACAATCTTTGCGGTTTCAAACACATGAACACGCCATTCTAACATCTAACCTGTTCGAGAGAAAGGTTACTTGTCTAGAAAAGAAGACGCATAGACTAACGCCAGTCTAACATTTAACTTGTTCGAGAGAAAGGTTATTTGTCTGGAAAATAGATAATGTCAAGGTAGTAGGACACCCTTTCCTATTAAAAAGCTAGTGCCGTAACTGGACTAACCTCTTGGAGAATTCGTACCGCTAGACACACTTTAAGCTCGAGAGAGTTAAAGTGAAATAGTCCTTGTTTAGGTCGAGAGACGCTTGGATTTACCATCGACTACAATTCTCTATAAGCAATTGCATGTCAAGATTCTACACACTCATAGCCAATAGAGACGTATACCTCAGAAGGTGGACATAACCCCAACGCTTCAATTCTCATTGTTTACAACCAACGTGACAATCTTTCTCTTTTTACTTTATTATTTTCAGCTTTTATTTCATTACTTTGGTTACTTATTACAATCCCCCCTTCTTACGAGACTTGCACCAAAAGTCTATTAATTTTGCTTACTTGTTGACCAAGCTATTCCCTGTGGGATCGATACCCAACCCAGGTTGGGTTCTATATTTGCTAACGACCGCTTTACACTCCTACGAGAGCTGTAGATTGAGCGTTATCACCCTGTGTGCTTCATCCATAATCCTCTGTCTCAGATAATCAACATTCGGGACACACAATCTACCCTGCAATCTCAACATACCATCTCCCCCCCTTGGGAGAAAACCTCTACTTTTTGGTGCTTGACTGACTCCTTCAGTCTGACCAAACTAGCATCTAAGTATTGTTTTTCCTTTACTTCCGAAACCAAGGAGGATTCGGAACTACTCTTAACCCCTATACTACCTTTAGCAGAGTCAAACAACCTAACCCCCAATCTAGCCAAACGATGTACATCACTAGCCAACTTTTTCTTACCTTCTACCACATGCAAAACACTACCCATGGACACTCTACTTAGGGCATCCACCACAACATTGGCCTTCCTCGGATGGTACAACACACTCATATCATAGTCCTTTAACAATTCTAAGCATCGTCTCTGCCTAAGATTCAATTCTCTCTGGGTAAACACATACTGCAGACTCTTATGATCAGTGAAAATATCAACATGGACACCATACAAATAGTGTCTCCAGATTTTCAAAGCAAACACAACAGCAGCCAACTCAAGGTCATGGGTGGGGTAATTTTTCTCATGGGGTTTCAACTATCTAGAAGCATAAGCTATCACCTTACCCTTCTGCATCAATACGCAACCCAACCCAACTCTCAAAGAATCATAGTACACCACAAAACCATCAACACCATCAGGCAAAGTCAAAACAGGGGCTGAAGTGAGTCAAGTCTTCAACTCCTGAAAACTCTTCTCACAAGATTTGGACCACAAGAACTTCACTTTCTTTTGGGTCAACAAAGTCATAGGAGACGCTATAGAGGAGAAACCCTCAAAAAAACGGAAGTAATAGATAGCTAAACCCAAAAACCTTCGGATACCAGGCGGAGAAATAGGTCTAGGCTAATTTCTAACAGCTTTGGTCTTTTAGGGATCAACTCTAATACCCTCGAAAGAAATGATATGACCCAGAAAAGGAACTGACCTTAGCCAAAACTCACACTTACTGAGCTTGGCAAACAACTTGTGATCTCTAAGGGTTTGCAAGACAGTTCGGAGATGATTAGTATATTCATCCTCACTATGGGAGTACACCAGTATATCATCGTTGAACACTATGACAAATATATCCAGATACGGTCAGAACACTCGATTCATGAGGTCCATGAAAGCTGCTGGGCCATTAGTTAACCCGAAAGACATAACAAGAAACTCAAAATGGACATAATGAGTTTGGTAAGCGGTTTACGGGATGTCATACTCCCTAACTTTGAGTTGATGATAGCCGAAATGAAGGTCTATCTTTGAGAAATAACTTGCACCTTGCAATTGGTCAAACAAATCATCTATTCTCGGAAGAGGGTACATATTTTTGATGGTGACTTTATTCAGTTGGTGGTAATCAATGCACGTACGCAAAGAGCCATTTTTCTTTCTTACAAAAAACACAAAAGAACCCCAAGGAGAAATACTGGGCGTTATGAAACCCTTATCTAGTAGATCTTTGAGTTGCTCTTTCAACTCCTTAAGTTTTGCAGGGGCCATACGGTAAGGAGAAATAAAAATGGGCTGAGTATCGAGAAAAAGATCAATCCCAAACTCTATCTCTCTATCAGGAGGTATCCCAGGGAGATCATTCAAAAAGACATCAGAAAACTCATTGACGACGTTAACCGACTGGAGAGTTGGATTCTCAGACTAAGTGTCTTTGAATCTAACCAAATGGTAAATACACCCCTTGGAAATAAGCTTTCTAGCTTTGAGGTAAGAGATAAAACGACTCTTGGGTAACACAGAATTCCCAAACCACTCAAACACGGATGCACCCAGAAACTGAAACCTGACCACTCGGGTCCGACAATCAATAGAGGCATAAGAAGAATGCAGCCAGTCCATACCCAGAATCACATTAAAATCTACCATGTCTAACTCAATCAGATCAGCCAACAAGACTCTATGAAGAACGGTAATAGAAAACCTTTTATACACTTTCTGGGCAACAATCGAATCACCCTCTAGGGTAGAAACTAGGATAGGCTCAGGAATAATCTCAAGACTCATTTCAAAATTCACAGCAATCAAAGGTGTAACATATGAGAAACTGGATCCAGGATCCAACAAAGCATACACATCAAACTAAAATATACGAAGCATACCAATAACAACATCGGGAGAGTCCTCTTGTTCCTGGTGGGACGGTAAAGCATAGAATCTATTCTGGTGCTTCCCGCCAACATTGCTAGAAGAGGCGCCCTAAGCTGGGGCTGGGCGAGCCACTGGAACTAGAGCACTAACAGTGTGAGTCTGGTTCTGAGGGCGATAGTCACGACACCCTTATCCATCTTATGGACAATCTCTAACTCCGTTACCCATGTCACCATACCGAAAACAACCCCTCTTCTTACCCTAACACTCACTCGAATGAGCCCTACCACACTTAGGACACAGGGGATGATTTGGCCTACCGCCAGAACTGTAGTAGGACCTGGATGTTTATGACCTGCTACCTTGCTTCTGCCTAACTCTAGGCATGGAAAGACTAGAAGATGACGGTTCTGGCATAGACTAACGATCCTAATACTGAGGGCGACTCCCTCTCTGCAATCTAGTCTTACCCTATCCGTGCTGCTCAGACCTAACTCTCTTATTCCCTCTTATTTTATCTCTCTCCTTAATCTTATCTGCCTCAATTTGTTGGGCATGAGTCATCAGCCTAGAAAGATTCATCTCACTATTCAGCATAGCAGACCTACACTCCTTAACCACATAACTAGACACTCTAGTCACAAACTTACTCATACTAGCCCGATTATCATCCACTAAGTCAGGAGCATACTTGGCCAACTGATTGAACTTTAGACAGTACTTCCTAACATTCATAGAGCCCTGCCGCAGGTTCATAAACTCTTCCACCTTTGCCTCTCTCATCTCTAAAGGTAAAAACTTATCCAGGAATGGATCCTGGAACTCTTGCCAAGTTGTAGGGACAGCTCCCTCACCTCTACATTTCCTCCAAGCAACAACCTAGTCATAAGCAAGGTCTTTCAACCTATACACAGCCCACTCCACACTATGTTCCTCAGATACATGCATCACCTTAGTAATCTTCTGCACCTCCTCTAAAAACAACCGTGGATTCTCATCAGACTTGGACCCATAGAATTTGGGCGAATTCATCCGCAAAAAGTCATGGATCCTAGTAGCAGCTGAATCACCTCCCTACTGCTGTGGAGTTGGGGCAGGGTTGGCCTGAACATTTGCAGTAACAACTTGGGCCAGCGCCTAAAAGGCTGCCCGAAATTCATCATGAGACACATTTTCATTCAATGGGTCAGCGGGTTGAGGTTATTGACAATCATTATTACCTCTAGCTCGATGTGGAGGTATATTTATGAAAAAAAGAGAAAAAATCAATAGCAGAGAGAAAAACTTTAAGAATAATAGACTTGTGAAAGAAAGAATCACATTTTTTCCTAAAACGTCTTGTAGCCTCTTGCTCATAGATGTGGCGCGCAACACACCAATGATCAAGACTCTACTTAACGCGGCTTGCCAAACTCCCTAGGACACCTTGAAACCTAGGCTTTGATACCAAGTTTGTAACGCCTCATAGAATGGGTCCCAGAGTGTCACACGGTGCTTGAGGCTACGAGTAGCCCCAAGCTAACCCTTTGAGCCATTTTCATTCAGTTCAACACAAATCAATGGGTTTTCTATAAATAACCATCAAATATCAACAGAGTAATCATTATCAAAGAATAAAAGAATTTCAGAAAGATAAAAAAAATATGATTTATTAGTCAACTCCCAACATCTATTTTAGTCTGACAAGACTCTAAGAAAATTAATAATACCAGCGAGCTGTTGAGACATGCCCCAACTGACACATACTCAGTTATCAAATGTAAATAATTCCATGAAACCAACATTAGACATCACGTCCTTGGAACATGAGGACTCACCACGATAGAGGAGGTAGAACAACATTCCCGAAGAATCACTGTCGAACTTAGAACTGAGAACCTGAACCTACATTCCAAAAAAATGCAGCCCACATCCGAAGATATGGGTCAGTACCACGGAAAGGAATCGAGTTTATGGGGGTGTATGCAGTTTTATAAACATCATTATCATAAATATTTATAAGAAATATACAGGATGTATGAAATACTCATATAACTCGAAGAAAATCATCATAATAATGAGAGGATGAAATAAGTACAATAACACAATGTGAGTCATCATATAATTTGTCAATCACTTTTAGTTCATCAAGAATATAAATTCTCATAATGTAAATATCATTTAAATCTTTTGAAAAAATAACTTTCACAATTTCACTTTCAAATCACTTCACCATTCACCATAGACACAAAGAAACATACACACGTTGGGAGATCCTATAACCGACATAAACCATGTGAGCTACATGGAGTCCAACGTACAACCCATATTGGGGAGAGCCGTCCTATCCTTGCCATTGGAGTAGGACTATCGATATCAAATCCACAAACTAGTGATCACTATATAAATCAGCCTCAGGTTCACTCCTACGGGGGAACGTAGTTCTAGGGAAGTAAGGTCGCTCTATAACTCCCACTCGGTGATAAAGATTTCTCCCGGACTTAGCTCAGATCATTTCAAAGACAATCCACAACAAAACAATTTCAGTAATATATAAATATACATCGGGAGCCATCATCCTTCCCATCTATCAAAATCAATCACGTTGTAGATTTCTTTCACACTTGAGTTCAAAACAACTCCATTAAGACTAAAAGGTCAAATCATTCAAAATATATCAAATATTCAGCATCAACGTGCTTATAGCACACACTTTCTCAGAAAAACACAACTTCCAATGGGGATTCACGACCCAAATATCAAAATTATGATAAATATCATTCAAGATTCATGCTTTATATCTCCACACATCTAAATTCATCTTTCAAAATCATAAACATTAAGATTTCATGATAATCATAATAAGATATGGGTTCATGCTTCAAATTCGTAAAAATTAAATAAAAATCATGCCTTTGTAAAGAACATTACTTTTGGGCACAAGAGCGAAACAGAGTTCTTGTTGAAAACCCCCACATACCTTGAATAATGAACTTTAGATCGATACTCATTTTTGAGATGTTAATCGTTCCTTTGAATGATGGTTCTTGGTGTTCTTGAACTAGGAACTTGGAATCTTGAATAAATTTACAAAATTAAAGGTGAACTTTGGAGGTTCTTGAAGTTCTTCAACTAGGAACTTGGAATCTTGAAAAAATTTGCAGAATTAATGGTGAACTTTGGAGGTTCTTGAAGTTGGATGTAGGAGCTTAGGGTTTTATTTTTGAGGGAATTTGATGAAATATAACATATAATGCTTCTAAAGGCTTTAATATAGGGTTTGGACGGATTTTGGGTGAGGGGAAATTACCAACACGCCCCTAAAAATCAAATAATTCCCGAATCTGTCCTTTGGTGGACTGTTTTGATAGTCTGAAGTAGATCAATCATAACGTTTTACTCCGATATCCAAATTGGATGAAACCAATATCATTAGAAAGAGAACTCTCATATATTTCCGTTGATTTATAGTATCTCACCCAGACCATTGTGTACGAGGAGTTATGATCATTTGAAGTTGACCCAAAAAATTCACTTATGATAGGCTGAAGTAGTTCGACCATAACTTTTTTCTCCGATAGAAAATTGGATGAAACCAATTTCATTGGAAAGACGACTCGCAGAGTTTTTCGTTGATATATAGTAGGTCAGCTAGATTATTATGTAAAAGGATTTATGATCGTTTAAAGTTGGAGAAAAAATACGCCACGCCTCAGTACTTCTTCCTGCACGTTTTACGGTTCAGTACTATTCACGGTTCGATCAGAATGTTCATAACTTATTACTCGGGTGTCAGTTTTGGATGATCCACATGTCATTGTAAATCTTATTTGATACTCTACGCAATGGTAGGTCATAATCTAAGACATTCCGCTCAGAAAAATTTATAATTCATTCTAGAAGATAGAACCCAACACATTTACGCACAAAATTACAACGAAAAATTTCCTGGGGTATTACAGTAACTAACTTTGTGAAGCTATATAACTAACTTAACTTATTCTCAGGGGCAGCTGTACCTCTTTAAAAAATAGGCGGCCGCCTTAGGCCCTCAAATTTGTGGGGCCTCATTTTTTATAAATACTATTTATAAGAAAATAATTTTTTAATATATATGAAAAGAATTATTCAAAGTAGTTTATGTATAGAGAGTATTTTGTCTCAAGAAAAATTAAATTAATTAATTATATTATTAGTTAAAAAGAATAATTAGGAAAAATCGATTATATAATTTTGAAAATAGAGTTTATTAAAAAAAGTTATTTTTTCCTAAAAATTTAAGGTCTCCATTTGATTTTCGCCTTAGGCCATGAATATGCTTGAGCTGCCCCTGTAAACCATTGGAGAAGAAAAGCAGAAAGGTGCATCAAACTCTCTTGATAGGGTCCCCACCTTGGCCCCCAAGATAATAGAATAGAAAATAAAGTAGGATCACACAAGTAAATGATAGCTAATCTTTATTACTTTACAGTACTTAATCACATGACTACTACGACTAGCTTAGCTAGCTTTGAAACTATTGGATAAGAAAAGCGGAAAGGTGCACCAAACTCCCTTAATAGAGTCCCCAACTTGGCCCCCAAGATAATAGAATAGAAAAGAAAGTAAGATCACACAAGTAAATGATAGCTCATCTTTATTTCTTTACCGTAATTAATCATATGCCTACAACTACAAAAATATCTAGCTTTGAAACCATTAGAGAAGAAAAGTTGAAAGGTGCACCAAACTCCCATGATAAAGTCCCCAGGCCCCCAAGATAATAGAATAGAAAAGAAAGTAAGATCACACAAGCAAATGGTAGCTCATCTTTATTACTTTACCTTACTTAATCACATGCCTTCTACTACTAGCTTAGCTAGCTTTGAATCCATTGGAGAAGAAAAGTGGAAAGTCACACCAAATGGTCTAGTCGTTAATGAAGTGGTAAAGAACAATGAGGTTTCAGGTGCATATCTCAACATGAGAAAGGCTCTAGTTGATTTTTTCTCATCTATTATAGCATTGATGGATAAAGTTATTTGATACTTGTTATAGGTTGGAGGTGGCAGGTTTTTCATGAAATTAATCGAGATATGCATAAACTGACTCGGACAACACGATTAGTTAAAATAAGAAAAAGTAGAGAGGTATAATGGGCGCAAGTGTCAGTATTTACTTTATTTACAAAATGGAAGACGATAACAAAACCACAAACTAGGGCTGACTCGACCATAAAGCTACTAGAGCAATGGCTTAAGGCCCTAACTTTTTGGAGGGCCCATTTTTTATAAATGTTTTAATCAACGAACAACAAGATACATGTATATCACACAAAATTCATATAATATGCACATAAATTACACAAGATACACGTACATCGCACGAGATGCATGGGTGGCACATGAGTTACATGTGTGTTGCACAAAAGCTAATTTTATTGAATATACTTGAAACCTCTGATTAAAATTTGGCTTTAGGCCACTAAATTCGTTGAGTCGACCGTGCTATCCTGTGAAATTTACTGTTTGATAACTAACTTTGTGAACTTAACTTATTTTCTTTATTTTGTTCCTCAATAAGAAAATCATTACAAGTAAAATAAGAAGTGGTATGAAGCAATGAGACACTTTCAGTATCTTACTTTTCTCATAGATTGAAGGAAGATTTCCTTTGTCAAAAACAGGAAATGAAGGAAGCTCAGTAACTGGAGAAAATTGAAGAAAAAGTGTCTTTTAAGTCTTGAATGAAGGGTTGGTGACATTGACAAACTTAAAAGGTCAAAAATTATTTGGAAACTTGATTATATTAATTGTGGAGTTGATTAATATTTTTAAAACTTTCTAATCTTTTCAAAAATACAAATCAACCCAACCCACACCCCTCTTCAATCCAAATCAACCAGTCTCTCTTCTCTCTCTCAAGACAACTTCTCTCAACTCTCTCCCAACAAACAGTTCTCCAACATTCTCCCTTCAATCTCTGGCAAAAAATAGTAAGGCGAGTTCCCTTTTGACTTTCAAACGTCAATCGACGTGAAGACTTCACCGACAACAACAACATTGAGTTCTTTATCGTCCCATTTTTTTTCACAGGTAAAAAATTATGTAGAAATAGAGGAACTTGAGCCAACTACTATCTAGTATTGAAATATGGACTGAATAAAACCCTAATTTCTGACATTTTTTCTTCTTGTTTTAGTACTGTTGATTCAAATTTATTAGTGATTTTTGTTCACAGTTGATGTTCTTAGTATGTATGTGTGTGTGATCTATTGGTGTTGCTGGGTTGATTTGTTGTTTGTATTGGAAAAAATGGTGTTGAAACAGATGAAACATATGATGCAATAGATGAAGACATCTAATGCAATAGATGAAGACATTTGATGCAACAGATGTTAATATTTGATGCAACAGATTAAAATCTGATGTAACTATGATCATTGATGTAACATATGAACAATATAATAGATCATTCATCTGTTGCAACAGACGCTCTTCTGTTTGGAAGAAATCTAAATAATATTGATCCAATAGATAACTCATTTTCCAGCAGATGAGGGATATGTTTCAACAGTTCAGTGATCTATTTTTACTCTCTCCAAAGGTTTACTCATCCGTTGCAACATGTTGGTTATATGTTGCAACAGATAAAGAACCTGGCGAAACATATAAATGATCTATTTTTATTATTTCTAACGGATTACTCATCCATTATAAAAGGTCATTTATATGTTGTAACAGATAACAAACTAGATGCAATAGGTTTGTGATTTATTTTTCTGGTTTGGAAGAAATCTAAACAATATTGATCCAACAGATAACTCATTTTCCAACAGATGAGTGATATGTTTCAACAGTTCAGTGTTCTATTTTTATTCTCTCCAAAGGTTTACTCATCGTTGCAACAGGCCAATTATATGTTGCAATAGATAAAATACCTAGTGCAACAGATTAGTGATCTATTTTTAATGTTTCGAATAGATTACTCATCCATTGTAACAGGTCATTTATATGTTACAACAGACAACCAACCTGGTGCAACTGATTAGTGATATATTTTTATGGTTTCCAACAGATTACTCATTCATTATAATAGGTTGGTTATATGTTGCACCAGCTAAGAAACCTGGTGCAATAGATTAGTGATCTGTTTTATGGTTTCTAATGGTTTACTTATCTGTTGCAACATTTGGTTATATGTTGCATCAGACAAGCAATAGATTAGTTATATATTTTTATTGTTTCCAACGGATTTCTCACCCGTTGCAATAGGTCATTCATATGTTGTAACAGATACCAAACCCAGTGCAACAGATTAGTGATCTATTTTTATGGTCCTATTTGGATGAAATCTAAACAATATTTATTCAATATATAACTTATTTTCCAACAGATGAGTGATATGTTTTAACAGTTCAGTGATTTATTTTTATTCTCTCTAAAGGTTTACTCATCGTTCCAATAGGTCAGTTATATGTTGCAATATATAAAATACTTGGTGCAACTAATCAGTGATCTATTTTTCTCGTTTCTAATGGATTACTCAACCGTTGCAATAGGTCATTTATATGTTGCAACAGAAAACAAACCTAGTGCAACAGATTAGTGATATATTTTTATGGTTTCCAACGGATTACTCATTCGTTGGAATATGTTGGTTATATGATGTATCAGATAAAATAATTGGTGCAATAGATTAGTGATATTTTTTATGGTTTCCAATAGTTTACTCATCTGTTACAATGGTTGGTTATATGTCGCATCAAATAACATAACTAGTACAATAGATTAATGATTTTTTTTAATTATTTTCAATGGTTTACTCATCTATTTCATCCGAGTCGGGAAGATTAGAGATCTGTTTTTATTGTTTTGAACGGTTTACTCATTCATTGGAATAGGTCAGTTATATGTTGTAACAGATAACATACCTAGTGCATCAGATGTGTTGCCTGTTGGAACTGTTTATTTTACCATTGTGCATGTTAGATTTACTGTTATCCTTTTTTAATGATGCATTAATCAATTATAATCTATTTAATGTTTCTATTAATTTAAGATAATATGGCTCTAAAAAGAAAATAAACCAAATCAAGTCCAAGTAAAGGAACAAGTGCACCAGCTCAGCTACATCCACCACTCTTTGGGCTTACTTTACAAGCGTTATCTCAATTAGGGGCAGAAGATAATGAACAAGGGGAGGAGGAATATCTCAAAAGAGATTATCTAAATGCTAATAGCCTTTTCTCCGTAGAGTTGGTCAAAACCTTCAGCATTGATCATTATCTGTGAGAATATAGAACGATGGTTCCATAGATTTACCGGGTGATTTTGTGGTTAAGTCAACCATGGGAAAATCTTTTGATGTCTTCAGAAAAATAATTTGAGAACAAAAATTGGATGCTTAATTCAGGGAAAGCTGCTTTGGGAAATATTCTTATATGGCGGAGGATAACAATGCTCATTTCCAGATGAAAATGGTGTACGATCTTCTCAAGCTTAGGTTTATGTATGAAAACAAACACAAGATTGATGAGGTGAGGATAAATTACTGTGGTATGCCTGTTTATTTTTGTTGGAAGGAGTTTGCCATAGTTGCTGGACTAAAATGCTATTGTTCTTCTCCTTCTCAAGTTATACCTACTCTGACCCAAAAGAAGGCACCCCACACACCCAAAAAAGGCAAAGACAAGTCGAGTGATCGTGAGGACCTGGTGTCCATTGTTGGTCCAAGTTTCAAAAACAATAAATTGCTAGAAACGTTGAAAGGTAAAGGATTCTCAAAGAAGAACAAACAATAATTGTGCTTGGTTTGGTTTGTATATAATATTCTTTGGGTGAGAGACGTTAACAACAATATAAGCCCCGGTTTAATAAATCTCTCTGAGGATCTTGAGGTATTTAACAACTATCCTTGGGGTTAGCTTCAAAATAACTGTCCAATATTTATTCACTCCGTTGACGCTAATGACAGTCAACTTATATGGCTTTCCATGGGCCTTCATGGTAAATATTTCTTTTATCATGATATGATTCATTATTTTCTTATTTAATAATGCTTTTGATTTATTGGCGTTTTGTTATAAGCTTGGGCATTTAAAGTCATTCCTTATTTGAGATAATGGGTGAACTACCAGAAAGAAGTTTCGTATCCAAGAATCCTGAGATGGTTGTCATCCAAAACCTATAAAAATGCAAAATTTCTTGATCTTTTCAATCCCCCCAAGGAAGAAGTGAGTCCAATTCTAATCAAGTTTATATTTTAATTAATGATTATTTTAAATGATTTTATCATCATTCTAATATATGCACTGATTTATTTTAGATTGTCTATCCGTGGATTGTTCCGACCAATCGAGGGTTGAAAATGCCATTTTTCTTACTTTACAATTTGTGCAAACTTTACCGGACCCTAAGGTCATTGATGGAATAAAAATGGAATTGTTTGGAGCAATAGATGAGTCTTATGTTGCAGCAGATGGATCATCTATTCAACATTATTATACTGCTCTGATTTACCGATTTGAATTCATCCCAAAAGATAATCCATCTGTTGCAACATAAAAATCATTTGTTGCTGCAGATGGACAATATATTTTATATTTGTAATTAGCATTGACAATTCTAGCTTTTAAGGTGGATGTCAAGGTAAAAGCCACTGCTGAAGAGCATAATATCATAGTTTATAATCCATTAACTGCTTCTAAAGAAATAAAAAAAGTGAAGCCTGTCAGTTTGGGAGAATGAAAGAATTACCCATTTGATGGGTTCAACATCTCGGATGAGGCTCCAAAAAAACTAACGTAGTTGATCCATGACTATTCAGAATGGATTGCCGATGGGCTACTAAAGTATGTTGCCGGCAGGTACATAAATCAATTTTAAAAGATATTGGTTTATACGATTCTTGTTTTAAGAACGTGACATTAACAAATAAATCATCATGTAGAAAAAAAAATGATGAATGCTACAAAGTGAACAAATCGAATCTTAGTTTTGATATGTTCGACTTTGTTGTTGCACATCCCAGAATGAAGAATTGATTCTATTTGATGTCACAGCCCCAAACTTGCTGGAATGATGAGGTTTAAATGTCATACATATTACTATTAATTAATACTTTATTTAATTGCATCTGCGTATTAATTTTCTCGTCACGTAATTCAAAATATTTGATAATATGCACCGCACATTGATATCATTTTTTATTACCTCCAAAAGAAGGATAAATTATAAACACAAGAACAATACAAATACATTAAAGACAATTGTTTTTACAAAGTTTACATCAATAATGCCTATGATAGGTGTTATCAACAACGGCTGAAAGTTTACTGAAATGAGGAATGTTTAATCAACATCATCAAATGTTTAAGCATTCTGGCTGTCTTACCTTGGCATTTGGTCGAAGAAGTGTATGACAGAGAATTGTTTTATTGGGTTTTCGCTGTTGTCATTCTAAAAGAGAGGCACATCCGAGTTCATGACTCAATTTCATGAAGGAGACATTCTGGTCCTTCGTCTGAGATACAAAAGATGGCCAAAATATTGGCTACTTACCTTGATATGTGTGGCTTTTTAAACCAAAAGGTTTGTGCTGATTGATTGACGATTGAAGAATACCAGAATAAAATGGGTAATCCATTTGATGTAAAATATGTTGAAGGAATTTCTCAACAAAACATTGGTAGCCTATAAGTATAAGCGTCTTGATTTAGTTTCATTTCATAAATTTGACAACGCTTGCATGAACTATAAGATATGGATTATCTATTTTTTTAAAACGCAGGAATTGTGGTTCTTTTGTTGTCGCTTACGCCGAGTATTTGAGCGATGGATTAAAAGTACCAAAAGATGGACTTGATGCCGAATTACTTCACAAAATATATACTACTCTTTTATGCAAATACAGAGAAGCGAAAGCTCAGAAGCGATACGCAAGCGACACTAAAGATCCATGACGACCAAAGCCGAATTCCATGATATCGAATGAAGAACAACTTGTCCATATTGATTAGATCTTCATATCTTGAGATCATCAATGTAATAACCTATCCTCCTTGGTTTAGCTTGTTGATTTATTTGTAGAGTAAATCATTTGTGCCCACAATGATTTTTTTACATTTCATTTATTTCACGTAATTTTTGAAGGCTTCAATTTATTTTATGCTGTCTATGAATATAATTTAATCCTTAGTTTTGAACATGATAATTAAAATGGAATACTAGATTCAAATATCGCAACAAATAATACATCTACTGCAATAGATGACATATCTTATCAAATAGATTTAGACATATGTTGCTACATAAGATACAACACGTAGGTCATCTGCTGGAAATTATATAACAGGTCTTCCTAATTTTTTTATTTTCTCCAATATATTACTGACAAGTTTTAACAGATAGATTATATGTTTAATAGCTTATATATCTGTTGTGATAGACAGACTGGGAACATCTGCATAATGCAATAGATGACCAACCTATTCCAACTAATAATCAATCTGTCACAACAGGTACTATATCTGTCGCAACGGATATACTGTCTATTACAATAGAGATATAATCTGTTGTATTATAAAAATTCAACTTTCTCCAAACAAAGAAATTACTTCCACTACATGTAAAGTGAGGTGGCTTGAAATAAAAAATTATTATCGTGTTCGTCTCCATCTTTGTACATATTCTTCTTTATACACGGGATCCAACCATTTAGTTAGGTCATCTGCTGGAAATTATATAATAGGTCATCCTACTTTCTTGATCTATTGCAACAGATTATCTATCAATTGTAACAGATAGATTATATGTGGCTACAGATTAGATATCTATTGCGACAAACAGACCGGGAAACATCTATTAATAAAACAGAGGACCAACCTACTCCAATAGATAATCAATCTGCCAAAACAGGTATTATATATGTTACAATAGATATACTCTCTGTTGCACTATAAAAAATTAACTATCCAGACATAAAAATTATTGCCACAACATGTAAAGTGAGGTGGCTTGAAATAAAAAATTATTATCGTGTTCATCTCCGTTTTTGCATATTTTCTTCTTTATACATGGGTTCCAACTATTTAGTTAGTACCCCATAAGCCCAAACCTATTGCCTCTTTTCCATAATAGTGCCATACTTACCGGTCATTTCTGTGTCGGTCAGCAAACACTCGATGTATACAAGAGAGTACGGCCCACACACTGCACCGGTTCTATTTCTCTAGAGCTCGATATTCTTTTTTTGACCTTCAAAATCTCATGATTCATTCGTTAAGACTTCAGGCAGCAAATGATCCATCAACTTACTCTGCTCAACAACTTGGACAACAACTTTAAGAGTGGCAGCATGTGGGCTAAAAACTTGTCCTCAATGAAGAAATTTAAGTTGTAAGCATAAACATTAATATTTCCCTCGTAGAGTAGTATTTTAACTGTGAGAAAATATTTGACTTCCACGTTCATGACTACAAGGATTCCCTTTGCCTTTGTCCTGCTCTTGCTGTGTGATATGATCTCTTCCCTCTAATATATTTGATCACTTCTTCATCGCATTGTATTGTAGAAACTAACTGATCAAGTCCCAGGCCACCGGTATTAGCTTTCTAAGGGAGATCAGTGTACCTATCCTTAAAATTATTGTAGAAGTTGAGGTCGGTTATCTTATCGGCAGCATCATAAGTATCTGGGTATGCTAATTGCCTGCCCCTCATGAGGCAGAAATTTAATCAACATATTGTGGTATAAGAAGCCAATTAATTTAAATCGATTAGTAATTATAAAGAATAAAAACACAGTGGAAAGAATTCAATGCAGAGGGTTCTCTGAATCAGTTCACAAATTACACAGCCAATGCAACTCATGCAACATATATGTATTATGTTGCAATAGATTAAATATCTGTTGCATAGATTTTTCTTCATGGAGAAGATTGAAATGATAGTTTAGCAAAAGTAAACTTACATTGTCCTCATACCACACATGCATATTTCTCTTATTCTTGAAGTCTTTGGCCGAAAATGAACGCATGGTGTATTCTTTTTGAACCTTCCTTCTGCCATTCATGAATTATTGCAGTTCTTCCATCTTCTCCTTGACAAACGCCGCGAATATGTCCTCCTTCTTCAGCGGCCCCTGAACATTGAAAACTCTTAGAGCGGGAGGAGTTGCAGTTTTTGCTATTTTCATAATGGAGAAAATTTGCCTATTTTTTTTCTTTTCCTCCCAACTTCCACTGTAGGAGTGCATGGCTCCCTAACCTCGTTGGATGGTATGACACCTCTCCTGGATTTCAACTTTTTGGCAGCTTCAGAAATAGCCTCTAGCTTTTCAAGGAGTTTATCCTCTCTGTCCTTGCACACTTTGTATTTTGAATGAGAACATGAGGGTAAGGAGGGGTAAGAGGGACCACTATAAGGGTGGGTAGGACCAGTGTAGGGGTGAGAGGGACCTGTGGAAGGGTTCTTTCAAAAGTATTTATTTTTTGATAAGGATGCTCATAATCATGACTAGAAAGAGCAACAGCAACAGGACAACTACCACCATCACAAATAACTCCACCAACAACACCCCTAAAAGAAGCAACCGGATCTGTTGCAGTTTGAGGTTGTTCGTGAAGAGCTTCAACATAAGGTAGACCTTGCCTAACTGCTCTTCTTATGTATGTTTCTCCAGCCAATTCTTTCTTTATTAACTCCACCATTGGGTCTTCTTTTATATCAACAAGATCTAGAGTAAGAAAAGAAGTCATCTCCAGGTCATCATCTGCAGGCATGATCCAAGGATTCACAACCTATAAAAAAGGACAGGAGGCATTTAAATAATATAACAATAATTTGTAGTCAGTTGGGTTACATAGATATTAACATAGCCAACTTATGCAACAGATGATCAAGATGCTGCAACAGTTGATCTGTATGTCGCAATAGATTGACAATATGTTACATCAGATTATACAATTATTGCATAATTTACATCAGATGGGTAATCCATTGAGTGAGGTTTAGAGAACCAAAGCAATAGAGCAAAATATGGATCGTCTGTCATAATAGATTACCCATCTTTTGCACCAGATGCAGTTGACGGGTAATCTTCTACAATAGACGAGCCACTGTCACAACAAATGGAACATCTGTTTCAATATCTTTCTTTGAGTCAAATTATTTTACTTGAAATAAGAAGTATTATATCATCTAGAGGGTTAAATAGATCAACATCCTGATCCTTAATATTTTTTTGCCTACTTTTGCAACCGCCAACCACCTAAGGATCCTTGGATGAGAAACCTAATCCGCATAATCCTTGAACTGATTTTGGAGGAGATGAATGTCTTCACATGCCCAAGCCTAAAAAATGTAAACATGAAACAAGAAAAAAAATGTCATAATAAGTATATAGTCATTATAAATTAATGGATGAGTAAAAATAGTGGTCAATTTTACCATGAAAGTCCAGGAAAAACCGTATAATATGATCGTCCCTATAGAAAGCTTTGTCAGTAAATATTCGACAATCAAGTAGTAGCTATCATATCCCCAAATATAGTCATTGAATTTTTTAAAATCATCAGCAAGCGCCAACAAATCATATTCTTTGAATTTCCTGATGTGTCTAGCTAATAAAACGGAATGGACAAACGAAACTGAGCACAACAACTCATGCCCAAAAACTTATCATTTTTTACCTTGTGTTTGTTGGACCCTTTGTGGGGTGTTTCCTTGGTAAAAGGTTCTTCTGGATGATTGCATATCAAGCCCATCACTATGGCAAAATCTTTCAATCCAAAACAAATGGGCATCCTACAGTAGTTGATCCAGACTTCATCCATTTTTTTCCATGCTCCTTCTCCACATACTTGATCCTGCACTTGAGAAGGCCATATACCATGCTCATTGGGAAATGAAGAGTGCGGTCCTAAGATAGCTAGAGAAAGTATACAAAGCAACTCTTCTTAAAAAGTCCATCTATGTTTTCATTCTTCATAATACCAATGCCACCAATACCAACACCAAGACCACTGACACCACCACCAAAAACACAAATACCCACACCAACAACAACATCCACCAAAAATACCACAAACATCATCTAACAATACCATGACTGTTAACAAAACAATGAGACAAAAACTAGGGTTTTCTCGGGTGCTTCCTACTTTTTTAGTATCAAAACACCAAATTGTTAACCCATTCTAGAAGATAAAACAAATAAAAATCTTTTTTACATTATTAAATAAAATCCCTAATTTTTAGAATAAATATCAAATATATAACTCTTCTCAAACTCTATTACCTGCGAAGACAGGAAAACAATGGATACAAGTGAGAAAGAAGTCAAAAATAACACTTATGTGGTCAGAAATAGGAAGAAAATTGATCTGTTTTAAGGGTTAAGCAATATGTTGAGTATTTGTTTTCTATATTATTAAGAGAGAGAAAGAGAGAGGAGCAAGAACTTTAGATTCACAATGAGAAAGTTTTTCCTGCAAATAGATGATTTGTAATTTTGCAAAAGAATGACAAATTTTGAATTTATTAATTTGGTTTGAATCGATCTTAATTAATTTTTGAATTTCAAAAGATATAGTTTTTAAAATAATAAATTAATGAGAACTCATTTCAATTTAGAGTGATCGATCACCAACTAGGGTCGGGATGAACACAATACCAACACCATACAAATGCAACGACTTAATTGAAGTTGTTGTTGACCCTATGAGCTCATTCAATCATTCCTAGTTCCATAAAAATCAATGTAGGTAATATTATTAATCTTAATATTAATTTAATGATAAATCATTTCAACTCAAACTGATCGATCGATCACTTGGGTCGGGATGAACACAATACGAACACCATGAAAATGCAACAACTCAATTGAAGTTGTTGTTGACCCTGTGAGCTCATTCATTCATACCTAGTTCCACCTAAATCAATGTAGGTACTATTATTAATCTCAACATTAAGGTAATGAGAACTCATTTTAAGTTAGAGTGTCGATCGACGACTCGAGTTGGAATTAATGCAATACTAACACCATGCAAATGCAATGACTCAATTGAAGTTGTTATTGACCTTGTGAGCTCATTCATTCATCCCTAGTTCCGCCTAAATCAAATTAGGTACTATTATTAATCTTAACATTAAGTTAATGAGAACTCATTTCAACTCAGATTGATCGATCGACGACTCGGGTTGGGATGAATGCAATACCAACACCATTGAAATTCAACGACTCAATTGACGTTGTTATTGACACTGTGAGCTTAGTCATTCATTCATAGTTCAACCTAAATCAATGTAGGTACTATTATTGATCTTAAAATTAAGTTTATGAGAACTCATTTCAACTTAAAGTGATCGATCGATAACTCGGGTTGGGATAAATGCAATACCAACACCATGAAAATGCAATGACTCAATTGAAGTTGTTGTTGATCCTGTGAGCTCATTCAGTCATCCCTAGTTCCACCTAAATCAATTGAAATGAAATCTTTTGCAACAAATGACTTAGTTATTGGATATTTTCCAATAAATAATCATATCTGTTGTAACAGATGACATATCTAATTTAATTATCAGATAGACATTTGCATCTATTGTGACAGATGACTGAGCTAGTTGAAATTTTCAAACAGATATTGATATCTATTGTAACAGATGACATATCTGATTTAGTTATCAAATTGACATTTTCATCCGTTGTCACAGATGACTGAGCTTTTGAGATTTTTCAAACAGATATTTATGTATTTGCAATAGACGACATATCTATTTGAAAATCTTTTTTTCCTTTAATTTAAAAGCAACCTTCTATCCGAGTAGATAAAGTAGTACTACTAAAGGTGGTAAAAAATATCTTCTGGATAACTCAAAAATCACATTGAGTAGTCTTGTCTTGTCTTCTCAATGTCACCCATTTTCTTCCTCGTGCCCCTCAAATTATTAATGAATAGTATTAATTAATGAATATTGCAACCCCTAATACTTCCTCCATTTCATATTAGTTGGCCCCTATTGACTTGACACACCCATTAAGAAAATACTGCTATTAATTTGGGGTTTATTTTACCAAATTAACCTTATTAATTATGGTTTACAAATATAAATTTGAATAAATATACTTTGTTTAGTCATTTAATATTAAGGGTAGTACATCTAGAAATTAAAATTATCTTATATCTCCTTCATCCCTAAATTTATTATATACGTCTCTGATTTTATTCTTTCTCTCTTATTTAGGGTTATCACAACCTTTTTTCTCTCTTCATTCTCATAAAGATCCTTTTGGATCTAAACCGATCAATATCTTAGATTTCTTGACTGAGATTAATGTTTTGATCCCCTTTTGACATTAAGGTATGGTTTGCTATTGCTCTTTCATTCTCGTCTTCTTCTTTGCTAGTTATTTACAACTATTTTTTTATTTAATTATCATTTACAAATATCATATTTATTTAAATAATTTTAAGAAACTTTTAATTATTGAATAAATAAATAGAGAATTTTTATTTTAATATGTGAAAAAAGTCATCTGTTGGGAGAAGTTTAAAATCCTTGTTGGCAGTATCATTTTTTGTATAGATTTTGTTTGTTTCTTTATTGTTGATGTTGTTATTGATGTTGTTGGTGGGGTTGGCATTGTTGGAACTTGTGGTGTTATTGATGGTAATGGAACATAGGATGTTGCTTTTTTATTGTTGATGATGTTGTTGGAACAAATGTTGTTGTTTTCTTTGTTATTGATGTTTTTTATTTGTTGTTCATTTGTAGTTTATGCCAATTGTTGATGTTGTAACAGATGGAGAAACTGTTGGAATAAATCAAACCACCAATAAGGTTTGTTTGGTGTATTCTAACATACTCCATATCTGTTGCAACAGACTCCATATCTATTGCATCAAACTCCACATCTGATGCAACAGACTCCTCATATAAGGCAACAAAATCCTTATCTGATGCAATAGAATCTATATCTATTGCAACAGATGGATAGTTTTCTTTCCATGACATTAAGCTTTTTCCTCCTCTTTTTAGATATAAGGAACTGAAAGTTGATCAACTTTGGCTCGACCATCACAAGAGGCTGTAGTAAATATGGGTTCAGTGGAATATGCTGCATGCAGATGGAACTACTTCATATGTGGGAAGTATGTATTACTGATAATGTTTTTGTGGAAACAAACATAGAGTACACTGATTTTGTGAATGCTATTTTTATCGTGTATTCATAGGTTATTCAAACAAGATATCTGCAATTTTACAGTTAAGTTTGGTAGGTCTGAACAGATAAGAGTGAGGGACCATGAATATGATTCTGATACACTATTAAGATTTCATGTTGATTTTTGCTCATGTTTATTTGTCAAGCATTGTGAAGGAATCTAGTTTTAGTGTCGTTGTAAGGAGATTCAATAGCGATTGGACTAACTTTTAGGGTTCATTGGAATCTGAGAAGGCCTTCGAAGCCTGGCACTACATCTAACAAGAACGGAAAACCAATATTATTATTGCCCTAGCCCAAATTTATATAGTTGGGTTGCTCGTGGTGATAATTATATGCTAGAAGGTGAAATAGGAGAATGAATTCAAGGAAAAATGAGTGGTTGATGAAAGACTATATCATCTAAGAGCTAATTGAAGAGGATACATAGGGTAGAAAGTAACTTATAGCAAATCTGGCCAATAAAATTATCTTAAAACATTAGAAATTTGTATCAAGTGTAAATATGAAAGTGTATTCGACAATGTAATTTAGTTTTTTGTCTTTCTAAGGGAAAAATAATGCAGATGGTCACTTTTCTAGCGAGCTGCAACTAGGTAGCATTGTTGGGATTGTCACCTAGATAGAAAATAGCTAAAGAAAAACAAAGCCGCCTTAAGGGAATCAAGGGTTGAAATGTTGTACAGTAAGTCTAGAAAACTTCTGCCAACAACAACTATAGTTAAAGTAGGGAATCTAAGTAAAGGCAACAATTTTTGAATTTTAAATTACATCCCATGCCTTCTCGTTTGTGTTTCCGATCAAGTACACTGTTGTTGACCTGATCGGAACCACAAATGTGATAGAAAGGCAGATTGAGTGTCACTACTTACTTAGCAATATGGTTATAATTGATTGTTTTTGCTAGCCTTAGCATGATTTCAACATTCCTTTTTGCAGATCTATCTTCTCCCATATAGAGGACAATATATCCACCATGCAACAGTCTACATTGTCACTAGAAATGCTTGCCACAGTGAGAGTCTTTAGTAGACTTGATTATTAGCCTCTCAATATTATTTTTATGACTTTCTTGACATCTTTTCCAATTATATTAGAACTAATAAACCAAAATAAGCACAATTGCTTGATATATCCATTCCAATATAATTACAAGAGACATCTAGAAAGTCATAAAAGTGATATTGAGAGATTACTATTCATGCCTTCTATAGACTTTCGTTGTGGCAGTCATTTCTGGCGACGGTGTATACTTTTGCATGACAGATATGTTGTCCTCTATATGGGAGAAGAATGATCAGAAGAAAGGCTTAGATATTTATATCATTTAATCCGTTCACTAAATCAAACAAAGGTTTGAAGATCTTTCCTCTCCTTGCTTATCTTGTGCATGCGAATCTGTTAATGCATTAACTGTTGATGTAAAGAAATTGATATCTAATAGTAGTGTCATGTGATCAAAGAGAATTTTAGTCTCACTCACTCCATTAGATATTAAGACTAAGAGAAGAAAGAAAGCAATTTTTAAGGCATTATCAAGTATCCGAAAAAGAAAAATTTTGGATCTGAAAAAGGTGAGAAGATAAAAAGGGGAGGAATACGAAGAAAAAAATGAATGCCAGATTTAGTTCATCTTGTGTTGTTGTGTCGAGTTATTGAGTTAATCCATCTTATTTTGAGATCTTTTCTTTTCAGTATGGTGAGGAAGGCAGAGTTTCCCCATTATTAGGTAATACCGGAAGTAAACATCCTATGTTATTGAACCACTAGACTTCCCTATGTAGTTTGATAATCTAGAAGACGTCTTTGCTTGAGTTATTCAACAGATTAAACGATCTTAATCACTTTCTTTTTCTACTGACCAATATTCTCCTATAGAGGACAAGATATCAAGAGAACCGCTTGACACAACGAAAGTTGATATCGAGAGATTACTAATTATGTCTTGTCAAGACTTGCTTGTACTAGAAATTTGTTCTGCATTGAGTGATACAGTATCCATATATGTTGCAGCATCACATTTTCTAACAGATGTGGCATCTGTTTCAACTTTCTATTCATCTATGTATTCAATTTCATCGAGAGGATCAAATTTTTCTGAACACTTCTTGGCCTCCAAACTCAATTTTTGCTCTTGAATTGCTTCTATTTTTTTCTTTTCATCCTTCAAGCTGGCATCCAAACTTAATTTTTGCTCTTGGATTGCTTTTCTTTTTTTCTTTGCATCCTTTAAATAAAAAAAAGAATCAATCCAAGAGAAAAAATTGAGTTTGGAGGCCATCTTGAAAGATGGAAAGAAAAAAAAGAAGCAATTCAAGAGCAAAATTTGAGTTTGGAGGCCAGGAAATGCTTAGAAAAATCTGATGCTCTCGATGAAATGAATAAACAGATGACTAGCAAGTTGCAACAGATGCCACATCTATTGGAATGGATAAATGATATATCCATCTGTTGCAATAGATTGTCAATATGTTGTAAGTTATCTGACAGATGGGATATATTTTTTAACAGGTTACCCATCTGGTAGATTTATTTTAAAGCAATTTTCTTTTCTTTCTGAAATATAATAAAAGGATAAAATGTTGTATTTATATTTGTTTTTGATAATTTACATATTTTTTTATTAATGTAAATTATTTTTTTAATCAACGGTCGAAAGATATTGGGTCTGCATCTGTTACATTTTAGGCTACAAGAGTGGGCTAGTTTATTAGGATGGACCCGTCCAATTTTACTGGTACAAAGGTAGAAGAGAATCCACAGGAATTTATGGATGAGATGGAGAATATCTTTAAGGTGATGTATGTAGATGAGGTAGACGGGGTTGAGTTAGCAGCTTACCAGCATATTGATGTAGCGAACCAATGGTATAAACAGTGGGAAAATTCAAAGAGTGAGCATGTCGAGCCCATAGTTTGGGCCGAGTTTGTGGAAGCCTTCATCGATCGGTTCTTTCCTCGAGTTGAGGGAGGCCAAAGCCAAAGATTTTATGCATCTAAAGTATGGAAAGATGAGTGTCCAGGATTACACTCTAAAGTTCAACTAACTAGCCTGTTATGCTCCAGAGATGACAAGCAACATGAGAGCCCAAGTGAGGAAATTTGCATCCGTCCTTTCAGATGACATAGTGCTTGAATGTCATGGAGTAATATTGAATCGGGACATGGATTTTTCAAGACTATCAGTCCATATGTAGCAAGTTGAGGAAAAGAAAAAGAAGATCGCTGAATCTAGAAAGAAGGACAGATGAACAAAGAGAGCCAAAATAGTAGGCCAGAGCTATAGTCAGCAGTAGAGTGGGAATTGGGGTAAAAAATGGCAGAAGAAGAAGAAGAATTAGGATAATTCTCTATCTTCAACCAGTTCCCCGATGACCAAATCCTAGCCGAAAAGTGCAATCAAAATTTTTAGTATAGGCAGGGGTCGAGGATGCAGGGTTCACAGTCTCAAGGAAGTGTAGATTAGACCTTTCAGACATACCCGCATTGTGAGAAATGCTGGATAAATCATCCAGGGAGATGTTTGTTTGGTGCTATGGTGTGTTATTCGTGTCGCTATCCAGGCCATATCTACAGAGAATGTCCAGTAGAAAAGGATAATATTGGTGGAGCCAAGTAATAGGTTAATTCTTCTGCACCACTACCATCTCAGAAGGGTGCCACTTCAGCCTCCGGAAATGGCCGCAACCGGTTGTACGCCTTCACCAACCGCAAAAAGGCTGAGGCCTCACCGAATGTAGTTACTGGTACGTTGCAAGTATTTTTCCGTGATGTTTATGTGTTACTTGATCCTGGGTCTACCCTATCATATGTGATCCCTTATGTGGGCTGTTGGTTCTGGGTTTGAACCTGATGTAATTGCTGAGCCTTTTTCTATTTCCACTCCGATGGAGGATTCTGTGGTGGCTAGGAGCGTGTGTAGAAATTGTGTGGTGACTGTTTGTGGCCAGAATACAGTGGCAGACCTAGACATGCTTTATTTTAAAGTTATTCTAAGGATGGACTTGCTTCATTCATTCTATACCACATTAAATTGTAGAACCCAAAGAGTCACCTTTTCTTTTCCAAATGAACCGGTGATAGAATAGGAGGGGCATTATTTAGCGCCTAGAGGGATCTTTATATCTTATCTCAGAGCCCGTAAACTTATTTCCAAAGGTTTTTTGTACCATCTTATTTGGGTTAAAGATTCTAATACTGAAATTCCTTCCTTTTCATCTGTCCCGGTAGTAAATGAGTTCCCAGAAGTCTTTCCAGATGATCTCCCGAGAAGACTACCAAATAGGGAGATAGATTTTGGGATTGATTTATTGCCAGATGCCCATTCCATATCTATTCTGTCATATAGAATGGCTCTTGCAGAGTTTGAAAGAGTTGAAGGAGCAGCTAGCAGATATTCTAGATAAAGGTTTTATCCGTCCTAGTGTTTCTCCCTAGAGTGCACTTGTACTCTTCGTGCGGAATAAAGATGGTTCCCTTCGTATGTGCATAGATTACCGTCAGTTGATGAAGGTCACAGTTAAAAATAAATATCCTCTTGCTAGGATTAATGATCTTTTTTTACCAACTTCAGGGTGCTAAATGTTTTCAAAGATAGACTTTCGTTTGGGATATCATTAGTTGAAGGTTAGGGAGTCAGATATTCCCAAAACAACTTTCCGAACTAGATACGGTCATTATGAATTCTTAGTCATGTACTTCGGGTTAACTAACACCCCCACAGCCTTCATGGTTCTTATGAATAGGGCGTTCCATCAGTTTCTAGATCTATTTGTTATAGTTTTCATTGATGATACTCTGATTTATTCCAAGAGTGAGGAAGACCATGCCAATCACCTCCGAATCATCCTTCTGACTCTCAAAGATCATGAGTTGTATGCAAAATTTTCCAAGTACAAATTCTGGCTTAATGTTATTTCTTTCTTGGGGCTTATCGTGTCTAGTGATGGGATTAAGGTTGATCCCCAGAAGATTGAGGAAGTGAGAAAATGGCCAAGACCCACGACTCCAACCGATATTCGGAGCTTCTTGGGTTTGGCAGGTGTTACAGAAGATTTGTAAAGAGTTTTTCTTCCATAGCTGCACCACTTACTAAGTTGACTCAGAAAAAGGTGAAGTTCATATGGTCTGACTCTTGTGAGAATAGTTTTGAGAAGTTAAAAGATAGGTTAACAAATGCTCCTGTTTTGACTCTTCCGGAAGGTACGAAAGGGTTTGTTGTGTACTGTGATGCGTCCTGTGTGGGACTTGGATGTGTACTTATGCAGCATGGTAAGGTGGTGGATTATGCATGTAGAAAGTTGAAGATGCATGAGCGAAATTACCCCACTCATGACTTGGAGTTAGCGGTTGTGGTGTTTGCGTTTCGACGTGTCCTTACATAAACTATTATCTTTTCTTCAGTCACAGAGTCATACCTTAAAGATGGGTATAAGCTTAGCATAATCAATCAAAGCATAATAAAATGTAAATTAATTTATATCCATAATCACATCAAAGGCAAATCTAGGCAAGCAAATCAACTATGGTGTCCCTGCACTAAACAAATATCACACAATATCAATAAACTTTATCTACTACTAAAGTGTCCCCACTAAGTCATAACCATATATAACACCATAAAAGTCTCAACTCTTCTTTTTAAGAAAATAGCAAAAGATGGAGATACAAACAACCACGTAGCACAAAGATCAATATAATACCTATGACTACCGCATCAGGTGCCTCATTATCCTATCTATCCATAGCAAAGAATCTCGGTGGTCCACCCCCTATTTCAGCAACCTGCGCACCCTGTCAATTTTGTTCATAAGCACCCTGTGGAGCATCTCTAGCCGGCTGAGCTTGGGTTTGTGCTCCTACAATATTTCTTTGCACCTGAGTGGTAGCTTGAATAGACCCAGAATATCCCTTAGGACAAAACATAGCAATATGTCCCTTCTCACCACAAGTATAGCAAGCCCTATTTGCTCCATAATAATGACCACTGTGATTTCTACCACAATTGAAACACCACGATGCTGACTTGTCTGATAAGAACTGTTAGCCTTCCTTGGCATTTATTGTTCGCCCTGTCTAGCTGCAATCGAAAGATCAATTGGTTGAGGTGCCTGAGAAAACCTAACATTCAACTGAACTTGTGCTTGAATTTGTGAAGTTGCCTGAGGAGCTGGAGCTCGACCCTGATTAGGATCCAATGGCTCTAGTACATTCAACATTCTTACCACAAGATTGACAGTCAATGTAATAGTAAGTACAACAACAGTTTTTATAGCTGGAGTATCATGATCAACCTGATCTTGTACTCACTTAGGAGCCACAACTTGGGGTTGGTCCCCACTCCTAACTCTATGCTAAGGATTAGTCTATGCCCTAGTTCGAGGCCTAGTTGGAAGAGACCCAAATTGACCACCACCATGAGTAGAACCATTTCCACTACCACGTCCAGTAGGTGCGTTAAATCGACTAGCAGAGGAAGAACCACGTCTCTTAACCATCTACGAAACAATATTTAAAGGTTAGACTTAATCTAACTTAACGAATGAATAATCAATCAAAAGGGAAAAACATCTTAGATGTTCTGTAGCCTCAAGTTCATAAGTATGGGTGCCTACATACAAATGAACAAGAATCTACTAAACACTACTCTATGACCCAGGACCTAAAGCCTAGGCTCTGATACCAACTTTGTCACGTCCCAAAATAATCCTTAGACGTGACTGACTCCCGCTAACACCACTTGTCGGCAGAACCTATTTTCCATACATTCACATAGTCTACAAACACATATGCAACCCCATATGCATAAAATAATCATTAACGCAGAGTAGTTATCCAATAAGATACCGCTTAGAGTTTAATGAAAATGGCAGCAGTTTAGATATCAAATCTCTAACCCAAGTACCACTCCAAGTTCATGGAGCATCTAAACAGAGTTACATGAGTTCAAATTTCAAACGTGCAAACCCAATGTAAAGAAATGTAATCTAAAAGATCTAATGTTGAATGACAGCCTTCACGACTAATTGGAAAGCTTCACCTCAGTAATGGAATTTGCGCGTAAGAACCGTTAGCCACTAGTCTCTCCCTCCGTAACGGTATCTGTAGACATGTAAGGAAGGAGTGAGCTATATGTAAAGATAACTTAGTAAGATCATTGTCTCACTGCTTTAAGTACTCTTGGGACAAGTATTATAAAATACAACAACACCAGGAACATAAAGTTACTACAGACGAAACTATATCATAATAAGGTAACCAACGAGGCTCAATAATCCTTCAGCAATAACCATATATCTCAATACAATTTCATACAAATAACTTATCACCATTTGAAATCAAAGTAATTAGCCAACACAAGATGTTTCGGGCAACATATACAATGCATCAAATATATCAGGAGTATACACAATACTCAGGGGGAGCATACACAATATTTCATATCAAATCAACAAGCATACACAATGCTCAATGGAAACATACACAATGTCCCATATAAAATCAACAAGCATACACAATGCTCAAGGAAAGCATACACAATGCCCCAAAAGAATTAAGAAGCATACACAATGCCCCAAAGGAATTAAGAAGCAGATGCAATGCCCAAAGGAATTAAGAAGCATACACAGTGCTCCAATCTCACAGTACACACTCATATCACATCACGAAATAATTTATAAAAGGAGAATTAGTATTCTTAACACAAAGTATATGCGGCCAGCCTTAAACACCGTTGATTCTTCCAAGCACACGCTCGTCCAAACACATGGACTGGACAGATAAAAATATATTTTTAAAATATATTTGAAAAGTAAGAACCAAAGCTTAAAGTCTCAGTTGCCTCTGTAATGAAAAAAATTTCAACCTTGCAACGTGTAGAACACCAACCAAACAACCTCCAATATCCCTCAATCTATACCAAAATATTAATTAATGATATTAAGTAAGCAAATCCAGTCAAGTATCCATATCCCTAACATTTAATCTTAGAACTAAAACTTACTATCTCACATATTAAACCCAAAATTTTAAAGGATCTTAATCTCACTATTCAAACTTAATTGGTGAAATTTTTTCTTAATATAATAATACTCATATTTCGAAGTAGCATCTCATACAAACAAAATAATATAAAAACCAAAAATTCCATAGAAACACTATTCCAACATTAACTTTAACGAATAAAAGTAATGGCTTGAACCCTTGTCAATGTTCTAAGATTGCTAAGCAATCATTCACCAATCATGGTGTAATACGACATGCTTTTACCATTGATTAGAAATCATTACTCTAATATTTTTTCCACACTAACATACAATTAAAAATAGGATCCTACTAGTATTCATTGAATCTTTTGCTTTTTCAAAACACAACAAGGTGCATGAACTATCCTTATGCCAAAGAATCAATGGAGAATTTCATACCTGCTTCTTATGAAAACTTGTTTTTCTCCCTTCTAATATTTTCTGCACTCCCCAATTTTTTTTAATGAACCTTCTCCTTGCTCTCTCTAAAAATAATGGGACCAAAAATAAAACTCTATATATTCTACTTCTTCATTTTTTAAGTTGTGAAAAGAAAAGTAAGAGAATGGGTTTTGACTTTTGAATTACTCACTTTAATTATATTAATTAATAATAATAATAATGTCTATATTAACCACTTACCCCTCATTAAAATTCTGGATTATTACATGATCTTGGCTTGATTAGCTAAGCCATCCTATTCCTTGCCGGGCATAGTACATGACATGAAATAATTTGCTAGCATCCGTGGTTAGCCCCTTTTTAGGACATATGAAAAAAAAAGTCATCCAACTTGCGAAATAATCTCTATCCTATGTTGGCAAACATAGTTTTGGGCATTTGTCATTTCAACCTATTCCTTCACGGTCATCTAACTAACTCTCGTATGCTCATGGTGTTATCTTATCTGATTAGTTCTTAGTCAAAATGTTAGTCTTGTTATGTTCATGTTCATAGTTTAGCCTTTTTAGGGTCATGCTCATGGTTTAGCCTTTTTAGGATCATAATTATGTATCGCCACTTTAGGCTCATATTGAGAGTTAACCGTAATAGGTTCATATTCATAGTTTAGCCTTTTTTGGCTCATACTCATAGTTTATCCATTTCAGACTCATGTTCACAGTTTATCCATTTTAGGATCACGTATATAATTTGGCCATTTTTAGGCACAAAGTCATAGATTTGCTACTATAAGGCTCATTCCCGAGAATTTTAATATTAGGTTCACAAATCATGATTTCTTATCATTATATAACATGTTAAGGGAGTCACTATAGGTAACCGTCATCATACTTTATGTCATGGTTCTTTGAGTGGATTTTATAGCATTTAGGAAAATTATGGAGTAACTTGAAGTACTCTTGTTGAGGGTGAATTATATCACATCAAAAGTGTGGAAATTCATGATCTTACGCTATAGAAAAATAATTAAGAATTGACACCTTTTGGTTGTGGGAAATTGAAAGGAGCTTTTAGGGATTACGAAAAGTCCATCATTTATCAAATTTTCCAATTGGGGTTAATTCAACAAAATATTATAGGATTCATGGTTCATATAAAAATATTGAAGGTTTCAAGTTATGATTGTACAATAGCTTTTTGTTGCAGGAAAATAACAAGAGTAGTTCATGGTTAAGATCTTAAGAATCATTACAATATTCATCATTTATCAAGTTCATACATTAGGAATTCAATAGAGTTTAATAAAGTTCATGCTATAATTCAAATCATTATATAGAATAACCACAAGGTTCATGATTTTCACAAATATAACGAGTTTCATAATTTTCCAGATTCAAGAGACTTTCATCAATATATAAGGGTTAGTGAAATTGATTAAACTTTTTAGAATATTCATGAAGTTCAGAGTTTATCCAAGAATCTCCAAACAACTTACTAAAAGAACTCTATTCTTTTACAATGGCATGAAAATTTCTGCAATCTAAATAGAATGAGAGTAATTGGAAATAAAGGAGAATAAATACAAAGGTGAAAGGACTAGTAATACGTACCAAAAATCATCGGAGGAACTTAGTGATCGTGAAGGAGGGAACTAAGCTTGATTTTTGAGCCAATCCTCTTGGATTTCTTAAGCTTGAGTTTGAGAGAAGAGAGAGAGGTGTTAAGGCTGAAAAACATTTAAAACTGATCAAGAAAGAGTTTTAAAAAGGTATTGGGGCTTATGGGAAAATAAAAGGGTGAAATCACCCCTTCAGGAATGTGAAAAGATAAGAAAGAATATAAAATTTCATCGGATAGGCTGTTCTGACTGTTCTTAGCAAAACACATGTAACTTTTTACTTGGGAATCAGATTGATGATCAGTTGGTGGTGTTGGAAAGAAGACTCAAAAATCTTTAATTTGATTGGTTATAGATCACGTAACTCTAAAAATTCTAGGAGATATACTTGTTTAAATTTGGCCTTTGTATGAACCTATACGAAAACTTAATCATTAAAGCACCTTTCAACTCAAATTTGTTTCAGAGCTTTCTTATGCCCTTAATTCATACCCAATACCCCTACGTCACATAAGACATGACCTTTAAACCTAGATACAATAAAATTTCTAGATTCACGTCTAAGTACATTTGATAAGTGACCCAATTTATTTTATCTTTAGCTCGAACGTTCAGTTGTTACATTTGGATAACCTATCAGCTTGTAGTAGTTCTCTTTGGTTTGTCCAGCAAAATGACAATATTCACATTTCTTTCCTTTATATCCTTGAGATGCATAGCTTGTGTCTGGTCCTCTATTTACATGCATGGAAATAGGATTTGATTTCTCTGTGATTGTAACTACATTATTCAAATGTTGCATTTCATCCTCCATTATCATGGCATATACCTGATTTAGTGTAGGTGTAATTCCCTTCAGTAGGATCTTCTTTCTAGCTGAGTCATATGATTCATTCAGTCAACTTAAAAATTGAATCAACCTTAACTCTTACACACGATCTGTATATTACTTTGATTTTGAGCAAGTACATGTTGGAGTAGAAATCATAGCATCATATTCATTCCATAAAATATTCAGCTTTGTGAAGTAGGTTGCCACAAAATTTGTTCCTTGAGACAAAGTACTGATCTCTCTATGTAGCTCATACAATCTCATTCGATTGACCTTGTAAAACCTCTCCTTCAAATCCTCCCATACTTCAAATGCACTGGTTGCATATACAATTCCAGTTAATAACTTTGCACTAATAGATCTCATCATCCATGAAAGTACAATTGCACTGCAGGTTTCCCACTGCTCATTCAATTCTTCTCTATACTTTCTCTTGCTACTAAACCAAATTTTCTTTTTCCTAATAATGCTATTCTCATTGAATGACTTCAAACACCTTAATTCTCTTAACCAGTTAACTTGACTGGGATTAAAGTTGCACTAGACACTTCTGAAGTTCCAATATACTGTGGATCACTAAAATCTATCTTAGGTGCCATTTCAACTAACAAATCTGCTCAATTTGACACTGATCTATAGCTTGCTTTCAATGATTGATACAATTGATCTAAGCAATCAAAAAACAACTCAAAGTAACTCAAAAGAACTAAGATATCTAACTAATTGATTCCCCATCTCTGATTTGCTCTGCAGCTAGGAACTCAGATATCTAAACTCTTCTGAAACTGTATCTCAATCAGCATTGTAACTACAATAGCCATGGGCTCTGATACCATGAAATAATCTATAAGATAACGTGTATACTCACACTAATTCATAGCTGTAATAGCTCACAAGAGGAAGGAGAAGAAGATCAAAGTGTTAATTGATGTGATTGTGAGAATTGGCAATTATAACATTTCTTCGCTGACTTAGTGTCTATTTATAGAGGTTATACAAAATATCTAGAAGCATCTAGAAGGTTTTCAACTTGTAGTGTCTAGCTGGCAAGTCGTTACAACTAACTAACTAACTATTCCTTGCATCTCACTAACTGCTACACTATTGGACAATGCAACAGACTTAAGCAATAAAATAGTAACAAGAGTCTGCTATTGACTGCTTCTACTTTATCCATATATGTTGATAATCTTTAACAGATGGTAATAGTTCAAATTGTGAAATGAGAATTGTAGAATCATCATTAGATGATGATAATATACCAATTTCAGAATCTTTATGCAGGAGGAAGCTCATGAAGAATGAAATTACTATACCTAGCTACCAAAGCCAAGCTTCTTTAACTTCTAATGTTGGAACTGCCAGAGAAAGGGAGACTCTAACAGAATCAAATCGAATAAGTGAAAATATGGAGGGTTCAAATGGAAAGCCAGATAAAGATGGAGATGGGCCATATGTAGTTAAGGAAATGGTGCCTCCTAGTTCAACAGAAAAGCATACTGACTTTAAAAATGATAGAAATGAGAGTAACATTAATACAACCCATAATCTTGTTATCATCGAGCAGAAAGGGGGAGAAAGAACCAGCTGTGATGATCTTATAATGGACATAGAACTTCGTCTTAGCAGGCTTGAGATACTACCTACTTCACGCAGGAGATTCTAGACTTAACATATAGTAAGATTTCTATTTCCTGTTTATTTTTATTTTGTGTAGTTTACTTGCTCCAGAGTTGTTGCTTGGTTTACCTATTTCAATCTTCTATTTACATACTCTCTTTTGATTAGTTTTTGTATACACTTCTTGAATACTGCATTTCTAGTAGAACTATTGGGGCAGAATTTCAGATAAAGTAGAACTGCTGAGACAAACCTTCAGTCCGTATCGTAAGTAAATGATTTTCATTTAGTGTTTTGGTTTGTAAGCAAACTATAACATGCTGATTTTGGCTAAAATGTATGTCACGACACGAGTTGGGGCCTGGTCATAACGAACATCCCAAACCATGAAGGCCCGGGCGCTCTTCTATATCTGGAAAACATGCACAATATTCATATAATATGGTAAATTAGCGAAAAAACAATACAAGACGGAAACATGGTCACTATCATTTTCTGTAACTGAACAATACAAAAAAATGAGTTTATGAAACATTCAAAACACCCGACACTAGTGTGTAAAATATATAACAACTGAAAATGACATCTGTCTGAATTTTGGGATAAGGCCCCCAGTCGTACCATGAATCAAAATAACAATAATGTAATACCCCACATTTCTTTAGCATAATCTAAGTCCCAATACATTAGTATTCATATATAAAATTTTTGAAACACTCATTATTTTCCATTTTAGAGCCAACCACTGCATAGGAAATTGAATTAGCATTCCAATAGTATAAAATTCGCTCAAATTCGATAATCGGGTAAGAAGTTATGGCAATTTAAAATTTAGTCATTAAATACCGTCATTTTAAACCTTAGTGCGTCGCGGATCCAGCATAAATGATGATTGTTAATTTCTAGTGAAGCTCCGCAAAACCACCGCATCACGCCATCAGCCAAAAGCCCAATTGTCCTTTCCAAGTGTCCTGTTGCAATTCCACCGCATCGCGCCAATCCCTCAGTTCCCAGTTGTCCAATTCCAGTGACACAACGCGATAGCGCCGCATCACACGCCAACTCACAAAATCGGGAATTTTTCAGTAATTCTGAGTTTTTAATTTGAGGGCATTACAATCTATTTCATCTCACCCCAATCAGTATTTAACACAAAATTCACCCTAATTAATCCATTATTTCATTATTTTAATAACTATTCCCCCAAATCAAAGAAGATTTTCTCCCAATCAAGAACCCTAGCCAATTCTCACTATCACATCAATAAACACTTTGATCTTCTTCTCCTTCCTATTGTGAGTTATTCTAGCTATGAAGTAGTGTGAGTATACATGTTATGCTACAGATTTTATCACCATCTTCTCTAACCTTATCACATTTCTGCGAAAATTCACAGGATACAGTACTAGACAGTTTTCTGTTTACTACATGCTGAAATGCATCCGCAAGAGCAATATTTTTGTCCTTCGACCACTCTAAGTAACGTTTGCTGAAATCTGAATTGATGAACATCGAAGTTATATAGAGCTTGACATCTTTAATTGGTCTGTTATAATTGGTCCAATCAATTTTTAGGTTATGATCACCAGCAAGATTCACATAACCTGGCACATCTTGATCAAATTTGAATTGCATTGATGCTCTATGTGGATTATACTGTTCAACACAATCCATTCCAACAAGTTCAGAAGCTCAAACAATTCAAGAAAAAATCAAGATTTCATTTCCCTTCTTTTGTCCAACCACCACATATTCATCTCTGTCCTTGTAAAATTTGTTGATGTACTAATTCTTCACAATATCAACAACATAAGTACGCCACAGAAAATGTTTTGCTGCAGAATCTATTTCTCTCCTAGAATCCACACAATTTAGTTTTTCAGCTGATGCCATCTAGCTACCCTTGGCTCCCCAGAGTATATGAAAGTACTAGGCTTAGGCTGCAAACTGGTAAATCTCTCCCAAGCCCATAGATGAACAAAATGAAGTGGAGCGGAAATGATAAGATCTGAATCATCTTCGACACATCTAGAATAACTACTTTTTCAGTGTATTTAGATGAAGATTCAATCAACTATTTAAGCAAGTTGAGATCCCTATAAATACTAGCAAGAACAGTAGGGGCAAGTGCTATTGGAACTCCTTGAGATAGACAAATTGCAATAGGGAAAAAATCTCTGTCAACACACTGATAACTTCTACAAGGAAGCACATACTTTGACAACCAAAGGGTCAAGAATACAACATGCTCCAAATAGTCACCTTTTCCTGCAAAATGTTCCATCTAGGGATGGTGAGCAACATTTTTATCATGCGCCTTAAAAACTTTGTAAGCCTCACAAAGATTTTTTTTTAACTTCAACAGAATCATTGGCCTTAACAGGTTCCAACACACATTGTCCCAAAACAGAAAACCACCCAAAACTACTATATCCTCTAAAGAAACTGTTGGTTTTTAGCTTTGAAATTGAAGAAATAATAGAGAAAGGGTTGGAGAAAAATAAAATATGGCAATAGAATTGTCAAAGGGAATTTTCTTATTAATAACTCAAGACATATATTTATAGATAAATTTCTAACTATACTTCAATTTAAATTAGGATGACTAATTCCTATTCAAATAAAAAAGGAAAAACTAATTCCTAAGTTTAAGCCACATAGGATTCTAATAATTTAAAACTACTAAAATTATCTACTCCCACTTTATTTCTGAGACATATCTTCAACACTTCTCCTTGGATCAGAAATTGTAGATTGCAGTCTCAGATTCGGATCAGAAATTGTAGATTGTAGTGTCATCTTCGGCTGAATTTGACCTCTTGAATAAATTTGCCAATTCATCTTTATTCTTTCAAGGCTTTTGTGCATCTTCTATTGGATGAAGTAAGAAATTTTTACCTCTCATATAAATTATAAATTCTCAAGATTAGTGGAATAAAAGATTCGACAACATTTATCTCCAAACAATAGTTTAAATCTGTCTTCCATTAGCTGGCCAACACTTAACAAACTTTTATCAATATCGGGCATGTAAAGGACATTTGAAAATATTTTTGTACGTAAAACTATTTTGATTGCAACATTCTCTTTTCCTTCTGTTGGAATATAGTCACTATTCTCAATTCTGATTTTGTTATTTTTAAAAGGCAAAAATTATTTAAAAAGAGTTTTGCCATGTCATATGGTTTGCACAACCACTGTCAATCATCCAAAAATCAGATTTCTTGATTGAAGATGTTGTCACAAATAAGTGATCTTCTTCTTCTTTGGTGACTTGGGCTTCTTCTTCATAATTTTGAGATTTGTTTTTGAAAATCACAGCTTCATGGCCAAGTTAATTGCAAATCTTTGATTTTGCATCTGGTCTCTTCCAACATTTAAATTAAGGATGACCTATTTTGCCACTGTGTTGGCAAGGTGGGTAATTCTTCCTTGAATTATTACTCTTGCTTTAAGTCTTGTGGTTGGCTTCCAAAGCTCCTTCAATCATCCCATCCTACCTCATAAGCATTCTTTTCTCTTGTTCCTGCAACATAATTAACAATTCTGCCAAGGTAATCTTAGACATGTCTTTTGTGTTTTCCAAGGTAATTATTGATAATTCGTATCTTTCAAGCACAGTAACAAGAATTTTTTCAACAATTCTTGAATCTTAGATTTTGTTCCAAGCAATCTTACCTTGTTAACAATGCTAAGAAGTAAGTCTAAGTACACGATCTAAGATTCCTTCATCTTTTGCAATGCAAATTTCCTTATTAGATTCATCACCTTCATGCATCGTATTTTTTTATCTCCTGTATATTCTTCCTTCAGATAATTTCAAATTTATTTTGGTGATTTCAAGGTCATAATTCTCATGAAAATTATAGGAGATAGACTAGCAAACAAAGTTGCTTTTGCCTTTGATTTTTTATTTTTTCTTTCCTTTTGGCTTTTGATTTGGGCCACCGTGGGATTATCGGGCAGCGAAAGAACCTCATAATCCTCCTCCACGGCCTCCCAGAGATCTAAGGCCTCAAGATAAGTCTCCATTATTGTAGCCCAAAGATGGTAATTCTCACCATCAAAGAGGAGCTATTTGGGAAAAGTTGTTTTTAGAATTCATCACTCACAAATCCCTCAAGAAATTGGATCTTGATACCAATTGTCATGGCTCTTGATACCAATTGTTGTTTTTTTATCTTTGAAATTGGAGAAATAACAGAGAAAGAGTTGGAGAAAAAAATAAAATGCGACAATAGTATTTTCAAAGGAATTTTTTTTATCAATACTCAAGACATATATTTATAGCTAAATTCTAACCATACTTCAATTTAAATTGGGATAACTAATTCTTATTCAAATAAAAAAGGGAAAACTAATTCCTAAGTCTAAGCCACATAGGATTCTAATAATTTAAAACTACTAAAATTATCTACTCCTACTTTATTTTTGAGACATATCTTCAACAAAAACAGTCCCTTCTCCGTATGAAAAAATGAATGTATTAGTCTCAATACACCATCTCTCAGCTAAAGAAAAAATCAAATCATTTTTTCTATAAATCTTTGACCAGGCATAGAGTTTAAGAAATAAGAGAAGACGTCATTTTAATGCTATTTTTTAGTTGATTTTTCTTGTTGAATGGGACTTAATAAGGATAAAATCGGGATGGTGTCATTAAATAGCTGTCAAATAAGGAAATATGATATTCTTTCTAAGACAGACTAAAAAGAAAAGGGCGCCACAGAGTTGCAATATTGAAACTTGACTTAAGGTTCTTATTTTATAATAAAAGAAGTTACAAGAAGATAGTTTGAAATGGAATCAGTATTTTAGTAATAATCGACTTATGGATTTTTGGTATATAATGATTGGTTTTTGCTTTAGCCTTAAGACATTCACTAGTGAATAATGATACAAAATAAGAATAAAACCCAATCCTCTATGTTAAGAATTCGAGCCCTATTGGATATTTTATTTTTGCCTAACTATTGCTTATCGATGGAACGGATTGTCTGACGTGTTCCACTGATGTGTTTCAAGGAAGCAGTTAAAAAGAAAGCAAAGAACACAATGATTTTTACGTGGAAAACACCCGGCTCAAAAAGTTGTAAAAAACCATGAACTGTACCTCTACAGGATTTAACCCCAACTTCACTAAATAACTCTGAGCCTCAACAACGACTGATTACAAAACTCTTGTAACTAACAAATAGGAATTATAAACTCTAATACCTATAACTCAACAACGAGCAATTATAAACTCTAACTCATTTAACTCAACGACAAGGAATTATAAAGTCTAATTACTAACTACTCACACACCTCCCAGGGTATGCGTTCCCAAAGTCTCTGAGTTTTCCCCAACTCAAAGACTAGCTTCTAATTCAGTTTATAAAACACTATAACTAATATTACATCAATAGTTCAAACATAATGAACAACTCCAAAAATCAATGCTAAAACTCTTAGCTAGATTCTATACTTAGGACCAGGTTCTTTAATGTGTTTCTTCAGTGATTGAGTAGCACTTCCAATCTGTCGATTATGCTTTTCTATTTTGTAAGTGTGTAAGTTACTCTAAATGATGCATCTTCTATTTAAATACAACTCTCCAAATAGTTATTCTTTATTTCAAACTCCAATTTTAATCAGAACTCTCATTATATAGAGTTCTACTTCAAGTGAGACTCCTTCTTCAATTCCAACTATTGTCTCCTTTGTATTGTAGTCAAACTTCAACTCTTTAAATCAACTTTCCTTCAAGTACTTTACTCAACCATAACTTTTTCAATTTCTCACGTGATCAGTAGCTTGAGTATATCCGAATTAGTCTTGCTCATTCATTCCAGACCTTCAGCAATCTTTGTCTATATCTATCAATAAAACGTGAAACCTATCTTCCTATGCTTGGACCAGGTCAAGTAACACAGTCCTTCAATTTATATGTTTCCTATCTTTCGTAGACATCTTCATCTAAATAATCTTTCCCCTTCTACACATATGACTCTTCAGGATATGCTCAAAAGTGAAACTCCTTCTTTCCATAGTTCTCCTTTTTCAAATCAACTTGCTTTTCCTAATCATCAAGTGGTTGAATCAAATTCAACTTCTTCAAATTTGCACATATTTATTACCTTAAGTTTATTAGAATTAACCGCTCATTTGGTTCTGGATTTCTTCCACCCTTGTCTTTAATCATCAATAATTTTTCTACAAGCTTCAGCTACATAAGACAATGTGTCTGTGAACTAGGTTGAATGACATATTTCATATCACGTTGTCAGATTTTCAATCATCAAAACTACATTATACTTAACAAATTCCCCTTTTTTGATGATGACAAACCTCTTGTCTTTGTGCATTCAAACATCTTCACCTGTAGGCACTTGATAACGCTCAATCTATAGCTCTCGTGGGAGTGTAAAGCGGTTGTTAGCAAATATAGAACCCAACTGGTTTGGGTATCGATCCCACAGGGAATAGCTTGGTTAACAAGTAAGCAACGATTACTAGACTTTTAGTGCAAGTCTCGTAAAAAGGGGGGATTGTAAAGTGTAACCAAATTATTAAAGTAAAAACTGAAAATAGCAAAGTAAAAAGAAAGAATGTTTAGTAGGTTGTAAAACAATGAGAATTGAAGAGTTGGGGTTATGTCCACCTTCTGAGTTATACATCTCTATTGGCTATGAGTGTGTTGAATTCCGACATGCATGTGCTTATAGAGAATTGTATTCGATGGTAAATCCAGGCGTCTTACGACCTATTCGAGGATTATTTCACTTTAACTCTTTCGAGCATAAAGCGTTTCTAACGGTACGAATTCTCCAAGAGGTTAATCCAGTTACGTCACTAACTTTCTAAAAGGGGATGGGACCCTACTACCTTGACATTATCTCTTTTCCAGACATATAACCTTTCTTTCGAACAAGTTAAATGTTATACTGGCGTATTCTTGCGTTTGCAACCACAAAGAATTTAGGTTAAGACGAAGAGAATAATGATATGAGCAGCATACGTGTCACGAACTCACAAACTCATAGTAATAGATAGTATCTCATTCGGCTTCCATAACCCCAACAGAGAAGTTTAGTTACCCATGAGTGCGAAGGAAATCAGAATTGATATTGTTATTATACCATAATAAAGATTTCGTGTAATAATGGTATGGTAGGCGTTAGGCGTGAACTTCCCTAGCAAGTAACGTTTCTCTTGTTGTGGAAAAATAGATGAATAGAATAATAGAAGAAGAAGTAGAAAGATAAAAACTAGAATGAGAATTGTTGAGGAATAGTAGAAGAATGAAATTAGAAGTAGTATGAATGTGTCTCCCAAAATCTCTAGCAAAATAGGGTATTTATAATACCCATATCCTATTCCTACTAAGCTAATGAAATACTTAACCAAATCCTACAAAGATAATGAAATACTTAACCAAATCCTACTAAGCTAATGAAATACTTAACCCAATTGTACTAGGTTAATGTATCATTATCCTAATCATAATAAATTACTGCTAGTCCCCAAAGTCTTCAGAATTGCTATTTTAGCCTGGGACAGGTTTCCCATGCATCACTTTTGGTCCTTAGGCGTCCAAGACTCCCTTTTCTCCCCTCGTGAAGCTTTCTTTGGCATCAAGTTATCCATAAAATGCTGAATTCTGCATCATTTATACCTGAAACTTTGCTAATCATGTTCGTTAGCTCACTTACAGGAAAAAGGACTAAAAGTGCATGAAATATATAATTTGTTCCCAAAACTTGGCTAAAATATGAGCAAAATCTAGTGCTATAGGCGTGTAAATTCGCCTATCATCAACACCCCACACTTGAAACTTTGTTCGTCCTCGAACAAAATATCATGTCTGTCTAAACATCAACTTAGGGTTTCACAGTATCAACACAAAATATTCGTCAAGACAAGCACAACAATTATCAACAAAGAGTAGTTTTCTGATCATTAATAGAAACAATTCAACCTCCAACATAAACTCGTGATGGTGGTCAACTCATACTCAAAAGTTAAGGCACACAGAATCATACACAACTATCCAAAACTCATCAACCATGTGTGTCTCACAATATATTACCCATAATCACTCACAAGTATAGCATCTTTTTCAAACATGGGTATAAAAATATCCTTGCTCTCGCTCTCACAAAGAATTCATATGCAGCAACTGATGACCATAGGCTTGCCCTTAGTGTAATACTCCACTAAATGTCAGAATGCTAGGCTTAGGATCAAGTAGGTCTTTTGATGGTTGTAATGTAGGCAAAGGGACGGGTAGAACTATTTTGGCCAGAAATAGTGACTATGTTCCTAAGCGCTTTAATACATCACATTATATCATTAACACTTTTTCTTTCAAACAACCTTTCTACTTTCTTTTATTCTACCACCCTTTTTCTCCTCTTTTGTTTTTCAATTTTAAGAAACTTTTCAGCTTTCCTTTCCTTTTTCTTTTCATAATATACCTCTTATGATAGCACTTTCTTTTTCATAACAAATTTAAGAACCAATAAATTCTAAAGCATCATACTCACCCAATTTCCTCTTATTTTGTCACATGGATTTTACACTTTAAAGTACTTAGGAATTTGGATCAAATTATGGTATTGAAAAAATGGATTCGGCTTACATATGAGGCTGTCGAAGAAAATAGGCTAAGGGCTCAAAGGAGGTTATCTAGGATGATGTCCATGGGTAGATAAAAATGAAGGTAAATTATCATAGGTTGCCAAAGAAATGCCTAAATCATCTCCTAAACTTGCACTCTTTATTTTCGCTTTACATACATACCAGGCAAGTTCTAGCATCAGCCACAAACATAGAATATACAATATCCTCACACACACAAGGCACATGGTCGACTTTATTGGGAGTAGTATAGACTCTTTCCCCAACAGACGAAGGAATTGAACCACACAATATGACATAGTGAGTCACAATTAGAGCCTAAACGTCTCAATAGTCATGATGTTAGCACAAACTCTTGTTATAATCTCATGCTGCCTATTAGAATGATTTTATGTGAAGTTAAGTAAGAAAAATTTTACTACTAAAAAAAAATTTAAAAAAAAACCAATTAAATTAAGAAAACAAACATAAATAAATGCAAATGCGGATAGAGAAGTAAAGCATGCAAATAGCACCACCCCACACATAAACGGGACACTGCCCTCAGTGGAAAATAAATACGAAGAACCTGGTCAGTCGAACTCCTCCTCTATGTCGGGGGTCATACCCCCTTCGTCAGAATCATCATGGGAGTCGTCGTCATCAGAATTCTTCTCCATGTCGGAGTCTGGCATACGTCGATCATCATCGGTCGGCACATCATCATCAAGAGGTTCCTCAAAGTATGTACCTACTCCACACATCTCCCTCGCATGCATATTCATTGGATAGTCATGGTCCAACTGTTGGAGCTCTGCAGCAGTTGGAACACGTCCACCACTCATCATTGTGAACTGAGTCATGCCATAAAGATGACGGAAGAAACTCTCATCTCGAGCATGCCTCTCCGCAGTAGTAAGGTTGACGCCATGTGTTGTTTCAGCATCTTTGACCTTTGTGAGGTCAACCTTCTTCGGGTTATGTGGGATTTTATGGTCAGCTGGTTCCTCTTCGATGTCCTCCTTCCGCAAGATTGCTGTAAACAGGTTGCTAAAGGTGAAGTGGGACCGCTTGTGTAGTCTGGCCTTCTGCATTGTAGAACGAATGATTGCCCCAATGTTGATAGGGACATTTGTCATCAATGCATAGACCAAACACACTCTATCTCTTGTTATTTTGGTGTACTGGGTCCCAGGGATAAGACAAGAGTTGACAATACGCAATCATATTCTTGCTTCCCTATTCAAAGGAGCATAGGGGAAGGTGTTGTGTCGTCCGGTGTCTTTATGTCTGCTCCACCTTGCCATGGATCTACTTCCGCAAAGTGTGTATCGAATTTCTCTATAAGGAGGTCTATTGTACAGCACTTTGAATGGTACTGGATCGACTGAAGGCAAGCCAAGAAAGGAGTTAATCAAATCCGCATTGAGTTGTAGAACCTGGCCCTGAATCTTGACTTCGCTACCTGTGATTTTCGGCGACCAATTGGCATAAAATTCCCTTGTTAAATCAAGATTACATTCTCCCATGTCGCGGAAGATGAAATCCAGATTCAATGCCATGATTTTCACCAACATGCGCGGCTCCTTCTTCGCTAGGTTGTCCTTGTTGATCAAGTCGACATGAACGTATTTTCGCTCCTTGTTGTTCCTATACCATTCCTTGGCTTCCTCCTCAAGAACCCATTTTATTCCAAACATGCGGCGTGGTAATTGCATTGAGGATGATTCTCCTTGGTCCTTGCGACCTCTTTTCTTGCCCTTTTGGGAAGTGGTAGCCTTATCTTGTCTTGCTTTGGGTGCCATTGTACCTGAGATTTAAACAATGTTCCTATTAGCATCAGCTCGATATATACAATCTATACACAAGCATTAGGGGTACCACCCCACACTTAGGTTGTTGATACAAATTAGTGAAGTGAAAGTAGTCGATTACTTAGACTTTATCGACATGCATTTTAGGCGCTATATTCCGAAAAGAAAATCAGAGATGTATCACTTCTTGCAACCGTAGCAATACTTTCATGTTAGGTATAACAAGACTACTACATAGGGATTACATCTTGGTATAGTTTCTATCAATAATCACAACCTCCTATGTCGGTAGGAAACTATAAGTCTTATCCCGATGAACGGGATCTTCTAACATGTTGGTATCCAAGTGATAAGGTTATTCAATGTTCATTACTATAGCAATTCCGCAATTAGTATAACAATGCATCAAAATCAAATTCAAGTCGGAAATAGTTTAAGATCATCCTAACGTATATTTTCACTCACATGGTTTTGTATCAATCAATTCAAACACATTAGCATCACCAATATTTCTTCAAGATGTAGCAATTCATAATAGACGTAGCAACGTAGTACTTACAAAAATAGATGAAGAATAAAAGAGTACTTACGTGATTGAAGCCTTTGGAGATGTTCTTGTGAAGTGGTAGAGCAAAAAGAAAAATTTTGAGATGTTTTGGAGAGTATGTGCGGCGCCTAGGTCAAGTTTCCAATGTGTTTATGTTTCAAGACTAAGTCCCCTTTATATAGGAAAAGAATGGGTCGGATTTTGACCCATTTAAAATCGGTTTTGGAGACAAAAAGTGACCATAGGCGGCGCCTTTAGCTTTGCCTATGCATGGTATAGGCGGCGCCTAATGCAAAGCATTTGCTAGCATAGGCGGCGCCTAGTGCAATGCCCTTAGTGACCATAGGCGGCGGCTTTAGCATGGCATATGAGATTCCGAGACCAAATGCTTTAGCATAGGCGGCTCCTATGCTATGGCATACTTGAGCATGGGCGGCGTCTATGCCTTTGCATACTAGATTCCGAGACCTTAGGCTATAGTATAGGTGTTGCCTTGTTCGTGGCCTAGTTTTACCTAGGCCTAGCCTTTCTCGATGCCTATTTTGTCCTGATCAATGCTCAATCCATAGCCTTATGCATCTTAATTCCTAACTTACCACCTTTACCATGCAATACGTCCAAATCGTCATTTGAAACCAATCTCCTCGTTGAATACCTCTTGCACCTACATTTGCTCAAAACTAATGAAAACAATTAGTACGATGGATTGCCTCCCATCTAGCGCCTTAGTTTTGGTCGTGGCACGACTCTTATTTTTGGATTTTCATTTATCAAAAGCAAAACAAGTACTAGAACGAAAGAAAGACAAAACGATAAACGATAAACGATGGGCTGCCTCCCATCTAGCGCCTTATTTATTGTCGTCGCTTGACATAGTTACCTCGAGTACTTAGACTTTGTCGAGATAAGTGATGGACATACAATTTATCGAGTCCAGAGGCCCGATATAAGGTTTAACACGTTGACCATTCACTTTGAAGACAACATCATTGGTGTCTTCCAACTCAACTACTCCAGACGAGTAGACTTGGAAAACTTTGTATGGACCAGACCACTTGGACTTTAACTTACCTGGGAATATCTTCAATCTAGAGTTGAAGAAAAGTAACATATCATCCTTTTGGAAGTTTCGTCGAACAATCCACTGATCATGATACTTTTTTATCCGCTCCTTGTATAGGTCCGATCTCTCATATACATGGAGACGGAACTCATCTAATTCGTTTAGCTTCTCCAACCTCAGATTCATCGCATCATCCCAATTCAAATTCAATTGATTTAATGCCCTCAATGCCTTATGTTCGAGCTCAATGGGTAAATGACAAGACTTCCCATAAACTAGTTGATAAGGGGACATGCCGATGGGTGTTTTGAATGCAGTCCTATACGCCCATAGTTCATCATTTAGCTTCCGAGACCAATCCTTCCTATTAGCATTTACCATCTTCGCAAGGATTTGCTTGATGTCCCGATTGGAAACCTCTACTTGTCCACTCGTTTGTGGGTGATAAGGCGTGGCTACCTTATGTTGCTTGACACCATACTTGGCCAACACGGATTTGAATTGCTTGTTGCAAAAGTGAGATCCTCCATCACTTATGATAGTACGTGGTACTCCAAAGCGAGAGAAGATATTCCTCTTCAAAAATGCTACAACACGCTTTCCCTCGTTGTCGGCCAACGCTACAGCTTCAACCCATTTTGAGACATAATCTACAGCAACTTAGATGTACTTCATTCCAAACGAATTCACGAATGGACCCATGAAATCAATGCCCCACACATCAAAGAGTTCTACCACAAGAATTTTCGACATGGGCATCTCATGGTATTTCGAAATAGCATCTTGTCTTTGGCATTGGTCGCATCTTCTAACAAAGTCATAGGTATCTCTAAATATCGAAGGCCAATAATATCCACTTTGCAATACTTTCCTTGCTATTCGATTACCTACGTGATATCCACCAACTTGGGAAGTGTGGCATGCTTCCAATATATTAGGCAACTCTACATGGGATATACATCGTCGAATAATACCATCCGCAAATCGTCGAAAAAAATATGGCTCATCCCAATAGTAGTGTTGTACGTCATGCATAAACTTTCTCTTTTGATGGTATGATAAATTGGCAGGTATTACATTACTCACCACAAAATTTGCAAAGTCGGCATACCATGGTAACTTTTCTGTTATCGTCTCTAGGATCTCCTCGTCAGGGAATGCATCATCAATCTCGATATCAGGATGCGCCACATACTCGTTCTCGAGTCTAGATAGATGGTCGGCCACTTGGTTCTTGCAACCTCTTCTATCTTTAACTTTGAAATCAAACTCTTGCAACAACAATACCCATCGAATTAATCTTGGTTTTGCATCCTTCTTTGTCATTAGATACCTAAGAGCTTCATGGTCTGTATGAACGATCACCTTAGTACCAAATAGATAGGCACGAAACTTCTCAAACGCATACACAACCGCTAGGAGCTCTTGTTCTGTCATAGTGTAGTTCCTTTGGGCTTCATTTAGGACCTTACTCTTATAGTAGATAGGATAAAATAATTTCTCCTTTGTCTGACCAAGCACAGCTCCAACGGCTACACCACTAGCATTACACATGACTTTGAATGGGAGAGACCTATCTGGTGCTACCATGATAAGGGCTTCAATGAGTTTTCCTTGGAGGAATTCAAATGCCTTTAAGCAATCTTCATTGAAGTCAAACTTCACATCTTTCTCTAAGAGCTTGCACAATGGACTAGCAATTTTGGAGAAGTCTTTGATGAACCGACGATAGAAACCTGCATGGCCGAGAAAACTACGAACTCCCTTTACTGAAATTGGAGGCGGTAGCTTCTCAATGACTTTGATTTTTGCTCGATCAACCTCAATTTCTCTTTCGGAGATTTTGTGCCCAAGAACAATTCCTTTTTTTACCATGAAGTGGCACTTCTCCGAATTCAGCACTAGGTTGAATTCTACACATCTTTACAACGCCATACTTAGGTTTGCCAAGCACGCTTCAAAAGTCTCACCAACAACTGAAAAATCGTCCATAAATACCTCCAAAGTGTCTTCAACCATATCAGAAAAAATAGACATCATACAACATTGAAAGGTGGCTGGTGCGTTACATAACCCGAATGGTATACGTTTGAAAGCAAACGTACCATATGGGCATGTGAACGTCGTCTTCTCTTGGTCTTCGAGGGCAATGCAAATCTGATTATATCCTGAATATCCATCTAAGAAACAAAACCATCCTTTCCCCGCTAATCGATCTAGCATTTGGTCCATAAATGGCATTGGAAAGTGATCTTTGAGTGTCCAAGAATTCAACTTTCGGTAGTCCGTGCATACTCTCCATCCAGTGACGGGTCTGAGTGGAATAAGCTCATTCTTCACATTTGCGACCACCGTCATGCCTCCTTTCTTGGGAACACATTGTACCGGGCTTACCCATGTACTATTAGAGATTGGATACACAACTCCCGCGTCTAACCACTTGATAGTTTCTTTCTTCACCACTTCTTGCATAGGTGGGTTTAGACGTCTTTGATGCTCAATGGTGGGTGTGCAATTCTCTTCAAGCTGAATTTTATGTGTACAAATCCCAGGTGGAATACAAATAATATCCGCAATGGTCCATCCAATGGCTCTAATATACTTCTGTAGAATAGCAATGAGAGCTGCAACTTGTTCCTCACCCAAATCTGCTGTAACAATGACTGGAAGTGTGTTTCCGCTTCCTAGGAATGCATACTTTAAATGTCTTGGCAGCTCCTTCAATTCTAATGTGGGTGGCTCCTCAATAGATGGCTTAGCTGGTGGTGTGGGTCGATTCTTGAGATCAAGGTCCAGCTTCTTGGGAGCATAGCGATATGTCCCTAATCCTGATAAAGCACAAATAACTTCTTCACAATTTTCAGCATCCTTACTCTCACCATTCATGAGCACAACCGCCAAAGGGTCATCAATAATTTGATCTTCTTCAAGTAATTCTTTCTCATCATCAAAGAAAACATCAGCCACCGAAAATACACTCAGATCTTTGGGTTGCTTCAATGATTTGCAAATATCAAAGCGAACTACTTCATCATTTATTCAGAATGAAAGCTCATTAGCTCTCAAATCAATAAGCACGCTTCCCGTAGCAAGGAAAGGACGCCCCAAGACTATAAGAACTTCTGAGTCTGCCTCACAATCCAAAATAACGAAGTCTGCTGGAAAGATGAATGAAGAAACTTTTACAAAGACATCACATAGAATACCAACAGGTTATTTTACCGACCTATCCGCCATTATGAGCCTCATATTGGTTGGAGTAGGATCACCCAACCCCAACTTCTTATAGATAGATAATGGCATCAAATTGATGCTGGCTCCTAAGTCGCATAATGCTTTGGCAAAATTCAAAGACCCAACGGTGCAAGGAATAGTGAAAGAGCCGGGGTCAGCCTTCTTCTGAACTATTGATCAGGTAGCGATTGTGCTGCAGTGATGAACATCATCTTTCAACTCATAAATTTCTGCCCATTTCTTTGTCAAAAGATCCTTTATAAATTTCGCATACCCAGGCATTTGTTCAAGTGCCTCCACCAATGGAACATTAATGGTCAGCTGCTTTAACATAGTCATGAATTTGCTGAACTTTGTATCATCCGCCACCTTCCTCAATCTCTGAGGGAAAGGTGGTGGTGGTTATGGAATTGTTCTCTGCACGGCTTTCTTCTCCTCTTGCTTCCGTTTTTACGATTTTTCAGGTTGCAATCCATTGGGATTGACATCATGGACGTTGTGCCCTTTTTCTGCGGATTCTTCTCCTTTTGCCTTATCATCAATGTCCACTACTTCGTCATCCACTTGCTTTATTTTCGCTGAAGTTTCCAGCACCTTACCACTTCGGGTAGTAATGGCCATGCATGACCCATCATTCCTTGGGTTTTGCACAGTATCGCTAGGTAAGGTGCCAGCCTTTATTTGATTGAGTGCTGCTAAAAATTGGCTCAATTGCTGCTCTATTTGATTGATTGAAGTGGAATGAGAATCAAGTATTTGTTTCATAGAGGACAAATCATTAACTACCTCCGTTACTGCAGTGCTTGTTGCTTTCACTCCTTTCAATATTTTAGCCAGCATGTCTTCCATGCTTCCAGAATTAGATGTGGTGGCGTCACGTCTTCCAGGGGGAACGTACAAACCACTCTTTTCATTCTTGTTCTTCCAACTACCTTGGTCATTGTTTCCAGATTTATCATAATATTTCTGACCTTGGTTTCCTTGGGTATTCCCGCGGAAACCCCCCTGATTGTTCAAGTAGTTGGCCTCTTCTTTCGAATCAGATTCGTCTCTTCCTTTTGACGCAATAGCTTTCACTTTTTCGGTCTTCCCTAATAATAAATGCTTTGTAAGAAGATCCACTTGTGTTTTCATGTGCGCCATATCTTGATCACGTTCTTCTTCTCTTCTTCTTTGGTCTGCAGTCATGCCAATAAATAAAGTGGGGCTTGCTACCTCAGAATCCCTGGTATGCCAAGCTCTACTTTGCTTCGTCATACGATCTAGCATATTGCTTGCTTGACCAAAGGTGAGGTCCACAAAATATCCTCCAGCTGCATTATCCACCACTGGTTTAGTTAGTGAATTCAAGGCTCTGTATAATATCTCCATTAGGTGAACATTAGTCATGTGATGGTTTGGGCATCTCGCTAGCTTTGTCTTGAACCTCTCCCATGTTTCATGAAGGGCTTCAGTTGGAAGCTGACGAAGTTGCTGATTTCATCTCTCAATTGTGCTCTTTTGGATGGCAGAAAGAATCTTTCTAGGAAAGCGTCTCTCAATTGCCTCCAATTTGTAATAGAATCAGGAGTCAGCCCATTCAACCATAGAGTTGCCTCCCCAGAGAGAGACAATGGAAATAGACGTAATCGAATTGAATTCTGACCAACACCAGGATTGTCAAACGACTTGCATGTAGAAATAAAGTTGATGAGATGCATATTCGGATCATCGCCTGCTAGTCCACCAAATAATCCCTTGAGTTGCAATAACTGAATCATGGTGCTTGTGATGTTGAACTTGGCTCCGGGTGCTAATGGTGGAGGAATAATAGCTCCTGTGGCTCCGGCTCCATCAAGATCATCATCGTCGTCGTCAAGAGCTGGTTGCATGGGTTGGCGATCATACCTAAACCGAACTTGACGACCTCTTCTGTTGGCAGGTGTTGCGATTTTAGCATCATGCCTTGGGTTTAGTAACTCGTCATCACCTAAATCCTCATCGTCAGGATTTGTTGCTTGCCCAGGGTTATCAATGTTTTGTTGGTGTACTTGGGCGGCGGCAAGAGCAGCTAATCTCGCCTGCTCCTGTTGAGCAGCCATTCTTTCAATTTCCGTTTGTGCCTCCATTCTGCCAATTCGTTGGGGTTTAGGATTGATAGGTAATAACGGTTGACCAGAACTTCGAGTATGGGGCATGCACTGAATAAAAACCTGCAGTAAACAAAAACAAAAACTAGAAGTGAAAGTACGAGAATCTTTGACCAAAGGGTCTAGTAATTATCACCAACTTAATTGACACTCGTATTCCCCGGCAACGGTGCCAATTTTTTATAATGCTCAATCTATAGCTCTCGTGGGAGTGTAAAGCGGTCGTTTGCAAATATAGAACCCAACTGGGTTGGGTATCGATCCCAAAGGGAATAGCTTGGTCAACAAGTAAGCAACGATTACTAGACTTTTAGTGCAAGTCTCGTAAAAAGGTGGATTGCAAAGTGTAACCAAATTATTAAAGTAAAAACTGAAAATAGCAAAGTACAAAGAAAGAATGTTTAGTAGGTTGTAAAACAGTGAGAATTGAAGAGTTGGGGTTATGTCCACCTTCTGAGTTATACGTCTCTATTGGCTATGAGTGTGTTGAATTCCGACATGCATGTGCTTATAGATAATTGTATTCGATGGTAAATCCAGGCGTCTTTCTACCTATTCGAGGATTATTTCACTTTAACTCTTTCGAGCTTAAAGCGTGTCTAACGGTACGAATTCTCCAAGAGGTTAATCCATTTACGGCACTAACTTTTTAATAGGGGATGGGACCCTACTACCTTGACATTATCTCTTTTCCAGACATATAACCTTTCTTTCGAACAAGTTAAATGTTATACTGGCGTATTCTTGCGTTTGCAACCACAAAGAATTTAGGTTAAGACGAAGAGAATAATGATATAAGCAGCATACGTGTCACGAACTCACAAACTCATAGTAATAGATAGTATCTCATTCGGCTTCCATAACCCCAACAGAGAAGTTTAGTTACCCATGAGTGCGAAGGAAATCACAATTGACATTGTTATTATACCACAATAAAGATTTCGTGTAATAATGGTGTGGTAGGCGTTAGGCGTGAACTTCCCTAGCAAGTAACGTTTCTCTTGTTGTGGAAAAATAGATGAATAGAAGAATAGAAGAAAAAGTCGAAAGATAAAAACTAGAATGAGAATTGTTGAGGAATAGTAGAAGAATGAAATTAGAAGTAGTATGAATGTGTCTCCCAAAATCTCTAGCAAAATAGGGTATTTATAATACCCATATCCTATTCCTACTAAGCTAATGAAATACTTAACCAAATCCTACTAAGTTAATGAAATACTTAACCAAATCCTACTAAGCTAATGAAATACTTAACCCAATTGTACTAGGTTAATGTATCATTATCCTAATCATAATAAATTACTGCTAGTCCCCAAAGTCTTCAGAATTGCTGTTTTAACCCGGGACAGGTTTCCATGCATCACCTTTGGTCCTTAGGCGTCCAAGACTCCCTTTTCTCCCCTCGTGAAGCTTTCTTTGGCACCAAGTTATCCATAAAATGCTGAATTCTGCATCATTTATACCTGAACTTTGCTAATCATGTTCGTTAGCTCACTTACAGGAAAAAGGACTAAAAGTGCATGAAATATATAATTTGTTCTCAAAACTTGGCTAAAATATGAGCAAAATCTAGTGCTATAGGCGTGTAAATTCGCCTATCATCAGCACTAAAGTATAAAACACTAGAATAAAGCAAGTTAGTCAATGGGTTATAAATAGTGCACAACCCTCTTATCTTCCCCCTTTTGGTATCATCAAAAAACCATTTCAATGCAATAATATTCTAGCCAAAGTGATTTTTTATGCTATTCATAGCTACTAGGGCTATCACAAAAATAATTAGATAAAGACTTTAGCAAACATAGTAATGTATTAAAGAAAACAAAAATATGAGTCAATTAAGCAAAGATAACCCTTCCATAAAACTTCTAGAGCATGTTCCACATTAAACCTAAGCTAGTACTTAACAAAGAAAAATAATTGAACATTAAAAAAATATGGTATTAAAGTGGGACATGACTAAGGATACAAATAGTGAGGAGCTTATGAGGAAGGTGGAATAGGTGATATCACTTATGTCAATTGGCGGATGACTTCAATACTTTCATCCATCCATAAATCAAGGTCAAGTTTCAAAATCATGATCCTAGCCTTAAGGACCCCTTATTCAACATCATGACTATCTTGTGCAGCTTCTAGTTCAATTTTTTTTTTCCAAATGAGTGTTAGACCTCCTTATTGAAATAGGTATAGAAACATGGTTCATCTGTTCAAGAACATCTATTTTTTATAAGTCAAACCCAATTTAGGACTGAGAAGTCCTAAAAAATAACCAATTAGGAACTAAAAGGGAAAGCATATCCCTTTTCATTATTCAGAAACATATGTTGTATGTGATTGATGATCAAGTTTGGCACATTCATGGTACAAAAACTAATATTTTTGTGGATAGAGAAGGAGGAATTTCTGGTGTAAAATTAACACATTTGTACACAACCATTTGGAGAGAATCAAGAAAAGTTTGGTCAACCAATTCGTTAGCATTATAGGACAAAGAGAGGATAAAGTATGAGGAATTGAACAACTGTGCTCAATTGTTTCAACTTAGACAACCTATGCTCATGTCAGTGTAGAACATACCTGATAAGAAGAACTTTGTGGTAACAATTGCTTACTTGTACCTATTTTTCTGGACAATATAATACAAAATTAGGTTAGAAGAGTCAAAAATCTGGAATTGGGACACACAACTAAATGTGCAAGACTGAATCGAATAATATTTTAGCTAATAAGATTAATAAGAAAAATGGTTATTCTAGTCAATCATTGAGGGGATTCAATGCAATTTTAATCATCCCCAATTCTAACCTATTCCTTTCAAAATTCTCTCTATTTAGTGACTTTGGTGCTTCTCCAGTCATTTAAGTAACCCACATAGTCAACATTTTTATAGCCGTCAAGAGTAAAATTGCTTTTCTTTGGATACCATAGTCTCAAGCCATTGATTCCCATGAGATATCTTAAGATTCTTTTGACATTTCCAATTCGTATGAACTACCAACAAAATTACCAGCAGCTTCTGTTGGTGTTATTAATGCATCAATTTCTTGATTTGTTGTTACCCCTGTCAATCTACCCTCAGTTGGTACAATAGTTGGACCAGGTAGTACAACATGTTTCTATGCATACTCATCAGTCTCACTGTCATCCCTTTTTTTTAAAGAGGATCTCCCTTGCTTCCTCCTTACATGAGCACTCCAAGTCTGACCATCTTTAAAAAGGCATTTGTTTTAGTTCTCCCAATCTTTTCAACTCTAGTAATGGTGCTCTTTTTACCATCTCCAAAAGATCCATTCCCCTTTTAAATATTATGAGTGAAAGAAACATTATTTTCTTCCAGTCTTATGTCCTAAGCAATCTCTATCCATGTACTAATTTTTCTTACTTTCTTTCACTCTCACCTGAAAAACAAATAAAGGGTTAACTTTAGGAACCGAGACAAGCTTGGGTCCTTTCTTATGAGAAAAAAAGATATATGAGGTTCCTGCTAGGCTTATGCTTCTTGACTTGCTTTATACTGCAACTGGACATTCAGTTGTTGGATGTCCATGATTACAACATATATAACATAAATCCTTAGTAACATTAGATATTTTGACAAAACCCAATCCAACCCTTTCACAGTGAGTTTTTTCACTCAGTTGATGAACAATTCTTGAGGAATTTGTTCATCTTTTTGCCTTTTCAAGATCAAATTTTTGTTTAGAGACTTCTTGAATAAATTTGTTCACTTTTTCCATTTCATCACTACTTTCTTGTTTGGACTTGGTCAATTCAAGGTCAATATTTTTTGGTTCATCACTTTTTATTCTTTTTTCTTTTTTTTTTTTCAGAAAAATATAGTTTTAAAATTTTAGATTTTAAGGTCAGGTTTGATGAATCAAGTCTACTAACTTATTCCTTAAGAGTGTGGTTTTCCTTTTCAACAATGTTCTTAAAAGTTTCTAGATAAAAAAAATCTAACTTTAAACTTGCAAGATTGTTGATTAACTCTTCCCTATCAGAAATTAATTCTTGGAAAGCACCAATTATAGCACTTAATAAAGAAATAAGTTTTCTTTTTGAAAATAAAAGCAATTTTTCTTTGAGTTTAAGAATACTTACCTCATAAGTTCCTTCTTCTTCTTCCATGTCTGAATCACCTAAGGCCATAAGTTCACTTTCATCAATTCCATCATCATCGGATTCTTCTGAGCTTGATCCCCATGTAGCCATCGTAGCAAAAGATTCCATATTTTTGGATTTAGATTTCTCTTATAGCTTCATCTCTTTTCCGTCTCTTTCCTTTTCCTTCTGAATTACCTACAATGGCTAATCTTTGATTATGTGATATATCTTCTCACACTTGAAGCAACCACCATGAGACTTATGATTTGAACAACAGCTTCTACTTGTTCCTTTCTTGTTCTAACGCTTTTCTTTCTTAAATTGTTTTGTAAAGTTCTTGACAAGCTTTTTGTCATCCATATCTAATTCTTCTTTGTCAGACGCCTTTAATGCTGGTGATTTATCCTTGATTTCCTCATCCCTTTTGAAGTTCTCCATATTCTTCCCATACATATCTATTAGGTCGAAAGACGCTTGGATTTACCATAGAATACAATTCTCTATAAGCACATGCATGTCTGAATTCCGCATAACTCATAGCCAATAGAGACGTATAAATCATAAGGTGGACATAACCCCAACTCCCAATTCTCATTGATTAACATCTTACTAAACATTCTTCCTTTTTACTTTGCTATTCTCCGTTTTTACTTTGTTATTGTATTACACTATTGCATGCTACAAAATCCCCCCTTTTACGAGAATTTCACCAAAAGTCTACTAATCTTTGCTTACTTAGTGACCAGTTATTCCCTGTGGGATTCAACACCCAACCCAGTTGGGTTCTATATTTGACAGCGAACGCTTACACTCTTACGAGAGCTGTAGTTTGAGCGTTATCAAATTTTGGCGCCGTTGCCGGGGAATACGGTTGTAAACTAAGTTTGTGATAACTACTAGACCCTTTGGTCAAAGAGTCTCGTACTTTACTTTTAGTTTTTGTTTTTGTTTTCTGCAGGTTTTTATTCAGTGCATGCCCCATACTCGAAGTTCTGGTCAACCATTATTACCTTTCAATCCCGAACCACATCGTATTGGCAGAATGGAGGCTCAACAGGAAATTGAAAGAAAGGATGCTCAACAGGAACAAGCTAGACAAGCTGCTCTGGCCGCCGCTCAAGTGCATCAACAGAATATTGATAATCCTGGGCAAGCAACGAATCCTGACGATGAGGATCTAGGTGATGATGAGTTACTAAACCCTAAGCGTGATGCTGAGATGGCGACAACAGCCAACAGAAGAGATCGTCAAGCTAGGTTCAGGCCTGAATTCCAAGCCATACCATTCGATGATGATGATGATGATGATGATCTTAATGGAGCTGGTGCCACAGGAGCCATCATTATTCCTCCGCCATTGGCACCCGGAGCACCATGATTCAGTTATTGCAACTCAAGGGATTATTCGGTGGACTAGCCGGCGATGATCCGAATATGTATCTGATCAACTTTATTTCTACATGCAAGTCATTCGACAATCCTGGCGTTGGACAGAATGCAATTCGGTTGCGCCTATTTCCATTGTCTCTATCTGGGGAGGCAACTCTATGGTTGAATGGGCTGACTCCTGATTCTATCACTAATTGGAGGAAATTGAAAGACGCTTTCCTAGAAAGATTCTTTTCACCATCCAAGAGAGCACAATTGAGAGATGAAATCAGCAATTTTCGACAGCTTCCAACTGAAGCCCTCCACGAAATATGGGAGAGATTCAAGAAGAAGCTTATGAGGTGCCCAAACCATCACATGACCAATGTTCACTTGATGGAGATACTATATAGATCATTGAATTAAGTAACTAAACCAATGGTAGATAATGCGGCTGGAGGATCATTTATGGACCTCACCTTTATTCAGGCAAGTGAAATGCTAGACCGGATAACAAAGCAATGTAAGGCGTGGCATACCAGAGATTCTGAGGTAGCAAGCCCCACTTTTTCTATAGGTATGACTGCAGAACAAAAGAAAAGAGAAGAAGAACATGATCAAGATTTGGCGCACATGAAAACACAAGTGGATCTTCATACAAAACATCTACTATCAGGGAAGACCAAAAAAGTCAAAGCTGTTGCGTCAAAAGGAAGAGAGGAATCTGATTCTGAAGAAGAAGCCAACTACTTGAACAATCAAGGGGGTTTCCAAGGCAATACCAAAGGAAACCAAGGTCGGAACTATTATGATAATTCTGGAAACAAGGACCGGGATCAAGGTAGTTGGAAGAACAGGACTGACAGGAGTGGCGTGTATATTCCTCCTGGACGATGAGAGGCCACTGCATCTGGTTTGGGAAATATGTCAATGGAAGATATGATGGCTAGGTTATTGAAAGGAGTGGAAGCAACCAACACGAGAGTAACTGAGGTAATAAATGACTTTTCCTCAATCAAGCAATTGGTTGAGTCACATTCCACTTCGATAAGACAGCTGGAACAACAATTGAGACAAATTTTAGCCACATTAAACCAAAGAAAAGCTAGCACCCTATCGAGCAACACAGTGCAAAACCCAAGAAACGATGGAACATGAATGGTTGTTACTACCAGAAGCGGTAAGGTGCTGGAAAATTCAGCCCAAAGCAAGCAAGTGGCCAAAGATATCATAGGAGATGACGCCGTCAAAACAGATGAAGACGCTCATGATGTCATTCCTCAACGTCCACAGCCTGAAAAGATCACCAACCCAAATAAAGTCGTGGAGAAAACTATTCCCCTTCCACCAACACCTTTTTCTCAAAGATTAAAGAGGAGAGCGGATGATACAAGGTTCAGTAAATTCATGACGATGTTGAAATAGCTGACCATTAATGTTCCATTGGTTGAAACGTTGGAACAGATGCCTGGGTACACAAAATTTATGAAGGACCTTTTAACAAAAAAGTGGGCAGTAAGCTATGAGCCGGCAGATAATATTCATCATTGCAGTGCAATTGCCACAAGGTCCTTAGTACAGAAAAAGGCAGACCCTGGTGCTTTCACTATTCCGTGCATGGTTGGATCTATGAATTTTGCTAAAGCATTGTGCGATTTGGGAGCAAGCATCAATTTGATGCCACTATCCGTCTACAGAAAGTTGGGGTTGGGCAACCATATACCAACCAATATGCGGCTCATGATGGCAGATAGGTCGATAAAATGACTTGTTGGTATCTTAAATGATGTGTTGGTAAAGGTTTCCACCTTCATCTTTCCTACAGACTTTGTTATTTTGGTTTGCGAGGTGGACTCTGAAGTTCCCATAATCTTGGGACGCCCTTTCCTCACAACTGGAAGTGTGCTTATTGACATGAGAGCTAATGAGCTTTTATTTCGGTTGAAAGACGATGTGGTCTGTTTTGATGTATGCAAAGCAATGAAGTAGCCTGAAGATATGGATGTGTTCTCTGTAGCTGAAGTTAATTATAAGAATAACAAAGAATTATCTGTAGAAAAGCAGCTTACTGATGAGTCACTATCTGATAAGCTGCTAAATTTTGAGCGTGAGGAGTACCAAGATTATGAAGAAACTATTTGTGCTCTAACAGGAATAGGGTCCTATTCTCATGTTCCCAAGCAAATGGACCTTAATCTTACGAATCAACCTTCACAAACAGCGAAGACTTCCATTGAGGAACCACCAATGCTAGAATCGAAAGAGCAACCAAGTCACCTAAGGTATATGTTCTTGGGATGTGGATATACACTTCCTGTGAGTGTGGCGGATGATTTAAGTGAACAGCACGTAGAGGCTCTCATCTCTACTCTGAAGAGAAACAAGAGAGCTATGGGTTGGACTATTGATGATATAATTGGTACCCCGCCTGGGATTGTATGTACAAGGGTCATCTCGAAGATGATTGCATGCCTACAAGTAAGCCTCATTGTCGTCTGAATCCATTCAGAAAATGATCCACCATCTATCTCCATGAAGTCTAAGTAATCGAGATAGTTATGTCGTGCCGCGACAATAAATCAAGTGCTTGATGGGAGGCAACCCATCATTTTTAATTTTTTTAGGTGTTTTTGTTTTTCTAGGATTTTGTCGAGCCACGACTAAAACTAAGGCGCTTGATGGGAGGCAACCCATCGTTCTAATCGTTTTTGTTGTTTTTGAGTAAGTGTAGGTACAAGAGGTGTAAAGGAGGAGATTGGTTTCAAATTTTGATTTGGAAGTATTGCAAGTTGAAGGTGGTAAGTTAGGAATGAAGAAGCCAAAGGCTATGGGTTAGGCATTGCTTATGAGAATATAGGCTAAAAACAAGGCAAGGCCTATGCAAATCTAGTCCACGAACAAGGCAAGGCCTATACTATGGCCTAAGCTCTCGGATTCTAGAGTGCCATAGCATAGGCGCCGCCTATGCCTAAGAATGCCATAGCATAGGCGCCGCCTATGCCAAAGCCTTTTGTCTCTGAATCTCATATGCCATGGCATAGGCGCCGCCTATGCCTAACAATGCCATAGCATAGGTGCCGCCTATGCTAAGCATAGGCAAAGCAAAAGGCGCCGCCTATGGTCACATTTGGTATCCAAATCCAATTTTAAATGGGTCAAAACCCGACCCAAGCTTGCCCTATAAATAAGAGACTTAGTATTAGACCAAAAATACATTGCAAACATAGCATAAGCGCCGCCTACCTCTCTAAATCCTGTCAAAAATTTTCCTTTTGCTCTTTTACTTTGCAAGAACATCATCTAAGGTCATCAACCAACTACTTCTTTGTTCTTCATTTATATTTCGTAAGTACTACACTACTACGCCTATTATGAATTGTTAATTATTGACGTAGTATTGGTGAGTTGAATGTGGTTAATTTGTTGTGATACAACTAAGTGAGGGAAATAATACGTAAGAATGATCTTGACTTGTTTCCAACTTGTATTAATTTTGATGCACTGTCATACTTTTGCGGAATTGACATGGTCAAGAACATTACATAATCTTGTCAATAGAACTCTTACATGTTGGAATAACTTGTGTATAAAGTTGAAAACCATGGTTGACTACAAACATACGAAATTGTGATTATTCCTAAAACTTGATTCAATCTATATAGAGTAGTCTTGCTCAAAAGATATATCAAATATGAAAGTATTGCCAAGATTTCATAAAGTATGACTGCACTGATTATATTGTTGGAATATTGCGCCTAAAACGTATATCGATGAAGTCTGAATAATCGATAACTTTCACTTCACTAGTTTGTACCAACAAAATAAGTGTAGGGTGGTGCCACTACTGCTTGTTTATCGATTGTATCCACCGAGATGAATCTAACATGACTATTGTTTTAATCTCAGGTACAATGGCACCAAAAGCAAGACAAGGAAAAGAAAAAGCAACCACTTCACAATAAGGCAAGAAAAGAGGACGAAAAGAGCAAGGAGAATCCTCCTCGCTGCAAATACCTTGCCGTATGTTCGGAATAAAATGGGTCCTAGAGGAGGAAGGAAAGGAATGGTATAGGAACAATAAAGCAAAGAAATATGTTCATGTGGAGTTGATAAACAAGGAGAGCCTAGCAATGAAAGAACCTCGTATGTTGGCCAAGATAATTGCGTTACATCTTGATTTCATCTTCTGAGATATGGGAGAGTGCAATCTCAATTTAACACGAGAATTCTATGCCAACTGGTCACCGAAAACTACAGGGAATGAAGTAAAGATTTGGGGCCAAGTTCTGCAACTAAATGCGGAGTTCTTCAACTCCTTTCTAGGTTTGCCATCTGTTGACCCATCACCATTCAAGGAGCTGTATAACAGACCTCCGTACAGGGCTATTAAACACACATTATGCGGAACACGATCCATGGAAAGATAGAGTATACACAAGGACACCGGTCGGCACAACACCTTCCTATATGCTCCTTTAAATAGGGAATCTAGGATATGGCTGCGAATAGTCAACTCTTGCTTGATTCCAGGGACCCAGTACACAAAGATAACACAAGATAGAGTGTTCTTGGTGTATGCATTGATGACGAATGTCCCTATCAATATTGGAGCAATTATTCGATCTACAATGCGTAAAGCTAGGCTACACAAGAGGTCCCACTTCAGCTTTGGCAATCTGTTGACTGCAATATTGATGAAGGAGGACATCGAAGAGGAACCTGCTGATCATATACTACCACACAACCCGAAGAAGGTTGACCTCACAAAGGTTAAAGATGCTGAAACCACACATGGCGTCAACCTTACCACTGCGGAAAGGCATATTCGGGATAAGAGTTTGTTTCGCCATCTTTATGGCATAACTCGGTTTACCATGATGAGCGGAGGTCGTGTTCCAACTGCTACAGAGCTCCAAAAGCTGGATTATGACTACCCAATGAATGATCATGCAAGGCAAATGTGTGGAGTAGGTGTGTACTTTGAGGAACCTCTTGATGACGATGTGCCAACCGATGATGATCGTCGAATGCCAGACTCCGACGTGGAGGAGAACTCTGATGACGACGACTCTGATGATGATTCCAATGATGGGGGTATGACCCCAGACAAAGAGGAGGAATCTGACTAACCAGGTTCTTATTATTTATTGTCCACTGAGGGCAGTGTGTCCCGTCTAAGTGTGGGGTGCTGGTATTTGTATGCTATACGTCTTTATCTGCATTTGCATTCATTTATGTTTGTTTGTTTTGTTTTTTTTAGTAGTTAAATTTTTTTTTAATTTTTAACTTTGCATGAAATTGTTCTGATAGGCAGCATGATATTACGACAAGAGTGTGATAAAATCATTACTATTGAGATGTTTAGGCTCTAATAGTGACTCATTATGTGATAATTATGTGGTTCAATTCCTTCATCTGTTGGGTCAATAGTCTATACTGCTTCCAATAAAGTCGACCATGTGCCTTGTGTGTGTGAGATGATAGTATGTTCTGTGTTTGTGGCTGATGCTAGAATTTGCCTGGTATGTATGTAAAGCGAAATAAAGAGTGCGAGCTTAGGAGATGATTTAGGAATTTCTTTGGCAACCTATGATTGTTTACCTTCATTTAATTTACCCATGGACATCATCCTAGATAACCCCCTTTGAGCCTTAAGCCTATTTTCTTTGATAGCCTCATATGTAAGCCTAATCCATTTTTTTTCAAGACCATAATTTGATACAAACTCCTAAGTGCTTTAAAATTGTAAAGTAATGTGACAAAATAAGAGAAAATTGGGTGAGAATAGTGCCTTAGATTGTATTGATGCTTGAATTTGTTATGAAAAATAATTGATATCATAAGAGGTGTGTTATGAAAAGAAAAAGGAAAAGAAAAATAAAAAGTTAATTCTGTTCAAAATTGAAAAACAAAAGAGGTGAGAAAGGGTGGTAGATTAAAAGAAAGAAGAAAGGTTGTTTGAAAGAAAGCATAAATGGCATAATGTGATGTATTAAAGCTCTTAGGAACATAGTCACTATTTCTGGCCAAAATAGTCCTACCCGTCCCTTAGCCTACATTACAACCTGTAAAGACCTATTTGATCCTAAGCTTAGCATTCTGATATTTAGTGGAGCATTACACTAAGGGCAAGCCTATGGTCATCAGTTGCAACATACGAATTCTTTGTAAGAGTGAGAGCAAGGATCATCTTATACCCATGTTCGAAATATATACAATACTTGTGAGTGATTATGGGTTATATTTTGTGAGACACACATGGTTGATGAGTTTTGGGTGGTTGTGTAAGATTCTCTGTGCCTCAACTTTTGAATACGAATTAACCATCATCACGAGTCTATATTAGAGGTTGAATTGTTTCTAGAAGTGATCAGAAAACTACTCTTTGTTAATGATTGCTATGCCTGTCTTGATGACTATTTTGTGTTGTTACTGTGAAACTCTAAGTAGATGTTTAGATGGACATGACAGTTTGTTCGAGGACTAACAAAGCCTTAAGTGTGGGGTGTTGATGATAGGCGAATTTACACACCTAAAGTACTATATTTTACCCATATTTTAGCTAAGTTTTGAGGACAAAATATACAATTCATGCACTTTTAGTCCTTTTTCCTGTAATTGAGCTAACAAACGTGATTAGCAAGTTTTCAGGTATAAATGATGCAGATTTCAGCATTTTATGGATAACTTGACGCCAAAGGAAGCTTCACGAAAGAAGGGAAGGAGAGCTTGGACGCCTAGGACCAAAAGTGACGCATGGGAAACCTGTCCCGGGCAAAAACAACATTTTCCAAGACTTTGGGGATCAGCGGTAACCTATTAGGATTTGGATAATGATGCAGTAATTTATTAGGATTAGGATAAGTACGCAGTAGCCTAGTAGGAATAGGATATATAAATACCCTATTTTGCTGGAGATTTTTATTATTCCCATCCATCCACCATCCATCCATCCATCAAAACAATTCTCCACCACCCTCATCCCTATTCGATCCTTTCCCTTTTTATTCATAGATTTGTTGTTGACATTATTATTCATCTATTATATTTTTAATTTTCACGACAAGAGAAAAGCTATTTTGCAAGGAATTCATGCCATAAGTGCTACCAAACATACTTCATGCAAGATCTTTATTTTGGTGTGATTATAATGTCTATTGTGATTTCCGTCGTACTCATGAATAACTAAACTTCTCTGTTGGGGTTATGGAAGCCTTATGAGCTACTGTCTATTTCTATGAGTTTGTGAATTCGTGACACGTATGCTGCTTATATCATTATTCTCTTCATCTTAAGTTAAATTCTTGTGGTTGCAAACACATAGGATACGCCAGTATAGCATTAACTTGTTCAAAAGAAAAGTTATATATCTGGAAAAGAGATAATGTCAAGGTAATAGGGTAGCAAACCTTATTAAAAAGTTAGTGTCGTAACTGGATTAACCTCTTGGAGAATTTGTACCATTAGATACGCTTTAAGCTCGAAAGAGTTAAAGTGAAATAGTCCTTCTTAGGTCGAAAGACGCTTGGATTTACCATAGAATACAATTATCTATAAGCACATGCATGTCTGAATTCCACATAACTCATAGCCAATAGAGACGTATAACTCATAAGGTGGACATAACCCCAACTCCCAATTCTCATTGATTAACATCTTACTAAACATTCTTCCTTTTTACTTTGCTATTCTCCGTTTTTACTTTGTTATTTTATTACACTATTTCACGCTACAAAATCCCCCCTTTTACGAGACTTTAACCAAAAGTCTACTAATCTTTGATTACTTAGTGACCAGCTATTCCCTGTGGGATTCAATACCCAACCCAGTTGGGTTCTATATTTGACAGCGACCGCTTACACTCTTACGAGAGCTGTAGTTTGAGCGTTATCAGTAGGTGGTGTAGAATTTATCTTGGATCTTATCTTAAGGTGTTATCCTACACAAGATAGCCTGGCTTTGATACCACTTGTTAAGAATTCGTGCCCTACTGATTATCTTATTTTTTCCTAACTATTACTTCTCGATGGAACGGGTTGTCTGACGTGTGTCAAGGAAACAGTAAGATAGAAAGTAAAGAAGATAATGATTTTTACGTGGAAAACACCCAGGTCAAAAAGGTGTAAAAAACCATGACCCGTACCTCCAAAGGATATAACCCCAACTTCACTAATAACTCTGAGCCTCAACAACGACTGATTAAAAAACTCTTATAACCAAAAAATAGGAATTATAAAATCTAATCCCTCTAACTCAACAACTAGGAATTATAAACTCTACTTCCTTTAAATCAACGACTAGTAATTATAAACTTTAATACCTAACTACACACACACCTCCCAAGGTATGCAATCATAAAGTCTGTCAGTTTTCTCCAACTCGACGACTAGCTCCTAATTCAGTTTATAACACATTGAAACTAATATTACAATAATAGTTTAATCACAATGAACAACTCTAAAAATCAACGCTAATACTCTTAGCTAGATTCTATACTTAGGACCAGGTTCTTCAATGTATTTCTTCAGTGATTAAGTAGCACTTCGTGAAGTCAATCTGTCGATTGTGCTTTTCTGCTTTGTAAGTGTGTGATTTACTCTAAATGATGCATCTTCTATTTGAATATATCTCTTCAAAGAGTTATTCTTTAATTCCAACTCCTCCTTTAATTAGAACTCTCATTATATAGAGTTCTACTTCAAGTGAGACTCCTTCTTCAACTCCAACTCTTGTCTCCTTAGTGTTGTAGTCAAACTTCTACTCTTTAAATCAACTTATTTTCAAGTATTTTACTTAACCCAACACTCTATTTTTCAATTGCTTAGAAAGTTTTTATTTCTTTGTGATGCACTAATAAAGTATTTGCATGAAAACGGATGGGTCAAAGTTTCTGGTATTTTTTTTGGTGGGGGGGGGGGGCGGGTTCTTGTACTATTTTTTGTAGTAGTATGGAAAACAAGAAAATATGGTCAGTATCAAAATTCTATTTGTAAGAAATAATTAAGTTTGTGCATTTGTAACGTTTATCTGGGCATGCCAAAAGTGGGGAAAAATAGCAAAGGGACATAGTAGCTTTTATCGAGACTTGACTTAAAGGTTCTTGTTTTATACTCTCTCCATCCCAATTTATGTGGCATTTATTTGAATTTTGAAATTCAAACAAGCTTATCTTTGACTGTTCTTTTTCATATATCATTTAAATACTTTGAAATATCAATTATTATGTCTTATAGCACTTTTTACGTTGTTTCCAAATATATAATTTTATTTCGAAAATTTGAAGATTTCATTTCCAAATTCATGGCTAAATTAAATTGTTTTAATCTCGAGAAACCCTGATAACGCTCAATCTATAGCTCTCGTAGGAGTGTAAAGCGGTCGTATTCCAATATAGAACCCAACTGGGTTGGGTATCGATCCCACAGGGAATAGCTTGGTTAACAAGTAAGCAAAGATTACTAGACTTTTAGTGCAAGCCTCATAAAAGAGGGGAGTTTAGTAGTGCAAGTAATGTAACCAAAATATTAAAGTAAAAACTGAAAATAGCAAAGTAAAAAGAAAGAATGTTTAGTACGATGTAAAACAATGAGAATTGAGAAGTTGGGGTTATGTCCACCTTATGAGTTGTACGTCTCTATTGGCTATGAGTTGTGTAGAATTCAGACATGTATGTGCTTATACAGAATTGTATTCGATGGTAAATCCAAGCGTCTTTCGACCTCAACAAGGACTATTTCACTTTAACTCTTTCAAGCGTAAAGCATGTCTAATGGTACAAATTCTCCAAGAGGTTAATCCAGTTACGACACTAACTTTTTAATAGGGGATGGGACCCTATTACCTTGACATTATCTCTTTTCCAGACATATAACTTTTCTTTTGAACAAGTTAATGCTATACTGGCGTTATTCTATGCGTCTGCAGCCACAAGAATTTGCATTAAGATGAAGAGAATAATGATATAAGCAACACACGTGTCACAAATTCACAAACTCATAGCCTTAGATAGTATCTCATAAGGCTTCCATAACCCCAACAGAGAAGTTTAGTTACCCATGAGTGCGAAGGAAATCACAATTGACATTGTTATTATACCACAATAAAGATCTCGTTAGGTATAGGGTGGTAGGCATTAGGCGTGACTTCTTTGCTAAGTAACGTTTCTCTTGTTGCGGAAATTAAGAATTGAATAGATGAATAGAAGAAGAATAAAAAGTAGAATTAATGGAATAAAGTAGTAGTGAATGAATTGTAAGTAATGGAGGAATGAATAAAAATCTCTATCAAAATAGGGTATTTATAACACCCATATCCTATTCCTACTAAGCTACTGCATTACTTAACCCATTCCTACTGGGTTACTGCATCATTATCCTAATCCTAATAAATTACTGCATTATTATCCTAATCCTTATAAGTTACTACTAGTCCCCAAAGTCTTCAGAATTGCTGTTTTTGCCCGGGACAGGTTTTCCATGCGTCACTTTTGGTCCTTGGCATCCAAGCTTTCCCTTCCTTCTTTCGTGAATCTTTCTTTGGCGTCAACTTATCCATAAAATGCTGAATTCTGCATCATTTATACCTGAAAACTTGCTAATCATGTTCGTTAGCTCACTTACAAGAAAAAGGACTAAAAGTGCATGAATTATATAATTTGTCCTCAAAACTTAGCTAAAATATGGGTAAAATATAGCACTATAGGCGTGTAAATTCGTCTATCATCAACACCCCACACTTAAAGCTTTGTTCGTCCTCGAACAAACTATCATGTCCATCTAAACATCAACTTAGGGTTTCACAGTAACAACACAAAATATTCGTCAAGACAAGCATAACAATCATTAACAAAGAGTAGTTTTCTGCTCATTAGTAGAAACAATTCAACCTCCAACATAGACTCGTGATGGTGGTTAATTCACATTCAATGGTTAAGGTACAATGAATCATACACGACTACCCAAAACTCATCAACCATGTGTGTCTGACAATATATTACCCATAATCACTCACAAGTATAGCATCTTTTTCAAACATGGGTATAAAAGTATCCTTGCTCTCGCTCTCACAAAGAATTCATATGCTGCAACTGATGACCATAGGCTTGCCCTTAGTGTAATGCTCCACTAACTGTCAGAATGCTAATCTTAGGATCAAATAGGTCTTTTGATGGTTGTAATGTAAGCTAAGGGACGGGTAGGACTATTTTGGCCATAAATAGTGACTATGTTCCTAAGAACTTTAATACATCACATTATGCCATTAATACTTTCTTTACAAACAACCTTTCTACTTTCTTTTATTCTACCACCCCTTTTTTCCACCTTTGTTTTTCAATTTTAAACATAACTAACTTTTCAGTTTTCCTTTCCCCCTTTTTTTTTCTTTTCATAACGCGTCTTATGATAGCAATTCTTTTTCATAACAAATTCAAGCACCATTAAATTCTAAAGCATCATACTCGCCCAATTTCCTCTTATTTTGTCACATGACTTTACACTTTAAAGAACTAAGGAATTTGGATCAAATTATGGTTTGAAAAAAATGGATTAGGCTTACATATGATGTTGTCAAAGAAAATAGGCTAAAGGCTCAAAGGGGTTATCTAGGATTATGTCCATGGGTAGATATAATGAAGGTAAAAAATCATAGGTTTCCAAAAAATGCCTAAATTATCTCCTAAACTTACACTCTTTATTTTCTCTTTACATACATACCAGGCAAGTTCTAGCATTAGCCACAAACACAGAATATACTATATCCTCACACACACAAGGCACATGGTCGACTTTATTGGGAGTAGCATAGACTCTTGACCCAACAGATGAAGGAATTGAACCACAAAATATCACATAGTGAGTCATAATTAGAGCCTAAACGTCTCAATAGTCATGATTTTAGCACAAACTCTTGTCATAATCTCATGCTGCCTATTAGAATAATTTCATGCGAAGTTAAGTTAAAAAAAATTTAACTACGAATAAAAAATTAAGAAAACAAAAATAAATAAGCAAATGCAGATAAAGAAGTATATCATGCAAGTACCAGCACCCCACACTTAGATGGGACACACTGCCCTCAGTGGAAAATAAATAAGAAGAACCTGGTTAGTCGGACTCATCCTTTATGTCTGGGGTCATACCCCCTTCATCGAAATCATCATCAGAGTCGTCATCTTCAGAAGTTCCTCATAAGTACCCCACTTGTTTCCAAGAGTGTGTCGAGGTATTTCCAGCACGGAGGATTCACCTTGCTCTTTTCTTCCTCTTTTCTGGCCTCTTTGTGAAGTGGTTGCTTTTCTTGTCTTTCGGTGCCATTGTACCTGAGATCTCAATAGAGTCATGTTAGCTTCATATCGGAAGATTAAATCAACAAACGGACAATAATGGCACTACCCCACACATAATTTGTTTACACAAGCTAATTAAGTGAATGATGTCGATTACTCAGACTTCATCGATATACATTTAGGTGATATGTTGTAACAATATAATCAGTGCAATCATACTTCTTGTAATCTTGGCAATACTTTCATGTTTGATATGTCAAGACTACTACATAGAGATTGAATCAAGGTATAGTATCTAGAAATAATTGCAACCTCATATGTTGGTAGTCAACCTTAATTCTCATCTCGATGAACAAGTCATTCCAACATGTAAGCTTTCTATTGACAAGATTATGAAATTTTCGTGACCATGTCAATTCCGTAAAAGTATGATAGTGTATAATAATCAAATTCAAGTTGGAAACAAGTTAAGATCATCGTTACGTATATGTTCACTCACTTGGATGTATCACACCAATTCAAACACATTCACATCACCAATACTTCTTCAAGAATTCAACAATTCATAATAGATGTAGTAACGTAGTACTTACAGAATATAAATGAAGAACAAAGTAATACATACTTGATTGATGCCTTTGGATGATGTTCTTGTGAAGAAAAAGAGCAAAAGGAAAATTTTTGAGAGGATTTGGAGGCTATAGGCAGCGCATAAGCTAGGTTTCCAATGTATTTTTTGGTTCATGACTAAGTCTCATTTATATAGGAAAAGGTTGGGTCGGGTTTTGACCCATTTAAAATTGGATTTGGAGACCAAAAGTGACCATAGGCGGCGCCTTTAGCTTTGCCTATGCTTGGCATAGGCGGCGCCTATTGCAAAGCCTTTAGTGACCATAGGCGGCGCCTATTGCAAAGCCTTTAGTGACCATAGGTGGCGCCTTTAGCATGGCATATGACATTCAGAGACAAAAAGCATTGGCATAGGCGGCGCCTATCCTATGGCATACTTGGGCATGGGCGGCGCCTATGCTATGGCACACTAGATTCCGAGACCTTAGGCCATAGTATAGGCCTTGCCTTGTTCGTGGCCTAGTTTTACCTAGGCCTAGCCTTATTCGATGCCTATATTTGCATAAGCAATGCCCAATCCATAGCCTTTTGCTTCTTCATTCCTAACTTACCACCTTGAACATGTAATACGTCCAACTCAAAATTTGAAACCAATCTCCTCCGTTATACCTCTTGCACCTATATTCACTCAAAAACAACAAAAATGATTAGAATGATGGGTTGCCTCCCATCAAGCGCCTTAGTTTTGGTTGTGGCACGACTCTTCTTTTTGGATTTTTATTTATCAAAAGCAAACACGTAATAGAACGTAAGAAAGACAAAAATGAAAAATGCTAGGTTGCCTCCCATCTAGCGCTTGATTTATTGTCGCGACACGACATAACTATCTCGATTACTTAGACTTCATGGAGATAGATGGTGGATCATTTTATGAATGGATTCAGACGACAATGAGGCTTACTTGTAGGCATGCAATCTTCTTCGAGATGACCCTTGTGCATGCCTATCCCGGGAGGGATACCAATTATATCATCAATAGTCCAACCCATGGCTCTCTTGTATCTATTCAGAGCAGAGATTAGTGCCTATATGTGATGTTCACTGAAATCATCAACCATACTTACTGGTAGTGTATTTCCACTTCCCACGTAGGCAAACTTTAAATAATTGGGGAGCTCTTTCGATTCTAACTCTGGTGGCTCTTCAATGGAAGACTTCACTGTTGGTGAAGGTTGATTCTTAAGATCAAGGTCCGGCCGTTTAGGAGTATGAGAATAGGACTCTATTTCTGTTAGAGCACCCATAAGTTCTTTATAATCTTCATCGTCCTCATGCTCAACATTCAGTGGTGCAGCAGACAAAGGCTCAACACTAAGCTGTTTCTCTACAGATAATGCTTTCTTATCCTCATAATGACAATCAGCCATAGAGAACACATCCATATCGCTGGGCTGCTTCATTTCTTTGCATATATCAAAGCGGAACACTTCGTTTTTCAGTCTAAATAAAAGCTCATTAGCTCTCATGTCAATAAGCACACTTCCTGTTGCAAGGAAAGGACCTCCCAAGATTATGGGAAATTCATAGTCCGCCTCACAATCCAGAATAACAAAGTCTGCTGGAAAGATGAATGAAGAAACCTTCACAAACACATCATTCAAGATACCCACAGGTCGTTTTATCGACCTATCAGCCATCACGAGCCTCATATTGGTTGGTGTCGGGTCACCAAACCCCAACTTTCTATAGATGGATAGTTGCATCAAATTGATGCTTGCTCCCAAATCGCACAATGCCTTACCAAAATTCATAGATTCAACCGTGCACGGAATAGTGAAAGCACCGGGGTCAACCTTCTTCTGAACTAGTGATCGGGTAGTGATTGCGCTGCAGTGATAAACAGTATCGTTCAACTCATAGCTTACTGCTCGCTTCTTTGTCCAAAGATCCTTCATAAATTTTGCATACCCAGGCATTTGTTCTAGTCCCTCTACCAACGGAACATTAATGGTCAGCTGCTTTTACATATTCCTGAATTTGCTGAACTTTGTATCATCCGCAATCTTCTTCAATCTTTGAGGAAAAGGTGGTGGTGGATAAGGAATTGTTTTCTCCACGGCTTTCTTCTCCTCTTGATTACATTTTTTAGCCTTTTCAGGCTGCAATGTACTTGGTGTGACGTCATGGACATCGTGATCAGCTTCTGCGGCGTCCTGACCATTAGCCTTATCATCAATGTCCGCTACCTCATCAACCACTTGCTTGCCTTTGGATGAAGTTTCCAGCACCTTACCACTTCGTGTAGTAATAGCCATGCATGATCCATCGTTTCTTGGATTTTGCACAGTGTCTCTAGGTAAAGTGTCAGCCTTTCTTTGTTTGAGTGCTGCTAAAAGTTGGTTCAATTACTGCTCTATTTTCTTGATTGAAGTGGAATGTGAGTCAACCAATTGCTTCATTGAGGACAAATCATTGATTACCTCCGTTACTCCCGCGCTGGTTGCTTCCACTCCTTTGAACAGTTTAGCCATCATGTCTTCCATACTTCCAAAACTACATGTGGTGGCGTTACGTCTTCCAGGGGGGACGTACAAACCACTATTGTCATTCTTGTTCTTGCAACTACCTTGGTCCTTGATTCCAGGTTTATCATAATAGTTACGACCTTGGTTTCCTTGGGTATTACCTCGGAAACCCCCTGATTGTTCAAGTAGTTGGCTTCTTTCTCGGAATCGGATTTCTCTCTTCCTTTTGATGCAGCAACTTTGACTTTTTTAGTCTTCCCTGATAATAGATGCTTTGTAAGAAGATCCATCTGCATTTTTATGTGAGCCATGTCTTGGTCACGATCCTCTTGTCTTCGCCTCTGCTCTGAAGTCATGCCAACAGATACAGTAGTGCTTGCTACCTCAGAATCCCTAGTATACCAAGCTCTACTTTGCTTTGTCATCCGGTCTAGCATATCGCTTGCCTGCATAAAGGTGAGGTCCATAAATGATCCCCCTATTGCATTATCTACCACTGGCTTAGTCACAGAATTCAATGATCTGTATAATATCTCTATCAAGTGGAAATTGGTAATATGGTGATTTGGGCACCGCATAAGCTTCGTCTTGAACCTCTCCCATGTTTCGTGGAGAGCTTCAGTTGGAAGCTGTCGAAAATTGGTGATCTCATCTCTCTCAACTGTGCTCTTTTGGATGGCAGAAAGAATCTTTCTAGGAAAGAGTCTTTCCATTGCCTCCAATTAGTAATAGAATCAGGAGTTAGCCCATTCATCCATAGAGTTTCCGCCCCAGACAGAGACAATGGAAATAAGCGTAATCGAATTGCATTCTGACCAACGCCGGGATTGTTAAATGACTTACATGTAGAAATAAAGTTGATCAGATGCATATTCGGATCATCGCCTGCTAGTCCACCAAATAATCCCTTGAGTTGCAAAAGCTTAATCATGGTGCTAGTGATATTGAACTTTGCTCCAGGTGCCAAGGGTGGCAGAATAATGCCTCCTGTGGCACCAGCTTCATCTAAATCGTCATTATTGTCATCAAAAGGAATCTGCACAGCTCGTCGATCAGGCCTCAATCGCGCTTCACGATCGATCCTCTAAATGGGTGTCGCCACCTCAGTAATATGCCGTGGGTTTAGTAGCTCCTCATCGCCCAGGTCCTCATCATCAGGATTTGCTGCACGACCTGGGTTATCAATATTCTGTTGATGCACTTGAGCAGCTGCTAATGCAGCTAACCTAGACTGCTCCTGTTGAGCAGCCATTCTTTCTATGTCACGTTGTGCATCCATTCTGTCAACGGAACCTGAATAAAACAAAAACAACAACTAAAAGTAAAAGTATGAGAATCTTTGACCAAAGGGTCTAGTAACTATCACATTGATAACGCTCAATCTACAACTCTCATAGGAGTGTAAAGCGGTCGTAGTCAAATATAGTATCCAACTGGGTTGGGTATCGATCCCACGGGGAATAGCTTGGTCAACAAGTAAGCAAAGATTACTAGACTTTTAGTGCAAGCCTCATAAAAGGGGGAGTTTTGTAGTGCAAGTAATGTAACCAAAATATTAAAGTAAAAACTGAAAATAACAAAGTAAAAAGAAAGAATGTTTAGTACGATGTAAAACAATGAGAATTTAGAACTTGGGGTTATGTCCACCTTATGAGTTGTACGTCTCTATTGGCTATGAGTTGTGAGGAATTCAAACATGTATGTGCTTATAGAGAATTGTATTCGATGGTAAATCAAAGCGTCTTTCTACCTCAACAAGGACTATTTCACTTTAACTCTTTCGAGCTTTAAGTGTGTCTAACGTTACAAATTCTCCAAGAGGTTAATCCAGTTATGGCACTAACTTTTTAATAGGGGATGGGACCCTATTACCTTGACATTATCTCTTTTCCAGACATATAACTTTTCTTTCGAACAAGTTAATTCTATACTGGCGTTATTCTATGCGTCTGCAGCCACAAGAATTTGCATTAAGATAAAGAGAATAATGATATAAGCAACATACGTGTCACAAATTCACAAACTCATAGCCTTAGATAGTATCTCATAAGGCTTCCATAACACCAACAGAGAAGTTTAGTTACCCATGAGTGCGAAGGAAATAACAATCGACATTGTTATTATACCACAATAAAGATATCGTTAGGTATAGGGTGGTAGGCGTTAGGAGTGACTTCTTTGCTAAGTAACGTTTCTCTTGTTGCATAAATTAAGAATTGAATAGATGAATAGAAGAAGAATAAAAAGTAGAATTAATGGAATAAAGTAGTAGTGAATGAATTGTAACTAATGGCGGAATGAATAAAAATCTCTAGCAAAATAGGGTATTTATAACACCCATATCCTATTCCTACTAAGCTACTGCATTACTTAACCCATTCCTACTGGGTTACTGCATCATTATCCTAATCTTAATAAATTACTGCATTATTATCCTAATCCTAATAAGTTACTGCTAGTCCCCAAAGTCTGCAGAATTGTTGTTTTTCCCCGGGACAGGTTTTCCATGCGTCACTTTTGGTCCTTGGCATCCAAGCTTTCCCTTCCTTCTTTCGTGAAGCTTTCTTTGGCGTCAAGTTATCCATAAAATGCTGAATTCTGCATCATTTATACCTGAAAACTTGCTAATCATGTTCGTTAGCTCACTTACAGGAAAAAGGACTAAAAGTGCATGAATTATATAATTTGTCCTCAAAACATAGCAACAATATGGGTAAAATATAGCACTATAGGCGTGTAAATTCGCCTATCATCAAGCCCAGTCTCTACCTATTTCACATGGAGTATATGATCAATACAGAGATGTGAGTGAGGAGCCCAACAGTGATGAAAGTGATGAGGATTATTAATGTTAGGATTTTTTCCCTATTTTCTTATCAAAATCAAGTTTTATTTTTCTTGGATGCAAAATAAAAGTTACCATAATTACTTTTACTTTCTTGGAGAAAATGTTTTGGAACTCTATAAATAGAAGACCCCCTTCTCATACCATAACACAGTAGCATCCATAATGTAGTCATTTAAAAGTCTTGTTTAGGGGGAGATTTTCTCTCAATAGGTTTTATGTTTTGGCAATATTAATATTTAATATATAGGCCATTTGACCAAACCATATTAATAGTATATTTTTACTATAGTTTTTTTGTCATCTAATTTATCATGTCTACTATTTGCAAACTTTAAGCTTTGACATGACGCCCTCTCGATTTCGAACCCAACAAGTGGTATCAGAGCCTATGGTTCAAAGATTATGTGGTTTGGTGAAACGAGGTTGAAGACAAGTTCAAGATGGTTAAAATCAAAGTTGCAACCAATTTGATGATAATGAAGATATTTTGTCAAAATAAAACTACATGTGGAGATAATTGTCAATCATATTTTCAATAATCTAGCTATCACATATTTAAAAAGAAAGCTCTGTTTTAACCCTGTAAAGGACTCCAATGTTTTTAACCCTAAAGGGCTTATATATTTTTAACCGAAAAGGTCTCCATTTTTAAGAATGACAAAAGCAGAGATATATGAAGATTGTGTGAAGAATCAAAATCATACATGTGAGGTGAAGAAGGAAAATCAAGTGTAGAAAATCAAGCCAAAAGGTGGAGATTTGATCAAACCATATTAATATTATGTTTTTATTATATTTTTTTTTGTCATCTAATTTATCATCTCTACTATTTGCAAACTTTAAGCTTCCGCATGAGGCTCTCACAATTTTGAACCAAACCATTAAGTGGTTAATGGACCTCCACATTGTTAAAGTTGAGTGTTGTGTTAGATAATCTAAACTATGTACTCTATGGTTGTTTATTTAAATTATTAAGTGTTTTTGAAAGCATTAGAACTTTGAAGTAGTCTAATCAATAGTATTATATAAATAACTTGAATTCTATGTTCTTTTGTTCAATTTCAAGGATACTTTAAAGTTGATTTTAATTTAGTGTTCAATGGATTAGTACTTGTGTATGTTGTAGTTTGATTGATTGGTGGGACCTCTTGGAGCTCGATTTAGTTATTAGATTGTATATACTATTGAATTGAATTAAAATGATAGGTATATGTAAAAGTTGTTATTGCCATCTATTTTTCATAGAAAAGTGACCTCATGAGGTCACTATTTTGCATTTTCATTTTTCAAGAAATGAACAAAAGCGACCTCACGAGGTCTCTTTTTCGCAATTTTATTATTTAGTCACTCAAACAAGAGACTGCAAGTGGTCGCTTGTGTTTTAAATAAATATTTATGACCAAAAATAAAGAAATAATAGTAACCTTATGAGTCTTTTAATTAAAAAATATTTAAAAAATAAAATCAAATAGAGACCTTAATGACGTCTCCTTTAATAAAACAATAATAATTATTAAAAAATAGTTTAGCGAGCTCATGAGGTATATTTCTAGAAAATTTTAAAAAAAAATCTAATGACCTCGTGAGGTTACTTTCAAATGACCTCATGAGGTCTCTTACAAAAAGCGATTTATCTTTTAGAAACTATCAGGTCGCTTTTGAAGTCTCTTTTTCAGGGAAAGAGACCTCATGAGTTCTCTTTTTTATGTCTCTTTTTACATTATTTTTAGTAGTGACTATAGTAAAATTTCTTTTTTTTCCTTTCACCGTTATCATCTCAAGAATCAAAGACGTAAAAAATTAATAATCTATTTTATGGTATTCTTAATTTTTCGTTTATAGCAATAGTTTTACGAAAAGCAACAATAATTTGTATTTGTGAGCAACTGAAATATATCCACTTACATAATTATAGTGAAACACATTATATCCACTGACACAATAAATGTATCTATAGATAAACAATATCTTTGTAGCGGAATATATTGTATTTTCACAAATTGATACTAATGAAATGCATTATATTCATGCACATACACTAGCTCTAACTAATTATATCCACGTGAAATAATATGTATATTCCTTACGTATTAGTTATTAAAGCTCGAGCTATCACCATATTATATGTTGTCTGAATTACTGCTATTTTGAATAAATTATAGCCTTAATTTATTTTTTTCACATAATTTCTACATAATTGTATTAGTGTTGGAATTCAGCATTCGTCACGACCCGAACTAGGGCCTGGCCGTGACGAACATCTCGAACCATGAAGGCCCGGACGTCCCACTCTATCTGATCTACTAATCATGCCCAACATTTATATAATAAAAGAAAATGCAGAATTATAATCTAATATGGAAACATGGTCATACTCTGGATTCAGTTTAACCATACAGAATGAAATCTGAAATCAACTAAACAATTTCGGAAACAAATTTTAAAATATCTACTACATGATCTAAAGATAACTGTCTAAAAATATGGGACAAGGCCCACAGTAGAACAAAACAAAGGAATAACATAATCTAAAATGACAGGCCTTCTATAACAAAGAAGGCTCACCACTACATAGATCACTTCTCCCTCGATACTCTACGGATTAGCCGGACCCCTAGACTGAGCCTCCGAACCTGGGAGGTTGGGGTCAATACAATTGTACTAGTACGTAGAACAAATCCAAAATAACAATTTATATTCAACATATATGAGATCAATTTAAAACATTTCATAAACATATCATATAGTAAGAAATCTCATGCGTATTCCTGAAAGACTCTGTAAAATTATCTAAACTCTGTGACACTCTTTATTTTATTTCTGCGCTAGGTGGTATACCCTACAACTCTGAAATTCCATAGGCTATATGGAATCCTCCATTAACTCAGCGAGGAAGCCCCCAACCAAAGTGTGCCGCAATAGTTAGAGTCTCTGACTCTTCTATACCTCACGGTGATCGCCAGTGTAAAATAATAAACCCGGATCGACAAATCACGGTTTTAGGTTAAGAGTTACTTGCACTCAAACCTTCTTTGGGTAACCAATTTTAACTCTTTAAGCCCAATTTTAACTCTTTAAAACATGCATTCTCTGAAATCAAACTCAGAAAAACATACTCTGTTATGGAATACAAACTTATGGTATCGTCATACCATTGACTTGCAAGTCACATCTTTGAGCCATTATTGGCATATCACACTCTCTATTTCCAAAACATAAATTCGAGACCATCATATCAATAAATCATTTTAAAGAAGTCTTTCTTTAAAACTCATATAAACACATATATGAAACTCTCTTTGTCAAACTTTCAATGATGCAAGGTGGCTATGTCAAAGCTCTTAATCTCATTCAAATCTTTCTCTATTAATAAAATATATTTACATCAAGAAACTCCCTCTCATAAATCCCTAAATCATTCTCAAAATACTATGGTATTTGAGTAAACTATTTTCAAGCCGTGAATCAGGCATTTCAATCAATCAGCATAAGATCATAAACATAAGGTTACCACAAGAGAGGGATTTTCATTATTTGTTCTCTCAAACAAATCTTCAATTTCAAGTTTCATACATATACTTATATGTGTAAATCAATTTAAGGGGATAAGGCCTAAAGGTCAAAACAAAAATATCATTAAACATGTATAAGCATAATAAAATCATGGATCTCAAAACCCCTTTAAAGAATTCATGCTTGATGATTTTTAAAATCATAATTGGGTATTTTCAACAAGTCCGTGTAGTTTTAGGATAAATCCCACGTACCTTGAATTATTAACTTAGTTGCCAATTCTTGAAGCCTACGGTTTGGGGATTCCAAGTCTTCACTCAGTTTCAAAAACCCACGATCGAACCTTGAGTTAATTGAGTTCTTAGTTTGAAACCGTATATAGTGTTCTTGTGATTTTTTGAAGAAAGTATGAATAATGTGGTCACTTGTGAGTATAATCCCATGTTTAAGCTAATACGGGAGGGGGGGGGGTTGAAAATAACTAATATGTCCTTAATGAGATGGAATAAAATATAACTGGGAGCCCGATTTTATGGCCCACCGCGATGTGCCACAATCGCGGTTCCTCACTGAAAATTGACGAATGGGATTCTTGGGGTCACTATGACGTGGAGCCATTGCGTTGTCCCACTGGTTGGGACCTGGAACTTTAGTGCGAGGCACCACAATCGTGCTAGGCTACTGGAATTTGACAATTGTTAAATAGACCCCCTCCGCGACACGCCAAGCACCAAAAATAATGGTGTTTTTTTTACTATGACTTAAATTATCCATAATTTCTTGCTCGAGTAACGGATTTGGGCGAATCTTAAATCCGCGGAAAGCTTATCATATTTTCTATGTGATGAAAAGTAGAAATTAGGAAAATTATATACATGGTTTAAAATTTACTCACTTTGGAAGTCAAAATAAATGAGACTAATGCATGGACGATTTGGTGAGGTGTTACATTATCCCTCCTTGGGATCATTCGTCCCCGAATGATGGCATGGGGCACAGACAAATACGATTACCAGTATATTAACGACATGGAAAGAGTAGGAAAAAGATCATACCTTTCGTCTCATCATTCACCAGATCAAATAGATTTGGGTACCTTGCTCTCATGTCCTCTTTTGATTCCCAAGTTGCTTCTTCAACTTTCTAATTTCTCCATAACACCTTAACCAAAACTATCTCTTTTCTCCTCAACTTCTGGAATTGACAATCTAAGATTGCAATAGGCTCTTCTTCATAAGATAGGGAGTCTGACACTCTGATCTCTTCTACGGGTAACACTAAAGAGTAGTTGCCAATACACTTCTTTATTATGGATACATGAAACCCCGGGTGAACAAAACCCAAAGTGGGATGGACCTAATCTGTCTATGTATTCTGATCAATAGGACGATGGGGAGGCATGATTGTTTTTCTAAAACACAAGATACCATTGATTTTCGGACAATTCAGACTCTGAAGTACGAACTAAACCACAAAGAAAAGAACCATTCCTAAATTCCTAGTAGCCTTAATCTTATAAGTGTGGAACTCTACACACCCATAAACAAGACTCTACCCGACGTGATTTTGCAGACACCCTGGGACCATGAACTGTGCTCTGATACCAAGTTTGTCACGACCGGAACTAGGGCCTGGCCGTGATGGACATCCCGAACCATAAAGGCTCGGATGTCCTAATCTACCTAATCTGATAATCATGCACAACATTTATATAATAAAAGAAAATACGGAATTATAATCTAATACAAAAATATGGTCATACTCTTGATTCAGTTTAACCATACGGAATGAAATCCGAAATCAACTAAGAAACTTCTGGAACAGTCTATGAAATCTCTACTACATGATCTAAAGATAACTGTCTAAAAATATGGGACAAGGCCCACAGTAGAACAAAACAATGGAATAACATAATCTAAAATGACAGGCCTTCTATAACAAAGAAGGCTCACCACTACATAGATCACTTCTCCCTCGATACTCTACTGATTAGATGGACGCCTATACTAAAGCTTCGAACCTGGGAGGTAGGGAGTCAATACAATTGTACTGGTACGTAGAACAAATTTAAAATAATAATTTATATTCAACATATATCGGAGCAATTTAAAACATTTCATAAACATATCATATAGTAAGAAATCTCATGGGCATTTCTGAAAGAATCTGTAAAATCATCTAAACTCTGTGACACTCTTTGTTTTACTTCTGCGCTAGGTGGTATACCCTACAACTCTAAAATTCCATGGGCTATATGGAATCCACCATTGACTCGGCGGGGAAACCCCTAACCCAAGTGTGTCGCAAGGGTTGGAGTCTCTGAGTCTGCTACACCACATGGACGTCGCCAGCATAAAATAATATACCCAGATTGGCAAGTCACGATTTTAGGTTAAGAGTTACTTGAACTCAAACCTTTTTTGGGTAACCACCTAACCCTCTTTAAGCCCAGTTTTAACTCTTTAAAACATGCATTCTCAGAAATCAAACTCTAAAAAGCATACTCTCTTATGGCATACATACTTATGGCATTGTCATACCATTGACTTGCAAGTCACATCTCTAAGGCATTGTTGGCATATTACACTCTCTGTTTCGAAAATATAAATTTGGGACCACCATATCAATAAATCATTTCAAAGAACTCTTTATTTAAAACTCATGAACACATATATGCAACTCTCTTTGTCAAACTTTCAATGATACAAGGTGGCCATGTCGAAGCTCTTGATCTCATACAAATCTTTCTCTTTTAATAAAATATATTTACATCAAGAAACTCCCTCTCATAAATTTATAAATCATGCTCAAAATACTATGGTATTTGAGTAAACTATTTTCAAGCCGTGAATCATTCATTTCAATCAATCACCATAAGATCATAAACATAAGGTTATCACAATAGAGGGATTTTCATTATTTGTGCTCTCAAACAAATCTTCAATTTCAAGTTTCATACATATACTTATATGTGTAAATCAATTTAAGGGGATAAGGCCTAAAGTCCAAAACAACAATATCATTAAACATGTATAAAGCATAATAAAATCATGGATCTAAAAAACCCTTTAACGAATTCATGCTTGATGATTTTTAAAATCATAATTAGGTATTTTCAACAAGCCCATGTAGTTTCAGGATAAACCCCACGTACCTTGAATTATAAAACTAGTGACTGATTCTTGAAGCCTACGATTAGGGAATTCTAAATCTTCACTTAGTTTAGAAATCCCATGGTTGAATCTTGAGTTAATTAGATTTTTAGTTTGAAACCCTAGAGAGTATTCTTCTGAATTTTTGAAGAAAGTATGAATAATGTGGTCACTTGAGAGTATAATCTCGTGTTTAAGCTGATAAGGGGTGGAAAATACCTAATATGTGCTTAATGAAATGGAATAAAATATAACTAGGAGCTCGATTTCATGAGCCACAGTGATGTGCGCCAATCGCGGTGGCTCACTGAAAATTGATGAATGGGATTCTTGGGGTCATCGAGATGCGGAGCCACCGCATTGTCCTATCGGTTAGGACCTGGAACTTCAGTGCGACGCGCCACAATCACGCTAGGCTACTGGAATTTGATAATTGTTAAATAGACCCCGTCCGCGATGCGCCAAGCATCAAAATGACGTTTTTTTACTAGGACTTAAATTAGCCATAATTTCTTGCCCGGATATCAGATTTAGGCGAATCTTAAATCAGCGGAAAGCTTATCAAAATTCCCATGTGATGAAAATTCAAAATTAGGATAATTATATACATGGTTTAAAATTACTCACTTTGGATGTCAAAATAAATGAGACTAATGCATGGACGATATGGCGGGGTGTTACAATATTTTATATTTTCTAAGAAGTCTGTAGAGTTAGTGTAACATATTGCCATATAGAGCGGTAGAGTCAAATTTCCATTGAAGCGGTTCATAAGTAAATATACGAACTAGTCATAGGGGGTTCAACATCTACTCTATATACATAAAAATGTAGGAAAAGGACACTCTATACCACTTTTTAAAACAAATAGTCCAAGTTTGAAAACTTTCCAAAAAGTGACCAGTCGGATATACTATTTCTCCTTTATAGACATTTCCTAATTTGGGTCATTTTGGCATATGTAGTCCATGTTCAGTCCATATACAATAGTGATACAGTCTATATACAATACTGATGCAAGATTCAACTTGGGCAATTCGGCCCTTTAAAAAATATTTGAAATTTTTTTTGCTATAAATTTTTTAACTGATGTGATATTTGTTTTTTTATTGCTTAGAAATAATAATTAAATTATATAAAAATGATATAATTTCTAAATAGAAAATGTATCTATATAAGTTATATGTATAGAAATTGTATAGTTTTATCAAATATCTATATGTATAAAATATACATAAAAATATACATAGAAAGTGTATGAAAATTATATAATTGTTGTATAAAACGTGTTAAAAAAATATACATTTATTGTATAAATTGTGTACCAAAACTGTATAATTTCCGTACAGAATATTTATATGTACAAGATTTGTATAGAAACTATATAGAAGGTGTGTGGAAACGATATAGAACAAGCCAGTAAATTAAAAGGGCTAGAAAGTGAAATTTAAATTTCATGTCCACTTTCATGAAAATAGTTTAATTTAAAATGTCGTTGGTGTACTTTCCCCTTTTATATCACTTTATAAATTTTAGTTGATAGTTAACAGATAAAATATCTAATGTATCAACATAAATAGTATAAGATATATATTAAAAAGAAAATAAAATTTAAGATTAAAATAATTTTAAAATAAATTTTAGTAAAACAAGCATTCTGAGGATGTTACTGATCTAAACACGCATTAACATAAAAATACACATTGAGAACTAAGACATTCATAGGTAAATATGTTTGAATCTCTTAACTTATACTTTTTATTTTTAAATTTTCTGTTAAAAGATAGTAAAACGACATAACTAGTCAAAACTTAGATACATGTTGCATAATTATTGGGAAAATATGGGATATTTTATTCAACAACAACATATTCAATAAATTACTACCAAATAGGATCTGAAGAAGGTAACTCTATGCAGTCCATACCACTATCTCAAATGTGAGATAACATCGGACATTTTATACTTACACCAAAACAACCCCTAAACCTAATAATTTTCTTACTCCCTCAGCCGTCACCCTTTCCCTTGATTTCCTCTTTCTTCGCTCTTTTAACCACCATCATCTGCCTCCACATCTTCGTCCACCATTGGTTATTTAATACTTACACCAAATATCTCCTAAACCTATTAATTTTCTTACTCCCTCAGCCACCACCCTCTCTGATCTCTTGATCACCTTTTTCTTCTCTCTATCAATTACCATTACCCACCTCCCATGCTCCACATCTCTTCTCATTATCATTATTTTATACCTACACCAAAACAACCCCTAAACCTATTAATTTTCTTTACTCCCTCAGCCACCACCCTCTCTGATCCCTTGATCTCCTCTTTCTTCTCTCATTCAACAACCATCGTCCGCCTTCACATCTCCGCACACCATATCGGTTATTTAATACTTACACCAAAACATCTCTTAAACCAAAGAATTATCTTACTCCCCCAGCCGCCAACCTCTTTGATCCCTTGATCTCCTCTTTCTTCTCTCTATTAACCACCATCGCCCGCTTTCACATCTCCGTCCACCATTTATTATTTTATACTTATGCCAAAACAACACCTAAACCTAAGAATTTTCGTACTCCCTCATCTGATTTCCTCGCCGATCCCTTGATGTTTCTTCTCTTTCAACCACCAAACACTTGCCTCCACATCTCCAACGAACATCATTTATTTTATAATTTCACCAAAACAACCCCTAAACCTAATAATTTTCTTTACTCCCTCATCCATCACCTTCTCCCTTGATATCCTCTTTCTTCTATCTTTCAAGCACCATTGCCCACCTCCACATCTCCGTCCACCATCATTTATTTTATAGTTACACCAAAACAATCCCTAAGTCAAATAATTTTCTCACTCCCTCAGCCGCAACCCTTTTCTTTGATCTCCTTTTTCTTTTTTCTTTCATCCCCCATTGCCCCCCTATGCATCTCTGTCTACATCTCATTTTTTCCTTAGAAGTCTAGTTTTGTCATTATTTTAACCACCTTACCCCACCCCGGCCTGTTAAATTCAATCCACTAACTCAAGCTCTTTCCCAAACCTACCCACCAGAATAGCCCCATGTTACTATCTAAACTCAAACTCTTCATAGCCACTTCATGTTACATGAAATAAAAATCAAATAAAAAGTCCAAAGATTAGTTTGAAAAGGAATACAATATAGGAGTTTTAAGGTTCGTTTGACTTTTTGGTTAGGGTTTCGGATCAGCATTCTGTTGTCGTTCAATTTTTCTGTCAAATTTCAATCACCTAGACATGGACATTGCTTGAAATAGAAATATAAAACAAGATTTCAATATCTATCTGATAATGATTTGATATTGCACTTGCCGATCAACACATTAATTTTACCATGAAGAGAATTAATTGTTATTTTGGAAGATATGACAGTTTTTGTGGTTTATTTATTTTAGGCCACTCTGTCTTAAACTCTTTCAAAACTAATGATTCTTTTGAAATGGAAAAAGATTTAAGGAGGTTTATCAAGTTACTAAAAATTGAAATAATGTTTATCATCATGCATGGGTGGAGTATTTTGATGGAAAAGCTGGTAGTAACCATTTGGAACATATGTTGCATTTTTGACCCTTTGATTGTCCAGGTTTGTGATCCGACCTAAATATTCTTTGACTATAATACAAGCTCTTATCCCTTGCATGTGATATTTCTAAAAGAATTTGAATGACACTTGACGTTGTTATTCTTGCTAGCATTTATAGGGAACTTATCTTGCTTAAATAGTTGATTGTATCTTCAGTAGAAAATAGTAATAATTTTTATATATGTATAGAAAAGCCTCCTCTTTTCATTCTCTCTCCTTTTTCACTTTGTTCAGTTATTGGCACGAGAGAGATTTCACAATTCGCAACCTAGTCTTAGATTTGTCTTTGATTATGGGGAGCAAAGAATGGCTAGATAGCATATGAGAATCCGAGGAATGAAATAGATTTTCCAGCAGAATGTTTTCTGTAGCATTTTTATACTATTGATATGGTGAAGAACTAGGACATCAACAAATTTTACAAGGAAATGGAGGAATATATGGTGGTTTGACCAAATATGAAAGGAGATTGATATTTGATTGATTTATCCGATCTACTTAACTAGTTGGAATGGATTTGTGGAGAGCTATATAATCCACACAGAATATGTATGCAATTTGGATTCAATCAAGAGTATGTATAATCAAGATGATTATATCACAATGTGGATTCAAGTCCAAATTGCATCAATACAAATTTAGGGTTGCACAACTCTAAACAATCCATCACAACTAGTTTAGAAGGTCGAATAACTCGAGCAAATGTCAACATTTCTCTTCCCATATTTGGTCCAACAACCACATATTCCTCCCCTTTCTTGTAAAATTTGTTGACATCTCAGTTCTTCACAGTATCAATAGCATAAGGACACCACAAAATACATTTTGCTGCCAAAGCTATTTCATTCCTCGAATCCACACCTTCTAGTTTTTTCATCTTAAGCCATCTAGCTACTCTTGGCTCCCCAGAGTTGATGACAAAACTAGGCCTAGGCTGCAAATTGGGAAATATTTCTCATGGCCATAGCTGAATAAAATGAAGAGAGGCAAAAATTATAAGAGGATGCTCACCTTCTGTACATATAGAATTATTACTTTTTTCTGGAGATTCAATCAACTACTTAAGCAAGTTAAAATACATATAAATGGTAGCAATTACAGTGGAGGAATGTTCCATTGAGTTGCCTTGTGAAAGATGATATGAAGTAGGGATAAGAGTGTGTATTACAGTCAGAGAATTTTTAAGGGTAACACAAACCTCGACAACCAAAGGATAAGAAATGCAACATGATCCAAATGGCCTCTATAACCTTTTCCTTCAAAATGCTCCATCTAGGCATGAAAGTAAAATTTGTTCTAGATTTTAGTTACTTTATAAGCCTCCTTAAATGTGTTTTTTATTTCAACAGACTCTTTGGTCCTTAAAAGGTTTAAGACAGTTCGCCTAAAATTGAGAAATTACCAAAAACTATCATATCTTCCAAAGTAGTAGCTGATTCTCCTCATGATAAAATTAATATGTTGGCCTGCAAGTACAATCACTCAGCAAGCGCGATAATTAAATCACTATGCAATAAATCTTGAATGTTGAAGTTGAAATAGCTTTAAATACTCTCTGGGTTGCTGGCTTGCTCTTGTATTGATTGATGGTTGTAATTACACAAGAAAATAGTAAGATTCTTGTTTATTCAACAATGGAGGAGGTACAGAGTTTGATATTGTTTGTAAAATAAGGGAAGGAAAAGAATTGAGAAAAGAAACTATTTTTTCCCTTATAAAGAAGAGGTCAATATCAATATACTTTGTCCTCTCATGATATATTGGATTAGCTGCTATTTGTAGTACAAACTTGCTCTCACTAAACACATCCACAAGTAGTATTACTTTATTTCAAATTTCCTTTATCAGAATTAGAATCCACACCAGCTCGGCTATCAGAGATGTAAGACTTCTGAATTCTGCCTCAGTTGAGCTCTTAGAGACAGTGTTTTGTTTCTTTGATTTACAAGATACTACTGACTCTTCAATCTTCACAAAATAACCAGCCATATATCTTCTAGTTTAAGGACAAGATGCCCAGTCTGCATCATAGTAGACACTCACTTTATTACCTGAGCCACTAGACAACAACACACCATGACCTGGTTGTCCTTTCACATACTTTACTACTCTGAGTGTTGCCTCTATGTGTGATCTTTTAGGGTCTTCAAGAAACTGACTGAGTGTTTTAACACAAAAGGCTATGTCTGGCCTTTTCATATATAGGTACAACAACTTGCCAATAAAATGTTGATAAATAACTTGATTTGTTGGTGGATCCTCAGTAGTTTGTCTCTGCTTACCATGCTCATCAAAACGTCTAGATATTAGCTTAGTGTTGTAGTCCATATGAGTATCTACAGTCTTGGATGTTGTGAAGACTAGCTCAGATAATAACTCTAAAGCATATTTTTCTCTGATGCATCAATATTACTTTTTCAGACCTTGCAAATTCTATTCCTAAGAAGTATCACAGCTCACTTGTATCCTTCATCTTAAAGTTTTTGTGTAGAATTGTCTTGGTCTCTTCTACAAAATTTAGGCTATCTCCAGAGATCAACATATCATCAACATACACTAGCATAAGAATGATGCCTTCTGTTGTTTTTCTGATATAAAAGGATGGATCATATTGACTCTGAATAAAGTGAGATCTTACCAAGATCTCTAATAGTTTTGTATTCTATTGCCTTTGTTCTTGTTTCAGCCCATATAGGGGCTTGAGTAGTCTACATACTGCATTCTTGATGTTGGGCGTATTTATACGTCTAAGCGCCATAATTTACCCATGTTTTAACTAAGTTTTAGGGATAAAATATATAATTCTTGCACCTTTAGTCCATTTTCCTTTAAGTGAGCTGACCTATGTGATTAGCATGTTTTTCAGGTACTAATGAGGAAGATTTCAGCACTTTGTGGACCTCTGGACAGAAAAGGAAAACTTCACATAAGAGGGAAGACAGCTTTTGGACTGAATGTGCTGCATGGGAAATCTTTTTCCCGGGCAAACCCAGTATTTTTAAATACTTAAGGAGGCAATAGCAACTTATTGGACAAGGATATTATTAAAAACCTTATTTCTGAATTTTCAGCATCATTCGACAATTAGTCATTATTCAATTTTCAGATTTTGTAATAGTCTTAGAACAGAGAAAACGACTTAGGTGAGGCACGGAGAGAGAAAAACGACTAAGGCTTGAGCATCACATAGAGGGTAATACGTTCCTCCCTCACTATAGCTATTCATCTCCATCGCTAAGATTATTCAAAGTTGTGCTATGATGATTATGTCTATTGTGATTTCCGTTGTATTCATGAGTAGCTAAACTTATCTGTTAGGGTTATGGAAGCCTTGTAAGATACTATCTATTGCTATGAGTTTGTGAATGATTGATGTGGTATGCTACTTATATCATTACTCTCTTCGTTTTGATTGAATTCTCATGGTTGCAAACATAGAGAATACGCCATTATAGCATTAACTTGTTCGAGAGAGAATTTATATGTTTGCAAAAGAGAGTGTGACAAGAAAATAGGGTTTCCAACCTCTATTTACACGTTAATGCCTTAACCGGATTAATTTCTTGGAGAATTCGTACCATTTGTTATACACTTTAGGTTTGAGAGAGCTAAAGTGAAATAATCCTTGATGGTTGAAAAACACTTGGATTTAGAATTAGAAAACGACTCGCTATAAGTGCATGCATTTCTAAATTCCGCATTACTCATAGTTAATAGAGAAATAAAAACTACAAGGTGGACATAACCCTAACTTATCATTCTCTTTGATTAAATCTTACTACATAAATCATTCCATCATTACTTTGATAATATTAGTTCACGCCTAAACCAAACCCCCCTTTTTTTTTCTTGGAATTTTTGACCAACAGTCTACTAATAATTGCAACACTTAGTGACCAGAGTATTCCCTGTGGGATTCGACACCCAACCCAGTTAGGTTCTATATTTGACAACGACCTCTTACACTTTCTAACGAGAGTTGTAATTTGGGCGTATCAATTCTCCTCCTGACTAGCAAATCCCTGAAGTTGGTCCATATACACTTCATCATATAGATCACTATTTAGGAAAGTATTGTAGAAATCCATTTTTTGGACATGCCAATGTTTTCTAACTGTTGAAGCAAGTATAGTTCTCACTATTTTCATCTTCACAAAAGGAGAGAATATTTCTTGGTAATCAATGTCTCTAGCCATAGCCCTTTGAACTTGTCTTGCGTAAAATCTCTCAACTTTACCTGAGGTATTATACTTTACTTTATATATCCACCTGCAACCAGTAGCCTTCTTTCCTTTAGGCAGGGTAACTACCTCCCAAGTGTTGTTAGAATTCAAGGCTTATATTTTATTCTTCATTTCTTCCACCCATCTAGGATCTTTTCAGGCTTTAGAGTATCTTGTAGGTTCAGCAACATATGAAGTTTTTATCACATAGCTCTTATAGTACTGGGAAAGTCTATCATAAGATACATGATTTGCAAGAGAATGAGGTACATTCTTTGTGTTTTTAGAAACAAAGTCATTCATCTATGTTGGTGATCTTCTTTTTATAGCTGACTTCCTTTGATCCCGAAATGCAGCTTGTTTAGTGGTAGGAATGATTTGCTATTGTTTCTCATATTGAGTAACACTTTGACCTCTACTTGACCTCAGTTGTTGTACCTTAGTTATGGATTGTCTGGGAGAAAGTTCACTTGGTGGTAACTGTTGTTGATGATTATCTGTGGTAGTAGTCCTTTGGGATAAGGCATGTATAGGAATCTGCATGATATTAGTAGTTACTGCATATCGATCTTCTAAAGGAAACACATGTTGAGGTGACTGAGGCTAATTCTTGACCTCTTTAAAAGGAAATATATCTTCCCTGAATGACACATCTCTGCATACACAAAAAATGTTAGTAGATAAATCATACAGAACATATTCCTTCTGAGTGCTAGATTACCCCATCATGATTCATGTCCTTGTTCTAGACATGAGCTTATCATGGTCAATCAATACTTTGGCATAGCATAGGCACCCCATTACTCTGAGATAATCACAATTTGGCTGCTTTCCATAAGGACTCATAAGTTGAATGACTGGGAAAGGCAACCTATTGATAATATACACTGCAGTTAGAACACAATAACCCCAATACCTTATTTGAATTTCATCCTGAAACCAGATAGCTCTTGTCACTTCTAGGATTTGTCTGTGTTTTCTCGTAGAAATACCACTTTGCTGAGGGGAATATGGGCAAGTAGTTTGATGAACTATGCCATGTTGCTGGAACAACTTCTTACATACTGATTTGACAAACTCAGTACCATTATTAGTCCTTATAAATTTGATAGCCTTTTCAAACTGAGTTTGACATACACAAGAAAGTGTTGAAACTGAACATACACATCAGACATAAGTTTTAAAAGAAATATCGAAGTATACCTTGAAAATTCATCAACCGCTATTAGAAAATATCTATTTCCATTCATAGTTGGTATATTGTAAGGTACCCAAACATCCATATGCATAAGATTAATATAACACGTACTTTGACTGTTAGTAGATAAAAAACGTAACCTAGTTTGTTTAGCACTATGATAGATACTACATTGTTTTATTCTATCTTCTATTAGTTTAACTTCTTCAGGTATAACTCATTTCAGCACACTGGTTGATGCATGTCCTAACCTTTGATTCCACAAATCACCTCAACTTGAGTTCTTTCCACGGCTGGTTTACTAGATTCTTTAGTTGATACTGCAACCTCTTTTCTTAAATGATCTCCAAGAACATATAGTTCTCCATCAAGACTACCAATCCCCCTTACCTTTCTAGTACAAAGATCCTGGAAAACACAATGATCAGGAAAGAAATTCACTGAGAAATTCTACTTCTTAGTCACTTGTGACACTAATAGAAGGATACATGTAAACTGTGGAATGTGATAGACATCTGTGAAGTTATTTCCTTCTGACAGCAAACTATTTCTCACATGATTAACCATTGTAGTGTTACCATTTGGTAGATATACTTTTGTGGTTTTCCAACTCTATAAGTCTCTTGTTAAGTAACAGGTTTGAGTTTCCAACCATATGGTTAGTAGCATTAGTATCTATAATCCATTTTTGAGAATCAAAAAAGGCTAGACAAGCAAAAATACTTGCACTTTTTACATTTGCAGACTCACAAGGTTTGTTGACAGAGTTGTTTTTGTTGATTATTTTCAAGATTTCCTCATATTATTCCTTCGTGAATGTATCATTTTTCATCTGACTTAATTGCTACAGATGACTAATAGACACTAAAGACCATCCTACATACTTAGTATACCATTTCTACATAGACTTAGAATAAGAGTACTGACCTGCACGCTGATCATAGCCACCATGATCCATTGAAGACACATTATGAGCTATGTTGTTTCCTTCGTATTTGAAATTCTTCTTGGTCTTGTAATCTTGAGGATAGCCTTCTATCTTCCAGTAGTTTTACTTAGTGTGTCCCTTCAGTTTGCAGAAATCACATTGCAAATTGAATTTTTTCTTGAACTTCTAATTGTGGTTTCCACCTGGACCATTTCTTGCATACATAGCTATCTCAAGGTTCTTGGCATGAATTGCAGGACTCATTCCCATGATTCCTGCCTGACTTGCAATAGATTTGTGAGTTTCATCATTTATGATCATTGCATAAGCTTGGTTCACATTTGGGAGAGGGGTCATAAGCAAGATTTGACTCCTTTCTTGTGTATAGGTCTCATTCAGACCCATAAGAAATAGAATTTGTAGATGTAGTAGATATTCTTTTGATTTGTCACATTCACACTCAGGTATAGTTTCTTGATCTAATGTGGCTATTTTTTTATGCAGATTAAAGGTTCTTTCCCTATCAACTTTGTTAAATCTTTCAGATAGCTCATTCTAAACTAAACTAGCCATAAATGCATATATGATTCCACCAAGTAAATCTTTAGAAACTAAAGCTATACGCATGGATTTAAACCATATTGAGAAATTCTCAACTCCTGTCAAAGGATGATTATAATCCAATGAAATGGGAGTAGCTCTTCTTGCTTCAGTAGTATTAATAGGAGCAGTTTGATTCTCCATTGTACTAGCTTTGTAATATTTGCTTGAAAACTTCTTGATCTCGATTCAACACACTAGAATAGACCTTGCTCTACTAGTTTTCTAGTGAGTAATGACTCTGATACCATGTAATTACACAAGATAGCGGTAAGCTTCTTGTTTATTCAATAATGGAGGAGGTATGGAGTTTGATATTGTTTGTAGAAGAAGGGAAGGAAGAGAACTGAGACAAGAAGAAGATGAGAGAAAACAAAAACAGTTTGCATTGATTAGTTAAGCAGAATGTACATTGTCATATATATACTACCTTGTGATATGCCTAACTAACTCAACTAGCCATTAACAACTTTTATAACTAACTACTAAAACAGTGGAAAGAAGTCTGCTTTATTCTCTACATGTGGTCAGCACTTCTTCAATATCTTCAACAATGGTGATACATTGTCACTGTCAAATCCTTTCTTTTTGTTTTAGTAAATTAATATTCTTTTTCTCCAGATTCATGTGATGCCTTTCTTATTTCAAAAGTCAAATGAATTTCTCTTTAGTGTATTTTTTTAAAGCCTTCGATGTATTTTGAATTGTTAGTTAATGTGATTATAACACTTTTTATGTACGCATCACCATTCACCCTAAATTCAATGGTTGAATCTTACCGGATATGCTGTTGTTGTCGCATGAATTGGGACAAAAGAAGTACTCTTTTGTGTCATTTTATGGCACCATTTGTATTTCAAAAGTCAATTTTGTAAAAATGACTGGTAAATTCAACCATGAAATTCTTTCATTTTTTAAAATTAAATTATAGCACTTAAAAGGCAAATTCAACTGTTTTATTCTAAATCTTTTTTTTGGTAGTAATAAATTTACTATATTTGTATAAAATTTATTCACTAGCTCAACTATTAATACTCCCTCCGCTCACTTTACTTGTCACATTTTTGACTTGATATTGAAAAATAATTTAGAGGATGTTTAGTATTAGATATACCACAGCATCCTAGTTAATCAATGTTTACTATTAGATATTGAAAAATAATTTAGAGGATAAGTCATTAATGTTATGATTAAAAAAAAGGAAAAAATAATAATTTTTTTGATATGCAAAAAGTGATAAATCTATAATATATTAAAAGTTTGAATACCTTAGAAAAGTTATTTGAACTTTTTCTCCTTAGTTAAAAGACTTTTCTTTAGATAAAACTGGTTTTTCACTATAATTTTTAATTATTTTTTATTATATTAACTAGGCTTCCTAAAATATATGGTAGAAGAATTAATTAATATTTTCCTTTCTATTACACTTCCTAAAATATATGAGACTCCTAAAATATATGGTAGGAGAATTAATTAATATTTTCTTTTCTACTGTTCAATTAGAAAAATACTCCTAAAATAGAATTATATTAAGGAAATACTTCTATAAATATTGAGATGTACTGTAAGACCCCGCCCTTTCGGGCTAAAGTTTGAACCATCTTTTCTACACGTATAGACCCAAACCCAATGATTCTTTTTTAATATATGTATGATGATCAATCCTATAGTGTTTGAATGCCTTTGAATATGAATTGAGGTCACAAAATCAACTAACTCAAATATCGATTATGTTTTAGTGAATGTCTAAACTTGGGTCAACTTCCATCGACCATAACATTTTGTATATAAGGAATTAGGGGGCCTACTATATATTAAATGAAAGTTCCTTGAGTCCTCTTTCCAACGCCACAAATTTCTCCTTAATCCAATAACGGGTAAAAAGTTATCCCCATTTTCCAAAGAAGTGTCAGTCGAGGCCGAATCCCGCAAAAAGTACATTTTTACCAGGGTATTTTGGTACTTTCCCTTCCTAGAAACCTCTCACATGAATTAAATAACATCCTAAACGTTATTTACTCAACTATTATCAGTTTTACAACATCAATATCCTCTTTTCACTCTCAAAAATAACATCAAACTAGGGTTTTCTCCTAGAACAAGAAATCAAGAATCAATCCTTAAGTTTCAGATTTCAAGACACGAATCAAGATTTGATTTCCATGTTTCAAATATTATAATCTAAGGTATGTGGGACTTCACTAAACATCATGGGAATAATTTTTCTTCTATTGTTTTAATTATATTAAAGATCCCCAATCATATTCATAATGAATGTTTTTTTTTTCAAATTGCTTGAAAAGTATACGTCAATTGTATGTTGCCTTGAATCGTTTAACATTAATTTTGAACATAATTATGTATCTATGTTTTGGGGTGTAATAAAAGTTTAATGAGAGAAGGAATGATCAAGACTCCCACTTTTAGCATGATATTTTTGATTTATATTGTTATGGGTTGTTTAAAGGCAAGAACTTTCTAAACTCCAATCCTGAAAGCTACATGGATTGAAGGGTTGGCCACCAAGGGTGGGTTCCACATAGCCCATGGAATTTCCAATTTATAGGGTGTATCGACTAGCTCAGAAGAAAAACAAAGAGTGATTCATGGTTTCAAAGAAGTGCCTTGGAGTTCACTAAATTATGCCCATGTATTTTTACTTACGTACTATTATCATTGTTTTTATGAAATGCTCTCATCTATTTTGTATTACAATCATGCTATTTTGAGTTATTTCACAGAACAGTACATTTGTATTAACCCCCTATATTTCAGGGTCTGAGGCTCAGTCCAAACCATAGAATCTTCAGACCGAAGTGTGCAGTTAGTGAGCCTTCTTTATTTCAAAAGGCTTGTTTCCAGAGTATTGTTTTACATTTTTGTTTTGGGTCCGACTGGGGGCCATGTCCTAGATTTTAGACAGATGTCATTTTCAGTTATTAGAGATTTCGCAAACTAGTCAAGTGTTTTGAATGTTTCATGAACTTATTTTTTTTTAATTGTTCAATTAAAGAAAAAGATATTGACCATGTTTCCATCTTGTATTGTTTTTTCGCTAATTTATTATATTGTATGAATTTTATGCATGATTACCAGATAAAGAAGGGTTGCCCATGCCTTCATGGTTCGGGATGCTCGTTACAGCCAAGGACCCGGCTCAGGTCATGACAATCATATTCATTACCTAGAAACACAAATCATGATAACCAAAGAAAAAAAAACATAATGGTCCATCTCAGTCTTCTCAGCCTGATCCCTTGTCTACCACCACATACGCAATTGAAAATTACCAACATAGATTGCACTACAAAACTTTCTGGGACGGATCAATGAAATTTGGGTCACAACTCTAACAATGTCCACCTTGACACAAATTCTAATTCAGAAATCAAATCCATTTCAAGACAAACTCTCTACCTCTTCCACAAAAGCCCCTAGGGCACATCTTAACATCTAACACTAACCATGTCCAAGCAATGCTCAAACTTGGCACTTCGTAGTGTCTTGGTCATTATATCAGCAGAATTATCATGAGTACAAATCTTTCTCACCACAATATCACCACGAGCAATAATTTAACACATAAAATGATACCGAACATCCATATGCTTTGTCCTCTCGTGAAACATCTAATATTTCATAAGAAAGATAGTACTCTGACTGTTGCAAAACAACATAGTAATTTATAGGTCTTTTTTGAGTTCTCCAAATAGACCCTTTAAAAAAATATCTTCCTTGAAAGCCTCTGAAATAGCCATATACTCTGTCTCAGTTGTTGATAAAGCAACTATAGTCTATAAGGTATCTTTCTAACTGATAGCACAACCACCAATAGTAAAAACATAGCCTATAAGGGATCTCTTTTTATCATGATCTCCTGCAAAATTAGAATCAACATACCCAATTATTCTATCTCTATTTTGCCGAAACTACAAACAAACATTAGCAGATCCATACAAGTAGGTAAAAATCCACAGAACTACTTTCCAATGTTCTTTTGTACGATTTTTAATGTATCTTATAACTGCACTGACAGCATAAGATAAATCATGTTAGGAACACACCATCGTATACTAAAGATACCCTGTGCTAGAGTATGGAACTTTAGATATATAGTCACGCTCATCATCTATATTTGGAGATAAAGTGATCAGGAGTTTGAAATGAGCTACCAATGGAGTACTTATAGGTTTGGCATTTTGCATATTGAAGCTGTAAAGAACTTTCTCAAAATACCTTTTCTAACTAAAGTATAACTTACATTTCTCTCTATCCCTTATAATTTTCATGCCAAGAATCTTCTTTGCTGCTCATAGATCCTTCATCTAAAATTGCTAATTGATCTATTCTTTGATTTTTATTATCTCTCTTATATACTTTGCTGCAATCAACATATCATCAATATACAAGAGAAGATACACAAATGAACCATCACTTACTTCTTTGAAGTAGACACAACTATCGTAACTACTCCTCCAAAATATATAAGAGGTCATAAAAGAGTCAAACCTCTTATACCACTGTCTGGGACACTGTTTTAAGCCATAAAAAGACTTTTTCAGCAAGCACACGTAGTCCTTCTTTCCTTAGTCTAGAAAACCCTCTGGTTGCTGCATATATATGTCCTCCTCAAGTTCTCTATGTAAGAATACAGTTTTGACGTCCAACTCCTCAAGATCAAGATTATGCATGGCCATAATACCAACTAATGATAGAATTGAACTATGCTTTACTACTACAGAAAACACATCTATGGTGTCAACACATGGAACCTGACTGTAACCTTTAGAAACTAATCTTTATTTGTACCTAGAATCTTCAACTACCGATGTTCATTCTTTCTTTTTGAATACCCACTTTGAACGGACAACTTTCTTATCTTTAGGCAATCTCACCAAATCCCATGTGCCATTCTTATGAAGTGATTTTATCTCCTCCTGTATAGCAATCATCCATCAGCCGAAAACATCACAACTAACTGCCTCAAAGTAAGAAGAAGGTTCTTCAATGGAATTAATACCATCTACTACATTCAATACATAAGCAACCAAATCAGCTTTAGTATACTTCTGAGGAGGTCTAATATCTCTTTTAGGCCTGTCTTTAGAAATAGAATATTGTGGCATCATTGATGATGAACAAGAAATAGTACCACTCTGTGTCTTTGAGCTAGACTGAGAAGTAAGCACTTGTGTAGACTCTTCTCTAATTTGCAATTCAACATGGGTGAATGGCTTTTGCTGATTCATGTCGCTAAGCTTATCTGAAGGCAAAAAATTAGATTGGGAGGAATACCGAAGCATGGTAGATCATCAAACATAACATCCCTACTAATTATAACCTTTCTTCTTTTTGGACACCAGAGATTATAACCTTAACACCAATCTTATAACCCATAAATAAGCACTTAATAGATCTAGGATCCAACTTTTCATTATCAGCATGAGCATACGCAGGACATCCAAATATGCTCAAATCAAAATAACTAGCATAAGTACCATACCATACCTCTTATGGAGTCTTTTTATCAATCACAACTGAGAGAGAGCAGTTAATAAGAAGACAAGATGTAGAAGCATCTTGGGCCTAAAAAGACTTAGGTAAACCAGCACTAGAGAGAATACCATGCACCTTCTCTATTAAATTCCTATTCATTCGTTTAGCCATACCATTCTGCTTTGGAGTACGATGAGCTGTCAAGTGCCTTACAATTCATTATAACTTGCACAGACCACTAAATTCATTAGAACAAAACTCTAAACCATTATCAGTCTGAACACATTTTACCTGCTTCCCTGTTTATTTTTCAATCATATTCTTCCACCCCTTGAAAGTAGGCAACACATCATTCTTTTACTTCAGGAAGAACACCCAAAATTTCTGGAATAGTCATCAATAATAGTCAAATAATAATTTGCACCTACTCTAGAAGGTACTATAAGGACCCATATATCAGAATGAATGTAATCAAGTGTGCCTTTAGTTGAGTGGATGCCTTTTGTGAATTTGACTCTCTTCTGCTTCCCAAAAATGCAATGCTTACAGAAATCCAGTTTGGTAATACTCTGCCCATAAAAAAGTCCTCTCCTACTTAGTTCATCCATCCCGTGTTCACACATATGCCCCAGTCATGTATGCCAAAGTTTAGAAACATCACTTTCTAATAGAAAGGAGGAATAAACAGTTGCATCACCTGTAACCATAGATCCTTGCAAGACATACAAATTTGCATGCTTTCACTGTCGCTTTATGACAACAAGAGCGCCTTTATTAACCTTCAGGACTCTACCTTCACCAGTGTACCTATATTTATTCGAATCAAGAGTACTCAAGAGTATAAGATTTCTCTTCAAGTTTGGGACATACCTTACATCACCAACTGTCCTCACAACCCTATCAAAAACCATAATTCTGATTTTTCTGATGCCAGCTATCTTGCAAGGTGTATGATTTCCCATCAACACATCACCTTTAGAGACTGCTTCATATGTTATAAACCAATTCCGATTTCACCACATATGAAACATGCAAGCTGAATCAAGAATCCAATCCTCACAGGGTTTAGAGTTACCATCTGAAACAACAAAGAGTTCTCTATCACTACTGACATCTTCAACAAAACTATCTTCATCTTTAACAAAACTAGCTTCACTGGACTTCTTTGGTTGGTTTCCCTTCAGTTTTGTACCTTTTCTTTTCTCTCTATTCTGTAACTTCCAACACTCAGATTTAATGTGGCCCTTTTTCTTACAGTAATAATAGGTTTTGTTTCTATTTTTGGATTTTGATCTATTTATATCATCACCCCTTGAGTTTCTCTCATGATTCCTTCTTCGAACAATGAGACCATCTCCTAGAGTCTCTGACCCATTCACAAGATGCTTCTTTTTTTCCTTAGAGAACAACACATCATAGACTTCATCTATGGTTAGGCTATCACGACTATATAAAATTGAATCCCTAAAGGTCGTGTATGATATAGGGCGCGAGCACAACAAAATCAACCTTATATGTTCCTCATCGTACTTAACCTCTAGAGTCTCTAAATTAGAGACGATTTCCTTAAAGACAGATAGGTGATCCTCTAAGGATGCACCCTCAGAAATGTGATGGGAATAAAGCCGTTGCTTGAGATACAACTTACTAGTTATGCTCTTCGTCATTGTTGACACCTAATTTTTCCCCTTCGCGACTAAACTTAATCCTGAGTTTCTTCAATTTTTAATAAAATCGAGATATTTATTTCCTCCAAATAAGAGTTTTGAAAGGTATATTTGTACGTGATTCTTTCACCTTAGGTAGCAATTATATATTATCATGCTCAATTATGCAATATTATACAATTGGATTACTTAAATGTTTACTCTATGAAATATCGGATTTTATTAAAACTTATTTTGAAATTAAGCACACTAATTAAAATCTTGATTTGAAAAGGATCTATTTCAAATATGGCTTATTCAGAAAAATGCTTACTTAATTTTATCAAATCAAAGATGCTCGAGATTAAGCTAGTTGCTAAATTCATTTTCAATCTTGACTCAATTTGGTCAATGTATTAAACTAGATTTAATTTAAGTTGATTTGGCTACAATTGAAATACAATTGGCTGGTTAATCTTTAATTAAGTCAAAGTTTAAATACAATTGACTAAAACCCTTCAATCTTCTTGAAGCAAGCCTAGGTGTCTTGAAGCAAGCCTAGGTGTCTTATGCAACGTCCATATTCCGAATCTCGGGTACTATGGTACGGATTCGTACGCATCTTGTCATTTTTGATTGGTTTTGAATGGAATTTGTTTTACCGTTTTTCAATTGGTCCACCTATTCTGTTTTGTGGGAAAAATCCAAAGTTTTGGTATGGTGCAGGTTCGAAAATGAGATGGTAGGAGGGAAAGGATTTTCAAATCTTAAACCCTAGGGTTCTTTTTTTGGGGTATCCCAAAAATACCCTGGTTCTATCCTCTATATAAGAGGCAATAGGAGTCACTAGATAGGGGTGGGATTTTAAGAGGGTTAGAAATTAGGGACTAGAGGAATGAGAGGTCACCATATTCTATATGTTTTGAAGTTTTGAGTTGAGAAAAGGGGGGGGAGGGGGTCTTCTTTTCTTTCCAGGATATTTTTCTTTTCATGTTCTTTCGTTTAGGTTGTTTTTTTTCTTTTTTTGAAATTTTGAAGGGAGTCTTAAAGAGAAAAAATTCACCAGTTGCCATTAAGGTTTTGAAGTGGACAAATCCATTTTTAGAACAAAAATTAGTACGTGTCTTTTCTTAGTTGAGTAAACATGGAAACTGTGGAACTGTAGATTTAGCTAGAAAATTTTGTGAAAATATCAATTTGAGTCAAAGTTTCCCGAAGGGTTGTTTATCGGTGGTAAAAAATTTAACTGATAGCTCGGGTCCTCGTTTAGCTGCCCAAGAGGAGGCGAACATACTTTTTTCCTTTTAAACTCATCACTTTCTGCTTCATCCCATTTCTCTTTTTCCTGTAGAAGTAGTATTGTGTTTGTCATGAATGAGGCTGTGATCTATCTTCTGCATTTGGCTATGATGGCTTCAGGGGTTGTATTTTGACTGCTGTTGTGCCATTTCCCTGAAGTAGTGTACAATTCATAATTTTAATGTAACCCTGTTGAACACACTGTACTAAACTAATGTGGTGGTTTACCTGAGAGTTCGTGCCACTAATCAACGTATACCTCATCAAGGCTTTGCTTTTCTCTTGAAATTTTCATCTTTTGCATCTAGAGTCTTGCTACGCTAGGCTGATTGTCGTTATAATCGTTTGATCCCTGATTTTAGCTTTTTTTCACTTTCCTCGATTTTGCAAGCTTTTTCTTAAACCTTGAACTCATTGTTCATACATATTTATTCATTGTTTTTTATTTCACATGCTGCTTTGGCCATCCATTATTTAGCTAGATGTTGCCATTTGTTTAATAAGAATAGAGTAAATTTCCTATCTTTAATCCTATGTTTTTTTAGCAGGTTGCATAGCTTAAGTTATGAGTAGGATGTTATTTCTTTTGTTGCATTACTTAGAGTATTTGGTTTATGATGTTATTGGACGTGTTGAACATATCGAATCTTGCCATCTCATGTCTAAATAATTTTATTTTTGAGTCGAGGGTCTAGCAGAAACAACCTATTCAAGTTGCTATCCCTCTTGCTTCTGTACTTTTTATTCAATTTTGGGTTCATTTTCCTAGAGCTCTAAGAGTTTTGTAAGGCAATTTTCAAACATCGAATGATGCGTGCGATTTTTAATACCTTTTCTCCCTAACTTGCATGTAGGTTCTTGTCCGTAGCTGTTTGGCATGCCTAGGTACTATATATATAGTCAAATAATATTAAAAATAATAAAAGGAAAAGAAGTTGCAAATAGAATAAGTTTCTTTGTTTGATTTGGAAATCTAGTGACAAGTTTGGTTATCCTAAATCCTTTTAATAAAGTTGACATAATTATGCCCCAGCTGTTTACATTATATTATGAAGACTCCATTTTGAAATTTGGGTTCCCTTAGCTGCTTAACTGAAAATGGTTATTGTAATACCCTGAAAAATTTTGTTCGTAAAGATTTCGTGAGAAACGTATCGAGTTCTACGCTTTAGAGTGATCCATAAATTTTCTATGTAGTATTTCTAAGACTTTGACCTACCATTACGTAGAGTATCGAATAATCTTTCCAACGATATGTAGATCATCGAAAACGGACACTCGAGCGATGAGTTACGACAATTCCGATTGAACTGTGAACAGTAAAACATGTAGGAAAAAAAGTACTGAGGCCTGGCATATTTTTTCTCCAACTTTAAATGATCATAACTCCTTTTACATAATAATCTAAGTGATCTACTATATATCAACAGAAAGCTCTGCGAGTCCTATTTCCAATGAAATTGGTTTCATCCATTTTGTCTATCGGAGCAAAAAGTTATGGTCGATCTACTTCAGCCTATCAAAAGTGAATTTTTGGGTCAACTTCAAATGATCATATCTCCTCGTACAAAATGATCTGAGTGAGATACTATATATCAACGGAAATACATGAGAGTCCTCTTTCTAATGAAATTGGTTTCATCCAATTTGGATATCGGAGTAAAATGTTATGGTTGATCTACTTCAGACTATCAAAACCGTCCACCAAAGGGCAGATTCGAGAATTATTTGATTTTTAGGGGCGTTTTGATCATTCTCCATCACCCAAAATCAGTCCAAACCCTATATTAAATCCTATTAGAAGCATTATATGTTATATTTCATCAAATTGCCTCAAAAATAAAACCCTAAGCTCCTACGTCCAACTTCAAGAACCTCCAAAGTTCACCATTAATTCTGCAAATTTATTCAAGATTCCTTGTTCCTAGTTTAAGAACTTCAAGAACCTCCAAATTTCACAATTAATTCTGCAAATTTATTCAATATTCCAAATTCTTAGTTAAAGAACTCCACGAACTATCATTCAAAGACATGGTTAACATCTCAAAAATGAGTATCGATCTAAAGTTCATCATTCAAGGTATGTGGGGTTTTTCAACAAGAACTCTCTTTCATTCTTGTGCCCAAAAGTAATTTTCTTTACAAAGGCATGATTTTTATTTGATTTTTACGAATTTGAAGCATGAACCCATATCTTATGATGATTATTATGAATTCTTGATTTTTATGATTTTGAAAGATGAAGTTACATGTGTGGTGATATAAAGCATGAATCTTGAATGATATTTATCATGATTTTGATATTTGGGTCGTGAATCCTCATTGGAAATCGTGTTTTTTTTGAGAAAGTGTGTGTTATAAGCATGTTGACGTAGAATATTTGAGATATTTTGAATGATTTGACCTTTTGGTCGTGAATGAGTTATTTTGAACTCGATTGTGAAAGAAATCCACGTTTTTATTGATTATGATAAAGGGTTAGCAAATTGGCTCTCGATGAAAATTGTTGAAGTGTTTATTGTGGATTTTCTTTAATGTGAGCCTGCGGCTGATTTAAATTTCTGATCTAAGTCCGAGAGTAATATTTAGCATCGAGTGGGAGGTATAAAGTGACCTTACTTCCCTAGAACTACATGCTCTCGTAGGATGTGAGCCTGAGGCTGATTTATATATTGATCAATAGTGTTTTTGAATTGATACTGGAAGTCCTACTCCAATGGCAAAGATAGGAAAGCTCTCCTCAACGTGGGTTGGACGTTGGACTCTATGTAACTCACATGGTTTATGTCAGTTATAGGATCTCCCAATGCGTGTGTGTACTCTTCTATCTGAGATGAAAACATATTTGCTTAAAAGGCTGAGTTTGAGAAAGTCATTATTCTTAAAAGATTTAAGGAATATATATTCTAATGAGAAATAACATGAGATTTGGTTGTTTTGTTGATTTGAAATTGAGATGAAAGTGAATTGAGAACGTATTGTAATGAATCACTTGTTTTACTTTACATTTATTATTCATCCATGATTTTGATGATTTAATTCGACCTAAGTGAGTCATCTATATCAGCATGCATAATTTTATAAACTGTGATGATATTAAGATATTATTTTATATATGCATTGCACCCCCATATGCTTTGTATTTTTCCATGGTACTGACCCACATATTCGTATATGGGCTACATTTTCTCAAAATGTAGGTACAAGGTATAGTTGTACCTTCAGATCCAGTCAGTTCATGGTATCTAGTCAGCAGGTGATAAGTCCGTTTGAGTCAAGGGCTTGGGTTAGTTATGCAGAGTTTATAGTGTTGTATTTTCTTTATTTAGTCGTATTGAGTTGCGGTAGTTGGGAGTCATGACCCGGCTACCTACAGTCAGTACTAGTAAAGGCTTCATAGATAGTCAGTAGAATTTGATGTATTTTGTTTCAATTTTGGTTGTAATGGCAGAATTGTAATCCTGTAAAAAATTTCATTTTTGTATCGATCAAATTCAGAAAAGAGTTAATTTCTGTTGATTTGTATGGATTTATATTTTTATTCAGTTGCTTATGTGTTATGCCAGTAGAAGGGTTAGCTCGGGGTCACTTGTGACCTCAAGCACTGAGTGACGTCTCGGGACCTAATTTCAGGGCGTTACAGTTATATGTGATGTAGTGGTTTCTCTTTCCTAAACTTTATTATAATATTTTTCCTTATATTTTGCCAAAGTGCTTATTTTTATAGAGACTTGTGCTTATCCATTTCTAATTCTTATTTATTTCTTTTGCATGCACTGTGCACTTTGAGTACAAAATGAACTCATCTGCCCCCTTAGCATTTTATTCATGGGCCATCTGACCCGGCATCTTTATGACAACCACTTTGAAACAAAGACCAACATCGATCTTATGGCCTATTGGATGTGATGGTATGAAAACAGAAGCACAGGCTAATAACCCATTTTGAAGCGGCTAAGAGATTCAATATCTCGCTTGTTGTTTTGTCCATTTTTTAATTTTCATCTTTATTTATGTATTTAATTTTTTTTTTTTATCTATTCATTTGGGCCTCGAAGCCAAAGTTGTACTTAATACATGTGGAGCAAGCTCGAACTAAGGGAACGAAAACATAGAATTAGGATAGGTGGAAGATGGGCTGCTTGGAAGCCCAATATCTAGATTAAGATAGGGTTGTCAATTTGGACCTAATGGCTCAAGTCCTTATGTTTCTACCCTTTCCCTTATACTTTTGCTAATTTGCTTTATGTGTTTTCTTGTGAACCTAGTTAAAATCCCTAACTACGTCGCTAAAAAATAGTTTTGCATAAACACCAAAATATTTCTAAAATCACTTTTTTTTTCAAAAACCAATCTATTTTCTAAAGTTAGTCAAAAGTCGTTTTCAAACAATCCGGATAACCGCAAATTAGCGGACGTTTTAGGTCCCTAATACCTTCCTAAAACGTTAATAGGAACCACTTATCTAGAATCTCTGACTTAAAATGATTTTTTTGTTTTGAATCATTTAAAGTATGTATAAAGGTTTCTTAATTCCTTTTCAAAATTAAGTGGCAACTCTCTTTCAAAAGTCAAAATTTCTCTATAAAAATAGAAATGGTGACTCTGCTGGGATTTTTAACTAGGTTCTAATCAAATGTTTAATTTCGTCTTTTGATTAACTATTTATATGTTAATATGTTTCGATTTTGTAAAGTTTGACTATCGCATCTCGTAGCATATTCCTACATTATTTAAATTGTTTTAGGGTTTTGTGGGTATCCCGACCCCTATTGATCAATTCAAAAAATGTGTTGGAAATACAAACAATTTATTAGCACGCGAGTCATCTGATGGCTATTCGTATTTTCAAACTCAAGTTGTCCTCTTGAGAACCAGTGTTCAAATCCACTCTAGACACCGAGGATAGAACGAAACCAAAACCCTATTTTAGGCATGAGCCTAGGATGAACCAATACCTGAGTGGGGTATTGGGCCCATTAGAAAACCTGCCCTATGTCTATTGACCCCGAGTCAAACACAGACGGATCATACTTATGTGTTGGATAAATATATGCTTGTCTAAATTCAATCCATTACCCTTTGGGGTCGGGGAAAGTCTTATCTTTGACTTCTTTTATGTATATATGGCTCAATTTCATTCCTGAGAAAAGTTCAAGGTGGTTACCAAACCTGACGATTGCCTAAAATTATGGTAGGAATACATGGGTCCAAATGAGACAAATATTGTAAGGACACAAATCGGGCACCTGCCTTCATTGATCGAAATAGACGCTTGGCCTAAAATGATCCACGTGCTTACGACTTTTTGGGATGATCAGAAATGGTGTTTCACTTCGAGGATGTGGAATTGACTCCTACCATCGAAGAAGTGTTAATTTTCTATGAGAGTATTGAAATTTGTTTCTAGAGAAAGGAAAAACCTGATAAGAACATTTTAGTTTCTGCCGTATGGGACCTTCAAACAATCAAAGAGGCATTTTTAACTGAAGACGACACCTGGCTAGGGGAATGTGATGGATCAAATATTAGTTTTCGGGAGTTGTATCTTCGGTTTGGAAGATTCAATGCCTTCCACAAATCTGGACATAAATTTGAGTCCAAAGCAAAATGGAAGGAGATGATAGCCTTTGCGTTTGCGGTAGGTCTACTCGGAACCATGGGTTCCCACACGGGGAAAATGGCATAATTCATCCAAGGGTTGTTACGGTGGCCCATACACTTTTCTTTGGAGTAGATTACGATTAAACCGAGGTATTCCACAATTTAGCTCCCATGATATATCGATCCTTAGGAAAGTGTTAAGTCAAAAATAATTTCTTTCAAGGTTGCAACCTAATATTACAATGGTAGATGATGAAGCATTTGGTAAAGGATTAGAGAACGGTACAACCTGATCATAAAACAAAGGCGGATATGTTAGCTTCACACGACATGTGGTTGTTTCTACATAGGTTCAAAAGGGAAGCATCTCACGAATTTTGGTTTAAGACTCTATTCGTTTAGGGAAATACACCATTCGAGGGGGCAAGTGGCCTTTCCTAGTGCTTTCCGGTCTCAGGGGGACTCGGCCCTACAATCCTGGCAGAGTTCTTAGGCAATTCGAGATCAAACAGGAGGCACCACAAATAGATTCCATGCTTAGGTTTTCACCAAATACGATGAAAGTGAGTCTCCACTCAAATACGGCATGATAAATGGATGGAGAAGAGAAGGTGGATGGAAGTGACTTTCCGTATAGAGTATGACCCTGAAGTCAGCGACACTTACAAAGAGTAGTTGAAAAAGAGTCTTGCCGGAGCATTGATTCAGAGACCAAATGTGGCCACTCAGGTTATGGATGTAGAATCCGAGCATCAAATTCAGCTCTACAGTCTACAAGATGAGTTCCATAAAAGTGAAATAACGCACCGATAGATACACATGGAAGACACTTTAACCAAACGTATGTTGAGGGAAGAGTTGAAAAGAGCTAGGGAAGACGTTGATGATGCCAGGCAATGTCTAATTAATTTGGATGATTGCATGGCCTCCCGACTCGATAGTATAGGGAAAAGGACATACGAATGCAAGGCACAATTATGTGGGAGTCATCTTATCATCAATAGGTATCGAATGGCACAGGAGGTAAACAACTCAAAGAAGGCAAAAGCAGATGAAGGAGCCTCCAGTAGCTAGTTTTTCTATTCTCCCCTGTGCGGGAACTTATCTTCTTTCATGTTACTTCCCCTTTTCCCTAAAGATTGTATCCCTATTTCATTATCTTTTGTAGGAATTTATGTCTTTTTGTGTCTATATGAGTTGGGGGTTAATGGATTGACTTTGAGGAAGCACATATTTTCTTCAAAAAAATCGTTAGGCCTAAACCCTTGGCTCAAAAAGGGTCACCCAATCTAGGATATGCGTCATTATAATGTTCTGTGTAATATAACAATTTTATGTGCTTATGTGCGTTTATTGAGATCAAAGGTAAGTTTATCCACTATGTCCTATGGATAAATTTTTCTATGAATCGAACAAATCTGTGTGGTTATTTTCCGTCAAATATTTTGCATTACTTATCACATACGAAAACTAACATATTTGCCATTGAGTTGTTTTACTTTGCAGATAATAGAAATTACACTATGTTGATATAAGCTGGCAGAAAATCCCTACTTCACCCGATCAAAAGCGCAAAAAATCCCATCCTCTGACCATCATCCTGAAATGACAGGAAATGATGAAGAAAGCGCACTGACTATCCGGGATAATGTGATAGCGGAACAAAATGAGATAATTGCGGAACTTGCAAGAAAGTTAGAAATTCTTCAGTAGGAAATAAATCACACTCAAGATTTGGCTAACTTCGCCATCACTGTCAATACTCCCACTCCGGGAGGACATGGGGCTCCACCCCAAATCCCTTCCCTCAACACCCCTATTCTTGGGGACCAGCTATCTAACGTAGGATCCGGCTCCACTCCTCCATTTGTCCAAAATACTAATCATGAAAATAATACAGACGCCTACTATCCACAAAATCCATCCATAACCCCATAGAACCCATCTTCCAATCCATTCCCAAATCCTCAAAACACATTCTCAAATCAACAAAACACATTTCCAAATCCACAATATTCACTCCCAAATCTACAAAATACGTCAAACCTACCTTCGAATCCACCAAATTCATTTCCAAATCCGCAAAATCCTTCTCTGCCAAACTACTTACAAAGTCTACAGAACCTTTCTAATTTCCAGAACATCCTCCCCACTTACCAACAAAGTTCCTTTTTCTGTAAAATTAGGTCTTCCTTCCAAATCCCCCTCAAGCCATCATATCCCCTAATATCTATGAACCCCTTCCTAACCCTGAGATGGGCCATTACAAGGATAAGGAGAAAGAAAAGAGGGCCCCACATAAAAGGAATTTACTAGCTATGAAGGAAGAGATTATGAGGATCAAAGAGTCTCATGGAGCCAAGTAGCACGACGGTTTGGGTATGACGATTTATGTGTTCACCCGGGAGTAGATCTACTAGAAGGGTACAAAGTCCCTAAGTTTGAGATGTTTGAGGTACTGGAAATACAATGGCACATCTAAGATGGTACTGTGAGCAACTGGTAGGGATAGGGAAAAATGAGGCGCTATTGATGCGCCTATTTAGTCAAAGTTTGAATGGTGAAGCCTTGGAGTAGTTCATGTTTCAGAAGCTGAAAAAGTTGACTGGTTGGAAAGTATTTTCCAAGGGTTTCCTTGACCGGTTCACATTCAACATCGAAATAGTCCCTAACCGGTATTCACTAGATCGGATCAAACAAAAGAGCGTTGGGAGTTTTTGAAACTATACTTTTCGTTGAAGGAAAAAAGTTGCCAAACAAAAAAGCATTGAGAGTTTTTGAGAATACGCTTTTCGTTGGGGGAAAGAAGTTGCCAAAGTGAAATCCCCCATGTCCGAGGAGGAAATGGTATCCGTGATCTCTCACGCTCAAGAAGGAGAATATTATACCAGGATGGTGTCCGCTGTCAGAGCAACCTTTTCGGATTTGGTAAAAATAGGAGAATCATTGGAAGAAGGTATTCGTATAGGGAAAATTGCCAAAACCCCAACATCGTCTGGAACTGCCATGTTTTCTAAGAAGAAGAAGGAAAAGGTAGGTATGGTTTTTGCTAATTCTATTACAGAATCAAAACAATGGTTCTACTCTAGAAATGTTTTATCTTCCACGCCATCACCTAACCTTCCGCACATGTTTTACGCCCACCCCTAATACCAAACTCCACTCCTAAACATCCAATCCTCATACTAAGCTCCACAGCCAAACACCTTTCCCCAATACCCAGTTCCACCTCCAAATTATCAGTCTCATTTTCAAACTACTCCTCCAAATTAGCGAACAAATTTTCAAACACCTCCAAATTGTCACCAAGCACCGCCTCCTACAAACCTAAGCCTGTATAACCCCCAACAACCAAACTATGAAAAGAAACCTCCCCGTAACTTCACCCCACTAGCTGGAAGTCGTGCCCAATTATTTGAAAGATTGAGGAATGTCGGTCATTTGAAACCAATACAATCAAAGAGTGTCAATCCCAAATCGTAATTTTTTAATACAAGTCAACATTGTGCCTATCATTCAGGGGCAGCAGGGCACAGTACAGAGGATTATGTGCACTTGAAACACATGATCTAGGATTTGATCGATCAAAAGGTCATCACATTTCAGGCACCTACTCCAAATGTTAGCAGTAATCCATTGCCCAACAAAGGGAGATATAAAGTCAACATGATTGAGATAGAGGGCGAATGGGCATCTGGCAAGACCATTACCCAGGTGAACTACGAAAATCACAAAAGAGCGAAAGAGGTAGGAAAGATAGAGAAGGTTGTGGCTGCCTTAAGTATTAGCAAAAAAACCTCATTTATAGTGATGACAGCCCTGAATCAAGTGTACTCTCCCCCGCCAAGAAAGGAATTTATTGTGAAAACCGTTGCTGCCGAAAGGATGACACGATCGGGACGATGTTACATCCTTGAGAAATTGACAAATAAAAAGATTCACAGAAATGGCCAATCACTGAAGGAGAGGCTGAGGAATTTTTGAGGCGTATGCAACCAATGGATTACTCAATTGTCAAAAACTTGGAGAAAATGCCAGCCCAAATCACTGTCTTAGCACAATTAATGAGTTCGCAATACCACCGATAAGCTTTATCGAAGGTCTTGGATGGAGTGTATTTTCCTGTAGGAACGAGTGTTGAGAACATGGCTGCGATGATAGGGAACATTTTAGGGAATCATCGCATATCGTTCAGTGAAGAAGAATTGTTGTTTGAAAGAGCAATGCATAACAAAGCCATACATTTCACCGTCGTTTGCCGCGATTATACGATTAATCAGGTATTAATAGATAACAGATCTGGTGTTAATATTTTTCCCCTCTCTACGCTGGTTCAAATGGGCTATGATTTAGGAAAAATTCATTAAAGCCACGTAAATCTGAGAGCATTCGATGGTGGGCAGAGAGATACCATAGGAGAGATTGATTTGCATATCCAAATGGGGCCTGCTCAGTTCAAGACTATGTTTTATGTTATGGATATCCATCCTAGCTACAACCTGCCCTTGGGAAGACCATGGAGACACGGTGCAAAGGCAGTTTCATCACCCCTTCATCAATTATTGAAGTCCATTTGGGAAGATCATGAAGTATTCATCCAAGGAGCAGGAAGTCAAGCGGACTATCCCAATGGTTATGTGTCGGTAATTGAAGATATTCCAAAAGGTAGCAGTTTCTATACAGTGGAAAGTGTAAATTCTGCAGACAGAAATTTGACACCCAAAGTACCAATGCCTTCTGTCTACAAAATGATTGCAACGGTGATGTTAAGAAATGGGTTCGAACCAGGTTGAGGCTTGGGCAAGAATTTACATGAAATTATTGAGCCTATTGCGATCCTAGAGAGAGGCTCTAAGTACGGGTTAGGATATAAGCCTACCAGGAAGGATAGGGTTGAGGATGATCCAGAGAAGAGTCTGTTTGGGCCTTTGCCACTCCTGTTCCAGTCATTTCCTGTACTAGAAGTGTAAGATGATGATGGTCTTGGGGATGGGATAGGAGATCTGTTTGAAGGATGCAATGCTGTACTAGAAGATCTCCCAAATTCCAGCGGGTTGAAGCAGATTATGCCAGGGGAGGCCTTGCAAAATTATACCTCCGCTGCTTTCATAACCCATCGCCTATCGTGATATATGAAAGGGAAATTACTGATAGTTTTTAAAATTGGTGATGGTCACGAAGAGGCCCCACGATCCACCTTTTATATCTCAAAACTTCCTTCTCGTATCTTACTGCTTTTAAAAAAGGCATGGACATATATTTGCGCAAGTCATGAGCTATGATTTTGTAATTATCTCCCAAATTTCAATGAAAAGGCCTTCATTTATTTAGATAATTCTATTATTTCTAAAACATTCCTAATCATACATTTTGTTATTATCTTATTATCATCTAACTTGGTTTGTTTGTCCATTACAGTAACAGTAGGTTAAAATCTACCGATGTCGTGTCATGTCAAATCTTAAACGAACAAAATGAGGGGAACAATGATGAGGAACAATTAGTCGAAGATATGGAGGAATTTAAGAATCGCACAAAACCCAATCTGGAGGAAACTGAAACAGTTAACTTGGGAGATCACGATGAAATCAAAGAGACAAGTATCAGTATCCACCTAGCGGCACCACAAAGGAGAGAGATCATCCACCTATTGTGGGAATACATCAACGTGTTTTCTTGGTCATATGATGATATGCCAGGGTTGAACACCAGCATTGTGTCATATAAGTTGCCAATAAATTCAGAGTTTGATCCAATCAAGCAAAAAGAGTGGAAATTCAAGCCAGATTTAAGTCTAAAGATCAAGGAAGAAGTGAAAAAACAAATCCAGTCTAATGTTGTCGAGGTCACAGAATATCCAACGTGGTTGGAAAACATCATCACTGTGCCTAAGAAGGATGACAAGATTTAAATTTTTGTTAACTATAGAGACTTGAATAGAGCATGTCCTAAATATAATTTTTCGTTTCCCAACATCCACATTCTCATCGATAACTATGCAAAACATGAAATGCAATCATTCGTTGATTGTTTCGCTGGGTATCATCAGATATTGATAGATAAGGAAGATGCAAAAAAATGGCTTTTATTACACCCTGGGGCATTTATCATTACAGGGTAATGCCATTTGATCTAAAAAATATGGGTGCAGCATATATGAGGGCTATGACAATGGTTTTTCATGATATGATCCATAAAGAGATTGAGGTGTACGTAGATGACGTAATTGTCAAATCCAGTGAGAGTTTGGATCATCTGACTCATCTGGAGAAATTTTTCAACAGATTAAGAAGGTACAATTTGAAATTAAACCCTGCTAAGTGTGCTTTTGGTGTGCCATCAGGGAAGTTGTTGGGGTTCATAGTCAGTAAAAGAGGCTTCGAGTTAGATCGATCCAAAATCAAGACAATTCAAGATTTGCCACCACCGAAGACTAAGAAGGAAGTTATGAGTTTCATGGGTTGTTTGAATTATATTAGCAGGTTCATTGCGCAGTCAACAGTCATATGCGAGACAATTCTCAAGATGTTGAAGAAAAATGCATTGAACGAGTGGACAAAAGAATGTCAGAGAGATTTTAACCGCATCAAGGAATACTTGTCTGCACCACCGGTTTTGGTTCTACTAAGAGAAGGAATTCCATTATTGCTTTACCTTTCAATCTCAGAAAATGCTTCCAGATGTGTCCTCGGACAACATGATGAGACCGGTAGGAGAGAGAAAGCCATTTACTACTGGAGTAAAAAGTTCACGCCATATGAAGGCCATTACACTCTTGTAGAAAGTACATGTTGTGCGTTGACTTGGACAGCACAAAAGTTGAGGCATTATCTGTCGTCCTACACAACACACCTCATCTCTAGAATGGATCCATTAAAGTATATTTTCTAAAAGGCCATTCCTACGGGAAAGCTAGCCAAGTGGCAAATGTTGCTGAGTGAGTTTGGCATTGTGTATGTAACCCAAAAAGTAATCAAGGGGAATGCCTTAGCAGATCATTTGGTAGAGAAGAATATGAGCCACTTCAAACTTACTTTCCAGATGAGGAAGTTTTGTTTGTAGGAGAAGACATTATAGATATTTACCCCAGATGGAGGCTATTTTTTGATAGGGCAGTCAACTACAAAGGTTAAGGAATTAGAGTAATTTTTGTGTCAAAAATAGGTCAACATTATCTGGTAACTGCTAAGTTACATTTTCCATGCACTAATAACACAGATGAATATGAGGCTTGCATTCTGGGTCTCAAATTGGCACTTGATATGGGTGTTCGTGAATTGATAGACATCGGGGATTCAGATTTGCTGATTCACCAGTTACAGGGAGAATGGGCGGTTAAAAATCCCAAGATCACTCCTTATGTGAAGTTGGTGCAAGAATTATGTGAAAGATTCAAGGAAGTTGAGTTTAGGCATATCCCATGGATACAAAATGAGTTTACTGATGCTTTGGCCACTATATCTTCCATGATTCATCACCCAGATCAGAGTTACATTGATCCTTTGGAAATAAGATTGAATGAGAAACCCGCACATTGTGTACACGTAGAAGAGGAGCCTAATGGAAAGCTTTGGTACTGTGACATTAAAAGGTATTTGGAATCTGTAATATATCCTGAAGAGGCTAGTAACAACCAAAAGAAGACAATCCGGCATTTGGAAAAGAATTACTTTCTAAGTGGGGAAATTCTTTGTAAAAGGACTCCTAATTTGGGATTTCTAATATGTGGCGATTCTACGGAAGCCAATATAATGATAAAAGAGGTATATGCTGGAATTTATGGACCCCACATGAACGGGTTTGTCCTTGCCAGAAAGATCCTGAGAACCGGTTACTTCTGGATGACTATGGAAAATGATCGCAGTAAGTATGTGCAGAGATGTCCAAAATGTCAAATACATGGAGATCTGATTCGAATGCCTCCACACGATCTTCACACAATGAATTCGCCTTAGCCTTTCATAGCTTGGGAGATGGATGTCATAGGACCAATAGAGCTATTAGTATTGAATGGGCATAGATTTATTTTGGTTACCATTGATTATTTCACTAAGTGGGTCGAAACGGATTTGTACAGAGCCATCACTAAGAAAGTGGTTGAGGATTTTGTCAAGAATAACTTGATTTTCCGGTTTGGAGTACCAGAATCGATCATTACTGGCAATGGGACAAACTTGAGCAGTCACTTTATGAAAGAAATTTATGATCAATTCAAGATTGTGCATCACAACTCGACTACATATCATCCCCAAAGGAATGGAGTTGTGGAAGCAGCCAACAAGAATATCAAGAAGATCTTGAGAAAGATGACCAAAAATGATAGATCATGGCATGAGATGTTACCTTACACCTTGCTAGGGTATCGTACAACAGTTCTAACCTCCACCGAGGCGACCCCCTATTTACTTGTCTATGGGAATGAAGCTGTGATACCTAATGAGGTTGAAATACCATCCCTAAGGATCATTCAGGAAGCTGGACTAAGTAACGAAGAATAGTTTCGTGCTCGCTATGAGAAACACATGTTGATTGATGAAAAGAGAATGGTCGTTGTATGCCATGGTCAGTTGTACCAACACAGGATGGGTCGTGCCTTTAACAAGAAAGTGAGGGATCGGGCATTTGAAGCGGGGAAATTGCTTCTCAAATAAATATTCCCTCACCAAGAGAAGTACAAGGGAAACTTTGCTCTAAACTGGCAAGGGTCATACATAGTTAGCAAGGTGATATATGGAGGAGCTCTGATTTTGTCTGAGATGGATGGCATGGAGTGGACCAAACCAATCAATTCTGACGCAGTAAACAGATATTATGTTTGAAGGACATTCTAGCTTTTGTGTTTCTTTAGTTAATTTACTTGTAATCGACTTTGTAATAATGTTGTTTTCTGGTGTGTGTCTGTCTAGAGTCCTTTCCTCTTATGTACGAACTACGTTTGACCTGAATTCTTAAGAATGAGATACGTAGGCGGCCTATGTTGGCTTCGGTCAACCCCTTAGGAAAATTTACCCTTGCCTTTTATGTACGAACTACGTTTGACCTGAATTCCCAAGTAAGGGATACGTAGGCGGCCTATGTCGGCTTCGATCAACCCCTTCGGTTAATATATCCTTTCCTCTTATGTATAAACTATGTGATGACCTGAATTCCCAACAAAAGGGATATGTAGGCGGCCTATGTCGGCTTCGGTCAACCCATTAGATTTTCTTTGTATATCCCTAGCATAGTCCTGAACTACGTTTGACCTACTTTCTGCTTCAATAGGATACGTAGGCGCCCCAACGACTCGGTCATATAGCCCCATGAAATAGAAACTGGAGCAGAATTTTTGAGAAGAAATCTCAAAAATTCACAAGAGAAGATCCACGTCCAACAAAGAGAATGAACATCAGCAAAAACTTCAGATCAACTCGGATTGGTATCAGCTCAATCAACTTTAAACTGGGGCAGAAATTTTGAGGAGGACCTCAAAATTTTCACCTAATGACGGAACGTATTCCAAATTCCCCAGCACCAAAGGCTAAAGTCAGGTTTGGAAGTCACCAACTGTAACAAAGTCTGGGTAGACTCAATTTTTTGCTATGATAGAACTACTTGAAGAAACCCTCCAACAATGATCATGAGTTTTGGAAACCATCCGTCGAATATAGTCAAAACCACGAAGAAGACATTCATTGAGCTAGTACATGACATGAATGGAAGAGATTTTCTAAAATTTTTACAAAAGTTTTCAAAATTATTTTCAAAAACTTAAGAATATTTTCCAAAAATCTTATGACTCACTTATTTAGTATTTGCCTAGACATCATTTAGGATGGAGTGTCAGGGTGGAAGTCCCGATATGGTGGAATGCCCAAGAGATGGCAAGGAGCAAATCAAGGATCAGAAGAGGTCAATACGGAGTAATTTCATTCAAAATAATCATTTTTCTGTGGATGCAGGGTGTAATATACAAAATGAGGGTCTCTTTCAAAAATCCCCGAGCAAAGTGGGAGCCACAATAGAGCACTAATACCCATACCCAAGAATGGTATTTTAGGGCAGCCCTAAAAATAATTTTAATGCCTATTTATTGAGGACCGTTTGATTTGTCCATCTCATTTCTTGATATCGTAGACAACAAACAAAAACTCTATCTTCTTTACACATATCGTATTCAGAAGTTTCCTAAAAATAGTCGCTAGTAAAACTGACTTTGTGTCTACGAATCATCTACCTTGAGTATAGGTACATGTAGAAAGCAGGACGCTGACATATGAAATCAGGTAAAATTAAACATCATAGTCACAAGGCATTGCCACAATGGCTAGTGCATATCATCGCCACAATGGCTATTGCATATCATCGCCACAATGGCTATTGCATATCATCGCCACAAGGGCTATTGCATATCATTGCCACAATGATTATTGCATATCATCGCCATAATGACTATTGCATATCATCGCCACAAGGGCTATTGCATATCATCTCCACAATGGCTATTTCATATCATCGCCACAAAGGCTATTGCATATCATCGCCACAAGGGCTATTGCATATCATCGCCACAATGCCTATTGTATATCATCGCCACAAGGACTATTGCATATCACCGCCACAAGGGCTATTGCATATCATCACCACAATGCCTATTGCATATCATTGCCACAAGGGCTATTGCATATCATCGCCATAGGGGCTATTGCATATCATCGCCACAAGGGCTATTGCATATCATCACCACAAGGGATATTGCATATCATCGCCACAAGGGCTATTGTATATCATTGACCCAAGGGCTATTACATATCATTGCTGCAAAGGCCATCTATACCATCTCCCCAGAAGGCATTCAATATCTATTGATACGCTAGACCAAAATGCTAGCGTCGAGGATATCTCCTTATTTCACGTATCAGCATATGAATGCATCGAGGGTACACAATTTGAAGGGATGCCTTTAAGTCGCTATCCAAGGATGAATGATATATAAGGTTTCCTAGAAATTGACAATTTAAGGGATTATCTATAAGTCATATTATTTGAAATAGGATAGTTTGCAATAGGACCTATGAGTTGATAGCCTGTATGTCATCCATAAGCCACAACAACATCCTAACCGAATAGTGTGAGTGATCGCCCAAAAATTGATAGTTCAAAGGTTTTCCATAAGTCGCAACTAAATCCTTACTAGAGAATATGCAATATTATCAAATTGATACATTCAAGGTTTCTCTATAAGCCGCGTCATATCCAAGATCGATTATATGCAGGATTACCCAAAGACTAACAATTTGAGAGATTATCTATAAGTCATATTGTATCCAAGGTCGGATGATGTGTAGGAACACCTAAAAGCTAGCGATTGGAAGGATATCTGTAAGCCATCTCTTATCCAATGTTGGATAATGTGCAGGATTACCTAAAAGCTAGAAATTCAAAGGATATCTGTAAGTCGCCTCGTATCCAATATCAAATAATATGAAAGATTATCCAAAGATTGATAATTTAAGGAAAATTTTTAAATCGATCATCGGCTATAACTAGAGAGGTTATCATTCCAGATACAACAAGTGATATAGGTAATCAAAAGGGTTGCTCCTCCAGCATAAGATTACACGGTTGTAGAGACCGTTCTGCATAAAGTATCGCCGGTGTCCAAAAGGGCCAGCCCACTTTGAAGACAGATTCAACCGACAAATGTCATAATTATACAAAAACCAAGAGGATTGTTGTGTTTGTTGTTTCCAGTTATTTCATTCCAAATAGGTACATGAAGAGATGACTCCGTTTTTCAGGCCACAACTCACACGGATATATGGTAAAAGACTACCTACATCTTTCATGAATTATGTTAGTACTAACACTTTTTACTTAAGAAATTGTCGAGAGCATTCGAAAGGATGAAAATCTCAAATCAAAACCATAGGTGCGGTACTCAAAAAAGGATGCAGCACGACGTGGAACTCTTTCTCAGCAGCAAAATGGGACATAGTATGGAGAGGGATGTGAAACTCTCCAGACGTGAGATAAATGATGATCACCACCACCATCTAACCACTCCTTTATTAGAAGGCATGTGGATATTTTGGGATATTCTAGTCTCACCTTTACTTCTGGGATGTTTGTTAACTCATACTGAGGGGAACTTTATTTTTCTTTTTCTTTCAAATTCGGGTGGCAACACACTTAGAGTTTTGGAAATTATGTCTGGGTAAGTTCTTACCTATGGATGTGAAGAGATCCACGTTCATGGTTAAAAGGTTACAAGCCTCTTTTATACAACTCGATCGACTTGTCACTCATCTTAAGCCAAAGATCTTCTGAAATAAAATTCTATCTTTTCTACCGATTGAGTCAATCTACAAGCAGTCTGATTCCCTGAGTCTCGGGGATATGTAGGATGGGATCTATGAAGACAAATCGACTGCATTCCAACCTCCCCCCTAATCTCTCTATTCCTTAGCTTCTCAATTTTATCAAAATCTCTAAAATCGAGATAACTTGTGAATTTTTTGAAAATCACGCTCAAAATCAAGCTTTATGAACTACAAGTGGCCTCAATTCTCATAAAAATTGAGATATGTAGGAAACCTGATACCGAGGTTCATCCATAACTCCATGAAACTCGTGCAAAAAACCAACCTCTCTTAGACAAAAATTTTTGGTCAGACAAAAATTAGGAACGTCAACCTCCCTTTTCCCAGGATTACCTGCATCCACCCTACCCAAAGGGAGGGGGCAGTTGTTGACACCAAATTTTTGCCCTCCGCGACTAAACTTAATCCTGAGTTTCTTCAATTTTTAATAAAATCGAGACATTTATTTCCTCCGAATAAGAGTTTTGAAAGGTATATTTGTACGTGATTTTGTCACCTTAGGTAGCAATTATATATTATCATGCTAAATTATGAGTTATTATACAATTGGATTACATAAATGTTTACTCGATGGAATATCGGATTTTAATTAAAAATTATTTTGGAACTAAGCACACTAATTAAAATCTTGATTTGAAAATGATCTAGTTTAAAAATGGCTTATTCGGAAAAATGCTTACTTAATTTTATCAAATCAAAGAAGCTCGGGATTAAGCTAGTTGCTAAATTCATTTTCAATCTTGACTCAATTTGGTCAATGTATTAAACTAGATTTAATTGAAGTTGATTTGGCTACAATTGCAATACAATTGGCCGGTTAATCTTTAATTAAGTCAAAGTTTAATTACAATTGACTAAAGTTTTTATCAATAGGCTATTTATTAAATAGTTTAAACCTAATCCTAACTGAGGATATGTCTTAAATAATTCCATCAGCCCAATAATAATAATTACCTACCCACCAGTCATTTAAAAGGAGCCCAATCCATACTAATCCAACCCGGCCCAGCTCTTTAAAGACCCCATTTCTTATTCAAACATGACAAACCCTCAACCAAAGCCAAACCTTAAACCGCCGTCAACCCGACCTCAACCCCTTCTCCACCCGAATATGGTAACCCATGGTCGAACCAACCCACATTCAACTTAAATTCTACATGATCGAAATATCTTCAAAATGACTCAACCCAGTTGTACCCGCATATTTCACGATTTCATAGAACGGGAAAACCCTTGAATATTGAATAACTAAGCCTAGGTGTCTCATCCAACGTCCATATTCCGTGAATCTCAGGTACCATGGTACGGATTCGTACACATCTGTTCATTTTTGATTGGTTTGGAATGGAATTTGTTTTACCCTTTTTCAATTGGTCCACTTATTCCGTTTTGTGGAAAAAATACAAAGTTTTGGTATGGTGCAGGTTCGAAAACGAGATGATGAGAGGGAAAGGATTTTGAAATCTTAAACCCTAGGGTTCCTTTTTTGGGGATCCCAAAAATACCCTAGGTCTATCCTCAATATAAGAGGCAATAAGAGTCACTAGCTAAGGATGGGATTTTAAGAGGTTCAAAAATTGGGGACTAGAGGAATGAGAGGTCACCATATTCTATAAGTTTTGATGTTTTGGGTTGAGAAAAGGGGGGGGGGGGCTTCTTCTATCTTTCTAGGAGATTTTTCTTTTATTTTCTTACGTTTAGGGTGTTTTTTTTTTTGAAATTTTGAGAGGAGTCTTAAAGATCAAAAATTTCACCGGTTGCCATTAAGGTTTTGAAGTGGAAAAATCCATTTTAGAGAAAAAATCAGTACATATCTTTTCTTAGTTGAGTAAACATGGAAACTGTGGAACTGTAGATTTAGCTAGAAAAGTTTTTGAAACTATCAATTTGAGTCAAAGTTTACCGAAGGGATGTTTCCCTGTGGTAGCAAATTGGACTTATAGCTTGGGTCCTCATTTTGCTACCCTAGAGGAGCTGAACATATTTTTTTTCCTTTTAAACTCATCACTTTCTGCTTCATCCTTTTCTCTTTTTCCCCTAGAGGTAGTTATATGTTTTCCATGAATGAGGTTGGGATATGTCTGCTGCATTTGGCAATGATGGCTTCATGGTTTGTATTTTGACTGTTGTTGTGCTATTTGCCTGTAGCAGTGTTCAAGTCATAATTTTAATATAACCCTGTTGAACATATTGTACTAAACTGATGTGGTGGTTTACCTGAGAATTTGTGGCACGAATCAATGTATACCTCATCAAGGCTTTGATTCTCGCTTGAAATTTTCATCTTTTGCATCTAGAGTCTTGCTACGCTAGGCTGATTGTCGTTATAATCGTTTGAACCTTGATTTTAGCTTATGTTTCGCTTTCCTCAATTTTGCAAGCTTTTGCTTAAACCTTGAACTCATTGTTCAGTTATTTATTCATTGTTGTTTATTTCACATATTGCTTTGCCCATCCATTATTTACCTAGATGTTTCCTATTGTTTAATAATAATAGAATAAATTTCCTAACTTTAATCTTATGTTTTTTTAGCAGGTTGCATAGCTTAAGTTATGGGGATGATATTTCTTTTGTTACATTACTCGGGGTATTTGGTTTATGATGTTATTGGATGTGTTGAACATATCATATCTGGCCGTCTCATGTCTAAATCATTTTATTTTTGAGTCGAGGGTCTAGCAGAAACAACCTATTCAAGTTGCTATCCCTCTTGCTTCTATATTTTTTATTCAATTTTGGGTTCATTTGTAGAGAGCTCTAAGAGTTCTGTAAGGAAAATTCCAATCATCAAATTATGCGTGCGTGTTTTATTACCTTATCTACCTAAACCTGCGTGTAGGTTCTTGTCTGCAGCTAGCTGGCATACCTAGGTACTATATATATAGTTCAACTAATAATAACAATAATAAAAGGAAAAGAAGTTGCAAATAGAATAAGTTTCTTTGTTTGATTTGGAAATCTAGTGACAAGTTTGGTTATGCTAAATCCTTTTAATTAAGTTGACATCATTATGCCTCAGTTGTTTGCCTTATATTATGAAGACTCCCTTTTGAAATTTGGGTTCCCTTAGTTGCTTAACTGAAAATAGTTATATGTGATGCAGTGGTTTCTCTTTGCTAAACTTTATTACAATATTTTTGCTTATATTTTTCCAAAGTGTATATTTTTATACAGAGTTGTACTTATCCATTTCTAATCCTTATTTACTTCTTTTACATGCACTATGTACTTTGAGTCCAAACCAGATTCATCTGCCCCCCTAGCATTTTTCTTTATGGGCCATCAGGGTCCGGTATCTTGATGACAACCTCTTTGAAACAAAGCCCAAACATTGATCTTATGGCCTGTTGGATGCGATGAGATGAAAAGAGAAACACGATCTAATAACCCATTTTGAAGTGGCTAAGAGATTCAATATCTAGCTTGTTATTTCATCCATTTTTTTATTGTCATCTTTATGTATTTACTTATTTATTTATTTTCTTATCTATTCATTTGGGCCTGGAATCCAAGGTTGTACTTAATACAGGTGGAGCAAGCTCGAGCTAAGGCTCGAAAACATAGAATTAGGACAGGTGGAAGACAGGCTAAAAGCCCAATATCTAGATTAGGATAGGGTTGTTGATTTTAGCCTAATGGTTCAAGTCCTTCTGCTTCTTCCCTTTCCCTTTTACATTTGCTAATTTGCTTTATGTGTTTTCTTGTGAACCTAGTTAAAATCCCTAACTATGTCGCTTAAAACTAGTGTTGCATAAACACCAAAATATTTCTAAAATTGCTTTCTTTACAAAAATCAATCTATTTACTAAAGTTAGTCAAAAGACGTTTTCAAACAGTCCAGAAAACCGCAAGTTGGCAGACGTTTTAGGTCCCTAACACCTTCCTAAAATGTTAATAGGAATCGCTTATATAGAATCTTAGACTTAAAACAATTTTTCTATTTTGAATCATTTAAAGTATTTATAAAGGTTTCTTAATTCCTTTTCAAAATTAAGTGGCGACTCTCTTTTAAAATTCAAAATTTCTCCACAAAAACAGAAATGACGACACTGCTGGGGATTTTTAACTAGGTTCTAATCAAATATTTGATTTCGTCTTTAGATTAACTATTTATATGTTAATATGTTTCAATTCCGTAAAGTTTAACTATCACATCTCATAGCATATTCCTACATTATTTAAATTGTTTTGGGGTTTCGTGGGTATCCCGACCCCTATTGATCAATTCCAAAAATCTGTTGGAAATACAAACAGTTTATTAGCGTGTGAGTCGCATGATGGCTGTTTGTATTTTCAAACTCAAGTTGTCCACTTGAGAACTAGTGTTCAAACCCACTCTAGACACCGAGGATAGAACGAAACCAAAATCCTATTTTAGGAATGAGCCTAGGACGACCCAATACCCGAGCGGGGTATTGGGCCTATTAGAAATATTGCCCTATGTCTATTGACCCCGATTCAATCACAGACGGGTCATACTTATGCGTTGGAGAAATATATGCTTGTCTAAATTATATACATTACCCTTTGGGGTCAGGGAAAGGCTTATCTTTGTCTTCTTTTATGTAGATATGGCTCAATTTCATTCCCGAGAAAAGTACAAGATGGTTACCAAAGTTGACGATTACCTGAAATTATGGTAGGATTACATGGGTCCAGATGAGAGAAAAAATTTTAGGACACATATGGGCACCTGGCTTCGTTGATCAAAATGGACGCTTGGCCTGAAATGATCCACATACTTACGACTTTTTGGGATGATCAGAATATGATGTTTCTCTTTGAGGATGTGGAATTGACTTCTACAATCGAAGCAGTGTTAATTTTTTATGAGAGTATTGAAATGTGTTTCAAGAGAAAGGAAAAACCTAATAAGAACATTTTAGTTCCTTCCGTATGGGACCATCAAACAATCAAAAAGGCATTTTTAACTGACAACAACACCTGGCTAGGGGAATGTGATAGAGAAAATATGAATTTTCAGGAGTTGTATCGTCGGTATGGAAGATTTAATGCCTTCCACAAATTTGGACATAAATTTGAGTTCAAAGAAAAATGGAAGGAGACGAGAGCCTTTGCGTTTGCGGTAGGTCTACTCAGAACCATGGTGTTCCCACAGGGGGAAAATGGCACAATTCATCCAAGGGTTGTTACGGTGGCCCATGCACTTTTCTTTGGAGTAGATTATGATGCTACCAAGGTATTCCATAATTTAACTCCCATGATTGTAACCGATATATATTAAACCTTGGGAAGGTGTCAAGTTGAAATCATTTCTTTCAAGGTTGCAACCTAATATTACAATGATGGATGATGAAGCATTTGGTAAAGGATTCGAGAATGGTACAACCTGATCATAAAACAAGGGTGGGTATGCTAGCTTCGCACAACATGTGGTTGTTTCTACACAAGTTCAAAAGGGAAGCATCTCACGAATTTTTGTTTAAGACTTTTGGGGAATTAACAGATGACGATGTGCAATGGTCTATTAACTCTCTTATTTTAGGGAAATACACCATTCGAGAGGGAAAGTGTCCTTTACTAGTGCTTCTTGGTCTCAGGGGGACCCGGCCCTACAATCTGGCAGAGTTCTTAGGCAATTCAAGATCAAGTAGGAGGAACCGCAAATAGATTCCATGGTTAGGTTTTTCACCAAATACTATGAAAGTGAGTCTCAACTCAAAGATGGCATGATAAATGGATGGATAAGAAGAAGGTGGACGGAAGTCACTTGTCGTATAGAGCATGACCCTGAATTCAACGACACTTACAAGGAGTGGTTGAAAAATACTTGTCGAAGTGTTGATTCCGGGACCAAATGTGCCCACTCAGGTTGTGGATGAAGAATCTGAGCATCAAATTTGGCTCCACAGGCTATAAGATGAGTTCCATAAAATTAAAATCACGCACTGGCAAATACACATGAAGGACGCTTTAACCATACGTATGTTAAGTAAAGAGTTGAAAAGATCTAGGCAAGATGTTGATGATTCTAGGAAATATCTAATCGATTTGGATGATAGCATGGCCTCCCAACTCGATAGTATAGGGAAAATGACTTACGACTGCAAGGCACAATTATGCGGGAATCATCTTATCATCAATAGGTATCAAATGGAATAGGAGGTAAACAAGGCAAAGAAGGAAAAAAGCAGATGAAGGAGCCTCCAGTAGCTAGTTTTTCTATTCTCCCCTGGGCGGGAACTTATCGCTAGTAAACAAGGTATGTGTTTTCTTCTACGCATGATAGCATCTCCGCATGAATATTAATGAGTTGATATCATGCTTTATCATTAAGATTCATACAATCAACATCAAATAAATAAGTTTCTCTTGAGTAATGTTACTTTATAAAAGTTCAACAGTAGAAAGGATTGACTGTCATTTCTACTATAAAAAACCTTATCACAAACTATATTGCAAATGAAGAAACTTCATTTTTCGATTAAGTACACTTACGTATGTATAGGGATCATATACCATGAACTAATATGTGATAGTTAAATATTAGAAAGATAAATTGCTTCAGATAGGATCATCTGCTACATGGATCTGCAGCGACCTGTCCCTTCTTGCAGCTCCATTTGTACTTGAGGAAGTAGCTGGGATCATTCTCTTTGTTCTTTGTAATTATTTGTCTATTTTTCTAACAATTCTTTTTTCGAATGGAATTAGTGTTGTGTAATGACCCTTCAGGTCATTAGCCGTGCTCTTTCTTATTTTCTTCGTTTCCATTTTTTTGGTTAAAAGCATCGCATAGTATAGTGATAGTTCCCGGTCCATAGCTGCAGAGTCTGCCTTCCCTCCTCCGTAGTCATCCCAAGTCATTATTGACTTGCTGGAATCGATAGTTCGGTTACCTGACTATTCATTTTGGTTTTTAGAACCACTTTTCCAATTTAAAGTCTTCATCGATTCCAAATGGCTGCCGAGCAAAAAATACAGTAAAATAATTTTGGAAGTAAATTTCAATTGGGCCAATAGCTATGTTATATCGATTTTAAGATAGATAGACCCTTGGTTCAGATCCCATAGCACCTGAGCTCATTTTGACCCATTAGTTGAAAAGTCTAAAATCAAAATATATGTGTGTGGGACCCACAAGTGGCCTAAATAATCTTGGATGGAAAATAAAACTTCACCATTGCATTGGGAATGTCAAATTTAGGGGGGTTACATAGTTCGTTTGCAATAAATGGAGTTCAAATGAGTCCCGGAGATCAAAAATAAGTTTTCACCTTGCGGGCCTATTTAAACTCGTATAAAAGGGCCCTTTGGCCAATTTTTGAGACATTCTTCATCATTTTGAAAACCCTTGCAGCCATAAATATTTGTTGACAAAAAAATGATTCTTCTGGGTTTATTAGAAGCTTAGCAACTTTTGTAATCCATCTTTTTGCTACAAATCTAAGGTAAGAATTCCTTAAATTTGGTATTGATTTCATGGTTCTAGACTCAAAACCCCTAAATTATTGTGAGTCAATTGTAGCCCAAAAATTAAGTGATTGAATCAAATTACTTGAGGGTTTTAACTCCCAAAAGATAATAAGGCTATGGGTTGGTCTTCGAAACTCCTTTTCAAGGGTGAAACCTAATTGGGGTTTTGGTGTACATTTGAAACCCATGGGAAAATGGTGCTATAATGGGTATTGTCATTCTTTTTGTAATTCTTAGATTATATTGTTGATAGCATTGCTTGTGGAGGAGAAAGCTTCACGAAAAGGAAAGAAAAAGCTCATTGGTTCGTGAGTTGCTTGGATTCAAGATATGTTAGGCTTACCTGTAGTATAAATCAAGCTTGTTTGTAAAGTAAGCATTGATATCTTCTGAGATTGGGTGTGGAATTTATACGATAGTTTATTAAATAGTGAACTTAGGATTCATTAATTGTTGTAGGCCATGGATTTGTAAGGTATGATATTCGACCCTTAGTCTAGGACCTTGTTTAGCTTAATTGTGGTCCCATGACTAGTGTTAGCACACTATAGCTATTCTAAGTAGACATGACTGGTATACTTCTCTATCCTTAGGAGTGTATTGACCTATATAATGCCAAGAGAAGAGATGACCTTGGTGTTTGGTTGACTGAGAAATGATTCTTCAAGAGACTTTTACTATGGACCTAGAAAGGATTGGTAAGCCCTTATGGTGAGGTATAGATGACTTAGCCTAATTCTTGGTAGAAGCTAGACATGTGTTAGTAAGCTTGGAGTTTTAGGAATATAGAAGTGTGACGTGACCTACCTTAAGCTTGAACTAAGTAAATGCTTAGCGACTTTGATACGTAGTGATTGTTCGAGCTATATACATATGTGTAGGAGTTGTGATGGTTGCACTCGATTATTGAATTATCTAGAGATCATGACTTGAATACCCTTGTTAAGTGATTACTGTACATGCTTGATAAATACACATGGTCTTGTTGATGCTCATATTAAGTGTGAATCTAATTAGTAAGGTAAAATGAAAAGTGTTATCCGGCATCCCTACTTCATTATATATTGTGAACTTCTATGTATGCTTATTGGTTTAGCTATAAATGTGTATGTATGTTGTTGTGTCTGGAGAAATATGTGATATTATGATGATACCCGATTTGAGTCCGGAGGAATATGTGATATTATGCTAATACCTGGTTTGAGTCAGGAGGAATGTGTGATTATGATGGTACCCAGTTCGAGTTTAGAGGAATATGTGATATTATGATGATACTTGAGGAAACTATAGAAATATGTGAATTGTGATGATTCACTGTTTGAGTCCGGAGAAATATGTGATATTATGATGATGCCCGATGAATCCGTAGAAATATGTTGATATTGTGATGATGCCCGGTGAATCCGAAGGAGGTAAGAACATTATGATGCAGTGTGGGAAAAATTTTCATATATGCACTGATATTTGTAAGGTTAAGCCATGTGGGGCCAACCTCCTATGTTGTTGAATTATGAGGTCTCTCTTGGTAAATTGTTATTTCTTTCTTGTTCCAAATGGCTATATAAGAGGTGTGACCCTTGTGTATGGTAAATTAGCTACAAAAGGAAATTTATGCCTAATATTGAGTTAAGGCTTAATGTTATGAGAAAACTTGCATAAAAATTCAAGGGCTAACCTAATCTATATACTTGACTTGAATAAGAGGTGATATTATGAAATCTTGCCTTGTAAGGTGGCTTATGCGGTAACTAGCTACATCAAAAATATATGATTATTATTTGGAACCTAGAAACCTAGTAAACTAGTTGGTAGACTTTACTTGATTAAAATATGGCAACTAGTCCTTAAGGTTGTGACATTGTAACACCCCACATTTTTTTGGGGCGATTTCAAACCATTGTTCCTATGCGTATAGACCCGAACCCAATGATTCCTTTCTATAGTGTGGGAATACCTTTGGATATGAATTGAGGTAACAAATATCTCATAACTCAAAGATGAGTTGAGAACGTTTCTATCGACTAAGTTTTATTGAACGTTTCATCTTGGATCAACTTTCAACGACCATTACTCATAGTATATAATGATTTACGTGTCCTACAATATATCAAAAGAGATATCTTTGAGTCCTCTTTCCAACGTAACTAGTGTTGCCTTAATCTGATATCGGAGCATAAAGTTATACCAATTTTACTTTAGCATATTTGTCTGTCAACAAAGAAACGACCTGAGTTGACTGGCCATCACCTAAGTGACGAACTATCAGCCAAGTCGTCACCCCAAATCAGTGAGACATTATTTTCAGCTTCCAAGTAACGACCTGAGTTGATAGGCCATCACCTATGTGATGACATATCATCCTAAGTCATCACCCAAGACCAGGGACTCATAAAATCAGCTTCTGAGTGACGACTTGGTGTGTAGGTCATCACTTGGTTGACGAACAATCAATGAAGGTCATCACCCTTGAAATTCAAAATTTTCTATTTGAATTTGGAGGGGTATTTTGTTCTTTTCCTTCAACTCCCATGACTTAAATGACACATTAAACCCTATTAAGTAATAAAATATCAGTTTTTCATCACTCATAATCCACTCCACTCACAAAAACAAGAAAAGATTAGGGATTTTCTCTCTATTCAAGATTTTAAGAAAAGGAGGTTTGAGCTCCAATCCTCAAACTAAACAACATAATATACGTGGGATTATTCTAACTGCATGGGCATGGCAAAATCGTTTTAATTGTGTTTAAATTTTGTGAAATCATGAATTTACAAAGGGTTTTGAATGTACATCTACAATTGTGCATTGTGAATTCTTCTTGACAGTAATGTTTTGGTCTTGAGGCATTACCCCTTAAAATCGATTTTGTTGATATATATATATGAATGTGGTTTGATGTTTGAAATTTGAATTGAGATAAAGAAGAATTATAATCCCGCTTTTGTTATAAACCCCCTTGTTTTTATATGTTATGAGTTATTCAATCACATACTGAGAAGTATGTTATAAATGTCTTTACTTGCTGTTTTGGACTTGATAATAATTATGCATTGAAGAAAGGGTGTTTCTTGTTCATGTAAAGAAGAAGTGATGATTTTAAAGAGTCGCATGGTTTTTCACAAAATACCTGATCACTCTATGTTTGATGAAATGTTGAAAAGAGGGAATCTTTGCATTGTTTGAAATATGATTTGAAAATAAGAACTCCATTGCATTTTCTGATTTATTTGGTGGTATGAACATTGTTTTTCTTGAAAAGAGTTGTAATCTAAGAATGTATGGCCGAGAAATAAGACTTCTAAGTTTTGGTATGATAATACCAATACAGATAATGCCATGGTAACATAGAATAGAATAAAATACAGATTTTCATTCAAATTTCCAGATTTTGAATTCAGAAAGATGTATGATTATAAAAGGTTTAAAATGGGTTTAAACAGAGTTAGATGTCTACTCGAAGAATGTACGAGTTGAAAGAATCAATGTTAGAAATTGTGATTTGCTGACATGGGATTATGGCACCATTCTATGCGGTCTTTTGTACCTTGATTTATGTCGTCCCAATTTGGGACTATGGTTAGTATCCATGCTTTTTGGTTTTGTGCACTAGTATGACATGTTGATTTAATTGGAAATCCTGCCACCATGTTATGTGGTCTTGCGTGTCTCCCCATGCTGATACTTCAATCCTTCCGGCAAGCTTGGATTTGAGGCATGGCCACCGAATCAAGGGAGGATTCCATGTATAGTGTGGAATTTCAGATTGTAGGTTGTACCATCTAGCTCAGAAGTACCATAAAGAGTTGTTCATGATCTCATGGAAATGTTTCAAAATCATTAAAGTATACCTATGTGTTTTTTTCCTATATCATATGTAAACTGTTTTATGAATTACTCTCACTTATGTTGTATTAAAATACATTATTTTTGATTGCTCTACGTACCAGTACAATTTTATTGACCCCCTATATTTCAGGATCTAAGGCACAATCTTGGGGTCCCGACAATCAGTAGACTCGTGTGTCAAAAGTTGCAGTTGGTGAGCCTTCTCTATTTCGGAAGTCCTAGTTGAAAGACTGTATTAATTTATTTCATTTTATGGTTTGACCAGGGACCTTATCCTAGTCTTTAGGTAGAAGTTGATCTTCATATTGTTAGAGATTTTGCAGACTAATGTCATGTGTTTTGAATGTTATGAACTCAAATTTCATACTGTTCAATTGAACTATATGATTGACCATGTTTTTGTCTATATTATCTTTTTCACAATTCCATAAAGTGTATAAATAGTGTTCCCGATTACCAGATAGAGAAGGCCACTGAGGCCTTCATGGTTCGTGACAAACTTGGTATCAGAGAACGGTTAATGGTCCCAGGGTGTCTGCAAAATTTTGTTAGGTAGTGTCCTATTTATGGGTGTGTAGCACGCCATGCATATAAACGGGAGGCTACAAGGCATTTAGGAATGTCTCTCTTTCGTACATAATTTAATTCATTCGGAAGAATCTAAAAGTCCTCTAATAAGTGATTTTGTGTATTTCATAAAGTTACCATGCCTTCCCATAGAACCAATAAACAAAATACTAAGGCTAAGGATGTCTGTCTCACTCAGAGGATGTGGACCCATAATAGACCTTATCCCCCAGAGTTTGTTCCCACTCTAGGGTCCCTCCAATTCTAAATATTCCACCTCGGGCTTTGCGGACTGGTGCTAACCATCCTCAGCCTCCTCAGAGAAGTTTTGAGTACTAAGTTCTGACAGTCCATTCATATGATAGCTCAGTTAGTGGGCTCTCAAACTAGTCGGTCTGAGGATGGGAGTTGGGTGGCTAGTTTATCTGAGGTTACCCGGGTTAGCCAATACTTGAGGCTAAACCCACATGTTTTTATTGCTACGAAGGTTTATAAGGACCCCTAAGGGTTCATTGATGAGATAGAGAAATTTTTCAGAGTTATTCATACGAATGAGATTGAAGGGGTTATGTTGGCAGCCTATCAGTTGAAGGATATGGCCAATTAGTTGTATAATCAATGGGAGGATTATAAGAGTAGTGATGTTCAGCCTTCTGTGTGGGGTGAGTTTGTAGAGGACTTCTTAGATCGATTCATTCCCTAGGAATTGAGGAATGCAAAGGCTGAAGAATTTGTCAATTTGAAGCAAGGAAATATGAGTGTAAAAGAGAATACATTGAAATTTACCCAGTTGTCCAGGTTTGATCCAGAATTGGCAGGTAACATGAGAGCTCATATAAGAAAGTTTGCATCTGATCTTTCAGATGATTTAGTGTTGGAATACAAGGGAAAAATACTGAATAAAGATATGGATTTCTCTAGGTTCTCAGTGCACATGCAGTAGGTAGAAGAATAAAAGAAGAGGATATCTGAGATAAGGGGGAAAAAAAGGGAAGTTAAGAGAGCTAGGTCCATAGATCAAAATAACAGTCAGGACCAAGGGGATAATTGGGGAAATAACTGGTCTAAAAAAAGTTTTGGAGAAATGCTCAGTTGTCAACAAGTGCACCGGAGCCCAGGCCTTCGGGAGAACATCGGCTTTAGTCAGGAGATAGTCTTGGATCTTATGTCACCCATTCTAGGGGAGTGTGACTCAACCTTTTAGTTCACACCCGAGATATAGCGGTTGTGGGAGAAATCATCCATGGAGGTGTTATTCTATGATTTGAACATGTTATTCTTCTGCCTAAGTAGGACATTTTTAAAGGGATTATCCCTTAGCTAGGTAATATAAAGGGAGCTAAGTCCCAAGCCATATCCATATTCCTCCTCCTAAGGGTACTACTTCAGCTGGTAGTGTTGGTCACAACTAGTTATACGCCTTATCAAACCGCCAGGATGTGGAGACCTCACCAAATATTGTTACAAGTATGTTAGAGATTTTCTCCCATGATGGGTATGTATTTGGAATGCTTCATATGATTGTTGTTGTTAGATAAAGTTTTGATATGTATAAGTGTTTTGTATACCTGATTCCAGTTCTTGAATTTTGTAGTATGGGCAAGACTAAAGAGTTGTTGTGTGATGTTCTTTAGAGCTGAATTGAGGGAATATAGGTAGATGGTATATTCCTTTGGTATATTTTTTCAAAGTTTATTATGTTTTAGATTGATGGCTGTCGAGGATAAAGAATAGCATTGTTAGGAAACAATTTCTGTAGTTTATAGTTAAAAAGAGGGAATTTAGAGTTTATATGTATGGTGATACCCCATTGTGCTGAGTGTTGTGGGTATTGATTTAGTAAGGGGATATGTCCGCAAGTCTAGGATAGTGACTTTATCCTAAGGGGGAGATGGTGAGTTAAGGTAGTTCCTGAATTTTCTCCCATTCACGATGTTTGTGCTCGGGTCACTCAATGACCCTCAGTATGTTAGTAGGATAGTCGTTGTGGAAGCGTCGTAATGTTTTAGGTTGGGGAGTAGGTGTTCTGGAATGTGAAATTTTCAACGTGATTTCTCTAGCTAAGGTTAGAGGTGAAAAGGGAAAGAAGGAGATGAACTTTCGTTAAGTGAAACCGTTAGGAGGAAAATATATGGCGAGAATCATTGTGAGAATAATTGAATTTGTTGGTCTAGTGGGGTAAATCCATTAAGTGGGTATAGAAATGATACACTTCAATGTTGTGCTTGATAAAAATACAAACCAATGCACTATGTGGGTAGTACTCCTCGATTTAAGGCAGAAGGTTGGTCGATTATACTGATAATATGGGGAAGTGTTCTTAAAGGAAGGTAGAACATGGGGTCTCATAGCTTAAGATAGCATCTTTTTACTCTGGGTTAGGCTTTAACATAGAAGTATGATACAATTAGACTCAATCTCTCGTAGTTATGTATTTAGAGGAGAAATTATAAGATTTGGGATGCTGAAATATGGTATTCATAGTTGAAATCATAGTGGAGAAGCGTTACAAAAATTTAAAGCCTACTAAACGTATCATTTGAGGTAGAGAATGTGTCAGACCCGAACCGGGGCCTTGGCCGTGATGAGTATTCCAAACCATCAAGGCCTGAAACACCCCTTATCTATCTTGTAATCATGCACATGACTTCTATGAAAAAGAAAAACGGAAACATGGCCAAGAATCATATGAAAACAATAATGGGGAAAAATGTCCCACAATATCAATCAACATCTCTATAACGTCTGCGAAATCTCTACTACATGACTGAAAGAAATATCTATTTTAAAACTGGGACAAGGCCCCCAGTAGACCCAAAACTAATAAATGATAAATGAAACTGGCTGATTTCAGGTCTTCTGAAACATACAAGGCTCACCAAGTGACTCTGCGACTCTGTCTGAGGAAAGCTACTGATTTTCTAGACCCCTAGACTATGCCTCCGAACCTGGGAGGGAAGGGGGTCAATACAAAAGTACTGGTATGCAGAGATATCAAAACAAAACATAATATTTTTACAAAATATAGTTGAGAACCATTTTAAAGCAGTTTCATATGAAATCATTTGAAAACACATCGGCATAATGTAATTGTTTTCTATAATAATACAATACAGCTGAGCTAGGTGGAATACCCTACATATCACATTTACACCAACTTTCAAACCTTGGTTGCCACCGAGATTAGAGTATAAGTGAGGGGAAGACATACAAGATCACACAGCAGGGTGTCTCGACCCAATGGTAGTGCACAAGATCACAAAGCAGGGCTCCAAACCATAGTCCTAATTTGGGAATGACAGAAAGTCAGGTACGTAAGATCACAAAACATGGTACCAAGTTCTCATGTCGGCAAACATGGTTTCCAGCAGTGAGCCCTTACACTTAAACGCCTTCTTCGGGCATCCACCTATCTCGTGTAAAATTAATGCATTCAAATTTCATCTGATTCAATCACATATCATATTCTGTAGGGTATCGTCATGCCCATCTTGCAAGTCATCAATATCACATCATTACTTCATGCAACCATTATATTCATCATATTTCAACATAATAACCCCCTCCTTGCAAGTCGAAAATCATATCCACTTTCAAAATAGTTCATGTCATGCTTGTCAAGATGATTTAAAACAATTTCATATCAAGAGACAGGTTTCATATAATTCGTGCTCTCAAGTTAACATCATTTGAATCACAAGCATATGCATATATAATATATCAAATCACTTCGGAAATAGGCCTAAAGACCAAATCAATATCATAAAGATGCTTGAAACATGTTTATATTCATAATTTCAAAACACCATTTTTAAACTTGAATTTTTAAGACCATGAGATTTTTTAGATAACCCCACGTACCTCTATATGCGAATATGATAGGTGCTTCTTGAAGCCTACGTTGCAGGAATTCCAAATCTTCAATTTTTTTGAAAACCCATGGTTGAATCTTGAGTTATTGGGACTTTTATTTTGAAACCCTAAGGGGTGTTCTTGAGAGAAAAATTCAGAAAAGGATTATATTTTGATGAATTGGGGGATAAATATAGTGTTATAGACGAAATTTGGGTGAGGTGAAATGACTAAAATGCCCCTAAGAAAACAAAAAATTCGAAACTGTCCCTCAGTTGATAAGCTGACAGGCTGAAGTAAAACGGGTATAACTCCTTACTCAAATGTTGTATTTGGATGAAACAAGTTGCATTGGAAACAAAACTCAAAGAGATTTCATTTTATTGGTAGCAGCTCTCCCAGTTCATTATATTCAGAGAGTTATGATTGTTTGAATTTGACCCTGAAATGCTGAAAACTGGGCAATAGCCTATGCGTTTTGCTACTGTTTTGAAATCCAAATGCAGCCTTATGCATTCCGAAAAATTCTGAAACTTATCCGAGATGTACTATGAGCTTTCCCAATCATAAAGCAACTTGAAAATATAAAAACGGATGGCGGGAAGGTTGAAATGTTGTATCCCAAAGATAGCCAGCTAAAATGACTCTAAGTCCTCATTACACTTAGAAAAAATATTCTAGTTATTAGCCTCTCAAACATAACACTAAAAATGAAATCGACTCGATAATTTTAAGGGGCATTATGATAGGAGTGATTACCACATATATGTTAATATAGAATAATTCAGTTCGGGTCTATATACGTAGGAACGACGGTCTAAACTCTAGCCCAAAAATATAGGGTGTTACATTATCTCCCCCTTGGGATCATTCGTCCTCGAATGATCGGTAGGAACATCTTGAAGCTTAGAAGTATGGAATAAAGAAGACATGATGTATTTCTCTAAGAAAGAATACACTGATATGAAACATAACTATAAGGATGGAACTGCTGATGTTCTAAATTCTTATACCGGACATGCATATCTGATGCATGGAATACACGACTGAAGCTATTCATAAGCTGAATTCTGATAATGAACATGCATATCTGATGCATTGATATGTGACTGAGTTGTTCTCATGAACGCAGGACTAAATACAATGATAAGGTGAATTTTTTCTGTTGAACATGCATTTCTAATGTATGCATATCTGACTAATCTAACGTACGAATGTATGACTGAATACGCAATGATAGCTGGTGTGAGGCTTGTAATAAGAATGTATGCATGCAACTGAATGAGGTATCTCCCCCTTGGGATCCTATGCCCCTCTATGAATGCTCGATTCACTAAGATACTCAGGAAACTGAGGTGATGCACAGGGCACCTACGAATTGAATCATAACTGAACCTCTAGAATCTGAATCTAATGTATGACGCATGAACTGATCTATACTCGCAATTACTAGTATGCTCTATATTGGAATAGTAGCATGTCTGATATTTTGTGTAGCATAAATAAATGAAACGATAAGAAAACAAGCCATGCGAATCTTCTTGTTAAACTGACTTACTGACTATACAGACTGAATTATGCTGGACCTTCATACTTAACTGGAGTATTCTCTTCAACACTCTCTAAGGAAGTTCTAGCAGTAATAGGGTACCACGAATCTTGGGTATGGATTACACAAGACACCCACTAAGGAATTATCACAATGACACCACTCTGTAGTCTGGAATATAGACATATAACTCCTAAATTAGGATAGAATTACCAGACCTTTGGCAATACAACTTCTTACTTTCAAGCTTAGCACACTTCTCGAATATCTCTTAACTATACTATTCCCTATAAATATCATATTCATTCAATTCATCTTAAGATTCTCATCTGAACATTGACAAATTTTTTTTCTACTAATGTCTAAAATAGTTTAATCCTTACATCGCGATCAAGCCTAACTCTAAGTCACAAAAATACAACATGCTACACCACACTATTATTCTAAACCATATGATGCCACCTTCTATACCTCATTTAAAGATCACATCCTAAGCATAACATTCCTTACCACTTCAATGACTACTCTGAACTCTTAATATGAAGTCGCTAATGCATATTGCGACCTCCCACTATAATACCAAAATGTCATTCAAGCCTATTTTATAACCACATGTTGACTTCAAGGCAACCACCCATAAATAAATACTTCACATAGTTTCGAAACTATTGTCAATATAACTCCCACGCGGTACCCTAAGACATAAACACGAAAACTTTTCCACTAACCATCACGTGTATCAAAGACTTGGCCCCAACTCTTACTTCATACTTATGGCCTTATCTAAGCAAGCATACTATGATCTTCCATCAACAAGAACATTTACATCATCACCACTATCATTGCATAGGGAGGGTCACTAAAAGGTTAAAACATCAGATCCTGAAGCATGAAAAGATTTTTATATGGGACTGAGCAAACTATAAAGAGTGAGTACATGCATTATGAGTTGCATGACCTCACATAGAGTTCATAACATAAGGAATGTGATTCCGACTACATCAATGAACTAGAACTCATTATCTTAGAACTGGAAGTGTATGTGACTCTCTATCATATATAGGAATCATGAACTATGATCACAGAACTGGATCATAAGGCATGAGTAAGCATCCAAATAACTAAAACAAATCCTGAGGTAGGAATGGGTTGAGATTCACCCTCACTTTCTGATGTTCTAAATCATACTGCATCACTACTAGAATCTGAGAGCCTTACTTGGTCATTCGTTCTATCATCTCCCTCATAGATTCAAGCCATCATTTAGAGTTTGGGAGATCAGTTACCAGATTCTAACTGAACTACACTAACTGCACTCTAGGGTCTGAAAGAAAAAAAGTGACAATACATGCATATCGTAGACTTATTTCTATCGGTTCAACCTTCAAAACTCAAACTTAGATTCTAAAACATATCATGGCTATTTAGATCACCATATTACATCTAACTAGTGTTTCTCCACTTAACAATTCCATGGTACCACTAGCCACACAAATTATGGAATAATCTTAGAAAAATATGTCGCAACCTCATATCACCTTGCCATACTTCTACACCATACCTACAACATTATACTTCATTACGAATCAATTTAAACTTAAACCATTTCATACACCGTTCAAGCCTATTAGATCAGTTTCACATAGCTAACATCATTGATTAAGAAATCATCACATCTACCTTTATGAACTTCAACTGTTCAAACTTAATGTCTAGTGCTAAACATGATTTTACAACCCAACCTTATGCAGGATTCTCACTTGGAAACCATGAAATAAACATCAAGAAACACTAGTACACTACAACTTTATAACAACAATAATCGGCCTTGACCTTACGGTCTTCCTTAACATAACTCATTAGCACGTACTATTTCAACACATCAAGCCTACTAACATTTATTCGCACAAACATACATCATTAATCTCATGCCACTATTCTTACATCCACATCCTACATTAAATTCAAGCCAATGGTCTAGCATCAATTATCTTCCACTAATGACGAGTGCAACATACTATACCAATCCATCAAATTGGAACATTCTATCCCAAATGCTTCAAAATCTGCTACATACCTTATCATAAGTATTACTATTTTACAACTACCAACAAAAGAAGGTCAAGGGGTAAGGTCACATAATAGACATGATCAACCTTAATCTTATATTATAACCCCATACAATCCTTTCTACTTATACATATTTCTCACCTCATACTAACTCACTCAATCATACATTTAGACTTCCTTCAAACTCCTCAAACAACCATGAGTCTATAATCATAACGTACTCGCTAATATAGCCATTTTCATATTCATGCAACCAACAAATCACCCTAACTAACAACTCCTTCTCTACCTTATACTAAACTAACTCACAAGGACGAATTACCTCTTTACCAACTCAATCTCATGCAAACAGATTTAGCCATACATATATTAAACCAACGAAAGAACAACAAGTTGGACAATAAGTTGCTAGTGAATCAAAACAGGCCTCACACGGCTTCACTAGACTTTGGTTTTGTATTTTGAACAAGAAAATGAGATGGATGACAAGGCAACTATGCTAGTAAATAGAAAGAGCCCCACACGGCTTCACTAGACTTTAAATTTTTTATTTTTTTTCAAAAACACCATGATAACAAGATTACGTATTACAAGGGATAGAAAATTAACACATAATATACATATTATTCTGTATAAATAAAAATCTGAGTAAAACACTTCCTCCATGTACTACCATACATCTACACACGCTACTAGCTACCACATTAGTTTATCACTATAAAGGGGGTAAATCATCCTCAAACACCAATTATTCAACTGATTATTCATTTACACAAAATCACCCTCACTCTGACTTTTAACTTTGTGACTTTACATCACCAACTTCTTGGTCCAATATCACTACCAATAGGTCATGAAAACAACACTTTAACTTATGCTACTATTTTGGTGGAAATATAGTTCCAACATTCTGATGTACATTGTCCACATCTGTAACAAGATTTTGAGAGTAACTAGATACACTTAATACCTTAATTGAGAATGCACAATTCAATCAGGATCAATATTTACATAACAATAAACACATATTAATGAACTAAAAGACTCCTATCGAGTCTTTGCACAATTTTTAAAATCTTATAGGACTCAATCAGAAAGGACTATATCATGTAGATTCAAAACTATTTGTAGTTGAATCAGCCCAATAATAGGACATGTCTGAGAATATCAGAGTAAGGAAAAAATTTGGGATGACATTACTTTCATATGGGTGACACCATAGCACGAATTAGATCATGAAAGGGGAACATTCTGACTCTATTGCATAGGCTAAAACATGAAGAAAGAGAGACATTCCTAAACGCCTAGTAGCCTCCTGCTTATAAGTGTGGCGCGATACACACCCATAAATAAGACTCTACCCAATGCGATTTCATAGACACCCTGGGACCACGAACCATGCTTTGATACAAAGTTTGTCATGACCCAAACCGGGGCCTTGGCCATGACGAGTATTCTGAACCATCAAGGCTTGAAACACCCCTTATCTATCTCGTAATCATGCACATGACTTATAGGAAAAAGAAATGTGGAAGATACACTATATAACGGAAACATGGTCAAGAATCATATGAAAATAATAATGGGGAATAATATCCCACAATCTCAATCAACATCTCTATAACGTTTGCGAAATCTATACTACATAACTGAAACAAATATCTATCTGAAAACTGGGACAAGGCCCCCAATAGACCCAAAACTAATAAATGATAAATGAAACTGGCAGATATCAGGCCTTCCAAAATTTAGAAGGCTCACTAAGTGACTCTGTGAATTTTTCGTAGAAAATCTACTAATTTTCTGGACCCCTAGACTGTGCCTCCAAATTTGAGAGAGAAGCGGGTTAATACAAAAGTATTGGTACGCAGAGATATCAAAACAAAACATAATATTTTTACAAAATATAGTTGAGAGCCATTATAAAGCAGTTTCATATCAAATTATTTGAAAACACATGGGCATAATGTAATTGTTGTCTACAACAATGCAATGGAGCTGAGCTAGGCGGAATACCCTACATATCACATTTACACCAACCATCAAACCTCGGTTGCCACCGAGATTAGAGTATACGTAAGGGGAAGACACACAAGATCACACAACAGGGTGTCTCGACCTAATTGTAGTGCAGAAGATCACAAAGCAGGGCTTCTAACCATAGTCCCAATTTGGTAATGACATAAAGTCAAGTACGTAATATCACAAAGCATGGTACCAAGTTCTCATGTCGGCATACATGGTTTCCAACAGTGAGCCCTTACACTTAAACGCCTTCTTCGGACATCCACCTATCTCGTGTAAAATCATGCATTCAAATTTCATCTAATTCAATCACATATCATATTCTGTAGGATATCGTTATACTCGACTTGCAAGTCATCAATATCACATCATTACTTCATGCAACCATTATATTCATCATATTTTAACATAATAACCCTCTCCTTGAAAGTCAAAAATCATATCCACTTTAAAAATAGTTCATGTCATGCTTGTCAAGATGATTTCAAACAATTCACATCATATGAAAATTTCAAAGAATTTCATATCAAGAGAGAGGTTTCATATAATTCATGCTCTTAAGTTAACATCTTTTGAATCACAAGCATATGCATATATAATATATCAAATCACTTCGGAAATAGACCTAAAGACCGAATCAATATTATAAAGATGCTTGAAACATATTTATATTCATAATTTCAAAACCCCATTGTTAAAACATGAATTTTTAAGCCCATAAGATTTTTGAGATAACCCCACGTACCTTTATATGAGAATATGATAGGTGCTTCTTGAATCCTACGTTGCGGGGATTCCACATCTTCAATTTATTTTGAAAACCCATGGTTGAATCTTGAGTTATTGGGATTTTTATTTAGAAACCCTAAGGGGTGTTCTTGAGAAAAAAAATCAGAAAAGGATTATATTTTGATGAACTGGGGACTAAATCTGGTGTTATAGACGAAATTTGGGTGAGGTGAAATGACTTAAATGCCCCTAAGAAAATAAAAAAAATTGAAACAGTCCCTCAGTTGATAAGCCGACATGCTAAAGTAAAACGGGTATAACTCCTTACTCAGATGTTGGATTTGGATGAAACTAGTTGCATTGGAAAGAATACTCAAAGAGATTTCTTTTGATAAGTAGAAGCTCTCCCATTCCATTATATTCAGTGAGTTCTGATCATTTGAAGTTGACCCTAAAATGCTGAAAACTGGGCAATAGGTTAGGCGTTTTGCTACTGTTTTGAAATCCAAATGAAGCCAAGATGTACTATGAGATTTCCCAATCGTAACACAACTTGAAAATCTAAAAATGGATGTTGGGAAGGTTGAAAAGTGTATCCCGAAGATAGCCAGCTAAAATGACTCTAAGTCCTCATTACATTTAGAAAAGATATTCTAGTTACTAGCCCCTCAAACATAAATCTAAAAATGAAATCGACTAGAGAATTTTACAAGGAATTACGATAGGAGTGATTACCACACGTATGTTACTAAAGAATAGTTCAGTTTTGGTCTATATACGTAGGAATGACGGTCTAAACTCTAGCCTGAAAATATGGGGTGTTAGAGAATGTTTCTAATCTATTCTTATATTCCACGGGAATCTCATATCATGTCTTGTACCTATCTGTAACACCCCAAAGTTTTTCCTAGCTTAAATTTGTCTATAAAATACCAAGCCTTATCTTTTAGAATGATTTATATCTAATTCCTGTGGAATTACTTAGATATCAACTTTTCATTTCATAAATGACTGAATTAGCTTTCCAACGATGTAAGATTTTCCTAAATCGGATGATCGGGCAAGAAGTTATGGCTAATTTAAGTTCTAGTTGTAAATCACCGTCATTCTAGCCTTTGGCGCATCGTAAGGGACGACTTACTTTTATAATTATCAAATTCCAGTGGGACTCTGCGATAGTGGTTCATCGTAGAGACAACACAATGGCTCCGCGTCACGTAGGCCATCAAATTGTCATTCGTCATTTTCTAGCAAGCCACCGCGATAGTGGCGCATCACGGTGGCCCATTAAATCGGCTTCCAGTTTTATTTTTTTTTAGCATCGTACAGAACTTATTAGGGGCATTCTTGACTTTTCCCAATTCCATTAAAATGTTCAAACAATAGATTTAGGGTATGTTTGAGAAACATAACCCTATTTTTTACCAAATGTATCAATAACTCTCTCTAGGGATTCAAACAGCAATCTCAAGTAACTCAAGATTCAACCTTGGGAATTTGAAACAAATTGGAGATTCGGAATCCCCAGATCGTAGGCTTCAAGAAGCACCTGCTAATTTCTGAAAGAAGGTACGTGGGGTTGTCCTAAATTTCATGGGCATGTTTTGAAAAGAATTTATGCAAGGGTTTAAACTTATACTAGCATATATATGTTTTTACAAGTGGGGTTTTTGTTGGATATCAATAACATGTTTTAAGATATGATTTTGAAAGAAATATTGAAATATTAGGGGGTTGTTTTTTTGAATATATTCTAATGGTTGAATTGTAAACATGTGATCCAAACTTCAAAAGGGTGTGATGTGTATTAATTGTGAATCCTTTAAATCTACCATGATAATGTGTTATACCCCATATTATACTTATGTTAAACTATTAAGAGCAGGAGTTTTGCAATTGATATGATGTTACACATAAATGATATAACTTCTTGAACTATTATATGTTGAGAAATCATTATGCATGTGTTGTTGTGGGTAAAAGTCTTGTGTATGTGCATGATGTAAATGACATGAGAAGTTGAATAATTGATTTGATACCAATGAATTGCAAGTCGGGTATGATGATACCCCACAGAGTATGATATATAATTAATTTTATGTGAGATAAGTGGCTACCCGAAGAAAGCACGACCCAAATGACTCTATGATGGAAATCGTGGATTGCCGACACAGGAAACTTAGTACCATGCTGTCTGATCTTGTGTACCTAATATTGTGTTTTCCCTATTCAGGACAAGTGGTTAGGAGCCCTGCTTTGTGATCTTGAGCCCAACCCTGACACACGAATTTGATTGGGATGAAGGCACCCTGCTGTGTGATCTTATGTGTTCTTCTCTCTTCACTGATACTCAAGTTTTGATGGCAATTGGTATTTGGCAGTTGGTGAAAATTGTAGGGTGTACCATCCAGCTCAGCAGTGTTGCATTGTTGTTGAAAAATCATTATATTATGCCCATTTATTTTTGAACCATTTTGCAATAATATGTTTTATGACGACTCTTATTTATTTTGTATAAAAATCAATACTTTTTTTGGATTACTCTACATGCCAGTTCATTTGTGTTGACCCCCCTCATTTCAGGTTCTGAGGTAAAGTCTAGGGGTCCAAATACTCAGTAGAGTCTTCAGACAAAGTTTGAAGAGTTCAGTTGGTGAGCCTTCTTTTCATTGGAAGGCCTAGCCTCTTAGATTTTCATTATTCAGTATGGTTTTGGTCTACTAGGGCCTTGTACTAGTTTTCAGACAGTTGGTGTCTTAGTCATATTGTAGAGATTTTGCAGACGGTTTCCAAGTGTTGATAGATGGAGTTGGATTCCATTTTCCACTATTGATTTATATTAGAATTATGACCATTGTTTCGTTGTTACTTATACTTCCACATTATCTTTTATTACATGAATGTTGTGCATGATTATCAAATAGAGAAGGGTGTTCAGGGCCTTCACGGTTTGGGATACACTTCATGGCTTAGGCCTCGGTTCGGTTCATGACACTTAATATTGAAAAGTTCATGCCTTAATATTTTAATCATGTGCCATAAAACACTTGTCAATCATATTGATGTAAATTTTCATTATCTCATGATTTGTGCTTACACAATTTACTTAGAGATGCCATAAAGCTCTTCTTGAATGTCTAAGGATGATTTATTCAGGGAAATAAAATTTCTAATGTGAGATAGCGTCCATTATTGCATACTTCTATAGATTCAATGAAATCCTACCCATCATTCGAGGATGAATAATTCCAGGGGGGGATTATGTAACTCCCCGCATTTTTTTGGCTAAATCTCAAACCGTCGTTCCTGCGCGTATAGACCCAAACCCAATGTTCTTTGTTAATATATGTGTTTTGATATATTCTATAGTGTTGGAATACCTTTGTATATGAATTGAGGTCACAAATATCTCATAACTCAAAGACTAGTTCAGAACGTTTCTATCGATTAAGTTTTATTGGATGTGTCAGCTTGGGTCAAATTTCAACGACCATTAATCCTAGTATATAATGAGTTACATGTCCTACCATGTACCAAAATAAAGATATTTGACTCCTCTTTCCAACGCAACTGATTTCACCTTAATCTGATATCAGAGCGCAAAGTTATGCTCTTACTTCAGCATGTTTTTCTGTCTACAAAGTGATGATCTAAGTTGATAGGCCATCACCTAAGTGACCACCTATCAGTGAAGTCCTCACCCTAAACTAGTGATCCATTATTTTTAGCTTCCTATTGATGACCTGAATTAATAGACCATCACCTAAGTGATGACCTATTAGGGCAAGTCGTCACCCAAGACCAGAGACTCATAAAATCATCTTCGAAGTGATGAATTGGTGTGATAGGTCATCACTTAGTTGACAACCTATCAACCAAGGTTATCACCCTTGAAATTCATAAATTACTATTTGAATTTAGAGGGGTATTTTGGTCCTTTTCCTCTACTCCCGTGACTTAAATCACGGATTAAACCCTATTAAGTGATAAAATATCAGTTTCTCATCACTCATAATTCTCTCCACTCTCAATAACAAGAGAAAATTATGGTTTTACCTATAAGTTCAAGTTTTCAAGAAAAGGGTTATGATTTGAGTTTCAATCCTCAAAGTAAACAACATAAGTACGTGGGGTTTTTCTAAACTACATGGGCATGGTGAAATCATTTTAATTATGTTTAAATCTTGTGAAATCATGAATTGACAAAAAGGTTTTGAATGTACATCTACAATTATGACTTGTGAATCCTTCTTGATAATAATGTTTTGGTTGAGACCTTACCCCTTAAACTCGACTTAAATCATTGATGTTTGAAATTTATATTGAGAGAAAGAAGAATTATAATCCCTCTCTTGTTATAAACCCCATTGTTTTTATATGTTATGAATTATTGAATCTCATAATAAGAAGCATGTTACAAATGCCTTTACTGCTGTTTAAGACTCTATATTAATTTTGAATTAAAGAGAAGGTGTTTCTTGTTTACATAAAGGAGAAGTGATGATTTTAAAGAGTTGCATGGTTTGTTACAAAATACTTGACCACCTCATGTTTTATGAAATATTGAAAAAGAGAATCTCTGCATAGTTTGAAATATGTTTTGAGAACAAGAACTCTCATGCATTATTTGATTGATTTGGTGGTTTGAACAATGGTTTGCTTGAAAAGAGTTGTAATTTGACAATGTATGACTAACAAATATGATTTACAAGTTTTGGTATGATAATACCAATACAGATAATGCCATGGTAATACAGAACAGAATAGAATATAGATTTTTATTTAAATTTTTAGATTTTGAATTCAGAAAGATTCCTGTTTATAATAGGTTAAAAATGGACTTAAAGAGAGTTAGATGGTTAGCCGAAGAATGTACGAGTTAGAAAACTCAATGCTAGAAATCATGATTTGCTGATACGGAGTTGTGGTATCATGCTGTGTGGTCTTGTGTACCTTGATTTATGTCATCCCAATTTGGGACTATGGGTAGTGGCCCTGCTTTGTGAAATTATGCACTACCATGACATGTTGATTTGATTGGGGATCATGGCACCATGCTGTGTGATCTTGCGTGTCTCCCCATACTGATATTCCAATCCTTGCGGCAAAATTTGTTTGGAGGCTTGACCACCGATTCAAGGGTGGATTTCATATAGCCCGTGGAATTTTAGATTGTAGGGTGTACCATCTAGCTCAGAACTAACATAAAGAGTTGTTCATGATCTCATGGAAATGTTTCAAAGTCTTTAAAGTATGCCCATGTATTTTTTTCCTATATCGTATGTAAATTATATTATGAATACTCTCACATATGTTGTATAAAAACACATTATTTTGGATTTCTCTACGTACTAGTACAATTGTATCGACCTCATATATTTCAGGATCTGAGGCACAATCCTGGGGTCTCGCTAATCAGCAGACTCATGACTTAAAAGTTCCAGTTGGTGAGCCTTCTCTATTCCGGAAGGCCTGGTTGAAAGACTATATTAATTTATTTCATTTTATGGTATGACTGGGGGGCCTTGTCCCAGTATTTAGCCAAAAGTTGATCTTCATATTGTCAGAGATTTCGTAGACTAATGTCGTATGTTTTGAACTCAAATTTCATACTGTTCATTTGAACTAAGTGATTGACCATGTTTCCTTCTTTATTATCTTTTCCACAATTCCATATAGTGTTTGAATAGTGTACATGATTGCCAGATAGAGAAGGACGCTCGGGCCTTCATGATTCGAGATTCTCATCGCGGCTAGGGCCTTGTCTCAGGTCGGGACAAACATGCTTAGTGATGATGGATCTAGTATTGATTGATGGTTAGTTAAATTATCTCATAACATATGAAGTTGAGATGGCTTAGTTGATAACTCATGTCATGATGATACTAGTTAAAGAATGGCCTTATGATACTTGAATAACCTATACTATGGGTGGCTTGAAGTTTTTTCCCAATTTGATGGCTAGTGATTTTAAGCCTTATAATCTTCAGACTTTAGGAAAAATAAGGTTTATTAGTATGGACTTTTCGGTATTTATGAATGAATTATAGAATTAATAATTACATGCCTATGCTATGACAATGTTGCTTTTTTATGTTGTATTATGGTATGGGTATTTGGAAGTGGATTTTGGTAATGAGTCATGGCAGGGTTGTGCTACCGGTGGTTTTTGGTAAATTGATGGAGTAGTTGTGCTTTATGGTATTATTGGTTGTATTCTTTTGTGTACTCTCTGGTGGTATTGGACAGTGTGATGAGTTCTTTGTTGTGCTCTCTTTCGTGTACTTTCCGGAGGTATGGGACGTTGTGGTAAGTTCTTGTGTGTATGTTCTCATGATGGTTGATGATGATTATGGCAAGTAGATGTTTTGCTAATGTGTATATTTCTTTAGATTTCGAAATGATACTCAGTTATTATGGTGATTATGGAGTATATTGAAATAGTATGTCATGTTATTACTTTAATTGTATAGATGTTGTTATAGTGATATCAAAGCAGATTCAGGTCTGATCCTACCCCTTGAATTTAAGATCATTGTCTTACTTTATATCGTCTTTAAATAATATTCGAGATCAGTTGCCCGATGATGCCTGCTGAGTACCAAGGTTTAGGTACTCATACTACACTTCTGTACCCTTCTGGTACAGACCCAGGTTCTAGTTGCCGCCGTTGAGCTAGTTCGTGCGAGTTGACTGTACAGAGACAGGGTGAGCCCTTGAAGATCGAGTTGCCCTCTTTACCCTCTATCCTTTTTTATCTCTTGCTTTCGAGACAAATGTATGAGATTATTTATGAGATTTTAGATTCTGGGATTGTAAATTCCTCTTTTCAAGTTTAGAAGCTCTTGTTTAATACTATCAGGTCGGGGGATTTGTGTTTGGATATCGGTCTTCCTTAGTTGTGAAATGTTGTTGTTACATATTGTGTTCATATATAGAGTCCTTGTTGGACGTTCTTACCAAGGAAATCCATTGCCATAGCTCTGGTTTACGGTATCGGTTTACCTACCGGTGGGATGTGGTAGGTGCCATCATGACTGCAAACGGGGTTGTGACATGTTGTGCATTATTTATCCGCAATGTTTACAAGAAAGCAATGTATATAGTTTGTTTCGCCACAGGAAATTATTTGATTCATCATTTAAAAATTTCTCCAAATTATTCTTGCTTAATTTTCTTGTCTTCTCCACTGTGCTTGGGTGTTAAATGGACTTCTTGTACACTTTCTCATTTTCTTGTAAGCTTAAATTATCAATGTTCTGTGAGGATCATATTGCAGGAATGGAGAATGAAAACAAAATCCCTGTTTGGCAATCATGGACTGAGTGGTAAGGTCATGATCCGCAGGGGATTGGATTACTGATTCTTTCATTGGGGATAGGTGAACCAAGGATAACTACAAACGTCACACATTCATCGCCTATCTACCATTTAGGTGGCACATTGATACTGTTCCAAGCGAACAAATTTAACCGAAACTCTGGATATATATTATGAATTATTTAGCTTTCGCTATTTCAAATAAAATACAGAATTTTCTCTGTAACATAATTTTTCCAAAAAGTAAAAGACATGGATAAAATAATCTTTTGCCATTAGTTTTGCCCAAGAACAAGTGCAAATAAATTGTGAGAAAAAAAAACTGAAAATAAAAGACTAAATTTGAATTTAAAAAGAGAATACATTTAAAGACTAAAATATATATAGCAAGTAAAAGTTAAAACCGCTTCTGTTATAGACAGCTAAACATCGCTTGAATCACTTTATATTGGAAACAAGGTGTTAATATCTATACTCATTTATTCTTTCTGTCTGCAAGAAAATATTAGCTCCATCATCATCACCAATTCCTGATCCTCCGCAGGCAGACGAATCAGTGAGTGATATTATGAAAGAAGAATTAAAAAGAAGTTGTTATCTCTGATGCTTCTTCCACTAATAATTGTACTGGCCTTGCGTTATGAAAATCAAGAATCGAAACAAGGAGAAAGAGGATAGCTTGGAAATCAAGAAAACAACATTGGAGAAGAGGAAGAAGCAGATGAAGAAGATCCAGATGGAGAAACTGATGAAAATAAAGAAGAAAATGATAACAAAGAAGAAGGCAACAGAGAGAATACCGGAGGAGAAGATAATTTTAATCATCAAAATTTTGAACCAAATGGAAGTGGAAATCAAGAGTCAGAAGGAGGTGAAGGAGATGAAGGAGAAGAAGACAGAGAAGATGATGATAATCAAGAAGAAAATGGCGACAGACAGGAAGATGAAGAAGAAAGAAGAAGAAGAGCTGCTGAAAAAGGAAAACAAGTGTTTGAACAAGGAGAACTAGAATACTACGTCCACTATGATGCTGATCATCTGGATGTGGCGATTTCAACATCAATCTTTGATTTCAACAGCCACTATGGGGATATTCCACATCCACCCTCACTTGCTCTTAACAATAACTTCATGAATCCAATCCCCAGTATGGAAATAACCAGATAGGAATTACGGGAAAAGATCATAGCATATAAGGAAAACTTCAATAAAGTTAGGGAACTGCAAGGAGATAGACCCCAGATGGACTGACCTATTGACGACGAATTTTTGGACTTGTGTATGCTATTATGGGGTAATCATTCAGATGATGATGATGATGACTGAATATGGAAATAGCTTGTGATACTAATTTTGAGACTCATGGTAGTATAAAGTTAACAGCAGCATTACGATTTTCTGATATATGTTCTTCTACTCATTAGCAGTGATACCAAACGGTATCTACAAGAGCACGAAACATTCCACAAACTCACAAAAACAGTCCACACATACAAGACATCAAACGGAAACAACAAACACACAAACTTAAAAGATAAGGAGATAGATAACTTGACACAAAGAGAATATTAAATGTAGCAACTAAAGAGTGTATCAAACTCTAAAACCTTTACAAATCACATTAACAAGCACCAAGTTCTTACAGGAACACGAGGAACTCGGTTCATTCAAGCACTCTCATTTCTAGCCGTCTCACAACACAAGTAGAACCTTTCACTTGTGAAGCTTAAAATGTTTGGTGGTCTACTCTCTTCTTGATAGGAAATATGGTGTTCAATGTTACAAGTGATTTTAAAATGAGCTAACTAAGAAACTAAGACTAAGGGGTTCCTACTTATAGTCTATGACAAAAGAGATGAAAAATGACACATTTATCCTTAATGAAGGGGGTGGGTTTGCAGTGTATAAATGGGGCTGACTTGTAGTGTATTTAAGACACTCAAGGTATGTCTTCACACTTTAATACATACACTCCCTTGGATGAACTTAAGACATGCTCAACAACGTCCATTTTCATAAATGCGCCTTGTAGTCTTTGTAGTTCCCGAGCTTGGACAAGGTTTTGAAAAAGGCTTCAAAACGTCTTCAATTGCTTTGCAAATCCGAAATGTGGACCTTCAACAAGAACTTGTAATCCTTGTGATCCTCATACTTGTATCATCCTCTCCACTTTGAAAGGAATTTGTCCTCAAATTCGCACCTTGCAAAACCAAAGAGAGGGAAAACAAGCACACAATCCTCATGATAGGAGGGTTAGTATTAGTACCACAAATTATATAGAAATGCCAAGGGGGTACACTTTTGGAATACAACAAACAATCCTTTTTATGATTATGAAACACGTACCACAAGCATCACAAAGGACATGACTAAGATAAACTTCAAGGAAAGAGGATTGCAATCCGAAACTATCACATATGTTATGAAGCCAAGGTTGTTCACATTTGGAATATACCCATGGGTCCTTTGTGTGTGACATGAAAAACTTAGCATGAATGGCACAAAGGAAGTGGCTTTGGAAAATATCAAGAGATAAGGAAACTACAATGGTCTTAATGGCTTTACTATACCCAAAAGGTAAGACTACTTTCATCTTAGGAACCATAAGGTACATTTGTTTCATTAACTCGACAAAGGACCTCATCAAATATAGTGCCACAATTAAACTTAAGATCCATCTCAACCACATATCGCCATCATTCAAATAAGAAAACCAGCCACCAAAGTTCCTACCACTACGCAATACAAATTCAAAATTAACATGGTTATCATCATAGGTAAAGAGGTAGTATAGAAAGAAATCAAGTCTGAAGACATCTTGCCGAGGGGGTATAATTTTAAAATTCAACAAAAAATCCTTTATTTTTACCATGAAACACGTAGTTTGAAAATTACAAAGGATAGGGATAGGATAATCATCAAGGAAAGATAAGCATAAGCTGAGGCAACCCCTTTTCCAACCCACTAGTGTTCCGGGATCAAAGGGATGGTGCAACCAAGGGTAAAAAGATGAGATTAACCAATATTTTACTAGGCTATCATCCAATACTAAAGATTTGTGGCCTATAAGTCTTCTCTTAAGAGAAAGAACACCTTCATTCAAAAGTTTTCCAAGCATATGATTACCTTGAGCAAAACTAGTAGCACGGTTCGCATCACACAAGATCAAAGGAATATGTTCAATATCATGGTCAATATTACAAGAATGAACACTAACTTGAGGATTTTGAATAACATCACTCACATGATCAAGTAGTAAGCTATCCTTAAGAGCAAATCGACCAACATATACAACAAGAGAACTACCAAGGAAAGATTCATGCTTTTCTACACTATGTAAACCCGAAGCTACTTCACATTGGATACTAATATCCTTATCACAACATTTCAAGCCTAAGGAAGTGTAGAGTGTAGCAATTATACCTCGGTGTAGGCCACAGCAGTCCACTTGTTTGGAGCTCTCGGCCAAGGGTGTCACTAGCTCATTTCCCATGTTATCGTGTGAAATCCCTTTTTGAACTTTATTTGATAGTATATGATCTTGAAACTGTACATAAGAAGGGTTAATGCTACGTAAAGAGCTATCATATGGTTTAGTGAGTATTAAAGATCCTTTGTGGGAAAATCCCACAAGCACATTTTTCTTTTCCTTTCCTACTTCACTACCCGCGGTTTCCCTTGCCCTCTTCGCTTCACATTCTTCGTGTATCTCACCACTAAGTTTCTCCTCATCTTCAGGATTGGCCTCATTCTCCTTGGATCCTAACTCTCCGTCTTTTCTACTTGGATGGTATGTTTTTGGGTTAGTGTAGCTTTGAAAGGAGACATTGGATTTAGTGGTGCATAGGGTCTTTGAATTGGAGGATTTTGGAGTGGAGGATTCAGGTTTAGGGATGGAATTTGGGTTCCAAGTCCTCCTTGCATAAATTAGTGGAGTGAGGAACGGCTAGGTGCATCTTGTTCTTAGGTTTGGGAGTAATGATTGACTTGGTTTATAGCACTTGGTGGATATAATCTTTGGTGCAAGGTCTCGGGAGTAATAGTAGGTGAGGTGTTTTGAGTGGTATGATGTCGAGAACTCCTTTGGCTTTCCACCCTCTCCAATCTTTCACTCGTTGAGGCCACATCCCAACACAACTTCTCAACATTTTCCTTCATCCTAGCCACGCCTCGAGACAAAGTTTCAAGACTAGATAAGACTACATTCATAATATTATTTTCCACGGTTGGGGAATTTGAATTTTTGGGTTCCATTTGCTATTGTACCTACAAAACAAGCAAATGTTAATTCAAAATATGCTAGACATTCTTCACACTCGACTTCCTCACTTGGTCCTTCAAGTGTTATAAGCCGGCTATCAATCCTTGAGTGCTTAGGAATGAGTCTACTCTTGCATTGGAGTGGATTTCGGTTAGAAGACTCAAAGAAGTTTTGTACGCACTTGAATGAAAAACAACTACGAACTATAAATGATCAAAGCACCACAAGTAACACTTACACGAAAGAAGTACTCAAAAACTAGTTCACAACTTAGTAGGTTGTTACTAATTGTCAACTAGTATAGGAGTCAATGAAAATGAAACTAATAGAGACAAGGAAAGAAACTATGGATGTCCAAGAACTTGAGTTTTTTATTTTTTGGTTTTTGGCATGGCCCATGATTTTTATTGTTATTTTGTTTTCTTTGGTCATTGATATTGTTGTTGATGTGGAGTATAATGTTTTCAAGATATAAGTTGTTTAATCATGTTTGTTGGTAATGAATTTTCGATTTTGGAGTAACAAGAAAAGGCTTTGGATTCTCTTTCCAAAGTTCTAAAAGGTGTACATCATCTTTCACCAACTTGCACTAAAATGGAAAAACACCTTTTTGCCTTGTCTTTTTCCTTTCCTCTTTTGGACTTTCTTGAAAGATGTTTTGACACTCTTTTGGCAGGCAAGCTTTTGGTAGGTCTTTGTTTCTTTTCCACAATTTCGGCCAAAACAACAACAAGACACAATTTCGGCCAATACAACAAGAATGGACAGATTTGCTTCTTTTTGGAATTTTCAGTTTTTCAATACCTCTTTTTTGTTTTGTTCGACTTAGAGATCCCAAGATTGGTAGTGTAGGAACACAACGAGCCTTAGCTCTGTTACCAAATGATACCAAACGGTATCTATAATAGAACAAAATAGTCCATAAACTCACAAAAATAGTCTACACTTACAAGACATCAAACCGAAAAAAAAAAAACACAAACTTGAAAGATAAAGAGATAGATAAATTGACACAAAGAGAATATAAAATTTAGCAACTAAAGAGTGTATAAAACTCTAAAACCTATACAAATCACATTAACAAGCACCAAGTTCTTACGGGAACACAAGAGGAACTCTGTTCACTCAAGCATCTCATTTTTAGTCGTCTCACAACACAAGTAGAACCTTTCACTTGTGAAACTTAAAATGTTTGGTGGTCTACTCTATTTTTTAGAGGAAATATTGTGTTCAATGTTACAAAGTGATTTTAAAATGAGCTAACTAAGAAAATAAGACTAAGGGGTTCCTACTTATAGCCTATTACAAAAGAGATGGGAAATGACACATTTACCCTTAATGAAGGGGGTGGGTTTGGAGTGTATAAATGGGGCTGACTTGTAGTGTTTTTAAGACACTCAAGGCATGTCTTCACACTTTAATACATACACTCCCTTTGATGAACTTAAGATATGGTCAATCGCGTCCATTTTCATAAACGCGCCTTGTAGTCTGTGTAGTTCCCGATCTTGGACAAGGCTTTGAAAAATGCTTCAAAAGGTCTCCAATTCCTTTGCAAATCCGAAATGTGGACCTTCAACAAAAACTTGTAATCCTTATGATCGTCATGCTTGTATCAGGCAGGTTGATTTTGTGAGTGAATCTGATGATGTATGGGCTATTCTTATTTACCTATTTGATATATATTTTCTTACATATATATAATAAAAGATGAAGTATTGTTAATGACAATTAGTTAGCATATCAATTTGAAAACGAAGAGCTCGATGAAGTTTATGAGAATATGAGAAACTGGAGCTTCTGATCCATTTATTTTGATATGGAATCTATGGTTTGTACATATTACATGTATAGTATGTTACAAAACCTTTAAAGTTGATTATCAGATCATCGTGATGTGGTTTGCCTGTATTTTCAGTTCAACTGCAGTTCTCAATTCACTTTCTGATCTAGTTTGATATCTTTTAGTTAACTAAATTACAGAATCAGAGATATTAATTCTTCTAAGGATGGCGAAAAAAACAACAGATAGATATATAGCGTATATTGAAATTATAACACCCCGTACTTTTGGGCTAGAATTTAGACTGTTGTTCCTAAGAGTATAGACCCTAACTAGATGATTCCTTGTGAATATATGTCTGGCGATCAATCCTATAGTGTGGGAATACCTTTGAATAAGGATTGAGGTCTAAAAAATCCCCTAAATCTAAGATGAGTATAATGCATTTCCAGTGATTATGTTTTAGTGGAAGTTTCAATTGGGGTCAAATTCCATTGACCATAAATTTCTGTATATAACTAATTAGAGGACCTACTATATATCAAATGTAAGGTCTTTGAAATACCTTTCCAACAATACCAATTTTGTATTAATCCAACACCTGAGAAAAAAGTTATGCTTATTTTTGTGAGAGGCAATAAGGGTGTGCGATTGGTTAGGCACCGCCCAACAAAACTTAGGTGACTGAAAAAGTGTCACCCACCCTAGCTTTTGCGATAGACTGGGTTCCATGTAAGTCATTTGAAAGTTTTAAAAGCACTGTGTTTTGACTTATATCGAGGGTGTTGAAGTCATTTCACACTCCTAAACCATCCCTAATCACTCCAAATCATTATAGGAGATTTTTAAACACATTATTTACAATCCCTAAGCCCTCAATCATCCAAGTTATGATCCAAATCCCTCTTCCATTCCCAAGAACAAGATTCAAGTATTTTTCACAAGAAATCAAGGAATTCAATCTTAAAGTTCCAATCTTTTTGCAATTTCATAGTCACTAAGGTACGTGGGATTTTCCTAGAACTAATTGGGCACAGAAATTATTTCAAAAACTTATAGCATTGAGAAATTATGAAGTCTAAAAAGGGATTTTTTGGAATTTACATTGATATTTGCATTATGAATTCTTTAGTAACATTACTGTTTTGGTCTTTAGGCGTTACCCAAATTGATTTGAAATCCTATATATATGTATGTATGTGTTTAAATTTGATATTTTAATTAAGAGTACAACTCATATAGAATGCCTCTCTTGTTATGATATTTCCCACTTTTTATATGATATGGATTTTTTTGAATGCATCTTGAAAAACATGATATGAAATGTTTTGATTAGTGTTATGACTTGATTATGGTTTTGGATTCAAAAGAGAGAGTTTTTTGTGTTGATAAATATTAAATATATATATATATATATATAATGAAAGATTTGCATGGTTTGTCAAAGATTACATGACCACCACATGTTTATTGAAAAGATGAGAATCTTTGTATAGTTTTGACTTGTGCTTTCGAAACATGAAATATCTTATACTATTTTTATGCTTGGACAGTATGAACTGTGCTTTAATGAAATACCATGCATAATACATTATGGCTCAGAAACATGTCTTGCAAGTCTTGGTGTGACGACACCAATACAGATAATGCTATGGTAATTCATAATAAAATAGAATGCATGCTTGAAATTAGATTTTTATATTTTAAAACTGGATTGATGCGTGATAGAAAAGGTAAAAAATGGGCACAAATAGATGTTAGGTGGCTACCTGAAGAAGGCATGAGTTCAGACTACTCATTGCCCGAGAGTGTTATATGCTGGCCTAGTGCCTTGTGGTGTATCTGAACAGAAACTCCAACCTTTGCGGCAAACTTGGGTTGGGGGCTTCCCCACCGAGTCAATGAAGGATTTCATATAGCCCATGGAATATTGTAGGGGTGTTCCATCTAACTCAGAAGTAATACAAATATCAGAACTGCATTGACAAGAATATTTTATGGTTATCAAAGAATTGCCCATGTGTTTTAAACTATATCATGTATGATGTTTCATGACTTGATCTCATCTATTATATATATATATATATATATTTTGTATTACTCAACATACCATTATAATTATATTGACCCCCTACTTTACAGCGTCTAAGGCTAATTCTAGAGGTCTTGCTAAGCGGTAGAGTTTTCAGATAGAAGTAAAGTGTGCAGTGGTTAGAATTCTCTATTCCGAAAGGCCTATGTCTTTCAGACTTTGTCATTTATTTTGGTTTATGTCTACTGGGGCCTTTTCCCAGTTTTTAAACAGCTTTGTTTTGTATGTCATTGAGATTTTGCAGACTGAGTCAGATATTATCTTGATGTTATTGAATTGCATTCTTCTTTATTATTTTTGAACTCAGAGTATGATCACGGTTCTGTATTGATTTACATTTTTTGTATCTTCTATTATTGTCCATGATTATTAGATAGAGAAGGGCATCCGAGACTTTATGGTTCAGAATGTTCGTCATGGCTAAGGTCATGGATTGGGTCATGACAAACTTGGTATCAGAGCACGATTCATGGTCCCAGGGTATTTGCAAAATTACGTCGGGTAGAGATATTATTTATGGGTGAGTAGCATGCCACACTTATAAGGAGGAGGCTACAAGGCATTTAGGAATATGTCACTTTCTTCATGTTCTAGTTTGTGCTATAGAGTTAGAATATCCCTCTTTCATACTCTATTTTATGCTATGGTGTCGCATATACAATTGTAAAGTTATCCTAAATCTTACTCTGATGTTCTCAGTTATATCTCGTTATTGAGATGATTCAAGTGCAGAAGTCTAGAATCTAAATGGTATGGTCCTTTTTGATTGAGTCATGAAAGATTATGAAATTGCATAAGGACTTGAGGGGAGTCCATGAGTTCTATAAAATTTATTGATTCAAGCTTATACCTTTATCTACATGAATCATGTATTTAAGCTTGAGCTGTGAAGTGTATTCAGTCCTTTTCAAGATTTTTATTGAAGATGTCATGCATAAGGGGAATGATGTGTAATAGAATGTTGGACGTATATTTCCACCCAACTAGTAGTGTATGTTAAAGTGTCATGACCCATTAGTAATGAGATTGTACCAAGATGTTGGTGATATGAAGTCACAAGGTTAGAAGTCAGAGTGAGGGTGACTTTTGTGTATATAAATATTTTTTTGTTGTATAACCATTGATTGAGGGATGATTTGTCATTTTATATTGATAGAATAATATGGTTGTAATATTTATAGATTGTGAGGTATGCGATAAAGGAAGTGTTTGCCTATGATTATTATCTAGTCAAGAATAGGGAAAGAGTCCAGGGTGGATAGTTATGGTGGTTACAGAAATCCCTTATAGAATGTGAATGAAGATGGTTAGATTTGCCAATAAGTTATGATTATAGACTCATTGTTGTTTATGGAATTTAAAGATAGTCTAAATGTATGCGTGGGTAAGTAAGTATTATGTGAGAAAGTAGAATATGTGGATAAGATCATAGTGGATTATAATATAAGATTAAGGTTGATCATGTATATTATGCGACCTTACCCCCTTGACCTTCTTTTCTTTAGTGGTTGTAAACTAGTACTTCATGTAAGAAGGTATATAGTGGATTTTGAGTTGTAATAGTTATATCATGGGGGGGATTGTGATTGTAGGTAGTAGTTAAATAAAATGAGTATTTTGAGTTTATTTCCTAATTTGATGGACTAGTATGAGATGTTGCATGCTGCACCGATGGTACATGAGGTATATTAGGACTAGTATTAGAATGATGAATTGTGGGAGAGTCATTAAGTGGATAAGGGTGTAAGTATATAAGAATAAGTTTCACCCCTTGGTAGTATGGCGTTAGATAAGATTTTATGCTATAAGTTATGCGATTAACAGTCTAGTGTTAGAAGGTTAATTAGTGGAGAATGGACTTTTATGTGATAAGGAGTGAGGATGTGTATGCTCATGAGACTGCGAGTTGTAAGTTTCTGATGATAGAGGATAGCAAAAATTAAGAGTAGCATCCTCGAAAAGCAATGCCTTTAGAGTATACTTAAAAAGGGAAAGTTTAGCATTTACCTATATAAGTGTTTTACATACCTAGTTTTTGTTCCTGAAATTGTGGTACGGATAAGTTTGAGGAGTTGTTGTATAACATTATTTAGAGTTAAATTGAGAAAATATGAGTGGGCAATAAGCACCTATCGTATAGTCTTACAAATTTTGTTAAGATGCAAGTTATGTGATTAGAGGTGTAATGTTGAGTATTCTAAGGAGTTAAAGATGAACTGTTGTGTGCCTAGAAGTGTGGCTGTCTATGCCCTTGATAACGTTAGCCATAAATAGATGACTTTGGAGTTTGGAGGATGTTAGGATTCGTGCATCTGAAGAGGATGTTCTAGAATAAGAATGAATTTAGTGTCCTTGTAAAAAAAAATCTATGGAGGGAAGTTTGTGTTCATGTGTATGTTGGTACCCCTTTGTGATTAGGTGTGTGGATATCAGGAGGCTCAGTGCTTCAACTAGTATCCATGTTCCTCGAATGGTTGGTACATCTCATTTACGTGAGTATGGGTTGTAGGGTGATGGTTGTAGATGCTAGCAAAAGTAAGAGTAGTATTTCCAAAAAACAAGACCTACAGAGTATATTTTATCCGAGAGAGATTAGCGGTAATGTGTGTGGTGGTATAGCTCTTGTGTTAAGAGTTGTGGATATATATTTGAGGAGAGGTTATGTCTGCAATTCTAGGATTATGACTTTGATCTAATGGGGAGATGATGAGTTAATGTAGTTGTAAAATTTTCTTATGGTGTCATGTTTTAAGTAAGATTCATGATAAATCTATTACAATTCAAGCAAACTACTCCTACTCAGTCTACGAGGTCACTCTACTAATGCCTTATGCTATGTATCCAATTCCTACCTATGTCTAAGGTTTGAGCACTCTATGTAACTCATGACATATCCAAACTTCCAAACTAGAAGAAATAATGTCCCTCGATGATCTGGTATTCTAAGTATCCAAACTCTATGTTATGTTGCTTATGAACAACAAAATTTTGTACCAAAATCATGATTGGTTCTAAAGAACTATGTTTTCATATGTTAACGATTCATTTTATGTTGGAATTAGCAAAAATGATAAATTTGTGTGAACTCATGACTATTTCAGTTCTGAAAATGAGAAGAGATAGCTTCAAGTAGAAGTCCTTGCCTATATCGTCGACTTCATGAATTCCACACTCCTGTTATAAGACTCAAGATGTAAGCTCTCATGTTTCTCACTGTGGCTGCCCTAAGAACTCGTGGTATGTTGAGTTTATGCTAGAACAACTCTCCACTTGTGATCCAAACACTTGATATATGAAATACTCTGTGATTGTACCGTATCTTCAACTCAAGTCCCACCTTGAGTATGGCAACAAGTATATGTTATAATCAAATTGTGTTACTCCCTTTCATGATGCTTTTTCTCAGATCCTTTAATTACCCTCTGTATGCTAGTATGATGGTGGTTGTGGAAGTGTAGAAGTGTGTTAGCTGGGGGAGTAGATGTCGTTGTAGGTGAAAATTTTGATGTGATTTCTTGAGCTAAGGTTAGAAGAGTAGGGGAAGGAAGGAGATGAACATTCTTTACGTGAAATAGTTAGGAGGTAAGTGTGGTGGCGAGAATCTTATGAAAATGATTGAATTTGCAGGTCTTAGGGAGATCCATGTAGTGGGTGTAGTAATGATTAGGCTTGAATGTTCTGATTGATGAAAACTCAAACTAATGTGCCATGCGGTTAGTATTATTTAAATTAAGACTTGAGATTGTTGGATTATAGTGATGAGGTGATATGATTTCTTAATGTGATGTAGAGTACAGGATCCCTAGTTTAAATTAGCACCTCTTTACTCTGAGTTAGGCTTCAACATAGAAGTATTATACGATGGGATACAAATTTTTGTGGTTAGATATGTTATAGAAGAATTGTAAGGTGGACACGATGAAGTAAGTTGAATAATATTATGGTATAGAAAAGTAGTGTTGCTAAGTTTAAGTCCTTTCGTTGTAGCATAGAAGATGGAGAATGCTAATATTCATATATCCTGCGAGGAGCTTATCTCATCTCTTGTATCAATCTTAATCAGGACGAGGACTGTAACACCCCGTAAAAGTCGTGCATGGATTAGCCTTTAATAGAGTGCCCTTAGACTTAAAAACTTGAAATTTTTTGTGAGTGTAATGAGGACTTAGTGTCATTTTAGCTGGCAATCTTCGGGATACAACTTTTTAACCTTTCAGATATTCGTTTTTAGATTTTCAAGTTGCGTTACGATCGGGCTAGCTCATAGTACATCTCGGATAAGTTTTGAAATTTATCGGAATGCATAAGCTGCGTTTGGATTTCAAAACAGTAGCAAAACGCATAGCCTATTGCCCAGTTTTCAGTATTTCTGGGTCAATTTCAAACGATCATAACTCCCTGTATATACTGAACTGTGTGAGCTATAATATATAAAACGAAAGCTATTTGAGTCCTCTCTAAAATGAAGTTGGTTTCATCTAATTTTAATATATGAGTAAAAAGTTATAATCGATTTACTCCAGCCTATCAAACTGTCAACTGAGGGACAGATTTGACCTTAATTGTTCCTTAGGGGTATTTTGGTCATCCTCCACCCCTATATATACCACCAAAACGGGATTTAATCCCTCAAACACCATAATACACATACTTTTCCAAAATTGCTCAAGAATTCTCCTTAGGGTTTCAAAATAAAAACCAAATAGTTCAAGATTCGACCGTAGGTTTTCGAAGATAATTACATATTCGGAATCACCAATCCGCAAGATTCAAGAAACATCTATTATCCTTGGAAATAGAGGTACGCGGGACTTTTCCTAAATTCTCATGGGCATAGAAAAAAATCATGGTTTAGAATGGGGTTTTAAATTATGTATATATATTTATGTATAAGATGTTTTAACATCACTGTTTTGGTCTTTTGACCATCTCCAAAGCGATTTGACAGTTTATATACATATATGAATGAATGTGTTTCAATTTTGAATACATGAACTTGCTAAAGACATTTGACCACCAGGTGTTTGATGAAATTTCTGCATGAATTGAACTTTAAGTTTCGGAATATGAAATCCTTTACATCAGTTACATGTTTTGGTGGTCTAAACTATGTTTTGAATGAAAGATCTTGCTTAATACATTATGGCTCAGAAAAATCATGACTTGCAATGTCTTAGTATGACGATACCAATTCAGACTAACAGACATTTCAGACTTTCATGATTTTAGACATTCAGAAAGTTGCATGTACAGAAAAGGTTAAAAATGGGCATACAGAGATGTTACGTGGTTCCCCGAAGAGGGCTTGAGTTCAAGCGACTCATTGCCTAAAACCGTGGTTTGCCGACCCGGGTATACTATTATGCGCTGACTTAAATGTCCTGTGGCGTATCAGACTCTGACACTCCAACCCTTGCGGCACACTTGGGTTGGGGGTTTCCCCGCCGAGTCAATGGCGGTTTCCATACAACCTGTGGAATATCAGACTTGTAGGGGAATACCACCTAACTCAGAAGTAAAACATAGATCTTGATTTGAAATGAACAGGCAGGTTACATGTTTTCAGAAAGTGCCCATGTATTTTTCGGAAACAGTTTTATACATGATGTCTTGATGAAAAATTGCTTTCAGTTAATATATATATATATATATATATATATATATATATGTATGTTCCATTATACTATTTTGGATTGCTTCGCGTGCCAGTACTTTTGTGCTGACCCCCCCTCCTTCCAGGTCCTGATGCACAGTCTAGGGGTCCAGCTACTCAGTAGACATTCTTGGATTTTGTAGACTTGATCTCGCAGTCGTGATCCTTCTATTATTTGAAAGGCCTAATTATGTCAGACATTATCTTATCTATTATGTTTTTGGTTTACTGGGGGCCTTGTCCCAGTTTCTTTTCAGACAGATATTTGTGTTCTTAGTAGAGATTTCGCAGATTGATGTCAGATAGTATTATTCAAAAATAATGCAGAACTTGACTATGTATTCTGTACTGAGTTTCAATTCCACATTTTATTATGATTACTAATGTTGTGCATGATAACCAGATAGAGAATGGGTGTTTCGGGCCTTTATGGTTCGGGATGCTCGTCATGGCTAGGGCCTAGGCTCGGGTCATGACAAACTTGGTATCAGAGCCCAATTCATAGTCCCAGGGTTTCTGCGAAATCGTGTCGGGTAGAGTCTTATTTATGGGTGTGTAGAACGCCACACTTATAAGCAGGAGTCTACAAGACGTTTAGGAATGTCTCTCTTTTTTCAAGTTCTAGTTCGTGAAAAAGAGTCAGAATGTTCCTCCTTCATACTCTAATTCGTGCTATGGTGACGTCCATACGAAATTAAATCATCCCAAATTCTTTCCTTACTCTGATGTTCTCAGACCCATCACATTTCTAGGGTGAATCAAGTGCAGAAGTTTAGAGTCTAAATGGTATTGTCCCTTTGGATCGCGTCATATAAGATCTTAAAATTTTGCAAGGAATTGAGAAGAGTCCGTTATTGCTTCAGAGTGTATGGGTTCCAGTGTGAACCTTGATCTTAACGAAATCATGCTTTTCAGCCGTCTATATTGAGTATATTCGGCCCTTTTCAGAAATTTATGTTGCAGATGTCATGCTTAAGGGAAAAGATGTGTAGTAGAAGTGTTGGAATTGTATTTCCACCCAAATAGTAGTATAAGTTAAAGTGTCGGTGTAATGACCTATTGGTAGCAAGTAGCGTGTGTGGATTGTATGATAATCTGTGGGGGAAATATTTGACTCAGATTTTTTTTTTATCTATACAAAGTAAGATGTGTATTCTCAGTTTATGGAATGTTGTGTGACAAGTTTCTATCTCTTGAAAATATTTTATCATCGTGTTGGTGAAACTAAAAAGTCTAGTGAAGCCGTATGGGGCTCTTTCGATTCACTAGCATAGTTGCCTTGTCATTCTTCTTATTTTCTTGTTCAAACTACAAAAAAATCAAAGCCTAGTGAAGCCGTGTGAGGCCTATTTCGATTCACTAGCAATTTGTCATTCAACGTGTGGTTCTTGTGTTGGTTGAATATATGTATAGCTGAATCTTTTTGCATGAGATAGAGTTGGTAATGAAGCGATTCGTCCTTGTGTGTTAGTTTATTAGTAGAAGACACAGAAGGAGTTATTAGGCGAGGTGAACTGTCCTTGCTTGAAGTATGAAAATGGCCAGATTAGCCAGTAGGTTATAAGTATAGACTCATGGTTGTTCTGGATTTTGAAGGTAGTGTAAATGTACGCTTGGGTAAGTAATTGTGATATGAGAAAGAAGTATAAGTAGATACGATTGTACGGGGTTATAATATAAGGATAAAGTTGACCATGTCTATTATGAGGCTTTAACCCCCTTGACCCTCTTTTCATTGGTAGTTGTAAACTAGTGCTACTTGTGAGAAGGTATGTAGTAGATTTTTGAGATATTTGGGTAGAATATCCCAATTTGATGGATTAGTATATTTATATTATGTTGCATTCTTCATTGGTGGTAAATGATTGATACTAAACTATAGGCTTGAATTTATATGGTGTGGTGGTAAATAGTGGCACGAGTTTGATGATGCATGTTTTATGGGATTAAATTAGTAGGCTTGATGTGCTGAAATAGTACATGCTAATGGATTATGATAAGGAAAAACCGTTAGGTCATGATCGATTATTGTGGTTATGAAGTTCTAGTGCACTAGTGTTTCGTGATGTTTATTTCATAGTTTCCAAGTGAAAATTTCGTGTAAGGTTGGGTTGTAAATCATGCATAGCACTAGATATTAAGTTTGAACAGTTGATGTCCATGAAGGTGGATGTGAAGATTTCTTGGTTAATGAATACTAGTTGTATAGAAGTGATCTAATAGACTTAAACGGTGCATGCAATAGAGTCAGTTTATTTGATTCGTAGTGGTGTATGATATTGCATGTATGATGTAGAAGTATGCCTAAGGTGACATGAGGTTCTGGCATTTTTCTAAGGCTATTACTTGTTGTGCGTGGCTAGTGGTACCATTGAATTGTTAAGTGGAGAAAGTCTAGTTAGATGGTACATAGTGATCTAAATAGCCATGTTAAGGTGTTTTGATTGATAGTGTTGGGCCTTTTGTGGTGATCATGATTCTCATAGTAGAGGGATATAAATTTGGAGTCGCAATAGTGGTATGCTCTATCGAAAGAGATATGGTTCATCAAAGGCTTGGTGATATCCATGTTAAGTGTTAGCATCTAAGCTTGATTTTTGAAGGTTAAACCGATAGAATAAGTGTGCAAGCATTATACTATGACTATTGATGGCTAGAGAAAGATAGAGTGTATCCCGGAAGGTAGTCATTCGGGCTAAGTTCTATGATATGCATGTATTGTTATTTTTTTTTCAGACCCTAGAGTGTAGTAAGTGTAGTTCAGTTAGAATATGGTAAAGGATCTCCCAAACTCTAGATGATGACTTGAAGCTAAGGGGGAGATGACAGAACGAATGACCAAGTAAGGATCCTAGATTCTAGTAGTGATGCATTATGATTTAGAACCTTAGAAAGTGAGGGTGAGACTCAACCCATTCTTATCTTAGTATTTTTCAGTGATCCCAATGCCTACTCAAGCTTTACGTTTCAGTTCCGTGATCATAGTTCATGATTCCTGTATATGATAGAGAGTCACGTACTCTTCCAATTCCAAGATAATGAGTTCTAGTTCATTCAAGTAATTGGAATTACATTCCTTATGTTAGGAACTCTAGTTGAGGTCATGCAACTCATGATGCATGTACTCACTCTTTATAATGTGTTCAGTCCCATATAAAAATCTTCTCATGCTTCAGGGTCCTATGTTTTAACCTTTTAGTGTCCTCCCTATGCAATGATAGTGGTGATGAAGTAAATGTTCTTGTTGATGGAAGATCATAGTACGCTTGTTTAGATAAGGCCATAAGTATGAAGTGAGATATGGGGCCAATCTTTGATACATGTGATGTTTAGAGGAAAAGTTTGTGTGTGTATGTTTTTAGGATAGTGCGTGGGAGTTATATTGATAATAGTTTAGAAACTATATGAAGTATGTATTTATGGGTGTTTTCCTTGAAGTTAACATGTGGTTATAAATAAGGCTTGAATGACGTTTCGGGATTGTAGTGGAAGGTTGCAATATGCATTAGCGACTTCATATTAAGAGTTCAGAGTAGTCATTAAAGTGGTAAGGCATGTTATGCTTAGAATGTGATCTTTAAAAGAGGTATAGAAGGTGGCATCATATGGTTTAGTATAATAGTGTGGTGTAGCATGTTGTATTTTTATGACTTAGAGTTAGGCTTGATTGCGGGGTAAGGATTAAGCTATTTTAGACATTAGTAGAAAAATTTGTCAATGCTCATATGAGAAATTTAAGCTGAATTGAATGAATATCATATTTATAGGGAATAGTATAGTTAAGGGATATTCGGGAAGTGCGCTAAGCCTGAAATTAAGAAGTCGTATTGCCAAAGGTCTGAAAATTCTATCCTAATTTAGGAGTTATATGTCTATATTTCAGACTGCAGAGTAGAGTTAATGTTGTGATTTCCTCAGTTGGATGTCTTGTGTAATCCATACTCAAGATTCGTGGCTCCCTATTACTGTTAGAGCTTTTTTAGAGAGAGTGTTGAAGAGATACTCCAGTTAAGTATGAAAGTCCTGCATAATTCAATCTGTATAGTCAGTAAGTCAGTTTAACAGGCAGATTCGCATGACTTGTTTTCTCGTCTTTTCATTTATTCATGCTACCCGAAATCTCAGACATGATACTATTCCAAGATAGAGTATACCAGTAGTTGCGAGTATAGCTCAGTTCATGTGTCATGCATTAGATTCAGATTCCAGATGTTCAGTTATGATTCAATTTGTAGGTGCCTAGTGCATCGCCTCAATTTTTTTTCCGAGTATCGTAATGAATTGAGCATTCATAGAGGGACATAGTGTCCCAAGGGAGAGATACCTTATTCAGTTGCATGTATATATTCTTATTACAAGCCTTGCACCAGTTATCATTGTGTAATCAGTCATACATTCATACGTTAGTCCAGTCAGATATGCGTGCATTAAAAATGCATGTTCAATAGAAAAAGTTCAGCTTATCAGTGTATTTAGTCCTGCGTTCATGAGAACAACTCAAGGACAGATCCATGCATCAGATATGCATGTTCATTATGAGAATTCCTCTTATGAATAGCTTCACTCGTGTATTCCATGCATCAGATATGCATGTCCGATATAAGAATTCAAAATATCAGTAGTTCCAGCCATATGGTCGTGTTTCAAATCTATGTATTCTTTATTAAAGGACATGTTGTGTCCACATTATTCTATATCTTTAAGGCTTCAACAAGTTCCTATCCATCATTCGAGGACGAATGATCCCAAGGGGGAGATAATGTAATACCCCATAAAAGTCGTGCATGGATTAGCATTTAATAGAGTGCCCTTAGACTTAAAAACTTGAAATTTTTTGATAGTGTAATGAGGACTTAGTGTCATTTTAGCTGGCAATCTTCGGGATACAACTTTTCAACCTTTCCTATATTCGTTTTTAGATTTTCAAGTTGCGTTACAATTGGGCAAGCTCATAGTACATCTCGGATAAGTTTTGAAATTTTTCTGAATGCATAAGTCTGCGTTTGGATTTCAAAACAGTAGCAAAACGCATAGCCTATTGCCCAGTTTTCAGTATTTCTGGGTCAATTTCAAACGATCATAACTCCCTGTATATACTGAACTGTGTGAGCTATAATATATAAAACGAAATCTATTTGAGTCCTCTTTAAAATGAAGTTGGTTTCATCCAATTTGAATATATGAGTAAAACGTTATAATCGATTTACTCCAGCCTATCAAACTGTCAACTGAGGGACATATTTGACCATAATTGTTCTTAGGGGTATTTTGGTCATCCTCCACCCCTATATATACCAACAACAAAGGATTTAATCCCTCAAACACCATAATACACATACTTTTCCAAAATTGCTCAAGAATTTTCCTTAGGGTTTCAAAATAAAAACCCAAATAGTTCAAGATTCAACCGTAGGTTTTCGAAGATAATTACATATTCGGAATCACCAATCCGCAAGCTTTAAGAAACATCTATTATCCTCGGAAATAGAGGTACGCGGGACTTTTCCTAAATTCTCATGGACATAGAAAAAAATTATGTTTTAGAATGGGGTTTTAAATTATGTATAAGATGTTTTAACATCATTGTTTTGGTCTTTTGACAATCTCCAAAGCGATTTGACAGTTTATATACATATATGAATGAATGTGTTTCAATTTTGAATACATGAACTTGCTAAAGACATTTGACCACCAGGTGTTTGATGAAATTTCTGCATGAATTGAACTTTAAGTTTTGGAATATGAAATCCTTTACATCAGTTACACGTTTTGGTGGTCTAAACTATGTTTTGAATGAAAGATCTTGCTTAATACATTATGGCTCAGAGAAATCTTGACTTGCAATGTCTTGGTATGACGATACCGATTCAGACTAACGCCATATCTGACTCAGACTAACAGACATTTCAGACTTTCATGATTTTAGACATTCAGAATGTTGCATGTACAGAAAAGGTTAAAAATGGGCATACAGAGATGTTACGTGGTTCCCCGAAGAGGGCTTGAGTTCAAGCGACTCATTGCCTAAAATCGTGGTTTGCCGACCCGGGTATACTATTATGCGCTGACTTAAATGTCTTGTGGCGTATCAGACTCAGACACTCCAACTCTTGCGGCACACTTGGGTTGCGGGCTTCCCCGCCGAGTCAATGGCGGATTCCATACAGCCCGTGAAATATCAGACTTGTAGGGGAATACCACCTAACTCAGAAGTAAAACACAGATCTTGATTTGAAATGAACAGGCAGGTTACATGTTTTCAGAAAGTTCCCATGTATTTTTTGGAAACAGTTTTATACATGATGTCTTGATGAAAAATTTCTTTCACTTAATATATATATTGTCATACCCCAAATCCCATTAGAGCGGACTGGCACCCGTAGCCGAGGAGGCCCGGGAGAACCCGTTCATAACCTATACTTTCACATTTACATTACTTATGAAAATTAGAAATTTGGGCAGCACTTCGTTGTAAATAGAAGAAAACAGTACCTGTATCAGCCCAGCAAACACGCATAAATATATATATAAACAGTAATTGGCCGTCAGAGCCATCACGTCTATCAACCAAACACTCTTATGGCTGTACAATATGTCTACAAAAGCCTCTACATAGATACACAACTGAGTTAGGGTTGGGACAAACTCCCACCCACAAAAGACTTTTATACCAATACAAAAAAGTACATATAGAAATGACTTGGGATGCCCCGAAACAACTGGAGCTCACCACTAACAACAGAATATCCTAGCTTTTACAGCGGAGGTTTACGACCTGAAGTACCTGTTCCTGCAGGCATGAATACAGGTCCCCCGTGAGGGACGTTAGTACGAAAATATGTACTGAGAATGTAAGGCAGAGAGTGTCAAGATGAGATACAAAAGATCAACAGAACCCAGATACCAGTGAATAAACAGTATGAGTAGACCACACTTAAAAGAGCTGATGGGATACCTGCATATTACTTTCATATCATTACTTCCTGTAATCCTTATCAATACATAACATATGTCATACAATGGCCAGCTGATCAGTGGTACTAATATAATACATCAGGGACCACCCCTGAAATAGCATATATACATAAACTTTATAATACAATGGCAACTGATCAGTGGTACTAATACAATACATCATATCATCAATTTAAAATAAAGACATTCCATTTCCTTAATTCAATTAATCTTTGCAATTGGTTACTTTGTGGTCACACCTTATGGAACTTGAAACCATGATACCTCAATAGGAAAACATGTAAATAGGTAATAAATATCATGAAAATGAGGTAGAGAATCATGGATACCTCATTAAACCATTTCGGAGTCAACAATAGTATATGGACATTTTTTTTTACTAGCCGGACATCTTAAAAGTGATAACAAGTTCAATTGGTAGTGTCGAAGATCATATGATGTTATTATGTGTCATGTGTCGTAGGACAATGTTGGAAGCTTACTTGAGAGTGCCATGGGTCATTATTCATGCCAAAGATTAGATAGAGTATGTCTTACATACCTTGATATAACCACTTCAATACAAGTCGAACTTGACTTCCCGTACTCTTCGAACAATTATCTACAATAAGTCATTTGTGGCAAACTAGTATTAGCACCCAAACCTTACCATTTAGGTATTAAATTCACCAAATAATGTCTAGGAAGTAATCCTTTAACTCATCAATAAGAGTGCTACATACATCCTCTTATACTCTTGTTACATTCACATATCATGCATTTTCGTGAACTATCCCTCAACATCACTCTTAGCCTTTATTTCCCTTCTTAGTCACCATCCAATACCAACATGATCACTAGGCATACATAACCACTAATATAATGATATATCACCACAATTCATCCTCCATAATCCAATACAACAACTTCCATAATTTACTACTAACAATGTATACAAAACAATTCATAACTATGTTTCTAGTTATCTTCCAACATCACGACAATACTCATAATCCTTTATCAATACTTATTCATGGATAAGAATCAAGAATAAACAATATTTATACCTTAACAATGAACTCTTGTATTTAGAATCCTCCTTACATAACCATGGGGTGCTTCCCGAAGCTTTCGAGATGGTGACCACAACTACGGAACCAATTCGAATTTTCTACGGTTGAATCACAAAATATGAAGTTGAAATTAGGCTAGGGTTTCATCTTCTCTTAATAATTGGATGATATATGATATATATGAGGCTAAGTGTATGTTTATAAAGACCAATTTTCGTCCAAGAGGTAATAGAAAATGACTATTTTGCCCTAAAAATTTAAATAAATCTCGAATCTGTCCCCAGTGGACAGTTTTGACAGGCTGAAGTAAATCGATCATAACTCTTTGCTCCGGTATCGTATTTGGGTGAAACCAATTTCATTGGAAATATAATTCAAAGGTGTTTCATTTTCATATAAAGTATACCACCCAGTTCTTCCTTTACAAGGAGGTATGGTCGTTTAAAGTTGACCCAAAAATCTGTCCCACAATTCTGTTTTTTTTTATAGGCTGCAGTAAAACGGGTATAGCTCCTTACTCAGACATTTGATTTGGATGAAACCAATTTATCGGAAATAAGACTCTCGGAGATTTTCGTCGATATATAGCAGCTCACACAGTTCTTTTTGTACAAGGAGTTATGATTGTCTAAAGTTGATCCAAAAAATAATTGCCTAGCTGCAGAAATTTTCCTGCAGATTTACTGTTCACAGGCTTCCCGGCCACCGATTTGAAATTTCGAATGTGCTCGCTTATATGAAATACTCCTCTGTTTTGGGCAAAATTTATATCGTTGGAAAGCTTATTCCAATACCTACACATACAACTATTTACGGGATACTTCCGAACACCATACACTTAATTTAACCCATACGCAAGCATTTAGGACTCCATATAATCGCGATAAGTGTACGATAAAAAATTTACGGGGTGTTACATTCTCTCCCCCTTAATAAAATTCGTCCTCGAATGTTAGCATAGTTACTCAATTAAGACATGTCCAAGATTTTAATTAACTTATTCATCATCATAACATACTTGCATAAAAATAAACACTTACTTGTTATTAATCTTTTTCCGTCTCATGAACTTGCTCCTCATCGTTGAATAGGTAAGGGTACTTAATCTTCATCGCTTCCTCGGCTTCCCATGTGATCTCCTCAACTTGTTGATTCCTCCAAAGTACTTTTACCGATGTTATCTCTTTATTTCTTATCTTTTTAATTTGGCGATCAAGAATAGCAATAGGCATTTCTTCAAAAGTGAGATCTTCTGTAACTTGTACATCTTCCGTAGTAGTGATGTGCGATGGATCTCCGATGTACTTGCGAAGCATCGAAACATGAAATACGGGATGAACTGCTGAGAGCTCTTGAGGTTGCTCTAAATCATAAGCAACTTGTCCAAATCTTTGAATGATCTTGTACGGACCTATGTATCGTGGACTTAACTTTCCTTTCTTGCCAAACCTCATCACTCCTTTCATTGGTGATACTTTAAAGAATACCCAATCGTCGATAGAAAACTCAAGTCCTCTTCTTCTAACATCCGCATAAGATTTGTGTCGACTTTGAGCTGTTGCAAGCCGTTGTTGGATCACTTTAACCTTCTCCATTGCTTAATAAACAAGATCCAGTCCAAACAAGACCGCATCACCTGTTTCAAACCATCCTATTGGCGATCTACACTTTCTTCCATACAATGCTTCATATGGTGCCATTTTGATACTTGAATGATAGCTATTATTGTAGGCAAACTCGATAAGAGGTAGGTGATCATCCCAGTTGCCTTTGAAATCTAATACACGTGCTCGTAGCATATCTTCAAGTGTCTGGATGGTACGTTCCGCTTGTCCGTCCGTTTGAGGATGAAAAGTCGTTCTTAGATTTACTTGTGTCCCCAAACTCCTTTGAAAAGACTTCCAGAAATTCGCGGTATATTGGGCTCCTCGATCGGATATAACGGAAATTGGAACTCCATGTAACCGAATGATATCCTTAATATACAACTTCGCATACTCCTCCGCCGTATAAGTTGTCTTAACTGGTAAGAAGTGCGTAGATTTGGTAAGCCTATCAATGATCACCCATATGGAATCAAACTTCCGATATGTACGAGGTAAACCCGTGATGAAATACAAATTGATCTTGTCCCATTTCCAGACTGGAAGATCTATACATTGCATGTAACCACCGGGTTACTGGGGTTCTACTTTGACTCTTTGACAATTCGGACATTCAGCTAAAAATTCGGCAATATTCTTCTTCATGTCATTCCACCAATATATTGCTTTCAAATCTTGATACATCTTAGTCGACCCTGGATGGATGGAATACCTTGAACAATGTGTTTCTATCATAATTCTCTTTCTTAGCTCCACTACATCAGATACACATAAACGATTCTGACACTGAAGCACTCCCTCTTGCGTAAGGTCAAATGCCTTTGTCACACCACTCTGCACATCCTCCTTAAGCTGTAATAAAATTGGATCTGCATACTACTTCTCTTTCACTTCAGCTATCAATAAAGATTCCGCTACATTACGTACAATAACCTCTTCATATGGAGTTTCGAGAAGTTGAACTCCCAAATTAGCTAGTTGGTGAAGATCCTTAATCATCCCCTGCTTTTCTATAGATGCCATTTTAGACTTACGACTCAGTGCATCCGCTACCACATTCACTTTCCCTGGATGATACAAGATATCAACATCGTAATCTTTCAACAATTCAAGCCATCTCCGCTGACTCATGTTTAGATCTTTCTAACTGAAGATATATTGCAGGCTCTTATGATCGGTATATATGTCAACATGAACCCCATATAAGTAGTGGCGCCATATCTTCAAAGCAAATATAACTGCAGCTAGCTCAAGATCATGTGTGGGATAATTCCTCTCATGTGGTCGCAACTGTCTAGAGCCATATGCTATTACTCTACCATGCTGCATTAATACGCATCCTAAGCCAATTCTCGAAGCATCACAGTACACTGCATACCCTTCTGTGCCTTCAGGAAGTACCAATACCGGTGTAGAAGTCAACTTGCTCTTCTGATCTTGGAAACTCTTTCCACAGGCACCATTCCATTGAAACTTGGAGGCTTTATGCGTCAACTTAGTCAAGGGTGCAGAAATAGAAGAAAAACCTTCAACAAACCTTCTATAATAACCTGCCAACCCAAGAAAACTACGAATCTCCATAGGCGTCGTGGGCCTTGGCCAATTCTTCACAGCCTCAATCTTTTGAGTGTCAACTTTTATGCCTTCACTCGATACAATATGGCCCAAAAATCCCACTGACTTGAGCCAAAACTCACATTTAGAAAACTTCGCATACAGCTTACGATCACGAAGAATCTGCAATGCTTGCCTTAAGTGATTAACATGGTCCTCTTCTGATCTAGAGTTGACCAGAATATCATCTATGAAAACTATCACGAACACATCTAGAAACGGCTTAAACAACCTATTCATCAGATCCATAAAAACTGCGGGTGCATTTGTTATCCCAAATGACATAACCAGGAATTAATAATGACCATACCGTGTTTAGAAAGCTGTCTTGGGTATATCTTTATCCTTGACTCTCACTTGATGATAGCCTGATCTCAAGTCAATCTTGGAAAAACACTAGGCACCCTGCAACTAGTCAAATAAATCATCAATTCGGGGAAGAGGGTATTTATTCTTGATAGTCACCTTATTCAATTGCCGATAGTCAATACACATCCTCAGCGAACCATCTTTCTTACGCACTAACAATACTGGTGCTGCCCAAGGGGACATACTAGGCCTGATGAATCCCTTCTCTAGTAAGTCTTTCAGTTGCTCTTTCAATTCTCGCAACTCTGCTGGTGCCATTCTATAAGGAGGAATTGAGATTGGCTGTGTGTCTGGCAACATATCAATGCCAAACTCCACTTCTCGTTCAGGAGGTAAACTTGGTAGTTCTTCAGGAAATTCATTCACAACTGGAACGGTCTGAAAAGTTGGCGGCTCTGCCTCTGTATCCCTTACTCTAACCAAATGGTATATGTACCCCTTGGAAATCATTTTTCTTGCCTTAAAGTAAGAAATAAATCAACCTCTCGGCGCGCCAACATTACCCTTCCATTCAAGGACTGCCTCATTTGGGAAATGGAAATATACCTTCTTAGAACGACAATCTACTGTAGCATAACAAGACGCTAACCAATCCATGCCCATAATAACATCAAAATCTACCATTTCTAACTCAACAAGATCGGCCATCGTATCACGACCACAAATATTCACAACACAATTTCGATAAACATTCCTAGCTATAAGAGATTCCCCCACTGGCGTTGATACTTCAAATGGCTTGGCTAATAATTCGGGTGTTCTTCCGAACCTTCCCGAAACCATAGGAGTAGCAAACAATAATGTAGAACCAGGATCAATTAAGGCATACACATCAAATGCAAAGATGGATAACGTACCTGTAACCACGTCTGGAGAAGCCTCTAAATTCTGCCGATCTGCTAGGGCATACACACGGTTCTGAGCTCTGCTAGAACTAGCTGCTCCTCTATCACCTCAACCGTGACCCATAGGTTGTGCACCCCTACTCAAAGGAGGCACCGATGATGATGCAACAACTGATCCGATAGGTCGTGTTATACCACCTGTGGTCCTGCATGGGAAATCTCTAGCCATATGCCCCGGCTTACCGTACCAAAAGCAATTGTTCGTCCCAAGCCGACATTCGCCAAAGTGAAATTTTCTACATATGGGGCACGGGTGTCGTGGAGGTCTCAATTGACTCATACTCCCTTGCCCTTGATACCCCACTGTTCGCGAACTCTGATTTTCTTTGCTTTGCCCGAACTGATTACCTCTGAACCTTTGAAATTGCGGTGGAGCACTAATTACAGGATAAGAAGATAACGGGCTAGGCAATCTATGAGAGAACGAAGGCCTAAAACCTCCCTGAGATGCCATAAACTACCCTATAGCTCTGGCCCGCTTAGAATATCCTTTTTTTGATTCCTTAGTTCTTCTTCTTTGCCTCTGATCTTCCATTTTCTGAGCGAAAGCTTGTATCCTCGCTGTATCCATGTCCTTGTTCAAAGCAGCAATGGTACAATCTCTAACCAAGTATGGTTCCAATCTATCCACATAGTGAAGAACTCTGCCATCCATAGTAGCTACCACATTAGAAGCATATCGAGACAAGGAGTTAAATCGAAGACTATACACCCTTACACTCATATTACCCTAACGAAGATTTAAGAATTGATCTGCACGGGCCTGACGAGTCTCAAATGGAAGATAATGATCAATAAATGCATCTTTGAACTCTCCCCACGTAGTTGGAGGTGCATCAATACCCCTAGATCGTTTCCAATCCTCGTACCACAATATAGCCTCTCCTTTCAGTCTATATGTTTCTAGCTCAACCATCTCATTACCGGATATGTGCATAACATCTAGAGCCCTTTGGGTTTGATCGACAAAGTCCTGCGGGTCTTCGTTAATATCTGATCCGGTAAAAGTAGGAGGATCCAGTTTCAGAAAATCCTGTGTCCGAAGGCTAGCTGCTCTATCCGTACCACTAGAACCCGTGGTAGGAATAACTTGCCCTTGAACTTGACCGGCAACTATACGCGTCAGAAGTTGTACTGCATCCCTTAAATCTCGATCAACAGCATTAATAGATGGCCCTTCCGGAGTAGAAGAATCTCCTGATATATGCTCAGCTTTAGACTCACTTTGTTCAGCATGTACCGGTGGTGACTTACTAGTACCTTCTCCGGCCACTACATCTACTCGCTTCCACTTATTCTTTCTCCTAGTAACCGGCATCGTTACTGTAATAAATAAAAAAAACAATTGGATTAAGTGATCGATTATGACTTTATCTTTAATATGGGCTCTATTGCACGATCTAAGAAATGGAGAGTGCAAACAACCCCTGAATGTCCAATAGCCTCCTGTTTATAGATGTGGTGCACAACATACCGATAAACGAGATTCTACATAGACACGGCTTTGTAGACTCACTACGACGAACTTCTCTGATACCACTTCTGTCATACCCCAAATCCCATTGGAGCGGACTGGCACCCGTAGCCGAGGAGGCCCGAGAGAACCCGTTCATAACCTATACTTTCACATTTACATTACTTATGAAAATTAGAAATTTGGGCAGCACTTCATTGTAAATAGAAGAAAATAGTACCTATATCAGCCCAGCAAACACGCATAAATATATATATGAACAGTAATTGGCCGTCAGAGCCATCACGTCTATCAACCAAACACTCCTATGGCTGTACAATATGTCTACAAAAGCCTCTACATAGATACACAACTGAGTTAGGGTCGGGACAAACTACCGCCCACAAAAGACTTTTATACCAATACCAAAAAGTACATATAGAAACGACTTGGGATGCGCCGAAACAACTGGAGCTCACCACTAACAACAGAATATCCTAGCTCTTACTGCGGAGGTGTATGACCTGAAGTACCAGTTCCTGTAGGCATGAATACAGGTCCCCCGTGAGGGACGTCAGTACGAAAATATGTACTGAGTATGTAAGGCAGAGAGTATCAAGATGAGATACAAAAGATCAACAGAACCCAGATACCAGTGAATAAACAGTATTAGTAGACCACACTCAAAAGAGCTGATTGGATACCTGCATATTACTTTCATATCATTACTTCCCGTAATCCTTATCAATACATAACATATGTCATACAATGGCCAACTGATCAGTGGTACTAATACAATACATCAGGGACCACCCCTGGAATAGCATATGTACATAAACTTTATAATACAATGGTCAACTGATCAGTGGTACTAATACAATACATCATATCATCAATTTAAAATAAAGGCATTCCATTTCCTTAATTCAATTAATCTTTACGATTGATTACTTTGTGGTCACACCTTATGGAACTTGAAACCATGATACCTCAATAGGAAAACATGTAAATAGGTAATAAATATCATGAAAATGAGGTAGAGAATCATGGATACCTCATTAAACCATTTCGGAGTCAACAATAGTATATGGACATTTTTTTTTACTAGCCGGACATCTTAAAAGTGAAAACAAGTTCAATTGATAGTGTCGAAGATCATATGATGTTATTATGTGTCATGTGTCGTAGGACAATGTTGGAAGCTTACTTGAGAGTGCCATGGGTCATTATTCATGCCAAAGATTAGATAGAGTATGTCTTACATACCTTGATATAACCACTTCAATACAAGTCCAACTTGACTTCCCGTACTCTTCGAACACTTATCTACAATAAGTCATTTGTGGCAAACTAGTATTAGCACCCAAACCTTACCATTTAGGTATTAACTTCACCAAATAATGTCTAGGAAGTAATCCTTTAAATCATCAATAAGAGTGCTACATACATCCTCTTATACTCTTGTTACATTCACATATCATGCATTTTCATGAAATATCCCTCAACATCACTCTTAGCCTTTATTTCCCTTCTTAGTCACCATCCAATACCAACATGATCACTAGGCATACATAACCACTAATATAATAATATATCACCACAATTCATCCTCCATAATCCAATACAACAACTTCCATAATTTACTACTAACAATGTATACAAAACAATCCATAACTATGTTTCTAGTTATCTTCCAACATCACGACAATACTCATAATCCTTTATCAATACTTATTCATGGATAAGAATCAAGAGTAAACAATATTCATACATTAACAATGAACTCTTGTATTTAGAATCCTCCTTAGATAACCATGGGGTGCTTCCCGAAGATTTCGAGATGGTGAACACAACTACGGAACCAATTCGAATTTTCTACGGCTGAATCACAAAATATTTGAAGTTGAAATTAGGCTAGGGTTTCACCTTATATTAATAATTGGATGATATATGATATATATGAGGCTAAGTGTATGTTTATAAAGACCAATTTTCGTCCAAGAGGTAATAGAAAATGACCATTTTGCCCTAAAAATTTAAATAAATCTCGAATCTGTCCCCAGTGGACAGTTTTGACAGGCTGAAGTAAATCGATCATAACTCTTTGCTCCGGTATCTTATTTGGGTGAAACCAATTTCATTGGAAATAAAATTCAAAGGAGTTTCATTTTCATATAAATTATACCACCCAGTTCTTCCTGTACAAGGAGTTATGGTCGTTTAAAGTTGACCCAAAAATCTGTCCCACAATTCTGTTTTTTTTTGTTAGGCTGCAGTAAAACGGGTATAGCTCCTTACTCAGACATTGGATTTGGATGAAACCAATTTCATCGGAAAGAAGACTCTCGGAGATTTGCGTCGATATATAGCAGATCACACAGTTCTTTTTGTACAAGGAGTTATGATCGTCTAAAGTTGATCCAAAAAATAATTGCCTAGCTGTAGAAATTTTCCTGCAGATTTACTGTTCACAGGCTTCCCGGCCACCGATTTGAAATTTTGAATGTGCTCGCTTATATGAAATAATCCTTTGTTTTGGGAAAACTTTATATCGTTGGAAAGCTTATTCCAATACCTACATATACAACTATTGACGGGATACTTCCGAACATCATACACTTAATTTAACCCATACGCAAGCATTTAGGACTCCATATAATCGCGATAAGTGTACGAAAAAAAATTTACGGGGTGTTACATATATATATATGTATGTTCCATTATACTATTTTTTGATTTGCTTCGTGTGCCAGTACTTTTGTGCTGACCCCCCCCTCCTTCCAGGTCCTGAGGCATAGTCTAGGGGTCCAGCTACTTAGTAGACATTCTCGGATTTTGTAGACTTGATCTCGCAGTGGTGAGCCTTCTATTATTCGGAAGGCCTAATTATGTCAGACATTATCTTATTTATTATGTTTTTGGTTTACTGGGGGTCTTGTCCCAGTTTCTTTTCAGAAAGATGTTTGTGTTCTTAGTAGAGATTTCGCAGACTCATGTCAGATAATATTATTCAGAAATATTCTATAACTTGACCATGTATTCCGTACTCAGTTTCAATTCCGCATTTTATTATGATTACGAATGTTGTGCATGATAACCAGATAGAGAATGGGTGTTTCAGGCCTTCATGGTTCGGGATGCTCGTCACCGCTAGGGCCTAGGCTTGGGTCGTGACAAGGACTCTTAGAAAAAATTATGTCTTACAATGTTTTGATCATGTGCCATAAAACACATGCCAAGATTCATGTCGATGTCAATTTTCGTTATCTCGGGTTTCATGCTTACCTATCTCCCTAGGGGTTATCATAAAGATCATGTGATGCCTTTGCATATTTTTTTTTTAGGGGAAAATGTTTGAATCAATATTAAGTTCTTTATTCTACACTTTTAGAGCTTCAAGAAGTCCCTACAGATTATTCAGGGACGAATGATCCCAAGGGGGAGATAATGTAACACCCCGTACTTTCGGGCTAGAATTTAGACCGTCATTCCTAAGGGTATAGACCCTAACTAGATTATTCCTTGTGCATATATTTGTGGTGATCAATCTTATAGTGTGGGAATACCTTTGAATATGGATTGAGGTCTCAAAAATCCCCTGAGTCTAAGACGAGTATAAAACACTTCCAACGATTAAGTTTTAGTGGAGGATTCAACTGGGGTCAACTTCCATCAACCTTAATTTTTTGTATGTAATGAATTATAGGGTCTACTATTTATCAAATAAAAGTTTTTCGAAATATCTTTCCAACGATATCAATTTTGCATAAATCCAAGACCCGAGAAAAAAGTTATGCTCATTTTGGTGGGAGGCAGTAAGGGTGTGCGATTTGTTAGGTGCCGCCCAACCAAACATAGGCGATTGACAAGGTGTCGCCCTCCCTGGCTTGAGCGATAGACTGGGCGCCGCCTAAGTCATTTCCAAGTGCCAAAAACACTCTGTTTTGACTTATATCAAAGGTGTTGAAGTCATTTCACACCCCTAAACCGTCCCTAATCACTCCAAATCGTTATAAAGGATTTTTAAACACATTATTTACAATCCCTAAGACCTAAATCATCCAAGTTATGATCCAAAGCCCTCTTCCATTCCCAAGAACAAGATTTAACTGCCTTTCACAAGAAATCAAGGAATTCATGCTTAAAGGTCCAATCTTTTTGCAATTTAATCGTCACTAAGGTACGTGGGGTTTTCATATAACTACTTGAGAAAAATAAATTGTTTCAACAACTTTTATCATTGAGAAAATATGAAGTCTAAAAAAGGGTTTTTTGGAATTTACATTGAGATTCACATTATGAATTCTTTAGTAACATTATTGTTTTGGTCTTTAGGCCTTTCCCAAATTGATTTGAAATCCTATATATATTTATGTATTTATGTATTTAAAGTTTATGTTTGAAATTGAGAGCACGACTCATATATAGTTCCTCTCTTGTTATGATGTTTCCCACTTTTCATATGATATGGATTTTTTCGAATGCATATTGAAAAGCATGATACGAAATGTCTTGATTAGTTTTATGACTTGATTATGCTTTTGAATTCAAAAGAGAGAGTTGTTTGTGTTGTTAAATGTTGAATATATATATAATGAAAGAGTTGCATGGTTTGTCAAAAATTACATGACCACCACATGTTTATTAAAAAGGTGAGAATCTTTGCATAGTTTTGACTTGTGCTTTCGGAACATGAAATGTCTTATACTATTTACATACTCGGATGGTCTGTACTTTTTTTTAATGAAAGAAAATTCATAATAAATTATGGATCAGGAACATGACTTGCAAGTCTTGGTGTGACGACACCAATACAGATAATGCCATGGTAATTCAGAATAGAACAGAATACATGTTTGAAATTAGATTTTCAGATTTTGAAACTAGAATGATGCATGCTAGAAAAGGTTAAAAATGGGTACAAAGAGATGTTAGGTAGCTTCCCAAAGAAGGCAGGAGTTCAGACAACTCATTGCCCGGAACCGTGTTTTGCCGATACGGTATTATTATACGCTGGCCTAGTGCCCTATGGCGTATCAGAACAGAAACTCCAACTCTTACAGCAAACTTGGATTGGGGGCTTCCCCGCCGAGTCAATGGCGGATTTCATATAGCCCATGGAATTTCAGACTTGTATGGTTGTGCCACCTAACTTAGAAGTAATACAAAGATCGGATCAGAACTGCATTGACAAGAATATTTTATGGTTATCAAAGAATTGCCCATATGTTTTAAACTATATCATGAATGATGTTTCATGAATTGCTCTCATCTATTATATATATATATATGCATCATTTTGGATTTCTCTGTTTACCGGTACAATTGTATTGACCCCCGGCCTTCCAGGGTCTGAGGCTCAGTCTTGAGGTCCTGCTAAGCCATAGAGTTTTACGACAGAAGTAAAGTGTGTAGTTGTGAGCCTTCTTTATTCTGGAAGGCCTATGTCTTTCATACTTCTTCATTTATTCTGGTTTAGGTCCACTAGGGGTTTTGTCCTATTTTTCATACAGCTTTGTTTCGTATGTAGTAGAGATTTTGCAGATTGAGTCAAATATTTTCTAGATGTTGTCGAATTGCAGTTTTCTTAATTTTTTTTGAACTCAGAATATGACTATGGTTCCGTATTGATTTACGTTTTCCGCATCTTCTATTATTGTATGAATATTGTACATGATTACCATATAGAGAAAGGCATCTGAGCCTTCATGGTTCGCGATGTTCGTCACGGCTAAGGTCACGGATCGGGTCGTGACAGAAATGTACAATAAGATAGTACTAGCTATCATTTTGATGAAACTAAAAAGCCCTACAAATGATGAGAAACACCACCTAGTGACAGATGCAGCATATAATCTATGAGTCTAACTTAACCCGACATTTGAAAAATCCTTGTAGATGAATTAACGAAGAATTGAAGATGAATTTTGTCTAATGTGCCTTGTACTTTGTCTCTGCTATACATGAAATGATCGTCATATCCGAATTATAAAGTTATGACACAATCAAATCTGATTAGATAGAATGTTGAATTGAATCGAACCAATTTCTGCCGAAAGTTAATACAAGATGTTTTTTGTGCACTTTTCAGTTCACTAGAAAATTTGAAAAGACTAATGAGATCATAAAACATGCACGGACTGTATATTTTTCTTCAACAACTTATTAATATGTTCGATAAAGAACATTTAACTCAGTATTTAGTCTATATTAGAATGTATGCTATGCTTGAGGACATTCCTATGTGTTGTATTTTTCAATATAAGCCAAGTTTTACCAGCCATAAATCACGACAGATCAATACATGCCTTACTCGGAAGGTCATTTAATGTCTGGTCAACAAAATAATCTAGTGTGAACACTATACATAGAGTTATGGACAGTAATCTATAGTGAGATTTAGTACCATTAATATTTTACTGATTTTAGAGAAATGAATTAGCTATAAATATAGCACGAAAAAGAACCATCTCAACATTATCATCAAAAAAATATTCTTTCTTTATTAGGTCCAACATTTTCACAAAGAATCACCATGCCCAAAATGCTAACTTCAGGAGGAAATCAAGAATCAATCATCCCTGAACTTGCAGAACTAACAGGAGAAAGAAAGCACCCAGCATCTGAAGTGTATCAATTGAAGCGTGTGTTTGCGAAAATTGAAGAAAAAGGAAAGCATCCGATGTCTGAATCGTATGAATTGAAGCCAATTAATGTGCCTACATTTTCAAATCTTGAAAGAGGAGGAACATCTGAAAGTAAAATAGAAAAAGAAGATGATTATGATTATAATCATGACTTAGCAATCTTGAAGGCTATCTATCATTACTATTTCAATCACGGGGCAATTCCACATCCTCCTTATTCAAAGAACTTCATCGACTACATCGAGGATTCAGTTCCCAATGTGAAATTTCGTGGCCAGGCATTGGCGAATAAGATTATTATGTTTGAGCACCATTTCTTAAAGGTTATGAAAATGGCTGCACGTATAGGATATTACCCTGAAATAATCCACCCTATTTATCGCAAAATTTTCAACTTGTCTATGGGTATATGCGGATAATTTTTGAGACTATTATCCAGTTGCCAAAGATATAAATGAGACAGGAGTTATTGATGCATTCGTACATATATGCATAGAGAAGTACCACTTAAATGCATCAACTTATGCATCAATACCCAAAAAACAACATAGAATCATGCTTCAATTTCAAACTTTATCTACCTTAAACTGTTGGTGTCTGAATGTGATAGAGATTTTAGGTACCTATTGGACGAGAGTATGAACGTAAACTGGCAAGGAGAATCAACGAACTTAATTTTTCCATCCTTGATTTAGTTTAGCTATAGGATCTATCAAAAATAGCGTCTCCACCTCACCTCAAAGGTAGTGGTATGGACTGCGAACACTCTACCCATGTTTCGTGCAACTTTTCAGATTATCAATATGAAATTTCATAGTAACTAATATTGTTATTATGTTTCCTCTTGTAGTATTGCAGTGCAAGGGGATAAAAAAATGTAACCTTAATATTGGATATAAGTTGGGAAAAAAAACAATGAAGGTATTTCATATCTTTTCTTCCTCGGGTTAAGTGTAAAGTCAAAAGAAAGTCCTTTCCACTATTTTACAGTGTTGAGTAGCAAACATAATCCCACATCAGAAGAATAGAGGGAACATGTCCAATATAAGTGTCACCCAACTCCACTAGTGTGAGGCCTTTTGGGAGGTGCCCAAAAACAAATCCATGAGTGATTGGCCCAAAGCGGAAAATATCATACTAGTACGAAGTTCCACACAATCCCAACAAGTGGTATCAGAGCCCAGTTTTAGATGTGTCGGAGTGGTTACCGCGGTTGGTGAAACGTTCCGGTGTAACAACAAGACTGGTGATCTGTAGGTGGTGCCTTGTGTCGAAAGTCTTCCTGGTGAGTGGTAGTCAGGCGGGGTGTCCCTTTCGGTGATAACGGCGGTATAAGATGTTTAGCAGATCATGTGAAGTGACCTAGTAGTTGAGATCTGCGGTTGATGCCTCGTGTCAAAAGTCTTCTTAACAAGTGATGTGGTCTTGGTTTGAGGGGGGGATTGTTGAGTAACAAACACAATCCCATATCGGAAAAATAGAGGGAACATGTCCAATATTTAAAGTGTCACCCAACTCCACTAGTATGAGGCCTTTTGGGAGGTGCCGAAAAATAAATCCGTGTGGGCTTTGCCCAAAGAAGACAATATAATACTAGTGCGGAGTTACACGTAATCCCAACAATTTGTTAGGATCGATTAGAAGATCACACACACTAAATTTGTGGAGAGGATGAAGAAAACAAGAGAGAGAGTTCTTTAGGAGAGAGAGAGAGAATTAATTTCATGGTAACACCCATGGGTAACCTCCACGGCGAATAAGCTATTTATATTAATAACTTGGAGTATGTACAATTACACAGAGAATGAGAATAAAAGGTACAACCTAAAATTTAGTTCTTGAACTGCGTGAACATTATTATACAACAGTACGTCACATATTAATCAGGCTCCATAACCTAATAATTCTCCCACTTGGAGACTGATTCTATCATCCAAGAATTACATTCTCACAAAAATAAAGAATATTCCTCTATCATTAATATGTTCGCCACACCGCAACATCTGTAGACATAACTACAGAAAGCCAACTAAGGTTTTGCATAACCTTAGTTTACCAACATCAACATATTTAGTCAACATATCTTCTGGATTCTTTGCACCCTCTATCTTTTCCAAATACATATCACCTTTTTCCACTGCCCTACGAGTGAAATGGTACCGTCTTCTAATGTGCTTTGTCTTTGAATGATAGACCAGATTCTTCCCCAAATTTATGGAACTCTGTCTATCTATGTAAAGAATCTTACTAAGATGCTTCTTGCCTAGTTCTTCCAGATAATCTGTCAGCCATATCATCTCCTTTCCAACTTTATTTATTGCCACATACTCGGTCTCCGTAGATGAAAGATCAACGCACTTCTAAATCCTGGAAATCCAACTCACTGTTGTACCACCTATGGTGTAAATATATCCGGAAGTGCTCATGCTTGAGTCCACATCCCCACTAAGTTCAGCATCAACAAAACCTTGCAGAATCATTTCACCATTTCCAAAAAAAAGTGAAGTACTGGATGTACCTTTCAGATATCTTAGAAGCCACTTCACAGCTTCCCAATGCTCTTTCCCAAGATTTTCCATGTACCTGCTAACAACTCCCACTGCATGTGCTATGTCAGGTCTAGTGCAGACTATAACATATATCAAACTCCCAACTGCAGAAGCATACAGAATAAGTGCCATGTGTTCCCGCTCCTGAGCTATCTTCGGTGACTGCTCCTTTGACAATTTTATGTGATTTGCCAATGGAGTAGTTCTTGGTTTAGCATCATTAACTAGGAATCTGTCCAATACCTTCTCGATGTACTAATCTTGGGATAGATTCAAAGTTTCCCGAGAAATCCTCATCCCAATAATCTTCTTTGCTGTACCTAAATCTTTCATCTCAAACTCAGAAAACAGGCTTGCCTTCAGAGAGTTTATCTCCTTCATACTGGATCCTGCAATCAACATATCATCAACATACAAGAGTAAAAATGCAAAACAATCAGTGTATTTCTTGAAGTAGCAACACTGATCCTTTTCACTCTTGCAGAAGCCACTCTTGCACATAAGTGAGTCAAACTTCTTGTACCACTATATAGGTTCTTGCTTCAGCCTATACAAGCTCTTGTTGAGCTTGCACACCATGTGTTCCTTTCTTGGAACTACTAACACCTCTGGCTTCTACATATAGATTTCCTTGTCCAAATCTCCATGTAAAAACGCAGTCTTTACATCCACTTGCTCAAGATGCAAATTCTCCAATGCAACGATACTCAATAAAATTTGGTTAATAGTTAATTTCACAACAGGAGAAGATATTTTGGCATAATCAATACCTTTCCTTTGGGAATAGCCTTTAACTACCAACCGAGCCTTAACCTTCTTTTCCCATCTGGTTCTGCCTTGATTCTTATCACCTACTTGCTCAGCAAGGCTCTCTTCCCCGTAGGTAACTCAGTCAACATCCATGTATTATTCTTCTCAATTGAGATTATCTCATCATCCATTTCTCCCACTTGATTGAATCCTCTACCTGCAGGGCCTCAACAACAGACTTTGTTTCCCCTTCATTAGTTAACAACAGATAATGTAATGATGGTGAATACCTATCTAGTGCTCTAATGGTCCTGGTTGATCTTCTCTCAGCCTGCTCAGGTGTCACTTGTTCCACCTCTGGTTCCTCAATGACAGTCTCTAGAATTTGTTGAGTATCTGCTGTAACATATTTGGGTGTACTCTTCGGCAACTCAAGCTCAACTCCCACTTGCTTTGTAGTTTCTTGAACCTTTTTCTCTCTGTCCTTATATAAGACATTTTCATCAAATGTCACAGCACAATGTCTTAGGATTTTCTTGTTCCTGTAATCCCAATACCTGTACCCGAACATGTCAGAACCATAACCTATAAAGTAGCACTTTATAGCTTTAGCATCAAGCTTATGTCTCTTCTCTGGATCAACATGAACATAATCAGTGCAACCAAATGTTCTCAAGTTAGAATACTTGAGCTCTTTACCTATCCATTCTTCTTCAGGAATCTTGAACCTCATAGGAACTGATGGTCCCCTGTTGATCAAGTATGCAGCTGTGCTCACAGCATCTGCCAAAAATGTCTTAGGCAGCCCACAGTGTATCCTCATGCTCCTTGCACACTCATTCAATATTTTGTTCATCCTTTCATCAACTCCATTCTGCCTTGCCTTCCGGGGAACTGTCCTCATCAATCTGATTCTCTGAGCTACACAGAATTGTTTGAATCCTTACTTGTCATATTCTCCTCCATTATCATACCTTGGGTATTTGATTTTCAAGCCAGGTTGATTTTCAACTTCATATTTCCACCTCTTGAAAGTAGTGTCACATCTGAATTATGTTTCATGAAGTAAACCCATACCTTCATGCTAAAATCATCAGTGAAGATGACATAGAATCTGGATCCACCAAGTGATGAAACAGGAGATGGTCTCCAAACGTCTGTATAGACCATTTCCATCCATACTTGCTTCGGCTCTCTCACAGTCTTAATAAAGCTTACTCGCTTTTGTTTACCCATAGAAAAACTCTCTCAAAGACCCATATTAGCATATTTCAGCCCCTATACAGTTCTTTTTGTAGCCAACATCTTCATTCTTTTGTCACTCATGTGTCCAAATCTATTGTGCCACAGACATGAACCGGAGGCACCCTCAGCAACAACAGCCATTTTTATACACCCTATAGTGGTGTACAAAGTTCCAGATTTTATGCCACGTCCTATAACCATAGTACCCTTCACAATATTCCACGAACCTTTCCCAAACTCTCTGCGTAGCCTGTGCTATCCAACTTACCAGTGTCCACTGGTTTCTGCTGGAGTTTTTATGCTGACATCCCTCTTTCTTTCAATCTCCAATGGCTTGTTGTCAGCAAGATACACCTTTCCAAAGTTTCCAGACTTCAAGTTTTGGAATAATTCCTTGCTAGGAGATGAATAAAAAGATGCACCATAATCTAATACCCAGGATTCAACTGGGTTGTCCATACTAAGGATTAGAGAATCCCCTATGTCTTCTGCTGAATTAATAGAATCATTATCATCTCCAGATTTCCAATTATTCTTCTTATTGGGTTTCTTGCACTCTATCCGAAGGTGTCCTTTGTCTCCACAATTCCAACAAGTCACGTTGGATTTTTGTGGAGATTTTCCATGATTCTTCGAATTTGATCTGTCATGTGTATTTTGGCCCCTCTATTGGTCTCTCCCCCTTCTGTCAACACTGAGAGAACTACCAGATAATTCCCTAATTTCTCATTTGTGAATGCTTTCTCTAAGACCAACATCTTATATTTCATCAAACTTCAGTTTCTCAGATCCACGGGAACTGCTAATTGCAGCAACAATTGTATCCCAAGACTCGAATAGACATGACATCAAAATCAGTGCTTTAATTTCATCTTCAAAATTAATATCCAAAGAACACAGTTGACTAACAATCATGTTGAACTCATTTATATGATCAGCAACCGATCCATTCTCAGACATCTGTAAATTGAACAATCTACGCATCAAATATACCTCATTTATCACAGATAGTTTTTTGTACACATTTGATAATGCCTTCAATAGATTGGATATGGTTTTTTTCTTGACGATGTTGAACGCCACATTTCTTGACAAAGTCAATCGGATCAGCCCTAGAGCCTACCGATCCTTGAGCTTCCAGTCTTCCTCCTTCATGGACTCTGGCTTTACCCCGGTCAAGGGTTAGTGAAGATCTTTCTGTTATAGTTAGTCTTTTATCTGCATCTTCCAGAAACAAAAATTGGATCCATCAAACTTCTCAATTCCAAACGTCGATCCTTCCATATTCAGTGATCATTATGAATCTCCTAAGCTTTGATACCAGTTTTTAGGATCGATTAGTAGTTCACACACACTAAATCTGTGGAAAGGATGAAGAAAATAGGAGAGAGAGTTCGTTAGTAGAGAGAGATTGAATTAATTTCATAGTAACACCCATGGGTAACCTCCACGATAGACAAACTATTTATATTAATGACTTGGAGTATGTACAATTACACAGAGAATGAGAATAAAAGGTAGAGCCTATATAACATTACGTCACATATTAATCAAGCTCCACAACCTAACACACAGTTCCTTTCAGTTCTCCCTTGTCATATCCTTTGTATCAGATTACTTAACATCAACTAGTAAATAATCGTTTTATTCTACTGAATAATATAATCCTATAATAACATCGACAACTTTCACATTCACAGAATGTAACAGTAATTTGTATTTTCAAAGATTTAAAAATGTACTTGAAAAAAGATGTACAAGTTAGTAGAATATTTAGTTGCATACTTGACTGAGAAACTTCCTTTCCCATTCCTCATCCCAATACGCTAAAATCTTAGTTTTTTTCTTCCCTTCTCCCTTCGCACAACCCTCAAAATTCATGTTCCTTTGTCGACCTTGCTGTTTGGATATTTTAAAGTTTCGCCATTGTTTTACTTAATTAATCCAGAAGATGATTTGGTGCAAGTACATCTTCCCCTCACTTTCTTTTGAATTTGTTTCCATGTCATCAGCTTGTTTATCCATGCCTTTTGTATCTCATCATTATGTTGAGAGACAACCAAAATAAAGGAATAATACATCAATAGCCCTTTGAATCTGTCGGTATATTTCATCTCTATGTGAATATTAATGAGGTGATATCATGCTTTATCATCAAGATTCACGTAGTCAACAACAGGTAAACATGTTGCTTTTGGGTAATGCTACTTCATAGCAATGTCCTTAAGCAATAATTAAATCAAAATTTAACTTTCTGTCACGACCCGAGTTGAGTCCATGGCCGCGACGAGCATCCCAAACCATGAAGGCCCGGGCGCCCATCTTTATCTTGAAATCATAAACAAAGATCATTCAATACAAATAAATGTAAAAAACTATCATACAGAAATATGGTCAATCTCATAAGAAAACTGAACAACTAGAAAGGAAGCTCCTAACATTCAAAACACATGAAACCAGTCTGCAAAATCACTAACAACATGAGATCAACTTTTATCTAAAATCTGGGACAAGCCCCCAGTCGTACCATAATGCAAAATAACATAACAATGTATAATAACCAGGCCTTTTAGAATAGAGGAGGCTCACCAACTGCAAATCTCAGACACACCAACCTACTGCTTAGCAGGACCCCAGGACTGAGCCTCAGAACCTAAAATATAGGGGATCAATACAGATGTATTGGTACGCAGATCAATCCAAAATAATATACTTTTATACAACATAAATGAGAGAAACTCATAAAACAGTTTACATACGATATAGGAAAAACACATGGGTATACTTAAAAGACGTTGAAACATTTCTTTGAAACCACGACTCACTCTTTATCTTACTTCTGAGCTAGGTAGTACAACCTACAATTCGACATTCCCATGGGCCATATGGAATCTGGCCTTAACTCGGCGACCAAGCCTCCATCCAGAGTGTACCGTAAGGGTTGGAGCCTCTATCTTTAATACGCCAAGAGGCACTAGGCCAACATATGGTCCTCTTGGGGACATAATAAATCCTTATCGTCAAAAAAAGGTTTCCGGCAATGATATATTATAATCAAATGTCTTTTTTGGATAATCACCTAATTCTATTTAATCCCATACTTTTAACTCTTTAAGACATGCATTCCTTGAAATCAAATTATGTAAATCTTACTCTGTTATGACATTCATCTAATTAGTATCATCATACCAAGACTTGCAAGTTATATCTCTAAGTTATAAAATATCATGGTATAGTCTCTTCATTCAAAACATATTGTTTGGACCACCAAATCATTCAAACTACAAGAGAATTCATATTATGAAATACATGAAAACTTATGCAAGGATTCTCTCTTTCAATTCTTGAACATGTGGTGGTCAATTACTTTGTAGCAACCCATGCAATTATTTCAATAATTATCTTTAGAATTTACAAACAAGAAAATACTTATAAAATACAAAAGCAACCTCTCTTCAATCCACAACTAAGATCAAGTTTATAAACAACATTAAAGTGTTACTCATGCTTTCAATAAATGCAGTTTCACAACCCAGAATATGTAAAGTCAAGAAGTATTATAATAAAAGAGGGACAAATTCATTGCACATGCTCTCAATTCACTTTAAAAAACTAGAAATACATATACATATGCAAACATGATTCTATCCTATAATGAGGCCTCAAGACCAAAACGAATATTATCAAAAAGGGTTCACAATGCATACTTTTTGATGTAAACTTAAAACCTTTCATATATACATAATTTGTCAATATTCAAAAAATTATAAAATGATTTTACCATGCCCATATAACTTACAAAAAAGCTCACGTACCTTAGATTACTTGGTTTGAAGAATAGAACCCGAATCTTGACTCATTTCGTGGAAATCTTGAACTTAAAGATGGATTCTTGATCTTTAGGAGAGGAGTTTAGGATTTTGTTCTTGATTGAATTGAGTAATTTTGGGCATATAATGCCCCAATAACATTTTAATCAACTGTTAACATGAATTGGGGATGTAGGGAAAAGACGAGACTGCCCCTCAAATTTAACATCCGCAACTGAAATGCCGTTTAACATGCCACCATGATGCGGTGATCATCTCACCATTATGAACACTGCGATGTGGTGCAATCGCGGTGAGTTACTGGAACTACCAATTGCCTATTTGAACTCCACCGCGATGCGATGACACCTTCACCGCTAAACCTAGAGCGACGCGGTGGAATCACGATGAACTGCTGGAACTGGAATCCACACACGACCCAAACCCCATCCAAAAATTTTGAAACTCCCCCAAGACATCCATTTAATATCCATGAATATGAATCAATTCAAAAATCTATGTCTCGGAGTCAGAAAGATCAATTTAAAAATTATTGAAGTTAAGGGCTCAAAATATGACTAAGTCCAGAATTTTCAGGTTGCTATCTCTTTAAGCATGCTACTAAGTGCGAAACTAAATTGAGAATGTTATGGAGTGTTACACTTTCTTATCATGGAAAAAGAAGAAGCTTCATTTTTCGAGTCAGTACACTTAAGTATGTATAGGGCTCATAGACCATGAACTAATTTGTGATAGTTAAATATTAGAAAAATGAATCGCATGAGGTTGTAATTTCATATCTCATCTAACTCTATCTACGGCACCTAAAAATTTTTGCCTTTCACAAAAATCTCTATTATTAATGTAGTTACGTTGATATCCATCTTTACGAGAAATTATCTCCATTACTAATGGACAGTTCTTCCCTTTCCCCATATACCTCACCATTTACATGTATAAAAAACAATGTCTTGATCACAATACATTGGATATTCCAGATTCTATAGCAAAATTCGAGATATCTGTGCATAAGGATTAATATATAGATTTAGAATTTTGATTTAATGCCCATCTCAAGCTCCATTTTATTGAAAATTTCCCATGAAATTTATTTTTTCTTTTGTTCCTTCATCAAGTTTCATTAATTTCAAAAGTTTCCTCAATTAATGCTGCTGCATAAAAATTAACAATGAGAAAACTACAACATGTTTGTCAAACTATTGATCGAACACTATTTTTTTGTTGGATTGAAGTTTTTTCTTTATCTATTTTTGAGAGAAAAAATAAATAAATAAAAACATAATTTTCACTTCTCCTAAAAATCTATGTTCACAAGTTTTTGCATATATTCCATAATCATAGCAATAAAAAATTTCCTCTATTTCTTTCTCTAATATATTAATTCAACCCATTCTTGCTAATATTATTATTATTACTAAAGTGAAAGAAGATACAACATTTCATTGACCAAATAACTAAATTAATAAAAGGACAAGGCCAAAGAATTTAATTATCTCTTAGCAACAATGAGAGAAAAAATTATTTCATGAAAATAGTAGAAAGGAAATGTCAAATTAAATCTCCATGAAGATGTTGAATAAAGTTCTCCTTGAAATATGTCCTTTGTAAAATACATAAAATCAAACTCATACAAATAATCACTTAGTTTCAATAATCAAAATATTTGCCGCCTTGAAACTTGTAGTGTTCCTTGTTCATTTTGCGAAAGCGGACAGACTATGGTTGGAAAGAATTCTGTCAAAAGACCATAATCAAATTCATTAATATGCGAATAGCTGCTTATGTTATCCTTTGGATTGTATATCATGATTTTCTGATGAAGCATAAGCATAAATTCACCTCTTTCTGACAAAAAAAAGAGTGAGAAAATATATAATCCACAGGATATAGAGAATAATTGATAGTAAAAATCTTTCTCCAAGATTCTTTATTCTCATGCTCCTTCATAGCCCACACATCCATGTGACTTATTATAAATCATAGATAGATTACCTTACAACAGTCCCAACACAATAAATTTATCCTTTTCTCCATAATAAGGTCGCTCTACCTTTCTCCATTTTTCATTACTCAAATCAAAAGAGGTTATCCTACAACCACTTTTTATATTAGTATTGGTATCCCAATAAAGTTTTCCATTCACAAATTTACATGAACCAATTAACCGTGTCACTCTCCTAGAACAATGTATTGTTCGCCAAGAGTCGTCCTTTAGGCTATTGATATTGCTCTCTTGAAATTTACGTGGATAGCGAGTAATAGAAAAAATACAGACTACCTTATAATCATCATGGATATCATCATATCCAGCACCATATGTGCATTGACCATCATCCTTCAGTTTAGTTCTAAAATCAGGCAATTTCTTATACTTTCTTACTGTTGGGTTCCATAGGAACAATTCCTTTGCCTCATTTACAAAACAAATCAATCCATTGATAGAAACCTCAATAACATAAGATATACCCGTTTTTTTTCATGTGATAATCCAAGTTAGTTTCCTCCATAATAGGACATTCCTTAAGGTTGAATTCTAGTTGGGCTTTTATCCACATAACACTATGGTTAGTATAGTCGTTATTATTAGCTGATAAATTTAGATGATATTTGGTAAACTCAGGGCTAGAAATAGAAGAACTCCATGATTTTAAAACAAACTTGAATCGCAAGAGAGATTTAACTGGAAGCCTTGAGAGAATTTCAGTAACGATTTCAGCTGGCCAATAAATTTTTGTAGGGTTCTTTGATTTGGGTGTTGATGGAAGGCTTCATCAGATACCGGGTGTTTTCTTGATAAGTCAAAGACCGCAGTTTCAGAACTTGTTTGGTCTTCTAGTTTCAGCTTTTTCATGTCTTCTTGATTTATTAATTTGTTATCTTGTTCATCTGATTCTAAATTTTCTTACTTTACTGCGTTATTCTCTCCATTTATTTTTTCCGCAGGTAGTATTTGGATCTTTGTAAATGTTGGAGAAGGTAAAGAGAGAGAGAAAGGGAGAAATAAAGAAAGAAAGAAAGGAATGAACTCAAGATAAAGTTTCTTTTGCTAGAATTTATTACTTGAAAGTGAAGTGTCATACTAATTAAATCTCACATCTGACTCACTTATGTCAATTTATGATTAGATTATGGTGAATTAATTAAGGATGGAATCAAGTTGAATGAACAATTATGATTAGATTATGGTGAATTAATTAAGCATGAAATCAAGTTGAATGAGCAATCATATGATCAAATGTTCAAATCTTAAGAGATGTTATAAATGCTAAATGGTTCTTTTTTCATCAATGAGTGAGTCAAAAAACTTTCAATATTAGCAAAGCTGGTCTTATTAGGAGAAATGGTCAACAGTGATGTAAATTCGCTCTTATCAGCTATCACTTGGTGAAAATTTCAAAGAAACATAAAAAACAAACTCTTCCACGTTTTCTACATACGGGTTTAACCGCACGTATCTTGCACGTGTAACGTTTCACTATTTAAAATTTAATAATTTTATCTATTGCAAAGATTTCCAATGAAGTGCAAAAAAATCAAATCACTTTCCAAATATTCTTCACACTTTATTATAATAATGTACACATAAACATATATTTTAGTGTAAGCTCGTATATATTTTACCACCATAAGTTATAAGTAGTTGATGGGTCATTACTTTTGCATTTGTCATGCAGTATCTCTTTTCCTTGTTGCTAGTCACTAAGAGAGGTGCATCAATTTTGTACCATATTTGTCGTATGATTGATTTTCTATTTTTGTTATATATTTAAAATCTTTCCTTATTTGTAAAGTCAAATCTTTACAAAATCATTGGTTACATTCTTATTACGTACTTAAAATTTTTAAAATTTGATACTTCTAAAATTTTTATTATTCTAACATTTTTATATTTATTTATAGATTTTTAAAATCTTCTCAAAATCAAATTTAGTTGATTTAGAATTCTTAAACTAATGGAAAAAGTATTTTTGTCACGACCCAAACCGAGGACCTGGCCATGATGGACATTTCGAACCATGAAGGCCTGAGAGCCCTTCTAACTTGCAATCATACACATCATTCATATACAAATAGGAAGTGCGGAAAATACATACTAAAATGGAATCATGGTCATAAGTCTGAACTTCCCGTACTTTAGTAAGTAAGCATGTAAACGACCATCTCTCCGCAGATAAAAGACTAGAGTAGTCCCCATAGAGATGTTGACATCCGGGTTCACTGATCTTGAAAAACTAGACAATGTCTGAACCAGTCTAGTAAATCTCTACTATATCTAAAAATGACAATTGTCTGAAACTGAGACAAGGCCCTCAGTGGACCTAAACCAAAATAAATAACATAATCTAAAAGACATAGACCTTATGGAATAAAGAAGGCTCGCCAATTGCACACATCACTGCTGTCTGAAAACTTTATGGCTTAGCAGGGCTTCTGAATTGAGCTTTAGCCCCTGGAGGTAGGGGGTCAATACAATTGTACTAGTATGCAGGGCAATCCAAAATAAATATTTTATATAAGTAAAATAATTGAGAGCTAGTCATAAACATCATGTAAGATATAATTTCTAAACACATGGGCTTTTTTGAAAACATAAAACCTTTCTGCCATTGCAGTTTCTGATCTTTGTATTACTTATGAGTTATGCGCCACTCCCCTATAATAGTGATATTCCACGGGCTATATGGAATCCACCATTGACTCGGCGGAGAAGCCCCCAACCCAAGTGTGCGTCAAGGGTTGGAGTGTCTGAGTCTGATATGCCACAGGGCACTAGGCTAATGTATAACAATATACCCGGATCGGCAAATCACGATTTTGGGAAATGAGTTGTATAAACTCGTGCCTTCTTCAAGGAACCACCGAAGCTCTCTTTATGCCCAATTTTAGTCTGTTCTGAAACATGCATCATACTAGTTTCAAAATCTGAAAATCTTATTTCAAAAATGCATTCTATTCTATTCTGAATTACCATGGCATTATCTGAGTTGGTGTCATCACACCAAGACTTGAAAGTCCTATTTATGAGTCATAATGCATCATGCATGATTGTTTCATCAAAAACTCAATGCAGACCACTCAAACATGCAAATAGTGTAAGAGATTTCATGTTCTTAAAGCATAAGTCAAAACTATGCAAGGATTATCATTCTTTCAATAACAATGTGGTGGTCATGTAATCTTTAACAAACCATGTAACTATTTTCATTATATAATTATGTTCAACATTCATCAATATAAACAACCCTCTCTTTTGAAATCAAAATCATAATCAAAATATAACATTACTCAAGACATTTCATATCATGCTTTTTAAGATGCATTTAAAACAATTCCTAGCATATCATAAGTAAAGGAAAATCATTACAAGAGGGGGATTTTTCGTGAGTCATTCTCTCAATTCAATTATCAACCTTAAAAGACATGCTTACATAAATATATAATTTCAAATCAATTTAGGGGAAGACCTAAAGACAAAAATAATATCGTCAAGGCTTCAAAAAGATGTTTATAATCATAAATCCAAAACCATTTTCTTAAAATAATGATTTCTAAACTCTTTGTATAATTAAAAGAAGATTTCTATGCCTATGAGATTTTAGGAAAACCCCACGTACCTTAAATTAGATGCTTTTGAATGAACTCTAGCTCTTGGGATGATATACGTACGATTGATGGGTGCTTCTTGTAGACCTCGTAATGAGGATTCCAAATCTTAAGGAATTATGAAAAATTCACGATTAAATCTTGAGATATATTGATCTTTGGGTTGAAACCATAAGGAGTGTTCTTGGTGATTTTGAAAGAAAATAATGTTATTTTGGTATTTGGAGGATTTAATACCGTGTTATGGCTGAATAGTGGGTGGAAAATACCACTTTTGCACTTAAAAATGCGAAAACAACATCTGGAAATTGGGTGCATGCATCACACGCTAATCGTACGATGCTACTGTCTCAGTCACAAAAATTGCCATAACTTTTTGCTCGGGTATCTGTTTTTGGCGTAATTGATATCGTTGGAAATCTAATCCAAAGAGATTTCATTTGATCTGTAGTAGGCCCTCTAATTCTTTATATACAAAGAGTTATGGTCGATTAAAGTTAACCCATGTTTCAACGCTCACTCAAACTCAAACGATAGGAAAGCTATTAACTCGTCCTTGAGTTTAGGGACCTCTATGATCTCAATTCAAGCTTAAATAGGTTCCCACACTACATAATTGATTAACATGCCAAATTTTCATAGTATTTATGGCTTTTAGATCATCTACGCATAGAAACGATGGTTTTTGTTCTAGCCTAAAATGCGGGGTATTACATTATCTCCCCCTTGTGATCATTCATCGTCGAATGATGGGTAGGAATGTTGAAGTCTTAAAGGTATGGAATAATTTGGACATGATATGTCTTCTAAGAAGTGATATATCCGAGCTGAAATATTTAAACTTCTATCATAAAACTGAATTCAGAGCTGACTTGACTTTACTTGCTTTAAGGAGCTTATTCATGCTGAGAGTTTAGGATTTCCTTGAAGTGTTCATAATCCAATCATATATTTTGAATTGAGAAGTGATAACTTCTGCAATTATGAACCATGAGTCAATATGAATTAGATTGTACTAGGGTACTGTACTGCCTGAGCAAAAATACTTGAAAGTATTTGAAATTATGCTCTAAACTCTTATGAACTAAGTCCTAACTAAGTAGCTGAATCTGAAACATGATGCTTTGACTGAACTGAAATCGTAACTTACATGGATGGAATAGATTATCTCTTGGGATTGTCTTACGTATGAGACTTCGGATAGTAGGATTGGGTGAAAAGGTGGAAAACCCACTGTAACTTGTCTATTTGACTGTTAAACTGAATTAATGGCTATACAGAATGAATTTTGCTAGACCCTGATACTTAACAAGAGTATCTCTTCAACACTCTTTGTAAAGAATTCCTAGCAAAGAATCTTTCAACCTTAGCATACCTCTCGAATAGCCCTTAACTACACTATTCTCCTTAAATACCATACTCATTTGAGTCAACTTATTTTTCTCACATGGCCATTGATATTTCCATCTACTAATCTCTAAATTAAACTAAATCCCCTCATCATCTTCAAGGCTAACTCAAAATCACAAGACGCACCACATAATACTGTAGTACTAGTCAGAATCATGAATTTAGCACACCCTACATTTCACAATCACCTTCAACCAGCAATCACCTTCAACTTCGTATTAGATATTCACAAACACTCAAAGTATCCATCCATATGCATACAAACATGACATTCAAGCCTATCTTCATACCCACATGTGCACTTCTAAAAAACCACTCAAAAAGCATATTTCTCATATTCTTTAATACTTTTATCCATAACAACTTCCCTGCACTATTCAGATGATACACATAAAATATCCTCAACTAACCAAGCCATACACGAAACTTCACCCCAAAATTATTTCAACTTATAGACTTACATAAAACAAGCACACAACAATTTTTTCCAAATATAACACATAAAACTTCAACTAACCTTAACATGTATCAAAGACTTGGCCTCAATCTTACTCCACAATCACTGCCTTAACTCAAATAAGCACACACCCATCTTTGATCAACAAGAAATGTTTACTCTTTACCATAGAGACAACTGTTCATTATCACTATCTCGACCTAAGGGAAAAGGCCACTGAAAAATTGGAATACCAAAATCTAGAACTTGAGGGGAATACTAAGCGTAACTTGATACCCTATTGAGGTGTGAGGAATAGAGCACTCAAGGCAGGGACTCATTGAAGACACCTAATATGATTACGTACTTGATATAAATATGAATTTTCACTTATTGTTAAGAGTATCACATGTGCACAAGAGTCATGAACTGCATGACCTAAATTTTTAGAATTCATAACTTACGAAAAGTGATTCTAACTACTGAACAAACTGGGAACTTATCATACTAGAAACTAGGACAGTACATGATTCCTTATCATATACATGAAAACGAGCTATGATCATGAAGATGAAACATACGGCATGAGTATGTATCAGAATAATTGAAATAAACTGCCAAAATAAGAGTAGATTGAGCATCGTCCTTTCTCACAGCCAATTCCACAATTTTAGTAGCACATCTACTAGCATCTGAAAACTTGACTTGGTTACTCATTCTATCATCACCCCCTTATATTTAAGCCATTACTCTAAGTCTATGAACTATTATATACACTCGGATATAAACTGAAATCACTTTACTCTAGAGTTGGGGATATAACAATACACATAAAACTAATCCTGTAAGATGGTATCTTCAGGTATAAAAACCAATTATATGATCAAATGGTCAAATATTAAGAGAGGTTATAAATGTTAAGTGGTTCGTTTTTCATAAATGAGTGAGTCCAAAAATTTTCAACATTAACAAAGCTGGTCTTATTAGGAGAAATTGTCAATAGTGATGTAAATTCGCTCTTATCAGCTATCACTTGGTGAAAATTTCAAAGAAACATAAAAAACAACCTCTTCCACATTTTCTACATACTAGTTTAACCGCACGTGTCTTGCACGTGTAACATTTCACTATTTAAAATTTAATAATTTTATCTATTGCAAAGATTTCCAATGAAGTGCAAAAAAATCAAATCACTTATCAAAACTTCTTCACACTTTATTTTAATAATGTACACATAAACATATATTATAGTGTAATCTCGTATATATTTTACCACCAGAAGCTCTAAGAAATTGATGGATCATTAGGTTTACATTTGTCATGCAGTATCTCTTTCCCTTGCTGCTAGTCACTAAGAAAGGTGCATCAATTTTGTACCATATTTGTAGTATGATTGATTTTCTCTTTTTGTTATATATTTAAAATCTTTTCTTATTTTTAAATTCAAATCTTTAGAAAATCATTGATTAAATTCTTATTACGTACTTAAAACTTTTAAAATTTGATACTTCTTATTTTTTTCTTATTCTAACGTTTTTATATTTATTTCTAGATTTTTAAAATCTTCTCAAAATCAAATTTAGTTGATTTAGAATTCTTAAACTAATGGAAAAAATATTTTTGTCACGACCCGAACTAGGCCCTGGCCGTGTGGACGTTTCGAACCATGAAGGCCCGAGAGCCCTTCTAACTTATAATCATACACACCATTCATATAAAAATAGGAAGTGCAGAAGATACATACCGAAATGGAATCATGGTCATAAGTCTGAACTCAATTTATAATGTGAAAGTAAATCCCAACAACAACTAGGTAATTTCTGAACCAGTCTGCTAAATCTATACAACATCTGAAAATAACAACTGTCTAAAACTGGGACAAGGCCCCCAGTGGACCTAAACTAAAATAAATAACATAATCTGAAGGACATAGACCTTATGGAATAAACAAGGCTCACCAATTTCACATATCAATGTTGTCTGAAAAATCTAAGGCTTAACACGGCTTCTGAACTGAGCTTTAGACCCTGGAGGTAGGGAGTCAATACAATTGTACTGGTACGCAGAGCAATCCAAAATAAAGCTTTTATATAAATAAAATAGTTGAGAGTTAGTCATAAACATCATGAAAAATATAATTTCTAAACACATGGGGATTTTAGAAAACATAAAACCTTTTTGTCATTGAAGTTTCTGATCTTTGTATCACTTCTGAGTTAGGTGGCACTCCCCTACAAGTTTGATATTCCATAGAATATATGGAATCCACCATTGACTCGGCGGGAAATCCCCAATCCTTAGTGTGCCGCAAGGGTTGGAGTGTATGAGTCTGATACACCACAAGGCACAAGGCCAACGTATAATTATATACCCGGATCGCCAAATCACGGTTTTGGGCAATGAGTTGTCTTAACTCGTGCCTTCTTTGGGGAACCACCTAAGATCTCTTTATGCCTAATTTTAGCCTGTTCTGAAGCATGCACCATTGAAGTTTCAAAATCTAAAAATCTGATTTTAAACATGCATTCTATTCTGTTCTGAATTACCATGGCATTATCTGAGTTGGTGTCATCACACCAAGACTTACAAGTCCTATTTCTGAGTCATAATGTATCATGCATGATTCTTTCATCAAAAACTCAATTCAGACCACTCAAACATACAAATAGTGTAAGAGATTTCATGTTCCGAAAGTACAAGTCAAAAATATGGAAGGATTATAATTCTTTCAATAACAATGTGGTGGTCATGTAATCTTTAATAAATCATGTAACTCTTTTCATTATATGATTATGTTCAACATTCATCAACATAAACAACCCTCTCTTTCGAAATCAAAATCATAATCCAAATATAACATTACTCGAGACATTTCATATTATGCTTTTCAAGATGCATTCAAAATAATTCCTAGCATATCATGAATAAAGGAAAATCATAACAAGAGAGGAATTTTTCATGAGTCATGCTCTCAATTCAATCATCAACCTTAAAACACATGCTAACATATATATATATACATATATATATATATAATTTCAAATCAATTTGGGGGAAGGCCTAAAGACCAAAACAATATCACCAGGGCTTCTAAAACATGTTTAAAATTATAACTCCAAAATTATTTTCTTACAATCATGATTTCTAAACCCTTTGCATAAATAAAAGAAGATTTCTATGCCCATGAGATTTTAGAAAAAACCCACGTACCTTAAATTAGAAGCTTTTGAATGAACTCTAGCTTTTGGGATACTATACATACGATTGATGGGTGGTTCTTGTAGCCCTCGTAATAGGGATTCCAAATCTTGAAGAATTAAGGAAAACCGATGGTTAAATCTTGAGATTTATTGATCTTTGGGTTGAAACCCTAAGGAGTGTTCTTGGTGATTTTGAGAGAAAATAATGTTATTTTGGTGTTTGGAGCATTTAATCTCATGTTTTGGCTGAATAGAGGGTGGAAAATACCACTTTTGCCCTTAAAAACGCAAAAACAACACCTGGAAATTGGGTGTGTAAGTCACATGCTAATTGCGCGATGCAACTGTCTCAGTCACAAAAATGGTCATAACTTTTCGTTCGGGTATCGTATTTTTGCAAAATTGGTATCGTTGGAAAGCTAATCCGAAGAGCTTTCATTTGAAATATAGTAGGCCCTGTAATACGATACATATAAAGAGTTATGACCAATTGAATTTGACCCATGTTTCGACGCTCACTCAAATTCGAACGATGGGAAAGCTTTCAACTTGTCCTTGAGTTTGGGGACCTCTATGATCTCAATTCATGATCAAATAGGTTCCTACACTACATAATTAATTAACATGCAAAATTTACATAGGATTTGTGGCTTTTGGATCATCTACGCATAGTGACGATGGTTTTCATTCTAACCCGAAATGCGGGGTGTTACAATTTTGTTGTCATTGCTAGGTTTTAGAATAGATTTATTTAATTAATTTTTAACTCCTAAATATTAGAAAAATAGTGAAAAGACGATTTTATCTAAAACAAAGACTTTTAATGAACGGCAAAAAGTTCAAACAACATTTTTAGGACCCTTCATACTTTTATGATAGTATAGATTATATAACAATAGAAAAAAAGATAAACATACAACCCTTTTTCCAGTTTAAAGCGGATATATTATTCGTCGAGAAAATTATGAATATATACCCTGTAATTCAACAAATGGTGTACATATACCCTCATCATCTAACAAGTTACAAAATATGATGGCTTTAAAAAATTATCTCACTCATTTTATTTACCTCACAAGACCCAACCTATCTGGGAAAAATAATTTGTCGTTTATACAGACCTGACCAAATTTTATTTATTGATTGTGTAGATGGACTGAATTATTTTTATCACTTGGATAGGGTCTGAAAGGGAAAAACATGAGGTAATTTGTTTTTCTTTTAAAGTCAGTTGATATTCTTCGAATTATAAAAAATATTTTAAAATTGTTTTTAATTTAGTGAATATAGGTCTTTCAACAAAAATGGTAAATATACATAATTTATTAGAAAGTGGCGTATACATGCATAACTTTTTCTAACGGGGAATATATTTGCTCTAAATCTCGAATCTGTCCTTTGATAGACTGTTTTGATAGTTTGAAGTAGATCAACCATAACATTTTACTATGATGTTCAAATTGGATGAAACCAATTTCTTTAGAAAGAGGACTCTCATATCTTTACGTTGATATATGGTATCTCACCCATATTATTGTGTACGAGGAGTTATGATCATTAGAAGTTGACCCAAAAATTATCTTTTGATAGGCTGAAGTAGATCGACCATAACTTTTTGCTCCAATAGACAAATTGGATGAAACTAATTTCATTAGAAAGAGGACTCGCAGAGCATTTCGTTGATATATAGTAGATCACCATATCATTACGTAAAAGGAGTTATGATCGTTTAAATTTGGAGTAAAAATACGCCAGGCCTCAGTACTTTTCCTGCACGTTTTACTGTTCACTACTATTCACAGTTCGATCGGAATGTTCATAACTCATCGCTCGGGTGTTCGTTTTGGATGATCCACATATCGTTGGAAAGATTATTCAATACTCTATGAAATGGTGGGTCATAATCTAATACATTCCGCATAGAAAATTTATATTCATTCTAGATGACAGAACCCAACACGTTTACGCACAAAATTTCAACGAAAAATTTACCGGGGTATTACATCATCCCCCCCCCCTGGAAACATTTGTCCTCGAATGATGCTAGACATGCCAAGATTAGATAAGGAATAGAGCATACAAATGAGACCATTCGTTAGAATCATCACCACATCGTTTCTCACTCCGAATGCAACATAGAATGCATAAATCCAAGAAACAACAGCTGAACACATAATAAATGACAACTGAACTGCTGCAACTTTTATAAAAAGTGCATGATTTAGGAAAGAACGGTACCTTCGGCTTAATCAGAGTTCGTGGAAAATAGGTCCGGGTACTTGGATCGCATATTCACCTTAGCTTCCCAATTTGCACCCTCAATAGATTGGTTTCGGCACAACACCTTGACCAAGGGAACTTTTTTGTTCCTTAGTCTTCGTACAGTGAAATCAAGAATCTCAACAGGAATATCATCAAAAGAAAGATTTTCTTGAATGTCAGCACTCACAGAGGAATCCACTACCACAACATTGCTAATATGCTTTCTAAGCATGGAGACATGGAATATTGGATGAACAGAGGACAACTCAGAAGGCAACTCGACCTCATAAGCTACCATACCAACACGGCTAACAATTTTGTAAGGACCAACATAACGGAGACTAAGCTTTCTTTTTTTTCCGAATCTCTTCACCCCCCTCATGGTTGAAATTTTCAGATACACTAGGTCACCATCTTCAAACTCAAGGTCTCTCCTTCTAACATCCGCATATGATTTCTGATAACTCTGCGCAGTTTTCAACCTTTTCGTAATCAACTTAACTTTTTCCATAGCCTCAAATACCGAATAGGAACACTCACAGCTGCTTCACCCACCTCAAACCAACCTATGGGTGATTTACACTTCCTCCTATATAAGGCTTCAAATGGAGCCATGCCAATACTAGAGTGGAAACTGTTATTGTAAGCAAACTGTATCAATGGTAAGTGATTATCCCAACTTCCCTTAAAGTCAAATGCATAAGATCTCAACATATCCTCTAAGGTCTAGATGGTCCGCTCAGCCTGACCATCGGTCTGCGGATGAAAAGCATAACTCAAAATCAGTTGGGTACCAAGACCCTTCTGAAAAGATTTCCAAAATTGTGAAGGGAACTTAGTACGAAATGATAGACAAGGGAACTCCATGCAGTCTGACTAGCTCTCGGATATACAATTTAGCATTATCCTCCGCAGTATATGAAGTATGAACAGGCAAGAAATAAGCAGACTTAGTCAACCAATCAACCACAACCCAAATTGAATCATGATGGCATCGGGAAGGAGGTAACCAATCACGAAGTCCATATTTATCAATTCCCACTTCCAGGAGGGAATACTAAACTCTTCCATCATACCACCAGGTCTTTGGTGTTCAACCTTAACCTGTTGGCATGTTGCACACTTAGCTACAAACGCTGCTATATCTTTCTTCATGCTTATCCACCAATAGATTTCTTCCAAGTCTCGGTATATCTTAGTGTCACCAGGATGAATAGAATATCGCGCCCCATGCGCTTCAGCCATAATTCTCTATCTCATATCATCAATATTCGGGACACACAATCTACCCTGCAATCTCAACACACCATCTCCCCCTTGGGACGAAACCTCTACTTTTTGGTCCTTGACTGACTCCTTTAGTCTGACTAAACTAGCATCTATGTATTTCTTTTCCGTCACTTCTGAAACCAAAGAGGATTCGGAACTACTCTGAACCCCTATACTACCCTCAGTAGAGTCAAACAACCTAACCCCCAATCTAGCCAAACGATATACATCACGAGCCAACTCTTTCTTACCTTTTACCACATGCAAAAAACTACCCATGGACACTCTACTTAGGGCATCCGCCACAACATTGGCCTTACCCGAATGGTACAGCACACTCATATCATAGTCCTTTAACAATTCTAACCATCGTCTCTGCCTAAGATTCAATTCTCTCTGGGTAAACACATACTGCAGACTCTTATGATCAATTAAAACATCAACATGGACACCATACAAATAGTGTCTCTAGATTTTCAAAGCAAACACAACAGTAGCCAACTCAAGGTCATGGGTGGGGTAATTTTTCTCATGGGGTTTCAACTATCTAGAAGAATAAGCTATCACCTTACCCTTCTGCATAAATACGCAACCCAACCCAACTCTTGAAGCATCATAGTACACCACAAAACCATCAATACCATCAGGCAAAGTCAAAATAGGGGCTGAAGTGAGTCGAGTCTTCAAATCCTGAAAACTCTTCTCACAAGATTTAGACCATAAGAACTTCGCTTTCTTTTGGGTCAACCGAGTCATAGGAGATGCTATAGAGGAGAACCCTCAAGAAAACGGTGGTAATAACCAGCTAAACCCAAGAAACTTCAGATATCAGTCGGAGAAATAGGTCTAGGCCAATTTCTAACATCTTTGGTCTTTTGGGGATCAACTCTAATACCCTCGGAAGAAATGATATGACCCAGAAAAGTAACTGACCTTATCCAAAACTCACACTTAATGAACTTGGCACACTACTTTTGATCTCTAAGGGTTTGCAAGATAGTTCGCAGATGATCAAAATGTCCATCCTCACTATAGGAGTACACCAGTATATCATCGATGAACACTATGACAAACATATCTAGATATGGCCTGAACACTCGATTCATGAGGTCCACAAAGGCTACTGGGGCATTAGTTAACCCGAAAGGCATAACAAGAAACTCAAAATAGACATAACGAGTTTGGAAAGCAGTTTTCGGGATGTTAGACTCCCTAACTTTGAGTTGATGATAGCCGGAACGAAGGACTATCTTTGAGAAATAACTTGTACCTTGCAATTGGTCAGACATATTATCTATTCTTGGAAGGGGTTACTTATTTTTTACGGTGACTTTATTCAGTTGGAGGTAATCAATGCACATACGCATAGACCCATCTTTCTTTCTTACAAACAACACAGAAGCACCCTAAGGAGAAATACTGGGCCTTATGAAGCCCTTATCTAGTAGATCTTTAAGTTTCTCTTTCAACTCCTTAAGTTCTGTAGGGGCCATACGATAAGGAGGAATAGAAATGGGCTGAGTATCGGGAAGAAGATCAATCCCAAACTCTATCTCTCTATCAGAAGGTATCCCTGGGATATCATCCAAAAAGACATCAGAAAACTCATTGATGACGTTAATAGACTTGAGAGTTAGAGTCTCAGACTTAGTGTCTTTGACTCTAACCAAATGGTAAATATACCCTTTGGAAATAAGCTTTGTAGCCTTGAGGTAAGAGATAAAATGACTCTTATGTGACACAGAATTCTCACACCATCATTATTTCTTCTCGCTCGATGTGGAGGCATATTTTTGAAAGAGGAGAGCACGAATCAATAGCAGAGAGAGACACTTTAAGCATGATAGACTTCGGAAAGAAAGAATCACACTTTTTCCTAAAATGTCTTGTATCCTCTTGCTCATAGATGTTGTGTGCTACAAACCTATGATCAAGACTCTACTTAGCGTGGCTTGTCAGAATCCCTAAGACACCTTAAAACCTTAGGCTCTGATACCAAGTTTATAATACCCCAAAAATGGGTTTCAACGCGTCACACAGTAGTTGAGGCTACGAGTAGCTCCAAGCTAACCCTTTGAGTCATTTTCATTTAGTTCAACACGAATCAACGGGGTTTCCATAAATAAACCTCAAATATCAACAGAGTAATCATCATCTAAGAATACAAAAATTTCAGAAAGATAACAAAATACGACTTATTAGTCAACTTCCAACATCTATACTAGTCTGTTAAGCCTCTAAGAAAATCGATAAAACCAGCAAGCCATTGAGACATGCCCCAACCGAATCATACTCAGTTACCAAATGTAAACAATACTGTGAAACCAACATCAGAAATCACGTCCTCGGAACATGAGGACTCACCACAATAGAGGATGTAGAACATCGTGCTCGAAGAATCACTGTCGATCCTAGAACTGAGCACCAGAACCTACATTCCAAGAAAATGCAGCCCACATCCAAAGATGTGGGTCGGTACCATGGAAAGGAACTGAGTATATGGGGGTGTATGCAGTTTTATAAACATCATCATCATAAATATTTATAAGAAATATACAGGATGTATGAAAGACTCACATAGCCCGAAGAAAATCATCATAATCTTGAGAGGATGAAATAAGTATAATAACATATGTGAGTCATCATATAATTTGTCAATCATTTTCAGTTCATCAAGAATATCAATTCTCATAATGTAAACATCATTTAAATCTTTTGAAAGAATAACTTTCACAATTCCACTTTCAAATCACTTCACCATTCACCATCGACACAAGGAAACACACACACTGAGAGATCCTATAACCGACATAAACCATGTGAGCTACATGGAGTCCAACGTACAAACCACGTTGGGGAGAGCCATCCTATCCTTGTCATCGGAGTAGGACTATTGATATCAAATCCACACAAACTAGTAATCACTATATAAATCATCCTCAGGCTCACTCCTATGGGGGAACGTAGTTCTAGAGAAGTAAGGTCGCTTTGTACATCCCACTCGGTGCTAAATATTTCTCCCAGACTTAGCTTAGATTATTTCAAAGACAATCCACAACAAAATAATTTCAGTAATATATAAATATACATCGGAAGCCATCATGCTTTCCATCTATCAAAATCAACCACGTTGTGGATTTCTTTCATACTCGATTCCAAAACAACTCCATTAAGACCAAAAGGTCAAATCATTCAAAATATCTCAAATATTCAACATCAACGTGCTTATAGCACATACTTTCTAGAAAAAAACACAATTTCCAATGGGGATTCATGACACAAATATCAAAATCATGATAAATATCGTTGAAGATTCATGCTTTATATCTCCACACATGTAAATTCATCTTTCAAAATCATAAACATCAAGATTTCATAATAATCATCATAAGATATGGGTTCATTCTTCAAATTCATAAAAGTCAAATAAAAATTATGCCTTTGTAAAGAAAATTACTTTTGTGCACAAGAACGAAAGAGAGTTCTTTATGAAAACCCCCACATACTTTGAATGATGAACTTTAGATCGATACTCATTTTGGAGATGTTAATCGTGCCTTTGAATGATACTTCTTGAAGTTCTTGAACTAGGAACTTGGAATATTGAATAAATTTGCAAAATTAATGGTGAACTTTGGAGGTTCTTGAAGTTCTTGAACTAGGAACTAGGAATCTTGAATAAATTTGCAGAATTAATGGTCAACATTGGAGGTTCTTAAAGTTGGATGTAGGAGCTTAGGGTTTTCTTTTTGAGAGAATTTGATGAAATATAACATATAATTCTTCTAATAGTCTTTAATATAGGATTTGGACGGATTTTGGGTGAGGGGGAATGACCAAAATACCCCTAAAAATCAAATAATTCTTGAATCTGTCCTTTGTTGGACTCTTTTGATAGTGTGAAGTAGATTAACCATAACGTTTTACTCCGATATCCAAATTGGGTGAAACCAATTTCATTAGAAAGACTCTCATCTCTTTCCGTTGATATATAGTATCTCACCCATATAATTGTGTATGAGGAGTTATGATTGTTTGAATTTGACCCAAAAATTCCCTTTTGATAGGCTGAAGTAGATCGACTATAACTTTTTGCTCCAATAGACAAATTGGATGAAACCAATTTTATTGGAAAGAGGACTCGCAGAGATTTTTGTTGATATATAGTAGATCACCTAGATTATTATGTACAAGGAGTTATGATCATTTAAATTTGGAGCAAAAATATGTCTGGCCTTAGTACTTTTTCCTGTTCACTACTATTCACAGTTGATCAACATGTTCATAACTCGTCGGTCGAGTGTCCTTTTTGGATAATCCACATATCATTGGAAAGATTATTCAATAATCTACGCAATGGTGGGTTATAATCTAATACATTCTACACAGAAAATTTATAATTCTTCTAAAAGACATAACCCAACATGTTTAGGCACAAAATTTCTTGGGTTATTAAAGTAGGACTGCAATATTGATAAAAGATATGGATATGTATAGATTGATAGTCCATTCCTAATATATTGAGGAGTAAAAGACAAAGGAGAGAGAGAGAACAAGAGGGCTAGGATAGGTAGCTTTAATTTTACTTAGCCAAAATCAGAGGGTGGAAATCGTCCTCAGTTCCAACAAAAATCATTAGCTCTGGCTCCATCTTCAGCTAGTGCTCCTGTGCCAAAGTTCAGAAATGATAATAAAGAGAGAGCACCAGGCTCTAAGTCTCAGGGTAGTGTGATAGTGCTCAGACAAATCCTTTTTGTTAGATATATGGGAGAAATCATCAAGGTTTTTGTAGAGACGATAGTGATGTATGTTTTGGTTATGGGAAGCCAGGCCACTAAATCAGGGATTCTCCAAAGAGTGGTAAGCAGGGTCAGTCCAATCTTCCCCCAGTCCCATCCGATCGCTCGACACAGCGGGGCACCACTTCCAATTCTACCAACGGTCAGCGTCCGAATAGGCTGTATGCACTACTATCCTGACAGTATCAGGAAAATTCTCCTGATATGGTTATTGGTAAGTTGCAGGTCTTGTACTTATGTGTTTGTTCTTTGTTAGATTCTGGAGCTTCTCTTTCTTTGGTAACCCTTTACATAGCTATCGATTTTGGTATCAGTCCAAAGATTTTAGCAAAACCCTTCTCAATGTCTACCCCAGTAGGTGTCTCTATTATATCTAGGAGGATATACAAGAACTGTACGATCATAATATTCTAGGAAGTCACTTCAACTGATCTCGTGGAACTAGCGATGACAGATTTTAACATTATTCTCAGCATGGATTGGATCCACGTATGCTATAATTCAGTTTATTGTAGAAACGAAGTTGTTCATTTTCAATTTCTAAATAAACCAGTGCTTGAATGGAGGGGTAGTACTACAATGCTTAGGGTTCAGCTTTTTTGATCGTCAAAACACCGAAGCGATGACAAAATGGCCCAGACCTATTTCTCCATATGGTATCATGAGTTTCTTTGGTTTGGATGGCTATTACTAATGGTTTTTTGAAGAGTTGTCATCTATTGTGTCCGCCATATCTAAATTGACTAAGAAAAAAGTAAATTTTTAGTGGTCAGATTCTTATGAGAAGATTTTTTAGGAGTTGAAGACTCGACTCACCACAACCCTAGTTTAGACATTGCTAGATGGTTCAGATAGGTTTGTTGTATACTGTGATTCTTCCAGAGTTGCCTTGGGGTGTGTTTTAATGCAGAAGGGTAAGGTAGTGGTCTATTCTAGACAAATTAATCCCCATGAAAAGAATTACCCTAACCATGATCTTGAGTTAACAGCTGTTGTTTTTGCCTTAAAATTTTGGAGGCATTATTTGTATGGGGTGTATGCTGATTTGTTCACAGACCACAAAAGCTTGCAGTATGTATTTCTATAGAAAGATTTGAACTTACGCAAGAGGATGATAAAAGATTGAACACATAATATGGATTCAAGAGATCTACAAGATCAACAACAATAGAGAATTAAAGGCCCTACTCGGCTTCTCTATGTTTTCAAGACAACAACCACAATATTCAACAAAGTAGATGGAGAATACAAGACTACAAGGACTATAGTGAATCGAAGAGGCCCCAAATAACTTCACTATGTTATCACATAAACAACAAGATTACAACAACAAGAAGGTTACGAGTACATTAATAACAAAAAGGAACCACATATATAACAAGATGCAAGATAAATTGTTAGACCAAATTAAGGGACAATCTTAAGAACTCAAGAATTTTTACACTCTTGGACCCTTAAACACTATCTGCAACACAAAATTAACTCTACATTGACACAAAAGGTCCTTTACCTCCACTAAATACCAACGTTTCAAGCCAATATGCAAACACAACTGAATCTTCACTTGTCTAGCACTAGTTTCGGTTGGAGCTCTTGAGAGATAACTAAAGTATTGAAAATGTTACAAATCTCAAAATATCATCAACTAAGTGAATAAAACCCTAAGTGGTTCTATTTATATTACATTCCCCAAAAGACTTAAAATGACAAAGGTACCCTTTTAATGAATAAGGCCTTAAGGCAACCCCTTTAATGCACAGATAGGGGTGGTTTTTGGCCTCTTCCATACTTAATCTCGAGCCTTCTCTTGGTTGCATTTGATATACACAAAAAGGGTGAATCTATGAGATCATACTTGTATCATCCTCTCCACCTTGAGAGGAGTTTGACCTCAAACTCAAGCAATCTTCACCCGCAAGCTCTCCTCTTCAAATAATCTCTCGTCAGCTCCTCCCAAGGTTAGGATATTCAACCAAGAGTGTCATGAGATCATCAATATTGATCCTTGGTATTATATGTCCTCCAACCTGCACATAAGAAGAATGGATGCTAGACAAAGTTCTAGCAACTCGGTTAGTAAGCATCAAAGGGTCTTTGTGGGCAAATCCCACTTTTTGTACTCTTGGCCCCTCCTCTTCTTCATCATCCTCACCCTTAGTTTCCTATTATAAACCATAATTAATAATGATTCTCCTTTCCATGAACAAGGGTACTACACACTCTCCATCAACCATCCAAATATATTACATGCCTTCATTTATTTCTATCTCAGCTTCTTGCTCTCTATCTTGAGCATTTTCATCAAACTCATTCGATACAATCCCCACCTCCTCACCAATGTAATACAATTTTCCTTCTATAAGGATTACATTCCTCTGATTTGGGCACTCATTAGCCTTGTGCCCCCATCCTTGACATTTAAAACATTGAAATCCTTTAGGACGAGAAGTCGAATTCGGTTTACCTTCATTTCTCGGAAGATACCTTTAGGAAGCCTTGGTCTTGGATTGGATCAGCTTGGCCTTGGGTTTCTCCTCATTATATGAGTCAATCTTGTCTTTGTGCCAATCTGAGGGTGATTTCCCCTTGAACTTGCTGCCTGCCCTTTCCCATATCTGTCTCTCAATCTCTAAGGCGGCTTGAAAAATGGCATCAATTGTGTTGAACTTGTGTAAGGACAACCATGAAGCAATATCTTTATTCAACCCCACCTTGAATCGTATGATTTCATGACTCACTTTTTCCCCTCTATCATCAAGTTTCAAGATGAGTTGTTGGAACTCATTATAGTAAGCCACGACGCTTTAATTTCCTTGCCTCAAGTTATACAACTTGAAAAAGAGCTCTTGATAATATATTTTGGGTGGGCACCTTTGTCTCACGGGGTACCTTATCCAAAACCAAGGAGGGGGCTGCCTCTATACCAACACATTGCCTAAACGCGTAACATAGTCCAACCATGTAGTAGCATAACCCTCAAAGTAAGCAATCACGTAGCAACTCTTCTTCTCTTCGGTAAGATCATTGACTTAGAAGACCTTCTCACTTGCGGATTCCCATGCAAGAAACTCTTCAGGATCACTCTCACTATTGAAGATTGGAAGCCCCATTTTGATGATATTTAGTCCTACTTCATGGATTTGGTTCCCTTGTTGGTTCTAATGACCAACTCTTCCTTCTCGGCCATGAACTTTCCTTGGATAAACATGTATACCTCGTACCTCTTCCCCCCTCATTTAACCATCATAAAATTGACCATAACCCTCATTTTGGATAGGTATATTTATGTTAAGTGGAGATTGTAGTGTCGGGTTTGGATTTGGTGGATAACAAGGTCTTTGCCCAAGTGGAGTTTGGTTTGGAGAGATCAGATTGTGGGGCAAAATTTGGGTTCCAAGTACTTCTTATTGGACTTGGTGAAGTGGTGGTTGGATTGGCCTCTAATGATATTGGGTGAGGGAGTATAGTAGAGTTTGGTTTGTGACATTTGATGGTTGTCTCGGTGGATGGAACATTTGGTGCAAGGCCTCGGGAGTAGTGGTCGAGGAAATATGTTAGGGGTGGATGGTCAACTCCTTTGACTATCCACACTATCTAATCTCCAACTCATTTATTCCACATCTGTATCTAGTTTCTCAAGACCCACGTTCAACCTATACACATCTCGTGACATAGTTTCAAGGTGAGCCAAAATGAGACTAATGGTCTTACTATCCATTGTTTGAGCATTTAAAGCCTCGGTTTCCATTTTAATGGTATCAGAATTAATCCTTTAAGTTAGGATCCAACAAGTGACCAAATCAGTCCACTATGTCACACACAACAATACAACACAAAACCTACAAAACAAAATACAAGTTAGTTCAAACAACCTCACTATTCTCTCACTCACGTTGTGGCCTCACACTGTATGTCACAATTGTTTGCAAGTCTGCTAGTAGTTGTGGTGAGTTGAAGAGTAAGTCTACTCTTTAGTCGGAATGGATTCTTTGTTGGATGAATCAAGTAAGTAATGTTCGAACTTGAAACAAGAATCACTACGATTATAAAAACGACAAAATCACAAAAGAAACGTAGACACGAACAAGGGATGCAAAGGACTAATGACAATCTAGTAGGAGTTTACAAGTTTGTTAATTAGTTCTAGGATCAACTAATGAAACCAAGAATCAACAATTAGAAACTATAAACATTCAAATTTGAGTTTAATTATTGACATGAACAGTAGCAAATGGTGATGTCAACATGTAATTTGTCTCAAGCCCACACAACTGAGTCACAAATTTGAAATTCTCAACCTTCACACAATTTAGAATGAAAGACAACTGGTTTTGGAGGGAAAGGATAAATCTTGAGTCTTTTGTAAGTTTATTCTCAAAAGGATGATCTTGACTTTTACTAGTTCCACCAAACAAGACCTTGATTTGAGGATAGTAGTTGAAAAAGTCTATAAAGTGACAGTTCAAGTCTTTTCACCAGCAAACTTTAGAACTTTTATCTTCACCTTTTTGAATCAAGTTTGCACTTTTTGTAGTTTAAGCTATAAGACTAGGTGAAGAATAAGATGAACACAATAACAATCTTCATGAACATAACAACAACACCACCAATCGGCCACCAATCTTCAACAACAAGGTTCAACACATGGCCAACTTCAAGTCATCACAACAATAGTCAATATTACAAGCTCAACTTTAGATTTGGACACTTTTATGTTGATGAGTAAGGAACCAACACAAGAAACAAACTAAAAAATTAAAATCTTTTGTAGATATACAACCAATTTTGACCAAGACAACAACACAACACCATTTTCTCGGCCAACAACAAGATGGACAGATTTTTCCTTTTATTTGGAATTTTCAGATTTCAACAATTTTTTATTTTTTGAACTACCAAGCCCAAGATTGATTTTGTTGGAACAAAATCAACAAGAATCTTTAATACCAAATGATACACGATTGAACACAGAACACGGATTCAAGAGATCTACAAGATCAGCAACAATAGAGAATCAAAGGCCCTACTCGGCTTCTTTATGTTTTCAAGACAACAACAACAATATTCAACAAAGTAGATGGAGAATACAAGATTACAAGGACTATAGTGAATCAAAGAGGCCCCACACAGCTTCACTATGTTAACACATAAACAAAAAGATTATAATAACATGAAGTTTACGGGTCCATTAACAACAAGAAGGAACCACAGATTCAACAAGATACCAGATAAATAGTTAGACAAAATGAAGGGAAAATAGAATTGTTACAATCTTGGACCCTTAAACACTCTCCGTGACACAAACCTAACTCTGCGTTGACACAAGAGGGCCTTTACCTCATATAAACACCAACGTTTCAATTCAATATGCAAACACAAGTGAATCTTCACTTGTCTAGCCCTAGTTTCGGTTGGAGCTCTTGATAGATAACTAAAGTGTTGCAAATGTTACAAATCTCAAAATATGATCAACTAAGTGAATAAAACACTAAGTGGTTCTAATTATATTGCATTCCCCAAAATTCTTAAAATGACAAAGCTGCCCTTTTAATGAATAAGGCTTCAAGGCCACCCCTTTAGTGCATATGTAGGGACGGTTTTTGGCTTCTCACACACTTAAGCTTGGGCCTTCTCTCGGTTTCCTTTGACATACACAAAAAGGGTCCATCTAAAATATCATACTTGTATCAGAAGAGGTGGTTAGAGTTATTGAAAGATTATGACATGAGTGTTCTGTATTATTCATGCAAAGCCAATGTAGGAGCGGATGCCCTTAATAAACTGTCTATGGGTAGTGTTGCTCACGTGTAGGATGGTAAGAAGGAGTTAGTTCAGAAATTTCATCCGCTGGCTAGATTAGGCATTCATTTGATTGACTCAACTAAGGGTAGTGCATAGGTGCATAATATTTTGAAATCTTCTTTGGTTGCCAATGTAAAAGAGAAACAGGATAGGGATCCCAACTTGGTTAAGTTGAAGGTGTCAGTTAGAGATCAGAAAGTAAAGGTTTTCTCATATGGTATGTTGCATTGCTAGGGTAGACTGTGTGAGCCATGTATAGATGATTTGGAATAGTGGATTCTTGCGAAAGCATATGGTGCGCATTGCTTGATTCTTCTAGGGGCCACAAAGATGTACCACGATCTGTAGGAAATATATTTGTAGAGTGAGATAAAGAGGGATATAAAAGAAGTTGTAGCTATGTGCTCCACTTGTAAACAGGTTAAGATTGAACATCAAAAGCCCAGTGAGTCTATGTAGGAGTTTAGTTTTCCTACTTGGAAGTGGGAGGATATGAACATGGATTTTGTGATGGGTTTGCCTCGTACGCATCAGCAGCATGATTCAATTTAGGTCATTGTAGACACTATGACCAAATCATCCCATTTCTTGCCAGTCCATACTACTTATTCAGCTGAGGACTATGCCAAGCTCTATATTAGAGAGTTGGTTAGGATACACGGTGTTCTACTATCTATCAGTATGGGTAGGGGTACTTAGTTTACCTCTCATTGTTAGAAGGCTTTCTAGAAGGGTCTTGGTACCCAAGTTCATCTAAGTAAAATCTTTCACCCTCAAAAAGATGGTCATGCAGAGAGGACCATTCAGACTCTTAAGGACATGTTAAGAGCGTGTGTCATTGACTTGAAGGACAGTTGGGATGACCACTTGACTTTGATTGAATTCGTGTATAAGAACAACTATTATTCCAGTATCCAGATGGCTCCATTTGAGGCTCTTTATAAGAGGTGATGTAGATCTCAGATTGGTTGGTTTGAGGTAGGTGAGACCGCTTTGATAGGGCTTGACTTGGTTTTTTTTTTCTTTAGAGAAAGTTCAATTAATCATAGAGAGGCTAAAGGTGGCCCAAAGCCGACAAAAATCTTATGCAGATGTGAAGAAAAAAGATCTAGAAATTGAGATTGGTGATTTTGTGTATCTTATGATCTCTCCCATGAAGGGAGTGAAAAGTTTTGGCAATAAGGGGAAGCTTAGTCTGCAATATATTGGCCCTTACAGAATTCTGAGACATTTTGAAAAGGTGGCTTATGAGCTGGAGTTGTCTACAGACGTAGCATCAGTGCACCCAATATTCCATGTATCCTTGATAAAAAAGTTCATTGGTCACCCAACTGTAGTTGTTCCCTTAGAAAGCGTATACGTTCAGAACAATCTCTCTTACAAAGATGTTTCAGTCAAAATCCTTAATCGTCAGATTCGTAGACTAAGGAACAAAGAAGTTCCCCTAGTCAAGGTTCTTTGGCGGAACTAGTCCATTGAGGGAGGCACTTGGGATGTAGATGCAGATATGCAGACCAAGTACCTTTCTATTTTCTCTGAAAACTAAAACTCAGTTTAAGGTAACAATTCTCCCTAGAATTTTCTTTTTCCATGCTGAGTTTCAGCTGCATATCATTCTCATGCCAGTTATGCATTCGAAAAACCTGTTAAGTCATGTGTCGTATTTTAGACTCTATCACATAATTATGTTTTCAGGGTGCATAATCAGTGTGTAATCCCCGTGCTTCAGTATTTTAAGCTTAACCAATCTCATTTGAGGAAGAATGTTCCTGGAAAGATTTTATAAGACCCCAAAAATCTAAACCAATGTTAGAATCATAATTCAAGATCATGGGAAATAATTTATGGTGAAGTAACTCCTGTCTATTATACGAATCAAAATATCCCTTACCAATTGAGTTTTTGAGAAGGATGTTGGCATAGTAAATTTCAAATGAGATTATATTTTGTCATACTGAGAATTTTAGAGCTCAATACCCACCAAATTTTAGGAAATTAAATTATCTTTCAAACGATACCAATTTTGCCTAAATCTGAGACCCGAGTGAGAAGTTATGGCACTTTTAGTGAAAGTAGTGGCTCAACACAAGCAGCACCACGTTGCACTGACCCCATAAATGGAACTCGTCCTTTTCCATTGAGGCGAAGCAATTTCATCACATCACAGTGACGGAAAAAATGGGAATTGTCCATTTCCAGTGGCTCAACGCAATAGCACCGCGTCGCACCAAAGTGGAAAATTGGGACTGTCCATTTTCCAGGTGCTTGACGTGATTGCACCGCGTCGTTCCAAGATGTAAAATCAAGATTTTCAGTTCCCAATTCTTAAATTTTAATTCCTAAGGGCCTTTAAGTCTTTTTTCCTTTACCTTATTTAGTCCAAACACTGGATTTATGTCCCTAAATAGCACTTTTTCATTCCTTTTAGCAATTTTCCCCCAATTGAAATCACTTTCTCTTAAAAGAACAAATCCTAGCCTTCAAAAAATTCAAGATCAATTTTCAATAAAATACCAAGAACTCTTACGAAGTCATCAACCATGCTATGTTAAATGTTCACCCATGGGTCCCTTCCACCCATGGAGTCCAAGAATCTAATATAAAATCCAAAGTTGTGATTTTTCCAAGTTATTGGGATTTTAATTGTGATTTTAATATTGAATTCCCATGAATCTTGAACCTATACCGTGTTTACATGAAGTTGTTGCTATTAAATCCCACACGTTTATATAATGTTGTTCGCAGATTTAAATCATAATTAAATATATTGATGTTGAAATTATGCTATTACTACAAGCTTTACACTATTCCCATGATTTGCCTAAACCATGTACTACAATTGTTTGATGAAATGCCTACAAAAATGAGTTTTGAATAAATGCTTATATATCATGTCTTTAAAGTGTTGGTATGATCTTGTTATTATTGTATCGAGTCCTGGGGGTTTTAATACCTAAAATTTAGCTACTTACCTAGTTTTTTAGTATCTACAGTATGGGTTTAGAATAGTCATGAGTATTGTCAGTTCCGTCAGTTACTACAAAGATTTAAACATAGCTCAGTCCAGTATTCAGTGTTTTTCAGTTGGGAGTATGATTTAGCACCGAGCAAATTCAGGGATGGGGTCTCACCTGCCAGTTGAGGGTGTGACCTTTAGTAGTAGTCTCTATTTTCTAGAACTACGTAGCCAATGTAGGTTGATATTTTAACCTGCTAGTCAAGGGTTGACATACAACTCACTAGAGCACCTTCCAATAGAGGGTGGCTCTTTAGTCCTTTAGGAATTCACTTAAGTGGTCCACACAACCAATATTAGTACCCGTAGCACGGTACTAATTCCCTTCCAACAGGTGTTACGGGTTAGACCTCAATAATACATTGAGGTATGTCGGTTATAGTTAGCTCCCATAGTCTTAATTCAGTATTCAGCATGGAATACAGTTTTAGATTTGCTGGACCATAGAATACAGTTATTAGTAATTCAGTATTAATATTTTAGTACTCCACTCTACAGATTATATCTGTAACATGATAATGCTTGGTCATGCATCCCTAGGTTTTACAGCTTTCATGTACACTATTATATCAGTCAACCTATGCTATTTTATTTACTCTTGCATTAATCATGTTCATGAGCCCATGCATATCAACCTAACCCCATTTAGAATACTAGTACATTCAAAGTACTGATCACATACTCCTTTCTTACTCTATGATGTCTCATATCATGGGTTTGGAAGCTTAAGTTCCCGACCGCACCTAGATATCCCAACGCACTAGTAGCAGCAGAGTGGTGAGCCCTCATGTTCTGAGGACTAATTATTATTATTTCAGTTTTTAGCAGTTAGTCAGAGTTAGTTGGGGATTTGTCCAATCAACTCCACAATCAGTCAGTAGAGGATTTTCAGACTAGTACAAACACTTTTAGTGAGTTTTCAGTTGTCATTATCAGCATTGTTTTATATATATTATCAGAACTATGATTTAAAACCTTATGGAATTCTAGTAAATTGCGTATACATTCTATGTTACATTGTTTAGTGCTCACAGTAGGTACCAACATGGGTTAGCTTGTGGTCCTTCGAGGCTGTAAGCACGGTGTGACACCTAAGGTATACTCTCAGGGCGTTACGATTTTCAAACAGAATAAGAAAACCACAAGTAAAAGAAAAATAAGAACAACACACAGATTTACACGGAAACCCTTATGGGAAAAAACCACAAGCAGAGGCAAGGGAATTTACTATGAAAGGAGAGGAGTACAATGTGGAGAATGACTTAATTTCTGAATATCCAAAATCGATCCACTAATTACACTTATATAGTATGTGCGTACAAATAAGTCCTAGGCCCAAAAACATAAAGTTCCTATGCTACCACCATAGACCCTATTGAAAATCACAAACATGGGTCGCACTCTAAAACTTTCTGGGCCAAACCAACAAAATTTGGGTCACAACTCTAAGAATCTCCACCTTGACACAAATTCTAATTCAGAACTCAAATCTATTTCAAGAAAAACTCTCCAGCTCTTCTACAAAGGCCCCTAAGGGCACATCTTAATAGCTAACACCAACCAAGTCCAAGCAATGCTCAAACATGGCACTTGGTAGTGTCTTGTTCATCATATCATCAGGGTTATCATCGGTACTAATATTGCTTACCACAATATCACCACAAGCAATAATTTCAAGCTTAAAATGATACTGAACATCGATATGATTTTTCCTTTCGTGAAACATCTGATTTTTCATAAGGAAGATAAAACTCTGACTGTCGCAAAAGACCATAGTAATTTGTATATCTTTTCTAAGTTCACTACACAGACCGTTCTACCAAATAGCTTCCTTTAAAGCCTCTGTAATAGGTACTCTGCCTCAATAGTTGACAAAGCAGCTGTAGTCTGTAAAGTATTTTTCCAAATATAGCACAACCACCAATGGTGAAAACATAGCTTGTAAGGGATCTTCTTTTATCATGGTCTTCTACAAAATCAGAATCAACATACCCGAGTACTCCATCACTATTTTTCCTAAATTGCAAACAAACATTAGCAGATCCATGCAAGTATATAAAAAACCATGAACTATATTCCAATATTCTTTGCCAGGATTTGCCATGAATCTACTAACTACACTAACAGCATATGATAAATCTGGTCAGGAGCACACTAACATAAAGGTACATAAGAGACCCGAAGACACTAAATTATGGAACTCGAGACATATAATCACACTCATCATTTATCTTTAGAGATAAAGTGGTTGAGAGTTTGAAGTGAGTGCCAATGGAGTACTGACAGGCTTGGCATTTTTCATATTGAACCTGTGAAGCACTTTCTTAATATACTTTTTATAAATCAAGTATAACATACACTTCACTCTATCCCTTGTAATTTCCATTCCAAGAATCTTCGCTGCTCCTAGATCCTTCATCTCAAACTCCTTGTTGAGTTGTGCTTTGACTTTTATTATCTCTCTCATATCCTTTACGGCAATCAAAATATAATCAACATACACGAGAAGATACATGAACAAACTATCACTTATCTCCTTTAAGTAGACACAACTATCATAACTACTCCTCTAAAACATATGAGAGGTCATAAAAGAGTCAAACCTCGAGCGACTATTGTAAGCCATAAAGAGACTTTTTCAGCAAACATATATAGTCTTCTTTTTCTGAAACTATAAATCCCTCTAGTTACTGCATATAGATAGCCTCCTCAAGTTCTCTATGTAGGAATGCAGTTTTGACATCAAACTACTCAAGCTCTAGATTAAGCATGGCCGTAATACCAAGAAAGGCTCAAATTGAACTATGCCTTACAACTGGAGAAATACATCTGTGAAGTCAACACCTGGAACATGACTGTAGCCTTTAGAAACTAGTCTTGCTTTATACCTAGCATCTTCAACTCCCGATGTTCCTTCTTTATTTTTAAATACCCACTTACAACGAACAATTTTCTTATCTTTAGGCAGTCTCACCAGATCCCATGTGCCATTATCATGAAGTGATTTTATCTCCTCCTGCATAACAATCACCCATCAGCTGGAATCATCACAACTAATTGCCTCTGAGTAAGAAGAAGGATCTTCACTGGAATCAATACCTTCTTCTACATTAATTGCATAAGCAACCAAATTAGCTTTAGCATACTTTTAAGGAGGTCTAATATCTCTTCTAGGACTATCTTTAGCAATAGAATATTGTGGCATCACTGGTGGTGAAGAATAAATAATACCACTTCGTATCTTTGGGATAGAATTAGAAGTAGGCACTGGTGTAGACTCTACTCCAATCTGAAATTCAATGTGAGTGCTTGAATTTTGCTAATTTATGTCACTAAGATCATCTAGGGGTGAAGCACTAAATTTGGAGAGAGCCAGAAGCATGGAAGTTTTATCAAACACAATATCCCTGCTAATTACAACCTTTCTGTTTTCTAGACACCAAAGCTTATAACTTTTAAAACTAGCCTTATAACCCATAAATAAGCACTTGAAAGATTTAGGTTCCAACTTTACTCTATTAACATGAGCACATGAAGGACATCCATGTATCCTTAAATTAGAATAACTAGCAGGAGTACCAGACTATACGTCTTGTAGAGTCTTTCTATCAATCGCGACTAATGGAAATTGGTTAATAAGAAAACAAGTTGTGGAGGCATCTTTGGCTCAAAAAGACTTAGGTAAACAAGTATTAGAGAACATAAAACACACCTTCTCTATTATAGTCCTATTCATTCATTCGGTCACACCTTTTTTACTGCGGAGTATGATGAATTGTCAAGTGCCTCACAATTTCTTCTGATCTGCACAGAGCATTAAATTCATTAGAAAAGAAATCTAAACTATTATCAATACAAATGCATTTTACCTACTTCCCTATTTGCTTTTCAATTATAGTCTTCCACTCTTTGAATGTAGGCAACACAACATTCTTTTGCTCCAAGAAGAGAACCAAAACTTTTCTGCAATAGTCATTAATAATAGTCAACAAGTAATCCGCACCTCCTCTAGAAGGTACTCTAAAAGGACCCCTGAGATCAGAATGAATATAATTAAGTGTGCCTTTAGTTGAGTGGATGCCTTTAGTGAATCTAACTCTTTTCTGCTTCCCAAAAATGCAATGCTCACAGAACTCCAATTTGGTAATACTCTAGTCATCCAGAAGTCCTCTTCTTCTTAGTTTAGCCATCCCATTTTTATTCATATGCCCCAGGCACATATGCCAAAGTTTAGTGGCATCACTTTCTGATAGAAGAAAGGCAGAAACAACTGCATTAGCTATAACCGTAGAGCCTTGCAAGCCATACAAATTTGCAGTGTTTCTCTGTCCCTTCATCATAACAAGAGCACCTTTAGTAACCTTCAGGACTCCACCTTCACCAGTGTACCTATATCCCTTCGAATCAAGGGTACTCAAGGAAAAAAAATTTCTCTTAAGGTCTAGGATATACGGCACATCACCAAGTGTCCTCACAATCCTATCAAACATTTTAATTCTGGTTGTTCCAATACCAATTATCTTACAAGACATGTTATTTCCTATTAACACAACACCTTTAGAGATTGTTTCACATATTGTAAACCAATCCCGATTATGACACATATGAAACATGTAAGCTAAATAAAGAATTTAGTCCTCATATGGTTTAGGGTTACCATTAGAAAAAAACAAGAGTTCTTCATCACTACTGCCATCTTCAACAAAAATGGCTTCATCAAACTTCTCTAGTTTGTGTCCCTTCAATTTTAGAGCTTTCTTTTTCTCTATATTCTATAACTTAGAACACTCACATTTAATATGGCCCTTCTTCTTGGAGTAATTATAGGATTTTCTTTTGATTTATAATTTTGAACTATTCTTTTCATCACCCCAGAATTCCTTTCATTAGTCCTTCTATGAACAATGAGACAATCTCCTTGAGTCTCTATCCCATTCACAAGATGCTACATCCTCTCCTTAGAGAACAACGCATCATCGACTTCATCTATGGTTAGGGTACCACAACTATATAAAATTGTATTCCTAAATATTGTGTATGATGCAAGCAGCGAACACAACAAAATCAACCCTAAATCTTCCTCAATGTACTTAATCTCCAAAGTCTATAAATCTAATACAATTTCCTTAAAGATAGCATGCAACCTTATACATGTGATGGAAATAAAGTCATTATTTGATATGCAACTAACTTATTAGGATGTTCTTCATACACAACGATTCCAATTTCAACCACAACGTAGCGGCAGTGGTCTCACTTAAAATATCCTGTAGAATTTGATTGGATAAATGAAGGTCAATCTAAGATAGATCCTTTCAATCCTTACGATATTTGTCCACGACCGTCCACGATGAAGGCATCTTATCAAACCCTAATAGAGCATCTTCAAAATCCATCTGCGCAAGCACAAACCACATTTTAACCTGCCATAACTAAAATTTGGTGTTGTCATCCAAAAGTGGAATATCATACTTCATGGTTTCCATCCCAAGAAAATAATCAAAACAGGCTCTGATACCAGTTTGTTATGATTCAGACAGAATAATTAAAGGACAAGTAAAAGAAAAACAAGAACAACACAAAGATTTATGTGGAAACCCTTGCAGGAAAATACCACAGACAGAGAAAGAGAAATTTTACTATGAAAAAAGAGAAGTAAAATATGGAAAATGACTTAATTTCTAAATATCCAAAACTGACCCACTAATTGCACGTATATAGTATGTGCATACAGATAAGTCCTAGGACCAAAAACATAAAGGTCCTATGTTACCACCACAGACCCCATTGAAAATCACAAATATGGGTCGCACCAGTAAACTTTTAGGCTGGACCAACAAAATTTTGATCACAACTCTAATAGAATCAAGCCAATTTCTACCAAAAGTTAATAGAAGTAGTTTGACATGCACTTTTTAGATCAACATTAATGGGATCAGAAAACATGCATGGACTATATATTTTTCTTCAACAACTTAATAATATGTTCAATAACGAACATTTAACTCAGTGTTTAGTCTATATTAGAATTGTTACACCCTTGAAATTTTGATGATCCACAAACTATTCCATAAGGGATCTGGTATACCCTCTACTATACGTCCATGGGACCTGATTTCGTTCACAATGCTCCTTGATAATACTTTATTTGACTACAGTTGGATGTCATACTTTTTTTCAGAAAGTTGGTGGCTCAGCAATAGAGGAGCTGAACCTCAACCAATAGAAAGATGCCTTGGTTTTGTTTCTAATATATAAGGATCATTTACTCACAACAAAACCTAGTTTTTTCATGCAAAAAGTTGAATTTTTAAGAAGCAAAAGCCACTCATGAATACAGCTCATACAAGGGACCTGATAGCTCTTTCATATTAAGTCTAGTGTGTGTATTATATTTTTTATTCAATTGATCTTATATTGTAAATCTTCTCCTTATTATAGAGGATAGTGGATGACTCACTTGTCACAGTCTTAGTTCAAGTCCAAGCAACTAGAGTTGGTTGTTCGAATCATTTGTAAGTTGGTTAATTATTTGTTCATCTCATTCTCGTATTGTGTCCTTGGTAGAGTTACCTAGGATGTGTGACTAGAGAAAGGTAGTTGTAAGTATGTTAGACTTCTTACACTTGTCTTGTGATATAGGTATTACAAGAGTTTGTGATTATAGGAGTTTGTAATCACTTTGTGGCTTAAGGAAGAGTGAAGTTGGAAACACTGATAATGGCAGGTCATGATTTTTACTTTCCTTGAGTAAGGAAGTTCCATGTAAAAAACTTATGCATTCTTTACTTTTATTGCATCGTTACTTTTTTATTTATTTTACACTGCTTTCATAGCTTAGGGACCAGATCTTGTTGTGTTAGGTTGAATCATATACTCCTTCAAGAGTGTACACTATGTTTGAGGACATTCCTATATGTTGTAGTTTTCCATATAAGCCAGGTTTTACCAGCCATAAATAAGTACACGCCTTACTCATGGTAAAACTCATAATTTAAGATCTCTAGGAGATGCACTTCCTTGTTTTGGTAATTCAAGCAGCTTTGGTAAGGAGACGCACTTCATTGTTTTGATAATTCAAGCAACATTGGCAAGGAAACACACTTACTTGATTAGGTAATTCGAATTTTGCTTCTTAGGCAATGCACTTCCTAACTTAATTCTTGATTCCTAGAAGACGTACCTTTTAGTCGAGTCATTCACCTTGACTCCTAGAAGAAGTACCTTTTAGTCGATTCATCCCCTTTGATTCCTATAAGACGTACCTTTTAGTTGAGCTATTCTCTTTGGCCCCTAGAAGACTTACCTTTTAGTCGAGTCATTTTCTCTGATTCCTATAAGACGTACCTTTTAGTCGAGTCACTCACCTTGACTCCTAGAAGACGTACCTTTTAGTCGAGTCATCCCCTTTGATTCCTATAATACGTACCTTTTAGTCGAGCCATTCCATTTGGCCCCTAAAAGACGTACCTTTTAGTCGAGTCATTTCCTCTGATACCTATAAGACGTACCTTTTAGTTGAGTCATTCCTTTTGATTCCTATAAGACGTACCTTTTAGTCGAGTCATGCCCTTTGATTCCTATAAGATGTACCTTTTAGTCGAGTCATCCCCTTTGACCCCTAGAAGACGTACCTTTATTCGAGTCATTCCCCTTGATTCCTAGAAGACGTTCCTTTTAGTTGAGTCATCCTCCTTTGATTCCTAGAAGACGTACCTTTTAGTCGACTCATTCCAATTAACTCATAGAAAATGCATTTCATTATTTGGGATAATTTTCTTTTCAGTTTTGATGTGATTTCAGGAGCCTGCCCAAAGCACATGGCGAATAAATAAAAAACCAAGCAACTAGTTGAAGAAATCGCAAGTCAGAAACCCGCCTGGAGAATAAGGTTAAGAATTGAAAGTATAACAACAAGTTGATAAAATAGCAAGTTAGGAACCCCCCTGGAGAATAGGATGAAGAAATTGAAAGCATAGCAACAAGTTGATAAAATAGTGATAACGCCCAAACTACAGCTCTCGTTAGAAAGTGTAAGCGGTCGCTGTCAAATATAGAACCCAACTGGGTTGGGTGTCGAATCCCACGGGGAATACTTGGTCACTAAGTGTTGCAAATATTAGTAGACTGTTGGTCGAAAATTCTACAGAAAAGGGGGGATTGATTTAAGCGAGAAACAATGTTAAAAAAATAACGAATGAGACAATGTATTTAGTAAGATTTAATCACAGAGATTGATAAGTTAGGGTTATGTCCACCTTGTAAGTTCTACTTTTCTATTAATTATGAGTAAAGCGGAATTTAGACATGCAAGCACTTATAGAGGTTCGTATTATAATTCTAAATCCAAGTGTTTCTCAACCATCAAGGATTTATTTAACTTTAGCTCTCTCGAGCCTAAAGTGTATAACAAATGGTACAAACTCTCCAAGAGGTTAATCCGGTTAAGGCACTAACGTGTAAATAGAGGTTGGAAGCCCTATTTCCTTGTCACACTCTCTTTTCCAAACATGTAACTTTTCTCTCGAACAAGTTAATGCTATATTGGCATGTTCTCTATGTTTGCAACCATGAGAATTTAAATCAAAATGAAGAGAGTAATGATATAAGTAGCATACACATCAAGAATTCACAAACTCATAGCAATAGATAGTATATTACGAGGCTTTTATAACCCTAACAGAGAAGTTTAGCTACTCATGAGTACAACGGAAACCAAAGAAGACATCATCATCATACCCAAGTTAGAATAATCTCACGATGGGGATGATTTAGCGTCAAGAAGAGGATGACATTTTTCCCTCTTGCCGTTTTCCCAAGTGTAGCGTGTTTCTCTCTTTTCTAAAACTTACAGAATCTGTAAAATGAATAACGAAAAGTGCTGAACAATAATGATCAAATGAATGCTGAAAAATTCGGCAAATAAGGTTTTTATAACATCCTTGTCCTACTAAGTTACTGCTGCATCCCTAAGTATTTAAAAATATTGCTTTTTCCCGGGACAAATTCTCCATGCGTCACATTCAGTCTACAAGCTTCTAAAAGCTTCCTTCCCTCTTATGTGAAGTTTTCCTTTGCTGCCCAAAGGTCCACAAAGTGCTGAAATCTTTATCATTAATACCTGAAAACATGCTAATCACATAGGTTAGCTCACTTACAGGAAAATGGACTAAAAGTGCAGGAATTATATATTTTATCCTCCAAACTTAGCCTAAAATATGGGTAAATTATGGTTCTTAGCGGTATAAATACACCCAACATCAAATAGTAAGTCAGGAACCCGGCTGGAGAATAGGGTAAAGAAATTAAAAGGCAAGCAACAAGTTGAAGAAATTGCAAGTCAGGAGTCCGCCTAAAGAACAGGGTGATGAAATAGCAAGTCAAGAGTCAAGGAATCTGCATAGATAGAGTTTTCATAATTTCATTTACGTTTTAACTTGTAATTTTTATTTTTGATGTAATAACAAAGCCGCGGACCGGAATCTCGATGGGACCTCACTCGACTTTCCAATTCAGTATCGTTCATCTACTTCTAATCCTTTGAGATATTTGTCAATTGATTCCTTTGTAACTTGGGTAGGTAGGAAGTCCTAAGTGTGGACTCGGTTTCCTTCATCCCTTTTGTTTCATTCTCTTTGAATAATGGTCGGGACAAAATTCTATCTCGTTGTCTACTTCTTTGTCTGAAAACACTTCGTGTTTACATTTAAAGGGGGCATGTTGTAGAAACCTAATTTTGTCCCTCCCCAAACCCAATTTATCCATGTTTTACCTTTTGTTCTTAGACACCCTCATACATGTGATTATACCCCACAAAAATACAAAAAAATAATAACAAACTCACTAACAAACTTAATCCTCAATTATTCTTTTGGTAACAAAATTAACCACTCCTCCTATCTATTTTGGACAACACATCACCATCCCAAACCCTACCCATCACCCCTACCCACGTGTACCCACTACCCCACCCACTCTCACAATTCCACTCACTCGCTGCATATACCATATATACATAACAAAAATAGAAAAGAAAGGGGGGACCAGGGGAGAAAAGATTTTTTGGGGCTTCTTCTTCCTCAGGGGATTCTCTTCTTCTTCACCAAGACACCCTCACTCACCAAAAACCATACACCACATACAACAAATCATAGACAGAAAAGAGGACACCATTTTTTTAGTTTCTTCTTTATGTACAACAACGATAAGATCAGATACGCGGAGAAGGACATTGAGAGATCAAACAGTGACATTGAGAGAGGATAGATGATGAGAGAGTGGAGTAGATAGAAAAGAGGACGAACAGAGAAGCATCTGTGATCAAAATCAAAAAATATAGTTGTTGTCGGCGTGGTTTTCACCGGTAAATAACCAAGAACCTGACCCTGTCCTTTTACGGTGACCATCAAACACAAATCCATCAAAAATCCCTGGGAAACCATCGAATCCAACCTCCAGTGTCAATTTCGACGACCATCCATTAGAAAGTGTTGAAATTTGCTGGTGAGTAACCTAAATCGGCCAAACCAAACTCAAATTCGGTGAAGTCTACTGGAAAATGGTCAAAATAATAGCTAGGGGTGTGAAATAGGTTCGGTTTTATCGTCGTTGTGCAGTTTTCCAATTCGGGTTGATAAAAAATAGAAAAGAAGGCTATTTTGAGTTGGGTTTGATTTGAAGTCAAAATTTGGTTCGAGGTTTCGATGTGGATTTCATCTTATTTAATTGAATAATACTTGAAAGCGGCATTGAGGTCTAATTCTTTCCTCTCTTCCTTTTAATTCTTATGTGATTGTTGAACGTGATTCGATATGTGAATTGTTGATGACGTTTGAGTGTTGGATTGGTTAATGTTTAGTTGTTCTAAATTCGTTGTTGGTCGCCATGATCATGAATTGTGTGATGAAATGATATCTCATTCGAAAAGTAAAATCAGTCATTTGGGGTGAGAATTGAAAACTTGTTAAAATTGATGAATTTTGGGTGACTTTGGTTCATTGTTGTGTTCGGAATGAGCATGAATATTGTCGGAATATAATAGAGTCATGACATGTTGAATTGGTTAGGCAAAAATTAAGTAATAAGTGTGTCATTCAATGATTGAATGTGGAGTTATGTGTGGAATATTTTCTAGTTTATCGGATTCAATTGAAATGTATTCATTTTGCCGGGGAATGCCTCGAAGTTTCATGTATTTATTCACCGGAAAATGCCCCGATTCATTATGTTGGCTGAAGATGTTTGTAGTAAAGGCCCGAGGCATCGGGTAAAGCATTCGAGCATAGTTTAGGACTAGTGTAGGTTAGCGTAGTTTATATTTCCGCACTTTTTATTTTGGACTATATAATTGGACTAGACACTAATTTTTGGATTGTTTTGTTTTGTTTTGTTTGATTTATCGTTTCTGTGTGTTTTTGTATGATTTATACACTCGTAGTGTCAAGTTAGCTGATATTCTCCACCAACCGACCATGGTCTAACGAAAGGATCGAGGAGTGCCTAACACCTTCCCCTCAGTCAATAGAATTCCTTAGCTGAAATCTCTGTTCGCACACCAGTTTCAAAAAGTCAAATTGTTTTTTTAAAAAGGATTTCCAAAGGTGACTTGGCACACCCGACTTATGTCAAGTGGTGACTCTAAACTTAATTGCAAATAATCCTTTTTTTAGAAACAAATTTTTCATTTTTGTCACCTTAAATGGAGTCCAACGTATAACCCACATTGGGGGGAGCCATCCTATCCTTGCCATCGGAGTAGGACTATCGATATCAAATCCACACAAACTAGTGATCACTATATAAATTAGCCTCGGTCTTACTCCTACGGGGGACGTAGTTCCAGGGAAGTAAGGTCGCTTTATACCTCCCACTCGGTGCTAAAGATTTCTCACGGACTTAGCTCAGATCATTTCAAAGAAAATCTATAAAAAAACAATTTCAGTAATATATAAATATACATCGGGAGCCATCATGATTTCCATCTATCAAAATCAACCACGTTGTGGATTTCTTTCACACTCGAGTTCAAAGCAACTCCATTAAGACCAAAAGGTCAAATCATTCAAAATATCTCAAATATTAACATCAACATGCTTACAACACACACTTTCTCAAAAAAACATAATTTCCAATGGGAATTCACGACCCAAATATCAAAATCATGAGAAATATCGTTCAAGATTCATGCTTTATATCTCCACATATGTAAATTCATCTTTCATAATCATAAACATCAAGATTTCATAATAATCATCATAAGATATGGTTTCATATTTCAAATTCGTAAAAATCATGCCTTTGTAAAGAAAATTACTTTTGGGCACAAGAACGAAAAAGATTTCTTGTTGAAAAACCCCACATACCTTGAATGATGAACTTTAGATCAATACTCGTGTTTGAGATGTTAATCGTGCCTTTGAATGATGCTTCTTGGAGTTCATGAACTAGGAACTTGGAATCTTGAGTAAATTTGATGAATTAATGGTGAACTTTGGAGGTTCTTGAAGTTCGTGAACTAGGAACTTGTAATCTTGAATAAATTTGCAGAATTAATGGTGAACTTTGGAGGTTCTTGAAGTTGGATGTAGGAGCTTAGGGTTTTCTTTTTGAGAAAATTTGATAAATATAACATATAATGCTTCTAATAGGCTTTAATATATGGTTTTGATGGCTTTTGGGTGAGGGGGAATGACCAAAACGCCCCTAAAAATCAAATAAATTCTCGAATCTGTTCTTTGATGGACTGTTTTGATAGTATCAAGTAGATCAACCATAACATTTTATTCTGATATCCAAATTGGATGAAACTAATTTCATTAGAAAGAGGACTCTCATATCTTTCCGTTGATATATAATATCTCACCCAGATCATTATGTACGAGGAGTTATGATCGTTTGAAGTTGACCCAAAAATTCGTTTTTGATAGGCTGAAGTAGATCGACCATAACTTTTTGCTCCGATAGACAAATTGGATTAAACCAATTTCATTCGAAAGAGGAATTGCAGAGCTTTCTGTTGATATATAGTAGATCACCTAGATCATTATGTATAAAGAGTTATGATCATTTAAATTTGGAGAAAAAATACGCCAGGCCTCAGTACTTTTTCCTGCACATTTTACTGTTCATTACTATTCACGGTTCGATCGGAATGTTAATAACTCGTTGCTCGGGTGTCCGTTTTTTATGATCCACATATCGTTGGAAAGATTATTTGATACTCTGCATAATGGTGGGTCATAATCTAAGACATTCCACATGGAAAAATTTATAATTCATTCTAAGAGATAGAACCCAACACGATTACGCACAAAATTTAAATGAAAAAATTCTCGGGGTATTACAATTAGTTGCAAAAGGTTACAATTAAGTTCCAGGTGTTGAATTCATAGATGTGTTTTCTCTAGTTGTGAAGCATAGCTCGATTCAAGCCTTGCTTGGTATTTTGGCCAAGCATTATCTTGAGCTTGAGCAGTTGGATGTCAATACTACATTCTTACATAGAGAACTTAAGGAGGACTTCTATATGCTTCAACCATAGTGTTTTGTTGTCCCAGGAAATGAGGACTATGTAGGAGGTTTTACTCTTTTATGACCTCTCATATATTTTAAAGGAGTAGTTATGATAGTTGTGCTTACTTCAAGGAGGTAAGAGATGGTTTATTCATGTATCTTCTTTCATATATTGATGATATATTGATTGTAGCAAAGGTTATGTGAGAGATAATAAAAGGAAAAGCGCAACTCAGTAAGGAGTTTGATATAAAGGAACTACGAGCGGCAAAGAAGACTATTATCATGGATATTATGAGGGATAGAGAGAAGTGTAAGTTATACTTGAGTTAGAAAAGATATATTGAGAAAGTGCTTCACAAGTTCAATATACTAAATGCCAAACCTATAAGTACTCCATTGGCAGCTCACTTCAAACTCTCGGCCACTTTATCACCAAAGACAGATGATGAGCGTGACTATATGTCTCGAGTTCTATACTCTAGTGTCATCAGGTCTCTTATGCATGCGATGGTGTGTTCCCAACCATATTTATCTTATGCCATCAGTGCAGTTACAAAATATATAGCAAATCATGGAAAAGAACATTGAAAAGCAGTTCAGTGGATTTTCAGATACTTGCATGGATTTGCTGATGTTTGTTTGCAGTTTGGGAAAAATAGAAATAGAGAAATTAGGTATGATGATTCTGATTTTACCGGAGGTCATGATAAAAGAAGGTCCCTTAAAGGATATTTTTTCACCATTGTTGGTTGTGCTATTAGTTGGAAAGCTACCTGAAAGACTACGGTGGCTTTGTCAACTACTGAGGCAAAGTAAATCGCTATTACAGAGGGTTTCAAGGAAGCTATTTGGTTAAAGGGTCTGTTTAGTGAACTTAATAAAGACTTATATATTAATATGGTTTTTTTGTGACAGTTAGAGTGCTATCTTCCTTTAAAAAGATCAGATATTTCATGAGAGGACAAAGCACATCAATGTTTGGTATCATTTTGTGTGTGAAATTATTGCTCATAGTGATATTGTGGTGAGCAAGATTAGTAATCATGATAATCCTGTAGATATGATGACCAAGACACTACCAAGTGCCAGTTTGAGCATTGCTTTGACTTAGTCAGTATTAGCTGTTAAGATGTGATCTTAGGAGCTTTTGTGGAAGAGGTGGAGAGTTTGTCTTGAAATGAATTTGAGTTCTGAATTAGAATTCGTGTCAAGGCAGAGATTGTTAGAGTTGAGACCTGAATATTATTGATCTGGCTCAAAAAGTTTTGTGGTGCAACCCATGTTTGTGATTTTTAATAGGGTCTAAGGTAGTAGCATAGGGATTGGGCTGACAGGCTCGATCCTGAAGCCCACCACCGAAACCGATGGGGTGTGGGGCTGAAGACCCTACTATATGGACCTTTATGTTTTTGATCCTAAGACTCATTTGCATGCATGTATTATATAAGAACAATTCTTGGGTCGATTTTGATTATTTAGAAATTACATCGCTACACATTGTACTCCTCTCCTTTCATATTGAAACCTCCTCTGCCTCTGCCCATGGTTTTCCCGCAAGGGTTTCCATGTAAATCTGTGTGTTCTTTTTTCTTTCTGCTTGTGATTTGCTTTATTTTTGCCATATTTCTAACAATTTCCCAATCAATTTCTGATAGGTTACTTTATTAGCTGAAGGATCTTCATCTAGCTGAATCTATTTTAAATGATCATCAAATGCCTAAAGGTACGTTTAATATTCTAGTCCATAGGTGTAGATAGGTTAAGCAGTTGTTAATCCTAACTCTGATAATAATTCTAATGCATACTTCCTCTGATGCATTAGTATTCCCTTATCAGACCTTGAAAATTCAATTTCCAGGAAAAACCTTAACTCTCCCAGATCTTTCATCTTGAAACTTTGTTGCAATTTTACCTTTATTTCTTTTATCAGCTTATGACTGTCACCAATAATTAACATGTCATCAACATATACCAACACAAGAGTAATTCCTTCAGTTGTTTTCTTGATAAAAAGTGATGGATCAAATTTACTTTGACTAAAACCATACTTAAGTAGAGCTTCTGATAGCTTGTTGTTCAACTATCTAGGAGCTTGCTTTTGTCCATATAGGGATTTGACTAGTATCCACACTGCATTCTCCCCCTGACTAGAAAATCCCTAGGTTAGTTCCATGTACACCTCATCAGTTAGATAACCATTCAAGAAAGCATTATACATATCCATTTGTTGAACAAACCATTTCCTTTTTGCTATAGTATCCAGTATTGTTTTGATAGTCCTTATTTTTACAACTGGAGAAAAGGTTTCTTTGTAATCAATGTCTTCTCTTTGACCATATCCTTTTCCTGGAAGTCTAGCCTTGAACCTTTCTACTTCACTATTGGATTTATATTTGACTCTGTATATCCACCTACAACCTATAAGCTTCTTAACTTTATGTAAGGACACTATATCCCAGGTGTGATTAGAATAAAATTTGATACATGTAAATCATGATAAATCATCCACAACTATTTATTGCCATTCATAGTTGCTATCTTATAAGGTCCCCACACGTCTATGTGCACAAGCTAAAAACAATATGTACTCTGAATATTGCTTGAGAGAAAAGAAGATCTAGCTTGTTTTGCTCAAGGACACAGTACATTTCCTTATTCTATCTTCTATACTTTGAATATCAGAAGTAACTATTTTCTTAAGAGCATGAGTAGACACATGACCTAATCTTCTGTGCCAAAGGTCTATGTCATTATTACTTCTTGTCAACATACCACCATTTGTCACTTTATTAGCTGCATGCTGTGAAATATCATTGTCTTGTTGTCCAAATAGTAGATATAATCCGTAGCAGGCTTACTAATCCCCCTCACCATTCCTGTGTAAAGATCTTGGAAAAAATTTACTGAACTTTGCGATTTTTGGTCACATTGTGATATTGACAACATATTGTACTGAAATTCTGGTATGTGGTATACATTAGTTACCATATTATCTTTTGATAAGAAACTACTTCTCACATATGTTACTTTAGTAGTACCACCATTTGGCAAATACACCTCTCTTGGTGTGTCTAACTTTGTTGTAGAGTGCCCAAGGAGTAAATCTAAATCAGCTACCATTTGATTAGTAGACCCCATGTCTATAATCCATTCTCTGGAGTTAAAAGAAGCTGAGAAAGAACTAAACCTGCATTAGAGGTGCTAGAAACATTTGTTGATTATCCTTCATGTGAGTGCCTGATTTACAGAAGGAAGAGGGGTCATGAGTAAACTTTGGCTTCTTACCTGTGTGTATGACTCATTTAGTCCCATCAAAAACTGAAATAGTTTCAGTTTTTGCAGATGAAACACATACTCTTTGGACTTTTCATTATCACATCTTGGTGCCGGCACTAGTGCCTCAAATTCTTTCCACAAGTCTATAAATTTTAAGAAATAAGAAGACAGAGAAGCCTTCCCTTGAGAAAGGGTTGCAATTTCTTTGTGTAAATTGAAAGTTCTTGCACTATCTATTTTGTGAAATCATTTATAAAGATCTGCCTAGACGACACTAGCAACTGATGCATACATGATTCCTCCTAGAAGTTTTTTAGAGACAGAATTCATAACCAAATGATCTGAATTCCACTTACATCTGAAAGACTGAGGAAGAGAGGGTTATTATGATCCAATGTAGTTGTTTATGTTCTTGAAGATCTTTCAGGTTCAGTATCAATTTCATTCACCATGTTTTTCAGTTTATACCACTAACTCAAAATCTTGATCTCAAGAACCATCTACAACTTACTATTGAGATCTACAGTTGAATCTCATTCACAATTACAGAAGAATAATATAGCGAACTTGAATCTGATACCATGTAATTAAACTAGGTACAACTATTTCTTTTAGATCAAGATAGAAAGGGGAGAAGAAAGAAACAAAGAAATGAAGCAGAGATATGGAATAGAGAATGTGCATATTTATTGATTACTGAATTGAGTTGAATGAATCATAAATGGTACATGAGATAGGTATTTATAGACCACATACTAGAGTAGATCATAACTAACCATGCTACTCACAATGCTACTAGTTAGTTATAACTAACTAATGGACTATAACTAATTTCCTGAAAGTAACTAACAAGCAATACATTGACAGAATATTCTTGATTAACATATGTATTACAATACTCAATAGAATCCACCCTTTCACAGCGACCTGATCAATCCACCCCTTCATGACGACCTGGTCAATCCGTCCCTTCCCCACGACCTGATTAATCTGTCCCTTCAAATTGACCTGATCAGTGTCAGAAGCTTTTTCCTTCTATCCCAGACCTGTGAATAGATGATTTTAGTTCAGACTATGACAATCCTTAAATACATTTTCCTCGTCAGGTACAAGGTACCTAGCTCTTATTATTTGTTTCCCTTTTGATTCCTTCTATTTTTCCTAGCTACCTAGAGTAACTTTCTTATTTATTTGTTTTCATGTTATGTTTTGCTTAGGGATCTGAGCACACCAACTATGCCTCATATGAATACTTATTGTCCATATCGCTCCATTTATGCTGGTCTAAGTCTGATAACAGCTACTTAGGGATTTTAGTGAACGAAGAAAATGGGATAAAATATTCTTTCATTTAGAACCCCAGGAATGGTAGATGGTAACCCAGAAGAGATTGAGTCGTTTCTTGGTAGTCTAAATTGATCAGAACAGAGACCTGACAAAAGCTTCAGTTCCAGAGATGCTCTGCTACATGGCTCTGCATCGATGCGTCCCTTCTTGCAGCTCCACTTGTCCTTAAGGAAGTAGCTAGGATCATTACTTTTGTTCTTTGTAATTATTTGTCAATTAAACTGAAAATTCTTTGTTCGAATGGAAGTAGCGCTGTGCATTATTTAATCGCAATGTTTACAAGAAAGGTAATGTAAGGAAATTATTTGATTCATCTTTTAAAAATTTCTCCAAAATATTCTTGCTCAATTTTCATTTCTTTTCTACTGTGTATGGGTGTTAAAAGGACTTCTCGTACACTTCCTCAGTTTCTTGTAAGGTCATCAATGTTCTGTGAGGTTCATATTATGGGAATGGAGAATTAAAACAAAATCCCTGTTTGGCAATCGGTGACCGCGTGGTAAGGTCACGATCCGTAGGGGATTGGATTACTCATTCTTTTATTGGGGATAGGTGAACAAAGGATAACTCTAAACGTCACACATTGATCGCCTATCTACCATTTAGGTGGCACATTGATACAGTTCCAAGCGAACACATTTAACCCAAACTCTCGCTATATATTATGACTTATTTAGTTTTCGCTATTTCAAATAGATACAGAGTTTGCTCTGTAACATAATTTTTCCAAAAACTAAAAGACATCCATAAAATCATCTTTTGCCATTAGTTTTTCCCAAGAGCAAGTGCAAATAAATTGTGAGAAAAAAAAAAGCTAAAAATAAAAGACTAAATTTGAATTTTAAAAGAGAATAAATTTAAAGACTAAAATATATATAGCAAGTAAAAGTTAAAACTGCTTCCATTATAGACAGTTAAACATCTCTTGAGTCACTTGATATTGGAAACGAAGTTTTAAAATCTCTCCTCCTTTATTCTTTCTGTCTGCAAGAAAATGTTAGCTTCATCATCACCAATTCCTGATCCTCCACAGGTGGACGAATCAGTGAGTTGTATTATGAAAGAGGAAAATGAAGAAATTATTATCTCTGATGCTTCTTCCACTAATAATTGTACTGGTCTTGCGTTGAATGAGTGTAACAGATTACGTACTGATGAAGAAGAAAATGGTAATACAACAAAGGTTGTTTCTGATACGACTAATAGAGAAGAAGAAGAAGAAGGGGAAAGGAGCTTGATGGACAGAATGATAATCAAAAATCTAAACAAGGATAAAGAGGAAAGCATGGAAATCATGGAAACAACAATGGACAAGAGGAAGAAGTTGGAGATAGTGTAACACCCCGCATTTCGAGCTAGAACGAAAACCGTCGTTTCTATGCATAGATGATCCAAAAGCCATAAATCCTCTGCAAATTTGGCATATTAATTAATTATGTAGTGTGGGAACCTATTTGAGCATGAATTGAGATCATAGAAGTCCCCAAACTCAAGGATGAATTGAAAGTTTTCCTATCGTTCGAGTTTGAGTGAGCATCGAAACTTGGGTCAACTTCAATTGAACATAACTCTTTGTATATAACTAATTAGAGAACCTACTAAATATCAAATGAAAGTTCTTTAGATTATCTTTCCAACGATACCAATTTTGCCAAAATCTGATATCCGAGCAAAAAGTTATGGCCATTTTTGTGACTGAGACAGTAGCATCGCGCGATTTGCGTGCGACGCATGCACCCAATTTCCAGGTGTTGTTTTCGCGTTTTAAGGGTAAAATTGGTATTTTCCACCCCCTATTCAGCCATAAAATGGATTTAAATCATCCAAACACCAAAATAACATTATTTTTTCTCAAAATTACCAAGAACACTTCTTAGGGTTTCAACCCAAAGATCAATATATCTCAAGATTTAAACGTGGATTTTCTTTAATTCTTCAAGATTCGAAATTCCCATTGCGAGGGCTACAAGAAGCACCCATAAATTGTACATATAGCATCCCAAAAGCTACAGTTCATTCAAAAGCTTCTAATTTAAGGTACGTGGGGTTTTCCTAAAATCTCATCGGCATAGAAATCTTCTTTTAATTATGTAGAGGGTTTAGAAATCATGATTTTAAGAAAAGGTTTTTGTATCTATGATTATAGAAATGACTTAGAAGCCTTGATGATATTGTTTTGGTCTTTTGGCCTTCCCCCAAATTGATTTGAATTTATATATATATATATATATATATGTGTGTGTGTGTGTGTGTGTGTTTTAAGGTTGATGATTGAATTGAGAGCATGACTCATGAAAAATCCCTCTCTTGTTATGATTTTCCTTTACTTACGATATGATAGGAATTGTTTTGAATGCATTTTAAAAAGCATGATATGAAATGTCTTGAGTAATGTTATATTTAAATTATGATTTTGATTTCAAAAGAGAGGGTTTTTTATGTTAATGAATGTTGAACATAATCTTATAATGAAAAGAGTTGCATGGTTTGTTAAAGATTACATGACTACTACATTGTTATTGAAAGAATGATAATCCTTGTGTAGTTTTGAATTATGCTTTTGGAACATGAACTCTCTTACACTATTTGCATGTTTGGGTGGTCTGAATTTACTTTTTGATGAAAGAATCATGCATGATGTATTATGGCTCAGAAATAGGACTTCCAAGTCTTGGTATGATGACACCAACTCAGATAATACTATGGTAATTCAGAAAAGAATAGAATGTATGTTTGAAATTAGATTTTCAGATTTTGAAATGATGCATGTTTCAGAACAGACTAAAATTGGGCATAAAGAGAGCTTAGGTGGTTCCCCAAAAAAGGCACAAGTTCAGACAGCTCATTGTCCAAAATCGTGATTTTCCAATCCGGGTATATTATTATACATTGGCCTAGTTTCCTGGGGTGTATCAGACTCAGACACTCCAACTCTTGCGGCACACTTGGGTTGGGGGCTTTCCCGCCAAGTCAATGGCGAATTCTATATAGCCCATGGAATATCAGACTTGTAGGAGAGTTCCATCTAACTCAGAAGTAATACAAAGATCAGAAACTGCAATGACGGAAAGGTTTTATGTTTTTAAAAATGCTTATGTGTTTAGAAATTATATCTTTCATGATTTTTATGACTAGCTCTCAACTATTTTATTTATATAAAAGCTTTATTTTGGATTGCTATATGTACCAGTATAATTGTATGAACCCCCTACCTCCAAGGTCTAAAGCTCAGTTCAGAAGCCCTGCTAATCCGTAGAGTTTTCAGACAGCAGTGATGTGTGCAATTGTTGAGCCTTCTTTATTCTAGAAGGTTTATGTCTTTCAGATTAGGTCATTTATTTTGCTTTAGGTCCACTGGGGGACTTATCCTAGTTTCAGACAGCTATTATTTTCATATGTAGTAGAGATTTTGTAGACTGGTTCAGACATTGTCTAGTTGTTGTTGGGATTTAATTTGACATTATAAATTAAGTTCAGAATTATGACCATTATTCCATTTCTATATGTATTTTCCGCACTTCCTATTTGTATATGATTGATGTGTATGATTACAAGTTAGAAGGGCTCTCGGGCTTTCATGGTTTGGGATGTCAGTCACGGTCAGGGCCCCGGTTTGGGTTGTGATAAACTTGGTCTCAGAGCATGGTTCATGGTCCCAGGGTATTTTTGAAATCGCGTCAGTTAGAGTCATGTTTATGGGTGTGTAGCGCACCATACTTATAGGTAAGAGGCTACTAGGCGTTTAGGAATGTCTCTCTTTTTTCATGTTCTAGTTCGTGCTATGGAGTTAGAATACTCCTCTTACATACTCTAATTTATGCTATGGTGTCGCCCATACAAGAGTAAAGTCATCCCAATTCTTTCCTTACTTTGATGTGCTCAGCTATGTCTTATTATTAGTGTGATTCAAGTGCAGAAGTTTATAGTCAAAATGGTATGGTCCTTTCTAATTAAGCCATATAAGATTTTAAAATTTGTGCAAGGACTTGAGAAAAGTTTGTTAGTACTCCAAGGTGTATTGATTCTAGTGTGAACTTTGATTCTGATGATATCATATTTTTTAGCTGCAGTATTAAGTGTATTTAGTCCTTTTCAAAATTTATGTTGCAGACGTCATACTTTAGGGGGAATGATGTGTAGCAGAATATTGGAACTGTATTTCCACCGAAGTAGTAGTACAAGTTAAAGTGGCGGTCTCATGACCTATTGGTAGTGATATTGGACCAAGAAGTTGGGATGTAAAGTCACAAGGTTAGAAATCAGAGTGAGGGTGACTTTTATATATATATATATTTTTAGTTGAATAACTAATGTTTGAGAATGATTTAACATTTTATAGTGATAGACTAATGTGGTCGCTAGTAGCATGTATGGATTGAATGGTAGTCTGTGGGGGAAGTGTTTGACTTAGTTTTTTTTATTTATATAGAGTAAGATGTGTATTCTTAGATCATTGAATGGTATGTGTCAAGTTTTTATCTCTTCTAATCTTGTTATTATTGTGTTGTTGAAACTAAAAGTCTAGTGAAGCCGTGTGGGGTTCTTTCGATTCACTAGCATAGTTACCTTGTCATTCATCTCATTTCTAATTCTAAACACAAAATCAAAGTCTAGTGGAGCCGTGTGGGTCCTATTTGATTCACTAGCAACTTGTTGTTCATCTTGTTGTTCTTGTGTTGGTTAGAATTGGGGTTTAGTAGCGTAATGGCAAGAAAAGTGGTAAGGGAGATTTATTGAATATATGTATGGCCGAATCTTTTTGCATGATATTGAGTTTGTAATGAAGTGATACGTCCCTTTGTGATGGTTTAGTAGAAGGTAAGGTAGTGAAGGAGTTATTAGTTAAGGTGAATTATTGTTTACTTGAAGTATGAAAAAAGTTGTTGACGGTGTTTGTCGTGCAAGAACATTATAGGTTATTGATGAAGGTACTTGGTGGATGAGTGGTATTAATTTAGATGTCCCTGAGGTTGCAAAAGGGAGTTTATTTTGGACTTATAGATCTATGAACTAAGTTTAGCTATATGAAAAATGTATATAGTAATGATGTGTAGAAGGAGGATAAGTTAATGGATTTTAAATAAGATAGATCATATGATTGTGATTGATCCTTACTGTTATGAAGTTTTGGTGAATTAATGTTTTCAGATGTTTGGCATGTAAAATTTGAAGGTGTGGTTCATCATAGCTAGAACTAGACACTAAGTTGGAATAGTAGATGGTGATCAAGATGGATATGATGAATCGATATGGTGGGTGTTAGTTGTGTGAAAGTGATCTAGTAGGCCTGAACAATGTATATAAGATCTTAAGTTTATTTGATTTGTAATCAAGTCTGTTGTGGTAAGTATGATGTAGAAGTACGCCCAAGGTACTATAGGGCTGCATTATTTTCAAGGATCATTGCATGTTGTGTGGTTAGTAGCACCATTGAGTTGCTAGGTAGAGAAAGACTAGTTAGATAATATGTGATGGTCTTTATAGCTATGTTATGGAGTTGTGATTTATGAAGTTGAGCTTTTTTGTATAATCTTGATTCTCATGGTTTAGAAATATAAGTTTGCAGGCATGATGCTGGTAGACTATGACCGAAGTGGTATGGTCCGTCAAAGATTTGGATATATCCATGTTTAGTGTTAGAAAAATCTATGTTGGTGAATGTTTAAGCTATTATATGATGAATTTTGGGGCAATAGAAACCTAAGGGTTAAATCTTAGTAGGATTTAATAGCATTGGTTGTTATATATGAAGATACCGTCTTACAGGGTAAGTTTAGTTTTATGTATATTGTTATATCTCCGACTCTAGAGTAAAGTGATTTCAGTTTATACTAGAGTGTATATAGTGGTTCACAGACTTAGAGTAATGGCTTAAATATATGGGGGAGATGATAGAATGAGTAACCCAGTCAAGTTTTTAGATGCTAATAGATGTGCCAGTAAAGTTGTGGAATTGGCCGTGGGAAAGAATGATGCTCAATCTATTCTTATTTCAGCAGTTTACTTTAGTTATTCCGATACATGATCATGCTTTATGTTTCATCTTCATGATCATAGCTCGTGTTCATGTATATAATAAGAAATCATGTACTCTTCTAGTTCCTAGTATGATGAGTTCCCAGTTTGTTTAGCAGTCAGAATCACTTTTCGTAAGTTATGAATTCCAAAAGTTCAGGTCATACAGTTCATGACTCTTGTGCACATGTGATACTCTTAACGATCAGTCTAAATTCAGATTTATATCAGGTACGTCCTCATATTAGATCTTTTTAATGAGTCCATGTCGTGAGTGCTCTATTCCTCACGCCTCAGTAGGGTATCAAGTTATGCTTAGTACTCCCTTCATGTTCCGGATCTCGATAATCTAATTTTTCAGTGACCTTTTCCCTTAGGTCGAGAAAGTGATGATGAATAGTTGTCTAGATGGGAAAGAGTAAAATTTCTTGTTGATGAAAGATGGTTTTATGCTCATTTAATTTATGGCAGTAATTGTGGAGTAAGATTGAGGCCAAGTATTTGATACATGTCAAGGTTAGAAGAAGTTTTATGTGTTATATTTGGGACAAAAATGTTGTGTTCATCTTTTATGTAAGTCTATAAGTTGAAAGAATTTTGAGATGAAGTTTCGTGTATGGCTTGGTTAGTTGAGGATATTGTATGTGTATCATCTAAATAGTGCAGGGAAGTTGTTATGCATAGAAGTATTAGAGAATATGAGAAAGATGCTTTATGTGTTTGTTTAGAAGTGCATATGTGGGTATGAAGATAGGCTTGAATGTCATGTTTGTATACATACGGATGGATGTTTTGAGTGTTTGTGAATATCTAATACAAAGTTGAAGGTGATTGCTGGAGTGGCAATAAGAATTATTCAGGAGATGAGGAATTGTGAAATGCAGGGTGTACTGAATTCATGATTCAGACTAGTACAACAGTATTATGTGGTGCATCTTGTGATTTTCAGTTAGGCTTGAACATGGTGAGGGGATTTAGTTCAGTTTAGACATTAATAGATAGAAATATCAGTGGCCATGTGAGAAAAATAAGTTGAATCAAATGAGTATGGTATTTAAGGAGAATAGTATAGTTAAGGGATATTCAAGAGGTGTGCTATGCCTGAAAGTAAGAAGTTGTACTGCCTAAGGCCTGGTAATTCTATCCTAGTTTATGATTTATATATCTATATTCCATGTTATAGAGTAGTATCATTGTCGTGATTCCTTAGATGGATTCCTGTCAGAGATTCTTTGTTCCCTAATGCTACTAGGACTTCTTTAGAAAGAGTGTTGAAGAGATACTCCAGTTAAGTATAAGTGTCCAGTATAATTTAGTTTAATAGTCAGGCAGACAAGTTACAGTGGTTTTCCACCTTTTCACCCAGTCCTACTATTCGAAGTCTCAGGAGTATGACCATCCTAAGAGATAACCTATTCCATCCATGTAAGTTGCGAATTCAGTTCAATCAAAGCATCATGTTTCAGATTCAGGGATTTAGTCATGACTAAGTTCATAAGAGTTCAACGCATAATCTCAAATTTTCCCAAGAATTTTACCTCAGATAGTGTAATACCCTAATAGATCTAAGTCCATTTGTCTCATGATTCATACTTGCATAAGTTATCACTTCTCAATTCAATATGTATGATTTGATCATGAACACTTCGTTTGGGTTAGAACAAAAACCGTCATTTCTATGTGTAGAAGATCCAAAAGTCATAAATCCTATGAAAATTTGGTATGTTAATCAATTATGTATTGTGGGAACCTATTTAAGCATGACTTAAGATCATAGAGGTCCACAAACTCAAGGACAAGTTGAAAGCATTCCTATCGTTCGAGTTTGAGTGAGCGTCAAAACTTGGGTCAACTTTAATTGACCATTACTCTTTGTATATAACGAATTAGAGCACCTACTATATATCAAATGAAATTTCATCGGATTAGATTTCCAACGATGCCAATTTTGCAAAAATCCGACACTCGAGCAAAAAGTTATGGCCAGTTTTGTGACTGAGGCAGTAGCATCGCGCGATTTGCGTGCGACGCACGTACCCAATTTCCAGGTGTTGTTTTCGCGTTCTTAAGTGAAAAAGTGGTATTTTCCACCCCCTATTCAGCCATAACACGGGATTAAATCCTTCAAAAACTAAAATAACATTATTTTCTCTCAAAATCACCAAGAACACTCCTTAGGGTATCAACCCAAATATCAATATGTCTCAACATTTAGCCGTGGGTTTTTCTTAATTCTTCAAGATTCGGAATCCCCATTATGAGGGCTACAAGAAGCACCCATCAATCGTACGTATAGCATCCCAAAAGCTAGAGTTCATTCAAAGCTTCTAATTTAAGGTATATGGGGTTTTCCTAAAATCTCATGGGCATAGAAATCATGATTTTAAGAAAAGGATTTTGGATTTATGATTATAAACATGTTTAAGAAGCCTTGATCATATTGTTTTGGTCTTCAGGTTTCTCCCAAATTGATTTGAAATTATATATATATATTTAAGTGTCACGACCCAAACTAAGGCCTGACCATGACGGACATCCTTATCCATCAAGGGCCGGAACATCCTTCTCTATCTGGTAATCATGCACAACATTCATATAAATAAAAAAGATACGGAATCATAATTTTCTAAAGAAACATGGCCGATTCAGAATTCAACATAAGTATGGAAACTGTATATCAACTACATCCAAATATCATCAGACTCAGTTTGTAAAATCTCTACTATATGAAAATCTAATAACTGTCTGAAACTCGGACAAGGCCCCAGTAGACCAAAACAATACTAAGTGACACAATCTAAAAAGATGGGCCTTCTACAATAGAGAAGGCTCACCAACTGAAGATTGAGCCTCATAACCTGAAGGGAGGAGGGGGTCAATACAGATGTACTGGTATGCAAAGCAATCCAAAATAAAGCTTTTATGTAAACAAAATACTGAGAGATTATTTTGTCAAAATATCATGTATGAAATAGTGCCAAAACACATGGGCACATTTTCTGAAAAATCATAAATCATTTTGGGCAATACAGTTCTGATCTTTTTATTAATCCTGAGTTAGGTGGCACTCCCATACAATTTTGATATTCCACGGGCGATATGAAATCCACCATTGACTTGGCGGGGAATCCCCCAACTCGAGTGTGCCTCAAGGGTTGGAGTTTCTAATTCTGATATGCCACATGACACTAGGCCAACGTAATATAATATACCCGGATCGGTAAATCATGGTTTTGGGCAACGGGTTGTCTAAACACATGCCTTCTTTGGGGAACCACCTAAGCTCTCTTTGTGCCTATTTTTATCCTGTTCTAAATCATGCATTTTTCTAGATTCAACATCTGAAAAGTCTGATTTCAAACATGCATTCTATTCTGTTCTGAATTATCATGGAATAATTTAAATTCGTGTCGTCACACCAAGACTTGCAAGTCCTATTTCTGAGACATAATGCATCTGTAACGCTTTGCATTTTGGGCTAGAATAAAAACCATGATTTCGATGTGTTGCTAATCCTGAAGCCATAAAATCCTATGCCAATACGGCATGTTAATTATTGAGTAGAATGTGAATCCTCTCAAGCTTGAATTTAGACCATAGAGGTCCTTCAACTCAAGGACGATTTGAAACTATTTTGGTTGATTAAGTTTTAGTGGACATTGTAAAATGTGTTAGCTTCCACCAACCATAATTCTCTATATTATATTATGAGCAACAAAAGAGAGCATGAATTTGAAATAAATACTATTCATCACTTGTAAATGATGAAGCACCTTGGTTTTTACATGATTATGCATATATGGATGTGATATTGATGACTTTCAAGTCGGGTATGACGATACCCTTCAAAATATGCGATTGATTAATATGAAATTTGAATGCATTGATTTTACATGAAAAAGGTGGATGCTCGAAGAAGGCGTTTAAGACACAAGCGGTTTATCACTGAAGAACGTGTCTGCCGACACGAAATATCGGTATCATGCTTTGTGGTCTTGCGTACCTGATATTATATTATCCCAAATTGGGATTTTGGTTAGGAGTCATGCTTTGTTGTCTTATGCACTACCATATTTGATTTGGGTCGAGATACCATGCTTGGTGGTCTTGTGTGTCTCTCCCTCACTTATACTCTAATCTCAGTGGCAACCGAGGTTCAACAGTTGATGTAAATTATGTAGGGTATTTCACCCAGCTCAGTTGCATTTCATTATATGTTTTATAAAAACTATTGCATTGCAACCATATGTTTTCAAATGATTTGATACGAAATTGCGTTATAATGGCTCTCAACTATATATTGTAAAAATATTATGTTTTGTTTTGATATTTCTACGTTCCAGTACTTTTGTGCTGACTCCCTTCTCTCTCCAACCTCTCAAGTTCAGAGGCCCACGGGTCAAGAGAATCAGTAGAACTTTCAGACAGAGTTGTTGAGATAAGTGGTGAGCCTTCTATTTTTCGGAAGGTCCTATGTCCTGCAGTCCTTTTATCTTATATTCAGTTTTTGGGTCTACTGGGGGCCTTGTTCCAGTTTTCAGATAGACATTGTTTCAGACAATTATTAGAGATTTTCGCAAATAGTTGTTTAAAGGATAATTGATGTTGAGGGAACCTTATCTCCCCGTTATTGTCTCTTTTCATATTTATGACCATGTTTTCAAATTATTGTATTTTTCCGCACTTGTTTGATCATATGAATTAGGTGCACGATTACCAGATAGATGTGGGTGTTTCGGGCCTCAATGGTTCGAAATTCTTGTCACAGCTAGGCCCTGGTTCGGGTCATGAAAGCATCATGCATAATTCTTTCATTAAAACATAGTTCAGACCACCTAAGAATGCAAATAGTATAAGAGATTTCATGTTCCCAAAGCATAAGTCAAAACTTTGCAAGAACTCTTCAAAAATAAGGTGGTCATGTGCTTTTGGAAAAATCCATGCACTCTTTCATTATATGTGTTTTCAACATTTTTTAATACAAACAACTCTCTCTTTTGAATTAAAAATTCATAACCAAATTATTCATAAATCAAGACACTTCGTAACATGCTTTACAAGATGCATTTCAAAAACAATCCATATCATGTGAAACATGGGAACAATCACATCAATAGAGAGATTTTATATGAGTCATGATCTCAATTTGAATATTAACTTGAATCACATACATACATATAAATAAAATTTCAAGTCAATGTGGGGAAGGTCAAAAGACCAAAACAATACCGTCAAGATTTCTAAAACCTGAATGTATTCATAAATCTGAAAACCCCTTTTTTATAATCATTATTTGTATGCCCATGAGATTTTAGGTAAACCCCATGTACCTTAATTCTGGAATATAATAGGTAATTCTTGAAGCTTACGGATGAGGGATTCCAAATCTTCAATCGCTTTTGAAAATCCACGGTTAAATCTTGAGCTATGAGGGTTTTTAGTTTGAAACCCTAATGGAGTTTCTTGAGAGATTTTTATGAAAATAATCTTACTTTGGTGTTCTTGGGATTAAATCCCACGTTAAAGATGACAAGGGGTTGGAAAAGAAACATTTTACCCTTAATGAGATGGAGTAAAAATATAACTGGTGCCCGATTTTATTGGCCACCACAACGCACCACAATCGCGGTGGCTCACTGGAAATTTACAATTGGGAAATTGTCTCACTACGCGATAAGCCACGATCACGGAGTTTTATTAAAATACCATCACCACCAATTTTGAAGGACATCACCTTCTGTTGACGCACATCTTTCTTGATCTATATCAAGATGGGATCTTCACTTTGTTTCTCTTTAACATATGCACAAAGGGAAGACTTAGCTATATCATGAATAACTATTCCCCCATATTCAGAATCCAAGAGTCACACTCCTAGATTTGTAACCGGTGAATATCTTTTACCATTTCTCTCTTCCCTTCTTCAACATAATAAAGACTGCCCATAGACAATCAGTTGAGGGTATCGGCTACCACGTTTGCCTTGCCCGAATGATAGTGCAGGCTTATGTCATAGTCTTTCAAAAGCTCCATCCAACGCCTCTTCCTGAGTTTTAGTTATTTTTACGAGAAAACATACTACAAACTCTTATGGTCAGTTAACAAATGTGAGCCTTTTAGTCCTTTTTCCTGAAAGTGAGCTAACAAACGTGATTAGAAAGTTTTCAGGTATAAATGATGAATATTTCAGCATTTTATGGATAACTTGACGCCAAAGGAGGCTTCACGAAAGAAGGAAAGCAGCGTTTGGATGCCTATGGACTAAAAGTGACGCATGGAAAACTTGTCCCGGGCAAAAACAGCATTTCTCAAGACTTTGGGGATCAGCAGTAATCTATTAGAATTAGAATAATGATGCAGTAATTTATTAGGATTAGGATAAGTACGCAATAGCCTAGTAGGAATAGGATAAGGGTATTATAAATACCCTATTTTTATGCAGCTTTTTAATTATCAACTCATTTATAATACACATTCGAATTCTCATTCATCTTTATACTTCTTCCATCAATTACTTTCAAAACAATTCTCTTCGTCTATTCGAATTCTAAATTTTCATGACAAGAGAAACGCTATTTGCAAGGAATTCACGCCACAAGCACTACCAAACCATACTACACGTTCTATATTTATTTTGGTATAATGATAATGACTATTGTGATTTCCGTCGCACTCATGAATAGCTAAACTTCTCTGTTGGGGTTATGAAAGCTTTATGATCTACTATCTATTGCTATGAGTTTGTGAATTCATGACACGTATGCTGCTTATATCATTATTCTCTTCATCTTAATTTAAATTCTTGTGGTTGCAAACATATAGAATACGCCAGTATAGCATTAACTGGTTCGAAAGAAAAGTTATATGTCTGGAAAAGAGATAATGTCAAGGTAATAGGGCACCAACCCCTGTTAAAATGTTAGTGCCGTAACTGGATTAACCTCTTGGAGAATTTGTACCGCTAGATACGTTTTAAGATCGAAAGAGTTAAAGTGAAATAATCCTTGATGGTCGAAAAACGCCTGGATTTACCATAGAATACAATTCTCTATAAGCACATGCATGTCTGAATTCCGCATAACTCATAGTCAATAGCTACGTACAACTCAGAAGGTGGACATAACCCCAGCTCTTAATTCTCATTGATCAAAACCAACCAAACAATCTGTTTTACTCTTCTATTTTCTGTTCTTACGTTATTATTTTGTTACTCACGTTACAATCCCCCCTTTTTACAAAACTTTCACCAAAAGTCTAATAATCTTTGCTTACTTAGTGACCAAGTATTCTCTGTGGGATTCGACACCCAACCCAGTTGGGTTCTATATTTGACAACGACCGCTTACACTCTTACGAAAGCTGTAGTTTGAGCATTATCAAAAATTGGCGCCGTTACTGGGGAATACGGTTGTCTACTAAGTTTGTGATAATTACTAGGCCCTTTGGTCAAAGATTCTCGTACTTTACTTTTAGTAGTTGTTTTTGTTTTCTGCAGGTTTTTGTTCAGTGCATGCCAAATACTCGAAGTTCGGGACAACCATTATTACCCATAAACCCTGAATCGCAACTTATTGGAAGGATGGATGCACAACGTGACATTCAGGGAAGGGCTGCTCAACAGGAGCAGGCTAGACTAGGTGTGTTGGCCGCTGCCCAAGTACATCAACAGAATATTGATAACCCTGGGCGGGCAACAAATCCTGACGATGAGGACCTAGGTTATGACGAGCTACTAAACCCTAGGCATGATGCTGAGGTGGTGACACCGGCAAACAGAAGAGATCGTCAAGCAAGATTTCGGCCTGAACGCCGAGCCATGCAAATACCATTCGATGACGATGATGATGATCTTGATGGAGCTGGTGCTACAGGAGCCATTATTCCTCCGCCATTGGCGCCCGGAGCTAAGTTCAACATCACGCGCACCATGATTCAGTTATTGCAACTCAAGGGATTATTTGGTGGACTAGCAGGCGATGATCCGAATATGCATCTGATCAACTTTATCTCTACATGCAAGTCATTCGACAATCCAGGTGTTGGATACAATGCTATTCGGCTGCGTTTATTTCCATTGTCTCTATCTGGGGAGGCAACTCTGTGGTTGAACGGGCTGACTCCTGATTCTATTACAAATTGGAGGCAATTGAAAGATTCTTTCATAGAAAGATTCTTTCCGCCATCCAAGAAAGCACAGTTGAGAGATGAGATCAGCAATTTTAGACAGCTTCCAACTGAAGCTCTCCACGAAACATGGGAGAGGTTCAAGAAGAAGCTTATGCGATGCCCAAATCATCATATGACCAATGTCCACTTGATGGAGATATTATACAGAGCTTTGAATTTGGTAACTAAGCCAGTGGTTGATAATGTTGCAGGTAGGTCATTCATGGACCTTACTTTTAATGAAGCAAGTAATATGCTAGATCGTATGACAAAGAAAAGTAGAGCTTGGCATACCAGGGATTCTGAGGTAGCAAGCTCTACTATATCCATTGGCATGACTGCAGAGCAGAGGCGTAGACAAAAGGAGCGTGACCAAGATATGGCTTACATGAAAATGCAAATGGATCTTCTTACCAAACATTTATTATCAGGGAAGACCGAAAAAGTAAAAACAGTTGCATCAAGAAGAAGAGATGAATCCGATTTTGAAGAAGAAGCCAACTACTTGAACAATCAGGAGGGTTTTCGAGGCTATGCCCAAGGAAACCAAGGTCAGAACTATTATGATAATTCAGGATACAAGGATCGTGATCAAGGTAGTTGGAAGAACAAGACTGACAGGAGTGGGTTGTATGTCCCTTCCAAGAAGACGTGATGCCGCTGCATCTGGGTCCAAAAATATGTCCATAGAAGATATGATGGCTAAGCTGTTGAAAGGAGTAGAGGCAACTAGCACGGGAGTAACAGAGGTAATCAATGATTTATCCTCAATGAAGCAATTAGTTGACTCGCATTCCACTTCAATAAAAGAGCTAGAGCAATAATTGAGTCAATTATCTGGGACATTCAACCAAAGAAAGGCTGGAACGCTACCCAGCAACACTGTGCAAAATCCAAGGAATGATGGAACATGCATGGCTATTACTACCAAGAGCGGTAAGGTGTTAGAAAATCCGTCTAAAGGCAAGCAGGTGGTTGATGATATAGCGGATAATGTTATTGATGCAGAATGTGAAGAGGCCAAAGAAACTGAAGAATATGTTCATTACGTCACCCCAAGACGTCTGCAGCCAAAAAAGATTGATAGTTCAAAGCAAGATAAAAATAAAGTGGTAGAGAAAACTATTCCCCTTCCACCACCAACTTTTCCTCAGAGACTGGAGAAAAAGGCTGACGAAACTCCTGAAAAGGGTGATAATCAAAAGCAAGATAAAAAGAAAGTGGTAGAGAAAACAATTCCCCTTCCACCACCAGCTTTTTCGCAGAGCTAAAGAAGAAGGATGATGACACTAGGTTCAGCAAATTCATGACGATGTTGAAGCAGCTGACCATTAATGTTCCTTTGATGGAAGCGCTAGAGAAAATGCCCGGATACGCTAAATTCATGAAAGACCTTTTGACAAAGAAGCGGGCAGTAAGTTATGACTTGGCAGATGAGGTTCATCAATGCAGTGCGATTGCCACGAGATCGTTAGTTCAAAAGAAGGCAGACCCTGGTGCTTTCACTATTCCTTGCACAATTGGATCGTTGGATTTTGCTAAGGCATTGTGCGATTTGGGAGCTAGCATCAATTTGATGCCATTATCTATTTATAGAAATTTGGGGTTGGGAGACCCTACACCAACCAATATGTGACTTGTAATGGCAGATAGGTCGGTAAAACAACCTGTTGGTATCCTACATGATGTGTTGGTGAAGGTTTCCACCTTCATCTTTCCTGCAGACTTTGTGATTTTTGATTGTGAGGTGTATTCTGAAGTTCCCATAATCTTGGGGCGTCCTTTCCTCACAACTGGAAGTATGCTTATTGACATGAGAGATAATGAGCTTTTATTTCGAATGAATGACAAAGTGATTCATTTTGATTTGTGCAAATCGATGAAGCATCCGAGAGATATTGATGTGTTCTCTGTAGCTGATGTTCGTTATGAAGATAAGAAAGCATTATCTGTAGAGAAACAGCTTACTGTTGAGCCATTGTCTGCTGTGCTGCTGAATGTTGAGCATGAGGATGATAAAGATTATAAAGAAACTATGTGTGCTCTAACAGAAATAGGGTCCTATTCTCATACTCCTAAATAGCCGAACCTTGCTCTTAAGAATCAACCGTCACCAATAGCGAAGACTTCTATTGAAGAGCCACCAGTGCTAGAATAGAAAAAGCTCCCCAATTATCTAAGGTATGCATTCTTGGGAAGTGGAAATACACTTCCTGTGAGCGTGGTGGATGATTTAAGTGAACAGCACGTAGAGGCTCTCATCTCTGCTCTGAAGAGATACAAGAGAGCTATGGGTTGGACTATTGATGATATAATTGGTATCCCTCCTAGGATATGTATGCACAAGAGTCATATCAACGAAGATTGCATGCCTACATGTAAGCATCAGAGTCATCTGAATCCATTCAGAAAATGATGCACCATCTATCTCGATGAATTCTAAGTAATCGAGATAGCTATGCCGTGCCGCGACAATAAATCAAGCGCATGATGGGAGGCAACCCATCGTTTTTAATCATTTTTGTTGTTTTTGAGTAAATGTAGGTGCAAGAGGTGTAAAGGAGGAGATTTGTTTCAAATTTTAATTTGGAAGTATTGCATGTCGAAGGTGGTAAGTTAGGAATAAAAAAGCAAAAGGCTATGGGTTAGCCATTGCCTATGAAAATATAGGCAAAGAACAAGGCAAGGCCTATGTAAATCTAGGCCACGAACAAGGTAAGGCCTATGCTATGGCATAAGCTCTCGGATTCTAGAGTTCCATAGCATAGGCGCTGCCTATGCTCAACAATGCCATAGCATAGGCTCCGCCTATGCTCAACAATGCCATAGCATAGGCGCCGCCTATGCCAATGCCTTTTGTCTATGAATCTAGATTGTCATGGCTTAGGCGCCGCCTATGCTCACTTTTGGTCTCCTAATCTGATTCCAAATATGTCAAAACCCGACCCACGCTTTGGGCTATAAATAGAACTTCATCCTTAAGACAAAATCACATTGTTTACTCAATCTAAGCACCGCCTACCCTTCCAAAATCTCTCAAAACTTTTCTTTTTGCTCATCTAACCTTGCAAGATCATATTCCGAATCCATCACCAAGTAAGTTCTTCTTTTATATTACGTAAGTACAATGCTTATAATGATTCGTTAGATCTTGAATTGGTGTTGGTGATTTGAATGTGCTTGGTTTGTTATGATACATCTAATTGAGTGAAAGAATACATGTGGGTGTTCTTGACTTGGTTCCAACTTGTATTTGATTTTGATACACTCTCATACTTTTGCAGAGTTGACATGGTGAAGTTAATTGCAGAATCTTCAAAATTGAATGCTTGAATGTTTGAATGACCCATTCATCGAGATAAAGATCATGATTGCATACAAGCATGAGATGTTGTGATACCATAAACTTGATTCAATCTCTACATGGTCGTCTTGTTCCAAAAATGCATTAATACAAATCATAAAGGATGATCAAGATTACATGACATAGAGCTGAAAAGAATAGTTAAAGACAATATGCAAGAATGACTATGCTGAACATATTATTGGACATATCGCCTATATGTATGTCGATGAAGTCTGAGTAATCGACATCACTCACTTAATTAGTTTGTACGAATAAATTAAGTGTGGGGTGGTGCAACTATAGTTTGTTTGTCGATTATATCTTCCGAGATGAGCTAATATGAATCTCAGGTAGAATGGCACCAAAAGGACGACAAGAAAAACCAAAAGTATCCACCTCATAGAAAGGTAAGAAAAGAGGAAGAAAAGAGCAAGCTGAATCCTCCGTGCTGCAAATACCTCGACACACTCTTGGAATCAAGTGGGGTACATTTTGAGGAACTTCTGAGGATGACGACTCTGATGATGATTCCGATGCAGGGGGTATGACCCCAGACATAGAGGAGGAGTCCGACTAACCAGGTTCTTCTTATTTATTATCCACTAAGGGCATTGTGTCCCGTCTAAGTATGGGATGTTGGTATTCGTATGCTATACTTCTTTATCTACATTTGCTTATTTATGTTTGTTTGATTTGTTTTAGTAGTTAAATTTTTTTTTTCAACTTTGCATAAAATTGTTCTGAGGGGCAGCTTGGTATTATAACAAGAGTTTGTGCTAAAATCATTACTATTGTGATGTTTAGGTTCTAATTGTAACTCACTATGTGATAATTGTGTGGTTCAGTTCCTTCATCTGTTGGGTCAAGAGTCTATACTACTCCCAATAAGGTCGACCATGTGCCTTGTGTGTGCGAGGATATAGTATATTCTGTGTTTGTGACTGATGCTAGAACTTGCCTGGTGTGTGTGAAGCGAAATAAAGAGTGTGAGTTTAGGAGATGATTTAGGCATTTCTTTGGCAACCTGTAATTGTTTACCTTCGCTTTACGTACCCGTGGACATTATCCTAGTCAACCCTTTTGAGCCTGTAGCCTAATTTCTTTGACAGCCTCATATGTAAGCCTAATCCATTTTTTTCAAGGCCATAATTTGATCCAAATTCCTAAGTGCTTTAAAGTGTAAAGTCATGTGAAAAAATAAGAGAAAATTGGATGAGTATGATGCCTTACAGTTTATTGGTGCTTGAATTTATTATGAAAAAGAGGGTCTATCATAAGAGGTGTGCTATACAGAAAAAAAAAGAAAAAGAAATAGAAAACTAAAAAGATAAATTGTGTTTATGATTGAATAAAAAGATAGTTATCTTTGAATGGCAAAATAGGTGAAAAGGGGTGAGAGATGGAAGAAAGGTAGCAAGGTTGATTAAAAGGGAGTGTTAGTGATGGATTAAAGCGCTTAGGAACATAGTCACTATTTCTGGCCAAAATAGTCCTACCCATCCCTTAGCCTACATTACAACCTGTAAAGACCTATTTGATCCTAAGCTTAGCATTCTGATATTAGTAGAGCATTACACTAAGGGCAAGCCTATGCTCATCAGTTGCAACATATGAATTCTTTGTGAGAGTGAGAGCAAGGATAATCTTATACCCATGTTCGAAATATATACAATACTTGTGAGTGATTATGGGTGATACCTTATGTGAGACACACATGGTTGATGAGTTTTGGGTAGTTGTGTATGATTCTTTGTGCCTTAACTTTTGGGTAGGAATTAACCATCATCACGAGTCTATGTTGGAGGTTGAATTGTTTCTAGTAGTGATCAGAAAACTACTCTTTGTAATAAGTGTCATGCCTGTCTTGATGAATATTTTGTGTTGTTACTGTGAAACCCTAAGTAGATGTTTATATGGACATGATATTTTGTTCGAGCAAGAACAAAGCTTTAAGTGTGGGGTGTTGATGATAGGCGTATTTACACGCCCAAAGTACTATAATGTACCCATATTTTACCTAAGTTTTGAGGACAAAATATATAATTCATGCACTTTTAGTCCTTTTTCCTGAAAGTGAGCTAACAAACGTGATTAGCAAGTTTTCAGGTATCAATGATGAAGATTTCAGCATTTTATGGATAACTTGACGCCAAAGGAAGCTTCACGAAAGAAGGAAAGCAGCATTTGGACGCCTATGGACTAAAAGTGACGCATGGAAAACCTGTCCCGGGCAAAAATAGCATTTCTCAAGACTTTGGGGATCAGCAGTAACCTATTAGGATTAGGATAATGATGCAGTAATTTATTAGGATTAGGATAAGTACGCAATAGCCTAGTAGGAATAGGATATGGGTATTGTAAATACCCTATTTTTCTACAGCTTTTTAATTATCAACTCATTCATAATACACATTCGAATTCTCATTCATCTTTATAATCCTACCATCAATTACTTTCAAAACAATTCTCTTCATCTATTCGAATTCTAAATTTTCACGACAAGAGAAACGCTATTTGCAAGGAATTCACGCCACAAGCACTACCAAACCATACTACACGTTCTATCATTATTTTGGTATAATGATAATGACTATTGTGATTTCAGTCGCACTCATGAATAGCTAAACTTCTCAGTTGCGGTTATGGAAGCCTTATGAGCTACTATCTATTACTATGAGTTTGTGAATTCGTGACACGTATGCTGCTTATATCATTATTCTCTTCGTCTTAATTTAAATTCTTGTGGTTGTAAACATATAGAATATGCCAGTATAGCATTAACTGGTTCGAAAGAAAAGTTATATGTCTGGAAAAGAGATAATGTCAAGGTAATAGGGCACCTACCCCTGTTAAAAAAGTTAGTGCCGTAACTGGATTAACCTCTTGGAGAATTTGAACCATTAGATACACTTTAAGCTCGAAAGATTTAAAGTGAAATAATCCTTGATGGTCGAAAAACGCCTGGATTTACCATAGAATACAATTCTCTATAAGCACATGCATGTCTGAATTCTGCATAACTCATAGTCAGTAGCTACGTACAACTCAGAAGGTGGACATAACCCCAGCTCTCAATTCTCATTGATCAAAACCAACCAAACAATCTGTTTTACTCTTCTATTTTCTGTTCTTACGTTATTATTTTGTTACTCACGCTACAATCCCCCCTTTTTACGAAACTTTCACCAAAAGTCTAATAATCTTTGCTTACTTAGTGACCAAGTATTCACTGTGGGATTCGACAACCAACCCAGTTGTGGTCTATATTTGACAACGACCGCTTACACTCTTACGAGAGCTGTAGTTTGAGCGTTATCAGTGGGGTAGTTCCACTCATGCGCCTTTAAATACCTAGATACATAAGCCACTACATTATCGTGCTGCATAAGTACATACCCAAGACCCACATAGGACGCATCACAATACACAACAAAACTCTATATGCCTTCCGGAAGAGTCAAAATAGGAGCAATAGTCAACTTGTTTTTCAAATTTTCAAAACTATTCTCACAAGAGTCAGACCACATAAACTTCACCTTTTTCTAAGTTAACTTAGTAACTGATGCATCTATGGAAGAGAAACTCACTACGAACCTTCTGTAATAACCCGCCAAACCTAAGAAACTCTAAATGTCGGTTGGAGTCGTGGGTCTGGGCCATTTTCTCACTGTATCAACCTTTTGGGGATCAACTCAAATCCCCTCACTAGACACAATATGCCCCAAGAAAGCAATAGCATTCAGCCAAAATTCACACTGGAAGAATTTCGCATACAACTTATGATCTTTGAGAGTCTGAATAATAATTCAGAAGTGATTGGCAAGGTCCTCCTCACTTTTAGAGTAAATTAAGATATCATCAATAAAACTATGACAAATAGGTCTAGGAACTGATGGAACACCCTATTCATTAGGTCCATGAAAGATGTAGGAGCAGTAGTCAACCCGAAGGACATGACTAAGAATTCATAATGACCATATCTAGTTCGGAAAGCTGTCTTGGGAATGTCTGACTCCTTAAATTTTAACTGATGATATCCCAAACGAAGTTCTATCTTAGAAAAACACTTATCACCTTGAAGTTTGTTAAAGAGGTCATCAATCCTGGGAAGAGGGTATTTATTTGTAACGGTGACCTTATTTAGCTTATGGTAATCAATGCACATACGCAGGGAACCATCTTTCTTTGGAACGAAGAGTACAAGTGCACCCCAGGGAGACACACTGGGGTGGATAAAACCCTAATCTAGTAGATCTACTGGCTATTATTTCAACTCTTTTTGCTCTGCAGAAGCCATCCAATATGATAGAATAGAAATAGGACGGGCATCTGGAAATAAATCTATACCAAAATCTATCTCCTTGTCAGGTGGTATTCCTAGGAGATCATCTGGAAAAACTTCTTGGAATTCATTTACTACTGGGACAGACTGAAAAGGAACAGTTTTGACATTAGAATCCCTAACCCAAATAAGATAGTAAGAGCAACCCTTGGAAATGAGTTTACGGGCTCCAAGATAAGATATGAAGTGCCTTCTAGGTTCTATAGAGTGCCCCACCCACTCTAATGCTGGCTCAGTCAGAAAAGAAAAGGTAATCTTCCAGGTTCTACAGTTTAGTGTGACATAACATGGATAGAGCCATTCCATCCCTAGGATAGCATCAAAAGAAACCATATCATGTTCTATGAGGTCTGCCCCAGTATCCTTACCAAGAATAGACATAACAAAATTTTTGTATACCCTTCTATCCACAATAGAATCCCCCACCAGAGTGGAAATAGAGAAAGGTTCAGCAATCACATCGGGATCAAACCCAAATCTAACAGCCACATATGGGGTCACATAAGATAAAGTAGATTCGGGATCAAGCAACACATATATATCACAGGAAAAGAGTTGTAACGTACCGGTTACTAAGTCTGGAGATGTTTCTGCCTCCAGTCAATTGGTCAAAGTATATAACCAGTTGCGACAGCTCGCGGTAGCTGATGTGCTTCCTTTTCGAAGTGGTGGTGGTGCAAAAGACTTTGCCTGGGATGTGGCACCCCCAACACTCTTTTTAGTCGAAGGGCAATCCCTTTGAAAGTGACCCGTCTGACCACAAGAATAACACAAAAATGTGCCTAGATGGCATCTTCCCAGATGATTCCTACCACAAGTCTCGCACCGTGGAAAAGTATGATGCTACTGAGCCACACTACCCTGCGATTGAGTATCCTGATCTCTGGGTCCATGATTTGTATGAAAACTCTGGGATCGACTATCAACTGGGGGTCTGGGCACTGGGGCGCTAGCTGCAGACTACGCCTTGCCCTAATACTTCTTATTTTTTCATTTGGTACCCCAATTACAACCTTTCTACTGACTAGGGTTCTGATTCGCTGATCTAGCTCTCTTTGTCTGCCTGTCCTTCTCACTGGACTCAACTATTTTCTTCTTCTTCTCCTTAACCTAATGCATGTTGACTGTCATCCTATCAAAGTACAATTCCCTATTTATCATCACCCCTTGACATTCAAGCACCAGATCGTCTGAAAGGCCGAAAGCAAACTTTTTTATTCGGGCCCTCATACTACTCATTATCTCAGGAAAAATAATGGGGCAACTAATTGAACTTAAAGTATACTTCTGAACACTCATCTTACCCTTCTTAAGGTTCATAAAATCTTCCGCTTTGGATTCCCTCAACTCTAGTGGAAAGAACTGGTCAAGAAAATCTTCCACAAATTGGTCCCATACTGTGGGCTCAACACTGTCACCCTTCACCTCTTCCCACTTATTATACCATTAGTTTGCTACATTCTTTAGTTGGTAAGTTGCTAGCTCAACACCTTCCACTTGATCCATATGCATTACTCTGAAAATCTTCTCTATTTCATATATGAACTCTTATGGATCCTCTTCTACTGTACTGCCAGTAAACTTGGGCGGATTCATTCTCATGAACTGACCCACCCTAGTAGCTTTAGATGTAAAAGCTGATGACTCAATATCTTTTGATCGTTGGGCCTGACTAGCCACCAACTGTGTCATCATATGAACAGATTGTCTGAATTCTGCATTTGAAATATCCCTCTAAGTATCGGGGGACGGTTAACATTGGTCTGTGGATCCCTAGGTGGACTGGCCAGGACTGGAGGGACTCCTGAAGTGGGGATAGGTTCTAGAGTGTAAGCTCTTTTTTGTGTCCTCATCCTATGAGTGGGACGAACTTCATCATCCGGAGTATCTTGTTTGTTGGAACCACGAGGAGGCATAACTATTTTCTGAAATACAATAGATCACTAATTAGGGGACAATTTCTGATTCAAACTCTGAGGCACAAACTAAAGCACAAAGAGGGGAAACATTTCCTAAATGCCTATTAGCCTCCTTCTTATAAGTGTGGCACACTACAAACCCATAAACAAGACTCTACCCAACGCGATTTCATAGACACCCTGGGACCATGAATCGTGCTTTGATGTTAAGTTTGTCAAGACCCAAACTAGGGCCTGGCCGTGAAGGACATCCCGATATATGATGATAGGCGTATTTACACGCCTAAAGTGCTATAATTGATGATAGGCGATATTACGCGCCTATATCAATATATTTTGCCCATATTTTAGCCTAGTTTTGAGAACAAATTATATATTTCATGCACTTTTAGTCCTTTTTCCTGTAAATGAGCTAACGAACATGATTAGTAAAGTTTCAGGTATAAATGATGCAAAATTCAGCATTTTATGGCTTACTTGACGCAAAATAAAGCTCACGAAGAAAGGAAAAGGAGTGTACACGCCTAAGGACCAAAACTGCTGCATGGAAAATCTATCCCGGGCTAAAACAGCATTTCTGAAGACGTTGGGGACTTACAGACACATAGCTGGATTTGGACAATGATACATTAACCTAGTACAATTGGGTTATGTATTTCATTATTTTATTTGGATTATGATAATATTACCTTAACCTAGTACATTTGGGTTAAGTATTCCATTAGCCTATTAGGACTTGGTTATTTATTTCATTAGCTTAGTAGGAGTAGGATATGGGTATTATAAATACCCTATCATGCTAGAGATTTTTATTCATTCTTAACTTAACAATTCATTCACCATTAATCTTACAATCATCTTACACTCCTTAATTCATCTTCTAATCTTTCCATTAATTCTTCTTCTACTCTTCTATCCTTAAATTCCACAACAAGAGAATCGTTACCAAGCCAAGGAGACACGCCACACGCCTATCACTTGTTCTACACGCCATTACTTAATATCGTGATATAATAACAATGTCAATCGTGATCTCCTTCACATTCATGGGTAACTAAACTTCTCTGTTGGGGTTATGGAAGCCGGATGAGTTACTATCTATTGCTGTGAGTTTGTGAGTTTGTGACACGTATATTGCTTGTATCATTATTATCTTCATCTTAATCTACATTCTTTGCGGTTGCAAATGCAAGAATACGCCAGTCTAACATTTAACTTGTTCGAGAGAAAGGTTATTTGTCTGGAAAAGAGATAGTGTCAAGGTAGTAGGACACCCTTTCCTATTAAAAAGCTAGTGTCGTAACTGGACTAACCTCTTGGAGAATTCGTACCGTTAGACACGCTTTAAGCTCGAATGAGTTAAAGTGAAATAGTCCATGTTAAGGTCGAGAGACGCTTGGATTTACCATCGACTACAATTCTCTATAAGCAATTGCATGTCAGAATTCTACACACTCATAGCCAATAGAGACATATCCCTCAAAAGGTGGACATAACCCCAACGCTTCAATTCTCATTGTTTACAACTCACGTAACAATCTCTCTCTCTTTACTTTATTATTTTCATCTTTTTTTACGTTACTTGCACAACAAGAATTCCCCCTTCTTACGAGACTTGCACCAAAAGTTTAGTAATTTTACTTGTTGGCCAAGCTATTCCCTGTGGGATCGACACCACACCCAGGTTGGGTTCTATATTTGCTAACGACCACTTTACACTCCTACGAGAGCTGTAGATTGAGCGTTATCAAAAATTGGCGTCGTTGCCGGGGAATACGAGTGTCAATCAAGTTTGTGATAATTACTAGACCCTTTGATCAAAGATTCTCGTACTTTTACGTTTAGTTTTTGTTTTCGTTTACTGCAGGTTTTTACTTTAGTGCATGCCCCATACTAGAAGTTCTGGTCAACCGTTATTACCAATCAATCCAGAACCACAACGAATTAGAAGAATAGAAGCACAAGCTGAAATCGACAGGATAGCTGCTCAACATGAGCAAGCAAGATTAGCCGCCCATGCTGCTGCTCAAGTCCAACAATAAAATATTGATAATCCTGGGCGAGCAACAAACCCTAACGATGAGGATTTAGGTGACGACGAGTTAATACAACCAAAGCATGTCGCTGAAACTGCAACACCTGCCAACAGAAGAGGTCGACAAGCTCGGTATAGGTATGATCGCCAACCTTTGCAACCAGCTTTCGACGATGATGATGATGATCTTGATGGTGCCGAAGCCACTGGAGCTATAATTCCACCACCATTAGCGCCCGGAGCCAAGTTCAACATCACTAGCACCATGATTCAGTTATTGCAACTCAAGGGATTATTTGGTGGACTAGCAGGCGATGATCCGAATATGCATCTCATCAACTTTATTTCTACATGCAAGTCTTTTGACAATCCTTGTGTTGGTCAGAATGCTATTCGATTACGTCTATTTCCATTGTCTCTGTCTGGGGAGGCAATACTATGGTTGAATGGGCTGACTCCTGATTCAATTACAAATTGGAGGCAATTGAGAGACGCTTTCCTAGAAAGATTCTTTCCGCCATCAAAAAGGGCACAATTGAGAGATGAAATCAGCAACTTTCGTCAGCTTCCCACTGACGCTCTTCATGAAACATGGGACAGGTTCAAGACAAAGCTAGCGAGATGCCCAAACCATCATATGACTAATGTTCACCTCATGGAGATATTGTATAGAGCCTTGAATTCAATAACTAAACCAGTGGTGGACAACGCAGTTGGAGGATCTTTCATTGACCTCACCTTTGGTCAAGCAAGTAATATGCTAGATCGCATGACGAAACAAAGTAGAGCTTGGCATACCAGGGATTCTGAGGTAGCAAGCCCCACTTTATCTATTGGCATGACTGCAGACCAAAGAAGAAGAGAAGAAGAACGTGATCAAGACATGGCGCACATGAAAACACAAGTGGATCTTCTGACAAAATATTTATTATCAGGGAAGACCGAAAAAGTGAAAGCTAAGGCGCTAAAAGGAAGAGACGAATCTGATTCTGAAGAGGAGGCCAACTACTTGAACAATCAGGGGGGTTTTCGTGGGAATGCCCAAGGAAACAAAAGTCGGAACTATTATGATAAATCTGGAAGCAAAGACCAAGGTAGTTGGAAGAAAAACAATGAAAAGAGTGGTTTGTACGTTCCCCCTGGTAGACGTGATACCACCACATCTAATTCTAGAAGTATGGAAGACATGATGGCTAAGCTATTGAAAGGAGTTGAAGCAACGAGCGCGAGAGTTACGGAGGTAATTAATGATTTGTCCTCCATGAAGCAATTAGTTGATTCTCATTCCACTACTATCAAGCAAATAGAGCAGCAATTGAGCCAACTTTCAGCAGCATTCAACCAAAAAAAAGGCTGGCACCTTACCTAGCGATACGGTGCAAAACCCAAGGAATGATGGGTCATGCATGGCCATCACTACCAGAAGTGGTAAGGTTCTGGAAAATTCAGCAAAAGGCAAGCAAGTGGTTGACGAAATTGTGGACATGGACGTTACACCTAGTGACGTTACAAAAGGAGATGATGCCACAACAACTACTTCCAACGTCAAGGACGTTACACCTAGTGATGTGCAGCCTAAAAAAATAGAAAAACGGAAGCAAGAGGAGAAGAAAACCACGGAGATAACACTTCCATACCCACCACCACCTTTTCCCCAAAGATTGAAAAAGGTGGCGGATGACACTAAGTTCAGCAAATTTATGACTATGTTGAAGCAGCTGACCATCAATGTTCCATTAGTGGAGGCACTTGAACAAATGCCTGGGTATGCGAAGTTTATGAAATATCTTTTGACAAAGAAGAGGGCAGCAAGTTATGAGCTGAAAGACGATGTGCATCATTGTAGTGCAATTGCTACCCGATCGATAGTTCAGAAGAAGGCCGACCCCGGAGCTTTCACTATTCCTTACACTGTCGTATGTTTGAACTTTGCCAAAGCATTATGTGACTTAGGAGCCAGCATCAACTTGATGCCATTATCGATCTACAAGAAGTTGGGGTTAGGAGATCCTACACCAACCAATATGAGGCTTGTCATGGCGGATAGGTCGGTAAAATGACCTGTTGGTATTTTATGTGATGTCTTGGTAAAGGTTTCTTCATTTATCATCCCAGAAGACTTTGTCATCTTGGATTTTGAAGCAGATTCTGAGGTTCCCATAATCTTGGGGCGCCCTTTCCTTGCTACAGGAAGTGTGCTCATTGATTTGAGAGCTAATGAACTTTCATTTCGAATAAATGACGAAGTGGTTCGTTTTGATGTTTGCAAATCAATGAAGCAACCCAAAGATCTGAGTGTATTTTCTGTGGCTGATGTTGTCCTTGATGATGAGAAAGAACAAATTGAAGAAGAGCAAATTCTTGATGATCCTTTGGAGGTCTTGCTCATGAAAGGAGAGAATGAGGATGCTGAAATTTCTGAAGAAGTTATTTGTGCTCTATCGGGATTAGGGACATATTGCTATACTCCCAAGAAGCTGGATCTTGATCTCAAGAATCGACCCACACCACCAGCTAAGCCATCTATTGAAGAACCACCCACGTTAGAATTAAAGGAGCTGCCAAGTCATTTAAAGTACGCATTCTTAGGAAGCGGAAATACTCTTCCAGTCATAGTGGCAGCCGATTTGGGTGAGCAACAAGTTGCAGTTCTTATTGCTATCTTACGCAAGTATATTAGAGCTATTGCATGGACCACTGCGGATATTATTGGTATTCCACCTAGGATTTGCACACATAAAATTCAGCTTCAAGAAAAGTGCACACCCACCATTGAACACCAAAGGCGTTTAAACCCACCTATGCAAGAAGTAGTGAAGAAGGAGATTATTAAATGGTTAGACACAGGAGTTGTATATCCTATTTCTGATAGTACATGGGTAAGTCCTGTACAATGTGTTCCCAAGAAAGGAGGTATGATGGTGGTCGCAAATGCGAAGAATGAACTTATTCTACTCAGGCCCGTCACTGGATGGAGAGTATGCATGGACTACCGCAAGCTGAAATCTTGGACGCTTAAAGATCACTTCCCAATGCCATTTATGGACCAAATGCTAGATCGATTAGCAGGGAAAGGATGGTTTTGCTTCTTGGATGGTTATTCAGGCTATAATCAGATTTGTATTGCACCCAAAGACCAAGAGAAGACAACGTTTACATGCCCATATGGTACGTTTGCCTTCAAACGTATGCCATTCGGGTTATGTAACGCACCAGCCACCTTTTAAAGTTGTATGATATCTATTTTCTCTGATATGGTTGAAAACACATTGGAGGCATTTATGGAAGACTTTTCAGTTGTTGGTGAGTCTTTTGAAGCATGTTTGGCAAACTTGAGCATGGCATTACAAAGATGTGTAGAGTTCAACCTTGTGCTTAATTGGGAGAAGTGCCACTTCATGGTAAAAGAAGGAATCGTTCTTGGGCACAAGATCTCTGAAAGAGGAATAGAGGTTGATAGCACAAAAATAGAGGTAATTGAGAAGCTACCGCCTCCAATTTCGGTGAAGGGAGTTCGTAGTTTTCTTGGCCATGCTGGGTTCTATCGTAGATTCATCAAAGACTTTTCCAAAATTTCTAGTCCATTGTGCAAACTACTGGAGAAAGATGCGAAGTTTGACTTTAATGAAGATTGCTTAAAGGCATTTGAATGCCTTAAAGGAAAACTCATTGAAGCCCCCATCATGGTAGCACCAGATTGGATTCTCCCATTTGAAGTCATGTGTGATGCTAGTGGTGTAGTCGTTGGTGCTATTCTTGGACAAAGAAAGGAGAAATTATTTAATACTATCTACTATGCGAGTAAGGTCTTAAATGAAGCCCAAAGGAACTACACTGTTACTGAACAAGAGCTCCTAGCGGTTGTGTATGCGTTTGAGAAGTTTCGTGCCTATCTATTGGGTACTAAGGTGATCGTTCATACAGACCATGCATCTCTTAGGTATCTAATGACGAATAAGGATGCAAAACCAAGGTTGATTCGATGGGTGTTGCTGCTGCAAGAGTTCGATTTTGAGGTCAAAGATAGAAGAGGTTGCGAGAACCAAGTGGCCGATCACCTATCTAAACTTGAGAATGAACATGTGGCACAACTTGAAATTCAGATTGATGATGCATTCCATGACGAGAAGATATCTGCAACAACAATGGAGAAATTACCATGGTATGCTGATTTTGCAAATTTCGTGGTGAGTAATGTGCTACCTGCCAATTTATCTTACCATTAAAGGAGGAATTTTATGCATGACGTTCAGCACTACTATTGGGATGATCCTTATTTGTTTCGAAGATGCACGGATGGTATCATTCGACGATGTATATCCCATGATGAAGTGCCCACTATATTAGAAGCATGCCACACTTCACAAGTTGGAGGACATCATGCAGGCAATCGAACGGCAAGAAAAGTTTTGCAAAGTGGTTATTATTGGCCTTCGATATTCAGAGATGCATACGACTATGTTAGAAGGTTTGACCAATGCCAACGTTAAGGTGCTATTTCAAAACACCATGAAATTCCCATGTCCAAAATTCTGGAAGTATAACTCTTTGATGTGTGGGGTATTGATTTCATGGGTCCATTCATGAATTCGTTTGGAATGAAATACATCTTGGTTGTGGTGTATTATGTTTCAAAATGGGTTGAAGATGTAGCATTGGCCGACAATGAAGGAAAGCGTATTGTAGCGTTCTTAAAGAAGAATATCTTCTCTCGCTTTGGAGTACCACGTACTATCATAAGTGATGGAGGATCTCACTTTTGCAACAAGCTATTCAAATCTGTATTGGCCAAGTATGGTGTCAAGCAACACAAGGTAGCTACGCCCTATCATCCACAAACTAGTTGACAAGTAGAGGTTTCCAATCGAGAGATCAAGCAAATCCTTGCCAAGACGGTTAATGCAAATAGGAAGGATTGGTCTCGAAAGCTAGATGATGCACTATGGGCGTATAGGACTGCATTCAAAACACCCATTGGTATGTCACCTTATCAACTAGTTTATGGGAAGGCTTGTCATCTACCTATTGAGCTCGAGCACAAGGCATTGTGGGCATTAAAGCAATTGAACTTGAATTGGGATGATGTGAAGAATCTGAGGTTGGAGCAGCTGAACGAACTAGATGAATTCCGTCTTCATGCTTATGAAAGATCAGATTTATACAAGGAGCGGATGAAGAAGTATCATGATCAGCGGATTATTCGACGAAACTTCCAAAAGGGTGATATGGTACTACTCTTTAACTCCAGATTTAAGCTCTTCCCAGGTAAGTTAAAATCGAAGTGGTCTGGTCCATTTAAAGTCATCCACGTCTACTCGTCTGGAGTAGTCGAATTGGAAGGCAATAAGGGTGTTGCCATCAAAGTGAATGGCCAACGTGTTAAGCCTTATATCGGTCCTCTTGAATCGATGAACAACATGTCCATCACTTATCTCGACGAAGTCTAAGTACTCGAGATTATTACGTCTAGCCACGACAATAAATAAGGCGCTAGATGGGAGGCAACCCATCGTTTTATCGTTTTATCGTTTATCGTTTTTCCTTTCATTCTAGTACTTGTTTTGTTTTGATAAATGAGAAAATCCAAAAATAAGAGTCGTGCCACGACCAAAACTAAGGCGCTTGGTGGGAGGCAACCCATCGTACTAATCATTTTCATTTGTTTTGAGCAAATATAGGTGCAAGAAGTATTCAACGAGGAGATTGATTTCAATTGACGATTTGGACGCATTGTATGGTAAAGTTTGTAAGTTAGGAATGGTGATGCACAAGGCTATGGATTGAGCATTTCTCACACCAAAATAGGCTTCGAGGAAGGCTAGGCCTTGGTAAAACTAGGCCACGAACGATGCACAACCTATCCTATAACCTAAGGTCTCGGAATCTAGTGTGCTATACACTATGCGCCGCCTATTCCTAAGTGTGCTTTTGACTATGCGCCACCTATGCTATGGCATTTGGTCTCAGTATCTCATATGCCATAGACTATGCGGCGCATATGTCTACAAATGCCATAGACTATGCGCCGCATATGTCATGTCTATGCCAAGCATTATGCGCCGCATATGTGGGATTTTTGTCTCCAAAACCGATTGTAAATGGGTCATAACCCGACCCATTCTCTTCCTATATAAAGGGTACTTAGTTTTACAACACAACCACACTAAAAATTGACCTAAGGGCGCCGCTTATACATCCAAATCCTCTCCAAATTTTCTTCTTTTGCTCTTCCAATTCACAAAACCATCTCCACAAGCTTCAAGCAAGTAAGTAATCTCTTATTCTTCATTTATTTATCGTAAGTACTACGTTGCTATGTTGATTATGAATTTCTAAATCGTATAAGATTGTTGGTGATGTTTATGTGTTTGGATAGTTGATACAAAATCATGTGAGTAAACATATACGTTGGAAAATCTTGACTTGTTTCTGACTTGAATTTGGCTCCAATAGCTTTGTTATGGTATTTGCCGAATTATTATGGCTATGAACATGACTTAAGGTTGTTGTTTGGATACTTACATGTTAGACTATCCAGGCCGTCGGGATAAGACTTATAGGGCCTACCGACTTAGGAGGTTGTGATTGTTGTAAGAATAACGATTCCATGTGGTAACCCCTATGTAGTAGTGTTGCTATATCTACCATGAAAGTAGTCCAATAGCTACAAGTAAGTGATGCATTGCTGATTTTCTTGTCGGAATACAATCCTAAAACGTATGTCGACGAAATCTGAGTAAATCGACTACTTTCACCTCACTGATTTGTGTTAACAAAACTAAGTGTGGGATGGTACCCCTATTACTTGCTTATAGATTGTATAAAGTGAGATTGTGCTGCAACTAACACTAATTCTAATCTAAGGTACAATGGCACCTAAAGCAAAGCAAGGCAAAGAGAAGGCTACCACGTCCCAAAGGGGCAAGAAGAGAGGTCGAAAGGACCAAGGAGAATCATCCTCAGCACAACTACCCCGCAGAATGTTTGGAATAAAATGGGTTCTTGAGGAAGAAGCCAAAGCATGGTACAGCAGCAACAAAGAAAGAAAATATGTGCACGTCGACTTGATCAACAAGGAGACCTTATCAAAGAAGGATCCGCGTATGTTGGCAAAAATAATGGCTTTGAAGCTGGATTTCATCTTCCGCGACATGGAGGAGTGTAATCTTGATCTGACAAGAGAATTTTATGCCAACTGGTCGCGAACACAACGGGCAATGAAGTCAAAATTCGGGGCCAAGTGTTACAGCTCACCGCGGATTGGATCAACTCTTTTCTTGGCTTACCTTCGGTCGACACAGCACCATTCAAAGAGCTGTACAACAGACCTCCTTATAGAGCAATACGACACACGCTTTGTGGAAGCAGATCGATGGCAAGGTGGGGCACACATAAAGAAACAGGCCGACACAACACCTTCCCCTATGCTCCACTGAATAGGGAAGCCAGAATCAGGATGCGCATTGTCAACTCATGCCTTATTGATAACGCTCAATCTACAGCTCTCGTAGGAGTGTAAAGCGGTCGTTTGCAAATATAGAACCCAACCTGGGTTAGGTGTCGATCCCACAGGGAATAGCTTGGCCAACAGGTAAGTAAAATTACTAAACTTTTGGTGCAAGTCTCGTAAGAGGGGGAATTCTTCTTGTGCAAGTAATGTAAACAAAAGCTGAAATTAATAAAGTAAAAAGAGAGATTGTTACGTAGATTGTAAACAATGGGAATTGAAGCGTTGGGGTTATGTCCACCTTTTGAGTGATACGTCTCTATTGGCTATGAGTGTGTAGAATTCTGACATGCAATTGCTTATAGATAGTTGTAGTCGATGGTAAATCCAAGCGTCTCTCGACCTTAACAAGGACTATTACACTTTAACTCTCTCGAGCTTAAAGCGTGTCTAACGGTACGAATTCTCCAAGAGGTTAGTCCAGTTACGGCACTAGCTTTTTAATAGGAAAGGGTGTCCTACTACCTTGACACTATCTCTTTTCCAGACAAATAACCTTTCTCTCGAACAAGTTAAATGTTAGACTTGCGTATTCTTGCATTTGCAACCGCAAAGAATGTAGATTAAGATGAAGAGAATAATGATATAAGCAATATACGTGTCACAAACTCACAAACTCACAGCAATAGATAGTATCTCATTCGGCTTCCATAACCCCAACAGAGAGGTTTAGTTACCCATGAATGCGAAGGAGATCACGATTGACATTGTTATTATGTCACGATATTGAGTAATGGCATGTAGATCAAGTGATATGCGTGTGGCGTGTTTCCTTGGCTTGGTAACGATTCTCTTGTTATGGAATTTAAGGATAGAAGAGTGGAAGAAGAATTAATGGAAAGATTAGAAGATGAATTGAAGAGTGTAAGATGATTGTAAGATTAATTGTGAATGAATTGTTAAGTTAAGAATGAATAAAAATCTCTAGCATGATAGGGTATTTATAATACCCATATCCTACTCCTACTAAGCTAATGAAATAAATAACCAAGTCCTAATAGGCTAATGGAATACTTAACCCAAATGTACTAGGTTAAGGTAATATTATCATAATCCAAATAAAGTAATGAAATACATAACCCAATTGTACTAGGTTAATGTATCATTGTCTAAATCCAGCTATGTGTCTGTAAGTCCCCAAAGTCTTCAGAAATGTTGTTTTAGCCCGGGACAGATTTTCCATGCAGCAGTTTTGGTCCTTAGGCGTGTACACTCCTTTTCCTTTCTTCGTGAGCTTTCTTTTGCGTCAAGTAAGCCATAAAATGCTGAATGTTGCATAATTTATACCTGAAACTTTACTAATCATGTTCGTTAGCTCATTTATAAGAAAAAGGACTAAAAGTGCATGAATTATATAATTTGTTCTAAAAACTAGGCTAAAATATGGGCAAAATATATTGATATAGGCGTGTAAATCCGCCTATCATCAACACCCCACACTTAGAGCTTTGTTCATCCTCGAACAACATATCATGTCCTTCTAAACATCAACTTAGGGTTTTTACAACAACAACACAAAACATTTATCAAGACAAGCACAACAATTATCAATCAAAGAGTAGTTTTTCGATTATAAGTAGAAACAATTTAACCTCTAGCATAGACTCGTGATGGTGATCAACTCGTATGCAAATGTTAAGGTGCATAGAATCATATATCACTATCCAAAATTCATCAACCATATGTGTCTCACAATATAGTACCCATAATCACTCACAATTATAGTATATTTTTCAAACATGGGTATCAACATATCCTTGCTCTCACTCTCACAAAGAATTCATATGTAGCAACTGATGACCATAGGCTTGCCCTTAATGTAGTACTCCACTAAATGTCGGAATGTTAAGATTAGGATGAAGTAGGTCTTTTGATGGTTGTAATGTAGGCTGAGGGACGGGTAGGACTATTTTGGCCAAGAATAGTGACTAGGTTCCTAAGTGCTTTAATACATCACTTTGTCTCATTGACACTTTTTTCTTTCAACCTTTCTTCTTTCTTTTATTTTACCACCCTTGTTCTCCTCTTTTGTTTTTCAATTTTAAGCATGACTCACTTTTCAGCTTTCTTTTCCTTTTTCTTTTCATAACATACCTCTTATGATAGCACTTTATTTTTCATAACACATTCAAGCACCATTACAATTTATAGCATTATACTCACCCACTTTCCTCTTATGTTGTCACATGACTTTTTCACTTTAAAGCACTTAGGAATTTGGATCAAATTACGGTCTTGAAAGAAAATGGACTAGGCTTACATGCAAGGTTGTCAAAGAAATAGTCTAAAGGCTCAAAAGGGTTTAACTAGGATGATGTCCATGGGTAGGTAAAACTGAAGGTAAACAAATATAGGTTGCCAAAGAAATGCCTAAATCATATCCTAAACTTACACTCCTTATTTTCGCTTTGCATACATACCAGGCAAGTTCTAGCATCATCCACATACATAGAAGATACTATTAATCTCACACACACAAGGCACATGGTTGACTCTATTGGAAGTAATATAGACTCTCGACCCAACAAGTGAAGGAATTGAACCACAAAATATCACATAATGAGTCACAACTAGAGTCTAAACGTCTCAATAGTCACAATTGTAACACATACTCTTGTTATAATCTCATGCTGCCTGTCAAAATAATTTCATGCGAAGCTAGAAAAAATATGACTCCTAAAAAAACTTTAAAAAAACGACAAATAATAAAAAAAAACAAGACAAATAAAAAAACATAAAATTGAAAACAAAAAAAATAAACAAAAACAAAGTAAACAACTCAAACATAGGTGCAAACAGAGAAGTATAGCATGCGATACCGCCACCCCACACTTAAACGGGACACTGCCCTCAGTGGAAAATAAATACGAAGAACCTGGTTAGTCGGACTCTTCCTCAATGTCGGGGGTCATACCCCCTTCGTCTGAATCATCATAAGAGTCATCGTCAGAGTTTTCCTCCTCGTCAGAATCAGGTAAGCGTCAATCATCATCAATCACATCATCATCTAGAGGTTCCTCAAAGTATACGCCCACTCCACACATCTCCCGTGCATGCATGTTCATTGGGTAGTCGTGGTCCAGCTGTTGGAGCTCTTCAGCAGTTGGAACACGTCCACCACTCATCATAGTGAATCGTGTCATGCCATAGAGATGACGGAAGAAACTCTCATCACGAGCATGTCTCTCCACAGTAGTAAGGTTGACACCATAAGTTGTTTCAGAATCTTTGACCTTGGTGAGTTCAACCTTCTTTGGGTTATGTGGGAGTTTGTGGTCAGCTGGTTCCTCTTCGATATCCTCCTTCCGCAAGATTGCTGTCAACAAATTTCCAAATGTGAAGTGGGACCTTTTGTGGAGTCTGGCCTTCCTCATGGTAGATCGAATAATTGCCCCAAAGTTGATAGGGACATTCGTCATCAAAGCATAGACCAAACAAACTCTATCTCTTGTTATCTTGGTGTATTGAGTCCCAGGAATAAGGCATGAGTTGACAATGCGCATCCATATTCTTGCTTCCCTATTTAGTGGAGCATAGGGGAAGGTGTTGTGTCGGCCGGTTTCTTTATGTCTGCCCCACCTTACAATCGACATACTTCCACAAAGTGTGTGTCGTATTGCTCTATAAGGAGGCCTGTTGTACAGCTCTTTGAATGGTGCTGTGTCGACCGAAGGTAAGCCAAGAAAAGAGTTGATCCAATCCGCGGTGAGCTGTAACACTTGGCCCCGAATTTTGACTTCATTGCCCGTTGTGTTCGGCGACCAGTTGGCATAAAATTCTCTTGTCAGATCAAGATTGCACTCTCCCATGTCGCGGAAGATGAAATCCAGCTTCAAAGCCATTATTTTTGCCAACATACGCGGCTCCTTCTTTGATAAGGTCTCCTTGTTGATCAAGTCGACGTGCACATATTTTCTTTCTTTGTTGCTGCTGTACTATGCTTTGGCTTCTTCCTCAAGAACCCATTTTATTCCAAACATTCTGCGGGGAAGTTGTGCTGAGGATGATTCTCCTTGGTCCTTTCGACCTCTCTTCTTGCCCTTTTGAGACGTGGTAGCCTTCTCCTTGCCTTGCCTTGCTTTAGGTGCCATTGTACCTAAGACTAGAATTAGTGTTAGTTGCAGCACAATCTCACTTGATACAATCTATAAGCAAGCAATAGGGGTACCACCCCACAATTAGTTTTGTTAACACAAATCAGTGAGGTGAAAGTAGTCAATTTACTCAGATTTCGTCGACATACGTTTTAGGATTGTATTCTGACAAGAAAATCAGCAATGCATCACTTACTTGTAGCTATTAGACTACTTTCATAGTAGATATAGCAACACTACTACATAGGGGTTACCACATGGAATCGTTATTCTTACAACAATCACAACCTCCTAAGTCGGTAGGCCCTATAAGTCTTATCCCGACGGCCTGGATAGTCTAACATGTAAGTATCCAAACAACAACCTTAAGTCATGTTCATATCCATAATAATTCCGCAAATATCATAACAATGCTATTGAAACCATATTTCAAGTTGGAAACAAGTCAAGATTTTCCTACGTATATGTTCACTCACATGATTTTGTATCAACAATCCAAACACATGAACATCACCAACGATCTTATACGATTTAGCAATTCATAATCAACATATCAACGTAGTACTTACTATAAATAAATGAAGAATAAGAGAGTACTTACTTGCTTGAAGCTTGTGGAGATGGTTTTGTGAATTGGAAGAGCAAAAGAAGAAAATTTGGAGAGGATTTGGATGTATAAGCGACACCCTTAGGTCAATTTTTAGTGTGGTTGTGTTGTAAAACTAAGTCCCCTTTATATAGGAAGAGAATGGGTCGGGTTATGACCCATTTACAATCGGTTTTGGAGACAAAAATCCCACATATGCGGTGCATAATGCTTGGCATAGACATGACATATGCGGCGCATTGTCTATAGCATAATGGGACATATGCGCCGCATAGTCTATGGCATTTGTAGACATATGCGCCGCATAGTCTATGGCATAGGAGATACTGAGACCAAATGCCATAGCATAGGCGGCTCATAGTCAAAAGCACACTTAGGAATAGGCGGCGCATAGTGTATAGCACACTAGATTCCAAGACCTTAGGCTATAGGATAGGTTGTGCATCGTTTGTGGCCTAGTTTTACCAAGGCCTAGCCTTCCTCGAAGCCTATTTTGGTGTGAGAAATGCTCAATCCATAGCCTTGTGCATCACCATTCCTAACTTACCAACTTTACCATACAATGCGTCCAAATCGTCAATTGAAATCAATCTCCTCGTTGAATACTTCTTGCACCTATATTTGCTCAAGACAAATGAAAATGATTAGTACGATGGGTTGCCTCCCACCAAGCGCCTTAGTTTTGGTCGTGGCACGACTCTTATTTTTGGATTTTCTCATTTATCAAAACAAAACAAGTACTAGAATGAAAGGAAAAACGATAAACGATAAAACGATGGGTTGCCTCCCATCTAGCGCCTTATTTATTGTCGTGGCTAGACGTAATAATCTCGAGTACTTAGACTTCGTCGAGATAAGTGATGGCCATGTTGTTCATCGAGTCAAGAGGACCGATATAAGGCTTAACACGTTGGCCATTCACTTTGAAGACAACACCCTTATTGCCTTCCAATTCGACTACTCTAAACGAGTAGATGTGGATGACTTTAAATGGACCAGAACACTTCGATTTTAACTTACCTGGGAAGAGCTTAAATCTGGAGTTAAAGAGTAGTACCATATCACCCTTTTCGAAGTTTCGTCGAACAATCCGCTGATCATGATACTTCTTCATCCGCTCCTTGTATAAATCTGATCTTTCATAAGCATGAAGATGGAATTCATCTAGTTCGTTCAGCTGCTCCAACCTCAGATTCTTCACATCATCCCAATTCAAGTTCAATTGCTTCAATGCCCACAATGCCTTGTGCTCGAGCTCAATGGGTAGATGACAAGCCTTCCCATAAACTAGTTGATAAGGTGACATACCAATGGGTGTTTTGAATGCAGTCCTATACGCCCATAGTGCATCATCTAGATTTCGAGACCAATCCTTCCAATTTGCATTAACCGTCTTAGCAAGGATTTGCTTAATCTCTCGATTGGAAACCTCTACTTGTCCACTAGTTTGGGGATGATAGGGCGTAGCTACCTTGTGTTGCTTGACACCATACTTGGCCAATACAGATTTGAATAGCTTGTTGCAAAAGTGAGATCCTCCATCACTTATGATAGTACGTGGTACTCCAAAGCGAGAGAAGATATTCTTCTTTAAGAACGCTACAACACGCTTTCCTTCGTTGTCGGCCAATGCTACAGCTTCAACCCATTTCGAAACATAATCCACCGCAACCAAGATGTATTTCATTCTAAACGAATTCACGAATGGACCCATGAAATCAATACCCCACACATCAAACAGTTCTACCTCCAGAATTTTGGACATGGGCATTTCATGGTGTTTTGAAATAGCACCTTGACGTTGGCATTAGTCACACCTTCTAACATAGTCGTATGCATCTCTGAATATCGAAGGCCAATAATAACCACTTTGCAAAACTTTTCTTGCCGTTCGATTGTCTGCATGATGTCCTCCAACTTGCGAAGTGTGGCATGCTTCTAATATAGTGGGCACTTCTTCATGGGATATACATCGTCGAATGATACCATCCGCGCATCTTCGAAACAAATAAGGCTCATCCCAATAGTAGTGTTGAACGTCATGCATAAACTTCCTCCTTTGATGGTAAGATAAATTGGCAGGTAGCACATTACTCACCACGAAATTTGCAAAATCAGCATACCATAGTAATTTCTCCATTGTTGTTGCTAATATCTCCTCGTCAGGGAATGCATCATCAATCTGAATTTCAGGTTGCGCCACATGTTCATTCTCAAGTCAAGATAGGTGATCGGCCACTTGGTTCTCGCAACCTCTTCTATCATTGACCTCAAAATCGAACTCTTGCAGCAACAACACCCATCGAATCAACCTTGGTTTTGCATCCTTCTTCGTCATTAGATACCTAAGAGCTACATGGTCTGTATGAACGATCACCTTAGTACCCAATAGATAGGCACGAAACTTCTCAAACGCATACACAACCGCTAGGAGCTCTTGTTCAGTAACAGTGTAGTTCCTTTGGGCTTCATTTAAGACCTTACTCGCATAGTAGATAGGATAAAATAATTTCTCCTTTCTTTGTCCAAGAAAAACACCAACGGCTACACCACTAGCATCACACATGACTTCGAATGGGAGAATCCAATCTGGTGCTACCATGATGGGGGCTTCAATGAGTTTTCCTTTAAGCAATTCAAATGCCTTTAAGCAATCTTCATTAAAGTCAAACTTCGCATCTTTCTCCAGTAGTTTGCACAATGGACTAGAAATTTTGGAAAAGTCTTTGATGAATCTACGATAGAACCCAGCATGGTCAAGAAATCTACGAACTCTCTTCACCGAAATTGGAGGCGGTAGCTTCTCAATTACCTCTATTTTTGTGCGATCAACCTCTATTCCTCTTTCAGAGATCTTGTGCCCAAGAATGATTCCTTCTTTTACCATGAAGTGGCACTTCTCCCAATTAAGCACAAGGTTGAACTCTACACATCTTTTCAATGCCATGCTCAAGTTTGCCAAATATGCTTCAAAAGACTCACCAACAACTGAAAAGTCGTCCATAAATACCTCCAACGTGTCTTCAACCATACCAGAGAAAATAGACATCATACAACGTTGAAAGGTGGCTGGTGCGTTACATAACCCGAATGGCATACGTTTGAAGGCAAACGTACCATATGGGAATGTAAACGTTGTCTTCTCTTGGTCTTCGGGTGCAATACAAATCTGATTATAGCCTGAATAACCATCCAAGAAGCAAAACCGTCCTTTCCCCACTAATCGATCTAGCATTTGGTCCATAAATGGCATTGGGAAGTGATCTTTAAGCGTCCAAGAATTCAGCTTGCGGTAGTCCATGCATACTCTCCATCCAGTGACGGGACTGAGTGGAATAAGTTCATTCTTCGCATTTGCGACCACCGTCATACCTCCTTTCTTGGGAACACATTGTACAGGACTTACCCATGTACTATCAGAAATAGGATATACAACTCCTGCATCTAACCACTTAATAATCTCCTTCTTCACCACTTCTTGCATAGGTGGGTTTAAACGCCTTTGGTGTTCAATGGTGGGTGTGAACTTTTCTTGAAGCTGAATTTTATGTGTGCAAATCCCAGGTGGAATACCAATAATATCCGCAGTGGTCCATCCAATAGCTCTAATATACTTGCGTAAGATAGCAATAAGAGCTGCAACTTGTTGCTCACCCAAATCGGCTACCACTATGACTGGAAGAGTGTTTCCGCTTCCTAAGAATGCGTACTTTAAATGACTTGGCAGCTCCTTTAATTCTAACGTGGGTGGTTCTTCAATAGATGGATTAGCTGGTGGTGTGGGTTGATTCTTGAGATCAAGATCCAGCTTCTTGGGAGTATAGCGATATGTCCCTAATCCCGATAGAGCACAAATAACTTCTTCAGAAATTTCAACATCCTCATTCTCTCCTTTCATGAGCAAGACCTCCAAAGGATCATCAAGAATTTGCTCTTCTTCAAGTCGTTCTTTCTCATCATCAAGGACAACATCTGCCACAGAAAATACACTCAGATCTTTGGGTTGCTTCATTGATTTGCAAATATCAAAATGAACCACTTCGTCATTTATTCGGAATAAAAGCTCATTAGCTCTCAAATCAATGAGCACACTTCCTGTAGCAAGGAAAGGGCGCCCCAAGATTATGGGAACCTCATAATCTGCTTCACAATCCAAGATGACAAAGTCTGGTGGGAAGATAAATGAAGAAACCTTTACCAAGACATCGCATAAAATACCAACAGGTCGTTTTACCGACCTATCCGCCATGACAAGCCTCATATTGGTTGGTGTAGGATCTCCTAACCCCAACTTCTTGTAGATCGATAATGGCATCAAGTTGATGCTGGCTCCTAAGTCACATAATGCTTTGGCAAAGTTCAAAGATCCGACGGTGCAAGGAATAGTGAAAGCTCCGGGGTCGGCCTTCTTCTGAACTATCGATCGGGTAGCAATTGCACTACAATGATGCACATCGTCTTTCAGCTCATAACTTGCTGCCCTCTTCTTTTTCAAAAGATCTTTCATAAACTTCGCATACCCAGGCATTTGTTCAAGTGCCTCCACTAATGGAACATTGATGGTCAGCTGCTTCAACATAGTCATAAATTTGCTGAACTTAGTGTCATCCGCCACCTTCTTCAATCTTTGGGGAAAAGGTGGTGGTGGGTATGGAAGTGTTCTCTCCGTGGCTTTCTTCTCCTCTTGCTTCCGTTTTTTCATTTTTTTAGGCGGCACGTCACTAGGTGTAACGTCCTTGACGTTGGACGTAGTTGTTGCGGCATCATCTCCTTTTGTAACGTCACTAGGTGTAACGTCCATGTCCGCAATTTTGTCAACCACTTGCTTGCCTTTTGCTGAAGTTGCCAGCACCTTACCACTTCTGGTAGTGATGGCCATGCATGACCCATCATTCCTTGGGTTTTGCACCGTATCGCTAGGTAAGGTACCAGCCTTTCTTTGGTTGAATGCTGCTGAAAGTTGGCTCAATTGCTGCTCTATTTGCTTGATAGAAGTGGAATGAGAATCAACTAATTGCTTCATGGAGGACAAATCATTAATTACCTCTGTAACTCCCGCGCTCGTTTCTTCCACTCCTTTCAATAGATTAGCCATCATGTCTTCCATACTTCCAGAATTTGATGTGGTGGTATCACGTCTACCAGGGGGAACGTACAAACCACTCTTTTCATTGTTTTTCTTCCAACTACCTTGGTCTTTGCTTACAAATTTATCATAATAGTTCCGACTTTGGTTTCCTTGGGCATTCCCACGAAAACCCCCTGATTGTTCAAGTAGTTGGCCTCCTCTTCAGAGTCGGATTCGTCTCTTCCATGTGCTACCACGGCCTTAACTTTTTCGATCTTCCCTGATAATAAATGCTTTGTCAGAAAATCCATTTGTGTTTTCATGTGCGCCATGTCTTGATCACGTTCTTCTTCTCTTCTTCTTTGGTCTGCAGTCATGCCAATAGATAAAGTGGGTCTTGCTACCTCAAAATCCCTGGTATGCCAAGCTCTACTTTGTTTCGTCATGCAATCTAGCATATTGCTTGCTTGACCAAAGGTGAGGTCCATGAAAGATCATCCAGCTGCGTTGTCCACCACTGGTTTAGTTATTGAATTCAAGGCTCTATACAATATCTCCATGAGGTGAACATTAGTCATATGATGGTTTGGGCATCTTGCTAGCTTTGTCTTGAACCTCTCTCATGTTTCATGAAGAGCTTCAGTGGGAAGCTGGCGGAAGTTGCTAATTTCATCTCTCAATTGTGCTCTTTTGGATGGCAGAAAGAATCTTTCTAGGAAAGCGTCTCTCAATTGCCTCCAATTTGTAATTGAATCAGGAGTCAGCCCATTCAACTATATTGTTGCCTCCCCAGACAGAGACAATGGAAATAGACATAATCGAATAGCATTCTGACCAACACCAGGATTGTCAAAAGACTTGCATGTAGAAATAAAGTTGATGAGATGCATATTCGGATCGTCGCCTGCTAGTCCACCAAATAATCCCTTGAGTTGCAATAACTGAATCATGGTGCTTGTGATGTTGAACTTGGCTCCGGGCGCTAATGGTGGTGGAATTATAGCTCCAGTGGCTCCGGCACCATCAAGATCATCATCATCATCGTCGAAAGCTGGCTGCAAAGGTTGGCGATCATACCTATACCGAGCTTGTCGACCTCTCCTGTTGGCAGGTGTTGTAGTTTCAGCGACATGCCTTGGGTGTATTAACTCATCGTCACCTAAATCCTCATCGTCAGGGTTTGTTGCTCGCCCAGGATTATCAATATTTTGTTGTTGGACTTGAGCAGCAGCCAGGGCGGCTAATCTTGCTTGCTCGTGCTGAGCAGCCATCCTGTCGATTTCAGCTTGTGCTTCCATTCTTCTAATTTGTTGTGGTTCAGGATTGATTGGTAATAACGGTTGACCAGAACTTCTAGTATGGGGTATGCACTAAAGTAAAAACCTGTAGAAAACAAAAACAAAAACTAAACATAAAAGTACGAGAATCTTTGACCAAAGGGTCTAGTAATTATCACGAACTTGATTGACACTCGTATTCCCCGGCAACGGTGCCAATTTTTGATAACGCTCAATCTACAGCTCTCGTAGGAGTGTAAAGTGATCGTTAGCAAATATAGAACCCAACCTGGGTTGGGTGTCAATCCTACAGGGAATAGCTTGGCCAACAGGTAAGTAAAATTACTAAACTTTTGGTGCAAGTCTCGTAAGAGGGGGAATTCTTGTTGTGCAAGTAATGTAAACAAAAGCTGAAATTAATAAAGTAAAAAGAGAGATTGTTACGTAGATTGTAAACAATGGGAATTGAAGTGTTGGGGTTATCTCCACCTTTTGAGTGATACGTCTCTATTGGCTATGAGTGTGTAGAATTCTGACATGCAATTGCTTATAGAGAATTGTAGTCAATGGTAAATCCAAGCGTCTCTCGACCTTAACAAGGACTATTTCAATTTAACTCTCTCGAGCTTAAAGCGTGTCTAACGGTACGAATTCTCCAAGAGGTTAGTCCAGTTACGGCACTAGCGTTTTAATAGGAAAGGGTGTCCTACTACCTTGACACTATCTCTTTTCCAGACAAATAACCTTTCTCTCGAACAAGTTAAATGTTAGACTGGAGTATTCTTGCGTTTGCAACCGCAAAGAATGTAGATTAAGATGAAGAGAATAATGATATAAGCAATATACGTGTCATGAACTCACAAACTCACAGCAATAGATAGTATCTCATTCGGCTTCCATAACCCCAACAGAGAGGTTTAGTTACCCATGAATGCGAAGGAGATCACGATTGACATTGTTATTATGTCACGATATTGAGTAATGGCGTGTAGATCAAGTGATAGGCGTGTGGCGTGTTTCCTTGGCTTGGTAACGATTCTCTTGTTGTGGAATTTAAGGATAGAAGAGTGGAAGAAGAATTAATGGAAAGATTAGAAGATGAATTGAAGAGTTTAAGATGATTGTAAGATTAATGGTGAATGAATTGTTAAGTTAAGAATGAATAAAAATCTCTAGCATGATAGGGTATTTATAATACCCATATCCTACTCCTACTAAGCTAATGAAATAAATAACCAAGTCCTAATAGGCTAATGGAATACTTAACCCAAATGTACTAGGTTAAGGTAATATTATCATAATCCAAATAAAGTAATGAAATACATAACCCAATTGTACTAGGTTAATGTATCATTGTCTAAATCCAGCTATGTGTCTGTAAGTCCCCAAAGTCTTCAGAAATGTTGTTTTAGCCCGGGACAGATTTTCTATGCAGCAGTTTTGGTCCTTAGGCGTGTACACTTCTTTTCCTTTCTTCGTGAGCTTTCTTTTGCGTCAAGTAAGCCATAAAATGCTGAATTTTGCATCAGTTATACCTGAAACTTTACTAATCATGTTCGTTAGCTCATTTATAGGAAAAAGGACTAAAAGTGCATGAAATATATAATTTGTTCTCAAAACTAGGCTAAAATATGGGCAAAATATATTGATATAGGCGTGTAAATCCGCCTATCATCACTTATTCCTGGGACTCAATACACCAAGATATCAAGAGATAGAGTGTGTTTGGTCTATACTTTGATGACGAATGTCCCTATCAACTTTGGGGCAATTATTCGATCTACCATGAGGAATGCCAGACTCCACATAAGGTCCCACTTCACATTTGGAAATTTGTTGATAGCAATCTTGCGGAAGGAGGATATCGAAGAGGAACCAGCTAACCATAAACTCCCACATAACCCAAAGAAGGTTGACCTAACCAAGGTCAAAGATGCTGAAACAACTCATGGTGTCAACCTTACTACTGCGGACAGACATGCTCGTGATGAGAGTTTCTTCCGTCATCTCTATGGCATGACATGATTTACTATGATGAGTGGTGGACGTATTCCAACTGCTGAAGAGCTCCAACAACTGGACCACGACTACCCAATGAACATGCATGCACGTGAGATGTGTGGAGTGGGCGTATACTTTGAGGAACCTCTAGATGATGATGTGCTGACTGATGACGATCGACGCTTGCCTGATTCTGACGAGGAGGAGAACTCTGACGACGACTCTTATGATGATTCAGACGAAGGGGGTATGACCCCCGACATTGAGGAAGAGTCCGAATAACCACGTTCTTCGTATTTATTTTCCACTGAGGGCAGTGTCCCGTTTAAGTGTGGGGTGGCGGTATCGCATGCTATACTTCTCTGTTTGCACCTATGTTTGTTTGTTTACTTAGTTTTTGTTTGTGTTTCGTTTTTAAGTTTTTTTAGTAGTAAAAGTTTCTTTAGTAGTAAAATTATTATTTTTTTAGCTTCGCATGAAATTATTCTAATAGGCAGCATGAGATTATAACAAGAGTATGTGCTACAATTATGACTGTTGAGACTTTTAGGCTCTAGTTGTGACTCATTATGTGATATTGTGTGGTTCAATTCCTTCACTTGTTGGGTCAAGAGTCTATATTACTTCCAATCAAGTCGACCATGTGCCTTGTGTGTGTGAGATAATAGTATATTCTATGCTTGTGGCTGATGCTAGAACTTACCTGGTATGTATGCAAAGCGAAAATAAGGAGTGTAAGTTTAGGATATGATTTAGGTATTTCTTTGGCAACCTATACATGTTTACCTTCAGTTTTACCTACCCTTGGACATCATCCTAGTTAAACCCTTTTGAGCCTTTAGCCTATTTCTTTGACAACCTCGTGTGTAAGCCTAATCCATTTTTTTCAAGACCGTAATTTGATCCGAATTCCTAAGTGCTTTAAAGTGAAAAAGTCATGTGACAACAAAAGAGGAAATTGGGTGAGTATGATGCTTTAAATTGTAATGGTGCTTGAATGTGTTATGAAAAAGAAAGTGTTATCATAAGAGGTATATTGAGAAAAGAAAAAGGGAAAAGAAAGCTGAAAAGTGAGTTATGCTTAAAATTGAAAAACAAAAGAGGAGAACAAGGGTGGTAGAATAAAAGAAAGAAGAAAGGTTGAAAGAAAAAAAAAATGTCAATGATACAATGTGATATATTAAAGTGCTTAGGAACTTAGTCACTATTTCTGGCCAAAATAGTTGATCCTACCCGTCCCTTAGCCTACATTACAACCATCAAAAGACCTACTTGATCCTAATCTTAACATTCTGACATTTAGTGGAGTAGTACACTAAGGGCAAGCCTATGGTCATCAGTTGCTACATATGAATTCTTTGTGAGAGTGAGAGCAAGGATATTTTGATACCCATGTTTGAAAAATATGCTATACTTGTGAGTGACTATGGGTAATATATTGTGAGACACACATGGTTGATGAGTTTTGGATAGTTGTACATGATTCTTTGCGCCTTAACTTTTTAATATGAGTTCACCACCATCACGAGTCTATGCTAGAGGTTAAATGGTTTCTACTAATGATCGGAAAACTATTCTTTGTTGATAATTGTTGTGCTTGTCTTGACGAATGTTTTGTGTTGTTGCTGTGAAACCTTAAGTTGATGTTTAGAGGGACATAATATTTTGTTCGAGGACGAACAAAGCTGCGAGTGTGGGGTGTTGATGATAGGCGATATTACGCGCCTATATCAATATATTTTGCCCATATTTTACCCTAATTTTGAGAACAAATTATATATTTCATGCACTTTTAGTCCTTTTTCCTGTAAATGAGCTAACGAACATGATTAGTAAAGTTTCAGGTATAAATGATGCAAAATTCAGCATTTTATGGCTTACTTGACGCAAAAGAAAGCTCACGAAGAAAGGAAAAGGAGTGTACACGCCTAAGGACCAAAACTGCTGCATGGAAAATCTGCCCCGGGCTAAAAAAGCATTTCTGAAGACTTTGGGGACTTACAGACACATAGCTGGATTTGGACAATGATACATTAACCTAGTACAATTGGGTTATGTATTTCATTATTTTTTTTGGATTATGATAATATTACCTTAACCTAGTACATTTGGGTTAAGTATTCCATTAGCCTATTAGGACTTGGTTATTTATTTCATTAGCTTAGTAGGAGTAGGATATGGGTATTATAAATACCCTATCATGCTAGAGATTTTTATTCATTCTTAACTTAACAATTCATTCACCATTAATCTTACAATCATCTTACACTCTTCAATTCATCTTCTAATCTTTCCATTAATTCTTCTTCTACTCTTCTATCCTTAAATTCCACAACAAGAGAATCGTTACCAAGCCAAGGAAATACGCCACACGCCTATCATTCGATCTACACGCCATTACTCAATATCGTGATATAATAACAATGTCAATCATGATCTCCTTCGCATTCATGGGTAACTAAACTTCTCTGTTGGGGTTATGGAAGCCGGATGAGTTACTATCTATTGCTGTGAGTTTGTGAGTTTGTGAGTTTGTGACACGTATATTGCTTGTATCATTATTCTCCTTATCTTAATCTACATTCTTTGCGGTTGCAAACGCAAGAATATGCCAATCTAACATTTAACTTGTTCGAGAGAAAGGTTATTTGTCTGGAAAAGAGATAGTGTCAAGGTAGTAGGACACCCTTTCCTATTAAAAAGCTAGTGCCGTAACTGGACTAACCTCTTGGAGAATTCGTACCGTTAGACACGCTTTAATCTCGAGAGAGTTAAAGTGAAATAGTCCTTGTTAAGGTCGAGAGACGCTTGGATTTACCATCGACTACAATTCTCTATAAGCAATTGCATGTCAGAATTCTACACACTCATAGCCAATAGAGACGTATCCCTCAACGGATTGGCAAATCACGATTTTGGGCAACGGGTTGTCTGAACCCATGCCTTCTTCGGGGAACCACCAAACCTCTCTTTGTGCCCATTTTTATCTTGTTCTGAATCATGCATTTTTCTAGTTTCAACATCTAAAAAGTCTGATTTCAAATATGCATTCTATTCTTTTCTGAATTATCAGGGAATAAGTTAAATTGGTGTCTTCACACCAAGACTTGCAAGTCCTATTTCTGAGCCATAATGCATCATGTATAATTATTTCATTAAAACATAGTTCATACCACCTAAACAAGGAAATAGTATAAGATATTTCATGTTCCAAAAGCATAAGTCACAACTATGCAAGAACTCTAAACATAAGCTGGTCATGTGCATTTTGCAAAATCCATGCACTTTTTCATTACATGTATTTTCAACATTTTTCAATAGAAACAACCCTATCTTTTGAATTCAAGATTCATAACCAAATCATTCATAAATCAAGACACTTCGTAACATGCTTTTCAAGATATATTTAAAAAACAATTCATATCATGTGAAGCATGGGAACAATCACATCAAGAAAGGGATTTCATGTGATTCATTCTCTCAATTTGAATATTAAATTAAATCACATACATATATATATATATATACAATTTCAAATCAATGTGGTGAAGGTCAAAAGACCAAAACAATACCATCAAGATTTCTAAAACCTGAATGTATTCATAAATCTGAAAACCCCTTTCTTAAAATCATAATTTCTATGCCTATGAGATTTTCGGAAAAGCTTGAGTACCTTAATTTCAGAAGATAATAGGTAATTCTTGAAGCTTACGAATTGGGGATTCCAAATCTTCAATCGCTTTTGAAAGCCCACAGTTAAATCTTGAGCTATGAGGATTTTTAGTTTGAAACCCTAATGGAGTTTCTTTAGAGATTTTTATGAAAATAATCTTACTTTGGTGTTCTTGGGATTACATCTCAAGTTAGAGATGACAAGGGGTTGGAAAAGTAACATGTTACCCTTAATATTAAGGAGTAAAAATATAATGGTGCCCGATTTTATGAGCCACCGAGACGCGCCACAATCGCGATGGCTCACTGGAAATTTACAATTGGGAAATTGTCTCTGCGACGCGCCACGATCGCAGAGTCTTACTGGATATTGACAAATGCAAAATTGGGATCCTCCGCGATGCGCCACTATCATGAGGTCCTACTGAAATTTGACAATTGCTAATTAAACCCTCTCCGTGACGAGCTAAACACCTGAACGGCGATGTTTTGCGACTAGCACATAAAATAGCCATAACTGCCTCACCGGGTGTCCGTTTTGGATGAATATTATATGTACGGAAATATTATTCAGTAACCTACGTAATGAAGAGTTAAAATATAAAGTATTCCATAGGGATTTGAGTATAATTCACTCTAGAATCCCATGCATGATACTTTTAGGGACAAATTTTAGCTTGGAACTTTCGGGGCGTTACAGTAAGGATGTGTTTTAAGGTTGATGATTGAATTGAGAGAATGAATCATGAAAAATACCTCTCTTATAATGATTTTCCTTTACCTATGATATGCTAGGAATTGTTTTGAATGCATCTTGAAAAGCATGATATGAAATATCTTGAGTAATGTTATATTTGGATTATGATTTTAATTTCAAAAGAGAGGGTTGTTTATGTTGATGAATGTTGAACATAATTATATAATGAAAAGAGTTGCATGGTTTGTTAAATATTACATGACCACCACATTGTTATTGAAAGAATGATAATCCTTGCATAGTTTTGACTTATGCTTTCGGAACATGAAATCTCTTACACTATTTGCATGTTTGGGTGGTCTGAATTGAGTTTTTGATTAAAGAATCATGCATGATGCATTATGGCTCAGAAATAGGAATTACAAGTCTTGGTGTGACGACACCAACTTATGATGCATGATGCATGATACATTTTCAAAAATACCCATGTGTTTAGAAATTATATCTTTCATGATTTTTATGACTAGCTCTCAACTATTTTATTTGTATAAAAGCTTTATTTTTTACTGTTCTAAGTACCAGTACAATTTTATTGACTTCCCTACCTCCAAGGTCTAAAGCTCAGTTCAGAAGCCTTGCTAAGCCATAGAGTTTTTAGACAGCAGTGATGTGTGCAATTGGTGAGCCTTCTTAATTCCAGATGGTCTATATCTTTCAGATTATGTTATTTATTTTGGTTTAGGTCCTCTGGGGGCCTTGTCCCAGTTTCAGACAGTTGTTATTTTCGAATTTAGTAGAGATTTCGCAGACTAGTTCAAACATTGTCTAGTTGTTCGTGGGCTTTACTTTCACATTATAAATTGAGTTCAGACTTATGAACATGATTCTATTTCAGTATGCATTTTCCACACTTCCTATTTCTATATGAATGGTGTGTATAATTACAAGTTAGAACGGCTCTCGGGCCTTCATGGTTCGGGTTGTCCATGATGGCTAGGGCCCCGGTTCGGGTCGTGACAGATAGTCAATGAGGAGAAGCAGATGAAGACGATCGAAATGGAGAAAATGATGAAAATCAAGAAGTAATTGATAACGAAGAAGAAGACAACAGAGGGAAGACAGGAGAAGAAGATAATGTGAATCATCAAAATTCTGAACAAAATGGAAGTGGGAATCAAGAGAAGGAGATGAAGGCGAAGAAGACAGAGAAAATGATGATAATGAAGAAGAAAATGGAGACAAAGAGGAAGATGAAGAAGAAGAATACGAAGTAGTAATAGAAGAAGAAGAAGATGAAGAAGAAGAAGACGAAGAAGAGCTGCTTAAAAAGGAAAAGAACCAGTGTCGGAATGAGAAGGACTATCAATTACTGAATACTACCACGACTATTATGCTGATCATCTGGATGTGGCGATTATAAGATCAATCTGGGATTTCAAGTGCCACCGCTATGGGTATCTTACACATCCACCCTCACTTGATCTTATCTATCACTTCATGAATGCAATCCCCGAGTTGGAAATCAGCTGAGAGGAATTAAGGGAAAAGATCATAGCATATAAGGAAAATTTCAATTAAGTTAGGAAACTGGAAGGAGATAACCCCCAGATGGACAAACCTATTGATCAAGAATTGTTTGACTTGTGTATGCGATTATGGTGTAATCAGCTGAAATAGGAGGAGGAGGAGGAGGATGATGGCTGGATATGGAAATAGCTTGTGATACTAATTTTCAAACTCATTGCAGTGTAGACTTTACAGCAGCATTAGGATTTGACTAAAAGTTCTTCTACTCATTAGTAGGCTGATTTTGTGAGTGAATCTGTTGTATGGGCTATTCTTGTTAAGATATTTGATATATCTTTTCTTCCATTTATAGAATAAAAGATGGAGTATTGTTAATGACAATTAGTTAGCATATCAATTTGAAAACGAAATGCACAGTGCAGCTTATGAGAATGTGAGAAACTGGAGCTTCTGATCCATTTATTCTGATATGCAATCTATGGTTGGTATTATATTACATGCATAGTACTTTACGAAACCTTGAAAGTAGATAATCAGATGTCATGGTTTGGTTTACCTGCATTTTCAGTTCGACTGCAGTATTCAGTTCACCTGAAATTTGTGTATTGTTGGATCACAGATCATCAAAGGTTATTTTGATCTGAATTCTGAAATTTCTTCACTGTCCAATTTAGTTTGATATCTTATCTTTAACTTAAATACAGAATCAGAGATGTTAATTCTTCCTGGAAGTCAAAAAATAAACAGATAGATATAAAGTATACTTTGAAATGTGCAAGCAGATAGTAATAGCTATCGTATTGATGAAACTCAAAGGTCCTAGAAATGATGTAGCATATAATCTCTGTGTCTAACTGAACCTGAAAATTTGAAAAATGCTCGGAGATGAATTAACGTAGAATTGAAGATGAATTTTGTCCAATGTGCTATGTACTTTTTCTCTAGAATAGATGAAATGATCATCATATCCGAATTATAAAGCTGTGATACCATCAAATCTAAGCAAACAAAATGTTGAATTGAATCGTACCAATTTCTGCCGGAAGTTAATATAAGTAGTCTGCTGTGCACTTTTCAGTTCACTAGAAAATTGGAAAACACTAATTGGATCAAAAAACATGCAGACTATATTTGTTTTCAACAACTTAATAATATGTTAGATAAAGAACATATAACTCAGTGCTTACTCTATATTAGAATGTGCTATACCTTGAGGACTTTCCTATGTGTTGTAGTTTTCCATATAAGCAAAGTTTAACCAGCCAGAAATCATGACAGATCAGTACATGCCTTACTCGAAAAGTCATTTAATGTCTAGTCAACAAAATGATCTACTGTGAACACTATACATAGAGTTATGGACTGTAGTCTATAGTGAGATTTAGTACAATTAATATTTTACTGATTTTAATGAAATGAAATAGCTATAAATGTAGCAATAGAAAGAACCATCTCAACATGCTCATAAAAAATTCTTCTTTCTTTCTTAATAAGTTCCAACATTTTCACAAAGAATCACCAAGCCCAAAATGCTAACTCCTATCTCCACTTCTCCGCGTGAAGAATCGATCATCCCTGAACCTGCAAAAGCAACAGGAAAAAGAAAGCTCCCAGCATCTGAAGTGTATCAATTGAAGTGTGTGTTTGCAAAAACTGAAGAAAAAGGAAAGCACCCCATGTCTGAATGATTTGAATTGAAGCCAATTAATGTGCCTACATTTTCCAATCTTGAAAGAGGAGGAACATCTGAGAATAAACTGAAAAACGAAGGTGATTATGATTATAATCATGACTTAGCAATCTTGAAAGCTATCTATCACAACTACTTCAATCGTGGTGTAATTCCACATCCTCCTTATTCAAAGAATTTTATCGACTACATTGAGGCTTCAGTTCCCAATGTCAAATTTCGTGGCCAGGCATTGGCGAATAAGATTGTTATATTAGAGCACCATTTCTTTAAGGGTATGAAAATGGCTGCACGAATCGGATAGTACCCTGAAATAATCCACCCTATTTGTTGCAAAATTATCAACTTGTCTATGGGTTATGGGTTAATTTCGGAGACTATTATCCAGTTGGTGAAGATCAAGATGAAACTGGAGTTGTTGATGCATTTTTTATTTTTAAGGTCGATGTCTTCATAGCGGCATTTTAAATTATTTCTTGGAGCACTAGTTTAAAGTTCTTAATTTTCTTTCATTAAACTGAATCTAGTTGTTGTGTGAATTATTAATTTGGATATTCGTTTGCTCGAAATTTTCAGTTCAGCTAAAAATTGATTTGATATAAAATATTTCCTTTTTCCAAGTTCGATATCTTGTCTTCAACTTATAGAATCAGATATGTTAATTGTTCCTCTCTGTAGTCGATCGAGGAAGGGAAAAAATAGCAATGAAATGACATAATTTAACATAGAACAAAATCTGTAGATACTAAAAATCAATTCTGTGAAACTTGAAAGCTTAGAAATGAAGAGCAACACCAGTCCTCTAAGTTAATAGAAAGTTCGCAAAATCAAGTGACCATCATCATTTGTCCAAATGGGGGAATCAGTAGCTACTGTTAAGTCTGGAAAGGATCCATCGTACATATATGTATAGAGAAGTATCACTTAAATGCATCAACTTATGCTTCAATACCAAAAAAAAACAACATAGAATCATGCTTCAATTTCAAATGTGCAACACATTTAGGAAACTGTAACATCGGAGCAACTTTATCTACCTAAAACTGCTGGGGTCTTAAAGTGGTACAGATTTCAGGTTATTGGACAAGATTATGAACATAAACTGACAAGGAGAATCAACAAACTTAATTTTTCTATCCTTGATTTAGTTTAGCTGCAGGATCTATCAAAAACAACCTCTCTACATCACATGGACTGCGTACAATTGTAATATCCCGTACTAATCTTAGTTCGATTCACATCTTAGCTGCATACTTAAGGGTCTTAAGTCTTGAAATTCTCTCTAAGTGTTGGGGACTTAGCCATTTTCAAGACCTCTAAACTTCAAGGATTTTCATTTTCGTCTTTCTAACCCCGAGACAGTTAGTTTTTGAGTTAATTCATGTTTAGGGATATAAGAAGTGCATTCGTAGGAGTTTCAAATTTTTTGGACAAGGTTTGGGGCATGTTTGGGTCACGAAACTAGTGGGTTCCCGCGATAGGCCTGCAACACGGCATTAGTGCCAATCACATGCTGACTGCTTGGCGGTGAAGGAGTTGTGTCCAGTTCTATATTTATAATTGAATACACATGTCATGATCTTTATCATAGTGTGTGAAGTTCTTATGAGGTGAAAATGTTCATAGGAATCAATTAGACTAAAGTTGATCTAAGAGCCTTTGATTCGGCCAAATTCTGGTATTCGATTCTATAAGAATCAACTTTGAACGTGTATAACTTTTTGCATATATGGAATTTTTACCTCAAGACCCATCAAATTGTAGATAATTTAATTATCTTTCCAACTATACTAATTTTGCCTAAATTCGATACCCAAGCAGAAAGTTATGATCATTTTCGTTAGAACCAGTAAGCTACAGCAATAAGACTGTGTCGCGGTGACGTAGTTGTGTCCAGTTTTTTTATTTAAATAATCGGGGGGAAAGTGAGTCCCCCCCCCCCAAACCCTTTTGTCCATAACACAACTTGGGCATCAGTTAGGCTATAATTTTGCCCTTCTTATCCAATTATCCTCTAAGAAAACCATTTCCTTCCCCTAAGAACAAGAATTCAATTCCTTTATCCCCAAGAAATCAAGAATTTAAGTTCCCCAACTTCAAGAACCTCCAAGAAAGCATCAAGATTGTTGTTCCTCTTTCAAGTTAAAGATTTTTAAGGTATGTGGGGTATTCATTCATGGGTTTCTTTCACCCATGGAGCCCAAAAAACCATTTTCTTTCAATTAAAGAGTGAATTTTCTATTATTAGGATATCTTATATGTTCAAGAAAGATTGAATTTCATGTTCTCATGGTGATTTTAATTCAATTCAGCCCATGTATGTTCCCATGCAAGATTTTGAATTCCTCATGCTATGCATTTAAGTGTCCCATGCTTTCTTCAAGTGAATTCAGACCCTAAACTCATGATTTTTAGCAACATTCTCATATTTTAAATTCATGTTTTCCCCATATTTGATGAAATGCCTATGTCTTGAGTTAAACCATGAATCAATACTACAATGTAATTCCCCAAGTCTACATCCTGCACGTCACACGGTGCTTATGACCTCGAAGGATCACAAGCTAACCCATGACTTGTACCTGTCGTGAGTACTGAATAATAATACTGAAAATATATGCGGAAGTAAAATAGAATATGCCATAAGGTTCTCAAAATACTGAAATAATAACTGAGTGTACTGGTAATAACACCTGAAAACTGAATAACTAACTGTGCTTGTCTGAAAGCCTCTAACTGTCTGAATGTGGAGTTGATGGGATAAGTCCCCAATTAACTTTGTCTAGTAAATACTGAATCTACTATAAAACTAAATTATAACTCTATCCTCAAAATATGAGGACTCACCACTAAATCTACTGCTAATAGCCTGAGCTACTAAGTACGACTAGGAACCTGAGCGTCCGAACCTATAATATGAGACATCATAGTGCGAAAGAGAGTGCGCATCAGTACGTGGAATATACTGGTATGCTAAGTGAGGTAAGGCTAATGTACATGGGTTCGTATGCATGAGATGATAACAGACTAAATGAACATCATGAAGTAACTAGATATGTGTCCATGCAAAACTAAAACTGCTGAGCATACTGAACATGCAATATTGAGTATGTAGATATACATCATGTAGCTAAGATTATACTAAAACTTAATACTGAATTTTGATGGATAAGTAACTGATAACTGTTAGCCATGGTTCTGTAGAATTGTCTGAGTTCTTTACCAAATTTTGAAATTGAATACTGATTATTGAGTATAGAGTACTGAATACTGAAACTGTGGGAGTGTTTATCTAACTGACATACCCCAATTTAGACTGATTTGGGGTCCAACCTATGACCCTAGTTGGAAGAGGTTAGCACCGTGCCATGGGATACTATCAAAGATGGGTCAACCCTAATCTGGCAGGAAGACTATGAAATATATGTATATGGTTGCGTCAACCCTAGTTTGGCAAGAGGATGACTTAACCTATGTTGGATATGTAGTTCTATAACGCAGGGGTTGCTACTAAGGGTCGAACCCTCTGCTGGCAGGAAAGCATCCATCCCTGAGTTCACTCGGTGCTGAATCCTACTCCTAACTTAATAGATACTGAACTGAATTACTAAACTATACTAGGCTTGATTGAACTAACACTGATCATGTTAACTAGTTGAACTGGAGTGAGTTCACTTAGTTCTGTTAACTGGCTGAGTACTACGGTTCTTGATCCTTACTGGGACTATTCTATAACTACTGCAACTAAGTAAACATCTAGATTTTGGGTAAGAAATAACCCCAGGACTCTATAACATCAATAATAAAGCATAACAAATCTTGAAAGCATAACAATAGTCAATTGTTCATATTTCATTCGTTGAAACATTTTTTCAAACACTTGAAAGTTATGAACTTGTATATGAAAGAGAACGCATGCTAATGTTTCATGATTTACTATTCAATTCACATGAACATTTTGTCAAATACTTGGGGAGGATAATCTAATGTACATGATAATAAACAACACATAAGCATCATGACTATAACTTAAACATGCAATTTCAAGGGTTTTGGCGTGAGAATTACATCAATCGACATGCACTCTATCTTGTGTTCATGAAACTTATAATTAAGTCTTCAATTGAAACTAATTCAACAATACAAACATGATTACAATCCAATTTGAGCATGTGAATCATGAATTTCGTACGTAGTTTTAAAAAGGGTTTTGAACTCCAAGGGTGGAAGGAAACCCAAGGATGAATGCCTAACATACCTACAAAATTAAATTCTTGAAGTTTCTTGGTAGTGTTCTTGAGATTTGTTCTTGATTCTTGAGGGCTAGGGTTTTCTATTCGAGAGAAAAAGTTATTAATTTAGGAAAAATTTAAATAAACAATGACTAAATCAGCTTTTAGGGATTAATTAACGTGTTTTAGACTGATTAGGGCCACTGAAAAAGACCAAATTACCCCAGGAGAAAACTAAAACTTTCATCGCTCAAATCCTTATTTTTACCTTTGGTGCAACGCGGTGAAATCGTGTTGCGCCACTGGAAAGTGACAATCCTTACTTTTTTTGACAGTGCGATATGGTGCCATTATGTTGTGCCACTAAAAAATGAAAATCACACACTGTGAAAGTACATACTACCAGGTTTTGTGATCTATGAACACATCAACATGCACCCCATACTAATAATGCCTCCAAATCTTTAGGGCAAACACAACACTGCTAACTCTAGATTATGGGTAGGTAATTATTTTCATAGGGATTAAGTTGTCTAGAGGCATAGCCCATAACTTTACCCCTCTACATCAAAATGCATCCTAACCCAACTCTAGAAGCATCATAATACACAACAAACCTATTTGAACCATCTGGCAATATCAGAACTAGAGTTGTAGTAAGTCGAGTCTTCAACTCCCAAAAACTCTTCTAACAAAAATCTAACCAATGAAACTTGACTTTCTTCTGAGAATGTAATAGATGAAAATTCTTTGACAAACCATCGGCAATAGCCAGTCAAACCTAACAAACTCCTAATATCTGATAGACAAATGAGTTTGGGTTAGTTTCTCACTGCTTTGGCCTTTTGAGGATCAACTCAAATGCCATCACCAGAAATAATATAACCAAGGAAAACTACTAATCATAGCCAAAATTTGCACTTACTAAAATTTGCAAATAACTGATGAGCTCTGAGGGTATGTAGTACTATTTTGAGATGGTCTACATGATCATCTTCACTGCGGGAGTAGAAAAGAATGTCATTGATGAAAACTATGATGAACATGTCCAAGTACTGCTTGATACGTGGTTCATCAAGTCTATAAAATTTTGTGGGTCATTGGAAATACCAAATGACATGACTAGGAATTCGAAGTGACCATACCGAGTTCTGAAAGCCATTTTTGGAATGTCACATTCTCTGAGTCTGAGCAGATAATAGTTGGATCTAAGGTCTATCATAGAGAAGTAACTGGCACACTGAAGTTGGTCGAACAAGTCATCAATGATGGGAAGTGGATATCTATTATTGATTGTAACTTTGTTCAACTGACGGTAGTCGATACATATTCTAAAAGAACCGTCTTTATTTGCATAAATAGAACTGTTCTACTAAATTTAATATTCTATGCAAGTCATAAGGAATTGTAAGGCACTTAACAGTTCGTCATACTATTCAGCAGAACGGTGTGGCCGAATGAATAAATAAAACTATTATAGAGAAGGTGCACTATGCTGGTTTACCCAAGTCTTTTTTGGTTGAAGATGCTTCCATAACATGTCTTCTTATTAACTTCTCTCCTTCATTCGCAATTGATAAAAAGACTCCACAAGAGGCATGGTCTGATACTCCCACCAATTACTCTGATTTGAAGATATATAGATGTCCAGCTTATGCTCATGTTAATAATGGAAAGTTGGAACCTAGATCTATAAAGTTATTATTTATGGGTTATAAATCTGGTGTTAAAGGATATAATCTTTGGTGTCCAAAAAATAGAAAAGTTATAATTAGCAAGGATGTTGTGTTCGATAAAACTTGTATTCTTCATGCTTCCACCTTTAAAGAATCTAATGCTTCACCCCAGATGAGCCTAGTGATAAGAATCAACAAAAGTCAAGAACCCACGTTTAAACGCAGATTGGATCAGAGTTTATGCCAGTACCTACTTTTAAGTCTAGCCCAAAGATACAAAGTGAAACTATTTCTTCTTAACTAACAGTGATGCCACAATATTCTATTGCTAAAGAAAAGACTAGGAGAGATATTAGACCTTCTCAAATGTATGGTGAAGCTGAATTGGTTACTTATGCATTGAATATAACAGAAGGTATTGATTTCGGTAAAGAACCTTTATCTTACTTAGAGGTAGTTAATTGTGATGATTCTAGCCGATGGATGATTGTTATTTTAGAGGATATGGAATCACTTCATAAGAATGGCATGTAGGATTTGGTGAGATTTCCTAAAGATAAGAAAGTTGTCTATTGCAAGTGGGTATTTAAAAAGAAAGAAGGAACATCGAGAGTTGAAGATGCTAGGTACAAAGCAAGACTAGTTGCTAAAGGTTACAGTCAGGTTCTAGGTTTGACTTCACAGATGTGTTTTCTCCAGTTGTAAAGCATAGTTTAATTCAATTCTTACTTGTTATTGTGTCCATGCACAATCTTGAGCTTGAGCAGTTGGATGTCAAATATGCATTCTTACATGAAGAACTTGAGGAAGACATCTATATTCAACAACTAGAGGGTTTTGTAGTCTCAAAAAGGAGAACTATGTATGCTCACTGAAAAAGTCCCTTTATGGCTTAAAATAGTCACCTAGATAGTGGTATAAGAGGTTTGACTCTTTTATGACTTCTCATATATTTAAGAGGAGTAGTTAAAATATTTGTGTCTATTTCAAGGAGGTAAGTGATGGTTCATTCGTGTATCTTCTCTTGTATATCAATGATATGTTGATAGCAACAAAGGATATGAGAGAGATAATAAAGTTCAAATCCCAGCTCAGTAAGGAGTTTGAGATGAAGGATCTAGGAGTAGAAAAAAGGTCCTTGGCATAGAAATTCCAAGGGATAGAGAGATGTGTAAGTTATACTTAAGTCAGAAAGAGTATATTGAGAAAGTTCTTCACAAATTCAATATGAAAAATTCCAAACCTATTAGTACTCCATTGGCATCTCATTTAAAACTCTCAACAATATTATCTCCAAAGACAGATGATAAGTGTGACTATATGTCTCGAGTTCCATAATCTAGTGTTGGTGGGTCTCTTAGGTACGAGATGGTGTGTTCCTAACAAGATTTATCATTTGAAGTCTGTGCAATTAGAAAATACATGAAAAATCCTAGTAAAGAACATTGGAAAGCAATTCAGCAGATTTTCAGATACTTGCATGGTTCTGTTGATGTTTGTTTACAGTTTAGGCAAAATAGAGATGGAGTGATTGTGTATGTTGATACTAATTTTATAGGAGACCTTGATAAAATGAGATCCATTATAGGATATGTTTTCACCATTAGTGGTTGTGCTATTAGTTGGAAAGCTACTTTACGGACTATAGTTGCTTTGTCAACTACTACTGAGGCAGAGTACACAGCTATTAAAGAGGCTTGGAAGGAAGTTATTTTATTGAAGGGTCTGTTTGGTGAACTTAGCAAAAACTTTCAAATTACTACGATCTTTTGCGACAGACAGAGTGAAATCTTCCTTACAAAAGATAAGATATTTCATGAGAGAATAAAGCACATCGATATTTAGTATCATTTTGTTCATGAAATTATTACTCATGGTGACATTTTGGTAAGCAATATTAGTACCCATGACAACCCCACTAATATAATGACCAAGACACTACCATGTGCCAAGTTTGAGCATTGCTTGGACTCGGTTGGTGTCAGCAGTTAAGATGTGCCCTTAGGGGCTTTTGTGGAAGAGGTGGAGAGTTTTTGTGAAACGTATTTGAGTTTTGAATTAGAATTACGGTCAAGGTGGAGATTGTTAGAGTTTGTGACCCAAATTTTGTTGATCTGGCCCTGAAAAGTTCGCGGTGTGACCCATGTTTCTGATTTTTTTTGGTGTCTGTGGTGGTACGAACATATTATATAAGTGTGATTTAGTGGTTCATTTTGGACGTTTTAAATACGTCATTGATACCTTGATCTCCTTATTGTACTCCCCTTTATTATCGTGAATATCTCCTCCTCTGTCCGTGGTTTTTCTTGTCAAGGATTTCCACGTAAATTTGTGTGTGTTCATCTTGTTTTTCTATTGCTTATCATACTGCTTATTCCTGGAGTTCATAACAAATCTTTTTAAGTGTTATCAATGTGTCAAAGTAGGACATATAAAAAGATATTGCCGCTCTAGAAAGAGCAACATGGCTTATATTGAAAAATTTGTTAAAGAAAAAGAAGGTTGGGAAAGAAAATTAGAAGCTGAGAGTCGAGCAATAAATGTTTTGGCTTCCATAATATTTAGAAAGAAATTTAATCGGATATAATATAATCCATGTGGAGAAGGAAGGAACCAATAAAAAGGAAGATGATACTAAAGGTGTTCCGATTGGAGACATGGAATCTTCTATCGAGGAAATCAAAGAAGCAGATTCAAAAAATGGAAATAAAAATATGAACATGGAGGATACTAAAGTAGACTCTGAGTAGACAGTGTCTAACACTCTATATGCCAGTGATGACTTTATCGGAGTAAGTATTAAGGTAGATGTAGTTAAAATCCCTGATCAATCATCTATGGTATCAAGATCAATCACTAGCTCAAAGAAAATATCAAAATTTTATGAGGAAACTAAAGATCAAGCAAATGAAGAAGTTGACTGTGTATACGCAGATGGAAAAATGGATGATGATGAGATTCATATTGATAAAATTTCTTTATACTTCAGAGTTTTATCTGAAGAAGAGGGTTCTAAAACATTGTACCCAGGATTTTCAAATTTGCCTATGAGAAATGATTCTCCAAAGAATATAGTTACTAAGGAGTTTGGAGAAAGGGGGAGCTCGGAAACTTAACAAAATAAAATTTGACAAGGAGATGACTCACTTAGTTCACAAAGACCAAAAGGAAATATTGTGAGGTCGGTACATTATAGAGATAAAACTTTTATTGGTACACATATCTTTGTATGACCAACCGATGACAGAAAAACTTCATTATTTGAAGTTATAGGAGTCGAGAAAAAAGTACAAGTATTTCCACCAAGGCATAGTTCAAAGCTTCGTTTGAGTTCTTTTGCAACAAGTTTGACATAGCTTCCAAAAATCGCATTAAGGGGGAGTGCGAAGATTATTTAAAGTTGAGTTTTTGGGTAACATTGTTTTTCTTTTAATGTTTCTAGAATATATTGTGTAATTTCTAGGATAATCATATTTAAGAAATATCTAGATATTCTAGATAATTCAAGGTAGAAGAATCAAGAAATAGTCTATTTGATATTTGTATTTAGGAAAGAGCTAGATATTATAGAGCATTAGATATTTGTGGAAGATGATAGAATACTCTAGATTGGTAGTATCTAGAGTGATCCCTACTCATGTATAAATAGGGGATGACATTAGGCATTTATAACCAAAACATCACCAAAAAAAAATCCAATATTTTTTTTCTACTTTCATAGCTTCCTCTTCTTAGTTGAATCTTCCAATCTTAGTTAACAATCTTGGGCTAGCAGAAGGTCTCTCCAATTACACCATTTCTTCTTCTATTTTCTACATTTCCTTTGGTGTTATTCTTGAATATTCATAGTTTCTTTGGTTCATTTTTAGATTTTGTTTATCTTGGTTTCATGTTTTTGCATATTTTGTTTTTCTTGGTAGTTAATCCGAATCTCTCATCTTAGATTAGCACATCAGTGTTATGCAGTGCCTTAGACTCTGGTGTTATTCTTGAATATTCTTCGTTTCTTGGTTTCATGTTTTTGCATATTTTGTTTTTTGTTGGTTTCACGTTTTTGCATATTTTGTTTATCTTGGTTGATAATCTGAATCACTCATCTTAGACCAGCACACCAGTGTTATGCAGTGCCTTATCCTTTGTTGTAATTGTTGAATATTCATCATTTCTTGGTTTCACGTTTTTGCATACTTCGTTTTCTTGGTTTCACGATTTTGCATATTTTGTTTTTCTTGGTTGTTAATCTGAATCTCTTATCTTAGATTAGCACATTACTGTTATGCAGTGCCTTGCCTTAGGTGTTATTCTTGAATATTCATCGTTTCTTAGTTTCACGTTTAGCCTTTGGTTTCACGTTTCTAAAACGTACCAACTCAGTTGCAACGATGATATTATCAGCTATTTTTCTTCTCGGAATGAATCCTGATTGTGCATCACATCATAGATGATTGTAGCAATTACTTTTTGTAACCTGGCAGCTAGTGCTTTTGCAATAGTCTTGTACAGGACAGAGCAACAGGCAATAACTACAATTAATAGCTCTGTGTAGTTTTCCTGTTATGAAAAATTCCTTCACAGCGTCAATGAGGTCATGTTGTATGTTAGGTCAGGCTTTTTTCATTCAAATGATGACACAAGTGCAATTAGCTCAAGAACATTCACACGTAGCCAAGTTCGAGAGTTATAAAAACTCCAAGTCATGTTCATACAAATGGCCGTGTGCGAGTGTGTAATTAATTTATCTAAGGGATTCCATGTTTTGAAGTGTGAAGAGGGACTTTGAAGTGTAAGTTTATTACACTCCAAATCCACCCAAGACCAAGGCTAGAAGGGTCATTTTCCTTTCATTTTGCGGAGTACTATAAATAGACAATAATAGGGCTATTTCTTGGACTTAGTTCATTTTTATTATGGAAGAAACACGTCTTGTAATATTTTGAGAACTTCTCTCTTGTTCTTGAGAGTGAACCCAAAACTAGACAACAAAGTGTAGTAACACTTTTGTTGTTCTTTGGCTAGAAACTTGGGGGTCTTGAGGTTCATGAGTTCCTCTTGATTCAAGTAAGAATTTGGTGTAAATATCTTTTAGTCTTAGGGTCCTAATTTTCATGTTAGGATTCTTAGATTCTGGGATATTTTTTGTCAAGTTACTATCCATCCTTTTGTAATCTTGTTGTTTGTATGTTGATATAGTGAAGCCGTGTGGGGGCTCTTTCGATTCACTATAGTTATTGCAATCTTGTGTTATTTATCTATCTTGTTGAATATTGCCGTTGTTGCCTCGAAAACCTAGAGAAGCCGAGCGGAGTCTTTGATTCTCTAGTGATGTTGTTCTTGTGGTTCTCTTGATTCCTTGTTGTAAGTTTGATCTTTTGTATCAAATGAGCATTGTAATTGTCCACCCCAGGGGCTTTGTCATCGTCTATTGAGTGTAAAGCAACAACTATATCCTTGTTTGTTACCTATTTGCACAATTCGACCCCCTGAGCATATGTGAGAACCTGTCCCTTTCTCATTATTGTCAAGATAATTGCTGGCAGGGGTGGATCTAGGAGCCGGGTGGGGGTTCTCGGGAACTCACTAACTTTCATGTGGGTCTGGTATTAATATAGAGAAATCTAATAAATATATAAGAATTATAAGTTAGTAACCCATAGTCAAAGTGTATTATTGGTCTAGTCGAGTATAGGTACTTGCAAAAGTTTTATTAACCACATATTATGGTTTCAAACCTCCTTAGTTACTTTTTGTTTTTATTTTTATCTAACATAGGGAATCCACAAACTTTAAATCCACTTTTTCTTTTCATTTTTATTTAATATAAGGAATCCACAAACTTTAAATCCTAGATCCGTCTCCGACTGCTGGCAGATTGCGGTTTGCAGATCCCATCAAAGATTTACAAAAACCACACAGTATTTGTAGAAAGAGAAGTCCACATGCAAAAATATATCTGATATCACCTCCTCACTTCTCATCTGTGTGCTTTATTTTTCTTGCATCATGTCGCATATCTTTTGTGGCTTCAGAAGGACCTACCACAAATACTTTAGAGGAAGAAACAGGAGGTTAAAAATGACAAGAGGATGAAGAACTCAATGAAGTTGCTGATAAACTCAGGTCTGTGGAAGCAAAAAAAGATCCAACTCACGAACTAATGAACGAACAAAATGAAGTTGCGGACAGACTTAGGTATGTGGAAACTTATTAGTTCCTCCATTAAAAAAAGAATGATTTAGTTTGACTTGACACGGAGTTAATGAAAATAAATAAGGCTTTTGATTCTAGTGGTCCTAAATTAAAGTTGTGCCAAATATACCAAATACCCTTCAATCTTGTGGTATTAAGCATGCCACATGTAAAGTTAAAATTAAAGTATTATCAAAAAACGAAAGGGGTCATTCATTTTGAAATGGACTAAAAAGAAAAATAAGTCATTTTTTTTTAAACGGAGGAAGTAGTTGTTTTTTATATAGTATTTTTAAAAGACACATAACCTTTAGTTTCACATATTAATATTATTTTAAATAAAAGTAAGGATTAGCGTTAGTGGATAAGATGTTAAACATTTATTTGCAATACATTAACTTATGTTTCCTTTTTAAACGAAAGATGAGGCAGCGACAAGGGGTTTAAAATGGCTCTCGGTGGATTGAATAACTTTCAAAAACTTTCAATAGCATTCATTAGCATTCAATAATTTTATTAAGCTTTGAGGGGCTTTGAATAGCAACATAAAACAAAAATCTGCATAATTTGAAATTTAAAACAAACTAAATTATCTCAACAACTATACAAACTAACAAATATTTAAAATTCAAAATCATCTTAATCTAAACAACTTATTTTGGTAAAAACTAGTACAGTAAAAGACATTTTTCAACACTCCTCCTTTGCTTTAATTACTACAATTTAAAAACTGCTCCTCCTCAATTTTTGCTCTGACAGTGTATGTTGAATTTTTAAATTTTTTTTGAACTTGCACATCTTTTTTATGTTCATCTTTCTCTTTCTTCTATTTCTTCTTTTGATTCTTTGCTCAAAAAACATCAACAATCTTGTGTTGTTTGAAAATACTTTCATAGACTTTTCAAAATGTTGTAAGGATTTACTATTCATCAAAACATCACATAAAACATAGGTTTCAAGATACGATTTCTTCACAGAACAAATTTGTTCATTTTTGTTCTGCAAAAATTTTTTGGGCATTCAAAGAGAAATTGCTGCTTGACATTTTTTTGGTTGAAAATATTCCAACACTTTGAAAATAAGCACGAGTTAAAAATGGTAGCTTTGACGGGTTAAAATGAAGCCCGGGTTAAAAAGACAACCCTTTTGGGTTAAAAATGGTATGGTAGCGCTTTGAAAGAACTCACAGATCCCGTAAGATCAATGGGGCTTTGATACCACTGGTGGTTTTTTTAAAAAAACATGGGGCAGCTAAAAGTAGTTTAAAATGACTCTCAATGGATTGAATAACTTTCAATAGCTTTCAATAGCATTCAATAGCATTCAATAATTTTATTAAGCATTGAGGGGCTTTAAATAACCAACATAAAAAAAATCTGCATAATTTGAAATTTGAAATAACCTAAATTATCTCAACAACTAAACAAACTAACAAATATTTAAAATTCAAATTCATCTTAATCTAAACAATTTATTTTGCTAAAAACTATTGCAGTAGCTTAAAACAATTTTCAACAACTTAGATGTTGTTGTTAAAACTTTATTTATTAATACAAAGTTTGATTTGTTTAATTCAAAGTTCTAAAAAAATCAATTTCTAGTAAAAATTAGATAAGTGTTTGTTTCTTTCATTGTGCTTTTTTTGTTCTTGTTGGTTAACATTATTATTGTTATGTTTACGTTTTATTGTTTAATTGATGCAAATAATATTTTTGTGGTGGATTTGTTCCCAACAAATAGTACTGCAAATTATCTACCCAAAACAAAAGGGAGATAGAAGAGTGAGGCATCACAGAGGATTTAAGAAACACGTCTGTAAGGAAAAATAGAGAGTGTGGCCGATATTATATTGATGAGGATAAATCAAAATAGGATTATTTTGTGTAGTGATCTTTGGAGTATTTTACTCAGACTTACAAGTGTAAACTTTTTAACTATTGTGATATCAATTTGCTTCTCTCAACCCATGTTTTTTCCCTTATTCAGATAGGTTTTCACGTAAAAATCTTGGTGTCATTATCGCTTTTTTTATTCTTTATGGATAAATCGAATTATTATTTTGTTCTTCTTTTATTACCCCAAATTTATTTCTGTTGCTGGTTTATTGACTTACTCCCATCAAATAATACTATAAACTATCTACCCAAAATAATATGTATTAATAAGAATCCAAGAACAAGAAACTACAAGCGTATCACTACGACTATTAACAAGGACAACACTTTTACCTACTAGCATGTATGCGCTCCTACCTCCTACTTTGCCAATTTATTTGTTTTTGGATAAAGAATTTAACAATGCAATAAACTAAATTAAGATGCTGGGGATGAGGAAAAGCTATCACCATCAATCCAATGAACAAACAAGACCATTATACTAATAGGAAATGGGAATATGTAGGAAAAACAATGTTTTGTTATATAATATGAATGTCATGTGACATGTATATGTGTGAAATGTCATTTTTTGGAGATAATAGTTACTAGTTTAGTTGGATTTGAAGACCAAAAATTACTTGTTCAATTTGAATTTGAATACCTAAATAGTTGGCCAACTTGCCAACTTGAAGTCAAGTTAGGCAACCTTAGGAACTAAGTTTGGTGGTCTAGAAATAGTCACTCTTTGTACATTTTATTGATAGATCAAAGTAGTAAAATAAAAGTACTACAAAAATTCTCTTTAGTTCTCTCTTTTCTTTACGTTTGATATTGATATTTTTTCTTTATTTTATAACACGTTATAAGTACGAGACTATACCGTTTTGAAATTTGAAGGCTAAGAAAATAAAATTGGATCGGAAGGTGGAGAAGGTAAGACTGCAAGAACTATGTGCTCATAACAATTTGGATTTTACCTTTGTACTATTTAGGATAAGTATATTAGTAACTCATTTCCTTAATTAAGTTTGAAAATAATATTGATAATCACAAAGTGGTGATATTGTTATAGGCTCAAGTTTGAGTTTATTATACTGTAGCCTAATATGCTATTGGACGAGTGTGTGATAATGGATTTAAATCTCATGTCATTAAGAGGGTAAGACATCGGGTTAAGAGTCCGAATGTACCATGATGATAAGATGTTAGGTTTAAGTCCCACTTATTTTTTAGCCTAAGGCTCCTTTATATGAAAAAGACGTTGAGTTTGAATCTCAATGTACCATATTGATGATATAATGATTACTAAGCCAAAATTTTGGTGAAATTTATATTTATCATTGAATATGCTCTGTTCCTAGAAGTGAATGTGGTAACATGCAGTGCATAGTATGTCGGAAAGAAGGCATGTGATTGTATTTATGAATAGGAATATGGGCGTAGCAAATGATAAAATCTTTTTTCACATTATATGTACACCTCTATTTTCTCTTGAAGGAGCAATATCTTAAAAGAAATTCTAAGTTATCATAATTTGATAGGCTTAAGACATCATTATATTTCATTCCTAGGGAATAATAATTTTGATTGTTAAAAATACAGATCCATTCTCGGGGTGAATGTGATAGGAGTAACTGTCACGACCCAAATCAGGGCCTGGCCATGACGAGCATTTCGAACCATTGAGGCCCGAAACACCCCTATCTATCTAGTGATGCACCTAATTCATATGATCAAAGAAATGCGGAAAACAACACAATAATTCGAAAACATGGTCATAAATATGAGAAGAGACAATAACGGGGAGATAATGTTCCGTTAACATCAATTATCCTCTAAACAACTGTCTGCGAAAATCTCTAACAAATGACTGAAACAATGTCTATCTGAAAACTAGGACAAGGCCCCCAGTAGACCCAAAAACTGAATATAAGATAAAAGGACTGCAGGACATAAGACCTTCTGAAACATAGAAGACTCACCACTTGTCTCTACAGCTCTGTCTAAAAGTTCTACTGATTCTCTTGACCCCTAGACTGAGAGGGGAGGGGGTCAGCACAAAAGTACTAGCACGTAGCGATGTCAAAACAAAACATAATATTTTTACAAAGTATAGTTGAGAGTCATTATAAAGCAATTTTGTATCAAATCATTTGAAAGGAAATGGGTGTAATGCAATAGTTTTTCTCAACAATAATGAAATGCAACTGAGCTAGGTGGAATACCCTACATAATTTACACCAACTGTCAAGCCTCGGTTGCCCCAGAGATTAGAGTATAAGTGAGGGAGAGACACACAAGACCACGAAGCATGGTGTCTCGACCCAAATCAAATATGGTAGTGCACAAGACCACAAAGCATGGCTACTAACCATAATCCCAATTTAGGATAATATAATATCAGGTACGCAAGACCACAAAGCATGGTACCAAGTTCCCGAGTTGGTAAACACAGTTTCCAGCGTAGAATCAATTAACTCATGCTTTCTTCGGGCAACCACCTATCTCATTTAAAATCAATGCATTCAAATTTCATCTTATTCAATCACATGTCGTATTTTGTAGGGTATCTTCATACCCAGCTTTAAAGTCATCAATATCATATCCACATATGCATAATCATGTAAAAACCAAGGTGCTTCATCATTTACAAGTGGTGAACAATATTTATTTCAAATTCATGCTCTCTTTTGTTGATCACAATATAATATGGAGTATCAAAAAATTATCATGGGAAATTAAAAACAATTTATCATTCATATTTATCAAACTTCCATGGAAAATCTCAAATCACATATGCATGGTTTCAACCATTGAAGTATATAGGAAAAAAATTCCCATGACATAAAGAAAATAACTTTGAAATCCTATTGAAAGCAAGATATTAGCATTTGATTGAAAATACCCATTTAAAAGCATGCATGTTCATAAAAACTACACCGATGAGATTTTTGGATAACCCTACGTACCTCTATTTCCAACTATAATAGGTGTTTCTTGAAGCTTGAGGATTGATGAATCCAAATATGTAATTATCTTTGAAAACCTACGGTCAAATCTGGAACTGTTTGTGTTTTTATTTTGAAACCCTAAGGAGAATCTTGAGCACTTTTGATGAAAGAATAAGTATTTTGGGGTCCTTGGAACTAAATCTCGTGTTTTAGGGTTAAGTAAGGGTGGAAAAGGACCACTTTGTCCTCAACACGGAGTGTTTAAATCACCAGAATTCCTTACATAGGCGACGCCCATCCCGTTGCCTATGTTCACATAGGCACCGCCTAGGCTATCGTCTATGTTTGCATAGACGCCACCTTGGCTATCGCCTATGTTTACATAGGCACTGCCTAGGCTATTGCCTATATTTTCCAGTGGCTATGGGCGATTGGTTAGGCAACGCTTACCACTTTAAAGGGCCATAAGTTCTTGCTCGGGTGTCGGAGTTTTGCCAAATTGGTATTATTGGAAAGCTAACTCGAATACCTATCATTTGACACATAGTAGGCTTCCTAATTCGACATATACAGAGAGTTATGGTCGATGGAAGCTGACACACTTTACAATGTCTACTAAAACTTAGTCGATCAAAATAGTTCCTACTCGTCCTTGAGTTGAAGGACCTCTATGGTCTAAATTCAATCTTGAGAAGATTCACATGCTACACAATAATTAACATGCCGTATTGGCATAGTATTTTATGGCTTTGGGATTAGCAAAGCATCTAAATCATGGTCTATATTGTAGCTCGAATTACGGGGCATTACATTATCCCCCCCCCCTAGGATCATTCATCCCTGAATGATGATGCGGGATACAGATAGACACAATTGCAAGCATAATAAAGGGCTAGGAAATATACGATAGGAATAGTACCTTCTGTCTCCTCCTCCATCAAAGCAAACAAATTGGGATATATGATTCTCATGTCATCTTCTGACTCCCAAGTTACTTCTTTGACTTTCTGATTCCTCCACAGTACCTTTACTAAGGCTATCTGTTTGCTCCTCAGCTTTCGAACTTGGCGATATAAAATTTCAACGGGCTCTTCTTTGTAAGACAAGGAGTCTGTTACTTTGATACCCTTTACTGGAAATACCATAGAATGATCTCCAACACATATCTTCAACATGGATACATGGAATACCAGATGAATAGAAACCAAACTTGCAGGCAATTCTAACTCATATGCAACTGTACCAATCTTTTTCAAAATCTGATGTGGACCTACATAACGAGGGATCAATTTACCCCTTTTCCAAACCGCATAACTCCTTTCATAGGAGAAAGCTTGAGAAACACCCAATCACCAATTTCAAACTCTAGTTCTCTTCTCCGAACATCGGCATAGGACTTATGGCAACTCTAAGCAGTCTTGAGTCATTCTCTAATGATTTTTACTTTCTCAATCGCCTAATGAACAAGATTAGGCCCATACAACTGAGTCTTACCCACTTCATACCATCCTATTGGAGACCTACATCTCCTCCCATACAAGGCCTCAATAGGAGCCATCTTGATGCTGGCATGGTAGCTATAATTGTAGGCGAATTCAACCAGTGGCAGGTGATCTACCGAACTACCTTTGAAATCAATGACGCATGCCCTCAACATATCATCGAGGGTCAGCATCCGTCTGAGGGTGGAAAGTTATGCTCAAATTCACTTATGTACCTAAACCCTTCTGAAAGGATCTCCAAAACTGAGATGAAAGCTGCGTACCTCTGTCGTATATAATGGACACTGGTGCCCCATGCAATCAAACTATCTCCTCAATGTATATCTTATCATAAACCTCTCCCGAATAATTAATCCTCATAGGCAAAAAGTAGGCTGACTTGTTCAACGGATCTACAATTACCCATATAGAATCATACTGGTTTTGGGATCTCAGAAGTCCTGTAATGAAGTCCATATTTATCATCTCCCACTTCCATAAAGGCAGGGCTATCTCTTGGGAAGTACCACCCGGCCTCATGTGTTCTACCTTCACTTGCTGACAGTTCAAACACTTGGAAACAAAATCGGCTACATCACGTTTTATGTTATTCCACCAATACAAGGTTTTCAGATTATGGTACATCTTAGTAGAGCCTGGGTGAATGACATACCTCGAAGTGTGCACCTCATTAAGGATTCTTTCCCATAGCCAATTGACATTTGGAATGCACAACCTACCCTAAAATCTCAGAATACCATCGCCACCAATTTCAAATGACATAACCTTTTGTTGACCCATATCTTTCTTGATTTGCATCAAGATGGGATCTTCAACCTACTTCTCCTTAACTTCAGCACAAAGAGATGACTTAGCTAACTCATGAACAATCACCCCTCCATCTTCGGAATCTAAGAGTCGCACCCCCAGATTTGTAAGGCGGTGAATATCCTTCACCATCTCTTTCTTTCCTTCTTCAACATGAGAAAGGCTGCCCATAGACAACCTGTTGAGGGTGTCGGCTACAATATTTACCTTTCCCAAATGGTAATGCATACTCATATCATAGTCTTTCTAAAGATCTATCCAACGCCTCTGCCTGAGGTTTAATTTTTTATGTGAGAAAACATATTGTAAACTCTTATGGTCAGTATAAATATCAATATGCACTCCATAGAGATAGTGCCTCTAGATTCTAAGTGCAAACACAACGGCAGCAAAATCCAAGTCATGAGTAGGGTACTTGTGCTCATGCACCTTTAACTGCCTAGATGCATAAGTTATCACCTTACCACGCTGCATCAATACACAACCAAGTCCCACATGGGACGCATCACAATAAACCACAAAATCATCTACACCCTCGGGAAGGGTCAAAATAGGAGCAGTAGTCAGCTTGTCCTTCAATTTCTCAAAACTATTTTCACACAAGTCATACCACACAAACTTCATCTTTTTCTGAGTCAGTTTAGTAAGCAGAGCAGCTATGGAAGAAAAATTCTCTACGAACCTTCTATTATACCCCGCCAAACCCAAGAAGCTTCGAATATCGGTTGGAGTCGTGGGTATGGGCCATTTTCTTACTTCTTCAACTTTCTGGGGATCCACTCTTATCTTGTCACTAGAAACAATATGCCCTAGAAAGGCAATAGCGTCTAACCAGAATTCACACTTAGAAAATTTGGCATACAGCTGATGATCCTTAAGGGTCTGAAGGATAATTCGGAAGTAATTGGCGTGATCCTCTTTACTCTTAGAAATAGATCATAATATCATCAATAAATACAAAGACGAACAAGTCAAGAAACTGACGGAACACTCTATTTATAAGATCCATGAAGGTTGCAGGGGCGTTAGTCAACCCGAAGGACATGACTAGAAATTCGTAGTGACCATATCGGGTTCGGCAGGCTATCTTGGGTATGTCTGACTCCCTAACTTTCAACTGATGATAACCCAAATGAAGGTCTATTTTTGAAAAGCACTTGGCACCTTGAAGCTGGTCAAAAAGGTCGTCAATCCTAGGAAGAGGATATTTATTTTTAATCGTGACCTTATTCAGCTGACGGTAGTCTATGCATATCCGAAGGGACCCATCCTTTTTTCGCACGAAGAGCATGGGTGCACCCCATGGGGAAACACTAGGATGAATAAAACCTTTATCTAGGAGGTCTGCAAGTTGTTGCTTTAACTCCTTTAGTTCTGTGGGAGCCATTCTATATAGTGGAATAGAAATAGGACGAGTGTCTAGAAACATATCAATGCCAAAATTTATCTCCCTATCAAGGGATATCCCTGGGAGATCTTTGGGAAAGACTTTTGGGAATTCATTCACTACAGGGATTGACTGTAGAGGAAGGTTTCTAACTTTTAAATCTTTTACTCAGATTAGATGATACCTATAACCTTTGGAGATAAGATTTCGGGCTCTAAGATAAGAGATAAAGTGACCTCTAGGTTCCACAGAACTCTCTACCCAAATAACTGGTGTCTCATTTGAGAAAGAAAAAGTGACCTTTCGTGTTCTGCAATCAAGGGTGGCATAACACGAATGGATCCAGTCCATCCCAAGGATGGCATCAAAGTCTATCATAGCGAGTTCTACAAGGTCTTCCACAGTTTCCCTACCATAAATATACACGACACAAATTCTATATACCCTTCTAGCAACAACAGAATCATCTACAAGAGTAGAAACAGAGAAGGGTTCTACAATAACTTCGGGCTCAAACTCGAAACCAACAGCCACATAAGGGGTCACATAAGATAAAGTAGACCCAGGATCAAGAAATAGATAAGCATCTAGAGATAATATTCATAACATAACGGTGACAACATCTGGTAAAGCTTCCACCTCCTGGCGGTTAGTCAAAGAATATAATCGGTTGCGACCGCTTCCGATAGTTGAAGAGGCACCCTTAGGGAAAGGAGCTATGGAGGTGTCTTGGGAATTAGCCCCCCCTCCCCCCCCCCTCCCCGTATTTACTCTAGCCGATGGACAATCTCGTTGAAGGTGAACCATTTTGACACAAATATAGCAGTTTCTTCCCTCAAACCAGCACTTCCCTGGATGATTCCTTTTGCAAATCCCACACTGCAGATGAGTATGATGCTGTTAGGACACACTGCCCTGAGACTGTATACCTAGAGCTTTAGACCTATGAGGAGTCTTAAAATTTTGAGTTTGTCTATCTGTCGGTGGTCTGGGTGCTGGGGTGCTGGTTACTGACTATGCATTATTCCAAAACTTCTTCTTCTTCGACCAATTATTACCCTAGTTACCACTCTGAGGCTGACTGGGGTCCTGGTCCACAGATCTAGCTATCTTAGCCTGTCTGTCTTTCTCTCTAGATTCAGCGATCTTTTTTTTCTTCTCTTCCACTTGATGCATATGAACGGTCAGTCAAGCAAAGTCTAACTCCTTATTCAACATAGACCCCTAGCACTCAAGTACCAAGTCATTAGCAAGGCCAGATGCAAACATTTTCATCTGAGCCCTCATATTACTAGTCAACTCTGGTGCGTAGCGGGCTAGTTTATTAAACTTCAAAGTGTACTCCTAGACACTCATACTTCCCTGCTTCAGATTCATAAACTCTTCCACTTTGGCCTCCCTCAACTTCAGAGGAAAGAATTGATCAAGGAAGGCTTCCACAAATTTGCCCCAAACTGTGGGCTCAGAACTTTCACCTTTTTATCTTCCCAGTCGGCATAGCACTGACTCGTAATATCCTTGAGCTGATAGGTTGCTAGCTCCACCCCTTCAACCTCATCCACATGCATCACCTTAAAGATCTTTTCCATCTCATCCACGAACTCCTATGGACCTTCCTCCACCTTGGTTCCAGTTAACATAGGTGGGTTTATCTTCGTGAAATGTCCGACTCTAGCAGCCTCAGATGTAATAGATGCAGACCCAACATCTTCTAATCATTGAGTTTGGTTGGATACCAACTGTGTCAGCATATGAATAGACCATCTGAATTCTGCATTTGAAATATCTCCCTGAGCAGTTGGGGGATGGTTGACATTAGTCCGCGGAGCCCAAGGTGGACTGCTCGGGACTGGAGAGACTCTCGGAGTAAGGACAAATTATGGAGTGTGAGCCCTATTATGGGCATCCTACGGGTAGGACGAACCTCATCTACCTGAGCATTCTGATTGACAATACGACGTAGAGGCATAACTATGTTTCTGAAACACAAGTGATCATTGATTAGGGGACAGTTCAGACTCTGAAGCACGAACTAAATCACAAAGAAGGGAAATATTTCCTAAACACCTAGCATCCTCATGCTTATAAGTGTAGCGCGCTACACACACATAAACAAGACTCTACCCGAGTTTATTTTGCAGAAACCCTGGGACCATGAACCTTGCTTTGATACCAAGCTTGTTACGACCCGAACTAAGGCCTGGTCGTGATGAGAATTTCAAACCAATAAGTCCCAAAACACCCCTATCTGTCTGGTAATCATGCACCTAATTCATATGATCAAAGAAATGTTGAAAAAACACAATAATTCGAAAACATGGTTATAAATATAGAAAGAGACAATAATGGGGAGATAATGTTCCATCAACATCAATTATCCTCTGAACAACTATCTGCGAAAATCTCTAACAAATGACTGAAAGCATGTCTATCTAAAAACTGGGACAAGGCCCCCAATAGACCCAAAAATTGGATATAAGATAAAAGGACTGCAATACATAATACCTTCCAAAATATAGAAGGCTCACCACTTGTCTCTACCACTCTGTCTGAAAGTTCTACTGATTCTCTTGACCCCTAGACTGGGCCTCTGAACTTGAGAGGTTGGAGAAGGAAGGGGGGTTAGCACAGAAGTACTGGCATACAGAGATATCAAAATAAAACATAATATTTTTACAAAGTATAGTTGAGAGTCATTATAAAGCAATTTCGTATCAAAGCATTTGAAAGCACATGGGTGTAATGCAATAGTTTTTCTCAATAATAATGAAATGAAAATGAGCTAGGTGGAATACCCTACATAATTTACACCAACTGTCAAACCTCGGTTGCCACAGAGATTAGAGTATAAGTGAGGGAGAGACACACAAGACCACGAAGCATGGTGTCTCGACCCAAATCAAATATGATAGTGCACAAGACCACAAAGCATGGCTACTAACCATAATCCCAATTTGGGATAATATAATATCAGGTACGCAAGACCACAAAGAATGGTACCAAGTTCTCGAGTCGGCAAATACGATGTCCAGTGTAGAATCAATTGACTCACGCTTTCTTTGGGAAACCACCTATATCATTTAAAATCAATGCATTCAAATTTCATTTTATTCAATCACATGTCGTATTCTGTAGGGTATCGTCATACCCGACTTGCAAGTAAACAATATCACATCCACATATGCATAATCATGTAAAACCCAAGGTGCTTCATCATTTACAAGTGGTGAACAATATTTATTTCAAATTCATGCTCTCTTTTGTTGATCATAATATAATATGGAGTATCAAAACTTTATCATGGAAAATTGAAAACGATTTATCATTCATATTTATCAAACTTCAATGGAAAATATCAAATCACATATGCATGGTTTCAACCATTGAAGTATATAGGCAAATAATTCCCATGACATAAAGGAAATGACTTAGAAATTGTATTGAAAGCAAGATATTAGCATTTAATTGAACACCCCCATTTAAAAGCATGCATGTTCATAAAAACTACACCCATGAGATTTTTGGATAACCCCACGTACCTCTATTTCCAAGGATAATACGTGTTTCTTGAAGCTTGCAGATTGATGAATCCAAATATGTAATTATCTTTGAAAACCTACGATCAAATCTTGAACTATTTGGGTTTTTATTTTGAAACCCTAAGGAGAATATTGAGCACTTATGATGAAAGAATAAGTATTTTGAGGTCCTTGGAACTAAATCTCATGTTTTAGGGCTAAGTACGGATGGAAAATGACCACTTTGTCCTCAATACGGAGTGTTTAAATCGCCAGAACTCCTTACATAGGCTCCGCCCATCCCGTTGCCTACATTCACATAGGAGCCGCCTAGGATATTGCCTATGTTTACATAGGTGCCTCCAAGTCTATTGCCTATGTTTTCCAGTGGCCATGGGCGATTGGTTAGGCAACGCTTATCACTTTGAAGGGCCATAACTTCTTGCTCGGGTGTCAGATTTTTGCCAAATTGGTTTCGTTGGAAAGGTAACTCGAATACCTATCATTTGACATATAGTAGGATTCCTAATTCGACATATACAGAGAGTTATAATCGATGGAAGATGACACACTTTACAACGTCTACTAAAACTTAGTCAATCGAAATATTTCCAACTCGTCCTTGAGTTGAAGGACCTCTATGGTCTAAATTCAAGCTTGAGCGGATTCAAATGATACACAATAATTAACATTCCATATTGTCATAAGATTTTATGGATTCGGGATTAGCAACGCATCGAAAGCATGGTCTATATTGTAGCCCAAATTGCAGGGCGTTACAGTTACACCTCTATAAGACGTACAATAATTTAGAAGAAATATTATGAAATTTATTCCAAAGTAGCAATCTTCAAACATTATTCATGTTCTAGTAAATCTGAAATTTACTAAGTAAAACTCATATGCCATGGTAAACTTGACATTTACTAGTACCAATAATTTCATAAGTCGGCATGAACGATTTTGTCATCCCGAAGATGTGCACATTGAATCTTACACAACATATATATTAAAAAATTAGAAGATTCTTTGAAGAACATTTTGAGTTCTCAAATTATACTTCAGATGTGATGGTAATTTGTCCCACTAATGGGCATGGTATGAAAGATCATCGCACACGTGATTGTCGTGCAACCTAATTTGATATAAGTTTTATAAATCCTCCATCAAAGCAAAGGAATATAAAGTGATGGCACACTTGAATTTTCAAAGTGATGTTGAGGTCTATCATATAAATATAATAAATTTTATGGCATGAGAATGATCTTCTATTGAAAATTTATGAAGCATGTGCATATGATTATAATTCATTCCTCGAAAAGAATGAGATTTGTGATAAGCTTCGTTGATGCTTGACCATTCATGAAAGTCAAGATGAGATAAAAATTATAATAAGGACATGCTCATACATGATTGGATAAATGTCACATCTCACCTCTACGGAAGGTTTAAGAAAAATAAAGTAAACTTTATTTTGACATAAATGGTCATTGATCGCGTACTTGTAGTATACCATAAATATTTTGATATGTTTATCTGTAATATCCCATACTTTTTCTAGCTTAATTTAGCTCCTAGAATGCCAAGGTTTTTCTACAAAAATGAATACCTTTTTACGCATGTGGAATTTTCTAGATCTAGACCCTCCATTATGTAGAAATTGAATTAGTTTTTCATCGATACCAAATTCGCCTAAATTCAATACTCGATTGAGAAGTTATGGTACTTTTTGTGTTGACAGTATGCCATTTGGACAAGCACTGTGTTGCGGTGAAGGCTTATTTCGTAATTGTCAAATTTCAGTGGACCTCCGTGATAAGCTCGTGTCGCGGTGAAGTCCAATTTTTCAGTTGTCAATTTCTAGTAGGCCAATGCTATGGTACTGCATAACGACGATGGCCTAAGCGGCATTCCAATAGAGTACCGCGCTGGTTCCATGTCGCGTTGAAGTCCTAGGTCCCAGTCATCAAATTCCAACGAGCCACCGCGATAGTGGCGCATCGCAATGGCATGAAAAATTAGAAATTTCTTCTTTTTTAGTTCTGATTAAATTTTAAAGAGGGCTCTTTGGTCAATTCTCAAGCCCACAATTCATGAATAACTCAAGATTAAACCCATTCTAAGCCTATTATGCCTATTTTTTATCCATTCTCTCTCAAAGAAAATCTCTAGAGCTCAAAAGCTTACTCTTCAAGGAATCAATTCCTCTATTTTTTTTCTCCAAGAAAACTTAAAATTGAGGATTCTCAAATCAAGATAATCAAGAACTCATCCTCAAAGTATTAAATAGAGATTCAATTTCAAGCTTTCTTAGAGATTTCATCAATTAAGGTATGCAGGTTTTTATTAACAAGGATCTTCTTTCATCCTTTTGTCCAAAATTAAATTTTTATATCAAATTTATATGATTTTGAATGGTTATACATGAGTTTTAAATTAGGGTTCATACCCATTAATGCTAATTGCAAGATTATTAGATTTCAAGTGTTTTATAAGTTAAATTGCATGAGTATTTTCGTATTTTCATGCCTATTGTAGTAATTTTTAGATTTTAAGATGAATTATTATTGTTTTCATTATCAAGCATGATTATTATGATGTTTTGACATAAGATTGATGCATGGGGTTATTATCTCAAGATTTAATGTTGCTATTTAGAGAATGAAGAGAATGATTATGCTTTAAGCATTAGATGATGGGTTTAATTTTAGATTTTCAGTAAAGATTTGAACTTTTAATCCTCAGATAAGATTTGAAATCCACTTTACAAATTTATTACAGATTACAGAACTCACAATAGCTTTACTTACAGATTGAATTAGATAAATGCATAATTGATTTTAGAATAAACTCTTATGCTAGTTTTTAAAGTGGATTTCCAATAGAATGAACACAGAGATTTAAAGGGAGTTGTATTTAGCACCGAGAGGAAAGTATGGGATTAGCGTGCCCTAACTTCCACATAAATACGTAGCCAACGTAGGTAAAGATTATCATATTATTCCCATTTCTATATGGATGACAATTAGAAATGTGATCACTTAGATTAGGCTATACTTCTTGGTAAGAGTATGACACCTCTCCCAATTGTGAGGTTTTTTCCATAGAAGAACAAGACATTGGACTCGATGTTAGCTTACATGGTTTATGTCAGTTAGAAGAACCTCCCTTGCAGAATAGGTTTTAACAGAATTTCTATTCCGATAAAGTGTTTTCCCCAATAGTAAAGACTTACAGAATAGTTTTTAAAGTATTTTCCCTTGCAGAACAATTTTTAAGAAAATTCCCTACTAGTAAAGAAAAACTTTTAGAAAACTACGTGTCAAAGCCTACAAATTTATTTAGATTATGCTTTAAAGAAAGATATTAGTTATAGATTTCAGATATAGAAGTGAGTCCTTTTTACACTTAGACAGTATTATTTATAGACAGAACATTAGTACAACTTCCAGAACTAAATGATATGAATCACTAGATTTACAAAGCATGATTTGTTATAATGTTTTACTTATGAATTTCACCCCGTATACTCAATACATTTGTAAAGTACTGATCCACATATACGTCTATGTGCTACATTGTCACATAATGTAGGTTTAGGTGCTCAGTTTCAGCAACGAGAGTGATTTCGAGCATCTCCATCTACATCCTGACAGTTGGTGAGTCCTCATAGTTTAGGGACTTAGTTATTCAGATTTTTAGCTTGTCAATTTAGATGATTCAGTATTTTCAATTTAGTCCATGTCAGTTGGGGGTTTGTCCCAAAACTCTCTTGTTATTAGTAGTAGAGGCTTGTCAGACTGCTAGATATGATTCAGATTATTCATTTTTTATTGTCCAAACTCTTAAGTCTATTATTTCAGATATTATATTCAGATAGTTTTTCGCATATAGTATGAATTTTATGTTTATGTTTTCTTTATTATGACATTCAGACTTAGTAGAAGACAGATAGTGTTAGCTTAAGGCTACTCGTAGTCGTGAGCACCGTGTGACACCTCGGAACCAGATTTCAAGGCGTTACATTATCATGTATTATCAAGGGGGAAAAGCAAGAAACAAGTCTTGCCAATATAATGTTTTAAGATTATGACCGTATTTATATGATTTTCTCCTTGAAGGAGATCTTCACCATAGGAATGGTGTGTGAAATATGTGTAGCACATAAAATTAATTAAGATCTCCAAAAGAGCTTCACTGTTACAATATGGAGGAATGAAATTATCCATAATATTTGGATTGTAATAAGTCTCAAATGAAACTTGTTAAGTTTCATAGACATTGCCAAAAATAAATTATATTGAAAAATGAAAAGATGTTATATCTTCATATTACTACAATCACCACTGGTTATAAATATTTACATAAAAGATTATTCGTGATTTTTTCTTATTTGTAATACACAAATGTGAGCATGGTGATCGGATCACATGCAATAGTAAATTAAAAATTTAATGAAATAAATATCACTTGGCATGATGGTTGACCATCCCAATTTAAATGTGATGCAAAAATAATTGAGAATTCATGTGGTTATATATTGAAGAAATAAAAATTTCTTCACGAATTCTCTTATGCCACTTATTCTCACAATTAATTGATCATTATACCAGCTAAGGTTGGAATTATATTTGCCAAAATTTTGGAATATATAAAAAGATGAATATAGGCCTATTCAGCTGCCATGTGGATAGATCACTGTATAATTTAATAGATGCATCTATAAAATGGTTACCTGTGCTTTTCTATTAACTTTCAATTTGAATTTCGCAAAGTTGTTTGCTCATTGATTATGGATAGATCACTGTATAATTTAGTTGAAATTATATGCCTTCAATTCTAGTTAAATCATTGATTATGAGAACAAATCTTCCAAAAGAAATTTGGTATGAGATGTGTCATTTAAAATATAGCATAATTCACATGCATCAAGCCAACAAAGTTCCCCTACCACTATTGGTTCATGGTCAAGAACCAAATAATTTCCATCTAAAATTCAAATGTGCATCATATGATGCAATTGCTTCATCGCAATACACAAATATTAATCTCAAGCCAAGGTTGAGGGTAAATGTTTGATTTTCTAACATTAGGAGAGAATTGATTAGCAGTTGAAAATTATGTCTGAACTATATTATCTAGATTTTCATAAATATATATATATATATATATATATATATATATATATATATATATATATATATATATATATATATATATATATATATATATATATATATATATATATATATATATATATATATATATATATATATATATATATATATATGTGTGAGCTTGAAGTTCAAGAGATAATTCATTTAATGTTTAAACTAATTGTCGGGTGTGTTTGCTGACTCTATATGATAATTCAATTGTAAAATGCTCCAATAAAAAGTCCTTAAAAGGACAGAGTCTATGACATACCTAAAGTTTAATAGACCAATTGGTTCCAAAGGTAAAACTCCTTGAAGAAGAAAAGGAGCAAATGATGGAGATGGTCATGATAATGGGGCAAGTGCTTTGAAAGAACACAGACATAACAATTCATAAAACCTTCGCAGAGGTTTAGGTACCTGAATAGTAATGAATATGAAGAGATCTTCATAAGTTATGTCTTATTGGAACCGATATCAAATATACATCGATATATCCTTGATAGAGCTCAATATTATCAATAGTATCAAGGATTTTCAATACAAATCTATCAAAAAATGTGGACAGATAAATTATTGTCCAAATAAAAGTATGCAATTCAAGTAGTTTGTTTCACTTGAAAAGCGAATATTTGAACTCATAATTCAAAGATCAGAGGTATAATGCCAGTGAGGTACAAATGATTTATGATGCAAAAGTAAAATTCATAAGATATAAAGTATGACTTGTGCCTTGGGGCAGAAAGGCTTCAAAAAGTTTCCGGCATTATTGTTGGAGAATTGTTCTCCTCTGATGGGTGAAATAAGGTCTATTTCAGTCTGACAATATTGAAAATCTTGAATATGTATAATAAATTAGTGGCATGTCTAGCTCGATGACAAAAGTTATATGAAAATCCTTAAGGATTTAAAAGCAATCCCACTAAATGCTTCAATGGTTATAAGATCGCGTAACTTTAAAACAGATTAATTTTGATCTCATGAAAATGATTAATAAGTATCATATTTTAGTGGAGGTGGTACACTTATGAATTATAGAGCATTATTTATTGGATTAATGTGATGTTTTAATCGATATGAGTATAATTGTGTTGCACTCTTTTTTCCTTAACCGAGGTTTTATCCTACAGGATTTCCCTAGTAAGGTTTTTAATAAGGCAACTAAGAATGTGTAATACTAGATGTGTACATGGAGTTTTTGACAAATGAAACATTTGTTCATTGATGAACATACATTGAAAAGGTTTTTACCTGGTCCACATGATATTCAATCTCAGATGGACTATTTACTTATATATGAAGATACAACCACATCATGACGTTCAGTGAAGTATACAACATGTATCACTTCTTTAAACCAAGCTGAGATAATTGTTATTCATAAAGCAAGTCTAGAATATATGGGTTTGAGATCCATGATACATTTAATTCGAGAAGAATGTGGTCTTGAATGTGATAAAGTACCTACAATTTTATATGAATATAATGCAACATGCATAGAAAAATTAAAGAGAGGATTCATAAAAGGAGATACAATGAAGCTCATTTCACCAAAACATTTCTACATACATGAGCTCTAGAAGAATGGTGATATCAATGTGTAACAGATTCATTCAATAGACAATATTATAGTTGTATTCACCAAGTTTCTATCAACTACAACTTTTGAAAAGATGGTTGTAATACCCCGCACTTTTGGCCTAAAGATTGAACCACCTTTTCTATGTGTATAGATCCAAACCCAATAATTCTTTGTTAATAAATATGTGATGATCAATCGAATAGAGTGTCAATACTTTTAAATTTGAATTGAGGTTGCAAAAATACCCTAACTCAAAGCAAGTTGAAAACTTTCCTATGGATTAAGTTTTATTAAATGTCTAAACTTGCATCAACTTCCATCAACCTTAACTTATTTTATATGACGAGTTAGAGAGACTACTATATATCAAATGAAAGCTCTTTGAGACCTCTTTCCAACTCAACTGGGTTCACCTTAATTCGATATTAGAGTAGAAAGCTATACTCATTTTACTTTAGAGTGTGTGACTACCAAAATGTGATGACAAAGCTGACGACTTATCAACTAGGTAACGACTAAGTTGACGAGCTATAAGCTAAGTGATGACCCATCTGCCCTAGTCGTCAGTCTAGGATATTAAGGGGTAATTTCCAGCTCGAAAGTGATGACTTAAGTGATGAGTTGTCACCTAAGTGACGGGTTGTCAACCTTGATCGTCAACTAAAGAATTTTTGTGATTTCTTTGGTTTCTTTAGGGGTATTTTGGTCTTTTCCTCACCCTAAAACTCTACCCCACGAATTAAATTGCACCCAAAATTTTATTAATCAACTTTTATCAATTTTACAACTTCTCAAATCCTCTCCACTCTCAAGAACAAAAACAAATTAGGGTTTCCTCTAAGTTCAAGATTTTAAAAAAGGGTCAAGAGTTGAGTTCCAATCTTCAAGTTAAACAACATAAGGTACGTGGTTTTTTTTTTTAAACTACATGGTCTTATTTAAAATGTTTTGAATAATATTTAAAGTTATGAAATCATTTATTACAAAGGGTTTTGAATTTATATTTATAGGTATGCATTGTGAACCCTTTTAAAGATAATGTTTTGGTCTTGAGGCCTTTCCCCCTTGAAATTGATCGTTACTTATATAAATATGTATATGTATGCATTTGATATTTTGAAACTTTAATTTGAGAGCATGAATATTTGTACTCCCTCTCCTATTTTGGCATCCTCTTGATTTTCATGTCACGGATTGATGAGTTGCATATTTAGAAAGGGGATATAAATGTCTTTCCTATTGTTATGGAATTGATTTTGTTATGAACTTAAAGAGAGATTTTTTATGTTTAGATATCTTAGAAGTGGTGATTTTAAATATTTTCATGGTTTGTCACAAAATACTTGACCACAACATGCTTGTTGAAATGTTGAAAAGAGAGAATCTCTGCATAGTTGGAAATATGTTTTGAAAATAAGAACTCTATTGCATTGTTGGATGTTTTTGGTGGTCCTCGATTTGATTAAAGGAACTAATTCATATTATTATATATCTTAGACATATGACTTGAAAGTCTTGATATGATAATACCAAATCAAATAATGCCATCACAGACTCAGAATAGAACAGAATAGAAGTCAGATTTCATTTAGATTTTCAGAACTTGAGCTTTTAAAGACTCATGTTCATAAATGGTTAAAAATGGTCTTAAAGAGAGTTATATGGTTACCCGAAGAAAGTAAGAGTTAAAAGACCCAATGTTAGAAACCATGATTTGCCGACACGGGATTATGGTACCCTGCTTTGTGATCTTATGTACCTTAATTCATGTAGTCCCAAATTGGGAATATGGTTTGGAGCCCTACTTTGTGATCTTGTGGACTAGCATGACATGTTGATTTGATTGGGGATTTTGGCACCCTGCTGTGTGATCTTGCGTGTCCCCCTTATAGATACTTCAATCCTTACAGCAAACTTAGGTTGGAGTCTTGGCCACCGAGTCAAGGGAGGATTTCATATAGCCCATGGAATTATAAATTTTAGGGTGTACCATCTAGCTCATAAGAATAACAAAAAGTAGAGTCATGATTGCAAGAACGTGTTTTGAAAATTTTCAAATTATGCCCATGTATTTTCAAATGTTTTACGCTGACATGTTTTTTTATGAAATGCTCCCATCTATGTTGTATATAAATCTATTTTATTTTTTGATTGCTCTGCATACTAGTACATCTGTATTGACACCCTATATTTCAGGATCTGAGGCTCAGTCTCGGGGTCCCGCTAAACCGTAGATTGATTTGTCAGAGATTTGCAGTTGGTGAGCCTCCCCTATTTTGGAAGGCCTAATTTATAAGACATTGTTATTTTATTTTAATTCATGGTCCGACTGGGGCCTTGTCCCAGTTTTTAGACAGATGTTATTCTCATTTAGTAGTGATTTCGCAGTCTGGTGTCTTGTACTTTGAATGTTAAGAACTTCCTTTCATATTATTCAGTTGAATTATGGGATTGACCATGTTTCTGTATGTTAATATTCCGCATTTTCTTATGTTGTATGAACATTGTGTATGATTTCCAGATAGAAAAGGGCACTTGGGCCTTCACGGTTTGGGAGGCTTGTCGCGGCCAGGGTCTTGGCTTGGGTCGTGACAATGGTGCACAAGATTGAAATGCGGAGATTCAAGCCATTAAATTGAATTTCCATTGAATACGTGTTGTACTTCTTTTTCCTTAACCAAGGTTTTGCTCCATTTAGGTTTTCCTGGTAAGGTTTTTAATGAGGCAGCACTAAGGATGTATTACAAGATGTGTGTATCCTTTTTCCTTCGCTGGGCTTTTGTTGTATGGTTTTAATGAGATACATTATCTATGGACATTCGGGGGGGGGGGGGGGGGGGGGGGGAGGGGGGGAGGTGTTATAAAACATGGATGTCATGTGACATGTATATGTGTGAAATGTCATTTATTAGAGATAATAGTTAGTGGTCATGTTAGAAACTAAAAATTACTTGTTCAATTTGTATTTGAATACCTAAATAGTTCGCCAACTTGACAACTTGAAGTCAAGTTTTGCAACCTTAGGAACTAAGTTTGGTGGTCTATAAATAGCCACCCTTTGTACATTTTATTGAAATATCAAAGTAGTAAAATAAAAGTACTACTAAAATTCTTTTAAGTTCTCTCCTTTCTTTAAGTTTGATAAATGATATTTTGTCTTTATTTTATATCATATTTCTTTTTTAAAATAAATTTTAGGAAAAAAAGAACCTTTTCCCTTTGCTCTTTAACATTGGTGCGATTTATGAATTTTAGTTACATAGTGGAACGTTGTCTCGCTTATTTTTCTATTCTAGTTGTTGTATTATTATTACTCTTGTAGTTGATTGCCCTTTGAGTTTGGTTTGTACCCTTAGTTTCTTTTACATTTAAGTTATAACTAATGTTTAGGGTGATTATCACGTTTTCTAGCATTTTGCCGACTTTCTTTATTTCAGTTACTTCGTTCTCTCTATATATTGCTCTTGGCCGTCTGTTTATACTTGTGCCGAGGATCCATCAAAAATAGAATCTCTATCTCTAAGTGGGAAAAAAATGTAGCCATGAAGGCAAAAAACATCTATGAACAATTTAATGGTTGATTATGGATTCAATCGAACAATTGAGAGGAAAACTTTCCGGAAAATAAAGACAATTCCTCTGGTAGAATTATTGATGAGGTGCGTGTAAACTGGTCAGACACCATGTTATAAAAAAAATAAAAATAAAGCCAATTCCTTGTTTGATCGAAGAGAACTCTGTATTCCATTCTCTAATACCCATTTAGATAAATCTAGGTGAAAAAAAAACGCTTGGTTTACCAAAGAAGGAAAAGGCTATTTAGATTTGGGGCAGACACGGTATGGTATATTACCGGATTATCATACCAATCTTAAACTTTTGATATTTTGATTTTGAAATTTTTGATGATATAGTATTCGATATTTATAAACATAATACGTAACCATTTCGAAGGATATAGTTATAAAAATTATTAATAAATGTTTTTAAATACTAACAAACATACAATCTAGTATTAGTATAAAATTTAACAGACACAACAAATAAATACACCTTTTTAACTTGATTTTAGAATAAGTAAACACTTACTTGTATAAAGTTAAATAAGTAGACACATTTACATGACATATATGGAAATATTGTGTTGAGTAAAAATGATTTTTCATATTGAAGAAACCCTTTTGATTAAGGAGACTAATAGCATGTAGTTAGGAAGAAAGGTCATTTTATACGAAAGAAAAACCTTTTTTGATGAACTTAAGTGGCCAACAATTAACGGGAAATAAAGGATAGACGAAGCCAAAAAAAATATAGCAACTTTAAAGGGATTTATTCAAATTAATTAGTGAATTAAATTTAGAATTTAAAAAAAAACATAAATAATAATTACAAGTGAAAGAAAATAAAGAAAAAATTATTGGGGTTAACGTACTGTCACGACTTGAGTTGAGGCCCTGACTGCGACGAGCATCCCAAACCATGAGGATCCAAGCATCTATTTCTATCTGGCAATTATGCACACTATTCATACTATAAGTAAAAGCAGAAAAATAAATAGATAAAGGGAGACATGGTCATTTCCTGAGTTCAATGGAACAATATGGAATTTAATTCATAAACATTTGAAACCACATGTTAAATAGTCTACCAAATCTATAGAAATACAAAAACCAACATCTGTCTAAATACTGGGACAAGGCCCCGGTCAGACCATGAAACAAAAATAAAAATAGTAATGTCTAATAACCAAGGCCTTCCAAAATAAGGGAGGCTCACCAACTGCGAACTTCGGACAAACAATCTACATCTTAGTGGGACCCAAGACTGTGACTCAGACCTGAAATATAGGGGGTCAATATAGATGTACTGGTGCGTAAAGCAATCCAAAATAATGTACTGATATATATAACATAAGTGAGAGCATTTCATGAAAGGCATTTCATCATAAAACATTTGAAAATCCATGGTCATAATTAATAGATTTTAAAACAATTCTGCAGATCTCAACTTAACATCTTTGTCTTACTTCTGAGATAGATGGTACACCCTACAAGTCTACAACTCCACGGGGTATATGGAGTCCGCCCTTGACTCGGCAGCCAAGCCCCCAACCCAAGTCTCCCACAAGAGTTGTAGTTTCTGATTCTCATACGCCCACAGGGCACTAGGCCAGCGTATAATCCCTCTTTGGGTACATAATAACCCTTATCGGCAAAACACAGTTTCAGGCAATGAGTGACTAAACTCATGCCTTCTTCGAAAAACCACCTAACTCTCTTTAGGGCCATTTTTAACCTTTTCTAAACATGCATCTTTTTGAATTTAAAATCTGAATATCTGAATGAAATCTGTATTCTATTCTCAGTTTATCATGGCATTATCAATTTTTGTATCATCATACCAAGACTTGCACGTCATATATTCTAAGCCATAAAATATCATGTACAATTATTTCATTCAAAACAATGTTCATACCAACAAAACATTCAAACAATATAAGAGAATTCATATTTCAAAACATATGTCAAACCATGCAACGATTCTCATCTTTTCAACATTCCAACAAAAGGTGGTCAATTTCTCAAAACAATCATGAAATTCCTTCGATTATCACATTAGAATTTAAAATATGATACTATCCCCCTCTTCAATTCTCAATCATTATAAAATTCATATAAGATAGTAACACTCTTGACTCATTATTTAAATCATGCGATTTAGGAACCCATAACTTGTAAATCAAGAAGTAACACAATGAGAGGGGAAAATTATTAATTCATGCTCGCAATTCATATTTCAAAACTCCAAACACACACATACATATATAGTAACAAAATCAAATTTAAGGGAATGCCTCAAGACCAAAACACTATTATCAAAAAGGGTTCACAATGCATAATTGTTAGTGTAAATTCAAAAACCTTCATAAATACATGATTTCTCAACCTTAAAAACTTAATCAAAACAATTTCATCATGCCCATGTAGTTTAGGAAAACCCCACGTACCTTAGATTACTTATTTCAAGGAATAGGACCAGAATATTGATTTGACTCTTGGAAACCTTGTCCTAAGAGCTTGATTCTTGATCTCTGGGGAGGATCTAGGTTTATGTTTTTTAGAGAATTTGAGATGTTTAATTGATGAAATAGGATGAAAATATCGTCCATTGAGGGTCATCGGGCATAGGCTGGGATTTATAAGGGATGAAAAGACTAAAAAACCCTTAAAAATGCAAAATCAACAGCTGTAAACTAGGGGCGTACGTTGGAGCGTGCGATACACGCTAATCGTGTGACCTCACTACCTCTCTCACGAAAATGGCTATAATATTTTGCTCGAGTATTGAATTTTGGCGAAATTTGTATTAGTAGAAAGCTGACTCGATTATCTATAATTTAATGGGTATTGAGCTGCAAAATTCGACTTGTATCGAAAGTTATAGACATTCAAATTATACCCTTTTAAAATTAAATACAAAGATTTAGCCAAATCAAAGGTCCATAGCTCAACTTTGCTATAAGTGATTCCTATGAAGATTTTTCACCTCGAAAGCTCTTAGTATAAAGATCATGAAACTTATTCTCACTTGAAAATAATTTCCATTAGAGCTTCCACACATAGGAACAATAGTTCGATTTCTAGTTTGAAAGTGTGGGGTGTTATACGTACTTAGTCAACTAATTATTCCTTATAGCCTCACTTTGTATTAATTACTACTGATAGCCAAAGAGGACATGTAAAATTCACTCGTACTCATCTTAGAGGATGATTTTAATACTTTATATAGATCTCTTACACCCTCACAATAACCTAAAATATTTATATGTAAGACAAACAATATAATGCATCCAAGATAAAGTTTTTTGCAGTAAGATAAAGAATATTCACTATGTTTCATTATAATATTTCTAATTATTTTTTTCACATAAATTTTATGGATCGACAATTTTGTAATCATTCAAGTGTTATGACACACCAAAGATTACGTACATAAGTCTTCACTTTTTAAAAAAAAAAATTATGTCAATACGAACAATGTCAACTAAACCGAAACGAATGGATTATCATATTCTTGTCTTTGGTCATGATGCATCCAAACAATTGCTAGGCAATTGACAAATTGTTTTCTTAATAGAAATTGATTAATATCTTTAGCATATTGGAGAAATTATACATGTAATTATAAGATAATGAGGGTTTAATATTTATATTGATCATTGTATTAGTTTAATTTGTATCAGATTGACCATTTATCTAACTTGCTCGCTTGTGTTGAGGATGTTCAAAACATAATATATATAAAAGGGAAAAGGCTCAAATATTCCACTAAACTATCAAAAATGACTCATTCATATCATCAGTTAAAAGTTCAACTCATTCATGGTATCACCGTTACAAAACCAGCTCATCTATGCCATTACTTTTTAACGGTAGTTTTCAAAAATAGCTTTGCCACATGGCCTTTATTAGAGATCCACGTCATTAATTAAAATAAGAAAATTGTCATTGAACTATCAAAAATGGCTCATTTATGCCATCAGTTAAAAGTTTGGCTCATTCATGACATCACCGTTACAAAATCAACCCACCCATACCATTACTTTTTAATGATGAGTTTTTAAAAATACATGGTTTTTTATTAGAACTCTACGTCATTAATTAAAAAAAATAATATTAATTTCAAAATATCTTAAATTAGTTAGTATCGGGATTATTTATATCACCATTTATACCATAATGATGGGAGAAGTTATCCTATATATATGGCGGAATAATTGGAGTAGCAGACTACTTTAAACTATTATTTGGAAATGATTTTTCAACAATGTATGCTCCCCTAATTCGTGATGGGAGAAGTTATCCCATATAAATGGCGGGATGATTGGGATAACAAACTTCTTTTAAGCCGTTATTTGGAAATAATTATTCAACCATGTATGCTCCCCTAATTCATGATGGGAGATTGGAGAAGTTCTATTGGTACGCTTATTTCTATTTCTTTCTTGCCCTAATCGTTCATTGGCTTATTTTCTTGCAACTTCGCAGTATATATTGGAGTTACTGAAATTAAAACTAATCAGTTGTGGGACAAAATTTTTGAGGTTTTTGTTAAGCGTAAAATTTATAATGATTTTGAATCAACTAAAAATAGCCAAATGATATACATTAATCACTATTTTTTCTCATCAGAAAAATAGTTGTTGTTATAGGAAAAAAATACTTTAGTCGGTGTGGGTTAGGTTATGTTATATGAATCGGTTATTTTTAATGGGTCTAAGATATTTTGAAATTAATATTAATTTATTTTAATTAATGATGAGGACCTCTAATAAAAGTCCGCATAGCAAAACTATTTTTAAAAATTCACCATTAAAAAGTAATGACATGTGTAAGCTGATTTTATAACGATGATGGCATGAATGTGTTGAACTTTCAAGTGATGGCATAAATGAACTATTTTTGATAATTCAATGGCATATTTGAGTCTTTTTCCTTGTTCTAATTAATGACATGGATCATTAATAAAAGGTCACATGGCAAAGCTATTATTGAAAATTACTGTTAAAAATTAATGTCAGGGATGACCCGATTTTGTAACGGTGATGGCATGAATGAGCCAAACTTTTAATTGATGGCATAAATGAGCCATTTCTTATAGTTCAATGAAATATTTGTGACTTTTTCCAATTATCAATGTTCATATTACAGGAATGGTGAATGAAAACAAAATTCCTGTTAGAAGTTGGGGACTGTGTGGGAAGGTCATAATTCGTAGGGGATTGTATTGCTCAGTCTTTCATTGGGGATGGGAGAATGAAGGATAAATCCAACCGTCACACATTCATATAACACCTACCATTTAGGTGGCACAAACAAGATCCAACAAACTATCAAGACCCGAGTCAAAGCCCTAGCCGTGACAGGCATCCTGAACCGTGATGGCCTGAGCACCCTTATCTATCTGGGAATCATACACACATTCATATAATATGAAGGAAAAATGCGGAATATAAAACAATACAGAATCATAGTCAACTTTTATTTCAAACTGCTCAACACTGAAATAAGTTCATAAAGATAAAAAAATGTTGGGTACGATGTAGTTTTGATGATTAAAAAACTGACAAAGTGATATGAAACATGCCAGTTAAGCTGGTTAATAGACGCATTATCCCATGTAGCTAAAACTTGTAGCAAAATCATCGATGATTAAAGACAAGGGTAGAAGAAATCAAGAACCAGATGAGTGGCTAATTCTGATAAACTCAAGAAAATGAACATGTGCTAATTTGAAGAAGTTGAATTTAATTCAAACACTTGATGATAAGGGGAAGCAAGTTGAGTTAAAAAAAGTAGTTCTATGGAAAGGAGTTTCGCTTCTAAGCATATCCTGAAGAGTCCTATGTATAGTAGGAGAAATATTCTGAAGATTGAAGAAGTCTATGCAAGATACGAAATATACAAATTGAAGGACTATTTGTTAGATTAATGAAGTTTTTGATGACTGGACCATGTTACTTGAGCTGGTCCAAGCATAGGAATACAGGTTTTAGGTTTCACTGATAGATGCAGTCAAAGATTGCCTAAAGTCTGGAATGAATAAGCAAGCCTAATTCGGATATACTCAAGTTGCTTATCACGTGAGAAATTGAAGAAGTTGTGGTTGACTAAAATACTTGAAGATAAGATGATTTAAAGAGTTGGAGTTTGACTACAACACTAAGGAGACAAGAGTGGGAATTGAAGAAGGAGTCTCACTTAAAGTAGAACTCTATGCTATAAGAGTTCTAATTTAAGGAGTAGTTTGAAATAAAGAATGACTCTTTGGAGAGCTATGCTTAAATAGAAGAAGTATTATTCAGAATAACTTATGCACTTACAGAGAGAGAAAAGGCTAAACACGAGCAAATTAAGAAATTTCATAATTGAGAGAATTCTGACTGAAGATTCAAGTGCTGCTAGTACAAAGAAATAGATTGACGAACCTATTTTACAGGACAGAACTTTACAGTTCATGAGTCAGTTTAAATGTATTTTTCTTATTGAGTTTTAATTTATTTCCATCGTAGATTTATTGTTTAGGAACAGTACTGAGCTGAGTAAACTTTAAGTTTAGGATAACTCAAAGTGGGTTCAACAGTGAAGGGTGATTGTTGAGCTATAGGAATTAGAGTTTATGATTCGTAGTTGTTGAGTTATAAGAAGTAGAGTTTATGATTCCTAGTTAGATAGGTATAGGCATTAGAGTTTATAATTCCTATTTGTTGGTTACAAGAGTTTTGTAATCAGTCGTTGTTAAGGGTCAGACTTATTTAGTGAAGTTGGGGTTAAATCATGTAGAGGTGTAGGTCGTGGTATTTTACACCTTTTTGAGCCAAGTGTTTTTCACGTAAAAACCATTGTGTTCTTTACTTACCTTTTTACTGCTTCCCTGGAATACGTCAGGCAATCCGTTCCATCCATAGGTAACTCTTATGTTAAAGTCACTGATCAGTAGGGCGCGTACTTTAACAAGTGGTATCAAAGAGAGGTTGTCTTTAAAAGGGCTAACACCTAAGAAAAAGATAAATATTATGAATTCCACACCACCAACTGGTCACAGTGAAGGTCAATCCACTATTAGACCTCCACTTTTTTATGATTCTCACTTCATTTGGTGGAAAGATAGGATTGCAACATTCATTCAAGGGGAAGACTATGAGTTATGGGATAGGATAACTGATGGTCCTACTATTCTAATGAAGTTAGAATATAGCGAACAGGCCAAGAAGGTAAGAAGTGAGTTTACCGCTACTGACTTAGTGGCATTAAAGAAAAATGCTAAGGCTAAGAACATCTTAGTCTATGAACTAGGACCAGCTGAATACAACAGAGTGTCAAACTATACCACTTCTAAGAAAATCTGGGATGCACTGGTCAATGCATATGAGGGTACCTCTCAAGTAAGAAACTTTTGGATTCCTCTTCTCTTTACTGAATACAAAGCTTTTAAGATGAAGGAGAATGAAACTCTGTATAAAATGATGAAATGGCTTACTGCGTTGACAAATGAGTTGACTTCTTTGGGAAAAGTCATCACTGTTGAAGAACAAGTTGAAAAGGTGTTGAGGGTGCTACCAAAATCAAAATGGAATGTTAAAGTGACTGCTATTAGGGAGGCAAATAAGGATCTCACAGGTATGACACTAGATGAACTAGTAGGGAATCTGAGAACTTATGAAATGGAAATTGATGGAACTAAAGAGCTAGCAGTCCCTGAGGATACCTTAGCTCTGAAGGAATCTGACAGTGATGAAGAAATTAAAATTGATGAAAAACAAGTTGCCTTTATAGCTAAGAACTTAAGCAAATTATTCAAAAAGAAGAAGGGAACAGGCAACAAGAAATGGTTCAATGACAATCCAAATGGATGCTACAAGTGTGGTAAGACTGGTCATCAGATCAGGGATTGTACTATCTGGGAAATAGAATGGAGAAAGAAAAGGGCTGAAAAGGAATTAATAGAAGAAAACAAAAAGAGGGAAGAATATGCAATGGTAGTAGCTTAGAGATCTGACATAGATGATGATAAAGTTGATAAAACAACACTCATGGTTCTTGGAGATTTAGACTTGGACGAAAAAAATGATGTTTCTGAGGTAAGTATACTTGAACATAAAGAAAATTTTCATTTGTTTTCTAAAACGAAAATTATTTCCTTAATGAGTGATCTAATTGATGATTTCCAAGAATTAACTTCTGCTAGGGATGAGTTATTCAACAATATTGCAAGTCTCAAGTTTGATTTTATTGATCTAGAAACTTGTAAGAACACTGTTGAAAAGGAAAACTTCACTCTTAAGGAACAGATGAGCAGACTTGATTCATCAAACCTGACCCTTAAATCCAAAATCTTGAAACTGACTCTTTCTAAAAAAGGAAAAAAGGTTAAAAGTGAGGAGCAAGAAAAAATTGAGCCAGAATTGACTAAGGTTAAACATGAATACTTTTGTGAAAAAGAAAATGTTAGTCAATTAAGTCAAGAAGTTTCTCAATTGAAACTTGATCTTTAAAGAGATAATAGATTGACATATTCTTCAAGAATTATTCATAAGTTAGGTCAAATAACTCATAATGCAAAGGCTGGGTTGGGCTTTTATAAAAGTTCTAATGTTATTAGAGATTTGTATTATATTTGTGGTAACTAGGGGCATCCAACCACAGAATGTCCAGTTGCAGCAAAAAGAAAATCAAGAAGCATAAGCCTAGCAAAAAAATCTAATTCCATGTTAGCACAAGCTAACAAGAAGGTCAAATCTGGTCAAAGAAATAGGTCACATAACTTGTTTCCTTGATGGGCTAGAAGGAACCTCATACATCCTTTTTTTCTCATAAGAAAGGACCCAAGCTTGTTTGGGTGCCTAAAGTTAACCCCTAATTTATTTTACTGGTGAGAGTTAAAGGAATAAAGAAAAATTTGTACATGGATAGGTGTAATACCCCGCATTTTGGGCTAGAACAAAAACCGTCATTTTGGTGCTTAGCATGTCGCAGGGGTGGTCGATTTAATAATTGTCAAATCCCACTAGCCTAGCGTGATTATGACGCATCGCGCTGAAGTTCCAGTTCCCAACCATTGGGACAATGTGATGGCTCTGCATCACGGTGACCCCAAGAATCCTATTCATCATTTTCCAGTGAGCCACCACAATAGTGGCGCATCGCGGTGGCCCATAAAATTGGGCTCCTAATCATATTTTATTCCGTCTCATTAAGTATATGTTGGGTAATTTCCAACCCCTTATCAGCTTAAACATGGGATTTTTCTCCCAAGTGACCATATTATTCATATTCTCTTCAAAAATTCACAAGAAACTCTCTCTAGAGTTTCAAACTAAAAACCCAAATATCTTAAGATTTCACCATGGGTTTTCAATAATTCTTTGAGATTCGGAATCCCCATTGCGAAGACTACAAGAATAACCCATCAATTATTCAAATAGAATCCCTAAAGCATGAGTTCATTCAAGAGTCATAAATTAAGGTACATGGGGTTTTCCTAAAATTTCATGGGTATATAAATCTTGATTTTAAGAAAAGGTTTTTTTTTTCAGATTTATGAATATATTCATGTTTCAGAAGCATTGATGATATTGTTTTGGCCTTTATACCTTCCCCCAAATTGATTTAAAAATTACATATATATATATATATGTATGTATGAATGTGTTTAAGGATGAATATTCAATTAAAAGCATGAATTATAATGAACCCCTCTCTTGTTATGATTTTTGCCATCTTTCATATGATATGAATTGTTCTAAATTGCATCTTGAAAGCATGATATGAAATGTTTTGATTTATGCTATGACTTGAATATGATTTCAAAATAAAAAGAGAGGGTTATGCATGAAATCTTTTATGCTATTTGCATGTTTGGGTGGTCTGAACTGTGTTTTAATGAATAAATTATACATGATACATTATGGCTCAAAAATAGGACTTGTAAGTCTTGGTGTGATGACACTAATTCAGATTATTCCATGATAATTCAGAACAGAATAGAATGCATGTTTGAAATCAAACTTTTTAGGTATTGAATCTAGAAAAATTCATAATTCAGAATAGGATAAAATTAGGCATAAAGAGAGCTAAGGTGGTTCCCCGAAGAAGGCATGAGTTCAGACAACTCATTGGCTGAAACTTTGATTTGCCGATTTGAGTATATTATATTACACTGGCCTATGTCGTGTGGCATATCAGAATTAGAAACTCCAACCCTTGCGGCACACTCAAGTTGGGGGTTTTCTGCCGAGTCAATGGCAGATTCTATATAGCCCGTGGGATTTTAGAATTATAAGGGTATACCACCTACCAAAAGTGAAAATTCATCAGTCGTTGAAGAAAAAGAAGAATAGTCAACAGGACTGGAGCTGGACACTTGCTCGAGAATGCAACTAGCGAGCATGGCCTGAATGAAGACTCTCACAACGTGAAAGACTAGAACTCTAAGGAAGCAGCTTCGCAAGCACTGAAGGTGGTAAGATTGTTGGTCTGAACTAAAACCTGAACCAACTCCTCCTGCATTAAAAATATGGGATCATGTCAATTTCATTGGTGTATAAAAGTGTGAGTTCAGGTTTCTCATGTAAATTTCATTGGCCATATATCAAGGTCTGAGATGATATATGGCCTTCTCTACCTCCCCTTTCGCGTATAGGTATTCTCCCAAGCACCTTCTGTTGTATAAAAGTCTCCTACAACAATCCATCCATATAAATTTGGACTAGGGGAATTTCTATTGATTCCATCATTTTTTGCTGCATTGCGAGGCTTCGGAGGCCTTTCAAAAAGTCAATTACGCCATTAAAGCCAGTCCAATCACTATTGGATATTTACACTGCCATCAAAAACTTGAACTCTTCTCCAAACTTGACACAAAAACATCAGCATAAACCGTCATTAAATTAAAACAGGGTATCGACACCACCATCTGGGAACCCTTCGGCCTTATCAGTTTGCACTTATCAAATTAAACTATACAATGCAGGATCTTGTTTGAAGGATCAATGTCTAATCGGTAAAAAACTGCATTCATAAAATCATTGCACTTTATGTGTGTCTATCACGATAGCCTGATCAATAATATACATAACTCGCACACATGAAAATGGGATCCATTACACTCACCTTATTCTTCCTAACCCATATTAGACAGTGCTATTTATTCATCTACACACATGTGATGACTATTTAAAAAGAGGTGTGAAGAGTCGTGACTTTTTATCTTAACACATTCAAAACAACTGATGAATCAAAATCCCCATCTGTTGCAACTGACGAATCAGTTATTGGAAGAAATCAGAACATCTCCTCCAACATATGGTCCATCTGTTGCAACAGAATCCATATATTACAACAGATGGTAAATATATTGCGACAGAACAAACTGTGTTTTTTTATTCATCTACACGCATGTGATTACTTCTTGCTAAAAATGTTTGTTTCAATTTAGTTGTCCTATTTATAAAATCAAGAGAATTATATTATATTCTTCCAAGATTATCCCTATTATTAAATGACTACATAAAGTTTATTATTCACATTTATACTTTCAAAACATAATTAATAAGGCCAATTTGGTAAAATAATCACCTAGTTTATATTTTTATTAATTGGTGTGCCAAACCCATAGGGCCCAACTAATACAAAACGGAGGGACTATTAAAAAAAGGTGAAGAGTCATGACTTTTTATCTAACAGATTCAAAATAGCTAATGAACTGAATACTTCATCTGTTGAAACTGATGAATCAGCTATTAGAAGATATCAAAACATCTCCTCCAACATACTGTCCATCTGCCGCAATAGATAATACATATGTTGCATTAGATGTCTTATCGGTTGCATATACAAACCATCTCTTGCAACAGATGGTAAATCTATTTTGACAGACCATCTGTTGCACATTCAATCTATCTGTTGCAACAAATGCTAAATCTATTATGACAGATGGATGATCTGTTGCAATAGCTCAACAATAAAGGCTTTTATCGAGTCTCAAACCGTTTTGAAAAGGTGAGAAGTAATTAATGTAAAAAAAAGTCATGACTTTTCACAGAAAATAAAATGCCTCTAGTTTGAATGTATTTAATACAACAGAGATGAACAGTCCTGCCTTTTGGCCTGACACGTCCAGATTCAATCCTCTATAAATAGGTCCCTCATTAATCTTTATTCAAATCAACTTTATTTATTTCTTGAAATTTTTCTTTTTGTGTGACATCTTCAACCATTTCTCTTCAAAGAGCATATTCCTTTCTCATTGAGGTAAGTTTTTTTCTGGTGTAAATTTAATAGTTGGTCGGATATGTTGTATTATATTTTGGACTTTTTTCTTGACACTTTTCAATTCATGAGTGTTCTAGATATGACTGATCCTTTCTCGAACATTGCTATTCTACGTGAGACAGTGTGGGAACTTCAGAGGCAGGTTAATGACCTACAGAGGGAGTTGGTTACTGTGAGAGCGACGATGTTCAGAGAGATACAGAGGCTGATGAGGGCCCTGCTGCTACGAGTTGATTGGGCGGCTGCCATTAATGATGATGATCATCATAATAATAATAATTAAAATGTATTTTTTCTTTTAGCGTATGTATTTTAATTTTTCTATATCGGATCTATGTCTAATGTATTTTATTTTTCATTTAATGAAAAATTTACTTTTAGTCAGACTTTGGCATTTTAATTCTTATTCAATTTTCATTCTATTTATTTCTTCTAATCTAAACATACATACATGTTAACATGTCGATGGTTGGAGGAAAGAAGCTATGTTGAATCCAGTAGCACTAGGAATTTTGACTTTTGAGTTCTTTCAATAGATGGACCATGTGTTGGAACAGATTGGTCATCTGTTGGGTTTCTATCAACATATTATGCATCTGTTTTGACAGATTTGTCATCTGGTGGAGGAAAACATTCCAGTTGTTTGTGTAACTATTGAGAATAAGTGTGGTCTGCTGTATTATTTAGTTCATGTTTTCCTCTTTTTATTGATGCACAAGTTATTATAAAAAAAAAAATTTTATATATAATAAATGATAACATTAGGTTCATAACAATGAGTTAAATATATAAAAGTCCACAACAAACAAACAAACAACTACACAAGTTTCTGCAATTTAATGATGGTTTATGCTCATGTTTTTCTGTCAAGTTTGGGGAAGGGTTCAAGTTTTTGGCAGTAGTGTAAATATCTAATAGTGATTGGACCGATTTTAATAGCTTAATAGACTTGTTGAAAGGCCTACGAAGCCTCGCACTGCAACAAACAATGATGGAACCAATAGAAATTCCCCTGGTCCAAATTTATATGGATGGGTTATTGGAGGAGACTACTATACAACAAAAGGTGTTTGGGAGAAAACCTGTGCGGGAAGGGGGAGGCTGAGAAGGCCATATATCATCTCTGTCCTTGTTTAAGTGGAAACACAGGGTGGGAAGGAGAGTGTAGCAAAATTGGCTGATGAAATTGACATAAAAGTTGAAAAAACTGGATGAGGTGCGAATGTGAAAGTGTATCCAAAATTGAAAATTCATCAGTCTTTAGAGAAAAAGAAGAATAGTCAATAGGAATGGAGCTGGACACTTTGCTCGAGAATGCAACTAGCGAGCATGGCCTGAATGAAGACTCACAAAGTGCAGGACTAGAACTCTAAGGAAGCAGCTTCACGAGCACAGAAGGTGGTAAGATTGTCGGTCTGAATTGAAACTTGAACCAACTACTCCTGCATTAAAAATATGGGATCATGTCAATTTCATTGGTGTATAAAAGTGTGAGTTCAGGTTTCTCATGTCAATTTCATTGTCCATATATCAAGGTCTGAGATGATATATGGCCTTCTCTACCTCCCCCTTCGCGTATAGGTATTCTCCCAAGCACCTTCTGTTGTATAAAAGTCTCCTACAGCAATCCATCCGTATAAATTTGGATTAGGGGAATTTCTATTGATTCCATCATTTTTTGCTGTATTGCGAGGCTTTGGAGGACTTTCAAAAAGTCAATTACGCCATTAAAGCCAGTCCAATCACTATTGGATATTTACACTGCCGCCAAAAACGTGAACTCTTCCCTAAACTTGACACAAAAACATGATCATAAACCATCATTAAATTAAAACAGGGTATCGACACCACCGTCTTGGAACCCTTCGGCCTTATCAGTTTGCACCTATCAAATTAAACTGTACAATGCAGGATCTTGTTTGAAGGATCATTGTCTAATCGATAAAAAACTGCATTCACAAAATCATTGCACTTTATGTGTGTCTATCACGGTAGCCTGATCAATAATATACATAACTCGCACACATGAAAATGGAATCCATTGCACCCACCTTATTCTTCCTACCCCACTAAGACATGTCAGACAGTGCAGTTTATTCATCTGCACACCTGTGCTGACTATTTAAAAAGAGGTGTGAAGAGTCATGACTTTTTATCTTAACACATTCAAAACAACTGATGAATCAAAATCTCCATCTGTTGCAACTGACAATTCAGTTATTGAAAGAAATCAAAACATCTCCTCCAACATATGGTCCATCTGTTGCAATAGAATCCATATATTGCAACAGATGGTAAATCTATTGCGACAGAACAAACTGTGTTTTTCTATTCATCTACACGCATGTGATTACTTCTTGCTAAAAATGTTTGTTTCAATTTAGTTGTCCAATTTATAAAAATAAGAGAATTTTATTATATTCTTCCAAGATTATCCCTATTATTAAATGACTACATAAAGTGTATTATTCACATTTACATTTTCAAAACATAATTAATAAGGCTAATTTGGTAAAATAATCACCTAATTTATATTTTTATTAATTGGTGTGCCAAACCCATAGGGCCCAACTAATACAAAATGGAGGAACTATTAAAAAAAGGTGAAGAGTTATGACATTTTATCTAACAGATTCAAAATAGCTAATGAATTGAATACTTCATCTGTTTAAACTGATAAATCAGTGGTTAGAAGATATCAAAACATCTCCTCCAACATACTGTCCATCTGCCATAATAGATAATACATATGTTGCATCAGATGTCTTATCTGTTGCATATACAAACCATCTCTTGCAACAAATGGTAAATCTATTTTGACAGACCATCTGTTGCACATTCAATCTATCTGTTGCAACAAATGCTAAATCTGTTATGACAGATGGATGATTTGTTGCAATAGCTCAACAATAAAAGCTTCTATCGAGTCTCAAACCGTTTTGAAAAGGTGAGAAGTAATTAATGTAAAAAAAAAGTCATGATTTTTCACAGAAAATAAAATGCCTCCAGTTTGAATGTAATTAATACAACAGAGATGAACAGTCCTGCCTTTTGGCCTGACACGTCCAGATTCAATCCTCTATAAATAGGTCCCTCCTTAATCTTCATTCAACTCAAATTTATTTATTTCTTGAATTTTTTTCTTTTCGTGTGACATCTTCAACCATTTCTCTTCAAAGAGCATATTCCTTTCTCATTGAGGTAAGTTTTTTTCTGGTGTAAATTTAACAGTTGGTAGTATACGTTGTATTATATTTTGGACTTTTTCTTTACACTTTTCAATTCATGAGTGTTTTAGATATGGCTGATCCTTTTTCGGACATTGCTATTCTACGCGAGATAGTGTGGGAACTTCAGAGGCAGTTTAATGACCTGCAGAGGGAGTTGGTTACTGTGAGAGCTACGATGTTCAGAGAGATGCAGAGGATGATAAGGGTCCTGCTGCGAGTTGATTGGGCGGCTGCCATTAATGATGATGATAATAATAACAATAATAATTAGAATGTATTTTTCTTTTAGCGTATGTATTTTAATTTTTCTATATCGGATCTATGTCTAATGTATTTTATTTTTCATTCAATGAAAAATTTACTTTTAGTTAGACTTCGACATTTTAATTCTTATTCAATTTTCAATCTATCTATTTCTTCTAATCTAAACATACATACATGTTAACATGTCGACGGTTGGAAGCAAGGAGCTATGTTGAATCCAGTAGCACTAGGAATTTTGACTTTTGAGTTCTTTCAACAGATGGACCATGTGTTGGAACAGATTGGTCATCTGTTAGGTTTCTATCAACATATTATCCATCTGTTTTGACAGATTTGTCATCTGGTGGAGGAAAATATTCCAGTTGTTTGTCTAACTATTGAGAATCTACTGTATTATTTAGTTCGTGTTTTGCCTCTTTTTATTGATGCACAAGTTATTAAAAAAAGATATTTTATATATAATAAATGATAAAATTAGGTTCATAACAATGAGTTAAATATATAAAAGTCCACAACAAACAAACAAACAATAGCACAAGTTTTTGCAATTACAACGACCATGGAGGATTATAATTCGGGCATGTAGTTCTTTTGTGGCTAGCGCACTTACATATGGAACACTTGTTTATTCTTGATAAAAATGATTCTCCAACTCCACGCCTTATCTTATATGGATTTCTTCCCGATTTGATAGTACTCGGGTCAATATATGGAGGAGGAATTAATCTCCCCATAAGCTCTGCTGGAACAACCCAAGATTCTTTCGGAGGCACCGGATAATATGCCTACTATATGCCATTTCATATTTTTCCACTGAATAATATTGAGAGGAGTGCTCGTAAACTTCAGGTCCATATTTATGACCGTATTGAGCTCAAAGCGCTACCATAGCATGTGGACAAGGTATTTTGTCCAAGTCAAAAACTCTACATGTACAAGATCTTATTTGAAGATCGACCGTGGAAGCATCACCATGACCGGTGATACGGAATTTGTATAGGCTATTTTATGTGGGAATAACCTATTCCCCAAACTGATGTTCATTGATATATTTTTTTTTGATTTCGAGAACAAATTGGGTTTTTTTTCTTGGCACTTGAACTGTGCACGCCTTTCGTTAAAAAAATCGCTATACTTCTCGCTTATTTTTTCAAACATAGCCTTGATGGGAAATTCTCTTTCATCTTCAAACAATGAATTCACCGATTCAACAATGTTTGATGTCATAATATTGTACCTATAGAAAAGAATCACTTAGTACGACGTCATACGAAACTTGTAAATCAAATAAGACATTAAATTCATAAAAATGTACCTATTTGTTGGACAAAATGCCCGGCTCCATCTATCGAAATCAACACGTGCAAGAAATTTTGCTACCTTGGGATTCCCGTCCGCTATTTGATTGATATGGTCTAAAAACTCCTCTCTACTATATGCTTTAGCTGCTCTATAAAAAAGGGTGATGACCCTTTCATTGTTATAGTTGTTTTGAATGTTCTCTCCAAGATGCCTAATGCAACAACCAAAGTAAGATGAAGTGAATAAAAGTGAACCCATCTTTAGAATACTTGGATGCTTATCCGATACAAAAACACAACTCTTCCATATCTTCGATGCAGTGTCGCAGTTGTTCAAAAAAATCCATAAGAGACATCACATTACTTGTTCGCTACACAAAAAGTGACAGGAAAGATGTGATTCTTCGTATCCTGCACCATCGTCGCTAGCAAAACTCCATTAAACCTGCTCCTCAAGAAGGTACCGTTGATGGCTATGCCTTTTCTCAAATGTCGAAAACCTTGAATTCAAGCACCATAGGATACAAAAAAGTACTTGAACCTTTCGTTTTAATCCAGATGCAATGCCGTCTTACTTTCGGGATTTGTGGACTCAATTATGTAACAGTAAGCATCCAGGACTTCATACCCATGATCGAGTGTCCCCCTAACCAGGTCCTTGTCAATCCTCATGGCCGTATATAACTTCCAATAACTGACCAGGACACCCAAATTCGTAAGGAGCTGAATGGCCATAACCCTTGTTGAAGGGCCTTTGCCATCGGGGAAACTACTCCTGAAATATTCATCGAGGACCTTTGCCATGGCGTGAGGATTTTGGCCCAAGATGTGCTCTGAACCACATGTGCGATGATTTTCATGTTTATGAATGACGAATCTGTCAGAACTTGCATACTTCACCGCTCTCAACCACCACTTGTAGTTTAAATTAGCACATTTGAAGCAAAAGACACTGCTCGAATTAATCACCTTCTTTATTCTGAAATTATTTTTCAAGTAAGAAATAAACAAAGTGTTAGATAGTTCATTCTTATCCTTGAATGACATTCCAATAAAAAAGCCAGTCCCATCGTCTTAAAGATTTCTAGACTGTGTCGATTGAGAAGAACTGCACATCGTATTGGTTTCATCAACGGGCGTAGGTGTTTGATTATCATTTGGAATATTCATGTCTAGATCATCCAACCTATCTTCAAAGAAGTCTTCTTTTTCTTATTCTTCTTCTACATTCTGGTTCTTATTCTCTCTCGTCTTTTCAACCATGTACACCTTTAACACCGGCCTGGTTGAATCACTTAGATAAGTATGCAACCGAACCTGATCGGTTATCTTGAAAGACAGTACCCTCTGATTTTAAAAGGAGTTATGTATGTAGCAGATGGCGAGTTCTTCCGATTGATAATTCAGTCCATAAAAGTTGATGATTAATTTCACAAAATCATCATACGAAACATCACTTTGGACTGTCATAGCTATCGTCTCTAGCATTTTACCCTCCTTCCAACACCATACATATCGATTGTTCTTCTCGACCCATTGACCATGACAATCCAACCCTATTGTTATTGATCCCTCCATTAGTGGTACCTAAATAAACTCATTTGTTAAAAAAGTTGATAGTGATTTCAGAGTGTCGTGAATGAATTCCAACAGATGTGTTATCTGTTACAATAGGTAAGTGACTAGTCGCAACAAATTACTTACCTGTTGGGTTTCATGTAAAGATCCTGAAGATCTGGTGTAATAGATGAAGTGCCTATCGGGATTGATGTTACAGTACTAAATCACCTTTGAAGATGATTTCAACAGATGAGTGACATATTGCAATAGATAATTAACCTGTCGCGACAAATGACTTACCTATTGCAACAGGTTAGTAATCTGTTGTAACAGATATTTACCTTATTGCAATAGACAACACTTCTGTTGGAATCGTGTTCAGGTTCTGTTGCAACAGGTTACTAGTCTGTTGAAACAAATATTTATCATGTCGCACGATAACTAATCTGTTGCAATAGATGTGTCGAATGTTGCAACAGATGATCCATCTGTTTAAACATAAATCCAATATATCATTCTTCCGTTGAAACAGATGTCTCATCTGTCGCAACAGATGATTTATCTGTTTAAACAGATGGATCTTATGTTGGATTCATGATTGGGTTCTATCCATTGTTGAAAAACAACACAATAGTAGTTACCCAGATGACAAATTCAACTAAAAATTATAATTTCACTTACCAAGGTCTCTTATGAAGTAATGTCAAAGTGAAAAGTGATGTTCGAAATAAAATTTAACCTAAGAAATTAGTCAAATAGCAACAGTAGCGGTAACAACAACAACAACAACAACAAATGGTCAACAAGAAGAAGATAAAGATGATAATGAAGCAGAAGATGATGAATGAAGCAGCAACAACAATGAACAACAAAAATCGCTAAGAGAGAGAAAACAACAATGGGCGAGAAGAGAGAGAAAGACACCTTTTTTCCCTTTGTTTTCCATTATATAGGGTAACATTTGGATCAAAGTGTAAATTTAAAAACTTGTGGGTTATTTTCAAAATTTTTTAACTTTCTTAACCCATAATAAAGTAATTGTCACCTCCACCTAATAATTAAGACTTGTGTCACCTAAACCTCATTTTAAAACTCTTTTGTCACCTACAACCCAAAACCCCACGAAAGTGAACACTATAGAAAGAGGACAAAGCATATATGAAGTACAATAATAGTAGACTGTGGCAGAAATTGGAGGACAAAAAATTATAGAAAAAATGCTATAACTATTAGTATGAAAGGATAAGCAAGACACTATTCTACTATTTACTAACCTTTTGCCTTAATTTGTTGTCCTCCACAATTTTGAAAATCAGAATGGATGTCAATTGATAATTTTAAACAAAAGGTCCGTTTGCACATGTGATACAGAATCACTTTATATAAAGTGAAGTTTTCGTTTTGTTTGAACATGCAATTTGAACTTTTTAAATTGTATTTATTCTCGTAACTATGAAAATCTCACAAGTTGTAAAAATGATTGAAATTCCTATAAAATGTTATCTAATGAGTAAACCATTGTTCATAAATAGGTTATTATAATATCCTAAAACACAACATTGACAAATCACATATCTTTATTTTATTTTTTATAAATAATTTTCAGTATTGATAATTTTAAATTTATAAAAGTGCACTAATCAACTAGAATAATAACTATTTATAATTTCATATAGTTATTTCACATGATATGTATAATCTATTCACTGCAAGCATGAAATTAAGAGACGAGTATATCACATTTTTAACATTCGTGATTGCTTCTTATAGATCCACTAATTAGGATATATATGTACCACATTTTAAGATGAGTGTATATCTGTTCTAAATTCCAATATTGGAAATATATTCACTCTTTTCCAAGAAAGATAAAAAGATCTATAAGAAACATATTTCTAGTTATCCATCCAAACAAATTAGGAAAAAGGAGAACAATTCCTATCTTAATCAGAAAAGGAAACTAAATTAAACCCACCTTTTAGCTCTTTTTTCCCTATAAATAACTTGCAAAGCCTCAATTACCTCCATTGTGTCTTAAACATTTATTTGTAGTATAGATGCAAGTAAAACATCTTCATTCTGTCTTAAGCATAGACACCAAATAAAAAAAAAAACGTAACATTCAAAAAGAAAGCGTTAATCATTGAATCTATGGAGTTCAGGAGGGTGATCATGTCGAAGTAGTAAGCAAAGAAGATGGATTTCTTGGCTCTTATTTCGAGGCAATTCTGATGTGGTACTTATATCTCAATAAACAATACATTGTTCAGTATAAAACACTTGTGAAAGATGATCTTTCTGGTCCATTGGAAGAAGTTGTTAACCTCCCTGAACTCTGGCCCGTTCCACCGGAGATTCGGGTAAATGAGTTTAATTTGTGTGATCAAGTTGATGCTTTTGATAATGATGGATGGTGGATTGGAATGGTTACTGTAAAAATTGGAAGGAAGTATGCTGTGTATTTTGAAAATTTTGGGGTTGAATGTGTTTGTCATGTAAAGGATTTGAGAGTTCATCAAGATTGGATTGATGGAAAATGGGTTTCTTCTAAAGAGACTGAAATCAATGTTTGAAAAAAGACGGTGCTAAAGTGGTTTCAATTCTTGTAGAAATGTAGGAAGTGTAGTATTAGACTGTATATAATAAATCCTTGTAATTCGGTCCTTTACATATATTGATTATGTTTGAATTTTATTTATGTAAATTGTAGTTGCTTAAACCTCAGGGTATAATAATAATGAGGGGTTTATGGTTCGTTAGCGTTTGATGTAATAAATATTTTTTTCTTGTGATTGTTTAGACATGAAGTAGTTGTACATAAAATAGTCTAATTTGATCCATGTTCTATGATCTATCTCTAATACCATCTTGTTACTTCTTTCTATCTCAACTTTCTTTTTATCTAATCCTTGTGTGTCTGAATGTGGTGCTTTTTTTTCCTTTCCACCTTGTCCCACAGGATCATTCATACTCTATTTTTTTTTCCTTTAGAGATGGAGGCACACTATTTTGTACACAGATCTTAACAATACTTCGTGAAGGTAGAAAAACTATTTCTGAAAGACTCTCAGATCAAGTGAAGCATATTAAAGTAGTAATCAAAAGAAACAACAATTATGAAGTGAAACACGACAACTAATAGCAAAATTGTAGTTATAAAATAAGGGGGAAATAATCATTCTGAATAATAGTAGAGTTTATAGAAAAGGATTAAAGTCAAGCAAATTATGGTAGATGAATCAATGATACACAACTGAAAAATTGAAACAAAAAACTATGTAGTTAGAAGGCTTACTTATTGGCCAAAAAGCTAGGTCGTACTCTGAAAAGACTATTACTCTAGTAGTTCTTGTAATTTGATATCTGTTATGATTTATTCCTTGTATTTTGATGATCTTACTATTTTGTTATAGTTATGTCAATTTTTAGGCTCCTTGAACTCCAGTCGGAGCCGCCTTCGGTGGCAGATTCAAGATTTAAGAATTGTGGATGTTCGGAGAGGTTCGAACACATATATTGACGCCCAAAAATTTAAGGTTTCGTTTGAAAATCAAAGCACTCATCTATCTTCTTGATTTTAAGAGTCCTAGTGTCCATCCTTGTTAGGAAATTAAGATTTCTCTAGAAACTCCTAGATAGTAGATATTTTTATATAAATCACGTATTGTTTGATACGTATTTATATTTATTTATAGAGAAAAGGGTCAAAAATACCTCTCTACTTTAAAAAATTGGTCAAATTTACACTCAGTCATACTTTGGTGTCATATATACCCCGCCGTTATAAAAGTTTGTATATATACCCCTCAACTAATAGAATGGCCCAAATCCTTCTAAATGATCCGTTTTTTGAAAACCCCAAGCCCCATCTGATCCATCAAAAAAGACCCAACCAAATACATACTGTATGCATTTTCTCACATAGCTGACTTCAAAATTAGGGGTTTTCTCCTTCACTTCTGTGGGTTGAATTTTCCCAACAAAATTACTCCTCTTTCACTAATCATCCCCAATGAAATGTAGTTGTGATCAATTGTAAACCTTTACTAATCTTCTTAGCAATAGAAATTGTCACGAAATTGTTACTCTTTCCCAAGGAAATGTCAGTTGTGTTGTCGTTGTCGTTCTGATTTGGTGAATTAATAGTCAAAAGTCTCATTTCAAATACACCATCTAATGCTCGAACAAGGTTTTTCAGTCATCTTCTTCTTGTAGAGATGATGCTTTGAGACCTTGGGATCTTCAACAGAATGACAAAGCTTCAGACAAAGCAAGATTGGACTAAACAGGTTGCGAGCGCACCTGTTCAGCTTGGTGGAAGCAGTTGGGGTTTAGAGTTGCCCTTTGTAAATTAAGCCACAGGCAAGTAGATGGAATTAGAGTCTTCCTTGTTATCAAAGGTTCATAGTGCTGGATTTTGTTTTGTTTATTGTACTTTTTGGTCGTTGTTAATAAATTTGGTTTTCCTTGTTTAGGTGTATTATTTTTGCTTATGATAAAATAGGACTTGAGGTCCCTATATATATCTTGAATCTCTGTTGGGAGTTTTGTATCATAGAGGGTGTTAATTAGTGTAATTTGTGATGATACCTTGTTCAATGTAACTATATTGAAGAAGAAAAGTGAATGTTAATTAGTGTAATTTGTGATGATACCTTGTACAATGTAACTATATTGAAGAAGAAAAGTTTTCACTGACAAGAAATGAGGAATGACTGATTGTTTTCTCTTTTCCATGTTACGTATTTCCTTGAAGAAACTTAGAAATAATTTGCACTTCTCATGGAAGTTTACTTTTGAATTTTTGATTGCATCCAGTTCCTTTGGACCAGAATTACTTTGTGCTAAGTGGGAACCTGCATTAAAGATCACTTCTAAGCTACAATATTCTTAATAGTGTGATCTTTCTAATGATTGCTCATCTGTTCCGAATCCAACAGCCAAACCAAGAAAGGTTGTTGGTCCAGGTTTGGCTTATGATTTCGGGAGTAAAGAAAAACATGATCCTAGACCTCAAAGAAGGAATGATGTAGACCCCCCTCCTCAGATTATGCCTTCAGCATACTGTTATGACAGAAGTGGGGTGGTGAAGCAAGAAAGGCCCGTTGAAACAGAGAGGAGGGGGTATATGAATTCTCATGTTAAGTCGATGGCACCGTATGGCATGGCTGCCAAGTTCGCCCTAGATATTGCTATAAATATCGATAACAACCCATTCTATATGATGCGAGCTGGAGTTACAAAACCAAATCGTGTTGAAGGTCTTATTACCATCGACACAAACTTATTGCAAGCGAAATCTCAATATGGTGGAATTGGAGTTGCAGCGGCAGCAGCTACTACTGTTGCTACTCATACGAAAGTAGGGACTGTTCAGTATGACATGTCCAGGATGTACTAGAAAATGACTCAAAGTGGTGAATGGTCTTAATATGATTTTTTTGAGATAAATACTTGTTGAATTGGGGGAAAATCCTTTTCAGGAGTTGGGAGCAAAAACTCTGGGACAAAAGGGTTATGGTGGTTGTACAGGCAAGGGGGGAATCTGCAAGGTTTTAGTCCACCTATTAAATTTGTCAAGTTTTTCCTAGTTATCACATAAAAGACAGACTATAAATGATATTCTAATCATGAGATTCATGTTAGTGAAATCAAACTTTGATTTCCTGATGGTAATGTTTGTGTCCATAACCTCTCCACCCCTAACAACTCCCTTTTCTGAAATGTTGAGTGGTAAGGTTTAAAAAATACTTTATTGACGATTGAAGGTACTTGTTTTCCCCTTCCTGGTACTTTCTTATCTTCACAGCGAGGGAACGAGGTAAAAAAGGGCAAGTGTTTCATCAAGTTACTTCTTTTCACTGCGAGGCATTTTCTTTAGTAAGGTAGAGATAAGGTTTACGTATATTTTAACCAACCTAGAGTCTGCTTATATTATGAGACTACATTGGGTGTGCCGAAGTTTCTCATGTTTGATGGTACAGACTCACTATATGAAGATAGTTCATCAAACTTTAATTTATGTCAAACTAATAGTTAGACTACTGTTTTTTGGTTTAGCTCTGGAAATCTACGCTTAATGTTTCTCTAGATTAATTAATCATGTTACATTACACTCCCTTCCCTTTTTCACAATTTGGCATCCTGTGCTGCTTTGAAATACATCAATAAGTCCACCACTCCCTTCCCTTTTTCACAATTTGGCATCCTGTGCTGCCTTGAAATACATCAATAAGTCCACCAAGAGTAACTGGATTTCGTGGCTAATTATCAAATACCAGGAAGATTTACTTCTCCGAGATCTAAAGAAGCAACTTATAGCATTCCCTTTCAGAAGATGATTAACGCTAAAAATCAGTGATCAAAACTGGACAAAAAACTTAAATCACATATGGTTCTTAAAAAGTGGAAAAATGTGACCATAAAATTTGGACAAAACCAGTGTCATCTGTGACCATAAAATCTGGACAGAAATAATTTCCAAATATGACCAATACAGAGTCCCTAAAGCAGTCCTAATACACAAAAACAATGAGCATATGGTACTTAATGTCACCAAAAGAAGTGAGTGAAATATGATCTGGACCAAAATAGTGTCAAATGCGACCAATATAGAGCCTCACATGCAGTCATGATACACTCCAAACAGTGAAGAATACGACCAATTAACAGACCTACAAACTAAGCAAAAAATAGTAAAACATACAAGCTAAAGCTATAGCAATAAACAAGCATTAAATTATCTAAAAACTGAACCACAAAGTTGTTCATTACATTAGGGATTCCATTTTGCAATCCCAAAAAGTTGCAACAAAATACAAGTTCAACAATTTTCACAAAATGATAAAACATCCATTATCACCATCAAATAATGAACATTCCCTTGTCTTAATACAAAACATGGCGATATCAAATTTTCATTGTTGTGCCTTGCCATTACCCGTTTTTGTCTTAAGTTGATCCACTCTAAACCCCAACTGCTTTCAAGCTGAACAGGTGCGCTTTCAACCTGTTTAGTCCAATCTTGCTTTGTCTGAAGCTTGTCCATTCTGTCGAAGATCCCAGGGCCTCGAAGCGTCATCTCTGCAAGAAGATGTCTGAAAAATCTTGTTCGAGGATTAGATGGAGTATTCAAAATGAGACTTTTGACTATTAATTCACCAAATTAGAACGACAACGACAACACAACTGACATTTTCTAGGGAAAGAGTAACAATTTCGTGATATTTTTTATTCCTAAGAAGAACTACATTTCATTAGGGATGATTAGTGAAAGAGGAGTAATTTTGTTAGGAAATTTCAACCCACAGAAGTGAGGGGAAAAAAACCCCTAATTTTAAAGTCAGTTAGTGAGAAAACGCATACAGTATGTATTTGGTTGGGTCTTTTTTGATGGGTCGGGTCGGGTTGGGATTTTTTTAAAATGGATCATTTAGGAGGATTTGGATCATTCTGTTAGTTGAGGGGTATATATACAAACTTGTATAACAGTGGGGTATATATGATCCCAAAGTATGATTGAGGGTAAACTTGATTGATTTTTTAATGTAGAGGGGTATTTTTGACCCTTTTCCCTTATTTATATTTATAATCTATTATCTATCTGTATGTATAATATATTAAAAGTGTGAAGGGTCGTAAAAATATTATTTGACTTTTTGTCCTTCATTAACAGTGTCTGCTTTAGACAAAATCATTTTTTCACTATTTTACTAATATTTAAGAGTTTAAAAATTAATTAAATAATTATAGTAAACCTTTCCTTATTCGAAGTCATCAAAATTAGTGACAATTAATACCTTTTTCATTAGTTTAAAAATTCTAAATCAATCAAAGTTGATTTTAAGAAGATTTGAAAGATCTAGAAATAAATATGAAAGTATTAGAATAAGAAAAATATAAGAAATACCAATTTTATAAGAGTTTTAAGTAAATAATCAAAGATTTTTTAAATATTTAACTTTAAAAATAAAGAAAGATTTTAAATATAGAAGAAAAATAGTCGTACTACAAATATAGTTCAAATCAATGTGTCTCCCATAGCTTCTACAACAACCAAAAGAGGTACTACATGTCAAACGCAAAAATACGATCCATTAACCACTTCAAACTTCTGGTGGTAAAATATATATGTCCTGACAATAAAATATATGTTGTAAACTTTTTGCACTTCATTAAAAACCTTCATAATAGACAAAATCGTCTAATTTTAAATATCAAAAGTTACACGTGCAATACACGTGCGGCTAAACTAGTTTAACAAATAATGTACATATTTCATTATCTAAAGGAAACATGGTCACTGTCTTGCCCAATGCCACTACTCAATGAATTATTTGTTAAGAGCAGTGTCACGAAGCATGTGGAATTTGAAGTTGAATTAGTTGATGACTGCCAGAACCTTTTTATTGAAGTTGATATGGTCGAAGCAGGAGAAGGTACCAGTATGGCAGACATGCAATTCATAGGTCCAGCTGTCCGGCTTAATAATTGGGAAGTCACTCCTCTCCCCATCAGGAGGGAGTTTTGGTAGTTTATTTTATTTTTCTTTCTGTTTATTCGAGTTATTTCAGGGTTGTAATTCGAATTTTAGTTTGTTTATGTTATGTTGGCATCTATGTTTAAACCCTCTATCTTTTTATTTAATGAAATACAATGTCCCTTTTTTATTTGTGTCTAATATATTTTGTTTTTCTTTTTTTTTATATAGTTCTCTTTATGCTGATTCTAATGACATGACATGCATGCAGAATTTTTAGCCTGACCTTAAAATCCAAACTAATCAAGATGCAATGAAGCAGGATGGGGAATATGATGAAGAAGAAGCACTAGAAGAAATAAGCAAAGAGTTGAAATAGTTTGAAGACAAATCGCATCCTAATTTGAATGAGACTGAGCTAATAAATCTAGGGGATCTAGAAGATGTTAGGGAAACTAAAATCAGTGTACATACTTTGCCACTGCTAAAAGATGGAATGATTCAAGCATTAATTGATTATCAAGATGTTTTTTCATAGTCTTATGATGATATGCTTGGTTTAAGAACTGAATTAGTGGCTCACAAATTGCCAACTGATCCCGCATTCCCTCCTGACAAACAGAAGTTGAGGAAGTTTAAAACTGATGTAAGTATTAAAATCAAAGAGGAAATCATGAAACAACTTAAAGACAAAGTAATTCGAGTGGCTCGTTATCCCATATGGTTATCTAATATTGTTCCCGTACCAAAGAAAGATAACAAAATTCGAGTGTGTGTTGATTACCATGATTTGAACAGAGCAAGTTCGAAAGATGATTTTCCACTGCCCAACATCTATATTTTGTTAGACAACTATGCTAAACATGAGGTTGCCACTTTTGTGGATTGCTATGCCGGATATCACCAGATCATTATGGATGATGAAGACGCAGAGAAGACGTCTTTTATCACACCATGGGGGACCTATTATTATCAAGTGATGCCGTTCAATTTGAAGAATGTTGGAGAAACATATATGAGAGCCACGACCACTATGTTTCATGATATGATGCATAAGGAGATTGAGGTCTACATGGATGATGTGATTATTAAGTCAAAAAGTCGGGCCGACCATGTTAAAGATTTAAGAAAGTTCTTTGAAAGGATTTGCAGGTATAATCTCATGCTCAACCCAGCAAAATGTGTATTTAGAGTTCCGTTTGGAAAGCTGTTGGGGTTTATAGTCAGCCGTCGGGGGATTGAATTGGATCCCTCAAAAATCAAAGCCATTCAGGATTTGCCCTCGCCCAAGAATAGGATGGAGGTGATGAGTTTTCTTAGTAGACTGAACTACATTAGCAAGTTTATTGCTCAACTCACAACCACTTGTGAGCCCATATTCAAGTTGCTGAAAAAAAGTGCTGCAGTAAAATGGACTGAAGAATGTCAGGAAACGTTCGATCAAATCAAAAGATATTTGTCAAATCCGCCCATGTTGGTACCCCCGGAACCTTATCGGCCTTTGATCTTATATTTATCAGTCATGGACAATTCTTTCAGTTGTTTCCTGGGTCAACATAATGTCACAGGCAAAAAGGAACAGGCTATTTATTATCTTAGCAAGAAGTTCACCGTATATGAGGCCAGGTATACTCTTCTTGAAAGGACGTGTTGTGCCCTAACTTGGGTAAAACAGAAGTTGAAGCATTATCGTTCATCCTATACTACTTATCTCATCTCCCACATGGATCCTTTAAAGTATATCTTTCAGAAGCCTATGCCGACAGGTCGATTGGCAAAGTGGAAAATATTGCTTACCGAGTTCGACATGGTATATGTGAATCGAACTACCATGAAAGCCCAAGCCTTGGCAGATCATCTTGTTGAGAATCCCATCGATGAAGAGTATAAGCCATTAAAGACATATTTTCCTGACAAAGAAGTGTCGTGTGACGATGAAGTCGTTATAGATGCTAATCAAGGTTGGAAGTTATTCTTTGATGGGGCTGTCAATATGAAAGGATTCAGAATAGGTGCGGTTCTTATCTCTGAATCAGGACAACATTTCCCGATAACAGCACAACTTCGATTCTACTATACTAATAATATGGCAGAGTATGAAGCCTCCATTCTTGGTTTGAGGTTAGCTTTTGATATGGGAGTCCAAGAATTATTGGTGTTGGGGGATTCAGATTTGCTCGTTCATCAAATTCAAAGCGATTGGGAGATGCGAGATTTGAAGCTCATCCCGTATCGACAATGCTTGTAGGAGCTATGTCAACGGTTTGTGTTAGTAAAATTTAGGCATATTCTAAGGATTCATAATGAAATTGCTGATGCTTTAGCCACTCTGTCTTCAATGCTCCAACACCCTGATAAAGCCTACATCGATCCTGTGCATATACAGAGTCGTGATCAGCATGCTTACTGTAATGCGGTTGAAGAAGAGCTCAATGAAGAACCCTGATTCTTGGATATCAAGCGATACATTCAGTTAAGAGAATACCCAATATATGCCACCAACGATCAAAAGAGGACTATTAGGCATTTGGCTAGTGGATTTTTCTTAAGCGGGGGGATCTTATATAAGAGAACCCCAGATCTGGGACTTTTGAGGTGTGTAGATGCAAGAGAAGCCTCGGCAATCATGGTTGAAATACACTCTGGAGTATGCGGGTCGCATATGAACGGTCATGTCTTGTCAAAGAAGATTCTTCGAGCAGGTTATTACTGGCTTACTATGGAGAGGGATTCTATTTGATTTGTTTGAAAGTGTCATCAATGTTAGGTACTGTAACACCCCGTAAATTTTTTTCGTACACTTATCGCGATTATATGGAGTCCTAAAGTCTTGCGTATGGGTTAAATTAAGTTTATGGTGTTCGGAAGTATCCCGTCAATAGTTGTATGTGTAGTTATTGGAATAAGCTTTCCAACGATATAAAGTTTGCCCAAAACAGAGGAGTATATCATATAAGCGAGCACATTCGAAATTTCAAAACGGTGGCCGGGAAGCCTGTGAACAGTAAATCTGCAGGAAAAATTACTGCAGCTAGGCAATTATTTTTTTGGATCAAATTTTAGATGGTCATAACTCCTTGTACAAAAAGAACTGTGTGATATGCTATATATCGACGAAAATCTCCGAGAGTAAAATTGGTTTCATCCAAATCCAATATCTTAGTAAGGAGCTATACCCGTTTTACTACAGCCTAACAAAAAAGAAAATAGAATTGTGGGACAGATTTTTGGGTTAACTTTAAACGACCATAACTTCTTGTACAGGAAGAACTGGGTGGTATACTTTATATGAAAATGAAATCCCTTTGAATTATATTTCCAATGCAATTAGTTTCACCCCAATCCGATACTGGAGAAAAGAGTTATGATCGATTTACTTCAGCCTGTCAAAACTGTCCACTGGGGACAGATTCGGATTTATTTAAATTTTTAGGGCAAAATGGTCATTTTCTATTACCTCTTGGACGAAAATGGGTCTTTATAAACCTACACTTAGCCTCATATATATCATATATCATCCAATTATTAAGAGAAGGTGAAACCCTAGCCTAATTTCAACTTCAAATATTTTGTGATTCAACCGTAGAAAATTCGAATTGGTTCCGTAGTTGTGTTCACCATCTCGAAAGCTTCGAGAAGCACCCCATGGTTATGTAAGGAGGATTCTAAATACAAGAGTTCATTGTTAAGGTATGAATATTGTTTATTCTTGATTCTTATCCATGAATAAGTATTGATAAAGGAATATGAGTATTGTCTTGATGTTGGAAGATAACTAGAAACATAGTTATGAATTGTTTTGTATACATTGTTAGTAGTAAATTATGGAAGTTGTTGTATTGGATTATGGAGGATGAATTGTGGTGATATATCATTATATTGGTGGTTATGTATGCCTAGTGACCATGTTGGTATTGGATGGTGATTAAGAAGGGAAATAAAGGCTAAGAGTGATGTTGAGGGATATTTCATGAAAATGCATGATATGTGAATGTAATAAGTGTATAAGAGGATGTATGTAGCACTCTTATTGATGAGTTAAAGGATTACTTCCTAGACATTATTTGGTGAAGTTAATACCTAAATGGTAAGGTTTGGTTGCTAATACTAGTTTGCCACAAATGACCTATTGTAGATAAGTGTTTAAAGAGTACGGGAAGTCAAGTTGGACTTGTATTGAAGTGGTTATATCAAAGTATGCAAGACATACTCTATCTAATCTTTGGCATGAATAATGACCCATGGCACTCTCAAGTAATCTTCCAACATTGTCCTACGACACATGACACATAATAACATCATATGATCTTCGACACTACCAATTGAACTTGTTTTCACTTTTAAGATGTCCGGCTAGTCAAAAAAATGTCCATATACTATTGTTGACTCTGAAATGGTTTAATGAGGTATCCATGATTCTCTACTTCATTTTCATGATATTGATTACCTATTTACATGTTTTCCTATTGAGGTATCATGGTTTCAAGTTCCATAAGGTGTGACCACAAAGTAACCAATCTCAAAGATTAATTGAATTAAGAAATAGAATGTCTTTATTCTAAATTGATAATATGATGTATTGTATTAGTACCACTGATCAGTTGGTCATTGTATGACATATGATATGTATTGATAAGGATTACGGGAAGTAATGATATGAAAGTAATGTGCAGGTATCCCATCAGCTCTTTTAAGTGTGGTCTACTCATACTGTTTATTCAATGGTATCTGGGTTCTGTTGATCTTTTGTATCTCATCTTGATACTCACTGCCTTACATACTCAGTACATATTTCCGTACTGACGTCCCTCATGGGGGACCCGTATTCATGCCTGCAGGAACAGGTACTTCAGGTCGTACACCTCCGCAGTAAGAGCCAGGACATTCTGTTGTTAGTGGTGAGCTCCAGTTGTTTCGGGGCATCCCAAGTCGTTTCTATATGTATTTTTGGTATTTGTATAAAAGTCTTTTGTGGGAGGGAGTTTGTCCCGACCCTAACTCAGTTGTGTATTGATGATAGGCGGATTTACACGCCTATATCATTATATTTTGCCCATATTTTAGCCTAGTTTTGAGAACAAATTATATATTTCATGCACTTTTAGTCCTTTTTCCTATAAATGAGCTAACAAACATGATTAGTAAAGTTTCAGGTATAAATGATGCAAAATACAGCATTTTATGGCTTACTTGACGCAAAAAAAAGCTCACAAACGAAGTGGAAAGGAGCTGGACGCCTAAAGGACCAAATCTGCTGCATGGAAAATCTGTCCCGGGCTAAAACAGCAATTCTGAAGACTTTGGGGACTTACAGACACAAAGCTGGATTTTTACCAAGATACATTAACCTAGTGCAATTAGGTTATGTGTTTTACTATTCTATTTGGATTATGATATTGTAACCTTACCCTAGTACATTTGGGTCAAGGATTTCATTAGTATATTAGGATTTGGTTATTTATTTCATTAGCTTAGTAGGAGTAGGATAGGAGTATTATAAATACCCTATCATGTTAGAGATTTTTATTCATTCAGACATTCTACTTCTCAATTACAACTCTTCTAATCTTTCCATTAATTCTATTCTTAAATTCCACAACAAGAGAATTGTTACTTGCTACGGAATCACCAAAACCACACGCCTAACACCTCTTTCACACGCCATCCACCATGCAAAACGTGATATCCTTCGCATTCATGGGTAACTAAACCTCTTAGTTGGGGTTATGGAAGCCGAATGAGTTACTATCTATAGCTGTGAGTTTGTGAGTTCAAGACACTTATATTGCTTATATCATTACGCTCTTCATCTTAATCTACATTCTTTGCGGTTGCAAACGCATAGAATAACGCCAGTCTAACATTTAACTTGTTCGAGAGAAAGGTTATTTGTCTGGAAAAGAGATAATGTCAAAGTAGTAGGACACCCTTTCCTATTAAAAAGCTAGTGCCGTAACTGGACTAACCTCTTGGAGAATTCGTACCGTTAGACACGCTTTAAGCTCGAGAGAGTTAAAGTGAAATAGTCCTTGTTTAGGTCGAGAGACGCTTGGATTTACCATCGACTACAATTCTCTATAAGCAATTGCATGTCAAGACTCTACACACTCATAGCCAATAGAGACGTATACCTCTGAAGGTGGACATAACCCCAACGCTTCAATTCTCATTGTTTACAACCAACGTAACAATCTCTTTCTTTTTTTACTTTGCTATTTTCAGCTTTTACTTTATTACTTTGGTTACTTATTACAATCCCCCCTTCTTATGAGACTTGCACCAAAAGTCTATTAATTTTGCTTACTGGTTGGCCAAGCTATTCCCTGTGGGATCGACACCCAACCCAGGTTGGGTTCTATATTTGCTAACGACCGCTTTACACTCAAACGAGAGCTGTAGATTGAGCGTTATCATGTATCTATGTAGAGGCTTTTGTAGACATATTGTACAGCCATAGGAGTGTTTGGTTGATAGATGTGATGGCTCTGACGGCCAATTACTATTTATATATATATTTATGCGTGTCTGCTGGGCTGATACAGGTACTGTTTTCTTCTATTTACAATGAAGTGCTGCCCAAATTTCTAATTTTCATAAGTAATGTAAATGTGAAAGTATAGGTTATGAACAGGTTCTCCCGGGACTCCTCGGCTACGGGTGCCAGTCCGCTCCAATGGGATTTGGGGTATGACAGGTACACAGTGATCTGATACATTCTCCTCCGGCTAAGTTACATGAAATGGTGGCTCCATGGCCGTTTGGGGCTTGGGGAATGGATATGATTGGACCGATTGAGCCGAAGGCATCAAATGGACATAGATTTATTTTGGTAGCCATTGATTACTTCACAAAGTGGGTGGAAGCAGTAACTTTCAAGTCAGTGAAAAAGAAGGCTGTGGTAGATTTTGTTCATGCCAACATCATTTGTAGGCTTGGAATTCCTAAGATGATCATTACAGACAATGCTGCCAATCTCAATAGTCATTTGATGCAAGAAGTGTGTCAACAGTTTAAGATCGCACATCAAAATTCTACTCCATATCGCCCAAAGGCCAATGGTGCTGTAGAAGCCGCCAATAAGAATATAAAAAAGATACTGCAAAAAATGGTACAAGGCTCTAGATAGTAGTATGAAAAGTTGTCGTTTGCATTGCTAGGTTATCGCACCACTTTTCGCACTTCAACAGGGGCAACTCTATATTTATTGTTATATGGGACAGAAGCAGTCATCCCTGCAGAAGTTGAAATTTCCTCTCTTTGAGTCATTGTAGAATCAGAGATTGATGATGATGAATGGGTAAAAACCCGACTGGAGAATTTAAGTTTGATTGAGGAAAAAAGGCTAACGTCTGTGTGTCATGACCAGTTATATCAGAGGAGGATGGCTCGAGTGTATAACAAAAAGGTCCGTCCCAGGAATTTTGAAGTTAGCCAGTTGGTATTGAAACGTATCCTTCCTTACCAGGTTGAAGAGAAAGGCAAGTTCTCCCCTAACTGGCAAGGTCCCTTCGTTGTAAAGAAAGTGTTGCCCAATGGAGCCTTATATTTGACAGATATTGAAGGCAAAATGGTAGAAATGACTATCAATGCTGATGCGTTCAAAAGATATTATGTATGATATTTTATCCTTTATTGATTTTATTGCATGTTTAGTACTTGCATTTTTAAGATTGATATGATGAAGGCATTTTATTCTTCTATCCAAATATTGTGTCATCCTTTGTTTACCCATTTGAGCTTTATTTTATTCTTTCTTTCATATCCCTCTTTTGGAATCAAAATAGTGTCAAAGATAAATGTCAAGAAAATAAGAATAAAAGAAAGAGTTCGAAAAAAAATCAAATCAAAACAAAGAACAAGCTTTTGGAACTACGTACGACCTGATTCTCCTCTCTCGGGAGTGAGATACGTAGGCTTCCCTATTTCGGGCTTGGTCCAACCAAATAAAGATTTAAGATTCACCCAGTCAACAAAAACTGGGGCATGAGTTAATGTGTTGTTTGAGTCGATTCCAAAAGTTGTCCCACCCTCACTTCAAGTGTCGTTTGAACCCCTTGCCATCCTTTTCTAACCTTATCCAAAAGCCAAGTTACAACCAAAGAAAGTCCTTCAAATCAATTTTTGATAATGTTAAGGCTAAGCATGCAATGGATATGATGATACATTATGAGGTACCACGTGTCTCCCTCAACATAAGAAATTAGGAAAGAAATAAAAATAAGAGAGTCTTATTGGTGAAAACCCTCGCAGACATTATAAGGCGATGGAGAGTGGAGAGAAATAAAAATGAGAGAGTTTTATTGGTGAAAACCCTCGAATGCATCATAAGCTGATGGAGAGTGGAGAGAAATAAAAATGAGAGAGTCTTATTGGTGAAAACCCTCAGGGGCACTGTAAGGCAATGGTGAGTTCAATAGAAAAGTGAAAAGTAAAAAGAAAGAGATTTGTTGGCGAAAGTCTTTTAAGATGTCGTCAATTGAATGTGATGTATGAGTCTGCTGGATTGGAAGAAGCGGCTCAGCGGCAAAGGCACGAACTCAACAACAAATGGGGAGTTTGAATAGGAAGATCAGGCAGCTTAATTCAAAATGCATGTCATACTCATTGGAGTTGGTTGTGATATTCAGATAAGTTTTCTTTTTGAATATGGGACATTGCCTTTTCTTTCATTTACATATTCATGCTTTTTTGTCTTTTTTATGTCATTTATCAAAATAAAAGTCACCATCATTTTTTTACATTTTAAGTTAAGTCTCTTTCAAAACAAGGGAGAAAGGATTTCAAAATTTACTACCAGTCTTTCCAATTATATGAGGAAAAGCCAAGGATCAGCACAGGAAAAAAATATGATCGTAATTCAACACGAAGAAAAGGAAGTCTATCAACCAACAAGCTATTGGATTCGTGGAAGCATTCAGATTTGGGAAAAGAGATTAGCTTAGGGGCATGGTAAAATGGAAACCTATTGTTCGAGTCAGAACTTATTTCCCTCAATCGGAATCTGGGGCAATGATACGGCAAGACAGGGCAAGTGTCAGCGATTTGGAACAAAGATGAAAGGAACGAGTGCTGGGGAAGATACCTGAGAAGCCAATAGCTGCAAGCCACCACTAAGTTTTTAACTGACAGATTTTCTTTGTTGAAATAGGGGCAAATTCGATTCACTTAATTCAGCTACCATTGGAAATGCACATCCGTGAGATTTTACTTTATGTTCAGGATCCTCCTGAAAAATGGGATTTTACTTTATGTTCAGGACCCTCCTGAAAAATAGGATTCTACTTTATGTTCAGGACCCACCTGAAAAATAGGACTTTACCTTCTGACCAGGACCCTCCTAAAAAATGGGATTTTATTTTATGTTCAGGACCCTCCTGAAAAATGGGATTTTACTTTATGTTCAGGACCCTCCTAAAAAATGGGATTTTAGTTTATATTCAGGACCCTCCTAAAAAATGGGATTTTACTTTCTGTTCAGGACCCTCCTGAAAAATGGGAATTTACTTTCAGTTTAGGACTCTCCTGAAAAAAATGAGATTTTACTTTATGTTCAGGAACCTCCAGAAAAATGGAATTTTACCTTCTGTTCAGGACCCTCCTAGAAAATGGGATTTTCCTGTTTGTTCATGACCCTTTTAAAAAATAGGATTTTACTTTCTGTTCAGGACCCTCCTGAAATATGGAAATTTACTTTCTGTTCAGGACCCTCCTGGAAAATGGGATGTTACTTTATGTTCAGGACCCTCCTGAAAAATGGGAATTTACTTTCTGTTCAGGACCCTCCTAGAAAATGGGATGTTACTTTATGTTCAGGACCCTCCTGAAAAATGAGATTTTACATTATGTTCAGGACCCAACTAGGAAATGGGATTTTATCTTATGTTCAGGACCCTCCTGAAAAATGGAATTTTACCTTCTGTTCAGGACCTTCCTAGAAAATGGGATTTTACTGTTTGTTCAGGACCCTCTTGAAAAATGAGATTTTACTTTCTGTTCAGGACCCTCCTGCAAAATGGGACTTTACTTTCTGTTCAGGACCCTCTTGAAAAATGAAATTTTACTTTTTGTTCAGGACCTTCCTGAAAAATGGGAATTTACTTTCTATTCAGGACCCTCCTGGAAAATGGGATGTTACTTTATGTTCAGGACCCTCCTGAAAAATGGGATTTTACCTTATGTTCAGGACCCTCCTGAAAAATGGGATTCTACTTTCTGTTCAGGACCCTCCTAAAAAATAGAATTTTACTTTCTGCTCAGGACCCTCCTGAAAAATGGGACTTTACCTTCTGTTCAGGATCCTCCTGGAAAATGGGACTTTACTTTCTGTTCAGGACCCTCCTGGAAAATGGGACAGCGCTTTCAAAAATGAAATATTACCTTACTATAATTTTTGTTCGGGAGAATTTTTTATCTAGTTTTAATTTTGGGTTTTAGGAACCCGCCTGAAGAATAGGGTGAAGAAACGAAAAGTCAAGAAACAAAGAGAAGAAAATGAAAAGTCAAGCAACAAAGTGATGAAATAGCAAGTCAGGAGCCCGCCTGGAGAATAGGGTGAAGAAATGAAAAGTCAAGCAACAAAGTGAAGCAATTGAAAGCCAAGCAACAAGTTGAAAGAAATTACAAGTCAGGAGCCCACCTGAATAATAGGGTGATAAAAGTCGAGTCAAGAGCCAACAGAAGTTGTATAGATAGGATTTTATAATTTCATTTATGTTTTAACTTGTAATTTTTATTTTTTGTTGTAATGACAGAGCCGCGGACCGAAACCTCGGTGGAACCTCACTCGACTCTCCAACTCGGTATAGTCCACTTCTCTTCCAACCCTTTGAGATACGTGTGATTTCCTCATGACTTGGGTAGATAGGGTGTCCGACAGGAGTCGATTGTCCTTCTTTATTTTACTCCTCTCTTTGAATAATGATCGGGACAAAATTTGGTCTCGTTGTTTACTTCTTCGCCTAAAAACACTGCGTGTTTACATTCAAAGGGGGCATGATTTAGACACGTATTTTTGTCCCTCCGAAAGATTAATTTACCCAATTTTACCTTATCCTACCGTGTACCCTCATCCATGTTATTATACCCTCACAAAATACAAAAAATAACAAACCTTGTCTTATCCTAATATTCTAACAACCCACCCAACTAAAAATTGACAACACATCCTAACCCCTACCCCTCCTACCCCTACCCCACATAACCACCCCTCCTCCCATATTTCTTTGATACAAAGAAAAGAGCATATATACACCCCATCTTTTCCATTTTTCTGAGGGGAAGAGAAAAACCGGATCTAAAGATAAAAAAAAAACTCACAGCTTCTTCTTCCATATACACAACAAACGCACAGCTTCTTTATCATCTTAGACACATAAACACCTACTAGACGCATACACTCACCATTTTCTTCGATTAACACACATATACACAGATTGATACAAAACGCCCATACAAACTTACTGAGCAAGGAGAAATAGTGAAACAACGCTATTGATGGAGATCCGGTGAGAAACAACAAAGCCGGTGAAATCTGGTCATTTCGCTTGAGTTTTTCGGTGAACCTTTGCTGGAATTAGTTTAGTGGTAGTCGTGTTCTTGGTTCAGTCCCAAAATCCCTAGATCTCATCAATTTCTTTCGAGTTCTGGTTAGATTTAGATGGAAAAACAACACGGTCATCAGAGTCAAACCTTATCCCATCAGTTTTCCATTTTCGCAACTCACCGGAGCTCATCGGAGCTCGATCTGCACTGGGTTTTGGGTTCCTGATGGTTTGTTGGGGGTCTTGGGTTCGTCTATTTCTTGTTTCGTCGTCTATATTGGATTTTGAGTTGTCATTATCAAATTGCATGGTCGTTCTTGGTTGGGTTTCGTATAACAAAGTTTGTCTCACTGGTTTTAAAGTTGTCCTATTAGTTTTTCTCTATACCGAATTGGATTCATCGCAATTGAGGTTCTATATTCGAGATTCAAAGTGCGGGTTTTCTTTAATAGTATTACCAATCGAAATCGATTATCGGAAGGTCCATTTCTTTAACTCATTCTCACTTCTTTATCGTAATTTGTTGAATTAGGCATGTTTGAAATTGGATGAGTTGGTGAATGTTTGATGTTATTCACGTGAAATTCGTATGATTATCGTGCTTTAAATGTTGTTGGGTCTATGTTGTTTATATTGGATTCCGAGTTAAAAATTGAGTTGATAGTCAAAGCATGTGTTAATTTTTGGTTGGAAAGGGATTTCGGGGTGGGAATAAGAATTTGTTAAAAAGTTGAATGTTGTTAAATTTTGGACCGTTGTCGTTTCATTTAATTTGGATTAAGCATGAATTTGATAGAATCATTTTAAATCAAAAGCTTGATAGGAAACATAGGTCGGGTAGGCGAATTTAGGGATTGTGGATTGATGGAATATTCGATTTGTGTGATTGAATGGTTCTTGGCTATATTGCTTAGGGATCACTTATATCATTTGGCCGGGGAATTCCCCGAAGTACTTGTATTATTTTTATCCAGAGAATGCCCCGAGATATTTTGTATTCGGAGGACGTCCGTGATGAAGGCCTGAAGCGTCGGGTAAAGCATAGGAGTAGTTTAGGATTAGTTTAGAATAGAATAAGTTTACATTTTCACATTTTTCATTTTTTGGGACTGTATAATTGGACTAGACATTATATTTTGGATTATTTTTTTTTGTTTGCTTGAATGATTGTTTTTGCGTGCTTTGTGTGGTTTATGCATTTGTAATGTCAATTTAGCCGATACGCTCTGCCAAGCGACCGTGGTCAAACCACGGGATCTAGGGGTGCCTAACACCTTCCCCTCGGTTAACAGAATTCCTTAGCCGGAATCTTTGTTCGCAAACCAGTATTAAAGAGTCAACCATTTTGAAAAAGGATATCCATGGGTGACTTGACACACCCGATTTATGCCAAGTGGCGACTCTGAGTTTTGATTGTTAAAAGTCCTTTTTGAAATAAATTTTCATCTTTGTCACTTTAATAATAAAAACCCTTTCGAAACCTAAATCAAATCTTTTCGGAGTTAAAAAAAGGGGTGTGACAATTCTATGAAATGATAAATAGTTATTTTCTTCGTTTAAAAAAGAATGACTTAATTTGACTTGGCACGGAGTTTAAGAACATAAAAAAGACTTTTGAATCTTGTGGTCTTAAAGTAAAGATATGCCAAATGTATCAAAATGTCATACATGCCACGTGGAAAGTTAAAATTTAAAAGTTACTAAAAAGAAAAAGGGGTTATTTTTTTTTAAACGGATTAAAAATGAAAGTAGATCATTCTTTTTGAAACAGAGGGAGTACTATTTTTGTTGATTAGTGAATCTTTATAAAATTTAAAATTATGTACACTTGAAATTATTTATAAAAATAAAATAAAGATATGTGATTTATCAATGTAGTGTTTTAGGATATTATAATATCCTATTTATGACCTATGGTTTACTTATTTGATAGCATTTTATAGGAATTGGAAAATTGTAATAGTTTTCGCAACTTATGAGATTTTCAAATTTATGAGGAAAGGTATAATTTAAAAAGTTCAAGTTGCATGTACAAACAAAACAAAAACTTAAACTTCATATAAAGTGTTTTCATATCGCATGTGAAACGGATCTTTTGTATAATATTATTAGTTGACATCTATTTTATAAGAAGACTAAATGATGCATTTCATTGAAATATGGTTGAATTTCAAGCAAAAAAATTACACAACTTCAACCACATGTACCTGAGGTAATGTCTGAAGTAATTTTGAAGTGGATGAGCTCGTAGATTTTATCACTTGTGACTTATTCGTACGCCCAATATTTCATCTCATTCTTCCTTTATTTGATGTTTTCTGCAACCTGTGAAAGTGATTCTAAAAGTGAAATATTAAATTAACTTGCATGAAATAGTGGAAATAGCCCCTGCAAAAATGTAAGGATAGACTGCATACGATAGATCCTTGTGGTTTGGTCTATTTTCTCAGATCTCGTGCCTAGTGAGAGATTTAGTGCACTGGGCTGCGCTTTTAACCTGCATATTTCTCCATTATTGAATCGGTTCACCAAAATGAATGAGTGGCCAAAAAATTGCTCAAATTATGAGTGAAAATATTCAAAGGATGATATAATAAAATTACACCTATTATTTATTGCTTCTTAATCTGTGTGCAAAGTCAATAGAAAACAAATATTGTTGGACAAGGAAAGTAACTACTTATTTCTCTTAGTTGCCATCTTTCTCTTTACTAGTTGATATTTCTACACGCCGTAATAACCCACGTGAGTTATGCTTGATTTTAGCTACGGATGGACCAGATTGTCTAATGTGTTCCAACAGAAGTAGTAAAGACAGTAAATAATGAACCCAATAATTTTACGTGAAAAATACCCGACTCAAAAAAGCTGTAAAAAATCATGACCTCCTGTACTTGAATAGGATTTAACCCTAGCTTCGCTAAACACAATTAACCTTTTAACAAAAGATTATAAATTCTATAAATTAAGAAATTATAAACTTTAATTTCTAATGTTCAACAATCTCCCCACACTGTTGAGAACCACTTCAAGCTCCACCACTTGAAATCAGATTACAAAACTCTAAAAACCTATGAACTAACTCTAATTTCTAAAAATCCACAAACCTCTCAAGGTTTATGTTCCCAAGTCTTTGAGTTATCCCAACTCGAAGACTAAACTCCTAAATCAGTTTATAACATACTAACACTAAGAAAACATGAAAATTACAACTCAATAAACTTTCTAATACATATTAACTAGGATAGAAGACTGTTAGACACATGGATGAAATAGGTTCTTCAATCTGGTTCATTGTATTAGGTTACACTTCAATAGTTTGGTAGAACTATCTCAAATATTATTCTTGCTTATTTTCTTGTGTTCCACCCTTTTCTCTCTTAGTATGAGTGCATGAATTTCATTTTGAAAGTCCTTGAATATTATAGCTATCTTCACAACCAAGTAGATTTTTAACTCCACAAGGACTCCCATGCTTCTTGAACTCTCTTGAGAGTTGCAGTCAAACACTAACCCTTCTTTTTCAGCACATGATGATCTCCTAGTGTTTATCTAAAGGGACAAACTTTCTGTCATTTATTTTTGCTCACATGACTTTATCCATAAAATGTCCTCTTGCAAGTTGAACTCTTTTGAAGCAGTTTTTAGTGATGAGTTATACTTACTTGTTCCATGGCTTCTTGTCAATCATCAAAACTTCACAAGTCCTAACACTTTTGTTATTTGTTTTGATTACTATTTTGATTTGCTTCACTTGATCCGAGTGTCTTTCAGAATTAGTCTTTCTACCTTCACAAGATAGTGATAAGGTCACGTGCACTCTACCCTTCTCACTTTGTAAGATTATAGTGAATATGTTATTGTTGTATTATTTTTTCTGACAAACATTAAAGTACCTCCATGTCTAAAAGAAAAGAAATGGAGATATGAATAATTCTGTGGGACAAGGTGGAATGGGGGAACGCAAAAGAAGAAAAAAAGAAGTAACATCACCTACATTTTCGAAGAAGTTATTTCCACGACTTAAACATATTCCCTCCTAATCACATTACGACAATTTTACCTGTTATGTCGTCTTTTTTCAAGAAAATATTTTCCTTATTCAAACCCAATCCATTTTCCATCAATCCAATCTTGATGAACCCTCAAATCTTTTACATTATAAGCACATTCAACCCCAAAACTTTCAAAATACACAAAAATACTTCCCTCCAATTTTTCCACAAACCTTTCCAACCCACCATACATCATTAACACAAGCATCAACTTGATCATGCAAATTAAACCCATTCAAGAGAATCTGACGTGGCATAGGCTGGAGCTCCGGGAGGGTAACAATATGTTTTAATGCACCAGAAAGATAGTCTTTCAATATGGTCTTGTAAAGAACAATATATTTTCAGCATAATGCTTAAACATGGCTATTAATTTGATCATCGCATCGGCATCTATGCTCTCTAGCTTTGAGTGTACAGAAGCAGAGACTCACATCCTACATTCAAACTTTACGATATGTATGACGCATGTCTCATGCAATAATTCCCCTTGTATGACGTATGCATGTTACGGATTTGTCATGTTTGATGTATGCATATATATGTCACGTAATTTACCACTTAAAATGTATATGTCTTCTTGTTCAAGGTTACCAGTGATATTTCCAACCCACCGTCCATCACTATCAAAAGCATCAATTTGATCATACAAAATAAACCCATTCTCCGAAATCTGAGGTGGCCGGAGCGGACCTACGTGCAAATATTTGATGCTCTGGCACCTATTATACTCAAAGCAAATTAGATATAATTATATTAGAAATATATAAAAATTAGTGTAGGATGGACACTAGCAGTCTTGAAATCAAGAAGATAGCTAGGTGTTTTGATTTTCAAGTTGAACCTTAAAGCTTTAGGTATCAATATGTGAGATTGAACCTCCCTGAACATCCACGACCTCTAAATTCTGAGTCCGCCACTAGAGATGGCACTGACTGGAGTTCAGGAAGGGTAAACATTGTTATAACTACAACAAAATAGTAAGCTCATCAAAATACAAGAAATAAGTATTAACAAATATCAAAGGACAAGAACTACAAGAATAATGCTGCTAGTATTACTGGTATGAGAGGAAAAGTTAGAATAATGCTGCTAGTATTACTGGTATGAGAGGAAAAGTTAGGCAACAAACAACTACAAGAGTAATAGTCTTTTCAGATTACTAACTAGCTTTTTGGCCTTCTTACAAAGTTTTTATTTCAATTTTTCAATTGTGTATCATATCATCTACCATAATTTTCATGACTTTAATCTTTTTCTAAATTCTACTATTATACAAGATGATTATTTTTTCTCCTTTTTTATAACTATTGTTTTGCTATTAGTTGTCATGTTTCTCTTCACTATTGTTTTTTTTTATTACTCCTTTAATTTAATTCACTTGATCCTCTTCATACACAAGGATTAGATAAAAAAAAAGTTGAGACAAAAAGATGTAACAAGACGATAGGAGAGATAGAACATGGATCACATTGAATTCTTCTATGTACAATTACTTCACGTCTAAACAATATCAAGAAAGAAAAAATATATTATAAAAAATATATTATTACATCAAACACTAACAAACCATAAACCCCTCATTATTTATACCCTAAGATTTAAGCAACTACGAGCTTCATAAACAAAATTCAAACATAATCAATATACAGGAAGGACCGAATCACAATGCTGTATTATATGCAATCTTATACTACACTTTCTACATTTCTAAAAGTTGTTTTCACGACTTGAACTCATGAACTCCTGATCACATGGAAATAACTTTACCGGTCACATCATCTTTTTTCAAACATCCATTTCAGTCTCGTTTGAAGAAATCCATTTTCCATCAATTCCATCTTGATGAACTCTCAAATCCTTTACATGATAAACACATTCAACCCCAAAATTTTCAAAATACACAGCATAATTCCTTCCAATTTTTGCAGTAACCATTTCAACCCACTATCCATCATTATCAAAAGCATCAACTTGATCACACAAATTAAAGTCATTTACCCGAATCTCAGGTGGAATGGGCCGGAGTTCAGGAAGGTTAACAACTTCTTCCAATGGACCAGAATGATCATCTTTCACAAGTGTCTTATACTGAACAATGTATTGTTTGTTGGTAGCCAAGTAACATAACAGAATTGCCTCGAAATAAGAGCCAAGAAATCCATCTTCTTTGCTTGCTACTTCAACATGATCATCTCTGTTGAACTCCATAGATGCAATGATTAGTTTCTTTTTGATTGTTACGTTTTGAATGATTAGTGTCTTTTCTAAAGATGGATTTCGCCAAAGAGGAGGGACTTCATCAAGCCATAGTGGTTAAATTATCCATGGGATCATCAGATTTGTCAATTTTAAGATTGATTTTGCCCAAGTTTCTCAGTATTAAGGGACATTGTCCTGTCGAGTTGCTTGCTCAAAGGCAACTTCTTATTTGTATGGATCAATATGATGATTTTGTGGCTGCATCATCAAGAGGTAAGAATTATTTCATGCACAACGGCAAAATTCATCAGATTAGGATTTTTTCGTGGAATATTGGATTCAACCCTAAGGAGGAGAATTCACGTGTGGCAGTATGGATTTCGTTTCTAAACTTGTCAATAGATTTGTTTGCTAAGAGGTCTTTGATTTCCATTGCTTCAGCAGTTGGAAAACCTATTGTTGTGGATAAGGCCACATAAGTGAGATCAAGACCGAGCACGGCTAGGGTTAGAGTCATCCTTGACTTAATGGACAAGCATCCGGATCGTATTTGACTTCAAAGTGTGGAGGAAGTTACGGGCAAAATTATTGAGGAACTTCAGGAGGTGGTGTATGATAATTCACCTCAATATTTCACCCATTGTAAGCACCAGGGTCACGATGAAAAGAAGTTTCGATTGTTAATTGAAAAAAAAATGTTTCAAAAAGAAGATGATGCGACAATGAAGATTGAGGAAGCTTTGGTTGAAAAATTGCAAGGAGATGCACGTGATTATCTAAATATTAAGAAGAAACAACAAAATAGAGTTAACATGGGGATATTCTAGTAGGTCAAGCATTGGATAGGGTGTCCGAAAACTTATCGGAAAAAGAACAGGCAGAAAATAAAGTTCTTCAAAATCTTCCTAGTGTTGTGGATATAAGTGTCAGGACTAAGAGTTTAATGGTTTCTAAGCAGGATATGGAGTTCAACAATAGTATAGATGATGTTGGAGATGAGGGCTGGACAATGGTTTCACGCAAATAATTTGTTAGTCCTCAAATTAGCAAAGAACTTAATATGGCAAAGAAATAATGTGTTGCAACAAAGGATGTTGTGGATCCTAACATCTTTGAGGCTTTTTTAAATAAAAATGAGCACCAATCTGATTCGAGCAGTCATAAGTGTCACATTGCACTTCCATAAGTGACAAATATGCTAATGCAGCAACAAGCTGCAAGTTTGATTTGTCCCATACCTGTCTTGAAGCCGTTGATGGCTACATTGGATGCTTCGGCATGTGATATTCCTTCTCCATCTATGGAGTCAATTGGTGAGCAACGGGATGACTTTGGACATAAATTATTGTTCAAAGGGAATGAACAAGATGTGGATGGGGTAGTGGTCTTAACTCCGACGCATTTAAACAAAAAGTTTGAACCCAAGAGTGACCAAAAAGTGGTACAAATATAAAGAGTTGGGCATATATGGCAAAGGAGGAAAAGCAGGCCTTATCTCCTCTAACGTGTAGCAAGTTGAGTCCAGTAGCCTAAGAATTTATGCCAAGTTATGCAATGGTTCTTAGATCTTTAGCCACGGAACAACTTGTGGCTCAAACAAGTGCACCTTTGAATGCTGTGGATAATCCTGGGCTTAATTTAATTTCCTTTTCTGATTTGGATAGGAATTGTTCTCCTTTTTCCTAGTTTGTTTGGATGGATAACTAGAAATATGCTTCTTATGGATTTTTTTCTCTTTATTTGGAAAAAGGTGAATATATTTCCAATATTGCAATGTAGAACAAATATGCACTCTTCTAAGATGTGGTACATATACACACTCTTGGATCTTGCTACTCTTCGATTTCTCCAAATAGTTTAAAATTAATGATTGAGATTTAATTAGTTAAATCAAAGTTTTAATCATAGTTATCTACTTTCATATATTAAGTTATATTTGCTCCTTAAATATCCATTATATCTTTTACTCAATATTTTTTTTAAAACATTCTTTACTGCCACGAATATATATTAAAAAAAATTCCTAAATATTTTTATTTCTTTTTAAAATGCATAATATTATTAAAATTTTAATTTTTCTAATTGAGAATTCAAAAGAGCTACATAAAAAAAAATATAATGGATTTATTTGTCACAATATTTATATTTCATTTGACACGAATATAATTGATTTATTTGACACAGAAAAAAATAAAATTAAAAAACCTCAAGCCACAATTTTTATTTTTTTATTTGAAAAACATTACTAAATAAAAATGTCATCAGAAAACGGCATGATAGATACAAGACAGTGGTTCAATAATTAGTTTGTTCTCTTGCTTAAATCTTCATATGCTTTTTAATTGAATCGCTGTAGCTTTTTTCTCTCTTTAGTATTACTTGCATATTATATAGAGACGGGCGGATTAGAGACATTATGTGAAGACTGTCACACCCCTTTTTTTAACCAAAAAGATTTCATTTTAAGTTTCAAAAGAGTTTTTATTATTAAGTGACAAAAAAATAAAGTTTGTTTCGAAAAGGATTATTTTTGCATATAAACTCAGAGTCGCCACTTGACATAAACCTGGTGTGCCAAGTCACCTTTGGGAATCCTTTTCAAAATGTTTTGACTCTTTTAAAAAAATGGGTTTGCGAACAGAGATTTCGATTAAGGAATTCTGTTGACCGAGGGAAAGGTGTTAGGCATCCCTCGGTCCGGTGGTTCAACCACGGTCGCTTCGTGGAGTATATAGGCTAGTATGACACTATGAAGTGAATAGACCAACAAAACACATAAAAAAAAGTAAACAAACAAATCAAATAAAGTTTGAAACCAAAATAATGTCCAGTCCAAATTATACAGTCCAAAAAATGAAAAATACAAAAATGTAAAACCTACTCTATTCTAAACTAAACCAAAACTAAACACCACTCGACGTTTCGGGCCTCGATCGTGTGCCGTCTTCAAGTACAACTTTCTCAGGGCATTCTCAGGAAAAAATAATACAGATACCTCGGGCATTCACCGGCCAAATGAGTACATATTTTCAATTATAAAACAAAATCATTCAAACCATTCAAGCATTCAACAATCATAATTCCTAAGGCTTGTCTACCCAAAACCTAAAATTTACCTATTGATTTCGGCCTAAAACATGACACTATCGGGTTCTACAAAATTGCATTCGTCTTAAATCAAACCACAATCAACGATCAAAACAAGTTACTTAATATTTACTTCATTAATTTCCGAATCCCCTCTAAATTTATTATCAGTCACGCAATTACTCAATTCCCAAGCATACGATTATTCAATTTTTAAGATAAAAATCAAGACAACAACAATCAACATGACTCAAATACGCTCACAACCACAATATTAAACACATTTGAGATAATAGAAATAGTAAAGTTGAGGGATGGACCGTTGAAAAACTAATTTCATTGATAATAATGCTTAAGAAAGCCCGAACTTGGAATCCTCAAATGGGTGACTTCAACAACGAATGAAATCCAACTTGGTATAAGGAAATAACAACTGGACAACTTGAAAACCAGTGAAAAAACCTTAGTATATACCCCAAATCTGAAATTCTGAACTAACCATAAACGAACCCATCTAAAATTAGAGCTGGGTTGCCGTTCGTGCCTCATCGGAGATCTGATAAGCTCAGAGATTGATGGAAAGATCGACGACAACTCAGATTTCAAGCGACGAAGGTGTCTCTCGGTGAGAAATTCGCCGAAAAATAACTCTCCATATTTTTCTCTCCTCTCTCGCACAAATCTCTCTCAAATCTCTCTAATTTTCTCACTTCGATCAGTTCTCTCTCTATTTTCTCTCCGTCTCTCTCTCGATCCTACTATTTTCTCTACTCTATGCGTGTGCGTGTGTTACTGTGTATGTATGTCCATTTTCTTACATGGAAATTAAGAGTGGATGAGGTCTGTATGCCTATAAGTGTCGATGGACGGTGAGAATATGTGAGTGGGTGTGTATTTTGTCCATGGTGAGGACATTTTTTAGAGTATTATGTGTGTGTGGAGAATTGTTGCTGTATGAGGTGTGTGTGAGTCTGTTCTTTGTTAATGGAAGAAATATGGTGAGTGTGTGTGCCCTTTTTATTCCAGTGAGGATCAGTGAGTGTATTGTGTGAGTTTTGTGTTGTGGAATTAATTTTGTGAATGAAAAATTCCCCAAAAATGGTAGCGGGTACACGAGTGGGGTATAAGGGTAGGGGTAGGGGTTGGTGAAGTAGGTGTAGGGGTAGGGGTATGATGTGGCAAAGTTGTTATGATAGGTTGTTATTTTTGTTAAGATGAGGTGTTAAAAATTACTAAGAATTTATTGGATTTGTTATTGTGTGGAACTTATCACATGGGTGAAGGTACATAGTAAGACAGGGTAAAACTGGTAAAAAAATGACTTTGGGAAGGAACAAAATTACGTGTCTACATCATGCCCCTCTTTGGATGTAAACACAATGTGTTTTCAAACAAAGAAGTAGACAACGAGACAGAATTTTGGCCCGACTATTATTCAAAGGGAAGAAAGAGAAGGAATAAAGGTAACTGGGTCTTGACTTAGGATATCCTATCTACCCAAGTTATGATGGAATCAAATCACAGGTATCTTAAAGGGTTGGAAGGAGAGGGACTAAACCGAGTTGGAGATTCGAGTGAGGTCATGTCGAGGTTCTGGTCTGCGTCTCTGTTATTACATCAAAAATGAAAATTACAAGTTAAAAAGATAAATAGAATTACAAAAGTCCTATCAATGCAGCTTCTTTTGGACTCTTGACTTAAGTTTCTGATGCTTTCAAAATTGACAAAAGATCCGATCTTCTTTGGGTTGAACTTGAGAACAGATTCTTTCTCTATACAAAATCTGATGTTGGAGATGAACTAACAAATTAACCATGTTCTGTCGGTGGTGCTTCTGAACCTTGATCCTGAATTTGAAAATCTTCACCCTATTCTTCAGGCGGGCTCCTGACTTACAATGTTTTCACCTTGTTGTTTGACTTTTAATTTCATCACCCTGTTCTCCAGGCGGGCTCCTAACTTGCTATTTTTTAATCTTTGGATTTTTAATTTCATCACCTTGTTCCTCGAACGGGCTCCCGACTTGTAATTTCCTCACTTTATTGACTTTCAATTGCTTCACCTTGTTTCTTGACTTTCAATTTTATCACCTTGTTTTCAGGCGGGCTCCTGGCTTGCAATTTCCTCACTCTATTCTCCGGGCGAGCTTCCTACTTTCAATTTCATCACCCTATTCCTCGGGCAATCTCTCGAGTTGCAATATCTTTACTTTATTATCTGGGTGAGCTCCCGACTCGCAATTTCATCACCCTGTTCTTCAGGCGGGCTCCTAATTTGCTATTTTCTCACTCTATTCTTTCGGCGAGATCCCGACTTTCAATTTCATCACCTTATTCTTCGAGTGAGCTCTCGAGTTACAATTTCTTCACTCTATTCTTCGGGCGAGCTCCCGACTTGCAATTTCATCGGCCTGTTCTTCAGGTGGGCTCCTGACTTGCAATTTCCTCACTCTGTTCTCCAGGTCAGCTTTCGACTTTCAATTTCATCACTCTATTCTTCGGTCAGGCTCCCAAGTTGCAATTTCTTCACCCTATTCTCTGAGTGAGATCCTGAAATCAAAATCAAAATCTAAACTAGAACAAAAATTATCCCAAACAAAGATTATTATAAAGAAAGATTCCATATTTTAGAAAAATTAAGTCTCACTTTTTAGGAGGGTCCTAAAGTGAAGTTCCATATAATATGAATTACTTTTAATTTTTGCCCCAGTTTTCATCAAAAGCTTTTGAGGGTGTCAAACCCAATCACAACTACTTGCAACAGTGCACAATGCAAAGATAAATCAAGATCCTGATCAACAAATGCCCCTTTTGAGGGTAAAATTGAATGACTAGGACCAACAAGTTTCTCTCTTAAGAATGAAAGTGAAAAGTTCTTGCTAAAAGTGCATCTTCTAGAATTAATTGTTCAAATTAGGACGTGCACCTCCTATCCGTGAGACATGAAAGACCCAAATTAGAGAATGTATCTCTTAGGGGTACAAGATGATGAGTTTTACCATACTTGCTATTACCAAACTAGTACTGCAGCATTGCTCTTGTATTTGCAAAAATGAGGAATTACACCTCTGGACATTTGTTCTTTGAAGCCTTTGATTTGAAGGTAGCAACTGTTGCTGTTTCATACAAAGAAAACTTGTGAATTTAAAATAAGGTAGTTGGCTTGCAGTTTTGGATTTTGAGTCTATTTCTCTTGCACTTGTAACATTTAAATCTTGCTTCCAATCATTAGCATTTGTCATTGCCTTGTTGTACCATTGATCCAAACTTAGTATATTAAAAGTGACTCTGAAACAAACACAGTATATCTGCTTTCCTATGTTTTTCAGATAATTCCATTTAAACCTTTGTATTTCTATGAATCCCCCAAATTTGTCTGTTGACAACAACCTTCTGCATGTATTGTTCTAACTTGCAATCTCATTTCTTTCAAGTGCCGACCTTTTATCCTTCCTTGTGCAATTGAAGAAGTTGGTAGCTAATTTTGAAATCTTTTCTCACTTGTTTTGACATGGACTTGACTCAAAGAAATGAGAAAATGATTGTTGTTCGAATGATAGACTCAAAAGGACAAAATATAGAAATAAAGAGAAGAAAGAAAAGACATTGTTTGTCCTTTTTTGAAAATAAAGAAAAGAAAATATTTATCTAAAAATAACAATCAATTCTAACGATTATGCCATGCATTTTAGGATTAAGCTACCTGATCTTTTAATCCAAAATTTTCACCAGTTGTTGTTGAGTTAGTAACCTTAAAATTGAGTTGCTTCCTCAGGTCAATTGTCCTTATAGACCTCATTTGGCTAGTGACACCTTGAAGGGTTTTCGCCAACAAGCCTCTCTCATTTTTCTTTCTCTCAGGTCACCATTGCCCTATAGTGTCCATGAGGGTTTTCACCAATAAGACTCTCTCATTTTTATTTCTCTCAACTTACCATTGTCTTACGATTAAAATGAGAGTTTTCACCAATAAGACTCTCTCATTTTTATTTCTCTCAACTTGCCTTCATCCTACGGTGCCCGTGAGGTTTTTCACTAATATGATTCTCTTATTTTTATTTCTCTCCCGATTCCTTATGCTAAGGAAGATAAATAGTTTCCAAAATGCATCATCATATTCATTTCATGCTTAGCCTTAACATTCTCTAAGACTGATCGGAAGGTCTTTCTTTGATTGTATCTTGGATTTTGATAAGGTTAGAAAGAAAGGATGACATGAGGCCTAAATGACACTTAAAGTGGGGTGGGACTTACAACTTTTGGAATCAACTCAAAAAATGGAAATTAACCATGCCCCAGTTTCCTTAGCTAGAAAATTCTAAATTGTTTATTTAGTTGGACTGATCCTAGAGTAGGGCAGCCTACGTATCTCACCCCTGAGAGAGGAGGATCAGGTCACACGTAGTTCTGACAACTTATTCTTTTGCTTAATTCTGATTTCTTTTCTCCTTTTCTTTTCTTTTATTGACTCTTTTATCTTTCTTTTTTTTTACTCTATTTTTCTTGACATTCTTCTTCTTCTTCTTCTTCTTTTTTTAAAAACTTTTCAGAATTTATTTTTGCTCGACACTTTTTCTTTTGAGCTTTGCTGACTCTATCTTGATTCCAAAAGAGGGATATGAAAGAAAATAGAACTAAAGCTCAAATGGGGCAGCAAATGATGATATAATATTTGGATAGCAGAATGAAATGCCTTCGTCATATCAATCCTTGAAAACTCAAGTACATATCATGCAATATGTAATGAAAGATGAAGATCATTCCAGACATTTTTACAGCACTAACTTTAACTGAATTTGTGCATCACTATTCTTGCACTTTGTTCATCACACAACTCCACTTTTGTTGTACATTCCTCACGCTGAATGACTCATGATTTCGTGGAGCTAATTTTCTTTCTGTTCCTTTTGACATAGGATCGAACATTCACTATTTGACCTAATTGAGATATGCCTTTCAATTGATGACCAAGTTATTCTTATGATTCTCAAAATAATTACCTTGATTTTTAAAGAAGGTTTCAACTTGATCACCAAATGCCTCAACACTCTATCTATTTTCCAAGATGCTCTCTTTTCTAACTTTAACCCTCTAATTCAATGCTCATGCTTAAACTAGATTTTAAGATCTAGCTGAAATTTCGCCAGCATGTCGTATCACTAGAACCAACATAAAATAAACTGTGTAAAGAAAACAAACAAACAAACAAACAACAACAACAACAAACCCAGTGTATTCCCAAATAGTGGGGTCTGGGGAGGGTAAAATGTACACAGTCCATACCACTACCTCCAGAGAGGTAGCAAGGCTATTTCCGAGAGACCCCCGGCTCAAGACCAAAAATAATAAAAAATCCATAATAAAGCAAGAAACAAGATGGAATAACAAAAATAAAACATCCACATAGTAAACCTTATACTAACGAACCAAAGGCACCCCCACCTACATACCCCTACCTCAACTCTCTTATATCTACTAACTACGACCCACCCACAGTCATTAGCCTTCTATCCTAATTCGCATCCTCCAAACATTCCTATATAGGGTCATGTCCTCATTAAGCTACAACTGCTTCATGTCACGTCTAATCACCTCTCTCCAATATTTCTTTAGCCTACCCTTACCCTGCTTGAAACCATCGAAAACCAACCTCTCACACCTATAAACTGGGGCATCTGTGCCCCTCCTCATCACATGCCCGAACCATCTCAATCGAGCTTTCCTCATCTTGTCCTCTATCGAAGCCACTTCAATCTTCTCCCGAATATTCTCATTCCTAACACTATCACTTTTAGTGAGCCCATACATCCAATGCAACATCTGCATCTCCACCACCTTTAATTTTTGGATATGGGAGTTCTTCACAAGACAACACTCCGCTCCATACAGCATGACTAGATGGACTTCCATTTTATAGAATTTGCCTTTAATTTTGAGCGGCACTTTCTTATCACACAATACTCCCGAGGTGAGCCTCCACTTCATCCAACCTGCCCCAATACGATGGGAGATATCCTCTTAAATCTCTCAATTCCCCTGAATCATGGACCCGAGATAATTAAAACTATCCCTCCTACAAACCACCTGAGAATCTAACCTAACTACCACCTCGTCCTCCTGCCTCAAGTGATTAAACTTGCATTACATATACTCTGTCTTGCTCCTACTCAACCTAAACCTTTTAGACTCAAGGGTTTGTATCCAAACCTCCATTTTATTATTCACACCTCTCCGCGTCTCATCAATCAATACAACATCATCTGCAAAAAGTGTACACTAAGGCACCTCTCCTTGAATATGTCACATTAACACATCCCTCACCAAAGCAAACAAAAAAAGGCTAAGAGTCTGCCCCAGATGCAACCCTATCAAGACAGGAAAATGCTCTGAGTCTCCTTCTGCCGTCCTCACCTGAGTCTTAGATCCATCATACATATCCTTAATCGATCTGATGTACACCACCGGGACCCCACTCACCTCCAAGCATCTCAAAAGAACCTCCATCGGGACTTTATCGTAAGCTTTCTTCAAGTCAATAAACACCATGTGAGGATTCTTCTTCCTTTCCCTATACTGCTCTACCAGCCTCCGTACTAGGTGAATTGCCTCCATTGTCAAGCGCCCAAGCATAAAGCCAAACTGATTCTATGAAATAGACACTACCTCCTTAACCTCTGTTCGACCACTCTCTCCCAAATCTTCATAGTGTGACTCAACAACTTAATACCTTTATAGTTGAACTCTGGATGTCACTCTTGTTCTTATATAAAGAAATAATGGTACTCCATCTCCAAGCCTCAGGCATTTTTTCATTCTTGAAAATGTCTTTAAATAATTCTATGAAGCACCTTGAACCAGTCCCGCCAGTAAACTTTCAAAAATCCACAGGAATCTCATCTGTCCCTGTCTCCTTACCCCTTCGCATCCTGTTAATCGCCTTGCTGAATTCCTCCACCTTAAAATGCCTATAATAGCTGAAATCACGACACTCCTCTGAGTGCTCCAGCTCCCCTAACACAATGTCTCTGTCCCCCTCATTATTTAAGAGTCTGTGAAAATACGACTGCCATCTTCTCTTAATATGAACGTCCTCCACCAGCACACTACCATCCTACCCCTTAATGCACTTCACTTGGTCAAGGTCACTACACTTCCTCTCCCTAGCCATAGAAAGCTTATACAACCTTTTCTCCCCACTTCTACATCTAACCCCACATACAAGCTCTCAAATGATGCCATCTTAGCAACCGTAACTGCTAACTTAGCCTCTTTCCTAGACAACTTGTACTCCTCCCTATTAATCCGCTTATTCCCTTCATCCTCTTTCTCAAATAACTTAGCATACGCCCCCTTCTTCGTCTCTACTTTCTTCTTTACTTTTTCAGTCCACCACTAATCCCCCTGACGCTGACGAGCTCGGCCCTTTGAGACACTCAATGCCTCTCTAGTAGCCTCCTTAATGCCCCTAGCCGCCCTATCCCATATACCATATACGTCTCCCCCTACACTCCCATACCCTCAACAATAAGGACACCACATTTCATTAAAATAAAAGATAGAAGGATTTAAACAAAAATGACAGAGAAACAAAATAAGATAGATTCTGAACTTTAACCCTGAAATAATTCAAAAAAGAAAAAAGAAAATAAATTAAACTACCAAAACCCCTTCCAAGTAAGGAGAGGAGTGTCTTCCCAATTGCGGAGCTTGACGTCTTAGCTACTGGTTTGCATATTAGTATGACTAGAGTTTCCACCACTGTTCAACATATTTCCTTCAACAAATAAGTTCTGGATCATCATGCTTAACTCATTGCATTCCACGTATTGTGCATTATCGTGTGTTGATAAAGGATCCCGTGTGACACTCATAGTGCCAATGTTTTGCACTACAATCAATTTTTCTTGAATCATCCTTTCTATTTCTCTTTTCAAAGCATAACAATCCTCAGTACTGTGACCCTGAACATCAGAATGATATGCACATCGTACATAAGAATCAAAATTTCTTAAATACGGGTTAGGAGTATACCCAAGGAGAGGACTGATCATTCCCCATTATACTAATCTCTGGAAGAAATTGGCATATGATTATCCAATTAGAGTGAAACTATCCCTAAGTTTCTACCTCTTTTCATTATTTGACTTGGATCAAACATCGGGCCTAGAAGGGCTTTGATATGTTTATGGAGTTGGAGGGTGACTCTGAGGCATTGATGCATGTCATTGTGAGTAAGAAGGGATTTAAACTATGGTTATGTGTAATGTAATAGAGATGGAGGTGGGAAAATAGAGTATAATGGATTTTAGGAGTGATTATAGATAGCTTAGGTATGAACTTGGGGTTGAGACTGAGGATAATGACGATGTGATCTTTTTGGACGTGCTCGTTGTCCAACTACGATAGCAGCTTCATCTTTCTCATTCTTCTTCCCTCCAGTTTCCCTTAATTGATTGTAATATTGTCCCAAATATTTCATGGATTCCTTATGTCCATCTTTCTCCTCAAATTTAAACATCTCAAGGATTGGAAGAAGGTTAACACTTGAAGGTATGCCCCGGTCTTTGTATGAAACATCTTTTTTACCCGCAGGTCCTAGGAAACTTTACATGGCATTTTAGGCACTCTTCATTTTTCCTACCATTTTCTCTGGCTCTTCTGGCATGTTAGATTTCTTATTATGAAATTTTGTTGGTCCAATTAACATTGATGTAGGCTCCGTAGTATGGCATGATCATCAAGAGTATTGAGCATGGTTCACTAGCAGATTGGGACAGAATAACCATTGGGTTGATAGCCAAAGTGGAAGTCTCGGTAGAAGGTTGAGGAACAAAAACACAGACAGTATGTGGTGTTGTCAATGTGGTAGAATTATACTGAAGAGTTAGAGAATAAGTGATGGAAGAATTGGGATGCTTTTGGATTGAAATGAATTCTGAGGAATGTTGTGGTGCATCAACAACATTAAGAAATGGAGCTTGCAGTTGTGATGGAAAACTCAGGGTATTTGCAGGGTTAATAGTGGGGAATGAAGGAGGAGGCAACTCACTGACCCAAGCTCGATGCATTTCCATCATTTGTTGCCTTAGTCTCAAAATCTCTTTCTTTAAACTCTCATTTTCCTGACTCTTTGTTTGATCCATGATATAACTCTCTATATTCTTGTTAGACACAAATAACCTTTTCTTGAATTTGGTGTGATGTGGAGGACCATCTAGAGTGTCACAAACCAACCACCTTAAAATAACTGAACAAGAGATAACAAATGTGTTAGAGTTCAACACTTTCTCAAAATTATTGTATCTTTTTTTCTTTTTTTTTTGAAAAGATCAACGAACCCAAGAAAAGCGCCTACATATCTCACTCTCAAAAGAGGTGAATCAGATGTACGTAGTTCGTGAATTTTTGGCACAATATGGCCGATCAAACTCTTTATTTTTCTTTTTCGTAAAACTTTAAGAAGAAGAAAAATAAGAAATTGACAAAAGAATTGACGAAAATCTTTTTGAATTTTTCAGCTTTATAAAATCTTATACAAAATGAAACCTATTATTACTAAAGAAAAATCTATTTTTGGATTTTCGATTTTGAATTTCATATGACAATGAAACTTGAAACTATTAAAGGAAAATATGTTTGTAGTTTTCTTTTAAAGATGTATATGAAAAACCTACTCTAAATGAAGAGAAAAAATCTTTTTAGATTTTTTAAATAAGATCACCGAACCCTAGAAGGGCTCCCTACGTATCTCACTTCCGAAAGAGGAAAATCAGGTGTGCGTAGTTTATCTAGATTGGACAACTAAGGATTAAATAACAAACTAAACCTTGACTTAAGAGACACAACCAAAGACAGACGATGAAAAACGTTAATAAAATGTTTTTTGGAGTTTTCAAATAAACACTTCACATAAAACTGACACCAATAACTATGAAAGAATTTTATTTTTTATTTTCGTTATATAAAATGTACAAAACTTCTACCACTTTTTTGAATTTTTGTTTTATAAAAAGCCCCTATTAAAAAAATCTTTTTGAAATTTTTGAATTATGAATGAATGCTAAAGGAAACAAAAAGAAAATCTTTTTGATGTTTTTATTTTCTGAGAAATAAGTGCAAAAGGTAAAAAAAAAAAATTGAATATTTAGATTATGGAAAACAAAAGTCATAAGAACTCTAAAAACTACAAAACTTTTTTTGATTCACTTTTTCTCTTTTTTTTTCAATCTTTCCTTGCCTACACACTTTTTTTTAATTCTAGCACATGTTTTTTTTCCAAATCAGTTCATTGGATGATCCTATAACCCTCAAACATGCAGCAATTAGCACATATGGATGCTTTAGGGGTGAGTCTCCTACAAAGGACCAAGTAGGTCTCACTAGGTCTCAATATGATGCAGATGAGCATGACCTAAAGGCTAACCTACCTTGGGGTCCACTAAGATGGTTGTTTGGGGGAGTATATGGTTGATGGTGGCTACGATAGCTTTCCACCTACTCCATAACAGTCAATGGCTCCCACTTCTAATAAGGGTAACTCAACTAGAGGTCGTGTACACAGCATGTACTATGGGACTTTATACGAAAGAAATAACTCGGGTTATGCAAATGATGACAGATATATAAAGCGGTAACATGCAAGAGAAAAACTGTAAAAACATAGCATGTAAACACTCAACAATGATAAAATAATAACACAAACAAGGCATCTATACACCTATAGTATCACACTAAGCCGATACAACTCAAAATAAAGCTCAAATTCTGAAAAAGTCCCCAGTAGAGTCGCCAGAGCTGTCACACCCCATTTTTAACCAAAAAGATTTCATTTTAAGTTTCAAAAGAGTTTTTATTATTAAGTGACAAAAAAATGAAGTTTATTTTGAAAAGAATTATTTTTGCATATAAACTCAAAATCGTCACTTGACATAAACCCGGTGTTCCAAGTCACCTTTGGAAATCCATTTCAAGATTGTTTTGACTCTTTTAGAAAACTGATTTGTAAATAGAGATTCCGATTAAGGAATTCTGTTGACCGAGGGGAAGGTGATAGGCATTCCTCGGTCCCGTGGTTTGATCACGGTCGCTTCGTGAATCTAATTTCATACATGAATTGAATCATAATTCTTGAAGTTTTTAAAAATGGATTCTTTGACTCTATGGGTGGAAGGGACCATAGATGAACATCTAACATACCTTAATTTATGAGATTCTTGAAGTTCTTGAAGAAATTCTTGGGATTGACCTTGATTCTTGAGAGCTAGGGTTTGTTTTCTTAAGAGAGAACTACCTTTTGATTTTGGGGAAAAGTGAATAATGAAGGGTTTTACACATTTTTTAGGGCTTAAATCCCACATCTGGGCGGAATAAAATCATGGAAAAGATTGTTTTAACCCTGGACACAACTTTAATTTTTCGTAAAATTTTCCCAATCTGGACCCCTGGCGCGACGCGCCACTAGCGCGCTAGGCCACTGGAAAATGACGACTGGGAAATTACATAGTGGCGTGATGCAGTATAATTGCGTTGCCAAGATGTATCACTGGGAAACCCGAAAGCTCATCTCGACAAGCTGGTATCGCGTCGGAACACTGGAAAAGGACATTTCTGAAATTTAGCCTTGGCGCAAAGCGCCAATATCATGGAGGCTCACTAGTTTTTGACAATTGCCATTTTGGCTGGCTCCATGATACGCTGATGGCTCAGGTAGTACACTGTCTTACTAAAATGGCTCTAACTCTTCATTCGGGTGTCGAATTTGGGAGAATTTTATATCGATGGAAAGCTTATCCAATTTCTACATAAAAAAGGTAAAAATATTGAAGATTCCACATGTATAAAAATGTATTCATCTTTAAAGAAAGTCTTCGATATTTTTCAAGAAATTTAATCTAGGTAAAAGTATAGGGTGTTACAGTAACTCTCTTATTTCATTCCAGTTGAAAAGAAGTGAGAACTATGTTGTTTGGAGTAAAGCAATTAGAATTGCATTATTAGGGCATAGTAAATTTGGCCTTATTGACGGATTTTGTAAGAAAGAAAGTTTCTATGTTGAATTACGTAATCAGTGGGAAAAAGTAAATGCAATTGTTCTATCACTGTCAATGAATTCTGTATCTTCTGATCTTCTTGATGGAATAGTGCATGCATCTAATGTACACCTTGTTTGGCAAGATTAAAAAGAAAGATTTGATAAGATTGATAGTTCAAGAACCTATACTCTCCATCAAGAAATTGCTACTATCTCTCAAGGAGTTCAGTTTATTTCTGTCTAATTTACTATGATAAAAAAGTTGTGGGAGGAGTTTGATTCTATAGTGCCATCTCCTGCCTGTAATTGTGAGAAATCAAGAGAGTTTGTGTTGTATATCCAGAGGAAAAAAAATTGTACCAATTTTTGATGGGATTAAATAACACATACTCTCAAGCAAGAAGTCAGATATTGCTAATAACACCCTCACCTACAGTTAACATGGCACACTCCATGTTTATGAGTGATGAAAGTCAGAAGTCTGTGGCTCAAGCTGTCAATGCCACAGGTTTTCTTGGTGCTGCACCTAATATAGGTGATGCTTTAGTCATGTACTCTAAGTCCAGATACTCAGGTGGTGCATATCAGAAAGGGAAAAGAGGTTATAACACCAACTATAATCCAAATTCAGTATGTGATCACTGCAAACTGAAAGGACACTACACGAGTGAGTGCTTTCAGCTAGTAGGATATCCAACAGGGAATCCTAAGCATGGTGATTGCAAATGGAATATTGAGACAAGAAACAACTATGGTCACAGACAAGGGTATGATCACAGATCCAAGCAAACAAGAATTGATCCTAGTGCACACAATGCTATAGTTGATAATTGGAACTATCATCCACTGCAAATGCAATCTCAGGATGCTACTCAAGCATCATAATCATCCTACAACATGCAAAATACAGGAGTTGTAGTCATGCCACCAAGGTTCACTCCTGAACAATATGAACAAATTTGTAAAATATTATAGAACCAAGTCCCAGTGCATAACATGACTACTTCAGCTTTAGGACCCTCAGCTAACTCTGCAAACTTGTCAAGTACTTGTAGTGCCCTGCTAGTTACAAATGATCAAACAGAATAGATCATTGACACAGGGGATACTAACCACATGACTGTAGATATTGATCCTCTGAATCAAGATTCAATATCGGATTCTGTGCACCCTATGATGGTGGTATTACCAAATGGTGATGTTTCACAAATTACATACACTGGAACCAATAACATATCTGATAATACCTCTCCCACAAATGTGTTTCACATTCCACAATTTAAATATAATCTCTTACCAGTTTCAAAAGCTACTAAACAACTATAATGTTCAGCTATCTTTTTCCCTAACTTTGTGTATTTCAAAATTTTTGGAGTGGAAAGGTGAAGGAGATTGATAGAGAAAGAGATGGATTATACTTCTTACTAAATAAGGGACTACCAGGAACTAAAAGAACCAGATGCTTTAATGTGATGCCTACAAATAGTACTAATGTGGAACTATGGCATAAAAGACTTGGCCATGTTTCTTACAAAGTACAGAATAGATGGCTAGGATCAGAAAATAAAATTACAACATGTAGTATTTGCCCATTTTCTAAACAAACTAGGATACCTTTTTCAAATAGTGCATCAGTTAGTGAAAAGGCCTTTGATCTAGTCCATATGGACCTTTGGGAGCCCTATAGAGTACCTACTTGTGATGGTCATAAATGTTTTCTTACTATTGTAGATTATTACTTAAGAATGACATAGACATTTTAGTCAAATTAAAGTCTGATGTGTTTGTTGTTCTTAAGCATTTCCTTTCTTACATTCAGAATCAATTTCATACTTGCATAAAATCCTTGAGAACTGATAATGGAACAGAGTTTGTAAATAGTTTGTGTGCTGAATTGTTTACTAACTAAGGTATAAACCATCAAACTTCTTGTTCTTATACTCCACAGCAAAATGGAGTTGCTGAAAGAAAACATAGACATCTTCTAGAAATGACTAGAGCTATTAGGTTTCAGGCTAACATTCCTCTCAAATATTAGGGGCACTGTGTCAAGGCTGTTACCTACTTAATTAATAGACTATCTACACCTATAATTGGTCATATAACACCTTATGAAAGGTTATATAAGAGGTTGCCTTCCTTTTATCATTTAATAGTGTTAGGTTTTCTGTGCTACGCAAAAACTGTTAATGAATTAGATAAACTTTTACCTAGATCAAAAGAAGTTGTACATATGGGATATTCAAAAACTAAGAAGGGTTACATTCTACTTGATCTGACTAACAAAATTTTTTTATGAATAGGTATGTCATATTCATAGAAGATATATTTCCATTCAAAAGACAGATTAGTCATTCACCTGAAGCAATTTTCCCTATGACAGATCAAGATCTATTACTAAACGCTGGCAATTGTATGACTCAAAGAACTAATACTAAGTTTCCTGTATCTCAAGTAACTATGCAACAACAGTAAACTACTCATGTTATAAGCTCACTTCAGCTATCTTTTTCCATTGTAAAGCCTTCTTCTACAATAAATTAGACAAGAACTGCAACCACAAAAACAACATATGTTTCTACCCCTAGACAAACTAGAAGTACTCCTACTAGACAAGCTCAGGAGTTCAAGAAAAAATCAACAAGAGTATCACATCCTCTTGGATAGATCAAAGACTTTGTGTCATTAACAATCAATGACAATGTTCCTTATCCCTTATCTGACTATATATCATATGATAAATTGTAATCTAAATATCAATGTTACTTGTCTGTATTTTGTAACATTGTTGAACTAACAACTTATGCAGAAGCTATCAAGGATCCCAGGTGGATAAAAGCTATGCAAACTGAGGTTGCAGCCATTGAAAGCAACAATACTTGGATATTAGTTCCTTTACCTGTAGGCAAGAATCCAATTGGATGCAAATGAATCTACCAAGTAAAATATAAGTCAACGGGAGAGGTGGACAGATTCAAAGAAAGGCTAGTCGCTAAAGGCTATATCCAAAAGGAAGGGATTAATAATCAAGAGACTTTCAGTCCTGTAGTTAAGATGGTGACTTTGAGAATAATTCTTACAATTGCTGCAGCTATACACTGTCACATCCATCAGATGGATATGTCTAATGCCTTTTTACAAGGTAATTTGGAGGATGAAATCTACATGGGTCTTCCTCAAGGATTTCAGAGTCGAGGGGAGAAACATAACAACGTATGCAGACTCTCAAAATCCTTGTATAGTCTAAAGCAAGCTCCCAGACAGTGCAATGTAAAACTATCTAAAGCCTTGATCAACTGTGGATTCAGATAAAGTTAGTTTGATCACTCTTTATATATTAGAAAATCAGAGAAAAGATTGGTTATTGTATTAGTATATGTTGATGATATACTTATTACTGGAGATCAGCTAGATCAAACCTTAAAGACAAATACAGCACTACACAATGCTTTCAAAATTAATGTAAGACCTCGCAAAATTCTTAGCTTAATTCAGTCCTTTAAGCTAGTTAAGGGGTCCCAGACTTACAAAATTTTAGCTAAGTATTCATACTTAATGTTATTTTAGCCTTAAAAAAATTGGCAATATTATTTCATGACCATTATTTCAATTAAATGTTGATATTTTAGTTAATTCATGATCAAAAATGTCAATAGGTGTTCCCGGGCAAGTTTTGGATTTTTGGGACTTCGTCTGAAGCACCTTTGGAATCCTAAACCAGTGAATCAAGATGATATTGATGCGTCGCGTCAAATATCGCATTGATAAATGTTTTATCCAGATCCCAGCGTCCAATTTTAGTGAATCGATGCAAACTCGATGTGGTGCATTATCTATCGCATCGATGCCAATGATGCGGCGCATCAGCCTATGCATTGATGGTTCAGCTTATAGTTATTTAAAAAGCCACATCATCAGGGCTAATTATGTATTTTTCCCATACCCTTCAGCCCCCATAACACAAAATTTAGCCCTCTTTTAGCAAAATATAATCATTCTTTCATAAATTCCTCTAGAACAAAAACCCTAGGTGAATGAAATTCAAACTCAAGGCTCAAGATTCCACCGTTAATTTTCTAGAATTCGCCAACTAAGGTATGTGAAGTTTTCATCCAAGGGTTCCTTGCACCCTGTGAGTCCAAGAAACTCTTTTAAAACACACGTGGAGTGATTTCATAACTTCCATGATTTGAATTAAAGTATGGTCATGATTTATTGCAAGATGCATGCAGAGTCAATTGATATGTGTGCTTTATCATGTGAATCCATGTTGAAACTCTTGGAATTATGTAATTGGAATTGAATTATGATGCCTACATATTGTGTTAGTATTTGGTGCATATATTGTGCCCCAGAAGTGTTTGATAAATTGTCCATGTAAGTTGAATAGTGACATTATATCATGCTAGCATGTATGTATGACTAAGTAGTTAATTACCATATCTTAGGATTATGCCATGTCTTTTATGTTTATGCTATCGAGTCCTGGGGGTATTTAATACCCGATAATTTAGCTTCTTATCTAGAGCCATGGTCAGTCACATAGGAGAACTAGTCAGGCTCGATCACTAGAATTCAGTTAGTTATAGAACATAGGAAAACTTAGTGAACTTAGAATCAGTCTAGCTCAGTTCAGTAAAATCAGTTCAGTTCAGTTCAGTTATACAGTATGATCAATAACAGTTCAGTCTAGCCTAGTACAGTTTAGAATTCAGTCCAGTGTCCATTCAGTTGGGAGTAGGATTCAGCACCGAGTGAACCCAAGGATGGGTAATCACCTGCCAATAGAGGGTAAAATCCTTAGAAGTAGTCCTTGCATTCCAGAACTATGTAGCCAACGTAGGTTGAGACATCAACCTACTAGTTGAGGGTTGATGAGGTGATCTACCTGCCAGTTGAAGGTACTACCATTCTCATTCAAAGTACCTGTTAGATAGGGGTGACAGGACTTGTCATTAACCATGGCACGGTATTGACAACCTTCCAACTGAGGTTACAGGTTAGACCCCAAATCAGTTAGAGAAAGGGCATGTCGGTTAGATGATTACTTCCCACAGTCTTAGTTCTAGATTCAGTCTCAGTATAGAACTCAGTTCAGTTCCACAGATTTAGTACTTTCAGGCTCAGTACGGAACTTAGTATAGTTCCACATTATCAATACTGTCAGATATTGTCATTTAGTAACCAGTAATCTAGTATTCAGTAATATTATGATCTTAGTTCAGTTTACATATTCATGCATGTACTCTCATTCAGTCATACTCATAATATTCAGTTACTATTGTTCATCCATATGAACCCATGTATTTCAGCCTACCTCACTGAGTATACCCAGTACATTCAAAGAACTGATGCATGCTTTTCTTTTGTACTATGATGTATTATATCATAGGTTCATACGCACAGGCTCCCAATCACCCTTAGAAGTTTAGAATCTCAGCATACAGAGTTAGTGGTGAGTCATCATAGTTTGAGGATATGATTATTTATTTTAGTATTTTAGTTCATTTTCAGTTGTCGAGTTAGTTGTGGATTTGTCCCATCAATTGCACAATTCAGATAGTTTAGAGGCTTTTCAGACTAGAGTATTTTCAAACATTTGTGCAGTTTTCAGTGTTGATGTTCAATTTTGGTATTGTGATACCATATTCAATATTATTTACAGTATTGAACCTTATGGCCAGTTTTCCACCTAATTTCTATATATTTTAGTATTATTATTCAGTTATTACAACAAGTACCAGTCATGGATTAGCTTGTGGTCCTTTGGGATTATGAGCACCATGTAGCATCTGGGGTACAGACTCGATGTGTTGTAAACTTGGTATCAGAGCCTAAGATTCAATAGATTCCTAGGAAGTCTAAAAGCTGCATCTAGTAGAGTCTTGTGATGGGTGTATTGTGTGCCACACTTATGGATAGGAGGCTACGAGATATTTTAGATAAAGTTTCCCTTCTTTCAATATTTATGTCGTGCGAGTGATCATGAGCTCCATTTAAACTCTCAGTCTATTCCTTTCTCTTTTGTTTACTAAAATATACCTCCAAAGAGGACTAAGGGAAGAGGAACAGGAGATCATCCAGAACCCCATCCCGTCCAGCCAAATCCACTGGATGAACACGTCTCCTATGCTGAGTTCAGAGGAGCCTTTACCACCCTAGCTCATTCTATGGTAGCCCAAAATAAACATCCATTGTCCTTCTGACCAACCCAATGGCCAATAATGTTGCTGCTAGGATTCGGGACTTCACTCGAATGAACCCTCCATTGTTTGTCCAATCTAAGTCAAATGAAGACCCTCAGGAATTTCTTGATCAAGTGTAGAAGGTTACTGATATTATGACGGTGACTGATATTGAGAGCGCTGAGTTGGTCGTATATCAGGTGTAGGATGTGGCTCACTCATGGTTTAAACAGTGGAAGGCAAAGAGAGCCGTAGATGCAGGGCCCATAGAGTGGGAGGCATTTTCCATTGCTTTTCTGGATAGGTTCTTCTCACTAGAATTGAGGGAAGCGAAGGTTCTAGAATTTATTAATCTGAAGCAAGGAAATATGACAGTGAAAAAGTATTCTCTCAAGTTTAATCAGTTAGCTAGATATGTTTCTCATGTGGTGGCAGACAACAGCTCTTGAATGAGTAAGTTTGTGTCAGAGGTGTTTAGCAGCGTGGTCAAAGAGTGTAGCACCGTAATGCTTATTAAGAAGATGGACTTATCCAGGCTCATGGTCCATGTTCAGCAGATAGAGGAGGCCAAGAATAAAGAGAAGGAAATTAAGAGAAAGAGACCAAGAACAAGTAGTTTCAAATTTGCTCAGCCTAAGTCAGAGGCTGGGAATCGTTCTTAGTTTCGCCCGAAATCTTTAGTCCCAACTCCGTCCTCAGCCATTGCTCCTGTGCCAAAATTCAAAGATGGTAATAAGGATAGGGCACCAGGCCCTAAACCCCAGGGCAGTGTTAGCAGTGGCCAAACCAATCCCCTTTGATGAAAGTATGGCAGAAACAACGAGGGTATTAGTAGAGTGGGTAGTGATGTGTGTTTTAGGTGTGGTAAGCCAGTCCACAGAGTCATATATTGTCCCCAGTTATGTTCTCAGGGTCAGAATAGCATTTCCCCAGCTAAATCCAATCTCTCAAATCAGCAAGGTGCTGCTTTCAGTGCCACTAGTGGGACGCACCCAAATAGACTCAATACCCTTTAGTCCCAACAGGATCAGTATAGTTCTCCTAGTGTGGTCACTGGTACATTATAAGTTTTCCATTTACATATTTATGATTTGCTAGATCCAAGAGCTTCTTTGTCCTTTGTTACTCTATATATAGCAATTGATTTCGGAGTCAGTCCCAAAATTCTAGTAGAGCCTTTCTGAGTTTCTACCCTAGTGGATAAATCCTTCATAGCCATGTGAGCATACAGGAACTTCTCAGTTATGATATCTCAGAAAATGACTTTAGCAGACTTAGTCGAATAGGAGATGAATGATTTTAATGTCATTCTTGGCATGGATTGGCTTCATTCCTGCTATCCCTCAGTCGACTGCAGAAACAAAATTGTCCAGTTTTAGTTTTTGAATGAACCTATCCTAGAGTGGAGGGGTAGTACTTTAGCAATTAGGGGACAACTTATTTCTTACCTTCGAGCTAGAAAACTAATATCTAAGGGATGTGTATACCATCTCATTCGAGTATAAAACTCTATTTCAGAAACCCCTACTCTTGAGTCAGTGTCAGTAGCATGTGAATCCCCAGATGTGTTTCCCGATGATCTTCTCAGAGTTCTTCCCAAAAGGAAAATTGATTTAGGAATCGATCTTCTTCCAGATACTCAGCCCATATCTATTCCACCATGCAGAATGGCTCCAGTAGAACTCAGAGAATTAAAAAAGCAGTTAAAAGATCTCCTAGATAAGGGATTCATCAGAACCAGTGTGTCCTTGTGGGGTGCACCAGTTTTATTCGTGCGTAAGAAAGACGATTCCCTTAAAATGTGTATTGACTATCGTCAGTTAAATAAAGTCATGGTCAAGAACAAGTATCCACTTCCCAGAATTGATGACTTGTTTTACCAACTTTAGGGTGCCATTTACTTCTCTAAGATAGACCTCAGATCAGGCTATCATCAGCATAGATTCAGGGAGTGTGACATCCCAAAAATAGATTTTAGAACTCGGTATAGTCACTTCAAAAATTTTTTCATGTCCTTTGGTCTTACCAATGCTCCAGCAGCAGTCATAGACTTGATGAAATATGTGTTCAAGCAGTACTTAGACATGTTTGTCATAGTCTTCAAAGATGACATTCTCATCTACTCCTGCAGTGAACATGATCATGAAGACCATCTCAGAATAGTATTATAGACTCTTAAAAATCATCAATTATTCGCCAAATTCAATAAGTGCAAATTTTGACTAAGGTTAATAGCTTTCCTCAGCCATATAATTTTTGGTGATGGCATTAGAGTTGATCCCCAAAAGACTGAAGTAGTAAGAAACTGGCCCAGACCTATCTCTCCTTCAAATATCAGGAGTTTCTTGGGCTTGGCCAGCTATTACCAAATGTTTGCTGAGGGATATTCATCTATTACATCCCCTATGTCCAGACTGATTCAGAAGAAAGTCAAATTTTAGTGGTCATATTCTTGTGAGAAGAGTTTTCAGAAGTTTAAGACTCGACTCACTACAGCTCTAGTTTTGACCTTACCAGATAGTTCAGATGACTTTGTGGTGTATTGTGATGTCTCCAGAGTTGGCTTGGGGTATGTTCTAATGTAGAGAGGTAAGGTCATAGCCTATGCCTCTAGGTAGCTTAAATCCCATGAGAAGAACTATCCTACTCATGATCTTGAGCTAGCAGCAGTAGTGTTTGCCTTAAAGATTTGGAGGCACTATTTGTATAGTATGCACATTGATATGTTCACAGACCATAAGAGCCTGTAGAATGTATTCTCTTAGAAAGACCAAAACCTCTATCAGATAAGGTGGTTAGAGTTGTTGAAATACTACAACATGAGTGACATGTATCATTTGGGTAAGGAAAATTTAGTGGCCGACTCTTTCAGTAGAATGTCTATGGGAAGTATTACTCATGTTGAGGACAGTAAGAAGAATTTAGCTCAGGAAGTTCATCAGCTAGCCTGACTAGGTGTCCGCTTAGTCGATTCAGCCGAAGGTAGTGTATAGGTGCAGAGTAGTTCAGAATCGTCCGAGTTTCTTAAGTGAAGGAAAAGTATGATAGGGATCCCATTCTAGTCAAGTAGAAAGAATCAGTAAGAGATCAGAAGGTTGAGGTTTTCTCCCAGGGTAAAGATGGTGTTTTGTGTTGTCAGGGTCGACTATGTGTGCCAGGTGTAGATTACTTGAGGCAATGAATTCTCACAGAAATGCATGGTGCATGCTACTCTATTCATCCGGGATACACCAAGATGTACCATGATTTTCATGAGATCTATTAGTGGAGTGGGATAAAGTGAGATATTGCAGAGTTTGTGGCTAATTGCTCGACATTTCAGCAAGTTAAGATTGAGCATCAGAAGCCTAGTGGATCCTGCAGGAGTTCAGCATTCCCACCTGGAAATGGGAAGAAGTGAACATGGACTTTGTGATGGGTTTGCCTCGTACTCATCATCAGCATGATTCAGTTTGGGTCATTTTAGACAGGATGACCAAATTAGTTCATTTCCTACCAGTCCATGCCTCTTACTCAGCCGAGGATTATGCCAAGCTCAATATCAGTGAGTTTGTCAGATTACACGGTGTTTTATTTTCCATCATCTCAGATAGAGGTATCGAGTTCACCTCTCATTTCTGGAAAGCATTCCAAAAGGGTCTTGGTACCCGAGTTCACCTTAGTACAACCTTTCATCCTCAGACAGATGGTTAAGCAAAAAGGACCATTCAGACTTTAGAGGATATGTTGTGAGCATATGTGATAGATTTTAAAATTAGTTGGGATGACCACTAGCATTTGATTGAATTTTAATACAACAACAGCTATCATTGCAGTATTCAAATGGCTCCATTTAAGGTGCTTTATGGGAGAATCTGTAGATCTCCCATTGGTTGGTTTGAAGTGGATGAGGCCACAGTCGTGGGGCCTGACTTGGTATTTGATACCTTAGAGAAATTTTCGTTGATCAGGAAAGGGCTTAAGATAGATCAAATCCAATAAAAATCATACATAGATGTGCATAGAAAGTATCTCGAGTTCGAGATTAGATATTTTGTGTACTTAAAAATCTCTTCTATGAAAGGAGTAAAGCATTTTGGCAAGAAGGGGAAGCTCAGTCCCTGATATATCGTTCCTTATCGAATTGTCAGCCATTTCATAAAGTTAGCTTATGATCTTGAGTTGCCTTCAGATCTATCTTCAATCCATTCAGTGTTTCATGTCTCCTTTCTAAGGAAATGTATAGGTGACCCATCAGCTGAACTCCCCATAGAGGGCATAGATGTTAAGAACAACCTCTTTTACGAAGAGATTCCAGTCGAAATCCTTGATTTTCAGATTCACCAACTGAGGAACAAAGAAGTCCCTCTAGTCAAAGTTCTTTGGCGAAATTTGTCTATTAAGGGAGCTACTTGGGAAGCATAAGCAGATATGTGGACCAAGTATCCTCACCTTTTCTTCACAAACTCAGATTCAGCTTAAGGTAATAGTCCTCCTTTAGCTTATTCAGTTTCATGTTTAGATTTTCCATTATGAACTTGGTATCAGTTACTATTGCATATTCAGTCATATGTTCATGAGTCAAATCAGTCATGTATTCATGCATCAGATATGCATACTCAGTATAAAATTCAGTATGTCAGTAATTCCAGTCAGATAATCATGTTTCAGGTGTTCATGTTCAGTAAGTAAGTTCAGTCAATCATTTCTCTCAGCTTAGTCAGACTCATTCGAGGATGAATATTCCCAAGGGGGATATATTGTAAGATCCCACAAAATTCTTAGCTTAATTCAGTCCTTCAAGCTTTCTAAGGGGTCCCAGACTTAGAAAATTCTAGCTAAGTATTCAGAATTAGTGTTATTTTAGCCTTCAAAAGTTCACAATCTTATTTTATGACCTTTACGTCCATTAAATATTGATATTTGAGTTAATTCATGATCAGGAAAGTCAATAGGTATTCCCAGGCAAGTTTTGAATTTTTCAGATTTTGTTTGAAGCACCTTTTAAATCCTAAACTAGTGAATCAACGTGATATTGATGCGTCGCGTTGACTATCACGTTGATAAATGCTTTCCCTAGATCCAGTGTCCAAATCCGGTGAACCGACATGGACTCGATGTGGCTCATTGGCTATCGCGTCAATGCCAATGATGCGGTGTGTTGGCCTATACGTCGATAGTTCAGCTTATAGTCATTTAAAAGGTCGCGCATCCTTAGGGCTAATTAAGTCTTTTTCCCATGCCCTTCAACCCCATAACACGAAATTTATCCCTCTTTTAGCAAAATATAATCATTCTTTCACAAATTTCTCAAGAACAAAAACCCTAGGTGAATTAAATTCAAACTTAAGGCTCAAGATTCCACCGTTAATTTTCCAGAATTTGCCAACTAAGTTGTGTGAAGTGTTCATCCAAGGGTTCCTTCCACCCTTGTAGTCCAAAAAATTCTTTTAAACTTCATGTAGAGTGATTTCATGATTTTCATAATTTGAATTAAAGTGTGTTCATGATTTATCGCAAGATTCATGTAGAGTCAATTGATATGTGTGCTTTATCATGTGAATCCATGTTGAAACTCTTGGAATTGTGTAATTGGAATTGAATCATGATGCCTATATGTTGTGTTAGTATTAGGTGCATATATTGTTCCCCACAAGTGTTTGATGAATTGTCCATGTGAGTTGAATAGTGTCATTATATCATGCTAGTATGCATGCAAGTTCATGTCATACAAGTGTTTGCTTAAATGCCCAAATGAATGAATGATGTCTAAGTAGTTAATTATCATGTCTCAACATTATGCCATGTCTTTTATGTTTATGCTATCAAGTCCTGGGGGTATTTAATACCCAATAACTTAGATGCTTGTCTAGAGTCGTGGTCAGTCATAGAATAGAATCAGTCATGTCTTGATCAGTAGAATTCAGTCAGTTACAGAATGTAGGAAAACTCAGTAAACTCAAAATCAGTCCAGCTCAGTTCAGTAAAATTAGTTCAGTTTAGTTATACCATATGATCAGTAATAGTTCAGTCTAGCCTAGTACAGTTTAGGATTCAGTCCAATGTCTATTCAGTTGGGAGTATGATTCAGCACCGAGTGAACCCAAGAATGGGGACTCACCTTCCAGTAGAGTGTAAAATTCTTAGAACCAGTCCTTGCTTTCTAGAACTATGTAGCCAGCATAGGTTGAGACATCAACCTGCCAGTTGAGGGTTGATGAGGTGATTTACCTGTCGGTTGAGGGTACCACCTTATCATTCAGATTACCTATCAGATAAGGGTGACTCAGCACTTGTTCTTACCCGTGGCACAGTATTGATACCTTTCCAACTGAGGTTACAGGTTGGACCCAAAATCAGTTAGAGAAGGGGCATGTCGGTTAGATGATTATTTCCCACAGTCTCAGATCCAGATTCAATCTCAGTATGGAACTTAGTTCGGTTTCGTGAATTTAGGACTGTTAGGCACAGTCACTCAGCTCAGTACAAGACTTAGTATAGTTCCACAAAATTAAGACTGTCAGATACAGTCATTCAGTTACTAGTAATCCAGTATTCAGTGTTATTATGATCTCAGTTCAGTTTACATATTCATGCATGTACTCTCATTCAGTCATACTCATGATATTCAGTTAGTATTGTTCATGCATATGAACCCATGCATTTTAGCCTGCCTTACTGAGCATACTAGTACATTCAAAGTACTGACGCATACTTTTCTTTTGCGCTGTGATGTATTATATCATAGGTTCAAACGCACGAGCTCCCGAGCTCCCTTAGCAGTTCAGACTCTCAGCATACCGAGTTTGTGGTGAGTCCTCATAGTTCGAGGACATGATTATTTATTTTAGTATTTCACTTCATTTTCAGGAGTCAGAGTTAGTTGGGGAATTATTCCATCAACTCCACACTTCAGACAGTTTAGAGGCTTTTCAGACTATAGTATTTTTAGACAGTTGTTCAGTTTTCAGTGTTGATTATCAATTTTGGTATTATGATACCATATTCTATATTATTTACAGTATTGAACCTTATGGTTAGTTTTCTACCTAATTTCTGCATATTTTAGTATTATTGTTATTTAGTTATTCCAACAGGTAACAGTCATGGGTTAGCTTGTGGTCCTTCAGAATTATGAGCACCGTGTAGCGTCCGAGGTATAGACTTGGGGCGTTACAATATAGGACCTAGGTGAACTAACATACTTCTTAGGTATTGAGTTTTCTAGATCTCAATAAGGTATTTTTATACATCAGAGAAAGTATGCTCATGAATTCATATCTGAAACTGGACCTAGTGTTACCAAACCAGCTCCTACACCTATGGACACTACTATAAAGTTAACCATTAGTGAGTATGATTAGTATATCAAGGAAACTGATCAATATTGTGATGTGCTTGCTGACCAAGGTTCCTATCAAATACTTGTAGGCAAGCTATTGTATCTAACAATAACCAGATCAGATATAGCATATAGTTTACAAACATTAGCCAATTCCTACAAAAACTAAAACAGTCTCATATGAATGCAACTCTTAGAATTGTTAAGTATATCAAGGGCAAACCAGGACAAGGTCTACTATTTTCTAGCAACAAAAAGGATGTACTCACAGCCCATTGTAATGCAGACAGGGGTGCTTGTGCATTCTCTAGGAATTCTAACAAGGTATACTATCAAACTTGGTGATTCACTCATCTCATGGAAGTCAAAGAAGCAGGCTACTATTTCTAAAATCTCAGCTGAATCTTAGTATAGGAGTCTAGCTTCCACAGTAGCTGAACATACTTAGAGTATTGGCCTAATATCAGATCTTAAAGTTTAAAATCAGTTACCAATTACAGTATTTAGTTCAGATGTCAGCAAATCCTGTGTATCATGAAAGGACTAAACACATAGAATTAGATTATCACATTATCAGAGAAAAGATTCAACAAGGCTTAATAAAGCCTGAATACATTTCAACATATGATCAACCGGCAGATGCTCTAATCAAAAGTCTAAACAGAATCCAGCATGAATACATAATCTCCAAACTTGGACTTGCTAACATATTTGCAATACCAATTTTGAGGGGGAGTGTTAAGGAGATAGGTTAATAAAAATGTAACAAAGGAGCTAAGTATAAGTTAGTTACAAAATTTAGTTAGGAAAGTAGTTAGTTATCTTATAGATGAATACTACACTATATATACACAGCTACATGTACTCCTCAGATGAATGAAAATACAGATTGATAGTTTTCTTCTTCTCTTATTTCACTCTAATCTTCTACTTCTACTGCTTCATCTTCATCATCTTCATACTCTATTGCTTCTTGATCACTAACTCAGTTGCTTCTTAATCACTAATTCATCACGTGGTTTGACCACGGTCGCTTGGTGGAGCGTATAGACTATTTTGGAACTACAAATGTATAAATCACACAAAAAACACATAAAACAATCAATCGAATAAATAAAACAATATTAATCCAAAATACAATGTCCAGTCCAATTATACAGTTCCAAAATAAAAAAATGCAGAAATGTAAACCTACGCTAAAATACACTAATCCTAAACTATGCTCCAATGCTTCACCCGATGCCTCGGTCCTTCATCAAGAACCTCCTTTGCATACATAATACATCGGGGCATTGCCTGGTGAATAAGTACAAATGACCTCGGGGCATTCTCTGGCTAACTGAATACATTTTGATAAAATGGGATAAAAGTGGAGAAATCATTCAAACCATTCAAAATTTCAAACATTCAACAAAATCACAACTCTTAAACTTTGCCTACCCAACCTATGTTTGCCTATCCATTTAACGACCTAATAATGATACTACCGCATTCGAGAAAGTTGATAAACATTTCAAATCAATTCAATCGATGAACCAAAATTAAACCAAGTTTGCTTTATCAAGATCAATCCCTCCCAAATCCCCTTTATACGTCAATTTTCACACAAATCAATTATCCAAACCCATGCTAACATCATATTCATACCATGATTAATTATTCATGGATAAGCAATATCGAACATCAACAAGATCATCCAATCACAACCAAGAACACATAATCATAGCATCAATACACCAAATCGAAACAAAACAAAAAAAGAGAGTTAAAGAATTGGACCTCAAGTGTCATTTCAAAATATCAAAAATAGAACCTCGCTCGAAAACCTAATTCAAACCTCGATAGCATCCCAAAAAACTCCCAAGTTACAAATCGACTAAAACCAGTTCAACACATCGATAAGCCCCCAAAATCTGATTCAAATAGAAGTCAAAGAATACACAAAAATTGTGAAGGGGAAAAAACAAGAAACCGAGTAAAATTCTGTCGAAATCAGCCCAAGAATGACCCAATCAACCAGTTCTATTGAATTTCAGTATGCTTTGACATTTTTTCACAACTGTATCACCGGAACAGTAACCAAATACAAACAGTAACCAGCCGTCGATGAAAAATTTTGCCAAAAATCTAAAAAAATGACCGGATCTCTCAAACCATCTTCCTTCTAGTTTTTAACTCTCTTTCTAGATTTTAAATCTCTCTATCACTCCATTTTTCTACTTTTCTCTGATTTTTCTCTGATTTATGTGTGTATAGTGTTCAATGGAAAAGGATCTCCCTCAGATTTATGTGTGTGCATGATATCAGCGAAGAGTGTGTGGTGTGAGTGAGTGATGAAGATGGTGAAAAAAATGAAAGATGATGGAAATTTTTGTGTGTAATCTGTGTGTTGTGCCTGTATAGAATGAGTGTTGTACGGGTGTATTGGCATCCAAAATCAGTGTGTCTTGAATGGAAATGGAGGTGTATTTCTATGTGCATTATTCCTTGTGGTCCCTCTTTCTTATTATTTTGTTCTATGTGTAATTGTGTATATATGGTGTTGGCATGACCAGTATGTATGTTAATCTATTGAAAAAAATCATGGGGTAGGGGTTATGAGGTAGAGGGGTGTGGTGTAGGGGGTGTGAGGTTGTTAGGATAAGTTGTTAAGTTTTGTTGGGGAGTTTGTTATCTAGATTCTTATGGGGGGAATATTAGACGGGTGAGGGTACGTGGTAAGGTGAGCTAAAATTGAATAATTTGAACTTCGGGAAGGACAAAATTAGGTGTGTACAATAAAAATACTAACAAGTTAATTTAGAAAATGGTATAACTAATAGAGTTAATTATATATATAATATTATAAAGAAGGGGTGAAAGAAGAGGATAAAATGGAGGAGTAAGAAATTAAAGTAAAGAAAAGTGAAAGTTGATTATTGCATTCTTATGGCTAAGAATATAGCCTATTTATAGGCTAAAGTTAAAGTTTCTCCCTATGACAAGTGTATTAACACTTGTCTTTTAATTATTTTGATAAGAGTCACTCTTAATATATGAATGACAAGTGTAGGCCAAGTGGCAAAAAAATGGCATGCATGAATTTTCAATAATTCTCCTTTCCAAGTAAAGTAATAAAATTCGTGACTTTCCAAATACACTTCTATAATGACTACACGATAAATTATTTTGAAATAAGCAAATAATTTTCCTACATGATATTATTCATTTGTTTCTCTTAATTACAACATGGTATCAGAGCTCATTCCACTTCTCATATACTGCTTTAAATACACCATCCGTAAGGACTATGAATTTATTAAGAGCTAATAACTCATCCATTCATTTTAGTAGCAGTTCAAGCACTCTCAGTTAGTACACAGATTCAAAATCAACTTGTTGTTGCCCATATAAACCTATGTCACGATCCGAGTTAAGGCCCTAGCTGCGACGGGCATCCCAAACTAAGAAGGACCGAGACACCCCTTAGCTTACTATCATAAGCATAATCCATATATAACTCAAAGTGCGGAAGATATAATAATATTCAATGAAAACTTATAATCCAAAATGTGTCAATGAAATTATGACAATACAATACTCAAATTCCGTTCTACACCAGTCTACAAAGCCTCTAATGAACTAAAAACACTAGTCTGTCTCAACTGGGATTAAAACCCCTGGTCGGACTACAAAACTGACTGAGATTAAATGTAGATAGAATGTCTTTTGGTGTAAGAAATGGTCACTAAATTCTGAAAGTCTGGGAACAATATACTACTGAGCTGGACCCCGGGACTGAATCTGAACCAGTAGATAGAGGGTCAGTACTCAAAAGTACTGGTATGTAGAATAACCCAAAATAAAATATATTTTATGTAACATAATTGAGAGCATTGTGAAAACAATTTAGCATAACATATATATAAACACACATGGGCATTATATAAAAACCTTCAATACATGCTTGTAAAACATTAACTTAACTCTTTAATTTACTTCTGAGATAGATGGTACACCCTACATTCTACGATCCAATGGGCTATATGGAGTCTGCCCTTAACTCAACGGTCAAGCCCCCAACCCAAGTTTGCCGCAAGAGTTGGAGTCCGTGATAAAATAAGGTATGCCTGCTATACTGATATACCATATTATGAAAAGTATGTATCCTTAATGACATACATATCATGAAAAAATATTCCTCCTTACTGACAAACATATCATGAAACACGCAACGGCAAAATACGATTTTGAGCTACGAGTTATCTGAACTCGTGCCTTCTTTGTCTAACCACCTAACTCTCTTTAGGCCTATTTTTAGCCTCTTAAAACATGCTTCATGCTTACAACATTCTTTTCTGTCATATTAAGGGCATTTCATAATAGGTATCGTTATACCTAGACTTGTAGGTCATATCATATCATATCCATAGCCCTTTCATTCAAAATCATGTTAATGACCACCCAAAAGATTTAAACATCATGAGAGAGTTCTTATATCAATATCATATGAAATTATGCAAAACACTCTCTTTTCAATACCTTAACATGTGGTAGTCAATTCTTACATAAAACACATACAATTCTTCATTAAGAAACAATAGCATTTAGAATAATAATCACCTCTTTGAGAAACGTATAAAACAACCATGCATAATAAGTAAAGAGGCATCTAAAACTCAAGAATTACCCTTATTCGTAAAGCAGCCCCAGCATTAGTTATACATAAATCTCATGATCAAAAAGAGGACTTATACTTCATGCTCTCCAATTAAATTCGCAATTCATACCATGTTAAGACTATAATTTCATCATAGGAAAGGAAATTTCACAAATCATACCCATAAAATACTTTTCGAAACTCATATCATATATGATCATGATTACAACTCAAGTTTATGAAAAAAAAAACCATGATTAAAGCACACGTTCATCAAAATGGGTTCATGATGCAGCTCTTCAAACAATTTCCAAAATCCTTTCACATACATACATATATATCTTTAAAACTTGTTAAAAATGTATAATTTATGCCCATGAGATTTAGGATAGTCCCACATACCTTTTTTATGAATAAACGTCGAGACTTCTTGAATCTATGCCTTGAAAGCATGAGTTTTTGAAAGTAAGGATGTAACCTCACATTAGGATTTTTATTTTCCTCAATGAAACATACATAGGCTTTCAAGAAGAGCTTCATGACATCACCAAGTAAATCGTGTAAACACAAATCATGAGATGACTTGACATAGACATGATCTTGGCATGTGTTCTATGACACATAATCATAAAATTGTAAGGCATGAATTTTTCTAAGAATCCTCGACCTGTTTAAGATTGGTACAAGACATGAACTAAGATTCTCGTAATACATAAGAATAGAATAGAAACATTCTCTACCTCAAATGATACGTCTACTAGACCTTAAATATAGCACGCTTTTCAACCATGATTTCAGCTATGAATACTATATTTCAACATTTCAATCTTATAATTTTTCCGCTAAATACATGACTACAAGAGCTTATGTCTAACTGCATAGTACTTCCATGTTGAAGCCTAACCTGAAGTAAAAGGGTGCTAGCTTAAGCTATGGGACCCTATACTCTACATCCCTCTAAGAATATTACTTCACCTTATCACTATAGTAGAACAAATTTCAGGCCTTAAATCAAGGAGTACTAAACACTGTATCTATCAATCACAACATTCAAGCCTATTTCTACTACACCCATTTTATAGATCTCTCCCTATTAAAAACCAGCAACTTCAATCATTCTCACAAAGATTTTTGCCACATATTCCCTTCTTAACTATTTCACATAACAAAAGTTCATCTCCCTCTTCCCTCATTAACTATAACCTTAACTCGAGTAGCCACACACAAAATTTTCACATTAAAGAATATCTACTCCCTCACCTATGACATTACTTTCAATAGCCAGTACCATCAAGGTGATACATGCAAAGTGAGAGATGGTACAATAGGCACAAAATACCTCTTGGCAAATACCTAGATCGTAGATAGAGGGTCATTTGGAAACATAACATAGCATGAGTTCTTCGGATTGGGTACAATGAGAGACATGGGTGCATAAATCATGAGTTGTGTAGAATAAAGCCAGAATTCATATATTCTAGGGAATAAGACAAGGATTGCAGCTCGAAGCTACAGCTTATCAATTTAAGAGTTAAGATCAACCATGAGTTTGATAAACCTTATATCTCTGGGCAGGACCTGACATAAAATGAATCCGTACATATATATAGCATAGTTTCTTAGAACTAAGCATGATATGAGACATGGATTTATGGAATCTGAGCAATCATAAAATGGAGCTTGAATACTTGGAAGCTTGGATTGCTGAGAGACGTTATTGCTTCTAGTTCAAAGGTTGGAGCATGGACATGATTTTGCATAAAGAACTTGGAGGTTAGGCGTAGGCACAATTTGAATACCTAAGAAATTGGTAGAATGTCCTTTTGATCCAAAGTAGGAGAATTTTACTAGAATAAGAATAGAGTTATCATGGCCTTTCCCTGAAAGTTACCACCATAAGAAAATTCAGGATCTTCCTTAGTTCATAATCTCCCCCTTAGGTCAAAGGTCACTATCCGAGACTTAAGGACATATCCTCTCATTAAATATACAAGCACAACACTCAACACAATGGGGTATTACCATACACATGAACGCCAAACTTCCCTGATAGCTATATGATGAGTCCAAATTGTATAAGATTTTGTTGCTCGTACTCTGTCATATTCTAGTATAGTTTAAGATATCATCCCACAGAGATTGAAACCATCTAGACTACAAGTTTATATTATCTTGATTACTATTTGAGAGAATTAAATTGATGAAAGGTGAGTTTTGAATTATAAATTACTTAAAAGAAAATAAATCACTTAAAATAGATTTATATATATGTTTTAAAAGAGTTGGGAATCGTTGAATTCACTTGATAATATTATTATAATATAATCTTAGTCTCCACATGTATTTCTCTAAATATTAATTGTTTATTAAAATAATTATATTTTACTCACTAAGAAATAGATATTTAATTAGCATTCTATGAGGTTGTGTCAATTAAACAATTGAAGACTAGTGATAGTTAAATCAAAATATTTTCTTGCCTAAATTTACTAAAAGGTGTAAAGACCTCTTGTGAGTAATCTTTAAATCAATAAACTTATCTAAAACAATCTCTCCGCGAGGATACAGATTGAAAGAAATAAGATAAAGACCCCTCAAATCAACAATCTTATTTGAGTCAATCCCTCCGTGACGATACGAATTGAAACAAATAACATAGAGATTATTTAAATCTACAAACTTACTTTAGCCAATCCCTCCATGATGATACGAACTGATAGAAGCAAGATTGAAGATTTGGAATAATAAATAACTAAAAATTATTCCCACTCTACTATTTCACTCATTAGTTATTATAAATTAATTTTGTTCCGTAAGGATAACAAAATGAATATAAGAATAACATAGATATAAAATAGATAGATGTGATAATAATAATTAGATAAAAGTTATTATCCCAGCACAATATGAAGATGTAAATTAATTATTCAGGCGAAACATGTTTTAAACTGAGTTAATATTATAAATATATCAAGTTTCGTCAACTATCCCAACAAAAAAAAAATTACTCCATTATGGAGAAATTAATAAAGAAAAGAAAAATATTATTCTACAAAGAAAAAAGAAAGAAAGAAAAAGTAAACAAGACTAATTCTTATATCTTGCTTATGTTGTTGGATGATTAATAATCAAAGAAATATCTCTATTTATAGAAAATTATAATGTTGAACCAACGAATGCATTCTTTGAAGTGGTGGTTGTAACCGTCAATTTGTAACCTGTTCTTCATTACTTCACTTGTTTCATTCCTTCACTTGACGGGTATAAGTAAACTTTGAAGTGGTGGTTGTAACCATCAACTTGTAACTTTTTCTTCATTCTGTCACTTGTTTCTTTCACTTGACGGATGCAAGCTTTGCAGTGAAGATCATCATCACCCATGAACTTTGCTACTTCTTTCAAAAAGTTTCACGGTTGTGGCTATGAAATTGTGGTTACACCCGTGGAATTCTCTTATTTCTTTGATAATTTATTTCTTCTCTTATATTCTTCTTCCTGTAGAATTTGTCAGAAAATATACAATAATATGATATATTTATTTATATTTATTTAAAATAATTAATATTTAATATATAAAAATATATAAATAAATATATCCATCACTATAATATAAAGACACTACCCTTCAGGGCTACTAATCTTAACTTTTGCTAGGTTCCATGGGCATCACCTTATAACTCACACACTCATAAGCATACACATTCACCATTCTTAACACATAACAATAAATTCTTCACCACTTAGCATACTAGCATTACACCTCTAATTGCATATCCTCACAACTTAACAAAGTTTTTAAAACTAGGCCAAGAGATCACATCATCTATCTATATTTTCCTTAATTTAGCTCTAAATAACACCATATAGCAGCTCTTTATCCTTCTCCATATTAAGAAATTTAAGAACATGAACTAGGAACATATGGCACTTATACACTTCAGACCTCATCTGACAACAAGCTATTGGGGTTCAACTTATTCTTATAACCCAATTCTCTTATCTACCTAGGGACTCATCCACAATTCATCATTTTAACACTGAAGCTCATGTATATATATATCACAATTTTTCCACTCCAGTTTTCCACAAGTTTTCAACCTAGGCTATGGCGCACATCAAATCAAGACTACTAACATACTATCACAATTCTCGTGTCACTACCCTCGAGTTAACATTCTTACCTCCATAATCCATATCTAAAGTCCAAACCCAGTGCCTAGCACCAATCATGTACAACTGATGAAACATCCCACATAATATACTAGTCCACCGAATAGAGAAATCAACCTAAGTACCTTACTTCTTTTAATTACAACATACAAGCACATTTTTCTCCACAACGTTAGTACTACACCTTAATATTTATTGCACGCCTTCTCACATACTGTACTAGTTTACAACTACTAGAGAAAAGAGAATCAAGGGGAGTAAAGTCGCATAAGAAGAATAGTCGACCTTACTCTTATACTATAACTCATTACGATCTATCAGCATATTCTACTTTCTCACATTATGTCTACTTACCCATGCATACATCACAGCTACCTTCAAAATTCTATAACCATCAATGAGTTCTACATCCTTAGGTTTCCCAATTGAATGCAAAATTATAAATTACAATCCAATCAACCCCTTTTAGTCATAACCTAAGATTAATGTTTCTACAACACTAAGTATGCATCACGAGTTCTTTCCCTCTTTCAACTAAGTTCTAATCATCATAGCTAATCACATCCTCTTCTAAATACCGTAAATCTATCAATCGTGCTACAGCTTTATCCAATCACCATAAAAGGCATACCACCCCTCACTTAAAGGTTACACTACTACAACTACCTTCTTCACTCAAGAGGTACCCCCACTCTGACCTTCTAAACTTATGACTTCATATCACTAACGTTGGGATCTTCTTACTACTATAGATAATAACATCTTAACTTATACTACTACTCGGATGGAAATATTGTTCCAACATTCTACTATATATCTCTATCCTTAAGCATGACATCTGCAATAAGGATTCTGAAAGGGACTTAATACACTTTACAACTCAGGCTCAAATGTATGATTGATATAGATAAGGGTATACACTTGAATCAACACACTTTGAAGCACTAACAGACTCTTCTCAAGTCCTTGTCCAATTTCATAACGTTATGGATAGGGGTGTACAGACCAAACCGTCAAGTCAAACCAAACCGAAGAACCAAACCAAACCAAAAAAAAAATGACTTATGGTTTGGTTGGGTTAGTTTGGCGTTTGAAAAAAAAAAAGGACCATTCTTGATTTGGTTTGGTGTTAACCAAACATAAAGTCAAACCGAACCCAAATCAAACCGACCTAATATATATATATGTGTGTACTAGTGTGATTGGCCTGTGCTAAGCCCGAGCACAAACTAATATTAAAAAATAAGTTTATAGATATTTTTAAATTTTTCTCGTTCTTTTGTTTTTTGTTTTTGCATCATTAGAATGGTACCTTATTAGGAGTTATAAAATAGTACAGTACAAAATGCTATTGGAAAGTTAAAGGATAATATTTTTCTTAATTTAAATATTAGACTTTTAAAATAAAATCAAAACAAATGCATGTATGAAAGTTCAAGTTTCTATTTTGAGAAAGTGCATTAAAACCCCTCTAAATTTGTCCTCCCAACTCACTTTAGCACTTAAACTTGACTTTTGTTTATTTACCCCCCCCCCCCCCTTAACATCTTTAAAGTGAATTAATTTTCCCCCTTAATATTTAATACCACTCCCATGAGGGAGAGTGCATCACACTCACTTCCACATTAGCACCACATCAGCGCCATGTCAGAGCCACGTAAGAAGTTCGATTTTTCTGAAAAAAAAAATTAATCCTCCACACTTTATTTTTATATATCTTTTTAAAATATATATATATATATATATATATATACATACTTACTATTTTATTTATATATTTTTTATATATATATATTAAATATAAAAGGCACCCCTCCCCCCCAATTTTCTTTCTTCTTCACACCCCCCACCTACCCCGCCCACCCCGCCCCTACCTTGCAACGCAGCCCCCTGCCCCCTTTCTATCTTCTTCAAACCACCCCACCTCTCCCCTCACCTCCATTTTCTATCTTTTTCAAACTTAAAGCGTATTACCAATTCAAGAAACAATCAATTCAAGAAACAACAATTATTCCTTTATCAAACCACCAATTGAAGAAACTTAAATTTCAGGCACAACTTTACAACATCATTAGAAAACTCCAATAATCAATTTAGACATCAATCGTGATTTCAACGAACTCATTTTTTTTTTGTTTTCAAGCTTTTTCAAGCTTCAACAATGGCGGATACAAAATTAAACTAGCAAAATTCATACCAATCAAACTCAAAATTCAAGTACAACTTCACATCATCATCAGAAAACCCCAATAATCAATTTGAACATCAACCACAAATTCGACAAGAAATTAATTCAACAACAAATTCTAACCCATTAAAATTCAGAATTTTTCACACACATTTTTCCTTTCTTGAAAAAATTAATGAAGATAATGGAAGTGGAGATGGAGAGTTAGAAGCAGGAGAAAAGAAATTGGGGTTGATTGTAAGAAGAAATATAAGAAAATAGCGGGGGAGGGGGGGGCATGAAAAAGATGAAGTTCGGGTGGGGTGAGAGGTTTGGGGTGGGTTTATATATATATATATTAAAAAAAGTGGCACCATATCAGTTTTAAAATTAAAAAATATTCTTTTTTTTACTGAAAAAAAATCCACATCAGCTGGAGGGGTGAAAATAATTCACTTTAAAGATGTTAAGGGGGTAAATAAACGGAAGTTAAGTTTAAGTGCTAAAGTGAATTGGGAGGACAAGTTTATGGGGGTTTTCATGTATTATCTCTTCTATTTTACTGAAATCTTTTGAGATTCTATTCTCCAATGATTCAAATTAAACATTTATCATAAATTTTTTGAAGATCAAATTATATATTCTTTAATTATAATATTTTTTCAAGCATTTTCAGAATATATACAAAAATAATATTTTATTGTTCATCTTTAAATTTGGTAATTTATTAGGTAAATTTTATGTTAAAAATGTGCGCACATAAATTAAATTAACTAATTATCATATTATGAAATTTATTTTTCGATTGAAACAAAAGGATTATAATTAACATTTTTGACATATTTAAAAGTATTTAACAATGCTACAATTTAATTATGGTTATTTTTAAATTTAAAATTTAATTTTATCTTAAGTGAGATCTTTGTTAATTACTTATGTTTGTCAGCACGTATAACATAAAATTGCAGATAAATTTAAAACAAAATAAACTTTACTTATTAATCGACAATTAAAAATTTAAATTGAAAATGAAAATTATAAATAACATCAACAAATAATATTATAAGAGAAATATTTTAATTCAATAATTAAGTGTATATCAATATAAACATTGAACAATAAAATAATTATTTGTGTGTCTATATAAATTCTTAAGATAAAATATAATTTGAAACAAATTTAATAACATTTTCACATAAAATAAAGACTCCAATATGTATGAGTATACTTTATGGGGACACTATGATCTTTATCATTTTTAGTAGCATATAAAAGACCTTAAAGTTCTTAAAATTTACTAAAATATGTGTTAGTTTATAAAGTAATAAAAAATTCAGTTAAGGGTAAAAGTAACCCAAAAAATCATGTGAGGACTACCTAAAAAATCTGTTCTCTCTTATATATAATATATATAATGTATGTATATATGCATATATATATATATATATATATATATATATATATATATATATATATATATATATATTCATATTTGGGCCTTTAAGTTATAATATTTGTTCATTAATTGCTAATAAAATGATCAAAAATCCAATATAAACTTAAAACCTAAATTTTTCACTCTTCTTCTTACTTTTTAGTTTCAAGAGAGTTTTTCGCTCCTCAATTTTTCATAATTGTTGTTTTTCATTAGCACATGAGTGAAAACATATTTGATCTAGTCTTCAATCACAATATAATTTTAAAAAGTAAATATTATAAAAAAAATCGAGAAAACTCGAAAAAACTGAAAAAACTAAAAGAACCAACAAAAACCTAAATCGAAAAAACCGACTTTATGTTGGTTTAATTTGATTATAGTTTTAGTAAGCCGACATAATTGATTTGTTTTTTTTTAATTAAAAATCAAACCAACCCTACCTATGTACACCCCTAGATATAGATAACTCAATCCAAAAGTACCATATCGTTAGGAATCTAAACTGTTGAACTTGTACCGTCGAAATAATGAGACATGGCCTATCAAATTAGAGAAAGGAAGGAATTTGGATGACTTTCATATAAAAAATACTATTGCATGATCTAGAGTATGAAAGAATGGGAAACGTCTCCTAAATGCCCGATAACTTCATGATTATAAGTATGGTGTACAACGCACCCATAGGCAAGACTCTACTACACACGGCTTCGTAGACACCCTGAGACCATAAACCATGCTATGATACCAAGCTTGTCACGATCCAATCCAAGGCCCTAGCCACGATGGGCATCCTGAACCACAAAGGACCGAGAGACCCCTTAGTATACTATCATAAGCATAATCCATACATAAATAAAATTGCAGGAGATATGATAATTTTCAATGGAAACCTATAATCCAAAATGTGTCAATAAAATTATGACAATACAATATTCAAATCCCGTTCTACACTAGTCTACAAAGCCTCTACTGAACTAAAAACACTAGTCTGTCTAAACTGGGAAAAAGCCCCTAGCCGGACTACAAAACTGACTGAGATTACATGTAGATAGAATGTCTTCGGTGTAAGAGATGGTCACCAAATTCTGAAAGTCTAGGAACAATCTACTACTGAGCTAGACCCCGAGACTGAGCCTCTGAACCTGTAGATAAGGGGTCAATAATCAAAAGTACTGGTATGTAGAACAACCCAAAAATAACGTATATTTCATGTAACATAATTGAGAGCATTGTGAAAACAATTTATCATAACATACATATAAAAACACATGGGCATAATATAAAAAGCTTCAATACATACTTGGAAAACATTGACTTAACTCTTTAATTTACTTCTGAGATAGATGGTACATCCGACATTTCTATGATCCCACGGGCTATATGGAGTCCGCCCTAAACTCGGCGGCCAAGCCCCCAACCCAAGTTTGCCGCAAGAGTTGAGGTCTGTAATAAAATAAGGTATGCCTCCTTACTGACACACCATGTTATGAAAAGAATTCCTCCTTACTGACATACATATCATGAAAAAATATGCCTCCTTACTGACATACATATCATGAAACCCGCATCGGTAAAATACGATTTTAGGCTACAAGTTATCTGAACTCGTACCTTCTTTGGATAACCATATAACTCTCTTTAGGCCCAATTTTATCCTCCTAAATCCATACTTCATGCCTATAGAATTCTTTTCTGTCATATTAAGGGCATGTCGTAATAGTTCTTGTCATACCTAGACTTGCAAGCCATATCATATCATATCCATAGACCTTTCATTCAAAAATCATGTTAATGACCACCCAAAATATTTAAACATCACGAGAGAGTTCTTATATCAATATCATATGAACTTATGCAAACCACTCTCTATTAAATACCTTAACATGTGGTGGTCAATTCTTACATAAAACACATGCAATTCTTTGTTAAGAAATAATAGTATTTAGAATAATAATTACCTCTTTGAGAAACATTTAAAACAACCATGCATAATAAGTAAAGAGGCATTTAACACTCAAGAATTATCCTCATTTGTAAAACAGCTCCAACATTAGTTATACATAAATCACATGATCAAAAGGGGAGCTTATAGTTCATGCTCTCCAACCACATTCACAACTCAAACATGTTAAGGCCATAATTTCATCATGGGAAAGGAAATTTCACGGATAGTACCCATGAAATACTTTTTGAAACTCATATCATATATGCACATGATTACAACTCAAGTTTATGGGCAAAAACCCATGATAAATGCATGCTTTCATTAAAATGAGTTCATGATGCATGTTCTTCAAATAATTTCCAAAACTCTTTCTTATACATATATATATATCTTTAAAACCTGTTAAAAATATAAATTTTATACCCATGAGAATTAGGATAATCCTGAAACATCAAGGTCTTGAACTATGGAAAAATAACTTCATTTTTGTGCCTCTGAGTTGGGTAAAACTAGAGGCTTGAGTCGTACCCTTAGTCATGTGTAACACCCCGCATTTCGGGCTAGAACAAAAATTGTCATTTCTATGCGTAGATGATCCAAAAGCCATAAATCCTATGCAAATTTGCTATGTTAATCAATTATGTAGTGTGGGAACCTATTTCAGCATGAATTGAGATCATAGAAGTCCCCTAACTCAAGGATGAGTTGAAAGCTTTTCTATCATTCGAGTTTGGGTGAGCGTCGAAACTTGGGTCAAACTTAGTCCACCATAACTCTTTATATATAATGAATTAGAGGGCCTAATACATATAAAATGAAATCTCTTCAAATTATCTTTCTAACGATACCAGTTTTTCCAAAATCCGGTACCCAAGCTAAAAGTTATGGTTGTTTTTGTGACTGAGACAGTAGCATCGCACAATTAGCGTGCGACACATGCTCTGTCGCACACACCCAATTTTCAGGTTCTGTTTTCGCATTTTTAAGGGCAAAAGATGTATTTTCACCCCCTATTCAGCCATAACACGGGATTAAATCCCCCAAATACCAAAATAAGGTAATTCTCTCTCAAAATCATAAAGAACACTTCTTAGGGTTTCAACCCAAAGATCAAAATATCTTAAGATTTCACTGTGGATTTTTAATAATTCTTTGAGATTCAGAATCTCCATTGCGAGGGATACTAAAAGAACCCATCAATTGTTCGAATAGCATCCCTAAAGCACAAGTTTATTCAAGAGTCATAAATTAAGGTACGTGGGGTATTTCTAAAAATTTATGGGTAAAGAAACCTTCTTTAATTTATGCTAAAAATTTAGAAATCATGATTTTACGAAGAGGGTTTGAATTTTACCATTACTAGCATGTTTTAGAAGCTTTATTTAATATTGTTTGGTATTTAGGTCTTCCCCCGAAGTGATTTAAAATCCTATGTATATGTATGTATGTGTTTTAATGTGATGATTTAATGTATATCATGACTCATATGAAATCCCACTTTCTATATGATTTATCCCTTTTTTCATATGATATGGATTTTTTGAAATACATCTTGAAAAGCATGATACAAAATGTATTGATTTATACTATGACATGAATATGATTTTTGAATCAAAAGAGAGGGTTGTTTGTATTGATAAATATTGAAAATAAATATCTAATGGAAAGAGTTGCATGGTTTGACAAGGATTTCAGGACCACCACATTGTTATTGAAAGAATGATAATCCTTGCATAGTTTTGACTTGTGCTTTCGGAACATGAAATCTCTTATACTATTTACATGTTTGGGCTGTGTGAATTGAGTTTTTGATGAAAGAATCATGCATGATGCATTATGGCTCAGAAATAGGACTTGCAAGTCTTGTGTGACGACACCAACACAGATAATGCCATGTTAATTCAGAACAGAATAGAATGCATGTTTGAAATCAAATTTTCAGATTTTGAAACTAGAATGATGCATGTTTCAGAACAGGCTAAAATTGGAAATAAAGAGATCTTAGGTGGTTCCCCGAATAAGGCACGAGTTCAGATAACTCATTGCCCAAAACCGTGATTTGTCGATCCGAGAATATTATTTTATGCTGGCGTAGTGTCCTATGATGTATTAGACACAAACACTCCAACCTTTGCGGCACACTTGGGTTGGGGGCTTCCCCGCTGAGTTAATGGAGGATTCTATATAGCCCGTGTAATATCAAACTTATAGGGGAGTGCCACCTAACTTGGAAGTAATACGAAGAATAGAATTGCATTGACAGAAAGATTTTATGTTTTCAAAAATGCCTCTGTTTTTTGAAATTTTATCTTTCATGATGTTTATGACTAGCTCTCAACTATTTTATTTATATACAAGATTTATTTTGGATTTCTTCGCGTACTAGTACGTCTGTATTGACCCCCCCTCCCTTCCAGGTTCTAAGGCTCAATCTAGGGGTCCCGATAAGCAGTAGATTTTCTCTAGATAGAAGTACAGAGTCCCGTGGTGAGCCTTCTATATTTTAGAAGGCCTAGATACTTCGGTCATTTATCATTAGTATGTTTTGGTCTACTGGGGGCCTTTTCCTAGTTTTCAGACAGTTGGGTTTTTACATGTAGTAGAGATTTCGCAGACTGAGTCAGATATCGTTCAGATGATTTTTTTGAATTGCAGCTTTCATTAAGATTTGAATTCAGATTTAATGACCATGTTTCCATTTCAGTATATATTTCTGCATTATTTTTTTTATGAACAGTATATGTGATTACAAGTTAGAAGGGCATCCGGGCCTTCATGGTTTGGGATGCTCGTCACAGCTCGGGCTCTAGTTCGGGTCGTGAAATTATGAATCGTACCCACATTGCCCTCCCCTTTTGTACCTTGATCAGTCCATAAGTTTCACACACTGTTTTCAATATGACATGACCATCCCTCACTCGTAACCAATGTATACGAGTCATATACTACTCAACTGTATGGGGCATGGACCTAGCTTGAGTGGACTGTTTTGGTTATGGATGGACTATACGAATTAGGTGTTTATTCGTACCATTTGGTTATGACTCAAGGATGCCCTCTTCTACCCTTAGCAGTATGGTTGTCCTAGGAGAAGCCTAGGGTACGAGTTAGGGTACCACTTTTACCCTAGGATACGATTGCTATGGAAACTGTAAGGGGGAGTCATACCCCTGTGCGAGTCAACTTTTCAACTTTTAACCAAGGACCTTTTGGTCATTTACTATGCCTAAACCCTAAGACCTATCACTATATAAAGCATTGTAGCCTCCTAAGTCTTCATTTACAAGACTTAAACGCTCCTAAACACTCTAAAGGCTTCTTGAAGTAAGATTGGAGGCTAGGGTTTGGAGGTATTCATTTAGTGGCAAGAAAGAGTCAAGATTGTTCGTGTGTCATCTTTTTTAAGGCATGTATCTCTTTCCCTCTTCAAATAACTCTAAGCCCATGTATTTCACACTTGGATTAATAAGTGTACATGGTGGTTTTAAACAAAGTGAAAAGGGTTTGCTACCTAACAATGAATAATGGTGATTCTTGTTAAAACTATATTCCAAACATAACATACATATTCATGCTATAATTAATCTAAATTAAAGAGAGAAGGCAATAGGATACAAAAGGGTAATACACATGCCATCTTACGGGTCCAAAACCCTCATCTATTCACCAAACATCAATAGTCAAGGTCACGTTATCCTAATCATAATCAATCCTAACATCCATATTCACACGCAATATATATCACACATCGTCTATGAAGAAAATTAGACAGAAGCCTATCTCAAGGCCAAACCGCAAAACCTCACTTCATGCACCACATGCTCGTCTTAACTTTACAATCCTCAAAATACCATCACACTATCAAAACCATAATCTACTCATTAATATGAGTCTATGATACCCATATTACACTATTGTGATTCGATTCCAAAAATGATACCAAAACCTAAGTGGGTCCCACATACGAAAAACAAGTTTCCGAGGCCAACCCAATGTTCACATGTGAACAAGGAATCATAACCCTCAAAGAATATGTGTAAACTAAACATACTTTGGTCTAAAATCAAGTCCTAAGCTAAATTGGGGTTTTGGTTCCATATGAAGAAATTCAAGCATGAATTCAAGAAATTCTTACCTTAATCTTGAAGATAATCGCGATACAAGATGATAATTAATCTCCCAAGTCACCCCCCATGAGCAATTTTGAGTTATTGAAAATATATTACAAACCAACTCAGACTCTTAGCACGATATGAATTTAAAAAAATAAAGGATTCCTAAGAATGTCACATAGCCTCCTAAAAATAGGAAACGAACGTCAACATTCCAATCCACAGGAATCTATTAGACACTTGCTCTTATACCAATAATACCGGTGAAACCTAGGCTCTAATACTAATTTGTCACAACCCAATTTCTGAGTCATGATGGCACCTACCACAACCACCGATAGGTAAGCCAACACCGTAAACCGGAGATAATGAAATGGGTTACCTTGGTAGAAACATCCAACATGGACCCTATGTAGCAACAAAATATAACAACAACATTCCACAAACAAAACAACTAACATTCGAATACCAATCCCATGACCTGATAGTATAAGTATAAGAGCAACTCTAAATTTGACAATAAAAATTACAATTCAAAGTCTGACAACTTAAATACAATTTTCTCAAACACAAAAGACATGTAAAGATAGAAGGGAAATAGGGCAACTCAAACTCCAAGAGCTTACCCTATCTTTGATTGGTTAACGCGGCATAATCTTGACTCAATGATAGAAATTAGAACCTGGGTTTATACTAAAAAGGTACAGAAGTATAGTATGAGTACCAAAATATGGGTACTCAGTAGGCATCATCGTCCAACTAAGCTAAATTATAATATAAGGACGATATAAGGTAAGACAATAACTTAAATTCAAAGTATACGATCGAACCTGAATGTTCTTCAATATCATTGTATAAATAATAATCAACTATATGAATAGTATGACATTCCATATCCAGATATACCATAACTTTCTTACAACATAAGTAATCATTTTGGAAGCGTAAAGCCTCATAAATATAAAGCATAAGAACTTACCACAATGTCCCATACTGCTGGAAAGTACACACAAAATAACACAACAAAGAACTCACCACAGTGTCCCATACCACCAAAGAGTACACCAAAATAATAAAAGACAAGAACTCATCACAACATCCCATACCACTAGAGAGTACACCAAAAATCAAACCATTAATATATCAAGGCACAATTACACAATAACTTACCTAAAACTGCGGGTCCACATTCCCCCAATGGCTTCTTACTGAGGTCTACAGTCATCATCAAAACTCATTTATATACAATGAAACCAAGATCACCATGACATAGCTATATAGTGTAATGCCCCGAGTCTTCACCCCCCAAATGTCATACGGTGCTTACGACCCCAAAGAACAACAAGCTAACCCATGACTAGTACCTGCTGTGAGCACTGAATAATAATATTAAAATAATATAGAAGTTAGGTTGAAATGCCATAAGATTCATAATCTGAATACTAAAAATTATAACAACTGATAATAACATCTGAAAATTGAATACTGTCTGAACTAGTCTAGTCTAGAAAGCCTCTACTAAACTGTCTGAATGTGGAGTTGATGGGACAAGCCCCCAAATAACTTTGACTAATAAAATGTTGAATCTACTAAAATACTAAAATAAATAATATCCTCGATGGATGAGGACTCACTACTGAATTTTTTGCTGCTAACTATATCTGGCTAAGCACGGTCAGGAACCCGAGTATCCGAACCTATTATATGATACATCAAAGCGTAAGAAAAGAGTATGCGATCAGTACGTGGAATATACTGGTATGATAGATAAGTTAAGGCTAAAATGCATGGTTTCATATGTATGAACAATAACTGATTGAGTGATATGAATATAACTAAATAAGAATACATGGGTAACTGAAGCTACTGTAAACACTAATTATGCAATACAATGCATATACATATATACTATATTTGGGATTTATACCAAAATTGAGTACTGAGTACTGATAACTGAGTAACTGATATTTGAGGTTACTGATAACTGAATTATTGATAACTGGGTGACTGTTTCTAGCAATCCTGATTTTGTAGAACTGAACTGAGTTCTATGCTGAGACTGAAACTGAAAATGTGGGAATTAATTATCTAAACGACATGCCCCTTTCTGAATTGATTAGGGTCCAACATGTAACCCCATTTGGAAGAGTGTAAGTACCGTGCTACGGGTACTAACAGGCCAAAGAGTCACCCTCATCTGGCAAGTGGCTTAATGAGAATGGTTTTACCCTCGACTGGCAGGTGAAACACCTTATCAACCCTCAAATAAGGGTTGATATCTCAACCTATGTTGGATACATAGTTTTGTAATGCAAGGGCTGCTACTAAGGATCACACCCTCCACTGAGGTGAGCCCCCATCCTTGGGTTTGCTTGGTGCTGAATCCTACTCTCAACTGAATGAAACTGATTATTAAATTGAACTAAATTGGACTAAGTTTCACTGAGTTCCATAACTGACTGAGTACTACTGTTTGTGACATTACTGAAACTGTCGTATGATGATAGGCGAATTTACACACCTATATCAATATATTTTGCCCATATTTGTGCCATGTTTTGAGAACAAATTATACATTTCATGTACTTTTAGTCCTTTTTACTATAAGTGAGCTAACGAACATGATTAGCAAAGTTTCAGGTATAAATGATGCAGAAATCAGCATTTGATGGCTTACTTGACGCCAAAGAAAGCTCACGAAGGAAGGAACGTAAGATTGGACGCCTAAAGGACCAAAAACGTTGCATGGAAAATCTGTCCCGGGCTAAAATAGCATTTCTGAAGAATTTGGGGACTTGCAGTAACTTATTTGGATTTGGATAATGATACATTAACCTAGTACAATTGGGTTAAGTATTTCATTTGTTTATTTGGATTAGGAGAATATTACATTAACCTAGTACAATTGGGTTATGTATTTCATTTGTTTAATAGGATTTGGTTAAGTATTTCATTAGCTTAGTAGGATTAGGATATGGGTATTATAAATACCCTATCATGCTAGAGATTTTTATGCATCTTCTTACAATCCTCCCTTAGTGGAGAGATACCTTCTACTTCTCAATTACAACTCTTCTATTCTTCCCAATAATCCTATTTTTCTTCTTCTATTCATCTATTCAATTCTTAAAACCCGCAATAAGAGAACCGTTACCACGCTAAGGAATCACGCCTCACGCCTATCACTTGAGCTACACGCAATTAACCAATATTGTGATATAATAACAATGTCAATCGTGATCTCCTTCGCATTCATGGGTAACTGAACCTCTCTGTTGGGGTTATGGAAGCCGAATGAGTTACTATCTATTGCTGTGAGTTTGTGAGTTCTCAACACGTATGATGCTTATATCATTATTCTCATCATCTTAATCTAAATTCTTTGTGGTTGCAAATGCAAGAATACGCTAGTATAACATTTAACTTGTTCGAAAGAAAGGTTATTTGTCTGGAAACGAGATAGTGTCAAGGTAGTAGGACACCCTTTCCTATTGAAAAGCTAGTGCCGTAACTGGACTAACCTCTTGGAGAATTTGTACCGTTAGACACGCTTTAAGCTAGAAAGAGTTAAAGTGAAATAATCCTCGAATAGGTCAAAAGACGCCTGGATTTACCATCGAATACAATTCTCTATAAGCACATGCATGTCGGAATTCTACACACTCATAGTCAATAGAGACGTATAACTCAGAAGGTGGACATAACCCCAATGCTTCAATTCTCATTGTTTTCAACTTACGTAACAATCTTTCTCTTTGTACTTTGCTATTTTCAGCTTTTACTTTATTGTTTTGGTTACACATTACAATCCTGCCTCATTACGAGACTTGCACTAAAAGTCTAGTAATTCTGCTTACTTGTTGACCAAGCTATTCTCGGTGGGATCGATACCCAACCCAGTTGGGTTCTATATTTGCTAACGACCGTTTTACACTCCTACGAGAGTTGTATATTGAGCGTTATCAAAAATTGGCGCCGTTGCCGGGGAATACGAGTGTTAATCAAGTTTGTAATAATTACTAGACCCTTTGGTCAAAGATTCTCGTACTTTTACTTTCAGTTTTTGTTTTTGTTTACTGCAGGTTTTTATTCAGTGCATGCCCCATACTAGAAGTTCTGGTCAACCGTTATTACCTATCAATCCTGAACCACAACGCATTGGAAGAATGAAAGCACAAGCAGAAATTGAAAGGATGGCTGCTCAACAGGAATAAGCAAGATTGGTTGCCCTTGCCGCTGCCCAGGTTCAACAACAGAACATTGATAACCCTGCACGAGCAACAAATACCGACGATGAGGATTTAGGCGTGATGCTAAAATTATAACACCTGCCAACCGAAGAGGTCGTCAAGCTTGGTTTAGGTATGATCGCCAACCTATGCAGCCAGCTTTCGACGATGATGATGATGATCTTGATGGTGTCGAAGCCACTGGGGCCATAATTCCACCACCATTAGCGCCCGGAGCTAAGTTCAACATCACAAGCACCATGATTCAGTTATTGGAACCATGATTCACAAGCACCTACTATATTGGAAGCATGCCACACTTCCCAAGTTGGAGGACATCACGCAAGCAATCGAACGGCAAGAAAAGTTTTGCAAAGTGGTTATTATTGGCCTTCGATATTTAGAGATGCCTACGACTATGTTAGAAGGTGCGACCAATGCCAACGTCAAGGTGCTATTTCAAAACACCATGAAATGCCCATGTCCAAAATTCTTGAGGTAGAACTCTTTGATGTGTGGGGTATTGATTTCATGGGTCCATTCGTGAATTCATTTGGAATGAAGTACATCTTGGTTGTTGTAGATTATATTTCAAAATAGGTAGAAGTTGTAGCTTTGGCCGACAATGAAGGGAAGCGTGTTGTAGCGTTCTTAAAGAAGAATATCTTCTCCCGCTTTGGAGTACCACGTACTATCATAAGTGATGGAGGATCTCACTTTTGCAACAAGCTATTCAAATCAGTTTTGGCGAAGTATGGTGTCAAGCAACATAAGGTAGCTACGCCTTATCATCCCCAAACTAGTGGACAAGTGGAAGTTTCCAATCGTGAGATCAAGCAAATCCTTGCGAAGACGGTCAATGCAAATAGGAAGGATTGGTCTAGGAAGCTTGACGATCCACTATGGGCGTACAGGACTACATTCAAAACACCCATTGGCATGTCTCCTTATCAACTAGTTTATGGAAAGGCTTGTCACTTACCCATCGAGCTCGAGCATAAGGCATTGTGGGCATTGAATCAATTGAACTTGAATTGGGATGATGCGAAAAATCTGAGGTTGGAGCAGCTGAATGAATTAGATGAATTCCGTCTCCATGCATATGAAAGGTCAGACCTATACAAGGAGCGGATGAAAAAGTATCATGATCAGCGGATTGTTCGACGAAACTTCCAAAGAGGTGATATGGTACTTCTCTTCAACTCCAGATTGAAGCTCTTCCCAGGTAAGTTAAAGTCTAAGTGGTCTGGTCCATACAAAGTTATTCAAGTCTACTCGTCTGGAGTAGTCGAATTGGAAGGAAATAATGGCATTGTCTTCAAAGTGAATGGCCAACGTGTTAAACCTTATATCGGTCCTCTTGACTCGATGAAGTATATGTCTATCACTTATCTCAACGAAGTCTAAGTACTCGAGGTAACTATGTCGAGCCACGACAATAAATAAGGCGATAGATGGGAGGCAACCCATCGTTCTATCGTTTTATTGTTCTATCGTTTATCGTTTTGTCTTTCTTTCATTCTAGTACTTGTTTTGCTTTTGATAAATGAAAAATCCAAAAATATAAGTCGTTCCACGACCAAAACTAAGGCGCTTGGTGGGAGGCAACCCATCGTACTAATCGTTTTCATTGGTTTTGAGCAAATTTAGGTGCGAGAAGTATTCAACGAGGAGATTGGTTTCAAATGACGCTTTGGACCTATTGGATGGAAAAGGTGGTAAGTTAGGTATAAGGACGCCTAAGGCTATGGATTGAGCATTGCTCATTCCAAAATAGGCATCGAGGAAGGCTAGGCCTAGGTAAAACTAGGCCACGTACAATGCAAAACCTATACTATAGCCTAAGGTCTTGGAATCTAGTGTGTTATACACTATGCGCCGCCCATTCTTAAGTGTGCTATACACTATGCGCCGCCTATGCTATAGCATTAGGTCTCAGTATCTAAAATGCTATACACTATGCGGCGCATATGTCCCTAAATGCCATAGACTATGCGCCGCATATGTCCCTAAATGCCATGGACTATGCGCCACATATGTCATGCCTATGCCAAGCATTATGCGCTGCATATAGGCTATTTTTGTCTCCAAAACCGTTTGGAAATGGGTCAAAACCCGACCCATTCTCTTCCTATATAAAGGGGACTTGGTCTTGAAACATAAGCACATTGCAAAGTGACCTAAAGGCGCCGCATATTCATCCAAATCCTCTCAAAATTTTCTTTTTGCTCTTCCAATTCACAAAATCATCTCCAAAAGCTTCAATCAAGTAAGTACTCTCTTATTCTTCATTTATTTCTCGTAAGTACTACGTCGCTATGTCTATTATGACTTGCTACATCTTGAAAGAATATTGGTGATGTTAATGAGTTTGGATTGTTGATACAAACTATGTGAGTAAACATGTACGTTAGGATAATCTTGACTTGTTTCCGACTTGAATTTGGTTTTAATAGCATTGTTATACTATTTGCGGAATTGCTATGGTTATGAAAATTGCTTAAGTTTGATACTTGGATACTTCCATGTTAGACTATCCCGTTCATCGGGATAAGACCTATAATTAACTACCGACTTAGGAGGTTGTGATTGTTGAAAGTAACTATACCATGATGTAACCCCTACGTAGTAGTGTTGTTATGCCTAACATGAAAGTAGTGCAATGGCTGCAAATAGTGATACATCGCTGATTTTCTTGTTGGAACATAGTTCCTAAAACGTATGAATTCACTTCATTGTTTTGTATTAACGAACCTAAGTGTGGGGTGGTACCCCGATGGCTGGTGTATAGATTGTTTCCTTTGAGTTGATGCTAACATGAATATTGTTTAAATCTCAGGAACAATGGCACCTAAAGCGCGACAAGATAAGGCTACCACTTCCCAAAAGGGCAAGAAGAGAGGTCGTAAGGATCAAGGAGAATCATCCTCAACGCAACTACCACGACGAATGTTTGGAATAAAATGGGTTCTTGAGGAGGAAGCCAAAGAATGGTACAGAAACAATAAATAAAGAAAATATGTTCACGTCGACTTAATCAACAAGGATACCATAGCGAAGAAGGAGCCGCGTATGTTGGAGAAAATAATGGCGTTGAAACTGGATTTCATCTTCCGCGACATGGGAGAATGTAATATTGATTTGACAAGGGAGTTCTACGCCAACTAGTCGCCGAAAACCACAGGGAACGAAGTCAAGATTCGGGGCCAAGTGTTACAGCTCAACGCGGATTTGCTCAACTCCTTTCTTGGTTTACCTTCGGTCGACCCTGCACCATTTAAAGAGCTGTACAGCAGGCCTCCTTATAGAGCAATACGACACACACTTTGTGAAAGTAGATCGATGGCAAGGTGGGGCAGACACCGAGACACCGTACGACACAACACCTTCCCCTATGCACCACTGAATAGGGAAGCACGAATCTGGATGCGCATTGTCAACTCATGCCTTATTCCTGGGACTCAATACACCAAAATATAAAGAGATAGAGTGTGTTTGGTCTACGCTTTGATGATGAATGTCCCTATCAACTTTGGGGCCATCATTCGCTCTACAATGCGGAAGGCCAGACTCCACAAAAGGTCCCACTTCACTTTTGGTAATCTGTTGACAGCACTCTTGCGGAAGGAGGATATCGAAGAGGAACCAGCTGATCACAAACTCCCACATAACCCGAAGAAGGTTGACCTCACCAAGGTCAAAGATGCTGAAATAACTCATGCTGTCAACCTTACTACTGCGAAGAGACATGCTCGTGATGAGAGTTTCTTCCGTCATCTTTATGGCATGACACGCTTCACAATGATGAGTGGAGGTCATGTTCCAACTGCTGAAGAGCTCCAACAGCTAGACCATGATTATCCAATGAACATGCATGCACGGGAGATGTGTGGAGTGGGTGTATACTTTGAGGAACCTCTAGACGATGATGTGCCAACCGATGACGATCGACGTTTGCCAGATTCCGATGAGGAGGAGAACTCTGACGACGACTCATATGATGATTCCGATGAAGGGGGTATGACCCCCGACATTGAGGAAGAGTCCGACTGACCAGGTTCTTCATATTTATTTTCCACTGAGGGCAGTGTCCCGTTTAAGTGTGGGGTGGCGGTATCGCATGCTATACTTCTCTATCGCATCTATGTTTGTTTACTTTGTTTACTTTGTTTTATTTGTTTCATTTTTTTTATGTGTTTCGTTTTTTAGTTAAGTTAAGTTTTTTTAGTAGTAATTTTTTTTACTTAGCTTCGCACGAAATTATTCTAATAGGCAGCATGAGATTATAACAAGAGTTTGTGCTAACATCATGATTATTGAGACGTTTAGGCTCTAGTTGTGACTCATTATGTGATATTTTGTGGTTCAATTCCTTCATTTGTTGGGTCGAGAGTCTATATTACTTCCAATCAAGTCGACCATGTGCCTTGTGTGTGTGAGATTAATAGTATATTCTATGTTTGTGGCTGATGCTAGAACTTGCCTGGTATGTATGCAAAGCGAAAATAAGGAGTGTAAGTTTAGGAGATGATTTAGGCATTTCTTTGGCAACCTATATATGTTTACCTTCGTTTTACCTACCCTTGGACATCATCCTAGTTAAACCCTTTTGAGCCTTTAGCCTATTTCTTTGACAACCTTGTATGTAAGCCTAATCCATTTTTTCAAGACCATGATTTGATCCAAATTCCTAAGTGCTTTAAAGTATAAAGTCATGTGACAATATAAGAGAAAATTGGGTAAGTATGATGCTTTAAAATGTAATGGTGCTTGAATGTGTTATGAAAAAGAAAAGTGCTAGCATAAGAGGTATGTTGTGAAAAAGAAAAAGGAAAAGAAAGCTGAAAAGTGAGTTATGCTTAAAAATTGAAAAACAAAAGAGGAGAACAAGGGTGGTAGAATAAAAGAAAGAAGAAAGGTTGAAAGAAAAAAACTGTCAATGACACAATGTGATGTATTAAAGTGCTTAGGAACTTAGTCACTATTTCTGGCCAAAATAGTTGATCCTACCCGTCCCTTAGCCTACATTACAACCATCAAAAGACCTACTTGATCCTAATCTTAGCATTCTAACATTTAGTGGAGTATTACACTAAGGGCAAGCCTATGGTCATCAGTTGCTGCATATGAATTTTGTGTGAGAGTGAGAGCAAGGATATGTTGATACCCATGTTTGAAAAATATGCTATACTTGTGAGTGACTATGGGTAATATATTGTGAGACACACATGGTTGATGAGTTTTGGGTAGTTGTATATGTCTCCTTGTGCCTTAATTTTTGAATATGAGTTGACCACCATCACAAGTCTATGCTAGAGGTTAAATGGTTTCTACTAATGATCGGAAAACTACTCTTTGTTGATAATTGTTGTGCTTATCTTGACGAATGTTTTGTGTTGTTGCTGTGAAACCCTATGTTGATGATAGGCGAATTTACACGCCTGTATCAATATATTTTGCCCATATTTGTGCCATGTTTTGAGAACAAATTATACATTTCATGCACTTTTAGTCCTTTTTCCTATAAGTGAGCTAACGAACATGATTAGCAAAGTTTCAGGTATAACTGATGCAGAAATCAGCATTTGATGGCTTACTTGACGCCAAAGAAAGCTCACGAAGGAAGGAACGTAAGATTGGACGCCTAAAGGACCAAAAATGTTGCATGGAAAATCTGTCCTGGGCTAAAATAGCATTTCTGAAGACTTTGGGGACTTGCAGTAACTTATTTGGATTTGGATAATGATACATTAACCTAGTACAATTGGGTTAAGTATTTCACTTGTTTATTTGGATTAGGAGAATATTACATTAACCTAGTACAATTGGGTTAAGTATTTCATTTGTTTAATAGGATTTGGTTAAGTATTTCATTAGCTTAGTAGGATTAGGATATGGGTATTATAAATACCCTATCATGCTAGAGATTTTTATGCATCTTCTTACAATCCTCCCTTAGTGGAGAGATACCTTCTACTTCTCAATTACAACTCTTCTAATCTTCCCAATAATCCTATTTTTCTTCTTCTATTCATCTATTCAATTCTTAAAACCCGCAATAAGAGAACCGTTACCACGCTAAGGAATCACGCCTCACGCCTATCACTTGAGCTACACGCAATTAACCAATATTGTGATATAATAACAATGTCAATCGTGATCTCCTTCGCATTCATGGGTAACTAAACCTCTCTGTTGGGGTTATGGAAGCCGAATGAGTTACTATCTATTGCTGTGAGTTTGTGAGTTCGCGACACGTATGATGCTTATATCATTATTCTCTTCACCTTAATCTAAATTCTTTGTGGTTGCAAACGCAAGAATACGCCAGTATAACATTTAACTTGTTCGAAAGAAAGGTTATTTGTCTGGAAAAGAGATAGTGTCAAGGTAGTAGGACACCCTTTCCTATTAAAAAGCTAGTGCCGTAACTGGACTAACCTCTTGGAGAATTTGTACCGTTAGACACGCTTTAATCTCGAAAGAGTTAAAGTGAAATAATCCTCGAATAGGTCGAAAGACGCCTGGATTTACCATCGAATACAATTCTCTATAAGCACATGCATGTCGGAATTCTACACACGCATAGTCAATAGAGACGTATAACTCAGAAGGTGGACATAACCCCAACGCTTCAATTCTCATTGTTTACAACTTACGTAACAATCTTTCTCTTTTTACTTTGCTATTTTCAGCTTTTACTTTATTGTTTTGGTTACACATTACAATCCCCCCTCATTACGAGACTTGCTCTAAAAGTCTAGTAATTCTGCTTATTTGTTGACCAAGCTATTCTCTGTGGGATCGATACCCAACCCAGTTGGGTTCTATATTTGCTAACGATCGCTTTACACTCCTACGAGAGCTGTAGATTGAGCGTTATCATCGTATAGCTACTGTGATTCTAGGTATACAGCTAGATTTTGGGTATTAAATACCCCTAGGACTCGATAGCATCAATAGTAAATATGGCACAATCGTGAAAGCATAACAGTAGTTTCTTGTTCACAATGCATTCATTTAGATATTTTTTCAAACACTTGAGAGGCATGAACTTGTACATGAATGGGAACACATGCTAGCATGTCCTGATTTCACTATTCCATTCACATAGGCATTTTAACAAACACTTGGGGAGCATGATTAATTCACATAATAATAAACATATATAACTATCATGGCTACAATATTCAACTTGTAAATTCAAGAATTTAACATGAGAATCACATAATTCGTCACACATACTATCTTAATTTCATGGAAACTTGTAATTAATCATGGATTGAAACCCAAACAACATCATGAACATGAGTACAATCTAATTCAAGCATGGAAATCATAATTCTGAAAACTTGTATTTTAAAAAAAAATTCTTGAACTCCATGGGTGGTAAGGGACCCATGAAAGAACACCTAACATACCTAGGAAGATGAGTTGAAGTTTTTTGGTGAAATTCTTAAGGATTGCTCTTGATTCTTGAAGGCTAGGTTTTGTTGATTGAGAGAGAATGATATTGATTTGGGGAAAATTTAATAAAAATAATGACTTAACTAGGTTATTAGGAGTTAAATCATGTGTTTAGACTGATTAGGGTCGTGGGAAAAGACCAAATTACCCCTAAAAAGAATTAAATTTTTCATCACTGGATTCCCGATTTTGACCTTCACCGCGATACGGTGGCATAGCGGTGAGCCACTGTAAGTTAGCTAAAACTGTTTAAAAATGGACCATCATGAAATTCTTTTTTGGCGCGATGCGGTGGTATCGCGGCTGGCCACTGGAAAATCACAATTCGAAAAATAAACATTGGAGCGACGTGTCGTTATCGCGTTGACACATTGGAAATTGCCAATTGGGAACTGGAACTTTACCGAAATGCACAAGAATTGCGGTGTCTCACTGGAAACTGGCGAATTCCATTTTGACGCTCACCGCGATGCGGTGCTTCTCAATTTAACATACTGTTTCACAAAAAGGGCCATAACTTCTCACCCGGATATCGGATTTGGGAGAACTTTATATCGTTGGAAAGGTGGCTGAATTTCCCACACTTTGGTAAGTCTTAAACTGGAAAATTCTAAGTGTATTGATAATTTTATATAGAAATTCTCGTGTACTGAGAGCTAAACTAAGCTAGGAAAATACGGTGTATTACAATATCTTCCCCTTGGGAACATTCATCCTTGAATGAGATTGATTAAGCTGAGAAATACAGATAGACATGAGTTTACATACTGAACATGCATAGCTGAAGCATGAAATACATGATTGAAACTAATTCATGGACGCATTACTGTCATGAAGATGCTATGCAATGGTAACTTATACCAAGTTTGTAACTGTAACTGAACATGGAACTGAGTAATTCTAAGGAAGACTGATACCTCAACCTAAGTCTGAATTTATGGAAAAGAGGTAAGGATACTTAATCCATATATCTGCTTCTGCTTCCCAAGTAGCTCCCTCAACTGACTAGTTTCTCCAAAGAACTTTGACCAAGGGAACTTCTTTGTTCCTTAGTCTACAAATCTAGCGATCGAGGATTTAGACTAGGACCTCATCGAAAGAGAGATCGGCCTAAATATCTACTCCCTCTAAGGGGATTACAACTGCTAGGTCACCAATGCATTTCTTTAGAAAGGAGACATGGAATACTAGGTGCACTGATGCTAATTTTGAAGGCAACTCGATCTCACAAGCTACCTTTCTGAAATGGCTGAGAATTTTGTAAGGACCGACATATCGGGGACTGAGCTTCCCCTTCTTGCTGAACTTTTTCACTGCCTTCATGGGAGAGATTTTCAAGTACACAGAATTGCAAATATCTAACTCGAGATCCTTTATCCTCGCATCTACATATGATTTCTATCGGCTCTGGGCTGCCCTAAGCCTTTCTCTAATTAACTAAAATTTCTCTAAGGCATCAATCTCCAAGTCAAGCCCTACTACTACGGCCTCACCTAACTCAAACCAACCAATTGGAGATCTACATCTTCTACCATACAGAGCCTTAAATGGAGCAATCTGAATACTAGAATGATAATTGTTATTATATGCGAATTCGATCAAAAGCAAGTGGTCATCCCAACTACCTTTAAAATCAACAACATGCGCTCTTAATATATCTAGAGTCTCAATGGTCCTTTCTACTTAACCATCTGTCTGAGGGTGAAAAGTTGTACTGAGCTGAACTTGGGTACCAAGACCCTTTTTGAAGGCTTTCCAAAAATGAGAGGTAAACTGAGTACCTCTATCTAAAATAATGGATACTGGGACTCCGTGTAACCTGAAAAACTCTTTAACATAGAGTTTGGTATAGTCCTCGGCTGAATAAGAAGTATGAACTGGCAAGAAATTTATATATTTGGTCATCCTGTCCATGATAACCCAAATCGAACCATGTTGATAACGAGTACGAGGCAAACCCGTCACAAAGTCTATGTTCACTTTTTCCAACTTTCATATGGGAATACTGAACTCCTACATGGACCCACTAGGATTCTGGTGGTCAATCTTAACCTGCTGACACATAGAGAACTTAGCTACAAACTCTGTGATATCCCTCTTTATCCTACTCCACCAATAGATTTCCCATAAATTGTAGTACATCTTAGTGGCCCCTGGATGAATCGAGTAGCGAGAACCGTGCGCTAATGCAAAAATTTGCTACCTTAAGTCATCTAAACCTGGCACACATAGCCGACCCCAGCAACACAATGCCCCATCTCCCCATTGGGATAAAACCTCTACTTTCTAGTCTCGACTGACTCTTTTAACTTAACTAAATTGGGATCTCTGTCCTATTTTTATTTCACTTTGGAAACCAGAGATGATTTTGAACTATCATGCACCCATACACTACCCTCTGCTGAATCGACTAAGCAGATACCTAGTCGATAAAGCTGATGAACTTCTTGAACTAACTTCTTCTTACCATCCTCAATGTGCAACACTACCCATGGACAATCTACTAAGCGTATCATCCACTACATTGTCCTTTCTCGGATGATACAGGAGATTCATGTCATAGTCTTTTAATAACTCTAACCACCTCCTTCTGACGCAAATTCAAATCTTTCTAAGAGAACACATACTACAAGCTTTTGTGATCTGTGAACACATTAACATGCACCCCATACAAATAGTGCCCCAAAATCTTTAAGGCAAACACTACTGCTGTTAACTCAAGATAATGGGTAGGGTAATTTCTTTCATGAGACTTAAATTGTCTAAAGGCATAGGCTATGACCTTACCTCTCTGCATTAGGACAAAACCCAAACCAACTCTAGATACATCACAGTACATAACAAACCCATCTGAACCATCTGGTAACGTGAAAACTGAGGTTGTAGTGAGTTGAGTCTTCAACTCATAAAAACTCTTTTCATAAGAATTTGACCATTGAAACTTGACTTTATTCTGAGTTAATCTTGACATGGGGGATGCAATAGATGAAAACCCTTCAACAAACCAATGGTAATAACCAGTTAAACCCAAGAAAGTCTTGATATCTGACGAAGAAATGGGTCTAGGCCAGTTTCTCACCACCTCAGTCTTTTGAAGATCAACTCTAACGACATCACCAAAAATTATATGACCAGGGAATGCTACTAACCTTAGCAAAAATTCACACTTACTGAATTTGGCGAACAACTGATGGGCTTTGAGAGTTTGAAGTACTATTTTATGGTGATTTGCATGATCATTCTCACTATGGGAATAGACAAGAATGCCATCAATGAAGACTATAATTAACATGTCTAAGTACTTCTTGAACACTCGATTCATTAAGTCCATGAAGGCTGTTAGGGAATTTATGAGACCAAAGGACATGACTAGAAACTCAATGTGACCATACCGGGTTTGAAATGCTGTTTTTAGAATGCCACATTCTCTGACTCTAAGGTGATGATATCCTGATCTAAGGTCTATCTTAGAAAATTAACTGACGCCCTGAAGTTGTTCAAATAAGTCATCGATTCTAGGAAGTGGGCATTTGTTCTTAACTGTAACTTTGTTCAACTGATGGTAGTCTAAATATATTTTGAGTGAACTGTCTTTCTTATGCACAAATAAGACTGGTGTACTCTATGGGGATATGCTGGGTCTGATGAACCCCTTTTCTAAAAGGCCCTTTAATTATTTTTTTAACTATCTAAGTTCTACTGGAACCATTTTGTATGGCGGAATAGATATAGGCTGAGTGTCTGGAAGAAGGTCTATTCTGAAGTTGATTTCCCTTTTGGAAGGAACTCTAGAAAGATCTTCGGGAAACACATCTTAGAATTCATTTACTAATGGAACTAACTCAAGACTAGGAGTCTCTGAACTAGAGTATTTGACTCATACAAGATGATAGACACATCCCTTGGATATCATTTTTCTTGCTCTAAGGTATGAAACAAGTCAACCCTTAAGCATTGTAGTACTACCCCTATATTCAAGGACTGGTTCATTTGGAAACTGAAAATAAATAATTCTATTTCTATAATCAATTGAAGCATAGCATGAATAGAGCTAATCCATGCCGAGAATGATGTTGAAATCCATCATCTCTAACTCCACTAAGTTTGCTGAAGTGACTTTCTGAGATATCATAACCAGACAGTTCTTGTATACCTATTGAGCTATGATAGACTGGCCCACTAGGGTAGAGACTGAGAAAGGTTCTGTTGAGATTTCTAGTCTGACTTTGAAGTTGACTGCTATGTAAGGAGTTGCAAAAGATAGAGAAGCTACTAGATCTAATAAGACATAAACATGTAAATGGAAGATCTGTAATGTACCAGTGACCACATCAGGAGAACTTTCCTGATCATCTCTATATTAAAGTGCATAAAGCATATTTGGGTGATACCCACTGGTGTCACTGGAGGTGGCACTCTGCTAATTCGGGTGATCGAACTAAAATGAGGGATGATTGTACTGATTCTGTGAACCTGGATAAGTAAAATCTTTAATTCTATAGCCTGGCTTGCCACACCCAAAATATACATCACTACCAGCTCTACAGAAGCCCTGGTGGTTTTTTTCACACTTCTGGCAAAGAGGATTTGATCGAGCACTGATAATACTACCCTGAGACTTAGAGCCTGGCACCTCTCTCTGTTACCATTTTTGAACTTATGTGTTGGAGCACTGGCAGAGGATGAAGCTGGAACTAAAGATTTCAGGTAAAACTGGGAACAACGACCGCCTTCTGACTTAGGCTGAGCGAAATTGAAGCTACTCATTCTAGCTCTCTTGTTTTATCTCTCTCTCTCCTTATTCTTAGCCTCTTCTATATTCTAAGCATGGACCATTAGTCTGGATATGTCTATCTCCTTAATTAACATTGGGGTCCTGCACTCCTTGACCACACTCTCTGACACACCAAATACAAACTTACTCATTCTGGACCTATTGTCTAATACTACATGGAGTAAACTTAAGGGAATACTCTTTCACACTCATATTTCCTTGCCTGATATTGATGAACTCTAACACCTTGGTTTCTCTAAACTTTAAGGGAAAGAATCTATCTAGACAAGCAGTAGCAAACTCTTCTCATTCTATGGGTTCGGCATTTGTGCCCCTATCTACCTTCTACAGCTTAAACCACATATGAGTTACATCTTATAGCTAATAGGTAGCTAACTCAGAACTCTCACTGGATGTCACTCCCATAATATCTGTAACTTTCTGCACCTGATCAAGGAACTACTGTGGATCCTCTTCAAACATCGATCCTAAAAATAAAGGAGGATTCATTCAGGTGAAGACCCAAATCCTGGTTGCGGTAATATTGGCCACTGGGTTGGCCTGAACAGCAGCTGGCCAGTTATTCTAATATTCTATGGAATGGGCTAGAGTGGTGAATGCAGCTCTGAATTCAGCATAGGAGACATGCTCATCCAGGGGATCTTTCTGAACGGGTAGAAGTGCAGGATGGTTTCCAGTTCTTCTTCTGTTGGTCTTTTTGGGAGGCATGTTCTGTAAATTGAAGAAATAAATAAATTAAGACTGAGATTTTAATTTGAGCTCATGCTCACTCGAATGACATGAATACTGAAAAATATAGCAACTGATAATAACATCTAAAAACTGAATATTATCTGAACTAGTCTAGCCTGGAAAGCCTCTACTGAACTGTCTGAATATGGAGTTGATGGGATAAGCCCACAACTAACTCCGACTAATAAAATTTTGAATCTACTAAAATACTAAAATAAATAATATCCTCGATAAATGAGGACTCACTACTGAATCTGTTGCTACTAACTAAATTTGGCTAAGCGCGGACAGGAACCTGAGCGTTCGAACCTATGATATGATACATCATAGCTTAAGAAAAGAGTATGCGATCAGTACATGGAATGTACCGGTATGCTAGATGAGGTAAGTCTAAAATGCATGGGTCCATATGCAAGAACAATAACTTTTTGTGTGATATGAATATAACTAAATGAGAATACATGGGTAACTGAAGCTTCTGTAAACACTGATTATGCAATACTGTGCATATACATATATATTGTACCTGATATTTGTACTAAAACTAAGTACTAATAACTGAGTAACTGATATTTGAGATTACTGATAACTGAATTACTGATAATAGGGTGACTATTTCTGACAGTCCTAATTCTGTAGAACTGAATTGAGTTCTATGCTGAGACTGAAACTAAAACTGTGGGAGGTAATCATCTAACCGACAACCCCTTTCTGAATTGATTAGGGTCCAACCTATAATCCCAGTTGTAAGGGTGTCAGTATCATACCACAGGTACTAACAGGCTAAAGAGTCACCCTCATATGGTAGATGCCCTAATTAGAATGGTATTACCCTCAACTGGTAGGTAAAACACCTTACCAACCCTCAACTGGCATGTTGATATCTCAACCTACGTTGGCTACGTAGTTCTGAAACTCAAGGGAAACTACTAAGGATCACACCCTCTACTAACAGGTGAGCCCCCATCCTTGGGTTCGCTCGATGCTAATCCTACTTCCAACTGAATGACACTAATTATTAAACTGAACTAAACTAGATTGAGTTTCACTGAGTTCAGTAACTGACTAGTACTATTGTTTGTGACATTACTGAGACTATCCTGTAGCTACTGTGATTCTATATAACACCCCATGATATCCTCGACTTAACATCTTACTTTATAGAATGCTTAAGGGTATGTTAGAGAAAATATTCCCTAAGAATCAACATAGACTTAGCTATATTTTTAACTTTAAAATTGTGTGATTTTTAAATCAACTTTTCCAACCTACAAGTATGAATTTTTGAGTTGATTCATGCTCGGGGAAGTGAAAGGGATGTTTTAGAGAAGTTTTGAAATTTTCAGACATCGTTAGAGGTATGTTTAGATTTTAAAAATAGTGGCCCAACGTGAAGTCGACCCGCCGCGTCGAGTATCGCGTCGGTTACTTTCTTTACATAAACTAATTGCTTTTTGCAAGAAGCAACCAAATGAACAAACTTAACCAGCCTAAATATCTAGAAATACAATTGATGTGGGACACAAGTGATTTTCAATGGCTATACAACAAAAAAACAAGTCTAATAGCAACAACCACAAAATTTGCCATTGCGTGAACGAAAGTTATCTTGTTTAATACTATTGATAATTATCATACTTCCTCACTAGGTTAGATGGCTTTATTTATCAAAAAGAAAAGATTAAACTGGACAAGTGCAGAACTGTAAAGGTCAAGAATCAAAAGGCCCTTGCGATAGAAGCTTCTTCAGTGTCTCGTATGTCATGAACACAATTCCCACGCTCGGAACTACTTCGTAGTATTCGGGGAGTATTCCTCTGTACAAGCCACGGAAACCTTCATCTCGGATTATGTGCTTAAACATTCCCATTATGCCAGTACTGTTGTACACATGTGCTCGTCCTCCTGCTCTTTCCAACTGCTTTCTTCGCCTGACAAGATCCAAAGGGAAAGTTGCAGTGGAAGATGCAATTCCTGACAGACTTCCACACAAGCAATACTGACTGCAATAGAATGATCATCGGTATCGGGCCTCTAAATCTGCCAGTAAGATGTCAAAGCCTCATAGACAGAAAAGCTTATTGCTATACTAGGTCCAACACCCATTAATGTAGCACCAAGCCCTTTGTACAAGGGAGCAGTACAGGTCTTACTAACAGCACCAGCAATACCACCAGCAAGTAGTTGTGCTACAGTACCAATCTCAGTTTGAGCCTGTGGCTGTTGCTGCTGTTGAGCATGTTGTTATGGCTTTTGAGGCTGTTGTAAATCCATTTTTCTTGATTTTAGGTAAATTGTAAGATGTTGAATTCTTTGATTTTGGTATTTTGGTATTTTGGTTTAAGGGTTTGGATTTATTTTTATTATTGTTCAAAGAGAGGAATTGTTTGTTAAACCCTAGGAGAACCCCGCACCTATACTAATAATAATTGTTTAAGACACAATGCAGATAATTGAGGTTTTCCCAGTGCTTTATAGGAAAAAAAAATTAAAGGTGCGCTTGATTTAAAAGGATAGAAATTGTTCTTTTTTCCTAATATGTTAGGATGGATAACTAGGAATGTGCTACTTATGGATTTTTTTCTCTTTTTTAGGAAAAGGGTGAATACATTTCCAATACAATTTAGAACAGATATACACGACCTCGGAATCAAAATAAGCTATAAAATAAAAAAAAATGACCAAAATAGACCACTTATTTAATAAGTTATCAAAATAGGCTAAACATAATAAATTATTATATTTTTTACTTTTTTCTTAACGGTCAACTAATGGAAATAAATAGTAAACACGGTTGTAAAAGTGTTTGTAAAACGTAATATTTTATTACGTTTTCTACAAAAAAATAAAAAATAAAAAAGCAGTGTGTTGTCACATCAATTTTATGTCAAATCATGTAGTTTGTAATAATTTATTACGTTTTACAAACACTGTTTGTAAAACGTAATAATTTATTACAAACCAAAATAGTGTTTGTAAGTTGTAATAAATTATTACAATTTACACGTGCATTTTTGTATCATGTCACATCACCTTTACTTTCCCCCACTTTTAAATGTAACCCACCCCACCCCACGTAGAACTCTCCCACCCCATCTTTTTATGTTATTTTACTGATTTTTCATCCCACAAGCTATGCTACTCGGGCTCCATAAAAATGTCAATGGGTGTACACAGATATTACCCCTACTTTTGTAGATTTAGAGGTTGTTTTATTACTTTAGTCGAATCGTTTAATGGGTTTTGGCGTTTTGCTATATATGGCCAAAATATTGGTAGAAGAATTGATGATTGTTTCAGCATTATGCTCTTCAATGCTAGTTTTGTTGTAGGAGGTTGTTGGGAATAATTGGCGAAGAAGAGCCCTCCAAAACTAATTTGTCAAATATCTACTTAATTTCTTTTTGATTTATTTTTTAGGTTTAGGATGTAAAAAGTGAGAAAAAATAGAAAAAGTGGGAACCACACGTCGGTCAAGGGACCAATTCATCATTTTTACAACTTTACAAATCTAATATAATACACCTAACACCCTCCACTTACTCTAATATTAAAAAAAACCCACCTTCTCTCTCCTCTTCAATTCTCAACTCCCGCTATTGAAACTACTTCTTCCAAAAACGCCATTTTCGTTTTGTCTGCTTCTCCAGCTGCTAAAGGGTCGTTGTTGCTTCGCAAGCTTAGTTAAAATCAAGTTTCGATCATTTCTAGATTCATTTAAATGGTTTTTTTTGCTAATCGATTCGTAGTGATGTAGGAATTTTTTTTTTCGAATTTGGTGTTTTGATTTTGTCGCGGTGTTTTTTAGCAATGAAGTGTTGAATGATGGGATAATTGTTGTTTGAAGAGTTATTTTGGCATTTTGATTTGAACAGTGACCTGTTTTTGTCCGTAGACCCGCGGTCTATCCGTAGACCCGTCGTCTATAAAATGAGAATGTCCTAAATTGAAATCAATTTTAAGATGTATGAAATTCTTTTAAAACATGATTGCTGAAATAGTGAAAATTGAAATATTAATAGCTAATTAATTTGATTAGGTGCACTAGTTTGATTTTTAGCAATTGTTGTGTTTTGATATTGCACGTTGGATTTTGGTTCAGTTACTGTATGTTTGAGTAGTGAACTGTTTAATGGTAGGGTGTTTGTTAACTTTCTTGGGACGGAGGGGGGGTTATTTGAGCGTTGAGTTATTTCTGTTGATAGACTTGTGGTCTATGAACTGAAAATGAGAGATTTGTTCTTTAGGTATAGATTGTGTTGAAAATGGGTAAAAAAAAATATTATTCCTAAACTCAAAGTCGGTACCGCTGGTAGTAGTAGAAAAAAAAGAGATGAGGCAGTTGAAAATGTCTCAAAAAGGAAGAAAATTGAAGAATCAGTGTCCGAATCAGATTCGGAGTTAAAGAAGATAAGCGACTAAGTCGATTCTAGTAAACATGTTGCCAAGCAGAGTGTCAATGGTGACAATAAAGAGAGCAAAGAAAGTGGGAGTAATACTGGTGATGGAGATAATGGCTCCTTGTTTGTGTCATATCTTTCAAGGTTCATTTCCATGGAGCGATATGACCTTTGAATGATAATTGACGAGGTCGAATCTTTCCCGACAAAGATATCGGTCAGATCAAGAATGGTTGCTTATCAAGAATTTAAGCAAGTTCTTGTCGATCAAGAATTGAAGAAAAGATTCAAGCGGTCTTCTTTTGGAAACCTGAGAAACCTGCCGAAACATCTCAAGTTCAATGGGCAGTTGGTCCATTATTTGCTGTTGCGGCGTGTTAGGATCGATAAGATGCGTCATGAGATGTGGTTCAGTATTAACAACAAGCCTGCCTATTTTGACTTGAAAGAGTTTTGTTTGATCACGGGGTTGAACTGCTCATCATACCCTAATGAATCAAAAATGAAGAAGGTGTTAGCAAAGGGGGACAATTTTTGTTTAAGGCAACGAAAAACAAAAATATCACGGTAGCCAATTTGTTACACCTGATCAGAGGGAATAAGTTGACCGAGGACCAAAAGTTCAAGTGATGTCTACTGTGGTTCTTGCACACCATGTTTCTTGCAAAAGATTCAACGAAGGTTATCGACACAAAATTGATTTGCATGGTCAATTTGTTGAGTTTCTTCGAGAAGTATCCGTAGAGGAAAGAGACATTTCAACTGACCATGGACTATCTAAAGAAGAAAAGTGACCTGAAGAAGCAGAAAGAAGTATTTGATGAGAATCAAAAAGCATCCTATGCTCTATTTGGATTTCCCTAGAAATTTATGGTATCTACCATAAACCCTTCAGTGAGTTTATCATAGATTCTTATTTTATTTATACTCTATCATAGACTCTGAGTTATTTTTTCACTATTGTACTGCTTATAGATTTGGATCTATGAAGCCTTTCCTCGTCTTGGAGAATTTGCTGAAAAATCAAAGGATGAGCCCTTTTCCATTCCTCACATCCTCATATGGCACACTACAAAAAGTGACAAGATAATCGAAGGCGACCCATTCAAGTATAAAGGAAAAGTTATCGACGTATGAACTTATTTTCTATTATGCAATAACACTACCGTTGTATCAAATGTTATGTAATTGTTAATTGATATTTTATAGAACGTGCACCCGTACATCATCCCTACTGTTTGTGAGACGAAGATGAAGTACATGATTATGTTTGAGCCATATACAGACGAGGAGAAGAATAACATCCTCGATGGCTTTAAGAAAGAGTTAGAAGGGGTGACTGTCCTTATTTTAAATGAGGACAGTGATGATGATAGGGATTTGAGTGGTAACATCGTTTGAGTATGCATTGGTGATGATGATTTTTTAGCACCTCCAAAGATTCAGCGGGAACCTCATCCCCCGGAGATCTTCATAAGCATGTTGTTGCGCTTGAGGAAATAGTGTTTGATATTGTTGCCTATATCAGAGAAAAGAATGAAGAAAAAGAAAAAGGATGAGCGGCAACACAAGTGAGGTAACTTCATTCAAAAATTAATGTTTTTAATGAATTTTCATCTTTAAATACCAGTAACACTTTGTAATATGATGATACAGTGCATGTGGACCTTCGTGAATCGGAGAGAAATGAAGAAGGAGAAAAAAAAACAAAATGGATGAGTTGGCAGCTGTTGTGGCAGAAGAAGAAAAAGAAGAAGAAGAAGAAAAGAAGGATGATGAAGAAGATAAGAGCCAAGAAGAAGGTGGAAAAGTAGCAGTTGTAGAAGCAGAAGAAGAAGCGACAGCAGATAAACAAGAAGGCGAGAAAAAAAACTATTGAAGAAGAAGCTGACAAAGATGACAAAGAAGAAGTTGATAAAGAAGTAGCAGGTGAACGAAAAGAAGGAGTTGAGGAAGAAACAGCTGCTACATGTGAAGTAATAGAAGAAGGTTGGAAGAAAAGGAAACTAAAGAAGCACCAGCTACTGCACAAGCTGAAAAGGAAGGAGAAGAAGGTGAGAATGAAGAAAGAGCTGCAACTATTGAGAAAAAAAGAGCTGAAGCTAACCAAAAAGATGTGGTTATGGACATTGTTGATGAAATCAACAGTAACACTTGTGTTGACGAGGAACTTAGGGAAAAAGACATTTGAATCCTAAGCTATTTAATGTGTTGTTGAATCATAGTTGTTATGATATGATAATTTTTTTTATTTCACAAATATGAAGGTTGTAGGATCTGGTGGTAGGATATGACAATTATTCTTTTATATTATGAAACTTGTTATGATTCTGCACAGAATCTATTTCTGTCAAACTGATTTGTGGCTTGGAATTTGAATATGCATGGTGTGGTCATAGTTGGTACATTGTATGCTTGATATCATAGACTGCATACTTAATATTTCATAAACCGTATGCATTGTCTATCATTACCCTGCTGGTCTAATTTAAGTTGACGTATTGTTTAATCGACTATGATTCTATCAAAAATAGTATTAACATTATAGAAAAAAAAGAACTATTAATATTTATTCAATATCACTACATCCATGTTTTACTTTTTCAAAGAACGAATACTAGCATTATAGCACATAACATCATTTTTAGAACATTCTCCCTTTCTTCGGCCAAAATTAATTTTTATTTTAGTTGATCCCTCTCTATTTGGGTGTCATGTAGCAATATCTTAAAGTGATCCCTCTGTTGTTCGGCTTCTTTGAACAAAGTCATGAGAAAATTTTTATTTTCTTCGCATTGTTAGAGCCTTTGTAGTAGACTAATTTTGTCAAGCCTTGAAAATTTGATGTCTTGAGTCCTAGACTCAACGTTGATGGACTGATTGCAGGAGATAGCTCATCAAGCCATTTAAAAAATGAGCATGTGCCATTATCATAGGAAAAAATAATAATTACATAACGATTAACTTAACTTTAAAAAAAAAAAAAAAACAGAGCTCACCTTCGCAATTGCACAATTATAAAATTTGTGACCTAGATTTAAATCTGTGCGTGACGTCCTCAAGACAGCCGCATTCCCACAATGACAAATTAGAGTATTTTTAGAATTGAATGTTTGAGATGCTTGCGACATTGTAGAATTTTTAAAAACAAAACAAAGTGAATGAAATAAAATAATGAGGGATGCACACCTTATATATGAAGTAAAAACGAAGTGTTAACACTGATGGCTTACAAAAAGTAGCCGTTTATTACTGTTGAAAAATTATTTTTTCTTTTTTGAACTGGTGATGACACTTAATAGACCGGCGTAGATCATGACCTATGTCAGCCATCGATTTGTCTGGTCTATCGTAGACTTACGCCTTTAGTAGTGCATCGGTTGATATCCTGGTTATGCATAGACTACGGTGATCTATGTACACTTCTATAGACCATCAATTGGATGTAGTTAAAAAATAAATAAATAAATTAAAAATGATATAAATAGATAATCACATGTATTGGAGCTGGTGGAAGAAAATAATTTAAATAGATAATGACATATTTAAATAAATAATCTTGAAGTGATGATGACACTTAATAGACCGTAGTAGATCATGACCTATGTCAGTCATCGATTAGTCTGATCTACCGTAGACTTACACCTTTAGTAGTGCATCGATTGATATCATGATTATGCATAGACCACAATGATCTATGTACACTGTTATAGACCATCACTTGAATGTAGTTAAAAAATGAATAAATAAATTAAAAATAAATATAGTGTGGATTTCTACAGATGTGGAGGAGTGTAAACAAGTCACATAATAATATTACAGCTTAAACAAATTGGGGAAGTGAATTAAGGAGTGTGTGGATGGGTAGTGGTTGAATGTTCAATATCCTAAGAGTAATGTTTGTCAAAGCACAAGTATGTATTGAGGATGATAATTGTTCTACCACTATCAATTCCACACTCTTTTGATTTAAGGGTGGTGATGGAAGGAGTATGTGGAATGTGTAGTCATCAAATACAATACATATCCTCAAAACATACTTGTGCTTTGACAAATATTACTCTTACGATATTGAATTCAACCACTACCCGTCCACACACTCCTTAATTCACCCCCCCCCCCAATTATTTTAAGCTCTAATATGATTATGTGACTTGGTTACACTACTTCACATGCGTAGAAATCCATACAACATTTATTTTTAATTAATTTATTTACTTATTAACTACATCCAAGTGATGGTTTATAACAGTGTACATAGATCACCGTGGTCTACGCATAATCATGATATCAATTGATGCACTACTAAAGGTGTAAGTCTACGGTAGACCATACTAATCGATGGCTGACATAGGTCATGATCTGCGATGGTCTATTAAGTGTCACCACCACTCCAAGATTATCTATTTAAATCTTCTTTAATTAAATTACTTTCTTCCACCAGCCCCAAAACATGTCATTATCTATTTAAATCATTTTTAATTTTATTATTTTCCTCCACCAGCCACAAAACATGTGATTATCTATTTAAAAAATATTTAATTATCTATTCAAATTATTTTTTAATTTAATTATTTTCTTCCACCAGCCACAAAACACGTGATAATCTGTTTAAATTATTTTCTTCCACCAGCCCCAAAATATGTTATTATCTGTTTTAATTTAACCGATGACTCATTGATTCACATGGTCTACGATCGACTGATATGTCCAGTCGAGGAAGGACTGAGTATACAATTGATGATAGATTATATATTACTTTTTACTCTTTCGAAAATTATTCAAGCTAAGCTACAGTACTGTAATTTGAACAAGGCATACATATTTGATTTGAGTTTTTGTTTGTAAAGAAGAATAACCGCCACATAAAAAAAAAAGATCACAACAAAGATAGTAAACACAATGTTAAAAAAAACTAAAAAATACTTATATTAAACTTGTTCATTACATTACATAATAATATTTACAGCAAAAGGGGAAAATAGAAGAAGCTTTCTTATAACAAGATCCTACAAGAAAGCTTCTCCAGTAATGAACAAACCAAAAAAACTTACAAACATAAACTAAAATAACAAGGTAAACTAAATTATGGGGATGGTGGGGGGTGATGTAGTCGTTGCCGTTCATTTCAAGACGCTCCAAAATTGCTCAGAGGAAGTGAGTAATTCGGCGAAGCTCACGCTCCAAATACTGTCGATCTTCTCCCAAGCCATGGAAAAGATGGTCAAAGTCATTTCGAAGAAGCAACAGATCATAGTAACAAGGGGGGATTCATCTGATTGGCCAAAGGTCAATTCTAAGGCCAGGCATGATTTCAGTTTTGGGTGAAGAAGAAGAAGAAGAAGAAGAAGAAGAAGAAGAGGGTTTCTGATATTTTTGGTTTACGAACAAGTAAAGGGTTACGTAGAAATAGGCCCTGTACTTATAGACCTATAGATGGTGTCCATTCATATGTCCACCCAATGATCAGTCGACGTGTTTGAGAAGAAAAATGCTTGGCTTGTGTATACTAGTGGTTTTTCTCTTGAACAGACTTTTTTGCAGCTTTTCATTAAATGAGAATGAGAAACAAGTGAAGTAATGATTCATTGCATCGATTGGAGAGATAAGGCGAGAAAATGACGAAGATAGCGTGTTAGATAAGGAATAATATAACCAATACGTAGTATTTTGTAAACCTTGGGAAATATACATCATAGACGTTATGTAGTCTACCATAGACAACAATTTAGGTCTATTACAACTGAAGGTTAAAATCCACAGAAACGCACATTTAGCCACCAAAACAGTAGCATTACAACTGAAGCTAAAAAAAGCCTATTTATGATTTGATGGTCATTCTACACGTGGTTCTTTTGTGCCCAGATTTCTTGCATATTGAACACCTATTCCTCCTTTTGAACTTGAGTGTCTCACCGACTCCCTTAGTGCATTTGAATTTCATCTTTCCGAGTTTGGGATCGTAGGGGGTGGAGAAATTTTAGTGTCTAGCGATTCCTGTGACACAGTCCATTCGGCCTCCAGAGGGACAACATTAATTACTTTCGAGTATGCGGGGAGGTAACTTTCATCTTTATAAATTGGCAAAGAGTAGTTGTATATGGAGTTACATAACCTTCACCATCTCTATACTTTGCTCGCAAAGCTGCCATTGCATGTTCGCATGGTATTTTCACCAAGTCAAGTTTCCGACAAGAATAACTCCTCTTCAAGAGATTGACTTTGAAAGTTATGCCGTTGTTGAATACCGTGTACTGGTTGAGAACCCCGTTTGGATTACTCACATACAAAAAATCGCTCGCGCTCTTATTATCCCTTAGGATCCTTTTCGCATAAGGCACAAATATGTTCTCTTTACCATCGACAAAGGCATGCCGCTCCCTAAATTTTTCACCAAATTTTCTAGCAATTGAATTGAATACGTACGACACGGGGTACACCCGTTCATCCATCAAAATCGATTTGAGCGACTAAACAATGTTTGTGGTTATCACGTCGTACCTATTGCCCGAAAAGTGTGCTCTACTCCATTTTTCAAAACCAAAAACATTTTCAAAGACATGTGGTGCCTCGAGGAACTTACTCTTCCATTCAGTACATTTATAAGTAAAATCATCAAAGGAATAAGCTTTTGTCACGGCTAGAATAGATAAAGATGTTCTCCGCAGTGTAAATTTACGCAAAGATTTTCAGTGAGGTGCTCATGCAAAGTCCGTGATGTGAACGACTGTATACATGGGAGAAGGCATTGGAGATGCTAATGTGCCTGTCGGAGATGACACATAGATCTGGTTCATCTTCTACGATAGACTTCAGCTTCTGGAAGAAGAAGGTCCAAGAAGCATCGTTCTCTTTATCGACGACACAAAAGGTAATCGGAAAGATATGATTTTCAGTGTCCTGTCCAACGGCACTCAACAGAACACCCCCATACATTCCATAAAAATGTGTGCCATCAACGGCAATTACCTTTATCATGTGGGCATATCCCCGTATGCAAACTTTAAATGCTAAAAAGTAGTAAACGAACGATCCATCCATCCGGTTTACCATGATAGAGTAAGAAGACCCAGAATTCAATAACTCCATATGGGAAAAAGCTGGCAAGCAAGCATATCCGTGCTTCGGTGTCCCACGAATGATGTTCTTTGTAATTACACTTCCTTTCCAACACATCCAATAGCTTGCGTTGCAACGCAACTCCTTAAACATAATTCTTTGAATTTCTCTTATGCTTGGATCCTTACATCCCGAAATTGATTTACGCATACTGAAGCAATCAATTTGAATGAGACTTTCTTGTGCCTGTGGGTGGCGTGTTCAACAACCAGCTTTTATGATAGTTTTTTGCCTGCAACAACTAGCCACAACTACGAGATAAGCATTTTGCCTTAATCAATTTCGTGCAGCTCTTCTCCATGTAATAATCAAAAGACTGCCTCGCCGTTGTTGCGTCTAGTAGCATTTTCCGCTCTTTCTTATCGATGAATGTTTGACCACAACAGAAATTGGCTCCGTCGGAGAAGGAGTATCCTAGTTGTGATGCCGTTCCACAGTCTTCTTCATCATCTTGCGAGTCCGATGAAAAGTCTTCCATATGCATAGAATTGTCTTCCATATTAATTAGATGATCGCCACCGTTCTTGTAATTATTCAAATCATCATCGATCAAATCATCGTCAACTTTCGAGCATCGCGGTGGGGGTGCTGATGATTTTAGCGGTCCTTCAAAGGACCTCTCAACCATGTTTATCCTCAAAATAGGCCTAAAGTTATCTGCATCAGCATCCATTATGTACTTCAGCATACGTACATCGCTATTTATGATCGTAGGATTCACCTTTCCCGAGAATGCATTAGATAAATAATAACCACGTCGCTCGGCGCACAATCTAGATCATCGCTATGCATTATATTTGCAATGAATTTGCCGTACAAACTATTGCAGCGAATAGGAATGGGAATTGTCACCTTGGTAAATAATCTCCATTTCCAACATTTGGGAGTCTCCACCCATTCTCCCATGAAATCACCAGAAACCAGAACAAATTTTGCAATATAATCCTAGAATTAAGCTTTGCTCGATTGTAGATTATGCTTACGGTCTATATCAGGTTATATGCACGGTCTATGACTGACGATGACGGGTCGATTGTTTATCAAATATCTATAGAAAAACTTAAAATTGCAAATATTGCTTCTAATCAATGATTGTTGGGTGATAACGCTCAATCTACAGCTCTGGTAAGAGTGTAAAGCGGTCATTGTCAAATATATAACCCAACTAGGTTGGGTATCGATCCCACAGGGAATAGCCGGTCAATAAGTAAGCAAAGATTATTAGACTTTTGGTGGAAGTCTCGTAAAAAGGGGGAATTGTAACGTGTAACCAAAATAATTGAGTAAAAATGGAAATTAGCAAAGTAAGAAGAAAGAATGTTTGATACGATGTTAACCAATGAGAATTGAGAGTTGGGGTTATGTCCACCTTATGAGTTATACGTCTCTATTGGCTATGAGTTATGCAAAATTCAGACATGCATGTGCTTATAGAGAATTGTATTCTATGGTAAATCCAAGCGTCTTTCGACCTAACAAGGACTATTTCACGTTAACTCTTTTAAGCTTAAAGTGTATCTAACGGTACAAATTCTCCAAGAGGTTAATCCAGTTACGGCACTAACTTTTTAACAGGGGTTGGTGCCCTATTACCTTGACATTATCTCTTTTCCAGACATATAACTTTTCTTTCGAACAAATTAATGCTATACTGGCGTATTCTATGCGTTTGCAACCACAAGAATTTGCATTAAGATGAAGAGAATAATGATATAAGCCGCATACGTGTCGCGAATTCACAAACTCATAGCAATAGATAGTATCTCACACGGCTTCCATAACCCCAACAGAGAAGTTTAGCTACTCATGAGTGCGATGGAACTCACAATAGACATTATTATTATACCACAATAAAGATATCACGTGTAGTATGGTGTGGTATGGCTTTAGGCGTGAACTCCCTTTCAAATTAGCGTTTCTCTTGTTGTGGAATTTAAGAATTGAATAGATGAATAGAAGAATAAAAAGTAGAATTAATGGAAGAAATAGAAGTAGTAGTCAATGATGAGAATAATGATGTGTAATGAGAATGAGTTGATTATTAAAAGCTGCAGAAAAATAGGGTATTTATAATACCTATATCCTATTCCTACTAGGCTATTGCGTACTTATCCTAATCCTAACAAATTACTACATCATTATCCTAATCCTAATAGGTTACTGTTGATCCCCAAAGTCTTGAAAATGCTGTTTTTGCCCGAGATAGGTTTCCCATGCGCCACTTTTGGTCCTAGGCGTCCAAGCTCTCCTTCCCTTCTTTCGTGAAGCTTCCTTGGGCGTCAAGTTATCCATAAAATGCTGAAATCTTCATCATTTATACCTGAAAACTTTCTAATCATGTTTGTTAGCTCACTTACAGGAAAAAGGACTAAAAGTGCATGAATTATATATTTTGTCCTCAAAACTTAGCTAAAATATGGGTAAAATATAGTACTTTAGGCGTGTAAATTTGCCTATCATCAACACCCCACACTTAAAGCTTTGTTCGTCCTCGAACAAAATATCATGTCCTTTCAAACATTTACTTAGGGTTTCATAGTAACAATACAAAATATTCATCAAGACAGGCATAGCAATCATTAACAAAGAGTAGTTTTCTGATCACTTCTAGAAATAATTCAACATCTAATATAGACTCGTGATGATGGTTAATTCGTATTCAAAGGTTAAGGTACAAAGAATCATACACAACTACCCAAAACTTATCAACCACGTGTGTCTCACAATATATTACCCATAATCACTCACAAGTATAGTATATTTATTGAAACATGGGTATACGAGTATCCTTGCTCTCGCTCTCACAAAGAATTCATACGCTGTAACTGATGACCATAGGCTTGCCCTTAGTGTAATGCTCCACTAAATATCAGAATGCTAAGCTTAGGATCAAATAGGTCTTTTGCTGGTTGTAATGTAGGCTAAGGGACGGGTAGGACTATTTTGGCCAGAAATAGTGACTATGTTCCTAAGCGCTTTAATACATCACATTACGCTGTTTATGCTTTCTTTCAAACAACCTTTCTATTTTCTTTTAATCTACCACCCTTTCTCACCTCTTTTGTTTTTCAATTTTGACAGAATTAACTTGTTATTTTTCTTTTCCTTTTTCTTTTCATAACACACATCTTATGATAGCAATTATTTTTCATAACAAATTCAAGCACCAATACAATCTAAGGCTTCATACTTACCCAATTTCCTCTTATTTTGTCACATGACTTTACACTTTAAAGCACTTAGGAATTTGGATCAAATTATGATCTTGAAAAAAATGGATTAGGCTTACATATGAGGCTGTCAAAGAAAATAGGCTAAAGGCTCAAAAGGGGTTATCTAGGATGATGTCCATGGGTAGATAAAATAAAGGTAAACAATCATATGTTTCCAAAGAAATGCCTAAATCATCTCCTAAACTTACACTCTTTATTTCGCTTTACATACATACCAGGCAAGTTCTAGCATCAGCCACAAACATAGAATATACTATCATCTCACACACACAAGGCACATGGTCGACTTTATTGGAAGCAGTATAGACTCTTGACCCAACAGATGAAGGAATTGAACCACATAATTATCACATAGTTAGTCACAATTAGAGCCTAAACATCTCAATAGTAATGATTTTATCACAGACTCTTGTTATAATACCATGCTGCCTATCAGAACAATTTTATGCAAAGTTTGTAACCAAAAAAAACCAAAAATATTTCCTAAAAAATTAAAACAAACAAACATAAATAAGCAAAACACACATAAATAAGCAAATGCAAATAAGGAAGTATAGCATGCAAATACCAGCGCACACTCTATCTCGTGTTATCTTGGTGTACTGGGTCCCTGAAATTAGGCAACAGTTGACTATGCACAACCATATCCTTGCTTCCCTATTCAAAGGAGCATATGGGAAGGTGTTGTGCCGACCAGTGTCCTTGTGTCTACTCCATCGTGCCATAGATCTTATTCCACAAAGTGTGTGTCGAATGGCCCTGTATGGATGACTATTGTACAGCTCCTTTAGTGGTGATGGATCAACTGAAGGCAAACCTAGAAAGGAGTTGAAGAAATCCGCATTTAGTTGTAAAACTTGGCCCCGAATCTTGACTTCAGTCCCTGTGGTTTTCGGTGACCAGTTGGCATAGAATTCTCGTGTTAAATCGAGATTGCAGTCTCCCATATCTCGGAAGATGAAATCAAGATGTAACGCCAGTATCTTGGCCAACATGCACGGTTCTTTCTTTGCTAGGCTTTCTTTGTGTATCAGGTCAACATGAACATATTTTCTCTCTTTATTGTTCCTATACCACTCCTTTGCTTCCTCTTCGAGGACCCATTTAATTCCGAACATGCGGCGTGGTACTTGCATTTAGGATGATTTGCCTTGCTCTTTTCGTCCTCTTTTCTTGCCTTTTTGTGAAGTGGTTGCTTTATCGTTGTCTTGTCTTGCTTTGGGTGCCATTGTACCTGAGATTATAACGATAGTCAAGTTAGCATCATCTCGGTGGATACAATCAATAAACAGGCAGTAGTGGTACCACCCCACACTTAGTTTGTTGGCATCAACTAGTGAAGTGAAAGTTTGTCGATTACTCAGACTTCATCGATATACATTTTAGGCGCTATATTCCAACAATAAAATCAGTGCAGTCATACTTCTTGTGACCTTGGCAATACTTTCATGTTTGATATATCAAGACTTACTACATAGTGATTGAATCAAGGTATAGCATCTAGAAATAATCACAACCTCATATGTTGGTAGTCAACCATAATTCTTGTCTCGATGAACAAGTCATTCCAACATGTAAGATTTCTATTGACAAGATTATGCAATTTTCTTGACCATGTTAATTCCGCAAAAGTATGACAGTGCATCAAAATCAAATTCAAGTAGGAAACATGGTAAGATCATTCTTACGTATTCTTTCACTCACTTAGTTGTATCACAACACATCAACCATATTCAAATCACCAATACTACTTCAAGATTTAGTGATTCATAAGATGCGTAGTAGTGTAGTACTTACGGAATATAAATGAAGAACAAAGAAGTACTTACTTGGTGATGCCTTTGGATGATGTTCTTGCAAAGTTGAAAGAGCAAAAGGAAAATTTTTGAAAGGATTTGGAGACTATAGGCGGCGCTTATGCTAGGTTTGCAATGTGTTTTGGTCAAAGACTAAGTCTCTTATTTATAGGAGAGGCTTGGGTCGGGTTTTGACCCATTTAAAATCGGATTTGGAGACAAGAAGTGACCATAGGCGGCGCCTAAATCTTTGCCTATGCTTGGCATAGGCGGCGCCTTTTGCAAAGCATTGTTGAGCATAGGCGGCGCCTTTTGCATATCATATGAGATTCAGAGACAAAAGGTGGCATACTTGGGCATGGGCGGCGCCTATGCTATGGCACACTAGATTCCGAGAGCTTAGGCCATAGCATAGGCCTTGCCTTGTTCGTGGCCTAGTTTTACATAGGCCTAGCCTTGTTTGTTGCCTATATTTTCATAAGCAATGCCTAATCCATAGCCTTTTGCTTCTTCATTACTAACTTACCACCTTCAACATGCAATACGACCAAATCAAAATTTGAAACCAATCTCCTTGTTTACGCCTCTTGTACCTACACTTGCTCAAAGACAACAAACACGATTAGAACGATGAGTTGCCTCCCATCAAGCGCCTTAGTTTTGGTCGTGGCACGACTCTTCTTTTTGGATTTTTATTTATCAAAGGCAAACACGAAATAGAACGAAAGAAAGAAAAAAAATATAAAACGATGGGTTGCCTCCCATCTAGCGCTTGATTTATTGTCGCGGCACGACATAGTTACCTCGAGTACTTACACTTAGTCGAGATAAGTGATGGCCATAAAATTTATTGAGTCGAGAGGACCGATATAAGGTTTTACTCGTTGGCCATTCACCTTGAAGACAACACCCTTATTGTCTTTCAACTCAACTACTCCAGACGAGTAGACTTGGTTAACTTTGTACGGACCAGACCACTTGGACTTCAACTTACCTGGGAATAGCTTTAATCTGGAATTGAAGAGGAGTACCATATCATCCTTTTGAAAGTTTCGTTGCACAATCCGCTGATCATGATACTTCTTCATCCGCTCCTTGTATAGGTCTGATCTTTCATAAGCATGTAGACGGAATTCATCTATCTCGTTCAGCTGCTCCAATCTCAGATTCATTGCATCATCCCAATTCAAATTCAATCACTTCAACGCCTGTAATGCTTTATGCTCGAGCTCAATGGGTAAGTGACAAGTCTTCCCATAAACTAGTTGGTACGGGGACATGCCAATTGGCATTTTGAATGCAGTCCTATAAGCCCATAGTGCATCGTCCATATTCCGAGACCAATCTTTCCTATTAGCATTTACCGTCTTTGCAAGGATTTGCTTGATATCTCGATTGGAAGCCTCTACCTGCCCACTAGTTTGTGGGTGATAAGGTGTGGCTACCTTATGTTGCTTGACACCATATTTTGCCAACACGGATTTGAATAGCTTGTTGCAAAAGTGAGATCCTCCGTCGCTTATGATAGTACGTGGTACTCCAAAGTGGGAGAAGATATTCTTCTACAAGAATGCTACAACACGCTTTCCCTCATTGTCGGCCAACGCTACTGCTTCAACCCATTTTGAAACATAATCTACAGCGACTAGGATGTATTTCATTCCAAACGAATTTACGAATGGACCCAGGACCCATACATCAAAGAGCTCGACTTCAAGAATTTTCGACATGGGTATCTCATGGTGTTTTGAAATTGCACCTTGTCTCTGACATTGGTCGTATCTTCTCACAAAGTCGTAGGCATCTTTAAATATCGAGGGCCAATAATATCCACTTTGCAATACCTTCCTTCCTATCCGATTACCTGCGTGATGTCCCCCAACTTGGGAAGTGTGACATGCTTCCAATATATTAGGCACCTCTACATGGGATATGCATCGCCGGATAACACCATCCGCGCATCGTCGAAACAAATATGGCTCATCCCAAAAGTAGTGTTTTACATCATGCATAAACTTCCTCATTTGATGGAAAGATAAATTTGCAGGTATGACATTACTTACCACAAAATTCGCAAAGTCGGCATACCATGGTAACTTTTCCATTATTGTGGCTAAGATCTCCTCGTCAGGGAATGTATCATCAATCTCGATTTTAGGCTGCGCCATATGCTCGTTCTCAAGTCTAGATAGATGGTCAGCCACTTGGTTCTCGCAACCCCTTCTATCTTTTACCTCAAAATCAAATTCTTGCAGCAATAATACCCATCGAATTAGCCTCGACTTTGCGTCCTTCTTCGTCATTAGGTATCTCAGAGCTGCATGGTCTGTATGAACGATCACTTTGGTTCCCAACAAGTAAGCATGAAACTTCTCAAAAGCATACACAACCGCTAAGAGCTCTTGTTCTGTGATAGTATAGTTCTTTTGGGCTTCGTTCAGGACCTTACTCGCATAATAGATAGGATGGAATAACTTTTCCCTTCTCTGGCCAAGTACAGCACCCAAAGCTACCCACCTGGCGTCACACATGACTTCAAACGGTAGGGACCAATCTGGAGCTACCATGATAGGAACTTCAATTAGCTTCCCTTTGAGGCATTCGAATGCCTTCAAACAATCTTCATTGAAGTCAAACTTTGCATCTTTCTCCAGAAGTTTGCATAATGGACTAGCCACTTTGGAGAAATCTTTGATGAACCGCCGATCGAAACCTGCGTGCCCAAGGAAACTACGAACTCCCTTTACGGAAATTAGAGGTGGTAGCTTCTCGATAACTTCAATTTTAGATCGATCAACCTCAATTCCTTTTTCAGAGATTTTGTGCCCAAGAACGATGCCTTCCTTAACCATAAAGTGGCACTTCTCCCAATTCAGCACTAGGTTGAATTCTACACATCTTTGCAACGCCATACTCAGGTTTACCAAACACGATTCAAACGACTCGCCCACAACTGAAAAATCATCCATGAATACCTCCAAAGTATCTTCAACCATATCAGAAAAGATGGACATCATACAACGCTGAAAGGTGGCTGGTGCGTTACATAGCCCGAATGGCATACGTTTAAAGGCAAACGTACCAAATGGGCATGTGAACGTTGTCTTCTCTTGGTCTTCGGGGGCAATACAAATCTGATTATAGCCAGAAAAACCGTCTATGAAACAAAACCAGCCTTTTCCCGCTAATCGATCAAGCATTTGGTCCATGAATGGCATTGGAAAGTGATCTTTGAGCATCCATGAATTCAGCTTTCGGTAGTACATGCATACTCTCCATCTGGTGATGGGTCTGAGTGGAATAAGCTCATTCTTCTCATTCGCTACTACCGTCATGCCTCCTTTCTTGGGAACACATTGTACCGGGCTTACCCATTTAATAATTTCTTTCTTCACCACTTTTTGCATAGGTGGATTTAGACGCCTTTGATGCTCAATAGTGGGTGTGCAATTTTCTTCAAGCTGAATCTTGTGTGTACAAATCCCAGGTGGAATACCAATAATATCAGCGACGGTCCAACCAATGGCTCTTATATACTTCCGTAGAATAGCAATGAGAGCTGCAACTTGCTGCTCACCCAAGTCTGCCACCACAATGACTGGAAGTGTGTTTCCGCTTCCTAAGAATGCGTACTTTAAATGGATAGGCAGCTCTTTCAATTCTAACGTGGGTGGCTCTTCAATAGATGGTTTAGCTGGTGGTGTGGATCGATTTTTGAGATCAAGGTCCAGATTTTTGGGAGCATGAGGATATGATCCAAGTCCTATTAGAGCATCAATAGTCTCTTCATAATTTTCAGCATCCTGATATTCAGCATTCATGAGCACAACCGCCAATGGGTCATCAATAATATGCTTCTCTTCAAGTAATTCTTTCTCATCATCAAAGTAAACATCAGCCACCGAGATTACGTTCAGATCTTTGGGTTGCTTCATTGATTTACACATATCAAAGCGAACTACTTCTTTATTTATCCGGAATAAAAGCTCATTAGCTCTTAAATCAATAAGCACACTTCCTGTTGCAAGGAAAGGGCGCCCCAAGATTATGGGAACTTCTGAATCTGCCTTACAATCCAAAATAACGAAGTCTGCCGGAAAGATGAATGAAGAAACCTTTACCAATACATCACATAGAATACCAACAGGTCGTTTTACCGACCTATCCGCCATTACGAGCCTCATATTGGTTGGAGTAGGATCACCCAACCCCAACTTTTTGTAAATAGATAATGGCATCAAATTGATGCTGGCTCCTAAATCACATAATGCCTTGGCAAAATTTAAAGAACCAACTGTGCATGGAATAGTGAAAGCACCGGGGTCGGCCTTCTTCTGAACTAGTGATTGGGTAGCAATTGCACAGCAATGATGCACAGTATCTTTCAACTCATAGCTTGCTGCCCGCTTCTTTGTCAAAAGATCTTTCATAAGTTTTGCATACCCAGGCATTTGTTCTAGTGCCTCCATCAACGGAACATTTATGGTCAGTTGCTTTAACATCGTCATGAATTTGCTGAACCTTGTATCATCTGCAATCTTCTTCAATCTTTGAGGAAAAGGTGGTGGTAGGAGTGGGATTGTTTTCTCCACAGCTTTCTTCTCCTCTTGCTTCCGTATTTCAGTCTTTTCAGGCTGCAATATACTTGGTGTGACGTCATGGACGTTGTGGTTGGCTTCTACTGCGTTTTCTTCATTAGCCTTATCATCGTTGTCCGCTACATCGTCGACCACTTTCTTTCCTTTGGATTAATTTTCCAGCACCTTACCACTTCGAGTAGTAATAGCCATGCATGATCCATCATTCCTTGGATTTTACACGGTGTCGCTAGGTAAAGTGCCAGCCTTTCTTTGATTGAGTGCTGCGGAAAGTTGGCTCAATTGCTGCTCTATTTGCTTTATTGAAGTGTAATGTGAGTCAACCAATTGCTTCATTGAGGACAAATCATTTATTACCTCTGTTACTCCCGCGTTGGTTGCTTCCACTCCTTTCAACAGTTTAGCCATCATATCTTCCATGTTTCCAGAACCAGATGTAGTAGTGTCACGTCTTCCTGAGGGAACATACAAACCACTCTTATCATTCTTGTTCTTCCAACTACCTTGGTCCTTGTTTCCAGATTTATCATAATAGTTCTGACCTTGGTTTCCTTGGGTATTACCTCGGAAACCCCCCTGATTGTTTAAGTAGTTGGCCTCTTCTTCCGAATCAGATTCGTCTCTTCCTTTTGACGCAACAGCTTTTACTTTTTTGGTCTTCCCTGATAATAGATGCTTTGAAAGAAGATCCACTTGTGTTTTCATGTGCGTCATATCTTGATCGTGTTCTTCTTTTCTTCTTCTTTGGTCTGCAGTCATGCCAATAGATAAAGTGGGGCTTGATACCTCAGAATCCCTGGTATGCCAAGCTCTACTTTGCTTTGTCATCCGATCTAACATATTGCTTGCCTGACCAAAGGTGAGATCCATAAATGATCCTCCAGCCGCATTATCCACCACTGGTTTAGTTATTGAATTCAAGGATCTGTATAGTATCTCCATTAGGTGGACATTGGTCATATGATGGTTTGAGCACCGCATAAGCTTCGTCTTGAACCTCTCCCATGTTTCATAAAGATCTTCGGTTGGAAGCTGTCGAAAATTGCTGATTTCATCTCTCAATTGTGCTCTTTTGGATGGCGGAAAGAATCTTTCTAGGAAAGTGTCATTCAATTGCCTCCAATTTGTAATAGAATTAGGAGTCAGCCCATTCAACCATAGAGTTGCCTCCCCAGACAGAGACAATGGAAATAAGCGTAATCGTATTGCATTCTGACCAACCCCAGGATTGTCAAACGACTTGCATGTAGAAATAAAGTTGATCAGGTGCATATTCGGATCATCGCCTGCTAGTCCACCAAATAATCCCTTGAGTTGTAATAACTGAATCATGGTGCTTGTGATGTTGAACTTGGCTCCGGGTGCCAATGGCGGAGGAATAATGGCTTCAGTAGCTCTGGCTTCATCGAGATCATCATCATCATCGTCGAATGCTGGTTGCACGGGTCGGCGTTCATGCCTAAACCTAGCTTGACGATCTCTTCTATTAGCAGGTGTTCCTATCTCAGCATCACGGCTTGGGTTTAGTAACTCGTCATCACCTAGGTCCTCATCGTCAGGATTTGTCGCTCGCCCAGGGTTATCAATATTCTGTTGATGCACTTGAGCGGCTGCTAGAGCAGCTAGTCTCGCTTGTTCCTGTTGAGCAGCCATCCTTTCAATTTCGTGTTGTACCTCCATTCTGCCAATACGTTGTGGTTCAGGATTGATAGGTAATAACAGTTGACCAGAACTTCGAGTATGGGGCATGCACTGAATAAAAACCTGCAGAAAACAAAAACAAAAACTAAAAGTAAAAGTACGAGAATCTTTGACCAAAGGGTCTAGTAATTATCACAAACTTAGTTGACAACCGTATTCCCCGGCAACGGCGCCAATTTTTGATAATGCTCAATCTACAGCTATGGTAAGAGTGTAAAGCGGTCGTTGTCAAATATATAACCCAACTGGGTTGGTTATCGATCCCATAGGGAATAGCCGGTCAATAAGTAAGCAAAGATTATTAGACTTTTGGTGGAAGTCTCGTAAAAAGGGGGAATTGTAACGTGTAACCAAAATAATAGAGTAAAAACGGAAATTAGCAAAGTAAGAAGAAAGAATATTTGATACGATGTTAACGAATGAGAATTGATAGTTGGGGTTATGTCCACCTTATGAGTTATACGTCTCTATTGGCTATGAGTTATGCAAAATTCAGACATGCATGTGCTTATAGAGAATTGTATTCTATGGTAAATCCAAGCGTCTTTCGACCTAACAAAGACTATTTCACGTTAACTCTTTCGAGCTTAAAGTGTATCTAACGGTACAAATTCTCCAAGAGGTTAATCCAGTTAAGGCACTAACTTTTTAACAGGGGTTAGTGCCCTATTACCTTGACATTATCTCTTTTCCAGACATATAACTTTTCTTTCGAACAAGTTAATGCTATACTGGCGTATTCTATGCGTTTGCAACCACAAGAATTTGTATTAAGATGAAGAGAATAATGATATAAGTAGCATATGTGTCGCGAATTCACAAACTCATAGCAATAGATAGTATCTCATACGGCTTCCATAACCCCAACAGAGAAGTTTAGCTACTCATGAATGCGATGGAACTCACAATAGACATTATTATACCAAAATAAAGATATCACGTGTAGTCTGGTGTGGTATGGCTTTAGGCATGAACTCCCTTTCAAAGTAGCGTTTCTCTTGTTGTGGAATTTAAGAATTGAATAGATGAATAGAAGAATAAAAAGTAGAATTAATGGAAGAATTAGAAGTAGTAGTCAATGATGAGAATAATGATGTGTAATGAGAATGAGTTGATTATTAAAAAGCTGCAGAAAAATATGGTATTTATAATACTCATATCCTATTCCTACTAGGCTATTGCGTACTTATCCTAATCCTAACAAATTACTGCATCATTATCCTAATCCTAATAGGTTACTGCTGATCCCCAAAGTCTTGAAAAATGTTGTTTTTGCCCGGTATAGGTTTCCCATGCGCCACTTTTGGTCCTAGGCTTCCAAGCTCTCCTTCCCTTCTTTCGTGAAGCTTCCTTGGGCGTCAAGTTATCCATAAAATGCTGAAATCTTCATCATTTATACCTGAAAACTTGCTAATCATGTTTGTTAGCTCACTTACAGGAAAAAGGACTAAAAGTGCATGAATTATATATTTTGTCCTCAAAACTTAGCTAAAATATGGGTAAAATATAGTACTTTAGGCGTGTAAATTCGCCTATCATCATTGGGTTTATGGAATAGAGAAATGAACTTGGAGTCGCCTGAAATGCTATAATGCACTTTCTAAAGTGGTTTTGAGTAATGTGAGTGATTTAAAGCTTTTTAACAAAGGTGAAAAGTATGTTTGAGAAGATAGAAAATAAATCGGGTAACAATAGATGCAATGGACAAGTTTATGATGTCTGTGGACTAATTTGCAGCTAATCGCCAAAAAATAACGCCGGAAAAGTGGCCGGAATCGGAGCTTTTGGAGGAAAAAATAACCACCTTCTATTTTTAGCTTTGGAAAAAAAATTAATATTTTTAAAAAACCTAAATATTTTTGTATATATAATGGTGGATGATGGAGTGGGTTGAAGTGTATTATTAGAAACTTGTGAGTGAATTTATTAAGTTGGAAGTATTGGGTTAAAGTGAATTATTATAAAAGTTGGGCTGAAATTGTTAAGTTTGAAAAGTTGATGGTGAGGTAGAATTATGTGGGTATTTGATCAATGTTTTAAAACTTTTGGGTATTTGGCAAAATAGTTTGGAAAAAGAGTTGTTCTGGCATACTTGCTCGAGTTTCTTGGTAATTAAAATAAAGGTTCTTTTTTTTATTGATAGTTAAAACTTATTCTAATTAACTCAGCATATGAATATTCTTCTCTTTTTAAAATCTTTAACGTTCAAGGTAGTATTACTGTTCTTTGTCCAATTTGTGAGTTAGCTACGTGGGTGGGGTGGGCTACATTTAAAAGTGGGAGAAAGTAAAGATGATGTGACATGGTACAAAAAAACAGCTGTAAGTTGTAATAAATTATTACAACTTACAAACACTGTTTATAGTTTGTAATAACTTATTACATTTTACAAACAGTGTTTGTAAAACGTAATAAATTATTACGAACTACATGATTTGACATAAAATTGTTGGGACAACACACTGCTTTATTGTTTTTTATTTTTTGTGGAAAACGTAATAAATTATGTTTTACAAACCATATTTACTATTCATTTTCGTCAGTTGACCATTAAGAAAAAAGTGAAAAACATAATAATTTATTAAGTTTAGCCTATTTTGGTAACTTATTAAATAGGTTGCCTATTTTGATCATTTTTTAAATTTTATGGCTTATTTTGGTTCCGAGTTCAATATACACTCATCTTAAAATGTGGTACATATATATATATATATATATATATATATATATATATATATATATATATATATATATATATGTATATATATATATATGTATATATATATATATATATATATATATATATATATATATATATATATATATATCCTGATTAGTGAATTTATAAGAAGCAATCATGAATGTTAAAAATGTGATACACTCGTCTCATGCTCGCAATGAAGAGATTATCCATACCATATAAAATGATTATGTAGTATAATAAATAGCTACTATACTTGTTGATTAGTGGATCTTTATATAAAGAAAATATAGATGTGTAATTTATCAATATAGTATTTTAGGATATTATAATATCCTATTTATGACCACTGATTTACTCATTTGATAGCATTTTATAAGAATTAAAATTTTTAAATATTTTTCATAATTTGTGAGATTTTCATAGTTATGAGAAAAAATACTACTTAAAAAGTTCAAATTACATGCACAAACAAAACAAAAACTTAAACTTCATATAAAGTGATTTCTTATAGCATATGAAAGGGGCCTTTTGTACAATATTATCAGTTGATATCCATACTACAAGAAGACCAAAATGATGCATTTCATTGAAATTGGAGGATCGATTTCATATGACTGAATTTCAAGTAAAGATTGACACAACTTCAACCACATGAGCCTGAGGTAATGTCTGAAGTAATTTTGAAGTAGATGGGATAGTAGATTTTATCACTTGTGACTTATTCATATTTGATGTTTTCTGCAACTTGTGCAAGTGATCCTAAAAGTGGAATATTAAATTAACTTACATCAAACAGTGGAAATAGTCTCTTGCAAAAATGTAAGGAGAGACTGCACATGATAGATCTTTGTGGTCTGATTCATGTAGACACGTAATTTTATCCCTCCCAAAATCCAATCTACTCATTTTTACCTTATCCTACCATTTACCTTCAACCATGTAATAATCCTTCAACAAAATGACGAAAACAATAACCTCTAACTAATTTTATCTTATCCTAACATCCTACCCAATCAAAATAAACCACCTCACAACCCCACCTCACCCCTAGGCAGCCCACCCTACTCACGTGACCCCATTTACCCATTCATGTTTTATTTCTCTTACTGAAAACACATGATTATACATAATACATTAACAACAAAAAAGAACAGGGGACCCACGTGTACACCTAACAAAAAAGGACCCATTTAGTCATCATCCTCATAATAATAGCATGAAATTGAAAAGAGAGGGACCATTTTTTTAAGATAGAGAATATTCTTAGAGGTCATATTGAAAAACACAATTTCCACCAACTCTATAGTTTTTATTTATTCTTCACGAGCAAAATTACACAGAGAGATATACACAGGCAACAATAGGTATAGAGAATTTTTCATTCACAAGGAGAAGGAGACTGCAACAATACTCTTCCCATTTTTCATACTCACACCATACACCCACTTCATCATCAACACCATATCATGCACGTCACTAGATACACAAACAGAATGAGTAGAAAAGAGGAGCTGAAGCGGACTGAAGACGGAGAAAAACACTGAAATGGGTAGAGATTAGGGATTTGATTGAGAGGGAGATCAGAGACAGGGAGAGGGATCGGACACTGGCGATTCCTTACCTGAATCTCACCGGCAAAGAGGGTCTTAAAACGGCCAAAATTCCTCTATTTTCCTTTGATTCCGGATGAAATCCGGCTGGCAACTGGTTGTTCTGGTCATTTTTGTCACTGGCGACTCACTGGAGTTTTAATCGTGCTGGTGTTTGGTTTTTTTCTAGATTTTATTGAGTTTTTGGGATTATCCATTGCGGGGTTTGTTATTGATATCAGGTTCATCGGGAATTTCTGAGACCAAGTCTAGTCAATATTCAGTTTAGGTGTCATATTGCTATTTTTTTAGTTAGAAATCTGATCGGAGGTCGTTTTACCATACCGAGTTGGATTTGTTCGTCAGTCGAGGTGTTCGATTCGAGAGTTTTGGACTAGGCACTATTCTTTTAACTATCATCGAATGTCAGAGTCACTGAGGTCCATTTCTTAACTTTATATTTTATGATATTGCAGATGTCGATCCGATAGTTTCATTTTATTTGTTTGATGATGTTGTGCTTGTTGTTGATGCTTGTGGACTGGATAAACTTGGTTGATGTTCCGATGCTGCGTAACTGAATAGTTAGTCATTGGCATGAAATCGATGTTGATATTGGGGGTGGATAATTACTTTCATAATTGAAATTCATACGTAAAAAATGAGGGGCGGGATTAAGGAATCAATGAAAAGGGTAAATTCGGATTAATTTTGATTTATTATTGATATGAAACGTGATAGACTTATGATATGGATAGGCAATGTTGGTTGGGTAAGAAAAGTTTAAGACTCGTTGTTTTTTTGAATATTTGAGATTTTGTTGAATAGTTTAATTGTCTCACACTAAACTGTATTTATTTGGCCAGTGAATACCCCGAGGTATTTATGTTTATTCACCGGAGAATGCCCCGAAGTATTTTGTACCCGGAGGACATTCGTGACGAAGGCCTGAGGCGGTGGGTTGGAGTTTAGTTTAGGACTAGTTTAGAATAGAATAGGTTTTACCTTTCCGTATGTTTTTATTTTGGACTGTACATTAATTTGATTTTGAATTTTGGGTGATTTGTTTGTGTGCTTGAATGTTATGTGTTTATGTGGTTTATACATCCTTAATGTCAAAATTAGCCGATACACTCTACCAAGCGATCGTGGTCGAACCACAGGATCGAGAGGTGCCTAACACCTTCCCCTCGATCAACAGAATTTCTTAGCTAGAATCTCTGTTCGCAAACCAGTTTCAAAAGTTAAATGGTTTTGAAAAGGATTTTCCAATGGTGACTTGGCACACCGATTATGCCAAGTGGAGACTCTGATTTTGAATGTAAAAATAATCCTTTTTCGAAACAAACTTTCAATCTTTTATCACTTTAATAATAAAAACCCTTTCGAATCATAAATCAATATCTTTTTGGAGTTGAAAAAAAAAAGGGTGTGACAGCTGTGACGACTCTGCTGGGGAGCATTTCAGAATTCAAGCTTATTTTTTGGAGTTGTATCGGCTTAGTTTGGCACTATACGTGTATAAACATTTTGTTCGTGTTATTTTGTGTTATTGTTTTATCATTGTGGAGTGTTTACGTGCTCTTTGTTTACAGTATTTATCCTATGTGTTACCACTTTTATATCTGGCATCATGTGCATAACCCAAGTCATTCCTTCTGCAATAAGTCCGTAGTGCACGCTGTGTACACGACCTCTAGTTGAGTCACCCTTATCTTAGGAGGGGGAGCCGTTGGCTGGTATGGGGTGGGTGGAAAGCTAAAGCAGCCACTATCGACCATACGTTCCCTCGAACAACCTTGTTAGTAAACCCCCGCGTAGGTCAGCCTTTAGGTCATGCTTATCTGCATCATATTGAGACCTAGCGGGACCCACTTGGTCCTTTGTAGGAAACTCACCTCTAAGACATCACTACGTGTTAAATGTTGCATCTTTGAGGGTAACAAGGTCATTTGACAGACTAATTTGGGCAAAAGTATGAGTTAGAAGCAAAATGTGTAGCCAAGAAATTGTGAAAAAAAAGAAGAAAATAAAAGAGTGAAAAAAAAAGAGATTTGGTAGTTTTTGGGGTTCTTTATGACTTTTGTTTTTCACAATTTAAATATATATATATATTTACTTTTTACATTCATTTACCCAAAAATCAAAAACGTTAAAAAGATTTTCCTTTTATTAACTATTCACAATTCGAAAACTCCAAAAAATATTTTTTCCTTTCAATAGGAGCTTTGTACAATCTTATATAATGAAAATATCAAAAAGATTTTTTCTTTCATAGTTTTTGGTGTTAGTTTCTAATTAATAACCCAAAAAAGATTTTATTCGTCTATCTTTAGTCGTGTCTCTCAAGTCAGGGTCTAGTTTGTTATTCAATCATAAGTTGTCCAATCTGGACGAACTACGCACCCTTGATTCTCCTCTCTCGGGAGTGAGATACGTAGGCAGCCTATTATTGGTTCGGGGATCTTATTTGAAAAATTCAAAAAAAAAAAAAAAAAAAAAAAATTTCTTCACTCTTTATTAGAGTAGGTGTTTCATATACATCTTTAAAAGAAAACTACAAAAAAGATTTTTCCTTTAAGAGGTTCAAGTTTCATTTTCATATGAAATTCAAAATCGAAAATCCAAAAAAAAAATTATTTGGTAATCATAGGTTTCATTTTGTATAGGGAGTTTAAACTTGAAAATGCAAAAAGAAGAAAAAAATTCGTCAATTCTTTTGACAATTTGTTATTTCCTTTTCTTTTTAAAGTTTCAAGAAAAAAAAAGGAAAAAGAATTAATTGGCCATTTTGGCAAAACTTCACGAACTACGCACACCTGATTCTCCTCTCTCGGGAGTGAGATACGTAGGCGCCCTTCTTGGATTTGTTGACCTTTTCAAAAACAAAAAAAAAAGAGGTTTTGAAAAAAAAGTGTTAAATTCTAACGCATTTGCTATCTCTTGTTCAGTTAGTTTAAGGTGGTTGGTTTGTGGCATTTTGGTTGGTCCTCCATATTAAACCAAGTCACAGAGAAAGTTATGGCCAACAAGGATATTGAGTTTGTTGTCACTGATCGGATAGGGAGTTCGGGCAATGAGAATTTAGGAGCTAATGAAGAGATTCGAAAATTAAGGCAACAAATGATACAAATGCATCAAGCTTGGGCTAATGGATTTCCACCTCCTCCATTTTCCGCTGATAATCTGGAACATCTTTCTAGCTTGCCTCCAGTGTCACATACACAATTTTCTATCTTTGTTGACACACCACAACATGCATCAGAACCTGCTCCAGGGCAACACTATCCAAACACTTCCAATATACATTTCCCCACTCCTCAACACAAAGCTACCACATACTCGGCTCTACCTGTTGTTCATGCTTTTGCATTGCTACCCCTGTCTGAAGCTCCTGCTTTTAATGTCAATCCAATTGTTGTGATTCCTCACTCTACGAGCGACCCTTTAATGAATATTTCTAGTGATTAGCATCATACTTTCGAGCCCATATTTAAGTCGACTGGTCCATATGGCTACACTCATCTGCCTGAATTTTCTTTTAATGCTGAAAACCCTGTTATGAAAAAAAACAAGAGAAAATGACCAGAAAATTGAGAAGTTTGGAACTGGCTATGAAGAATCTTCAAGAACTTGGGGGTACAAAAGTGTCTCATATAAAGATCTGTGCATGTTTTCGGGTGTTCATCTCCCTCTTGATTTTAAAATGCCAAAGTTTGAGAAATATGATGGACACAGGGACCCAATTACACATTTGAGGCGCTATTGTAACCAATTAAGAGTCACTGTAGGAAAGGTAGAACTACTCATGGCTTATTTCGGGGAGAGTCTTTCAGGCCTAGCTTTGGAATGGTTTGTTGATCAAGACATCGACAAGTGGATTAGTTGGTATGACCTAGCTAATGAATTTGTGCAATAATTTCAATAAATTGTGGAGTTGATCCCTGACAAAATATTCCTAACCAGTATGAAGAAGAAGAATACTGAGAGTATGCGATCAGATGGCGTGAACAAGCTGCTAGGGTGAGGCCGCCAATGAAAGAAAGTAAGATAGTAGAGGTGCTTATTCAAGCGCAAGATGAAATATATTATCAATATTTGTTACCTGCGTTAGGCAAGCCGTTTATTGAGGTCCTCAAAATGGGGGAGATGATAGAAGAGAGAATTAAGACTAGTCGTATTATGAGTTTTGCAACATTAAAAGCGACTAATCAAGCAATTCAAAAAGGTTCAGGAAGTGTTGGGGAGAAAAAGAATGAGGAAGATGCATCTGTCATTGTAGTTGGACAGCAGGAAAGGTCAAGAAGACCACGTCATCGTTGATGTCAGTTTCAAGCCCAAGTTCATACCCAAGCTCTCCATAATCACTCCCAAAATCCATTATACCCTATTTTCCCACCTCCATATCTAGTATATTGCGCACAACCATATGTTCAACTCCCTCCTTACCCACAATGGCACGCACCAACTCCTCAAAGTCAACCTTTGATTCCACAAACATACCAAAGCCCTTCTAGGCCCGATGTTCGATCCAAGTTAAAAAATGAAATGAGGCAGGGATAGTTTCACACCAATTGGAGAGTCGTATGTCAGTTTATTTCAGAGATTGGCACAGCGAGGCATGATCACTCCTCTCCTTGGGTATACTCCTGATCTGCATTCAAGAAGTTTTAATACTAATGTACAATGTTCATATCATTCTAATGTTTAGGGTCACAGTATTGAAGATTGTCGTGCTTTGAAAAAAGAAATTGAAAAGATGATTCAAGACAAATTGATTATGGTGCAGAACATTGACAGTGAGGATAAATCTAGTCATGTTGATATTCAAACCAGTGGCTAAGATGTCAGGCTGAGCAATTGAGAAGTCACCCCTCTTCCTACTAGGAAGAGGTTAGGTAGTTTGTTTTGTTTTATTTTTTGTTATCTAAATTATTTCAGGGTTGTAGTTCGGGATCTATCTTGTTTTTTCCATTTGTCGTTATGTTCAAATCCTTCTATCTTTTATTTTAATTAAATGAAGTGTCCCTTTCTCCTTTGTGTTTTAAATATGTTTTTGTTTGTTTTCTTTCCACATTACATTTTATATTAACTCTAGTGATATGACATGCTTACGGAATTTTCAGTCAGATCTTAAAATCCAATTCAAGCATGAACATTGAATCAGAGGGTTAAAGTTAGAAAAAGAGAGCATCTGAGAAAATAGGTAGAGTGCTAAGACATTTGGGGACAATTTCAAGCCTTCTTGGAAAATTAAGGCAATTATTTTGAGAATCACAAGAATAACTTGGTCATCAATTGAAAGACATGGCTCAATAAGGTCAAATAGTGGCTGCGTGAACAGAAAGAAAATCAACTCCATGAAATCATGAGTCATTCGATGTGAGAAATGTACAACAATAGTGGAGTGATATGTTGAACAAAGTGCAAGAGTAGTGACGCACAGACTCAGTTAAAGTTAATGCTTAAAAAATATCACAAATGATCATCATCTCTCACTTTCATATTGCATGATATGTACTTACATTTTTATTGATTGATATGACGAAGACATTTCATTCTGCTATCCAAATATCGTGTCATCCTTTGTTTACCCTATTTGAGCTTTAGTCCTATTTTCTTTCATACCCTTCTTTTGGAATCAAGATAGAGTCAGCAAAGCTCAAAAGAAAAGTGTCGATCAAAACAATAGAGTCAGAAAAAATTCAAAAAAAAAAGAAGAAAAAGAAAATATGTCCAAAAAAAATGCCAAGACAAATAGAGTCAGAAAAATCCAAAGAGAAAAGAGTGTCAATAAAAGAAAAAGAATCAAAAGTCTAAATCATGCAAAACAAACTGCCAAAACTACGTATGACCTGACTCTCCTCTCTCGAGAGTGAGATACATAGGCTGCCCTACTCAGGGCTCGGTCCAACCAAATAAAAATTTAGAATTTCCCAGTCAAAAAAAAATTGGGGAATGAGTTAATCCTAATTATTTGAATCGATTTCAAAAGTTATAAGTCTCACCCCACTTCAAGTGTCGTTTGGGCCCCATGTCGTCCTTTCTTTCTAATCCTGTCCAAAAGCCAAGTTACAACCAAAGAAAGACCTTCAGATCAATCTTCGAGAATGCTAAGGCTAAGCATGTAATGGATATGATGACACATTTTGGGAACTACTTGTCTTCCTCAGCGTAAGGAATTAGGAGAGAAATAAAAATAAGAGAGTCTTATCGGTGAAAACCCTCACAGGAACCGTAAGATGATAGTAAGCTGAGAGAGATAAGATGAGAGAGTCTTATTGGTGAAAACCCTAACGGGAACCATAAGACGACTGCGAGTTGAGAGAAATGAAAATTAGAGAATCTCGTTGGTGAAAAAAACTCACGGATACCATAAAGCAATAGTGAGCCGAGAGAAAGAAAATGAGAGAGGCTTGTTGGCGAAAACCCTTCAAGGTGTCACTAGCCTAATGAGGTCTCTGAATGCAATTGCCCCAAGGAAGTAACTCAATTTCAGGGTCATTAGCTCAACAACAATTGATGAAAGTGTGGATAAAAAGATCAGGCAGCTTAATCCAAATGCACGGCATAATCATTAAAGTTGATTGTCATTGTAGATAAATTTTTCGTTTCTTTGTTTCAAATGGGGATATTCATTGTCTTTTCTTTCGTCTCTTTATCTTTATTTTTACTTTCTTGAGTCAGTTATCCAAATAAAAAAAAATCATTGTCATTTTTCTCTTGTCTTTGAGTCAAGTCCATATCAAAACAAGTGAGAAAAGATTTCAAAACTAGATACCAGCTTCTTCAATTGCACAATGCAATACAAAGTCAGCATATGAAAGAGACATGATTGTGAGCTGAAAAAGGCATGCAAAAAGTTTTGTCAACAGACAAGCTGGGGAACTCATGAAAATACCAAGGTTTAAAGGGTTTATCTGAGAAGCATGACAAAGCAGAGATACTATGTTTATTTTGAAGTTACTATTAATAATCTGAGTTTGGGTCAATGACACGACAAAGCAGGGGCAAATTCCAGCAATCTGAAAACAACACAAAGGGAATGAACACTGGAGAAAATACCTGGAAAGCCAAGTGCTGCAAGCCACCACTAAGTTTTTTATAGACAAATTTTCTTTGTTGAAATAGGGGCAAATTCACTTCACTTAATTCAACTACCATTGGAAATGCACATCCGTGAGGATTTCACTTTATGTTCAGGATCCTCTTGAAAAATGGAATTTCTATTCATGTTCAGGACCCTCCTAGAAAATGGGATTTCACTTTATGTTCAGGACCCTCCTGAAAAATGGGATTTTACTTTATGTTCAGGACCCTCCTGTAAAATGGAATTTCACTTTATGTTCAGGACCCTCCTGAAAAATGGGATTTTACTTTATGTTCAGGACCCTCCTGAAAAATGGGATTTTACTTTATGTTCAGCACCCTCCTAGAAAATGGGATTTCACTTTATGTTCAGGACCCTCCTTGAAAATGGGATTTTACTTTCTGTTCAGGACCCTCCTAAAAAATGGGATTTTAATTTCTGCTCAGGACCCTCCTGAAAAATGGGATTTTACTTTATGTTCAGGACCCTCCTGGAAAATGGGATGTTACTTTCACTTTATGTTTAGGACCCTCCTGAAAAATGGGATTTTACTTTATGTTCAGGACCCTCCTGAAAAATGGGATTATGTCTAGGACCCTCCTGGAAAATGGGATTTCGCTTTATGTTCAAGACCCTCCTGAAAAATGGGATTTTACTTTATGTTCAGGACCCTCCTGGAAAATGGGATATCACTTTATGTTCAGGACCCTCCTGAAAAATGAGATTTCACTTTATGTTCAGGACCCTCCAGAAAAATGGGATTTTACTTTCTGTTCAGGATCCTCTTGAAAAATGAAATTTCTCTTTATGTTCAGGACCTTCCTGAAAAATGGGATTTTACTTTATGCTCAGGACCCTCCTGAAAATGGCATTTTACTTTCTGCTCAGGACCCTCCTGAAAATGGAATTTTACTTTATACACAGGACCCTCCTGAAAAATGGGATTTTACTTTTTGTTCAGGACCCTCCTGAAAAATGAGACTTTACTTTCTGTTCATAACCCTCCTGGAAAATGGAATTTTACTTTCTGTTCAGGACCCTCCTAGAAAATGGGACATTACTTTCAAAAATGAAGCCTCTTTATAATAATCTTTGTTTGGGATAATTTTCTTTTTAGTTTTGATGTGATTTCAGGAGCCCGCCTGAAGAATAGGGTAAAAAAAATGGAAAGTTAAGCAATGAGGTGAAACAATTGAAAGCCAAACAACAAGTTGAGGAAATTGTAAGTCAGGAGCCCGCCTGAAGAACAGGGTGATGAAATGCCAAGTCAAGAGCCTGCCTGAAGCACAGGGCGAATAAATGGAAAGTTAACCAAAATTGAAAACCAAGCAACAAGTGATGAAATTGCAAGTCAGAAGCCCGCCTGAAAAATAGGGTGATCAAACTTAAGTCAAAAAGTCCAAAAAAAGCTGCGTAGATAGGATTTTGTAATTTCACTTATGTTTTTAACTTGTAATTTTCATTTTGATGTAATAACAGAGTCGTGGACCAGAACCTCGATAGGACCTTACTCGACTCTCCAACTCGGTTATCCTTCCTTCTTTTGTTTCTTTCTTTGAATGATGGTCAGGTCAAAATTCTGTCTCGTTGTCTACTTCTTTGTGTGGAAACATTTTTTGTTTACATGCAAAGAGGGGCATGATGTAGACACGTAATTTTGTTCCTTCCAAAATCCAATCTACTCATTTTTACCTTATCCTACCATGTACCCTCAACCATGAATAATCCCTCCACAAAATGACGAAAGGAATAACTTTTAACTAATTTTATCTTATCCTAACATCCTACCCAATCAAAATAAACCACCTCACCCCTAGGCAGCCCACCACACTCACGTGACCCCATTTACCCATTCATGTTTTATTTTTCTCACTAGAAACACATGATTATACACAATACATTGACAACAAAAAAAGAAGGGGGGGACCCATGGGTACACCTAACAAAAAAGGACCCATTTTGTCATCATCCTCATAATAATAGCATGAAATTGAAAAGAGGGGGACCATTTTTTTAAGATAGAAAATATTCTTAGGGGTCATATTGAAAAACACAATTTCCACCGACTCCATAGTTTTTCTTTCTTCTTCACTAGCAAAATTACACAGAGAGATAAACACAGGCGATAATAGGTATAGAGAATTTTTCATTCACTAGGAGAAGGAGACTGCAACAATACTCTTCCCATTTTTCATACTCACACCAGACACCCACTTCATCATCAACACCATCTCATGCACGTCACTGGATGCACAAACGGAATGAGTAGAAAAGAGGAGGGTGAAGCGGACTGAAGACGGAGAAAAACACTAAATGGGTAGAGATTAGGGAGTTGATTGAGAGGGAGATCATAGACAGGGAGAGGGATCGAAGACTGGCGAGTCCTCGCCTGAATCTCACCGGTAAAGAGGGTCAGAAAACGGCCAAACTTCTTTTATTTTCCTTCGATTCCGGATGAAATCCGGCTGGCAACTGGCTATTCTGGTCATTTTCATCACCGGCGACTCACCGGAGTTCGAATCGTGCTGGTGTTTGGTTTTTTCTAGATTTTATCAAGCTTTTGGGATCATCCATTGTGGGGTTTGTTATCGATATCAGGTTCATCAGGAATTTCCGAGACCAAGTCGAGTCAATATTCGGTATGGGTGTCATATTGCTATTTTTTTAGTTGGAAATCTGATCGGAGGTCGTTTTCCCATACTGAGTTGGATTTGTTTGTCAGTCGAGGTGTTCGGTTTGAGAGTTTTGGACCAGGCACTGTTCGTTTAACTATCATAGAATGTCAGAGTCACTGAGGTCCATTTCTTAACTTTATATTTTATGTTATTACGGATGTCGATCCAATGGTTTCATTTTATTTGTTTGATGATATTGTGCTTGTCTGTTGATGCTTGTGGACTGGATAAACTTGGTTGATGTTCCGATGTTGTGTAGCTGAATAGTTATTCATTGGCATGAAATCGATGTTGATATTGGAGGTGGATAATTACTTTCATAATTGAAATTCATACGTAAAAAATGAGGGGTGGGATTGAGCAATTAATGAAAAGGGTAAATTCGGATTAATTTTGATTTGTTGTTGATATGAAATGTGATAGACTTATGATATGGATAGGCAATGTAGGTTGGGTAAGAAAAGTTTAAGACTCGTTGTTTTGTTGAATATTTGAGATTTTGTTGAATAGTTTGATTTTCTCGCACTAAAGTGTATTCATTTGGCCGGGGAATGCCCCGAGGTATTTGTGTTTATTCGTCGGGAAATGCTCCAAAATATTTTGTACCAAGAGGACGTACATGACGAAGGCCCGAGGCGGTGGGTTGGAGTTTAGTTTAGGACTAGTTTAGAATAGAATAGGTTTTACCTTTCCGTATGTTTTTATTTTGGACTGTACATTATTTTGGTTTTGAATTTTGGGTGATTTGTTTGTGTGCTTGAATGTTATGTGTTTATGTGGTTTATACATCCTTAATATCAAAATTAGCCGATACGCTCTACCAAGCGACCGTGATCGAACCACGGGATCGAGGGGTGCCTAACACCTTCTCCTCGGTCAACAGAATTTCTTAGCCGAAATCTTTGTTCGCAAATCAGTTTCAAGAGTCAAATGGTTTTGAAAAGGATTTTCCAATGGTGACTTGGCACACCGAATTATGCCAAGTGGCAACTCTGATTTTGAATGTAAAACTAATCCTTTTTTGAAACAAACTTTCAATCTTTTGTCACTTTAATAATTAAAACCCTTTCGAATCATCAATCGATTTCTTTTTGGAGTTGAAAAAAAAGGGGTGTGACAGTTCCTTTTCCCAGATCCCGCACTTAGAGAGATTTAGTGCACCGAGCTACCCTTTTAACCTGCATATTTCTCCATTATTGAATCGTTTCACCAAAATGAATGACTGGCCAAAAAATTGCACAAATTATAAGTGAAAATATTCAAAGAATGATATAGTAAAATTGAACCTATTATTTATTGGTTCTTAATTTGTGTGTCAAGTCAATAATAGATAAATATTGTTGGACTAGGGGAGTAACTACTTATTTGCTCTTAGTTGCCATCTTTCTCTTTACTATTTGATATTTCTACACGTTGTAATAACCCATGTGAGTTATACTTGATTTTCGCTACGGATGGACCAGGTTGTCTAACGTGTTCCAATAGAAGCAGTAGAGACAGTAAATAATAAACACAATAATTTTAAGTGAAAAATACTCAACTCACAAAAGATGTAAAAAATCACGACTGTAGGACTTAACTCCAACTTCACTAAATATAATGAGTCTCTCAACAAAAGATTACAAATTCTATAAACTAAGAAATTATAAACTCTAATTTCTAATGTTCAACAATTTCCCTACACTGTTGAGACCCACTTCAATCTCCTCCACTTGAAATCAGATTACAAAAATCTAGCAACCCTACGAACTAACTCTAATTTCTAAAAACACACAAACCTCCTAAGGTTTATGTTCCCAAGTTTTTGAGTTATCCTAACTCGAAGATTAAACTCCTAAATCAGTTTATAATACACTGACACTAAGAAAGCATGAAAATTATAACTCAATAAACTTTCTAATACATATTAACTAGGATAGAAGACTGTTAGACACATGCATGGATGAAATAGGTTCTTCAATCTGATTCATTGTATTAGATTACACTTCAATAGTTAGGCAGAACTCTCTCAAATATTATTCTTGCTTATTTGCTTGTTTCTACCCTTTTCTCTCTTAGTATTAGTGCATGAATTTCTCTTTGAAAGTCCTTGAATGTTTATAGTTATTTTCACAACCAAGTAGATTTTTAACTCCACAAGGACTCCCATGCTTCTTGAACTCGTGTTGTAGTCAAACACTAACCATTCTTTTTCAGCACATGATGATCTCCTAATGTTTATCTAAAGTTACAAACTTTCTTTTCTTTATTTTTGCTCACATGACTTTATCCACAAAAAGTCCTCTTGCACGTTGAACTCTTTTGAAGCAATTTTTAATGACCAATTATACTTACTTGTTCCAGGGCTTCTTGTCAATCATCAAAACTTCACAAGTCCTAAACTATTGTTATTTGTTTTGATTATTATTTTGATTTGATTCACTTGATCCGAGTGTCTTTCGGAAATAGTCTTTCTACCTTCACAAGATAGTGATAAGGTCACGTGCACTCTACTCTTCTCACTTTATGAGATTTTATTGAATATGTTATTGTTGTATTATTTTTTCCGGTAAACATTAAAGTACCTCCATGTCTAAAGAAAAATAATGGAGATATGAATAATTCTGTGGGACAAGGTGGAATGGGGGAACGCAAAAGAAGAAAAAAAGAAGTAACATTGAAAGTTAAGACAAAAAGAAGTAACAAGATGATAGTAGATGTAGAACATGGATCACTTTGAAATCTTTTATGTACAATTACATGTCTGAACAATCTCAACAAAGAAAAAATATATTATTACATCAAACATTAATAAACCATAAACCCCTCATTATTTGTACCCTAAGATTTAAGCAACTACAAGCTACATAAACAAAGACTCAAATAGACAATACAATTCGCTACACTGAAACTCCACTATGAGCAAGATTCGGAAGGACCGAATCATACAACTTTATTATACGCACTCTTATTCTACATTATCTACATTTTCAAAGAGTTATTTCCATGACATAAACATGTTCCCTCCTGATAACATTACAACAACTTTACCTGTTATGTCATCTTTTTACAAGAAAATATTTTCCTTATTCATACACAATCCTCTTTCCATCAATCTAATCTTGATGAGCCCTCAAATCTTTTACATTATAAGCACATTCAACCCCAAAACTTTCAGAATACACAAAAATACTTCCCTTCAAATTTTCCACTAACCTTTCCAACCCACCATACATCATTAACACAAGCATCAACTTGATCATGCAAATTAAACCCATTCAAGAGTCTGACGTGGCATAGGTCGGAGCTCCGGGAGCGTAACAATATCTTTTAATGCACCAAAAAGATGGTCTTTCAATATGGACTTATACTAATCAATATATTTTCAGCATAATTCATAAACATGGCTATTAATTTGATTATCGTATCGACATCTATGCTCTCTAACTTTGAGTGTACAGAAGCAGACACTCACATCCTACATTTAAACTTTATGATATGTATGACGCATGCCTCTTGCATGTTACGCGATTTACCATGTTTGATGCATGCATATATGTCACGTGATTTACCACGTAAAATGTAGGTGTAGACACGTAATTTTGTCCCTTTAGAAGTCGATTTTATTCATATTTTTACCTTAGCATATCATGTACCATCCACGATGTCATTTTTACCCCACTCTTAATTTATCCTACCGTGTACCCTCACCCATGTCATCATACCCTGCAAAATACAAAAAAAATAATAATAATAATAATAAATAACTAACCCTATCTTATCCTAACCACCTATCCAATAAAAAAAAAAAAAAACCTCACCACTACCCCACTACCCCACGTTACCCCACCCCCCTCTCTTTTTTTGTCAAGAAAGAAAGGCCTCAAAACACAATATATATATACCTACCCACATACACCAAAAGGGGGATGAACAGTAGAAGCAAAGATAAAAAAAACCATCAGCATTTGTTGGCTCTCTCTCTTAAAAAAAATCTCAAGACCCTCTCTCTCTAAAGGCTATCCTCTCTCTTCCTCTCTAGAAACCTCCGGTGGCCGCCCTCCATCGCCGAGGTCGGAGCAGACCTAGACGCCGCCTTTGCTCGAGACCACCATCCTCTACCATCTAGTCAACGACGACAGTCAACTCGTCGTCGCCGAAATCGGGTCATCCGTAACCCCTTTTTCGTTCGCCGGCCGTCACTTCGTCTAACCGATGACAACAGTAATAACACCGTCGTCATCGTCAGCCGCCGCCGTTCTCAGTGTCATCATCCACCGCCGCAAGATCCGCGGCTGTCACTATCTCCGTCACCGCCTAGATCTCCACCGCGGTGCGTCAGCCAGATCCAACCAGATCTCCGTCATCAGTCCCCGCCACTTTATCCGAACTGGTCACCGTCCGTCGACTCAGTCACCAAATAGGCTGACGTCAGACATCGGCCGCCACCGTTTACCACCATCGTTCGTCGGCCAGGATCCGACCCGAGATTCGACCAGCTCGATCTATTTAGTTTTTCAGTTTCTTGTTGTCTCTCGTTGATTTTGGTTTTGTCTATTTCATGTTTCGATGTTGGTAGTGGGTTTCGTATAGTAAGGTGTTATTCACGGGTTTTGGAGTTGTCCGGTTATCATTTTAATACCGAGTATAGTTTGTTCATCGTGAGGTTCTCCGATAGAGTTTTGGTATTCGGGTTTCCTTATTATCGACAAAACGTTCTATCAAGGTCCATTTCTTAACTCGTCTCTTATATATATATATATGTGTGTGTGTGTGTTTGGTTGTTTTGATTGGTTGCGATTGCTCGTGGTGATTATGGTTTTGTTGGATTTTTGTTTTATGTTGATGTTATGATTGTGATGCTCGGTTGTTGATTTTTGTAGATTAAGACATAAACTTGAGCATGTTCTAATGGATGGATAGAAAAAAAGTCGAGGGGATGGAATTGAAAATTGACAAAAGGATAGATTCGGTTTAATTTGATTTATTGTTGGTATGAATCATGATAGAATTATGTCTTTAGTCGAGGACGCATAGGCAAACGTAGGCCGGGTAGGCAAATTTAGGAATAACAATTTGTTGGAGTGTTTTGAATATGTGCTTGAATGACACTTTCTATTTTATTGCACGAAAAGTTTAAATTGTACTCATTTGGCCGGGGAATGCCCCGAAGAATTTGTATAGATTTATCCGGGGAATGACCCGAAGTACCTTGTATCCGGAGGACGTCCGTGATGAAGGCCCGAGGCATCGGGTAAAACATTAGTTTAGGATTAGCGTAGGTTTATTTTCAGTTCTTTTCTATTTTGGGTTGTAATAATTGGACTGGATTTTTATGTTTTTGGACTATTTTTGTTTTGCTTGTGGTTTGATTATTTTGTGTTCTTTTGTGTGGTTTATATACTTCATAATGCCAAAAAATAATCGATACACTTCACCAAGCGACCATGGTCGAACCACGGGATTGAGGGGTGCCTAACACCTTCCCCTCGGTCAACAGAATTTCTTAGCCGGAATCTCTGTTCGCAAACCGGTTTAAGAGTCAAATGATTTCGAAAAGGATTTTCCAAAGGTGACTTGGCACACCGGATTATGCCAAGTGGCGACTCTGAATAAAAAATGCAAATAATCCTTTTTCGAAATAAATTTTCATTTTCTTGTCGCTTAAATAATAAAACCCTTTCGAACTTTAAAAATATTCCAATGTTTTGGAGTACGCGTTAAAAAAGGGGTGTGACATCTTCTAACGACTCTGCTGGGGATCTATGACAAGTTTTCAGAATTCGAGCTATTTTTGGAGTCGTATCGGCTTTGTTTGGCATTACGAGTGTATAAACATTGTTTGTGATTATTGTTTGTGTTATTTTCACTTTTTGTGCTTTTTCGTGCTCTTTGTTTATATTATTTATCCTATGTGTTACCGCTTTATATCTGTCATCGTGTGTCCCCCCGGCCTTCTTTCTGCAACAAGTCTCGGAGCGCACGTCGTGCGCACGAACTCTAGTTGAGTCACCTTTATTTTAGGGGGGAGCCGTTGGATGTATGGAGTAGGTGGAAAGCAAAGCAGCCACTATCGACCATATGCTCCCCCGAACGGCCTTGTTAGTAAACCACAACGTAGGTCAGCCTTTAGGTCACTCTTATGTGCATCATATTGAGACCTAGCGGGGCCTACACGGTCCTTTGTAGGAGACTCACCTTTAAAGCATCCCTATGTGCTAACTGTTGCATATTTGAGGGTAACGTGGTCATTTGACGGATTGATTTTAAATATATATATATAGAGAGAGAGAGAGAGAGAGAAAGTGAGTCGAAAAGAACGAAAAAAAAAAAGGAATGTCGTAGCTTATTTTAGAATTCGTTATGGCTTTTGTTTTTTTTACAATCCAAAAACTCAAAAAGATTTTCTTACGTTTTGTAAAGTACCGCAAATTCAAAAAAAAAATCAAAAAAATAATAATAATAATAAAGAAAAAAAATGAAAAAAAGAGGAAGTTTTGTTTGCTTTTCTAATTCATTGTCAAAAATTAAAAAATACCAAAAAGATTTTTTTTTGTATAATTGATGGTGTCAATCTTGGTTAAAACGTCTAGTTGAAAAAAAAAAGTTTTTTGTCGTTTGTTTTTGGTTTTGTCTCTTAAGTTAGGGTCAATTTATTAGTTAATCGTTAATTTTCCAATCTGGATGAACTATGCATACCTGATTCCCGTCCCTCGGGGCGGGATACGTAGGCAACCGTCGCTGGGTCCGGTAACCTTTAGTTTGGCTTTCGTTTTAGTCTTAGGCTAGGTTTTATTCCGTAACCTAGAGTTGTTAGCCAAGTAGGCTGATTTTATTCAGCGCTACTGTTCGGTGATTTGGAGTCACGAAGCGGTCTGTCCCGTCGACGTATGTCCGCATCAACTTCCCATTGGTTGGGAACCTTTTGCTCTTATCAAATTTTGAAATAATTTCTTGTCTGCCGCTATAGGATGGATCTATCCACAAAGTCTAGAGTCCTTATGGTTGTCAAGGTACCCAAAAGTTGATCAAGTGTTGGGGCACGTTCAATTACTCTGAAAAGCACGAAGTGAGGAAAGTGTTAGGCAATCTTGTAGCACTTATGGATCTCACGCCTCGTCCGGATCTAATATAAGCTGCGTTGACTTTTTGGGATCCTAATAATTTGGTGTTTAGGTTCGTAAGTTGTGAATTGACGCCTACCCTGGCAGAAGTGTCTCATTTATTTCTGTTGACTTACATGGGTCAATAGAAGATTTTAGCCCGCAATCATACTCGTAAGAAATTCCTTCGACTCTGTGGATTAAAAGATAACAAGCATCTGGGATGTCTCAAACAATCTTGGATTTCCTTGGACTATTTGTTTTCTAGATTTGGGTCTTTAGAGGGTTTCGACTGCTTTTGGGATGAATTCTGTACCACCAAAAAAATCTGGGAACAACGTCGTCTTGAGGTTTTCTGTCTGGCTTTGTTGGGTATCTTAGTGTTCCCGTTAGATGAGAGGTGTATCAATACTCGTCTACAATCAGTGGTGATAGCTTTATTCAAGAAAAAAGGTGAGGTCACCATTGTACCAATGATCTTAACAGAAATATATAAGGCTTTAACTGAAGTGAAAGGAGGGGTACGATTTTTTTAGCGTAGTAATTTGATATTGCAGTTGTGGATGATGGAGCACTTGCATACGCCTTCTTTGATTAGAGAAGATGTGATCGACCGTTGCCTGAATGATCGAGTGCAAGCCATGCAAGAGAGAATGCGTTTTGACAAATTTTCTTTTCCTATTGGAGTCAATTCTTGGATCGAATTTCTCGAATCGAGAACTCCGAACAACATTCCTTGGTGCTCTATGTGGTTTCGTCCTAAGAAAATCTTGATTGGATCTCAAATGCAACTCTTTCTAGTTTTGATAGGACTTAACTGCACTAGGCCTTACAGTCCAAGAAGGGTGATGCGTCAGTTGGATAGGATGCAAGACGTCCCCCCAGTAATGGACCTTCTAAAGGATGTAGAGTACTTTAAAGACCAAGCCATGGGGGAAAGCAAATATGAGCAATTCTGGAATAACGCGATAAAGTTAGGTGTCGATACTCTCGAGGAAAATCTAGGGTGCACTCAAAACTATGAAATCTGGCTACAATCTCTGCCCTGTGGCATTAGTAGACCCTTACCAGCCCAACTTAGAGGTCGAATACGGGAAGCCATCATGGTAGAGGATGATGAGCAGGAAGATCCGGGTGCCAAGGTGGAGTTTTTAAGAGTTCAGTTGTCACGTTTGATCACAACTGTGGATGGGTATCAGAGAAACATTTGCGGGTGTACTCTCCAAGAGGCGGGGATGCGGGCAAGAAATTTGTTTCCGGGTATCAAAACGTCATTGCAGGATATGTTGCAAAGTTTGAGTGGAAAAGTGAGGACTTCACAGATGGGTTCATTTCAGCCAGGGTCATCGCGCAGAGCACCAGTCTGAAAGAGCACTTCTTATCTTTATTCAGTCGGAGCCTTTTTATGTGTCTGTCATTGTAGGGTGGTGTTTGTTTTAAGTCAAGGTCAAGTTGTTTTTGGTATTAGAGTCTTTATTAGTAATTTAACCTGTGTCGTCTTAGTGGTCTATAATGTTGTTTCGTATTCGTTTTGTTTTAGTTTTACAGTGGTCCCAAACTTTTATACGTTTTGTTGCTTTTTTTCTTCACAAGGATATGACAAATTATTATTTTTCTTTTCTTCTTAAAGTTTCAAAAAAAAAGAGTTTAATTGGCCATTTTGACAAGGTCCGAACTACGCAAGATCTGATTCATGTACAACATGATACGTAGGCAACCTACTTTTAGGCTCGATCTAACCGTTTTGTTCTATTGTTTTTCATTATTTTTCCTCTTTTAAAGAAAAACAAAAGCCATAAAGTATAATAAAATAAAGGTAGATAACGAGATAAAAAAAAAGGGCAGAGATTGATACGAAAAGAAAGAAAAAAAAAAGAAAAGAGAGGGAAAGAAAATAATAAGCGTAGAAGATAAAAAATAAGTGTGGACAAAATCAGGATGATGTTAAAATGACCTCGCTACCCTCAAAAGTTGGTAGAAATGAGCATGAATTTAGGGCAATTTACCAATATGATTCCCATGCCTGTTGTGTGCCTAATTCTAACGGATGTCGTCTTTGATGAGCATGTTCTTTCAGATAACAGTGGTAGGTTTGCAGCGCCCTGGCTAGTCACCTATAATTCACCAGGTCCAAAGCAAAGTTCGTCATGGCTAACAGAGAAATGGAAAATTCGCTCATTGACCCGGATCAGGAGCATAGGGAAGAAAGTGTTGAACACAACGATAAGGTGGTAAGGCTCAGGCAACAACTGATAGATTTGCATCGGGCATGGGCCAGCGGAATGCCTCCTCCTCCGTTCCCTGAAGGTCTTGGAAATATCTCTAGTTGCCCACCGCTCTCTCAGGCGCAATTCTCTGTTCCTACTGAGTCGCCCGACCACGCGCCAGGATTCACTCCGCGACACTATTATCCTGGCAGTTCTAGTGTGCCCTTGGCAGCTCCTCAATTGAGACCCGCTGCTCAGCCAGCGCCACCAATCACACCGGTATTCGTGGCTCCGCCACCATAGGAAACTCCCATATATGCTGCGCGTCCCACAATGAGGCTTCCTAGGTCTTCCAGTGAACCAGTATTGAAGGTTTCAGATGGTCAGTATTATGCCCCGGAGCCTACTTTGTAAATGAATGAACTATATGGGTACACTCAACCGCCTGCATTTCCATTTGATACAGAGAAACCTGTCACAACAGAGGAACAGGATGTCATAGCTCGGAAACTGAAGAGTTTAGAGCAGGCTATGAAAAATCTGCAAGGGATCGGAGATTACAGGAGTGTTTCTTATAAAGATATGTGCATGTTCCCAGACATCAATCTTACCCCCGGTTTTAAGATGCCCAAGTTCGAGAAGTATACAGGACACGGTGATCCCGTTGCACACTTGAGATGATATTGTAACCAGTTGAGGGCTGCAGGTGGAAAGGAAGAATTGCTCATGGCCTTCTTTGGCGAGAGTCTTTCAGATCTGGCCTCAGAATGGTTTATAGATCGAGATATCGATAAATGGAACAGTTGGGATAATTTGGCTTCTGAATTTGTCCAGCATTTTCAGTATAACATCGACCTGATTCCGGATGAAAAGTCCTTGGTCAACATGAAGAAAAAGAGCACTGAAGGTTTCAGGGAATACGCGATAAGGTGGCGTGAACAAGCCGCCAGGGTAAAGCCCCCAATGAAAGAAAGTAAGTTGGTAGAATTTTTCATTCAGGCGCAGGATGAGACCTATTTTCAGCATTTGCTTCCGGCAATGGGAAAGTCTTTTATGGAAGTCCTCAAAATGGGGGAGATAATAGAGGATGGAATTAAGACCGGTCGAATAGTGAGTTTTGCCGCATTAAAATCCACCACACAAGCAATTCAAGGTGGATCTGGCGCATTCGGAGGTAGAAAGAAGAAAGAGGACGTGGCGACTGTCGTGGCTGGAACCTATTCCTATCCCAAAAGACCCCCTCGCCCCTATCCACAATCCCAAGCCCAAGTCTACACCCAAGCTCTATATATTCCTCCCCACCATTACTACCCTCCACAAAACCCTTTATATTCCATTCCACCACCACCATACCCAGTATACAGCGCGCAGCCATATACCCAAACCCCTTCTTACCTGCAATGGCGCGCGCAAGCTCCACAAAATTGCCCCTTCGCTCCACCAAATTATCAAAACCCCTCCAGACCCAGTTTTCAGCCTAGGCTCGATTATAAGAAGGAGAAGGAGGTCAAAAATCAATTCACACCTCTTGGGGAGCCATATGCCAGCTTGTTCGATAGGTTGAGAAAGTTGAAGGTTTTGAGTCCAATTCAAGGAAGGCTTTCAAATCCACCGCTGAGGAATCTCGATTATTCTTTAAGGTGTGCGTACTGTTCTGATATGCCAGGCCATGATATTGAGAAATGCTGGCACTTAAAGAGAGTTGTCCAAGATTTAATTGACACAAATCAGATGCTGGTCCAGGCCCCGGAGGGTCCTAATATTAACCAGAATCCGTTGCCAACCCATGCTGAAGCCAATATGCTAGAATTGATATATGACGGGAAAGAGTCTTCGAGGGATTATAAGCCTATTGTCAAGATACAGACCATTGAGGAGAAATCGATGAATGTAGCGGAGTCTTTGAAAGCAATGTCATTGAGCCGGGAAGGAATGAGAGAAGATAAATCCCAAGAAAGCACAAAGAAACCCCTGATCACAGTACAAGGTGCCAGAAGACATGTTGATTCAAGTCAGGATAAACCTAAGTTAACAGTGGTGGGAGCTCTGAGTCAGCCCATCTTGACGGTGAAAGGAGCACTGACAGCGCTTATTGTCCTCAAACCAGTGACCCAACCTCCGATAGTTGATACGAAAAGGATTCCCTGGAATTATGGGCGGACTGTGATGACCTATCATGAGAAAGAAGTTGTGGAAGATGTAAATGAGGCAGGAGGTTTGACTAGGTCAGGAAGGTGTTTCGTACCTGAAAGCTTAAGAAAGCCCAAGCCAACGGTGAGTGGACCGTCGTCTATCAAAAAGCCTATCACTGAAGAGGAAGCCGAAGAATTTTTGAAAAAGATGAAATTGCCAGAGTATTCAGTATTAAACCAGCTGAAGAAAACCCCTGCTCAAATTTCCCTTTTATCTTTGTTGTTGCACTCCAAGGAGCATCGTGATGTTTTGCTGAAGGTATTGAATGAAGCATATGTTCCAAGGGAGATTACAATCAACCAGGTTGAGAAAATGGTGGGAAAAATCTTTGAGGTCAATCGGATCAGCATTTCTGATGATGAATTGCCTGTTGAAGGTACGGGGCATAATCGGGGCCTTTACATTACAGTGAAGTGTGAAGATTTCTATGTCACTCATGTCATGATTGATGGAGGTTCAGGTGCAAATATTTTCCCTACTTCTACTTTGCAAAAGCTGAATATTGGTGTTGATAGGATCAAGCCCAACAATGTATGTGTTAGGGCTTTCGATGGTGCAAAGTCAAATTCCATTGGTGAAATAGAACTATTGCTGACCATAGGGCCTGTTGAGTTCGCCATAGAGTTTCAAGTGTTGAATGTAGAATCCTCTTACAATCTGTTGTTAGAAAGGCCGTGGATCCACAAGGCCAAGGCGGTTGCATCTACGCTGCACCAAATGATTAAGTTTGAGCATGACAGGCAAGAAGTAGTTATTCATGGTGAAGGAGATTTGTCAGCCTACGAAGATTCTCCCTTGTCCCTTATTGAAGCAAATAACGTAGAGGAAACATTCGTCTATCAAATTTTTAATACAGTGCCAGTGAGTCATATCCCTGAATGGCAGGCTTTACCGGGACCGCAATTGTCTTCTGCTTCTATCATGATGGTGAGTGAACTTTGGAAATATGGATTTGAGACAGGAAAGGGTTTGGGAGCGTCTCTGCATGGCATAGTTCATCCCATATGCCCGAGTGAGAACGTGGGCACGTTTGGTCTGTGATTTGAGCCTACAGCTAAAGATCTGAAGAAAGCCAAGGGAAGGGAAAAAGAAATATGGTCCCTCCCTCGCCCAATACCACTACTCAGTGAGTCATTTGTTAAGAGCGATGTCGTGGAGCGTGTGGAATCTGAAGTTGAATTGGTTGATGACTTCCAGAACCCTTTTATTGAAGTTGATATGGTTGAAGCAGGAGAAGGCACCAGTATGGCAGATATGCAATTCATAGGTCCAGCTGTCCGGCTCAATAATTGGGAAGTCACTCCTCTCCCCGTCAGGAGGGAGTTTTGGTAGTTTATTTTGTTTTTCTCTCTGTTTATCCGAGTTATTTCAGGGTTGTAATTTGGATTCTAGTTTGTTTATGTTATGTTGGTGTCTATGTTCAAACCCTTCTATCTTTTATTTAATGAAATGCAATGTCCCTTTTATTTTGTGTCTAATATATTTTGTTTTCTTTCTTACACAGTTCCCTTTATGCTGATTCTAATGACATGACATGCATGAGGAATTTTCAGCCTGATCTTAAAATCCAAAATAATTCAAATGTAATGGAGCAGGATGGGGATTATGATGAAAAAGAAGCACTAGAAGAAATAAGCAAAGAGTTGGAACAATTTGAAGACAAACCGAATCCTAATTTGAATGAGACTGAGCCAATAAATCTAGGGGATCAAGAAGATGTTAGGGAAACTAAAATCAGTGTACATGTTTTGCCCCAGCTAAAAGATGAAATGAATCAAGCGTTAATGGATTATAAGGATGTTTTTGCATGGTCTTATGATGATATGCCTGATTTAAGCACTGAATTAGTGTCTCACAAATTTCCAACGGATCCCGCATTCCCTCCTGTCAAACAGAAGTTGAGGAAGTTTAAAACAGATGTAAGTATTAAAATCAAGGAGGAAATCATGAAACAACTTGAAGCCAAAGTAATTCGAGTGGCTCGTTATCCTATGTGGTTATCCAATGTTGTTCCCGTACCAAAGAAAGATGGCAAAATTCGAGTGTGTGTTGATTACCGCGATTTGAACAGGGCAAGTCCAAAAGATGATTTTCCACTGCCCAACATTCATATTTTGCTAGACAACTGCGCTAAACACGAGGTTTTCTCTTTTGTGGATTGTTATGTCGGATATCACCAGATCATTATGGATGATGAAGACGCGGAGAAGACGTCCTTTATCACACCATGGGGAACTTATTGTTATCGAGTGAAGCCGTTCGGTTTAAAGAATACTGGAGCAACATATATGAGAGCAATGACCACTATGTTTCATGACATGATGCATAAGGAGATTGAGGTTTATGTGGATGATGTGATTATTAAGTCAAAAAGTTAGGCCGACCATGTAAAAGATTTGAGAAAGTTCTTTGAAAGGCTTCGCAGGTGTAATCTCAAACTCAACCTGGTAAAATATGTATTTGGAGTTCCGTCTGGAAAGCCGTTGGGATTTGTAGTCAGCCGCCGGGGAATTGAATTAGATCCCTCGAAAATCAAAGCCATTCAGGATTTGCCCCCGCCCAAGAATAGAATGGAGGTACTGAGTTTGCTCGGTAGACTGAACTACATTAGCAGGTTTATTGCTCAACTCACGACCACTTGTGAGCCCATATTCAAGTTGTTAAAAAAGAGTGCTGCTGTAAAATGGACTGAAGAATATCAGGAAGCGTTCGATCGAATCAAGAGATATCTGTCAAATCCACCCGTTCTGGTACCCCCAGAGCCTGGTAGGCCTTTGATCTTATATTTATTAGTCATGTACAATTCTTTCGGTTGTGTCCTGGGTCAACATGATGTCACAGGCAAGAAGGAGCAGGCTATTTATTATCTTAGCAAGAAGTTCACCGCATATGAGGCCAGGTACACTCTTCTTGAAAGGACGTGTTGTGCCCTAACTTGGGTGGCACAGAAGTTAAAGCATTATCTCTCATCCTATACTACTTATCTTATCTCCCGCATGGATCCTTTGAAATATATCTTTCAGAAGCCTATGCCAATAGGTCGTTTGGCAAAGTGGCAGATATTACTTACCGAGTTTGACATTGTATATGTGACTCGAATTGCCATGAAATCCCAAGCTTTGGTAGATCATCTTGCTGAAAATCCCATCGATAAAGAGTATGAGTCATTAAAGACATATTTTCCTGACGAAGAAGTGTCGTGTGTTGATGAAGTCATTATAGATGCTGATCCAGGTTGGAGGTTATTTTTTGATGGAGCTGTCAATATGAAAGGAGTCGGAATAGGTTCGGTTCTTATTTCTGAGTCGGGACAACATTTTCCGGTAACAGCACAACTTCGATTCTACTGTACTAACAATATGGTAGAGTATGAAGCCTGCATTCTTGGTTTGAGGTTAGCTGTTGATATGGGAGTCCATGAATTATTGGTATTTGGAGATTCGGATTTGCTCGTCCATCAAATTCAAGGCGATTGGGAGACGTGAGATTTGAAGTTCATCCCGTATCGACAATGCTAGCAGGAGCTATGTCAATGGTTTTTGTTAGTGAAATTTAGGCATATTCCAAGGATTCGTAATGAAATTGCTGATGCTTTAGCTACTTTGTCTTCAATGCTCCAACATCCTGACAAAGCCTACATCGATCCAATGCATATACAGAGTCGTGATCAGCATGCTTATTGTAATGTGGTTGGAGAAGAGCTCGATGGAGAACCTTGGTTCTTGGATATCAAGAGGTACATTCAGTCAGGAGAATACCCAACATATGCCACCAACGATCAAAAGAGGGCTATTAGGCGTTTGGCTAGTGGATTTTTCCTAAGTGGGGGAATCTTGTATAAGAGAACCCCAGATCTCGGACTTTTAAGGTGTGTAGATGCAAAAGAAGCCTCGGCAATCATGGTTGAAATACACTCTGGAGTATGTGGGTCGCATATGAATGGTCATGTCTTGTCAAAGAAGATTCTTCGAGCAGGTTATTACTGGCTTACCATGGAAAGGGATTCTATCCAATTTGTTCGGAAGTGTCATCAATGTCAGGTACACGGTGATCTGATACGTTCTCCTCCTGTTGAGTTGCATGCAATGGCCACTCCATGGCCGTTCGTAGCTTGGGGAATGGATGTGATTGGAACGATGATGATAGGCGGATTTACACGCCTATATCAATATATTTTGCCCATATTTTAGCCTAGTTTTGAGAACAAATTATATATTTCATGCACTTTTAGTCCTTTTTCCTGTAAATGAGCTAACGAACATGATTAGTAAAGTTTCAGGTATAAATGATGCAAAATTCAGCCTTTTATGGCTTACTTGACGCAAAAGAAAGCTCACGAAGAAAGGAAAAGGAGTGTACACGCCTAAGGACCAAAACTGCTGCATGGAAAATCTGTCCCGGGCTAAAACAGCATTTCTGAAGACTTTGGGGACTTACAGACACATAGCTGGATTTTGACAAAGATACATTAACCTAGTACAATTAGGTTATGTATTTCATTAGTTTATGTGGATTATGATAATGCTACCTTAACCTAGTACATTTGGGTTAAGTGTTCCATAGGCCTAGTAGGATTTGGTTATTTATTTCATTAGCATAGTAGGAGTAGGATAGGAGTATTATAAATACCCTATCATGCTAGAGATTTTTATACATTCCTCCCTTAGTGGAGAGAATACATTCCTCCCTTAGTGGAGAGAATTCATTCCTCTCTTAACAATTCATCTTTCTATTCTTCACTTAATTCAACAATTAATTTTCTTCCATCTCTCTCATCTTCCACTACAAACACTTCTAATCTACTCTTCTAGTCTTAAAATCCACAACAAGAGAATCGTTACTTTTGCTAAGGAATTCACGCCTCACGCCTACCACTTGTGCTACATGAAAATCATCAATCTTGTGGTATAATAACAACAATGCAAATTGTGATTTCCTTCGCATTCATGGGTAACTAAACTTCTCTGTTGGGGTTATGGAAGCCGTATGAGTTACTATCTATTGCTGTGAGTTTGTGAGTTCGCGACACGTATACTGCTTATATCATTATTCTCTTCATCTTAATCTACATTCTTTGTGGTTGCAAACGCAAGAATACGCCAGTATAACATTTAACTTGTTCGAGAGAAAGGTTATTTGTCTGGAAAAGAGATAATGTCAAGGTAGTAGGACACCCTTTCCTATTAAAAAGCTAGTGCCGTAACTGGACTAACCTCTTGGAGAATTCGTACCGTTAGACACGCTTTAAGCTCGAGAGAGTTAAAGTGAAATAGTCCTTGTTTAGGTCGAGAGACACTTGGGTTTACCATCGACTACAATTCTCTATAAGCAATTTCATGTCAGAATTCTACACACTCATAGCCAATAGAGACGTATACCTAAGAAGGTGGACATAACCCCAACGCTTCAATTCTCATTGTTTACAACTCACGTAACAATCTCTCTCTCTTTACTTTATTATTTTCAGCTTTTGTTTACATTACTTGCACGACAAGACTGCCCCCTTCTTACGAGACTTGCACCAAAAGTTTAGTAATTTTGCTTACTTGTTGGCCAAGCTATTCCCTGTGGGATCGATACCCAACCCAGGTTGGGTTCTATATTTGCTAACGACCTCTTTACACTCCTACGAGAGCTGTAGATTGAGCGTTATCAAAATATTGGCGCCGTTGCCGGGGGATACGAGTGTCAATCAAGTTCGTGATAATTACTAGACCCTTTGGTCAAAGATTCTCGTACTTTTACGTTTAGTTTTTATTTTTGTTTATTGCAGGTTTCTACTTTAGTGCATGCCCCATACTAGAAGTTCTGGTCAACCGTTATTACCAATCAATCCTGAACCACAACGAATTAGAAGAATGGAAGCACAAGCTGAAATCGACAGGATGGCTGCTCAACACGAGCAAGCAAGATTAGATGCTCTTGCCGCTGCTCAAGTCCAACAACAAAACATTGATAATCCTGGGCGAGCAACAAATCCTGACGATGAAGATTTAGGTGATGACGAGTTGATAAACCCAAGGCATGTTGCTGAAACTACAACACCTGCCAACAGAAAAGGTCGACAAGCTCCGTATAGGTATGATCGCCAACCTTTGCAGCCAGGTTTTGACGATGATGATGATGATCTTGATGGTTCCGGAGCCACTGGAGCTATAATTCCACCACCATTAGCGCCCGGAGCCAAGTTCAACATCACAAGCACCATGATTCAGTTATTGCAACTCAAGGGATTATTTGGTGGACTACCAGGCGACGATCCGAATATGCATCTCATCAACTTTATTTCTACATGCAAGTCTTTTGACAATCCTGGTGTTGGTCAGAATGCTATTCGATTACGTCTATTTCCATTGTCTCTGTCTGGGGAGGCAACACTATGGTTGAATGGGCTGACTCCTGATTCAATTACAAATTGGAGGCAATTGAGAGACGCTTTCCTAGAAAGATTCTTTCCGCCATCCAAAAGAGCACAATTGAGAGATGAAATCAGCAACTTCCGCCAGCTTCCCACTGAAGCTCTTCATGAAACATGGGAGAGGTTCAAGACAAAGCTAGCGAGATGCCCAAACCATCACATGACTAATGTTCACCTAATGGAGATCTTGTATAGAGCCTTGAATTCAATAACTAAACCAGTGGTGGATAATGCAGCTGAAGGTTCTTTCATGGACCTCACCTTTGGTCAAGCAAGCAATATGCTAGATCGCATGACGAAACAAAGTAGAGCTTGGCATACCAGGGATTCTGAGGTAGCAAGCCCCACTTTATCTATTGGCATGACTGCAGACCAAAGAAGAAGGGAAGAAGAACGTGATCAAGACATGGCGCACATGAAAACACAAATGGATCTTCTGACAAAGCATTTATTATCAGGGAAGATCGAAAAAGTTAAGGCCGTGGTAGCACAAGGAAGAGACGAATCCGACTCTGAAGAAGAAGCTAACTACTTGAACAATCAGGGCAGTTTCCGCGGGAATGCCCAAGGAAACCAAGGTCTGAACTATTATGATAAATCTGAAAGCAAAGACCAAGGTAGTTGGAAGAAAAACAATGAAAAGAGTGGTTTGTACGTTCCCCCTAGTAGACGTGATACCACCACATCTAATTCTGGAAGTATGGAAGACATGATGGCTATGTTATTGAAAGGAGTGGAAGCAACGAGCGCGGGAGTTACGGAGGTGATTAATGATTTGTCCTCCATGAAGCAATTAGTTGATTCTCATTCCACTTCTATCAAGCAAATAGAGCAGCAATTGAGCCAACTTTCAGCAGCATTCAATCAAAGAAAGGTTGGCACCTTACCGAGCGATACTGTGCAAAATCCAAGGAATGATGGGTCATGCATGGCCATCACTAACAGAAGTGGTAAGGTGCTGGAAACTTCAGCAAAAGACAAGCAAGTGGTTGACGAAGTTGCGGACAAGGATAACAACGCGAAACGTGAGGAGTCCGCGGATGACGTTACTAACGTCACTCCCAACGACGTGCAAACTGAAAAAGTGGAAAAACGGAAGCAAGAGGAGAAGAAAGCCACGGAGAGAACACTTCCATACCCACCACCACCTTTTCCCCAAAGATTGAAGAAGGTGGTGGAAGACACTAAGTTCAGCAAATTTTTGACTATGTTGAAGCAGCTGACCATCAATGTTCCATTAGTGGAGGCACTTGAACAAATGCCTGGGTATGCGAAGTTTATGAAAGATCTTTTGACAAAGAAGAGGGCAGCAAGTTATGAGCTGAAGAATGATGTACATCATTGTAGTGCTATTGCTACCCGATCGATAGTTCAGAAGAAGGCCGACCCCGGAGCTTTCACTATTCCTTGCACCGTCGGATCTTTGAACTTTGCCAAAGCACTATGTGACTTAGGAGCCAGCATCAACTTGATGCCATTATCGATCTACAAGAAGTTGGGGTTAGGAGATCCTACACCAACTAATATGAGGCTTGTCATGGCGGATAGGTCGGTAAAACGACCTGTTGGTATTCTATATGACGTATTGGTAAAGGTTTCTTCATTCATCTTTCTGGAAGACTTTGTTATTTTGGATTGTGAAGCAGACTCAGAAGTTCCCATAATCTTGGGGCGCCCTTTCCTTGCTACAGGAAGTGTGCTCATTGATTTAAGGGCTAATGAACTTTCATTCCGAATAAATGACGAAGTGGTTCGTTTTGATGTTTGCAAATCAATGAAGCAACCCAAAGATCTAAGTGTATTTTCTGTGGCTGATGTTGTCTTTGATGATGAGAAAGAACGACTTCAAGAAGAGCAAATTCTTGATGATCCTTTGGAGGTTTTGCTCATAAAAGGAGAGAATGAGGATGCTGAAATTTCTAAAGAAGCTATTTGTGCTCTATCAGGATTAGGGACACATCGCTATACTCCCAAGAAGCTGGATCTTGATCTCAAGAATCAACCCACACCACCAGCTAAGCCATCTATTGAAGAACCACCCACACTCGAATTGAAGGAGCTGCCAAGCCATTTGAAGTACGCATTCTTAGGAAGAGGAAACACTCTTCCAATCATAGTGGCAGCCGATTTGGGTGAGCAACAAGTTGCAGCTCTTATTGCAATCTTACGCAAGCATATTAGACCCATTGGATGGGCCATTGCGGATATTATTGGTATTCCACCTGGGATTTGCACACATAAAATTCAGCTTCAAGAAGAGTGCACACCCACCATTGAACATCAAAGACGTTTAAACCCACCTATGCAAGAAGTGGTGAAGAAGGAGATTATCAAGCGGTTAGACGCAGAAGTTGTATATCCTATCTCTGATAGCACATGGGTAAGTCCTGTACAATGTGTTCCCAAGAAAAGAGGTATGACGGTGGTCGCAAATGCGAAGAATGGGCTTATTCCACTCAGGACCGTTATTGGATGGAGAGTATGCATGGACTACCGCAAGCTGAATTCTTGGACACTCAAGGATCACTTCCCCATGCCATTTATGGATCAAATGTTAGACCGATTAGCGGGGAAAGGATGGTTTTGCTTCTTGGATGGTTATTCAGGTTATAATCAGATTTGTATTGCTCTCGAAGACCAAGAGAAGACAACGTTTACATGCCCATATGGTACGTTTTCCTTCAAACGTATGCCATTCAGGTTATGTAACGCACCATCCACCTTTCAACGTTGTATGATGTCTATTTTCTCTGATATGGTTGAAGACACTTTGGAGGTATTTATGTACGACTTTTCAGTTGTTGGTGAGTTTTTTGAAGCGTGTTTGACAAACTTGAGCATGGCATTACAAAGATGTGTAGAGTTCAACCTTGTGCTGAATTGGGAGAAGTGCCACTTCATGGTAAAAGAAGGAATCGTTCTTGGGTACAAGATCTCTGAAAGAGGAATAGAGGTTGATCGAGCAAAAATAGAGGTAATTGAGAAGCTACCGCCTCCAATTTCGGTGAAGGGAGTTCGTAGTTTTCTTGGCCATGCTGGGTTCTATCGTAGATTCATCAAAGACTTTTTCAAAATTTCTAGTCCATTGTGCAAACTATTGGACAAAGATGCGAAGTTTGACTTTAATGACGATTTCTTAAAGGCATTCGAATGCCTTAAAGGAAAACTCATTGAAGCCCCTATCATGGTAGCACCAGATTGGACGCTCCCGTTCGAATTCATGTGTGATGCTAGTGATGTAGCCGTTGGTGTTGTTCTTGGACAGAGAAAGGAGAAACTATTTCATCCTATCTACTATGCGAGTAAGGTCCTAAATAAAGCCCAAAGGAACTACACTGTTACTGAACAAGAGCTCCTAGCGGTTGTGTATGCGTTTGAGAAGTTTCGTGCCTACCTATTGGGTACTAAGGTGATCGTCCACACAGACCATGCAGCTCTTAGGTATCTAATAACAAAGAAGGATGCAAAACCAAGGTTGATTCGATGGGTATTGCTGCTGCAAGAGTTCGATTTTGAGGTCAAAGATAGAAGAGGTTGCGAGAACCAAGTGGCTGATCACCTATCTCGACTTGAGAATGAGCAGGTGGCGCAACCAGAAATTCAGATTGATGATGCATTCCCTGATGAGGAGATATTAGCGACAATAATGGACAAATTACCATGGTATGCCGACTTTGCAAATTTCATGGTGAGTAATGTGCTACCTGCCAATTTATCTTACCACCAAAGGAGGAAGTTTATGCATGACGTACAGCACTATTATTGGGATGAGCCTTATTTGTTTCGAAGATGCGCGGATGGGATCATTCGAGGATGTATATCCCATGAAGAAGTGCCTACTATATTGGAAGCATGCCACACTTCGCAAGTTGAAGGACATCATGCAGGCAATCGAACGGCAAGAAAAGTATTGCAAAGTGGTTATTATTGGCCTTCGATATTCAGAGATGCATACGACTATGTGAGAAGGTGTGACCAATGCCAACGTCAAGGTGTTATTTCAAAACACCATGAAATGCCCATGTCCAAAATTCTAGAGGTAGAACTCTTTGATGTGCGGGGTATTGATTTCATGGGTCCATTCGTGAATTCGTATGGAATGAAGTACATCTTGGTTGTTGTGGATTATGTTTCAAAATGGGTTGAAGCTGTAGCATTGGCCAACAACGAAGGAAAGCGTGTTGTAGCGTTCTTAAAGAAGAACATCTTCTCTCGCTTTGGAGTACCTCGTACTATCATAAGTGATGGAGGATCTCACTTTTGCAACAAGCTATTCAAATCTGTATTGGCTAAGTATAGTGTCAAGCAACATAAGGTGGCTACGCCTTATCATCCCCAAACTAGTGCACAAGTAGAGGTTTCCAATCGTGAGATCAAGCAAATCCTTGCAAAGACGGTTATGTTAATAGGAAGGATTGGTCTAGGAAGCTAGATGATGCACTATGGGCGTATAGGACTGCATTCAAGACACCTATTGGTATGTCACCTTATCAGCTAGTTTATGGGAAGGCTTGTCATCTACCCATTGAGCTCGAGCACAACGCATTGTGGGCATTGAAGCAATTGAACTTGAATTGGGATGATGTGAAGAATCTGAGGTTGGAGCAGCTGAACGAACTAGATGAATTTCGTCTCCATGCATATGAACGATCGGATTTATATAAGGAGCGGATGAAGAAGTATCATGATCAACGGATTGTTCGACGAAACTTCCAAAAAGGTGACATGGTACTACTCTTTAACTCCAGATTTAAGCTCTTCCCAGGTAAGTTAAAATCGAAGTGGTCTGGTACATTTAAAGTCATCCAAGTCTACTCGTCTGGAGTAGTCGAATTGGAAGGCAATAAGGGTGTTGTTTTCAAAGTGAATGGCCAACGTGCTAAGCCTTATATCGGTCCTCTTGACTCGATGAATGACATGGCCATCACTTATCTCGATGAAGTCTAAGTACTCGAGATTATTACGTCGAGCCACGACAATAAATAAGGCGCTAGATGGAAGGCAACCCATCGTTTTATCGTTTTATCGTTTTATCGTTTTGTCGTTTTGGTACTTGTTTTGTTTTTGATAAATGAAAATCCAAAAATAAGAGTCTTGCCACGACCAAAACTAAGGCACTTGGTGGGAGGCAACCCATCGTACTAATCGTTTTCATTTGTTTTGAGCAAAAATAGGTGCAAGAATTATTCAACGAGGAGATTGATTTCAATTGACGATTTGGACGCATTGTATGGTAAAGTTGGTAAGTTAGGAATAGTGATGCATAAGGCTATGGATTGAGCATCTCTCATGCCCAAATAGACATCGAGGAAGGCTAGGCCTTGGAAAAACTAGGCCACGAACGATGCACAACCTATCCTATAGCCTAAGGTCTCGGAATCTAGTGTTCTATACACTATGCGCCGCCTATTCCTAAGTGTGATTTTGACTATGCGCCGCCTATGATATGGCATTTGGTCTCAATATCTCATATGCCATAGACTATGCGGCGCATATGTCTACAAATGCCATAGACTATGCGGCGCATATGTCCCATTATGCCATAGACAATGCGCCGCATATGTCATGTCTATGCCAAGCATTATGCGCCGCATATGTGGGATTTTTGTCTCCAAAACCGATTGTAAATGGGTCATAACCCGACCCATTCTCTTCCTATATAAAGGGGACTTAGTTTTACAACACAACCACACTAAAAATTGACCTAAGGGCGCCGCATATACATCCAAATCCTCTCAAAATTTTCTTCTTTTGCTCTTCCAATTCACAACACCATCCCCACAAGCTTCAAGCAAGTAAGTGCTATCTTATTCTTCATTTATTTCTCGTAAGTACTACGTTGCTATGTCTAGTATGAATTGCTAAATCGTATAAGATTGTTGGTGATGTTTATGTGTTTGGATAGTAGATACAAAATCATGTGAGTGAACATATACGAGGAAAATCTTGACTTGTTTCCGACTTGAATTTGGTTTCAATAGCATTGTTATGATATTTACGGAATTACTATGGCTATGAACATTGCTTAAGATTGTTGTTTGGATACTTACATGTTAGACTATCCCGGCCATCGGGATAAGACTTATAGTGCCTACCGGCATAAGAGGTTGTGATCGTTGTAAGAATAACTATTCCATGTGGTAACCCCTATGTAGTAGTGTTGTTATATCTACCATGAAAGTAGTCCACTGGCTGCAAGTAAGTGATGCATTGCTGATTTTCTTGTCGGACTACAATCCTAAAACGTATGTCGACGAAATCTGAGTACTCGACCACTTTCACTTCACTGATTTGCGTTAACAAAACTAAGTGTGGGGTGGTACCCCTAATGCTTGTTTATAGATTGTATCGATTGAGATTGTGCTGCCACTAACACTATTTCTAGTCTCAGGTACAATGGCACCTAAAACGAGGCAAGGCAAGGAGAAGGCTACCACTTCCCAAAAGGGCAAAAAGAGAGGTCGCAAGGACCAAGGAGAATCATCCTCAGCACAACTACCCCGCAGAATGTTTGGAATAAAATGGGTTCTTGAGGAGGAAGCCAAAGAATGGTACAGTAACAACAAAGAACGAAAATATGTTCACGTCGACTTGATCAACAAGGACACCTTAGCAAAGAAGGAGCCGCGTATGTTGGCAAAAATAATGGCATTGAAGCTGGATTTCATCTTCCGCGACATGGGAGAATGCAACCTTGATTTAACAAGAGAGTTTTATGTCAACTGGTCGCCGAACACAACAGGCAATGAAGACAAAATTCGGGGCCAAGTGTTACAGCTCACCGCGGATTGGATCAACTCTTTTCATGGCTTACCTTCGGTCGACACAGCACCATTCAAAGAGCTGTACAGCAGGCCTGCTTATAGAGTAATACGACACACACTTTGTGGAAGCAGATCGATGGCAAGGTGGGGAAGACATAAAGAAACTGGCCGACACAACACCTTCCCCTATGCTCCACTAAATAGGGAAGCAAGAATCTGGATGCGCATTTTCAACTCATGCCTTATTCCTGGGAATCAATACACCAAGATATCAAGAGATAGAGTGTGTTTGGTCTATGCTTTGATGACGAATGTCCCTATCAACTTTGGGGCAATAATTCGATCTACCATGAGGAAAGCCAGACTCCACAAAAGGTCCCACTTTACATTTGGAAATTTGTTGACAGCAATCTTGCGGAGGGAGGATATCGAAGAGGAACCAGCCGACCACAAACTCCCACATAACCCAAAGAAGGTTGACCTCACAAAGGTCAAAGATGCTGAAACAACTCATGGTGTCAACCTTACTACTGCGGAGAGACATGCTCGTGATGAGAGTTTCTTCCGTCATCTCAATGGCATGACACGATTCACTATGATGAGTGGTGGACGTGTTCCAACTACTGAAGAGCTCCAACAGCTGGACCACGACTACCCAATGAACATGCATGCATGGGAGATGTGTGGAGTGGGCGTATACTTTGAGGAACCTCTAGATGATGATGTGCCGACTGATGACGATCGACGCTTGCCTAATTCTGACGAGAAGGAGAACTCTGACGACGACTCTTATGATGATTCAGACGAAGGGGGTATGACCCCCGACATTGAGGAAGAGTCCGACTAACCAGGTTCTTCGTATTTATTTTCCAATGAGGGCAGTGTCCCGTTTAAGTGTGGGGTGGCGGCGGTATCGCATGCTATACTTCTCTGTTTGCACATGTTTGTTTGTTTACTTTGTTTATTTAAGTTTTTTATTTGAGTTCATTTTTTTTGTTTTTTTTAAGTTTTTTTAGGAGTAAATTTTTTCTAGCTTCACATAAAATTATTTTGATAGGCATCATGAGATTATAACAAGAGTACGTGCTACAATTATGACTATTGAGACGTTTAGGCTCTAGTTGTGACTCATTATGTGATATTGTGTGATTCAATTCCTTCACTTGTTGGGTCGAGAGTCTATATTACTTCCAATCAAGTCAACTATGTGCCTTGTGTGTGTGAGATAATAGTATATTCTATGTTTATGGCTGATGCTAGAACTTGCCTGGTATGTATGCAAAGTGAAAATAAGGAGTGTAAGTTTAGGATATGATTTAGGCATTTCTTTGGCAACCTATATTTGTTTACCTTCAGTTTTACCTACCCTTGGACATCATCCTAGTTAAACCCTTTTGAGCCTTTAGCCTATTTCTTTGACAACCTCGTGTGTAAGCCCAATCCATTTTCTTTTAAGACCGTAATTTGATCCAAATTCCTAAGTGCTTTAAAGTGAAAAAGTCATGTGACAACATAAGAGGAAATTGGGTGAGTATAATGCTATAAATTGTAATGGTGCTTGAATGTGTTATGAAAAAGAAAGTGCTATCATAAGAGGTATGTTGAGAAAAGAAAAAGGAAAAAGAAAGCTGAAAAGTGAGTTATGCTTAAAATTGAAAAACGAAAGAGGAGAACAAGGGTGGTAGAATAAAAGAAAGAAGAAAGGTTGAAACAAAAAAAATGTCAATGATACAATGTGATGTATTAAAGTGCTTAGGAACTTAGTCACTATTTCCGGCCAAAATAGTCCTACCCATCCCTTAGCCTACATTACAACCATCAGAAGACCTATTTGATCCTAATCTTAGCATTCTGACATTTAGTGGAGTATTACACTAAGGGCAAGCCTATGGTCATCATTTGCTACATATGAATTCTTTGTGAGAGTGAGAGCAAGGATATGTTGATACCCATGTTTGAAAAATATGTTATACTTGTGACTGATTATGGGTACTATATTGTGAGACACACATGGTTGATGAGTTTTGGATAGTTGTATATGATTCCTTGTGCCTTAACTTTTGCATGCGAGTTGACCACCATCACGAGTCTATGCTAGAGGCTAAACTGTTTCTACTAATAATCGGAAAGCTACTCTTTCTTGATAATTGTTGTGCTTGTCTTGAAGAATGTTTTGTGTTGTTGCTGTAAAACCCTAAGTTGATGTGAAGAAGGACATGATATTTTGTTCGAGGACGAACAAAGCTTCAAGTGTGGGGTGTTGATGATAGGCGGATTTACACGCCTATATCAATATATTTTGCCCATATTTTAGCCTAGTTTTGAGAACAAATTATATATTTCATGCACTTTTAGTCCTTTTTCCTGTAAATGAGCTAACGAACATGATTATTAAAGTTTCAGGTATAAATGATGCAAAATTCAGCATTTTATGGCTTACTTGACGCAAAAGAAAGCTCACAAAGAAAGGAAAAGGAGTGTACACACCTAAGGACCAAAACTGCTGCATGGAAAATCTGTCCCGGGCTAAAACAGCATTTCTGAAGACTTTGGGGACTTACAGACACATAGCTGGATTTTGACAAAGATACATTAACCTAGTACAATTAGGTTATGTATTTCATTAGTTTATGTGGATTATGATAATGTTACCTTAACCTAGTACATTTGGGTTAAGTGTTCCATAGGCCTAGTAGGATTTGGTTATTTATTTCATTAGCATAGTAGGAGTAGGATAGGAGTATTATAAATACCCTATCATGCTAGAGATTTTTATAAATTCCTCCCTTAGTGGAGAGAATACATTCCTCCCTTAGTGGAGAGAATTCATTCCTCTCTTAACAATTCATCTTTCTATTCTTCACTTAATTCAACAATTAATTTTCTTCCATCCCTCTCATCTTCCACTACAAACACTTCTAATCTACTCTTCTAGTCTTAAAATCCACAACAAGAGAATCATTACTTTTGCTAAGGAATTCACGCCTCACGCCTACCACTTGTGCTACATGAAAATCATCAATCTTGTGGTATAATAACAACAATGCAAATTGTGATTTCCTTCGCATTCATGGGTAACTAAACTTCTCTGTTGGGGTTATGGAAGTCGTATGAGTTACTATCTATTGCTGTGAGTTTGTGAGTTCGCGGCACGTATACTGCTTATATCATTATTCTCTTCATCTTAATCTACATTCTTTGTGGTTGCAAACGCAAGAATACGCCAGCATAACATTTAACTTGTTCGAGAGAAAGGTTATTTGTCTGGAAAAGAGATAATGTCAAGGTAGTAGGACACCCTTTCCTATTAAAAAGCTAGTGTCGTAACTGGACTAACCTCTTGGAGAATTCGTACCGTTAGACACGCTTTAAGCTCGAGAGAGTTAAAGTGAAATAGTCCTTGTTTAGGTCGAGAGACGCTTGGGTTTACCATCGACTACAATTCTCTATAAGCAATTGCATGTCAGAAATCTACACACTCATAGCCAATAGAGACGTATACCTCAGAAGGTGGACATAACCCCAACGCTTCAATTCTCATTGTTTACGACTCACGTAACAATCTCTCTCTCTTTACTTTATTATTTTCAGCTTTTGTTTACATTACTTGCACGACAAGACTGGCCCCCTTCTTACGAGACTTGCACCAAAAGTTTAGTAATTTTGCTTACTTGTTGGCCAAGCTATTCCCTGTGGGATCGATACCCAACCCAGGTTGCGTTCTATATTTGCTAACGACCGTTTTACACTCCTACGAGAGCTGTAGATTGAACGTTATCAACCGATTGAGCCGAAGGCATCAAACGGGCATAGATTCATTTTGGTAGCCATTGACTACTTCACAAAGTGGGTAGAAGCAGTAACTTTCAAGTCAGTGACAAAGAAGGTTGTGGTAGATTTTGTTCATGCCAATATCATTTGTAGATTTGGAATTCCTAAGATGATCATTACAGACAATGCCGCCAATCTCAATAGTCATTTGATGCAAGAGGTATGTCAATAATTTAAGATCGCACATCGAAATTCTACCCCATATCGCCCAAAGTCCAATGGTGTTGTAGAAGCTGCTAATAAGAACATAAAGAAGATACTGCGAAAAATGGTACAAGGGTCTAGACAGTGGCATGAAAAGTTGTCATTTGCATTGCTGGGTTATCGCATCATTGTTCGTACTTCAACAGGGGCAACTCCATATTTATTGGTGTATGGGACAGAAGCAGTCATCCCTGCAGAAGTTGAAATTCCCTCTCTCCGAGTTATTGTAGAAGCAGAGATTGATGATGACGAATGGGTAAAGACCCGACTAGAATATTTGAATTTGATTGAGGAAAAAAGGCTAACGTCTGTGTGTCATGGCCAGTTGTATCAGAGGAGGATGGCTCGAGCGTATAACAAAAAGGTTCGTCCCAGGAATTTTGAAGTTGGTCAGTTGGTATTGAGACGTATCCTTCCTCACCAGGTTGAAGCAAAAGGCAAGTTCTCCCCTAACTGGCAAGGTCCCTTTGTTGTGAAGAAAGTGTTGCCCAATGGAGCCTTATATTTGACAGATATTGAAGGCAAAATGGCAGAAATGGCTATCAATGCTGATGCGGTCAAAAGATATTACGTATGATATTTGATCCTTTGTTGATTTTATTGCATGTTTAGTACTTGCATTTTTGAAGATTGATATGATGAAGGCATTTTATTCTTCTATCCAAACACTGTGTCATCCTTTGTTTACCCATTTGAGCTTCATTTTATTTTTCTTTCATACCCCTCTTTTGGAATCAAAATAGAGTCAAAGATAAACGTCAAGAAAATAAGAACAAAATAAAAAGTTTGAAGATAAAAAAAAAAGAAATCAAAATCAAAATCAAATCAAAACAAAGAACAAGCTGATGGAACTACGTGCGACCTGATTCTCCTCTCTCGGGAGTGAGATACGTAGGCTGCCCTATTTCGGGCTCGGTCCAACCAAATAAAATTTTAAGATTCACCCAGTCAACAAAACTGGGGCATGATTTAATGTGTTGTTTGAGTCGATTCCAACAGTTGTAAGTCCCACCCTCACTTCAAGTATCGTTTGAGCCTCTTACCATTTTTTCTAACCTTAACCAAAAGCCAAGTTACAACCAAAGAAATTACTTTAGATCAATTTTTGATAATGTTAAGGCTAAGCATGCAATGCACATGATGATACGTTGTGAGGTACCACTTGTCTCCCTCAGCATGAGAAATCAGGAAAAGAAAATGAAAATGAGAGAGTCTTATTGGTAAAAACCTTTGCAGGCACCATAAGGAGATGGTGAGTAAAGAGAAATAAAAATGAAAGACTTTGCAGGCACCATAAGTCGATGGTGAATAAAGAGAAATAAAAATGAGAGAGTCTTATTGGTGAAAACCCTCACGGGCACCGTAAGGCGATGGAGAGTTCAAGAGAAAAGCGAAAAGTGAGAAGAAAGAGATTTGTTGGCAAAAGTATTTTAAGATGTCATCAATCGAATGTTATATATGAGTCCGATGGAATTGAAGAAGCGGCTCAGAGGCAAAGGTACGAACTCAACAACAAATGGAGAGTTTGGATAGGGAGATCAGGCAGCTCAGTCCAAAATGCATGTTATGCTCATTGGAGTTGGTTGTTGTATTCAGATAAGTTTTGTTTTTGAATATGGGACATTGCCCTTTTCTTTCATTTACATATTCATGCTTTTTGTCTTTTTATGTCATTTATCAAAAATAAAAGTCCCCATCATTTTATTTACATTTTAAGTCAATTCTGTGTCAAAACAACCGAGAAAGGATTTCAAAATTTACTACTAGTTTTTCCAATTATGTGAGGAAAAGCCAAGGAACAACACAGGGAGAAATAGGATCGTAATTCAACAAGCAAAGGAAGTATATCAACCAACAGGCTACTGGATTCATAGAAAATATTCAGATTTGGGAAAAGAGTGCACCTCAAGGGCATGGTAAAATAGAAACCCATTGTTCGAGTCAGAACTCACTTCCCCTCAATAAGGGTCCGGGTCAATGATGCGGCAAGACAGGCCAGGAGCCAGCGATTTAGAAGCAAGGATGAAAGGAAAAAGTGCTGGGGCAGATGCCTGAAAATCCAAGGACTGCAAGCCACCACTAAGTTTTTAACTGACAAATTTTCTTTGTTGAAACAGGGGCAAATTCATTTCACTTGATTCAGCTACCATTGGAAATGCACATCCATGGGGATTTTACTTTCTGTTCAGGACCCTCCTGGAAAATGGGACTTTACTTTCTGTTCAGGACCCTCCTGCAAAATGGGATTTTACTTTCTCTTTAGGACCCTCATGCAAAATGGGATTTTACTTTCTCTTTAGGACCCTCCTAGAAAATGGGATTTTACTTTCTCTTCAGGACCCTCCTGCAAAATGGGATTTTACTTTCTGTTCAGGACCCTCCTGGAAAATGGGATTTCACTTTCTGTTCAGGATCCCTCCTGGAAAATGGGATTTTATTTTCTGTTCAGGACCCTTCTGGAATATGGGACTTTACTTTCTGTTCAGGACCCTCCTGGAAAATGGGACTTTACTTTCTGTTCAGGACCCTCCTGAAAAATGGGACTTTACTTTCTGTTCAGGACCCTCCTGGAAAATGGGACTTTACTTTTTGCTCAGGACCCTCCTGGAAAATGAGACTTTACTTTCTGTTCAGGACCCTCCTGGAAAATGGGACTTTACTTTCTGTTCAGGACCCTCCAGCAAAATGGGATTTTACTTTCTCTTCAGGACCCTCCTGGAAAATGGGACTTTACTTTCTGTTCAGGACCCTCCAGCAAAATGGGATTTTACTTTCTCTTCAGGACCCTCCTGCAAAATGGGATTTTACTTTCTCTTCAGGACCCTCCAACAAAATGGGATTTTATTTTCTGTTCAGGACCCTCCTGGAAAATGGATTTCACTTTCTGTTCAGGACCCTCCTAGAAAATGGGATTTTACTTTCTATTCAGGACCCTCCTGGAAAATGGGATTTTACTTTCTGTTCAGGACCCTCCTGGAAAATGGGATTTTACTTTCTGTTCAGGACCCTCCTGGAAAATGGGACTTTACTTTCTGTTCAGGACCCTCCTGGAAAATGGGACTTTACTTTCTGTTCAGGACTCTCCTGGAAAATGGGACTTTACTTTCTGTTCAGGACCCTCCTAAAAAATGGGACTTTACTTTCTGTTCAGGACCCTCCTGAAAAATGGGATTTTACTTTCTGTTCAGGACCCTCCTGGAAAATGGGATTTTACTTTCCGTTTAAATATTTTTACTTTTTGTTCAGGACCCTCCTGAAGAATGGGACTTTACTTTCTGTTTAGTGATTTTTCTTTTTGTTGAGGACCCTCCTGAAAAATGAGATTTTACTTTCTGTCCAGTGATTTTACTTTCTGTTTAGTGATTTTACTTTCTGCTCAGGACCCTCCTGAAAAATGGGACTTTACTTTCTGTTTAAAGATTTTTACTTTCTGTTCAGGACCCACTTGAAAAATGGGACTTTGCTTTCTGTTTAGTGATTTTACTTTCTGTTCAGGACCCTCCTAAAAAATGGGATTTTACTTGTTGTCCAGTGATTTTACTTTTTTGTTTAGTGATTTTACTTTCTGTTCAGGACCCTCCTGAAAAAATGGGATTTTACTTTCTGTTTAATGATTTTACTTTCTGCTCAGGACCCTCCTGAAAAATGGGAATTTTATTTTCTGCTCAGGACCCTCCTGAAAAATGGGATTTTGCTTTCTGTTCAGGACCCTCCTGGAAAATGGGACGATGCTTTCAAAAATGTAATACTATTTACTATAATTTTGTTGGGATATTATTCGTTCTAGTTTTAATTTTGGTTTTCAAGAGCCCTCCTGAAGAATCGGGTGATGAAATAGCCAGTTAGGAGCCCGCCTGAAGAACAGGGTGATGAAATAGCAAGTCAGGAGCCCACCTGAAGAACAAGGTGATGAAATAGCCAGTCAGGAGCCCGCCTGAAGAACAGGGTGATGAAATAGCAAGTCAGGAGCCCGCCTGGAGAATAGGGTGAAGAAATGGAAAAGTCAAGCAACAAAGCAAAGTCATTGAAAGCCAAAGCAACAAAGTGAAAGAAATTGCAAGTCAGGAGCCCGCCTGAAGAATAGGGTGATGAAAGTCGAGTCAAGAACCAACAGAAGCTGTATAGATAGGATTTTTGTAATTTCATTTATGTTTTAACTTATAATTTTCATTTTTGATGTAATGACAGAGCCGCGGACCGGAACCTCGACGGAGCCTCACACGATTCTCTAACTCGGTATAGTCCATCTCCGTCCAATCTCTGGAAATACTTGTCACTCGATCCCTTCATGACTTGGGTGGGTAGGCTATCCTAATTCAAAACCCGATAGTCCTTCTTTCTTCTGTTTCTCCTTTTGAATAATGGTCGGGATAAAATTTTGTCTCGTTGTCTACTTCTTTGTCTGAAGACACTGCGTGTTTACATTCAAAGGGGGCATGAGAAGATGTCACACCCCTTTTTTAACACGTACTCCAAAACATTGGAATATTTTTAAAGTTCGAAAGGGTTTTATTATTTAAGTGACAAGAAAATGAAAATTTGTTTCGAAAAAGGATTATTTGCATTTTTTATTCAGAGTCGCCACTTGGCATAATCCGGTGTGCCAAGTCACCTTTGGAAAATCCTTTTCGAAATCATTTGACTCTTAAACCGGTTTGCGAACAGAGATTCCGGCTAAGGAATTCTGTTGACCGAGGGGAAGGTGTTAGGCACCCCTCGATCCCGTGGTTCGACCACGGTCGCTTGGTGAAGTGTATCGACTATTTTTTGGCATTATGAAGTATATAAACCACACAAAAGAACACAAAATAATCAAACCACAAGCAAAACAAAAACAGTCCAAAAACGTAAAAATCCAGTCCAATTATTACAACCCAAAAAAGAAAAGAACTGAAAATAAACCTACGCTAATCCTAAACTAATGCTTTACCCGATGCCTCGGGCCTTCATCACGGACGTCCTCTGGATACATGGTACTTCGGGGCATTCCCCGGATAAATCTATACAAATCCTTCGGTGCATTCCCCGGCCAAATGAGTACAATTTAAACTTTTCGTGCAATAAAATAGAAAGTGTCATTCAAGCACATATTCAAAACACTCCAATAAATTGTTATTCCTAAATTTTCCTACCCGGCCTACGTTTGCCTATGCGTCCTCGACTAAAGACATAATTCTATCATGATTCATACCAACAATAAATCAAATTAAACCGAATCTATTCTTTTGTCTATTTTCAATTCCATCCCCTCGACTTTTTTTCTATCCATCCATTAGAACATGCTCAAGTTTATGTCTTAATCTACCAAAATCAACAATCGAGTATCACAATCATAAGATCAACATAAAACAAAAATCCAACAAAACCATAATCACCACTCGCAATCGCAACCAATCAAAACAACCAAACACACACACACACATATATATATAAGAGACAAGTTAAGAAATGAACCTCGATAGAATGTTTTGTCGATAATAAGAAAACCCGAATACCAAAGCTCAACCGGAGAACCTCACGACAACAAACCATACTCGGTATTAAAATGATAACCGGACAGCTCCAAAACTCGTGAATAACACCTTACTATACGAAACCCACTACCAACGTCGAAACATGAAATAGACGAAACCAAAATCAACGAGAGACAACAAGAAATCGAAAAACCAAATAGATCGAGCTGGTCGGATCTCGGGTCGGATCCTGGCCTGCGAACGACGACGATAAACGGCGGCGGCCGATGTCTGACGTCAGCCGGTTTGGTGACTGAGTCGACGGACGGTGACCAGTTCGGATGGAGAGGCGGCGACTGATGACAGAGATCTGGTCGTATTTGGCCGACGCGCCGCAGTGGAGATCTAGGCGGTGACGGAGATAGTGACAGCCGCGGATCTGGCGGCGGATCTGGCGGCGGCGAACGATGACACTGAGAACGGCGGCGGCTGACGATGACGACGGCGTTATTACTGTCGTCGTCGGTCAGACGGAGTGACGGCCGGCGAACGGAGAGGGGGTTACGGATGAGCCGGTTTCGGCGACGACGAGTTGACTGTCGTCGTTGACCGGCCGGTAGAGGATGGTGGCCTCGAGCAAAGGCGGCGGCTAGGGCTGCTCCGACGTCGGCGGTGGAGGGCGGCCACCGGAGGTTTCTAGAGAGGAAGAGAGAGGATAGCCTTTAGAGAGAGAGGGTCTTGAGATTTTTTTTTAAGAGAGAGAGCCAACAAATGTTGATGGTTTTTTTTCTCTTTTCTTCTACTGTTCATCCCCCTTTTGGTGTATGTGGGTAGGTATATATATATTGTGTTTTGAGGCCTTTCTTTCTTGACAAGAAAAAGAGAGGAGGGTGGGGTAACGTGGGGTAGTGGGGTAGTGGTGAGGTGTTGTTGTTTTTTTTTTATTGGTTAGGTGGTTAGGATAAGATAGGGTTAGTTATTTATTATTTGTTTATTATTATTTTATTTTTTTTTGTATTTTGCGGGGTATGATGACATGGGTGAGGGTACACGGTAGGATAAATTAAGAGTGGGGTAAAAATGACATCGTGGATGGTACATGATATGCTAAGGTAAAAATATGAATAAAATCGACTTCTAAAGGGACAAAATTACGTGTCTACAGTAGGTGTCTTCTTGTTCAAGGTTACCAGTGATATTTCCAACCCACCATCCAACACTATCAAAAGCATCAATTTGATCATACAAAATAAACCCATTCTCCGAAATTTGAGGTGGCCAGATCGGACCTAGGTGCAAATATTTAGTGTTCTGGCACCCGTTAATTATACCCAAAGTAGATTAGATATAATTATATTAGAAATATATAAAATTAGTGTAGGATGGACACTAGTAGCCTTGAAATCAAAAAGATAGCTAGGTGCTTTGATTTTCAAGCGGAACCTTAAAGCTTTAGGTATCAATATGTGAGATCGAACCTCCCCGAACACCCACAACCTCTAAATCCTGAGTCCACCACTAGAGATGGCACCGATTGGAGTTCAGGGAGAGTAAAAATTGATATAACAACAACAAATAGTAAGCTCGTCGAAATACAAAAAATAAGTATTAACAAATATCAAAGGACAAGAACTACAAGAATAATGCTGCTAGTATTACCGGTATGAGAGGAAAAGTTAGGCAACAAACAACTACAAGAGAAATAGTCTTTTCAGATTAGTAACTAGCTTTTTGGCCCATAAGTAAGCCTTCTTACTAAGTTTTTAATTTCAACTTTTCAATTGTGTATCATATCATCTACCATAATTTTCATGACTTTAATCTTTCTCCATAAATTCTGCTATTATACAAAATGATTATTTTTTCTCCTTTTTTATAACTATTGTTTTGCTATTATTTGTCATATTTCTCTTCACTATTGTTATTTCTTTTGATTACTACTTTAATTTAATTCACTTGATCCTAGGGTCTTTTGGAAATTGCCTCTTCAGACACGAGGATTAGATAAAAAGAAAGTTGAGACAAAAAGATGCAACAAGATGATAGGAGAGATAGAACATGGATCACATTGAACTCTTCTACGTACAATTACTTCATGCATGTCTAAACAATATCAAGAAAGAAAAAATATATTATTACATCAAACACTAACAAACCATAAACTCCTCATTATTTATACCCTAAGATTTAAGCAATTACAAGCTACATAAACAAATTTCAAACATAATCAATATACAGGAAGGACCGAATCACAATGATGTATTATATGCAATCTTATACTACACTTCCTACATTTCTCAAAGAAGTTGTTTTCACGACTTGAACTCATGATTTCCTGATCACATGGAAATAACTTTACCGGTCACATCATCTTTTTTCAAACATCCATTTCTGTCTCTTTTAAAGAAACCCATTTTCCATCAATCCAATCTTGATGAACTCTCAAATCCTTAACATGTTAAACACATTCAACCCCAAAATTTTCAAAATACACAGCATACTTCCTTCCAATTTTTGCAGTAACCATTCAAACCCACCATCCATCATTATCAAAAGCATCAACTTGATCACACAAATTAAACTCATTTACCCGAACCTCCGGTGGAACAGGCCGTAGTTCAGGGAGGTTAACAACTTCTTCCAATCATACTGAACAATGTATTGTTTGTTGATAGCAACGTAACATATCAAAATTGCCTCGAAATAAGAGCCAAAAATCCATCTTCTTTGCTTGCTACTTCGGCATGATCACCTCTGTTGAACTCCGTAGATGCAATGATTAGTGTCTTTTCTAAAGAAAGATGTTTAACAGAGAATGAATATAATTGAGGCTTTGCAAGTATTTATAGGGAAAAAAAAATTAAAGGTGGGCTTATTTTAATTTCCTTTCCTGATTTGGATAGGAATTGTTCTCCTTTTTCCTAATTTGTTTGGATGGATAACTAGAAATATGCTTCTTATGGATTTTTTTTCTTTATTTGGAAAAGGGTGAATATATTTTCAATATTGCAATGTAGAACAGATATGCACTCTTCTAAAATGTGGTACATATATATCCTCTTCATTTTCCTTCTCTTCAATTTTTTCAAATAATTTAAAATCAATGATTGAGATTTAATTAGTTATATCAAAGTTTTAATCATATTATCTACTTCCAAATATTTAGTTATATTTACTCCTTAAATATCCATTATATCTTTTACTCAATACTTAAAAAAAAAAAATCTTTACAGCTACAAATATACATTAAAAAGAATTCCAAAATATTGTTATTTCTTTTTAAAATTCATAATATTGTTAAAATTTTATTTTTTCTAATTGAGAATTCAAAAGAGCTACATAAAGAAAATATAATAGATTTATTTGCCATAATCTTTATATTTAATTTGGCACAGTTACAATAAATTTATTTGACACAGAAAGAAAATATAATTAGAAAACTTCAAGTCACAGTCTTTATTTTCTTATTTGACAAACAATACCTAAGAAAAATGTCAGCAGAAAACGGCAGGATAGATACATGACACTGGTTCAATAATTAGTGTGTTCTCTTGCTTAAACCTTGATATGCTTTTTAATTGAATCGTTGTAGCTTTTTTGTCTCTTTAGTATCATTTGCAGATTATACAAAGACGAACGAATTAGAGACATTATGTGAGACCCTTAAAAAGTAATTCGTATTTTTAATCCTTCATTAAAAGATTTTGTAATAGATAAATTCATTTTTTTCATATTTTTTCTTTCAATTTATACTATTAATTAATGACTGAAATAAATATATAAAAAAGTACAAAAAAATAAGGTTTCCTGCTTATAGTTAAATTTCTAAATTTATGATATTATTTTGGTTTCATTTTTGATGTGTACATTTTTTCCCAAAAAAAAAAACAAAAAGTTCCACACTTATTTATTAAGAATTTATTAACTAAATTATTGACCACTTTATAGTCCTTTTAGGTTTATATAAGGATTTGTTGAGGAAAAAAATGATTTATATAAGGATTAAATAAAATCTAAGGACGTTGACATATACGGTGAACGATGGTGGACAAATGTCTCAAACTAATTCAAATTTATGTTTTCTCAATTCTCAATTATCATACATAATGTGGTAAGTATCGAGTTCATTTTAAATGATTTATTTGAAGATATTTTGCAAGTTAGTTTTAACATTATGATTAGATGCAATAAACCTTTTTATCTGTCATAGGTCTTTTATTTTAAATTAGGCATCAAGATAAATTATTGTTAAACACTTGCTAAAATATTAATTAGTGTCCTTTTTGATTTATGATATATCTTTTGGTTAGATAATAACACGGTGGATAAATGCCTTCTCCAGAGAGTTGGGCAGGTACATAGTTTTTCTAATCATTATTTAATTTCTTAAATCGTTTTTTGGTTAATTTTCTAAAATATTTTATTGTTATTTATTTTTTATTAAATCATTATTTAGTTAATGTTCTAAAATTATAGATCACGACCTATAATTTTTACACTTTTACTTGAATTTGCTGATTCTTTTAGTGCAAGAAATTTTAATTTATTGTCGTTCTTTTTTATTTTCAATTGAAATTTGTGTTATCAATATCTTTGCTTATTTGGTATATTTGTCATTACTTCATATAATGGATTGCTATTCCCAACATGCAGATTTGTGTTATCTCAAATACCATGCGTAATGTGGTAAGCATTAAGTTTATGTCAATAGTTTTATTCAAAGATATTTTACAAGTTAGTCTTAACGTTATGATTAGTTGTGATAAACTTTTATTTCTATTTCGTAGGGTTTTTATTTTCAATTTGGCACCAAGTTAGATTACGTTAAACCTAACTAACATATTAATTAGTTTTCTTTTTTGATTTATGAGTCCTTTATAATTTCTGACATCAACCATTGCTCACTTTTGTTGTTATTTATTTTTTTTTTTGTTTGTTTTGATAAAAAATACAGAAATCAAATTTTCATTGGCATGATCACATCGAATAAAATAAATTTGGTGTCAGGTTTGACGAATAGTTAACTTTCAGACATGTATAACTCATGTGACTTGAAAAATAGTTTTTAGTCACTTTCCTGCAAAGTTTTATGATTATTTTCCTTATATGCAAATTTCTTCTTGAGCCGATGATTTATCAAAAATAACTCTCTACTATTGGTGTTATTTTCTAAATTTGTGTTTCTTTAGTATCTCTATCAAAAAAGGCGTTGTGATTAATTACCTCCTTCTAAATGCATTGCCAGTTTCCCATGCGGCTCTTTGATGGAGATTTCAAAAGAATACATGTACATGTAATTTCAAATCACATAGTTGTGTGATTTTCTTTTGTGCTTCAATTCATTATCCTAAAACTGTTTTTCCCTTACCATGCATGCAGATAAAGCAAATAAGTGTTATGTTGGTTTTTCTAAGTGGGCAGTTTTAGTATATAGTTCTCTATGGCTATGCACACTAAAGAGCAGAAAGTACAATAAGTAAAGCATGCACCTTGATCGATTGTTTTTGAAGTACCTTTTCAAGGCATGATTCTGCATATTGAGTCGAGGGTCTGTTGGAAACGGCCTTTCTATCTTTGAGGTAGGGGTAAAGTCTTCGTACATTCTACTTCTCTAGACCTCACTGTGTGGGACAACACTCGATATATTATTTTCAGGCATGACAATGGTCATATAACACCCACTTTTCCTCAATAGAGATCCCAGTAAGCTTGGACTCGACGAGACCAAATGCCTATAAATAGGAAACTCACCATACAAATGAAGGACAAAATCAAATTTTAGACTCCTCGCACTCTATATGATCCATAATGAGATGAAGATTTTCGTCCACAAGATTGTCAACTTTGAAGAGGGAAACATTTTCTTTTCGAGGAGGACCAATTAATGTAAGATTTGTTATTTTTTATTTTTTCACACATAAAATTGCAACACTCTAGAATTTTTGGTTAAAATTTGAACCGTTAAATATGTGATTTGACTCAAACTATGTTAAATGAATTTATGTGTTGAAGTTATACTAGAGATACAAAAAGATTAGAGTATAAAGTATCAAATTTGAGAAATTAAAATATTTCTGTGGAAAAGGACTTACTTGTTGAAAACCATCGCTAAGGTATCAAATGTTGTTTTCGGGTACACAAGAATATGTATTTTGGCAACAACAACTTCAACACAAGTTCAAGTATAAAACAAGAACACTTATGAAGTTAAGTAACACCCTCAACACAAGATCTAAAAAAGACCTTTCAAAGAAGTGTGTTTTTTAAAAAATTAGATGAAACAGCCAAGTCCCCCAACTTCATGGAGTGTCCTTAAAAAAGTAATTCTCCTCAAGTACCCGATGTTATGGAATTTTTCTCCCAGGATAAAATGGCCTAACAATCCGACTGTAGTAGTACTTCAAACGATCGAATTCTCTTCGAACTCACTCAACGATTAGATGATCACACGGAGTATTTCAGAAAACTAGAAGTGTTTTAATGCAAAAAATTTCCGTACCTAAACCTGTGAAAAAATACAGGTTTATATAGCCATTAGGTGTCTCTTTCGAAAAGAGGCAATGGTTCATTCATAAAGATGTATACAAAAACTGTTGCATTTTTTCCTTTGGATCGGACTGGAAATCCCAACGTTTCAAATAAATTTTATCCAAAAAGAAGCCGAGCCGAGCGAGTGAGCGACGACGACGGCGCGAAGCACATCTTGGTTCTTGCCTCACTTACCATGTCGAGTAAGTGTTCCTTAATATAAACACTTAAAAGTTTCCTTCACCCACTAATGTGGGAGAATTAGTAAACTTTCTACTTTTGAGTACACTTTTCAATTTTGAGTGTTATCTCAATTATTCTCCTCCACTTGGTTCCCTCCATTTTCCATTCACACTTTGATCTTGAGCCCAACAATCCCCCATATGGATGGGTAATGGCTACTTTTTCATAAAACTTTACGGACAAGTATGTGATCATCAAGTAAAGACTGATTGCATCTAGATAAATGGGGTTCCCTTTGAACTTTTCATAGTGAACATGCATCGGATGCACTCGGTCAATCGATAGATTTAATATCCTTAAACCGTCGAGCTTTAATGTACACCTAGACAATACATGTCACACAACCAACCTTTTATCATTTATGGTTCGCATGATTTTGTTAGTTTCAGCCATGAACACGTCTCGGTCTCATGAGAGCTTAGAAATAGGCCTTTACTAACTTTCTCCTTGAAGCGGCTTCCACTTCTCCCTCACATAGGTGATTTCTAAACGTTCAATCCTATAGATTAAACTATTTGGTCAAATATTCCAAACTTAGATAATCATTAAAAGACTTCACTCTATAAGTCTTATCCTTGTTTACTAAACATTGTCTACATCATAAGAATGGGTTAGGTATATTGAAAATGTTAAACCTGTCAGACACAGCTTTGTTTGATCTCCTTGAACCTAGCTCTTAGGATATCTAGTCGTCTAGGTGGAGTTACCGCCATGCTGACTTGTCCTAGACCGTAAACCAATTCCCTTGGATTTTCTCTCACTCCTTCTCTAGATAGGCCTTTTGTAAGTGGATCCGACATATTATCCTTTGACTTCACATAATCAATAGTGATAATTCCACTAGAGAGAAGTTCTCTAGCGGTATTATGTTTCCATCTTATGTGACGATATTTACCGTTGTACATCATGCTCCCTGTCCTACCTATTGAGCTTGACTATCACAGCATATACATACTGGTGCCAATGATTTGGGCAAATAAGAATATCTTTCAAGAAATTTTGGAGTCATTCTGCTTCTTCACCAGCTTTATCTAAGGCAGTAAATTTTGATTCCATTGTAAAGCGAGCAATACATGTCTATTTGAATGATTTCTAAGAGACTGCTCCTCCACCTATAGTAAATACATATCCACTCATAGATTTTACTTTATTCGATTCGATGATCCAATTTTCATCACTATATCCTTCAAATACCAGGGTATATTTGTCACACCTCTTTTTTAATCGAAAAAGATTCGTTTTGGGTTCAAAAGGTTTTTTATTATTAAGTGACAAAAGAAAACGATTTGTTTTGAAGAAGGATTATTTTTACATTTGAAATCAGAGTTGCCACTTGGCATAATCCGGTGTGCCAAGTCACCTTTGGAAAATCCTTTTCAAAATTATTTTGACTCTTTTAAAACTGGTTTGCGAACAGAGACTCCGGCTAAGGAATTCTGTTGACCGAGGGGAAGGTGTTAGGCACCCCTCAATCCCATGGTTCGATCACGGTCGCTTAGTGGAGCGTATCGGCAATATTTGACACTACAAATGCATAAACCACACAAAGCACGCGATAACAATCAATCACGCAAACAAACAAAACAATCCAAAATTTAGTGTCCAGTCCAATTATACAACCCAAAGTAAAAAGAAATGTGAGAATAAAAATTTCTATTCTAACCTACCCTAATCCTAATTACACTCCCAAGCTACCCGACGCCTCGAGCCTTCATCACGGACTTTCTCCGAGTACGTAATACTTCGGGGCATTCCCCGGTGAATAAATACAATGTGTCTTGGGGCATTTCCCGGCTAAATGAATACATTTCGAATTAAATACGACAAAACTAGAAGGAAATATTCACACGCACATTTCAACATTCAACCGAAACACAAGTTCTAAAATTTGCCTACCCAAACCTATATTATCCTATTTGTTTCAACGTCTCATGATAATATCGCATTTTATATCGACAATAAATCAAAATTAAAACGAATCTATCCTTTTTGTCAATTTTTCATTTCTCACCCCCCAAATCCATTTTTAACCACATTATTAAACCACTCGACTATCAAGTCACTTTTCAAAATCCAAAATCAACAACACATACCCCAACGAAGATTCAAACATTTAAGCATACCGATCATTCATATCCACATCAACAATTAACATTTGCTCAAAATATTCAAACAACCACAAAATCACGACATCAACCAAAATTTGAGATAATGAAAGAGTAAAGTTAAGAGATGGACCTTCAAAGAATTGATTTTGTTGATAATATAGAATTAAAGAAATCAAAATTCGAGAGCCTGAATAGAAACCTTGACGACAAACCAACTTGACATAAAAGGAAAACCAAAATTGAAGTCCGATTTGAATACCGAATCTGCAAAGCAACTGAGAGTACTCAACACATACCCTGTGACATGAACAGACGGGGTCCACCTATGACTTTTCCATCGGAGTTAATTCAAATCTTACTGGGATCTACCCAAACAGACAAAGCTGACCCGAATGGACCAAAATCTAACCTAAACACACCAAAACTAACCTAAATAAACCGAAGTCTAACCCAAACCGTCTGAAATCTAACCCAAACCAGCTGGAATCATCCCGTTCAGGAAAATTTCAAACTAATTTCATTATTCGATCTTGGTTCTCGGCCGAGGATGTGGTTTAAATTGGGTTTCCAATAGGTTTCGGAGTTAAACTAGAGCTGGAAAAGTTATTTTCGAGGAAGAGTGTCCAGGATAACTCGATCTCCGAATGATTTCTTCTCTCTCGGAGTCTCTCACATCATTTTACTCCTTATGTGTATGTGTGCGATTTTGGGTGAGACTGTGTGTGTCGACATTGATATAGAGTTGTGAGGGGGTTAATGGCGTCTATGTATGTGTATGTTTTCCAGGAAGAAGACCCCTTCACTGTTTCCTTTTCCTTATTTCCCAAAAGTCCCCCTCAGTATGTATTAGTGTAGGTATATAAAGAAAAAGGGAAACTTTCCCCTCTCTCCCTTGATTTCACTGGTGTGTGTGCCTAGAATCCCAAAAAGAAGAAGAAAAAGGAAAGCCAAAAATGGAAGCTTACCAAAAATGGCGCAAGCAAAAATGGAAGCTCCCCGAAAAATGGCCTCCCTTTCCTATTGAAGATGATGATTTGTATCCTTTTTTTCCGTTCACTATATGTGTTGTATAAGTATCAGTGTGTCTAGCGTGTTTGCTCCTTAGCTGTGAAGAAAGAATAGACTCTCCAAAAATGTCAATTCCCTCTATCAATTTGGAAGGATAAAGAAGGAAAGGGAATCCCCCTTCTTTTAGTTTGTTATTGTGAGGATAAAAATGTAAGTGGGTAGGGAGGTGGTTTATTTTGATTGGATAGGTTGTTAGGATAAGATAAATTAGTTAGAGGTATTGTTTGTTCATTTATTTTTGTATTTTTATGGGATATAATTACATGGTGTAGGACACGGTAAGATGAGGTAAAAAAATGGAAAAATGTTTTCAGGGAGGGACGAAATTATATGTCTACAGCATGCCCCTCTTTGCATATAAACACGAAGTGTTTTCATACAAAAAAGTAGACAACGAGACATAATTTTGAGCCGACCATTATTCACAGGGAAGAAAAAAAAGAAACAAGGACAACCGAGTCTTGACTTAGGACATCCTACCTACCCAAGTTATGAGGGAATCGAGTGACAAGTATCTCAAAGGATTGGAAAGAGATGGACTATACTGAGTTGGAGAGTCGAGTGAGGTTCCATCGAGGTTCCGGTTCGCGGCTCTGTTATTACATCAAAATAAAAATAACAAGTTAAAACATAAATGAAATTACAAAATCCTATCTATGCAGCTTCTTTTGGACTCTTGACTTGAGTTTCATCACCCTATTCTTCAGGCGGGCTCCTGACTTGCTATTTCTTTAACTTGTTGCATGCCTTTCAATTTCTTCACCCTGTTCTCCAGGCGGGTTCCTAACTTGATATTTCATCAACTTGTTGTCATGCTTTAAACCTCTTCACCCTGTTCTGTAGGTGGGCTCCTAACTTGCTATTTTTCAATCTGTTTAACTTTCAATTTCTTTACCTTGTTGCTAGGTTTTCAATTTATTCACCCTGTGCTTCGGGAAGGCTCCTGAAATCACATCAAAACTAAAAAGAAAATTATCCCAAACAAATATTATTATAAGGAGGTTTTATTTGCCAGAAAAGTAAAGTTTCAAAAACATAAATTGAATTTTTGCCCCAGTTTATCATCAGAAGACTTTTGGAAAAGTCACATCATACCTACTTGCATGTTGCAATGATGAATCAAGACTCTGACTAAGAAATGCATCTCTTGAGAGTAAAAATAAATAACCAAGACTAGGAAGTGTATCTCCTAAGAATTAAAATGAGGGATTCTAACTAGAAAGTGCGGATTCTAGAGATACAAGTTTAAGCCAAAAAGTGTGCCACCTAACAAATGAAAACTAGCAAGGAAGTGCATCTCCTTAGGGTTAAGTGCGATAACTCGACTAGAAAGTGCATCTTCTAGGAATCAAGACTTAAGTTAGGAAGTGCATCACCTAAAAAATAAAATTCAAATTACCCAATCAAGGAAGTGGATCTCCTTACCAATGTTGCTTGAATTATCAAAACAATGAAGTGCATTTCCTTACCAATGCCGCTTGAATTACCAAAACAAGGAAGTGCGTCTCCTCACAAATGCTTCTTAAATTAACCAAACAAGGAAGTGCATATCCTTAGAAATGTTTTCATAAATTAACCAAACAAGAAAGTGCTTCTCCTTGCAAACGTTGTTCGAATTGCCTAAACAAGAAAGTGCATCTCCTTACAAATGTTGCTTGAATTAACCGAACAAGGAAGTGCTTCTCCTTTCCAACACCGCTTGAATTACCAAAACAAGAAAGTGCATCTCCTAACAAATGTCTCTTGAATTACTCAAATAAGAAAGTGTGTCTCCGCACAAATGTTTCTTGAATTAACCAAATAAGGAAGTGTTTCTCCTTACAAATGTTGCTCGAATTGCCTAAACAAGGAAGTGTGTCTCCTTATAAATATTGCTTGAATTAACCAAACAAGAAAGTGCATCTCCTTATCAACACCGCTTGAATTACTAAAATAAGGAAGTGCGGCTCCTAATAAATTTTGCTTGAATTAACCATTCAAGAAAGTGTGTCTCCTTACAAATGCCGATCGAATTACCAAATAAGGAAATGCGTCTCCTAACAAATGTCTCTTGAATTACTCAAACAAGGAAGTGCGTCTCCTCACAAATGTTTCTTGAATTGTCCAAACAAGGAAGTGCGTCCCCTTATAAATGTTGCTGGAATTACCCAAACAAAGAAGTATGTCTCCTTACAAATGTTGTTGGAATTACCCAAACAAGGAAGTGCGTCTCCTTACAAATGCCAATCGAATTACCAAACAAGGAAGTGTGTCTCCTTACAAATTTTGCTTGAATTATCAAACAAGGAAGTGCATCTCTTTACAAATGTTGCTTTAATTTCCCACACAAGGAAGTGTATCTCCTTACAAATACTGCTTGAATTACCAAACAAGAAAGTGTGTTTTCTCACAAATGTTGCTGGATTTACCAAATAAGGAAGTGTGTTTCCTTACAAATATTTCTGGAATTACCCAAACAAGGAAGTGCATTTCTTTACAAATGTTGCTAGAATTACCAAAACAAGGAAGTGCGTCTCCTTACAAATGCCGCTTGAATTACCAAGGGTTTGAATACAAAATATGTGCAGGAACATTGCCTCTTGCATTTGTATAAGTGAGAATATTACGGCCCTTGATGTTTAGGCTTTGAAATCCTTGATTCGAAGGTAACATGTGTTCCTATTTCATACAAAGAAAACTTGTTAGTTTAAAAACATGGTGGTTGGTTTGTGGATTTGGCTTTTGGGGAAATCGCTCTTTCGCCTGTCACATTAATCTTACTTTCGACCATTAGTATATGTCATTGACTTGCAGCATCATTGATCTGAACTCAGATTACTAAGAGTTCTTCTGAAACAAACACAGTATCTTTGCTTTGCCATGCTTCTTCGATAAACTCTTTGATCCTTGGTATTTTCATGAATTCCCAGAATTTTCTGTTGACGCAACTTTCTGCATGCCTTATTTCGGCTCACAATCATGTCTCTTTCATGTGCTGGCCTTTTGTCTTGCTTTCTGCAATTGAAGAAGCTGGTAGCCAGTTTTGAAATCTTTTCTTACTTGTTTCGACATAGACTTGACCCAACAACAAGAGAAAAATGACAATGACTTTTATTTGCACAATTGATTCAAGAAAACAAAATAAAAATAAAGAGAAGAAATAAAAGACAATGAGTGTCCCCATTTGAAACAAAGAAATGAAAAAAATTTCTAGACAAGACAGTCAACTCTAATGATTATGCCATGCATTTTGGATTAAGCTACCTCATCTTTCCATCCAAACTTTCTACCAATTGTTGTTGAGTTAATGTCCTTGAAACTGAGTTTCTCTCTTAGGCCAATTGCATTTAAGACCTCATTCGGCTAGTGGCACCTTGGAGAGTTTTTTTTTCAACAAGCCTCTCTCATTTTTTCTAGCTCACCATTGCCTTATGGTGTCCATGAGGTTTTTTCACCAATGAGACTTTTTTATTTTCATTTATCTTAACTCACCATCGTCTTACCATGCCCGTGAGAGTTTTCACCGACAAGACTCTCTCATTGTTATCTCTCTCAGCTTACCATCGTCTTACGGTGCCCGTGAGGGTTTTCACCTATAAGACTCTCTCATTTTCATTTCTCGCCTGATTCCTTATGCCAAGAAAGACAAGTAGTTCCCAAAATACATTATTACATCCATTGCATGCTTAGCCTTAACATTCTCAAAGATTAATCTGAAGGTCTTTCTTTGGTTGTAACTTGGCTTTTGGATAAGGTTAGAAATAAAGGATGATTTGAGGCCCAAATGACACTTGAAGTGGGGTGGGACTTACAACTTTCGGAATTGACTCAAACAATAAGGATCAACTTATGCCCCAGTTTCTTTTGACTGGGTGATTCTAAATTATTTATTTGGTTGGACCGAGCCCTTAGTAGGGCAGCCTACGTATCTCACCCCCGGGAGAGGAGAATCAGGTCATGCATAGTTCTAGAAGCTTGTTCTTTTGCTTTGATCTGATTTTTCTTTTTTTTTCTTTTATTCGCTATTTTCACTTTGCGATTCTTTTTTCTAACTCTATTTTTCTTGACACTCTTTTTTTTTTGAAATATTTTGTCTCTTTCTTGTAACTTTTTGACTTTATCTTTCTACTCGACACTATTATTTGAACTTTGCTTACTCTATCTTGATCCCAAAAGAGGGGTATAAAAGAAAATAACACTAAGGCTTAAATGGGGTAAACAAAGGATGACACAATGTTTGGATAGCAGAATGAAATGCCTTGATTATATCAATCCTTGAGAATGCAAGTACATAATATATAATTGGAAGTAAGAGATGAAGATCATTTGCGATATCTTTTCAAGCATATTGAGTCTTTACGTCACTACTTCTTCTGTAAACTCTACCTTTGTTGTACATTCCCCACATCAAATGACTCATGCTTTCATGGAGTTGCTTATCTTCTTGTTTCTCTTGATATAGCGATCACACGTCCACTATTTGACCTAATTGGGACTTGCCTTTCGATCGATGACCAAGTTATTCTTGTGATTCTCAAAATAATTGCCTTAACTTGTCACCAAATGTCTCAGCATTCTATCTATTTTCTCATATGCTCTCTTTTTCTAACTTTAATCTTCTGATTCAATGTTCATGCTTAAACTGGATTTTAAGATCTAGCTGAAAATTTCACTAGCATGTCATATCACTAGAGTTAACACAAAATGTACTATGTAAAGAAAACAAACAAACAACACGTATTTAAAACACAAAGGAAAATGAGACACTTCATTTAGTCAAAACAAAAGATAGAAGGGTTTGAACATAAACAACAAAAGGATAAAACAAGACAGATCCCGAACAACAACGATTAAATAATTCAGAGAACAGAAAATAAAACAAAACAAGCTACTAAATCCCTCCTAATAAGGAGAGGGGTGACTTCTCAATTGCTCAGCCTGACATCTTAGTCACTGGTTTGCATATCAGCATGACTAGAGTTTTCCTCACTGTCAATGTTCTGCATCATGATTGATTTATCTTGAATCATCTTTTCAATTTCTCTTTTCAAAGCACGGCAATCTTCAATACTGTGACCCTGAACATCAAAATGATATGTACATCATACATTAGGATCAAAACTTCTTGAATGTTGGTTAGGAGTATACCCAAGAAGAGGAGTGATCATGCCCTGCTGTACCAATCTCTGCAATAAACTTGCATACGACTCTCCAATGGGTGTGAAGCTATCCCTCGCCTTCTGTCTCATTTCATTATTTGGCTTAAATTGAAAACCAGGCCTAGAAGGGCTTCGGTATGTATGTGGAGTTGGAGGATAACTCAGAAGAGTTGGCGCATGACAGTGTGGGTAAGATGGGGGTTGAACATATGGTTACGCATTATACACTTGATATGGAGGTGGGGGAATGGGATATAATGGATTTTCGTAAAGATTCTATGGAGCTTGGGCATAAACTTGGGTTTGATCCCATGGGTAACGATGGTATGGTCCTCTTGCCCGTGCCTGTTGTCCAACTGCAATGGCAGATGCATCTTCCTCATTCTTCTTTCCTCCCACACTTCCCAAACCTTTTTGAATTGCTTGAGTATTCGCTTTCAATATTGTAAAACTCACAATGCGACCAGTCTTAATTCCATCCTCTATCATCTCCCCCATTTTGAGGACCTCAATAAATGGCTTACCTAATGTAACTAACAAGTGTTGATAATATGTTTCATCCTACGCTTGAATAAACACCTCCACTATCTTACTTTTTTTCATTGGCGGTTTCACCCTAGCGGCTTGTTTACGCCATCTAATCGCATACTTTCTGAAAGTTTTAGTACTCTTTTTCTTCATATTAGTTAATGATTTCTCATTAGGAATCAACTCCATATTGTATTAAAATTGTTGCACGAATTCATTATCCAGGTCATCCCAGCTATTCCACTTGTCGATGTCTTGGTCAACAAACTATTCTAAAGATAGACCTGAAAGACTCTCACCAAAATATGCCATGAGTAATTCTTCTTTCCCTCCAGAACCCCTTAGCTGGTTGCAATAGCATCTCAAATATGCTACAGGATCGCCATGTCCATCATACTTCTCAAAGTTCAGCATTTTAAAACCAACAAGAAGATGTACACCTGGAAACATGCACAGATCTTTATATGAGACACTTTTGTAACCCCCAAGTCCTTGCAAGTTTTTCATAGTCAGTTCCAAACTTCTCAATTTTTTGGTTATTTCCTCTTGTTCTTCTATCATAACAAGCTTCTCAGTGTTAAAAGGAAATTCAGGCGGTTGAGGGCAATCATAAGGATAAGTCGACTTAAATGTGGGCTCGGGAGCGTAATATTGATCACTAAAAATATTCAATACAGGGTCGCTTGTAGAGTGAGGATTGACATTAAAAGCAGGAGCTTCAGACGGGAGTGGGGATGCAAAAGCATGAATAGCAGGCGGAGCTGAGCATGTGGTAATTTTGTATTGAGGAGTGAGGAAATGAATATTGTAAATGATTGGATACTGTTGCCTCGGAGTAGGTCCTGATGCATGTTGTGGCGTGTCGACTAAAATAGGAAATTGTGCATGTGACACTGGATGCAAACTAGAATGATATTCCATATTATCTGCTGGAAATAGAGGAGGTGGCAACCCATTAGCCCAAGCTCGATGCATTTCTATCATTTGTTGCCTCAATTTTCGAATCTCTTCATTAGCTTCTACATTCTCATTCCCCAAGCTCCCCATCTGATTAGTGACAACAAACTCGGTATCCTTGTTGGCCATAACTTTCTCTATGACTTGGAGCAATATGGAGGACCAGCCAAAATGCCACAAATCAACCACCTTAAACTAACTAGACAAGAGATAGCAAATACGTTAGAGTTCAACGATTTTTCAAAACCTCTTCTTTCTTTTTTTTCTTGAAAAAAATCAATGAACCCTAGAAGGGCGCCTACGTATCTCACCCTCGAAAGGGGAGAATCAGGTGTGCGTAGATCGTGAAGTTTTGCTAAAATGGCCAATTAAACTCTTTTTTCTTTCTTGAAACAACGTGTCAAAAGAATTGACGAAAATCTTTTTGCATTTTTTTTTTAGGTTTAAATCTCTATACAAAATGAAACCTGTGATTACCAAAGAAAAATCTTTTTGGGTTTTTGATTTTTGAAATTCATGTGGAAATGAAACTTGAACCTATTAAAGGAAAATCTTTTGGTAGTATTCTTCTAAAAACGTATATGAAATGCCTACTCTAAATGGAGAGTGAAGAAATATTTTGGATTTTCCAAATAAGATCTCCGAACCCACAATAGGTTGCCTACGTATCTCACATCCCGAAAGAGGAGAATCAGCGGTGCGTAGTTCATCCAGATTGGATAATTAATGATTAAATAATAGGCTAGACCCTAACTTGAGAGACACGATAAATACTAATGATAGAAAATGTTAATAAAATCTTTTTTGGAGTTTTTTAATTCGACACTTCACATAAAATTGACACAAAAAACTATGAAAGAAAATCTTTTTGGCATTTTCACTATATGAATTATGCAAAACTTCTATCATTTTTTGAATTTTTCCTTTTATAAAAAGCTCCTATAAAAAAAAATCTTTTTGGAGTTTTCAAATTGTGAATGCTTGCTAAATGAAACAAAAGGAAAATCTTTTTGATGTTTTTGAGATAATGAATATGAAAGGTAAAAAAAATCTTTTTTTTTCAATTTTTGAATTGTGAAAATCAAAAGCCATAAGGAACTCTAAAAACTACGAAACTCTTTTTTTCCTCACTCCTTTTTCCTTTTTTTTTTCAACAATTTCTTGCCTATACACTTTGCTTCGGACTCATGCTTTTGCCCAAATCAGTCTGTCAAATGACCTCGTTACCCTCAAAGATGCAACATTTAACACGTAGGAATGCTTTAGAGGAGAGTCTCCTACAAAGGACCAAGTGGGCCCCACTAGGTCTCAATATTATGCATATAAACATGACTTAAAAGCTGGCCTACGTTGGGGTTCACTAACAAGGATGTTCGGGGAAACTATGGTCGATAGTAGCTGCGAAAGCTTTCCACCTACTCCATAACACCAATGGCTTTCCCCCTAAAATAAGGGTGACTCAACTAGAGGTCGTGTACAGCACGTGTACTACTGACTTATTTAAGAAGGAAGGTCGGGGGGTAGACACATGATGCCGGATATAAAAGCGGTAACACATAGGATAAATATTGTATACAAAGAGCATGAAAACACACAAAAGCGATAACAATAACACAAACAAAAAACACAAACAATGCTTATACACTCGTAATGACAAACAAACCTGATACAACTCCAAAATAAGCCCGAATTCTTAAAATTTCCCCAGCAGAGTCGCCAGAGCTGTCACACCCCCTTTTTAACCGAAAAAGATTCGTTTTGGGTTCGAAAGGGTTTTTATTATTAAGTGACAAAAGAAAATGATTTATTTCGAAGAAGGATTGTTTTTACATTTGAAATCAGAGTCACCACTTGGCATATTCCAGTGTGCCAAGTCACCTTTGAAAAATTCTTTTCAAAATTGTTTTGTCTCTTTTAAAACTAGTTTGCGAATAGAGATTCTGGTTAAGGAATTCTGTTGACCGAGGGGAAGGTGTTAGGCACCCCTCCATCTCGTGGTTCGACCACGGTTGCTTGGTGGAGTATATCGACAATATTTGACACTACAAATGCATAAACCACACAAAGCACGCGATAACAATCAATCACGCCAACAAACAAAACAATCCAAAATTTAGCGTCCAGTCCAATTATACAACCCAAAGTAAAAAAGAAATGTGAGAATAAAAATTTCTACTCTAACCTACCCTAATCCTAATTACGCTCCCAAGATAACCGATGCCTCGGGCCTTCATCACGGACGTCCTCCGAGTACATAATAATTCGGGGCATTCTCCGGTGAATAAATACAATGTGTCTCGGGGCATTCCCCATCTAAATGAATACATTTCAAATTAAATACGACAAAACTAGAAAGAAATATTCACACGCACATTTCAACATTCAACCAAAACACAAGTTCTAAAAATTGCCTACCCAAACCTAATTACCCTATTCGTTTCAATGTAGCATGATAATATCGTGTTTTATATCGATAGTAAATCAAAATTAAAATGAATCTATCCTTTTTGTCAATTTTTCATTTCTCACCCCCCAAATCCATTTTTAACCACATTATTAAACCACCCGACTATCAAGTCACTTTTCAAAATCCAAATCAACAACACATACCCTAACGAAGATGCAAATATTTAAGCATACCGATCATTCATATCCACATCAATAATTAACATTTGCTCAAAATACTCAAACAACCACAAAATCATGACATCAACCAAAAATTAAAGAAATCCAAATTTGAGAGACCAAATAGAAACCTTGACGACAAAACAACTTGACACCAAAGTAAAACTAAACTCGAATTCCGATTCGAATACCAAATATGCAAAGCAACTGAGAGTACTCAACACATACCCTGCGACATGAACAGACGAGGTCCACCTACGACTTTTCTACCGAAGATAATTCAAATCTTATCAGGATCGACCCTAACAGACGAAGCTAACCCATACGGACCAAAATCTAACCCAAACACACCGAAACAAACCTGAACGAACCAAAGTCTAACCCAAACCATCCAAAATCTGACCCAAACCAGCTGGAATCAACCCGTTCAGGCAGATTTCAAACTGATTTCATTGTTTGATCTTGGTTCTCGGCCAGGGATATGGTTTAAACTAGGTTTGCAATAGGTTTTAGAGTTAAACCAGAGCTGGTGAAGTTATTTTTGATGAAGAGTGGCTGGGGATAACTCGATCTCTAAATGATTTCTTCTCTCTCGGAGTCTTTCACGTTATTTTACTCCTTATGTGTATGTGTGCGATTTTGGGTGGGACTGTGTGTGTTGATATTGAGAGAGATTTGTGAGGGGTTTAATGGTGTCTGTGTATGTATATGTTTTCAGGAAGAAGACCCCTTCACTGTTTCCTTTTCCTTATTTCCCGAAAGTCCCCCTCAGTATGTATTAGTGTAGGTATATAAAGAAAAAGGGAAAATTTCCCCTCTCTCCCTCGATTTCACTGGTGTGTGTGCCTAGAATCCCAAAAAGAAGAAGAAGAAAAAGGAAAGCCAAAAATGGAAGCTTACAAAAAATGGCACAAGTAAAAATAGAAGCTCCCTAAAAATGGCCTCCTTTTTCTATTGAAGATGATGATCTGTATCCTTTTTTTATGTTCATTGTATGTTTTGTATAAGTATCAGTGTGTCTAGTGTGTTCGTTCCTTAGCTATGAAGAAAGAATAGACTCTCCAAAAATGTCAGTGCCCTCTATCAATTTGGAAGGATAAAGAGGAAAAGGGAACCCCCCTTCTTTTAGTTTGTTATTGTGAGGATAAAAATGTAAGTGGGTAGGGAGGTGGTTTATTTTGATTGGGTAGGTTTTTAGGATAAGATAAATTAGTTAGAGGTATTGTTTTTGTTTATTTTTGTATTTTTATGGGATGTAATAACATGGGGTAGGACACGGTAAGATGAGGTAAAAAATGGAAAAATGCTTTCGGGGAGGGACAAAATTACGCGTCTACAATATTTATTATAATGCAAAGCAAATTCTTGGGTGTATTTAAGACACCCTAAAACTCTTTTCATTGTCATCCATTGAGTTTTATTGGGATTACTCGTATACCGACTCAACTTATTAATAGCACATGCTATGTCTGGTCGTGTACAATTCATGATATCTATTAAACATCCCAACACTCTTTCGCATTCCAAATGTGAGTCACTTTCACCCTCATTCTATTGAAGTGCAAAGCTCACGTTCAATGGAGTATGAGCAATACCAAATTCCAAATACTTGAATTTGTCAAGTATCTTTTCGATGTAATGAGACTGTGACAATGTCAAACTTTGTGGAGTTCTATGAACTCTTATTCCTAATATCATATCTATAACTTCAAGGTTTTTTATATCAAACTTGCTCTCGAGCATTCATTTTGTATCATTTATGTCAAAAATGTCTCTACTAATGATCAACATAACATCCAACAAGATAGTAAATTTAGATATAAAAGATATAAAAGCACGCACTAAAATAAAAAGTTGGCTGGGTGCACTTGTATTTAGGTTATCTTAAGGTTCCCAACTAATTTTTTATTTTTTTTATCTTTTTAATTTTTTAAGCATCCACAGTCTTTAAATCCTGAGTCCCTCATACCGGTAAATGGGTTTATTTTGAATGATCAAGTTTTTGCTTTTGATAGTAAAGGATGGTGGGTTGGAAAAATCATTGGTAACCTTAAACATGTAGACACACGCATTTTACGTGGCAAATCATGTAACATTCATGCTTTATACATGGCAAATCACGTAAGCATGCATCACACATATCATAAAGTTAGTATGTAAGACATGTCAGCACCTCTGAGATGACCCAAGCGACCGATGACTCTCTCCGTCTCAGCACCTCCGGTGAACAAACAACATCAACCAGGTGACCCCATCGCTGCCATCCATCTCCATCTCCAATCACGACAAACCAGCCCAGCGCCGCCGCTGGCTCCCTCTGTTCGAACTCCTCTCCCCCAAACGAAGACCAGCCCCCTCAATTTCCAGCAGCCGCTGCTCCCTCTAATTTTTGCATCCAGCAGCACCGTCTCTCCATCACCGGAACTCCCCGGAGCCCGATCTACATTGGGTTTTGGTTTTTGGCTTGGTCTACAAGTGTAACCCGGTGACTTCTAACCTTTGTTATTGCATTCTTCGTATTATGCTAGTATTATCTCCTGTATCTTGACTTGCGTGTGATTTGTTGATATTGTTTGTTGCCGTTTCTTACACTACTTTTTATTGGGTTATCGGCTTGGGGCTCTATTTTTGGGGCTTTGGGTGTTGAGTCCAGTGGTGTTTGCTCTCTATTTGAGTTTAGTTTTGTTTCTTGATTATTTCTTCGAATTTGTGTGAGCCTTGTATTTCTTGCTGCTGCTTTGCTACTACCGTTGTTTATATTTTCTTATATTTTCTTGTAGTAGTGGCTGTGGGAGGTAATGGTTGGATAGGGTCATGTCCGAAGGGGTTGGGGCGTAGGGCTGTAGTGGGGGCGGGGGATGAGGAAAGGGCGGGAGTGGGAGGAAGGCCAAGGTTTGGCCTCAGGGGTGGTAGAGGAAGACGTGTGGAAAGTGATGGTAGGCTGAGGGTTGGGTCTTGGAATATAGGGACCCTTCAGGGTAAGTCCATAGAGCTTGTGAAGATTCTTTGAAAGAGGAGGATTAATATTGTGTGTGTTCAAGAGACCAAGTGGGTAGGGTCTAAGGTTAGGGATGTGGATGGTTACAAGTTGTGGTACTCTGGGAGCGAGAGGCGTAGGAATGGAGTTGGCATCTTAGTAGATGAAGAGCTTAGAGATCAGGTAGTAGAGGTAAAGACGATCAACGATAGGTTGATGACTATTAAGTTGGTCATTCGGGGGTTTACCCTGAATGTGTGTAGTGCTTATGCGTCGCAAGTGGGCTTGGAGGGGGAGGAGAAGATGCGGTTTTGGGAGGCTTTGGATGATTTGGTGAGAGGCATGCCTAGCTCGGCGAAGATTATTATAGCAGGAGATTTCAACGGGCGCATCGGGGCGTTACCGGGAGGCTTTGGTGATGTGCATGGTGGTTTTGGTTTTGGGGAAAGAAATGAAGAGGGGGATACTCTATTGGATTTTGCGAGGTTCTTTGGGCTGGTGGTGGTGAACTCGGGCTTCCCGAAGAAGGACAATCACCAGATCACCTTTTGAAGCGCGATAGCCAAGACCCAGATTGACTTTTTGTTGCATAAGAAAGGGGATGGGGCATTGTGTAAGGACTGTAAAGTCATCCCGAGTGAGAATCTTTCGACCCAGCATAGGCTCTTGGTTATGGATTTGGGTATAAAGAAGATTAGAAAGAGGAGGGGTGAGGAGTGTAGACCTAGAATTAAGTGGGGTGGCTTGACGCCAGTGAATGCGTGGGAGATAGGGGAGAAGTTGGCGGGAATGAGGGTGTGGGAGTGTAGGGGGGACGTGGATAGTAAGTGGGATAGGGTGGCTAGGTGCATCAGGGAGAATGCAAGTAAGGTGTTGGGTGTTTCTAGGGGCCGGTTCGAGCATCATCGGGGGGATTGGTGGTGGAATGAAGAGGTTAAGAAGAAAGTGGGGACAGAGAAAGGGGCGTATGCTAAGTTGGTTGAGAGTAAGGACGAAGAAGAAAAGCGGATAAATAGGAAAGAGTACAAGATAGCTAGGAAGGAGGCTAAGTTAGCAGTTACGGCGGCTAAAATGGCCGCTTTTGAGAGCTTGTATGCAGGGTTACAGGGAAAAGGAGGGGAGAAAATATTTTTTAGCATCGCTAAGGCTAGGGAGAGGAAGGGTCGTGACCTCGACCAGGTGAGGTTCATTAAGGGGGAGGATGGTACAGTGTTGGTGGAGGACGGCCATATTAAGAATAGATGGCAATCGTACTTTCATAGGCTCTTTAATGACGAAGGGGATAGAGTGATTGTGTTAGGGGAGCTGGAGCACTCAGAGGAGTGTCGGGATTTTAGTTATTGTAGATATTTTAAGGTAAAAGAGGTTAGATAGGTTGTTCGCAGAATGCGAAGGGGTAGGGCGACGGGGCGGGATGAGATACCGGTGGATTTTTAGAAGTTTGCTGGAGAGGCTGGGGTAAGGTGGTTGACTGGATTGTTTAACGAAATCTTCAAGACGACAAAAATGCCCGAGGCCTGGAGATGGAGTACCATGATCCCTCTCTATAAGAATAAGGGTGACCAGAGTTGCAATAACTATAGGGGGATTAAGTTATTGAGTCACTCTATGAAGATTTGGGAGAGAGTGGTCGAGGTGAGGCTGAGACGGATAGTGTCTATTTCGGAAAACCAGTTTGGATTTATACCTGGACGCTCGACGACGGAGGCAATTCACCTGGTATGGAGGCTGGTGGAACAGTATAGGGAAAGGAAGAAGGACCTGCACATGGTGTTTATCGACCTGGAGAAGGCATACGACAAAGTCCCCAGGGAGGTGCTTTGGAGATGCTTGGAGGTGAGTGGAGTCCCGCTTGCATATATCAGAGAAATTAAGGATATGTATGATGGAGCGAAAACTCAGGTGAGGACGGCGGGAGGAGACTCAGAGCATTTCACTGTCTTGACAGATTGCATCAGGGATCTACTCTTAGTCCCTTTTTGTTAGCTTTGGTGATGGATGTGTTGACGCGGCGTATTCAAGGGGAGGTACCTTGGTGTATGCTTTTTGCAGATGATGTAGTTTTGATTGATGAGATGCGAGGGGGTGTGAATGACAAATTAGAGGTCTGGAGACAAACTCTTGAGTCTAAAGGGTTCAGGTTGAGCAGAAGCAAGACGGAGTATTTGAAATGCAAGTTTAATGACGTGAGGCTGGGGAATGAGGTGGTAGTGAAGTTGGAATCACAGGAGGTATGTAAGAGGGATAGTTTCAAGTATCTCGGGTCCATGATCCAGGGTAACGGTGAGATTGACGAGGATGTGTCGCATCATATTGGGGCGGTATGGATGAAGTGAAAGCTCGCGTCGGGGGTGTTGTGCGATAAGAAGGTGCCTCCTAAGCTTAATGGTAAATTCTACAGGGTGGTAGTCCGTCCGGCCATGTTGTATTGAGCGGAGTGTTGGCCAGTTAAGAACTCCCACATCCAAAAAATGAAGGTGGCAGAAATGCGGATGTTGCGTTGGATGTGTGGGCTGACTAGAGGGGATAGAGTTTGGAATGAGACTATAAGGGAGAAGGTTGGTGTGACTCCAGGGTAGTATAAGATGCGGGAAGTCTGATTGAGATGGTTCGGACACGTGATGAGGAGGGGCATGGATGCCCCGGTTTGTAGGTGTGAGAGGCTAGCGTTGGATGGTTTTAGGCGGGGTAGGGGTAGGCCGAAGAAGTACTGGGGTAAGGTGATTAGGCGGGACATGGAGCAGTTACAGCTCACCGAGGACATGACCCTAGATAGGAAGATCTGGAGGACGCGAATTAGGGCAGAAGGCTAGGGCCAGTTTGGGTCGCTAGTGTAGGGAATTACTTGGGGGGTATTATTCTTGTTATGATACCTTGTTCCATGTTTTATTACGAATCTGTGTGCTTTTCTCTGTTTTTTATTACTTATGAGTGTCGTATTTATGTTATGTTATGAAATCTTATTCTATTCTTTACTATGTATTTGTGTGGTATCTCGTGTCTCGAGCCGGGGGCCTATCGGAAATAGCCTTTCTACTTCTTTAGAGGTAGAGGTATGGACTACGTACATCTTACCCCCCCCCCCCCTCCAGACCCCACTATGTGGGAATACACTGGGTTGTTGTTGTTGTTGTAGTATGTAAGACGTGTGTGTGCTGGTGTACACTCAAAATTGGAGGGCATAAATGTTATTACAAAGGTCAAATTAATAAACATGTTTATGTATTATGCCGAAAACATATTGTTCAGCATAAGTCCATAATGAAAGGCAATCTTTCTAATGCATTAAGAGAGATTGTTAGCCTTCCGGAGCTCCGGCCGATGCCATGTCAGATTCTGGTGAATGAGTTTAATTTGTATGATCAAGATGATGCTTTTGATAATGATGGTTGGTGGGTTGGAAAGGTTAGTGGGAAAATTGGAGGGAAGTATTTTGTGTATTTTGAAATTTTTGGGGTTGAATGTGCTTATAATGTAAAAGATTGAGGGTTCATTAAGATTGAATTGATGGAAAATAGGATTTGTTCAAAAGATAGTGCAATGGGTGTTTGAAGAAGCAATTTTCTTGAAAATACACTGCAATTTTATTGGAGGGCATATTAAATTTTGTTTAGGCATAATATATAAACATGTCTTTTTACTTGATTTTAAATCACATCTATGACTTCTAATTTTGAGTGTGTATAAGTAGACACTTAAACTTGTATAAAGTTGAATAAGTAGAGACACACCTCCTATGTGGCATAATACACGTAGGACGCCATGGGCCCAATTCATATCCTACATGGTGTCCTATGTGTATTATGCCACATAGGATACATGTGTCTACTTGTTCAACTTTATACAAGTTTAAGTGCCTGTTTGTTCACACTCAAAGTTGAAGGTCATCTATATGATGTGAGGCCAAGTTAAAGAACATGTTTATGTATTGTGCCTTTTGTTTATGTAGGGTGTAGTTGCTTAAGTCTTGGGGCATTATAATGAGAGACTTATATATGGTTAGTTAGGGTCTCATATAATAATTTATTTACAGTAATTTTTAGATTGTTCAAACAGAAAGTAGTTGTACTGTACATAAAAGAGCTCAATTTTGATTTACATTGTGGAGTTTTCTTGAGTAATCCAGTGTGATCCATGTTCCATCTGTGTACTATTATCTTGTTACTTCTTTTCTATCCAATCTTAGTGTGTTGAATGTATATATGTTTGTGTTTCTTTTTTACATCAGACACCATTCCACCTTAGGTAGTTTTTGGTGAAGTATTAATTCCTTCACACTTACATAAATTAAGATCACTTCTTTAATAATAAGTTAGTTATTAGATTCTAGAAGTTAGTTATACATTGTTTAGTTAATTAGTTAGTTAGTTATCAGAGTAATAGCTGATCACAACTCCTACAATCTCTCTATATATACTTATACATGTACTACAAATTTACAAGATCATTAATGAAATCTGCCTAATACTACTTGATTGCAGTCTTCTTCTGTACTTCTTCCTTGCATGTCCTCTGATTTCTCTGCTGTTACATTGCTATGTTGGGAAGAGCAGCAAAATATCAGTAATAATATTTTTAAACTATTAACAAAATAACTATATAATATAACAATGAATATATAATAATATTACTACTACAGTAATAATATTATAAGTGATATAATAATCATAACAGAAATATAATTACTTATTAGCAAGTTAACGAAATTGAGTATTAAATAAATATTACTATGATATATTAATTATACTTGAGACGTACTAGGCACTGTTCTAAAAACCATTTCAGCAGTGTGAAATGTTTCCCCAGGATTAAACAAGTATTTTCTTAATTAATTAGAAGATACAGGAATCAACAAAATTATTAATACAAATACCAACAAGTTAATTTAAAAAATGATATAACTAATAGAGCCCTTAAATTAAATATATAATAATATAAAGAGGGGGTGAAAGAAGAGAAGAAAATGGAGGAGTAAGAAATTAAAATAAAGAAAAATTGAAAGTTGGTTACTGCATTTTGATGGCTAATAATATAGCCTATTTATAGGCTAAAGTTAAAGTTTTTCCCTATGACAAGTGTATTAAGACTTGTCTTTAAAATATTTTGATAAGAGCCACTCTTAATATATGTATGACAAGTGTAGGTCAAGTGATAAGAAAATGGCATGCATGTATTTTCAATAATCCTTCTTTCCAAGTAAAGTAATAAAATTCATTACTTTCCAATTACACTTCTATAATGACTACACAATAAATTATTTTAAAATATACAAATAATTTTTCGACAATCACCACATTATTTCAAAGGAATTTATAGGAAAAAGAGTTTTAACTTATTGGATTTGCATTTTCAAAATGCAGTAGATTTGGTGTCTTCTGGACTATGAACCAAACTTAGACTAATAAAATTTAACTTGCAGAATTATCAGTGAAATATAATATTTCTATGAACCAAATAACTCTTGTTGTAAGCCAGAGAATTTATCAATCACATTTTGACTGTAATTTTATTGTTCAACACAATTTTGCGTCAATAGGCCATATTGTGCTTGGTGTTCATGAGAGCTCTAGAGACTAAGGCCAAAAGTCTCGTAGGAACGACCTCATTCCACTTCTCATATAGGTAAATTTCTCAAGTGTACACTGCTTTAAATACACTGTCCGTAAGGACTATGAATTCACTAAGAGTTAATAACTCATCCCTCCATTTTAGTAGCAGTTCAAGAACTCTACGCAAAGTCAATATCAACTTGTTATTACCCATATGAATCTACTTCATGGGATCTCCAATCACATAAGTTGGGTTACCATCTCTATTGACAAACATATTGGCCTTAACCTTATCTCTTTTGATGTTTGAAGAATTAATTTTCTTCCTACAGGTTTAGTGAGTGAATCGGCCGAATTCAATTTTGAATTCACATAATTAATAAAAATTATTCCATCTCTCAGCAATTGCTTAATAACATCATGCCTCAATTTCATATGTCTACTCTTATAATTGTAAGGTTTATTCTTCGCAATAGCAATTGCGGCTTGACAATCACAATGTATATACATAGAGAGCACCAGATCATCCTTTTTTAAAAGGGATATTAGATAATATATCATCCTTTTTAAAAGAGATATTTGCTAAGAAATTTCTTAACATTCGGCCTTAGTACCAGCGAACTCCATAGCCACAAACTCTGATTTCATAATTGATCTAGCAATGATCGTCTGCTTAGCTGATCTCCTTGATACTGCACACCCACCAAGGGTGAACACATAGCCACTAGTGAATTTTGTGTCATCTGAATCAGAGATCTAATTTGCATCACAATACCCTTCTAAAGTAGAAGAAAATCTGTTGTACAAGATACCATAATTCATGGTTCCTCTCAAATATTTCATCAGTCGCATTAATGCAGATCAATGCTCTTCATTAAGATTATGAGTATATCTACTCAGTTTACTCACAGCATAGGCTATATCAAGACTAGTAAAATTCATTAAATGTATCAGACTTATAATGATTTGTTCATACTTAGACTGAGCAACTGGGTCACCGTTATTCTTTTTTAATTTGAAATTAGCATTACAAGGAGTGGCCACAGGAGTTACCTCCCGGCATTCAAACTTCTTAAGAAGTCTTTTAACATAATATTTTTTGTGACAATATTATATCATCTTCACTCCTTATAACTTTAATTCCCAATATCATATTCACATCACCCAGATTATTCATATCAAAGTGAGTAGAGAAAAATAATTTGGTTTGTTCTATAATATTTAAACATGTACCAAATATAACTATGTCATCAACATATAAGCAAATTATCATATAATCATCGTCTACCACTGATAAGTCGTCAATTTGATGACTTGCTAACACCTTTTAGGCCTAAATTATCATACTTTCAGTTTATTTGATGGTAGTCTCTTACTTAATGCTTATTTTTATAGGTAAAAGTTAAAAAGGGAAGATAAGCAAGTCATTCAAGTCAACAAGATGCCAAATGTGAAAGAAAAGAGTCATCTTCTTTGCATCCACTTTACATCTATTTTGGATCCACTTTCCATTTTTTTAGGAGATGCTTTCCATTTGTTCTCCATCTGCTCTCCATCCGCTTTGGATCCGCTCAAGCAGATCAAGAGCAAGGTTAAAATTTTGTAATTTTGTCAAATGTGTAAGTGGGGCTTATTTAAAGGGTCTTGTAGCTCATTTTCTTCCATCATTCTACAACTCTACCTTCCATATTTAGTCTAGGGTTTTTGTAACTTCTTGGACCTTGGAGCAATACTTGTACTAAATTTTGAGCTAAGAAGACATTAGAATGACTTCAATATGTAAATTTGGCTTCACCCATTGAAAATTCATTGGATTCTAAAGTATGGTTTGCACTCTCTTTATTTTCTTATGGATAACTTTGATAGAAATTTTGGTTTATATATTTGTGTTTATTATCATTATGAGTTGCTAAATCTACATCTTGGATTATGCTTGATAAGGATGCAATTGTATGTGGGTAGTGATTAATTTGTTCATATGCTAGTTTGTTGATGATGGGTTCTATTATTACTTGAGTAATGTGATTGGGATTTGATGGGTGAAAGCCCCAAATACCCATGTGGGTTTGATGGGTAAAAGATCAAAACTCTAGAAAGCTCAAGGCCATCTTCGAAAGAAGGGTTTTGGGCGAACTTTAGGAATCCATATCATCCTCAAAAGAGGGACGTGAAGACCAAAGCAATGGTAGACAATTATGTGTGTAGTTTGCGAATCTATCACTATCTTAGACATAAGGGTGGTTGTGAAGCTAACTATGCCATGGGTTTCATCCTAGAAATAGGGATTCCCAATTAAGGTATTGAGTGATTTTGATTGACACATTTGCAAGGTGCTCGAAAAAGCCAACGAGTGAAATCTTTATAGTTTTGTCGAAAGAATAGCCTCAAAGTTGTTAGACCTAGCTTATCATTTCACCAATAATTAGAATTTCTATCAAATTGTCATGTTCCCATACACATCTTGTCCCTAGAAAAGCATATTCCTAAGATCCATTTTAATTGATTACACTCTAATTGTTCTTAGTATTGAATTAGTCCCTTAGAAGCTCAAGAATTACTTTCACATTCGACACGATTGAAAACCCCCCAAACCATTTTGCACCTTCGGCTTAAATTGGGCAAGCACTCTTATTTTGAATTAACTCAATTGCGACTCATATTTTTTCTCGTGGATTCGATCCCGACTCTTGTTGGGTAAATGTATTGACAACGACCGCCTTGCACTAAATTGACATGTAAGTTGAGCATTATCAAAAATAGCGTTGTTGATGGGGAAATATTTGGTGTAATGAGTTAGTTTGGAATTTTAGTTTACTTTTTTTGGTTCAAACTTGTGAAGTAATGAGTTAGTTTGAAATTTTAGTTTACTTTCTTTGGTTCAAACTTGTGAATATTTGCTTGTTATCTTCTTCTTGTTTCTTGTTTTAGATAGATTTTCATTCTTATTTATTTGTTAATATGGCATCATGGAATGAATGTGGATTTGGTGGTCGAAAATTATACCTTAATGATAGTGGACCTTACCCTCGACGAGATTGTAGATATGCTCCTCGAAAAGAGATGTGTGCACCATCTCGACCCTATTGGAAGCATGATTGTTCTTTATGTAGTGGTCGAGATGGACATGAGATCCAATGTCTGAATTCCCCCTCCCCCCATTATGCTAACCCATTGCTAGTTCTTCTTATGATTTTGATAGGTCTTATGGTCAAGAAAAGGAAGAACGAAGCACTGGAAAGAGTGGCACTGAAGCTATGCTTCACTAATCTTGGATCATTTAGAATCAATGGGAGCTAACATATGTGATATGCATCAAGACATAGGGGCATGTAATGAGGAAAGAAAGAGGATAGAAGAGATGGATATGGAGTTCAATCATTCAAACACCACAACCATGCCCACTCTTCTAAATGATCTTGATGTTGAGGAACCCTCTGTGATTTCCCAACCAATCGAACCAACCATGAGGGATGATGCCAAGATTGAGGAAATAGAGCTAGAGTCAAAAGAAGAAACCAATCAAATCTCTTATAAAGACTCTAGCTCAAATCGGGGTGAAGATTTTCATAAGGATGCAACTCCTAATTTAGGGAGAAGATCTCACTCAAATCACTTTTCAACATTATGCTTGGCGGATATGATAAAAGTCGAATCACCCAAGCAAATGATGAATTTTGGAGATGAGGAAAATCCCTACATTTTGGAGTTTGTTATTCCAAAAGGGAAAAATAAAGCCCCTCACTTGAAGGCCAATAAATTCAAAATTCAAAGTGTAACAAGTGAATTTTTAATGCTCTCACCAATACCCAACGAGCCTATTAGAAAGTTTGATGTGAAGTTGGGCAAAAGGTTTAAATCTTCAAAGTAATGAGATAGAAAATATTTCATTGTGTCCTCACCTTTGCCCAAAATGCCTCAAAGATGTATTGACCTAAAGTTGGGCCGTTGTTTCAAGTCTTCCAAATAAAGACATAAATTTGATAGGCAAAAGACGTCGTGTCGCGACTTTAACTAAGGCGCTTATTGTGAGGCAACCCAAAGAATTTTTCTTGGTAGTTTATAACATTTTTTATTCAATTTTAATATTATTTTTGAGTGTTTGCAGGTGATAAAAGAAGATGGAAGGGATAAAGTAAAGTTTGGGAGCACAAAACTAAGTCCCGAGCCAAAGTTAATCCGGTATTTCACGTCGAAATGGGTCGTACCAGCTTGGACCTGCACTGGACATGCTTGAGTAGGACAAGAGAACATGGACGCAGCTGGGCAGCAGCTATACTAGTTGGACTTGCTCTGGACATGCTTGAGCAGTTCAGGCGCAAACCAGCAACATATGGGGCGCAGATGACTCACTGTGACACTGCCTGGACCTGCTTCAGCAAATCAGGCGCAGGTCAGCCATATCATGGATGCAGGGAAGCTCCACACAGCTGGGAACAAGCTAGTTTGACCTGTGTTGGAGCTTCTTGAGCAGTCCAAGCGCAGATCCAGCTACGGCACACGCAAATGGACAGTCTTTTGAGCTAAAATTGCTGAACATTACACATGAATTCACACGCAAATGGGCTGCCTTTGGAGTTGAAATTACTGACCATTTCACTTGTCTTCAACCTCAATTCAAACACTAAAATTCTTAATTCAATAATGGAACCCTGGATAAGTATCTTGGACTCCCTTTTCATCACTATCCTCTCTTAAGTAAGCTTATAAGTTATGATCTTTACAATGCAAATGGTGATCACATTTCATGAATTTTTTTTATTTAAATTTATTTTATTTGAGCTTAAGTTGATAAAATATGATTGTTGGTATGAACATTTTTTAACGTATGCCTTGTTTTACATTGTCCAATTGTAATTTTTGCTTCCACATGCTAGCACACCCCATGTGTTCGATGAAATACCCACTTGTAGTTTGTTTGCTTAATTGAGTAGTAGGTGATTTAATTAGGTTAGTATGATTACAAATGGTGTGTTTGGTGATGAATTGGGACATTGAGCTTGTTCACATCTGTTGTCATTCTATTTTTCAAGCTTTTACCTTTGTTGCGCGCCACATATTTGCTAAAATGTCAATAAGAGAGGAATGTTTTATATTCTTTTAATGATTAATGTGACTTTTCTTGGGGCATTTGATGATCATTTTTGGATCATAAATTTGAGTTCAAATGGTCTTAAATGTTGGATAACCGGTGGTTTTTGGTTGACATTGTTGATGAATGTTGCATCCATGGTTTGATTTATTAATGTATTTATCATAGCATCTCCGGGTGAAGTTTAAGTAACCCGAGAAACATGAATGCTTGTCTTTTCCTATGATAGAATTGATGACTCCATTCTTAAGGGAATAAGGTCGTTTGTGTTCTTATTGATGCCATGAATGATTTATGAGCTAAATGAACGATATGTGAAATTGTGAGGAAAGAACCTCATGAAATGTAATGATAATATTGTCTTGCATTCACCTAGGTTTTTATTTAATTATTTAGGAAGGAGCAAAAGTTCAAAAATGCTTTTCAAATGTCATTGGCAAGAAATAGCATGATTTTGAGGGGAAAAAAAGACAATAATATAGTTTTCTTTGTGAAAAAGATCAAGGATGTTTGTGAGCATTCTTTTGAGTGAGAACATTAAATTCAATTTTTGGCTTTCTCTTTACAAGGATGAGTCTTGACTCGGAGTTACTTATTAAGCTCAAATTGTTCAAATTGGTTGGGAGATTAACTCTTTGCTCTATGAGTACAATGCCATGTGTGGTAAGATCTTTGAATAATTCTTTTACATATGTGTAGTCTAGAACTTGCTCCGAGTGTGTTCTAAGCAAAATTCTAGACAATATTGGTTTGGAGAATGACCCAAGGTCATTGTTGACCCATCACATAGCCAAATTCTCACCTTAATATTTTTTCCTAGTTAACCCCTTTTGAGCTTTTTTACCCATTTTTCCTTTTTTTCTGTAATGATAACCTTGATAAAACACCTAAGCCCTTTTTAAAACATTACTTTTGGCACTTAACCTCCTTTGATGCATCGAATGATTCAAAGAAATGAAATGTAGGCGAAAGCCTAAGTTTGGGGGAATTGTGTAGTTGGGAGAATAATGTAAGGGTGGTTCAAACCCCAAATTTTTTTATTTTATTTTTTTTATTTTTTTTTTTTTGGGGGGGGGGGGGGGGGGGAATTGGCTAAGATGAGCCAATAAAGATGTATGTAAGGTATTCTAATCATGTGCTTAAGAAACAAGAGACACACTCGATGATAAAGTTGCTAGCCTAACCCATAGAATGTGAACAAAAATGAGGCAAATGAACAAGATGCGAAGTGCTTAAATTAGAAAGTCTCTTGAAAAGGCCAAAGAATTGAATAAATAATATGGTTGCTTTGAATTATTTTGTAAATGCTAATCACAAAGGTTGAAAAATTGGGAGATGATTTAAAGGAGGATAAGGTGGAGAGTTTAAAAATTTTGAGGGTAGAAAGGTTTGAGAAATTGCATTGAAGGAGGTATTTTAGTCACTTGATCCATAGCTATTCATTCACACACCTTAAACCATAATCTTTACCCGCAAGACCTTGGTGATTCCAAACTAAGTAAGTCTATATTAGTGGAGAAAAACCCAAAGGGCAAGCTTATTGTTCTACTCATTGTAATTGAATTTCTTTGCGAGTGTGAGTTTAAATTCTTTCATCATTCGAGCTCCTTTACAAATTTAAATGCTTTGTGTGTGTGAAGCTAACTCTTGCATGTGAGCGGGATCGATACTTTTGGGTAGAGAGTAAAGTCTTACTATCAACTTGGGCAAATGGGTGAGATAAGTAGCATTGTGAAGATTGAGTCAATCTTTGAAGATTTTGAGTCACCTCTTAAGATGATTTTTGGATTTGGAAGGTTCATTTGATACAAAATTACATCCTTGCTTTTTAAATAAGAGCTTATTGAAAATATTTGGTTTACTTGTTGCCATGACGTGTTTGAAAAGTCTTTGTAGAGCTTTGTTAGCTTGTTCCTTTAGTATAGCTTTCTTTTGGGTGGATGTGAGTTGAATACCCTATCTCATTGAACTATTCTTGGTTGCTTGAGGACAAGCAATAGTTTAAGTTTGGGGGTTGATAAGTCGTCAATTTGATGACTTGCTAACACCTTTTAGGCCTAAATTATCATTTTTTTTTGGTTTATTTAATGGTAGTCTCTTACTTAATGCTCATTTGTGTAGGTAAAAGTTAAAAATGGAAGATAAGAAAGTCATTCAAGTCAACAAGAGGCCAAATATAAAGGAAAAGGGCCATCTGCTTTGCATTCACTTTGCATCTATTTTGGATACGCTTTGCACCTGCTTAGGAGCTATTTTCCATCTGTTGTCCATCCACTTTGGATCCGCTCAAGCAGATCAAGTGCAAGGTGGAAATTTTATAATTTTGACAAATGTGCAAGTGGGGATTATTTAAGGGGTCTTGTAGCTCATTTTCATCCATTACTCTACAACTCTACCTCCTATATTTAGTCTAGGGTTTTTGTAACTTCTTGGACCTTGGAGTAAGACTTGTACTAAATTTTGATCTAAGAAGACATTAGAATGACTTCTAAGTGTAGATTTGGCTTCACCCGTTGAAGATTCATTGGGTTCTAAATTGTGGTTTGCACTCTCTTTATTTTATTATGGATAACTTTGATGGAAATATTGATTTATTTGTATTTATTATCATTATGAGTTGCTAAATCTACCTCTTGGGATTATGCTTGATTAGGATGCAATTGTATGTGGGTAGTGATTAATTTGTACATATGCTAGTTTGTTGATGATGGGTTCTATTATTGCTTGAGTAATGTGATTGGGATTTAATGGGTGAAAGCCCCAAATACTCATGTGAGTTTGATGGATGAAAGCTCCAAACTCTAGAAAGCTCAAGGACATCTTCGAAAGAAGGGTTTTGGGTGAACTTTAGGAGTTCATATCATCCTCGAAAGAGGGATGTGAAGACCAAAGCAATGGTAGACAATTATGTGTGTAGTTTGTGAATCTATCACTGTCTTAGACGTAAGGGTGTTTGTGAAGTTAACTATGCCATGGGTTTCATCTTAGATATAGGGATTCCGAATTAAGGTATTGAGTGGTTTTGTTTGACACATTTGCAAGGTGCTCGAAAGAGCCAACGAGTGAAATCTTTATAGTTTTGTCAAAAGACTAGCCTCAAAAACGTTAGACCTAGCCTACCATATCATTAATAATTAGAATGTGCATCAAATTGTCATGTTCTCATACACATCTTGTCCCTAGGAAAGCATAGTCCTAAGATCCATTTTAATTGATTACACTTTAATTGTTCTTAGTCTCGAATTAGTCCCTTAGAAGCCCAAGAATTACTTTCACATCCGACATGATTAAAAAAAAAAAAACTATTTTGCACCTTCGGCTTGAATTAGGCAAGCACTCCTATTTCGAATTAACTCAATCGCCACTCATATTGTTTCTCGTAGATTCGACCCCGATTTTTTTTGGGTAAATATATTGACAACGACCGCCTTGCACTAAATTGACGTGTAAGTTGAGCGTTATCACTTACCAAAATCCAACATGAATATTTAAATTCCAAGCAAAGTAGGTTCTATTGGATATCTTTCACCCCACCTAACTTGAGGGTGGATGTTGAAGTATTAATTCCATCACACTTAGAAAAATTAAGATCAATTCTTTAATACCACTTAGTGTTAGATCACAAGTTATTTATTAGATTCCAAAAATTAGTTATACATTGTAATAAACGTAATCGAACTGAATAAATTAAGACAAAATCAGGAATTTTATTGATCAATTGAATTTGTATTACAATCTAAAAAGAACACTACAATTGACTAATACGATGAATTGAATGATTGAACTCCAATAGCAGAATTCCCTGTAGAATGATAAGAAATGAGATTGACTGAAGAGGGAAGAACAGAAAGAGAGAAGATAGATGGATCGGGGCAAGAAGGAGAGAAAGAGAGAAGATTTATCAAGTTCACAATTGTTTTTCCATAGTTGAGAAATATAAAATACTGGATGGATCTGGGATTCATCTGGCAACTCCAAACGGTACGCCATTAGTCCTATACTCTCTAGAACCATATAAGGCCCATAATACGTAGCATTCAACTTTAAATTTTAGCAGACTGCAACTGAAGCTTGCCTAAAAGGCTTGAGCTTTAGATAGACCAAGTCTCCTACCACTAGTTCACCGTCAGTCCTGTTGCAATCATCAAAAAACTTCAATCGTACTTGATCCACGTATATATTCTCTTTAATATGGTGCAACATAGTTTGTATTTGATCCAAATTTGCACCCATTGTAGTATTTATTGGGTGTAGTAGAGATCCCATAGGAATTTGGGATGGAGGATAACCATAAACAGCCTCAAAAAGAGTAGCCTTGCGAGTTGTGTGCAGTTAGTGTTGTGCCATCACTCCGTTAAGGGTAGCCACTCCAACTAGTCTTTTGATTTAGAAAAGACCATAGCACGTAAGTAATCTTCTAAACACTTGTTGAGCCACTCTGTTTGACCATCTGATTGCGAATGTTAGGCTGTAGATAAGTTGAGTTTTGTCCCTATAGTTTTGAATAGCTGCTGCCAGAATTGACTAGTGAAGAGGGGATCTCTATCGGTGGCTATAGGGTAGGGAAGACCATTTAGTCTGTAGATATATTTGAGGAACAGCTCAGCTATATCTTCGGCTAAATAGGGATTTTTAAAAGCTATGAAATGACCATACTTGGTTAGCCTGTCAACCACGACAAGTATAGAACTTCTTTGGCCAAAAGAGGGAAAGCTTTCAACTAAATATATGGATATGTCCCTCCAAGGCCAATCCAGAATAGGGATAGGGTGAAACAATCCTTAGGCATGTGTGTGCTCAGTTTGGATTTTTGACACACATCACACACAGACTCTCATTTGTAAATATTTACCTTTATGTTTGGCCAATAAAAATCACGTCGACTCTTTCGTAAGTACCTTGTTGACCGAAATGACCCCCTAGGGGTGAATGATGAAGGGATTCAAGGATTTTAGACATTAACTCAGTGTTCTTTTCCATAAAGATGTGTTGGTTTTACCTGATAGTGCCCTGTACTAAATATAGCCTAGCCTAGCCTACTGGTGGGACTGGTAATCAGGTTAGTAATCAGTTGTAGAGTTGTGGGATCATGCTCATAACTGTCCATTATCTTTTTCATTCAAGTTGTTTCAGCGGAGGAAATAGCACACAAACTAGGCCCTTCAGTTTGCCTACTTAATAATGTATCTACAACTTTATTTTTTGAACTTTTTTTATATTGAACTTCATAATCAAGTCCAAGAGTTTAATAAGACCTTTTTGTTGTAGTATAGTTTTGAACCTTTGCTCAAATAGATACTTCTCTGTTCTGATAATAAAGTAACTTCCTTGTAAGTAATGCCTCCATTTATCCACAACCGCTAAAACAACCATGAGTTCTTTTTCATAAGTAGAAAAGTCCAAGTGTCTGGGACAAAGTGCTTTACTGAAAAAAGCAATTGTTCTATTTTCTTGCATCAACATAGCCCCTATACCAGTTGAACAAGCATTTATCTCAACTATAATGGGTTTGGCAAAATTAGCTAGTACTAAAACTGGAGCAATGGATAGAGCATGCTTAAGGTCCTGGAAAGCAACACCTCCTTGAGGACTCCATTTGAAAGCATTTTTTTCAATGGGTATGTCAAAGGCTTACTAATGGTGCCATAAGACTTCACCAACCTTTGATAGTACCCTTGTAGACCACAAAATCCTTAGAGAGTCTTTAATGAACTAGGTGTAGGACAACTAGCCATGGCTTCTATTTTAGAAGAATATGTGGCCACCCCTGCTCCTGAGACGGGTATTCTACTTGGGTTTGACCAAAAGAGAACTTAGAGAGTTTAGCAAACAACTGCCCATCCCTTAGAATTCCTAACACTTTGCTTTGATGTTGTTTGTGGTCTGACATGGATGCAATATAGATTAAGATGTCATAACAAAACTAGCACAAACTTCCTCAAATAAGACCTGAATACACAGTTCATGAGTAACTAGAATGAGGCAGGTGTATTATTAGCCCAAAGGGCATCACTTTAAACTCATAATGCACTGGGTGAAATCTGAAGGCAGTCTTGAAGATGCAGACTCTACCATCCTAATTTGATGGTAGCCTGCTCTTAGATAAATCTTAGAGCATATGCAAGAACCATTATGCATTAAGTCATCTACTATTGATTTGGAAAATTTATCGTTGACAGTCATAGAGTTCAGAGCTCTAATCAATGGATTGACAGACATAGAGTTTAAGCTCCTATGAATAAAAAATCTCCAACTCCCATATTTTTTTAACCAACAACACAGGTGAAAATAAGGGGGAATGGCTAGGTTGAATCACCCCATTTTTAATAACTCATTCACTTATTTTTCAATCTCATTTTTTTTGAGAAAAAAATTGTACTTGTAAGGCCTTATACGGATTGGTGTTGCATCTGGTTTTAGGGGTATGAATTCATCACATGTTTTTTTTTTGGAGGAAGTGTTGTTCGCTCAGTTAAAAACATTTGGGAACTACTTCAACTCCTCTTTTAATTCCTCAAGTACTATCTTTATAAATTGTACTTCTTCAGTTGATATGGTAAACAAACTAGCCCGTATAGACTGTCCTTTTCTTAGTAATTTTTGACTCCTTTAGTCGCCAAATTCTTCAACTCGCTCTGATGATAAATTCCCCTCAACTCCACGTTTTTTCCCTTTTGAATGACTTAGACCATGTACTCAATAAAGTCTAGCAATACTGGGTTATGGTTCTTCATCTAATCCCCACCTAAGATCATGGCATTGACTCCCAAACTGACCTATCTCACTGAGTCTTCAAACTCATTGCCCTGTATCTTCTACTTGAATTACGGACAAGAATGTTTGATCACAATATGATTGTCAATTTACACGGTGACCCTCATGGGTGCAGCTCCAGTAATTCCACACCCAATTCTTTTAGCAGTTTCTATATCCAAGAAGCTATGGATACTCCCGGAGTCCAACAAATAGTTATTTTATTTTTCTTGGACTCACCACTAAGTTTGATAGTATTAGGTACTTTTGTGCCTGACAAGGCATTCAAACTAATAGCCTCATCCATTATGAATTCTTCTTGGAGTTCAGGCATAGTGCCTTCCCCTTGTACCATTACCTCTTCCACTATCTCTTCATATTCCTCTAAGCCTTGTCCCTCCTTAATGGCAGTGATAGCATTAATTTGTTTGGGCATGCACTGGTAACCAGGGAAATACTTGTCACCACATCTATAGTATAAACCCTTATTCCTTTTAATATTACCAGTAGACTGTACATTCCTACCATGTTAGGCACCAGTGCTTGTGACGTGTTTACGAGTTCTGTACCTTTACACTAAGTCGTCTTTTCCTTTTTATTAGATTATTCAACCACTTTCTCTTGACGTCTGGCCATCTCCACAACCTGAATTAGTGTAAATGGCCTAAGTATCTTCACTGTGTGTCGTATCTCCTCCTCAACCCTTCCACAAAGAATTCAAAGAAAAACTCATCTAGTACTGTGGGGTTTCTAATCAACACCCATGCTTTTAAGTCCTCAAATTTTTTGAGATATTCATTAATTGTGCCTTTTTGCTCGAGTTTCTTAAATTCTCCTGTGAGATTGAACTTACTATTCTCCGCATCCTGAAATCTTTTGTAGATCTACTCGCAAAATTCACGCCAGGTGATGCTTCCCTTGCTGAGCTGATAGGAGAAATACCATGCCTCTGTCATCCATTGAGTTGAAGAACTGCCTCCTCCAACTTCTACTTTGGGTTTGTTATGTGATTGTAGTGGAAATACCTCTCGCATCTCCTCAACCACGAGCAAGGATCAGACCCTGTCACCCCTTCAAAGTAGGAAAATTCTACTTTAGAGTTGTAACTGCCATAGTCATTGTTCTAAGGACGCTCCATAGTCATCCTTTGTTTGTTACCTTTCCCATCATTTTGATGATTCTTCCCTGCGCGCTACCCAAAATTTCTGCAGAATACGGAAGCAATCTCTCCATGAGCAGATCCATTTTACAGGACAAGTCATCCATTTTCGCCTCAAAAACTTCTGCTCTTTTACTTGATTCAGTTATATGATTTTGTAACTGATTTTTCAGTTTCTTCATATTATCCTCCATAGCTTTGGGCCTCATTTCTGTAATCGTCATTTAGTAATGGCCAGGAGTGACTCTGATACCAAGTTGTAATGAACTTAATCGAACTGAATGAATCGAAGTAAAATGGGAAATTTTATTGATTAGTTGAATTTGTATTCAATCTACAGAAAAAACTACAATTTACTAATACGATTAACTGAATGAATAAGCCCCTATGGCGGAATTCCCTGTAGAATGATAAGGAATTAGGTTGGATAAAAAAGGAAAAACAGAGACAGAGAAAGAGAGATGAATTGGAGGAAGAAGGAGAGAAAGAGAGAAGATTTACCAAGTTCATAACCGTTTTTCCATGGCTGAGTTTGGGATATTTATTCTGTTGACTAACTAATTTCAGTTGGCATCCACCAACTCCGAATCTAATCAGGGCCATTTATATTATATCTTGAATCTTAAATTTGAGACGTCAAAGTGCTGATAAACTCACGTGTAAAGCCACGTGCCCCATTGACAAATATTCCCCAATTCCTCTTCTTAACCCTAATTGCATCTCACTAGACACACTGTTTAGTTAGTTATCAAGCTAATAGTTGACCATCAGATACTACTAATTTACAAGATCATTAGTGAAATTCACTTAATACTGCTCTCTTGCAATCTTCTTCTTCCTCTCTTCTTCTTTCATTCTTTTTCTCTTCCATGTCTTCTGATTTCTCTATTGTTGTCCTCCACAATCTCTTATCTACGATATCTTTACCTAGTATTTTTCAGTCTATCGCTCTTCGAAACCCACCTCTAGCCAACTTCTCGCACTCTATCTCTAGCCAACTTTTCACACTCTATAGGGAGACATTCATGCATCTCCCCTTCAAATGCCCGATAAATCAAGAACATCAAAGTAAATGATTAATTGGTAACTCTGTTGCCTAACATCCTCTTTCACTACTAGTAATATTACTCTTCTAGTTCTTGTTTTTTGATTTCTGCTATTATCTTTTATCTTAATTATTTTGTCGCAGCTATTGTCAATTTTTATTTTTCCAGTACATCGTTTTGGTTGCTGTTGATTCACCTTGTAGCAGAACCTCACTATAGTTCGACTAAGCTGAATTCTCAGCCAATATGTCAATTGAAGTTTAAAATGTGATAAATCAATGTGGGTAGTGAAAGATGTTACTCCCAAATCATAGTTGCTAAAAGGGTACCCAAATTTCAAGTACATTTATCCTGTTATTCAACAAAGGCTACATAAAGTGCGTGCTAGTAGCACCGGCATAGATAAGCAACAACAAAGGCTAAGATTCTTATGAGCTCAACAGATTTAAAAAGGTATTCTTGCCTACATCAACAACAAAATAATATAAAATCTCAACCTCAATTTCATAAAATTCTCCTTCGCTCACTAGGTGACCCAAAAAGCCCTCAATTGCCGGATTGCCTGAGCTCAGGGCGGACGAAATCAGCATCTGCTGGTACAGAAATATCAACTGTGGGTCTCAGTTGAGCACAAACTTCAATAGCTCCATGCACAGGATCTGCAAGGAAGTTGCTGATGAGATCCCGATTGATAGGGGCATTATTATCCACAGCTACCAGTGCTTGTTGGGTGAGATTGTAATCAAATCGAGGGGCCCACTTCCTGGAACCTAAACGTGCTGTTGTAGAGCAATTGTCAACCATGAATGATACTCCCCGAGCGTGCATGAATGGATTCAAGGAATCTACAGACTCGATGACGCTTTCATTTATAATCTCCGAGTAAGAGTGGCCTTTCTTCCTCAAAACCTCAATCTGTTAGTATTTTCCAAAAACAAAATTTTAGATGACAAGGAATGTCAGAAAACTGCACATAACATATTCACGTAATCTTTCATCATTTAAGAAACTTTCCATTGTGATTTTATAGAACTTAAAACAATAGTCAGATCCATTTGAGTTCCAAAAGAGCCTCAGGCAAAAATTTCCTTCAAAAAGCACAACTTGTCAACTCAAGATTCAAATGTTCACGTGGCATGCTAACACCATTAGAGTTGGACGTCCTAAAAGTATCAAATCCAAGACGCAAAAGCAAGAGAGTAAATATGATTATTTAAAAAGGAATAGAAAGCGATCGGAGCAAAAGAGCACTTCAAGCATATCCTGAAATATCATGTAAGCATCTGTAAATATGATTATTTAAAAAGGCATAGGAAGCGATCGGAGCAAAAATGCACTTCAAGTGTATCCTGAAATATCATGTAAGTATCTACTTCCATGGCTCTCAAGCACAAAAATGCTAACCTGGGCCATCATCAATGCCACATAGACACCAGCAGTGAAAGGATACAGAGGACCAAGATCACCCGCTGGTCGTGTTGCTCGAACTCGCTCACCAACCTTCCACATCCTTGTTCCGTCAATTTTCCCCATTGGGAAGGCTGGTAAGCCCTCCTTTTCCTGCATGTACAGAACCAAAGATAAAATCATTTTATTTTCATATTTGACATTTTTCTTCAACTATCCCCTTGAAAACTTAAATTACCAGGTTTAACATGTGAACAAAATTAAAATTAACCAAGAAAAGGCCTCATTGGCTAGGTAGTGGTAGGATTCTAATCTAAAACTTAAATACAGAAAAAACCAACGCCCTTCAGCTACAATTGATCAGAAAAGTTTTTAGATAATTCTCCAAACCTGAAACAATTGTTTGTTTGTAAAACATACTCTTTTCAGGAATCATACTTATTTTCCTATAACTGAAAAAACAAATGTCTCAGATATATCGGGAAAAAACATTTTCCCAAATTAATCCACTTGTGCAAAATTCCCCAAAATTGATCTTCAAAAACATCTCGAAACCTAATCTTCAAAGAACTAAACTAAATCCAAAGTCCAAAGCAAGCCAAATGGCTACTATAAAACTGCAGATTCAAAAGTGACTTACATAAAAGCGACGGCCAGCCAAGACAACACTCCTGATCTCGCTACCTGCAGCTACATCTTCATAGCACTCATACAAAATCTCCATGCAGGGGTAAAATGAAGCACTGTATGCAGCCTCAAAATCCCTCTTGCCTTCCTCAGTAAATGAGTTGTACACGGCCAACATGCCCTGGAAAATGGATACACATGAATACAACAATTTAGAGTGATTCTAACAAAAGTGACACATAGCATCTTCCTAGACATGCTAGTCTTACAAAAGATAAAAATTAAGGCCGACCTTTGTTGATATGGTCCTTGAAATGATTCCTGTTATGCACTCTACAGTGTTCTTGTAGGCAAGCTCCTCACTCATTCCATTCTCAGTGTACCTTCTGAAAAGTGACTCAACAACTCCATGGACAGCACCGAGTAAAATGCCTAACGAGGGAACCAATTACTCAACCATAACGGCTTTAATAGGACATAAATAGATTTGAAAAGACACTAACCTCGTTCTCCGAAAATGTCACTTCTATATTCCTGCTCTAGAGTAGTAGCAAAAGTAAAGGGAGAACCAAGGGCAACAGACCACCCTAGAGCAACATCTGTGGCCCTTCCATCAATATCCTGGAGATAGTAGAAGGCATCACACGTCAGATTGAATATAAAACTAATGGCTTGAGGGAAAGAGAGTTGAGCAACGGCATTAGAAGAGACCTGGTGGACTGCAAAACTTGCATTAATTCCAGCACCATTGATTTCTTTTCCTTGAACATATAATCGCCTGACTGAGGGACCCATTCCCTTGGGACATACAGCAATCACACTAATGTTCTTCGGGAAGTCTAGGCCTGTTGACTGCAAATGGCCAAGAAGGAATCCATGTGAAAGCCCAAGTATGCTGTTTGGCTTCATGTGAGAAAACACTTTCTCATAATTATCAGCCTGCACATACATCAGAAAATTAGACAGAGCAATAATGAAACAAAGGGTAATATCTGCACACTGGTGAAAGAATAAACTACCAGGTTAAGCAATCATAAATCTAGATGTGTTAACAGAGATTCATTTGACATTTTGAAGCATCTCTGAAGCTTTAAACCCGTCCTCGAGCCTCTCAAGAAAGCTTCCGCAATCCAATTACATTGATTCCAAATACTTAGCAATAGTTACCCCGGGACAAAAATTGCCCCCAACATTGTAATTCACAGATTTGCGCACCCCAAAGGTGAATGGAATTTTAAAAGAAGAAGAGAAGGCATGAAGTATCAATATACCATGAACTAGATTGTATCTTGGTCAAAAATAGCTGTAGACTCAACAAAAAAAATTGTACTAACTTAGCTAAGACGTTGAGCTATTGTGTGAAAGAAGCATGCAATAAAATGTAACTATCATAAAACATAATCACCAAGCGTACTTAATACAAAAAGTAATTACCAAATATTGCACGGTAAGAACAGAGGCTAAAACAATGTCCAACCTGAGCAGCATCAGAAATCAAAAGCAGCACGAGATCACTGCCAGAGATAGTCTCATATATGTCACCAAGGCTCCCATTCTCTTCAGTAAACCCGGCTGCGCGGGCCTCTGCAAATGAGCTTGAACCCTTTCTTAAACCAATCTACATAAACAGACTACACTTGTAAGCTTAACATAATATGCCAAAAATGTAACAACCAATTCACACATTCACCACCATATAAACACCACCTTCCACTGTTTTATTATGTCTAGGTGGAATAGCAAGGAGAAAGCAGAAGAAGATGAAGTATTACCTTAACGACTATATCGGATTTTATTTCTGCAAGAGAATCCCTCAAATTCTGGGCTTGAGCAGGTCCCTAAAAAGAAATGGTACTTATTAAGCAAATCTGTATATAGGGGGGAAAAACCAGAGCCGTTAAAAGCCATTCTTCGTCGCTTACGTGATGAACTGATGCGGACAAAGGGCTATTGTTTCATGGGTGAAATCATGCAGTTCAGAGAAGTGTGGTTCAAACAATGATGCGCAAAGTGATCCAAAAGAAATAACTGGAAGTTTGTTCAATCTCAATATTTTGAGGAATTGGATTAATATTGACATTATTGAATTGGGAGTGGAAATTAGTATAACACTACATTAATGTATATTTGACATTTTTTAACTTTTCATAAATTTTACCCTGCACTCCAAAGAGAGCATAAAACATGAAACAAAGCATATAAGCATTTATATCTCACAAGGAAGGAAAAAGTTCCCTTTTTCACCAAAACCATACGAAGATAACTCATGGAATTTCCAGGTTAAATATTTAAACAAGACATAAACACTTGTCATGTTCACAATTAGTTACTACAACATAATAGCTGCCCGGAAAAAAAAAATCAACAATGAAGTGTTACAAGCAATTCAGAAAAAAAGTGGATCAAAGCTGGGTGCCTGATATACATAAACAAATAAATAGCTCACCAGGAAATTAGAAAAAAGGAAGGGAATAGTTGCCAGGTTTCAATATGGTAGAAAAAGGAATCTTCAGAAAAAATTATTAAACAATATCTTCAAAAATCAGACTGCACTTAAAAATATCATCGTTCTCCTTTACTACAACAACATACCCAGTATAGTCCCACAAGTGGGGTCCGGAGAAGATAGAGTGTACGTAGACCTTACCTTTACCTTGTCAGGTAAAAAGGCTGTTCTCGAAAGATTTTATTTATACAAAAAAACACTAAAGTACTATAAGGAACACTAAGGAACTTTTTCCTTACTTCACATTTCAAACAACAATTAATTCCTTGGACTCGGAACATCACATAGCGAGTATCTTCTAAGTTGAGAACATCAAACATTCAACCTAAACCTCAAATTAGTAAGGCAATTTCTGATTCAAAATGAAATTAATAAAAAACTGAGTTCATGAATTATACCTGAGAACCCCAGCCAATAACTCCAATCTGCTTGATTCCTTTGAAAGCATCAGGCAAATACTTGAACAAATCTCTTCCTCCCCTCACAATGTACTGCATCACAGCATTCGATATTACACATCATAGTCAAAAACATCAAATACAACATATAAACACTTTCAGCATAAACAAACCAAATCGAAACAGAAAAAAAAAAAGAAGAAAGATAACACTCCTACCCTCCAATTCGTTTACCACTTTTAGCTCACCAGCATCAATTTAACTAACTTTCGTCTTTCAAGCTAAATTAGACTAGATATATTAATTATGTTAATTGAAAATATAAATCTAGTAGCATCTCGGTCCTAATTCATGTGGCAATGAACTAATTTCTAAAGTCAAAACATTTCAAGTTTGACAGTGAATTTGGTCATCCAATTTTTAAACTTTTTAAAATAAATTTACAAATCTGAAAATTTTATCGAGAGTAAGCAGTTTAATTTTGACCGTGAATTTGGTCATGGAATTTCTAAATAATTTGAAATAAAATTTACTTATCTGAAAACTATTAAAAATTACAAGTCTATTGACAGTTCAAAATATTAAAAAAAAATGTATGAAAAAATTAGTACTATATATAGTTTGAATCTCGAAATTCGAAAAGTGACACATAAAGTGGGATAAAATCTACGCAAATGAATAGTATCAAACAGTTGAATACAATGAAATCGCTATAGCCGAAAAAAATAAGATAGAAATGCACCTCATCATTTCCAGCAAGAGTAACTTTCTCCTTCTTAAACACGGACGTTTCAAAATCAAACGAAGCAGGCGCCTTCACAACAGCAGCAGGAGCCGACACCATCTTCGCCGCCATAGCGCCGCCGGAGCTAGAACCTCCGGCTGAAACAGCGGTTTTAGCTCTAAGAGGCTTAAGCAACGCCGCTGAGGAGGAGAGAAACCCTAGATTGGAAGCAAGAGAAGGTTTAAGGGATTTGGAAGAGGACGCGGAAGAGGAGGAAGCGTTGGAGATGGAGAATGAGGTTGTTGCAGCCGCCGCCATAGGTTGGAAGGAGACCAATGATAAAGGGAAGCAGAGGGGAGAAAGGAAATAAAGGGTGGCTTACTTATATATGCGTTGCAGACGGGTTCGGTACTTTTGCTAGGGTAAAAGGTTTCGAACTACATCCTCCGTTCAATATTCACTTGCAAACGTATTACTCCGTTAAAAAAAAAAAAAAAAAAAATTATCTATTTTTTTAAAAAAAAATAATCCTTTTTTTTTAAATAATTTTAAAATTTTAAATTTCTACATAATATATTTAAGATTATAAAATTGAAGAATATTTTGATAAATTCCACATATCTTTAATTTAAAATTATAATATTCATCTTATTTTCTTAAATTTCATGTCAAGTCATACTAAATCATTTTTTTTGAAACAGAGAAAGTAATATTTATTCGTTTCAAAATAAATAATTTACTTTAAATTGACACATAATTTAATAAAAATAAATAAAATTTTATAATTTTAATTTTAAATTAAAATAATTCTATACTAAATATATTAAAATTAATTTATTTTAGGATATTAAATATGTCATGTAAAAATTAATTTTTAAAATGAAAAAATAAATAATAAAAAAATATTAATTTTACTATATCCCATTTTAAATACGATTTAATAATATTAAAATGGGAGACAAATGATGTGAAGGTGTGTTACAGAGCGTGGAAGGGGAGTTGAGGGTGGCTTTTATTTGTTGCGGATCTGCAGTGTGGTAGTACTTTTTCAGATCTCCGAGGTTTCATTTTAGGTGTCACCCTTTTATTTGGTGTGATGTTTAAATAAAAAGAGAACTATATTATCATCTTGAACTAAAAAGCAGACACACCTTCAAATTTTAGAATTATCCTATTATTTTTGGACTAATTAAAATTATACTTTTGATAATTTTAGTGTCTAAGTGGTACATATGTGATATAATATATTGAAGGATCCATGTAAGCACACATGTGTGTCACGTAGACATTAAGATTGTCAAAAATACGATTTAAGTTAGTCCGGGGGTAATTTGACCCTCTTAAAGTTTACATGTGTCTCAGCTTTTTCGCGTATATTTCAAAGTGGTAATAGAGCATTTTTTCTTAAATAAATAAAAAAAATTAAAGCTTATGATCTAAAATAATTTTTGAATATTTATATGATTGTAAATTATTTTATTAAAAGTAAAAAAGAAAATTAGAGTTAGGTTATTTTTAATTATAATATTTTTTGAAGCGGATTAAAAATAAAAGTGTGACAAGTAAAATGAGCCGGAGGAAATTTGATACTGCTTTTCTACTTGAAATATATTTATTGTAATTTTTTCCAATTTGACGTTTGATTTATGTTTAGGAGTGCGATTAATTTAAATACGTGTGACATAGGACTTATTCGAGTGAAGCAATCCCGTAATTAAGATTCAAAATGGAGACTTCTGATTTAGAGAGGAACAACTACACCCATTGCACTACATCATTTAGTGACTGTTCATTACACTGCAAAGTAATATGAAAAAAAATATTATTCTCGCTTTATTTTTTCATGGAAAAATGCTTTGTTTTCACCCTGAACTTTATACGAAATTGTTGAGATACACTCGAATTTTAAGAGGGTCCTATTACCCCTGGACTAATTAAAACCATAATTTTTGCAACCTTAGTGCTTATGTGGCACATATGTGTGCCTACGTAGACCTTCAGTGTGTTGATTCACTGATGTACCACGTATATGCCACGTAGGCACTAAGGTTGCCAAAAATACAATTTTAATTAATCCAGGAGGTAATAGGACCCTCCTAAAATTCGAATGTGCCTCAACAATTTCATATATAGTTCAAGGTGGAAACTGAGCATTTTTTTTTTTCATAAATGTAAAGTTTGGACCAGTTTGTGGTATCGCTGTTGAGAAAATTAAAATACGTAAAGACATTTAGTTTTGTTTTTGCTAATATTTGAATGTGGACCTCATAATTCTAAATCCACATTATCATACTCATAGATTTAGGGGTGTTCATGGGTCGGTTTGGGTCGGTTATTGGTCAAAATCATGACCAAACCAACTTAATCGGTTTTTAAATTTCTAAAACCAAATCAAACCAACACAAAAAAATAACCGTCGGTTTAGTTCGGTTCGGTTTTTCGGTTTATAACTTTAGTTAATGATAAAAGTTGAAATTTAAAAAAAAAAAAATCAATTCAACATATGAGATGTCCACTGAGTGTGGTTTCTCAACCTTGAAACTAAGATGTCAATTTAGTGTTATACTTAGACAAAGACATGAACAACACCATACAAACTCTCCTACAAAAGTATTTAGAAACTACATATAAGAGAATGATATCATAACCCCCAAAGTTAACACATAATTTTTTTGCTCAATAGAGACTAAAGAGAAAGTTCAAAACTAGTGATTAACTATAATCTAATAAAACTCTCCTTTAAAATCTCACAGACAACAAGATAATTTTCACAATTAGTATCATTTGTCATTCAAAGTGCGAAAATCATATAGAATCTCATAACGTACCATCAACTAGATGGAGACATATAACTAAAAGTGCTATGACTAAAGTTAAATTCATGATTAAAATTTAAAATATAAAAAATATTTATATTTTATTTATGAATAATATAGAAATAATTTATATATGCATGTGTATGTGTGTGTGTATATATATATAATTTTTATCGGTTCGATTTGGTTATTTTGTACGTTATTTTAGAGTAAAATCAAAACCAAACCATATAAGTATCGGTTTTAAAAATTTAAAACTAAATCAAATCTAACCTAACCAAATAACAATTTTTTTAATCGATTTGATTTGGTTCTCAATTCGGTTTGGTTCTTAACCAAACCGTGAACACCCCTAGTACCTCATAATTGAGATTTATGTCTTATTTTGTATATCTTTGGTATTGAGTTTTGTTATTTAGTGTACTTTTATGCATTTTTAAGTTTCGGGAATTGTGTTTTAAAGGACAAAGAAATCAATGTGAAAATTTCCATTCTATAGAAGTAGTGGTTTCGGGATGCCTCTAGGCTGTTTGTATCATTTTTAATTAATTATTATTATAAGTTATTATATATTAAAAAAATAATAATGTTTAATTATAAAAATAAAATTAATATTTATGACATGTCTGCTTCAACCGTAATTATTATATCACTTCTAATTAATTATTATAAGTCATTTATATATTAAAAAATTACCAATATTCAATTTGTAATTTTACTATATCACCCTTAATTAATTATTGTACGTTATTTATGTATTAAAAAATTAATAATATTGAATTAAAAAATAAAGTAAACATTTATGACATGTTTGTTTCAACTACTTCAATTGTGATTTTACTATATCGCCCCTAATTAATTATTATAGTCATTTATTCATTGAAAATTAATAATATTTAATTAAAAAAGACAAAATAAACACTTATGACACGTCTACTTCAGTTGCTCTCACCATAGTCTTACTAAATATCATCCCTGATTAATTATTATAAATTATTTAAATATTAAAAAATTAGTAATATTTAATTAAAAATAAAAAAGATATAAAAATGATAAATTAACTCTTGATGTTTTAAATTAATTTGACGTCTTATATGAGGTCCACTTAAATTTTTTCCACTAGTATTTTTTCGAGTAATTTTGTTATCTCACTTCTAATTAGTTGTTGTGAGTCGTTTAAAACACTTATGTTTTGTTGCTTCACTCATGATTTTACTATATCACCCCTAATTAATTATTATGGTCATGTAAGCATTGTACCACTTAAATTGAAATAGAAAAAATATTATAAAAAGACATCATTTCTCCTCTGAACTTGTCCGCTTAACTTACTTTAGCTCTTAAACTAAATTTCTATTTATTTATCCTCTTAATATCTTTAAAATGTATTAATTTCACCCATAATGCTGACTGTCATTTTTCAAGAAAACAAAAGTTCTTATATTTGTAAAAAAAAATAATTTCACTAATATTATATTTAAAATATAATAAAAAAAATGGACACTTTTTTCTTCTTTCTTCTTCAAAACATCATCAACAACAACACTCAAATTCCTCCATTATCAACCTCAAATACATTCTTCACCAACACTTTCCTTCAATTTTCTTCATTTTTCTCCATTAACACCATAAAAAAAACAACCACTAAGACTCTAAATTAAAAAAATTATTCAATTAAACACCCAACTTTCATCTTGAAGATAAAGCATCCAATTTTCATTCAAATTTCTTACATCCGTTTGTTAAAGAAACACTCAACATAATCTTTTCCTCATCTCACTCAGATCCATTTGTTAAAGAAAAAATCCTTACAACTTTCACATGAAATTATCCCAAAGAATAATTAATTAAAAATGAAAACACGAATGCTGAAGCACTTAGATTTGAATACATTTTAAAGATAAATTTCACTTAACTGAATTTATACACTTTAAAGAAGTTTATATATGTAATTTATACATGGAATTGGGAAAACTGAATTGATGCTTTGAGAAATTTAGCAGGAGATGCTTCGCTTTGGCAGTTTGGAAGGGGAGTTTGCAGGGGTGGAGGCTGGCCCGGTGGGGGATGGAATAGGGGCAAATTTGAACAAGAATGATGAGGAGGGGGGCAAAGAAAAGGGGAAAAACGTGTTTGCAGGGGTGGGAGTGGACGTAAGTGGGGGTTGGATCGAGAGAAAGAAAGAACTGGGGGGAGGGGGAGGGGGGAGGGACAGGTGAGGGGTTTGAAGAAGATAGAAAATTGGGGGTGGGTGTAGTTTCTTTATTTATATATTTTATATATATTTAAAAATATTCATATACATATATAATATGGCTCTGACATGGTGTTGATGTGTAGGCGAGTGTAACACACTCTCCGTGTGAGAGTAGTATTAAATATTAAGGGGCGAAATTAATACACTTTAAAGATGTTAAGAAGGTAAATAAATGAAAGTTTAGTTTAAGTGCTAAAGTAAGTTGAGCGGTCAAGTTCAGGGTGAAAACATGTCTTTTCTCTATTTAAAAAATATAATTGGCTATCGGCGATACAAAACTCTAGACAAGGAGAGTAACATATATTATTTAAAAATTGCATAAAAGTATTATAAATTATAATAGTTAACAATTTAAAATATTTAAAATATTTAGTTGACTATCGAAATTATATTGGTGTCACTTAAATTGAAATTAGGGCTGTTAATTGAGCCGGGCCGGGTCAACCTAAAATCGGTCCGTCAAAATTAGCCGATTTGTGGGTCGGGCGGGTTCTGGGCCAGTTTAAACAGGTCAATTCGATTCTGGGCCCAATAGTAAATAAAAAACAACAACCTGGGACTGGCCCACTAAACCTAACCCAGTCCAACCCGCCTAAACCCGATCAAAACCGATCTAAAATTTGGTCAAAACCGGTCAAAAGCAAAAAAAAAATTAAAAGATTTTTTCTCCAATATACACTATATATACCCACCTATATACATTTTAAATACGTTAAACAATACATATACACTACATATATAATATATACCACATTAGAATTTTAAAAATATATGCACAATTACACATGTAATCGTGTATACAACTATACGTTAGTTAAATATATATACTACTCTGAACTAAACATATACTATAAGATATATACTACAATATAGTGATACATATACTAATTTATAAAACATATACTCATGTATACGTTAAATATATACTACTTTAAAGTCTATAGAAGATATATACACATGTATACGTACCATTCAATAAATATGTACTACTTTAAATAAAACATACAACAACAACAACAAAAAACCCAATGTATTCCCACACTTTAAATAAAACATATACTGCAATATACACGCACACTATATATATAGTTATATATTAATTTATAAAACATATACACATGTATACGTTAAATATATACTACTTTAGAGTCTATAGAAGATATATACACATATGTACGTGCCATTCAATATATATGTAATATTTTAAATGAAACATATGCTACAATATATACACACACTATATATATAGTTATATACTAATTTATAAAATATATACACATGTATACGTTAAATATATACTACTTTAGAGTCTATATTCTATATATACACATATATACGTACCATTCAATATATCATACTAGCTTAAATAAAACATATACTACAATATAATGGCCCAAACGGTTAATTTTTTTGGTTTTAAAAAAGAAGTTACCGGGCCGATTAACCGGCGGGCCTGGATCGGATTTGGTCCGGGCCCAAAAAAAATAATTCAATCCGGGACCCGAAACCCTACAGCCCATGGAATGACCGAGCCAGGTCATATCGGGCCGGGCCATTTCGGTGGGCGGGTCAAACCGGCCCGTTTGACAGGTTTAATTGAAATATAAAAAAAGTATTATAAATCACAATAATTAAAAACTTAAATTATTTTTAAAATATAATTGACTATCAATGCCACAAAATTTTGGACAAGCAAAGTAATATATATTAATGGAAGGAACATATACAAAAGTAAAGTTCGATAAAACATTTACAGAAGTATGTTTTATCGTGTTCTCAAAATCAAATAACTTAAATTAATATGAAATATGGTAACTTATAGTTTTTTTTTATAATTTTCAAAACACTTAAAATTTAAATTTAAAATATTAGTTTAATTTATTTCAAAGAACAAGTTGACAAATAAAAGAGGAGAAATGAAAGCAAAGGATGTTTATGTCGACTTAGTAGGGGAAGACAATGCAATTTTGGATTATTAATTACAACTCACATATGATGTAATATGCAATGACTAGATAACCCTCTATCTTTTTTCAACAATTAATTTCTATTTTATACAACAAGTGTCAAGTCTTATGTATCAATTTTAGTCTCATATCAATTTTAAGTCGGGGGCCCTATCTGAAATAACCTCTCTATCTCACAATTGATGTAGTGGTATGGACTGCGTACACTTACCCTTCCCCAAACCCCACTTGGTGGGAATATACTGGGTATATTGTTGTTGTTGTTGTTGTTGATTTTATACTTATTGTAGCATATCTCAGTCATATGATTAAAGATCTGAACTTCAAAATGCATCGAATTTTGCTATTTATCTGAGTAAGTTATACATAATTATCGTGTGAGATAATTTGGCTCCTTGAAAAATACTACCAAGTAGTTAATATATTTTGTGTATTCATGTTTTATAATTCATAATTGAAATTGACATCACTCTAACTTATCGTACATAGACAAAATATCTTAATGTTGATACAACACATCAAACAGTGTATAAGAAATAATGTTAGCATAAATAATACCACTATTACTAATACAAGCATTATTAATGCAAACATTACTGATACATTTTATTCAAAATTATTTTTACACACTCTGACAAACGACTCCTACGTTTCAATGGAAGGAACATATACAAAAGTAAAGTTCAATAAAACATCCACAGAAGTATGTTTTGACGTGTTCTCAGAGTCAAATAACTTAAATTAATATGACAGATAGTAACTTATAATTTTTTTATATATAATTTTTGAAATACTTAAAATTTAAATTTAAAATATTAATTTAATTTAACTTCGAAGAATAAGTTGACAAATAGAAGAGAAGGAGAAATGAAAACAAAAGATGTTTATGTCGGCTTAGTAAGGAAAGACAATGCAATTTTGGGTTATTAATTGCAACTCACCTGTGATATAATATGCAATAACTAGATAATCCTTTATTTTTTTCAACAATTATTCTCTATTTCATACAACAGGTGTCAAGTCTTATTTATCAATTTTAATCTCATATTTTATACTTAATGTAGCAAATCTTAGTCATATGATTAAAGATCTAAACATCAAAATGCATTAAATTTTGTTATTTATATGAGTAAGTTATACATAATTATCTTGCAAGATAATTTGGCTCCTTGAAAATTATATCAAGTAGTTAATATATTTGGTGTATTCATGTTTTATAATTCATAATTTGAATTGACATCAATCTAACTTATCGTACATAATCAAAATATCTTAATATTGGGTCTGTGCTGACACGGGTCATGCTCCTCTAGTTTACATAAAAAGATGAGAAAAGATATAAAGACCCCCCTCAACTTGTCCGATTTTTTTAAAAAAATAACCAAACTATACGGGCGATCTACTACCTCACGAAACTTACACAAACTGTTGTAAATACACCATTTTGATTAAAAATTTATCTATGCGTGTACACGCAAAGGAGACGCATGCTTAAAATTTCACTGAAATAACCAATTATAAGATGCCACGTGTAATTTATTTCTCCATTATTTTAAAAATTCGTTCTTCTCCACTTTAAATACCCAATTCTCTCTTCCTCCATTGATATAGCCATTGGCTATTTTTGAAGAAAAAATTTGTCTCTCTTCTCAAATTTTTCTCAATAAGATCAACCTTAAAAGGTAAGATGTTTTCATTAATGTTGTAATTTCTAAACAAAATCAGCCGTAAAAGTTTTAATTTCATCCAATTTTCTTATTTTTAAAAAAATTTATTAAATTTTGTGATTAGGTTTTTCAGAAAATAATTTTATAATGTCAAATGCAATCTTGAATCGTATTTGTAATGACGGGATCAATCCTATGTTGCATATAAAAATGCAATGCAAACATGGAGAATTACTGTTAATGCAAACGTCATGGTCGGAGGACAACCCAACTAGAACATTTTAATCTTGTCCATGCTGTCGTGTGTCCTATACATATATTCTTATTTTTTTTCTCTTATTTCTTCTCAATAGATTTGTTCATGGCCCATTTTAGGAGAAATCATGCAATTTCTTTAGATGGATGGACCCGGAAAAGACTGATTTATGATCCAAGACAGTTATTTCGAGATTGATGAAGAGAATCAAGGAGTTGAAAGAAGTATTGGCATTTTATGAAAGTAATAGAAAATGCGTGGTGAAGGGGGAGAGAAGAACAAATGTTGTAATTGGAAGCTCATCATCGTGATTGTCATAGTATTTTTTTTTATTTTGGACAAGCATTACCAAGAGGACAAATGATAAATGTAGTTGTGTGCAATTGAAATTGTCGTAGTCATTCTCTTATTCTACTTTATAAAATAGTGTTTTTGTCTTTTCTCTTGTCGGAATAGTAGTTGCTTAATGAGATGTAATTTTGTTTGGTTACGTAAGACCCATGCAATCTATTTTGTATCAATATATTGTGATATTGATGACATTTGTGGGCATTCAAAACGTATTATACAATCAATAGAGTAACAAGGCAACCACAATGAAAAAAAATGAGGACTTCATTTCAACATAATCATTATTTCAAATTGAACTACATTGCTTGTTTTGTTTGGTATCTAACAAAACATAACTTAATATCTAAAGGTACCTAACGAAATAAACTGCCCAAAACATTGTTTGGTTGCTACAAAGTAAGATCAAAATGCTATCTTCAACAACAAAATATACAAAAACTAATTGTTTGAGACAATACCAATAATCTCCACCAAAATATACACATCATATCAGCAAAATGCCCTATTTTCGTGGCACATGAGTCTTCCTAGTTGAACTGCTTTTTCCTTGAGTTTTGACAGCAGTTGCAGACCTCATTTGAATAGCCTTTTCAGCCCTCATTTTTTCAAGTTTGCTATTGGTAATGACTGACTTTCCTTTTCATTTAAATCCTCGTCTTGGTGTGTAGCCAATACCTCCATTTACAATACCAAACCTCTTTGTGACCTTTGCACCAGTGCTAATGACTCTTCTACTTGACAATCCAGGCTGCATAAATAAATTACAGAAATTATAAGACAATAAATATTAGTAAGTAAAGAAAAATTCTACAAACTACTTACATCAAGAGTGGTAAAATCATCTTCAGTTTGGTATATTTCAATTCCTACTATCCTTGACCTTTTAAAAGGTCTTGTATGTCCTCTACTGTTGTCCTCATGGTCTTGTCTTTGAGGAGGCATTTCCCTTCCTATGCCTCTTCCATTGCTAGAACTAGTTTGGCTCTCTTGAGTCATTCCTCTTCCTCTCCCACTATTCCTTTCTATAGATATTCCTCTTCCTTTACCACTTATAGAAGCTTGTGTATGGACACTCAAATCAATATATATTTCAATCAAAAAATAATTTTTTAAATACATAAAACTATCTATGTTTGTGCAGAAATTTCCTCTGATTGACTTGAAATAGTTGAGACATTTGGAACACTTGAACCATCTGAAACACTGTCCTTTCCTTTATCTCTACCTCTTCCTCTAGTAGCACTTGCAATGTTTGTGGTGGCCTGATTATTGAGATATTAGTACATATACTTAAAACAAAATTGATACTGACAAATAAATAAATATACCTCTTGTTGATAAGATGTTCCAGTTGCATGACTTGGATCACTACCCCTTGCTCTCCCCTTTTCTCTACCAGTAGAAGCTCTAGCTTGTGTTTTAAAAGATTATTCTTATACTTAACAAAATGTACATTAGATAACGATTATAAAAATACTTGTGCCTAAGAAGATGTTTTAACTAGTTGACTTGTTCCAGGTTGATCTCTTGTAGGATATCCTATTTTATTATGTCCTTGTGTATCACATTTGCTACAAGTAATAACAGTACCACATTTGCTAAGTTTTTTATTTTTTCTACTTTCATCAGACTCTTTTCTACTAATTTTACTTGATATTTCGGCAGCTTCCTAATCTTTGGTGGCTTCACAGTTGGATTATTTGATGTTGATCACACTTTCAAGTTATTCATTGGTTGATAAAATGAGCATATGTGCTGAGGTAGGTATCCTTGTGATAACAGTTGTCCACAAAATTAATAGGTTTATATTCCTTGAGGTGAAGGGCAGCAACACAATGAGGACAAGGAATGCCCCTAAGATACCAAGCTTTGCAACTGCAACTGCTACTAATAATGTCAACAGTATCAGTACAACCTATATCAATAATCTCAAAATCTCTTTTTCCATTTCAAGATAAATTGTACTGCATTGACTTGCCAATATTTTCTTGTAGAATCTTCAAAGTCATAGGAGAAGTATCAGTGATTCAAGTATTTGAAAACGGTCTCATCTCACCAATTTTTTTCATCATCTTCGCCCTAATCTCCTAAAGCATTGTGATGATAGTTTTGAACCTTGCAGGAAGTACCCATGCATTAAAACTCTCTGCCATATTGTTGTCCACAACATCACATTTGAAATGCTCTTCAAAATATCTTTTGCACAATATCTTCAAATTATAACATAAAAGATCATCCAAACAATCCCTCCCCAACATCTTCATTGCTTCTATATTCTCCTTCAATTCTGCTTCAAATATGAATTTTGCAATCTTCTAAAACACTTTTCTTCTTTCTATTCCTTTGTAGATTTTAGACCAATTAGCAAAAATATGTCTTGCACATTTTCTGTGATCAAGTAGTGGCAACAACTCTCTTACAATTATTTTCAGTACCTAACAAAACAAATAGTATATTAGTCTAAAACTATACCAACTATACCGGCAGTTGTTAAAGAAAAAGAATAGCAAACACTTGTTAAAAATATAGTCATACCTTTTGCATATCAGATATGATGCTTAAATGATGAACTTCTCCAAGTTCTAAGTTATTCTTCAGCAGTTCAACAAACTACCCCTATGTAAACTGATTCTCAACCTCAACAACTGTCCAGGCAATAGGCAGCATTTGGTTGTTTCCATCTTTGCAAACTGCAATCAACAATTGACCTTTGCACATACCGTTGAGGAAACAACCATCCAAATCAATCAACCTACTAGCACCTCAAAAAAATATTTTTTTAAAGCATGAAAGTACACAGAAAAATTTTTAAAAATTAATTGTCCAGTCTTATCAACATCCCCAACCTTGACAACATAAGTGATATCTGAATTAGTCTTCAAAATCTCAATCCTGTAATACAAAATTCTATCATACTTCACTATGTGATCAGCCATAATATATTGTAGCACTCTAGACCTAGTTTTTTTCACAGTTGTCCTACGAACATGGATATCCAACTCCTTTCTAATAATCTCTTGTAACTGGACCACTCAAATATTTGATTGTTGATTTATTCTGCCTTTATACTTACTTGCCAGAAATTTGAGTTGCAAAGATAGTTAAAAGTTGATCTCAAAAAAATATTAATAGGATTTTATTTTTTAATAATAAAATCTCCACTGCTCTTATCCTTGCTATCATACAACAACCAAGGACAAGTGTCTTTGCAGCACCTCACTCTATCTCTACCAAGCTCATTTCACATACTTTTCGATTTGAATCTTTTCTTGAATTGCATATCTGGTTAATATCAGCCTAAATTTCTTTACACTTGAAAAAACCAATCTTAATTCTCAAATAATTTTTTCACAAATTTCATAAAAAATAATTCTGTTTTTTTGTTCTTTCTTCTCACAGGTTGTTGCACTACTCCATCAACATCTTTACCATCTCCCCGACCTATTTCATCATCTAATTTAAAACTAGGAGCTTCATCACTTAGGTAGTAAGGTTCATCACCTCTTGATTTACTAACTAGGCTATTCCTAGTGCCAACATTTGTATCATCATATCCTATAGCTGGACCTTTTTTACCAACATTAATATGTTCATTTGTTGTGTCTCTACTTCTTCTTTGTGACTTATTGAAATGTCTTTTACTAACCTTATATCAATATATTTTTTATTGACATCACTGTCTCCACTAGTATTTTTTTTGAAATCTGAATCATCCTCAAAATCATCATTACTTGGATCCTCATCTATTGTAGGGATAAAAGAGTTGGAAGGTATATTATAAGGAGGAGGCATAACAGGAGGGTTGGAAGGAAAATTGAGAATCAAAATTAGGGCTAGAAACATCACCCTCATTAATATGATTTAAATATTCCTCACCTACCTTATTGTCACTTATATTGAGAACATATTCCAATTCAAGTGGAGCCTGATCAGGTTCACTGACCCCATGTGAAACATATTCCTTAAGTTCATCCTCATTTTTTAACTTGCTGACAATGTCACAAATAACCTTATCACATTTAATTTCTACCAAATAACCATTTCATTTAACAAAGAAATCACACTCAGTTGTATATCCTAGATATTTTATGTAGTCTCTTAACTCAAAGTAGGACATCATATCAACATCTTTATTGAAAAGCTCAATCATAGACCCACCAATATATTCAGGTGGGGGATCAAATTCTATTTCACCCCATGATACCATCTTAAAATTACCAGAACAAAAGATATTGAAAGATTCCTAAAAAAGCAACAATTCAACCACTCAAACACATTGAAATCAGTAAACAAAGAGAAAAATCTTGATAGTCGAAACTTTAACAGCACTGTTTTTTGCATATTAAACAATATAAGTGGGCCCCACCCCCCAACACCCAACCCACCTACCTCCATTTGACTTACACCCAAAAAGAATTAAGCTGCAACTACATATGCTACTACAACACCTTAACAATAACAACAACATATGCGAAAAATCCTACAAACACGTAGTACGTGCATAACTCAATAAATTCTTATTAGCATCAATTTCACTAAATTATTACCTAAAAATATATTTCATCCCAAAAAACATAACTTCAAAAAAAATCATAAAAAATTAGAAACATCAGAACTTAAATGCACAAAATCCTAACCTGTAAAATCAACCACTATTATTTAATAGGAATTTTTCCCAACAAATTAATCACCTAAGGTCGTTCAATCTCCTTCAATTGTGAGATTATTGTCACCGCCATGAAAGAAAAGAAAAAATTAAAGTGAGACAAGTGAGAGAATGAGAGAGAAAGATCTTTTAGGGTATTTTAACAGACTCGAATCAGGTTACGAGTTACCTGATTTTTTATTAATAATTAATTTAAATTATTAATTAAATAGAGAGTGTCAAACATGCGCCTCTTTAAAATTGAGGATTGCTGAAAATTTTGATCAAAATGATCTATTTACAATGATTTATGTAAATTTCGTGGGGTAATAAGTCACCCATATAATTTAGGCATCTTTTTGAAAAAATTGAACAAATTGAGAGGGATCTTTATGTTTTTCTCTAAAAAGATCGATGCAAAGACCGTCATATTACAAACCATATCAGTTTTTGGAAATTGGGGTGCATACAAGTTTGTAATTTTTTTGTCAGTATGGATTTAGTTTTAAATGTTTTCCTTTTTTTGTTTATAATAAAGTATAACTTAAATAGGTTAACTATCTCAAATTATATTTTTGTTGATGATGAATCAATTATATTTTTGCTGTTGATGAATCTCCACTATACGATGTCCTCTATCATTTCTCTTTCTTAGCCCCAGTATTTTTTTAAAAAAAAATATTAGACAAAATATAGTTTATAAATTCAAAGATACTATTTTGTTGATCCAATAACAATTAATTAAATGTTTCAATTAAATTCGTTCCAACGTGGAGGTGATTAATAAACTAAAGTGAACAATTTCCCATGATCTTTTAATATAAAATTCATATAATTAGATCTAATATAAAGAGCACAATTAATCATGATTTCAAAGTTGAAATTGTTGAAAGGAATATCAAAATAAATCAATAGTTAATCAAAACAAGTAACAATTCTAGTCTTTTGGGATTAAAATAACGATAATATTAACATTTAAAATACATTTTAATTTAAAATCTTAAAATATAATTAAACACCATTAAGTCAAATAAAATGAAAAAAATGATACTTCTTTGGAAAATATGGAATGCTCCTATGACCTTAAATTCTTCTATAAGCTAACAGCGTCGGCGCAACGAATTTGGTGACCTAAAACCAAATTTTGATCAGAGGTTTTAAGTATATTCAATAAAATTAGCTTTTGTGCATCACACATGTATCTCATGTGCCATCCGTACATCTCGTGCGATGTACGTGCATTTTGTGCGATTTACGCACATCTTATGTGCATTCTATGTGCTATACATGTATCCTGTTGTCAGTTAATAAAGATATTTAGAAAAATGGGGCCTCAAGCCATCGCTTTAGTAGCTTTATGGTTAAGCCAGCTTTGGGAGTAAACACTGGGTGCATGTAAGCATTTACCATAGACGAGATGCTATTTCAAAAAATGTTGCTTTAAAGTCCTTTGAAGTATTGGGTTCGGAATGATCTCTCTTCTCTAACTCAAACCCTTCTTGTTCCTGTTACGTATACTATCATGCTAACAAACGTATCAAAAATCCACAATGATGAGTTGATTAGTAGTACTGCATGAATAAATAGAAGAAAACAATCATAACTTTGTGAACATTGGATAAGAAATTTACACAGCAACAAGAAAGCTGCAATAGCATAAAAAAAGAAATTAACAAAGAATCTAGGGAACTTCCTCCTCACCTTGGACCTGATAGGACCAAAGGAAGTAAAGGAGTTGAATCTGCAAAACTAATATTTGGTATTGCGTGAATAATTTATGGCTGAAAGTTGTAATCTAGATCCTTTTCAACATCTAGCACGCCCTCCATGGCCTTGACCACCATCAAAATTGATGACCTCTTTGTACAGTCACTTTGTAAACACCAGGCAACAATCTGCATTATCTTTATTACTTCTTCTTTGTAGAACTGCATATCTTCACTGTGCTCATCAATAAGATCCACCAATGCCCTTCCTCTACCTTTTTCCTGAATAAGTTTAACATTGTCCTTTCCTCTTCAGTCTCTGTCTCTGATGCCTCAAAATGTCTTCGTCCACTCAAATTTTTCAAGATCACAATGCCAAAGCTATAAACATCTATATTTTCTGTTATAACTACACTAAGCCATTCAGGAGCCAAATAACCAAGAATACCTCTCATCATGGTCATGACTTGCCTCTGATTCTGATCAATTAGCTTTGCAAGACAAAGTCAGAGAGTTTAGCGTTGATCTTATCATCTAGGAGTATGTTTGGTGGTTTAATATCCAAATGCAAAATCTTATGCCTGCATTCTTTATGAAGGTAGGCTAATCATTTGGCTACGTCTTAAATAGTCTTCTTCCTGCAGTTCCAACCTAGAATTTGCTCTTGTTTCCCATGGTAGATCCATTTTTCTAGTGATCTATTGCTCATGAACTCGTATACTAAAATCCTATGAGAGTTCTTAGCAAAGAACCCAATCAATTGCACCAAGTTTACATGATGTATGCTGCCAATAGTTTCAATCTCAGCTAAAAATGATTTTTTGACTTGTCCTATTCCATCAAGATATTTCACTGCAATCTTTGTGCCATCTTTTAAGCACCCTTCAAAAACCGACCCAATTTCTCATTCACCAAGCTTCTTAGTAAAATTTTCTGTTGCAACCTTTAGATCATCGTAAGAAAATTTAGTTGATATTCCTGGCACGTGATCTAGGTAATCCTCCTCTTCTTCATTGGTATTTCTCTTCTTCTTCCAAAATATGAAAACTGTAATTCCAATTATGATGCCTAAGATGGAAGATCCTATGATAGAGCCCAATATGACACCACTTAAAAATATTTTAGGAATATGAACTACGGGTTCAGGTTCCTGTATTTTTATAAATTCTTGGGAATCATACCGTGTCTTGTCCTTCTCATTATTCGCTAGTGAAAAGATCTCGGATGGTAGGTAGCAGTCTCCAGTGAATGAATTTAAACCACTACGAAATAGAGCAGCTTTACAGAAACAGTTTCTTAAACAAACATCTTTACAAGTATTCATATCAGTGTTTCTAATATCTGCAGTAAAAGAATCATTTGACATTTGACCAATTTATTTAATTTGTAATATCAATCGGGGATGATACATAAAGATCTTTCTATATTTGGCTCAATTTGTAAATTGTACATCTAAAATCTATTTATTGTGCCTTAATAAATCTAATATTGAGGTACATATTGCTACCCTGCCATATTTTAAGAGGAGGACAAAAGATGGTACTAAAAGCTTTTGCTGAAAATTGGGATTGTGCATGATCATTGATTTTATTTCTCTATGTTTTATGATTCTATAATCTCATCGTACAACGATAAGATAAAAACTTGTGCAAAATGGTGTTTAAACTTATTCATCACCTAACTATGATTTAGTAATATATATTATCGCTTTAATTTTTATCTGCTATAGTTAAATTGCTTGGTGGGGAGTAAACAGGGCCGGTTCAACGAATTTGGGGGCCTAAAGTCAAATTTTAATCAGAGGTTTCAAGTATATTCAATAAAATTAGATTTTGTGCATCACACATGTATCTTAGGTGCCACCCGTGCATCCCGCATGATGTACGTGCATCTTATGCGATTTGAGTGCATCTTATGTACATTTTGTGCACTATACATGTATCCTATTGTCAGTTAATAAAAATATTTAGAAAAAATGGGGGCTCCAAAAAGTTGGGGCCACAAGCCATTGCTTTAGTAGCTTTATAGTCGAGCCAGCCCTATAAGCTAATTTTAAATCAAAATGGCAAAATCCAAAAAAACTAGTAATTAGAATAACAATTCAACTTGAAATTCATTTGAAAGAGGTAGTAAGGAGAAATTGAACTACCAATCAATGCTGCGAAGGAATGAATAGGATCTTTTCACTTTTAGTTATAGGTTTCGCGTTCGAGTTTGAAGTATAAAATTTTTTATTATGATGGAGCGCTTCCTCCTTAAATGAATCTTACGCAATATGAATTTGAATTAATCAAATTCTAATATGAAAATAATCAATTTTATGAGATGCAAATCTAGATTTATTGAAACTCAAATATATATTTTACATCAAATAGAGAATTTCCCCCCTGAACTTGTCCCCCCAACTCACTTTAGCACTTAAACTTAACTTCTGTTTATTTACCCCCCTTAACATCTTTAAAGTGTATTATTTTCACCCCTCAAGCTGAAGTGGTTTAAAAAAAAAAGAAAGCACATTTTTTCATTAAAAACTGATATGACCCCGCTTTTATTATTACTATAATTATAATATATATATATATATATATATATATATAAAAGCCTTTCTTCTTCAATACCCTCACCCCCACCCCGTCCCCCACACTACTGTTCTCACCACCATCTTTGCCCAATTCTCTTTCTCTCCATTAATTAGCTGTACATTTTTAATACTAACTTAGAAAATAGTAATTCAATAGTTGTTAAATTGTAAAATTAAGAATTTATAAAGGTGTCGAACAAGAATTGTTGATTTTGTAATCAACTTACTATCAAAGAAACCTTCTTGGAGATGCCTTCAAGATGTTTGATGAAATACTTGTATCAAATGTTGTGATTTTTAACATAATCGAGTTTGACTAATTTTTTATTCCTAGAAGTTTTTTTTTATTGTTGTTTGCAGCTGCAGGGATGGGGTGAGGGAATGGATGGATTTGTTTGATGCGGGGGATGGGGGAGAAAGGGGGTGTTTGCAGGTGTGTGGGGGACAGGAGGGGGGGTGGCCAATGAATGAAACAAACGTGTTTGCAGGGTGGGGGTGGACGGGGTATTTGCAGGGGCGGGGGATGGATTTGGGGGAGGGGGGTTGCAGGTGTGGTTGTGTGGGAGTGGACGGGAGGTGGTGAAAGAAAAGGGCAGGGGCAGGGGCGAAGGGGTGGTTATGAAGAAGATGGAAAATGAGGGTGGGGGTATTTTTTTATTTAAAAATATTCGATAAATATTTTAAAATATGTATGTATATATGTGTGTGTATATATATATATATATATATATATAATATTTATATATATTTTATATATTTTCTTATATATATATAAAAAAATTTATTTAAAAAATATTTTATTTAGTCCCGATAATTTTTTTCAACTTGTAGTTCGACCCAACATTTATTACAACCTTTACTCTGAATACACTGCTCTTTTTTAAAAAAACTAATTCCACAAGTGTTAGAATCGGTTTTCAAGATTTTCAAATAATATGCTCTCGATTGGCCGTAAATTTTTATTTGTTCATGAAATTTGATTGATTTTTTTGAATTATTATCTTCAAAAAAATATTCAAGTTTCAAATAAGGTCAAAATTTTACTTCCACTCAGAAAATTTTAAATATTTTTCAAATAAAATGCATGTTCAAAAAATAATTTCTAATTTCAAAAATTATTTTGAACACAACTTGAACATTTTTTCAAGTTTTAATTAAATCTTTAGTCAAATGCTAGCATAGAGTAAGGTCCGAAAAATAATTTTTGTATTTGCTTTTAGTTTTAAATTTTAAAAAATAAATTTGACAAAACCTTTCCATAAAAATTCTTTTTTGAATGTTTGAAATTTGGCAAATGATTTTCAAAACATTTGAAGGAACCCTTTGAGAAAGGCAAGAGCCGCTTGGCTGTAGTGTTTGTAGCCGTCCAATTTTACGAGACAATATATTTACATTTAAAATTATAATTATTTTAAATCATCAATTTTCAATAAGCACGGTGATCAAAAAGTACACACGTGAGACATCAAGTGTGTCACATATATAAAAAGATAAAAGTAGAGATTACATAATGTTAAATGTTAATCCCTTTCACACTCCGAAGATAAAGATAACAGAGATGAGGATATATATTGTGATTGATGTATATGTTTAGGAGAGATATGATTAGAAATCAGAATGTTCGAGACAAGGCGGGAAGGCTTAGATGGAAGACAAAATGCAGAAAGTAAGGTTGAGATGGTTCAGACGTATGATGGGAAAATACACAAATGTCTCGGTGCAAAGGTGTAAAAGGTTGATTATGGATGAATTTAAGAGAAATAGAGATACAACGAAGAAATATACATGATACAATTACAGCTTACTGAACATGATTTTAAATAGAAAAGTGCAGAGGACGTGTATTAAGATAGAAGATTAGTAGATAGGAGTGCGTGTAGTTAAGAGTATTTTGCCTTCTTGTCCATGCTATTAGTTGTAGTGTTAATACCCTTCTAGGTTATTATTCTTGGTATTTTTATGTTGTTTCAAATAAAGCAATTGTATTATTATTTTGTTATAGTATTATTCTGTTATTATACATTATTTTGTTACTACATATTGTATGTTTTCTGCCCTTGTATTATGTCTTTTTTTTAAACAGTTTATTTTTTAACCAAAAATCTATTAGAATTAGTCTCTTTACGCCATCTCACATAGAAGTAAGGACTTCATACACTCTACCCATCTCACACCTTTGTTTATAAAAATACATCAAATATATGATTGTTATTATCATTTAAATGTAATAAATTTAATATTATAGAAAATAATTATAATTGATAATAAGAATAACTAAGCAGCACTACATGATCACCTACTTCTTGATTTCTTAAACTAAATAAGTTACAATAAAATATCTATTTTTAATACAATTAATTGAACACGTAAATTCTTTTGGGGACTTTCTTCGTAGTGTTTGATATTCCTCGATTAAATTTAAATTTGTATTGAAAAATCTCATATTAAACGTAAAGCATTCCCTGGGAAAGACTGTCTCGACCAATTTCTTTTGTTTGGCAGCAACAAATGGAGACAAAGTTCATGTTATTTAATTAGATTTTCAAGTTTTCAAAAGCTGATGGTTGGTCCCCTAAATTATTGCGTCCTGTCCAGCTAATATACTTGTTGCCCACTTTCATCGAAGCATTAAAAATTAGTACTATAATGGTGCTGGAGTACCAATATAGACCCCAATATTTGTTAAGTTTTTTTTTGTTAGTGAATGTAAACAATTTGTGAAATCAAATTGAATTAAATTATTTTGATAGTAAAATTGAAATTTAAATATTTAAAAATAAATAAAAAGTATTATAAGTGATTTAATTTTTCTTGTGCCAATGTGCTGTGAAGAAATGTGTCTTGAAATATTCATTAAAATTTACATAATTTGACTTTTAAAAAATAAATGTGTTAAGTATTATAAGACGGAAAGAGTAGTGACTAAGTTGGCATATTAAATACACTAATCATTTTTTAAGTAGTTTTTGAGAGAAAAAAATTGACAAATAATATTTGGTCATATAATTTGTCATTATTTGACAATTAATTTAAATTTTCTAAATACTAGAAAAAACTTGTATTTGAACAAAATTTCATTTTTTTTTTTGAATTTTTGAAAGTGAAATATGTTTCTCAAATGTTATGACCGAATACATGATGAAACTTCACTCAAATTTTCACTAGAAAATGGCTTACCAAAAATATTTAAAAATCTATGTCAAGCACTAGCTAACAAATAAAATTTAAGAATATATATTAACAAAGTTTTTGGTTTATCAGATCATATATCTAGTCCAATTCAATCAACTTTTAAATCGATTGAACTGGACGAATCAATATAAATCAACTCAATAAATAAATGAATCATTAACCTAATTATATATAAATGAATCAAATAGATCATAATTGATACAGCTGGAGTATATTCATTTGGACTTTACCAATTTGAATTTCTTTAAAAGAAGGAACCAAAGTTTGTGGGTGCAACAAATCCCCTTTAATTTAATTGAAATAAAATCAACAAAATCATTTGGAAAGCTCAACTTTCCAAATTGCATTTACGCACGTTCATTCAACATTTGGCTACTTACGCCTAACACAATTAATAAAATATTTTTCCTTCTTTTCATGAGTAGCACGTATCCTTTTGATAATAATAAAATTTGGAGTGGAAAAAGAAAAACGAGGAAAGAAATTACAAGATGAAAAATGAAACACTCCTTAGTAATTAGAAGGTGAAAGTTCAGATCACCACATTTAAGATTAAAGTGCTTCTAAAAATTGATATTTTAGTCGATTATAACAAGCTCTTTATAACCTTCACATTTAATTGTTTTAAAAAGTTTGTATATCATGATCCTCCCATAGTCCCATTACAACCGGCAAGACTATTCCATTGTAGGGCGCATTCTAGGGATGGCGCTTACAACAGAATTTTCTTTATATCCAAGCTCGAACTCGAGACTCTGATTAAGGGTGGAGTAATCCCACCATTACATCACAATCCATGTTGGTTACAAGTCCAGAGTCACACATATACCTAGTAGAAGGCAAACCAATGAGTAGATTTTTGGCATATAATAGTCACAAAAACATAAGAAGATTTGCTCAATCTTGAAAGATACATTCAAGGAAATGCTTTTTTTTTTTTTTTCTCAGTTTGGATTTCATATTTCTCGTATTTACCATATTCTGGCTCTTATGAACTCTCCCATCCCTATAGGGTATTATGGCTGTACAACAACATTATTAATTCTATGAAGAGATTTTCCAGTTTGTTTTGTAGAGTAGCTAGGGGTTTGTGAGTTACCGTGCTCTATCTAGAATCGACCATGTTATATTAGAGCACGATGTTTTACGTGAATCCACGCTCGAAGGATATCATATACCAAAATCGTACAATGAGGACCTCGATCTTCTAATAAATTTAAGTCCTATAACTTATAAGAGATTTTTACTTTGTTAGTCCGAACTCCCAAGGTACAAAAATTGGCTTGCCATGCAAACTAAGTTGCATTAGATATTGGGTAATAGTCTATTTTTAGGTTGGATCATTTCAGTAGTTGGGCTAATCCATATCCACTATCTACAAGTTTAATCAAACTTGGGATCCATTGGAAATTAATCTTGGGTTAATTGGGCCTACCCACCATCAAGAAATGCTTGTTGAAGACTTCTCTTGTTGAACTCAATTACCTTCAAACTTCGAGTTTGAGGCGCGCTATGAAAGACAACGACGGAGAATTATACTATTTATACATGGTTAATTTTTTTTTTTTTATGTATATATAGTAGATGTTGAATTCTTTTGACTAGTTCGTGCGTGCACTTTTGAATCCCTAAATGAAAATTCTAAGTCCGCCACTGATGAGAGACGTTTGAGTTAATTCAAAGTAGTTTTTTTGTTGCTATTTGGGTATAAATAGCAAAATAACGTCCCATTTCTAAGATACAACGAACCACTCGAGAATCTATTGTGCCTCAAATAGAAATTCTTAATAACTCCTAAAATTTTCAACATGTTATAAATATATTTACATTATAGTGAATGTCTATCAATATCTAATAAGATCTAGTTGATATCCATCACGATTTGATGTATTTGTCTTTTAGTATAAAACTAGGGGCAAATTCCCCTATAAATAGAAGGACTTCCTTCATTGTAAATCATCCTCAAGCATGAGAAATAAGAATTACTCTCTATTCTTTCTACTCTTCTTCTTTGTTCTTTCTTGTTTCATAATATGTTATCAGCAAGAAGCTGTAACCAATTGAGAAATAATTGAGATAAAGCCGCCCAAAACGTGATCTGTCAATTGCTCAACATGCTTGAGGTATTATTTTTCTTTTAATAATTCCATGATTTCTTTTATTAAATAATTCCTTTATCTTGTTCCGATATGGCAAAGAGCAATAGATCCACGGTTGGGACAATGCACTGTTTTAATATTTACATTACTGCTACTTTGAAAGAAAGGAAAAAAACTAATTATACTTCATTGAATAATTTTGATTTGAAAAGAAAAAATATAAAAGGGTTACATGCAAATGTCCATGCATATCTAAAATTGCGTGATACGTGTATTTTGTTACTAATAATATAATTATTGTTGGATTTGAGGAAAAATAATTGATTTGGAACCATTATGTTTTAAATTTATTCCTCAAAACAATATTATCAAAAGAGATGATAATATGTTGGGCTCAAGTTCCATCGATTTATGCCTAAGACGCCTTTATATGGATAAGACGTTGAGTTTGAATCTCCATGCACCATATTGATGATATTATGATGGCTAAAGCAAAATAATGAATATTCGGTGAAACATGTCCCATTAAATATGCTTCATTCCTTGAATTGAATGTGGTAGCAATAAATCATATGTATGCCTCAATTTGCTCTTGTAGTAGCTATCATAATTTGATACGCTTAAGGCATGATTATATTCCTTTCCTGGAGAATGAGAAGCTTATTAATGCAAGCGTGCACTTGATTGTGATGGTATCACAACTCACCTCCGAAAGAGGCAGAATAATTGAAAAGAGTTATTAGTAAATCTGAAAATTACTAAAGTAAAAGGTACATGTCATGGTAAACTTGGAGTTTGCTAAAACAAAAGTTCATAAGTTGACATGAACGATTGCGACATCTTAAAGATGTGCCTATTATGTATTAAACATATATTGAAGAATTCGAAAATTCTTCATGAATTTTAATGTTGCTTGTTCTCATGATACGTTGGTTGGACCAACTAATATTAGGATTGGATTCCTTAAAATCTGAAAAATATAAAAGGTGAATAAGGGCTCATTCACCAGTCATGTGATCAATTAAGATGCATCGATATGAGATGATCACCTATACGTTTATTGTCAACCTACAATTTGACATTCATAAAGTTGCTTGCTCAATAAAATTGAGCTAAGAGCATAACTTTCAGATTGTGTAATCAAGACAATTCATCTTGTATTGATGATGATGGTTTGACATTAAATGCCTTAGATTAATAATTAAACCATTGCTATGAGAACAAAACTTTATGTGTTGGTCCAAAATATGATATGTTGCATACAATAGCATTTTTATACATTAGACTAATAAATTATGATTAGTTCTTCCCTCTCAATTGGTTCAAGATCAGGAACCAACTATTCCATCTAATAGTTTTGACGTGTGGTATACGATTAAATAATATACCATGATGCACAAAGATAGATTCCTCAAAGAAGGTGGAGGATGTATGTTAGTTTTTCTAACATAAGAGGGATGTTATAAGCAGCTATGAAATATGTTGGAAATTATCATAAGATCCTCATTCAAAAGATAATTCAAGTCAGATGCCGAAAGTATTACATATTTAAGCTGCAAGTGCTCTTATTTTGTGTCCCTAAAGGACAAAGTCTCCGCATGCATGAAGCGTGGTAGACTAATCGGTTCTAAATAAAATAATCCTTGAAAAATAAGGAGCAAATAATCATAATAAGAAGGCAATGTGCTCTTGAAGAGCCTACGGCATAACACTTCATGAAACCTTATGAGAAGTTCATGTACCTGAAAATAAATAAGTGATGAGATCTCAAAATGTTATGTTGCATTGTGAACCGATATAAAATGAGAAATCGTCGATGATATCTTTGATCCAATATTGGCGCAATATTGTAAAAGATTACGAGGATCTGAGTTTTATGTTAATTTAAGCATGCTGACGTAGAAACATTTATTAAGTGACATAAAAGGATGCATCTTGGTAAGCGTAAAACTTATTTGATTTGCAGTCTAGACACTTGAAGAAGTCACACATGAAATGATGAATATTGTCACTTGACAAAATTTATTTAAAAACTTCTTTAAGGATTCAAAATATAAAAGTTTCTGGGAAACTTATTGATAATCCTTATATTGTATAAACTTATAGCTTGAAAATTATTGAAACTCTTGGAGAGTTTTCAAAGCAATAGATTATTTGCTGAAATGAGAAATATATCGAATTAGATTGGTTATGAAGTACTATATCCTAGTGTAAGTGGTGCACTCATGTATCTTGCAAATACTACAAGGCCCTATCGGGCCTTCTCAGTCAATTTGTTAGCAAGGTATATTTCTGCTCCTACTAGGAGACATCAAGATGGGACAAAATACATGAGCTTGTTTTATTCTAAAGATTGCAATCCCGATCTTATTGGTCATGCTGATGTTGGGTACTTATCTGATCCACATAAAACTCGATCTCAAACAGGCTATGTGTTCATATGGCGCGATATTGCCATATCTTGGAGATATACAAAGCAGTCTATCGCAGCCACTTCATCGAATCATGCTGAGATAATAACTATTCATGAAGCAAACCGAGAATGTGTATGGTTGAGCCCCATGATACATCTCATTCAAGAAAAATATGGTGTGAAATATGACAATCAACCCACAATTTTATACAGAGATAATGCAGCATACATAGCACATCTTAAAGGAGGATTCATAAAAGGCGATAGAACGAAGCACATTTTGCCAAAGCTTTTCTACATACATGAGCTACAAAAGAATTGTGATATTAACGTGCAACAGATTCATTCAAGTGACAATGCGGCTGATTTATTCACCAAATTTTCTCCAATCGCAACTTTCAAGAAGATGCTGCACAAGTTTGGGATGCAAAGGTTCAAGGATGTCTCATTAGGGGGAGTGAATACGCGCTGTACTCTTTTTTCCTTACGAGGTTTTGTCCCTCTGGTTTTCCTTGTAAGGTTTTTAACGAGGCAGCCGATATGCGTATTGTTAGAAATGTGTATTTTTTTTCCTTTACTAGATTTTTTTTCTTACTGGGTTTTTTCTAGTAAGATTTTAACGAGGCACATTATGTATCTAGACATTCAAGGGGAATGTTATAAATGTATTTACATTATATAGTGAATGTCTATCAAGATCTAATAATATCTAGTTGATATCTATCAGGATTTGATGTATTTGTCTTTTAGTGTAAAACTAGGGGCAAATTCCCCTATAAATAGAAGAACTTCCTTCATTGTAAATCATCCTCAAGCATGAGAAATAAAAATTACTCTCTATTCTCTCTACTCTTCTTCTTTATTCTTTCTTGTTTCATAACACAACAACTTATGTAGGAATCAAGCGTTGTTGAATATTTATTTCGGCGGGGTTGTCCATGTGTACTAACCCGATGATCGACCTGGTTTGGAAGAAAAGAATGAGTTTAAAGTACATGATTTGATGCATTATGCAAGAAATATTCATATGTTTTTAAACACCATAGAATAAGAAGCATTATGAACATAATTAATCCATTGAGAGTTGATACGTTATTACTAAATTTGATCATTTTGAGAGTTGACTCAAAATTGATTTATAATTTATATTGGAGTAGTTAAATTGTTCTCCCTATTTCTTTTTATAATAACTAAACTCATGATCTAAAATCATTTTATTCATTTTTCCTTTTATATCTTCACCTATTACAATTTATAGTTAATGTATGCATGTCCCCAACTAAACTTCAACTAAACAGTGGGAATCCTATGGCAGATTAAGAGGCCGATGCATGCACTAAGATATATTTTTATAGAAATTTAGGTCACCAATTTAGAAAAAATACAAACTTAAAAATACCTATTGGAAAATGCTTATAAAAATCTTTGGTATATATCGAAAGGTTAATTTTCAAAACTTTATGATATAATGTGTAAATTAATTTGCGTCAATTGAGTGCATGCAAATGAAATACTGGTTACAATTAATTTAGTACTATTATATATCCTATTACGACGTACGTACATCATAATATCCAAAATATTAGTAGTCATTTTAACGAATTGCATTCTTTTTATCGTAAAAATTGAATCTCGAGTCCACTTTCAATCCTAAAAGTCAATTTACGAGGAGAATATTGTGCAAGATTCTTCGACATTCATAACTTTTGATGTTATATACGAAAAGAATATGTCCTAATTTATCTTTTCTTTTCTCTAGATTTATCATCTACGTACTCTTACTGTTTCAATTATTGAAGTTTTATAAATTATCAAGAACTAAAATATTTTGTTTAAAGAGTGGTAAAATTGATTTAGACACATACTACGTACTTTTATGATTAAGGCTATCAAAAATATATATCATTTTAAAAGAATGCACAAAAATCTTAAACGATAAATATAATATAATTAACAAACCAAATAATGACGTATCTTTTTTCGTTTAATTTCAAATTCTTTTCTCTAATATCTTGGAGTTGAGTTAAATTGATCATCGATTAATTGCCCTCTTACAAGGAAACAGTGCAAGAAGGCACGAGCTTTGACTTCATGTTGATAAGATTTACATTAATCCATTGGCTAATTATATTTTAATAATTTAATTAATATATGAATTGGGTAGTTGATGCTCTTGTCATTTAATCTCGACGCGTTACGTTCTTTAATTTAATTTAAATTAATTTGCATGAGCATGCATGACCTTTCCCTTTTATGATTAGTACTACTACTAATAATAATTTCCCAAATCAAGCAATTAAAAAATTATTTTGCATCCACGTACGAACTTACAAGTACTTAGCCAAAACATATCTTTCTACAAATTATTCAGTGATGCTGCCTAGATATGTTGATGGAAGCACCCTCCACCCCCACCCCGCATAGAGGCGGAGGTGTAGAGGGGTGCAACTGAACCCCAGTGGTGGATCTAAGATTTAAGGGTCATGGGCAGTGGCGGATCTAGGAATTTATTTCAGAGGTGCTGTGCAAAACAGATTTTAAAAAATAAAGCCTTCGCTGGTAGTGGAAATCAAATCCACGACCGAGGGTTGAAGGAGCGACTCAAGAAGCGGACATAGAATCACTGGGCTATCCAACAACCTTATTTTTAGGTGGTTCAAAATTAATATTTATACATAAATATAGATTTTCTAAGTTATATATACAACATAATGTTTTGCCGTTCGGGTGAACCCCCTGGATACCACATAGGTCCACCCTTGGTCATGGGTGTTCGGGAGGTACAAACATACATATTAACACCCAAAGCTTTAAGGTTCCATCTGAAAATCAAAACACCTAACTGTCTTCTTGATTTCATGAGTGTTTTTTTCGTCTTATATCAATTTTTATATTTTTATATATATAATTATACCTGTTCTGCATAGGGTCTAACAGGTGTCAAAGCATCACATTTTTTAACCTAGGTCTGCCCTTGCTCAACCCTTTCGTTAAGCTATTATATAATCAAAATAGGATAAAATAACTTCTTTTTTTACATTAGTACAATATAGAAGAGCGAGTGAGCAGTCAGCTCAAGCAAGCAGCTGACGGTTGTCATGTCTGCTTCCCACTGTTTGCTTGCTTCGTGATTTTACTATATCACTTTCAATTAATTATTTTATGTCATTTATAAATTAGAAAATTAATAATATTTAATTAAAAAAAAAGTAAAATAGACATTTATGACATATCTACTTTAGATGTTTTAACCGTAATTTTACTATATCACCTCTAACTAATTATTATAAGTCATCTAAGTATTAAAAGATTAATAATATTTATAAAAAAGGTAAAAATAGACATAAAATAATAAATTAACTATTGATGTTTTAAATTAATTCGACATCATATGTGAGATCCGCTTAATTTTTTTTCACAAGTATTTTTTATAGCAATTTTACTATATCACTTCTAATTAGTTATTATGAGTCATTTAAGACATATCTGCTTTGCTAAATCATGATATTTGGTTGACTCACGAAATTATATTAGTGTCACTTAAATTGGAATAGAACAAAAAAGTACTATAAAATATAATAATTTAAAACTTCAATTATTTTTAAAATATAATTGACTATCAATATCACAAAAGTTTGAACAAAGAGAGTATTATAAATTACAATAGCAAACAACTTAAAATAATAGATTACAATGTCAAAAAAGTATTATAAATTACAATAGTTAATAGCCTAGAAAGTCTAAAAACATATAAAAAATGTAATTGATTAACTCAATTTTATTTGTGTCATATAAATTGAGGAAAAAAAATAATGTATCTACATTATAGTGAATTTCCTCCTCCTCTGTCCGCGGTTTTTCCCATTAAGGATTTCCATGTATTCTTCTTATTTTCTTTTGTTTGGTATTACTTATTCCTTTCCGTTAAATAACAGTATATAAATTGTTGAATCACTTTGACATAAAAAAAAACTAGTAATATTTTTTTAAATCTCCTTATTTGAATTCTACTCCTATCCTGCCAAAAAGAAAGAGATTAAATTAACAAGGCCAACGTGGTTCATGTTAGTCTATGTTTTCTAGGGTTAATTAATATAGCTAGTAATTAAAAGAATAATTATATGTCACTGTGTGGAAAAGTGAATCTGGAGGTAATTAATAAAGTAGCTAGCAAAGAGGAATTAAAGCTTTCTTTTGAAAAAAGGAACATAAAAAAGCAATTGAAAGCACCAGGAAATGTATACTTCTCTATATACGACTCAATCTCAAACTAATTATAGTCGAATATAATTCTTTTAAAATCATCTCGTTCTATTTTTTATAACTATAATCTATACTCCCTCAATTTTAAATAAATTAGAATTGGCTATCTGAATATTTTTATAGGCATATTATTTTATTCAAATTCGTATCATATCAATACAATAACAACACCAATAACATATTTGAAATAATTCCACAATTCTTCGATCATGCCAATATTTTTAAAATTCATTCATTAAAACATTTTATGCTAGTTGTTAATTTACTGCAATTACTTGTGGATCGAATCTGAAATTGACATTGTTATAATGTTTGTACTATTTAAGTATGACTTAATGTCAAATAAATTGTGATTGATTATATGAATTTTTGTTATATCTATTTCACGCAATTCATCTCATTATTATTTAACATTTTTATGCCAACCGGCTATCAATCTACCGTAACTTATCTGTGGATCCAAACTTGAGCTTATTATTTCAAATGTACGATGAATTTAATGAAAAAAATATTATAGATTGAATTTAAATGTCTAATTTACCTCTTCTTTGATCAAAAAGTTTTTTTAGTATTATCCTTTGATCATTTACTTTTATATTTTGTTGTCGATCATCACAACTTTGTGTTTGGATTGGTGAATATAAGCTCTTGTTTAGTTACAAATTTTGAAGTAGATTTTCAAAACGAGTAAAAATTGAAAAATATCGTTTGTTTATGAAATTGATCAGCTTTTAAAAAATTGTCTTCAAAAAAATTTTAAAGTTCCAAAGAAGGTTAGACCAATTTTTTTAAGTGAATTTTACTTGCACTCTTAGTACTACAAATTTTTCCGACTAAAGCATCTGGTACCCTCGAATTCTGACCGAATTTGTTATAACATATTCCAATTTTACAAGGTCGTTCTATTAGCCCGAACTAGATTTTATTGTATTTTTATCAATTTTTTTAGTTGACGTAACATGTTTGACGTGACCTTCATTTTATGGATGTCACGTCAGCACAAAAGGGTGATAAAAGTACGTTAAAATTGAATTCAGAGAATAATAGAACACTTGTGAAGTTGAAGTGTGTCGTAACAACTTTGACAGTAGTTTAGAGGGATATATACTGGATGCTTATCTTAATTTTTCTCAAATATACATGTTTAAACACAACTTCGAGTTTCAAAAACTCTTATTTAACAAACTTCGAAAATTCATTTTTCTCAATTTCAACTGAAGCTACAGTCAAAGTGTCAAACATTAGCTAATTTTACACCATCAGTCAGGTCAAAAGATTTTCCAAATATAACTTGAAGATTTAGTTGTTCTTTTTGAAAAAATGAAAAAGATATAATTGTTCTTTAATTTGTTTTTTAGGCTGTCATAGATCTTGAAAGTCAATAGCAAGATATCTTCTGGATACTGAGATCATTAAACAAGGCATTAATCTTCAATTAATAAAGCTATCGGGTTTAGCTATATTTTTAAGTCTATACCTATAGTGAGAAAGGAAGAAAAAAAAAACAATAAAATGCCAAAGTCTAAATCTTGGTTTTTGTGTTTTTTAACTTTATAATAATGTTGCTTTTGTGGAAAAATTGGCAACAAAACAAAGAGGATCAACCCAAAGATAGAAAATGACAAAGGAAAAGGCTCCAAAAAGAGTTCTCAGAGGAAAGTATATGAACAAATGTGAACTTTTATTTAAGGTATTTATATTAATAGTCTATTTTTTTTTTTTACCTTATTAATGAATTTTAATCTTTCACAGCAAGTTGATTATTATTATTATTATTATTATTATTATTATTATTAAATCATATTACCAATTAGTATTATCAAGAAATTTATCAGTATTTACCTAATAAATGATTTAATTGGACATGTAAATATTTTTGCACTATGAGTATAGAGAACTTAGTAGTGTAAATTAACAAAGCATCTGTCCAATCCTGAAATTAAGATTGCCAAGTTAGTTTATATTTTTAAGGATGTGTCCTAGTGTCCGAGTCGAGAATCATGAAATCTCATGTTCAATTCCAATAAAGAAGGTGATTCTTTATATCTGTCCAAGTCTTGATGGCCGAGTGTTGGTACCTATACTGCTGGAAAAAACTAAGTATCATAAAACAGGTCGAGATGGGTATAAGCTAATTCGAATACAAAACATTATTAGAAAAATAAAAAAAATAATGGAAATAGATGAGTCATCACCTAACAATATGGCCTAATGATCGAGTCGAGAACCATGAAATCTCCTTCACGCGCAATTGTAATAAAGGAAGTGAGTTTTCATATCTATCCAAATCTTGGCGATTGAATCTTGATATCTAATTATCTATACTAATGGAAAATAGCAAGTACCATAAAACTAATCAAAATGTGCATAAGATAATCCAAACACCATGTATTATAAAAAAGGAAAAGGATTAAATTTATCTCTTTATTTTAAAAAGTTGACTAAATATATTTTTTATCATACTTTAAAGGTTAAATTTATTCTTGCGATCGTACTTTAAAGTCAAATTTTATCCTCATTGTTAAAAAAAATTTCCACCTATATTCTTCCTTAAATATAAAAATTTAAATCAATGTTAAATGCCACATATTTTAAAAAAGAAATGATGTGTCCTTTGAGGTGAAGGGTCTCAATATATTAGAGTTAAAAATGGAGTCGGTAAGTGTGAGTGATTGGCACTTTAGCAAAGTGATGAGGTGAGATGGTTATCAGTCACCCCACAAAGTGGCCCCCTCACCCAACTGCCTTTGTCTGTCTGATGGCCTAACTTGACCATACACACACAATGTATACTCCATTTTCATGACTTTGGTAAACAAATTTAATTTCCTCCAAGCATTTTTGTCAAAATATATGATCTTTATTATATACAGACACAAGGAGTTAAGACAGTATTCAAAAAGGTACTGTACTAAAGATGAGAGAGTTTATAATGGCTGTCCCATTGGGGCCAAAAAAAAAAAATTTTAGGAGCTGAGGAACAATTATAAAACTTGCCTTTTCTACATTATTTTTGACTAATAATATGTTAGGTTAATTTTCGGGAGTTTTAAATTGTTTTTTTTTTAAAGAAAGGCGAGGTGGTTGAGTACACTTTTAGGAGAAAATAATTATTTTTGGAGATTATAAAAAATTATTTATGAGAACAAAAAAAATATTGTGGTGAATATTGTAGTGAAGTGGTAAGTATTCTTTCATTTTTAATCAAAAGTTTCGAGTTAGAGTCGCCTTTTTTAGGGAGTGCGTTAATTACTCTTTGCAATTTTTCGATATAAATTTGAATTTAATCAGACTTCAATGCAGGTATCGGATATTGGATAAAATTTTTTTAAAATGGTGTTTGAAAAACTAAAAAAATTGGTTTTTCGTCAAAAGTATTTATGAAAAACACTTATGAAAAAATATACTAGAAACACTCTTGAAAAATGCATTTAAAAAGCTTAATTAAATACTAGTTACTGTTTAAAATAGTTTTTCAAATTGATTAATTAAATATAAATTATTTTTCAAAACTATTTATCTAAATAATAATTTTAAAAATCAGGACATATAATTTAGGAAGAAAAGGGAGTAACTAGGGTGTAATTATTTTAGTAAGTAAACGACAAATTATATGAGTAAAAAGAGGAGTCCTTTAATTTACTTCATAAAAGGACAAAAAAAAATTCCAAACTGGAACTACTCTTAAGGTTCACTACCACATTCCATTCACATTAGCACTTTTCTTGCTTTTTTCTTTTCATCTCAATATATGATTTTTTTTTTTATATTTTATACACAATAGGTGTAAAAGAGAATTAACATTATAAAGTCACTCAAAAAAGTTTTACAAATAAAACTTCTTAGAATGTGTGATTTAAAATTCTATAAATAAGTCATGTTATCAGTGAATATGCTATAACAAATAAAAAAAACATGATACAGTTAAATTAAAGATAATCATTTATTCAGATATAGTTTGACTGCTATAACATAACATGAAGAATTAGTTTGAAGTGTTATAAAACAAGAAAGAATAAAGAGGAAGAGTAAAGAGAATAGAGAGTGAAAAAATAGAGAGAGTGATTCTTATTTCTTCTCTTGAGGGATGAGAGATCATCAAATTGTAAATATAATGAACAAAATCCCTCTATTTATAGGGGAAATTTACTCCTAGTCTGAGTAAAAGATGGATGTTTCAAATTCTAATAGATATTAAAGTAGATCTTGATAGACATTCACTAATGTAAATACATTTATAACACTCCCCTTTGAATGCCTAATTGGTAGATAATGTGCCTCGTTAAAACCTTAATAGAAAAAACCCAATGGGAAAAAAATCTAGTGAAGGAAAAATAGTACACATCTCTAACAATACACATATAGGTTGCCTTATTAAAAACCTTACAAGGAAAATTCGGTGGGACAAAACCTTGAAAGGGAAAAAGAGTACAATGTATTTGCTCCCCCTAATGAGAACATCCTTGAACTTTTGCATCCCGATCTTGTGCAGCATCTTCTTAAAATTTGCAATTGGAGAAGATTTGATGAATAAATCAATCACATTGTCAGTTGAACGAATCTGTTGCACGTTAATATCATCATTCTTTTGTAGCTCATGTATGTAGAAAAGCTTTGGCAAAATATGCTTCGTTCTATCTCCATTTATGAATCCTCCCTTAAGATGTGTTATGTATGCTGAATTATCTCTGTATAAAATTGTGGGTAGATTGTCATATTTCACGCCACATTTTTCTATAATGAGATGTATTATGGACCCCAACCATATACATTCTCGGCTTGCTTCATGAATAGCTATTATCTCAGCATGATTCGATGAAGTGGCTACGATAGACTATTTTGTATATCTCCAAGATATGGCAGTACCACCACATATGAACACATAGTCTATTTGAGACTGAGTTTTATGCGGATCAGATAAGTACCCATCATCAGCATGACCAATAAGATCAGGACTGCAATCTTTAGAATAAAACAAGCTCATGTATTTTATCCCATTTTGATGTCTCATAGTAGGAGCAGAAATATATCTTGCTAACAAATTGACTGAAAAGGCTATAGGCCTTGTAGTATTTGCGAGGTACATGAGTGCATCAATTGCACTAAGATATGGTACTTCATAACTAATCCAATTCGATATATTTCGAATTTCAGCAAACAATCTATTGCTTTGAAAACTCTCCAAGAGTTCCAATGATGTTCAAGCAATAAGCTCATACAATATAAGAATTATAAATAAGTTTCCCAAAAACATTTATATGCTTCAAGCAGTTTGAATCCTTAAAAGTTTTCACATAAGTTTTGTCAAGTGACAATTTCAACATTTCATGAGTGACATCATTAAATATCTGGAATGCAAAACAAATAAGTTTTATACTTACTAAGATGCATCCTTTCATGTCACTTGATAAATGTTTCTACGTTAGCATGCTTAAATTAACATAGAATTAAGATCCTCGTAATCTTTCACAATATTGCGCCAATATTGTGTCAAAGATATTGATGATATATCATTTAGTATCGGTTCAAAATGCGACATAACATTTTGAGATCTCATCACTTCATTATTTTCAGGTATATGAACCTTTCATAAGGTTTCATGAAGTGTTATGTCGTAGGCTCTTCAAGAGCTCATTGCCTTCTTATTATGATTATTTGCTCCTTATTTTTCAAGGACTATTTTATTTGGAACCGATTAGTCTACCATGCTTCACGCATGCATAGACTTTGTCCTTTAGGAACACAAAATAAAAGCACTTGCGCTTAATATGAGATGCTTTCGGCATTTGACTTGAATTATCTTTTGGATGAGGATCTGGTGATAATTCCTAACATATTTCATAGCGCTTATAATCTCCCCCTTATGTTAGGAAAACTAACATACATCCTCTACTTCTTTGAGGAATTCATCGTTGTGCATTATGGTATATTCATTAATCGTATACCACACATCAAAATTATTAGATGGAATAATTGGTTCCCGACCTTGAACCAATTGAGAAGGAAGAAATAATCATAATTTATTGGTCTAATTCATACAAATGCTATTGCAATATATCATATTTCCAATCAATACATTAAGTTTTATTCTTATTAACAATGGTTTAGATATTTATCGAAGACATTCAATGCTAAACCATCACCATCAAGATGAATTATCTTGATTACACAATCTGAAAATTATGCTTAATTTATATTGAACAAGTAACTTTATGAATGACAAACGTAGGTTGACCATGAATATACATGTGATCATCTTATTGATGCATCTTTTCAACATCTCACATGATAGGTGAACGGGCCCTTATTCACCTTTTTATAATTTTCAGATTTGAAGGGATCCAATCCCAATATTAGTTGGTTCAACCAACTTGTCATGAGAATAAACGACATAAACAATTCTTGAAGAATCTTCTAGTTCTTCAATACATGCACATCTTCGAGATGTCACAATCGTTCATATCAATTTATGAATTTTTATTCTAGTAAACTCCAAGTTTACCATGACATGTACTTTTTCTTTAGTAAATTTCAGATTTACTATTACATGAATAAATTTCAGATTTACTACTTCAGAAGTAGATTTCAAAATTATTCAACCTTTTTCGGAGGTGAGTTGTGATACAATCACAATCAAGTACACGTTTGCATTAATAAGTTTCTCATTCCCCAGGAATTGAATATAATCGTGCCTTAAGCCTATCAAATTATGGTAGCTTATAACCTCTTTCAAGATTTTGCTACTTCAGAAGCAAATCGAGGCATGCATATGATGTAGAGAATTTTTCTCTAGCATATCTTATAATCATATAAGCGTGCGAAAATATCATCACTTTTGATGATCATTATTATATTCGTGCATTCAATCACTTGTCTTCTTTCAGACATATTATGCACTGCTACCACATACACCTCAAGAATGAAGTAAGTTGTCATATTTCAGACTTATTATATATTGCTACCACATTCACTTCATGGAATGGAGCATATTCAATTGGTCGAATTTCATGACTTTTCACCCAATACCCATTATTTTGCCTTAGACATCACAATATCATCAATATGGTGTATTGAGATTCAAACTCAATATTTTATCCATATAAAAGCGTATTAGACATAAATCAACGGGACTTGAATCCAAATATTATCATCCCTTTTGATAATATTATTTTTGAGGAATGAATTTATAACATAAATGGTTCCAAATCAATTATTTTTCCTCAAATTCAACAATAATTATATTATTAATAGCAAAAGATAAATAACATAAGAAATTACTAACCTTGAAATCCTTAAGATTTATAATCTCACCTTATTTGACAAAATCTCGTGCTGATAACGTGTTATAAAATAATAAAGAATAAGAAGAAGAGTAGAGAGAATAGAGAGAATGATTCTTATTTCTTCTCTTGAGAGATAAGAGATCATAAGATTGTAAATACAATGACCAAAACCCTTCTATTTATAGGGAAAATTTACTCCTAGTTGAGTAAAAGACGGATGCTTCAAATCCTAATAGATATCAAAGTAGATCTTGATAGATATTCACTATAATGAAAATATATTTATAACATGAAGAAAATTTAACTGTAGTAGAATAAAAAAAATGTAGGAGTTAAGGAGTTCTGAAATTTTTGGAAATGTGAGTTTTCTATTTGGATAATTACTCAGTAGTTAGCAAAACACACCTAGATGCTAATTAAATTAAATATTTGTCTATAAATACTTCTAGATATGTTTGGCGATGAAATCTTTTTCCACCTATCATTTGTAACTGCTCTATTAGTTGACACGCTATCATTTTTTTCTTTATATATTTTTGAATTATTTTCTTTGAAATCTTAAACTCTCTCTTTTCAAGTTGGAGTGTGATATCGCAATTGATACGAAATCACCAATGAGAATGTGGAAAAGTAAATATCTAATATGTGATAGAGTATAAATTAATTTGTATAATGATAATTTTTAACCTTCGCTAATGATTGAGTAATAATTTTAATAAAAAACACAAAATTCTCTCAATAATTCAGATATAAAATCGGAAAGCATCAGATAATTTAGGCACCTTTTTAATCCTTCAATTCTATTTGCAGCAGATTTTATATAAAATTGTCACAGACAGCTGCTGTTTGTAAGATTTTATTAATATTAAAATAATTTTTGTACATACAAAATTTTTATATGATTTGGTAGTCATTGCTGTCCCTCTTTAACCCTTTTTATATTAGTGTCAGGGAAACTAATGTTAGGGTTTAAATAGAGTAGTCCCAAAACAACAACTAGTAGTAGTACACAGTGGACTGTCTTATCAACTAAAGTGTTGTTAGCTACCCCCTTCCTCTTTGAGGGACCCGTTGTAATCTTCTTGTTTAGCTTGCAAGTGGATTTGGGCTTATCACAAATCCTCCAATAATAGTTACAATTCAAGAAAATATTGTATGTCACTGCATATTTTCTTGTTAAGAAATTTTGTTAATAAGCTCTAAAGCATCGGATCCCATAAGAATTTTGAAGTTAAAGAGTGCTTGGGCAAGAGTAGTAGTAGGATGGGTTATCCTCTGACATGTCCTTTTGTTGTATCCCTACTTTTTGTAAGCGTAGCAAGAGCGTTAGTGCATAGGAACTTTGTCAATAATCAAGAATCTGTTGTGATTTAGTGATGGAAGTTAGTAGTAGAACTGAAAAAATAAGCAAACCAAGTCCAAGAATCTTTGTTTGGTCATCACCAACTAATCGTCCACCTGGTTTTCTTCTTTAACAAGGTGATAAATTGGTGTTTTGTTGTTTTGATCGAGGTGCGTTAAAGCTGGTCCAGACACTGCGGTTATAAAAAAAGATGGAATTTTTTAATTCTTTTAATGGGGTTTATGAGGACTATGGGGGGTTTGGGGGGTCATCATCTTCATCATTGATATTGGATAATGAGAGTGGTGAGCTTGTTAAGGCACTAGTGAAGCCAGGGCAAAAAGGGGTTAATCCAGAAAAAGCTTTGATTGCATTGAAGAATCATAGTGAAGCTGAAAGGAGGAGGAGGGAAAGAATTAATGGTCATTTGGGTACTCTTAGGAACCTTATACCTGGTACTAATAAGGTAATTTGTACTTTATATTTTTTGGTTGGTTTTGTTTCAAGAATCAAAGTTTGTTAAATGTTTCTTGCTTTTGATAGCTGTTACCATATGTTGTCTTTAGTGTTGCTGTTACTGTTATTTTTTCTGGATGCCCTCCACTGCTTTCCTTATTAATTGACTTGTATTTCCTTTTTCATAACTGCTTTGATTTGCTGCATTTGAGCGAAGGTCTTTTGGAAACAACCTCTCTACCTCCACAAGGTAGGGGCAAGGGGTATGTTGTTGTAAACTTTGACAGCTGTTTCTTGCTTTTGATAGCTGTTACCGTCGATTGTCTTTTACTATGTTTCAGTTACCGCATTATTTTTGGATTGTTGGTGTTATTGTTCTTTTATGGATGTCCTGTACTTCTTTTTGTATTAATTGACCTGTTTTCTCCATTGCTGTATTTCTTTTTTCATAACTACTTTCATTTGTTGCACTTGAGTTGAAGGTATTTTGGGAACAACCTTTCTACCTCCACGAGGTGGGGGTAAGGTCTACGAACAGTCTCTCCTCCCCAGACCCCACTTAGGTAGTGTAACACTGTGTATGTTGTTGTTGGTTGCTGCTAACTTTGTCAGCTGTTACCATTGTTGTCTTTCTTGTGTCAATTACCACATTATTTTGTTGTTGTTACGGTTCTTTTTCTGGGAGCCCTGTACTGATTTCCGTATAATATGACTTGTTTTCTCTGCTACTGTATTTTCTTTTCGTAATTACTTTGATTTGCTGCATTTGAGCCGAGGATCTTTTAGAAACAGCCTCTCTACCTCCATGAGGTAGGGGTAAGGTCCGGGTACACTCTACCCTTCCCATATGATTGCATTGGGTATGTTGTCGTAAACTTGGTCAACTTTTTTATAACTTCTAGATGTGTAGTGAAACTTGTGAAGACATTCACAAGCTCATAATTAGTTTGAGCAGAATTACTGGCAGCTCCTACGTTGTCCTTTGGTTAAATATTTCATAATGAATACTGCTTTACCCGCTCCAACCACCCCGAATACTCCGATTTATCCTCCACAATATGTGGTTGGTAAACAAGGATCCCCTTTTTTAGCAAGGTGTAAAATTTACGTCAAATATTTGATATGATTCTACAAGATCTAGTTTTGTTCTAGTAACGGATTCTATCCAAATGAGAGGATCTTCTGATTTATCTATGAATGATTGAGTAGATCTTCTTCATTTTGGATTGGGTAGTTAATAATGCTTAGCAGCTCAATAATTTCCCCAATTAGTAATATAATATTTTGAAACTGGCATGGCACCTGATTTAGCAGTTTAGTACTTGCAATGTGAACTATGTTTCCTGTTACCTGTGGTATAAAAGTAGAGTATAAAGACGTGCGTGGGAGATCTTTGGGGGTGGGGTGGGGTGGGGTGGGGAATGAAAATCCAATATTGGGATAACTTGTTGCCATAGGGATATTAGGATTCCTTATTCTTTGAAGAATGGGTGCCACTAAACTTTTTGATAAGACTACTATGAAGCAGCTGTAGTTAGAAGAAGAGGACTAGTTTCATATGTCCGTTATAAGTGCTCGAACTGTTGAGTAGGGAGGAGAATTTCTTTCCCCTGTTAGCTGAATCAATTGTTATATATGTTTCTTCACATTTTTGAGGGTCAAAGATGACTTGTCACCTCCAAACATATCTGAGATACTTCACCTTTTGATGATGATGAAGTTGATTTTGGTGCCAATGCCATCAGTATTGCACATGTCTTTTGAAGTATTTTGAGTTTGATTCTAGCTAAATTGCGCATTTCTATTACAGATGGACAAGGCCGCTTTACTTGCCAAAGTCATTGGCCACATAAAAGAATTGAGAATGAATGCAGCAGAAGTTACCAAAGGTGTTCTAGTTCCAACAGACATTGATGAAGTAAAAGTTGAACAACAAGCAGAGGGATCTGACGGAGCCACTTATTCTGTCAAGGCATCTTTGTGCTGTGACTATAAGCATGAGCTTATTTCTGATCTGCGACAAGCTCTGGATACTCTCCCCCTAAAAACTCTGAGGGCAGAAATTGCTACATTAGGGAGCAGAATGATTAGCGTTTTCGTGATTACTGAGGGCAATGAAGGGAATATTGAGGATATTGAAAGGTGCCAGCTTCTTGTAACTTCAGTTCGTCAAGCTTTGAGGTCAGTGCTTGATAAATTTTATGCATCCGAGGAGTTCTCTTCGAGAAGTACACTATCAAGCAAGAGGCGAAGAATTTCACTCCTCAATTCTTCGAGCTCATCTTCTGTAGGGGATTTCTGGTGAATAATGTGTCTTAGTTACTGCTTTTCTTTATCTACTATATATATAATGTATTACGTAGTGATCACAGTTTAATGGCATATGTCTTAGCATGCGTATCCTCTTATAAAATGGATGTGCATGCTACTACATATGCCTGCCTTTGTAAATGGAGAATGTGTTGCACTAAGTTGCAAACAGTAAAAATATAAGGAAATTATTCTGATGTAACCGCGATTATAGTTACTTCGCTTTCCTGATGTCCGAGCCAGAAAAATTATATACATAATTACAGATGTTGCAGATTCCTTTAAAGAAACACCAGTTGTGCATGTGTATTGTTATGAGACATTTTCTATTATATATATTGATATTACTTTGTCAGAACTAAAAGGAAAAAAACACGCCTGCCTCCAGATTGGAATCGATCTAACAGTCTATTAGCATCATAATATCATTTGTCTTGCTGATACCCAACTATGAACACGGAATCGTGCTGGAAGGTTTTGAATCCTAGTTGAAGGAATGCCTTCATGCAGAACATCTATTGTGTTATCTATTGCCTATTTAAGGCTGGTGCCGGATTGATACTGTAATGTTGGCCTGCGGCATGCCTTCTGGGTTCAGGGAGCTCTTTCTGTTTCTTCTTTTGTTTGCCGGTCCACTAGCCTGTCTAGTCTGGATTTGTGGCAGATTGGCCTACTAAGGGGTGTAAAGAATAGCAGCTGCCGCAACCTCAGAAGGTTAGGGTGTTGAACAATATAAATATTGCCTTTGAGTCTAACGCAACCCCAAAAGGTAGCTCATAAGTGGATGTTTGCCCAAGTCCTTATTAGGAGACCACCAATCCATTCTCCAACAAGGGGAGCCTTGAAGTAACTAGTAAAATTGTTATCATGTGATCAAGGAGGTTACGGGTTCAAGTTGTAGTGAAAGCCTCTTGCAGAAATGCAGGGCAAGACTGAATACAATAGATTCTTGTGGTCCAACCTTTTCTTGGACCCGCGTAGTGGGAGCTCTAGTGCACTGGGCTGTCGTTTTAGGTGAATCTCCAACTCTTCATTCTGCTGTTCCTTTGGCAGCTAAAAGAAGCGTACAAATGTTTCCACTTCAAAAATGAAACATACAATGCTTGTCTACAGATGGCCAAAAGAAGGGGTTATTGAAATATTGGGCTTTGGCTAATAACTACATCTGCTTATCTTGCTTTTTGATGCCAAGTCCTATTACTATGGTCTGTTGCTAAAATTAATCATGCAAAAAGTGATTACAAGCAAAAATTATTCACCGAGGATTTCATTCAGAAGCATTTATTTGAAAGCATTGTTGAAACCTAGTTCTCTACAACATTTTAATCTTTTCCAACAGTAAGACCAAGCAAGTACTATGCCTCAGTCCGGTCAAAACTATTTGGAAGTCGGTTATATGAATCCTCACTGATCATGTCACTCCATTTAAAGTTATCTCAGGCCCAAGTCGTACAGCACTTTATGATTAGATTCTTATGTGCATAGTTTGTACAAATTATCTGTCAATTTTTTTTTTGGTTGCTCTTTTAGGAATTTAAAGCTGGTTAGCTGGCTGCACCAACTTCAGAGCTTAGTAATCCTTACCAGTCCAGGTAGATGGCTTATCGGGGAAAATATACCAGCGTTAACATTAGACCAAGTTAGTTTATATAACAGACATATACCTAGCATTTGCTGATTTGACATAAAACACCTGATTTAGATAATTTTTTTCTCCTATCAAGCCTGTTTTACATTACCACATGATCGCAAACTATAGAGTTCGTAGAACTTCCATACATTTACAATGTACTGTTGACAAATTTTATACTATCACTATAGTTTAAACAATTGTATGATACTGCGCAACCTCTTTTTTGTGTTACCAACAGACCTTATTTTACCAAATTACTCATAATTGACTGTTAAATAACTTCACAGTGTTACATTTTCTCACAGTGGTTAGGACTTAGGATATAAAGTAAAAACCTTACTAATATTACTTGGGTCTTTTCATTACTTTTCATGTTAGTGTCTGTGTGAAGTAGAGGCTGCATTTTGCCCTAACGGATTTAATATGACTCGGCTCATATTTCATGTTAGACAAGAAAACTTGGGTATTTAGCATGCTTGGGTTCATATTTCATGGATATTGTTAACCGATGATGTTAGCCTCTCTACTTCATCTGAGGTAGCGTTATAGACTGCGCCTGACCTCATTTGGTGGGAATACACTGGGTATGTTGTTGTATTGTTAACCAATGATGTCAGTATCTAGCCAAAAAGAAACGATGAGTTAGTATCTGAGAGGAGGATTCTCTGTCTTTGGTAAAATACAAGAAGGTAAAAGTGCTTTTTAACACTTCATATCTTACTTGGTTTGAATTATTTGAGAGAAGTAAATACTATGTTTTGTTTTTCATTTTGGAAGGTATATCTCTCTACGAGTCACAAATTTTGTTCTTGTGGGAAATTCAAGTTCATTGCTGAAACTTGAATTTCGTTGATTTTGTAAAATCCTGAAGGAATTCTGCCACAATCCCAACAACAACGAAGTATGAAACTTAAATTGCGTAAGGACAATGAATACACTATCGAAACCAGTTCCTTGCTTTCTCATGTTATGCAAGTGTCAATGTAGTCTTTGGCTGTTTGTCAATCTAAGGGTTGACTGACAAAAAATAGGGTTGACAAGTGACAAGTTGAGTATAAAAAAATTCTTCTAAGTATGTGAAGATCATCCTCTGTTGGCCAAGGTGGGCTATATAGTTTAGTAAAATTGTTCTTTTTCTCTTCTTACCATGAATCATTGGGACCAAGTACATTGCTTCTTAGAATGTCGCTGTTGTCCAATTATATGCAGGACGTCAACAGGTCAGGCAACTCTAAGGTTTTTTTATATTCGATGAAAAGCAGGCGGAAACTCGGCTCTGCAATAAAATACCAAAAGGTGAAGTGTTGCTATCAATATAAATAAGTAAATGCTGAAATGTGTCAATTGATATGCTTAAATATTCCTTTTGGCAACTACTACTAGGCAAGTTGAGGTATCTACTATAGTTTTACCTTGTAAATGCTGTATGTATGACTTCATTTTTTCCATATATTAAATCAAATGATGATTTTTGTGCTCTCTTTTTTGCGGCTGACAAGCAAGTTGGAGTTGAAAACAACTACGACAACGATAACATACCTAGTTTAATCCCACAAAGTGAAAAATGACAGCCCGGTGCATTAAGCTCCCTCTATGCACGGGTTGTGCGTAGTTTAATCCCACAAGGGTAATGTTGTGCGTAGCCTTATCCGGCATTTCTGCCGGAGTTGAAAACAACTCTTCTTGAATTTCAAAGAGGAAAGGCACATGGAAGATTTCACTTGGAACAACAATTTTGGACTATTTTGCATGGGAAGCATATCAGAAAATGCTGCAAGAATATAGAAAATTCTGAAGAAAACAAACTAATGAACTGATATTTTCATAGATGAAATTAAAGGAATTTTGTTAGTTATTCTTTCAACATTTATTTCTGATAGATCTATACCAGAGAATCAGAAAACATAGAAACCTATAACCAAAGATGAAACTTAACATAACAGCTATGTTAAACCACTTCTGTGACTCCTCCAAACCGTATCGCATCAACAACTGTTCACCATACATTAAGCACACTCCATCAACTTTCTGTATGCACTTGAGTCTCCCACTCTCTCCTCCATACTCATTAATCAAGAAACATTCGAACGGGTACTTAAACAGACTCAGATAGTGCACAAATAGCCAGAACATGGGAATTGATTCCTTTGATATAAAGTACCCCGAGAACAGGAAAAATGCACCTATTAGGCAACCGATAAATGACATTCCCAGGAGGAAATTTGGCACTAGTGCAGAACAGGCTGACACGAATGAATTCCCCATTGCGAAAATCATCCATGACACCAGAGTATAGAACGCGAATGCACTGAATTCGTACTTCAATCCGACTAGCCAGTATACCGGTATAGCATAGAGAAGAGCCACTATGAAAAGGAAAGGAAGGAACACTATAGTGTTTGCTATGTTGTAGGTGAAAATTCTGTAGGCTCCCCTAGATGTTTCCCTCATTAGGATTCTCCTTTCTTCTAAGAAAATCGGTAGAGCTTCCGTGTTGGATGATAGCAAGAATGTGAGACTAAAAGCAAAGAATCCAACTTGAGATTGCAGCTCCAAATTCTTTGGTTTGTTATATGCATTGAAGAATATTGATCCCAAAATTAGCCCCACAAGCAATGCTTGGATTACCTTTGCCAAGAAAAGTTGTTTGGTTCTGAAAATGTTCCTGCAGAATCTCTGGCTCAGAATTAGTACCTCCTTCAGTGGAGAATTTGAGTATAGAACTTCCTTATTGGTGTTTTTGTTAGGCACATTGTCACTTTCTTGTTCCGTTTCACATTTTTCTAAGTCACTTTCTCCACAATGCAGGCTTTCAGCAAGGCTGTCTGTTATATCAATAGCAAATTCAAGCACATTGACATGTTGAGGGATGAAATGCCCAGTGGACTTGAGTTTCTCTTCAAGAAGATGCAAAGATCCATTGTGAAGAACAAAGCCATTTGACAGCAACACAGCTTTATCGAAAAGTTCAAGAATTCGAAAGCCAGGCTGATGGATGGTTAGTATAATTGTCTTACCTTGATTCTTAGCCATGGATTTTAACAGATGCATTACATGGAAAGCTGAAGCAGAATCAAGACCTGAAGTTGGTTCGTCAAGCAGAACAACAGCAGGATCATGGACTAATTCCACCCCAATTGCCACTCTACGCTTCTCACCACCCGAAATAGTCCTGCTTGATTCACTACCAACTTTTAAACCAGCAACATGGTCCAAACCAAGCTCATTCAACAGCTTTGTCACTCTGTCTTTGGCCTTATCGTCCCCTGCGTGAAGCCTGAATCGTGCACTATACATCAAAGTTTCTTCAACAGTAAGAAGAGGGAATAGAGCCTCATCTTGTGTCACATAGCCAGATATTCTTCTGAAATTTGCAGGCTTCATAGGCTGGTCATTGACAAGAACATAACCAGAAACACTTGATGGACCAACATTTCCTGCTAGTATGTCCAACAACGTTGTTTTTCCCGCTCCACTTGGACCAGCAACTGCGGTAATTTCCCCTGGTTTGGCTTCACAATTTACATTCTTTAGTATGTAAGTACTAGTCTTGTTGTTGGTAGCCAACTTTTTGCCTACACACTCAAACTCATTATATTTTGGAGGTAATTTGTAGGAAAGATTCCTGGCTTCAATTTTGTATCTATCAGGATTTGTTACCTTCACAGGTAAAATATCCATTGGAAAAAGATAGAAAAATAGCTTAGAAAGTTGAAAGTGAATAAGGTAGATGAGCTAACTCAAGAAAAAGGGCTCTTTTTTATACTACTTGTAAGACATTAAACTATAATGTGAAACTATTTGCATGCATGTACTAAGTATGACATAAAGTGGCTTACTATATACACATGAATTGTGTAGGAAAGTCATGAAGTTGGCTAAGTAGGCTCATATTTGACAGTTTCAAAAAATATTTGCAACTGATCAAATGGAGTTTGGTAATTTTGCTTGGTTACAACATGTACTACAACAACATAACCCGTGTAGTCTCACAAAGTGGGGTACCTCAGAGGTAGAAAGACTGTTTTCGACAGACCCTTGGCTCAAGAAAAAACAATCTAAGGCAATCCAGAAAAAGAATAAACATATGTGAAAGCATAACAAAACATTCTATACAGTAACTACATCAAAATAATATCATAATCAATCCTGGTTTACTAATACTTCCTCCGTCATGTTTTATTTGTCTTACTTTCCTTTTAATCCGTTTAAAAAAGAATGTCTCTTTTTTTTCCGGCAACTTTTAATTTTAACTTTTCACATGACATGTTTAAGACCATAAGATTAAATGATATCTTTGTACATTCTGCATATCTTTATTTTAATATCACCATATTTAAAAGTCTTTTTACTTTCTTAACTCTATACAAAGTCAAAATCGGACAAACAAACAAATTGCAATGTTGGGAGTATGATTTGGCAATTTTCAGGACTGACAAAATGAATAGTGTTGCATAAATGAATAGCCTTAAAATAGAGGAGTTGGTGTTACCAATGACATAGGATAAGGTAAGAATACCATTAATATCCTCATTTATTTTGGTATGGGGTCATATTTAGCTTGCTAAAGTCAGCAGTGAGAAAATTTCAATTTCTACTTGCAGTTACAAAATATTTTACTGAGCAAACATGTATCATGTAGCAAGATTTACGCATAGTGTGTGACTTGTTCTCTTTTAGATATGGTGTTTTATTGTGTACTAACACTGTAACTGTTGATTGAGTTGCGTTGGTGATGGGCATTGCATGTGACGATTTTGAATCGTTATAACTCAGTCATGGGTAAAGGGTAAAAGGTGATGCAATTTTGTTCGCGATTTTCTTATGATCATATATTTAGTTTATGATATAGTATTTAATACTCTCTAGTTTTATTTTATGCATCTTAATATGAAATTTAATATCGTAAATATATTATTTGAATCATGTAATCTTAAAAGATGAGCCCAATATTCCAAACTTCACATCTATTTTCACTTAAAATATGAGTACATTGTTTTTGACTACTGGAATGCCCAAATTACATTATCATTATGATTTCAACTTGCATGCATTTGGCTGCTTAATTTGACTGTTTAACTTTTTAGCTTTTTTAAAACTAGTTTAATCACACAATCACTATATATAAAATTAGCGTTTTCAAACTCTTTTGACATAGGATGTTACAACTTAACCACCAACCCCCACCCCCACCATCCACCCCGCGAATTATGATAAATTCAGAATTTTAAATTTATAAGCTATGAATTTTTAAAACATAATATTATGGGAACTGAATTAATTATTTATACAAATTAAATTAATTTATAAATATAAATATAAAATTTTGATCAAAATTATTAAATTTTACGTAATAGATAACTAGAACTCTAACCACTAGAGTTGGCATGGTGGTTCAACGCCATGTCCCTTAAGCAAGAGGTCGGGGGTTCGATTCCCTTCTCTGGCGAGTGGAGCAAACTCTGTGGCCAGTTCTCTATCGCTTAGTGCGCTGATAGAAGAACAAAGGATTAGTCCCACAGCTACCGGCTGTGGGAATACTTGGGAACCAAAAAAGAAAAAAAAAGATAACTAGAACACTAGCTTCAAGTCAATTCGCTGCCAACCCCATCGCTAGTAACAATATAGCAAAGGAAAAAAGAAATATAATACTAATATATTTAAGTTCAACCTTTAGAAAGTGATAGACATCACAATAAGTTGAGTAGTTGACCTATTGCACACAAATAATAGATCAGGACAAAACTAGTTTTTTTTTTGTCTACATTAATATTTGAATAATTTTTATTCTCTTATGATACTACAAGTCTACAACAAACAACTGTACGTCAATTATCAGTTGCATTTTGGGAGTAGCTACACGTATGTAATATGTTTATGATTATAAATTATTGTACCATGCTTTATAAGATATTGAGTTTTAATATCTTGGAAATTGATTTCTTTTCAGCTGCCAACACCCGTTTGCTTAAATATGGAGAGAGATCTTAGTTTATTTGTCTAATTTTATCGTTAGGCTGAAGTATCTCGTTTAGTGACGAAATCACAAATTCTAATACGAAAGTTTAAAAAAAATATGTCAAGAAAATTCAGTAACTTATATAAATAAAAGAAATTTAATTTATTTTATTTATATCGATCTCACAATATATCTCTGCTCTGATTTGAGCTTTTTAATTGAATGGAAATATATTTTGATACATATGGATAGTGTTAAATTATTAGGATGGTGTATATTTATGTTTGGTACTCTACACGATGATGGTGATTGATACGATAAAAGTCAAATAATATTCAGGATAGAACTTTCAGTTAGAGAGAGATAAAGTACTTACTTCAATTAAACAATTAGTCAGTTGAATTCCAAAAACATAGACATAAAATTTGAAACGTTATTAGTTTTATAAATTACTATGACAACAAAAATATACCTAATATAGTTTCATAAAATGAAGTCTAGAGAAGTTAAAGCGTAGAATTCCTGTAATAGGCTAATAGCCCAACTTATTTTTTTAATGAGAGGTTAATTGATAATTTTAACCAATTATTAATATTAACTAGTAAACTTGCATGCGCCTGGCGCGTTTTGAAGAACACCTGAAAATATATAAAAAGATAAAAAATAAAAACAGATTCATATATTATACCTCTCATTTTATGAGAACAAAAACACTAAAAATAACATATATTTGGAGTAATTTATATTATTTTCATGATTTTGTGTAATTATAGTTAATTACATATTATCAATAAAGTTCATTTAAGTTTTATCTATTAAGAAATGTACATTAACTATTTAACTATGACATTACTATTTACTTTAGATATAACAACAAAGGTTAAGAAGGAAAAGTTGTAAGTATCCTCTGATGACATTTGAAAATCATAAAATGCCGATTAATAATGAACTTAAATTAAGAACGTTAACCAAAAAAATAGTAATATTGTAGCAAACAAACAGATTGTGACAAACAAAGCCGATGCCCTTGGATCTCTCCAACTCAACAATGAATGGAACCTTTCCCCTTGAGTCGCCAAGTCCCCTATCACGGTCTGTATCTTGCCGCCAACGCTCCTCAAACGATCATATCTCATCCTCACCTTATACGTGCTCCTTGATGTTGGGAATCTATCGAATTCTTCATCCAAATCGTCAGGGAAAACATCGTGAGCGTGTGATAGATGGTTGTCCATGTGAGGTGGATGTCTTGGTTTCAATCTATAGTGCCAAATACCCATCAAGAAAAGGTAAAGAAAGAATGCAGGAACAATCAATTCGGGATATAAGACTAATATTATAAAGAGTATGTGAATCAGAATTGTAGTAAGTGGATTCTTCCAATGGCATATTTGATCAAACCATTTCCCAATTGCCATTATTGGACTCATTGTAACAACTCATAAGTTGCAGTTTGGATCCCTGGATGCTGCTTTTGTAGTAGCTGTTGCTGCATATTTGTCATCTTGTCAGGTAGATTAAATTAATTCTACTTCACTTGTTGGGCTGAAATCGAATTGAACGGAGTAAGGAAGTAAATAGGAAAAGAATGAAGCAAAACTAATGAACTTTAATGCCAGCCCTTCTGCACAGCAATCACCTTTGGCGATTGCTGCTACTTTGCATCACAAATACACAGGTGCGATTTGAAATAAACATTACAACCTTCTTACTGTGAACTCTATTTGATATTGTTATTTTTTAAGAACTGCAGAACCTGTACAATTTGGTGCTTAAAAGCTAGGTGTAAGACTTACCTTGTACCGCGGGAACCTCTCTCAACTTCTCTGTCCTTGCAAATATCTTACTATTTTACAGTTACACCACAGGTAGCAACGCTTTAGATACAAACAAAACTTGGACTTCCCCCAACAACTCTTGCATTAGGCTGGAATATGAAGAGATTGTTCTTTACCAGGTCCAGTTCCACCTTTGGGTCCTCAAGTTTGCATTATTTCAGTCTTGCTTCCCTTCACTCACTATCGCTAGAAGTCCTACTGGACCAGGTAATCTCAATCTCTAAAGTCCGGGATGAGCCGTCCTTATTGCTGTCCTGGCTGAGGCCGAATAGACCACTGTACATGCCTTCACCAACAACTTTATCAATTTGGATCGTTACCCTCCCGATAGTAGTCTGAAACAAAAGTATACACATCAGAAATGCTGAGACTGATATTAACTATTATGTAGGAGTGACCATTCTATTATGTCATCCTATTGCCAAATGCAATACACATATAATAGCATGAAATCCTGCTTTCTGTATGCATCATTTTGCGATAAAGAAGAAACAGAGTTGGTAAAACTGATGTTCTAGCTGGAAGTTTATTGGGCAAAAGAATATAAAGTTCATATTGGACATTCAGAACATAAAGCTACTTACCTTCCCAAATGTGTTCTTGCTTTTGCACAAGATATGTAGCTTTTGTCCCTTGGGTGGTACATCAAATTAAAAGCCCATGTGAAGCTTTCTTTCCATTCTGGCGATGTACTATGACTCACAACCTAATCATTAAACATGGACTGTTAATATGAAATGTAGCTCACCAGAACAAGAACCTTCTTTATATATAGATTCTTTACACATAGCTAAACCTAATATTTCTTCACCGGCAGACTTGATCTTTTTTTTCTCTTGGAAGTTCCTATGCTATAATCAAGTAAACTGCACAACATACGTTAATCTGAAAAAATTAGACACAACCTCTTTTCTCAATGGTGGTTCTGCTCGGCCTAGCCTCGTCGACAGTATTTGAATAGTTTGGAACCTGAGGAAATCTTGCTGACTGATAGACAATGGATGAGCATAATGCATCTTTTAAAACAACGGTTGAGCATATTTAGACATTGACATAAGATGTACACGAAAACCACACAGCTAATTGAACTTCTCCCATCTTTTTAACACACGATGGTTGCAGGACAATAAGAGGGTAGAAATGTGTGTATACATACTCGGTTTCAAGAGTCGAGAGCCTAACCCTCACCTTTCCAATGCTCGTACATTTTGCCCCTGTAGGTAAGAATGAAAAATTCACGAAACAAACCTTTGCTGCCGAAGAGTTCTCATTTGACAAGCGTGCAAACATTGTTGTATAGAGCTTTGCGTCTCTCTAGTTTCTCTCTGCTTGGAGCTGTTTTAGTGTCTTCTGTATCAGTTTCAAGGGCAAAAGGAGAATCAAAAAATAATTTTAGTTTTTTTTTTAAAATAAGGTGAATCAAAAGTCTGAGACATTGCGGTATGGTAAAGAAAGTGTTGGAGACAAAAATGCTAATTAAAAGGATTTAGTTCATTTTTCTCCTGTGAAATTCTTGATTATCAATCCCACTAACAAAAATACCAAATTTACTTGAGGAAACAGAATTAAGTAGGAAAAAGAACATTGAAACAAAACTAAACATACTAATCTCAATAATTTTAAAGGCATTTATGTTGATAGCTTATAAACATCATGACACATAACAAATTTGGGAGAAAGTCTGGCTATTAATAGAGAAATCTCAATTGCCGCTAGAGATCATCGAGTTCATAATACATACAGTGGCAACAATCAAATACTCTCCAATAATTCAATTAAAACCTCATCAGATCTCTAGCTTTTGTTTTCAATTTCAAGTTTTGACACCATTTAAATCAAACCGGGTCAGAGATAGCAAAATATTATCATCTACTACTTGAAAATTTAATCAAACAACATAGGAAAGAAAAGGAATGAAAAAAGATACCCTAATAACTGAAGATCTCTCCTTTAGAAGCAAAAGAGGTGCAATTTAAGATGTATAAGAAATCCTAATCGCTGAAGATATCTCGTTCAGAAGTTTTATTTCTGAAAGGGTATGTAACGCTTCAGAAGTTATTTCTCAAAGGATCTGTAATGTTTTAGAAGATGATTAGGTCATAACTGCACAGATTAAAGTGAGGGATTTATTTTGTAGCAAAAAATCCAAAAATTTGAGAAAAAAAGAAAAATATGAATCCTGCATTGTCAGGCTGCCACATCAGACTCCTCTACATTCAGCTTTATATATAGAGAGAGAGATAGATTAATAGAAATAAAGTGAGCAAGTTAAAAGCCAAACCTTTTTTCCTTCCGTTTTACGACAAAAACCAATACAAATGGAACACTAGGGCTATATTTTGCTCCCATAATTTTGAAAGAGGCAGCAAGTTGCTTAGGAAGAAAAAAAACAACAGAGAGTATTTAAAAAAACGTTAGCAAACATCCTCGTGAAGTGATAAGGTATGAAGTTTGTTTGCAGTTCTTTGACATATAATTTTGACTGCTCCTCCCTTAACTAGAAGTCTCGACTTTGAGTCCTGTGTATGAAAATAAAGAAGAAGCAAGAAACAGGTTATATTATTAGGTGGGAAGAAAGATCAATTTGACTTTAGTACTAATTTTTAGTTTAGAATATGAACAGTAACGTCATTGACATTAAGGGTTAGAGTCTTAGAGATCATTGGATAATATTTTGAAGTTTCTGTTATGATGATTTTTCCTTGTTAGATTATCCTTAAATCATGATTTAAGGTGCAAGATATTAAGGATTAGCTCTAAGCTTAAATTGTAAGTGATATTGGGACTTGATCCCGAATAGCAGAATTGATATCCTTATTTAATAGTTTTGCATAGATTGAAGCCATTAGAGGTTATTTGATTGGTCACTACTGGAAAAAAGTCTATGAAAACGGTTCCCTTACCGTCCTCATAGACATCACAACCGTCCCCATAGATATGTAGCGACGGTTTCCACAACCAATACAGCTGAAGGCATTACCTTAGGTCTAACGCAACCATTTCTTGCGACAGTTACTAAAACCGTCGCTATATCATGACCTTTAGCGACGGTTATTGCATTGACTGTATGGCGACGATTAGAAGGCTCTTGGGATGGTTCCAAACCGTCCCTATATACACGTTAAAATATGATATTACGATGGTTATTAGTCTACTAAGACCACTGCTAACCGTCCCTATAGATACGCTATTGCGACGGTTGTATATGCTATCGTGATGGTTGTATATGTATACTATTGGGACGGTATTAGTCTATTGAGACGGCTGCTAATCGTCCCTATAGTATGCTATTGCGACGGTTGTATATGTTATCACGGCGGTTGTATATGTATACTATTGGAACGGTATTAGTCAATTGAGACGGCTGCTAACCGTCCCTATAGATATGATATTGCGACAGTTGTATATGTATACTATTAGGACAGTTATATGTGATTGCGATGGTTGTATGCATATACCATTGGGATAGTTATATATGCTATTGTGACGGTTGTATGCATACACTATGTCACACCCCTTTTTGCACGCGTACCCCAAAAACATGGAGTATTTTTAAGTTCGAAAGGGTTTAATTATTTTAAGTGACAAGAAATAAAAATTTGCTTCGAAAAAGGAATTATTTGCATTTTTATTCGGAGTCGCCACTTGACATAATCCGGTGTGCTAAGTCACCTTTGAAAAATCCTTTTCGAAAACCATTTGACTCTTAAACCGGTTTGCGAACAGAGATTCCAGCTAAGGAATTCTGTTAACCGAGGGGAAGGTGTTAGGCACCCCTCAATCCCGTGGTTCGACCACGGTCGCTTGGTGGAGTGTATTGACTATTTTGGCATTATGAAATGTATAAATCACACAAAAGAACACAAAATAACAAAATAAGACAGTCCAAAAACGTAAAAATCCAGTTCAATTATACAGTCCGAAAAATAGAAAAATACGAAAATAAACCTACGCTAATCCTAAAATAATGCTTTACCCGATGCCTCGGGCCTTCATCGCGGACGTCCTCCGGATACAAGGTACTTCGGGGCATTCCCCGGATAAATCTATACAAATTCTTCGGGGCATTCCCCGGCCAAATGAGTACATCTAAATTAGATACGACAAACTAGAAAGGAACATTCACATGCATATTCCAACATTCAACAAAACACTTATTCCTAAATTTTGCCTATCCGAACCTACGATTGCCTACCCGTTTGACTTACCATAATACTATCACGAAATTGATAATTACACGCGAAAGTAATAATAACGACGAATCAAAAAACAACAACAAATCAAAATTAATCCTAATTCACTTTAACGATTTTTTTTTATTTTTTATTTTTGTTTTTATTTTTTTAACTCGCGCCCCGAATTTCATTTAAACTACATAATTAATGCATGCTTCGATTTTTAATCACATCCCAAAATTTGAAACCAACATCAAACACAACACAAATAACGAGGATTCAAATCAAACACACGACAAATAAATCATTCAAAGAAGTCAAAATAAATTAAAGATTCGGTTAAAAGAAATGGACCTCGATGAAATTGATCCTTGTCGATAATAAAGAAATCCGAAGACCAAAATACTCGACCGGAGAACCTCACCACGAGCAAACCAAACTTGGTATTAGACTAATAAACCGGACAGCTCCAAAACATAGATCTGGATCCGAGGAGTTCCGATGACGGAAAAACGGGCGGAGATCTAGCGGTTGGACCGAGCTAGTCGGATCTGGCCGGACGGCGAACCGCGGTGGCTGGCGGCGTTATCGCCGGAGAGGTAAAGAGAAGAAGGCGACGATCGGAGCTGATTTCGCCGACTAGCGAAGCGGCGGCGGATCCGGTCGGAGATGACGTCGGTCAGATTTTTTTTTTTTTTTTTTTTTTTTTTTTTTTTAGTTTTAGGGAGAGAGATATGATAGAGAGTAGGAAAATATGGTGGTGTTGTGGTGGTCAGAGCTGCGATCGGTGGCAAAACGGAGGTTTAAAGAGAGGAAGAAGAAGATAGATTTTTCTTTTGAGAGAGAGAGTCTTGAGAGAGTGTTATTCTTGAGAGAGTGTTGAAAGATGAGAGATTTTTTTTTTCTTTGATTTCTTGTTCTTGTTTTTGTTGGGTGTGTGGTGTGTGTTATTGTTGTTGTGAATGGAATAAGATGATTAATTGTGTGTTGTTTTATGAAAATGAGAATAAGAGAGTGGGGGTGGGGTAAATGTGGGGTAGTGGGTAGTGGTGAGTATGATGATTATGTTGGGAGTGGGTGGTTGGGTAGTGGTTATATTTTATTGGGTAAGAGGTAGGAGGGAAAGGTAAAAATGAGTAGAAATTAATATTCGGGCGGACAAAATTACGTGTCTACATCATGCCCCCTTTGAATGTAAACACGCAGTGTTTTCAAACAAAGAAGTAGACAACGAGACAGAATTTTGTCCCGACCGTTATTCAAAAGAAGAAATAGAAAAAGAAGGACTATCGGGTTTTGAATTAGGATAGCCTACCCAACCAAGTTATGAGAGGATCGAGTGACAAGTATCTCAACTTTTGGAAGGCGGTGGACTATACCGGGTTGGAGAGTCGAGTGAGGTTCTGTCGAGGTTTCGGTCCGCAGTTTTGTCATTACATCAAAAAAATGAAAATTAAAAGCTAAAACATAAAGAAAATTACAAAAATCCTATCCATACAGCTTTTGTCGGCTCTTGAGTCGACTTTTATCACCCTATTCTTCAGGCGGGCTCCTGACTTGCAATTTCTTCCAACTTATTGCTTGACTTTTGTTTCTTCACCCTATTCTCCAGGCGGGCTCCTGACTTTTTATTTCATCACCCTGTTCTTCAGGCGGGCTCCTAACTTGCTATTTCATCACCCTGTTCTTCAAACGGGCTCCTGACTTGCTATTTCATCACTTTGTTGCTATGCTTTCAACTTCTTCACCCTGTTCTGCAGGCGGGCTACCGAATAAGGAAGTGCGTCTCCTTACAAATGTTGCTGGGATTTACCATATAAGGAAGTGCGTCTCCTTACAAATGTTGCTGGGATTACCCGAATAAGGAAGTGCGTCTCCTTACAAATGTTGCTGGGATTACCCGAATAAAGAAGTAAAATCACTGAACAGAAAATAAAATCCCATTTTCCAGGAGGGTCCTGAACGGAAAGCAAAATCCCATTTTCCAGGAGGGTCCTGAGCAGAAAGTAAAATCCCATTTTGCAGGAGGGTCCTGAACAAAAAATAAAATCCCATTTTTCAGGAGGGTCCTGAACATAAAATAAAATCCCATTTTCCAGGAGGGTCCTGAACAGAAATAAAATCCCATTTTCCAGGAGGGTCCTGAACATAAAATAAAATCCCATTTTCCAGGAGGGTCCTGAACAGAAAGTAAAATCCCATTTTGCAGGAGGGTCCTGAACAAAAAATAAAATCCCATTCTTCAGGAGGGTCCTGAACATAAAATAAAATCCCATTCTTCAAGAGGGTCCTGAACATAAAAATAAAATCCCATTTTCCAGGAGGGTCCTGAACATAAAATAAAATCCCATTTTCCAGGAGGGTCCTGAACATAAAAATAAAATCCCATTTTCCAGGAGGGTCCTGAACAAAAAATAAAATCCCATTTTGCAGGAGGGTCCTGAACAGAAAGTAAAGTCCCATTTTCCAGGAGGGTCCTGAACATAAAATAAAATCCTATTTTCCAGGAGGGTCCTGAACATAAAATAAAATCCCATTTTCCAGGAGGGTTCTGAACAAAAAGTAAAATCCCATTTTGCAGGAGGGTCCTGAACAAAAAATAAAATCCCATTTTGCAGGAGGGTCCTGAACAGAAAGTAAAGTCCCATTTTCCAGGAGGGTCCTGAACATAAAATAAAATCCCATTTTCCAGGAGGGTCCTTAACATAAAATAAAATCCCATTTTCCAGGAGGGTCCTGAACAGAAATAAAATCCCATTTTCCAAGAGGGTCCTGAACAGAAAGTAAAGTCCCATTTTCCAGGAGGGTCCTGAACATAAAATAAAATCCCATTTTCCAGGAGGGTCCTGAACAAAAAGTAAAATCCCATTTTGCAGGAGGGTCCTGAACAAAAAATAAAATCCCATTTTGCAGGAGGGTCCTGAACAGAAAGTAAAGTCCCATTTTCCAGGAGGGTCCTGAACATAAAATAAAATCCCATTTTCCAGGAGGGTCCTGAACATAAAATAAAATCCCATTTTCCAGGAGGGTCCTGAACAGAAATAAAATCCCATTTTCCAAGAGGGTCCTGAACAGAAAGTAAAGTCCCATTTTCCAGGAGGGTCCTGAACATAAAATAAAATCCCATTTTCCAGGAGGGTCCTGAACATAAAATAAAATCCCATTTTCCAGGAGGGTCCTGAACAGAAAGTAAAATCCCATTTTCCAGGAGGGTCCTGAACATAAAGAAAAATCCTATTTTCCAGGAGGGTCCTGAACAGAAAGTAAAATCCGATTTTCCAGGAGGGTCCTGAACATAAAATAAAATCCCATGGATGTGCATCTCCAATGGTAGTTGAATTAAGTAAAGCGAATCCACTCCTGTTTCAATCAAAGAAAATTTTGTCAGTTAAAAGCTTAGTGGTGGCTTGCAGATCTTGGCCTCTCAGATGTCTGCTCCAGTACTTGTTCCTTTCATTCTTGTTCCAAATTGCTAACACTCGCCCTTTCTCGCCGCATCATTGACCCGGACCCTTATTGAGGGGAAGTAAGTTCTGACTCGAACAATGGGTTTCTATTTTATCATGCCCTTGAGGTTCACTCTTTTCCCAAATCTGAATATTCCTACGAATCCAGTAGCTTGTTGGTTGATAGACTTCCTTTGCTTGTTGAATTACAATCCTATTTCTCCCTGTGCTATTCCTTGGCTTTTCCTCACATAATTGGAAAGACTGATAGTAAATTTTGAAATTCTTTCTCGCTTGTTTTGACACAGACTTGACTTAAAAATGTAAAGAAAAGATGGGGACTTTTATTTTTGTTAAATGTCACAAAAAGACAAAAATCATGAATATGAAAATGAAAGAAAAGGGCAATGTCCCATATTCAAAAAGAAAACTTATCTGAATACGACAACCAACTCCAGTGAGCGTGACATGCATTTTGGATTGAGCTGCCTGATCTTCCTATCCAAACTCCCCGTTTGTTGTTAAGTTCACGCCTTTGCTGCTGAGCTGCTTCTTCAAATCCATTGGCCTCATACATCACATTCGACCGACGACATTTCAAAGACTTTTGCCAACAAATCTTTTTTTTTTTACTTTTCGCTTTTCTTTTGAACTCTCCGTCGCCTTACGGTGCCCGTGAGGGTTTTCACCAATAAGACTCTCATTTTATCTCTCTTTACTCACCATCGTCTTATGGTGCCTGCAAAGGTTTTCACCAATAAGACTCTCTCATTTTTATTTCTCTCAACTCACCATTGCCTTATGGTGCCCGTGAGGGTTTTCACCAATAAGACTCTCTCATTTTTATTTCTCTCAACTCACCATTGCCTTGTGGTACCCGTGAGGGCTTTCACCAATAAGACTCTCATTTTCATTTTCTTTTCCTGATATCTCATGCTGAGGGAGACAAACGGCACTTCACAATATATCATGATATGCATTGCATGCTTAGCCTTATCATCATCAAAAATTGATCTGAAGGGCTTTCCTCGGTTGTAACTTGGCTTTGGTTGAGGTTAGAAAAGATGGTAAGAGGCTCAAACGACACTTGAGGTGGGGGTGGGACTTACAACTTTTGGAATCGACTCACAACATAATAACTCATGCCCCAGTTTTGTTGACTGGGTGAATCTTAAAATTTATTTGGTTGGACCGAGCCCGAAATAGGGCAGCCTACATATCTCACTCCCGAGAGAGGAGAATCAGGTCGCACGTAGTTCCATCAACTTGCTTTTTGTTTTGATTTGATTTTGATTGATTTTTTTTTTCGAACTCTTTCTTTTGCTCTTATTTTCTAGACATTTATCTTTGACTCTATTTTGATTCCAAAAGAGGGGTATGAAAGAAAAATAAAACAAAGCTCAAATGGGTAAACAAGGGATGACACAATGTCTGGATAGAAGAATAAAATGCCTTCATCATATCAATCTTCAAAAATGCTAGTATTAAACATGCAACAAAATCAACAAAGGATCCAATATCATACATAGTATCTTTTGACTGCATCAGCATTGATAGCCATCTCTGCCATTTTGCCTTTAATATCTGTCAAATATAAGGCTCCATTGGGCAACACTTTCTTCACAACAAAGGGCCCTTGCCAGTTAGGGGAGAACTTGCCTTTCGCTTCAACCTGGTGAGGAAGGAGACGTCTCAATACCAACTGACCAACTTCAAAATTCCTGGGACGAACCTTTTTGTTGTACGCTCGAGCCATCCTCCTCTGATACAACTGGCCATGACACACAGATGTTAACCTCTTTTCCTCAATCAAACTCAAATGTTCCAGTCGGGTTTTTACCCATTCGTCATCATCAATCTCTGCTTCTACAATAACTCGGAGAGAGGGAATTTCAACTTCTGCAGGGATTACTGCTTCTGTCCCATACACCAATAAATATGGAGTTGCCCCTGTTGAAGTACGAACAGTGGTGCGATAACCCAACAATGCAAATGGCAACTTTTCATGCCACTGTCTAGACCCTTGTACCATTTTTCGCAGTATCTTCTTTATATTCTTATTAGCAGCTTCTACAGCACCATTGGCCTTTGGGCGATATGGGGTAGAATTTCGATGTACGATCTTAAACTGTTGACACACCTCTTGCATGCGGCATTGTCTGTAATGATCATCTTAGGAATTCCAAATCTACAAATGATATTGGCATGAACAAAATCTATCACAGCCTTCTTTGTCACTGACTTGAAAGTTTCTGCTTCTACCCACTTTGTGAAGTAGTCAATGGCTACCAAAATGAATCTATGTCCGTTTGATGCCTTCGGCTCAATCGGTCCAATCACATCCATTCCCCAAGCTACGAACGGCCATGGAGCGGCCATTGCATGCAACTCGACAGGAGGAGAACGTATCAGATCGTCGTGTACCTGACATTGATGACACTTCCGAACAAATTGTATAGAATTCCGTTCCATAGTAAGCCAGTAATAATCCGCTCGAAGAATCTTCTTTGACAAGACATGACCATTCATATGCGACCCACATACTCCAGAGTGTATTTCAACCATGATTGCCGAGGCTTCTTTTGCATCTACACACCTCAAAAGTCCAAGATCTGGGGTTCTCTTATACAAGATTCCCCCACTTAAGAAAAATCCACTAGCCAAATGCCTAATGGCCCTCTTTTGATCGTTGGTGGCATATGTTGGGTATTCTCCTGACTGAATGTACCGCTTGATATCCAAAAACCAAGGTTCTCCATTGAGCTCTTCTTCAACCACATTACAATAAACATGCCGATCACGACTCTGTATATGCACTGGATTGATGTAGGCTTTGTCAGGATGTTGGAGCATTGAAGACAAAGTGGCTAAAGCATCAGCAATTTCGTTACGAATCCTTGGGATATGCCTAAATTTTACCAACACAAACCGTTGACATAGCTCCTGCAAGCATTGTCGATACGGAATGAGCTTCAAATCTCGTGTCTCCCAATCACCTTGAATTTGATGGATGAGCAGATCCGAATTTCCTAACACCAATAATTCCTGGACTCCCATATCAACAGCTAACCTCAAGCCAAGAATGCAGGCTTCATACTCTGCCATATTATTCGTACAAAAGAATTGAAGTTGTGCTGTTATCGAGAAATGTTGTCCCGATTCAAAAATAAGAACCGCACCTATTCCGACTCCTTTCATATTGGCAGCTCCATCGAAAAATAACCTCCAACCTGGATCAGTATCTATAACGACTTCATCAACGCACGACACTTCTTCATCAGGAAAATATGTCTTTAATGGCTCGTACTCTTCATCGATGGGATTTTCAGCAAGATGATCTGCCAGAGCTTGGGCTTTCATGGCGGTTCGAGTCACATATACAATGTCGAACTCGGTAAGTAATATTTGCCACTTTGCCAAACGACCCGTTGGCATAGGCTTCTGAAAGATATACTTCAAAGGATCCATGCGGGAGATGAGATAAGTAGTGTAGGAAGAGAGATAATGCTTCAACTTCTGTGCTACCCAAGTTAGGGCACAACACGTCCTTTCAAGAAGAGTATACCTGGCCTCATATGCGGTGAACTTATTGCTAAGATAATAAATAGCCTGCTCCTTTTTGCCTGTGATATTATGTTGACCCAGGACACAACCGAAAGAATTGTCCATGACTTATAAATATAAGATCAAAGGCTTATCAGGCTCTGGGGGTACCAACACGGGTGGATTTGACAGATATCCCTTGATTCGATTGAATGCTTCCTGACATTCTTCAGTCCATTTTACCGCCGCACTCTTTTTCAACAACTTGAATATGGGCTCACAAATGGTTGTGAGTTGAGCAATAAACCTGCTAATGTAGTTCAGTCTACCAAGCAAACTCATCACCTCCGTTCTATTCTTGGGCGGGGGCAAATCCTGAATGGCTTTGATTTTTGAGGGATCCAATTCAATCCCCCGACGGCTGACTACAAACCCCAACAGCTTTCCAGATGGAACTCCAAATACAAATTTTGCTGGGTTGAGTTTGAGATTATACCTGCGAAGCCTTTCAAAGAACTTTCTTAAATCTTTTACATGGTCGGCCTGACTTTTTGACTTAATAATCACATCATCCACGTTAACCTCAATCTCCTTATGCATCATGTCATGAAACATAGTGGTCATTGCTCTCATATATGTTGCTCCGGCATTCTTCAAACCGAACGGCATCACTCGATAACAATAGGTTCCCCATGGTGTGATGAAAGATGTCTTCTCTGCGTCTTCATCATCCATAATGAACTGGTGATATCCGGCATAGCAATCCACAAAAGAGGCAACTTCGTGTTTAGCACAGTTGTCTAACAAAATGTGGATGTTGGGCAGCGGAAAATCATCTTTTGGACTTGCCCTGTTCAAATCGCGGTAATCAACACACACTCAAATTTTGCCATCTTTCTTTGGTACGGGAACAACATTGGATAACCACGTTGGATAATGAGCCACTCGAATTACTTTGGCTTCAAGTTGTTTCATGATTTCCTCCTTGATTTTAATACTTACATCTGTTTTAAACTTCCTCAACTTCTGTTTGATAGGAGGGAATGCGGGATCCGTTGGCAATTTGTGAGACACTAATTCAGTGCTTAAGCCAGGCATATCATCATAAGACCATGCAAAAACATCCTTATAATCCCTTAACGCTTGAATCATTTCATCTTTTAGTTGGGGCAAAACATGTACACTGATTTTAGTTTCCTTAACATCTTCTTGATCCCCTAGATTTATTGGCTCAGTCTCACTCAAATTAGGATTCGGTTTGCCTTCAAATTGGTCCAAATCTTTGCTTATTTCTTCTAGTGCTTCTTTTTCATCATATTCCCCATCCTGCTTTATTACATCTGGATTATTTTGGATTTTAAGATCAGGATGAAAATTCCGCATGCATGTCATGTCATTAGAATCAGCATAAAGAGAACTGTGTAAGAAAGAAAACAAAATATATTAGACACAAAATAAAAGGGACATTGCATTTTCTTAAATAAAAAAATAGAAGGGTTTGAACATAGACACCAACATAACATAAATAAACTAGAACCCGAATTATAACCCTGAAATAACTCGGATAAACAGAAAGAAAAACAAAATAAACTACCAAAACTCTCTCTTGACGGGGAGAGGAGTGACTTCCCAATTATTGAGCCGGACATCTGGACCTATGAATTGCACATCTGCCATACTGGTGCCTTCTCCTGCTTTAACCATATCAACTTCAGATTCTACATGCTCCGCGACATCGCTCTTAACAAATGACTCACTGAGCAGTGGTATTGGGCGAGGGAGGGACCATATTTATTTTTTTCTTCCCTTGGCTTTCTTCAAATCTTTAGCTGTAGGCTCAAATCCCAAACCAAACGTGCCCAAGTTCTCACTCGGACATATGGGATGAACTATACCATGCAGAGACGCTCCCAAACCCTTTCCTGGCTCAAATCCATATTTTCAAAGTTCACTCACCATCATGATAGAAGCTGATGACAATTGCGGTCCCGGTACGGCCTGCCATTCAGGGATACGACTCACTGGCACTGTATCAAAAATTTGATAAACGAATGTCTCCTCTACGTTATTCGCTTCAATAAGGGACAAGGGAGAATCTTCGTAGGCTGACAAATCTCCTTCACCATGAATAACTACCTCTTGCCTGTCATGCTCAAACTTAATCATTTGGTGCAGCGTAGATGCAACCGCCTTGGCCTTGTGGATCCAGGGTCTTCCCAACAACAGATTGTAAGAGGATTCTACGTTCAATACTTGAAACTCTATGGCAAACTCAACAGGCCCTATGGTCAGCATTAGTTCAATTTCGCCAATGGAATTAGATTTTGCACCATCGAAAGCCCTAACACATACATTGTTGGGCTTGATCCTGTCAGCACCAATATTCAACTTTTGCAAAGTGGAAATAGGGCAAATATTTGCGCCTGAACCTCCATCGATCATGACATGAGTGACGTAGAAATCTTCACACTTCACTGTAATGTAAAGGCCCCGATTATGCCCTATACCTTCAACAGGCAATTCATCATCGGAAAAGCTGATCCGATTGACCTCAAAGATTTTTCCCACCATTTTCTCAACCTGGTTGATTGTAATCTCCCTTGGAACATATGCTTCATTCAATACTTCAACAAAACATCACGATGCTCCTTGGAGTGCAACAGCAAAGATAAGAGAGAAATTTGAGCAGGGGTTTTCTTCAGCTGGTCTAATACTGAATACTCTGGCGATTTCATCTTTTTCAAAAATTCTTCGGCTTCCTCTTCAGTGATAGACCTTTTGATAGACGACGGTCCACTCACCGTTGGCTTGGACCCTCTTAAGCTTTCAGGTACGAAACATCTTCCTGACCTAGTCAAACCTCCTACCTCATCTACATCTTCCACAATTTCTTTTCCGTGATAGGTCATCACAGTCCGCCCATAATTCCAGGGAATTCTCTTCATATCAACTGTTGGAGGTTGGGTCACTAGTTTGAGGACAATAGGCGCTGTCAGTGCTCCTTTCACCGTCAAGATAGGCTGACTCAGAGCTCTCACCACGGTCAACTTGGGTTTATCCTGACTTAAATCAACGTGCCTTCTGGCGCCTTGTACTATGATCAGGGGTTTCTTCGTGCTTTCTTGGGCTTTATCTTCTCTCATTCCTTCCCGGTTCAATGACATTGCTTTCAAAGACTCCGCTACATTTACCTCTTCAGTGGTCTGTATCTTGACGATAGGCTTATAACCCCTCGAAGACTCTTTCCCGTCATATATCAATTCTAGCATATTGGTTTCAGCATGGGTTGGGAGCGGATTCTGATTAATATTTGGACCCTCCGGGGCCTGGACCAACATCTGATTCGTGTCAATTAAATCTTGGACAGCTTTCTTTAAATACCAACATTTCTCGATATCATGTCCTGGCATATCAGAGCAGTACGCACACCTTAAAGAATAATCGAGATTCCTCGGTGGTGGATTTGAAAGCCTTCCTTGAATTGGGCTTAAGACCTTCAACTTTCTCAATCTATCAAACAAGCTAGCATATGACTCCCCAAGAGGTGTGAATTGATTTTTGACCGCCTTCTCCTTCTTATACTCGGGCTTAGGCTGGAAATCGGGTCTAGAGGGGTTTTGGTAATTTGGTAGAGCGAATGGGCGATTTTGTGGAGCTTGCGTACGCCATTGCGGGTAAGAAGAGGTTTGGGCATATGGTTGTGCGTTGTATACTGGGTATGGTGGTGGTGGAATAAAATATAAAGAGTTTTGTGGAGGGTAGTGATGGTGGGGAGGAATATATGGGGCTTGGGTGTATACTTGGGCTTGGGATTGGGAATAGGGGCGAGGTGGTCTTTTGGTATAGGAATGGGTTCCAGCTACGACAGTCGCCACGTCCTCTTTCTTCTTTCTACCTCCAAATGCACCAGATCCACCTTGAATTGCTTGTGTGGTGGCTTTTAATGCGGCAAAACTAACTATTTGGCCGGTCTTAATTCCATCCTCTATCATTTCCCCCATTTTGAGGACTTTCATAAAAGACTTTCCCATTGCCGGAAGTAAATGCTGAAAATAAGTCTCATCCTGTGCCTGAATAAAAACTTCTACCAACCTACTTTCTTTCATTGGGGGATTTACCCTAGCGGCCTGTTCACGCCACCTGATCGCGTATTCCCTGAAACCCTCAGTGCTCTTTTTCTTCATGTTCACCAAGGACTTTTCGTCCGGAATCAGGTCGATGTTATACTGAAAATGCTGGACGAACTCAGAAGCCAAATCATCCCAGCTGTTCCATTTATCGATATCTCGATCGATAAACCATTCTGAGGCCAGATCTGAAAGACTCTCGCCAAAGAAAGCCATGAGCAATTCTTCCTTTCCACCTGTAGCCCTCAACTGGTTACAGTATCGTCTCAAGTGTGCAACGGGATCACCGTGTCCTGCATACTTTTTGAACTTAGGTATCTTAAAATCGGGGGGAAGATTGATGTCTGGGAACATGCACAGATCTTTATAAGAAACACTCCTGTAATCTCCGATCCCTTGCAGATTTCTCATAGCCTGCTCTAAACTCTTCAGTTTCCGAGCTATGACATCCTGTTTCTCCGTTGCGACAGGTTTCTCCGTATCAAATGGAAATGCGGGCGGTTGAGTGTACCCATATGGTTCATTCATTTGCAAGGTAGGCTCCGGAGCATAATACTGACCATCTGAAACCTTCAGTACTGGCTCACTGGAAGACCTAGGAAGCCTCATTGTGGGACGCGCAGCATGTACGGGAGTTTCCTGTGGTGGCGAAGCCACGAATACCGGTGTGATCGGTGGTGCTGGCTGAGCAGTGGGTCTCAACTGAGGAGCCGCCAAGGGCACACTAGAACTACCAGGATAATAGTGTCGCGGAGTGAATCCTGGCGCGTGGTCGGGCGACTCAGTAGGAATAGAGAATTGCGCCTGAGAGAGCGGTGGGCAACTAGATATATTTCCAAGACCTTCAGGGAATGGAGGAGGAGGCATTCCACTGGACCATGCTCGATGCAAATCTATCAGTTGTTGCCTGAGCCTTACCACTTCATCGTTGTGTTCAACACTTTCTTCCCTATGCTCCTGATCCGGGTCAATGAGCAAATTTTCCATTTCGCTGTTATCCATGGCGAACTTTGCTTTGGACCTGGTGAAGTATGGGTGACTAGCCAGGGTGCTGCAAACCTACCACTGTTATCTGAAAGAACATGCTCATCAAAGACGACATCCGTTAGAATTTAGGCACACAACAGGCGTGGGAATCACATTGATAAAATTGCCCTAAATTTATGCTCATTTCTACCAACTTTTGAGGGTAGCGAGGTCATTTAACATCATCCTGATTTTTGTCCACACTTATTTATATCTTCTACTCTTAAAATTTTCTTTCCCTCTTTTTTTTTTTCGTATCAATCTCTGCCCTTTTTCTTTTATCTCGTTATCTACCTTTATTTTATCATTCTTTATGGCTTTTTGTTTTCTTTAAAAGAGGAACAATGAAAAACAACAGAACAAAAATGTTTAGATCGAACCCAAAAGTAGGTTGCCTACGTATCATGTTGTACATGAATCAGATCTTGCGTAGTTCGGGCTTGTCAAAATGGCCAATTAAACTCTTTTTTTTTTAAACTTTAAGAAGAAAAGAAAAATAACAATTTTCATATCCTTGTGAAGAAAGAAAGCAACAAAACATATAAAAGTTTGTGACCACTGTAAAAACAAAACGAATGCGAAACAACATTATAGACCACTAAGAAGACACAGGTGAAATTACTAATAAAGACTCTAATACCAAAAACAACTTGACCTCGACTTAAAACAAACACCACCCTACAATGACAGACACATAAAAAGACTCCAACTGAATAAAGATAAGAAGTGCTCTTTCAGACTGGTGCTCTGCGCGATGACCCTGGCTGATATGGACCCGCCTTTGAAGTTCTCTTTCTCCCATTCAAACCTTGTAGCATATCTTGTAAAGATACCCTGATACCGGGGAAGAAGCTTTGGGCCCGTATTCCTGCTTCTTGAGGAGTGCATTTGGAAAGATTATTCTGACACCTTTCTACCGTCTTAAATAAATCTGCTAACTGAACTCTCAGCCTTTCCACTTTGGACTCTATATTTTCATCCCGACGATCATTTGTTATGCATTCTTCCTGTATTCTCCCTCTAAGCTGTGCTGGTAAGGGTTGACTGATACCCCAAGGGACATATTGAAGCCAGACCTTATATCCCTGAGTATGGCCCGGATTATCCAAACCTTCTTTGAGTGTATCCATACCTAGCTTTGTTGCATGTTTCCAAAACTGCTCATACCTGCTCTCACCTAAGGCTTGATCCCTGAAGGACTCAACATCCTTCAGAAAATCTACTGCTGGTGGCACGTCCTGTAGTCTACCTAACTGGCGCATTACCCTAGGAGGATTGTATGGTCTAGTGCAATTGAGCCCTAACATAACTAAAGGGAACTGTGTCTGACAACCCAACAATACTACCTTTGGTCGAAGCCACAGATAAGTCCACAAAATGTTATCCCTGGTTCTTGATTCAAGAAATTCAATCCAAGCGTTGACTCCCATGGGCAGCGAGAATTTGTCCAAACGCAACCTGGAATCCATGGCTTTCACTCGATTGGGAATACAACGATCTAACACATCTGATCTAACTAAAGAAGGTGCATGCAAGTGCTCCATCACCCATAACTGCAATATCAAGTTACTGCCTTCGAAAAATCTCCTTCCCATTTTTACTTCGGTTAAAGCCTTATATATTTCCGTTAAGATCATGGGTATGAGAGTGAACCTGCCCTTTTGATTAATGCCCTTGTCGTTTTGATCTTTATGAAATAGGGCCATCACCACAGATTGCAAACGGGTATTAATATGTCTTTCTTCTAGTGGAAACACTAAAGTTCCTAGCAAAGCGAGGGTGAAGACTTCAAGGCACTTTTTCTCCCACTTCTCCTTAGTCACATGAAATTCTTCCCAAAAGCAATCAAAACCTTCCGAGTGCCCGAATCTATCGAACAAAAAATCTAGGGATACCCATGAGTCACTTAAACAACCCAAATGGATACCCTTACTTTTTAGACCACAAGACTGCAAAAATCTCACGCCAGAATGACTTCGCGCTCGGATCATATCATTTTCGATATAGGGCAAATGTAACAAACCGGATATTTCTGCCAAAGTGGGAGTCATTTCACATTCCCCAAACCTGAACACCAAACTACTCGGGTCCCAAAAGGTTAACAAGGCCTCTATTAGATCTGGACGAGGGGTAACATGCAGAAGTTCCGTGAGGTCACCTAATATTTTAACCAGTTCCTGCTGATCAACATAATTAAACATTTCCCACCATTTGATTAGCTTTTTGGGCACTTTGACAACCATTAGAACTCTAGACTTGGTGGACAACGTCATCCTGTAATAACACACAAGACGTTACCTCAGAAATTCGACAGGAGTAGAAGATTCCCAACCCTTGGGATTTTTACGCCAACATCTGTCGATGGGACAGACTTCGTTCATGACTCCAATTTGCCGAACAGAAGTACTGAGCGGAATCAGTCTACTTGGCGAATGACCCTAGATCACGGGGCGAGAGACCTAAACTAAAACTAAGACAAAGACCGATCAAGGAGATTACCGGACCCACCGAGGGTCGCCTACGTATCCCAACCCGAGGGAAGGGAATCAGGTGTGCGTAGTTCATTCAGTTTGAACAATTGACGAATTAACTAATAAATTAACCCTAACTTAAGAGACACAATCCAAAACAAACGGATAGAATTTTTAAAACCAAACGCTCAACCAAGACTGACACCACCGATTATACAGGCTTTTTTTTTTTTTTTTTTTACATGTTGACAAATAAGTAAAAAAAAAAAAAAGCATGCAAAACTCTTTTTTTTTTTTTGAACTTACGGATTTTACCAAACGTAAAATATATATATATATATATATATATATATATTTTATTTTATTTTATTTTTTTTGAATTTCTGAATTGTGGAAAACAAAAGCCATAACGAATTCTAAAATAAACTCCGACACTTTTTTTTTTGACTCACTTTTTTTCTTTTTCACTTTTGCCTACACACCTTACTCCTAACAAATTAATTAATATTATTTTTTTTATTTTTTATTTTTTAAATCAATCCATCAAATGACCACGTAACCCTTAAAAATGCAACAATTAGCACGTAGAGATGCTTTAAAGGTGAGTCTCCTACAAAGGACCAAGTAGACCACACTAGGTCTCAATATGATGCACGTAAGCATGACCTAAAGGCTGACCTATGTTGTGGTTTACTAACAAGGCTGTTCGGGGGAGCGTATGGTCGATAGTGGCTGCTTTGCTTTCCACCTACTCCATAACACCGACGGCTCCCCCCCTAAAATAAGGGTGACTCAACTAGAGGTTGTGTACAACACGTGTACTACAGACTTGTTGCAGAAAGAAGGCCGGGGGGTGGACTCATGATGACAGATATAAAGTGGTAACACATAGAATAAATAACATAAACAAAGAGTACGAAAAAGCACAAAAAGTGAAAATAACACGAACAATAACCGCAAACAATGTTTACACACTCGTAATGCCAAACAAAGTCGATACGACTCCAAAAATAGCTCGAATTCTGAAAACTTTTTTTTTTGTTCCCCAGCAGAGTCGCCAGAAGATGTCACACCCCTTTTTGCACGCGTACCCCAAAAACATGGAGTATTTTTAAGTTCGAAAGGGTTTAATTATTTTATGTGACAAGAAATAAAAATTTGCTTCGAAAAAGGAATTATTTGCATTTTTATTCAGAGTCGCCACTTGACATAATCCGGTGTGCCAAGTCACCTTTGAAAAATCCTTTTCGAAAACCATTTGACTCTTAAACCGGTTTGCGAACAGAGATTCCAGCTAAGGAATTCTGTTGACCGAGGGGAAGGTGTTAGTCACCCCTCAATCCCGTGGTTCGACCACGGTCGCTTGGTGGAGTGTATCGACTATTTTGGCATTATGAAATGTATAAATCACACAAAAGAACACAAAATAACAAAATAAGACAGTCCAAAAACGTAAAAATTCAGTCCAATTATACAGTCCGAAAAATAGAAAAATACGAAAATAAACCTACGCTAATCCTAAAATAATGCTTTACCCGATGCCTCGGGCCTTCATCGCGGACGTCCTCCGGATATAAGGTACTTCGGGGCATTCCCCGGATAAATCTATACAAATTCTTCGGGGCATTCCCCGGCCAAATGAGTACATCTAAATTAGATACGACAAACTAGAAAGGGACATTCACATGCATATTCCAACATTCAACAAAACACTTATTCCTAAATTTTGCCTATCCGAACCTACGATTGCCTACCCGTTTGACTTACCATAATACTATCACGAAATTGATAATTACACGCGAAAGTAATAATAACGACGAATCAAAAAACAACAACAAATCAAAATTAATCCTAATTCACTTTACCGATTTTTTTTTATTTTTTATTTTTGTTTTTATTTTTTTAACTCGCGCCCCGAATTTCATTTAAACTACATAATTAATGCATGCTTCGATTTTTAATCACATCCCAAAATTCGAAACCAACATCAAACACAACACAAATAACGAGGATTCAAATCAAACACACGACAAATAAATCATTCAAAGAAGTCAAAATAAATTAAAGATTCGGTTAAAAGAAATGGACCTCGATGAAATTGATCCTTGTCGATAATAAAGAAATCCGAAGACCAAAATACTCGACCAGAGAACCTCACCACAAGCAAACCAAACATGGTATTAGACTAATAAACCGGACAGCTCCAAAACATAGATCTGGATCCGAGGAGTTCCGGTGACGGAAAAATGGGCGGAGATCTAGCGGTTGGACCGAGCTAGTCGGATCTGGCCGGACGACGAACCGCGGTGGCTGGCGGCGTTATCGCCGGAGAGGTAAAGAGAAGGAGGCGACGACCGGAGCTGATTTCGCCGACTAGCGAAGCGGCGGCGGATCCGGTCGGAGATGACGTCGGTCGGATTTTCTTTTTTTTTTCTTTTTTTTTTTTAGTTTTAGGAAGAGAGATATGATAGAGAGTAGGAAAATATGGTGGTGTTGTGGTGGTCGGAGCTGCGATCGGTGGCAAAACGGAGGTTTAAAGAGAGGAAGAAGAAGATAGATTTTTCTTTTGAGAGAGAGAGTCTTGAGAGAGTGTTATTCTTGAGAGAGTGTTGAAAGATGAGAGGTTTTTTTTTCCTTTGATTTCTTGTTCTTGTTTTTGTTGTGTGTGTGGTGTGTGTTATTGTTGTTGTGAATGGAATAAGATGATTAATTGTGTGTTGTTTTATGGAGATGAGAATAAGAGAGTGGGGGGTGGGGTAAATGTGGGGTAGTGGGTAGTGGTGAGTATGATGATTATGTTGGGAGTGGGTGGTTGGGTAGTGGTGAGTATGATGATTATGTTGGGAGTGGGTGGTTGGGTAGTGGTTATATTTTATTGGGTAGGAGGTAGGAGGGAAAGGTAAAAATGAGTAGAAATTAATATTCGGGCGGACAAAATTACGTGTCTACACACTATTAATTCCAAAATGCCATATGCAAAAAATCAAATATTTTTTGACCAAAAAAATTAAAACATACACAAGTTTCGAATGTTAAAAAATAAAAGTTGTTTGAAACTAGTCGGGCAATTTTTTCAACAGCTAGTGTAACATGAAGCCAATGTGATCGATCGCTTAGGTCAGGTCTAGTTCATCAATTTCGTTTTCACTACCTTCTATGTCATGATCACCAACAACAATAAGAAAAATAAAATTAAAGTCTAGCAACAAACTACACAACAACAATATAAAGCAATATGGGAAAACTACATGCAAGAAAACCTCGTGGATGGTTCAAAAGATATTCAAAGCTAAGAAGTATATAGAGGAAGCAAGGTATACTAAACACGATATCCAACATATGTCCACCTTCTCTATCAAGGATATACACTACAAAATATTGGGAACTCGTCAACATTGACATGGGAGCAGGAGGTCAACTGGACAGTAGCACACTACAAAGCTAAGGGAAGAACAATGATGCTGAAATATACAAAATCTGCCTAGCTGCTAGTATGTAATATATGTGGCAAGAGAGGAACAATTGTGTGTTTCGACATAAGTCTCGAGCAGCTGGAAGAGTTGTGTGAAGTCTTGAGCAGCAATTTGAAGCCTAGACTAGGAAATTACAAGCTCTAAACTTTTATATTAGCTGCCAACATGTTCTACGAATTGCAAGGTTGAATAACTTGTCATTAGCCAGGTAAGTGAAACATTAAACTTTGGTGTTTGCTTTTCAAACCTGCTTGATAAAAAAAATATTTTTCTGCTTAGTCCATGTGTTGGGACAAACGTGGGCTTGATAGAATTGATAGTCTTTGACTAGCTTGGATATGTATTTTGTGAAGTGTACTTAGAATTATTTAGTGGTAATATGTGAGGTGACATTGAGACATTGAATATATTTTCTTCACTGCCGTTATAGTCTCTAGGGGCATATATAACTGTTGTAATATGTTAGGGGCATACTTATGCTGTCGTAATATGTTAGAGGCTTGTACATGCTGTCGTAGTAAAATTTTGGGGCATTATATGTGTTTTCCTGGACTTGTTGGGGTGCTAGGCCGATCACCTTCACTGCTGTTTATGATAAACCGTAAAGTTGATTGAGTTGAGATACAGAGTGGCATTTTGAACTTCCGTTTGGATCTTATTGAGCATTACCTTATAAGAGATGTTGTGTGCATATTATTTATGTATTTTGTTATGCCATATATTATTTAACACTTATTTCAAGGGTATTAAAGTAGCGAGTCGAGGATCTTACTGGGTTATATTTATATATAGCTCACTCCTTACTTGCATGTTTGCAGATACGGTTGCGAAGGGGGAGACTATTGGATGTTCCATTGCTGAGGTGATCCTTCGCACTGTTTGTGGAGGCTGTCATCCAGCTTTAACTAGTTTTAGATTATGTTTTTTTTGGGGGGGTTTGCATGCTGAAAAGTTGAACTCATGCAACTCTGTTTAGATGCTCCATGGTCTTAGTGTGGGATCTAGATTAGAGGTGTCAAACGGGTCGGGTCGGGCCAACCCGGAACCGGCCCTTCCATTTTAGCCGGGTTGCGGGCTGGTTAAGGGCCGGGTTTAGCATTAACCGGGCCGGGCCGGACCGGGCTGGGCCAAACAGTAAAAAAATTAAAACCCACCCTAACCCGGCCCACTTAACCCAACCCAGTCAAACCCGGTTAAAAACCGGTCAAACCCGTTTAAAAAATAAATAAAAAATTCAATATACACTATATACACTCCAATATACAATATATATTTTTAAAAAAATATATAAACAATTACACATATATACGTACCATTCAATATATAATTATATATGACTATACGTACTACTTTAAATAAAACATATGCTATAATAGTGTAATATATATATACACTACAATATATATATATATATATATATATATATATATATATATATATATATATATATATATATATATATATATATACTAATTTATAAAACATATATACATGTATACGTTAAATATACACGTCTATAGAAGATCCATTCACATATATACACTCTATTCTATGTATATGTAATACTTTAAATGAAATATACTATAATATATATACATTACAATATATATTTGTATAGTTATATACTAATTTATAAAACATATACACATGTATACGTTAAATATACACGTCTATAGAAGATCTATTCACATATATACACTCTATTCTATGTATACGCACCATTCAATGTATATATACTACTACTTATAAAATATACTACATTATATATACATTACAATATATATAGATATACTTATATACTAATTTATAAAACATATACACATGTATACGTTAAATATACACTTCTATAGAAGATATATACACGTGTATACGCACCATTCAATGTATATATACTACTACTTATAAAATATACTACATTATATATACATTACAATATATATAGATATACTTATATACTAATTTATAAAATATACACACATGTATACGTTAAATATACACTTCTATAGAAGATATATGCACAAATATACAAAACATATGCTACTTAATATAATAAATTAATAATATTTGATAGTAAATTAATAATATATTAGAAGTAAGCTTTTAATTTAAAGTAGAAAACTAGAAATTCAATTTAAAATTTTAAATCGTTAAATAAAAATAAAATAAAAAACAAGGACTAAGGAGTGGATGAATTTGGGGAATTTTATTGATTGTAAAATGATCCAAAATTTATAATTTACATGAATGAAAAATCTATAAATTATGCATCATTTTTTCCAACTCATTCATGTTAATATTAATGGGAACTTGCATAGGATAGTCGAAGTCAACGGGGGCAAAATCATGCATTGGACTTAATTCTGCTTAGTTCTCCCGTGAAGTCATAATTTCTTCAAGTTTCAGCTCGTCGCTCAGCTCCGGTTCCATTCCTTGGTTTCTTCTTTCCACTCTAATCCAATCTCTGAGGCAAACTAGAACATTCATTGCATTGCTTACCAATGAGTGTCGGTTGTCTCCAAGCTGCTGTCGTCCCTGACTAAAGGCGCTCTCTGATGCAACGGTTGACATTAGAACATTCAAGATATCTCTAGCTAATCTTGAAAGCACAGGATATTGTGTTTCATTACTCCTCCACCAATCCAAAGTGTTGATCCGTCGTCTGCGATCCTCTGGTGCCGTCCGAAGATAATATTTCAGCTCTTCCCGATAAGTTGATATGTAAGTTCTCTCATCAACACTGTTCCAACAATTTAAATCATAAAATGAATCAGAAAAATCACTATGTGCCGGCCTTTTAGAAGATGATGGCTGCTCGGGAGGATGATGAGCGACAGTTGGAGTGATATTTGTAGGTACGGCTAAATCAAATAAATCAGCATAGTGATTATATAATTTTTCTATGCAATCCTTTGCATCAGCCGTAGCCGTCCACAAATCAGGTTTTACTTGTTCAGAATTATGATTAGCATTTATTTCTAAGTTAGTATAAATAAGAGTACTAAAGTGACACATATGATTATATTTCATGCACAGATTTAGCATAGCACCAACCAAGTAAATAGGGGGAATCGGGAAAAAATATTTTTTAAATTTCGTAAACATGGCGCCAACAACTTCTTTATAACCTTCTTTATTTTTATATTCTTTGAGAAAACCAGAAATATCGGCTATATATGCCAAAATATTACAAACAGTACGATAATAAGCACCGAAAAATTCAACCGTAGCTACATAAAATTTTTCTAAAAACTTAACAAGATCATTAATTACAACCCAATCAGAATTATGTAGCATGCAATCAGCAGAATCAGCAAATGAACCGCAATGTTGGTTAAAAGCTAGTGTAATAGGAATTCTATATTTATAACAAGTTTTTAAAAATTCATACGTAGAATTCCATCTAGTATCAATTTCCTCAGGCATCAAAATCGGTGTAAGTCCATTTTCTTGACATTTAACTTTAAATTCTCTAATTCTCGATCTACGATTATTTCCTTGAATAAAACCAACGGCAAGACGAATTTTTTCAATATAAAGCTCAAAAAAGTCAAGACCATCTTTTACAATTAAATTATATATATGACATGCACACTTAATATGAAAAATTTCAGTCAAGGGTGGAGATAGCGTAGATTTTATTTTTGTTATAGCAGTCTTGTTGTTAGAAGCATTATCAAAAGCAATACATAAAATTTTATTTTCGATACCATAATATCCGGCAATTTTAACAATAGAATCAACAATAAATTGTCCAGTATGTTTATGATCTTCGTCATATAAAAAGCAAGAATACGTTTTTGCATCACGAAATTACTATCCATCCAATGACAAGTAACGGTTAAATAATCATTTTATTTACAGCACGATCAAGATCAGAAGTTAGGGACAATCTACATTGAATATTTTTTAACAATGTTGATAAATAAAAACAATATTGTGAATGAAGTCTAAAAATATCAGACCGACAAGTAGTTCTAGGAATACCATTAAACATAAGATTATAAATTGCTTGTATGTAACGAATAAAAGAATCAGAAGAAGGAAAACTAAAAGGCAAACAAGGAAAACTAAAAGGCAAACAACCCACAGTTACCATTTTAGCTATTTCTTCCCTGTCCCTCAATTTATTATACTTCTTCGCTACGTGACCGGTTGCTGGGTCCATTCTAGTTTGCGCTGACCCACCAACATCCCACCACCTTTTGCAATATTTAACTCTCTTTTGTGATTTTCAGCTATATGTCTCATTAACGTACCCGTACCCCCTTGCTTGCCTCCACTTCTATGCTTATATATTTATTGACAAATATTGCATTGCACCTCAATATCTGATATACGTTCAAAAAATTGCCATGCAATACTAGTTCTTTTACGAGGTTTTGGGGCACTGGGAGGACGGGAAGGTAGATTAACTGATTCAGATCTAATGTTAGCATCTCCTACTGCGGGTGTCTCAGCAATATTTTCATTATCTTCGTCTAAATTAACCGCATCTACTTCATTTTCTTTTTCTATACCGTAATTTTTCTGAGCTTCTACATAATCCATATCGTGAGCACCTACACCTATTTCTTCCTCAAAAGGTGTACCAAGCGGTACCGGAGGCGAAGGCACACGGGTATATCTACTACTTGAACTACCTCTACCGCTAGTAATTCATTTTTTACTACCACTACCGCTTCCGGGACAAAAAATTTTAACACCTTTAGTAGCGAGGTTTCTTAATTTATCCATAATATAAATTAAATGAAACTAAAAGTATTCAAAATACACAAATATAATAAAATTAAATATTAAACAATTAATACAATAAATAAAAATTAAACGTAAGAGATGGAACGACAATACTAAATTTTGGAAGTATCCGAAGATTGCGACTTTAGAAACTTCCGCTCGTACTTTGTAAAACCCCCGTCATATATCGTTTGGCCACAAAACCAAATTAGTAAAAGTTCACTAACATTAACTCCCAAGCACAAATAATTAGTTCAAAATAAGATATATTACACTTATGTCTTTATTTTATGATTTACTTATCTAACACTCTACTAATGTATAACAACATATCAATAAAAACGAAATATTTTACATAATATATCTGGTCATGACATTGTAAAGATTATCACACCTACAAAAAATTACTAGCTATATAATTTAAGCATTTTCACTTGTACTGTTATTTTTATTAAAAAAAGAAAAACCCTTTGATTCTTTTGGAAATGTCGAACTCTATAATATTTGCTTCTATGATAGGGGGTTTTGATTATATTTTCTTAAAAAAACTTTTCTTATTAACTATGTTGCATTAGTTAAATCTTATATAACTTCTCGATGAACGTAGCATATAGCTTGACTTACTCAATTGTGGGCTCAATTACTTAATTTCTATCCAATAAAGAAACAATGATAAAGCAATACTAAAACAACAAAATCAGGCTCAATCACTTAATTTCTACCCAATAAACAAACACTGATAAAGCAATACTAAAATAAAGTCACCACAAAGTGTGATTAGAAACTTTTGGTCACAAAGTGTGATTAGAATTTGTTGGTTTAGAACAAGTGTAAACAGATTTTGCATTGTCTTTTTTTTTTTTGGATAAATAAGTTGATTTTATTTATTATCAACTGTGAATTACAAAGCAATGAAAAAATTACAAACTAGAAATCTTCCATAGTAGTAGCCTTCTAAATTCACCTATCTACTAAACTTCACAAGTTTAACCATCATAATAACATAGTATTCATAATTACAAGGATTAATATAAACATCGTATATCAGTTCTCTCAATATCACTTTTCTTCTTTAGCCTCAACTTGAAATATCATCTGATTTTTTATTTCTGTTACATTGAATTGACACAAACAGCTGGGCTTGCTCTATACACCCCTGTTTGTTGTCTTAGAAGAGACATATAGTTTCAGGATCAAACTCTACACAGCACAAACTTCATCTTTTATGCATTTTCAAGAAACCAATTTATATTTTGTCAAGAATCTTTCATATAAGGCTAAATATAAGATGAATATCTATTGGGACAGGCTATGCTATTACAAATTATCCTTCTCCACTCCACCTTCTGGTAATCACCTTTAAGCTACTGATATACTCTTTTAACAAAAAATTTCATATGTTGAATTATTTGCTCATTCCAGCCACTTGCTTCAAAAGTCATAGCCGATTCAAATATCTTTCTCACAAGTCATGAAGCTTGTGGTGCTTGCACCCCCACAATGATCCTTATTTATCATTGTACAAATGCATCTACTCCACCCACAAGCATTCTTTTTATACAGGTTCAATAAGAGATTACTGATTGCAACTTTATTCCAAGCCTGTATATCCATCAAATTGAGTCCTTCTGCAGTGTAAGGACTATATAGCTGCTCCTGAGCAATCATATCTTTTTTTTAAAGATCATCCTCACTATCCAAAAAAAGGTCTTACACAAAGCTTCAATGTATTTAATAACCTTTTTGGCATAACAAACACCTGAGATCAGAACATCTGAAAATTTTTAATAAGTTGAGCTCTTCCAACATAAGAGTGAAACCCTGATGTCTAACTCACAATTTTTTTTCATAATTTTATCAATCACGGGTTGGTATTGTAGTACAAATACTTTTTTAGTACAAAGTGGCACACCTAAGTACCTAAAAAGAAGGCTTCCTTAAACAAAACTAAGACCCTATAGTTCTTCTACCTGAACATCTCTGTGTGCCCCACCAAAACGGATAGAACTCTTATCTGTATTAACAACCAACCCTGATTCTCTTGAGAACTCCATGAACACACCATAACAACTTAAATAGATTGTATAACCTCTAATAAAAATCATAAATCATCTACAAAGCTCAATTGTAATCTGCAATCTCTCATGTTTTAGATGAAAGTTAAAATCAGGAACACCCCTCAATTTTTTTAAAGGTCTAGACAAATGCTTGATAGCCAAAACTGTAATACCCCAAGAATTTCAACTAATAGTAGAACCCTGCTTCAAGCTCTTTATAAATAAAGTTAGTGATTTGATAGTTACATGATCTAGTTTGATGAGTATTAAGGCCTCAAAAGTTTCCTAGCTATTAGAAGAATCAAAACATTCCTTGCCGATTGAATTCTTGAGAAGGATATTGGTATAGTCAACTTCAAATGAGAATATCTCTTATTATACTAATTTTGCCTAAATCTAATATCAGAGAAAAATGTTATGCCCATTTTACTCCAGCATGTCAGCCTGGAAAATTGAGTGACAACATTCGTGATAACTTATCACAAGTGTGACAACTTATCATGAATGTCGTCAGCCTTAGGTAGAATTCAGCCCCCAGTGACATTTCTGATAAGTTATCATAAGTGTGATGACTTATCACAAATGTCGTCAGCCTTAGGCAGAATCCAGCCCCCAGTGATGACATTTCTGATAAGTTATCACAAGTGTGATGACTTATCATGAATGTCGTCAGCCTTAGGCAGAAATCCATCAATTCCAGCCCCCAGTGACAATATTTCTGATAAGTTATCACAAGTGTGACGACTTATCATGAATGTCATCATCCTTAGGCAGAAATCCATCAATTCTAGCCCCCCAGTGATGACATTTGTGACGACTTATCACAAGTCTGACGGCCTATCACAAATGTCGTCAGCCTTAGATTTTCAGCAACTAGAAAACAATTTAGTAAGGGTATTTTGGTCCTTTTCCTTCACTTTTCACGACTTATAACCCTCAAGGAGCATATTATCTTCCATTGTCTTTAGTTAAACATCTCAAAATTCTCTGTACACCTTCAACCACAAGGTTAGGGTTTCAACATAAAAATCCAATTATCTAGAGATTCAACCGTGAGAATTCGATAATTCTTGCATATTTGAATTCCCTGTTAAGAGGGCTATGAGGGACACCCAATAGGTCATGAATAACCTTCTAGAATTTTGAAGTCATCCAAAAGCTCCAAGTTTAAGGTATGTGGTTTTGAACAAGAACAACCTTTTGTTCTTATGCCCGAAAGTTACATATTTTCGTAAAGTATTTCGTAAATTCATGGAGAATTCCTATCATGTTATTATATTGTGAGTTTTTTTATGAAACTATGTCTTACCTAAGCTTTGAGTTGCAATATTATTATGCATATTAATGGTTTAAATTGTCAATTTATGGTTTAAGTTGCATAATTCAACGTCTATATCATGTTTTGAGAATTTCAAGTCCTATTGTTGTGAATTGAACCTTATGGTTAAAGCATGAGTTTGAGAATGAGATGTTAGTGATTTTTAAAGAATATCAAGAAGTGAGTTTTGATTGTAAGTTAATATAGAAATCCACATTCTTGAGTTTGAAGTAAAGGGGATGCATTTTGGCTCCCATTATATATATATATATTGTTGAATTGTTTTAAGGTAGATTTTCTAAAGTTTTGAGCTAAGTAAGGGAGTAGTATTTAGCACCGAGTTGGGCTTGATTCCGAGGTCTCATGCCCCAGAACTACTTGCCCCTGTAGGTTCTTGATATACCCCAAGTGGGTTAAGATAGTGATCACTAAAGTAAAGGTTTTATCCTATGGCAAGGATTGAACAGCTCTCCCCAAAATGGATAAGACGTTGGCCTCCATGTAGCTCACATGGTTTATGTCAGTTAAGAGAAACTCCGTAAGTTCCTAAAGTTCTGAAGTCTTCCAAGTTTCAAAGAGTTTTAGTCTTAAAGGTACAAAGTTTTGAAAGTATAAGTGTTTTGAAAGCTATGGTCCTAATAGTTTCAGGTGTCATGATAATTTGAGGTTTTAAGTAAAAGTACGATGATTTATGAGTCTTGTGGCATATATTTATTTCAAGCTATGTGAGTATATTTTACACCATGCAGGTTTTCTATAAAAGCTTATGATATTGATTATTTTAATTGCACACTCCCCCATATGCTCAGTACATTCCCAAAGTACTGACCCACATATTTTGTCTGTGTGCCATATATTCTCGTAATGTAGGTTCAGGTACTCAGTCTCTGCCTCATCAATGATCTTTTCGAGCACTCCTATCTATATATCAGCCGCGGTGAGTCCTCATATTTCGGGGACAGGTTATTCTCAGACTTCTAGTTTTATTTAGTAGCTATTTAATTCTTGTCAGTTGAGTATGAGTCAGTTGGGGAGATGTCCCAATGTCTCTCTAGTTTGGAGTAGTAGAGGTTTGTCAGACTAGTCATCCGATTATCAACACTTCGAGATTTTCTTTGAGTTGTAGTTTGTTCAGATCAAGTATTTCATTCATATTTCTCATTTTATGATGTCACAGTGTTAAGTTCATGCATTTTATCTCTAAGTAAGCTAATATATGAAGTAGAAGGCTCAAATAGTTAGCTTGGGGTTACTTGTAGCCTTAAGCACCGTGTGATATTTTGGGACTCGGTTGCGGGGCGTTACAAAAACAAACAAGTAACGGGACAAAGAATCCCCTTCTCTCAAACCCTTCTTAGCAGAAAATGAAGCACTAGGCTGTCAATTTATGAGTGTGGAGTAAAACACTATGCTAATGCAATTGTTATAATTGGACAAAATAAGCAATACCACAAGCAAAAGAAAAAGAAAAATAAGATGAACACACAGAGTTACGTGAAAACCTTTGCGGGAAAAACTTCGGGCAGAGGCAGAGGAATTTTACTATGAAAGGAGAGGAGTACAAGAGGAGAATGTCGTATTTTCTGAACATCTAAAAATGACCTACTAATTGTACTTATATAATAAATGCGTACAAATAAATCCTAGACCCCAAAATATATAGGTCCATACCGCGGGGGCTTTACCCCCACACCCCCAACGAGATCAATGGTGGGATCCGAGATTGGGCCTATCGGCCCAATCACTACTTTATCACCACAGACCCCATGAAAATCATAAACATGGGTCGCACCATAAAATTTTCAGGGCGGATCAATAGAATTTGGGTCACAAACTCTAACAATCTTCACCTTGACATAAATTCTATTTCAGAGCTCAAATCCATTTCAAGAAAACTCTCCAAATCTACCACAAAAGTCCCTAAGGGCACATCTTAACTGCGGACACTAACCAAGTCCAAGCAATGCTCAAACTTGGTACTTGGTAGTGTCTTGGTCATCATATCAATTGGGTTATCATGGGTACTAATCTTGCTTACCACAATATCACCACGAGCAATAATATCATGCATAAAATGATACTGAACATCGATGTGCTTTGTCTTCTCGTGAAACATCTGATCTTTTGTAAGGAAGATAGCACTCTGACTGTCGCAAAATACCATAGTAATCTATAAGTCTTTGATAAGTTCACCAAACAGACCCTTCAATCAAATAGCTTCCTTGCAAGCCTCTGTAATAGCCATGTACTTTGCCTCAATAGTTGACAAAGCAACCGTAGTCAGTAAAGTAGCTTTCCAACTGATACCACAACCACCAATGGTAAAACATAACCTGTAAGAGTTCTTCTTTTATCAAGGTCTCCTGCAAAATCAGAATCAACATACCCGATCACTCCATCTCTATTTTGCCCAAACTACAAACAAACATTAGCAGATCCATACAAGTATATGAAAAATCCACTAAACTGCTTTCCAATGTTCTTTACCAGGATTTGACATGTATCTGCTAACTACACTGACGACATATGATAAATCTGGTCGGAAATACACCATCGCATACATAAGAGACCCGGCAACACTAGAGTATAGAACTCGAGATATATAGTCATGATCATTACCTATTTTTGGAGATAACGCAGCTGAGAGTTTGAAATGGGCTGCCAATGGAGTACTGATAGGTTTTGCATTTTACATATTGAACCTGTGAAGCACTTTCTCAATATACCTTTTTAGACTCAAAATAATTTACACTTCTCTCTATCCCTCAGAATTTCCATGCCAAGGATTTTCTTTGTTGCTCCTAAATCCTTCATCTCAAACTCCTTACTGAGTTGGCTTTGATTTTTCTTATCTCTCTCATATCCTTTGCAACAATCAATATATCATCATCATACAAGAAAAGATACACGAACAAATCATCACTTACCTCCTTGAAATAGACACAGCTATCATAACTCCTCATCTTAAACATATGAAAAGTCATAAAAGATCAAACCTCTCATACCACTATCTGGGCGACTGTTTTAAGCCATAACGAGATTTTTTCAGCCAACATACATAGTCTTCCTTTCTTGAGACTACAAAATACTCTAGTTGTTGCATATAGATATCCTCCTCAAGTTCTTCATGTAAGAATGCAGTTTTGACATCCAACTGCTCAAGCTCAAGATTCTGCATGGCCACAATACCAAGCAAAGCTCAAATCGAACTATGCTTTATAACTAGAGAAAACACATCTGTAAAGTAAACACCTGAAACCTGACTCTAACCTTTAGCAACTAGTGTTGCTTTGTACCTAGCAACTTCAACTCCCGATGTTCCTTCTTTCCTTGTAAATACCCACTTGCAGCGGCCAACTTTCTTATCTTTAGGCAATCTTACTAGATCCCATGTGTCATTCTTATGAAGTGATTCTATCTCCTCCTGCATAGTAATCATCCATCCGCCGAAATTATCACAACTAACTGCCTCTGAGTAAGAAAAAGGTTCTTCACTGGAATTGATACCTTCTGCTACATTCAATGGATAAGTAACCAAATCAGATATAGCATACTTCTGAAGAGGTCTAATATCTTTTCTAGGCCTGCCTTTAGCAATAAAATATTGTAGCGCCATTGGTAGTGAAGAAGAAATAGAATCACTCTGTATCGTTGGGCTAGACTAAGAAATAGGCACTGGAATGGAATCTACTCTAATCTGCAACTCAACGTGGATGCTTGACTTTTGCTGATTTATGTCACTAGGCTTATCTGGCGGCGAAGCATGAAGCATAACAGCTTCATCGAACACAACATCCCTACTAATTATAACCTTTTGATTTTCTGGACACCAAAGCTAATATCCTTTAACACCAGACTTATAACCCATAAATAAGCACTTGATAGATCTAGGTTCCAGCTTTCCATTATCAATATGAGCATAAGCAGGACATCCAAATATCTTCAAATCAGAGTAGCTGGTAGGAGTATCTGACCATATCTCTTGTGGAGTCTTTTATCAATCGCAACTGAAGGAGAGCGGTTAATAAGAAGATAAGCTATGGAAGCAGCTTCGGCCTAAAAATACTTGGGTAAAACAACATTAGAGAGCATACAACACACCTTCTTCATTATAATCCTATTCATCCGTTCGGCCACACCATGCTGCTGCGGAGTATGACGAACTGTTAAGTGCCTCACAATTCCTTCTGACTTGCACAGAATATTAAATTCATTTGAACAAAACTCTAAATCATTATCAGTCCAAAGGGGTTTTACTTGTTTCCCTATTTGCTTTTCAATCATCGTCTTTCATTCCTTGAAAGTAGAAAACACGTCATTCTTTTGCTTTAGAAAGAACACCCAAACTTTTCTGGAATAGTCATTAATAATAGTTAACATATAATTAGCACCTCATCTAGAAGGTACTCTTGAAGGACCCCAGACATCAGAATGAATGTAATCAAGTATGCCTTTAGTTGAGTGGATGCCTTTAGTGAATCTGACTCTCTTCTGCTACCCAAAAATGTAGTGTTCACAGAACTCCAATTTGGTCATACTCTGGCCATCAAGAAGTCCTCTCCTGCTTAGTTCAACCATCCCATTTTCACTCATATGTCCCAATCACATATACCAAAGTTTAGCAATATCATTATCTGATAGAGAGGATGTAGAGACAGCTGCATCACCTATAACCGTAGAGCCTTACAAGACGTACACATTAGCAGTCTTTCTCTGTCCCTTTATCAAAATAAGAGCACCTTTACTAACCTTCAGGACTCCACCTTCACCAGTGTACTTATATCTGTTCGAAGCAAGGTTACTCAAGGAAATAAGATTTTTCTTTAGGTCTTGGACATACCGCACATCACCAAGTGTCCTCACAACTCCATCAAATATCTTGATCCTGATTGTTCCAGTACCAGGTATCTTACAAGGTGTGTTATTTCTCATCAACACAACACCTTTAGAGACCATTTCATATGAAACGTGCAAGCTAAATTAAGAATCCAATTCTCACAGAGTTTAGAGTTACCATAAAAAACTATCAAGAGTTCTCCATCACTGCCGCCATCTTCAACAAAACTGGCTTCACAGAACTTCTCTGGTTTTACTTTTTGATTTTTAGCTTCCCTTTTATTTTTGTTCTGTAACTTATAATACTCAGATTTTATATGGCCCTTCTTCTTGCAGTAATTACAGGTTTTGTTTCTATTTTTAGATTTTGACCTATTCCTATCATCACTATCAGAGTTCCTCTCGTGAGTCCTTCCTTTAATAATGAGATCATCTTCTTGAGTCACCAACCCATTCACAAGATGCTTCATCTTCTCTTTAGAGAACAACACATCGTACACTTCATCTAGGTTTAGGGTATCACGACTATATAAAATTATATCCCTAAAGTTCGAGTATAATGCATGCAGCGAACACAACAAAACCAACCCTAAATCTTCTTCATCGTACTTAACCTCTAGAGTCTCTAAATCAGAGACGATTTCCTTAAAGACAGATAGGTGATCCTCCAAAGACACACCCTCAGACATACGATGGGAATAAAGTTATCACAAACATGAGTCGCACCGCGAACTTTTCAGTACCGGATCAACAGAATAGGTCACAAACTCTAACAACAATGATATATCCACTCCACAAATCTAATAGGGAATTGAAGATACTTCAACACCTATCTTAGGTACCCAACTCCACAGAATCATAAGCTTTCTTCATTTCTACTTTTATTATACATCCATAAGAAATCTTTTTCCTCCAATAACCTTTAACTAACTCATTACTCAACATAATGTTATCATGTATTAGTCCGTCAGGAGCAAATACAGACTGATTTTGATCTATTAATCTATCAATAACTCCTTGTAACCAATTGTTGAGTACCTTAGAGATCATTATTATAGTATGGTACAATGAAAGATAGGCCTATATTCACTAATTTTTTTAGGGTTGAGCAGTTTTAGGCACTAATGTAATAGTAGTTCAATTTACAGCTTTATATATTTTATTTGTCTTGAAGAATGTAAATACTGCATTAGTTATCTCCCCCTATAGTATACCAGGTTTGCTTGAAAAAATGGCCATCAAACCCATCACACCTTGTGCTTTTGCATCACTAATTCCCTGCAGTGCATCCTTAATCTCTTGTTTGAAAACAGAGTCAAACAATTATAATTGTTGAGCTCTATTTAAAGTTGGACTATTCTCATGACTACTGGATTTACTATAGGTAATTTTTTAGTTCTTGACCCCAAAAGTTATTTATAGAAATCTAGGATCTTTCTCTTAGTCTCACTTTTTTGTCACCAATACTAGTCAAGCTGGCAATTCTATTATGTGCATATCTATTCCTCAAACAAGCATGGAAGTATGCAATATTTCCATCACCAAGTTGTAACCATTTCACCCTAGATTTCTGTTTGACAATGCTTTTCTCCACCAATAGCCACTTCTTTAGTCTAAGTTTGATAAACTTCTCTTCCTCTATATTATCTTGAGCTTGCCCAGATTGCTTTATAATGTGTTGTAGGTCTGTCATTTATTTTCTACATTCCTTGATCCTTTCTTCCACCCCTTTGAATTCAGTACTATGCTAGATTTTTATTTGGTGTTCAGAACTTTCGGCTTTTGCCAAACCCCTTGCATGTTACCAGTTTTAGGACCACTCCCTAAGCTTCTGCAACCACATCATGGAACCTCTCATGTTTAACCATGAAATTTAGAAATTTGAATGGTTTGGGTCTCTTATCCTTCCCCCGTGTAAGCATAATACTCAGGGGTGAATGATCAGAGCACCTAGGGTCCATGACTAGCTCTAACATAGCCGTTCAAGCATCCACTTTGCATTTACCATGGCCCAATCAATCCTATTATATATATATGGCCATTGGTCCATGTATAATCTATACCATTGTGCTTTAATATAACCATCCATGTATCTTTAAGATAAATGAGCTAAAATTCTTAGTTTCAGCCTTATGAACCTGTGCCCTAATTATCCTATCCTCCTTCCTGTATAACATTAATCACCCATAGCCACCCAAGCTCATAAATGCTAGAGTGATATTTCCTGAGCCTTTCTTAGAGATACTTCCTAATTTCAATTGAGTGAAGTTCCTATAAAATAATGAATAATAACTTAAGGGTCATTGATCTCACATGCACTTCAACATGAATAAATTATTCCTATCCCTTAACTAGCTTACAGTCCACAACCTTAGGATCCCATACGACCCAAATCCTCTCCTCGTCACTAAAAGCATAACTGTCTAAACAAGCCTATCCTAAGGCAATTTTATTAACTACTCTGCTAGCATGATGAGCTTTGACCTTGTGTTCAAGTAGCTTTGATCTCGTGTTCAAGTCAAGCTACACACATTTGTATTATTCTTCCCAATAAATATGTCTACCTCTTTTTACTTGTAGACCTTATTCAAACCCCCGATGTTCCAAGTAATAATCTTCATTTAAGTAAAGGCATTGATGGGCCATTATTAGCCCCATTCTTTCTATCCAATACACTCTTACTTGGTTCACCCCCAAATTTAGTATCATGCCAATGCAAGGTATTATATTCACTCACTGGTGTAATTGATAGTTCAGTGGATATGTGTTGGACCCTTTTATCTGTTGATTTATCCTTCAACTTTTGACCCTTTTATCTGTTGATTTATCCTTCAAATTTTTCAAGTCCTTTCTCCCCACTTCTCTGGTAGATATCTCATTCCTTTTACTCTGAGTTTGGCTAGGTTCAGGAGTCTCATAATCAGTAGGCTACATTTAATGCTTTAGTACAACTACATTCAGATATATTTGATACTTTATCCTTCCATGTAGCTTCTTTAATGATCTTGACATTTCGCCCCTTCTTGTGGTATCTACCACCTTTTGTAGCCCTGGCCTTTCTTTGGGTTTGACTAAAACGTCCTCCTTAGTCTGGAATCTATGCCCTATAATCAAGCATGTAGGATAATACGTATAAACTCACTCATATTCAATTGGCTGGATGAACATTCTACATAAAGAGTCCTCCACCTTAATCTCCTTTGACATGCTCTTTATGATGTCCATATCTACAAGAAGCCCAGTATATGAAATGCAATCGACCTACATAGTGCATTAATCAACATAAATAGGGATGTCCAAACCACTTTCAATGTTACTTCGAGACTGCATCCGCCAACAATTAAGGGGAAGATATGGGATCTTTACCCAAAACGAGATGGTTTATAGGCCTTGTTTACTGAAATCGAACTCAGACGCCCAATCTTTTACAATAATTGGCTTATTATTCATCATGTGAGGCCCTGTATACATAACCTCATCTTTATCCTCTATACTCACAATCTTTGCTAGGAAATCTCTGTTTTTGTGGTAATACACCTTGAGTTTAGCTATGAAGTTCCAATTAGCTGCCAAATATCTTTCAGCCGCCGCAATTGTTGGATCAGAGCCTACTACATACCAAATTAGTGGTTACTTCCATTTGGTTATCTCATATTCAAATTCAGCTTTGCACAGTTCAACAACTATTTGCCCATTCGTAATATTCGGAGCCACATACTCCAGTGTCATACTTTGAGCATCGAGTCGACTGCTTTGAAATAGATTCTCCATTGCTTCTTTGGTTCAGTACCGACTCAGATTCGAGTACAATTGAAGGTTCTTATTACATGGGAGGTGCATTAACACCACTAGACTGAGCTAGGATATGGCCTCCGCTACTAATACATCCATTTTTGCTTCCAGTAGCCCCTTTCGCTTTAAGGGTTTTAGTTTTCGATAATTTGGCCACTATTTCACACCAATTAAAGGCTTCGTCCACTTCGCGAGCCCCAATCATGAGTCCTTTAGTTACCTTACTACCATTGTTGTTTGTGAGCTTCCTTCCTCTGCCTCTCGCCATCACTGGCAAGGCGCACATTAGTTCACCCTAGTGTCACCACCGCTGCACTTGAAGTATTACTCCTGAATGGTAATACCTTTATAGTATCTTTTAACATACTTTCGCAGATTTTTTATTGTTAGTGCATATTATTTAAATATATTTTGCGTAGTTTAGATATTTTTTTATACTATTAATGTATGTTAGATTTTTTTTTTTAACATTGTACTATATGTGTATTAATTTAGTTTATAATAAGTTCATTATCATATTTTTATCATATATTCATTTGTTTTGCCATTTTAATGTAAGTTTTTGTAATATATATATATATATATATATATATATATATATATATATATATATATATGTATATATATATATATATATATATATATGTATATATATATATATATGTATATATTTAATTACGATAGCTTAGTTCGACTTGTCAAGATAACTAAATTTTTAAATATATACAGACCTAGATGAGATACATCTTTTATCAACCTGGCCATTTAAGAGAATTCTGTCGAGTCCAAAATTGTTAAAATGAAATTTTTGTACAAAAATATTTAGTATCTACTTGTAAAAATTTATAGAACTCCTATATTAGTTTATAACTTTTTGTTACTGTTGTTAAATAATGAATTAACTAAAATATTATGCATCACATGATCGGAATAAATACAAACGAACAATAATAAACAATTAACTTGTTCTAAGTACTCACCCAATTTATATTTAGGTAAATAATTTTGATCAATCATCATCATTTATAGTCGAAATTCTTCAAACTGCAAAAGCACATGTTTTATAACGATAACAGTATAAATAAATCAAACTTTAATAGATGAAATAAATGAATAATTTTTAATAATTTGATAATATATTTAATTTTTTGCCCTTTTCTTTTTCTAATGAGTGTAAAATAAAATAATACACACTTATTTTGAGACCAAGGAAATAGCACCACTCCTCAACAAAGTGAATAAAGAAAAATAAAGAATAAAAGTCAAACTTGTCTTTTTTTATTACTTCTCTATCCATCTTTATTTGTTTGTATTATTAAAAATAGATCTCTAACAATATTTTTATTCATATTCTTTTACTTGTCACACTTTCTTGTTTGACACTAAAATAATATGAACTTTAACTAACATTTTAAGATATATATTTTGATTATATTAATACAAAAAATAAAATAACTTAAATAATTTTTACATAGTTTTCAGATTCAAATTTTAATTTAAACATATTAAATTCTCCAAATCAAATAGCTTTAAAAGTTGAGTAAAGCATCTACCAGCTCTGAACTATGATCAAATTTGTTACGACATACTCCAATTTTACAGAGGTCCTATTACCTTTGAACTAAATTTTAGCATATTTTTGTCATTCTTTTTAACTGACGTGAGACCTTTGATGTGGGCCTCATTTTATGTAATAAAGGCGCACATTAGTACAAAAGGGTGATAAAAATACGTTAAAATTGAGTTTAAGGATAATAGGACCCCTGTAAAGTTGGAGTGTGTCATAGCAACTTTGATTATAATTCGAGATAAAAATTTGTTAAATTTACTTTTACAAATCAAAACATTACAACTAAAAAAATGAATGGAATATTTTTTCAATTTAGACAATTACTGGTCTGTACCTATTTTATATATGATATTAAATATTAAATATTATATTTATTATCTACCCACTAAGTTGGAATATACTATAAAGGTTTGAGATGTAGAAGAGAAAGATGAATGTTATTCACGTACAACAACTTTTTATAGAGCGGATACAACTATGTGATAAGTACAAAGAAGCAGAAACACTTAAAATACAGGAAACTATGAGACTCCTAAATATAACACATAACTAACTACCGTAATTGAGTATTTCTTGATAGCTATAATATCTTAAGCTAATAACAAACGGAGGTGGCATATATTATCTGTTAATACGCCCCCGCAAGTTGTGGGTGACTAGAACAAGCCCCAACTTGTGAAAATGCCGCAGAAAAGTTGTACATGGAAGAGGCTTGGTGAGGCTGTCAGCAACTTGATCAGCGGAGTGAAGGTGATGACCTCAAGCGCCTTTTGTTGAACTTGCTCACGAACAAAATGAAAATCAATAGCTACATGCTTCATCCTACTATGAAAAACAGGATTAGCACAAATGTAAGTGGTGCTGACGTTGTTATAGAGAACAGTTGGTGTGGAAGACAGTGATAGGTGAAGCTCCTGGATCAAATGCGTGAGTCAATTGACTTCAGAAACAACAACAGCAACAGCTCGGTACTCAGCTTCTGTGGATGAGCGTGAGATAGACTTTTGCTTTTTGGAAGACTATGGGATTGATGAGTTCCCAAGATAGACAACATAACCCATTGTGATGTTTTTTCATGTGGATTTCCATCCAAATTAGAAGAATATGCAAGCAAATGGTCTGTTGATTGTCGACTTAACTAGACCCCCAATGTGCTTGTTTGCTTCAAGTAGCGTAACAAACGTTTGGTAGCCTTCCAGTGAAACTCTTTTGGATTATGCATGAACTGAGACAACTTGCTCACAACAAACCCGATGTTAGGCCTAGTGAAAGATAAGTAGTGAATCTTACCAATGATTCGTCGATAAAGTGAAACATCAACGGCTGAATCGGCCTCTGAGTCAATGAAGGAGCAGGTTGATGACATTGGCGTTGGAACACCCTTGTAGTAAGCCATGCAATTCATCTAGAAGATCTATGACATATTTATGTTGGGACAAGTATATGACAGTTGGCGTGGATATTACCCCAACACCCAAAAAATAATGCAAGAGCTCAAGATCTTTGAGAGCGAATCATTGAGAAAGTGATTTAATGATAGACATAATACTTTCCTGAGTGCTGCCCGTAATGATTATGTTATCAACAAATATAAGAATGTAGATAGTAACACCAAAATTATAGAGGATAAAAAAAGATGAGTCAGATTTTGATTTAAGAAATCCAATACTTGTCATGTAGTTGGTGAGCTCAGTGTACCATGCCCTAGGAGCCTGCTTTAGTCCGTATATGACCTTTTTAAGCTTGTAAATGTAAGTAGAATTTTGAGAGGACTCAAAACCAAGAGGTTGTCTCATGTACACTTCCTCTTCAAGTCTACCTTGTAAGAATGCATTATTGACATCTAGCTGATGAATAGGCCAGGAACATTGGGCAGCAATTGCAAGGACCAAGCGATTGTTGCAGGCTTGACAACAGGGCTGAATGTGGAATGATAATCTAACCCGAGTCTTTGAGTGAAGCCTTTGGCTACTAGGCGAGCCTTATACCTGTCAATGCTTCCACCAGGATTATGTTTAATTTTAACTAACCACTTACAGTCCACAACATTCCGGGAGGGATCACTAGGGACCAAATCCCACGTCTGGTTTCTGACTAGAGCATTATATTTTGCTTTCATCATTTCTTGCCACTGGGTATATAGTTTTGGTTGTGGTGGAGGGGCAGTAAGTTGTGGTGGTTACAAGACAGTGGTTGGTGGTACCTGAGAAGCTTGGACAGATGGAGTAACCTTAGAGGTCTGACAGCTATAGGTGCGGGTGATGGGTGGAATTCTTGTTGTTGTTGGAGAAAGGAGAATATGAGCTGATATGATTGAACAGGAAGAAGCATGGCTGCTTGTTGGATTGTTGGGAGAAGGTGGAGATGTACCTGAGCTTGGTGACGCCACTGTGAAAGGAATGCAGAAAGATCTTTGTGCGCCTGTAGACAACAACTGAGGTAGTTCAAAGCAATGTGACTTTTTTGAGATATCAATGTCCATCTCTTTTGAAGGAGATAACTCATCCCAAGAAATTTTCAAATTCTGTTTTTTATAATTAGAAAAAATATTGGTAAAAGAATAACTAGTTTCAAAAAATACTACACTCTTAAAAGATAGACTTTAGAGGTGGTCGGGTCAAATCATTGATGGCAATAATGTTTGTTTGAAAATCCTATACAGACATAAGGCTTTGATTTTAAATCAAGCTTATTTTGTGCATATGGTTTCAGCCACGGATAACATAAACAACCAAAAATTTTGATGTTGTCATAATTTGGCGATTCTTGAAATAAAAGCTCGTATGGACACTTATCTTTTAAATTTGGAGTTATCATTCTGTTTATTAGAAAACCCGCTTGATGACATGCAAAACTCCCAAAGGTATCTGGTAAAGAAGCTTGGTACATTAGGATTTTCGCAGTCTTGACAACATGTCGATGCCGTCTTTCTACTATAGCAACTCGTTGTGGAGTATAAGGTGGAGAAATTAAGTGTTCAATGCCCTGTGATTTCAAATAAGAAGTTAAACTTTAAAATTTACCTCCTCCATCAGTATCAAAAGATAATATTTTTGCTTGAAATCGACGTTCTAGTAACGGATGTAGTGTTTTGAAAACATCTAAAACCTCGTGTTTGGCTTGAATCGTGTGGAGCCACATGTATTTTGAAAATTGATTTACAAATAAAACATAATATCTTTTTCTGTCAACGAACAAAATAGGTGACCGACCCCACACCACTGTAAATAATTTGTACAGGCTTGTGACTCTATAAGGAATTCGTAGAAAAAAATTGCCTGTGGATTTTATTTGATTGGAATGAATTACAAATAGAAAGAGAGCCTTTCTTAACAAGAATGGAAAATTTATTCAAAAATATATCTAGAGTACGGCGTGGTGGATGCCCCAAGTGCCGATGCCACAGATCTAAGGACACAACCATACTGCATTGCAGTTGAGATGAAGAAGCATTGTCTCGTGGCCACTCATAAAGGCGTCCTCTACTCTGCCCTTGAACTAGCGGCACCCCCATACTCAGATCCTTCACAAGATAAGAGAATGGAAAGAATTCAATGGATATTTTATTATCACGATAAAATTGAGAAACTGAAATCAAGTTATTGGCAATAGAAGGGGAGCAAAGTATATTGGATAATTGAAAGCTAGAATTAGATGCAGATAAGTCAGTGTTACTAGTGTGAGAAATTGGTTTGGTGTTACCATTTTCCATAATGATTTCTTCCGAACCATTGTAGTCAGTAATGTTTGTGAGACTTTGGGCATCCGATGCAACATGATGTGTAGCCCTTGAATCAACTATCCATGGGGTTGATTGCTGCCTTTTTCATTCAGCAAAGTTGGCCAGAGCCTGAAAATGATTGTGAGACTGAGAGCGACAAACGTGGGCAGAGTGTCCAGGTCAGTCACATAAATGACACACTAAGTTGGCTTCTTGCAGATTAGTGCGACGACTACGCCCTGGCTGAGAACGTTGTTGTTGTTGCTGCTGGTAGTTGTTTTGACGCCTATTGTTGTTGGTGACGTTGGTCCTTATTTGAGAGTTGGACTTTTGAGCACCAACAACAATAATTGTAGTGGAGTGAGGCAGAGCATTGTATTTGAGGAAAAGTTTGTGATCAATAAGCTTTTCAAATAGCTCGGTATATGAAATTGAGGTGTCACGTGCATGAATTATTACTGGGATTTCTCGATATTCTGGTCCAAGACCAGTGAGAATCTTAACAATGAGTTCGTCGTTTGTGACAGGAGCTCCTGTAGTTGCAAGCTCATCGCAGAGAGATCAGACTTGGTTGAGATAGTTTGTCACATGAAGATTCTCTTTGGTAAAACGGGCTAGGAGATCTCGTAAGCTGAAAATGCTAGTTTATGAATTATTGGCATAAGCAGTATGAAGGGAATCCCAGGCTGCTTTGGCAGTGGTTGCAGTGGCAATAATGCCAGCAAGAGTTATATCTATGGATGCTAAAATTGCATTATAGATCAATTGGTCCTGACGAAACCAATTAACATAATTGGGGTGGGCAATTGTCTGGTTATTTGTGGTGGTGGTCACGGCAGAAGCAAGGATAGTCCCATCTAGATGTTCGTAAATATTGTGTCCTCTCATGAGCATGGATACTTGTGCTTTCCATAAAGAAAAATTATGGCTGCCAGCAAGTTTAATCGAAAGTTGGGTAACCGAGTTGAATTAAACAATATTGGTGGAGTTGGTTGCATCGGAGTTGCTAACAGAGAGAGTTATTTCTGATGGTTAGGTAAAAGAATATCTTAGAACTCCATGAGAATAAAAAAATCTCTTGATATCATATAAAGGTTTGAGATGTAAAATAGAAAGATGAATGTTATTCACGTACAATAGCTCTTTATAGAGCGGATACAAAACTATGTGATAAGTACAAAGAAGCAGAAACACTTAAAATACAGGAAACTATGAGACTCCTAAATATAACACATAGCTAACTACCGTAATTGAGTATATCTTGATAGCTATAATATCTTAAGCTAATAACAAACTGAGGTGGAATATATTATCTGTTAATATATACTAGGTATGTTGTTGTTGTCTATTCATTATCAAATATAATAAATTTATTATATTTTAAAAATAATATGATAAAATTATTCTTCTTGTTTATTACTCCCTCCATTCTATTTTATGTATTGCTATTTGACTGGACATGGAGTTTAAAAAATAAATGATAACTTTATAAAGTTTATAAAATTGTCCCTCTTAAAGTTTATTTTTTAATTGTCTTTCTAATAAAATGAAACTCACTAAAAATAAAATAAAAATTATGTTATTAAATAGTTATTAAAGATGATATTCTTTTTTATATATAATCAAAAAGAAAATAAGAATAGATAAAATGAAACGAAGGGAGTAATTATTTAGCGGTATGTCAAAATCTAAACCAAAGTGCATAAGTAATGTTGGAAGTCTGAGGAAAGGTAGGACTAATTAGTAGAAAGAATCCCAAACAGGCCCTTAAATTTCATCAAAATTTTGATAGGGAGTCTGGTGAGTTCCCCCTTTTACTCTGATCTTGCACTTTCATCAATTGAATTAATTAACAGATTAGATTGGATTGGATTGGATTAGATGATGGAGAAAGAAAAGAATATAATCCAAGAAATTGAAGAACCTATTGAAGTTCCTCTCTTTCAAGTCCCTGAATGTTATGTTTACTTAGTAAGCAATTTCTCCTCACCCTTTTTCTTCTTCTTCTTGTAATTTTTTTTATACTGTTTTTTTTTGTAAATGTCGTTATGGGGTTCTTGAAATTTAGCTTCTTGTTTAGTTTTGAATCGAATTTATTGAGATACCCTTTAAGTTGGACTTGGATCAAGAATAGGAGGATTACTGTTTCTTGGTAAATGTTGTCATGGGGTTTTGGAAATTTAGCTTCTTGGTTTGTTTTGAATCGAATTTATTGAGACACCCTTGAGTTGGACTTGGATCAAGAATGGGTAGAGGAGGATTACTGTTTCTTGTAAATGTCATTATGAGGTTTTGGAAATGTTCGAATTTATTGAGACACCCTTAAGTTGAACTTGGATCAATCATGGGTGTAGGAGGATTACTGTTTCTTGGTAAATGTTGTCATGGGGTTTTTGGAAATTTAGCTACTTGTTTTGTTTTGATTCGAATTTTGTGATAGCCATTTGAGTTAAACTTAGGATCAAACATGTGCATTAGAGTGGAATGAGTATGGAGGATTACTGTTTCTTGGTAAATGTCGTTATGGGGCTCTCGAAATTTAGTTTCTTGTTTCGTTTAGATTTAAATTTATTGAGACACCCTTGAGTTGTACTTGGATCAATCATGCGTATTTGAGTGGGATGAAATTGGTGGATTAGTGTTTCTTGGCAAATCAGTACACCCTTTGGCCCGGACCTTCCCGGGACCCTGCGTATAGCGGGAGCTTTCGTGCACCGGGCTGCCTTTTTTTTTTACTGTTAATTGGCAAATGTCTTCATGTTGTTTAGGTAATTAGCTTCTTGTTTCGTTTTGATTCGGATTTAGTGATTCCCATTTGAGTTGGACTTGGATCAAGAATGGGTATTGGAGTGGAGTGGAGTGAATTTGGAGGATTACTGTTTCTTGGCAAATCAATATACCCTTTGGTCCTGCCATTCGCCGGACCCTGCGTATAGTGGGAGCTTTAGTGCATTGAGCTACCCTTTTTACTGTTTCTTGGCAAATGTCTTCATGGGTTTTTGGAAATTTAGCTTCTTGTTTTGTTTTGATTTCGGATTTAGTGATACCCATTTGACGTTGACTTGGATCAATCGTGGGTATAAGATGATTATGGAGTATTACTGTTTCTTGCAAATTTCATCATGGGGTTCTTGAAATTTAGCTTCTTGTTATGTTTTGATTCCAATTCAGTGATACCCGTTTAAGTTGGACTTGGATCAGTCATGGGTTTCCCTCAGCTAGTCTGGGTTTGAGGCTAAGTTGCTCGGACTCTCCAAAAATGTTGCCGCACCTGTGTCGGATCCTTCAAAATTACACAAATTTTGGAGAATCCGACACGTACCTGTCGACCTTCTTGAAGAGTCCGAGTAACATAGGTTTGAGGCGTAGTTGGTTGATTGATTGAATCGTTTCGTTGTTTTAAATGGTTCTTGCAATTTTCATAGTTTTCAAGATGCCATTTGTATTTTTTCTGGCTCAGTGGTAACGTAATTCTTTGATTATTTTAAACTAGGGTTATAATGTGGCCTTCCTTTTCATTGAAAAGTTGTGTGATTTTATATTTACCACTGGATGTATGATGCACAGCTTATTGGATTTCTGGAAAAAGAATGAAATTTGTTGTGTAAATGTCACTGTCCCTATTTAGGCAAGTGACATTGATTCCTACCATAGTAGACTTTTAATGGTGTCATTGCTTGTGCCTTATTGGTGTTTTCATTCCATCTTGTTTATGTTCAACGTTGACTTCATACCTTTTTTATTGTGTGACAACAAATGGTTTCTTGTGATATTATTAGCTTTTGCAACTTCATCAAGCTGTGATTTTTATATTCCGTAGCTCTATGTTAAGATCATTCTTCAATTAGGATAATAGTACACTGTTGTAGTGTTGTAATGTGACTTCTCTTTCGGTTGAGGAGTTGTGATTATTTTTTTATTCACCATTGGTGTAGATGCTGTTTTGGGAGAACTAGTTTGTTTGTTGGATTACTGAAAAAGGGCTGAACTTTTCTGACTGACGATTAATTTGTTACAAACCTGATGGGGCTGGTTTGAGCAAAGGTTTACAATTTCTATTTAGGCTGTTAGTTTGGAAGTAAAATATTGGCCCCTAACTTTAGGGTGATGATGATGCTTACCACACACTTGTTGATGGAATTGGTTGTGCCTTATTGGCCTTTACATCCTGTCTCTTTATCTTCAACATTGACTTCATACCTTTTCTTGTGTCCGAATAATTTGCTTTGAACGCTTTGAAGATAAAAAAGAAAATGAAATATTGGTCTTTTGCTTGTTACAAACCTCCTGACAGTAAATGATTAGATTGATTTCCTTGCCCTAGAGAAAAATGTCTTCTTGTTCCAACCTTTGAGCCCATCTCCATAAGTAGCATCATTATGCCTAAGTGAATTCTGATTACATGCTTTGTTTAATTTTAAAAATTGGACAAAGGAAGCTAGCGAAAAGTGACAAGTTATTGAGCTTGGTTCACCACCTGGATTGGCTAAACAGAGTAGTCTTCAACGTGGTTCCTAAAAGAACATCCAACTTAATTTTGGAGTATGATATTTGGACTGTATTATGACCAGTGAGCCCGAAGGCTTTGATATTCCTCTGGAATTATACCTATAAGAAAGGAGTCAGTATGCATTAGTCCTTTTCGACCTATCACATTTTATGCCGAATCTTGAGCTTGCTGCATGTAATCACGGCCCTTGGAGGATCCATTTCGTTCATCCATTAATTTTCCGTTGGTTGGTGGGAAATTTTCACACTGATAATGATATGATAGAAATGAAGTACCACTCAAACTTTTAGTTTTTGCATTTTCTTGGTGCCATCTATGATATTACTTACTTCATAAAAAGATGAAGTACCACTCAAACTAACATTTGTATGTTTGCTGATATGCAGATCCCTCCAAGGAAAAGTGCAGCATCATACAGGTTCAACCAATTCATTTCATCTAAAAATTTTGTCTCCTGCACTTAGCTTTTCATTCATCAATGAGAAAACTTTGTTACTTCAATATCTTTTTTTAATATTGGTCCACTTTTATGATAGTTCCATCTAATTATTTGAGTTCACATTTTGCTGTGATTTGTTCCTCCAAAAGTTAAGTGATTCTTGTGAATAATTTAGGCCAAAGCCATTCAAAGACAAACAGATGGCATAGTAAATGAACTTACCGAAAATAAATAAATAGACAAATTACTGATAATAGAAGGAAAAGTCAATGAAACCAGGATAAGCACAATCAGAGTTTACTATACAAAGATGTGTCAGTTAAATCATGATAAATGGTATGTAGCAAATTTGGTGTAGCTTTTCCGTTGTCTTATGTAGTAACTTATGATGTTGCTCTTTCCTGTTTCTTTCTAACATTCCAGTTTGCATGACACCTTCAGTATTCAGCCTATATTTGATTGAAGAAAAGATATCTCAAGATACATGTGAAACTTGCTTGTCTGGTGGTTAAACAAATGGAACAAACATTGGACAGGGTTAAACCTATTTAACCGATGTTTTCCCTGTTGTTTTAACCTCTTCCAGTCACAAGAATAATTTGGACATGCTTCATAATGTCAACGGTATTATTTTTAAGGAGATTATGATATATATTGTTTGTTATTCTTTGGTAATTTCTCGCAAAATTTCCTGGTATTCTGGTTGGTAGGAATATGATTTTATTGATCTGAAAGAACAAAAAAAAGAGCTATGTACTGTGAGCAAAAAAGAGAGCTATGTACTGTGAGTCTGATGTTATTACATTCTTCAAGAGCTCCTGATGTACATGGTTCGGACACGTGATGAGGAGGGGCATGGATGCCGCGGTTTGTAGGTGTGAGAGGCTAGCGTTGGATGGTTTTAGGCGGGGTAGGGGTAGGACAAAGAAGTACTGGGGTGAGGTGATTAGGCGGGACATGGAGCAGTTACAGCTCACCGAGGACATGACCCTAGATAGGAAGATCTGGAGGACGCGAATTAGGGCAGAAGGCTAGGGTCAGTTTGGGTCGCTAGTGTAGGGAATTACTTGGTGGGGGTATTATTCTTGTTATGGTACCTTGTTCCATGTTTTATTACGAATCTGTGTGCTTTTCTCTGTTTTTATTACTTATGGGTGCCGTATTTATGTTATGAAATCTTGTTCTGTGCTTTACTATGTATTTGTGCGGTATCTCGTGTCTTGAGCCGGGGGTCTATCGGAAACAGCCTTTCTACCTCTTTAGAGGTAGAGGTATGGACTGCGTACATCTTACCCCCCCAGACCCCACTAGGTGGGAATACACTGGGTTTGTTGTTGTTGTTGTTGTTGCTTTGTTGGCACAATAGTGTGCTCCTTTATGTTTAGCTGCATGTGCACAAATATTGATCTTGATTGAGAGGTACAATGTTAGTGCTTTGATGATAGACCTTCTTTATAGCTATTTGATATTTGAGGCCAAAAACTTTCATTAACTTTTAGTTCTTCACTTCGTGGTAGGGCTGATGAATGGAATGTTAATAAATGGGCATGGGAGGGTACATTAAAGGTTGTAAGCAAGGGCGAAGAGTGCATCATCAAACTGGAAGACAAGGAAACAGGTTTGTCAACTTGAAGATTAGCTTAACTTTTCGAACGAACAATCAACGAGAATTTTCAATCTCCTATCATTCTATGTTTAATGCCACAAATTCCTCTATTCCGTTGAGTACATTGAGGGAAATAAATGGCTCAGAGTTTCTCTTATTCTTATTAACAACTACTCTAGGAGTAGTTCTTTTATGAGGTGCTAATGATTTAATATCTTGATAGCCCCATAATGTTTCAGTTTATTCTCCGACTTGTTGCTATTGTTGAAGATGAGATAATTAAGATTTTCATATGTTGACTTGCAATCTCCTTTATTGGTTGTTCATTCAATGCAGGTGAATTGTATGCGCGGGCATTTCTCAGAGATGGGGAACCACATCCAGTGGAGCCTGTAATCGATAGTAGCAGGTACACATAGTTTATTATTAAAATGATTCACCTCCTTTAGAAGCTGTTGTTCTGCTTTATAAGTGCTCTTAACGACATCATAGTCTTCTTTACCAGATGTTAGGTGTTTATGACAGTTTGCTGTTGATTTACAAATTCAAATTAGCAGTAGCTGCTCTGGTACTCATTGTTTATAATCTTCTGTTGCAGGTACTTTGTTCTTCGGATTGAAGAGAACATTGGTATCTACTATGCCACCATTTTCTTTCAGTTCTATGTTTAGTTTGAAATCTGATTTGTTCTAGTTGAGCAAGAAATCCATTTTATCACTATACCTTTGGTTGATATAGAAATAATGTGTGCACACACACACATACCTATGAGACAGATTTGCTGATACTGCCACATTAGAGATTGAATAAGTCCAAGTTCTAGCCCCCTGGTTAATTTGGGGTGTGTGTGTGGGGTGGGGGTGGCGGTGGGTGGTTGTAAAAGATCTGACAGAGTTTCAGATCAGGTTTCAATCGTTGGTGTTTAGTTGGTGCCCATTATTAGCTTAAACAGACTACGGATGCACGATCTTTTATGAGTCTGAAACAATTGATTCTTTTGTGTCGCCTTATATGCTTATCAGGTTATACCAGTTCCGCTTGAGGTTAGACTTGTCCCAAGTGTAACCTAGGAGCAGTTGAAGTTAATTATAAGAGGTTTCTTGTTCTGAGTTAGCATGTTTACTGTACTATTGTGAAGAAATATATGAGAAAAATATTATTGAATTGTTGGAACTACATTATTACATTGAGGCCCTATTTATAGACAATACATTCCAATCCTTTTCCTAATAGGACACTACATTACAATCCTTTTCCAAGTAGGATTTTATATGCTATTCCTATTCCTACTCATATTCTAACAACACTCCCCTGAAGCTGGTGCATAGAAGACATAAGTACCAAGCTTGTTATGGATGTAACTAATATGAGAATCGGTGATGGACTTGGTGAAGATATCTGCAAGAAAACTGATAAGGACTGCTTTGGACGTCTGGGAGACCTCAATTGAAACGGAACAAACTGAAAAAATGATCCGAAAAGTAGTAAATATTGCCGTAAAGTCGATGTGTCGCTGGAAAATTTCCGAAAACCCGTATAAAATATACGGGTCATCTTGAAATCAAGAGACGAGTAGATCTTGAACATGAAAGTCACCGAAAACTTAGCCGAAACATACTCACACGCCGGATTATTAGATTTGATGGCTGAAAAGTGACTACAATCTGAGGAAAAAAAAAGTATATGGGTAGGGTCGGAATGATGACACGACCCTACTGAAAAAGAGAAATATGTGTAGGGTCGAAATGATGGCACGACCCTATTGAGAAATAGAAATTATACGAGTAGGGTCGGAATGACGACACGATCCTACTGGAAAAGAGAAATTATATGGGTAGGGTCGGAATGATGGCACGACCCTACTGAAAAAGATCTGAGAAGTCACTGGAAAGACGTACGGAACTATGTAAATTAAATCTGAGGAGTCACCAGAAAGATGCATGGTGCTATGCAACTCAGATATGAGACAGTAGTCCGGAAAGATGCACGGTGCTACGCAAATCAGATATGAGAAAATAGTCACTGAAAAGAAGCACGGTGCTACGCAAATCAGATATGAGACAGTAGTCCGGAAAGATGCACGGTGCTACGCAAATCAGATATGAGAAAATAGTCACTAAAAAGAAGCACGGTGCTAAGAAAAAATAGATATGAAAAAGTAGTCACCGGACAGATGCATGGTGCTACGCAAAGATATGAAAAAGTAGGGGAATGAAGTGTGGTTCCTAACTTTTGCTAACATGATCATTGGCTGGACGGGCGGCATATATGGATTATAGCCGCCCGCTGGCAGCGGAAACTCTTTGATTCTTTACCAAGATCGTGGAAGCTCTGATACCATGTCAAGAAATATAAGAGAAAAATATTATTGAATTGTTGTAACTACATTATTACATTGAGGCCCTATTTATAGATAATATATTCCAATCCTTTTCCTAATAGGACACTACATTACTATTCTTTTCCAAGTAGGATTTTATATGCTATTCCTATTCCTACTCATATTCTAACAACTATAACATGTCTCATAGGCATTATAGGACCTCAAGTTTGTTGTGGTTTCTCTTTGTTAGTCTTCATGTAGTTTTGGCTGGAATTATCCCTCTTCCTCTGCTGTTGTACCTTCTAATGTATTAAGGTTCTATCCTGTCTGAACTTGGAACTGCTTCAAAGTTTGTTTCATTACTTTCTATAAGTCCATCACTAAACTTTACATGTCATAATATGTCTTATGTATAGTGCTATTTGGAATTGCATCCCTGGATTCTCAACCATGCTATCAAACCATTATCCACAATGTTTGCAACTCTACTATTAGCATTCCTTGAGACCAGCTAACTGAAGACCAACTTTCTTCTTGAAATTTTAGATTCTAATCATGTACATCAATGGGTAACATGCACAGGTGGACGCCTCAGACATGCCTTTATCGGCATTGGATTTCGAGAAAGACCCGAAGCCTATGACTTTCAAGCTGCTCTTCACGACCATCAGAAGTATCATGCTTTCTTGCCTCACTATACATGTTCAATTTTGCCTTTCTCTTTCCATGCTGTTGTTTTTTATAGCTGTATTAAGAAGCAAAATACACAAAGAAGCCAAGGGATTCAATATAAACTCATAAAGTATATATTATAATACATAAACAATATCTATTATCTATCTACACACTGTAATTTCCAGTGAAGGGGTGTCAACTGGACGGGTCAGGGGTCCAGTTTTGGTCTCCCCTGGGTCGAAATGTTAGGACTGGTAGGAAAAGGTTAACTCATTTGAGATGATGCTCCTTTATATTTTATATTCAATTTGTTTGTCTTTGTTGATCTGCTTCAAAATGTGCTTAAACAGATACCTGAATAAGAAGAAAACCGCAGAAGAGATGGAACAGCAATACCAGAAATCCTCATCAGTTGACTACAGTTTGAAAGAGGGGGAAACCCTGAAACTTCAGATAAAGAATGTTAGTCTCCTTGATTCCTATCTTAGTGTATTGTCCTGTAATTATGTTACTCTGTCATCCAGTAACCTCGTCCTCTCTACCTCCAAGGTAGGGGTAAGGTTTGCGTACACTCTACCGATCCCCAGGCCCCTCATGGTGGGATTACACTGGATATCTTCTTGTTGTTTGTCATCCAGTAACCTCGTCGGTTTTTCGGCAACAGAAAACTGGTGGCACCATAAGGTCCAAGTTCTTTGAGCAGGGCCTAAATAATCTATCATTGGAGGAAAAGGCCAACCGAAAGGATTCAACAATATTACTCAAGCCACCACCACCTCCTCCTGCGCCACTTTCACCCGTTGATACTGCTGCTAGGTCTCCCCCAGTATCTCCGTCTAAATTGAGTCTCGAGCAATCTGCAGAAACCAAGGACTCACCAACAACGAAAGAGCAGCCAAATAAGTCAGAATCAGTTAAAGAGCAAGGTCCACAAGATGTTGAAGATGATGACTTTGGGGATTTTCAAGCAGCTGGGTGAATATATATATTGTTTTGGGAACTCAGTATAACTGGAAAACTGAAGTTGTTCAAAGTTCACACTTAGCTACTATTGTTGAATGTCTTTGGTACATATGATGTGTATTATAGTTTTCACTTCATATCTTTATTCTCTCACATATGCACCTACTTTCCTAAAGAGTTTCATTTTCTTCATTTTTTATTTCAACTTCAAGCTTACTGATCCGGCTAATTCAAATTCGCTTGCTTTAATGGGGGAGCACTAAAATTTCATATGCCTAATATGAGAAGGATTGTAACTTATATTATTTTTAGTATATATCTTTCAACTATATAAAGTTAAAATTTTGAATCAATTTAATTTTAATTGACACTCATAAACATGATAAAGTAAAAGTGAGTGGTGGGATTGTTATTTATTTATATTCATTGTATCAAGGCATTCTTTTCCTAGTTAGATGTAAATGTTTATTTTTGGGGTCCAGTTGACTTTTGAGCAAGAGGATCTTCTAAAATTAGTTGATTTCCAAGTGTGCACTAGTTCTTATTTCTTGCACACCAAGTTCAATTATTTATTTATTTCAGGAAAGAAATGATTACTTTAGGAAGAGAATATATTTGATATCATTTTCAAGGAAAAGAAAATTAATTTTTTCTGACTATCAAGATTGTTGCTTCAATGCTTGTATTCTTATCCTTAGAATACTTATCACCCTTCTTAGCGTATGCTTGATGATAAGGACGATATGACCACAAATAAAAACGGCACACACTTTGTTAATTTTCTATTTTAGGGTAATGGATAACTTTTTTTTTTTAATAGAAGATCTATTAAAAATAATATTTTTATCTCATTCAGATAGGAATTTGGGTACATTTTCCTCTCCTGTATCAAGTATAAATTGAATTGAATTGTATCCTATAGATCATACTTTTTCCTTTTTTTAAGAAAAATATTAGATAAAGATGTATAAAGGGAAAAAAAATTATCCTCTTTTCATTATTTCTTTTTTACAGTTGCTTCAAAATGTTGAGGTATTAACAATTCTACAAATTTACTTAAATATTTCTTTTCTAAGAACATTATTTTAATTTAGTAATACAAGAGATATATACTACTCTTTCTTCACTTCTATTTGTACATTTCAAAAATAAATTTTTGTTTATATTTATCACTTTTAATTTAGTAAAAAAATATTTTTTTTCAAATTTATCTTTAACGTTAATAATTTATTTGCAAATTATTTTGTAAGACCTTATATATACTATGCATAATCATGTCAATTATTGTTTTTTACTCCATTTCCAATTGAATTAGTTTAATAGTGTTCTTTTCTTGCACACTAGTGAAGAATCCATGTAGCAGAAAACTATGTTGTATTTTTTCCTATTCAAGAAAACAATCTTACCCACTTCAATTTCTCTGTACCCCACTTTGGATTTTTTATCATTTTTTTCTTCAATAATCCCTCTTATAAAGCTTGATTCTTTTGTATTTTGCTGAGTTTTTTTTGGTGACCTTGCCTTTTCTACTCCTTCCTACTTATGTAAGTTCCTCTAATTTTTTAACTCTATTTATCATTTTTCTTTGTTTAACACAACCCCTTTGTGTGTTTAAGTACCTGTTTGGTACGAGTGATAAGGAATAGTTTATTTTGGAATTTATTTAAAGATGAGTTTATCCATTGGGATGATCAGTTATTTTGGATAATATTATTTCTGTTCCATATCAAGTCTTGGATAGCAAATTTTGGATAACTTATTTCCAGCTTTGTTATTCCACCTTATTATGGAATAAAAGTAACAGTACAATCGCAGGACAAGTTATACTGTGATTTATTCCGCTCAAGGTATAAATTTTTTCAAAATTAATTTCGAGATTAGTCGTCCCTCGTGCCAAAAGAGGTATGTTGGAGTATTTTTTTTTCCTTTTTGTTGATAAAGTCCACCTTTTTTATATCTCTGTTGTTGTATCCTTACATATATGTAGTATAGATGGTAAAACTTTCATCTTTGTTGGGTTGTGTTTCTTGATCAAGGTAATAATGATCTTTTCTTGTTTTTCTGTAAAGAAATTTTGGGGAAAAAAAATTAGTTTTTCTTGTGTTGCTTGTGTTTGCTGTGATTTTTTGCTTGTAGTAACTTTATGAATGCTCGAAAACAGCGTTTCTACTTCTTCGGAGGTAGTGGTATGGACTGCGTACACTTTACCCTCCCCAGACCCCAATATGTGGGAATACACATGGTATGTTGTTGTTGTTGTAGTTAACTTTGTGAATGGGTGGATGCAGCTGTTTTGAATATGTGAAATTGTGAGAGAAGGGGGTTGCTTGGATGGTAAGCACCCTCCACCTCCAATCATGAGGTTGTGGGTTCGGGTCATCAAGGGAGCAAAAAGGGCGGGAGCTCCTAGGGAGGGGTGGAAAAAGAGTGAAATTGTGGGGTTTGGGTAAAATAGCTTGCTTTCTTTTCTTTTGTGTGGATTGTTTTCTTAGGTTGGGAATGCTTTTCTTAGAATCTTGGGATGAGCCTAGTTTAGCTAATAAGGAAGCTCTTAAACCTTCTTGACTTTGGGTGACCAAAATAGCTTTGGAATCTAGAGAACTGCAGATATTCTATTGCCAAGAGAACTGCAGTTTTTAACAAAAAGATGTCTTTTGAGGAGTTCAGAGTTTTATCTGCTGAAGGCATTGAAAAGCCATTCTGATAAGGAACCCCGTGAATGCAATTTTTTTGTTGTCGTTGATAACATGGTATTTGAACTAGCTTATGCTCACCTTGATTAATTTTCCTTGAATTCAATTGGCTGCTAATTATACTATAAAAAAAAGTTCCTAATTCTGGTCTTATTGGCAAAACAATCAATTTTAAGAATTTATTTCTGGTCTTATTGCCAATTCTTACCTAATTCAAGTGTTGCTTACTTAACATGCTGAGAAAGATTAGCGGAGAAAAAGATTGTGATTTCCTTGGAAGGAAGAGCAGATAAAATCTGTGTCTTTAAGAGAAAAATTGTGAGGCCTAGTCACACATTTAATATGAAGTCATTAGCAAGTAAGGTTGACACTACAATTAATATATCTCTGTTGAAAAGCTTCTTTGTGTGCCTTAGGTCTTGTTTTGATCCTAATATCAAGGAGGCTAGCATATTAAGTAGAGGTACTACTTTGCACCATGACCTCTTGTCTTAAAAATTCTTCTGTGTCTTTGCATCCATGAACTGAGGTGAGAACCACAAGATTAGATGGTTGTAAGGACATTCCGTCATACGTTTGCTGATGCTTTGGTTACACAAATTCATGAAACCTAGCAGGGTTTTGGAAAACAATTGCATCTCCACTTTGAACAGCTCGTTTGGTCTCTTGGGCAGCACGCAAAATACAAAAGTCATAAACCTTCCCATTAGTCCCTTGTGTCTGATTGAGAATTTGAGGTAGATCAATTTATATCCTATTCTACCATTCTATCTAATATTTGGCTATATAGATTTAGCTCAGTCCACCTTACTCATAATTTTTTTGGGGGAAATTCATAGGTGAAGAAGCGATTTATCGAGATTTATATTTGGATAACTTGAATGACTATCTAATTCATGTGGAAATATTTAAAACTACAACACTTCGTTGTCCACTATCTCTAGATGGAATCTGGCTGACATGGCATTTGGTGTCTCGTTAAATAGGCCATTTCAGTCAGCTTAAATTATTCATGAATGATTAACAAATTCGCTGCTTCTGAAACAGATTGAAGTTGGTGGCTGACGTGACTGAAGAGAATTATTTAATTCTGTGCAACTCAAGAATTCACCATAATAGTGCAACGACTTGTCACTTTTGCAGTTGGGAAGCTATAACACCTCACGAAACTGACTTGAAAGAATCCCCGTAAACTTGACAACCTATTCTGAGATGGACTTGAAAGCTATATCTTGGGTTGGAAACGTATACCAAAAGTTCGAAACTATGTGTTTGGAGATGGAAGAGGCTATGTACCAGGTGAACGTATTCTTTCAAATATTGTTCTCTATTCGTATTTAATTATTTTATATATTTAATATTACTTGTTTCTGGTATTTTCTTGACTTAATTTGCTTATTGCTAAAATTGTTACCTTCTACTCAACTAATCCTCCCAGCCATGTACTATTTTGCATTCAATGGGAGTTCGGCCCAGATCTCTAGGAGTGGTCCTAAGTAGATGGTGTCCTGCATGTTGTTATTTAGGCGGTTTGTTGGGTTTTCTTTTTCACCGGGATACTCAATGTGTAATCAGTGACTTGGATACTCAATGACTTGGCTGGTCACACCTTTGCTGCATGAGAGATATACGTAGAGTTTGATTGAAGGAAGAGTGTAGAAACGCTATTTGAGTCCCTTCATTGCCCCCACTACCTCTACGTTGTTACAGTTTTTGTGGCTGTATGGACATATTATATGTTGTTTTTTCAAGGTTGGTGGGGACAAAAGGAAGACATCTTGATGGCCATACCAGCAAAATACATTCTTACTAATACTCACTGATGCTATGTATTAGCTTTTTGCTTTTAGCTCTACCTTGACTGGGAGGGAAGTACTTTTCTAAGGTAGCAACGCTGCTGTTACTGTCTTATCTTTTATTAATGGCTGCTCGCTTTTCCTAAAATCCTCTTGTCTAGTTAGCTAGTCTCATGAAAAGTTGTATTTGTGTCCACCACTCCACCCAGAGTTAATAATTTATGATTGCAAGGATGACAGATGTTATCATGGTATTCAAACAAGAAGTGTACATCATCGCCATGTGTCATTGACTGTTTTCTGTCAGTTTTGATTAATAATCTCTGGATATGTGAAAAGGTTCTGAAATTGTATTGCCTATTATTGACCCTGCTAATTTTGACCAAATGGGTTATAATCAGCATAACTGAGACTCTGACAATTTACAGGACACTGTTAAATATGTCGAAAATCAGGTGAACATTGTTGGTACAAATGTCAAGAGATTCTATTCTGAGGTGATGCAAGATGTTCATCCTCAATGTAGTATTGATCCTGTGAAAGTTGCAGCTGCTGACTTGTCTCTGAACCCTTATGCTCACTATGAAATTGATAAGAATCTGAAAGCAAACCTTAAAGGAAGTGACAGAGGTTTCAGTAACAAATTAAATGATGACACTCAAGTGATCAAGGGTACGAAATAGAACTGCTGATTATTCATCATCTACTATTTAATCTCTTTGGTCAAACAGCCCTGCTAATATTATCTTTTCCTGAAATCTCAGGGAAAATCAAAAGTGGAGGAGTCTATAAACGTCAAAATGTTGGGATCAAAGAAATTGTTAGAGACAGCCATCCAGCTAAGAAGTCTGATACAACCTGTCTTGCATCAGGGGATGCAGTAAAATCATCTTCACATTCTGAGGTTAGGGGTGGTTTTGAAATGGCATCTGCCCACGTTACCCTGACTTCACCCCTGGCCTCAGTTAAAGGATCTGACTCTGGACAAGCAGCAAGTAAAGTTTGTGATCACATTATTCAAACTAATGTGCCTGCAGCTGATACTTCAATTAACTCTGCGGCTTCTGTCATGATGTCGGTTGAATCTGATGGGAAGAAGCAAATAGGTTCCAGCTCTATCTCAGTTGGTGGCTTTTTCACCAGACTCTTGTGGTATACTGTCTGCAGTTTTCTTCTCTTATTTGCTCTGTGTGATAACTTCTACATTGGCAGCAGATACATGTACAAAGGAGTTGGCTCGTAATACAAGATTGGAAATTAGCAGTAATTCTTGGAACAATGAATTAGCTAATGAGGAGATCAATGAGCTCCATGAAGGTACTGACATACTAGTTACTTTATTAATTGAAACCGAAGAAAGATCTCTCTGTGTTCCCATTTTCTGTGTAACACTGATTCAAGACTGATTGCTTGTGCCTTCTAGGGAACTATATACCAAGTTGTAAATCGTTCAATGTTATTATTAATTACCCAAAATCATTTTACTATAGGGAAAATATACAGTGGATTGCGACAATGAGTCACGGTGGACCTTATGTGTGTTATATTGGATGAATAGTCTAATTGAACTAAATTGGCACAACTTTAGGAGTTAGAACAGCCATCAAAAGTTGGTTCATTTCAGTAAGGCCAGACATAGTCGTGGGAACCTGCAGAAGGTCAGATTCTCATGCTTGCGCCAGAGGGTTTGGAGTCATTTGTCTATGTATCATTTATGATTTATCAGTCAATGCAAAGTTATACTGTTGCAGTTTCGCCTTTTTCCCCATGGGAATTTAGAGAAAACTACAGTGTCTGGATCACTCTTCCTCAATCCCAGCAAACAAATGTACACCTCATCCGCGGGTCTCGCTCTCAAGGAAAATTTAGGTGGTCCTTAGGTTGTCTTCCTTCTCCTATCTATCCACTTAAGATCAAATGAATTGAAGGGATGTTTGTGAAACTGACCAGCATGTGCCTGCCTTTCGGATTACTTCATTGTGTCTACGGTAATCATCTCAATTCTATCTCTCTGACACCATTATGCTCTTTTACAGAAAAATCAGACAATTTGTCTTCTTCTACGTCCAAGTATGTCAACATTGAGTCAGAATTGGAACTTGTTGAGAAATTTGATGAATCCCAGTTGGAGGAAACATGTGTCCTGGTTGAAAAGTACAAGATTCGTGTTCCACATGGCCCAGCCAAACTTAAGTCCTATAAGGTTGGTTCTCTGTCTGTCTTATATATTTCTTTCTTGTATTTATTCGTTTAGTTCGCTTTTTAACGAGGGGCAGAGGTGGGGCTCTGCTAATGCATCTTTTAGATCTTTGTTGACTGTTTCTGTTATATTTTCTCAGAAGAAGCTTCGGGAAGCTTTCTCTACGAAAAAGAGGTTGACAAGAAAAGAGTATGAACAACTTGGAGCACTATATGGAGATCAACAATGTAACCTAGAGGCTGAAGACAGGGTGATGCCTGTTCTTGCCATGAATTCAAACACAAAAATGCTGTCTGCTAATGATCATCCTGAATCTGAGTGGGAGATTTTATAGTTCTGATCTTCGCCTTGTAAAGTTGCATGAGGTATCAACAATCCGTTCCTCTAGTAGTGCTAGCTAGTAAATAATACATAGTGGTACCTTGAAGAAACCAACCCATATGTGAGGTATGGCCAGATTGTAGCCGATCTTGGCATTCTCATGAATTAAAATATATATGGAAAGCTTTTTCAGTGTTATAGCCGATTACTTATTCTACGTCATTAATCTGCATGTCCATGTACTGTTGTTCGTCTACTATGCGACTTCGATTTGGTTTGCATTTTATAATATATGTTTGCGTGCGTACATCAGTAGAAATAACCGCTTAACTGCTGGAGGGTGTTGTTGCGCCCTGAAATTGCAACTTCTACAATAGATCCTGTGGTGTTCGCTTGAGCATTCCAAATATTACCTAACTAAAGCAGTTGCTGCAAGAACTGGTTTCCAGGAATCCGCTTAATCCTGAAATCACTGTCGCGAATCGTGCATATTTGGCCAAGTAAATAGCTATTAAAGTCTTCCTGTACAATTTCAGAACTAGGTAAATGTGCACTGTCATGTAATGTTCTCTGCGACTGCAGGGCAGTTCAACATGATTAGTTGCACTCACCAATGTACATCCCCACACTTGGTGGTGGAAAATGGGTCAAGAAAAAAAGGGGTCATATCCTTACCCGCCTATATTCGTGCGGGCCGAAAATGGTTTGGTAAAAACAGGCCGACTCATTTTATACTTTAGTGAGAAACCATTCTATTTTCAGTGAAAAATTTGTCACTCAATTAAGAGATATAAGAACTATTTTGGTCAATAGAAAAACTTAAGGATAATGAATTCATGTCTAAAGCGATTGCAGCAACAACATTTTCTGATGTAGGATGCACAGAGACCTTGCCCCCTACCTTTTGGGGTAGACAGGCTGTTTCCGATGCAGCCAATCAAAAACGATTGCAGTAACTGATAATTTACTTTTGGAGAATATCTGCACATGTATAACTGGTGAATACAGAGAATAAATATTTTCATTAACATATATTAATAATATCATTAGAAGATGTTTCCATAGAAATGTGAACTATGTAGAGAATTTATGGAATTTATTGGAACATCATCAACAAGTTATAGGAAGTGGTAAAACTCTGGTGATGACCTTTTCTGTACTCTAAATAACACCAGTGATAAGGTTGAAAGCAAAAAAGAAACATAAATGACCAGACTTTGCTTTGTGAGGTCAATGAGAAAAGAAAGGAAACAAGCAGCGTGCGCGGTTAAACACTTGTAAGAGTGTTCAGAGGTTTCTGTTCAAAGGTTCCCTTAGTAAATGAAATCTTGCTTAGGCCAGCGGTAGGGATCGAATAGAAATATGAAATCACATTCAACCCATTTGATTGAGGGTTGAAATGGGTTACCGCAAATTCACTCATATTTAAAATGGATGAGTTGAGCAAATATGGGTTGAATTGCCACCACTATCCACACTAACACAATAACTAATATAGCCTAATGATGGTAAATCTCTTATTTTCAAGAAACCAAATGTGATAGACCCGGGGAATCAGTAGGGTGATCCAAAACAAGAGATGCATATAGTAACCTATTCCATGTATCAGGCAGTCCGGGCAGGCACCAATGACTGCAATCAGCAAAACTCTCCGGTGGCTTTAATTTTCTCTTCATCAGTTCTTGTCCTTTCTTTTTGCCGTAGACTGATGGATGTGCATCTATGCGGTGCTCTGAGAGCTTCGTGATGTTTAAGTATCTTACAGGAACTCTCATTTTTGACAATGTTCTAACAACAATCTCCATCAGGGACTCAGAAAAATGTGTTACATGTGATATATCTGTGATCGGTTGTGTTTTAGTGTAACATCCGGTTTGACCTTGGTGAGCTGGGGAAACGCTTCTGAAGAAAACTGTTGTTTTTATCAAGTTAACATTCTGATCTATCCAATTTGCCCAGGTTCCCATTGCCACTTCAAATGCTGATTCTAACTTCAGCTCATCAACTAATTGTCCCTTGTACTCGAATAAGTCCCACCTGCATGCAGTGTCTATTTATTTTAACATGTTGCAGCAAGTAACCTGACAGAAAATGCACTTTTTACGAATGGTTGCCTGTATTTATTTGATAGTGGAAATTCTTTATCGGCGTAGAGATGTTAAACTTAAAACCTTTCAAGAAAATTCATTAGTGAACTTACGCCTTGAACTTCCCACGATGCAACCACCAATGTCCTGTGTTGAATACCATAATGTCCGCTCCTTGCCAATGCAGACACGACAAATCGAGTGTTTCCAGCCTTAAAATTTTAGGAGCATTTTTGGAGTCCAACTGGACAAGAAACGGGTTCCAGTAGAACTCTACAGTGACATTGTAGTCCTAGAAAAGCAGAAAATTAACTAAATGATTATGAACAATAAAACAAAGAGCGACTCAAAAGACACACGTATTATAACATCAGACATGTCAGGAAGCCATGGTCTTCAAGGTGCAGCAGATGTGTGCATGTGACCATAGCACCAGTGCCCCTGCACCATGCACTATTGCACCAGGGTGCCGGTGCCTGTGAGGGTACTTGCTTTGGGAAATATAAGTGCCTAAGTTGATTTACCTTAGCTTTGAAGACTTTATAGGAGCTACTGCTAAAATCAAGATGGGCTCTTGAAGGAGGAATTGTAGAATAAAGAAGACACGCGAGAGATTCCCACTGGTTCCTGTTTAGTGAATCTCCAACTATGATGACCCTCTTGCCTCTAAGCCTCTTCAACATATCTCTGCCATTGAATCTGCATGTGCTCATAACGAAAGAAAAAAGAGTGTAACTTTCTATATACTGATAGCGCAAAAACCCTTTACACTGTCAATTAAAACCAAAACAAAGTAAGGGTGAAACAAGTAAATGAACAAACAATTTTCCTACCTTGGGATCACACAATCATGAGCTTCCCAAGACCAATTCTCATAGTCGAAATCAGGCCTTCCATTCTTCTGGCAGCTCACTTGTTCACTGAGGAATGGACATTGTGGCGCTTCATAATATGAGCTTCCCTTTGATTCATAAACCCATCTTCCCTCAAATATGTTGCACTTATTCTTGCTGTTTTTCTGTATTATATTCCCTTCATCCTCTCTGCTTGTTGCTGCTTTCGAGGTCTCTAAATTACCAGGATGGAAAAAGCTATCGTCTAAAGACAATGTCACATTGAACATGGCATGTCGCAGAGTCCTGAAATGCACTGCCTCATTGTTGTGCTTAAGGTATAGCAAGAAAATGAAGCAACTAATGAAGCTACCAAATGTGCATAGTATCCATTTCCGAGTGATTTTCGTGCTGGTTTCCATGTTGATTATTGGTTTGTTGTGAGGAGTAGTAGCCTACAATGATAAGAAAACAGAGAACAAATGATAATTTGCTTAGTTACTTGTAATATAACTGCTCTTTGTGAAGCTGGTGAATAGGAAAATGGATGAGAAGCTAGTCAACCAACTTTCTGCTTTCTTCTGCAACTACTTTTCCTGAAAATGACCTGAAACAATTTTGGACCATTTTTTCCATTTTTTAGCAGAATTCAAGTGCACTAACTATAATGTTATGGCACAGGCTATCTGTTCAACATGTATTATGTATGAAAAATACTGCTCCCTCCGTTCCTAAATACTTGTCATCCTTGTTAAAAATAGATGATCCACAATACTTGTCATTTTAGAAAACCAAGACATTAGTTGTTTGTTCCACCTTTAGTCGTAGTCATAAAAATGGAGAGATATTAATGTGGTGCAAAAGAAAGAAGTATTAAATTGATAGGAGTAATAAATAAGGATAATTGAGTCAAATCACCCTCGATTTAATGTTTTTCTCAAGGGGTGTGCAAAAAATATGTTTTAAGTTTTTTTTTTATAACCGTGGTGGAGGCCAGCTTGTGCGCACCTCGACTAAATCCAAGGGATATCTACCACCTCCCACCAGCAACAAGTACCAGATTACTCTGTCCACCGAGGCTAAGAAAAAAAAATGACACGTCTTTAGGAACGGAAGGAGTACATCATAATACCAAATTACTGTTATGACAAACATTTCACATTTCCCTACTGGCATTATGTGAAGTGATGTTTTTTTTTTTTGCATTTTTTGGTAACTATGGTCTAATTCCCATGTAAAATCTTAGTGACTATAAATAGAAAAAGACCTATAGAAGGATACTGGAATATGCAGGTGCTGAGGAAATTCAAGAAACAGGGAAATTGACTGACAGAGAGACCACACCATTTTAAGAAAATTTTGCCAATTATATGTTGAATTTATTGGAAAGAGTTTCATTTTCTTTTGTGCTTTCTGTTAATGTTGTCAATTTTCACTTTCCTAAAATAAGTTGCACAAACAAGTGACTGATTCTTTTTCATCTTTCTTCTTCTGTCTTCAAAATAATTTAATGTGATAAACACAGTTTATGACTTTATAGTGCGATAATTTAGTTACTTTTCTATTATAATGGATAAAGTTTAGTTACTTCAATCCGATAAAAAAACTTAGCTTTCTGACTTTACTATTTTGTTGATTAAATTAAATGTTCATGTGTGAAAATTAATTCTAATTTTTCCGTTGTGTCTTGCATGTTTCAAAATCCAGTTTATTTGAATATCGATTGCAAATTGAGAGCTTCGTATCTTTTTGGATATTAGCATAGTGGTAAGATTCACAGTTTTCGAGAATCTAAAACAGTAAGTAAATGAAACAATGATTTTTACATGAAAAACATCCAGCTCAAAATGATGTAAAAAGATCACTACCTGTATCTCTACAGGATTTTACTCCAAAATTCACTAAACAACTTTGAGTCTTGACAAACAGCAAATTACAAGACTTATGTCACCTATGAATTATGAACTCTAACTCCTACTTCTACAAAACACACAAACCTCCCAAGGTATGTGTTTCCAAGTCTTCGAATTCCCAAATTTGAAGACAGTGATCCTAACTCAGTCTAAAATTACATAAACATTACAACTCAAGAACCAAATCTAATACATAGAAATTAAGACACCTTACTTTCTAAGTAATAGAACCAGGTTTAACTACGTGTTTCTTCAAGCTGTGAAACTATCAAGTCAATTTGCCAATTGTCTTTTTCTTTGTAAGTGCATAAGTGGATGTGCAAGTTACTCCCTCTATTTAAACGTAACTCTCCAAAGAGTCCTTCATCAGATGTGACTTCAATCTCAAGTGAAACTCTCTAATATTCAGTGTTTGTTGTGAAGTAGAAGTCCTTGAAGTTGATCTCGTTGTTGAGGTAGAACTCCTACTTCAACTCAATCTCTCTTATTGTTGGAATAAAACTCAAACTCTTCTTTAACACATGTGATGGTTAGGTAGAAGTTATCTACTTTACCCTCTTATCCACTTTTTTAATTCAACACTCTGGTCTTCATAAATCAGTAGACTTGCTCTCTTAATTCTATTGCATTTGTGGAACAACTTGATCAACATGTTTCATTCATTTTGTCATTTATCAAAAGTTCAAGGCTCTAACAACAGTAAACTTGTTAGAATTAGGGAAAGTTACCCACTGGCCATTTTAAAAACAAATGACTAGCAACAACAACAACAACAACAACAAACTCAGGATATTCCCACATCGTGGGATCTGGGGAGGGTGAAATGTACGCAGTCCATACCGCCACCTCTAAAGAAGTAGAGAAGCTGTTTCCGATAGATCCCTGCTCAAGACAAAGGACAGTATACAAAAAACATCAAAAGCATGGACAGTAGACAAAAACATCAAAAGCATGGGACATGATAAAATAACATAGGCACGACATCCACAAAAATATTGTACGTTGCCAAACAAAGGAAACCAAAGCCCGACCAACACTACGCTCCATATAATATAACCGGCCAGACTGCGATTCTATATAATTTTCCTTTCAGCTTGGGGGGCACCTTTTTTTCGCATAAAATTTCTAAAGCGAGCCTCCATTTCATCCAACCTGCCCCAATACGGTGAGAGATATCCATATCTATCTCTCGGTTCTCCTAAATCATGGACCCAAGATACATAAAACTATCTCTCTTGCAAATCGTCTGGGAATCCAACTTCACTACCACCTCCTCCCCTTTCCTCGAGTCACTAAACTTGCACTCTAAGTACTCCGTCTTGGTCCTACTCAACCGGAAACCTTTAGACTCCAGGTTTGTCTCCAAACCTCCAGCTTATCATTAACACTTTGTCACGGCTCATCAATCAAAACTATATCATCCGCAAAAAGCATACACCAAGACACCTCGCCTTGTATACTCCGCGTCAACACATCCATCACCAAGACGAATAAAAACGGACTAAGAGTTTGACTAAAATAAAAACAAATGACTAGCATTTGACTAATTTGTCAATTTATGATCAGTCAGTCCAATTATTACTACTTAATAGCCATTGGGCTCCTTTGACCCCCCCCCCTCTTTCCTTCTTGGGCCATTTTGGCCCACTTTATAAAAGGTTTTTTTTTGCTTCATTTTTCTAAGATAAAAAAATCCTTTTCTTTTTAAATAAGTAAATAAATTATATAAAAAATGTAGAATTATTGTATGAATATGTATAAAAAATTGTATAGTTGTATGAAAAAAAAATATATATGTATAAGAATTGTATCGTTGTTGTATAAAATATGTATGTATATAAAATACATGTATAGAATAATGAATATGGTATAGGATTTGTATCAATATGATATAGAGATTGTATTAACATAGTATACAGACTGTATCAATATGGTATAGGGTTTGTACCAATATGGTATAAGAACATATATTGATAGACTTTTTTTCCTATAAACAACATCAATGTGGTTTACTGACTGTATAGAATGCATGTAGAAACTACACAGAGTCATATAAAATATGTATCTGAATAATAATTGCAGGTAAAGATTGTATAGGATGTGTATAAAAATGCTATAATTATTATATAGAATATGTATGTATATATGTATGTATGTATGTATATACATAGAAACTGTATTTTAGTATATATAAAAATATATCTTTAACAATTTTATTATATTAAAAGTATATTGTATTGTATTTTATCAATATGTATTTTATTGAATAAAAAATAAAACAAAACAAAATAAATAGTATGTTATTTTAATAATATTGATGAATGCAAAATAATCTGTCACAGTACTTTATTATGAAGTAAATAATTTTAATTTGTGTATGGGACATGGTTGTTACCTCCAATGTTAATGTAGGAGGACATGTCGGTATTGGTCCCCTTAATCTTCAGCAAAATTGGCTATAACATGAAAATAATATTTTAAAGGCTATCGGGTGAAAATTGTTTGGCCCGACAGGACATTTATATCCTTTTTTTTTAGAATTGCTGTTTTTGAACTACAATAACTTTTTTTTACTATTTTAGTTTTTGAATAAATCTTAGTTAATAAGTTGTTAGCTGAATTTTTGATTCATTAGTAATTAGTTAGTTGAGAAAAAAATTCTAGAGATATTTTAGGCTAGTTTATCATCATCCTTTTACTGCTCTTATTCTTGTAAAATATAGAGTTTAACAAAGCTGAATAAAATAAATCCTTTTAGCCTTATTGTAATATTTTTGTTTCAATATTTTCTCGTTATTTTTTAATATCTTTGATAACAATTAACAATTGGTATCAGAGCCATTTTCTTGAGGGACATGTGAGTGAAAAGATGAATTTCAAAAATAGTTTTTCACGAATGGCTCCTCCTATTTTTTATGGTTAAAATTATCAACTATGAGCTGTGAGAATAGAAACCTACTTGGAGGCATTTAATCTTTGAAAAGTCGTGAAAAAGATTATGAACTTAGTGCTCTGCCAAATAATTTTACTGTGGCTCAAATCAAGAGCCAAGAAAAAGAAAACCATCAAGTCTAATGCAAAAACAATTTTGTTTGTTGCTGTCAACAACTACTTTCATGAGAATTATGACTCTCCTATCACTAAAAAAAAATTGGGATTATCTGAAGAAAGAATATTTTGGAGATGAAAGAATACGAGGAATGAAGATATTGAATTTAATGAGGGAATTCGAGTTGCAGAGAAAGAAAGAGTCTAAAACAGTTAAGAAATACTCGGAAGGATTGCTTGGTATTGTTAACAAGGTAAGGTTGCTAGGCACTAAATTTAAAAATTCAAGAATTATTGAAAAAGTTTGTGTAATAGTGTCCAAAAGATATGAAACATGTATAACCATCTTGATAAACACACAAGATCTGTCCAAAATTACCTTGACAGACTTGTTAAATGGAGCAAAGGAGGCTTATGAGGCAAGATGACATGGTTGAAGGAGCATTAGTAGTCAGCCACAAAAACCAAAGAAAGGGTAGATTTTTGAAAAATTACCTACCTTATCAGCACTATGGTAGAAATAGTCATCCTCTATTTAAGTATTGGAAGAGGTCAAATGCACAATACAAGATCGACAATCGATTTGGTCATGAAGTTGTTTCTCAAAAAGATGAAACAGATGCCCAAGTCACCAACGTATAAGAGGAAGACCACTTAATTATGTAACATATTATTTTACCAAGAAATTTAATTATGATAATGATTGTACAAACCGACCTTATCAATATACAAATGTATAATTTCCCAGGAATTTCAATTGCGCTCATATTCATTACTGTAGGAATTGGATTCAAGTTTTCCCAACCCCTTTTCATCAATGGACTCCTGACATGAAGGAGTGAAGTTCGTTCGAGAAATTCCTACAAACAACATAACACATGACATAAATATTTTTAAAAAGTTTATATCTATGAAAAATAAGAACGTCAGTATTGAAAATATTGACTATATTACTTCAAAAGGAAAAGAGTCTGTTGCAGTCAAAACAAGTTCAAGTATCAAAATAATTTCTGATATCCTTTACGTACCTGAAATTGATAAAAGTTTGTTAAGTGTTGATCAACTAATGGAAGAAGAATTTAAGTTATTATTTGGAGACAAATATTGTCGAATATTTGATTTCACTGATCAAGAGATTTTACAAGTTGAAGTAAGAGGTAAATACTTCTTATTTAATCCAACAAAAGATGCACACAAACCTTGCAAGACCAACGATGAATTGACATATTTGTTCATAAGGTCAATTTCAGCAAAATCCAGAAAGTGTAGTTCTTAAAGCAAGGAGAATTCTTAGAATTACTTCTTTTGTGTTAAGTATCCTACATCGAAAAGAAATGGGTAATTGGTTTTCTTATATGGACTTAGACGATCCTCCCCTTATAAGCTAGCTTTTGAGGTTAAGTTAGGCTCAAAATTTATTCCTTACATGGTATTAGAGCCAGACCCATCAACTTCCATAACTTTATTTTTCTATTAATTAGTAATTAGTTAGTTAGAAATATTTTTTAGAGATATTCTAGCCTATTTTATCATTATGCTTTTGCTGCTTTTATTTTTATAAATCCAGTTAGTGACTTGTCTATTATAGTGGATAAATTTTAGTTATTAATTCTTTTTTTTATTTGTGTCAGACTAGTTTCAAAATCTATTTTATGTGAATTTCAATTGCAAATCGAGAGCTTGATATCTTTTGGATATTAGTATAGTTGGTAAGATTTACATCAAGCCCGGTAATCAGAGGGCGCTTTGATTCCATAAAAGATGGGATATCGTAGCTTTAAAAAAAGGGCAGCTCCGTGTACAAAAGCTCTCCCTATGTGGGGTTCAGGGAAGGACCTGACCACAAGAGTCTGTTATATGCAACCTTACTTTGTATTTTTGCAAAAGGTTGTTTTCATAGCTTGAACCCGTGGCCTCCAGGTCATATGACAACAACTTTACCTGTTACTCCAAGGCTCCTTCATATCTTAGCTTTAAGTTTTTCATATTTGTTAGGTGACAGTTCCAATTCTACCTTGGAAAGCAATTAGTACTTTGATTCACTATGAATTGAGTTTTAGACCAAGATGTTGAATTGAAGGAATAAATTGCCATTTAATTTATTAATGGAAGGTTCCTATGATCAATTTTAAATAGAGAAGTGTGTTCTTCTTAGAAGCAAATTAATGTTTTACCAAGTAATCAAATACATGCAAGTCCAGAACTAAATTAACATATAAAGGGCCATAATTTTCAAACTTCCATCAGTAAATTAACATCCTCTTGTAATTATTCTTCTATTATATAATTCAATCATATGATGCAAGCCACTTACTGAAATTTTTGCCACTAAGTTGGCTAGCTGTCATATTCTCCAATTAAGTCAACTTCACAATTTTATCCAAAATGACATTTGATAACGCTCAATCTACAGCTCTCGTAGGAGTGTAAAGCGGTCGATAGCAAATATAGAACCCAACCTGGGTTGGGTGTCGATCCCACAGGGAATAGCTTGGTCAACAAGTACGCAAAATTAATAGACTTTTGGTGCAAGTCTCGTAAGAAGGGGGGATTGTAATAAGTAACCAAAGTAATGAAATAAAAGCTGAAAATAATAAAGTAAAAAGAGAAAGATTGTCACGTTGGTTGTAAACAATGAGAATTGAAGCGTTGGGGTTATGTCCACCTTCAGAGGTATACGTCTCTATTGGCTATGAGTGTGTAGAGTCTTGACATGCAATTGCTTATAGAGAATTGTAGTCGATGGTAAATCCAAGCGTCTCTCGACCTAAACAAGGACTATTTCACTTTAACTCTCTCGAGCTTAAAGTGTGTCTAGCGGTACAAATTCTCCAAGAGGTTAGTCCAGTTACGGCACTAGCTTTTTAATAGGAAAGGGTGTCCTACTACCTTGACATTATCTCTTTTCCAGACAAATAACCTTTCTCTCGAACAAGTTAAATGTTAGACTGGCGTTAGTCTATGCGTCTTCTTTTCTAGACAAGTAACCTTTCTCTCGAACAGGTTAGATGTTAGAATGGCGTGTTCATGTGTTTGAAACCGCAAAGAATGTAGATTTAAGATGAAGAGCGTAATGATATAAGCAATATACTTGTCTTGAACTCACAAACTCACAGCTATAGATAGTAACTCATTCGGCTTCCATAACCCCAACTAAGAGGTTTAGTTACCCATGAATGCGAAGGATATCACGTTTTGCATGGTGGATGGCGTGAATAGTAGGTGTTTGGCGTGTGGTTTTGGTGATTCCGTAGCAAGTAACGATTCTCTTGTTGTGGAATAGATGAATAGAAGAATAGATTAAAAGTGTTTGTAGTGGAAGATGAGAAAGATGGAAGAAAATTAATAGTTTAAGAATGAATTTCTTGAATGAAGGGAGGAGTTGCCTCCACTAAGGGAGGACTTGATTAAAATCTCTAGCATGATAGGGTATTTATAATACTCCTATCCTACTCCTACTATGCTAATGAAATAAATAACCAAATCCTACTAAACTAAGGAAATACTTAACCCATTTGTACTAGGTTAATGTAACATTCTCCTAATCCAAATAAACTAATGAAATACATAACCCAATTGTACTAGGTTAATGTATCATTGTCAAAATCCAGCTTTGTGTCTGTAAGTCCCCAAAGTCTTCAGAAATGCTGTTTTAGCCCGGGACAGAGTTTCCATGCAGCAGTTTTGGTCCTTAGGCGTGTAAACTCCCTTTCCTTCCTTCGTGAGCTTTCTTTTGCGTCAAGTAAGCCATAAAATGTTGTATTTTGCATCATTTATACCTGAAACTTTCCTAATCATGTTTGTTAGCTCATTTACAGGAAAAAGGACTAAAAGTGCATGAAATAGATAATTAGTTCTCAAAACTAGGCTAAAATATGGGCAAAATATATTGATATAGGCGCGTAAATTCGCCTATCATCAACACCCCACACTTGAAGCTTTGTTCGTCCTCGAACAAAATATCAGGTCCTTCTAAACATCAACTTAGGGTTTTACAGCAACAACACAAAACATTCTTCAAGACAAGCACAACAATTATCAACGAAGAGTAGCTTTCCGATTATAAGTAGAAACAATTTAACCTCAAGCATAGACTCGTGATGGTGATCAACTCGCATGCAAACGTTAAGGTGCATAGAATCATATACAACTATCCAAGACTCATCAACCATGTGTGTCTCACAATATAGTACCCATAATCACTCACAAGTATAGCATATTTTCAAACATGGGTATCAAAATATCCTTGCACTCACTCTCACAAAGAATTCATATGTAGCAACTGATGACCATAGGCTTGCCCTTAATGTAGTACTCCACTAAATGTCGGAATGTTAAGATTAGGATCAAGTAGGTCTTTTGATGGTTGTAACGTAAGCTAAGGGACGGGTAGGACTATTTTGGCCAAGAATAGTGACGAGGTTCCTAAGCACTTTAATACATCACATTGTATCATTGACACTTTTTTCTTTCAACCTTTCTTTATTTTATTTTTCCACCCTTGTTATCATCTTTTGTTTTTCAATTTTAAGCATAACTCACTTTCCAGCTTTCTTGTCCTTTTTCTTTTCACAACATACCTCTTATGATAGCCCTTTCTTTTTCATAACATATTCAAGCACCCTTGCAATTTAAAGCATCATACTCACCCAATTTCCTCTTATGTTGTCACATGACTTTTTCACTTTAAAGCACTTAGGAATTTGGATCAAATTACGGTCTTGAAAGAAATGGATAGGCTTACATACAAGGTTGTCAAAGAAATAGGCTAAAGGCTCAAAAGGGTTTAACTAGGATGATTTTCATGGGTAGGAAAAACTGAAGGTAAACATGTATAGGTTGCCAAAGAAATGCCTAAATCATATCCTAAACTTACATTCCTTATTTTCGCTTTGCATACATACCAGGCAAGTTCTAGCATCAGCCACATACATAGAATATACTATTATCTCACACACACAAGGCACATGGTTGACTTGATTGGAAGTAATATAGACTCTTGACCCAACAAGTGAAGGAATTGAATCACACAATATCACATAATGAGTCACAACTATAGCCTAAACGTCTCAATAGTCACAATTGTAATACATACTCTTGTTATAATCTCATGCTGCCTATCAAAATAATTTCATGCAAAGCTAGAAAGATTTTACTCCTAAAAAAAACTAAAAAAACGTCAAACGGAAAAAAAACAAAAAAAACGAACTCAAATAAACAAAGTAAAGAAACAAACATAGGTGCAAACAGAGAAGTATAGCATGCAATGCCACCCCACACTTAGACGGGACACTGTCCTCAGTGGAAAATAAATACGAGGAACCTGGTCAGTCGGACTCCTCCTCTATGTCTGGGGTCATACCCCTTTGCATTGGAATCCTCATCAGAGTTGTTATCCTCAGACGTTCCTCATAAGTATCCCACTTAATTCCAAGCGTGAGTTGAGGTATTTGCTGTGAGGAGGGTTCTCCTTGGTCCTTGCGACTTCTCTTTTTGCCCTTTAGGGAGGTGGTAGCCTTCTCCTTGCCTTGTCTCGCTTTAGGTGCCATTGTACCTGGGACTAGAAATAATGTTAGTTGCAGCACAATCTCACTTGATACAATCTATATGCAAGTACTAGGGGTACCACCCCACACTTAGTTTTGTTGCACAAATCAGCGAGGTGGACGTAGTCGATTTACTTAGATTTCGTCGACATACGTTTTAGGATTGTATTCCAATCAAGAAAATCAGCATTGTATCACTTATTTGCAGCCATTGGACTACTTTCATGGTAGATATAGCAACACTACTACATAGGGGTTACCACATGGAATCATTATTCTTACAACAAGCACAACCTCCTAAGTCGATAGGCACTATAATCTTATCCCGATGGCCGGGATAGTCTAACATGTAAGCATCCAAACAACACTCTTAAGCAATATTCATAGCCATATCAATTCAGCAAATATCATAACAATGCTATTGAAACCAAATTCAAGTCGGAAATAAGTCAAGAATTCCCTACGTATATGTTCACTCACATGATTATGTAACAACAATTCAAACACATGAACATCACCAACAATCTTATATGATTTAGCAATTTATAATAAGCATAGCAACGTAGTACTTACGATGAAGAATAAGAGAGTACTTACTTGCTTGAAGCTTGTGGAGACGGTGTTGTGAATTAGAAGAGCAAAAGAAGAAAATTTTGAGAAGATTTGGAAGGTTATGTGGCGCCTTTAGGGTGTTTTCTAATGTGGTTGTGTTGTAAAACTATGTCCCCTTTATATAGGAAGAGTATGGGTCGGGTTATGACCCATTTACAATCGGATTTGGGGACAAAATCACCACATATGTGGCGCATATCTCTTGGCATATCAATGGCATATGCGGCGCATTGTCCATGGCATAATGGGACATATGCGCCGCATATCCTATGGCATTTCTAGACATATGCGCTGCATAGTCTATGGCATTTGGTCTCAGTATCTCAAATGCCATAGCATAGGCGGCGCATAGTCAAAAGCACACCTAGGAATAGGCGGCGCATAGTGTATAGCACACTAGATTCCGAGTCCTTAGGCTGTAGAATAGGTTGTGCATCGTTCGTGGCCTATTTTTACCAAGGCCTAGCCTTCCTCGAAGCCTATTATGACGTGAGAAAGGCTCAATTCATAGCCTTATGCATCACCATTCCTAACTTACCGACTTTACCATACAATGCGACCAAATCGTCAATTGAAATCAATCTCCTCGTTGCATACTTCTTGCACCTATTTTTGCTCAAAACCAAATGAAAATGATTAGTACGATGGGTTGCCTCCCACCTAGCGCCTTAGTTTTGGTCGTGGCACGACTCTTATTTTTGGATTTTTCATAAAACAAAACAAGTACTAGAATGAAAGAAAATGAAAAAATGATAAAACGATGGGTTGCCTCCCATCTAACGCCTTATTTATTGTCGTGGCTCGACATAGTTATCTCGAGTACTTAGACTTCGTCGAGATAAGTGATGGATCGTTTTCTGAAAGGATTTAGACGACAATGAGGCTTACCTGTGGGCATGCGAATTTTTTCGAGATGGCTCCTACGTTTCTCCGGAGAGTCACCAATTATATCATCAATAGTCCAACCCATAGCTCTCTTGTATCTCCTCAGAGCAGAGATGAGAGCTTCTACGTGTTGTTCACTTAAATCATCGGCTCTCTCCGAAAGTATATTTCTACTTTCCAAGAACACATACCTTAGATAGTCGGGAAGCTCTTGTGATTCTAGCATTGGTGGCTCGTCAAAGGGAGTATTCGCTGTTGGTTGATTCTTGAGTTCACAATCCGGTTTCTTAGGAGGATAAGACTCTATTTCTGTTAGAGCACTCATAAGTTCTTCATAACCTTCATTGTCTTCATGCTCAACTTTCAGTGGCACAGCAGACAATGGCTTAACAGTAGGTTGTTTCTCTATAGATAATGCTTTAGTATCCTCATAATGAACATCAGCTACAGATGACTCATTCATATCGCTGGGCTGCTTCATTGTTTTGCATATATCAAACCGTACCACTTCGTCAACCACTTGCTTGCCTTTTGCTGAAGTTTCCAGCACCTTACCACTTCTGGTAGTGATGGCCATGCATGACCCATCATTTTTTGGGTTTTGCACAGTATTGCTTGGTAAGGTGCCAGCCTTTCTTTGATTAAATGCTGCTGAAAGTTGGCTCAATTGCTGCTCTATTTGCTTGATAGAAGTGGAATGAGAATCAACTAGTTGCTTCATGGAGGACAAATCATCAATCACCTCCTTAACTCCTGCGCTCGTTGCTTCCACTCCTTTCAATAACTTAGCCATCATGTCTTCCATACTCCCAGAATTAGATATGGTGGTATCACGTCTACCAGGGGGAACGTACAAACCACTCTTTTCATTATATTTCTTCCAACTACCTTGGTCTTTGTTTCCAGATTTATCATAATGGTTCCGACCTTGGTTTCCTTGGGAATTCCCACGGAAACCCCTCTGATTGTTCAAGTAGTTGGCCTCCTCTTTAGAATCAGACTCGTCTCTTCCTTTTAGCGCTACAGCTTTCACTTTTTCGGTCTTCCCTGATAATAAGTGCTTGGTAAGAAGATCCATCTGCATTTTCATGTGAGCCATGTCTTGGTCACGATCTTCTTGTCTTCGCCTCTGCTCTGCAGTCATGCCAAAAGATACAGTAGAGCTTGCTACCTCAGAATCCCTGGTATGCCAAGCTCTACTTTGCTTCGTCATCCGATCTAGCATATTGCTTGCCTGCACAAAGGTGAGGTTCATAAATGATCCACCTGCCGCATTATCAACCACTGGCTTAGTCACCGAATTCAAAGCTCTGTATAATATCTCCATCAAGTGGACATTGGTCATATGATGGTTTGGGCATCGCATTAGCTTCGTCTTGAAACTCTCCCATGTTTCGTGGAGAGCTTCAGAGGGAAGCTGACGAAAGTTGCTGATTTCATCTCTCAATTGTGCTTTTTTGGATGGCGGAAAGAATCTTTCTAGGAAAGCGTCTTTCAATTGCCTCCAATGAGTAATAGAATCAGGAGTCAGCCCATTCAACCACATAGTTGCCTCCCCAGACAGAGACAATGGAAATAGACGTAATCGAATTGCATTCTGTCCAACTCCAGGATTGTCGAATGACTTGCATGTAGAAATAAAGTTGATCAGATGCATGTTCGGATCATCGCCTGCTAGTCCACCAAATAATCCCTTGAGTTGTAAAAGCTGAATCATGGCGCTAGTGATATTGAACTTTGCTCCGGGTGCTAATGGCGGAAGAATAATAGCTCCGGTGGCACCAGGTCCGTCTAGATCGTCCTCTTCGTCATCAAAAGGAATTTGCATAACTCGGCGATCAGGCCTCAATCGCGCTTGACGATCTCTCCTCTGCATGGGTGCCGCCATCTCAGCAGTATGCCGTGGGTTTAGTAGCTCTTCATCGCCTAGATCCTCATCGTCAGGATTTGTTGCTCGCCTACGGTTATCAATATTCTATTGATGCACTTGAACAGCCATCCTTTCAATTTCAGCTTGTGCCTCCATTGATGCACTGAATAAACCTAAAAAAAATAAAAAACAACAACTAAAAGAAAAAGTACGAGAATCTTTGACCAAAGGGTCTAGTAATTATTACGAACTTGATTGACACTTGTATTCCCCGGCAACGGCGCCAATTTTTGATAACGCTCAATCTACAGCTCTCGTAGGAGTGTAAAACGGTCGATAGCAAATATAGAACCCAACCTGGGTTGGGTGTCGATCCCACAGGGAATAGCTTGGTCAACAAGTACGCAAAATTAATAGACTTTTGGTACAAGTCTCGTAAGAAGGGGGGATTGTAATAAGTAACCAAAGTAATGAAATAAAAGCTGAAAATAATAAAGTAAAAAGAGAAAGATTGTCACGTTGGTTGTAAACAATGAGAATTGAAGCGTTGGGGTTATGTCCACCTTCAGAGGTATACGTCTCTATTGGCTATGAGTGTGTAGAGTCTTGACATGCAATTGCTTATAGAGAATTGTAGTCGATGGTAAATCCAAGCATCTCTCGACCTAAACAAGGACTATTTCACTTTAACTCTCTCGAGCTTAAAGTGTGTCTAGCGGTACAAATTCTCCAAGAGGTTAGTCCAGTTACGGCACTAGCTTTTTAATAGGAAAGGGTGTCCTACTACCTTGACATTATCTCTTTTCCAGACAAATAACCTTTCTCTCGAACAAGTTAAATGTTAGACTGGCGTTAGTCTATGCGTCTTCTTTTCTAGACAAGTAACCTTTCTCTCGAACAGGTTAGATGTTAGAATGGCGTGTTCATGTGTTTGAAACCGCAAAGAATGTAGATTTAAGATGAAGAGCGTAATGATATAAGCAATATACTTGTCTTGAACTCACAAACTCACAGCTATAGATAGTAACTCATTCGGCTTCCATAACCCCAACTAAGAGGTTTAGTTACCCATGAATGCGAAGGATATCACGTTTTGCATGGTGGATGGCGTGAATAGTAGGTGTTTGGCGTGTGGTTTTGGTGATTCCGTAGCAAGTAACGATTCTCTTGTTGTGGAATAGATGAATAGAAGAATAGATTAGAAGTGTTTGTAGTGGAAGATGAGAAAGATGGAAGAAAATTAATAGTTTAAGAATGAATTTCTTGAATGAAGGGAGGAGTTGCCTCCACTAAGGGAGGACTTGATTAAAATCTCTAGCATGATAGGGTATTTATAATACTCCTATCCTACTCCTACTATGCTAATGAAATAAATAACCAAATCCTACTAAACTAAGGAAATACTTAACCCATTTGTACTAGGTTAATGTAACATTCTCCTAATCCAAATAAACTAATGAAATACATAACCCAATTGTACTAGGTTAATGTATCATTGTCAAAATCCAGCTTTGTGTCTGTAAGTCCCTAAAGTCTTCAGAAATGCTGTTTTAGCCCGGGACAGAGTTTCCATGCAGCAGTTTTGGTCCTTAGGCGTGTAAACTCCCTTTCCTTCCTTCGTGAGCTTTCTTTTGCGTCAAGTAAGCCATAAAATGTTGTATTTTGCATCATTTATACCTGAAACTTTCCTAATCATGTTTGTTAGCTCATTTACAGGAAAAAGGACTAAAAGTGCATGAAATAGATAATTAGTTCTCAAAACTAGGCTAAAATATGGGCAAAATATATTGATATAGGCGCGTAAATTCGCCTATCATCAACATTTATAGTACGTGGATACTTACTTTGTTTCCTAGTGAATCAAGGTTTGAATTGAGCAATTTTCTCTTCGTGGGGATCGCTCTAAAAGCTTCTGTTGTTGTTCGCAGGTACATATTTCTTGTTCCTCTTACCGATTTACTTACATTTATGTTACGGAAAAAAGGTTGATTAGGGTGCCGAGAGGATTTCCTTCAATCGAAGTAAGCCATGAGTGACCATTTTCTGCAAGATCTCATGATTAACATATTCTTAAGACTTGGTGTCAAACAACTTTGTTAGCTGAAATGCCTCTCAAAAGAATGGCATCGTACAATTTCAAGTCCCCTTTTCAAGAAACAACACCGCGATCGATCGAAGAAAATGCCAACTCTATATCTTATCAGCTCTTACATGAGTAATCACTCGTTCAGGTCCTGACTCATTCATCTTTCTTCTATGAACTCCCCTAATCATGAATATGAATTTATTGCAGAAATTGGAGATCGCCATTTTGAGTGCAGTTCTGGTTTAGACTTGTTATGTTTTTACCAAACTGGCTATGTGGGTAAAGTATCGCTTTATAATCCCACAACGAAAAAAACTCCACCTTTGCCTGTTCTTTCTGATTTTGCTAGTCGAGCTTGTTTAGGCTATGTCTCTTCAACAAATGAGTACAAAGTAGTTGTACCATTTGAGGGGAAAGTTGACGATTCGGATGATTGGCAACTCTATTCTGATTTTGAAGAACTTTTGTGTTTCAATATCCTAACCCTTAAGCTAGAGGAAGAAACAAGTGTAGTAGGATCATGGAGAGACTTGTCGTTGACTTGGAGCACAAAATATTCTGGAACATTTCATCAACCAATCCACGTCAATGGGTTCACTTATTGGCTAGCTTATGCAAAAGGTAGTACCTGTAGCAGTTATCACATGACAATTCTTGAAATGAATTTGGAAAATGAGGATGTAAATGCGCTCTCTTTACCAAATGACTATAGCAATGGATGTTTTCATTTGGCTTGTATAAATGAACATCTATGTTTTGTTGAGAATAATACAGATGGTCCTATCTTAATATTTGGATGTTGAAGGACCGTGCGAGTGAAGCATGGTGTCTGGAATATAGTGTTGAGGTTGATGGGAATGCTTATAACTTCAATATTCTTGGGTATTTACCAAGATATAACAAGAGTACCGGAGCCATCTTTATTCGATCTATATAGGGTAATCTCTTTTATTATGAAACCGATACGAAAGAGTTGGAAGAATTGAAGAGTTTATATAGGGTAGAGTCTAGGTGGGCTCTTTTTTACGAGAGTTTCTTCTCTATCGGCATGCCTGGAAATTAGAATCTGAAACGTTGTTTGTTTATTACGCCCTATTAATCATGTTAGAATGCATCTTTGAGTTGGTTTCCGGTTGATTATCGGTTTCTCGTATGAGAAGTAGTAACTAATGTTAATGAGAAGACACAAAACAAGTGGTTTGCAAGTAAAGTGTTGTTCAAGGTGACTTTGTGAAGTTGTTGAACTTAGAAAATGGATGAGAAGTCATCTACCATTGCTCTCTCTTATAACTTATGTTGTTCTCATTGTCGTACCATGTCAGATCCTCCAAAAGTGCACTACCTCTGAATGAAGCAACACGCACTTCGGCACTTCTGAAGAGGTCAAGCAACATAGCTTGTAACTTCTTGTCCTGAAAAAGACCTTTAATAGTTTTTGATTATATTTCCTTTTTGCTAGAGGAATTCTGCAGGTGCATTTATTAAAATGTTATAGTAATTATTAGTTTGATGTGAAAAAGAAATTACTTGCTAAATTGATGTTATATTTATCATTTTCCATATGACATTATGTGAGGTATTGTTTTTACAATTTTGTTACTATGATGTGATTTTCATGAAAAATCTCTGTGACTATAAATAGACAAAGAACTATAGATGGATAGTGGAACATGCAAGTGCTAAGTAAAATTCAAGAAACAAGGAAATTGACCAACATAGAGAAAAGCAATGGATCAAAAAGTTGTATTGCTCTGATACCATAAAAGAAATTAGAAAATAAGAGATTTTGGAGAAAATTTTGTGTGTTTATTCCTATTCATTGTAACTGCTTTATACAAGTTTGTAGAAAATAATAAATGAAAATAAAAATATAATGAATCTGATCGAAGGTCACGGGTGTGGGGTCCAACCTCATAAATGAAGTTTTGAAAATCTTTTCATGGGCAAACAATTTTTCAAAGGTCATTGGCTGGAAATTGAAAAGGAAAATTTCATAGTTGGTCATTAAATATGTTCATTATGAACATTTTGTAACATTGTCATTCAGTGATGTCATTGATGTTATGGATGAGAATAATTTTTGGTCTATAAAAAGAGCTCAGCAGTTACTTGGTTTGATAAACCAAAAACAAAAAGTAAAGGGAAAAAAGTGAGAGGCATCACAGAGAGTTTAGTCAATGAGGAAAAATTGAGAGTGCACGCGATATTGTAATGAGGTGGAAAAATTAAGAGAGATATTTCTTTTGAATGTGTAGTGGTCTTTAGAGAATTTTACTCAGACTACAAGTGTCAAATTTCTTACTATAGTGATATCAGTTCCTCTTCTTAGCCCGTATTTTTTTTCTTATTGGGCTTTTACGTAAAAATTTTGGTGTCATTATAGCTCTTGTTGTTCTCGTTGATTAACCGTATTATTGTTGTCATATTTATTGCTTTTATTACTGTAATAGCATTATTGTGACGGGATTTATCCCTAATAACTGGTATCAGAGCACACGTTCTGCTCATTTATGAAAAATAATATGTTATAGTTGGTGGTACTATACTCGATAAAAATAAAATATCTAGAGTAAAGTATGAGGTAGAAAAATTCAACGATGATAGCGTATTCTCAACATGACAAAAAAGGACCAGGGATCTACTCATCCAACAAAAATTACACATGACACTAAGTGGCAAATGCAAAAAGCCCGAAAATATGAAAATGAAGGATTGAAAAAAAATGAATAAAAAGAATGCAAGTGCAATTAGATTGCACTTAACAGATGATGTGGTCAATAACATCATCAACGAAGATAGTGTATGTGGTATTTGAACAAAGTTAAAAAATCTATATATGTCCAAAACATTGACAAATAAATTATATCGAAAGAAGCAGTTGTACGCTCGACATATGGGTGAAGGTACAAATTTTTTGTCATATTTAAATGTGCTTAATGGACTAATCATGCAGCTGGCTAACCTTGGAGTAATGATCGAGGAGGAAGATAAAGTCATCATACTCTTGAACACGTTGCCATCTTCTTATGATACTTTGCCAACAATTATTTTACACGATAAGGACTATATTGAGCTGAAAGATATTACATCAATGAGAAAGAAGCCTGAAAATCATGGGCAGGCTCTCATCACAGAAAGTAGAGGCAGAAGTCACCAAAGGAGTTCAAGTAGCTATGGTAAATACTAAGGTCGTGGAAGCTCCAAAGTTTGATCTAAATCAAGAGCCAGAAATTAGTACAATTGCGATCAAGCAGGTCACTTTCAAAGAGATTGTCCAAATCTAAAAAGGGGCAAAGGTGAAAGTAGTGGCCAGAAGAATGACAACAACACAACTACCACGGTGCAAAACAACGATAATATTTTTTTTTATAAACGAAGACGTTGTAAAAATGGGTAACACAATTTACTCAAAGATTGCGGGGATCGGAGACATTCGTATTAAGACAAATATCGAAAACACATTAGTTCCAAAAGATGTACGCTATGTACCTGATTTGTGATTGAACTTGATCTCAAAAATTGCTTTAGACCGAGATGGATATGAGAATTATTTTGGAAATCAAAAGTGGAGACTTACTAAGGGAGCATTGACGATTGCAAAGAGAGTTGCTCATGACAAGTTGTACCGGATAATTTAGAAATATGTCAAGATGAATTGAACGCGGTTCGAGAAGAGATTTCTTCAAACTCATGGCATAAAATAATGGGGTATATGAGCGAGAAAGGATTAAAAATTCTTGCTAAGATATCACTCATCTCTTTTGCTAGAGGTACGACGGCAAAACGGCAAAATCATATCACTACTATTTATTTGGTAAGCAACATAGAGTCTCATTTCAGACATCATCTACTAGAAAATTAAATATACCTGATCTAGTATACTTTGATATTTATGGTCCAATAAAAGTAGAATAGATGGGCGGTAACAAATATTTGTTTACTTATATTGATAATGCTTCACAGAATTGTGGATTTATATCTTGAAAATCAAAGATCAGGTATTTCAGAAGTTTCATGCTCTGGTGGAAAGGGAGACAGGTCGAAAGCTAAAACATCTCTGCATTGACAATGAAGGTGAGTACACTTCAAGGGAATTTGAAGAGTACTATTCAAGTGATAGGATTAGACATAAAAATAAAGTTCCTAGAACCCTACAACATAATGGGATAACTGAGAAGATGAATCACACCATTGTTAAGAAGGTGAGAAGCATGCTCAAAATGACTAAACTACCTAAGTCATTCTAGGGTGAAGCATTTTAAACAATCAATTGTAGTCCATTATTTCCATTAAATTTTGATATTCCAGAGAGTTTGGACCAATAAAGTGGTGTCATACTCATATATGAAGGTGTTCAGTTGTAAAGTTCTTGCATATATACTGAAAGAGAAGAAAACAAAGCTGGATGACAAATCAGTTTCTTGCATATTCAGTGAATATAGAGATGAAGAGTTTGGGTACAGACTGTGGGATCCTGTAATAATAAGGTCATAAAAAACAGAGATAGTCTTTCGAGAAGGTGAAGTTGGAATTGCTGATGATTTGTTAGAGAAGGTCATGAAACAAAATAGTATAGTCCCTAATAATATTACCATTCTTTCTACTTCTGACCATTCCAAAAACACATAAAACAGAATCAATGAAGTCGCCGAGCAGGGGGATTAACTTGGTGATTATACCGAGTAAGTGGAGTACCCTACTCAAGAAGAAAAAGAATAATCTCAAGCTTTGAGAAGATCAGAAAGGCAAAGGGTAGAGTCATCCAAGTACCCCTCTTCAGAATATGTCCTCATCAATGATGAAAGAGAGTTAAAAAGTCTAAAGGATATGTTGTCCCATCCATAAAAGAACAAGTGGATAAAAGTCAATCAAGAAGAGATGGAATCTCTGCAGAAAAATGGCGCGTACAAGCTAGTCAAACTTCTACAAGGTAAAAGATCGCTTAAGTGAAAGTGAATTTTTAAACTCAAGAAAGATGGAAATGGCAAGCTGGTCAGATACAAAGCTCGATTGATGGTAAAAGGCTTTGAACAGAAGAAAGGTGTTGATTTTGATAAAAAATTCTCACCCGTTGTCAAAATGAGTTCTATTCGAACCATTTTGAGCTTAGCAGCTAGACTAGATCTTGAAGTAGAGCAGTTGATATGAAAACTGCATTTCTTCACGGATATTTGGAAGAAGAGATCTATATGGGCCAACCAGAAGATTTGAAGTAGTTGGAAAGAAACACATGGTCTGTAAGTTGAATGAGAGTCTTTATGAATTGAAACAAGCACCAAGGCAGTGGTACAAAAAGTTTAACTCATTTATGGAAAATCAAACTTACACAAAGACTTATTCTGATTCATGTGTCTACTTAAATTTTTTTTCTAACAATAACTTTATTATTCTGTTGTTGTTAGGGGTGTACAGACCGAACCATCAAGTCATACCAAAGCGAAGAACCAAATCAAACCAAGAAAAAAAACTGACTTATAGTTTGGTTTGGCATTTGATAAAAAAAACCCGACCATTCTTGTTTTGATTTAGTGTTAACCAAAAAAAAGTCAAAACCAAACCCAAATCAAACCGACATAAAATATATATATATATATATATATATATATATATATATATATATATATTTATTTATTTATTTATATTTAATTATAATCTACTTTTTAAATACTTTTCAATTAGTTTTATTAATTTTCAATATTTAGAAAGTAGGGGTGTGTGTGTGTATATATATCTAAACTTTTCATTCTTCATCTTACTTTTTAGTTTCAAGAGAGTTTTTCGCTCCTCAATTTTTCATAATTGAGTTTTTTCATTAGCACATGAGTGAAAATATACTTGATCTAGTCTTCAATCACAAGATAATTGTAAAAAAGAAAGACTGTCAAAAAAAAAAAAGAAAACCCAACAAAAAATTAAAAAAACTGAAAGAACCGACTAAAGCCTAAACCGAAAAAATTGATTTTATGTTGGTTTGATATGGTTTATAGTTTTAATAAACCTACATTATTGGTTTGATTTTTATTCTATAAAAAGCCAAACCAACCCGACCTATGTACACCCGTAGTTATTGTATGTGGATGACATGTTGATTGTAGAACAAGACAAGGAGTTGATTGCCAAGTTGAAGAAAGATTTGTCCAAGACATTTGACTTGAAGTACTTGAGCCCAGGACAACAAATTTTGGGGATGAAGATTGTTCGAGAATGAACAAGCAAAAAGTTATGGTTATCTCAGGAGAAGAACATTGAACATGTACTCGAACGCTTCAATATGAAAAGTGCTAAAGTTTTTACCACACCTCTTACTGGTCATCTGAAGTTAAGCAAGAAGATGTGTCCTACAACAAAGGAGAGAAATAAATTATGCCAATATTCTTTATTCTTTAGTAGTCGGGAGTTTGATTTATGCAATGGTGTGTACCAAATCGAATGTAGTTGGTGTTGTTAGCAAATTTCTTTAAAATGCTGGAAAGAACACTGAAAGTAGTCAAGTGGATGCTCAGATATTTGAGAGGCACCATATGAGATTGCTTATGATTTAGAGGATATGATCCAATCTTAAAGGCCTATACAGTTGCTGATATAGCGGGTGACTTTGATAACAGAAAATCTACTATTGAATTTTTGTTTACATTTTCAGGAGGAGCTATATCATGGCAGTTGAAGTTGCAGAAGTATGTCACACTCTCTACAACTGAAGCAGAGTATATTACAGCTACTGAAGCTGGCAAGGAAATGATATAGCTCAAGCGGTTCCTTCAAGAACTTGGATTGCACTAAATGGAATACGTTGTCTATTATGGCAATCAAAGTGCAGTAAAATTGAGCAAGAAGTCTATGTTACATGCAAGAACAAAATACATTGACGTGAGGTACCATTGGATTCGTAAACAAATGGAGAACAAATCACTCCATGTTAAGAAGATCCACACCAGTGAAAATCCCTCGGATATGCTTACAAAGGTGGTGCCAAAAGACAAGTTCGAATTGTGCAAAGAACTTGTTTGCATAAGCTTTCTCTGAGAACACGGGAGGAGACGGAGGAGAATATTTATGGGGTCTAGCCCCATAAATGAAGTTTTGAAAATATTTCAATGGGCAAATAATTTTGCAAAGGTCATTGACTGCAAATTGAAGAGGAAGATTTGGTAGTTGGTCATTAAATGTGTCCACTATGAACACTTTAAAACATTCTCATTCAGTGATGTCATCGATGGAGATAATTTTTTGTCTATAAAAGGAGCTCATCATCTCCTTGGTTTGATACACCAAAAATAAAGAGTGAGGCATCACAGAGAGTTTGGTCTATGAGAAAAGTAGAAAGTGTGAGCGATATTGTAGTGGGGTGGAAAAATCAAAAGAGAGATATTTCTTTTGAGTGTCTAGTGATCTTCAAAGAATTTTACTCAGACTACAAGTATAAAATTCGTTACTATGGTGATATCACTTGCTCCTCTAGGCCCATGGTTTTTTTTTCTCCTTATTGGCTTTTCACGTAAAAATTTTGGTGTCATTATCGCTCTTATTGTTTTTGTTGATTAACCGTATTATTGTTGTCGTGTTTATTGCTTCTATTACTGCAATATTATTATTGTAGCAATGTTTATTCCTAATAATGGGTTCAAATCATCAAAACATCTCTTGCATAATGTAAAGTAAGACTGCTTAAATAAACCCTTGTGGTTCGATCCTTTCTCGAACCCCACGCATAGCATGGAGACTTTTGGGCACTGGACTTTTCTTTTTTACAATATTTTCACCTTTCCAGTCTTTATTTGTCTATGTAATAACAAAATAGTCGCCAATTAGAGTGCATAACACATGCTCCTTCACAGCTATATGGTCCTTTTTATGATTCTTTAATTATAGGCTTAAGTTATCGACAGACACTTAAAGTTGTCTTGAAAATTCACTTAGACCCCTCAACTAAGGCCTCTACCTATTAGGCCCCTAACCCACCCGAATTTTGATCCAATCATGCCTTTTTTACACAATCAGCAAAAGGTATATAGAGTGTGTAACACACTAGCGGTACGTGGCATAAATAACCAATTAAAAATAAACATATGGCAAACAGATTTTTAAAAAATAACCATGAATTAAAAATAAAGACAAAAATAAATTATTATATGAAGAAATATTTAATATAAACAAATCCAAAATCGAACCCCACCAAACACAACCCCCCCCCCCCCGCCAAAATAAAAGAAAAATAAAAAAAATCATTAATTTTACACATCACAAAATATGTAAAATTTATTAAAAATTTAAACTTAAATTATTTATTAATACAATATTTACTATTAATTTCTTAATTTTTTTTTTTTTTTAAAAAAAACAACCCCCGCACCACACCTAGTTATCGTCGTCTTCAACGCCCGCCCACCTCCCCCATTCCGTTGTCTTCACCCATTCCTAACCATAATCAATGAAAATTCATAAGATTTGAAAGTTGTAATGATAATCTCCATTTTTTCCAATGAAAAAAGCCGATGACAATGGTGACAATGGTAATCTCCCTTAATTGGTATTTTTCCGTTGAGGGCAGCAACATACTATTCATCCGGCATGCCCCAAAAAGATCTCAGATCCCAGTAAAAGACGACGGCAAAGATATTTGGCTGGTGAGATATCTTGTGCGCGAGTTGATTGAGGAAGAAGACCTTTTAAAAAGGAAAAATTAAAATGGCCAGATGACCTTTTGAGGTCTGGTTGAGGAAGAAGACCTTTTCCACAAGATCTATTGATCAACATATTCTCAAGACTTGGTGTCAAACAACTTTGTCAGCTGAAATGCCTCTCAAAAGAATGGCTTCATACAATTTCAAGTCCCCTTTTCAAGAAACAACATGGCGATCAATCGAAGAAAAGGCCAACTCTGTGTCTTATGAGCTATTCAGGAAGTAATTACTCCCAACTTATTCATCTTTCTTCAATAAACTCCTCTAATATTGAGCTGCAAGTTAATGAAAGTATTTGCAGAATTTGGAGATGGCTATTTCCACTGCAGTCCCAGGCTAGAGTTGTTATGTTTTTACCGAATTGGTTATCTGGGGAGAGGATGTCTTTACAATCCCATAACCAATAAGACTCTACCTTTCTGATTTTGCTGGTTGGGAACCCTAGGCTATGTCTCTTCAACAAATGAGTACAAAATTGTCGTATCATTTGAGCGAAGTTTGCCAGGTGCTGCTTGGGAACCCTGAAGATTTTCTACATTTCAAGATCCTAACCGTTAAGCTAGATGAAGAATTAAGTGTAGAAGAATTATCATGGAGAGACTTGTTGAATCGCACTGAATATTCTGGAACATATCATCAACCAATCCACATCAATGGGTTCGTTTTTTGGCTACTCTATGCAGAAGATAATTCCAATATTTATTTTGAAACTGGTAACTCAAGTGATCGTATGGATATTCTTGAAATGAACTTGGAAAATGAGGAAATAAAGACCATTTGTTGTCCAAACGGCTGTAGTTTCGGCTACTCACATTTGGCTGAGATAAATGGACATATATGTGTTATTCAGAATAACAGAGATGGTCATATGTTGAATATATGGATGTTGAAGGACCGTGACGGTGAAGGTTGGTGTCTGGAGTATAGCGTTGAGTTTCATGAGACTGCTTATAACTTCAGTATTCTTGGATATTTACCAAGAGAGAATGAGAGCTCCGGAGATATCTTGATAAAGTCCTCAAAAGGTGAATTATTTTGTTATGAAACTGATACCAAAGAGTTCAAAGAATTGGAGATTTTAAATAGAGTGGAGTATAAGGTGTGTGCTCTTTTTTATGAGAGTTTCTTCTCTATTGGCATGCCTGAAAATAGATACTGAAAAGTTTGTTTGTTTGCTGCACCATTAAGTTTGGTTGCGCGATTCACATTTCTTTTGTTTAGAATAGATGCTTACAAACCTTATACTTTTGGTGTCGCAATAGCTTGATTGATAACATGTACCGGCATTTAGAGATGTTTGAGTTTCGTGAAAATGCAGTTTTTGTCTGGTTTTCTAGTAATTTTGGTTCTTTTTCTTTATCAAAAAAGGAAATTTCTCTTGAAGTTAGAACTGTTACAATTCAAGTTTCGGGTAATTTTCCTCAAGTATTGAACTGCTGCTGTTGAACTTCTATTGAAGAATGATCAATACAAATAGGAGAATCGGTAGTTACTCAACTTTATTTTGTAACAGAAAAGTCATCCAATTCACCTGTGAAGCAAATGCATATTTTATCAAGCAAGAACAAATACATGGAACTCTAGAACTAAATTACATTTACAAATGAAAGGACAAAGTTTTCAAAGTTCTATCATGGTTATCCACCTGTTAATGATTCTTATATTAAGTCAACCATATGATCATGCAAGTCACTTGCTGCCTCTTTTGCCATTCATTGAGTTGTCTGACATACTTTTCCAATTAATTTAGTCGAGTTCACAAACTGATAGGCTTAATTCTGCTACAAAAAAAAAAAGTTGATCAAGTAGCTCAAACAATTCCTTCATCTCGAAATCAATAGAATGATCAAACTAACTTCAAATAAGACATGAAGAAGAACAGGTGAATAAAGGAAGGTGCGGACGCACAATCTATGGTACAAGTTCAGCAGAATTCATTAGCTTTGGCATAAATCTGTACATGTTGAGAAATCTACTAAACACGTACATATAATAACCTGGTTCCTGGTAAGCCAGGGCCCACGAGTCGCCAGAAATTCATAAACTTCAAATTCTGGATCCACTTCTGAATAAAGGCATGAATGATCAGTTATCGCGGTTCGCGGGTTCTATTGATCAGCATATTCTCAAGATTGGATGTCAAACAACTTTGTCAGCTGAAATGCCTTTCAAAAGAATGGCTTCATACAATTTCAAGTCCCCATTTCAAGAAACAACACCGTGATCAATCAAAGAAAAGGCCAACTCTGTATCTTATCAGTTCTTCAAGAAGCAATCACTCCTTCAGGTCCCAACTCATTCGTCTTTCTTCAGTAAACTCTAGTTATGAGCTGCAGGTTCATGAGTATGAAACTATTGCAGAAATTGGAAATGACCATTTTGAGTGCAGTTCTGGGCTAGACTTGTTATGTTTTTACCAAACTGGCTATGTAGGAAAAATATGGATTTGCAATCCCATAACCAAAACGACTCTATCTTTGCCATATCTTTTGGCAAAGCTTGTTTTGTCTATGTCCCTTCAACAAATGAGTACAAAGTTGTAGGTTCATTTGAGGGAAAATTGGACTCTGCTGATTGGGAATTCTATTATTGTTTCGATGAATTTTTACGTTTCAAGAACCTTACACTTAAGTTAGATGAAGAATTAAGTGTAGTTGGATTATCATGGAGAGACTTGTTGAGTTGCACACACCATTCTGGTACATGTCATCAACCAATCCACATCAACGGGCTCATTTTTTGGCTAGCCTACGCGAAAGGTAATTCCTTTACTAGTGATCATATGACAATTCTTGAAATGAACTTGGAAAATGAGGAAATGAAGACCATTTGCTGTCCAAATGGCTATAGCTTTGGGTTTTCACGTTGGCTGAGATAAATGGACATTTATGTTTTGTGCAAAACAAAAGAGATGGTCGTAAGTTAAATATTTGGATTTTGAAGGACCATGAAAGTGAAGATTGGTGTCTAGAGTATAGTATTGACGTTCATGAAAGTGCTTATAACTTCACTATTCTTGGTTATTTACCAAGAAATAGTGAGAGTGGAGACATCTTGATTAGTTCCATAAAAGATATTCTCTTTTGTTACGAAACTGACACAAAAAAGTTAGAGAAATTGAAGAGTTTAAAAAATAAAGAGTATAAGTGGTGTGCTCTTTTTTATGATAGCCTTTTCCCTATAGGCATGCCTGGAAATTTGAATCTGAAAGTTTTGTACCATGGATGACTTCGAGTAAGAAGTGATTATATTTGAACTAATTGCAAACTTGTGACTATGTTTTAAATAACACCATAAGACTGGTGCAAATTACATTTATTTGTTACTCCAGTGATTATATTTGGTACCCCAATCCTTCTGTTTTTGTTGTTAATGTTTTTAAAAGAGAGGAAATAAGCGGTACGTTGCCTAGGACAATCTCTCTATGTAATGACTATTAAGTTTATTAAATGAATGATTTCATTATTATCAAAAAACAAAGAAGAAGAAAAACTAACCTAATTGATGGAACTTCTAAAATCAGCTTATTTTGAAAAAACAATTCTGATGAAAAACAATTTGTGTTTGACAAAAAATTTTAAAAATACTTTTGAACAACAGTTAGTATTTGGTTAAGCATTTTAAGTTATTTTTCTTCAAAAGTGCTGTTAGGAAAAAATTATTTCTTTTAGCTTCCGCTACTCTCCAGAAGCCTTATTTTTTCACAAAATTTTGGCCAAACACCTCAGTTTTCAGATAAAATAAACATTTTTGGAAAAATAATATTGGCCACAGACTAATTATATACCTAATTCACACACACAAAAATTGAATAATTCAAGGGCGAAAAACTAAAAAATAGAAAAGAAGATGAGGAAATTATTTTAGCAAAAATCAAGTAAAACCCAATCATCATATGAAGTCGAATTATACTCTATGATCTTGAAACTAGAAAATCTTAGAATTTTTTACTATTACGTGTTTCATGAATAAACCTTCAAGGTCAGAAGTCAAAACTTGTTAAACTTAAAGTTCTGTCTATAGACAAGCGAAGTCAAAAGTTTAAGTCTAGTCATATCCAAAACCATTCTTCTAAATCGCCTGTCTAGAAATTGCAAATTAGACTATTCAAAGACAAGATACTTCTAATTTCTAACTTTTATACTACTATTATTTTTGTTATGTATTCCAGAAAAAAAAAAAAAAGCCTTATAATTCCAGAACCTAAGGCAATGGATATGAAAGTATATGAGATTCTTTGCGTAAACTTAAGATTTCCACCTAATCCATTATGATTTTCAGCAATCCAAAAACATAAAGTACAAAATTAGGTAAATGCAGCCAATTTAATTAATTGTGAAGTTTCCTCATTATATCTTAAAATTGACATCTACTTAAACTTACAAAAAGCATAGTTCCAACATGTATACTGCAAAATGGTAGTAACATTTAATTGTGCTGCTTGGCCTTCAATTAGATTGATCTTTAGTTTTTCGGCAACTAGAAATCCAACTTAAGTCTACCGAGGCATAAGTCCCTTAAAGACGTAGGACATAAAATATGAAATATTATGATGCAAAAATATAAATTTATATGTAGCAAAAAATTATTTTATCAAAGCTAAGAAATTAAAGATCAATACAAAATATTGGCCACAAGTGCAAATGACCCATATGGTAATAATGGAGTCTGTTTTAAGTAGGCCAGCCCTTTAACAGAATTAGCTCCATAACATGGCCCACGTAGCCCAATTTTCAATTGCTTGTCTTTTCCTCTAAGGTTTCTCTTCTTTTTTTTTCTTCTTCTTCGGAGTGACTGTTCTATCATGTGATCAGAAGGTCATGATTCACCGTTTAAGTTATGAAAATTATAAGAATGCAGAGTAAAGTTGTATACAGTAGACCTTTGTATTTCGATTCTTTCCCATACCGTAAGTGTAAGAAAAGTTTTAGTGCACCAGACTATCATTTTTTTCTTTTGAAGGTTCCACATTAAAAAAACGACTCCTTCCGTCCCAATTTATAAGGCGCAATTGAAATTTCGGGAGTCAACCAAGTTCTCTTTAACCGAAATTTCTTTATATACCTTATAAATATTTTAAATTGTTAATTATTACGATTTGTAATACATTTTACATAATTTTTAGATATATGTAAATATATGGCCGAATTCATGGTTAAAATTTAGAAATTTGAATCTCGAAATTCAAACTGTGTTATATAAATTGGAACGCAAGGTGTATTACATTAACCATGCTACACTTAAGCCTCAAATTCAAATTTTTACTGTCTAATTTTGCTTATGATCCTTTACACCCTTCAAATGAACACGTAAGCCTCAGGTGCAACATGACATTTTTAAATTTGTGAAGGGACAGGAATTTAAAATAATATAATGGCTTTTTTGGAAATGTAGAAGAAAAGTCATGCTATTTAACATTATCATCATTCATGTCCTAATCAGAACAACTTGTTCACTTTTAAAAAGTTATTGGTCTACTTAATTGTCTATGCATCAAATATATATGATGTTTTGTTTGGTGGTATTGTTAGAGATTCCATGTGAACCTTCTTTTTGGTGGCTGCTACTTTTTCTTGGTTCTTAATGTTCCTTTTTTTCCCTTCTTAGATTATCTGTTTGGTCTAAAGATCCGTTTTATGGATTCTAATTATATGCAAAAATGCATTTAATAAGTTCTTTTAAATTAAATGGTAGGTGCTATAAAAACTCTTTTCACAATATACAACAATGGCATACTGAATATAATTTGATAAGTGGTGATTGAGAAAGATGGTGAGTCGCAATCTTACTCTTACTTTAAATTTTTTATAAACTTTCCCTCACAATATCACAATCAAATTACTATGTTTATAGAAACTTTACAAAGAGAGTTCCATAATAATAGGAAACAAATGAATAGACTCAAAGACATCAAAAATAGTTTGTCTTATGTATATATACAACCAAATCTCTCTATAAGTTTCATCTTCGTAACAATCATGTTTTCATGAATTCCGATCATTTATATTATGTTATAATATGTTCTCTTATATGTATAATAATAATTCACTAAAGCAGCAAAAAAAAACATTGAAACAAATATCATATTGAAAGAAATAGGACAGGTTGTTAAAGCCATGATGATGCTGGATTGATTGAAAGGTGGGCATAAATCCATAGGAAGATATCAAAATCAATTTGTTATCAAAGAGTGTAATTAAAGCATATCATATTGAAATCATGAGTGCATGTCATAATCCATCACTAGTATATATACTATACTATTCAAAATTCATCTTGACTAGGCCCAACATTCATTAGAAAAGTATCTAGAGCTTTTCCTATGCTTTAACCTTTTTTTGTAAACTTGATGCATAAATGCCAATATATACACATCGGATTCAGAGTTTTGAGTTTAGGGATTTCGTGTTTTAAAAATCCAGCTTAATGAATTCCAAATAAATTATCTCTACATTTTAAGTAAATTTCTTAACACAAATATATAATTATGATTAAAATTATTAAATTTTTGCCGAATTCGTAATTAAAACTCTAGATTTGTGCCTATAATAAAGTATAAATAACATAAATACCAACCTTTTAAAAGTAATTATACTCTCTCATTTTTTTAATTACTTTACTCTCTCTCCCTATTAATATACATAACATAGCCAACATATACATAATATTCTATGTATATGTTAAATTTTTGTAATATGTTTAGGGAGTTGAGATTTTTTATAATATTTAAAACATAAGTTATGTGTTTGCGTAATTTTTACTAAAATAAAAGAAGAATTGTACAAGTAAGGCACATGGAGGATGATAAGAATAGTACTAACATCTTTCATGCTTATTGCTCTCCATTGGTCTCTTTGTCCCTTAAAATTGACCCGCAACAAATGAAGATATAAGATGGATACCAATTCGAGCAGTGGCGAAGTCAAAAATTTTATTAGAGGTATTCAAAATTTAATATATAATATATAAATAAATTTTAACAGATATACTATACATATAATTTAATTTTTTGATAAAGGGTGTTCGACTGATCATGCTTTGACATGTTGCTAGCCACTGAATCAAGCTAGAACAACTATATTGACTCAAGGATGTCACTGAAACACTTCTCATCGAAAAATTATGTTATGTAATAAATAATAATACTGTGATATAGATTAAAAACATTTCTATAAGAAATATATACTAAAGTTTTAAATAATATTAATGAACTTTCTAACTTCGCCGCTAACCAAAGATCGTGCGGCCTAGCCCCAAAATTTTACTGGATATAAATTATTCGATATTTATGTTGATAACGTTTATGCAAGTTGGATCCAACACTTTCATGATTAATTTTTTCAAGAAAAAAGATAAAGACAGATACCACTCATTGAGCAGCCTAACTTGACAACTCGTTCATGTCTAACTGAACAAAAAATAATTATTTCTTTATTTTCAAGTAAAGATTGCTAAATTACAAGTTGTTTTCTCTCTCTCTTTTTTTTTTTAATTTATTTTTTGAGAGTTGATTGTTAATTTGACTTGAGCTTTACAAAAAATAATTATTCTTGCCTCTCCTTCAAATGTTTTATGAAATATTTCATAAAACATAATTTTGTAAGCTCTAGCCGAAATTTGTTACCACAAGCCAATTGTCATTCAAGAGTCTTACTTTTTAAGTCATATTAAAACATAATAGTACAGTAAATATAGCACATATCACTACTTGAACTATAAAATGAGAGGATGAGTCCCGTGAGACAAAATTATATGATTTTATACAGACAAAATTGAAGGAATATCATAAGGTGTCCTAAATTTTAAAAATAATTATTCGAGATTATGGATGTAAAAATGAATGATCTCCTAACTTATCATTTTTTTGGGATTAACCATGAAATAAGGATGAACTAATATTTTTACGTTAACCTTCACATATCAATTTCTACGTTAGAAGATATATAATGATGTGAAGCAGGCACTAAACAAAATAATTTACTTTTAGTGGCTTTCAATAAGAAATATAAAAGACTTGTAAAATAAGAATTAAGACTTGCTAGGCTTTTATTGCACAAATTTCAAGTGTTGCTGCGTGAATTTTATTGCAAGGGATATTTACTTCACGAGATTTTTTTAAATCCCATATAATAGATTAATATAGAGGAAATGAAAGAAAAATGCAAAAATATTATTAAAAAAAATAGAGAGGGACTATCTCGGGGGTTTGGGCCACAGGTGACAAAAGAGTTTTAAAATGAGGTGTAGGTGACAATTACTTTATTATGGATTAAGAAAGTTTGAAAAGTTTGAAAATAACCTACAAGTTTTTAAGTTTACACTTTGATCCAAATGTTAGCATATACAACGAAAAACAGAGGGCAAAAAAGGCGTCTTTCTCTCTCTTCTCACCCTTTGTTGATTTCTCTCTCTTAGCGATTTTGGTTATTCATTGTTGCCGCTGCTTCATTCATCATCTTCTGCTTCATTATCATCATCTTTTACTTCATTATCATTTTCATCTTGTTCTTGTTGACCATTTGTTGTTGTTGTTACCGCTACTGTTGCTATTTGACCAATTTCTTAGGTCAAATTTTGTTTCTAACATCACTTTCCACTTTGGCATTACTTCATAGGAGACGTTGTTAAGTCAAATTATGATTTTTAGTTGAATTTTTCATCTGGGTAACTGCTATTGTGTTGTTGTTTTCCAACAATGGATAGAACCCAATCATGAATTCAACATAAAATCCATATGTTTAAACAGATAAATCATCTGTTGTGACAAATGAGACATCTGTTTCAAAGGAAGACTGCTATGTTGGATTCATGTTTAAACAGATAGCTCATCTGTTGCAACATTTGACATATATGTTGCAACAGATTAGTTACCTGTTGCAACAGAACCTGAACACGATTTCAACATAGGTTACAATAGATTAATAACCTGTTGCATTAGGTAAGTCATCTGTCTCAATAGGTTAATTATCTGTTGCAATTGTCACTCATATATTGGAATCAACTTCAAAGGTGATTTAGTTATAACATCAATTCCAACAGGCGATTCATATATTGCAACAGATATTCAGACCCATAACATGAATCCCAACAGGTAAGAATCTGTTGCGACTCATCACTTACCTGTTGCAAAAGATAACACATCTGTTGGGATTCAATCACGACACTATGGAATCACTATCAACTTTTTTTAAAAAATGACTTTATTTAGGTACCAATAAAGGAGGGATTAATAACAATAGGGGTGGATTGTTGTAGACACGTAATTTTATCCCTCCGAAAGATTAATTTACCCAATTTTACCTTATTCTATCGTGTACCCTCATCCATGTTATTATACTCTCACAAAATACAAAAAATAACAAACCTTGTCTTACCCTAATATTCTAACAACCCACCCAACTAAAAATTGACAACACATCCTAACCCCTACCCCTCCTACCCCTACCCCACGTGACCACCCCTCCCCCACATTTCTTGGACACAAAGAAAAGATGATATAGACTCCATTTTTTTTCATCCTCAAAATAGACAATAAGCACACACTTCCTTTTCCATAGAGAGGGGGGAATAACAGAACATACACTCACCACTCTCAATTGATACCCACACAGAAGTTTCCAAAGAAAAAGATAATTCACAGATACACAATACGGACTCAGAGACCAAAAAATACTGACCAGAAACACACACTCCTCCATTCTCATACTCACGACCTACATACCTCTACCACCATTTTTATGGCCTGATCTATACAACCATACTTACACTGCCTAACCACCACCAACAATACATCAACTGCAAACCACCCCTAGAACTCTTCTACATACATCGAACATGTGAGATCGGAGAGAGACAGAGAAAGACGATGCTGAGCTGAAATCGACCGAAGAGCGGAGAAAAATAAAGGAAGATCGAGAGAGAGTGAAGGAAGATTGAAAATTGAGAGAGATTGAGCAAAAATCTGAATGACGCTGAATTTTCTGTCATTTTTTACTGTTGTTCGGTGAACTTTTTTGCCGGAACTGGTTTGTTTCAATTCGTGTTCGATCGAACTAGTCTCCAAATTTCGAAAGAAAAAAAATCAGTAACTGCTTCCTCGTCGAATCGACCCGTTAGAATCGTGTCTTACGAAATTTGGTTAGATTTTGGATTTTATCACGTTTTCTGTTTTGGATTCTCTGGTTGCTCGTATTGATTTGGAAGTTGATGTTTGTTCGTCCCAATTGGGTTATTGTGAGTAATTCGGATTTCAATTTCTCAAATACCAAGTCTGGGATTCATCGCAGTTGAGGTTATCCTATTTGGGGTTCCAAATCTGAGTTTTCTTAAATATTACTATCAACGAAAGTTCTTCATCGAAAGGTCCAATTCTATCTCTTCTTCATCTTGTCATATATGTTTGATTGGTGTGAGATACGATTGAATATTGAGTGATATTGATTTGTTCTGCTTCATTGCGTTGAAGAAATGGTTGTGGTTTGTTGAAATAGTGATTTTGGATTGTTGAAATTTTGTTTTAAAAAAGAATTTGGGGGGTGAGAATTAAAAATTGACAAAAAGAATAGAATCGGTTTAATTTTGATTTATCGTTGATATGAAACGCGATGTTATCATGCTACGTTGAAACGAATAGGTGAATATAAGTTCGGGTAGGCAAATTTCTTATGAATAATTATTTCGTTGAATGTTTGAAAATGGAATATTGGTTGAATGTTTTCTAGTTTATCGCGTTTGGATTAAATGTACTATTCGGTCGGGGAATGCCACGAGGTACTTGTGTTTATTAACCAGAGAATGCCCTGTGTATTTTGTACTCGGAGGATGTCCGCGATGAAGGCTCGGGACTGTGGATCAAGCATTGGAGCGTAGTTTAGGATTAGTATAAGTTAGCGTAGGTTTACTTTCAGTACCTTTTTAATTTCGGGTTGTAATAATTGGATTGGACATTATATTTTGGATTATTTTATTTTTGTTTACTTGAGTGATTGTTTTTGCGTGCTTTGTATGGTTTATGCATTGAAATGTCAATTTAGCCGATACGCTCTGCCAAGCGACCGTCGTCAAACCACGAGATCGACGGATGCCTAACACCTTCCCCTCGGTCAACAGAATTTCTTAGCCGGAATCTCTGTTCGCAAATCAGTATTAAAGAGTCAAAACCATTTTGAAAAGGATATCCATGGGTGACTTGGCACACCTGATTTATGCCAAGTGGCAACTCTGAGTTTTGAATATAAAAAGTTCTTTTCGAAATGAATTTTCATCTTTTGTCACTTTAATAATTAAAACCCTTTAGAACCATGAAATTAATATTTTGTAGTACGAAAAAAGGGTGTGACAGCTCTGGCGACACTGCTGGGGAGCATTTTAAAATTCGAGCTTATTTTTGAAGTCGTATCGGCTTTGTTTGGTATTATGGGTGTATAAACATTGTTTGTGATTATTGTTTGTGTTATTGTTATCACTGTTGTGCGTTTTCGTGCTCTTTGTGTACAGTATTTATCCTATGTGTTATCTCTTTTATATCTGGCATCATGTGTCTACCCCCAGACCTTTTTTCTGCAACAAGTCCATAGTACACATGTTGTACACGACCTCTAGTTAAATCACCTTTATTTTAGGGGGGAGCCGTCGGTGTTATGGAGTAGGTGGAAAGCAAAGCAGCCACTATCGACCATACACTCCCCCAAACAGCCTTGTTCGTGAACTACAACGTAGGTCAGCCTTTAGGTCATGCTTATGTGCATCATACTGAGACCTAGCGGGACCCACATGGCCCTTTGTAGGAGACTCACCTCTAAGGCATCCCTACGTGCTAACTGTTGCATCTTTAAGGGTAACGTGGTCATTTGACGGACTGCAAAAAAAATTGTTAGGAGTAAGGTACGTAGGCAAAAACGAAAAAGAAAAAAAGGAAGAGAAAAAAATATAGAAAAAAAGTGAGTCGAAAAGAATAAATCAAAAGGAGTATCGTAGTTTATTTTAGAGTTCTTTATGGCTTTTGTTCTTCACGATCCAAAAACTCAAAAAGATTTTTTTTACGTTTTGCATTTATCTTCTCAAGGTACCGTAAGTTCAACAAAAAAATGAAAAAAAAGAGGTTTTGTTTGCCTTTTCTACTTATTTGTCAAAAACAAAATACCAAAAAGATTTTTTTCATAATTGGTGGTATCAATCTTAGTTGAAATGTCTAGTTGAAAATCCAAAAAGTTTTTATTCGTATGTTTTTTGTTGTGTCTCTTAAGTTAGGGTCAATTTATTAGTTAATCGTTAATTGTCCAATCTAGATGAACTACGCATACCTGATTTCCTTCCCTCGGGTTGGGATACGTAGGCAACCCTCGGTGGGTCCGGTAATATTTGTGTTGGCCTTTGTCTTATTATTAGCCTAGGTCTCTCACCCCGTAATCTAGAGTTGTTAGCCAAGTAGCCTGATTTCGCTCAGTACTTCTGTTCGGCAAATTGGAGTCATGAAGTGGTCTGTCCCATCGACATATGCTTGCGTCAAAAATCCCAAGGGTTGGGAATCTTCTACTCCCGTCGAATTTTTGAGATAATGTCTTATGTTTTATTACAGGATGTTCCACTAAGTCTGGAGTCCTGATGGTTATCAAGGTGCCCAAAAAGTTAATCAAGTGGTGAGAAATGTTTAACTATGTTGATCAACAGAAACTGATTAAAATAGTAGGTGATCTTACGGAACTTCTGCATGTTACCCCTTGTCCAGATTTAATAGAGGCTTTGTTGACCTTTTGGGATCCAACTAGTTTGGTGTTCAGGTTTAGGGAATCTGAAATGACTCCTACTTTGGCAAAAATATCCGTTTTGTTGCATTTATATCGAGAAGGATATGATTCGAGCACGAAATCATATTGTCGTGAGGTTTTTGCAGTCTTGTGGTTTTAAAAGTAAAGGTATGCATTTGGGTTGTTTAAGTGATTCGTGGGTTTCCTTAGATTTTTTGTTCGCTAGATTCGGGCCCTCGGAAGGTTTTGATTGCTTTTGGGATGAATTTCATATGACTAAGGAAAAGTGAGAGAGAAAGTGTCTTGAAGTCTTTACCCTCGTTTTGTTAGGTACTTTAGTGTTTCCGCTAAAATAAAGACGTATTAATACACGTTTGCAATCTGTGGTGATGGCTCTATTTCATAAGGATCAAAATGACAAGGGCATTAATCAAAAGGGCAGGTTCACTCTCATACCCATGATCTTAACAGAAATATATACGGCTTGAACCGAAGTGAAGGGGGGATGAGATTTTTTTAGGGCAGTAACCTGATATTTCAGTTATGGATGATGGAGCATTTGCATGCGCCTTCTTTAGTTAGACCAGATGTGGTTGATCGTTGTATTCCTAATCGAGTGAAAGTCATGGACCTCAGGTTGCGTTTGGATAAATTCTCGCTACTCGTGGGAGTCGACGCTTGGATTGAATTTCTTGAGTCAAGAACCGGGGATAACATTTTGTGGACTTGTCTGTGGCTTCGACCAAAGATAATCTTATTTGGTTGTCAAATGCAGCTCCTTCTAGTTATGTTAGGGCTTTATTGCACTAAATCATACAGTCCTTCTAGGGTAATGCGCCAGTTGGGTAGGCCGCAGGACGTGCCACCAGTAGTGGATCTTCTAAAGTATGTTGAGTACTTCAATGACCAAGTCTTAGGTGAAAGAAAATACGAGCAGTTCTGGAACTATGCAACAAAGCTAGGTGTGGACACCCTCAAAGAAAGTTTGAATAATCCAGGGTACACTCAGGGACATGGGGTCTGGCTTCAATCTGTCGCTTGGGGTATCAGTCAACCCTTACCAGCATAGCTTAGAGAGAGAATACAGTAAGAATGCATAGTTGACGGCCATCGGGATGAAAGTGCGGGGTCCAAAGTGGAGACACTGAGAGTTCAGTTAGCAGATTTGTTCAAGACGGTAGAAAGGTGTCAGAATAATCTTTCCAAGTGCACTCCTCATGAGGCAGGAATATGGGCCCGAAGCTTCTTCCCTAATATCAGGGTGTCTTTACAGGATATGCTACAAAGTTTGAATGAGAGATGGAGAACTTCACAGGCAGGTCCATCTCAGCCAGGGTCATCACGCAGAGAACCAGTCTAAAAGAGTATTTCTTATCTTTATTCGGCTTGAGTCTTTTATGTTTCTGTCATTGTAGGGTGGCGTCAGTTTTAAGTTGGAGTCAAGTTGTTTTGGTATTAGGGTCTTTATCAGTAATTTCACGTATGTCGTCTTAGGGGACTAGAATGTTATTTTGTAATTGTTGTTTAGTTTTTAAAGCGGTCCTAAATTCGTTGCATGTTTTGTTTCTTTCTTTCATCAAATGTTATGAGGTTACGTCTTTCTTTTGCTTGTTTATTTTTGTTTTCGTAAAAAAAAAATTCAATTATGTAATATTTATGCATATGCTGCCCGAACTACGCAAGATTTGATTCATGTACAACATGATACGTAGGCAACCTGCTTTTGGGTTCGATCTAATTATTTTGTTTCATTGTTTTTCATTTTATTTAAAAAAGAAAAGCAAAAGCCATAAAGAATGATAAAATGAAGGTAGATAGTGAGAGAAGAAAAGAAAGAAAGGATGATGAGACAAGAAAGAAAAAGAACAGAGATTGATACGAAAAAAAAAGAAAAGAAAAAATAATAAATAATAATAATAATAATAAGTGTAGATAAAAATAAGTGTAGATAAAAATCGGGATGATGTTAAAATGACCCCGCTTCCCTCAAAAGCTGGTAGAAATGAACATGAATTTAGGAAAATTTTACCAATGTGATTCCCATGCTTGTTGTGTGCCCTAATCCTAACGGATGTCGTCTTTGGTAAGCATGTTCTTTCAGATAACAGTGGTAGGTTTGCAGTACTCTGGCTAGTCACCCATACTTCACTAGATCCAAAGCAAGGCTCGCCATGGCTAGCAGGGAGATTGAAAATTCGCTCATTGACCCGGATCAGGATCACAGGGAAGAAAGTTCAGAACACAATGATGAGGTAGTAAGGCTTAGGCAACAATTGATAGATTTACACCGGGCATGGGCCAGCGGAATGCCTCCTCCTCCGCTCCCTGAAGGTCTTGGGAATATCTCTAATTGACCACCGCTATCTTAGGCGCAATTCTCTGCTCCTACTGAGTCTCCTGAGCACGCGCCAGGATTCACTCCGCGACATTATTATCCTGGCAGTTCGGGTGTGCCCTTGGCAGCTCCTCAATCAAGACCCGCTGCTCAGACGGTGCCACCGATCACACTGGTATTCGTGGCTCTGCCACCACCTAAAGCTCTCATATATGCTGTGCGTCCCACAATATGGCTTCCTAGGTCTGCCAGTGAGCCAGTATTGAGGGTTCCAGATAGTCAGTATTATACCCCGGAGCCTACTTTGAGAATGAATGAACCGTATGGGTACACTCAGCCACCTGCATTTCCATTTGATACGGAGAAACCTGTCTCAATAGAGGAACAGGAAATCATAGCATGGAAGTTGAAAAATTTAGAACATGCTATGAGGAATTTGCAGGGAATCGGAGATTATAGGAGTGTTTCCTATAAAGATCTTTGCATGTTCCCAGACATCAACCTTCCCCTCGGTTTTAAAGTGCCCAAGTTCGAGAAGTATGCAGGGCACGGTGATCCCATGGCATACTTGAGACGTTATTGCAACCAGTTGAGGGCTGCAGGAGGAAGGTAAGAGCTGCTCATGGCCTTCTTTGGCGAGATTTTTTCTGATCTGGCTTCAGAATGGTTTGTCGATCAAGATATCGACAAGTGGAACAACTGGGATGACTTAGCTTCTGAGTTTTTTCAATATTTTCAGTATAACATTGACCTGATTTCCGACGAAAAATCCTTGGTCAACATGAAGAAGAAAAGCACTGAAGGTTTTAGGGAATACGCGATAAGGTGGCGTGAACAGGCCGCCAGGGTAAAGCCTCCAATGAAAGAAAGTAAGTTGGTGGAGGTTTCCATTCAGGCACAGGATGAGACCTATTTTCAATATTTACTTCCGGTAATGGGAAAGTCTTTTATTGAAGTCCTCAAAATGGGGGAGATGATAGAGGACGGAATCAAGAGTGGCCGAATAGTGAGGTAAAAAGCGATTCAAGGTGGATCTGGCGCATTTGGAGGTAAAAAGAAGAAAGAGGATATGGCGACTGTCGTAGCTGGAACCCATTCCTATCCCAAAAGACCACCTCGCTCCTATCCCCAATCCCAAGCCCAAGTCTACGCCCAAGCTCCATACATTCCTCCCCACCATTTCTACCATCCATAAAATCCTTTATATTCCATTCCACCACCCCCGTACCCAGTAAATAGCGCGCAGCCATATGCCCAAACCCCTTCTTATGCGCAGTGGCACGCATAAGCTCCACAAAATTGCCCATTCGCTCCACCGAATTACCAAAACCCCTCCAGACCCAATTTTCAACCTAGGCCTGAGTATAAGAAAGAGAAGGCGGTCAAAAATCAATTCACACCTCTTGGGGAGTCATATTCTAGCCTATTTGATAGGTTGAGAAAGTTGAAGGTCTTAAGCCCAATTCAAGGAAGGCTTTCAAACCCACTGCCGAGGAATCTCAATTATTCTTTAAGGTGTGCGTACTGCTCTAACATGCCAGGCCATGATATCGAGAAATGCTAGAATTTAAAGAGAGCCGTCCAAGATTTAATTGACACAAATCAAATGCTGGTCCAGGCCCCGGAGGGTCCAAACATTAACCAGAATCTGCTGTCAACCCATGCTGAAACCAATATGTTAGAATTGATATATGATGGGAAAGAGTCTTAAAGGTGTTATAAGCCTATTGTCAAGGTATAGACCATTGAGGAGAAATCGGTAAATGTAGCAGAGTCCTTGAAAGCAATGTTATTGAGCCAGGAAGGAATGAGAGAAGATAAAGCCCAAGAAAGCACAAAGAAACCCCTGATCACAGTACAAGGCACCAGAAGGTATATTGATTTAAGTTAGGATAAACCTAAGTTGACAGTGGTAGGAGCTCTGAGTCAGCCTATCTTGACGGTGAAATGAGCACTTGCAGCACCTATTGTCCTTAAATCGGTGACCCAACCTCCGATAGTTGATATGAAAAGGGTTTTCTGGAATTATGAGCGGACTGTGATGACCTATAACGGAAAAGTAGTAGTGGAAGATATAGATGAGGTAGGGGGTTTAACTAGGTCAGGAAGATGCTTCGTGCCTGAAAGTTTAAGAAAGTCCAAGCCAATTATGAGTGGACCGTCATCTATCAAAAAGCCTATCACCGAAGAAGAAGCCGAAGAATTTTTGAAAAATATGAAATTGCCAGAGTATTCACTAATAAACCAGTTGAAGTAAACCCCTGCTCAAATTTCCCTCTTATCTTTGTCGTGATATTTTACTGAAGGTATTAAATGAAGCATATGTTCCTAGGGAGATTACAATAAATCAGCTTGAGAAAATAATCGAGAAAATCTTTGAGGTCAATCGGATCATCTTTTCTGATGATGAATTGCCTGTTGAAGGTACAGGGCATAACTGGGGCCTTTACATTACAGTGAAGTGTGAAGATTTCTACGTCACTCATGTTATGATTGACGGAGGTTCAGGTGCAAATATCTACCCTATTTCTTCTTTACAAAAGTTGAATATTGGTGCTGACAGGATCAGGACCAACAATGTATGTGTCAGGGCTTTCGATGGTGCAAAATCAAACTCCATTGGTGAAATAGAACTAATGTTGATCATAGGGCCTGTTGAATTTGCCATAGAGTTTCAAGTATTGAATATAGACTCCTCTTACAATCTGTTGTTGGGAAGGTCGTGGATCCACAAGGCCAAGGCGGTTGCATCTACACTGCACCAAATGATTAAGTTTTAGCATGATAGGCAAGAAGTGGTTATTCATGGTGAAGGAGATTTGTCCGCCTGCGAAGATTCTCCCTTGTCTCTTATTGAAGCAAATAATGTAGAGGATACATTCGTCTATCAAATTTTTGATACAGTGCTAGTGAATAGTATCTTTGAATGACAGGTTATACCGAGACTGCAACTGTCTTCCACTTCTATCATGATGGTGAGTGAACTTTGGAAATATGGATTTGAGCTAGGAAAGGGTTTGGGAGTGTCTCTTCACGGTATAGTTCGTCCCATATGTCATAGTGTGAACGTGGGCATATTTGGTCTGAGATTTGAGACTACGGCTGAAGATCTGAAGAAAGCCAGGGGAAGGAAAAAGGAAACATGGTCACTCCCTCGCCCAATACCACTACTCAGTGAATCATTTGTTAAGAGCGGTGTCACGAAGCATGTGGAATTTGGAGTTGAATTGGTTGATAACTGCCAGAACTTTTTTTATTGAAGTTAATATGGTCAAAGTAGGAGAAGGCACCAGTATAGAAGACGTGCAATTCATAGGTCCAGACATCCGACTCAATAATTGGGAAGTCATTCCTCTCCCCGTCAGGAGGAAGTTTTGGTAGTTTATTTTATTTTTCTTTCTATTTATCCGAGTTATTTCAGGTTTGTAATTCAGATTTTAGTTTGTTTATGTTATGTTGGCATCTACGCTTAAACCTTTCTATCTTTTTATTTAATGAAATGCAATGTCCCTTTTTGATTTGTGTCTAATATATTTTTTTTTATATAAAGTTCTCTTTATGCTGATTCTAATGACATGGCATGCATGCAGAAGTTTTAGCCTGACCTTAAAATCCAAACTAATCAAGATGTAATGAAGCAGGATGGGGAATATGATGAAGAAGAAGCACTAGAACAAATAATCCAAGAGTTGGAACAGTTTGAAGACAAACCGAATCCTAATTTAAGTGAGACTGAGCCAATAAATCTAGGGGATCAGGAAGATGTTAGGGAAACTAAAATCAGTGTACATGCTTTTCCACAGCTAAAAAATGGAATGATTCAAGCGTTATATGGGTGTTTTTTCATGGTCTTATGATAATATGCTTGGTTTAAGCACTGAATTAGTGGCTCACAAATTGCCAACTGATCTCGCGTTCCCTCCTGTCAAACAGAAGTTGAGGAAGCTTAAAACTGATGTAAGTATTAAAATCAAAGAGGAAATCCTGAAACAACTTGAAGCCAAAGTAATTCGAGTGGCTCGTTATCCCATGTGGTTATCCAATGTTGTTCCCGTATTAAAGAAAGATTGCAAAATTCGAGTGTGTGTTGATTACTGTGATTTAAACAGAGCAAGTCTGAAAGATGATTTTCCACTACCTAACATCCATATTTTGTTAGACAACTATGCTAAACACGAGGTTGCCTTTTTTGTGGATTGCTAGACCGGATATCACCAGATCATTATGGATGATGAAGACGCGGAGAAAACGTCTTTTATCACACCATGGGGGACCTATTGTTATTGAGTGATGTCATTTGGTTTGAGGAATGCTGGAGCAACATACATGAGAGCCATGACCACTATATTTCATGATTTGATACATAAGGAGATTGAGGTATACGTGGATGATGTGATTATTAAGTCAAAAAGTCGGGCTGACCATGTCAAAGATTTAAGAAAGTTCTTTGAAAGGCTTCGCAGGTATAACCTCAAGATCAACCCGGCAAAATATGTATTTGGAGTTCTGTCTGGAAAGCTATTGGAGTTTGTAGTCAACCGTTGGGGGATTGAATTGGATCCCTCAAAAATCAAAGCTATTCAGGATTTGTCCCAGCTCAAGAATAGGACGGAGGTGATGCGTTTGCTTGGCTGACTGAATTATATCAGAAGGTTTATTTCTCAACTCACAACCACTTGTGAACCCATATTCAAGTTGCTGAAAAAGAGTGTTGTGGTAGAATGGACTGAAGAATGTCAGAAAGCATTTGACAGAATCAAAAGATATTTGTCAAATCCTCCCGTGCTGGTACCATCGAAGTTTGGTAGGCCTTTGATCTTATATTTCTCAGTCATGGACAATTCTTTTGGTTGTGTCCTGGGTGAACATGATGTCATAGGAAAAAAAGAGCAGGCTATTTATTATCTTAGCAAGAAGTTCACCGCATATGAGGCCAGGTATACTCTTCTTGAAAGGTCGTGTTGTGCCTTAACTTGGGTAGCACAGAATTTGAAGCATTATCTCTCATCCTATACTACTTATCTCATCTCCCGCATGGATCCTTTGAAGTATATCTTTCAGAAGCCTATGCTGACAGGTCAATTGGCAAAGTGGGAAATATTACTTACCGAGTTCGACATGGTATATGTGATTCGAACCATCATGAAAGCCCAAGCCTTGGTAGATCATCTTGTTGAGAATCCCATTGATGAAGAGTATGAGCCATTAAAGACATATTTTCCTGACGAAGTAGTGTCATGTGTCGATGAAGTCATTATAGATCCTGATCCAGGTTGGAAGTTGTTCTTCGATGGAGATGTCAATATAAAAGGAGTCAGAATAGGTGTGGTTCTTATCTCTAAATCGGGACAATATTTCCCGGTAACAGCACAACTTCGATTTTACTGTACTAATAATATGACAGAATATGAAGCCTGCATTCTTAGTTTGAGGTTAGCTGTTGATATGGGAGTCCAAGAATTATTGGTGTTGAGGGATTCAGATTTGCTCGTCCATCAAATTCAAGGCGATTGGGAGATGCGAGATTTGAAGCTCATCCCGTATCGACAATGCTTGCAAGAGCTATGTCAACGGTTGGTGTTAGTAAAATTTTGGCATATTCCAAGGTTTCATAATGAAATTGCCGATGCTTTAGCCACTCTGTCTTCAATGATCCAATATCCTGATAAAACCTACATTGATCCAGTCTATATAGAGAGTCGTGATCTGCATGCTTACTGTAATGCGGTTGAAGAAGAGCTCGATGGAGAACCCTGGTTCTTTATATCAAGCGATACATTCAATCAGGAGAATACCCAACATATGCCACCAACGATCAAAATAGGACTATTATGCGTTTGGCTAGTGGATTTTTCTTAAGTGGGGGAATCCTATATAAGAGAACCCCAAATTTGGGACTTTTGAGGTGTGTAGATGCAAAAGAAGCCTCGACAATCATGGTTGAAATACACTCTGGAGTATGCGGGTTGCATATAAACGGTCATGTCTTGTCAAAGAAGATTCTTCGAGCAGGTTATTACTGGATTACTATGGAGAGGGATTCTATTCAATTTGTTTGAAAGTGTTATCAATGTCAGGTGCACGATGATCTGATACGTACTCCTCCTGTTGAGTTGCATGCAATGGCCGCTCCATGGCCGTTTATGGCTTAGGGAATGGATGTGATTGGACCGATTGAGCCGAGGCATCAAATGGACATAGATTCATTTTGGTAGCCATTGACTACTTCACAAAGTGGGTAGAAGCAGTTACTTTCAAGTCAGTGATAAAGAAGGCTGTGGTAGATTTTGTTCATGCCAATATCATTTGTAGATTTGGAATTCTTAAGATGATCATTAGAGACAATGCTGCCAATCTCAATAGTCATTTGATATAAGAAGTGTGTCAACAGTTTAAGATTACACATCAAAATTCTACTTCATATCCCCCAAAGGCTAATGGTGCTGTAGAAGCCGCCAATAAGAATATAAAAAAGATACTGCAAAAAATGATACAAGGGTCTAGACAGTGGCATAAAAAGTTATCATTTGCATTGCTAGGTTATCGCACCACTGTTTGCACTTCAACAGGGGCAACTCCATAATTATTGGTGTATGGGACAGAAACAGTCATCCCTGCAGAAATTGAAATTCCCTCTCTTCGAGTCATTGTAGAAACAGAGATTGATGATGATCAATGGGTAAAAACCCGACTGGAGAATTTGAGTTTGATTGAGAAAAAAAGGCTAACGTCTGTGTGTCATGGCCAGTTGTATTAGAAAAGGATGGCTCGAGCGTATAACAAAAAGGTCCATCCTAGGAATTTTGAAGTTGGCCAGTTGGTATTGCAACGTATCCTTCCTTACCAGGTTGAAGCGAAAGGCAAGTTTTCCCCTAACTGGCAAGGTCCCTTCGTTGTGAAGAAAGTGTTGCCCAATGGAGCCTTATATTTGACAGATATTGAAGGCAAAATGGCAGAAATGGCTATCAATATTGATGCGGTCAAAAGATATTATGTATGATATTTTATCCTTTGTTGATTTTATTGCATGTTTAGTACTTGCATTTTCTTTTAAGATTGATATGGTGAAGGCATTTTATTCTTCTATCCAAACATTGTGTCATCCTTTGTTTACCCATTTGAGCTTCATTTTATTCTTTCTTTCATATCTCTCTTTTGGAAACAAAATAGAGTCAAAGATAAATGTCAAGAAAATAAGAATAAAAGAAAGAGTTCGAAAAAAAAAATCAAATCAAAACAAAGAACAAGCTTTTGGAACTACATGCGACCTGATTCTCCTCTCTTGGGAGTGAGATACGTAGGCTACCCTATTTCAGGCTCGGTCCAACCAAATAAAGATTTAAGATTCACCCAGTCAACAGAACTGGGGCATGAGTTAATGTGTTGTTTGAGTCGATTCCAAAAGTTGTAAGTCCCTCCCCCACTTCAAGTGTCGTTTGAACCCCTTGCCATCCTTTTCTAACCTTATCCTAAAGCCAAGTTACAACCAAAGAAAGTCCATCAGATCAATTTTTGATAATGTTAAGGCTAATCATGCAATGGATATGATGATACATTGTGAGGTACCACTTGTCTCCCTCAGCATAAGAAATCAGGAAAGAAATATAAAAATGAGAGAGTCTTATTGGTGAAAACCCCCGTGGACATCATAAGGCGATGGTGAGTTGAGAGAAATGAAAATGAGAGAGTGTTATTGGTGAAAACCCTCTCAGTCACCATAAGGCGATGGTGTGTGGAGAGAAATAAAAATGAGAGAGTCTTATTGGTGAAAACCCTCACGGGCATTGTAAGGTGATGGCGAGTTCAAGAGAAAAGTGAAAAGTGAAAAGAATGAGATTCATTGGCAAAAGTCTTTTAATATGCCGTCAATTGAATGTGATGTATGATTCCAATAGATTTGAAGAAGCGGCTCAGCGGCAAAGGCACGAACTCAACAACAAATGGAGAGTTTGGATAGGAAGATCAGGCAGCTTAATCCAAAATGCATGTCATACTCATTGGAATTTTTTGTCGTATTCAGATAAGTTTCCTTTTGAATATGGGACATTTCCCTTTTCTTTCATTTACATATTCATGCTTTTTGTATTTTTATGTCATTTATCAAAACAAAAGTCGCCATCATTTCTGTACATTTTAAGTCAAGTTTGTGTCAAAACAAGCGAGAACGGATTTCAAAATTTACTACCAGTTTTTCCAATTAAATGAGGAAAAGCCAAGGACCATCACATGAAATAAATATGATTATAATTTAACACGAAGCAAAGGAAGTCTATCAACCGACAGGATATTGGATTCGTGGAGGCATTCAGATTTGGGAAAAGAGTGCACCTCAGGGGCATGGTAAAATGGAAACCTATTATTCAAGTCAAAACTCATTTCCCTCAATCTGGATCCGAGGTAATGATGCAGCAAGATAGGACAAGTATCAATGATTTGGAACAAAGATGAAAGGAACGAGTGCTGGGGTAGATACCTGAGAAGCCAAGAGCTGCAAGCCACTACTAAGTTTTAACTGACAAATTTTCTTTGTTGAAATAGTGGCAAATTTGCTTCACTCAATTCAGCTACCATTGGAAATGTACATCCATGAGATTTTACTTTATGTTCAGGACCCTCCTGAAGAATGAGAATTTACTTTATGTTCAGGACCCTCCTAAAGAATGGGAATTTACTTTCAGTTCAAGACCCTCCTGAAAAATGGGATTTTACTTTATGTTCAGGACCCTCCTGAAAAATGAGATTTTACTTTATGTTCAGGACCCTCCTGAAAAATGAGATTCTACTTTATGTTCAGGACCCTCCTGAAAAATGAGATTCTACTTTATGTTCAGGACCCTCCTGAAAAATGGGACTTTACCTTCTATTCAGGACCCTCATGAAAAATGGGATTCTACCTTTTGTTCAGGACCCTCCTGAAAAATGGGATTCTACTTTCTGTTCAGGACCCTCCTGAAAAATGGGATTTTACTTTATGTTCAGGAACCTCCTGAAAAATGGGATTTTACTTTATGTTCAGGAACCTACTGAAAAATGAAATTTTACTTTATGCTCAGCACCCTCCTGAAAAATGAGATTCTACTTTATGTTTAGGACCCTCCTGAAAAGTGGGACTTTACCTTCTGATCAGGACCTCCCAAAAAATAGGATTTTAGTTTATGTTTAGGTCCCTCCTGAAAAATGGGATTTTACTTTATGTTCAGGACCCTCCTGGAAAATGGGATTTTACCTTATGTTCAGGACCCTCCTGAAAAATGAGATTCTACTTTCTATTTAGGACCTCCTGAAGAATGGGATTTTACTTTCTGCTCAGGACCTTCCTGAAAAATGGGACTTTACCTTCTGTTCAGGATCCTCCTGGAAAATGGGACTTTACTTTCTGTTCAGGACCCTCCTGAAAAATGGGACAACGCTTTCAAAAAAGAAATATTACTTTACTGTAATTTTTGTTTGGGATAATTTTCGTTCTAGTTTTAATTTTGGGTTTCAGGAGCCCGCCTAAAGAATAGGGTGAAGAAACGAAAAGTCAAGCAACAAAATGAAGCAAATGAAAAGTCAAGAAACAAAGTGATGAAATAGCAAGTCAGGAGCCCGCCTGGAGAATAGGGTGAAGAAACGAAAAGTCAAGCAACAAAGCGAAGCAATTGAAAGCCAAGCAACAAGTTGAAAGAAATTGCAAGTCAGGAGCCCACCTGAAGAATAGGGTGATAAAAGTCGAGTCAAGAGCCAACAGAAGTTGTATAAATAGGATTTTGTAATTTCATTTATGTTTTAACTTGTAATTTTCATTTTTGATGTAATGAGAGAGCCGTGGACCGGAACCTCGATGGAACCTCACTCGACTCTCCAACTCGGTATAGTCCACTTCTCTTCCAACCCTTTGAGATACTTGTGATTTCCTCATGACTTGGGTAGATAGGGTGTCCAACAGGAGTCGATTGTCCTTCTTTCTTTTACTCCTCTCTTTGAATAATGATCGGGACAAAATTTGGTCTCGTTGTTTACTTCTTTGCCTGAAAACACTGCGTGTTTACATTCAAAGGGGGCATGATGTAGACATGTAATTTTGCCCCTCCGAAAGATTAATTTACCCAATTTTACCTTATCCTACCGTGTACCCTCATCCATGTTATTATACCCTCACAAAATATAAAAAATAACAAACCTTGTCTTATCCTAATATTCTAAAAACCCACCCAACTAAAAATTGACAACACATCCTAACACCTACCTCTCCTACCCCTACCCCACGTGACCACCCCTCCCCCACATTTCTTGGACACAAAGAAAAGAGGCTATATACTTTATTTTTTTTCATCCTCAGAATAGACAATAAGCACACACTTCTTTTTCCATGGAGAGGGGGGAATAACAGGACATACACTCACCACTCTCAATTGATACCCACACAGAAGTTTCCAAAGAAAAAGAAAATTCACAGATACACAATACGGACCCGGAGACCAAAAAATACTGACCAAAAGCACACACTCCTCCATTCTCATACTCACGACCTACACACCTCCACCACCATTTTTATGGCCTGTTCTGCACAACCATACTTACACCACCTAACCACCACAAGCAATACATCAACTGCAAACCACCCCTAGAAATCTTCTACATACATCAAACACGTGAGATCAGAGAGAGACAGAGAAAGACGATGCTGAGCTAAAACCGACCGAAGAGCAGAGGAAAATGAAGGAAGATCGAGAGAGAGTGAAGGGAGATCAAAAATTGAGAGAGATTGGGGAAAAAAGAGAGGCGAGATAGAGATTGAGCGAAAATCTGACTGGCGCTGAATTTTCTGTCATTTTTTACTGTTGTCCAGTGATCTTTTTTGCTGGAACTGTTTTGTTTCAGTTCGTTTTCGATCAAACAAGTCTCCAAATTCCGAAAAAAAAAGAATCAGTAACCGCTTCCTCGTTGAATTGACCCATTAGAATCGTGTCTTACAAAATTTGGTTAGAGTTTGGATTTTATCACGTTTTCTATCTCGGACTCTCTAGTTGCTCGTATTGATTTGGATGTTGATGTATGTTCTTCTCAATTGGGTTATTATGAGTAATTCGGGTTTCAATTTCTCAAATACCAAGTCTGGGATTCATCGCAGTTGAGGTTATCCTATTCAGGGTTCCTAATCTAGATTTTCTTAAATATTACTATCAACAAAAGTTCGTCATCGAAAGGTCCAATTCTATCTCTTCTTCATCTTGTCATATGTATTTGATTGGTGTGAGATACGATTGAATATTAAGTGATATTGATTTGTTCTGCTTCATTACGTGGAAGAAATGCTTGTGGATTGTTGAAATAGTGATTTTGGATTGTTGAAATTTTGTGTTAAAAAAAGATTTGGGGTTGAGAATTAAAAATTGAAAAAAAGAATAGATTCAATTTAATTTTGATTTACTGTTGATATGAAACGTGATATTATCATGCTACATTGAAACGAATAGGTGAATATAAGTTTGGGTAAGCAAATTTCTTATGAATAATTGGTTTCGTTGAATGTTTGAAAATGGAATATTGGTTGAATATTTGCTAGTTTATCGCGTTTGGATTAAATGTACTATTAGGTCTGGGAATACCCCGAGGTACTTGTGTTTATTAACCAGAGAATGCCCCGTGTATTTTGTACTCATAGGATGTTCGCGATGAAGGCTCGGGAAAGTGGATCAAGCATTGGAGCATAGTTTAGGATTAGTGTAGGTTAGTGTAGGTTTACTTTCAGTACCTTTTTAATTTCGGGTTGTAATAATTGGACTGGACATTATATTTTGGATTATTTTATTTTTGTTTGCTTGAGTGATTGTTTTTCCGTGCTTTGTGTGGTTTATGCATTTGTAATGTCAATTTAGCCGATACGCTTTGCCAAGCAACCGTGGTCAAACCACGGGATCAAGGCGTGCCTAACACCTTCCCCTCGGTCAACAGAATTCCTTAGCCGGAATCTCTATTTGCAAACCAGTATTAAAGAGTCAAAACCATTTTGAAAAGGATATCCATGGGTGACTTGGCACACCCGATTTATGCCAAGTGACGACTCTGAGTTTTGAATATAAAAAGTTCTTTTCGAAATGAATTTTCATCTTTTGTCACTTTAATAATTAAAACCCTTTCGAACTATTAATTAACCTTTTGTAGTACGAAAAAGGGGTGTGACAATTGTCATGGTCATTGGGTCGAGAAGAGCAATCAATATGTATGGCATTATAAGGAGGGTGAAATGCTAGAGAAGATAGCTATGACAGTCCAAAGTGATATTTCGTATGATGATTTTGTGAACTTAATCATCAGCTTTTGTGGACTGAATTGTCAACCGGAAGAAATCCCCATCAGCTACATACACAATTCCTTTGAAAATCAGAGGGTACCGTCTTTCAAGATAACTGATCAGGTTCAGTTGTGTTCTTATCTAAGTGATTCACCAGTCCGGTGTTAAGGGTGTACATGGTTAAAAAGACGAGAGAGAATGATAACCAGAACATAGAGGAAGAAGAAAAAGAAGAAAAATAAGACTTCTTTGATGATAGTTGGATGATCTAGACATGAATATTCCAGATAATGATCAACCACCTACGCCCGTTGATGCGACCAATACTATGTGCAGTTCTTCTTAACTGACACAATCTAAAAATCTTCGAGATGGCGGGATTGGATTTTTTATTGGAATGTCATTCAAGGACAAGAATGAACTATCTAACACTTTGTTTATTCTTGCGTGAAAAAAGATTTCAGAATAAAGAAAGTGGTTAATTTGAGCAGTGTCTTTTGCTTCAAATGTACTAATTCGAACTACAAGTGGTGGTTGAGAGTGATAAAGTATGCAAGTTTAGATAGATTCTTCATTCATAAACATGAAAAGCATCACACATGTGGTTCGGAGCACATCTCGAGCCAAAATCCTCAAGCCACGGCAAAGGTCCTTGGTGAATATTCCAGGAGTAGTTTCCCCTATGGAAAAGGCCCTTTAACAAGGGTTATGGCCAATCAAATCCTTACGGATTTGGGTGTCTTGGTCAGTAATTGGAAGGTATATACGGCCGTGGGGATTGCCAAGGACCTGGTTCGGGGGACACTCAAGCATGGGTATGAAGTCTAGGATGCTTACCGTTACATGATTGAGTCCACAAATCCCGAAAGTAAGACGGCATTGCATCTACATGAAAACGGAAGGTTCAAGTATTTTTTTGTATCCTATGGTGCTTGGATTCAAGGTTTTCGACATTTGAGAAAAGGCATAGCCATTGATGGTACCTTATTGAGGAGCAGGTATAATAGAGTTTTGCTAGCGGCAGTGGCATAGGATGCGGAGAATCACATCTTTCCTGTCGCTTTTTGTGTAGCGGACAAGAAATGTGATGCCTCTTATGAATTTTTTTTGAACAACTGAGATGCTGCGTCGAAGATACCGAAGAGTTGTGTTTTGTATCGGATAAGCATCTAAGTATTCCAAATATGGGTTCACTTTTCTTCACTTCAACTTACTTTGGTTGTTGCATCAGGCAGCTTGGAGAGAACATTCGAAACAACTATCACAACGAAAGGGTCGTCACCCTTTTTATAGAGCAACTAAAGCATATAGTAGAGAGGAGTTTTTAGACCATTTCAATCAAATAACGGATGTGAATCCCAAGGTAGCAGAATTTCTTGCATGTGTCGGTTTCGAGAGATGGAGCTGGTTATTCTGTCCAGCAAATAGGTACATTCTTATGAATTTAATGTCTTGTTTGATTTACAAGTTTAGTTTGATGTCGTACTAAGTGATTCTTTTCTATAGGTACAATATTATGACATCAAACATAGCTGAATCGGTGAATTCATTGTTTGACGATGAAAGAGAATTTTCCATCAAGGCTATGTTTGAAAAAATAAGCGAGAAATATAACGATTTTTTTAAACGAAAGGCGTGTCCAGTTCAAGTGCCCACAAAAAAAGAACCCGATTTGTTCTCAAAATCGAAAATAAAATATCAACGAACATCAGTTCTGGGAATAGGTTATTCTCTCATTAAATAGGATATTACAAATTTCGTATCATCGGTCATGGTGATGCTGCCATGGTCGATCTTCACACAAGATCTTGTACGCGTAGAGTTTTTGACTTGCACAAAATACCTTCTCCATATGCTATGGCCTCCCTTCGAGCTCAATACGATCATAAATATGGACTTGAAGTTTACAAGCACTCCCTTAATATTATTCGGTGGAAAAATATGAAATGATATATAGTGGGCATATTACTCCGGTGCCTCCAGAGGAATCTTGGGTTGTTCCCGTAGAGCTTATAGGGAGATTAATACCTCCTCCATATATTAACCCGAGCACTATCAAACAAGGAAGAAATCCATATAAAAGGAGGCGTGGAGTTGGAGAATAATTTTCATCAAGAAGAAACAAGTGCTTCATATGTAAGTGCGCTGGCCATAAAATAACTGCATGCCCGAATCATAATCCACCATGATCGTTGTAATTGCAGAAGCTTGTGTTATTGTTTGTTTGTTTGTTTGTTGTGGACTTTTATTTATTTAACTCATTGTTGTGAACCTATCATTTATTATATATAAAATATTTTTTTTAAATAACTTGTGCATTAATAAAATGAGGTAAAACATGAACTTAAATAATACAGCATACCATAATTATTCTCAACAGTTGCACAAACAACTGGAATGCTTTCCTCCAATAGATGAAAATTTGTCAAAATAGATGGATAATCTGTTGAAACCCAACAAATGACCAATCGGTTCCAACTGTTAAAAGAACTTAAAAGCCAAAATTGCTAGTGCTACTGTATTCAACATTGCCTCCAACCGTTGACATGTTAACATGTATTAGATTGGAAGAAAACAGAATGAAAATTGAGTAGGAATTAAAACGCCAAAGTCTGACTAAAAGTAAAATTTTCATTAAATGAAAATTAAAATGCATTAGCTATAGATCCATTATAGAAAACTTAAAATACATATGCTAAAATAAAAATACATTCTAATTATTATTATCATCATCATCCTTAATGACAGTCGACCAATCAACCTGCAGCAGCAGGGCTCTCATCAACCTCTGCATCACTCTGAATATTGTCGCTTTCACAGCGACCAACTCGCTCTACAGGTCATTAACCTGTCTTTGAAGTTCCCGCACTGTGTCGCGTAGAATAGCAATGTCCGAAAAAGGATCAGCCATATCTAGAACACGCATGAATTGACAAATGTAAATAAAAATGTTCACAATGTAATACAACATATATGACCAACTGGTAAATTTACGCCAGAAAAAAACTTACCTCAACGAGAAAGGAATATACTCTTTAAAGAGAAGTGGTTGAAGATGTCACATGAAAGGAAAAATGCAAGAAATAAATACAGTTGAATGAAGATTGAGGGACCCATAGTAAAATCTGGACGATTCAGGCCAAAAGACAGGACTTTTCAGCTCTATTGTATTAATTACATTCAAACTGGTGGCATTTTGTTTTTCATTAATTACTTCTTACCTTTTCATAGCGGTTTGAGACTCAATAAAAGTCGTTATTATTGAGTTGTTGCAATAGATCGTCCAACATTTTTAACAGATTTAGCATCTGTTGCAATAGATGGACGGATTAAATGTGCAACAAACGGCTGTCAAAATAGATATACCATCTGTTGCAATAGATGGTTTGTTTATGCAACAAATAAGACATCTGATGCAACTTATGTATTATCTGTTGCAACAAATGGACAGTATGTATAAGTTGGAGGAGATGTTTTGATATCTTCTGACAGCTCATTAGTTTCAGTTTCAACAGATGGAGTATTCGATTCATTAGCTGTTTTGAATATGTGAGATTAAAAGTCTTCACCTCTTTTTAATAGTCCCTCCGTTACGTATTAGTTGGGCCCCATGGGCTTGGCACACCAATTAATAAAAATATAAATTAGGTGATTGTTTTACCAAATTGGCCTTATTAATTATGATTAGAAAGTACAAATGTGAATAATATACTTTATGTAGTCATTTAATAATAGGGGTAATCTTGAAAGAATATAATAAAATTCTCTTGATTTTATAAATAGGAAAACTAAATTGAAGCAAACATATTTAGAAAGAAGTAATCACATGCGTGCAGATTAATTAAAAAAAAGTCAGGTTTATTGCAACAGATTTACCATCTGTTACAACATATAGATTATCTATTGCGACAGATAGACCATATATTTGGAGAAGATGTTTTGATTTCTTCCAACAGCTGATTCGTCAGTTGCAACAGATGGAGATTTCGATTCATCAGCTATTTTGAATGTGTTAAGATAAAAAGTCACGACTCTTCACACCTCCATTTTAATAGTGATCACATTTGTGCAGATGAATAAAAAACACTGATGTGTCCTGATGGGGTAGGAAGAATAATATAGGTGCAATGAATCCTATTTTCATACATGCGAGTTATGTATATTATTGATCAGGATACTGTGAAGACACATAAAGTGCAATGATTTTGTGAATGCAGTTTTTTACCGATGATTAGACACTGATCCTTTAAACAAGATCCTAAATTGTACAGTTTAGTTTGATAGGTGCGAACTGATAAGGCCGAAGGGTTCCAAGATGGTGGTGTAGATACCCCGTTACAATTTAATGACACGATTCATGCATATGTTTTTGTGTCAAGTTTGGGGAAGAGTTCAAATTTTTGGCGGCAGTGTAAATATCCAATAGTGATTGGACCGGTTTTAATGGCACAATAGACTACTTGAAAGGCCTCCGAAGCCTCACAATGCAACAAACAATGATAGAACCAATAGAAATTCCCCTAGCCCAAATTTATATGGATGGATTGGTGGAGGAGACTATTATACAACAGAAGGTATTTAGGAGAAAACCTGTGCGGGAAGAGGGAGGTTGAGAAGGCCATATATCATCTTAGTACTTGTTTCAAAGGATACAAAGGGTCAATTCCTCTTGACCATTCTTCTTTTTCTTCAACGACTGATGGATTTTCATTTTTGTATACACTTTCACATTCTCATCTCATCCAGTTTTTTTATTTTTCATGTCAATTTCATAAGCTAATTTCGCTACACTTTCTTTCTAACCTTGTGTATCCTCTTAAACAAGTACTAAGATGATATATGACCTTCTCATCCTCTCTCTTCCCATACAGGTTTTCTCCCAAACACCTTCTGCTGTATAATAATCTCCTCCAATAACCCATTCATATAAATTTGGACCAGGGGAATTTCTATTGGTTCTATCCTTGTTTGTTGCATTACAAGGCTTTGGAGGCCTTTCAAGAAGTCCATTGTCCCATTAAAATCGGTCCAATCACTATTGGATATTTACACTACTGCCAAAAACTTGAACCCTTCCCCAAACTTGACACAAAAACATGAGCATAAACTGTCATTAAATTGTAACGGGATATCGACACCACCGTCTTGGTCCGTCAGCTTTGCCAGTTCAAACCTAACAATCTTAACTATAAAATTCCATATGTTGTTTGAAGAATTAATGCCTAATAGGTAAAGAACAAACATTCACAAAATCATTGCACTGGATGTGTGTTTTCATGATAGGTTGATCAGTAATATATACCTCCCACATATGAAGTGGTTCCATATGCAAGCAACTTATTCCTCCGAAACCATCTTTACTCTAGTCTTTAATGCTAGCCGGGCAAAAGTGGATCCAATTTCACTTATTTTTGTTTGCAAAAACGAGAAATACATTTGATGTCAAACAAGAGAAGAGCAAAAAGAACATTACAAAAGGGTAACACAAAATTGAGTGCATCAACAAATGACCAATATAATGCAATAGGTTACCCATCTATTCAACCGATGAGACATCATTTGCAAAGTATGGATGACATGTTGCAACAGATGGGTCATCTGTTAGAATAAATCAAACCAGCCTCTCTACTGGTTTGATTTCTTCAAAAAGTTGCTCCGTCTATTCCAACAGCTGATTCATCAGTTGTAATAGTTGAGAAAACTGTTGCAACACCACCAACAATAGCATTAACAAGAAAAAAACACACAAAACAACACCATATGTTCCAACACCATCCACAACACAAACATCACATATTACAACACAACCACCACCCCCAACAACAGTACCACCAAAGTACCAAACAAAAGTCATAAAAAAACTATACTAATAACAAGGCTTTTTAAGTTCTCCCAACAGATGACTTTTTTCGCATATTTTAATAAAAACAACGGTTCGTTCATTCAAGACTTAAAAGTCACCTTTTCTTTAATTTTCTACATAAATAGTAACTAGATAATGGATAAATCATTTATAGCAACAGATGTAAATAACTAATTTAAATAACATACAAAGAAGAAGACGAGATAAAAAGAGCAACTTTGAACCATACCTGTAATGTCAAAAAAGAAAATGGATCAGAACATCCAGTTCAGTCAAGAAACGATATTGATTGGTTGAGATCCCAAAGGATCCTCATCCGAAAGAAGAGGGAAAAGAGAGGAAAAAAGAAAACAACAAAGATAATTGAGAATACAGAATAAAGAAGAGTTATGAGTTGAGTCTAGTCTAGACTACTTTATGGCTGAAGGAGAGAGATTTCTAGATAAGGGGGGTTTTAAATATTCATTAATAACTTTTGAGGGGCACGAGGAGATGGTGACATTGAAAAAACCAGATAAGACTACTCACTCAAGAGATTTTTGAGTTATCAAAGTTGTACCGAGTAATATTTTTTACCGCCTTAGTATTTTAACTATTTAAGTGCAACAGATGACTTAATCTGTTTGATAGTTTACAATAGATTTGTGATCTGTCACAACAAATAACATAATCTGTTTTATAGTTTACAGCAGATGTGTAATATGTTGCAACAGATTACATAATCCGTTTGATCCAACAGAAAAGACATCTGTTGCAACAAGTTGAACATTTGTTTATATATAATTCAATTAAGTTCATATGTTAGACTAATACCTTAATTGAATATGAGTTCTCATAGGTCAACTACAACTTTAATTGAGTCTTTTGTCAATTGCATGATGAAACGGTACTGCATTCCTCTCGACCAGAGTCGGCGATCGATCACTTTGAGCCGAACCGATTCTTACTACCTCATACGTTAGACTAATACCTTAATTGATTAATCTAGGACTAGGGTAATAATACCTTGATTGAATAATCTAGGACTAGGGGTGAGTTCTCATAAGGTCAACTACAACTTCAATTGAGTCTTTTGGCAATTGTATGATGAGACGGTAGTGCATTCCATCTGACTAAAGTCGTCGATCGATAACTCTGAATCGAACCAATTCTTACTACCTTATATGTTAGACTAATACCTTAATTGATTAATCTAGGACTAGGGTACTAATACCCTAATTGAATATAGGGTCAACTACAACTTCAATTGAGTCTTTTATCAATTGCACGATGAGACGATATTGTGTTCCTCCCAACCAGAGTCAGCGATCAATCACTCTAAGTCGAACTGATTCTTACTAACTCATATTTTAGACTAATACCTTAATTGATTGATCTAGGACTAGAGGTGAGTTCTCATAATGTCAACTATAATAGATGACAGTGCCTATTTGATAATTTACAACAGATGGGTAATCTATTGCAATATATGACTCAATCCATTTGATAATTTACAACATATGGGTAATTTGTTGCAATACATGACTTAATCTGTTTAATAGTTTACAACAGATTCATGATCTATCGCAATAAATGGCTTAATCTAATGATAGTTTATAATAGATGTGTAATATGTTGCAGCAGATTACATAATCTATTTGGTCCAACAGTAAAGACATTTGTTGCAATAGGTTGAACATTTGTTTATATATAATTCAATTAAGTTCATATGTTAGACTAATACCTTAATTGAATGTGAGTTCTCATAGGGTCAACTACAACTTTAATTGAGTATTTTGTCAATTGCATGATGAAATGGTACTGCGTTCCTCCCAACCAGAGTCAACAATCGATCACTCTGAGCCAAATTGATTCTTACTACCTCATACGTTAGACTAATACCTTAATTGATTAATCTAGGAATAGGGCACTAATACCTTGATTGAATAATCTGGGACTAGGGGTGAGTTCTCATAGGGTAAACTATCGATTAATCTAGGACTAGGGGTGAGTTCTCATAGGGTCAGCCACAACAGATGGCAGCACCTATTTGATAATTTACAACATGAGAAATCTGATGCAACATATTGAACATTTATTTTTTACAATTTCAATTGAGTTCATATGTTAGACTCCTAAATTGATTAATCTAGGACTAGGGGTGAGTTTTCACAGGTTCACCTCCAAGAGTACTCGGTCAACTACAACTTCAATTGTTTTTATATGATTTTAAAAATAATTAAGATCATTTTGGACCAAAATAACATTTTTAAAACTACTTGTCATTCTTTTCCAAAATACTAATCAACCAATACAAAAAGTTTCATCACTTCAAATCTCGAGGTCTGGCTCTTTTCTCCCATTCTTACTCAACAATACAGTACAAACAACAACTACTCAACAAATTTGCTCAACCCTCCATAACAGATTATTTTTCTTCTTATTTCCGACCACATAGGTATTATTTTTGACATTATTCTTGCTTGTATCAGTCGCTTTCTTTGTCTTCGTAGGCAACAGAGTTCGAGAAGAGCTCTATATTAATTTTTTATCTAAAAAATAAGGGCTTTTAAGTTATTGATGAAAAATGAAACTTTTAGTTGTATTATCTTTGAGATTTGGTTTACAATTTTGAGTTTTGATGGTAAAATCATAGGAAGAACTCGATAAATCCCTAGTTTTCGTCGTAGTGTTTCCATTGACTGTTGTGGTATAGTTAGATGGTGTTGGTTGTGGTGGTGGTAGTGATGGTGTTTATGGTCGTCGTGGTGGCACCGGTGGTGGCATTGGTTGGTGGTGTTTGTGGTGGTATCGGTATTTGTAGTGTTTGTTTGTTTGTTGGCATTGGTTGGTGGTGTTTATGGTGGTGACTGTTGGTGTGTCGGTATCCGTGGTGTTTGTAATGCATTTTTTAAAATCTATGCATACATAAACTGTAATGTAATTTTTATTTTTCTTTGTCTGTAGGTAAAACATGTCTCCCAAAATAAAAGAAAGTGAAAGTGGATCAACGTCTGACCACTAAAAAAAATGGCTACAATACAGAGGGATTTGGAGGAGCTTCCTGAACAATCTCAGTCAGGAAAAAGTGAAGCTGAGCAGAGATATGAAAACAATATTGAGGGAGGTGGACAAGGGTTAATAGATGGTAATGAAGAAAATGAAATGAGAAAGAGGAGGAATTGGAGAGTCAAAAAGAGAAAAAGGATGATCATCAACATGACGATAATGGATCACCGACAGGGCATGAGTTAATATCGACATCCCAGCATGATCCTGTCAAAACTTTTAGTATTGATAGGTTTGAAGTTGCAATGCCGATAAATGACCCATAAGGAAAACAACTAACTGATCAAATTGTACCTAAATGTCAGATGGGGAAAATTTTTGAACATTTTATGAAAATTATGAAGAATGAAAACATAGGTGGACTTGTTAAGAAAAGCTGCTTTGGATGCTTTCTTGAGCTGCCTGAGGACCCCTCCACCCATATTCGTTTCCCTACGATGATGGTATATGGTCTTCTAAAGCGCAGAATCAAGTACACGAGGGACGATAAAGATCCAAAGGAGGGAGGTAAAAAGAAGATAGATGAAATCTGGATCAACTACTGTGGCATGCCTATTTGTTTTGGCTTGCAAGAGTTTGCCATAGTGATGGGCCTGATATGCCATCGTCCAGAAGGACCACCACCCCGCCAAAGATCCAAGGCAAGAAAATGCAAGGAAAAAATAGTTGGGTTGTTTGACATTGCTCGACGTGGCTACAAAGCATCAAATTTGTTGACAGATCTCGAGGATAAAACCATAATAGAGCAGTACAGGGAGCAATTGTGCTTAGTTTGGTTTGCCCATTCGGTTATATTGGCAAGAGATGTCAATAGGTTCATAGAAGATGATTTGTTGGCGCATGCTGAGGATTTTGATAAATTCAACAATTATCCCTGGGGACATGACAACTTCTACTTGTCTGTCCAATATTTACTGATAAAGCTATCCTCAGGGACGACCACATTATACGTCTTTCCTTGGGATCTCATGGTAAAATTAATCACTAATTTTACTCATCCATTAATTTATATTGAATATAGTTATTATGATTTTTTTTTGCTTCCTACTTATACTTTTTAGGCTTGGTCATTTTAAGCCATTCCTCCCCTCCGAAAGCAGTTAATGGATTACCCGGATTAGGTTTCTCATCCAAGGATGTTTAGGTAGTTGGCTACAAATAGCAACACCAATATTAAGGAGGTTGATCTCTTTAAACCTCCAGATGATCCAGTACGTCTTCTTCAAGTAAAATAATTCTACTCAAAGATAAGAAAGATATTGAACAGATGTTATATCTGGTGAATGAGATGTTATATCTGATGCACCAGATGGGACATCTATTGCGATGGGGTATATCTTGGATCAGATTACCCATCTGTAGCTTTAGTTCTCTGAACCTGACTACTAAAAGATTAACCATTTACTGCAAATTATGCAACAGATATTTTATCGGATAACATGTCATTCATCTGTTGCGATGTATAGATCATATATTGCATAACAGATTACCCATCTTGTGCAGCTGTTGCAATATATGATTGATATTTTGCATCAGATTATCCATGTATTGCTCTGTTTCTCTGAACCAGACTCAAACAGATTTTAACCATATACTGCAAACTATGTAACAGATGTTTTTTTTTTAAAAAAAATATAGTCCAACTGTGAAAATTATTATATTATATGATTTAAATGCATCTGTCTTTTTTTTCCTTTTTATAGGTTGTGCATCCATGGATCGTGCCTACTATGGAGGAGTAGGTGATGACTTCTTATATTACTCTAGGTCATGTTGATACTATTGTAGATCCAACGGTGGAGTTAATAAAGAAGGAATTGGCTGGATCAATAGCCATAAGAAGAGTAGTTAGGCAAGGTTAGCCTAATGTTGAGGCTCTTCATGACCAACCTTTTACTAAGGCAGATTCGAGTGCTTCTTCTGGTGGAGTTGTTGGTGTTGGTGGCAGGCATACTGATTTTGATACCACTCATGATGATGAGCATGTTGATGCTCAAGAAAGAATAAATATGTTAGAAAACACCCCTTTTCTCCCTTACACAGGTCCCTCTCACCCCTCTTCACCCTCGTGTTCTCGTTCCGAATGCGATGAGTGCAAGGACAGACAGGATAAACTCTTTGAAAAAATAGAGGCTCTAAAGCTATCAAGAAATTCAAATCCAAGAGGTATGTTATACCATCCAAGAAGGTGAGGGAGCCACATACTCCTACAACGTTGGTTAGGAGAAAGAAAAGAGCAATTAGAGACGTACTCTCCGCTCAGAAATTAAAATAAATTACAATTTCTCCCTCTTCAAAAGCTGTTAAAGTTTCGGGGCCAGTCAAGAAGGTATAAATATATGTGAAACTTGGCACCGAAGAGAAGAGGGATCTGTGACAGACCAAGAATGCCAAGCCTCCCTTTTCCCCCCAAGACTTCCAAACTATGACTGATATGCGTATGTCGTATGAGGACAAGGCAAGTTTACTTTTCCTAACCTAGACCTTCTAATCTACCCCATGAAGAAGAATCTATGCAACAGACTTAACATCTGTTGCAACAGCTGGGTATACTGGCTCAACTGGTTGTGGTTCTGTTGCAACTTATTATCCATCTGTTGCATAAGTTACGTTGGATTATTGATTTAGAGAACCCTATGCAATAGATGGACCATCCGTTGCATCTTTACAATTACTAACCTATTTAAAAATTGACTTCTTATCTCACAGCATGTTTACATAATATTCTGTCTCATGAGGAAAATACAATTAACGTACCGGGAAGCTTATGACACTGCCGATAGGATAATGGACCTCGCGTTCTGCAAGAAGCTCAAGGATAGGTACGATCAACTCAATGGAGAGGAGTCATCCCTTGGCGTGGGACTTGATTTCCTAGTTCCTACATTGGTCTTGAATAAAGAAGAAACTTTAAGATATGTTAGAGGGGACAGGCCAAATCCACACGGCAAGAGCTGGACCGAGGCACAAAGGATTCTTGCAGTCATTAGTGTGAATGGCATGCATTATCGGGCTATTGAGATACTACTCGAGGAGGTAAAGATCAATGTTTAGGACTCCAACGTACCTATCATCAACAATTTCAATATTTTTCTCTTCATGAAGCCACTGATGGTGCTGTTGCCCATCTTTTTTAGGGAAAGTAAACTGATGAATCATTTTACAAAGGAAATGTTAATGAGTATACTGATGAATCATTTTCCAAAGGAAGTGTTAATGAAGAAATCATGGGATTTTGAAGGTCGAAACAGGGGAATGATCCTTCCAAAAGATGATGCCGCAAAAGCGAGCGGCTCGCATGCTCTTGCACACATCGAATGTTTGCTAACCAGCACAGAAATGATCGATCCAATGAATTTTATATGCGACAACGCTGTGGAAAACCTGCAAGAGTTCTGGGCTTATGGGTTACTAACTGGACGCTTGAAGTCTATGTATATAGAAGAGCCTGTGAAATAGAGATTTTTAATTTCAAGTCACCCTCCACTTTATTACATGTACATGTAGTGGCAATAATTTTTTTCTGATGAAAGTTGAGTTTTTTATAATGCAATAGATTAGATTGTCAATCTGTTGGAAAATATCTTTAATCCATTCTGGCAGATAGTTTATCTGTTGCAATAGGTTGGTCATCTATTACATTACGTCGATGTTATTTCTATTAATTATCTAATAATCTAAGTCTAATCTGTTGCAACAGTGGGAGGACCTGTTTGATAATTTCCACAGATGACCTAAATTTTACAACATATGCCTAAATCTTTTTGATATTTTTCAACAGTTACGCTTGAATATCCATGTACTCGTCGACAACAAATCAGTAGCAAATACACACACCACCATGAAAATTTCTGTAATTAGGCTTCAATATCTATGTGTCCAACAACACCAAATTAGTAGCAATAACGGCAACAATGTAGTATCTTCTTACTCAATTTTGTTTCTCTTCATAATCCTTGACTTTGTTCAACAAACCTCAGATTACATGATTTGCTTGTGAAGGGTGTCGTTCTTCATACCAATCAAAGTAATTGCATCAACCCAATTTCTATAAAAAAGAGGACACAATTACAAAATAATTACAAGTCAATAATTAATCAATTAATTAAATAAATAAAATATTACCTTTGAAATGTTACATGTAAAAAACCTACGACCCTGATTTTGTTGAGTCCAAGAAGTCCTTAACAGAGCTTCATGACCGCACTTATAATATCGAAAATCTTTATTACAAAAAATAGTAGAAGATGCGCTCGACATTGTCAAGGTCAGTTGAAGAAATGAAAGTAATAACTTGAAGAATTTGGATAGATAAAAGAAGATGACGATGAAGAAGAATATTTGGGTATTTACGATTAAATTTTAGGAGAAAGATGAATATATAATACAATGGGAGAAAAAAAATAACTATTGGGAGCCAAGTGACGGCAAGCCAGTGAAATATGCCAGGACTGATACTAACACATTTAATGCCTATTTTATTTTATGTGTTTAAAATGAACATGTCTACTTGATGCCTATTTTATTTTAGGTGTTTGAACTGAACACCGTCGAAGGGTTGTGCCTTTTTTATTTCAATTCACTTTAACCTTTTTACACATAGTGAAAATTTTTTATGTTCAACGAAAGTTGAATTTTTATAATGCAATAGATTCTTCATCCGTTGTAATAGTTATCCTACCTGTTCTGACATATAGTTTATCTGTTGCAATAGGTTGGTCATCTGTTGTATTATCTCAGTATTTTTATCTAAAGTCCATCTGTTGCAACAGTGGAAAGACCTGTTTGATAAATTCCAACAGATAACCTACCTGTTACAACATATGTATAAATTTGTTCGATTATTCTAATAGATGTGTCGTCTATTGCACCAGATAAAGTCCATCTGTTGCAACATATGTCTAAATCTATTCTTTTTTTTTTCAATAGATGTGTCATCTGTTGCATTATCTTGATGTTTTTATCGAAAGTTCATCTATTGCAATAGTGGGAAGACCTGTTTGATAAATTCTAACAGATCACCTAACTGTTGCAACATATGTCTAAATCTGTTCAAATTTTCCAATAGATGTGTCGTCTGTTGCAACAGATACATTATCTGTTGTAATATTTGAATCTAGTATTCCTTTTTAATTAATAAATTCAAATCTAAGGAATAAATAAAATTCATAGATAAAATAAAATAAATTGAATCCTTCATAAATTAGCTGAAATAAATAAACAAATAAATGAAATGTAAAAAAATTGTTATTGTCACACCCCTTTTTTCGCTGCTGGCGTCGAGTCGAAGGGTTTTTCCAATTAAAGTGACGATATTGAATAGGGATTAAATTATTTACAGAGTCGCCACTTGGAATTGAGTTTTGGTGTTCCAAGTCACCTTTTTTTTTTTTTTTTGGAATCCCTAATCAAAAGGAAATGACTCTTATTTGGTCTACAAAAACAGAAAATAGGTAAGGAATTCTGTTGATCGAGGGGAAGGTGTGAGGCACCCCTCGAATCCCGTGGTTCTAGCACGGTCGCTTTTATTAACTTATCTTGATTTAAATTATTTTAATAAATTGTGTTAAGGCCTAATTTGCTCATTTTTAAAATTTAAAATTCTTATTTTTAATTGATGAAAAATTAATTTTTTATAGAAAAATATTTGTCCAAATGTATTTTTACATCTGTGAATTTGAAATGTCTCAAAAAGATGTGTATGCCACATTCTTTAATTGAGACGAACATTTTTAAATATATGTTTAAAAATTGTTTGATATTTACAACATTGATATAAAATTCTTATAACTCATAATAATTTTCTATTTTTATTTTAAAAAAAAAAAAAAAAACTAATTAATTAATCTTAATAGTAGACTTAAACACTATTTAATTAAAGTGTTCAATTAATTCAATGCATAATTAAATTTTATTAATAATAATGAAATAGAATAAAATAATAATAATAACATTATAAATACATAAAATCAATTTTATTTAATTACATAATTTAAATTAAATTTTAAAATAATCTCCAAATAGTCCTAAAACAAACATCATTTAAACTACAAATATATAAATTATACAAAATTTAATTTTCCTTGATATCTAACTTTATTAAAACTAAACTTTTTTTTTTAAAAAAAATAAATAAAATAAAATAATGATAAATAAAATTAAAAATAAATAAATAAAATAAATAGATAAATAAATAAATAAAGATAGAAATAAATTAATCACAAATTAATTAATAAAGAAATATGACACAATATATAATTGAAAAGGAATCTTTGGTTCATAAAGTTTGATAACATTACGTGTTAACATATCATGTTTTATAAAGCAAATTGTCCACTTTTAGTTGCATATCCGTGACTCTACATCATGAGCTCCTCTTTATCTTTTCTTTTATATAAAAAAAATAAGAGAAAAAAAAAATGCTAAGAATAATTCATGGTAGACAGTAGTAAGACGGAAAGGGGAGGCGGAGCGGCGCGGGTAAGAGAAGAGGAATCAGCAGCGGCAGCGCGAAGCGTCGCCGGTGGTGTTCCGGCCAGATCTGGGCGGTGGAAAAGCCGGTCGTCACTGACTGGTCGATGAACGAGTTGGGGGGGGTCGTTTCGCGGTTGTTGTTGCTGCTTCGTCGGACGGCGAGCCCCGACCGTTGGCAGCGACAGATCTGACAGCGAAGACCAAGTGGGGGACGGTTGACGGCGGCGGAGGTTAGCGGTTGATATCTGGCCAGATCTGGCCGACGCGCCGCGGCCGGAGCAGCGTCTGCTGGCGGCGGCGACAGATCTGATTTTTGCTTTCTTCTCCGGTCGGTCGGGTTTTCGGGTTGGGAAGTCGGGTCGGGTCCGGTCGTAAGCCGGCATCGCAGTTGTTCCGTCGACGGAGTGGCGAAGGGAATGGATGGCGTGGTTGCCGTCGTCGCCGATGAAAGTAGGACAGTTGGTTTTACTGTATATCCACCGGCGGTAGTTCGCCGGCGTGGTGCAGTTATTGTCGGTTCTAACGAGAAAGAAAAAGACATGTGTTTACTGTGTGTGTGCGTGTTTATGAATTTCTGTTGTGTGCACAGTGTATGTATATCAGTGTATGTAAAACAGAGTATTTGTGGGTGGATATTCTGTGTACATGAATTGTAATATCTATTTTTCTTTTCTTCTTTTTCCATCCATTTCAAGATTTAACCGGACAGTGATACATACGAAAAATAACATGCAAAACATAATAATATATGAATTCATATAATAATTAACAATATCTATTAAATAATACATGAAATTTGTTTATACAATTTCACTCATGCTTTTCATAATATAATTTAACATGAAATGGTTCAGATAAAAAAAAAACTGTTTTTGATTCAAACGGAATAGGAAGCAAGAAACAATTGTTGCCAGAAATCTCAAATGGAAACTCTTAAACCTCAAATTTTCTTTCTTTTTCTTTTGTACTCTCTTTTCTTGATCTCTATTTTTTCTTTGGTTTCTGATCCCTTCTTTTTTTCTTTTTTTTTGTTTCTTGTAATATATATGATGCATGTATAGTGTTGTTGTGGGAAGTTGAAGTGGACGTGTGTGTATGGTATGGGAACATGGGGAGGTTGAGGGAAAAAAAATGGGGAATGTGGGGGCTTAGGGTTAGTGTAAAATGATTCCTTTTTTTTTTTTTTTTAAATTATATATATATATATATATTTTAAATTATAAAAATAACAAAAGATAATAAATAAATAAACAAGATAATAATAACACATAAAATAATAATAATAATAATTAATTAATTTTATATTTTAAGAAAAAAAAAATCTAAAAATAGACAAAAATAAATTATATAATTAAGGTAGTATAAAAACTACTAATATATTCATTTAAATTTTTTTTTTTTTTTAAATAGGAATAAAATAATATCCTAAAATTAACTTCATTTAAAAACATAAAATAATAGTCAAAATGATTTATGATTAAATATAAATATAAATATTTAATGTTAATAAACAAGTTAAAATTTAGGGAGGATCAAAAATCACGTGTCTACATTTTTGCCCCTCTTTGTGTGAAATCTCAAAGAGTTTTCATACAAAGAAGTAGACAAGATATGATTTTTGACCCTCCAATTATTTGAAAGGTAAGAAATAAAAATAAAAATAAAAAGAAAAATATGACCGAGTCCTGTTTTTAGACATCCTACTTATCCCGGGTTATAAGGGAATCAGGTCATGAGTAGTTCAAAAGGTAATTTGGTGAGACAAAAAGGTTAAAGTTGAGTGAGATTCCGTCGAGTTTCCGGTTGACAACTTCTGCTTTTACATTCAACTGACTAATAAAAATCAAAAATGAAAAAAAAATCCAAGTAAAAATTGCAATCTCCAGAATCTTGATTCAAATCTTCATGACTTGAACTTGAAAATTTACCCTATTCTTCAGGCGGGCTCCTGGACTTATAATTTCTTCACCCTGTTCTTCAGGCGGGCTCCTGGACTTATAATTTTTTTCACCCTGTTCTTCAGGCGGGCTCCTGAACTTTCTTTTTCTTCACCCTGTTCTTCAGGCGGGCTCCTGGACTTACAATTCTTCACCCTGTTCTTCAGGCGGGCTCCTGAACTTTTTTTTTCTTCACCCTGTTCTTCAGGCGGGCTCCTGGACTTATAATTTCTTCACCCTATTCTTCAGGCGGGCTCCTGACTTGCAACTTTTTCACCCTGTTCTTCAGGCGGGCACCGAGATCTTGTATCGGATGTTGTGATCATGCTTCATGCATTGAATGAAGTGTGAAATTGCATCCTTTATCTGAAAATAATCATTTCATCTCTGTTTCAAACAAAGAAAAATTGTGAGTTTTAAAACATATGGTGGTTAGTTTGTGGCATTTGGCTTTTGAAGTGGCCGCTCTCGCGCTTTCCATGCTCAACTCTTTTCCAATCCATGATAATCTCTTTGAATTGTCATATTTCTGAATCCGAATTCTGACTACTGAGATCCTCAACTCAAATCATATTTCTGTTGTATGATGCTTCTGAGTTTAGCTTCCAATACATCCCTTAAATTTCCTCAAGTTTTAAAATGGCCAAATCAGAATCATCTTGAGTACTTTACTTTTACTTTGAAATGTTGTCTCTGTACATCGACCTTTTGTCTTTCTTTGTACCCTTAAAGGAGTTGGTAGCGAGTTTGGAGTCTTTTCTCACTTGACCTGACGTGAATTGACTCAAAAGATAACAAAAATTTTTGTTTGATGACAAAGACACAAAAATCAAAAAATAAAAATAAAACAAAATAAAAAGACATTAAATATCTCTTTTTCAAAACAAAGAGAAAACTTATCTGAATGTGGAAGTCGATTCTGGTGATTATGACATGCATTTTGAATAAAACAACCAGATCTACCCATACCAATCATTACAACTTTTGTCCACATATTGAGCTTGAGATTAAGCCAATCTTGAATTTGTTCCTTCTTGATAACAACCTTTTTTTTTAAGCTGGTGGCACCTCAATGGGTTTTCGCCAACGAGCCTATCTCTTTTTGATTTTCGTCTCAGCTCACAGTCGTCTTATGATGCCCGAAAGGGTTTTCACCAATAAGACTCTCTCATTTCTTTATTTTTTTCTTTTTTTTTTTTAATAAACATCATCCAAAATATGAAATATCATGCACTCATAATATGTTTAGCCTTGACATTCTCAAAGATTAATCCGAAGGTCTTTCTTTGGTTGTAACTTGGCTTTTGGATAGGGTTAGAAAGAAAGGTAGGCATGAGGCTCAAAAAATTTATATAACATTGGGTGAAACATACAACTTTTGGAATCTATCCTTTTAAGAAAATAAATTTTTGCCCCAGTTTCATTTCATTCTGGGTCATTTGAATTTTCCTCTGGTTAGACCGAACCCCGGAGTAGGGCTGCCTACGTATCTTGTCATAGCAAGAATCAGGTCAAACGTAGTTCATGAAGATCATTCTTTTGTTTGATTTTGAAATTTTTTTATTTTTTTATTTTTTTTTTTTTGTTTTTGAGATTCCAAAAGAGGGGTTCGAAGAAAAAATAAAAGCTCAAAAGGGGTATGCAAAGGTTTATATATCATTTAGATAGTAGAACAAAATGCCTTCATCATTTCAATCTTTAAAAATATAAGTACAAAACATACATAACATAATTGTACATGAATATCATACATAATATCTTTTAACTGCATCAGCATTGACCGGCATTCCTTCCATTTTTCCTTCCACATCAGTCAGATATAACGCGCCACTAGGTAACACTTTCTTTACCATGAATGGCCCATGCCAATTAGGAGAAAATTTGCCTTTGGCTTCAATCTGATGAGGAAGGATGCGTCTTAGTACTAACTGACCAACTTCAAAATGTCTGTGACGCACCTTTTTATTATATGCTCGTGTCATTCTCTTCTGATATAGCTGTCCATGACATACTGACGTCAATCTTTTTTCATCAATCAAACTTAATTGCTCCAAACGATTCTTGACCCATTGGTCTTCATCAATTTCAACTTCCACAACTACTTGAAGAGATGGAATCTCAATCTCTGCAGGTATAACTGCTTCAGTTCCATACACTAACAAGTAAGGAGTTGCCCCAATTGAAGTCCGAACTGTAGTACGATAACCCAACAAAGCAAAAGGTAACTTTTCATGCCATTGTCGGGAACCCTGCGCCATCTTACAGAGTATTTTCTTTAAGTTTTTGTTGGCAGCTTCTACAGCTCCATTCGCCTTTGGACGATAAGGAGTTGAATTTTGATGCATAATCTTAAATTGCTGGCACACTTCTTGCATCAGATGACTATTGAGATTCGCGGCATTTTCCGTGACAATTATCTTTGGAATGCCGAAACGACAAATGATGTTGGAGTGAATAAAATCAACCACAACTTTCTTGGTCACTGACTTGAAAGTCACTGCTTCTACCCATTTCGTGAAATAATCAATGGCTACCAAGATGAACCTATGTCCATTCGAGGCTTTTGGTTCAATTGGTCCAATTACGTCCATTCCCCAAACCATAAAAGGCCATGGAGCAGTCATTGTATGCAACTCGGATGGAGGGGAATGTATCAAGTCTCCATGTACTTGGCATTCATGACATTTACGAACGAAATTAATGGAATCTCGCTCCATGGTGAGCCAATAGTAACCTGCTTGGAGTATTTTCTTTGCCAAAACATACCCACTCATGTGTGGTCCACAAATCCCAGAATGCACTTCAGTCATGATTTTTGAAGCTTCTTTAGCATTTACACACCTCAAAAGTCCCAAATCAGGAGTCCTCTTATACAAGATTCCTCCACTTAAGAAAAATCCACTAGACAAACGTCGAATGGTTCTCTTTTAATTACCATCAGCATGTACAGGATACTTCCCAGTCTGAATATATTCTTTGATATCGTAGAACCAAGGCTCCCCATCAAATTCTTCTTCAACCATATTACAATATGCATGTTGATCATGAATCTGTATATGCAAAGGGTCAATATAAGTTTTATCGGGATATTGAAGCATCGAAGATAATGTCGCCAAAGCATCAGCAATCTCATTATGAGCTCTGGGAATGTGTTTGAACTTTACTAATACAAATCGTTGACAAAGATCTTGCAGACAACTTCTATATGGTAGGAGTTTCGAATCACGAGTCTCCCAATCTCCTTGGATTTGGTGGACTAATAAATCTGAATCTCCGAATACCAACAATTCTTGGACCCCCATGTCCATGGCTAATCTCAATCCCAGAATGCAAGCTTCGTATTCTGCCATATTATTGGTACAGTAGAATCGAAGTTGGGCTGTTATGGGATAATATTGTCCTGATTCAGAAATAAGAACCGCTCCTATCCCCACTCCTTTTATATTAGCAGCTCCATCAAAGAACAACTTCCAGCCTAAATGACAATCTTCTGAAACAAACTCATCAGCATACAATACCTCTTCATCTGGAAAATAAGTCTTCAATGGCTCATACTCCTCATCAATAGGATTTTCAGCCAAATGATCCGCCAAGGCTTGAGCTTTCATTGCAGTTCGTGTCACATAAACAATATCAAACTCTGTGAGCAACATCTGTCATTTCGCGAGTCTGCCTGTGGGCATAGGCTTCTGAAAGATATACTTTAAAGGATCCATACGAGATATGAGGTAAGTAGTATAAGATGACAAGTAATGTTTCAACTTTTGGGCTACCCAAGTTAAGGCGCAGCACGTTTTCTCAAGAAGAGTGTACTTAGCCTCATAAGTGGTAAACTTTTTGCTGAGGTAGTAGATGGCTTGTTCTTTCCTTCCTGTGACATCATGTTGACCCAATACACAGCCAAAAGAATTATCTAAAACAGACATGTACAATATCAAAGGTCGGCCTGGCTCTGGAGGAACCAAAATAGGCGGATTCGACAAGTGTCTCTTAATTCTGTCAAATGCCTCTTGACATTCTTCAGTCCATTCAACTTTAACATTCTTCTTCAACAACTTGAATATTGGCTCACAAGTTGTCGTAAGCTGAGCAATGAATCTACTGATATAATTCAACCTTCCAAGTAAACTCATTACCTCCGTTTTATTTTTTGGTGGAGGTAAATCTTGGATAGCTTTTATTTTTGAAGGATCTAACTCAATGCCACGTCGACTGACTATAAAACCCAAAAGTTTTCCTGACGGAACTCCGAATACACATTTTGCTGGATTAAGTTTGAGATCATACCTCCGAAGCCTTTCAAAGAATTTTCTCAAATCTTTGATATGATCAGATTGCTCTCTCGATTTAATGATCACATCATCCACATAAACTTCAATTTCTTTGTGCATCATGTCATGAAACATTGTGGTCATCGCCCTCATGTAAGTTGCCCCAGCATTCTTTAATCCAAAAGGCATAACTCTATAACAATATGTTCCCCATTGAGTAATAAATGACGTCTTTTCCGCATCTTCTGGATCCATAATGATCTGGTGATACCCCGCATAACAATCCACAAAAGAAGCAAGATCATGTTTGGCACAATTGTCCAATAAAATATGAATATTAGGAAGTGGAAAATTGTCTTTCGGACTTGCTTTGTTTAAATCGCGATAATCAACACACATCCGAACTTTACCATCCTTCTTTGGAACAGGGACAATATTTGCCAACCAAGTAGGATACTGGGCCACTCGAATGACTTTAGCCTCAAGTTTCTTCGTGATTTCCTCTTTAATTTTTACACTCATGTCAGTTTTGAACTTTCTCAGCTTCTGCTTGACAGGAGGAAAAACAGGATCAATTGGCAATTTGTGAACTACCAAATCAGTGCTTAAACCGGGCATATCATCATAAGACCACGCGAAGATATCTTTATACTCATGCAAAACTTCAATTATAGCTTTCTTTTGTTGTGGTTGAACATGTACACTTATCTTAGTCTCCCTAATATTTTCAAGATCTCCTAAATTGATCGCCTCAGTTTCTTCCAAATTGGCATTTGTCTTATTTTCAAACTGTTTGAAATCTTCGCCTATATCCTCAAATGCTTCTCCTTCATCGTATTCAACCTCCTTATTAATCATTTCAAAATTAGATTGGGTTTTTAAATCTGGTGAACAATTCTTCATGCATGTCATATCATTAGAATCGGCATAGAAAGAACTGTATGATAGAAAATAAATAAATAAAATTAGACTTAAAATAAAACAAAGGGAAACTGCGCTTAATTAGAAACATAGATAGAAAGAGTTTTAAACTAACATACCAAATCTAAAGTTCTGAATTATAATCCTAGGATAATTTAAATTACAGAAGTAAAAACAAGCAAACTACTAAGACTGTAAGAAAACAAACAAACTACTAAGCTTGTAAGAAAACAAACAAACTACCAAGACTCTTTTATAATAGGGAGAGGAGTGGCCTCCCAATTGTTAAGCTGGACATCAGGGCCGACAAACTGCACATCTGCATTACTGGTACCTTCCCCAATTTCAACCATATCAGCTTCAATGAACATATTCTGAAAAAGATCAATCAACTCTGTACCATCATCATTCATTGATTCTGCAGCAAGTAACTTGGAGGATCCTATATCACTGAATTTTATAAAAGACTCATGAAGTGGCGGTATCGGCTTGGTAAGTGACCATGACTCTTTCTTACGCTTTTTAGCCTTCTTTATATATTCAGCAGTAGGCTCGTATCCCAAACCAAAAGTACCAAAGTTCTCATAAAGTTTTACTGGATGAACTATGCCTTGCAAAAACATCCCTAGACCTTTTCCTGGTTCGAAACCATGTTTCAACATTTCATTCACTACCATAACAGATGTAGAGGACAATTGTGGTCTTGCGATGAGATTCCCCTCGAGGATATGCTCAACAGCCACTACCTCAGAAGCTTGATGAATTAACACATTGGCAGTATTTGCTTCGATGGAAGAAACAGAATAGTCTTTGTACATTGATAAATCTCCTTCACCATGAACCACTATCTCTTGCCTGTCGCATTCGAATTTGACCATTTGATGCAACGTTGATGCGACTGCTTTAGCCCTATGAATCCATGGCCTTCCCAATAACATATTGTACGAAGCGTCAATGTTCAGTACTTGAAAATCCATAGCAAAATCCACAGGCCCAATTGTCAATATGAGTTCTATTTCACCAATGGCATCAGTTTTCGACCCGTCAAATCCTTTGACACATACATTGTTAGATCGGATTCTTTCTCCATTAACATTCAACTTTTGTAAAGTTGACATAGGACAAATGTTAGCACCTGATCCTCCATCAATTAACACTCGAGTGATGATGGAATGTTCGCATTTTACAGAAATATACAGACCTTTGTTATGCTCCGTACCTTCTATAGGCAATTCATCATCTGAAAAAGTAATTTTATTTGCTTCAAGGATTCTTCCAACAACTTTTTCCAGCTGATTTACTCTAATCTCACTAGGAACACATGCCTCATTAAGAATCTTCATTACAGCCTTGCGGTGTTCTTCTGAATATATCAATAAGGACAACAAAGAAATCTGTGCTGGTGTCTTTTTCAACTGTTCTATAACAGAATATTCTGGCAATTTCATTTTCTTTAAGAATTCTTCAGCTTCTTCATCAGTGACAGGCTTCTTGACTGTCATTCGTTCTTCACCACCTTGTTATTCTTTCTTAACTCTACTGGAGCATAACATCTTCCAGATCGAGTTAATCCCCCTACTTCATCTACCTCTTCAGTCACTTCTTTCCCTTTGTGCATTACCACAACGCGATCATAATTCCAAGGGACTGCCTTGGTATCGACCATAGGCAACTGTGACACTGGTTTGATAACAATAGGAGCTATAGGAGCTCCTTTTATGATTAAAAGAGGCATATTGGCTCTTCCAGGAATAATGAGTTTCGGCTTTATTTGACTTGACCCAATATTTTCTGAAATCTCTTTTCCCATTGCCAAGAGATCATTCGATGATTTGGGTTTTGCTATCACCATCTCTGCTTCTGCAAGCTTTTCTTTCGTTAAATCTACAGCATTTGCCGATTTTTCCAAATCAGTTTTAATTTTAATGATCGGCTTAAAGGGAATCATAACATCTTCACCACTGAGTATCACATCGAGCATGTTTGTTTCATTATGATTTGGCAGCGGATTTTGATTGACATTTGGAGTGCCTGGACTTTCTACCATGATCTGTTGGGTATCAATCAACTCTTGAATGGCTCTTTTCAGATGCCAACATTTCTCTGTGTCGTGCCCTGGGGCATCAGAACAGTATTCACATCTTCTAGAATAGTCCAAATTCTTTGGGAGAGGATTCGGGATCCTTCTCTCAATTGGGTTTAGAACATTCATTTTTCTTAGCCTATGAAATAAACTGGTGTAAGATATTCCAATAGGAGTGAAATTATCTTTTACCATGTTATCTCTTTTGAATTCTGCTCTAGGCCGAAAATTAGACCTCGGAGGGCCTCTTTGAACTTGCGGGGCCATTGGACGATTTTGGATTGCTGGTGCACGCCACTGCGGGTAAGAAGGACCTCGAGCATATGGTTGTGTATTGTAAATAGGATATTGGGGAGATGGAACAAAATATAATGGATTCTGTGCATATGGTTGACGCGCACCTCTCCAATTTTGTCGTGGACCTGTCATGACCGTTGCTACATCCTCTTTTCTTTTCTTTCCCCCAAAACTTCCTGTACCACTTTGAATTGCCTGTGTTGTTGCTTTCAAAGCGGCCTGGCTGATGATCTTTCCTGATTTAATTCCGTTTTCTACCATCTCTCCAACTTTGATAACTTCTGCAAATGTGCTTCCGATAGTAGAAAGCAAATGATGGAAATAATCAGGTTCTTGTGCTTGTAGAAAAATATCAATCATTTCAGATTCTTTTATCGATGGTCTAACTCTTGAAGCCTGCTCTCTCCATCTGACGGCATATTCTCGAAAACTTTCAGTCATCTTTTTTCTCATATTGGCAAGCGTAGTGCGATCTGGCACTATCTCAATGTTATACTGAAATTGTTGAACGAAATCTCGAGCCATGTCATCCCACGTATGCCAACGAGAAATATCTTGATCAATAAACCATTCAGAAGCTATCCATGTAAGGCTTTCTCCAAAATACGCCATCAATAATTCTTCTTTTCCTCCTGCTCCCCTTAATTGATTGCAAAACTTTTTCAAATGAGCTACAGGATCGCCGTGTCCTTCATATTTGTCAAATTTTGGCATTTTGAATCCTATAGGCAAATGGACATCAGGAAACATACATAAATCCTTGTACGAAACACTTTTTGGTCCACCTACTCCTTGCATATTTCTCATACTTTGTTCCAGGCTTCTAACTTTTCTAGCCATCTCCTCCTGCTCCTCATTCTTAGCAATTTTCTCAATCACGATAGGAGTATCGCGTTGATGAACATGATAATGTGGATTTTGTGGTTTGAAAGTCATTTCAGGAGGATATAACATATCATGATTTGGTTTTCCCATATCCTTTGGTATTGTCGGTTGAATACCCGTAGTAGCTGGCGCTACAGAAATAAAAAGCGGGTTATTTGCGACAGATGGATTTGATGGGCGCATGGTAGAAGTACCAGCAACTCCGGACATACTAGCAAATGGGCCAAATCCTGGCGGGTAGAATGGATCACTAGTTTTAGCTGGGTCAGAATTTGGATCATTCGAAGTTGAAAGTCCAGGGATTGAAGAAGGAGGAGCTTGTCCATTCAACCAAGCTTTGTACATCTCCGCCATCTGTTGTTTTAATGACTTTATTTCTTCCATTGATGTTAATTCCTGCGAAACCAACCGATTCTGCTCTTCTTCACTATCAGACCCAATATCTTCTCTGCGAGTCATTCTTCTTTTACCCTTATATCTGGTGTTATACGGATGCGATGCCAGTTTAAACCACAAACCAACCACCAATTATTTTATCTTTTTTTTTTCTGTAAACAAGTAGCAAACGGGTGAGTGTTATGTATTTAACACATTATAATGCCACGTTATATGTCATGTTTCTATATGCATTTCCCAACCTATCATGGAAGCTTTGTGTTTCATCTCGGCTTTTCTAGGCATATTTTCAAAAATTATGATCGAACCCTTTGGAGGGTTGCCTACGTATCATGTCAAGACATGAATCAGATCTTGCGTAGTTCGGGTGGAATTTAACAATTTTTTTTTATTATTATTATTAAAGAAAATAAATAAAGTAAGTGAAGTAAAACATATGTAATATATATAGAAAATAAACGGTCAACTTCATTACATTCTATGATAAAAGAATTGACCCAACTCCTAAAATAAAACCTACTAACTTACACCTGAAAACTAAAAGACATAATATCTAAACAATTTTTTTTTTTAAAATAAAAAAAAAAAAAAAAAAAAAACTGAAAAATAAAAATAAAAACTATGACAAAGAAAACGACGAGCCTTTCAAGGAGATTTTGATTTAATATGTCCTCCCAAACTCAAATATATGTCCTCCAATGAAGCAGTGAGTCGCTGTGCGAAAGCGGGTACTTGTGCTAAAAAATCCTCACAATCCAACTGCTGATAATCTAAACCCATTCTAGCAGTATCCTGCGCTACACGGTGGACCTTCTCTCGAAGAGAACTGAAAGCCTGATCCCATTCCTGGGCCTGTCGATCTCGGAAATCAACCATCTCTCTTGCACATTTTTCACGAGCAGAAACAACCTCCAACTGTTCTCGCAATATTCCTTTTTCACGAATCCATTGAGATCTCTCTCGATCAAATTCTTCGTGCATATTCTTTTCAACTTCTTGAAGTTGTTGTCGGCGAGATGCGGCAAGTTCTGCAACGTGTGACCCCCTAGTGGTAGCAAACTTGATTTGTCCCCGAAGTGCAACCTCAATAGCTGCTGATTTAGCTTTCTCTTCAGAGAATTCCCTTTGTTGTTCGTCTATTTTTGCCCTGACACGCTCTAATTCTTCTCTCAAAACTTGGTTGGCTTCATGATATTCTTGCATGGCCTTTTCAATTCCTATCCTGATTGCAGCTTCCTGATCTATAGGTCCCTTAACTGATCTTCCTGGTCTGACTGGAGGACTCGACTGTTCTTCAAACCATTCCTGGTAATCTGGGTGCACTTCTCCTTTCTCACGCTCTATGACCATCATTTCAATTCCCATAATACGGCGACCCTCCCAAATCTGCTGGGCCAAATCTTCTGGAAGTGAAATCTCTGGTCTGACCTCAAGTACGAAATCAGCCATGTCTTCCGTTATGGGAATTATTTGACGCCTGCCGAGCTGACGTAGAACTCTCAATGGAACATACGGTTGAACACCTCTAATACCCATTAATAACAAGAACGGACGAATGACAGAACTATATATAACTTGTCTCCAAGGGAACCAATGGAGATTCCAAGTGATTTTATCTGTTGTCAAAGAACGAAAAAGTTTAACCCAATCTTCGATTTCTTTTGGACATTTATATTTTTCCATCCTTTCCTCGTAATCGTTGATTCGATTAAATCGCTCGGGATTGAACCTTGTCAATGTAGGACGTTGATAAAGATGCTCCACAATCCACATCTGTAACAAGATATTACATCCCTCAAAAAAACTTTTCCCTTTTTGACAAACAGTCAGAGCACGGTAAATATCAGCTAGGATCATTGGTATCATGGTGTAATCTTTCTTGATCAGTATCTGTACCACTCCCGCTAAACGAATATTAATTTTTCCTTCTCTTCTTGGGAAGACCATAGTGCCCAAAAAGACTACCATGAAGGCAAATCGTCTATGAACTTTCCAAGTCTCAAAACTTCCCTTATTACAAAGTTCTTATCCGTACTTCTGAAACCCTTCTTGCTTTCCATATCTGTCATATAAAAACTGCAAGGAAACCCAACCTTTTTTCATTGACTCTTTTTTTGTGTTTCTTATGTTCATGAGCTTGCAAAATTTGTTTATCGAAATAGGTCTTGGGGCTATAAGTTTCTTCCGATGCATATCACCATATCCAACATAGCCTGCTATCTCTTCTAAAGTAGGTGTCAACTCAAAATCTGAAAAGCGGAATACATTATTCTTTGGGTCCCAGAAATTCAGTAATGCATCAATCACCTCCCTATTAGGGTTGATCATCATGATACTGGTTAAGAAACCCAAATATTTATGTATTTCGCCATAGTCAAATGTATCCATTGCATTCCACCATAACCAAAGTTGCAGAGGGGTACAATCCACAACCTGAAGCGGTATATTCCCATCTCTCTTTCTCTTTGGACGCTCTCCACGAACAGGGGGGGACATTTTATACCTATTGAAAGGAACATAAAATTAATAAATATCTAGACTTAGACAAAACTTAATTTATTAATTTTGAAAAGAATTTATAACTTAACTTGTAAAACTTAGTACGACCATTATTTAAACTTAGTTGCAAAGAATAATCTCATCAAAAATTAAAGTGAGAGAAACAAGATTGATAAAATATATATATATATATTTTTTATTTTTATTATTATTATTATTATTATTATTTATTATTTTTTTTTTGGACTCTATCAAAAACTTTGCTATAACAGACTTCTAGACCATTTTATCTATGTGTTTGAAAACAATATTCCCTAAGTACAAAAATAAAATAAAAGGACTCAGAAATAAAGAAAAATAGAATGACTGTTTTATGTATGAGGTTGTATAAAATTTTTAGTCTCACGACCATAAAAGTTCAGGACTTGTTAAAAAATTAATATATATATTTTTTGTAAAAACTTAGCCTCATGATCCCTAAAGATTCCGGGCTGTTGAAATATATTTTTATTTTATTGTTATTATTTTATTATCTTTTATTTTTAGCCTCGTGATCCCTAAAGATTCAGGGCTGTTAAAATATATATAATAAAAATTGGACTTGAAAATTAGAAAAATAATTACAAAAATAATCATATTTTATATATATATATATATATATATATATATATATATATATATATTTTATTTTTTTTAAAATAAGGTCGTGTCCTGGGATGAACTTCCTACGTATCTCACAAAGATGTGAGAATCAGACCCTCGTAGTTCATAAAGATTGTAAAAATTGTGTTGCCGTGTATCTAAACAACTTCTTTATTTTAAAAATAAATTTTTCCTTTCAAAAATGATCAACTAAATTTGAGAATAAATTAATCTCTCGTATTTTAAAATTGCTTAAAGCCGGTCAACACATAAATAGCCTTCCAAACAAATATCAAAGAGCACGTAGGATGCACATGTTGGTTTTTATAAATTAGGTCACCTGTCCTAGATAGACTCGACCCCTGTGTCGAGTCCCGCTAAGTCAAATGCATATGATGCAAATAAAGCGGTATCTAATAGGGATAACCAGATTCTGAGTTTTCAGTTCTTCTATGTTAAAACCTAATAGGGATAAGTGTCTCGACTGGCTTACCCGAGCAGACACTCGAGCCGGGGAGGGACAACTTGGTCGGTAGCAGGGCAACACCACCTTCGTTGTCGATCCGAACCCCGCCTAACATGTGTGACTATATCCTTCACCAGGTGCCTTGACACTCCGGTTATCTCAAAAAGAAGGTGGGATGCATATGCTGCATTCCCTCTATCCTATTTCAGAGACTCAGAGGGGGTACGCGAGAGAAGACAATTTATAATACAATTCAAATAATATCAAAGCAGTAAATGAGCGACAAATAGCATATAAGACCAATAAACACATTATAAAATAATTAAAGCAAGTAAAGTCAATATCAAAGCTCGAATTCTTATTTTTTCCCCAGCAGAGTCGCCAGAGATGTCACACCCCTTTTTTCGCTGCTGGCGTCGAGTCGAAGGGTTTTTCCAATTAAAGTGACGATATTGAATAGGGATTAAATTATTTACAGAGTCGCCACTTGGAATTGAGTTTTGGTGTTCCAAGTCACCTTTTTTTTTTTTTTGGAATCCCTAATCAAAAGGAAATGACTCTTATTTGGTCTACAAAAACAGAAAATAGGTAAGGAATTCTGTTGATCGAGGGGAAGGTGTGAGGCACCCCTCGAATCCCGTGGTTCTAGCACGGTCGCTTTTATTAACTTATCTTGATTTAAATTATTTTAATAAATTGTGTTAAGGCCTAATTTGCTCATTTTTAAAATTTAAAATTCTTATTTTTAATTGATGAAAAATTAATTTTTTATAGAAAAATATTTGTCCAAATGTATTTTTACATCTGTGAATTTGAAATGTCTCAAAAAGATGTGTATGCCACATTCTTTAATTGAGACGAACATTTTTAAATATATGTTTAAAAATTGTTTGATATTTAAAACATTGATATAAAATTCTTATAACTCATAATAATTTTCTATTTTTATTTAAAAAAAAAAAAAAAAACTAATTAATTAATCTTAATAGTAGACTTAAACACTATTTAATTAAAGTGTTCAATTAATTCAATGCATGATTAAATTTTATTAATAATAATGAAATAGAATAAAATAATAATAATAACATTATAAATACATAAAATCAATTTTATTTAATTACATAATTTAAATTAAATTTTAAAATAATCTCCAAATAGTCCTAAAACAAACATCATTTAAACTACAAATATATAAATTATACAAAATTTAATTTTCCTTGATATCTAACTTTATTAAAACTAAACTTTTTTTTTAAAAAAAAATAAATAAAATAAAATAATGATAAATAAAATTAAAAATAAATAAATAAAATAAATAGATAAATAAATAAATAAAGATAGAAATAAATTAATCACAAATTAATTAATAAAGAAATATGACACAATATATAATTGAAAAGGAATCTTTGGTTCATAAAGTTTGATAACATTACGTGTTAACATATCATGTTTTATAAAGCAAATTGTCCACTTTTAGTTGCATATCCGTGACTCTACATCATGAGCTCCTCTTTATCTTTTCTTTTATATAAAAAAAATAAGAGAAAAAAAAAATGCTAAGAATAATTCATGGTAGACAGTAGTAAGACGGAAAGGGGAGGCGGAGCGGCGCGGGTAAGAGAAGAGGAATCAGCAGCGGCAGCGCGAAGCGTCGCCGGTGGTGTTCCGGCCAGATCTGGGCGGTGGAAAAGCCGGTCGTCACTGACTGGTCGATGAACGAGTTGGGGGGGGTCGTTTCGCGGTTGTTGTTGCTGCTTCGTCGGACGGCGAGCCCCGACCGTTGGCAGCGACAGATCTGACAGCGAAGACCAGGTGGGGGACGGTTGACGGCGGCGAAGGTTAGCGGTTGATATCTGGCCAGATCTGGCCGACGCGCCGCGGCCGGAGCAGCGTCTGCTGGCGGCAGCGACAGATCTGATTTTTGCTTTCTTCTCCGGTCGGTCGGGTTTTCGGGTTGGGAAGTCGGGTCGGGTCCGGTCGTAAGCCGACATCGCAGTTGTTCCGTCGACGGAGTGGCGAAGGGAATGGATGGCGTGGTTGCCGTCGTCGCCGATGAAAGTAGGACAGTTGGTTTTACTGTATATCCACCGGCGGTAGTTCGCCGGCGTGGTGCAGTTATTGTCGGTTCTAACGAGAAAGAAAAAGACATGTGTTTACTGTGTGTGTGCGTGTTTATGAATTTCTGTTGTGTGCACAGTGTATGTATATCAGTGTATGTAAAACAGAGTATTTGTGGGTGGATATTCTGTGTACATGAATTGTAATATCTATTTTTCTTTTCTTCTTTTTCCATCCATTTCAAGATTTAACCGGACAGTGATACATACGAAAAATAACATGCAAAACATAATAATATATGAATTCATATAATAATTAACAATATCTATTAAATAATACATGAAATTTGTTTATACAATTTCACTCATGCTTTTCATAATATAATTTAACATGAAATGGTTCAGATAAAAAAAAAACCTGTTTTTGATTCAAACGGAATAGGAAGCAAGAAACAATTGTTGCCAGAAATCTCAAATGGAAACTCTTAAACCTCAAATTTTCTTTCTTTTTCTTTTGTACTCTCTTTTCTTGATCTCTATTTTTTCTTTGGTTTCTGATCCCTTCTTTTTTTCTTTTTTTTTGTTTCTTGTAATATATATGGTGCATGTATAGTGTTGTTGTGGGAAGTTGAAGTGGACGTGTGTGTATGGTATGGGAACGTGGGGAGGTTGAGGGAAAAAAATGGGGAATGTGGGGGCTTAGGGTTAGTGTAAAATGATTCCTTTTTTTTTTTTTTTTAAATTATATATATATATATATATATATATATATATATATATATATATATATATTTTAAATTATAAAAATAACAAAAGATAATAAATAAATAAACAAGATAATAATAACACATAAAATAATAATAATAATAATAATTAATTTTATATTTTAAGAAAAAAAAAATCTAAAAATAGACAAAAATAAATTATATAATTAAGGTAGTATAAAAACTACTAATATATTCATTTAAATTTTATTTTTATTTTTTTTTTAAATAGGAATAAAATAATATCCTAAAATTAACTTCATTTAAAAACATAAAATAATAGTCAAAATGATTTATGATTAAATATAAATATAAATATTTAATGTTAATAAACAAGTTAAAATTTAGGGAGGATCAAAAATCACGTGTCTACAGTTATGGGTACAGATCTCAACAAATACATCAACAACAATTTAAGTATACTGCCAAGGATTGCTTTGACAGGATCAAGCTATAAAGATCTACTCAGTATGGATAAGTTGTTCTTTATCCGGTGCTATGGAATTCAGCTTTGCTCGTCGTGGATCTTCATTGTCGCTTGCGTACGATTTCTGCGCTTTCTCTTCTCCATATTTCCATAAAAAGAGTAGCATATTGTCAATGCTATTTAGCAGTAGCTTCTTCTACATTCATCTGGATAGCCAGAATTGGTCAATGCTAATCACGGAGATACAACAAAATGGAAAAGGATAATTTATCTCCTCTAGCAAATCAAACAGGTCTTCCTCCCATTTTAAATTATCTCAAACATATTATATTTCTGTTGCAATAATGAATCAACTGTTGGGATAAATTTCTACATGAGAAAGACCCTGTGTGATAATTTGCAACGGATGAACCATCTATTGCAACATATGAATCATCTGTTGCAGCAGATAGGTCGTCCGTTGGTACAAATAAAAGCTGTATGAAGAGCTGTTTGATTTGCTAAAATAGATGAGACATACGTTACACCAGATAAAGTATCTAGTGCAACAGGTTAGTCAACTGTTGCAACAGATGTAAATATTTGTTTGATAATTTTCAGCAGATGTGTCATCTGTTGAAACAGATATGTGTCTCTTTGTTTTGTCAGTTAGAAGACATAATATATTTACCTTCTTCATCTCATGCTGCTCTCCTTTGGACATTGTACATTGCTCAGAACAACACACAGACAGAGGAATTGTAATTTTGAATTTTTGGATGCTTGATAATGCCCTGGAAATCACTCTCTTTATCCTCTTAGCCCTAATCTCTAATGGAGTGGATGGAAATAAAATCCTCTTTAATGGAATGAGACCCCTCTTAGATGTCAATTCCTTTACAGAAAAAGTTAATGCATTAATAGCATTAATCACTACACCATGTTTCGCCTTACAGTCTTGACATTTGCATGCAGAACATTCACTGGGAGAGGCAAAATCTGTATAACCAGTATGATCATACTCATAATGGTTTGCTTTAAATACTGTAACAGGAGCATCATTAGCACTAACAGCAGTACCACTACCACCACCCACAGCTCCATCAACAACAACAAGCCCACCCTCCAAAATTATTTTTCTTGTAATGGTTGTTGCTCCAAACAATTCTATTTTTATTCTGTCGATGACCTTAGGGTCCGATAAAGTTTGCATAGACCGTAAATTAAGAAAAAAATAGCATCTTCAACTCTCGATTGGTCGAAACTAGCGACGGATGCACATTCTAACATAAATCATTACATATATTAGAATGATGATTAGATCATTCAAAAAAAACATTAATTAAAAGAAAAAAATAATTATAATTATACTTACTGCATCCTTCGGGGGGTTGAAGAGATCAAGAAATTTTGCATTTTTATGAGTTTTGGCTGACAACCATCTCAAGATTCTTGGAGAGGAAACTCCTTCCTGGTAGTTCACTTGTTGTCTCAAATAAGGAATGGTTTCAAACGCCCAAGCCTATAAAATAACGCTAATAAATTAAAACCATTATTGAGCGAAAAAAATAAATGATATCATAATAAAAGAAAGAAACATTTACCATGAAAGCCCATGGGAAGCCATATAAGTTGACTGTCTTTGGCGCTAACAGAGTCAATAAATATTTGACAGTCATTTTGAAGCTTTCATACCTCCATGGATAGCTGTTAAATGCCTCAAGATCCTCGGAGAGCTTATTAAACCGAGTCTTATGTTGTTGTTAACGTCTCTCACCCAAAGAATATTATGTACAAACCAAACCAAGAACAGTGACTGTTTGTGCTTCTTTAAAAGTCCTTTACCTTTCAATGCTTCTATCAAATTTTTATTTTTGAAGCTTGGACCAACAAAGGACACTAGGTCATCACGATCACACGACTTGCCTTTGCTTTTTTTGGGTGTGTGGGGTGCTTTTTTGGGGTTAGAATAGGTATAACTTGAGAAGGACGATAACATTTTAGTCCAATAACTATGGTAAACTCCTTCCAACCAAAACAAACAAGCATGCCATAGTAATTTATCCATACCTCATCCATCTTATCTTTGTTTTCATTTATAAACCTACGCTTGAGAAGTTCATATACCATTTTCATTTGGAAACGAGCATTGTTGTCCTCCGGCAAATCAAGATATTTCCCAAAGCAGCTGTCCCTGAAATAAGTATCCAATTTTTTTTCTCGAAGTATCTTTCTGAAAGAGTCAAAAGATATTCCCATGGCTGACTTAATAACGAAATCACCTATTAAATCTGTGGCACCATCGTAATACATTCTCATAGGATAACGATCAATGCTGAAGGATCTGACCAGCTTTTTGGTGGAAGGTCTATTAGCATCTGCATCATCTCTTTTGAAACATTCCTCTTCCCCGTGTGCATCATATTCTGCTCCCGATTGAGATAACGCTTGTAAAGCAAGCTCATAGAGTGGTGGATGTAGCCTAGATGCTTCACTTGTTCCTTTACTTGGACTTAATTCGGTTTCTGTTTTTTTGGGAACCATATTGTCTAAAATTAATAGGAATATAAAATAATATATTATTGTTGATTAATGCATCATTAAAAAGGGATAACAGTAAATCAAACAAGCAAAACAGTAAAATAACAGTTGCAATAGATCACCGATCTATTGTGCCAGGTAGTATATCTGTTGCAGCATATAACCAAACTGTTGCAGTGGATGAGTAATATGTTGCAATAACACAAAATATACCACTCATTTTTTAAGACATATGAATGGTCTGTGCAACAGATCACACAACTGTTGTGACATCATCTGTTGCAACATATGAGTGATCTGTTGGAACAGCTAAATAATTCATAGTAATGGCTGAGTAATCTGTTGCGATAATACAAAACATATCACTCATCTGTTGAGAAAGATGAATGGTCTGTGCAACAGGTCACACATCTGTTGCAACGCATGAGTGATCTGTTGGAACAGTTATCAATGGTCAATATTGTTTAGATTTTTTCCAACATAGGGCCGTCTATCGCGGCAGATGAATGATCAGTTGGAAAAATCAAGTCTTGGACTTTTCCTGTAGGAAGAGTTGGTAGGATTTTATCCAACAGAAGGTTCATTTATTGCATATGATCATTAATCTGATGGTTCTTCCATTGCACCAGATGGTTAACTAGTTGCATCAGATTTTTTATCCGAAGCTTAATCTGTTACAACATATGGTAAAGCTGTTGCATCAAATTATTAATCTGTTGCATCAGAATTGTAATCTGATAGTTCCTCTGGTGCATCAGATAGTTGATCTGTTGCATTATATGATGAATATATTGCATCAGATAGTTAATATGTTGCATCAGATGGGTAATCTGTCGGAGGAAATAGTAACGCGATTTTGTTAAATAAAAAAAGCAATTTCACCATTTTTAACAAGAACAAGAACAGAACAAATCAAATCAAATTGTCATTTTATTTTTATAAACACAAACAATAAAAATCAAACTTCAAAAAAATGCAACAAACAACAAAATATCATAATTCACTTCGAAAAGAGAAGAGAAGAAATACCAAAAATTAGGGTTTTATTCAGACCACATTTCAAATTAGTTCAACAAATATTAAAATTATTAACCAATACTATAAGAGAAGTTGGCTCAAGTTCCTCATTTTCTTCAACACTAAAAAAGCCATAAATTTTTCCCTGTGAAAAAAGAAAAGGACCGATGAAAAATTCGAAGTTGTTGCGGACGGAGAGCAAGGCTATCTCGTCGATTGAAGTCGAAAAGGAACTGGAATCCCAACTATTTATAGTCGGATGTTGAAGTCGCCGAGGATTAAAATAAGAAATTTGCAAAACAGTTGGTTGGGAGAGAGTTGAGAGAAGCTGTCGAGAGAGGGATGAGAGACAGGTTGATTGAATTGAAGAGGGGAACTCGAAGCCCAACTATTTGTCGCCGGGGGTTGAAGGAAGAAATTTTGCAGAATTGTTGGTTGGGAGAGAGTTGAGAGAAGCTGTCGAGAGAGATGAGAGAGTGGTTGATTTGGATTGAAGAGGGTGCGGGTTGGGTTGATTTGTATTTTTAAAAAGATTAAAAAGTTTTGAAAATATTAATCAAGTCCACAATTAACTTGATCAAGTTTCCTAATAATGTTTGACCCTATCTGTTGATCAATGTCACCAATCGTTCATTCAAGATTTAAAAGACACATATTCTTCAATTTTCTCGACTATCTCACCTCTTTTATATTAGTTTTATTATTGCATATAGTTTAGATTCTCAAAATTATTTATTTTTCTTATTTTTATATATATGAAATAAAAAGCTTTCAACCTCATAAGATATATCATATTTTTTCTCAGGAACTTTATCTGCCTATCTATTTCCTAATCTATGAATAAATAAGTAAGATAATGTATATTGAAATTAATTTTGATACCTTGTTTTGCAACTAAAAGAGGATAATATTCTTCCATATCATACCTACAACATGATATTAATAAGGTTAAATAATTTCATTAACGAAAAAATAAACTATATGAGAAATTATATTGAAAAAACCAAGACACCATACGTTTTATATGTATTATTATAATATTTTTATAATTTTATGAAATGATATTAATTTCAAGAATATAAATATAAAAAAGGATGTGGCTCTATATTATATAAAACCATTGTATGACCTTTCTTTTATGTTTTCGTGTGTTTATAATTTGTTTGATCTCCAAAATAAGGCATAAGATAAATTAATAAATGAGAGAAAATTATTATTTGAGAAAATGTCACTTCTAAATATTGAAAATAAAAGCTCACACAAAATTTAGTTTTCTAAGTAAATAAAAAACTTAACACTTATAAGCTATAATGTTAATTCCAAAAATTCAAGCGTATAACTAATTTCAAACATCAGAAAAAATGTCAGAGAAGTTATTCATTCAAAAGATTTGTACTATTTCATAGCAAATTACACAACCCATTATTTTTGCTAATAGAAAGGAGTAGAAGTGAAAAATCCTCACTTTTGTTAGGTTATTTCTTCAATAACTTCTTAATCAAAATCCTTTTTTATATGTTCCTTCTGAAAAATTAGAAGACAAATGACACTTTTATATCATAATAAATTTTATATTTTTCAAAAATTAATAAATTATACGATGCGTGAAGATTAGTTTTATTTTGAATAAATGCATTAAAATAACTAAAAATATTTCCACATATAAGAAAGGAGATACCCAATCGTGTTCCATTCAAATGTAAATCAGAAGATTCACATACGTAATACATCTTTAAATCTAAACTAGTATTAGTACCCGCGTGATGCACGATCGATATTAAATGAAATTAATTATAGAAATTATTATCTTATTAATTTTATATAATAAAAAAATTATTCAATATCGTTCACATATTTGAAATTAATAAATTTATGCAATACGAACATACACATAACTTTTGTTTCACAAATTCAACAAAATATGTTTTCATACATTTTCACCAATCGTAAAGTGAAGATTGGGGGGAATAGAAAAAAATTCCCTTATCGGCGAACAACCGAACCCTTGGGACCTTCTTCAACCCCAGGATGTAATGATTCGACATTGGGAGGTGCCTGGCCTCGTTCCTCTCTTGAAAGAAGAACGCTAGCCGGGTTTGAAGGAATGGGGTGTCCGGAAGAAAACACCGACATATAGTTGAAATGCATTTCAGTCCATTTACGATCGTTTAATGTATCAATAGATTCTGCTCTGTATCTCGAAAGGGAATGCAACAATAACTATTTTGAAGTACAATATATTTCTGTTCCAGGGGTACGATTGCTTCTTTCTTCGGCTTAAAAGCCTTCGTACCTCTTTCGAGTGACTTCGTACCTCTTTCGAATGACTTACTTTTTAGCATAATTTTATGAAAAGAAAATGAGCAAACGTAATAAATAAATACCTGTGAGTTTTTTATTTGTTGAAGTTGTACTTTGTTGGTTGAGAGTAAGGATGAAGAGGAGAAGCAGGTGAGAAGGGAGGTGTACAAGTTAGCTAAGAAGGAGGCTAAGTTAGTAGTTATGACTGCTAAGACAACAACTTTTGAGAGTTTGTATAAGGGGTTAGTGGAGAAGGGCGGGGAGAAGAGGTTGTTTAGGCTTGCCAAGGTTAGGGAGCAGAAGGGTCGGGATCTGGACCTAGTAAAGTGCATTAAGGGGGAGGATGGAAGAGTTTTGGTGGAAGACGTCCTCATTAAGAAAATATGGCAGTCGTATTTCTAAAGGCTTTTGAATGATGAGGGGAACAGAGGTGTCATGTTAGGGGAGTTAGAGCAGTCCGTAGAGTGTCGCGACTTTGGATTTTATCAGCGTTTTAAGGTAGAGGAGGTCAGTGAGGCTATTCGCAAGATGCGAAAGGGCAGGGCGACGGGGCCCGACGAGATTCCAGTGGATTTTTGGAAGTTCTCTAGCCGGACTAGTTTCAAGTGGCTAACCAACTTATTTAATAATATTTTCAAGTCAGCAAAGATGCCCGAGGCATGGAGATGAAGTACGATGAATCCTTTGAATAAGAACAAGGGTGACATTCAGAGTTGCAACAATTACCGGGGTATTAAGTTGTTGAGTCACATGATGAAGATTTGAGAAAGGGTAATGGAGCGGAGGTTGAGGAAGATTGTGTCTATTTCAGAGAATCAATTTGGTTTTATGCCTGGTCGCTTCATGACCGAGGCAATGCACCTAGTGCAGAGACTGGTAGAGCAGTATAGAGAGAGGAAGAGGGATCTTCACATGGTGTTTATTGACTTGGAAAAGGCGTATGAAAAGGTCCCTAAAGAGGTTCTTTGGAGATGCTTGGAGGCGAGAGGGGTCCCAGTGGCATACATCAGAGCGATTAAGGACATGTATGAGAGGGCAAAGACTCGGGTAAGGACAGTGGGAGGAGATTCTGAGCATTTCCCGGTATTGACAAGGTTGCACCAGGGATCGACTCTAAGTCTATTTTTATTTACTTTGGAGATGGATGTGTTGACGCAGAATATTCAACGCGAGGTGCCTTAGTGTATGCTTTTCACAGATGATGTTATTTTGATTGAGAAGTTGCGACAAGGGGTTAACGATAAGCTGGAGGTTTGGAGACAAAACCTGGAGTCTAAAGGTTTTCGATTGAGTAAGATCAAGACGAAGTACTTGGAGTGCAAGTTTAGTGATTTGAGGCAAGAGGAGGTGATAGTGAAGTTGGATTCCCAGGCGGTTTGCAAGAGGGATAATTTTAAGTATCTTGGGTCTACGATTCAGGGAAAAAGAGAGATAGATGAGGATGTATCTCACCGTATTGGGGCAGGTTGGATGAAATGGAGGCTCGCTTCAGGAATTTTATGCGATAAGAAGGTTCCCCCCAAGTTGAAAGGAAAATTCTATACAATTGCAGTCCGACCTGCTATGTTGTATGGAGCGGAGTGTTGGCCAATTAAGAATTCTCATATCCAAAAGTTGAAGGTAGCGGAAATGAGGATATTGCGTTGGATGTGTGGATTCTCGAGAGCTGACAGGGTTAGGAATGAAATTATTTGGGAAAAAATGGGAGTAGTGTCAGTGGATGATAAAATGCTGGAAGTGAGGTTGAGGTGGTTTGGTCATGTGATGAGGAGGGACGCGGATGCCCCAGTTCGTAGATGTGAGAGGTTGGCCTTGGAAGGTTTCAAGCGGGGTAAGGGTAGATCGAAGAAATACTGGAGAGAAGTGATTAAGCATGACTTGGAGCTGTTACAGCTGACTGAGGACATGACCTTGGATAGGAAGTTATGGAGAAATAACATTAGGATAGAGGGATAAGGGTGTAAATGAGTCGCAGTCAGTATTTAGGTTGAACTTGGTGTCCTGTGTTTGACAATGTACAATATGTTTGTGGATGTCGTACATATGTTATTTTATCCTGTTCTATGCTTTTGTTGCTCTTTCATACTGTCTTTTGTCTTGAGCCGGGGATCTATTAAAAACAGCCTCTCGACCTCTTTAGAGGTAGTGGTACGGACTGCATACACTCTACCCTCCCCAAACCCCACTATGTGGGAATATACTGGGTTTGTTGTGGTTGTTGTTGTGTAAGTTGTACTTTGTGAAACAATGCCGGCAATACCATTCTCAGATTAGACATATATATAAACTATATTCATTCATTCAAGAAAAATTAAATTATAGCCACATTAATATTCTTTCTGTAAACCTTATAGTAGTAGTTATATACATACAAATCAAGAAAATGGCATGAAAGCTAAGAAAATATTTACTAAAGCCATAAAGCCCTCCACCAACAGGTAGAGGAAAAGATTGTAGCAGCCTACCTATAGTATGTCTTTTGTATTCATATTTTTTAGTATGTGAAATCAGTCCTAGCCATATATTATTATATAGTACTTGACAAATCGCTTGATCTTCTCATTTCCAAAAATTAGAAGGAATTGATTGGATCCATGTCGTGCTATGACTCTTCACTGTACTTATTTACTATGATACTAAATTCCCTTCATAATTCCTCATTATCCTAATTGCTATTTATTTTGCATGTATAGGAAACATTAAATCTTATTGTAATAACTCATGTATTTGTTAATTTTTTTTATCAAATAAATCAGATAAAAGCTCAAAAATATGAGAAAAAAGATAATGTAATTGGAGGTCATAGAGAGGTGCCACGTCACCTCTTCTATGACCTTCCTTTATATTATATATAGATTACTCCAATTTAAGTTTAAGTATTTTGTATCTATAGACTATTCTACTATTGCATCCCATAAAATTGTATTTTATTGGCTTATTCATATATTTATATTTTCATTTTCTTAACCCTTAAAAAAAAATCTTAAATCGCCACTGGATTCATCGGTAAGGATATATAGTAAGTAGGGGCAGAGCTACAATGTTATAGGAGGATTCAGGTGAACCTAATAGCTTTTGCGTATATCTTATATTTGTATTAAAAATTCAAGAAAATAGGTATATAAATAATGCGTGTGGAGCCACATAAACAAAAAACAAGTGGCCTAGTCGCAAGGGCGGAGCCAAAATTTACACTAGGGGGTTCACAAGTGAACATACGAACTAATCGAAGGAGTTCAACATGTACTATATATACATAAAAAATAATTTTAATCATTTATATATAGTATAGTTTTCAGTCGAAAAGGATTCAGATGAACCTCTATTTTTTCTAGCTCTCAACCGCAGAGGTAGTGGGTATGAAGTCTACGGACTGCATTACATTTTTTCATGTTTAAGTTTCAGAACTCAAAACCTTCAAATTATAGCTCTGCCTTTGATAGTCAGCTATTTCATTTTCTTTTTATGAATCCCTAAATGACAATCAATTGAAATAATACTTTTCCTAAACCTAATGTATTATAATGTAAAAGGAGAATTTGTCTATTTTAGCCACCACCAGAGTGTATTCTTGTCTTCCTGCTGAGCCATGCACGAAAAATGTTTTTGACCAATAACTACATAAACATAAATTAGTATTACATCTTAATCTTATTGAGAATCGTATTTGTGACTACTATTATTTTATCGATATATCTATCTTCAATTACTAATTCTCGTTGATCAAGTTCCTTAAGGATCATCGAATCAATAATAATAAACCCACTACCTAAGAGCAACACTAAAGAAAAGTAAGAATTCACTTGTATCTATCCCGAGAAATTGGACGACACAAATAGGGTAAAAAACAACTTTTTGCTGGTTAGTTCTGGGGGGTGGGGAAGAGGAGGAGATGGATCCAGAATTTTAATCAAGTGGGTTAACATAAAGGAATATTCGAATGTGACAGCAAGGAGTTTAAAATTTGTTTTTATCATAGATTCAAATTCCAAGTTGGACATTTAAAACTTCTTTTTGAATAATAATAATAATTAAAAAAAAACTGTATAAATTAATGTGTGTAGCGAGGTTGAGGGTTCGAGTCACGCTGGAGAGGAAGTGTGGGAACACTATTGATCCTCCTGGTGAAAAAAAAAAATGTGTGTAGCGTAGTTGTGTTGCACGGCCCACTTAATCATGAAAAAGTAATTATCATGTGAAAGTTATTATAATCACCTACCAAATTAATTAAAGAGCAACCATGCGAAAAAGCGCTCCTTTTTAAAATTAATGCCATCTTTTTCAAAGTTCATGTATATTGTATGGTATGGAGCACAAATAGTTTATAGATTATTTATATCATTTCGTTAATTTGAATTACAATAGCATGTCATTCTTAAATATTCATAGTAGTATATTTAATTTATGTTTGGTGCACTATTTGTGTAAAGATAACGAATATCGGACCTTAATTGAATCATATGTAGAGGCATTAGTCAGATGACTATTTAGATTAATTCTCCTATTTTTTTTAGAAAAAAAAATAAATAAACAATCCAAGTTTAAATAAGTTGGATTGTGTCCCATTTTGTTGACTTACCAAACTCTTGGATCACAGTAGATCAAATTCCATTAACAGAATTAAGTGTGAAAATTAGGAAAAAATGTATAAGTAGAAACACTTTTAAGAACTTGAGAAAACTTACAAAAAAAATGATTTTTTTTATAAAAAGCAAAACAAAAAGGAGGGCTGCAGAGGTGGACCTACATTGAGGCTCGGGTGCACGTGCACCCGCTAGCGTCGAAAAAATGTTTGTATATATGATTTGTATATCTATATATATATCAGAGTATTATGTTAAATATATGTTGTGCACCTACAATAATAACTACATTGGTTGATGAGATGGTTTGGTATGCCACTTGAATATTGCTCTTAACATGTGATTGCTCAGGTTCGTGCCCCTTCAACAATGTTTTATTGCTCCTTTCATCATTTTCTAATTTTCTATTGCATGATTGCTCAGGTTCGAACCTCACAACAATGTTTCTTTGTTGCTCCTTTTTTCATTTTTCAAGTTTCTTTACACTTATTGTGCAAATGTATATATTTATCTTTTAATTAAAAAAGACTTCCGACTTAGTAATCATTTATTTCATACCTTTTCTTTTTTCTTTTATGTATTGTGGATATTATTGAATTATTTTTTATTTTATTATAAAATACAAGCTTCTCTCCAACTTCAAAAGGTAGGTATTCTCCCTAGCTTTTACTGAATAATATTTATTTTCTTTTAATCTTTTGATCATTGAGTTATTTTTTATTTAAAAAATTAGCAATTTAAAGTTTGAGATAGGCTTAAATCAAACGTTACCCGCTGCAACTATCTAGCAAACAAATCTCACGAATTTCATATTTTTCAAAAACTTTTTATTATTGTTCAAAATATAAAAGTACGTTGAATTTAGGTACGGTGAATAACACACTTTTGTCATATTAAATCTAATTAATGATATTCAATAATATTAAAATTTTTCTTATAAAATACTATAATTAATAAGTTTTCAAAAAACGTATGTCTAACTTTGACACTATTAATTACTATATTTAAATATAGAGATGCACCCGTCAAGCTTAAATTCTGGGTTCGCCTCTGGCAGGCTGGATTATATTGTCTATGACTCGTTATTTTATTGTAATACCCCAAAAAAAAAATTTGTTGAAATTTTATGCGTAAACGTGTTGGGTTCTATCTTCTAGAATGAATTATAAATTTTTCGTGTGGAATGTCTTAAATTATGACCCACCATTGTGTAGAGTATCAAATAAGATTTCCAACGATATATGGATCATCCAAAACGGACACCCGAACGACGAGTATGAACATTTTGATCTAATCGTGAATAGTAGTGAATAGTAAAACGTGCAGGAAAAAGTACTGAAGCCTGGTGTATTTTTGGGTCAACTTCAAATGATCATAACCCCTCGTACACAATGATCTGGATGAGATACTATATATCAACGGAAAGATATGCGAGTCCTCTTTCTAATGAAATTGGTTTCATCCAATTTGGATATCGGAGTAAAACGTTATGGTTGATCTACTTCAAACTATCAAAACAGTCCACCAAAGGACAGATTTGAGAATTATTTGATTTTTAGGGGCGTTTTGGTCATTCTCCTTCACTCAAAATCCGTCCAAAAAAGCCTATTAGAAGCATTATATGTTATATTTCATCAAATTTCCTCAAAATGAAAACCCTAAGCTCCTACATCCAACTTCAAAAACCTCCAAAGTTCACCATTAATTCTGCAAATTTATTTAAGATTCCAAGTTCCTAAATCAAGAACTTCAAGAACCTCAAAAGTTCACCATTAATTCTGCAAATTTATTCAAGATTCCAAGCTCCTAGTTCAAGAACTCCAAGAACCATCATTCAAAGGCACGATTAACATCTCAAAAATGACTATCGATCTAAAGTTCATCATTCAGGGTATGTGGGATTTTTCAACAAGAACTCTCTTTCGTTTTTGTGCCCAAAAATAATTTTCTTTACAAAGGCATGATTTTTATTTGATTTTTACGAATTTGAAGAATGAACCCATATCTTATGATGATTATTATGAAATCTTGATGTTTATGATTTTGAAAGATGAATTTACATGTGTGGAGATATAAAGCATGAATCTTGAACGATATTTATCATGATTTTGATATTTGGGTCGTGAATCCCCATTGAATTTTTTTTTTTTTTTGAGAAAGTGTGTGTTATAAGCACGTTGATGTTGAATATTTGAGATATATTGAATGATTTGACCGTTTAGTCTTAATGGAGTTGTTTTGAACTCGAGTATGAAAGAAATCCACAGCGTGGTTGATTTTGATAGATGAAAAGCATGATGGCTCCCGATGTATATTTATATATTACTGAAATTGTTTTGTTGTGGATTGTTTTTTAAATGATCTGAGCTAAGTACGGGAGAAATCTTTAGCACCGAGTGGGAGGTATAAAGCGATCTTACTTCCCTAGAACTACGTGCCCCCGTAGGAGTAATCCTGAGACTGATTTATATAGTGATCACTAGTTTGTGTGGATTTGATATTAATAGTCCTACTCCGATGGCAAGGATAGGACGACTCTCCCCAACGTGGGTTGTACGTTGGACTCCATGTAGCTCACATAGTTTATGTCGGTTATAGGATCTCCCAGTGTGTGTGTGTTTCCTTGTGTTTATGGTGAATGGTGAAGTGATTTGAAAGTAGAATTGTGAAAGTTATTCTTTCGAAAGATTTAAATGATATTTACATTATGAGAATTGATATTATTGATGAACTGAAAGTGATTGACAAATTATATGATGACTCACATGTGTTATTGTACTTATTTCATCCTCTCATGATTATGATGATTTTCTTCGGGCTATGTGAGTCTTTCATACATCCAACATATTTCTTATAAATATTTATGATGATGATGTTTATACAACTGCATACACCCCCATATACTTGGTTCCTTTCCATGGTACTGACCCACATCTTCGGATGTGGGCTGCATTTTCTCGGAATGTAGGTTCAGGTGCTCAGTTCCAGGTTCGACAGTCATTCTTCGGGCACGCTGTTCTACATCCTCTGTTGTGGTGAGTCCTCCTGTTCCGAGGACGTGATGTCTAATGTTGGTTTCACAGAATTGTTTACATTTGATAACTGAGTATGAGTCAGTTGGGGCATGTCTTAATGGCTCGCTGGTTTTATTGATTTTCTTAGAGGTTTGTGATGTTGGACGTATTTATACCCCTAAGAACCATAATTTACCCATATTTTAGCTAAGTTTTGAGGATAAAATATATAATTCCTGCACTTTTAGTTCATTTTCCTTTAAGTGAGCTGACCTACGTGATTAACATGTTTTTCAGGTACTAATGATGAAGATTTCAGCACTTTATGGACCTGTGAGCAGCAAAGGAAAACTTCACATTAGAGGGAAGGCAGCTTTTGGACTGAAAGTGATGCATGAGAACTTTTTCCCCGGCAAACCCAGTATTTTTAAAGACTTAAGGATGCAGTAGCAACTTAGTGGACAAGGATATTATAAAAACCTTATTTGCTAAATTTTTCAGCATCATTAATCATTATCATTATTCATTATTCAGTTTTCAGATTTTGTAATAGTTTAGACACAGAAAATGGCTTACGTGAGGAACGGATAGAGAGAATCACGTTATCCTCATATTGACGCCAAAGCATCTCCATCGTGAGATTGTTCTAGTTTTGGTATGATGATGATGTCTACTTTGTTTTCCGTTGTATTCATGAGTAGCTAAACTTTCCTGTTAGGGTTATGAAAACCTCGTAAGATACTATCTATTAACTATGAGTTTGTGAATTATTGATGTGTTTTGCTACTTATATCATTACTCTCTTCGTTTTGAGTGAATTCTTATGGTTGCAAACATATAGAATACGCCATTAGAGCATTAACTTGTTCGAGAGAAAAGTTACATGTTTGGAAAAGAGAGTGTGACAAGGAAATAGGGCTTCCAACCTCTATTTACACGTTAATGCCTTAACCGGGTTAACTTCTTGGAGAATTTGTACCATTCGTTATACACTTTAGGCTCGAGAGAGTTAAAGTGAAATAAATCCTTGATGGTTGAGAAACACTTGGATTTAAAATTAGAATACGATTCTCTATAAGTGCATGCATGTCTAAATTCCGTGTTACTCATAGTTAATAGAGAAATAGAAACTACAAGGTTGACATAACCCTAACTTATCAATCTCTGTGATTAAATCTTACTACACAAATCATTCTTTCGTTACTTTGTTAACATTAGTTCACGCCTAAACCAAACCCCCATTTTCCTTAGAATTTTCGACCAATAGTCTACTAATAATTGCAACACTTAGTGACCAAGTATTCCTTGTGGGATTCAACACCCAACCTATTTGGGTTCTATATTTGACAGCGACCGCTTACACTTTCTAACAAGAGCTATAATTTGGGCGTATCAAATTTTGGCGCCGTTGCCGGGGAGTACGGTTGTCAACTAAGTTTGTGATAGTTAATAGACCCTTTGGTCAAAGATTCTTGAATTTTACTTTTTGTTTTGTTCAGGTTTGGTAGAGTGAATGCCAAATACACGAAGTTCTGGTCAGCCATTATTACCTCTAAATCCTGAACCACATCTTATTGGCAGAATGGATGCACAACGAGACATTGAAAGAAGGGCTGCTCAACTGAAGCAAGCTAGATTAGCTGCATTGGCAGCTGCGAAAGTGCATCAACAGAAAGCTGATAACCCAGGTCAGGCAACAAATCCTGATGATGAGGACCCAGGTGACGATGAGTTACTAAATCCAAGGCGTACAAATGAGGTGGCAGCACATGTGAACAGGAGAGATCGTCAAGCTAGAATGAGACCTGAGCGTCGAGCTGTGCAGGCTCCTTTTGATGATGATGATGACGATCTAGATGGGGCTGGTGCCATAGGGGATATTATTCCTCCGCCCTTGGCACCTGGAGCCAAGTTCAATATCACTAGCACCATGATTCAGCTATTGCAGCTTAAGGGGTTATCGCAACAGGAAGTGTGCTTATTGATTTAAGAGCTAATGAGCTTTTATTTTGGTTGAATGACGAAGTGGTCCATTTTGATGTATGTAAATCAATGAAGCAGCCTAAAGATATGAATGTGTTCTCTATAGCTGATGTTTATTATGAGGATGAGAAAGAATTATCTGTAGAGAAGCAGCTTACTGTTGAGCCATTGTCTGCTGTGCTTTTGAATTTTGAGCGTGAGGATGTTGAAGAATATGAAGAAACTATTTGTGCTCTAACAGGAATAGGGTTCTATTCTCATGCCCCTATGAAGCTGGACTTGGACCTTAAGAATCGACCTTCACCACCAGCGAAACCATCCATTGAAGAGCCACCAGTGCTAGAATTGAAAGAGCTCCCCAGTTATCTAAAGTATGCATTCTTGGGAAGTGGAAATACACTTTCGGTTATTGTGGCGGCTGATTTAGGTGAACAGCAAGTAGCGGCTCTCATCTCTGTTCTTAGGAGGTATAAGAGAGCTATTGGTTGGACTATTGCTGATATAATTGGTATCCCTCTTGGGATATGTATGCATAACATTCAGCTAAAGGAAGATTGAGTACCTACTATTAAGCATCAGTGTCGTCTGAATCCATTCAGAAAACGATTGTCCATATATCTCGATGAAGTCTGAGTAATTGAGATAACCATGTCGTGCCGCTACAATAAATCAAGTGCTACATGGGAGGCAACCCATCATTTTTAATCATTGTATTTTTCTAGGAGTTTGTTTTTGTTAAATGAAAATCCAAAAAGAAGAGTCGAGCCACGACTAAAACTAAGGCGCTTGGTGGGAGGCAACCCATCCTTCTAATTATTTTTGTTGTTTTTGATTAAGTGTAGGTGCAAGATGTACAAAGGAGAGGATTAGTCCCAAAATTTTGATTTGAAAGTGAGCCATGCTAAAGGTGGTAAGCTAAGAATGAATGAGCAAAGGCTATCGGCTAGGCATTGCCTATGCTAATATAGGCAATGGACAAGGCAATGCCTATGCCAATCTAGGCAATGAACAAGGCAAGGCCTATACCATTGCCTATGCTCACTGCCTCACATAGGCAATGGACAAGGCATTGCCTATGCAAATCTAGGTAATACCATAGGCGCCGCCTATGCCAATCTAGGCAATACCATAGGCGCCGCCTATGCCATTGCCTATGCTCACTATTTCAACTAGGCATTGACAAAGGCGCCACCTATGCCCAACTAGGCATTGACAAAGGCGTCGCATAGGCAAAGCATTAGGCGCCGCCTACTTATGCCTTTTTGTCTCCTAACCTGATTGTACATGGATCAAACCCGACCCATGGCTTAGTCTATAAATAGATCCTCAATCTTAAAATACAATTCCATTGTTTGCTCAAGGTAGGTGCCGCCCAAGCTTCCAAATTCTCTCAAAGTTTTTCTTTTTGCTCATCTAATCTTGCAAGCTCATCTTTCCGAACCATCACTAAGTAAGTTATTCTTTTATATTCCATAGTTGTTGAAATGCTACGTTTATAATGATTTATTAGATTTTGAAGTGGTGTTTGGTGATACGAATGTGGTTGGGTTGTTATGATACATCTAGTTGAGTAAAAGAATACGTGTGGGTGTTCTTGACTTTGTTCCGACTTGCACTTGATTGTTATACACTGTCATATTTTTATGAAGTCGAAATTGTAAGTTAATACATAATCTTGAAAGTTGAAAGTTTAAATGTTTGAATGACTCGTTCATCGAAATATCGATCATGATTGACCACAAACATAAGATGGTGTGATTATTTCTATGTAATAACATGATACGATCTCTATGTGGCAGTCTTGTTCAAACAGTGCATTAATCCAAACATGAAAGTATAGTCAAGATTACATGTAAGTATGACTGTGCTAAACATGTTGTTGGAACATATCGCCTAAATGTATGTCGATGAAGTCTGAGTAATCGACATCACTCACTTAATTAGTCTGTGCCAACAAATTAAGTGTCGGGTGGTGCCATTACTGTTTGTTTTTTTGATTGAATCTTCCGAGATGAAGCTAACATGACTCTATTGTGATCTTAGGAAGAATGGCCCTAAAAGGACGACAAGGAAAAAAAAGCGTACACCTCACAAAAAGGACAGAAAAGGTCAAGAAAAGAGCAAGCTGAGTCCTCCTCTCTGAAAATACCTCGATGCACTTTCGGAATAAAGTGGATCCTAGAGGAGGAAGGAAAGGATTGGTACAAGAACAATAAAGTAAAAAAATATGTTCACGTGGATTTGATGCAGAAGGAGAGTCTAGCAAAGAGAGAGCCCCGCATTTTGGCTAAAATCATGTCACTAAATCTTGATTTCATTTTCTGAGATGTGGAGGAATGCAATCTTGATCTAACGCGAGAGTTTTATGCCAATTGGTCCCCAAAGACTACCGGAAGTGAAGTAAAGATTCGGGGATAAGTCTTACAACTGAATGCGGAGTTATTCAACTCTTTTTTGGGCCTTCCATATATGGATCCATCACTGCTCAAGGAGCTTTATCACAGACCTCCCTACAGGGCAATCAGACATACACTGTGCGGAACAATGTCAATGGCACGGTGGATTCGTCACAAGGATAACGGTCGACATAATACCTTCTCGTATGCTTTCTTGAACAGAGAAGCTTGTATATGGTTGAGGATAGTCAACTCTTGCTTGATTCCTGGGACACAGTACGCAAAGATCACACGTGATCGAGTATGCTTGGTGTACGCTCTTATGACAAATATTCCCATCAACATTGGTGCGGTTATACGATCGTCAATGTGTAAAGCAAGGTTGCACAAAAGGCCCCATTTCAGCTTTGGAAATTTGTTGACTGCGATCTTAAGGAAGGAGCACATTGAAGAGGAACCTGCAGATCATAAGCTTCCACACAATCCGAAGAAAGTTGATCTCACGAAAGTTAAAGAGCCTGAAACTGGTCATAGCATCAACCTTACCACTGCAGAAAGACATGCTCGAGATGAAAGTTTCTTTCGCCATCTATATGGCATGACTAGGTTTACCATGATGAGTGGGGGTCATATTCCGACTGATGCAGAGCTTCAGTAGTTGGACTACGACTACCCGCTGAATAAGCATGCGCGGGCTATGTGTGGAGTGGGGGTACATTTTGAGAAACCTCTCGATGATGACGTGCCGACTGACGATGATCGCCGACTGCCAGACTCAGATGTGGAGGACAACTCCGAGGATGACGACTCTGATGATGATTTTGATGCAGGGGGTATGACCTCAGACATAGAAGAGGAGTCCGACTAATCAGGTTTTCCTTATTTATTTCCACTGAGGGCAGTGTGTTCCGTCTAAGTGTGGGGTACTAGTATTTGTATGCTGTATTATACTTCTTTGCCTACATTTATTCTTGTTTGTTTTAATTAGTCGTATTTAGTTAGTTAGATTTTTTAGATTTTTTTTTAGATTTTGCATGAAATTGTTCTGATAGACGGCATGGTATTATAACAAGAGTTTGTGCTAAATCATTACTATTGAGACATTTAAGCTCTAAGTATGACTCACTATATGATAATTGTGTGGTTTAATTCATTCATCTATTGGGTCAAGATTCTATAATGCTCTTAATTAAGTTGACCATGTGCCTTGTGTGGGTGAGGTTATAGTATATTCTATATTGTGACTGATGCTAGAACTTGCCTGGTGTGTGTGTAAAGCAAAATAAAGAGTGTGAGTTTAGGAGATGATTTAGGCATTTCTTTGGCAGCCCTGAATTTGTCTATCTTCTTTTTACCTACCCTTGTACATTGTCCTAGTAAACCCCCCTTGAGCCTTTAGCTATTTTCTTTGACAGCCTCATATGTAGCCTAATCCATTTTTTAAGACCATAATTTGATCCAATTCCTAAGCGCTTTAAATTGTAGAGTCATATGGCAAAATAAGAGGAAAATGGTGAAAGTGATGCCTCAGAGTGTATTGGTACTCGAAAATGTTGTGAAAAAGAGTAGCTATCATAGAGGTGCTTTATAAAAAAAAAAAAAGAGAAATAGAAAAATAAAAAGATAGTTGTGTTTATGATTGAATAACAAAATAGGTAAAAAGGGGTTGGTAAATGAAAGGAAGGTAGAGTGGTTGTTAAAAGATTGTGTAAATGGCATAATGTAGTGTATTAAAAGCGCTTAGGAAACATAGTCACTATTTCTGGCCAAAATAGTCCTACCTGTCCCTTAGCCTACATTACAACCCATAAAGACCTATTTGATCCTAAACATAGTAGTCTGATATTAGTAGAGCATTACACTAAGGGCAAGCCTATGGTCATCAGTTGCAGTATAAGAATTCTTTGTGAGAGTGAGAGCAAGGAAAGTCTTATACCCATGTTTCAAAAAATGCAAAAATATGAGTGATTATGGGTGATATCTTTTGTGAGCACACATGGTTGATGATTATTGGGTAGTTTTATATGATTTTTGTAACTTAACTTGTGTATACGAATTGGCCATCCTAATGAGTCTATGTTGGAGGTTGAGTTGTTTCTAGTAATGATCAAGAAACCCACTCTTTGTTAATAATTGTCGTGCATGTCTTGTTGAAAATTTTGTGTTGCTATTGTGAAATTCTAGTTAGGTGTTTGCATGGATGTAATATTTTGTTCGAGGACAAACAAAGCTTTAAGTGTGGGGTGGTGATGTTGGGCGTATTTATACCCCTAAGAACCATAATTTACCCATATTTTAGCTAAGTTTTGAGTATAAAATATATAATTCCTACACTTTTAGTCCATTTTCCTTTAAGTGAGTTGACCTACGTGATTAGCATATTTTTCAGGTACTAATGATGAAGATTTCAGCACTTTATGGACCTGTGAGCAGCAAAGGAAAACTTCACATTAGAGGGAAGGCAGCTTTTGGACTGAAAGTGATGCATGGGAACTTTTTCCCGGGCAAACCCAGTATTTTTATTGATGTGTTATGCTACTTATATCATTACTCTCTTCGTTTTGATTGAATTCTTATGGTTGCAAACATAGAGAATACGCCATTATAGCATTAACATGTTCGAGAGAAAAGTTACATGTTTGGAAAAGAGAGTGTGACAAGGAAATAAGGCTTTCAACCTCTATTTACACGTTAATGCCTTAACCGGGTTAACTTCTTGGAGAATTTGTACCATTCGTTATACACTTTAGGCTCGAGAGAGCTAAAGTGAAATAAATCCTTGATGGTTGAGAAACACTTGGATTTAAAATTAGAATACGATTCTCTATAAGTGCATGCATGTCTAAATTCCGCGTTACTCATAGTTAATAGAGAAATAGAAACTACAAGGTGGACATAACCCTAACTTATCAATCTCTGTGATTAAATCTTACTACACAAATCATTCTTTCGTTACTTTGTTAACATTAGTTCACGCCTAAACCAAACCCTCCTTTTCTTTGGATTTTTTGACCAACAGTCTACTAATAATTGCAACACTTAGTGACCAAGTATTCCTTGTGGGATTCAACACCCAACCCAGTTGGGTTCTATATTTGACAGCGACCGCTTACATTTTCTAACGAGAGCTGTAATTTGGGCGTATAAGTCTGTCAGACTAGTATAGATGTTGGGAGTTGACTAATAAGTCATATTTTGTTATCTTTCTGAAATTCTTTTATTCTTGGATGATGATTACTCTGTTGATATTTGAGGGTTATTTATGGAAACCCCGTTGATTTGTGTTGAACTGAATGAAAATAACTCAAAGGGTTAGCTTGGAGCTACTCGTAGCCTCAAGCACCGTGTGACGCTCCGGGATTCGTTTTTCGGGGCGTTACATTTATATGTGTAGTGTTAATAACTTTCATTAATTTGACTCGTTTTAATCCGTCATATTTATACTATACTAATATCACATCACATAACCAACGTGGGTTGCGGTGCAGTCAATGGGGTTGCTCCACCCTTAACCACTGGTCGAGGGTTCGACTCTAGGTATGGAGAAAACTCTGTTGAAAGCACTGTCACCTTAATGGGCCCTGCAATACGCGATTCGGATTAGTCGGGGCTCCAATGCGGACACCGAACACCAGATGGGAAACCAAAAAAAAAATATCACATCATATAAAATAAAACAATAATCTGTTATATTCAACTAGATCAAATAAGGTGTACATTTTTCTTTTTCTAAAAAAATGCATACATATTTAAATTCATTCAAGGAAGTATATCAAATCCATACACCTGATACAAGATCTCATAATTGTATGCTGACTTGACTATAGTACATACATGGTACTCATTCAATTTGTTTCTCTTATTTTAATTTGGTATAGATGCTGATAAAATAAAGAAAGATTTTTGAATTTTATAAATTTAGAATTAAATTAAGGGTATATATAGAATATATCAAAATGTCATTTAATATGGTGATCTTAAATAAGAAAATGGTCTGAAATATATCTAAATTTAAATGAAATTTGCTGGAACACACCTGAATTTTTCGCGGTTTCTATGAAACCCTAGACTATTTATCAACATATTTTATTGATATTTATCTGCACTAAAATCTTCTTTTATTTATTTATTTATTAGCATATTTTATTTATTAGCTTATACATGTAATTTAAACACCCTAATAATAATAAATTTTACTAAAATTGAAGTATGTTTTTAGACCCTTTTCCCTTTTAAATATACCACACTATAAGTTAAAATCAAAGAATACGAACTAAAATAAAGAACTATGTACATCTTTTCAAAATAAGGTGAAACTAAAAAATAGTTAAGGACATATTTGGAAAGCCATAGAAAAATTGAAATTATATGTTATTAGATAATTTGCAGTGACATGCAATATGAAATAATATGTCTATAATACTAAAACAAATAAACCGAAACATAAATTCAAAATCCAAGAGAAAAACATAATACTCTTGTATAAAATTCCGATGAGTAAATATAATTCAGAAGAATGAAAAACACATAAGTTTATAATCTCATTCAATAATAAAATACTATTTTAATTCAAACACTAGAATAAAAATTATAAAAATTCCATAATGCGCTAAATAAAGAAAAAAATATGAGTAATTATATTGAATCATAAGAAGTAAAGTTGGAAAATGAGAAGAAAAGAGATGAAAAATAAATAATGTAAAATGAAAAAAAAAGTAAAAATAAACAAGAAATTAAAATTAATCAAAATAAAAAAGAAATTTAAAAGAAAAAGATATTAAATTTTATTTTAAAAAAGAAATAAAATGTAATTTTCTAATTACATTACGTAATTGCATCTAATTCTCTATTTCTAATTGAGAATTGAACTATGTAATTACATATAATTTCACTTTCCTTTTGGTTCTCCAAACATATCCTTAATAATTTTTTTGTTTTACGTTATAATGAAAAGAAGTGCATAGTTCAGTGACGATATTATCTTAAAAGAAACAAAAGTTACTTTAGTGTGATATTTACATAAGTTGAATTTTAATGTGATTTTTACACAAGAATGACATTTTGAGGAATCATCTTTAAATGCAACACAATTAAATTGAAACTAAGGACATTTTGGCTCTTTCACCATGTGCTTTGCTTCTTCCTTCCTCTCTGCTTTCCCTGCTCTACCCAACCCCACTCCCCCACCCACCCACCCCCTCCCTCCCTCCCTTTTTATATACACTGTATTATCACTTTCATTTGAAAATCAAGAACCAAATTGAAAACATGGGGTTCCTATTTTTCTCACTATTACTTCTCTTTTCAGTAGAAACAAAAGCAAAAGCAAAAGCAAAAACAGACCCCGTTTTTGCAAACAACACAAGCAGTATCAGCTACTCCATAGATGGAATTAAAAGTAGTTGTAATATTTACAGTGGAAAATGGGTTTATGATTCTTCCTATCCTCTATATGATAGTTCAAAATGTCCTTTCATTGATAATGAATTCAACTGTCAGAAGTATAAAAGGCCTGATAATTTGTACCTCAAATACAGATGGCAACCTTTTTCTTGCAACCTGCCAAGGTTAGTAGAGATATATGCTGGCTCATTCTTTTATTATGACTCATTCTGGTATAACTATGTAGCTCGGACTCTTTAAAAATGTCATTGGGTATGTTGGATCATTTAGAAGTAGAACATCTCTGGAGGATCCAACACGTTTGACAACAGTTTTAGAGAGTCCGAGTTACTTGTCTTGTTACTGCGTGTTGTTTTTGTTACCATCTGCTATATTTTTGTAATTCTATTCCCTCTTTTTCTGATAGAGCTACTTGTCATTAGGTTTGCATACATTGTATCCTCTCCGGACTCTTATTTTATGGAATTATACCGAATATATTATTTTTGTTTGATACATTATAAAAACCATTTTTTTGTGTTTTCTTAAAGAAAATATTGATTTTGCAGATTTAATGGGTTGGTTTTCTTGGAGAAATACAGGGGAAAGAATATAATGTTTGTAGGTGATTCACTGAGTTTGAATATGTGGGAGTCATTAGCTTGTATGATTCATTCATGGGTTCCAAATGCCAAAACTGCTGTCATAAGGAAAGAAGGACTTGCTGAAATTGCATTTCTGGTAAGTGATTTTAATTTTATTTACTTCTAGTCATATTTTTTTTGAAAATGCTTTTCTTGAGTCGAGCGTCTATATATTAAAAATAGCGCTTCTATCTCATACTATAAGATTGGTGTGAAGTTTGTGTACACTTTATTCTCCTCAAACTTGTGAGATCACACTCGATGTAGTTGTCGTAGTAATTTGCACCTAGTTACAGTTACTTGACGAGAGAATTGTTCAGATAGTAAGCATACAATTATTTTACTATGACAAAAAATAGTTTTTATAGTTAAAATTAAGTACAAATATGCTGAAACTCTTTTTCTGGTTTGACTGTTCTGTGTAAAATTATTTGGCGAAAATGTTGGAAAAACTTTATTTAAGCCATGCTTGTCTTGTCCTTGTCTTTGTGTGGGCCTTATAGGGAAGGTAAAGTTATGAATGAGTGAAATTTTAGCTTTAAAAACAGAGTAATTTTTGCTACGTTTCAAGTCGCTCCCTCCGTCCAACAATACTCATCTATTATTAATTTAATATATTAATTAAAAATAATAAATAATAAAAATAATTTTATTATATTATTCTTTTAAAAAAATATTGAGTAATGAAAAGTATTTAATATAAAAAATAAAATAAATAAAAGAAAATTAACTATTCATTAATTTTTCAAACAAATAAAGTATTACTATTAAATATCTATTTTTTAGTACAGTAAACAAACATTGTTGGACGGAGGGGAGGGGTAGTATGTTTGTTTCTTTTGTCAATTTTAGTAAAGCCTTGTGACATTTTTGGAAAACAAAAAAGTTTGAGTAATCAAATTTAATATGGCATATGGTTTGTTTGGTATGGAAAACATCTAAAGTGTTTTCTTAATTTTTTGTTTGATTAAATTGTTTTGACAAATATCTCTTCAGAAAAATAAGTTGTGTTAATTACTTCTACCACATAGGATGCTTATTCATAATTAAAGGAGTAATAATAATACATGCTTTAATTACAAAATGCAAATATGCTCTTGTGGACTGTATTTTTATTTCATTAAATTAAGAACCAAGTGGTTGGATTTAATTAGGAACTTTTGGTTTTGATAAATTGTTATTTTAATCATTGAAATTGAATTGTTAGTTGTAATAGATAGAGCTTTTAGGAGTTCTCGTGATTTTTTTTATTATTCAACTTTTAAGAGGTAATGTATATTTCACATTTAAAATTTCGAGATTCAAATTTTTAAATTTAAAATTTTTCAAATTAAATTATACGTTTAAGAAATAGATAAATAAATTATAAATTTTAATAATTAATAATTTAAAATATATAAAAATACATAAAAAAATTTAAATTAATTTTTAAAATTTAAATAATATCACATAAATTAGGACAAGAGAGTAATAATTATGAAAGAATAAATAGAGTCTGCAGCATGTTTCACACTTTATTTGCTGTTTGGTATAATAAGGACAACAATGTGGCGGCCGCTCCATATCTTTAATTTTATTGCCTTCTCTTTTACATACAAAGACGAGGAGTTTAATTTAAAGAAAAATAAACAAATAAATAAATATATCTAGAAAATCACCGAAAAATTTCTGAGATTTGAATTTTTTTTGTGGGAATTTGAATTCTATTTTTTTGGTTTGTCCACTTTATTTTGGAGATCTTTAATTCGTCAAACATTTGTAAAGCTGGATTTGACAAAGAAAGTAAGAAAATGAACACACTGCAATCATGACTAAATTTGAACACAAAGTTTTCTTTTTGGAAATTAAAACCTATAGATTTGTCATCAATTTTGCCGGAGATCACGTCCAAATTAAGGGTCGTTTGGCAGAGGAAGAATGCTTTTCTTGAAAATATTATTATTATTATTTTAAAATTGAAGTGTGCTACTTGCTTATTTCTTACTTTTATAGGCAAGGGTGGAGCTACCTTTAGCCTAGGGGTCTTCGATGAAAAATTATACTATTCGTATATAATTAAAAATATTTTTAATGTATATATAATTGATGTTGAATCTCCTTTAACTAGTTAGTCGATATATTTACTTCTTAACCTTCTTAGAAAAAATTTTGATCCATCACTATATATATATATATACATTATTGGGTTGGCATTGGGGTAAGGAGGGAGGGGATATGGGGCTTGGGGATGTGCGTGTTGGAACTTGGAATGTGGGTACTCGACAGTTAATCATATGAAATGTTACTTGTGAAATTTAACTACTTTCAACTTCTATTAGGGAAGTCATGTTGAAAGTCTTTAAACCAATTCCTCAAACATACTGCGTAACAAGTTAAAATTTAGTGATAGTATATAAAGTTTACACTATAATTTGAAGTATATATGGATTAATAAAGGCATGCAAAGGAGGGCCCACCTACTTCTTATATTGCTACTAGTAATTTGGGTGGAGACACTAGACTAGTGGTTGTTTTAAGAAAAAAGAAGTAAAAATTAGAAGAGCAAGACAATATGTAAGTTTGGTAGCCTATTAATCATCTGTACTTGCATAATCTTTCTTCTCTAATGTCTAAAGTGTATGGCCAACCAAGGTACGTTGGACCACTTCTTTACTTTTCGCAAAGAATTTAATTGCATTACTTTTTTAAGAAGAAATAGCTTCTTTTAAATTTTTTATTTTTGGTAAAAGCATCACACTTTCTCCATGACGAAAAAAAGATATTGTTGGTGCATTTTATTATTAAAATAAAAATATTAAAATACATGATAATTAGTAGACATAGTGAAGAATTAAAATGGTATTATTATTTTTGTAATTCATCACATTATCTTTTTTATGTGAATGGGTATAAATTGATAAAAATATGGTCAATTATTTTGGTGTAACTTAGGTAACCACCAAGACACGTTCTTCGCGTATTACACCAACAGATATTTTACATGTGCAGTGTAGTAATGTTATTGTGTTTAAGCCCTTGAAATACTAAGCTTGCAAGTGCATTAAAATTGTTTGAGCAAATGTTAAAAATGGTCCCCCAAACATCAATTGAACACTTTGATCTATTAAGTTTGTCATAAGTGATCACTTTTGTCCCCGGTCAAATATTTACTACAATTAGGGTAGAAAGTTAGTGAGTAGAAGTACATCTGAAATAGTAGGAAAGTGTGTTGTGTTTATATTTGTGCCTATAGTTTTTTATTCATAACGTTCTGATGATATTTGCGATCTCGAATAGATAGTTTAAGTGTCTTGGTTCTTTTGTTATCTAGCTATGTGTTATCCCATTTTATTATTTATTTTTCTATTTTTTGTTTGTTATAATGTTATCTATCCTGAGTTGATGATCTATCAGAAATAACATCTCTGCTTCATCTGTGATAGTGATATGAACTGCGTACACTTTACCCTCTCTAGATCTCACTCTATGAGAATACATCGGGTATGTTGTTGTAAATATTTACTACACTCTGATTGTTTAAAACATATTATTTTGGGCATGTGTAATACAGGAGTATAGAGTTAGATTGTTATTGTACAGGACACCGTACTTGGTGGACATGGTGAGAGAAAATATTGGAATTGTTCTAAAACTGGACTCTATCAGAAGTGGCAATGCTTGGAGGGGAATGGACGTCTTGATTTTCAACAGTTGGCATTGGTGGACCCACACTAAAAGTTCTCAGCCGTAAGATCATATCATCCTCTCTTAAATCTTATCCGCACTTTTCAATTAAATATGAGTCCGTTTGAATGATCTTACTACTTATGCTTATAAATCTAAGTGCCTCGAAAAGCACGAATCATGAGGCACATGCATAGAAACTTGCATCGACAACTTCAATTGTGAGACTAGATTCAGCTTCCTCATACGTTGTTCAACATGAGGAATGTCTAGCAAAGTATCAAGCCATACAATCTCATTAAATGGATCCCAATTCGCCAGCAAGGCCCTGCGCCACTTCCAAGCATGGTTTGATTAGACTCTCTTAGCAAGGATTTCAGTCAGAGTTCACAAGCCTAATCCATCAATTGTTAAATCCATATCCATCATACGTTGTTCAACATGAGGAATGTCTAGCAAAGTATCAAGCCATACGATCTCATTAAATGGATCCCAATTCACCAACAAGGCCCCGCGCTGCGCCCCTTCCAAGCACAGTTTGATTAAACTCTCTTAGAAAAAGGACTTAGGTCGAGTCCACAAGCCTAATCCATCAACTGGATTCAGCTTGATTCAGACAGGTCAGCCTACATGGTTCGATTCTATCCAACATATGCAAAAATAAGGAAAAATAATAGACCAACGATTCATACCATGTATAGTATTTTTATTTTATTATTAATTGGTGGAGGTGAGTGCTCTCAAAGTAAAAAATCGTTATGAGGGTTTTACTCGAGACGTTAGAAAGTGCAAAATAAAATAACTTTTTTTTTTTTTTTAAACATAATTGCAGGTGGGATTACATGCAAGAAGGGAACAAAATATTCAAAGATATGAACCGTTTGGTAGCTTATTACAAAGGGATGTACACATGGGCTAAATGGGTTGACAGAAATGTTGACCCATCTAAAACCAAAGTCTTCTTTCAAGGAATTTCCCCAACTCATTATGAGTAAGCAACAATTCTTTACATAATAATTTCAATTTTTTTTTTTTTAAATTAGTCTAAACTTTTCATGAGTCATTTTTGTTGTTCATTAACTGATCAAAATACAGATACTTACAATTATGGGTGTCAGATTAGGGGATTAAAATGAATTTGAATGGCTTATAAATGAGATACGTTAGTAAATTGATGGGTCATTAGCCACTCAAAGATCAAGATTAACTTAAAAAATAAGCTAAGATGAAAGATCACAATTTTAATTCCTTTATTTATTTTTCATAATTAATCTAATCGCCTATTTTATTTTATTTTTGCTACAAGCCTCCAAATACGATATCAATCAAAATAAAATTTCTTAAAGATATTTTGATAAAATTTCTCATCGGTCAATTTGAACTACATATTTAGTTGATCAATCAAAATTTGAGATTTCTTGAATTGGACTGGTCTGTCTGTTCAAACCGAACGGGTTGAACTACATATTTAGTAGAAAAGTCTAATGTTTGTTCAAACTTAAATGAATTGGATGAGTCATGTTTTATAAATTAATTCACCACTTCTTATTACATAATTTTCATTTTTTGACATCCATTTATTATTGCAAAATTATCAGGGGAAAGGATTGGAATGATCCAACAAAATCATGCAAAAGTGAGAAACAACCATACTTGGGGATAAGGTATCCAGCAGGCATAACTCCAGCAGCCATTGTGGTTAACAAAGTACTAAGCAGAATTAGAAAACCAGTTCATTTATTGGACCTTACAACTTTATCTCAATATAGAAAAGATGCGCATCCAACTTTCTATAGTGATCACAATACTTTAGATTGCAGCCATTGGTGTCTCCCTGGATTGCCTGATACCTGGAACCTTCTTCTCTACACATCGCTCATCAACTGAAATACACGATAGAAATATAGTCGGCAGGCCTCTTTGTAACAACATTTCGCTATAACGATCAAGTTTAACTACAACAGCCAAAAACTATCTAGACAAATGATGTTATCAAAAGCGAGGTTCGACGTTGCAAGGAGATTTATGATTTGTGTTTAGGAATTTGTTTGACTTTAATTGTCATTTGATAATTAAGTCATCAAAATAAGATTATGGTTAGTGAGTGTTGAAGGTGTAACATAGAAAAAAAATATGATTTTTAAGGCATGAGAGGTTGCCTTAATTAGTTGAACTTGATGAGGCATATTGCCTTCGAATTTGTACTTAATTTCCGTTGATTCAATTTATGAAGTTGTAAGATTAATTTTTACGCTAATTGAAAAGCAAAAATTATGAATTTTATTTTATTTATGGCTTAGTAGTTCCAGTTTCTTAGTTATAACTTATAAAGATCAAATAATTAAGTGGATGATATAATGTTTAACTTACTTATAGTCAAGTGAAAGGAGCTTGCTTACTTATTCCCATTTTTTCTTTTGTCAAAGGGCACACATAGCGTCGTGATGTTGGATTTAGATAAAAGATTAAAATATAAATTTATGTGTAAAAAATACTGAATCTTAACAAATAGTAAATTTAAATTCATAGTTTTAAAAATATAATAATTTTAATGCTAAAAACCTTAAAACATAAATTTAAATAATTTTAAATCTTAAATCTATCTCTTCTTGTTGTTTAAAGTCTTCTTTTGCTTTAAAAGGGTTGTCAATCTTGTCAACGTATAATATTTATTCAAAGTTTATTTTATGAAATTAACCTTATCAAATATACTTTGAACATTTGAATATGACTATTATACTTTATATAGTTATTTAAAGATAAAATAGTATTGAAAAAACTGATAAAACTTCTCTTGATTTTATAATTGGACCAGTAAATTGAAATAATTAATTTTTGATAGTGATCAAGTAAAATGGAACGAAGAGAGTATTTCACCTTGAAGATAGCATAAGATTACATTTTTTTTTGTTTTAATTTGTTTGTTACTTTCCTTTTTAATTCTTTGAAGAAGAATATTTTTTTTTTGGAAACTCTTTAATTTTAACTTTTCACATAACATATTTAGGATCGCACAATTAAAGAGTTTTTTTGGTACATTTCATAAATAATATTTTTTTTTAAAAAAAATCAATGTCAAGTCAAAGTTAAACAAGTAAACAGATTCAAAGATAATAACAAGTTAAGTGAGATATCTAGAATAAACTGGCATTAAATTTATGAGATATTCAGAATTAAGATTGGGATTAAAGAATTTATCCAGACTAAATTTATATCTTTACTCAAATAAAATACAATGTTAATCCTAGACTTAATCACGGAGTATTAGAGGCATACCAAGTGACCCTTAATCCCTTCGCTCAATAACTAGTCCAATAAACAACCTATTATAGCAATAGACTAAAACTAACCCTATTTTTTAGGGGAAAAGATAGAAACTGCACTTTAAATTAAACTATTTTTATGAAAATGATCATGAAATTAATTTCAACTTGTTCTATACCATTTTTACACACCTTTTATATAGTTTCTATACAAATCTTATACATATAAATATTTTATACGAAAATTATACAGTTTTGATACATAATTTATACAATAACTGTACATTTTTTTCACATGTTTTATACAACAATTATATAATTTTCATACACTTTCTATATATTTATTGTATATATTTTACACATATACATATTTGATAGAACTATACAATTTCGATACCTATATATTATTTAGAAACATATTCTATTTAACAATTATATCGTTTTTATATAATTTAATTATTAATTCTAAACAATAAAAAAAATAAAATATTTGATCAGTTAAAAAATTTATAGCAAAAGAAAAATTGAAATATTTATAGACTGTATCAATATTGTATATGGACTATGTAGGCCAAAATGACCCAAATTGAAAAATAATAAGAAATGACCATAAAATGATATTTTTTTACCCGCCTGGACATTATATCTCCATATGCCCAAACTTGAACTATTCTTTTTTAAAAATGCCACACAATATCCTTTTCCCTATTTTTCATGGATTCATTTTTTTTTACTCAAATTGGCCCAACTCCACATTATATATACTATTATAGTCAATTTTTCTATTTTCTCTCCTCGACACACGAAAACCTAGCCGTTGCTATCTTATATAGTACCATTTTCTCCATTTTCCTCTATTTTTGTCTCTACACTGCTTCATTCCAACAAAAAATGACACCTTGTGGTGACCCGTTTTTCATTTTTTTTTTCTATTTCTTTCATTTATCTCTCTATCTGTATCTTTCGATATTCCTTATTTTCTTCAAAGTTTTGTTTTAGTCCAATTTCTCCTAAATTCTCATAAAAATTCAATTCTTTTTATTTTATAAGATCTGAGAAAATAATAGTTAAAAATGCATATGAGGTTAAATAGTGTAAAGTTGCAGGTGGTATCTATAGTTAATAGACAATTATGAGCTTTTTTTTTTTTTTTTTTTTTTTTTTTAAAGATTTTCTATAATTTTCTTGTAAGATTTGTGATTGTTTAAGGGATATAAGAGATTTTTCGATAGGAGCCATTTCAATTTTCTAAAAAGTAGAATGTTACGTAAATTAAATGTTAGTATGCCTATAAATATTATAACAAGTGTGTAATTAATATATAAAATATACATAAAATTAAACCATAGATTATGTACTGATTATTCAAAACAAAGGGAAACACTGAAGTTTGAGAAATTTTGAGCAGTGCAAATTTTTCTTTAGAAAGAAAGTAAAAGTCAGGTGAATTAAGTGATAATATGCCTATATTTAATGTATAATAAATGAATAACATATGCATATTGATTATACATAGATTATGTAGTAACTCTTTGTCAATTATACATTACTTTATATATAATATTTAACAGTAATATGCAATAGTTTCAAATGAAGGTAAATATTGAAGTTCGAGAGACTTTTGAATTAATTTATTGAAACAAGTTACTCAATTGAAGCAACAAGATGAATTACAATTGTTCCTAACTCAACTCAATGGGAAGATGTCACGATCCGAACTGGGACCCTGACCGCGGCGGACATCCTGAACCGTGAAGGACCGGGAGCCTCATTCGATCTGACAATAATATACACAATTCATATAATATAAGGAAATGAGGAAAACAAACAGAAACATGGTCACTTTAATATCTCAACTGAGTAATGCAAACATAAGTTCAATAAAACTCAAACCATCTAACACAGGTTTGCGAAATCTCTACTATAACTGAAAACAACAATATGTCTGAAAACTGGGACAAGGCCCCCAGTCGGACCATGAACTAAAATCAAGTAACAAAGTTTCATAAACACGGACTTCCTGAATAAGGGAGGCTCACCAACTGTAAACTTCTCAAAGATCATTCTACCGCTTAGCGGGACCCCGAGACTGAGCCTCAGAACCTGAAATATAGGGGGTCAATACAGATGTACTGGTACACAAAGCAATTCAAAATAATGTACTTTTATACAACATCAGTGAGAGCAATTCATAAAATAGTTTACATAAGATATAGGAAAAATATATGGGCATACTTAAAAGACTTTGAAACCATGAGCCACTCTTTATGTTACTTTTGAGCTAGATGGTACACCCTACAATCTGTAATTCCATTGGTTATATGAAATCCGCCCTTGACTCGGTGGCCAAGTCTCCAATCTAAGTTTGCCGCAAGGATTAGAGTATCTATAAGGGGAGACATGCAAGACCACACAACATGGTGCCATGATCCCCAATCAAATCAACATGTTATGGTAGTGCACAAGACCACATAGCATGACTCCTAACCATAGTCCCAAATTGGGACGACATGAATCAAGGTACACAAGACCACAAAGCATGGTACCATCACCTCGTGTCGGCAAATCACGATTTCTAGCATTGAGTCTTTTAGCTCATATTTTCTTCGGGTAACCATCTAACTCTCTTTATGCCCATTTTTAACCTTTTCTAAACATGCATCTTTCTGAATTCCAAAATCTAAAAATCTGAGTAAAATCTATATTTTAGCCTGTTCTTAATCTGTTATGGCATTGACCTATTTGGTATAGTCATACCAAGACTTGCAAGTCGTATGTCTAAGCCATATAATATTCTTCTTTAAATTTTTCAATCAACTCAATCATTTGACCACCAAAAATATTTAAACAATGTAAGGGAGTCCTTATTTCAAAACATGTACAAAACTTATTCAAAGATTCTCCCTTTTTAATATTTCAACACATGATGGTCAATTCCTTTACAACAATCCATGCAACTCTTTCAATTATTACTTTGAACATTTATAAATAAGAAAACACCCTCTCTTCAATTCATATTCAATATCAAATCCAAAACAATAGTAAAACACTTATCTCATGCTTCAAAACTTACAATTGAATAACCTTCAACATGTGAAATTAAGAGGTATCATAACAAGAGAGGGGTGTCATCATTCATTCTCTCGATTTAATCTTTGCAAAACTAAAAATGCATACTTACATTTATACAAGTAAAAATCAATTTCAAGGGGAGGCCACATGACCAAAACAATATATATATATCATTGAAAAGGGTTTCATGATTTAGCTATTCAAAATAATTGTTCAAACCCTTATTATAAACATCATAACATGATTTCAAAAGATTGATAAAATCATAACTTATGCCCATAGATTTTTTAGGACACCCCCACGTACCTTAATTGACGAAGAATTCATGAAAAGATCAAACCTTTAAGCTTGAAAGAGCAAACCCTAAGTTGTTTTTCTCCTCTTGTGTCTTGGAAGATGAATTAGTAATTTTTGAGGAGGAAATAACATACATTAGGGTTGTAATTTGCCTATGGGACTGTTATGGGACGTGAAAAGATCGTTTTGCCCTTAAATAACACTAAAATGAAGCTTTTACGCTGTTTATCCCAAGGTGGGCAATGTACAGCCTATGGCACAATCCAAGATGGGCGACGCCTAGCCCATGGCATAGCCTTAAGTGGGCATCGCATGCCCCATCGCATAGTCTGGACAGTGTCTCATTCAAACACTCATAACCTTTGACTCCGGACTCGGATTGACGAATGGTCGGTGGCGTTGGAAAGAAAATTCAAAGGGCATTAATTTCATATGTAGTAGGGTCTCTAACTAGTTATATTCTAGGAGTAATAGTCAATAGAAGTTGACCCAAGTTAAAGCATCCACTTAAACTTAATCAATAGAAATATTTTCAACTCGTCTTAAAGTTAGGGGATTTTTGTGACCTCAGTTCATATTCAAAGGTATTCCCACACTATAGGATTGGTCACCACACATATATTAACATGTAATCATTTAGTTCTAGTCTATTGATAACGCTCAATCTACAGCTCTTGTAAGAGTGTAAAGCGGTCGTTGTCAAATTTATAACCCAACTGGGTTGGGTATCGATCCCACAGGGAATAGCCGGTCAATAAGTAAGCAAAGATTATTAGACTTTTGGTGAAAGTCTCGTATAAAGGGGGGATTGTAACGTGTAACCAAAATAATAGAGTAAAAACGGAAATTCGCAAAGTAAGAAGAAAGAATGTTTGGTACGATGTTAACCAATGAGAATTGAGAGTTGGGGTTATGTCCACCTTATGAGTTATACGTCTCTATTGGCTATGAGTTATGCGGAATTCAGACATGCATGTGCTTATAGAGAATTGTATTCTATGGTAAATCCAAGCGTCTTTCGACCTAACAAGGACTATTTCACTTTAACTCTTTAGAGCTTAAAGCGTATCTAACGGTACAAATTCTCCAAGAGGTTAATCCAGTTACGGCACTAACTTTTTAACAGGGGTTGGTACCCTATTACCTTGACATTATCTCTTTTCCAGACATATAACTTTTCTTTCGAACAAGTTAATTCTATAATGGCGTATTCTATGCGTTTGCAACCACAAGAATTTGCATTAAGATGAAGAGAATAATGATATAAGCAGCATACGTGTCGCGAATTCACAAACTCATAGCAATAGATAGTATCTCATACGGCTTCCATAACCCCAACAGAAAAGTTTAGCTACTCATGAGTGCGATGGAATTCACAATAGACATTATTATTATACCACAATAAAGATATCACGTGCAGTATGGTGTGGTATGGCTTTAGGCGTGAACTCCCTTTCAAAGTAGCGTTTCTCTTGTTGTGGAATTTATGAATTGAATAGATGAATAGAAGAATAAAAAGTAGAATTAATGGAAGAATTAGAAGTAGTAGTGAATTATGAGAATAATGATGTGTCTAAAAACTGCAGCAAAATAAGGTATTTATAATACCCATATCCTATTCCTACTAGGCTACTGCGTACTTATCCTAATCCTAATAAATTACTGCATCATTATCCTAATCCTAATCAGTTATTGCTGATCCCCAAAGTCTTAAGAAATGCTGTTTTTGCCCGGGATAGGTTTCCCATGCGTCACTTTTAGTCCTAGGCGTCCAAGCTCTCCTTCCCTTATTTTGTGAAGCTTCCTTTGGCGTCAAGTTATCCATAAAATGCTGAAATCTGCATCATTTATACTTGAAAACTTGCTAATCACGTTTGTTAGCTCAATTACAGAAAAATGGACTAAAAGTGCATGAGTTATATATTTTGTCCTCAAAACTTGGCTAAAATATGGGTGAAATATAGTACTTTAGGCGTGTAAATTCGCCTACCATCAGCACCCCACACTTAAGGCTTTGTTCATCCTCGAACAAACTATCATGTCCATCTAAACATCTATTTAGGGTTTCACAGTAACAACACAAAATAGTCATCAAGACAGGCATAGAAATCATTAACAAAGAGTAGTTTTCTGATCATTACTAGAAACAATTTTAACCTCTAATATAGACTCGTGATGATGGTTAGTTCGTATTCAAAGGTTAAGGTACAAAGAATCATACACAACTACCCAAAACTCATCAACCATGTGTGTCTCACAATATATTACCCATAATCACTCACAAGTATAGTATATTTATTGAAACATGGGTATACGAGTATCCTTGCTCTCGCTCTCACAAAGAATTCATATGCTGCAACTGATGACCATAGGCTTGCCCTTAGTGTAATGCTCCACTAAATATCAGAATGCTAAGCTTAGGATCAAATAGGTCTTTTACAGGTTGTAATGTAGGCTAAGGGACAGGTAGGACTATTTTGGCCAGAAATAGTGACTATGTTCCTAAGCGCTTTAATACATCACATTATGCCATTAACACTTTCTTTCAAACAACCTTTCTACTTTCTTTTAATCTACCACCCTTTCTCACCTCTTTTGTTTTTCAATTTTGAACAGAATTAACTTTTTATTTTTCTTTTCCTTTTCCTTTTTCTTTTCATAACACACCTCTTATGATAGCAATTATTTTTCATAACAAATTCAAGCACCAATACATTCTAAGGCACTATTCTCACCCAATTTCCTCTTATTTTGTTACATTACTTTACAATCTAAAGCACTTAGGAATTTGGATCAACTTATGGTCTTGAAAAAAATGGATTAGGCTTACATATGAGGTTGTCAAAGAAAATAGGCTAACAGCTCAAAGGGGGTTATCTAGGATGATGTCCATGGGTAGATAAAATAAAGGTAAACAATCATAGGTTGCCAAAGAAATGCCTAAATCATCTCCTAAACTCACACTCTTTATTTCGCTTTACATATATACCAGGCAAGTTCTAGCATCAGCCACAAACATAGAATATACTATCATCTCACACACACAAGGCACATGGTTGACTTTATTGGCAGCAGTATAGACTCTTGTCCCAACGTATGAAGGAATTAAACCACACAATTATCACACAGTGAGTCACACTTAGAGCCTAAACGTCTCAATAGTAATGATTTTATCACAGACTCTTGTCATAATACCATGCTGCCTATCAGAACAATTTTATGCAAAGTTTGTAAAAAAAAATTTCCTAAAAAAAATTAAAACAAACAAACATAAATAAGCAAAACACACATAAATAAGCAAATTCAGATAAGGAAGTATAGCATGCAAATACCAGCAACCCACACTTAGATAGGACACACTGCTCTCTGTGGAAAATAAATAAGAAGAACCTGGTTAGTCGGGCTCCTCCTCTATGTCTGGGGTCATACCCCCTTCGTCGAAATCATCATCAGAGTCGTCACCATCAGAGTTCTCCTCTACGTCGGAGTCTGGCATTCGACGATCATCATCGATTGGCACATCGTCATTAAGAGGTTCCTCAAAGTACACACCTACTCTACATATTTGCCTTGCATGCTCATTTATTGGGTAGTCATTGTCCAACTGTTGGAGCTCTGCAGCAGTTGGAACACGACCTCCGCTCATCATGGTAAACCGAGTCATGCCATAAAGATGGCGAAAGAAACTCTCATCCCGAGCATGCCTTTCCAAAGTGGTAAAGTTGACGCCATGCGTGGTTTTAGCATCCTTAACCTTTGTGAGGTCAACCCTCTTTGGGTTGTGTGGAAGTTTATGATCAGCAGGTTCCTCTTCGATGTCCTCCTTCCTCAAGATTGTGGGCAACAGATTGCCAAAGCTGAAGTGGGACCTCTTGTGTAGCCTGGCCTTTCACATTGTAGATCGAATAATTGCCCCAATGTTGATAGGAACATTCGTAATCAATGCGTACACTAAGCACACTCTATCTCGTGTAATCCTCATGTACTGGGTCCCTGGAATCAAGCAAGAGTTGACTATTCGCAGCCATATCCTAGCTTCCCTATTCAAAGGAACATATGGGAAGGTGTTGTGCTGACCGATGTCCTTTTGTCTACTCCATCTTGCCATGGATCATAGTCCGCATAATGTGTGTCTAATAGCCCTGTACAGAGGTCTATTATACAGCTCCTTGAATGGTGATGGATCAACCGATGGCAAACCCAGAAAGGAGTTGAAGAACTCCGCATTTAGTTGCAGAACTTGGCCCCGAATCTTTACTTCACTCCCTGTAGTTTTCGGTGACCAGTAGGCATAGAATTCTCGTGTTAGATCGAGATTGCATTCTCCCATGTCTCGGAAGATGAAATCAAGATGTAACGCCATGATCTTGGCCAACATACGAGGTTCTTTCTTTGCTAGGCTTTCCTTGTGTATCAACTCCACATGAACATATTTTTTCACTTTATTGTTCCTATACTATTCCTTTCCTTCCTCCTCTAGGACCCATTTTATTCTGAACATACGACGTGGTATTTGCTGCGAGGAGGATTCTCCTTGCTCTTTTCGTCCTCTTTTCTTGCCTTTTTGTGAAGTGGTTGCTTTATCTTTGCCTTGTCTTGCTTTGGGTGCCATTGTACCTGAGATTAAAACAATAGTCATGTTAGCATCATCTCGGTGGATACAATCAACAAACAAGCAGTAGTGGCACCACCCCACACTTAGTTTGTTGGTACAAGTTGGCGATTACTCAGACTTCATCGATATATGTTTTAGGCGCTATATTCCAACAATAAAATCAGTGCAGTCATACTTCATGTAACCTTGGCAATACTTTCATGTTTGATATATCAAGACTTACTACATAGTGATTGAATCAAGGTATAGCATCTAGAAATAATCACAACCTCATATGTTGGTAGTCAACCATAATTCTTGTCTCGATGAACAAGTCATTCCAACATGTAAGATTTCTATTGACAAGATTATGCAATTTTCTTGACCATGTTAATTCCGCAAAAGTATGACAGTGCATCAAAATCAAATTCAAGTTGGAAACATATTAAGATCATTCTTACGTATTCTTTCACTCACTTAGTTGTATCACAACACATCAACCACATTCAAATCACCAATACTACTTCAAGATTTAGCGATTCATAATATGCATAGTAGTGTAGTACTTACGGAATATAAATGAAGAACAAAGAAGTACTTACTTGGTTGATGCCTTTGGATGATGTTCTTGCAAAGTTGAAAGAGCAAAAGGAAAATTTTTGAGAGGATTTGGAGACTATAGGTGGCGCTTATGCTAGGTTTGCAATGTGTTTTTGGTCAAAGACTAAGTCTCTTATTTATAGGAGAGTCTTGGGTCGGGTTTTGACCCATTTAAAATCGGATTTGGAGACAAGAAGTGACCATAGGCGGCGCCTAAAGCTTTGCCTATGCTTGGCATATGCGGCGCCTTTTGCAAAGCATTGTTGAGCATAGGCGCCATGACATTGTTAGGCATAGGCGGCGCCTTTTTTATAGCATATGAGATTCAGAGACAAAAGGCGCCTATGCTATGGCATACTTGGGCATGGGCGGCGCCTATGCTATGGTACACTAGATTTCGAGAGCTTAGGCCATAGCATAGGCCTTGCCTTGTTCGTGGCCTAGTTTTACATAGGCCTAGCCTTGTTTGTTGCCTATATTTTCATAAGCAATGCCTAATCCATAGCCTTTTGCTTCTTCATTACTAACTTACCACCTTCAACATGCAATACTTCCAAATCAAAATTTGAAACCAATCTCCTCCTTAATACCTCTTGCACCTATATTTACTCAAAAACAACAAAAATGATTAGAACGATGGGTTGCCTCCCATCAAGCGCCTTAGTTTTGGTCGTGGCTCGACAAAATCCTAGAAAAACAAAAACAACAAAAACAATTAAAAATGATGGGTTGCCTCCCATCAAGCGCTTGATTTATTGTCGCGGCACGATATAGTTACCTCGAGTACTTAGACTTCGTCGAGATAAGTGATGGCCATATAATTTTTTGAGTCGAGAGGACCGATATAAGGTTTTACTCGTTGGCCATTCACCTTGAAGACAACACCGTTATTGTCTTTCAACTCAACTACTCCAGACGAGTAGACTTGGTTAAATTTGTATGGACCAGACCACTTGGACTTCAACTTACCTGGGAATAGCTTCAATCTGGAATTGAAGAGGAGTACCATATCATCCTTTTGAAAGTTTCGTTGAACAATCCGCTGATCATGATACTTTTTCATCCTCTCCTTGTATAGGTCTGATCTTTCATAAGCATGTAGACGGAATTCATCCATCTCGTTCAGCTGCTCCAATCTCAGATTCATTGCATCATCCCAATTCAAATTCAATCGCTTCAATGCCCATAATGCTTTATGCTCGAGCTCAATGGGTAAGTGACAAGCCTTCCCATAAACTAGTTGGTACGGGGACATGCCAATTGGCGTTTTGAATGCAGTCCTATAAGCCCATAGTGCATCGTCCAGCTTCCGAGACCAATCTTTCCTATTAGCATTTACCGTCTTTGCAAGGATTTGCTTGATCTCTCGATTGGAAACCTCTACCTACCTACTAGTTTGTGGGTGATAAGGTGTGAATACCTTATGTTGTTTGACACCATATTTTGCCAACACGGATTTGAATAGCTTGTTGCAAAAGTGATATCCTCCATCGCTTATGATGGTACGTGGTACTCCAAAGCGGGAGAAGATATTCTTCTTCAAGAATGCTACAACACGCTTTCCCTCATTGTCGGCCAACGATACTGCTTCAACCCATTTTGAAACATAATCTACAGCGACTAGGATGTATTTCATTATGAACGAATTTACGAATGAACCCATGAAATCAATACCCCATACATCAAAGAGCTCAACTTCAAGAATTTTCGACATGGGCATCTCATGGTGTTTTGAAATCGCACCTTGTCTCTGACATTGGTCGCATCTTCTCACAAATTCGTAGGCATCTCTAAATATCGACGGCCAATAATATCCACTTTGCAATACCTTTCTTGCTGTCCGATTACCTGCGTGATGTCCTCCAACTTGGGAAGTATGACAGGCTTCCAATATATTAGGCACCTCTACATGGGATATGCATCGCCAGATAACACTATCCGCGCATCGTCGAAACAAATATGGCTCATCCCAAAAGTAGTGTTTTACATCATGCATAAACTTCCTTTTGATGGGAAGATAAATTTACAGGTATGACATTACTTACCACAAAATTCGCAAAGTCGGCATACCATGGTAACTTTTCCATTATCGTGGCTAAGATCTCCTCATCAGGGAATGCATCATCAATCTCGATTTCAGGCTGCACCATATGCTCGTTCTCAAGTCTAGATAGATGGTCAGCCACTTGGTTCTCGCAACCCTTTTTATCTTTTACCTCGAAATCAAATTCTTGCAGCAGAAATACCCATCGAATTAGCCTCGGCTTTGCGTCCTTCTTCGTCATTAGGTATCCCAGAGCTGCATGGTCTGTATGAACGATCGCTTTGGTTCCCAACAAGTAAGCACGAAACTTCTCAAAAGCATACACAACCGCTAGGAGCTCTTGTTCTGTGACAGTATAGTTCTTTTGGGCTTCGTTCAGGACCTTGCTCGCATAATAGATAGGATGGAATAAATTTTCCCTTCTCTGGCCAAGTACAGCGCCCAAAGCTACCCCACTGGCATCACACATGACTTCAAACGGTAGGGATCAATCTGGAGCTACCATGATAGGAGCTTCAATTAGCTTCCCTTTGAGGCATTCAAATGCCTTCAAACAATCTTCATTGAAGTTAATCTTTGCATCTTTCTCCAGAAGTTTGGATAATGGACTAGCCACTTTGGAGAAGTCTTTGATGAACCGCCGATAGAAACCTGCGTGTTCGAGGAAACTATGAACTCCCTTTACGAAAATTGGAGGTGGTAGCTTCTCAATGACTTCAATTTTAGCTCGATCAACCTCAATTACTTTTTCGAAGATTTTGTGCCCAAGAACGATGCCTTCCTTAACCATAAAGTGGCACTTCTCCCAATTCAGCACTAGGTTGAATTCTACACATCTTTGCCACGCCATACTCAGGTTTACCAAACACGATTCAAACGACTCGCCCATAACTGAAAAATCGTCCATGAATACCTCCAAAGTATCTTCAACCATATCAAAAAAGATGGACATCATACAACGCTGAAAGGTGGCTGGTGCGTTACATAGCCCGAATAGCATACGTTTATAGGCAAACGTACCATATGGGCATGTGAACGTTGTCTTCTCTTGGTCTTCGAGGGCAATACAAATCTGATTATAGCCAGAATAACCATCTAAGAAACAAAACCAGCCTTTTCCCGCTAATCGATCAAGCATTTGGTCCATGAATGGCATTGAAAAGTGATCTTTGAGCGTCCATAAATTCAGCTTTCGGTAGTCCATGCATACTCTCCATCCGGTGACGGGTCTGAGTGGATTAAGCTCATTCTTCTCATTCGCTACTACCGTCATGCCTCCTTTCCTGGGAACACATTGTACCGGGCTTACCCATGTACTATCAGAGATTGGATACACTACCCTCGCATCTAACCACTTAATAATTTCTTTCTTCACCACTTCTTGCATAGGTGGATTTAGACGCCTTTGATGATCAATAGTGGGTGTGCAATTTTCTTCAAGCTGAATCTTGTGTGTACAAATCCCAGGTGGGATACTAATAATATCAGCGATGGTCCAACCAATAGCTCTTATATACTTCTGTAGAATAGCAATGAGAGCTGCAACTTGCTGCTCACCCAAATCTGCCGCCACAATGACTGGAAGTGTGTTTCCGCTTCCTAAGAATGCATACTTTAAATGGCTAGGCAGCTCTTTCAATTCTAAAGTGGGTGGCTCTTCAATAGATGGTTTAGCAGGTGGTGTGGGTCGATTTTTGAGATCAAGGTCCAGCTTTTTGGGAGCATGAGGATATGATCCAAATCCTATTAGAGCATCAATAGTCTCTTCATAATTTTCAGCATCCTGATGCTCAACATTCATGAGCACAACCGCCAATGGGTCATCAATAATTTGCTCCTCTTCAAGTAATTCTTTCTCATCATCAAAGTAAACATCAGCCACCGAGAATACTCTCAGATCTTTGGGTTGCTTCATTGATTTACACACATCAAAGTGAACTACTTCATCATTTACCCAGAATAAAAGCTCATTAGCTCTTAAATCAATAAGCACACTTCCTGTTGCAAGGAAAGGGCGCCCCAAGATTATGGAAACTTCTGAATCTGCCTCACAATCCAAAATAACGAAGTCTGCCAGAAAGATGAATGAAGAAACCTTTACCAATACATCACATAGAATACCAACAGGTCGTTTTACTGACCTATCCGCCATTATGAGCCTCATATTGGTTGGAGTAGGATCACCAAACCTCAACTTTTTGTAAATAGATAATGGCATCAAAGTGATGCTGGCTCCTAAATCGCATAATGCCTTGGCAAAATTTAAAGAACCAACTGTGCATGGAATAGTGAAAGCACCGGGGTCGACCTTTGATAACGCTCAATCTACAGCTCTCGTAGGAGTGTAAAGCGGTCGTTAGCAAATATAGAACCCAACTGGGTTGGGTATCGATCCCACAGAGAATAGCTTGGTCAACAAGTAAGTGAAATTATTAGACTTTTGATGCAAGTCTTGTAAGAATGGGGGGATTGTAATAAGTAACCAAAGTAATGAAATAAAAGCTGAAAAATAGCAAAGTAAAAGAGAAAGATTGTCACGTTGGTTGTAAACAATGAGAATTGAGTCGTTGGGGTTATGTCCACCTTCTGAGGTATACGTCTCTATTGGCTATGAGTGTGTAGAGTCTTGACATGCAATTGCTTATAGAGAATTGTAGTCGATGGTAAATCCAAGCGTCTCTCGACCTAAACAAGGACTATTTCACTTTAACTCTCTCGAGCTTAAAGCGTGTCTAACGGTACGAATTCTCCAAGAGGTTAGTCCAGGTACGGCACTAGCTTTTTAATAGGAAAGGGTGTCCTACTACCTTGACATTATCTCTTTTCCAGACAAATAACCTTTCTCTCGAACAAGTTAAATGTTAGACTGGCGTTGGTCTATGCGTCTTCTTTTCTAGACAAATAACCTTTCTCTCGAACAGGTTAGATGTTAGAATGGCGTGTTCTTGTGTTTGAACCGCAAAGATTGTAGTTTTAAGATGAAGAGAATAATGATATAAGCAATATACGTGTCTTGAACTCACAAGCTCATAGCAATAGATAGTAACTCATTCGGCTTCCATAACCCCAACTAAGAGGTTTAGTTACCCATGAATGCGAAGGATATCACGTTTTGCATGGTGAATGGCGTGTGAAAGAGGTGTTAGGCGTGTGGATTTAGTGATTCCGTAGCAAGTAACGATTCTCTTGTTGTGGAATTTAAGAGTTGAATGTTTGTGGTGGAAGATGAGAGGGATGGAAGAAAATTAAATTGTTGAGTTGATTATTGAAGAAGTTATTGAAAATCTCTAACATGATAGGGTATTTATAATACTCCTATCCTACTCCTACTAGACTACTAAAATAAATAACCAAATCCTAATATACTAATGAAATCCTCGACCCAAATGTACTAGGGTAAGGTTACAAAATTATAATCCAAATAGAATAATGAAACACATAACCTAATTGCACTAGGTTAATGTATTATGGCAAAAATCCAGCTTTGTGTCTGTAAGTCCCCAAAGTCTTCAGAAATGCTGTTTTAGCCCGGGACAGATTTTCCATGCAGCAGATTTAGTCCTTTATGCGTCCAGCTCCTTTCCATCTCGTTTGTGAGCTTTCTTTTGCGTCAAGTAAGCCATAAATTGCTGTATTTTGCATCATTTATACCTGAAATTTTCCTAATCACATTTGTTAGCTCATTTACAGGAAAAAGGACTAAAAGTGTATGAAATAGATAATTAGTTCTCAAAACTAGGCTAAAATATGGGCAAATTATATTGATATAGGTGTGTAAATTCGCCTATCATCAACACCCCACACTTAGAGCTTTGTTCGTCCTCGAACAACATATCATGTCCTTCTAAGCATTGACTTAAGGTTTTTACAGAAACAACACAAAACATTCTTCAAGACAAGCACAACAATTATCAACGAAGAGTAGCTTTCCGATTATAAGTAGAAACAATTTAACCTCAAGCATAGACTCGTGATGGTGATCAACTCGCATGCAACCGTTAGGATACATAGAATCATATACAACTATCCAAAACTCATCAACCATGTGTGTCTCACAATATAGCACCCATAATCACTCACAAGTATAGCATATTTTTCAAACATGGGTATCAACATATCCTTGCTCTCACTCTCGCAAAGAATTCATATGTAGCAACTAATGACCATAGGCTTGCCTTTAATGTAATACTCTACTAAATGTCGGAATGTTAAGATTAGGATCAAGTAGGTCTTTAGATGGTTGTAATGTAGGCTAAGGGACGGGTAGGACTATTTTGGCCAGAAATAGTGACTAGGTTCCTAAGCACTTTAATACATCACATTGTATCATTGACACTTTTTTTCTTTCAACCTTTCTTCTTTCCTTTTTATTCTACCACCCTTGTTATCATCTTTTGTTTTTCAATTTTAAGCACAACTCACTTTTCAGCTTTCTTGTCCTTTTTCTTTTCACAACATACCTCTTATGATAGCCCTTTCATAACACATTCAAGAACCATTCCAATTTAAAGCTTCATACTCACCCAATTTCCTCTTATGTTGTTACATGACTTATTCACTTTAAAGCACTTAGGAATTTGGATCAAATTACGGTCTTGAAAAAAAATGGATTAGGCTTACATACAAGGTTGTCAAAGAAATAGGCTAAAGGCTCAAAAGGGTTTAACTAGGATGATTTTCATGGGTAGGAAAAACTGAAGGTAAACATGTATAGGTTGCCAAAGAAATGCCTAAATCATATCCTAAACTTACATTCCTTATTTTCGCTTTGCATACATACCAGGCAAGTTCTAGCATCAGCCACATACATAGAATATACTATTACCTCACACACACAAGGCACATGGTCGACTTGATTGGAAGTAATATAGACTCTTGACCCAACAAGTGAAGGAATTGAATCACACACTATCACATAATGAGTCACAACTAGAGCCTAAATGTCTCAATAGTCACAATTGTAGCACATACTCTTGTTCTAATCTCATGCTGCCTATCAAAATAATTTCATGTGTAGCTAGAAAGAAAAAAAATTTCAACAAATAAAAATTTGGACTCAAAACAAAATAAACAAGAGCAAACATACAAACATAGCATGCAAATTCTGCCGACACCCCACACTTAGACTAGACACTGCCCTCAGTGGAAAATAAAGTCGAAGAACCTGATTAGTCGGACTCTTCCTCAATGTCGGGGGTCATACCCCCTTCATCCGAATCATCGTAAGAGTCATCGTCAGAGTTCTCCTCAGCATCAGAATCAGGCAGGCGTCTATCATCATCAGTTGGCACGTCATCATCAAGAGGTTCCTCGAAATAGACTCCCACTCCACACATCTCCCGGGCATGTCTGTTCATTGGGTAGTCGTGGTCCAGCTGTTGGAGCTCTACAGCAGTTGGAATACGTCCACCACTCATCATAGTGAATCTCGTCATGCCATAGAGATGACGGAAGAAACTCTCATCACGAGCGTGTCTCTCCGCAGTGGTAAGGTTGACTCCATGCGTTGTTTCAGCATCTTTGACCTTGGTGAGGTCAACCTTCTTTGGGGTATGTGGGAGTTTGTGGTCAGCTGGTTCCTCTTCTATATCCTCCTTCCGCAACATTGCTGTCAACAAATTGCCGAATGTGAAATGGGACCTGCTGTGGAGTCTGGCTTTTCTCATGGTCGATCGAATGATTGCCCCAAAGTTGATAGGGACATTTGTCATCAATGCATAAACCAGACACACTCTATCTCTCGATATCTTTGTGTATTGCGTCCCAGGAATAAGGCATGAGTTGACGATGCGCATCCAGATTCTTGCTTCCCTATTTAGTGGAGCATAGGGGAATGTGTTGTGACGGCCTGTTTCCTTATGTCTGCCCCATCTTGCCATTGATCTGCTTCCACAAAGCGCGTGTCTTATAGCTCTGTAAGGAGGCCTGCTGTACAGCTCTTTGTATGGTGCAGTGTCGACCGAAGGTAGGCCTAGAAACGAGTTGATCCAATCCGCTGTAAGCTGTAACACTTGGCCCCGAATTTTAACTTCGTTGCCTGTTGTGTTTGGCGACCAGTTGGCATAAAACTCTCTTGTCAAGTCAAGATTGCACTCTCCCATGACACGGAAGATGAAATCTAGCTTCAAAGCCATTATCTTAGCCAACAGTTGCGGCTCCTTCTTTGCTAAGGTCTCCTTGTTGATTAAATCGACGTGCACATATTTCTTTTCTTTGTTGCTGCTGTAACATGCCTTGGCTTCTTCCTCAAGAACCCATTTGATTCCGAACATTCTGCGTGGTAGGTGTGCTGAAGACGATTCGCCTTGGTCTTTTCGGCTTCTCTTTTTGTCCTTGCGGGTTGTGGTAGCCTTCTCCTTGCCTTGCCTTGCTTTCGGTGCCATTGTACCTGAGACTAGAAATAATGTTAGTTGCAGCACAATCTCACTTTATACAATCTACATGAAAGGACTAGGGGTACCACCCCACACTTAATCTTGTTAGCACAAATCAGTGAAGTGAAAGTGGTCGAGTACTCAGACTTCGTCGACATACGTCCTCGGATTGTATTCCGACAAGAAAATCAGCATTACATTACTCATGAGCAGCCATGTGGACGACGTGCATGGGGAATATAGCAACGTTACAACATAGGAGTTACCACATGGAATTGTTATTCAAACAACAAACACCACCACCTAAGTCGATAGTCACTATAACCTTATCCCGATGGCCGGGATGGTTAATCATGCAAGCATCCAAACAACACTCTCAATCAATATTCATGGCCACATATGTTCAGCAAGTATCACAACAATGCCATTGAAACAAAATTCAAGTCGGAAACAAGTCATGAATTCCATACGTATATAATCAATCACACGATTTTGCAACAATTATCCACACACATGAACATCACCACTAATCTCTCATGAGTTAGCATTTAATAATAAGCATAGTAAAGTAGTACTTACGATAAGTAGATGAAGAATAAGAGAGCACTTACTTGCTTGAAGATTGTGGAGAAGTTGTTGTGGATTGGAAGAACAAAGGAAGAAAAATTTGAGAGGATTTGGGATGATATGCGGCGCCTTTAGGGTTACTTCTAATGTGTTTGTGAAATAAAAACAAGTCCCCTTTATATAGGAAGAGTATGGGTCGGGTTATGACCCATTTACAATCGGATTTGGGGACAACATCACCCTATATGCGGCGCATATCCCTCGGCATATCACATGTATATGCGGCGCATTGTCCATGGCATAATGGGACATATGCGCCGCACATAGTATGGCATATCTAGGCATATGCGGCGCATATGGCATGGCATTTGGTCTCAGTATCTCAAATGCCATAGCATAGGCGGCGCATAGTCAAAAGCACACCTAGGAATAGGCGGCGCATAGGGTATAGCACACTAGATTCCGAGTCCTTAGGCTATAGAATAGGTTGTGCATCGTTCGTGGCCTATTTTTACCAAGGCCTAGCCTTCCTCGAAGCCTATTATGACGTGAGAAAGGCTCAATTCATAGCTTTATGCATCGCCATTCCTAACTTACCGACTTTACCATACAATGCGACCAAATCGTCAATTGAAATCAATCTCCTCGTTGCATACTTCTTACACCTATATTTGCTCAAACAAATGAAAACGATTAGTACGATGGGTTGCCTCCCACCAAGCGCCTTAGTTTTGGTCGTGGCACGACTCTTATTTTTGGATTTTCATTTATCAAAAAGAAAAAAAACTAAAACGACAAAACAATAAAACAATAAAACGAAGGGTTGCCTCCCATCTAGCGCCTTATTTATTGTCGTGGCTCGACGTAGTAATCTCGAGTACTTAGACTTCATCGAGATAGGTGATGGCCATGTCATTCATTGAGTCACGAGGACCGATATATGGCTTAACACGTTGGCCATTCACCTTGAAGATAACACCCTCATTATTTTCCAGTTGGACTACTCCAGACGAGTAGACGTGGGTGACTTTAAATGGACCAGACCACTTTGACTTTAACTTACCTGGGAAGAGCTTGAATCTGGAGTTAAAGAGTAGTACCATGTCACCTTTTTGGAAGTGTCGTCGAACAATCCGCTGATCGTGATACTTCTTCATCCGCTCCTTGTATAAATCTGATCTTTCATATGCATGGAGACGGAATTCATCTAGCTCGTTCAGCTGCTCCAACCTCAGGTTCTTCACATCATCCCAATTCAGATTCAAGTGCTTCAATGCCCATAATGCCTTGTATTCAAGCTCGATGGGTAGATGACAAGCCTTCCCATAAACTAGCTGATAAGGTGACATGCCAATGGGTGTCTTGAATGCAGTCCTATACGCCCATAGTGCATCATCTAGCTTCCGAGACCAATCCTTCCGATTCGCATTAACCGTCTTGGCCAGGATTTGCTTGATCTCACGATTGGAAACCTCTACTTGTCCACTAGTTTGGGGATGATAAGGCGTAGCTACCTTGTGTTGCTTGACTCCATACTTGGCCAATACAGATTTGAATAGCTTGTTGCAGAAGTGAGATCCTCCATCACTTATGATAGTACGAGGTACCCCAAAGCGAGAGAAGATATTCTTCTTTAAAAATGCTACAACACGCTTTCCTTCGTTATCGGCCAATGCTACAGCTTCAACCCATTTCGACACATAATCCACAGCAACCAAGATGTACTTCATTCCAAACGAATTCACGAATGGTCCCATGAAATCAATACCCCATACATCAAAGAGTTCTACCTCCAGAATTTTGGACATGGGCATTTCATGGTGTTTTGAAATAGCACCTTGACGTTGGCATTGATCACACCTTCTCACATAGTCGTGTGCATCTCTGAATATTGTGGGCCAATAATAACCACTTTGCAAGACTTTTCTTGCTGTTCGATTCCCTGCATGATGGCCTCCAACTTGCGAAGTGTGGCATGCTTCTAATATAGTGGGCACTTCTTCATGGGATATACATCGTCGAATGATACCATCCGCGCATCTTCGAAACAAATAAGGCTCATCCCAATAATAGTGCTGAACGTCATGCATAAACTTCCGCCTCTGGTGGTAAGATAAATTGGAAGGTAACACATTACTCACCACGAAATTTGCAAAGTCGGCATACCATGGTAAGTTCTCCATTGTTGTCGCTAGTATCTCCTCGTCAGGGAATGCATCGCCAATCTGATTTTCTGATTGCGCCACATATTCTTTCTCAAGTCTAGATAGGTGATCAGCCACTTGGTTCTCGCAACCTCTTCTATCTTTGACTTCGAAATCAAACTCTTGCAGCAGCAACACCCATCGAATCAGCCTTGGTTTTGCATCCTTCTTTGTCATTAGATACCTAAGAGCTGCATGGTCTGTATGAACAATCACTTTAGTACCTAATAGGTAGGCGCGGAACTTCTCAAACGCATACACAACCGCTAATAGCTCTTGTTCAGTGACGGTGTAGTTCCTTTGGGCTTCATTGAGGACCTTACTCGCATAGTAGATAGGATGAAATAATTTCTCCTTTCTCTGTCCAAGAACAGCACCAACGGCTACACCACTAGCATCACACATGACTTCGAACGGGAGCGTCCAATCTGGTGTTACCATGATAGGGGCTTCAATGAGTTTTTCTTTAAGGCATTCAAATGCCTTTAAGCAATCATCATTAAAGTCAAACTTCGCATCTTTCTCCAATAGCTTGCACAATGGACTAGAAATTTTGGAGAAGTCTTTGATGAATCTACGATAAAACCCAGCATGGCCAAGAAAACTACGAACTCCCTTCACCGAAATTGGAGGTGGTAGCTTCTCAATTACCTCTATTTTGGCACGATCAACCTCTAGTCCTTTTTCGGAGATCTTGTGCCCAAGAACAATTCCTTCTTTTACCATGAAGTGGCACTTCTCCCAATTCAGCACAAGGTTGAACTCTACACATCTTTGTAATGCCATGCTTAAATTCACCAAACATGCTTCGAAAGACTCCCCAACAACTGAAAAGTCGTCCATAAATACCTCCAAAGTGTCTTCTACCATATCAGAGAAAATAGACATCATACATCGCTGAAAGGTGGCTGGTGCATTACATAACCCGAATGGCATACGTTTGAAGGCAAACGTACCATATGGGCATGTAAACGTTGTCTTCTCTTGGTCTTCTGGTGCAATAAAAATCTGATTATAACCCGAATAACCATCAAGAAAGCAAAACCATCCTTTTCCCGCTAATCGATCTAGCATTTGGTCCATAAATGGCATGGGGAAGTGATCCTTGAGAGTCCAAGAATTCAGCTTGCGGTAGTCCATGCATACTCTCCATCCAGTGACAGGCCTGAGTGGAATAAGCTCATTCTTTGCATTCGCAACCACCGTCATACCTCCTTTCTTGGGGACGCATTGTACTGGGCTTACCCATGTACTATCAGAAATAGGATACACAACTCCTGCGTCTAACCACTTGATAATCTCCTTCTTCACCACCTCTTGCATTGGTGGGTTTAGACGTCTTTGGTGTTCGATGGTGGGTGTGCACTTTTCTTGGAGCTGAATTTTATGAGTGCAAATCCCAGGTGGAATACCAAGGATATCCGCAATGGTCCATCCAATAGCTCTAATATACTTGCGTAAAATTGCAATAAGAGCTGCAACTTGTTGCTCACCTAAATCGGCTGCCACTATGACTGGAAGAGTGTTTCCGCTTCCTAAGAATGCATACTTCAAATGGCTTGGCAGCTCCTTTAACTCTAATGTGGGTGGTTCTTCAATAGATGGCTTAGCTGGTGGTGTGGGTCGATTCTTGAGATCAAGATCCAGCTTCTTAGGAGGATAGCGATATGCTCCTAATCCCGATAGAGCACAAATATCATCTTCAGAAATTTCAGCATCATCATCATCTTCTTCCATGAGCAAAACCTCCAAAGGATCATCAAGAATTTGCTCTTCAGCAAGTAACTCATCCTCGTCATCAATGACAACATCAGCCACAGAAAATACACTTAGATCTTTGGGTTGCTTCATTGATTTGCAAACATCAAAGCGCACCACTTCATCATTTATTCGGAATGAAAGCTCATTAGCTCTCAAATCTATGAGCACACTTCCCGTAGCAAGGAAAGGGCGTCCCAAGATTATGGGAACCTCTGAATCTGCTTCGCAATCCAAGATGACAAAGTCTGCTGGAAATATGAACGAAGATACCTTCACCAAGACATCGCATAGAATACCAACCGGTCGTTTTACCGACCTATCCGCCATAACAAGCTTCATATTAGTTGGTGTAGGATCTCCTAACCCCAACTTCTTGTAGATTGATAATGGCATCAAGTTGATGCTGGCTCCTAAGTCACATAATGCTTTAGCAAAGTCCAAAGATCCGACGGTGCAAGGAATAGTGAAAGCTCCGGGGTCGGCCTTCTTCTGAACTATGGATCGGGTAGCTATTGCACTACAATGATGCACATCTTCTTTCAGCTCATAGCTTGCTGCCCTCTTCTTAGTCAAAAGATCTTTCATAAACTTCGCATACCCAGGCATTTGTTCAAGTGCCTCTACCAATGGGACATTAATAGTCAGCTGCTTCAACATGGTCATGAACTTGCTGAACTTAGTGTCATCGGCCGCCTTCTTCAATCTTTGTGGAAAAGGTGGTGGTGGGTATGGAAGTGTTCTTGCCATGGCTTTCTTCTCCTCTTGCTTCCGTTTATTATTTTTTTCAGGCTGCTCGTCACTAGGCAACACGTCCTTGACGTTGGAAGTGGATATTGCGGCGTCTTCCCTAGTGGCGTCACTAGGTGTGGCGTCCATGTCTGCTGTTCTGTCAACTACTTGCTTGCCTTCTGCTGAAGTTTCCAGCACCTTACCACTCCTCGTAGTGATGGCCATACATGACCCATCATTCCTTGGGTTTTGCACAGTATCGCTAGGCAAGGTGCCGGCTTTTCGTTGGTTGAGTGTTGCTGAAAGTTGACTGAATTGCTGCTCTAGTTGCTTGATAGAAGTGGAATGAGAATCAACTAATTGCTTCATGGAGGCTAAATCGTCAATCACCTCCTTAACTCCCGCGCTCGTCGCTTCCACTCCTTTCAATAACTTAGCCATCATGTCTTCCATAGAATTAGATGTGGTGGTATCACGTCTACCAGGGGGAACGTACAAACCACTATTTTCATTATTTTTCTTCCAACTACCTTGGTCTTTACCTCCAGATTTATCATAATAGTTCCGACCTTGGTTTCCTTGGGCATTCCCACGGAAACCCCCCTGATTGTTCAAGTAGTTGGCCTCCTCTTCCGAATCAGATTCGTCTCTTCCTTTTGACGCAATAGCTTTCACTTTTTCAGTCTTCCCTAATAGATGCTTTGTAAGAAGATCCATTTGGGTTTTCATGTGCGCCATATCTTGATCACGTTCTTCTTCTCTTCTTCTTTGATCTGCAGCCATGCCAATAGATAAAGTGGGGCTTGCTACCTCAGAATCCCTGGTATGCCAAGCTCTACTTTGTTTCGTCATACGATCTAGCATGTTGCTTGCTTGACCAAAGGTGAGGTCCATAAAAGAACCTCCAGCTGCGTTGTCCACCACTGGTTTAGTTACTGAATTCAAGGCTCTATACAAGATCTCCATGAGGTGAACATTAGTCATGTGATGGTTTGGGCATCTCGCTAGCTTTGTCTTGAACCTCTCCCATGTTTCGTGAAGAGCTTCAGAGGGAAGCTGACGAAAGTTGCTGATTTCATCTCTTAACTGAGCCCTCTTGGATGGCGGAAAGAATCTTTCTAGGAAAGCATCTCTCAATTGCCTCCAATTTGTAATAGAATCAGGAGTCAGCCCATTCAACCATAATGTTGCCTCCCCAGACAGAGACAATGGAAATAGACGTAATCGAATAGCATTCTGACCAACTCCGGGATTGTCAAAAGACTTGCATGTAGAAATAAAGTTGATGAGATGCATATTCGGATCATCGCCTGCTAGTCCACCAAATAATCCCTTGAGTTGCAATAACTGAATCATGGTGCTAGTGATGTTGAACTTGGCTCCGGGCGCTAATGGTGGTGGAATTATAGCTCCAGTGGCACCGGCACCATCAAGATCATCATCATCATCGTCGAAAGCTGGTTGCAAAGGTTGGCGATCATATCTGTACCGAGCTTGTCGACCTCGTCTATTGGCAGGTGTTGCCAAATCAGCGCCATGCCTTGGGTTGATCAACTCGTCATCTCCTAAATCCTCATCGTCAGGATTTGTTGCTCGTCCAGGATTATCAATGTTTTGTTGTTGGACCTGAGCAGCGGCAAGAGCAGCTAATCTTGCTTGCTCGTGTTGAGCAGCCATCCTGTCGATTTCCGCTTGTGCTTCCATTCTTCTAATTCGTTGCGGTTCCGGATTGATTGGTAATAACGGTTGACCAGAACTTCTAGTATGGGGCATGCACTAAAAGAAAAACCTGCAATAAACAAAAACAAAAACTAAACGTAAAAGTACGAGAATCTTTGACCAAAGGGTCTAGTAATTATCACGAACTTGATTGACACTCGTATTCCCCGGCAACGGCGCCAATTTTTGATAACGCTCAATCTACAGCTCTCGTAGGAGTGTAAAGCGGTCGTTAGCAAATATAGAACCCAACTGGGTTGGGTATCGATCCCACAGAGAATAGCTTGGTCAACAAGTAAGTGAAATTATTAGACTTTTGATGCAAGTCTTGTAAGAATGGGGGGATTGTAATAAGTAACCAAAGTAATGAAATAAAAGCTGAAAAATAGCAAAGTAAAAGAGAAAGATTGTCACGTTGGTTGTAAACAATGAGAATTGAGTCGTTGGGGTTATGTCCACCTTCTGAGGTATACGTCTCTATTGGCTATGAGTGTGTAGAGTCTTGACATGCAATTGCTTATAGAGAATTGTAGTCGATGGTAAATCCAAGCGTCTCTCGACCTAAACAAGGACTATTTCACTTTAACTCTCTCGAGCTTAAAGCGTGTCTAACGGTACGAATTCTCCAAGAGGTTAGTCCAGGTACGGCACTAGCTTTTTAATAGGAAAGGGTGTCCTACTACCTTGACATTATCTCTTTTCCAGACAAATAACCTTTCTCTCGAACAAGTTAAATGTTAGACTGGCGTTGGTCTATGCGTCTTCTTTTCTAGACAAATAACCTTTCTCTCGAACAGGTTAGATGTTAGAATGGCGTGTTCTTGTGTTTGAACCGCAAAGATTGTAGTTTTAAGATGAAGAGAATAATGATATAAGCAATATACGTGTCTTGAACTCACAAGCTCATAGCAATAGATAGTAACTCATTCGGCTTCCATAACCCCAACTAAGAGGTTTAGTTACCCATGAATGCGAAGGATATCACGTTTTGCATGGTGAATGGCGTGTGAAAGAGGTGTTAGGCGTGTGGATTTAGTGATTCCGTAGCAAGTAACGATTCTCTTGTTGTGGAATTTAAGAGTTGAATGTTTGTGGTGGAAGATGAGAGGGATGGAAGAAAATTAAATTGTTGAGTTGATTATTGAAGAAGTTATTGAAAATCTCTAACATGATAGGGTATTTATAATACTCCTATCCTACTCCTACTAGACTACTAAAATAAATAACCAAATCCTAATATACTAATGAAATCCTCGACCCAAATGTACTAGGGTAAGGTTACAAAATTATAATCCAAATAGAATAATGAAACACATAACCTAATTGCACTAGGTTAATGTATTATGGCAAAAATCCAGCTTTGTGTCTGTAAGTCCCCAAAGTCTTCAGAAATGCTGTTTTAGCCCGGGACAGATTTTTCATGCAGCAGATTTAGTCCTTTATGCGTCCAGCTCCTTTCCATCTCGTTTGTGAGCTTTCTTTTGCGTCAAGTAAGCCATAAATTGCTGTATTTTGCATCATTTATACCTGAAATTTTCCTAATCACATTTGTTAGCTCATTTACAGGAAAAAGGACTAAAAGTGTATGAAATAGATAATTAGTTCTCAAAACTAGGCTAAAATATGGGCAAATTATATTGATATAGGTGTGTAAATTCGCCTATCATCAACCTTCTTCTGAACTAGTGATCGGGTAGCAATTGCACTGCAATGATGCACAGTATCTTTCAACTCATAGCTTGCTGCCCACTTCTTTGTCAAAAGATCTTTCATAAATTTCGCATACCCAGGCATTTGTTCTAGTGCCTCCACCAATGGAACACTTATGGTCAGCTGCTTTAACATCGTCATGAATTTGCTGAACCTTGTATCATCCGCAATCTTCTTCAATCTTTGAGGAAAAGGTGGTGGTGGAAGTGGGATTGTTTTCTTCACAGCTTTCTTTTCCTCTTGCTTCCGTATTTCCGTGTTTTCAGGCTGCAATATACTTGGTGTGATATCATAGACGTCGTGGTTGGCTTCTACTGCGTTTTCTCCATTAGCCTTATCATTGTTGTCCGCTATATCGTCGACCACTTGCTTGCCTTTGGATGAAGTTTCCAGCACTTTACCACTTCGAGTAGTAATAGCCATGCATTATCCATCATTCCTTGGATTTTGCACGGTGTCGCTAGGTAAGGTGCCCGCCTTTATTTGATTGAGTACTGCCGAAAGTTGGCTCAACTGCTGCTCTATTTATTTTATTGATGTGGAATGTGAGTCAACCAATTGCTTTATCGAGGATAAATCATTTATTACCTCAGTTACTCCCGCGCTGGTTGCCTCTACTCCTTTTAACAGTTTAGCCATCATGTCTTCCATATTTGCAGAACTAGATGCAGTGGCATCACGTCTCCCTGGGGGAACATACAAACCACTCTTGTCATTCTTGTTCTTCCAACTACCTTGGTCCTTGTTTCCAGATTTATCATAATAATTCCAACCTTGGTTTCCTTGGGTATTGCTGATTTTATCTCTCAATTATGCTCTTTTGGATGACGGAAAGAATCTTTCTAGGAAAGCATCTTTCAATTGCCTCCAATTAGTGATAGAATCAGGAGTCAGCCCATTCAACCATAGAGTTGCCTCCCCAGATAGAGACAATGGAAATAAGCGCAACCGAATTGCATTCTGTCCAATGCCAGGATTGTCGAATGACCTACATGTAGAAATAAAGTTGATCAGATGCATATTCGGATCATCGCCTGCTAGTCCACCGAATAATCCCTTGAGTTGCAATAACTGAATCATGGTGCTTGTGATGTTGAACTTGGCTCCGGGTGCTAATGGTTGAGGAATAATGGCTCCTGTGGCTCCGGCTCCATCAAGATCATCATCATCATCATCGAAAGTTGGTTGTACAGGTCGGCGTTCATGCCTAAACCTAGCTTGACGATCTCTTCTGTTAGCAGGTGTTGCTATCTCAGCATCACGCCTTGGGTTTAGTAACTCGTCATCACCTAGGTCCTCATCGTCAGGATTTGTCGCTCGCCCAGGGTTATCAATATTCTGTTGATGCACTTGAGCGGCTGCTAGAGCAGCTAGTCTCGCCTGTTCCTGTTGAGCAGCCCTCCTTTTAATTTTGTGTTGTACCTCAATTCTGCCAATACGTTGTGGTTCAGGATTGATAGGTAATAACGGTTGACCAGAACTTCGAGTATGGGGCATGCACTGAATAAAAACCTGCAGAAAACAAAAACAAAAACTAAAAGTAAAAGTACGAGAATCTTTGACCAACGGGTCTAGTAATCATCAGAAACTTAGTTGACAACCGTATTCCCCGAAAATGGTGCCAATTTTTGATAACGCTCAATCTACAGCTCTTGTAAGAGTGTAAAGCGGTTATTGTCAAATATATAACCCAACTGGGTTGGGTATCGATCCCACAGGTAATAGCCGGTCAATAAGTAAGCAAAGATTATTAGACTTTTGGTGAAAGTCTCGTAAAAAGGGGGGATTGTAACGTGTAACCAAAATAATAGAGTAAAAACGGAAATTCGCAAAGTAAGAAGAAAGAATGTTTGGTACGATGTTAACTAATGAGAATTGAGAGTTGGGGTTATGTCCACCTTATGAGTTATACGTCTCTATTGGCTATGAGTTATGCGGAATTCAGACATGCATGTGCTTATAGAGAAGTGTATTCTATGGTAAATCCAAGCGTCTTTCGACCTAACAAGGACTATTTCACTTTAACTCTTTCGAGCTTAAAGCGTATCTAACGATACAAATTCTCCAAGAGGTTAATCCAGTTACGGCACTAACTTTTTAACAGGGGTTGGTACCCTATTACCTTGACATTATCTCTTTTCCAAACATATAACTTTTCTTTCGAACAAGTTAATGCTATACTGGCGTATTCTATGCGTTTGCAACCACAAGAATTTGCATTAAGATGAAGAGAATAATGATATAAGCAGCATACGTGTCGCGAATTCACAAACTCATAGCAATAGATAGTATCTCATACGGCTTCCATAACCCCAACAGAGAAGTTTAGCTGCTCATGAGTGCGATGGAACTCACAATAGACATTATTATTATACCACAATAAAGATATCACGTGTAGTATGGTGTGGTATGGCTTTAGGCGTGAACTCCCTTTCAAAGTAGCGTTTCTCTTGTTGTGGAATTTATGAATTGAATAGATGAATAGAAGAATAAAAAGTAGAATTAATGGAAGAATTAGAAGTAGTAGTGAATTATGAGAATAATGATGTGTCTAAAAACTGCAGCAAAATAGGGTATTTATAATACCCATATCCTATTCCTACTAGGCTACTGCGTACTTATCCTAATCCTAATAAATTACTGCATCATTATCCTAATCCTAATCAGTTACTGCTGATCCCCAAAGTCTTGAGAAATGCTGTTTTTGCCCGGGACAGGTTTCCCATGCGTCACTTTTAGTCCTAGGCATCCAAGCTCTCCTTCCCTTCTTTCGTGAAGCTTCCTTTGGCGTCAAGTTATCCATAAAATGCTGAAATCTGCATCATTTATACCTGAAAACTTGCTAATCATGTTTGTTAGCTCAATTACAGGAAAAAGGACTAAAAGTGCATGAGTTATATATTTTGTCCTCAAAACTTGGCTAAAATATGGGTAAAATATAGTACTTTAGGCGTGTAAATTCGCCTACCATCATCTATAGCGTAGGAACAACGTTTTAAATTCTAGCTCGAAAGTGCGGAGTGTTATATTATCTCCTCCTTGGGATCGTTCATCTCCGAATGATGGGTAGGGACTTGTTGAAGCTCTACAAGAATGGAATAAGAAACGTAACATTGCATTGAACATTTTTCCTCAACAAAAATATGCAAAGAAATCAAAAGAGCTTCATGATAACCCCTAGTAAAACGCATAAGTGTGAAGCATGAGGTAATGAAACTTTACATAGGGATGATCTTGCACATGAGTTCCATGATTTATTATCATCACAACTTAAGGTATGAGTTTATTTGGTGATCATAGGCCTGAACTACATTGGTACTAATCATGAAATAGAATTTCGTGAAAGATAGGATTAGAAGCATTCTCTACCTTACAATGTACCACAAATAGACTTAAACTTAGAGACACTAATCGTCTACACCCCAAACAATAAATAGAATACTTCACACTTTTCAACCTACAATTCTCCAATCACACATCTAGCCACAAAAATTTGAGTCCCATTACATAGTAGTTCTATGTTGAAGCCTAACTCTAAGTTAAAAGATGCTAACTTAAGCTACGGGACCCTGCACTTTACATTCCTTTAAGAATATTTCTTCACCTTATCACTACCATCAAACACCCTCGAGTTTTAATTTAGAGAGTACTAACCACATAGCACATAGGTTTGTGTTTTCAACAATCACAACATTCAAGCCTAATCATTACTACACCCACTACATGGATCTCCCCACTAAGACCAACAATTGCAATCACTCTCACAAATATTTTCTCCATATTTCTCCCTTTTAGCTATTTCACACAATAAAAGTTCATCTCCTTCTTTTCCCTTTCATCTATAACCTTAGCTGAGGAATTACATCAAATTTTTCACCTTCAAGAACATCTACTCACCCACCTAACACACTACTACGCTTCCACAACCACCATTATACTAACATACGTAGGGTCATTAAGGGACCCGAGCATAAACATCATGAATGGAAGTAACACTATTAGACCATAACTTATACTTATTGCGCTACTAAAGGAGGGACATGAAATGGAGATTCGATAGAATAGACACAAAGTGCTCCATATATCAAGTGTCTGGATCATAAGTGAAGAGTCGTTTGGCAAAAATACAACACTAAATGATTTCCTTGGACAGACCACAGTAAGAAACATGGGTGCACATATTATGAGCTATATAGCATAAAGCCGGAATTTATGTAGTTAACAACTAAGAAAAGGATTGCCACTTGAAGCGATTACTCCTCATTTAAAGAATTGAAATTTGCCAAGAGTTAGCCTAAACATTAACACTTTGGCTAATCCCAGCATAAAATGGATTGGTAACATATAGAATGTATAGTTTCTTAGAACCAAGCGTTATGTGAGACATGGATTTTTATAGATCATGAGCAACATAATATAGAACTTGGAAACTTGGAATATTGGATCACTGAGGGACATTATTGCTTCTAGTTTGGAGGTCAGAACATGACACGAGTTGCATAGAGTGCTCAAACCTCAGACATAGGCGATACTTGAGTACATAAGACATTGTTAGATGTCCATTCAAATCGAAGTAGGAGGATCTTGCTTGAATAGGGATTGATTTATCTTGATTCTTACTTGAAACTTGACACCACAAGAAAATTTGGGAGATACTTTAATCCATCAACTCCCCCTTAGATTAAAGTCACACTTCTAGACTTGTGGACATAAGCTCACATCAAAATCTATAACCACAACTCTCAACACAAAAGAGACATCACTATATACTTAAATTCTACACTTTCCCTGATAAGCTATGCTCTGAAGGCTTTGCTTTCCAAGAATGCTAGTCTTAACTTTTGCTTGCCTCTATAGCCATCACCCTAAAATTCACACTTACATGAGCATACATATCTATACACCTTATCACATAAAAAAAGATCCACTCCCCATTACTTAACATTCTAACATTGGACCGTTAATCACATAACTTAAAACATAATGAAATATGTAAGACTATACCAAAGGCACATATTTTCTACCTATATTTTCTTAATTTAACTCTACATAACGCTATACAACAACTCCCTGACTTCTCCATACTACAAGATTCGAGAATGAAATTTAGGTACATGTGACACTCATACACATCACGCCTTATCTAACAGACGCTACCTTGGGGTTTAACTTATTATTTTATACTTATGTACTTATACACTTGATGACTCAACCACAATCCATCATTTTTTATACTAGTCCTCATGTACATAATTATCACAATTATCCACTCTTTTTTACAAGTTGTGATATGAGTATGATCATGATCATGTACACTTTTTGATTATTTTGAAGGCCACCTAAAGAGTGCACAAGTATAAGTGTGAAGGAGTCCCAAAACCGCCCCAAGCACACTCCATAAGCTATTTTTGGAGCCCTTTTCATTAAAGAGTCTTTTAGTCTTTTGTATTTTATTTTATAATGTAATATTAATTGAACATTGTAGGATTTTAGTTGGTAGTTTTTATGAATGTTTAAGAAATAAAACTCCTCTTAGAGAGAGAGAGTCCACAACCGAAATTAGGGAATAACATAAGGGTGAATTCTCTTATGTGTTGCATTTTGCTTGATACATTGGTGATTGGGTGGTGGATGCCTCTCTTGTGTCAGTAGTAAGAGTTAGGTGTTTTTTGTGTGAAGTGTTAAAGTTCCAAGAGTGGAATATGCTCTTGGGTTGTTAAGACTACATCAGACTTGTCTAACTATTTGTCTTGTATCTTGTTTTAGTTTCGGCTTCTTGTGTTGTTAATGTAACTCGTTTGTTCTTATTGCTATTATAATATTGTGGAGCTTAATATTTTGTTGTTAAACATGTTGTTGGATGGCTGTTTTGGTGTATTAACACCTTGTATCCTTTTTTTTCTTATTCTAGATAGTGAATTCGAGAGAGGTTCCTATTTGGTCCATGATTTGTTGTGATTTGTGGACTATTTTGGGGTGTGATTTCATGTTCCCTTGTTTGTTCTGTATCATTTGGTATCAAATAAAGGCTGGTTTTTGTTCCCACAAAGCCAATCTTGGGTTTGATTAGTAAGAAAAAAGAGTTGATAAAAACTGAACAATTCCAAAAAATAGCAATCTGTCCATTTTTGTGTTCTTGGCCAAAAATTGTGTTGTGTTGTTGTCTTGGACGAGATTTTCTTGTTTTTCTTGACTAGATCTTATAGTTCTTTTGTTTTTATAGTGTGTTTCTAGTGTTGGTTCTTTCTCACCAACACTAAAAGTGTCTAGATCTAAAGGTTGAACTTATAATATTGACATTGTTGTTGTGAACTTGAAGTGGCCATGTGTTGATCCTTATTCTTGAAGGTTGGTGTTGGTGTTGTTGAGGTTCTTAAGCTTGACCTTGTGTTATTGTTGTGAATTGGTGTCTTAAGAACTTCTTTTTGAAGTTGTTGTTGAAAGGTGGAACTTGACAAAGTGTTGATTGAAGTGTGAGACCAACTTGAACCTTAGACTCCAAGATTGAAAGTTTGTGTTCTTGGTGTTCTTCACCAATCTTCATCTTTTATGGCAAAAAAAGTGGATGTTAGATCTAAGAGGGAGAAGGAAGGTTGTGTAGTATTTGTTAGTCATCAAAGACTTTTACCACCACTTCCAACCACTCAAAGACTTTACAACCCTTTTCCACCAAACTTCCATGTTTTGAGGGCCTTGTTTTAAGGGAAAATACTACAAAAGTCCAAGTCTTGAAACTTGAGTTGAAAAAGAGTTCCAAGATTTATTCTTTCCCTCCTGAAATAATTCCACCAATCCAGATCAAAAATTGGTCAATACTTGAACCTTGGACAATAAAACTTGACAAAACCGTGACCAATTGAGGGTTGCCACATCATCACATTTTTACTGTTCACCGACAATTTTTAAGCTTAAAGTTTAGATTTATTAGTTTCATTTTATTGTTTCTTTATTTTCGTTTGTTGATTCCATTACTAACTTATAAGCTAGTACTAGAATGTAAGTAAGTTTTGAAACCGTTCTTCGTGTATACGTTTCTTTGTGTGTCTTATTCTTTTGACTCGTTGTAATACTTGGTCCACCTCTCAATGACTCATGGAGTACAAAGCAAGGTTATGACACTTGTGAGATCAAAGTGTAAAAAATCCGAGAGACAAAACAATAGAGAGGGAGTGTGAGGACCATTGTTTTACAACTAACTTATTTGTTGTTTTGTAGGTAACTTTTGGCCATAATGGAAACCATTTTGGCCCTCCTTGATTCTTTGTCCCGAGAACTTGCTAGGGCAAATGTGGGTCTTAAAAAAATTGACTCGGATGTGGTAACTATGAGTGAGAGGTTGGATCGATTGGACAGTTGAAGGAACTCTTGTGCTTTTACTCCCACAACTTTACTTCCAATGACCAATCCTCCAAGACCACCACATAATGCCACAATCCAAGATCTAAATAGCCCTCAAAACCGAGAACAAGATAGACCACTTCCCCCGCAAGTTGATTAAGTCCAACAAGGAGGACTTGGAAGCTAATTTCCTCCCATCCAAACTCCACAACCGAAACCCCACTTAACCAAAGCAAGCCTCTCAACCGAAGCTCCACTACACCAAACCTGACATGTCCATATAAAGGAGAATGGTAGAAAGGAACATGAAGGATATGGCATCTATGACAATACTTGTATGATGGTAGGAGACTTGTTTCGGATGAGATTGAAGACAAGGCTCAAGATGGAGAGAAAGCCGAGGTTCAAAATGAAGATGTTAGCCGAGACTTGTTCTCATTGTATCCTTGGGTTCCCTTTGTTATTTTTTGTGGACTTTTTTGTGAACTTTCTTGATGTTTTGTGGACTGTTTTGGGTGGTTTCTTTTAGAGGGCCAATTGCATGAGGTGAAGCCGTGAATTTGTGGTCAAATTCCTCTCAAGATGGAGAGGATGATATGAGTACGATAACAATCATGTACACTTTTTGAGCATTTTGAAGACCACCTAAAGAGTGCACAAGTCTAAGTGTGAAAGAGGCCCAAAACCATCCCAAGCACACTCCATGGGCTATTTTTGGAGCCATTTTGATTAAAGGGTCTTTTAGTCTTTTGTCTTTTATTTTGTAATGTAATATAAATTGAACATTGTAGGGTTTTAGTTGGTAGTTCTTATGAATGTTGAAGAAAGAACACTTCTCTTAGAGAGAGAGAGTCCGCAACTGAAACTAGGGCATAACATAAGGGTGGATTCTCTTGTGTGTTGCATTTTGCTTGATACGTTGGTGCTTGGGTGGTGGACGCCTCTCTTGTGTCAATTATAAGAGTTAGGTTTTTATTGTGTGAAGTGTTAAAGGTCCAAGAGTGGAATATGCTCTTGGGTTGTTAAGACTACATCAACACTTGTCTAACTATCTATCTTGTATCTTGTTTTAGTTTCGGCTTCTTGTGTTGTTAATGTAACTCGTTTGTTCTTGTTGCTATTGTAATATTGTGGAGCTTCATCTTGTGTTGAAAAAGTTGTTGGAGGGATGTTTTGGTGTATGAACACCTTGTATCCTTTTCTTTCTTATTCTAGATAGTGTATCCGAGAGAGGTCCCCATTTGGTCCACGATTTATTATGATTTGTGGACTGTTTTGGGGTATGATTTTGTGGTCCCTTGTTTGTTCCGTATCAAGTTGCAGACCTAGGATATTGCACACAACAAATCAAGCCTACTAATTACTCCCTCAAAACATGCATCATTAAATTTAAGCTACTATTCTCACCACCACAATCTACATCTAAAGTTCAAGCCTATTGTCTAACAACACCAATCATGTAACACCGATGAAGCATGTCACATACTATACTAATCAATCGAATAGAAAGATCAACCTAAGTCTCTTATTTCACTTAACTATGGCCCAAGTTCATCCTCTTCACGACATTACTACCACACCTCAAAATCTACTACATACCTTCTCACATGTACTACTAATTTACAACTACTAGAGAAAAGACAAATCAAGGGGGTAAGGTCACATAATAAGGATAGTCGATCTTAATCTCATATTATAACCCATTACTATTTATTAACATATTCTACTTCCTCACATCATATTTACATACCTATGCATACATCACAATTACCTTCAAAATTCAATAAGCACCAATGAGTCTCTATCTATACTTATTGGCTAATCTACTTCTTTCCATTTACAACTTATAAATAATTTCTACAACCACTATAAATATCCACTCCGAGATCCTTTCCTATTCCGAATAATTAACAATCACAACCAATCACTTTCTCCACACATCACCATACAATTTATAAGTCTTTCTATAATATTATTCGACCACCATAAAAGAGAAAACCACCCTCAATCAAAGGGTTATAAAACTAGAACTAACTTCCTTACGCAAAAGTCACTCTCACTCTCACTTCTAACCTTGTGACTTTATATCACTAACTTTTGGACCATCTCACTACCAATGAGTCATGACACTTTAACATATACTACTACTTAGGTGGAAATACAGTTCCAACATTCTACTACACATCATTACCCTTATGCATGACATCAACAACAAGAATTTTGAAAGAGACTGTATACACTCGTACCTCAGGCTGAAAGGCACAATTTCATCAGGATAAAGGTATACACTCGAATCAATATACCTTGTAGCACTAATGGAATCCTCTCAAGTCCTTGTTCTATCTCATAACTTTATGGATAACTCAATCAGAGAGAACTACATCGCTAGGAGATCTAGACTCTTAGACTTGTATCGCCTCGACAATGAGGCATGGCTATGGAAATTAGAAAAAGGAAGGAATTTGGATAACTTTCTTATGAACGATGCTATAGCACAAACTAGAGTATGAAAGAATAAGAAACAACTCCTAAATGCCTGTAGGATCCTGATTATAAGTGTGGTGCAAAACACACTCATAAGCAAGACTCTACTAGACACGATTTTCCAAATACCTTGAGACCATGAACCGTGCTCTGATACCAAGTTTGTCATGACCTGAACTGAGACCCTGGCCGCGATGGACATCCCAAGAAGGCCCGAGAGCTTTTTTCTATTTGGCAATCATATACACAATTTATATAATATAAGGAAATGTGAAAAAACGAATGGAAACATGGTCACTTTAATATCTCAACTGAGTAGTGCAAACATAAGTTCAATAAAACTCAAACTATCTAACACAGGTCTGTGACAACTGAAAACAACAATATGTTTTAAAATTGCGACAAGGCTCCCAGTCAGACCATGAACTAAAATCAAGTGACAATGTTCCATAAATACGACCTTCCAAAATAAGTGAGGCTCACCAACTGTACACTTCTGAAAGACCAATCTACTGCTTAGCGGGACCCAGAGACTGAGCCTCAAAACCTGAAATATAGGGGGTCAATACAGATGTACTGGTACGCAGAGCAATCCAAAATAATATACTTTTATAAATAATATACTTTTATACTACATAAGTGAGAGCAATTCATAAAATAGTTTACATACGATATAGGAAAAACACATGGGTATACTTAAAAGACTTTGAAACATTTCTTTGAAACCATGAACCATTCTTTATGTTACTTTTGAGCTAGATGGTACACCCTACAATCTGTAATTCCATGGGTTATATAGAATCCTCCCTTGACTCGGTGGCTAAGTCCCCAATCTAAGTTTGCTGTAAAGATTAGAGTATCTATAAGGGGAGACACGCAAGACCACATAACATGGTGCCATGATCCCCAATCAAATCAACATGTCATGGCAGTGCACAAAACCACATAGCATGACTCCTATCCATGGTCCCAAATTGGGACGACATGAATCAAGGTACACAAGTCCACAAAGCATGGTACCATCACCCCATGTCGGCAAATTACGGTTTCTAGCATTGAGTCTTTTAGCTCGTACTTTCTTTGGGTAGCCATCTAAATCTCTTTAATCCCATTTTTAACCTTTTCTAAACATACATCTTTTTGAATTCCAAAATTTAAAAATCTGACTAAAATCTATATTTTAGTCTATTCTTAATCTGCTATGGCATTGTCTATTTGGTATTGTCATATCAAGACTTGCAAGTCGTATGTCTAAGCCATATATTATTCTTCTATAAATTTTTCAATTAACTTAGTCAGTTGACCACCAAAACATTTAAACAATGCAAGGGAGTCCTTATTTCAAAACATTAACAAAACTTATTCAAAGATTCTCCCTTTTCAATATTTCAACACATGATGGTCAATTCCTTTACAACTATCCATGCAACTCTTTAATTACCACCTTGAACATTTATAAATAAGAAAACACTCTCTCTTCAATTCATAATCAATATCAAGTCCAAAACAATAGTAAAACACTTATCTCATACTTCAAGACTTGCAATTGAATAACCCGCAATATATGATATCAAGAGGTATCATAACAAGAGAGGGGTTTTATCTTTCATGATCTTGATTTAATCTTTGCAAAACTAAAAATGCATACTTACATATATACGAGTAAAAATCATTTTCAAGGGGAGGCCTCAAGACCAAAACAATATATATATATATATATATCATTAAAAAGGGTTCCATGATTTGGCTATTCAAAACAATATTCAAACTCTTGTTATAAACATCATAACATGCTTTCAAAAGATTGATAAAACCATAACTTATGCCCATAGATTTTTTAGGACAACCTCACGTACCTTAATTGATGAAGAATTCATGAAAAGATCAAACCTTTAAGCTTGAAAGCGCAAACTCTAAGTAGCTTTTCTCCTCTTGTGTCTTAGAAGATGAATTAGGAATTTTTGAGGAGGAAATAACGTACATTAGGGTTGTAATTTGCCTATAGGTGTTTAGGGGCTGTTATGGGATGTGAAAGGACCGTATTGCCCTTAAATACCACTAAAATGGAGCTTTTACGTTGTTTTTTCCAAGGTGGGTGATGCACAGCCCATGGAACAAGCCAAGATGGGTGACGCACAGCGCATGGCATAGCCTTAAGTTGGCGTCGCATGCCCCGTCGCATAGTCTGGACACTGTCTCATTCAAACACTCATAACCTTTTACTCCAGATTCGGATTGACTAACGGTCGGTGGCGTTGAAAAGAAGATTCGAAGGGCTTTAATTTGATATATAGTAGGCTCTCTAAATAGTTATATTCTAGGAGTAATAGTCGATGAAAGTTGACCCAAGTTGAAACATCCACTAAAACTTAATCAATAGAATTTCAACTTGTCTTAGAGTTAGGGGATTTTTGTGACCTCAATTCATATTCAAAGGTATTCCCACACTATAGGATTGATCACTACACATATATTAACATGGAGTCATTTAGTTCGGGTCTATAGCGTAGGAACAGCGTTTTAAATTCTAGTTCGAATGTGCGGGGTGTTACAAAAGAGGCAAAGGGAATTTCTCTAATGGATTATATAGGAACACAAACTGTTCATTCTTCTCCAAATGTTCACTCAATGTGTAAGTTTACTATTGTAAATAACTGTTTTATTTTTCTCTTACTACTCTTGCAACTCTTTTCAGCGTAGCAACATAAGTTTTCTTATTTTTCTCTAGTTTTTTTTTCCTGGAACTTAGTTTCCTTGTTGGATGCATCACATTATAATTTCTATATACTATTTTGCTATTGAAACTATCTGATATATGAACATGTAATACAAACCTAGATTTTGTTTTGCCAAAGATACAATGCGTTGAGGCCACCCATAATTGAATTGAATGAATACAATAGAAATATCATGATAAAATGAGAATTGGGTGGGATCAACATATAGAACATAGTTTTAATAAACAAAAACTAGAATACGATAATATAATAAACTCAGCGATGCAACTAAAAAAAAACTTCATCAAACTTATTTGATGAGATTCTAGTAAATGCTTAAATATTTTCAGTGTTATAAACAACTGTGAGATACTGGCGCATAGCATATTGGGTCAATGACCGACTAAATTAAGCATTGATGTTCTCAATGTCATTTTTCTTTCATTCATCTTAATCCATCTCAGATGAGACATCACTAGAAATCAATAGCTTTCTTTCATTGAGAAAAACAAGAATTTCCTCGTATGTTCCCAAATGAATTTTTAGTCATAACTATACAAAAACTTATTTTTTTCATGTATCTCAGAATTATAAGAGTTCCACGATTTTGATACACAACTCAATTGGAGAGGAGATTTTGGTGCTACCCTTGAGAGTATTTTGGACAGTCATTTCTCCAGGGATATGATTCGCGATTATTCTCAGAGGCTTAAACTTGAGATATTTCCTTTCCATTTTCTAGTCTGTTTTTGAGAAGAAAAGGTTGGGGAGTGAGGAAGAAGTTAAAAGGATGAAGCAAGCAACAGGCTTTTAAAGTTTACTCCTAGTGAAGAAAGATTCAAACGTATATTGATGCCTAGAGAAGTACTACTTTTATGCAAGATAGAGTAGGGACAAAATTTTATACCAGAGATAAATAAATGCATGCCAATCTGAGAAGGTGGTCTAATTTTCGAGCTTGGCATGCTGAACTGAGGGCTGTGTATAGATTTTCTTTTGTACTTTACCTACCAATAGTAAAATGGAGTAAATAGAGACAAGACCATTTCACTTGACTATAAATTGTCATTTGCTATTAGTTAGCAAACTACGATTTTATATTGACACTTACATTAACAAGGTCAATTTCTTTTAGTATACATTGATGAGCGAGCAACTATTTCTAATCTAAGATTGATCTTTTAACACAGAACATATTTGACAACAATACAACGAATTTGATCGCAAAAGTAAGACACGGTTCCATGTGCATTAACTACCTCTATGCAAAGATACACAAAAATACCTAATTGATGTAAGTCTCAATATATCACCTTATCATCGAACATATATTTTATTAGATGTTTAGAGGAACATAAGTTAGTTACTATTCAAATCTGGTAAGGTTCCTGCACACCTTTTAGAAAAGACATTTAGTATCCTTAATCATAAGAGTACTTTTCTAAACTACTTACTTGTCATCTCATTATACTTAATTGACACTACACTAATTTGATAACAAGGATAGAGTTGGGGGAAATTATTATAAATGATTTATTTTTCTTTTCTAATCATAATATATTTTAAAATAAATCCAGATTGATAAAATGATAGATTCTTCAGACCATGGGGTGAAATAAGAAAATCATTTTGTCACAAAAAAAAGGGTAGCTCGGTGCATTAAAGCTACCGCTATGCGTGGTGTCCGGGGAAGGGCCCCACCACAAGGGTGTATCGTACGCAGCCTTACCTTTCATATAGTGTGTAAAGTTCACGACATACATCAGCATATATCCCAAGGTAATTATTATTCTTACGTTTGGCTATGGCGGCTCAGATTTATAATATCATAGTTTGCTGACTAAAAGAAATGACAATTGATTTATTGTAACATGTCATTCAGTTTACAGTTATTAGTCATTAGTTATTTGTCGTCGCATTAGTTATTTGTTTAAGCAGTAGTATATTTTTTATAATGATACTTCAGCAGATGTTATTTAGTTAAGATACTTCATTCATGTTTCATTAGGATTCTACTTAGTGGATGTAACTCTATGTATTCAACTTTTTCAGTCAATAGTAAATGTTTGTTTTCAAAACATATTCAGTCTTTATATGGTATCATAGCTTTCCAAGTGGCGAAGTCATGGCCATCACTGTGTTTGATAGGTAATTGGGCTGTTGGGTTGAACTGGATGATAATACTAGCACCCATTGTGTTATCTGGTTTGACAACTCTCAGATTGTTGCCATTCTGGTTTGCCATTGCTACTGATCTGCATGAGAAAGGGGAGGAAAAAAATGGATCGTATTTGTTAGAGCGTATAGATCCTTGATACCACTGCACATGCTTTACACAACTGTGAAATACTAGATTTCTTGCTTAGGAATATGGCGCGAAGATTATCATAATAAATGGTATACAACTTGTTAAGCATCCCACATCGAAAAAAGGATGGGTAATTGGTGACTTGGGCAATCCTTCCCTCATGAGCTAGCTTTTGGGTTTGAGTTAGGACCAAGATCCATTTTTTACATGGTATCAGAGACTCTACGATTTTGGTAGAGAATCAAAGAGCTTCCGCTGCCCGCGGGCGGCTATAACCCATATATGCCGCCCGTCCAACCAATAATCATGTTAGCAAAAGTTAGGCCACCACACTTCTTTTTCTTACTTTCTCATATCTAATTTGTATAGTACCGTTCATCCTTTCTGACTACTTTCTCAAATCTGAGTTGCATAGCGCTGTGCATCTTTTCAGTGATTGCTTAGATCTGATTTGCGTAGTTCCATACGTCTTTATGGTGATTCCTCAGATCTGATTTGCATAGGGTCGTGCCATCATTTCGACCCTACCCATATAAGTTCTCTTTTTTAGTAGGGTCGTGTTGTCATTCCGACTTTACCCATATAATTTTAATTTTTCAGTAGGGTCGTGCCGTCATTCCAACCCTACCTATATAATTTCTATTTTTCAATAGGGTTGTGTCGCCATTTTGACTCTCCCCATATAATTTCTATTTCTCAGTAGGATCGTGCCATCATTCCAACCTACCAATACATATCTCTTTCTCAGTAGGGTCGTGTCATCATTCCTTCCTTACCGATATAATTTTTCCTTAAATGGTGACCACTTTTCATCCATTTAATCTAATAATTCGGTGAATGAGTATGTTTTCATCAATTCTTCAGTGACTATATTATTCACGATCTACTTATCTCTTGATTTTGAGATGACCCATACATTTTATACCAGTTTTCAGTATTTTTCCAGTGATACAGAGACTTTTCAGTGATTTTTACTACTTTTTGGATCACTTTTTCAGTTTATTCAGTTTCAGTTGAGGTCACCCAGACGTCCTTATCAGTTTTCTCACAGATATCTTCACCAAGTATCTCATTGATCCTCGTATTAATTACATCCATCACAAGCTTGGTACATATGTCTTCTATGCACCAACTTGAGGGAGAATGTTAGTGTAACGCCGCCCCAAAATTACTCCTTGGACGTCACACGGTGCTCGGGATTACAAGTAACCCCTAGCTAACCCATGATATCTATTCAACTCAGATCATTTAATAAAGATGTGGGACTAGTACATATGTAAATAGAGGTGGGACTAGTACATAAGTAAAAGCACGATTTAAGGCAGATAGGGATAATTGTAAGCATGATAGATCATGGAAGAATTGATGATTCCTAACTCGTTCCATAGCCTCTTGCTAATAAATTTGGCTTGCTTCACAGTCATGATCAAGACTCTATGTAATGCGACTTGTCTGACTCCCTAGGACTCTTCAAAGCCTTAGGCTCTGATACCAAGTTTGTAACCCCAAGCTAACCTATGATATCTATTAAACTAAGATCATTTAATAAAGAGGTGGGACTAGTACACACGTAAACAGAGAATAACCATATTAATATCACAAACTGAAACTTTAATCTTTGAAATACTTAACCAATCTTCATTAGACAAACCTCTAGTAATAACTAAAGAGCCACAGGTATAGACCCAGCTGACCCGAACATCAAACTGAAACCAAATGTCTAAGCACTAATATCCAGGAGAGAAATTTGTTAAACTTGGGCCTTGGAACTATGACGACTCACCACTAGTAGGAGTGCAGGTAATGATGCCGGAGTCAATCGTGCTGCTAGATACGGGCACCAGAACCTACATTATAAGACAATGTAGCACATAGACATATATGTGGATCAGTACTTCTGGAATATACTGAGCAAATGAGGGTGAATGTAGAAGTAAAACAATACTATATATATATATATATATATATATATATATAAGCTTTTCAAACCATGCATGCTAAACATAAATGACTCACATTGGCCTTGAGTAACACTTAAAATTTCAAACACTAACAGGAGATAAGAAACATATGATAAACTTAGCGAGACACTACACTTAGTTTCTAAAATCTTTACTTTTACTCTTTCTTGTGGGAGATTCTTCTAACCGACATAAACCATGTGAGCTACCATGTAGTCCAACGTCTTACCCACGTTGGGGAGAGCTGTCCTACCCTTGACATCAGAATAGAATCTTATCTTAGAGGTCACTATACTTAACTTCATCCATATTGGAAAAAATCTTAACCCACGTTGGCTCATAGTTTTTGGAAACTTAGGATACGCTTATCCGCATTCCCATCTCGGTGCTAAATACTACTCCTAGAATACTTATATGCTCATACTTTAAGAAATCCACCTTAAAATAACATAAGGGTTTTATAGAGTGAAAATCAGTTATGCTTCTCTTTACTTTAAATCATAATCATGATGGACAAATGTGGATTCCGTATCTTATCTTAATATCAAAAGATCAACATTTGCTTTAAATCATAGCACAAACTTATCAATGGAGCTTAAGAGCATAATCTTCTTGTAAACTCAATACTAGTACTTAAAACTTATAATACATGCTTAAATTCTTAGAAATTCATGATAAAACTTCATACTCAATAATCATCTTAAAATACTTCAACAATTCCAGTCAGAATAAGGAAATTCAAATCATAATATGAATCTTATAAATCAAACATGGATGTAAGTAAACCTGATTCGCTTAAAGCCTTCAATCTCATGAAAATATCATAATACAAGAATAGGGCTATTTGTGTATGAACCCTAATTGTAAATCATGAACTTTAATCTTTAAAATAAGTTTTGGGCACAAGGATGAGAGAGGATCCTTGTTCATAAACCCCACATACCTTAGATTTCTTGACTTAGTGAAGTAAAATTCTGCCTTGTAGACTTGGGAGATGATCTTGAAAGAAAACCCTAATCTTGTCCTTGAGAGTGGAATGGGAGATTTTGTTGTTTAATCGACAGAGGAAGATGGGAAAAATAATGCCCGTTGGGGTTAATATGTCGTGGGTTTGGACTTATAAGGGGTAAAAGACTAAAAATCCCCTGAACTTAACTTCTTAGAATTTACTCACAGTTCTTATGAGTTGACCATATGATTCGTATGCAAGGGTACGACTGGTCTTTATAACTCGTAAGCTTGGTAGCATCTAGAAGGGTACACACTAATCAACATACGAATTGAAAATATAACTCATATCTATATCATACGACTCTTAGCCCCTATTCGTATCTTGAACAGTATCTCAAGGATTCTTCAATGATGTTCTTACGAGTTGGATTCATATGACTCGTACCTTACTTGACGACTTCTAGGGACAATTCATACCTTTAGCAGAAAGTTCACTATGCCACACTGTCTTAGGTATGAGTCCCACATACGACTCGTATTTTTTTATATGACTCAAGGGGTGAGTCATATGTTGGACAGAAGCATTCTGAGACAGGGTATTACAATATCTTCTCTTCGAAAACATTCATCCTCAAATATGGCATCACTTAGGAGTTAGTATAAAGGATTAATCACACCAACAACAAAGTTATAACAAGCTTATATCAATCACAAGGTTCCAACCACACATAATATTTGATATAACTTAAAAATGCTTAGACAGACTTAAAGAGAAAAAGTCTTAGCGGAAAAATAACTATTTACCTTCGGTAGGAACTGAGTTATAAGAAAAGAGACGAGGATACTTGGCCATTATGTCCACTTTTGCTACCCATGTGTCCCCTTCAATCAATTGGTTTCTCCAAAGGACTTTCACAGACATTACTTCTTTATTTCTTAGTCTTCGAACATGCCTTTCAAGTATCTCAACCGAAACCTCTTCATATGACAAGTTATCCTTGATTCCAATACTCTCTAGGGGAACTATTAAGTATGGATTTCCAATGCACTTCTTAAGCATCGAAACATAAAATACTAGATGAACCACAACAAACTCTATGGAAGATTCAATTCATAGGAAACCTCTCCTACACACTTTACTATCTAATAAGGACCAACAAAACACGGACTCAATTTCCCTTTCTTTCCAAATCTCATTATTCCCTTCATAGGCGACACCTTTAAGAATACCCAATCGCCTACTTCTAATTTGAGTACCCTTCTTCTCATATCAGTATATGACGTTTGATGACTATGAGCAGTCTTTAATCTCTCTGGAATCAACTGAACCTTATCCATAGCTACAAGAACAGAATCTGGACCAATTAAAGCCGCTTCTCCAACCTCAAACATCCTATGGGTGATCTACACTTACGCCCGTACAATGCTTTAAATGGAGCCATCTGAATGCTATCATGATAACTGTTATTATAAGCGAACTCAATCAACGACAAGTGGTCATCCCAATTTTCTTTGAAATCCAAAACACGCACCCTCAACATGTCTTCTAGTGTTTGAATTATTCGTTCAGCCTTGCCATCGGTCTGCGGATAAAAAGTAGTACTAAGCTTAACCTTTGTACCAAGCCCTTTCTGAAAATATTGCCAAAATTGTGAAGTAAACTGTGTACCTCTGTCTGAAATGATAGATAAGGGAATCTCATGAAGCCTTACTAACTCTCAGATATACATTTGAGCATAATCCTCCGCAGTATCAGAAGTCCTGACAGGTAGGAAATAGGTTGACTTAGTTATTTAATCTAATACAACCCAAATTGAATTATGCTGATGTTTTGTACGAGGAAAACCTGTGATAAAATCCATGTTCACCACTTCTCACTTCCAAGTAGGGATACTAATATCTTTAATCATACCTCTCGGTCTTTGGTGTTAAACCTTTACTTGCTGACAATTTGAACATTTCGCCACAAACTCTGCTATGTCCCTTTTAATACCATTCCACCAATAAATTTCTTGTAGATCTCGATACATATTAGTATCTCCTGGATGAATGGAATACCTCAAACCATGAGCTTCGGTTAATATCCTTTCTCTCAACCAGTCTACATTTGGGAAACAAAGTCTACCTTGATAACGGAGTACACCATCTCCCCCTTGGGAGAAAAAATCAACCTTCTGCTGCTGAATTGCTTCCAATGTCTGGCTAAGTATTTTATTATTTTACTTCTTCTCTTTCACTTCCACTAGAAGAGATGATTCTGAACCATTTTATACTACTAGTATGCCATCATAAGTGTCGATCAAATGGACACCCAAACAGGCTAATCTTTGCATCTCTTTGGCCAATTCTCGCCCTTCTTCTTTCACACAGGTCACACTATTCAGGGACAACCTACTCAGTGTGTTAACCACCACATTAGCCTTACCCGAATGGTAGAGAACACTCATGTCATAATCTTTCAACAACTCCAACCAGATTCTCTGATGAAGATTTAAATCTCGCTGAGTAAATACGTACTAGAGACTCTTATGATATGTAAAGACATCAATATGCACACCACAGAGGTAGTGTCTCTATATTTTCAAAGAAAACACTACGGCAGCTAACTCTAAGTCGTGTGTTGGGTAATTATTTTTGTGAGCCTTAAGTTGCCTAGAAACACAGGTTATCACTCTCCCATTCTACATCAACATACAACCTAACCCAACAATAGAAGCATCACAATATACCCCAGATCCGTCCAACCCTTTTGGCAAAGCTAACACTAGAGTCGAAGTCAATTTATTCTTCAACTCCTAGAAACTCTTCTCACACTTATCTGACCACATAAACTTTACTCTCTTTTGGGTCAGCTCAGTCAACGATGTGGCTATAAAGGAAAAACCTTTAATAAATCTTCTGTAGTACCCAGCAAACCCAAAAGCTCCTAATATCGAATGGAGTGATAGGTATAGGCCAGTGCTTAACTGCATTAGTCTTTTTGGGATCTGCATGAATACCAGCCCCTAAAATAACATCCCCCAAGAAGGTAACAAATTCCAACCAAAACTCATATTTACCAAATTTTGCATACAATTGATGGTCCTTGAGGGTCTGGAGTAGTATCCTCAAATGATTTGCATGCTCCTACTCACTTCTGGAATACACCAGTATGTCATCTTTAAAGAAAATGACAAACATATCCAAATACTGCTTGAAGACCCTGTTCATCAAATCCATAAAGACTGTAGGAGCATTTGTTATTCCAAATGACATAACCACAAACTCAAAATGGTTGTACCTCATTTGAAAAGGTATTTTTGAAATGTCTTGTTGCCTAACTTTCAACTGATAATATCCCAATCTAAGGTCAATATTGGAGAACCACCGGGCACCCTGAAGCTAATCGAACAAATCATCGATTCTAGGAATAGAATACTTATTCTTGATGGTGACCTTGTTCATATGTCTATAATCTATACATATTTTAAGAGTGATATCTTTATTGCATATGAATAGGAATGGATCATCCCACGGAGAAACACTGGTCTGATGAAACCTTTATCTAAGATATCCTTAAGCTTTTCTTTTAACTCTTTAAGTTTGGATGAAGCCATACGATAAGGAGGGATGGAGATGGACTGAGTATCTAGAAGAAGATCAATACCAAACTCAATTTCTCTATCTAGCGGTACCCCTGGAAGATCTTTGAGAAAAACCTCTGGAAACTCATTTACTACCCAAACTGACTGAACTGTTGGGACTTTAGACTTAAGTATCTTTGAATCAAACTAAATGGTAGATACGCCATTTTATTAATAACTTTTTGGCCTTAAGGTAAGCGATGAAATGAACTTTTGGAGATACAGAACTACCCTCTCACTCAAAAACTGCTTTATTAGGAAACTAAAACTTCACCACACAGTTGCGATAATCAATCAAAACATAGCATGAAGAGCTAATCTATGCCCAGAATGACATCAAAGTCTACCATATCTAACTCTATTAGGTCTAATAATATGATCTTATAGAGGACAGTAATAGGACACTCCGTATAACCTTGTATGGAAACAACTGGCTCACCCACCAGGGTGGAAACTGAGAAAGGCTTAGAGAGATTTTCAAGAAATACACCAAAATTTATGGCAACCAAGGGAATTACATAAGATAAACTTGATCCTATATATAACAACACATAAATATCAAAATAAAAGGCACGAAGCATACCATTAACAACATCTGGTGAACTCTCTTTCTCCTGATGGGATGGTAATGCATAAAATCGATTCTGGCATTGACCGCCACCAGTGCTAGAAGATGCACCCTGGGGAGGAGCTGGGTGGCCTGACTGGGGAGCTGAATTCATAGCCTAAATTTGAGGATGAGTATCTCTGCTTTCTTGCTTAGCATATGGGAACTCCTTGATCTTATGGCTAATCTTAGCCTAACCATAACAACCCCATTTTCCCATCAAACACTCACTAGAATGGATTCTGCCATACTTTGCACATGTTGGGAAATTAGGCCTCCCAATTACACTATTCTAAAATCTGGAATTCATAGTTTTGCCCCATTATTCCTTCCTGGATCTGGGTGCAGGAGCACTAGTTGAAGATGGTGCAGACATTGATGAATAACCCTAAAATTATGAATTATTTCCACCTCCGAGCCTTGGCTGACTAAACTCAAATTGTCTAGTCCTAGATCTCTTGTCTCTCTTCTCTCTCCTTTAAATTTTTTGCCTCAATCTGTTAGCCATGAGCCATCAACCTTGCAATATCCTTATTTCCAATCAACATGGCAGTCCTACACTCCTTGACTACTAAATCAGACACTCCAATAATAAACTTTCTCATCCGAGATCTAGAATTAGCCAACAACTCAGGAGCATACTTAGACAATTGAGTGAACTTAACGCAATACTCCTTCACCATTATAGAACTTTACCTCAAGTTCATAAACTCCTCCACCTTAGCCTCCCTCATCTCACGTGGGAAGAACTTGTCCAGAAAAGTATTTTGTAACAACTGCCAACTCATAGGAGCTGCATTTTCACCCCTACCATACTTTCACATTATAACCCTGTCATAAGCATCATCCTTCAAGCTATAAGATGGCGACTCTACACTCTCTCCTTTAGTAACATGCATAATCTGAGTTATCTTCCTCACCTCATCAATGAAGAGTTGTGGGTCCGCATTTACCTTTGACCCATGGAACCGGTGGACTCATCCTCATAAAGTTCCAAAATCGAGTTGTAGATAAATTACCATTCTCCTATAGTGTGATCTCTGCCTATTGGTTTCCTTGAACATTGGCAGTCATAACTTGGGCCTATGCTTGAAAAGTAGCTCGGAACTCAGTATAAGACACATTCTCATTCAAAGGGTTGGCTTGTAGGGGTGATTAATCATTATTTCTATGTGTGTTGGCTTATCGAAGAGGCATATTTTGTCATGTAAAATCATCAATTAAGGTAGATAGGGATAGCTGTAAGCACAATAGATCATGGAAGAATTGATTATTTCTAACTCATTCCATAGCCTCTTGCTCATAAATTTGGCGTGCTTCACATTCATGATCAAGACTCTACGTATCGCGGCTTGTCTTAATCCCTAGGACTCTTCAAAGATTTAGGCTCTGATACCAAATTTGTAAATCCCCAAAGTTACTCCCTGGATGTCACACAGTCCCCGGGACTATAAGTAACCCTAAGATAACCTATGCTATCTATTCAACTAAGAAAATTTAATAAATAGGTGGGACTAGTACATGCGTAAACATAGAATAACCATCCTAATATCTAAAATTGAAACTTTAATCTGTGAAATACTTAAACAATCTTCATCAAAAAAGCCTCTACTAATAACTAAAAAGCCACTAGGACAGACCCCTGTTGACTCTAACATCAAACTGAAACCAAATGACTAAGTATTAATATCTAGCAAATAAATCTGATAATCTTAGGCCCTCAAACTATGAGAACTCACAACTAGCAGGAGTGAAGGTAATGATGCTAGAGTCAATCGTGCAGCTAGATACGGGCACCAGAACCTACATTATATGATAATGTAACACACAAACATATATGTGGATCAGTACTTCTGGAATGTACTGAGCATGTGGGGATGAATGCAGAAGCAAAATAATACTCTGTATATATGTAATACCCCATACTTTTCTAAGTTTAGTCCAACTCATAATGTAGGTATAAGAGGCTTAGAAACTGAAAATTTGGCTAAGTGTTACGGCCTTAGTCTTATTCTTGGCCTCTCAACTTCGATGATTTTTAAGGATACCTTCTTAACCTCGAGACGTAAATTTTTAATCAACCCATGTTTATTGGTGTAAGTAGCATGTCTCGGGGAAGTTTCAGATTTTTTGAACGAGGATTGGACTGTGTTTGGATTTTTACTATAGTAGCTCACCGCAATTTCACCGCATCAAGGTGGCTATAGCGATGGATCATTGCGGTGATGGTCAAATTTGGGTTCCGGTTGTAAATTAAAATTATCTTTTTCCACCACGTCAAATCATGAAAACATGGGTTCAAACTGCTGAAAGGGCATCATTTGCCCATATTTCTCAATTTTATTCAACAAAAAACCCTAAACTCTCTTATTGTTCATCTAGATAAACCTTTTTTTCATCCAAGAAATATCAAGAATTGGTGTCTTCCAAGCCAAGAACATTCAGGCTTGTATTATTCTTCAGGATTTAACCCTTAGAGGTATATTAGATGTTCATCCTTGGGCCCTTTTCACCCATGGAGTCTAAAAATGTAATTTCAAGTTTAAAAGATATGATTTTTACATGTTATTATGAATTTTTACCATGAATTCCCATGAATTTCTATTTTATATTATGTTTACGCATAATTTGTTGTTGAAGTTAAACCCTACATGTTTGAATGATGTTTACTCATTGCTTTGTACCTTAAATTGTGATTTAATATCGAAATCATGATATTACTACATGTTTAAAAGTATTCCCATGTTTAAACAATGAATTGAGGGTGTTTAACGAAATACCCAAAGGGATGAGTTTTGAATAATGAATACTTATCATGTCCTTAAGGTTTTGGTATGGTCTTGTTGTCATTGCTATCGAGTCCTGGGGATTTAAAATACCCAAAATCTAACTGCTTAATTAGTCTTCAGTATCTACAAAATGGTTCAGGATAGTTATGAGCATTTTTAGTTCAGTCAGTCACTATAAAAAGCTAAACTTAGTTCAGTCTAGTATTCAGTGTCTTCCAGTTGGGAGTAGGATTTAGCATCAAGTGAATGCAGGGATGATAACTTCCCCATCAGTTAGGTAGAGTCATTAGTAGCAGTTCCTATATTCCAGAACTACATAGCCAGCGTAGCGTAGGATATGAGGAGTCACCCATCAATTTAGGCTTGACTATCTCTCAGGGATCACCCATCAGTTTAGGCTTGACACTCTGGTATTTTTGGACATCAGTTAGTGGATCCACATAATCATTGTTAGTACCTGTGGAACGACAATGACACCCTACCAACTGGGGTAACATGTTGGACCTCATTTAGCTCATTTGGGGAATGTCGATTAGATGATAGCTCCCAGAAATTCAGTGCAGTATTTAGTTTCAGGTTTTCTTGACCATAGCATTCTGATATTTATTATTCATTTACCAGTATTTCAATATTTTAGTTTACAGATCATTTTAGAATTTGTTTTATACTTAATCATGCATTCTCCATCTTTCTAATTTTCATGCATTGTTACTCAGTATCTCATGCTATACATTCATTCAGTTATCATATCATACATATGAACCCATACATTTTAGCCTAACCTTATATATTGTACCGATACATTCAAAGTACTGATCGCATACTCATTTCTTACGCTATGATGTCTTATATCATAGGTTCAAACGCTCAGGCTCCTAATCGTACTTAGACCTTCCAGTGCATCATCATCAGCAATAGAGGTGAGTCATTATACTTCGTGAATGAGTTATATTATGTTCAGTTATGCTAGTAGTTAATTTGTTTGGTTAGTTGAAGTTAGTTGGAGGCTTGTCCTATCAACTCCACAATCAATCAATTTAGAGGCTTTCAGACTAGTACAGACAGATAGTTAATTTTCAGTTGTTATTATTATTTTTTTATCAGTATAGGTAGTATGTTTCAAACATTTTAAAACTATGATTCAATATTGATTTTCGATTTTTAAAACCTTATGACATTCTTCAGTTAAGTTTAACAGACGTCTTTGTTATTTTATTTAGTGCTCACAATAGGTGCCAGCTCATGGGTTAGCTTGTGGTCCTTTGGGGCTTTAAGCACTGTATAACATCCAGGGTGTACTCTTAGGGCATTACAAACTTGGTGTAATACCTCGAGTGTACGCCCTGGGCATCACATGGTGCCTACATCCCCAAAGGACCACAAGCTAACCCATGCTAGTACCTACCGTGAGCAACTGTATAAAATAACAAAGAACATGTGCGGAACTTAACTGAAAATGCCATAAGATTTAACATACAAAAATAATACGAAATCAAAATACTGAAAACATCTGTCTAAAAAAAATACTGTAAGACTGTCAATAATATCTGTTAACTGAATAACTGACTGGAAATATTTGAAAGCCTCTATCTGACTGACTGAGGAGTTAATGGGACAGGTCCCCTACTAACTCTGACCGATTACTGAATTAAACTAAAATAAACATAAATGATCCTCAGAACTTGAGGAATCACCTCTACTACTACTTTGGATTCACTGGAGTGTCTAAGTGCGGTCAGGAACTTGAGCGTCCGAACCTATGATATGAGACATCATAGCACAAGAAACGATTATGCGATCAATACTTTAAATGTACTTGTATACTAAATAGGGTTAGGCTGATATGTATGGCTTATGTGCATGAATAAGAACTAACTGTAAGTATGGCATAAGATAACTGATGTATAGCATACATGAAAGCTGTAAAATCTGAGAATGCATGACCAAGCATATAACATGATGCTGGGATAGTCTATAAACTGACATACTAAAATACTGATACTACACAACTATAGACTATTTACCATGGTCAAGTAAACCCAAAACTGAGTACTGGACTGATTAGTGAACTAAAACTATGGGAGCTATAATCTAATCGACATGCCCTAAAATAAGTTTAATGGGGTACAACCTGTAACCCCACTTGGAAGGATGCTAGTACCGTGCCACGGGTACTAACAATGGCTATGTGTATCCACTGAAGTATTGTCCCAAAGGACTATGGGTCCCCCTCAAATGGTAGGGACCTAATGAGCTATATGTCAACCCTCAACTGGCAAGTTAACGTCACAACCTATGCTGGCTACATAGTTCTGGAATGTAAGGACTGCTACTAAAGGTCACTCCCTCAACTAGCAGGTGATCCCCCATCCTTGGGTTCGCTCGGGGATAAATCCTACTCCTAATTGAACTGACTCTAATTTTTGGACTAAACTGAGCTTACTGACATAATGTACTGACTAAACTGATAATGCTCTACTGTATTTGAAACACCGTCAAAAAGTATTTAAACTAAGTCAACAACTAAGTTTTTGGGTATTCATAACCCCTAGGACTCAATATTAATGTCGATAAGAACACATGGGAGTATTTGAAACCATAATACAACTTGAAGAACATCATAAATAGTCATTGTTCAAAATTCATCTATGAGGCATTTCATCAAACACATGGGGTTCGTGAGTTAAAGCATAGAATTAGTTTAATACACATAATAGTAAAATAACTTCAGTACTAAAATCATGGGCTAGGGATTTCATCATAAAATTTTCATTCTTCAAACATGTCAAGAACTAATCCCAACAAAAACACTAGTAAACATGGAATAAAGTCAAAATTCATGGATAAAATTCATAAATACATGCTAATATCATAATTGAACTTGAAAATAGGGTTCTTGAACTCCATGGATGTAAAAGGGTCCATGAATCAGTATCTAACATACCTTTCTTGAAGAATTCGGGAAGTTCTTGGTGGGTTTCTTGAGAATTGACCTTGAATGTTGAAGAGCTAGGGTTTATTCTTGAGAGGAAAAAGGTGAATAATGATGTATCTATGCTATTTGGGGATGAAATTATGTGTTTGAGATGGTTTTGAAGTGAGACAAAAGACCTTATTGTCCTCTAATATGTGGAATCAAAAGTTGAAAAATTCAGGAGCGTGCGTTGCATGCTCTGGAGCTTCGAAATAGAGCATGCACCGTATACTTTATCGCATGCTCCCTAGGGGTGGACTAGAGCATGCGTCACCGCTAATCTCACACAGCTACTATTTTGAACTTCCAAACATGTCCTTACGCTGGCCTAAAAATTTTGAAACTTACCCGAGATGTACCTTTGACAACCCCGATCATGAAGCAACTTTAAAATTGACAATCTAACCAAAAAGGTCAAAAATTAAATCATCAAATTTTTTGAGTTTTATAAATGAGTAAGTCTCAACACTTAATTTTATTTTAGGTTCTAAGTGTCTTAAGCAAGTACTAAGAGCTGAATTAAGCTAAAAACGCCTAGGGACAATATCTCCCCTTGGGAATATTCATCCTTGAATGAGACTGGTTAAGCTTAGAATACTTAGAGACTGAGGTTATATACTGACATGCATAATTGAAACATGACTGAATTTTGAAACATGACACATAGCAAAACTGATTCGTGAATGCATGAATGATATGAGAATGATATGTAGCTAGAACTAAGTATGAAGTAGAATAAATCTAAGAAAGACTGTTACCTTAGGCTGAGTCTGAGTTTGAGAAGAAGAGATGAGGGTACTTGGTTAGCATGTCTGCTTCTGCTTCCCAAGTGGATCCCTCAACAGACTGGTTTCACCAAAGGACTTTCACCAAGGGAACTTCTTTATTCCTTAGTCTTTGAATTTGACAGTCAAGAATTTTGACTGAAACTTCTTCGTAAGAGTGACAGTTCTAAACATCCACACTTTCTAAGGGGACTTCAATCGCTGGGTCACCAATACACTTATTTAACAAGGACATATGGAACACTATATGGACTGATGCCAACTCTGCAAACAGCTCAAGCTTGTAAGCTACCTTTCCAAAATGATGCAAGATCCTGTAAGGGCCTACATATCGAAGACTGAGCTTTCTCTTTTTGCCAAATCTTTTTACTCCCTTCATGGGAGATATTCATAAATAAATCAAGTCGCCAACCTCAAACTCAAGATCTCCCCTCCTCACATCTGCATAGGGCTTCTTTCGGCTTTGGGTTGTCTTAATGTAAGACCCCGCAAATCCTAGTTATTTTGGTCCTTTATAGCATGCCCAAAGAGGTCCTAGACTTAGAAAAAAATTCAGCTAAGTGTTAAAACTTAGAATCGTTTTAACCTTCATAATAGAATGATCTTATTTTCGATCTTTATGACCTTAATATGTCAATTTTTAAGTTGATTCATGATCAGGGATATCAATAGGTCATCTCAGGTGAGTTTTAAATTTTTGGACGTTGTTAGAAGCTTAATTGGATGTCCAAAATAGTGAGTCGGTGCGATCTTAGAGCAACACATCAGCCATCGCATCAACCCTATTTACACGACACGTCGGTTGTAGCATTGCTGAGGAAAGCCTTCAGTATAATTTTCAGTGAGTCAATGCGATCTCGGTCATCGCGTTGATCCCATAGATGCGGCACATTGGGTATCGCGTCACTGGGTAGTTTTTGCTCATTAAAATCTGAATTTCTAAGGGCAAATAGGTCCTTTTCCCCTCACCCAATTTAGATAAAACATGAGACTAAGCCCTCAGAAGGGCAAAAATCATTCTTTATTCTCAAAATCCTCTCAAGAACAAACCCTAGTTCATCAAACTTAAGATTCAATTCCCAAGAATTCACCACAATTCGTAATAAATCAACAATTAAGGTATGTTAGGTGTTCAACATTAGGTTTCCTTCCACCCTTGGAGTTCAAGAATCAATTTTTAAACTACAAGTTAATTGATTTCATGATTTACATATTTATGAATTGAATTGTGTTCATGTATGTATTGTAGTATGGTTTTAAATTAAGATTCATACAAGTTTCAAGTGAATTAATTAGCAAGTATGTAGAATCAGGTGACCCTCATGTTAAACCCTTGTATTTGCAAGTTGAATGTTATATCCATGATGTTTATATCTTGATGATTTCTATGTGCATTAATTATGCTCCCCAAGTGTTTGATAGAATGCCTATGTAAATTGAGTAGTGAATTCATGACATGTTATCATGTTGTCCCCTTCATGCACAAGTTCATGCCTCTCAAATGTTTTACAATATGTCTAAATTAATGCATGGTGGGCAAGTAACTAATGTAATGCCTTCAAGATTTTGCCATGTTTGACTATTGATGCTGTCGAGTCTCAGGGGTATACAATCCTCGATAATCTAGCTGTTTACCTAGAATTACAGTAGCTAAAGAATAGTTATAGTAAAGTCACGAATAGTAGTACTTATTCAGTTACAGAACTTAGTAACTCAGTGCAGTTCAGTCAGTCAACATGATCAGTAATAGTTTAGTTAAGCCTAGTGATCAGTTTAGTGTTTATTCAATTGAGAGTAGGATTCAACACCGAATAAACCCAGGGATGGGTTCATTCCTGTCAGTAGAGGGTTTGAACCTTAGTAGTAGTCCTTGTGTTACAAAACTACTTAACCAACATAGGGTAAGTCGTCCTCCTGCCAGATTAGGGTTGACACAATCATATATTTAATTCATGAGTTTTCCTGTCAGATTAGGGTTGACACAAAATTATTAGTACCCCTTGGCAAGTTGCTAGCACCCTTCCAACTAGGGTCACAGGTTGGACCCCAACTCAGTTTATAATCGAGGTATGCTGGTTAGACAAACACTCCCATAGTTACAATTTTAGTATTTAGTACTCAGTAATTAATATTTAGTCTCAGAATTCAGTAAAGAACTCAGATAGTTCTATAGAACCATGGCTATCAGTTATTGATAACGCCCAAACTACAGCTCTCGTAAGAGTGTTAGCGGTCGCTGTCAAATATAGAACCCAACTGGGTTGGGTGTCGAATCCCACAGGAAATACTTGGTCACTAAGTGTTGTAATTGTTAGCAGACTGTTGGTCGAAAATTCTACAGAAAGGGGGAATTTAATTATGCGAGAATTAAGAATATAAAAGTAACGAATGAGACGATGTATTTAGTAAGATTTAATCACAGAGCATAATAAGTTATGGTTATGTCCACCTTATTAGTTCTACGTATCTATTATCTATGAGTTATGCGGAATTCAAACATGCATGCACTTATAGAGATTCATATTCTAATGGTAAATCCTAGTGTCTCTCGACCATCCAGGATTATTTCACTTTAACTCTCTCGAGCTTAAAGTGTATAACTAATGGTACAAACTCTCCAAGAGGTTAATCCGGTTAAGGCATCAACGTGTAAACAGAGGTTGGTAGCCTTATTTCCTTGTCACACTCTCTTTTCCAAACATGTAACTTTTCTCTCAAACAAGTTAATGTTATACTGGCATATTCTATATGTTTACAACCACAAGAATTCAATTAAAACGAAGAGAGTAATGATATAAGTAGCAGACGCATCAAGAATTCACAAACTCATAGTAATAGATAGTATCTCATAAGGTTTCCATAACCATAACAGAGAAGTTTAGCTACTCATGATTACAACGGAGATCACAATAGATATAATCATCATACCACAACCTAGAATAATCTTGGCGATGGAAGTGATTTGGCATCAAAAGGGATTGACGTTTTCTTTTCTTCGTCCGTTGCTCTCTGAGCCGTGTTTCTCTGTCTCAAGTTACATAATTGTAACGTGAATTACTCCAAAAACTCGGATGAATAATAGTGAATGAATGCTGAAAAATTCAGCAAATAAGGTTTTTATAACATCCTTGTCCTAGTCCTACTAGGTTACTGCTGAACCCCTAAGTATTAAGAAATATTGATTTTGCCCGGGACAACTTCTCCATGTATCATATTCAATCCACAAGCTTCCAAAAGCTGCCTTCCTTCTTACGTGAAGTTTTCCTTTGCTGCCCAAAGGTCCACAAAGTGCTAAAATCTTCATCATTAATACCTGAAAACATGCTAATCATGTTGGTTAGCTTACTTACAGGAAAATGGACTAAAAGTGCAGGAATTATATATTTTATCCTCAAAACTTAGCTATAACATGGGTAAATTATGGTGTTTAGGCGTGTAAATACGCCCAACATCAGTTATTAGTTACTTAGCCACCAGAATTTAGTACTTAGTATTAGTCTAAATCTTAGTTATCAGTATTTAGTTACTAGAACTCAGTACTTCAGTTTCAGTCTAATTAAGATAGATGTTATATGCATAGTATTGCATAGTCAGCATGATCTGTAGTTACAATTTTACCTGCATTCTTATTCAGTTATTTCATGATGTTGATAACGCTCAATCTACAGCTCTCGTGGGAGTGTAAAGCGGTCGTTAGCAATTATAGAACCCAACCTGGGTTGGGTATCGATCCCACAGGGAATAGCTTGGTCAACAAGTACGCAAAATTAATAGACTTTTGGTGCAAGTCTCGTAAGAAGGGGGGATTGTAATAAGTAACCAAAGTAATGAAATAAAAGCGGAAAATAATAAAGTAAAAAGAGAGTATTTCGTAGGTTGTGAAACAATGAGAATTGAGGCGTTGGGGTTATGTCCACCTTCAGAGGTATACGTCTCTATTGGCTATGAGTGTGTAGAGTCTTGACATGCAATTGCTTATAGAGAATTGTAGTCGATGGTAAATCCAAGCGTCTCTCGACCTAAACAAGGACTATTTCACTTTAACCCTCTCGAGCTTAAAGTGTGTCTAACGGTACGAATTCTCCAAGAGGTTAGTCCAGTTACGGCACTAGCTTTTTAATAGGAAAGGGTGTCCTACTACCTTGACATTATCTCTTTTCCAGACAAATAACCTTTCTCTCGAACAAGCTAAATGTTAGACTGGCGTTGGTCTATGCGTCTTCTTTTCTAGACAAATAACCTTTCTCTCGAACAGGTTAGATGTTAGAATGGCGTGTTCTTGTGTTTGAACCGCAAAGGATGTAGATTTAAGATGAAGAGAATAATGATATAAGCAATATACTTGTCTTGAACTCACAAACTCATAGCTGTAGATAGTAACTCATTCGGCTTCCATAACCCCAACTAAGAGGTTTAGTTACCCATGAATGCGAAGGATATCACGTTTTGCATGGTGGATGGCGTGAATAGTAGGTGTTTGGCGTGTGATTTTAGTGATTCCGTAGCAAGTAACGATTCTCTTGTTGTGGAATTTAAGAATAGAAGAATAGATTAGAAGTGTTTGTAGTGGAAGATGAGAGGGATGAAAGAAAATTGATTAAATTGTAAGGAGATGTCTTAAGTGAAGAGTTAATAAAAATCTCTAACATGATAGGGTATTTATAATACTCCTATCCTACTCCTACTAAGCTAATGAAATAAATAACCAAATCCTAATATACTAATGAAATCCTTGACCCAAATGTACTAGGGTAAGGTTACAAAATTATAATCCAAATAGAATAATGAAACACATAACCTAATTGCACTAGGTTAATGTATTATGGCAAAAGTCCAGCTTTGTGTCTGTAAGTCCCCAAAGTCCTCAGAATTGCTGTTTTAGCCCGGGACAGATTTTCCATGCAGCAGATTTAGTCCTTTAGGCGTCCAGCTCCTTTCCACTTCGTTCGTGAGCTTTCTTTTGCGTCAAGTAAGCCATAAATTGCTGTATTTTGCATCATTTATACCTGAAACTTTCCTAATCACATTTGTTAGCTCATTTACAGGAAAAAGGACTAAAAGTATATGAAATAGATAATTAGTTCTCAAAACTAGGCTAAAATATGGGCAAAATATATTGATATAGGCGCGTAAATTCGCCTATCATCAACACCCCACACTTAGAGCTTTGTTCGTCCTCGAACAACATATCATGTCCTTCTAAGCATCGACTTAAGGTTTTTACAGAAACAACACAAAACATTCTTCAAGACAAGCACAACAATTATCAACGAAGAGTAGCTTTCCGATTATAAGTAGAAACAATTTAACCTCAAGCATAGACTCGTGATGGTGATCAACTCGCATGCAAACGTTAAGGTGCATAGAATCATATACAACTATCCAAGACTCATCAACCATGTGTGTCTCACAATATAGTACCCATAATCACTCACAAGTATAGCATATTTTCAAACATGGGTATCAAAATATCCTTGCACTCACTCTCACAAAGAATTCATATGTAGCAACTAGTGACCATAAGCTTGCCTTTAATGTAGTACTCTACTAAATGTCGGAATGTTAAGATTAGGATCAAGTAGGTCTTTAGATGGTTGTAATGTAGGCTAAGGGACGGGTAGGACTATTTTGGCCAGAAATAGTGACTAAGTTCCTAAGCACTTTAATACATCACATTGTATCATTGACACTTTGTTCTTTCAACCTTTCTTCTTTCTTTTTTTCTACCACCCTTGTTCTCCTATTTTGTTTTTCAATTTTAAGCACAACTTACTTTTCAGCTTTCTTTTCCTTTTTCTTTTCACAACGTACCTCCTATGATAGCACTTTCTTTTTCATAACATATTCAAGCACCATTGCAATTTTAAAGCATCATACTCACCCAATTTCCTCTTATGTTGTCACATGACTTTTTTTTTTTTTCACTTTAAAGCACTTAGGAATTTGGATCAAATTACGGTCTTGAAAAAAAAATGGATTAGGCTTACATACAAGGTTGTCAAAGAAATAGGCTAAAGGCTCAAAAGGGTTTAACTAGGATGATTTGCATGGGTAGGAAAAACTGAAGGTAAACATGTATAGGTTGCCAAAGAAATGCCTAAATCATATCCTAAACTTACATTCCTTATTTTCGCTTTGCATACATACCAGGCAAGTTCTAGCATCAGCCACATACATAGAATATACTATTATCTCACACACACAAGGCACATGGTCGACTTGATTGGAAGTAATATAGACTCTTGACCCAACAAGTGAAGGAATTGAATCACACAATATCACATAATGAGTCACAACTAGAGCCTAAACGTCTCAATAGTCACAATTGTAATACATACTCTTGTTATAATCTCATGCTGCCTATCCAAATAATTTCATGCAAAGCTAGAAAGATTTTACTCCTAAAAAAAACTAAAAAAATGTCAAACGGAAAAAATCAAAAAAAAATTTGGATTCAAAACAAAATAAACAAGCAAACATACAAACATAGCATGCAGATTCTGCCGACACCCCACACTTAGACTAGACACTGCCCTCAGTGGAAAATGAAGTTGAAGAACCTGATTAGTCGGACTCTTCCTCAATGTCGGGGGTCATACCCCCTTCGTCCGAATCATCGTAAGAGTCATCGTCAGAGGTCTCCTCAGCATCAGAATCAGGCAAGCGTCTATCATCATCAGTTGGCACGTCATCATCAAGAGGTTCCTCGAAATATACTCCCACTCCAAACATCTCCCGGGCATTTCTGTTCATTGGGTAGTCGTGGTCCAGCTGTTGGAGCTCTTCAGCAGTTGGAATACGTCCACCACTCATCATAGTGAATCGTGTCATGCCATAGAGATGACGGAAGAAACTCTCGTCACGAGCGTGTCTCTCCGCAGTGGTAAGGTTGACTCCATGTGTTGTTTCAGCATCTTTGACCTTGGTGAGGTCAACCTTCTTTGGGGTATGTGGGAGTTTGTGGTCAGCTGGTTCCTCTTCTATATCCTCCTTCCGCAACATTGCTGTCAACAAATTGCCGAATGTGAAATGGGACCTGCTGTGGAGTCTGGCTTTTCTCATGGTAGATCGAATGATTGCCCCAAAGTTGATAGGGACATTCGTCATCAACGCATAAACCAAACACACTCTATCTCTCGATATCTTTGTGTATTGCATCCCAGGAATAAGGCATGAGTTGACAATGCGCATCCAGATTCTTGCTTCCCTATTTAGTGGAGCATAGGGGAATGTGTTGTGACGGCCTGTTTCCTTATGTCTGCCCCATCTTGCCATTGATCTGCTTCCATAAAGCGTGTGTCTTATTGCTCTGTAAGGAGGCCTGCTGTACAACTCTTTGTATGGTGCAATGTCGACCGAAGGTAGGCCTAGAAACGAGTTGATCCAATCCGCTGTAAGCTGTAACACTTGTCCCCGAATTTTGACTTCGTTGCCTGTTGTGTTTGGCGACCAGTTGGCATAAAACTCTCTTGTCAAGTCAAGATTGCACTCTCCCATGTCACGGAAGATGAAATCCAGCTTCAGAGCCATTATCTTAGCCAACATTTGCGGCTCCTTCTTTGCTAAGGTCTCCTTGTTGATTAAGTCGACGTGCACATATTTCTTTTCTTTGTTGCTGCTGTACCATGCCTTGGCGTCTTCCTCAAGAACCCATTTGATTCCGAACATTCTGCGTGGTAGGTGTGCTGAAGATGATTCTCCTTGGTCTTTTCGGCTTCTCTTTTTATCCTTTCGGGTTGTGGTAGCCTTCTCCTTGCCTTGCCTTGCTTTCGGTGCCATTGTACCTGAGACTAAAAATAATGTTAGTTGCAGCACAATCGCACTTTATACAATCTACATGCAAGCACTAGGGGTACCACCCCACACTTAATCTTGTTAGCACAAATCAGTGAAGTGAAAGTGGTCGAGTACTCAGACTTAGTCGACATACGTTTTAGGATTGTATTCCGACAAGAAAATCAGCATTACATCACTTATGAGCAGCCACTTGGACGTCTTTCATGGTGCATATAGCGACACTACAACATCGGAGTTACCGCATGGAATTGCTATTCGTACAACAAACACTACCTCCTACGTCGATAGTCACTATAACCTTATCCTGATGGCCGGGATGGTTAATCATGCAAGCATCCAAACAACACTCTCAAGCAATATTCATAGCCACATATGTTCAGCAAGTATCATAACAATGCCATTGAAACAAAATTCAAGTCGGAAACAAGTCAAGAATTCCATACGTATATATTCAATCACATGATTTTGCAACAATTATCCACACACATGAACATCACCACCAATTTCTTATGATTTAGCATTTTATAATAAGCATAGCAACGTAGTACTTACGATAAATAGATGAAGAATAAGAGAGCACTTACTTGCTTGAAGAGTGTGGAGAAGTTTGTTGTGGATTGGAAGATCAAAGGAAGAAAAGTTTGAGAGGATTTGGAGTGATATGCGGCGCCCTTAGGGTTGTTTCTAATGTGGTTGTGTAAAAAAAACAAGTCCCCTTTATATAGGAAGAGTATGGGTCGGGTAATGACCCATTTACAATCGGATTTGGGGATAAAATCACAGCATATGCGGCGCATATCCCTCGGCATATCACTTACATATGCGGCGCATTGTCCATGGCATAATGGGACATATGCGCCGCATATGGTATGGCATTTCTAGACATATGCGCCGCATAGTCTATGGCATTTGGTCTCAGTATCTCAAATGCCATAGCATAGGCGGCGCATAGTCAAAAGCACACCTAGGAATAGGCGGCGCATAGTGTATTGCACACTAGATTCCGAGTCCTTAGGCTATAGAATAGGTTGTGCATCGTTCGTGGCCTATTTATACCAAGGCCTAGCCTTCCTCGAAGCCTATTATGACGTGAGAAAGGCTCAATTCATAGCCTTATGCATCACCATTCCTAACTTACCGACTTTACCATACAATGCGACCAAATCGTCAATTGAAATCAATCTCCTCGTTGCATACTTCTTGCACCTATATTTGCTCAAAACACAATAAAAACGATTAGTACGATGGGTTGCCTCCCACCAAGCGCCTTAGTTTTGGTCGTGGCACGACTCTTATTTTTGGATTTTCATTTATCAAAAAGAAAAAATTAAAACGACGAAACGATAAAATGATAAAACGATAAAACGATGGGTTGCCTCCCATCTAGCGCCTTATTTATTGTCGTGGCTCGACGTAGTAGTCTCGAGTACTTAGACTTCGTCGAGATAAGTGATGGCCATGTCATTTATCGAGTCAAGAGGACCGATATATGGCTTGACACGTTGGCCATTCACTTTGAAGATAACACCCTCATTGTTTTCCAATTCGACTACTCCAGACGAGTAGACTTGGGTGACTTTAAATGGACCAGACCACTTTGATTTTAACTTACCTGGGAAGAGCTTGAATCTGGAGTTAAAGAGTAGTACCATGTCACCTTTTTGGAAGTTTCGTCGAACAATCCGCTGATCATGATACTTCTTCATCCGCTCCTTGTATAAATCTGATCTTTCATATGCATGGAGACGGAATTCATCTAGTTCGTTCAGCTGCTCCAACCTCAGGTTCTTCACATCATCCCAATTCAGATTCAAGTGCTTCAATGCCCACAATGCCTTGTACTCAAGCTCGATGGGTAGATGACAAGCCTTCCCATAAACTAGCTGATAAGGTGACATGCCAATGGGTGTTTTGAATGCAGTCCTGTAGCCCATAGTGCATCATCTAGCTTTCGAGACCAATCCTTCCGATTCGCATTGACCGTCTTGGCAAGGATTTGCTTGATCTCACGATTGGAAACCTCTACTTGTCCACTAGTTTGGGGATGATAAGGCGTAGCTACCTTGTGTTGCTTGACTCCATACTTGGCCAATACAGATTTGAATAGCTTGTTGCAGAAGTGAGATGCTCCATCACTTATGATAGTACGAGGTACCCCAAAGCGAGAGAAGATATTCTTCTTTAAAAACGCTACAACACACTTTCCTTCGTTTTCAGCCAATGCTACAGCTTCAACCCATTTCGACACATAATCCATAGCAACCAAGATGTACTTCATTCCAAACGAATTCACGAATGGTCCCATGAAATCAATACCCTACACATCAAAGAGTTCTACCTCCATAATTTTGGACATGGGCATTTCATGGTGTTTTGAAATAGCACCTTGACGTTGGCATTGGTCACACCTTCTCACATAGTCGTGTGCATCTCTGAATATTGTAGGCCAATAATAACCACTTTGCAAGACTTTCCTTGCTGTTCGATTACCCGCATGATGTCCTCCAACTTGCGAAGTGTGGCATGCTTCCAATATAGTAGGCACTTTTTCATGGGATATACATCGTCGAATGATACCATCCGCGCATCTTCGAAACAAATAAGGCTCATCCCAATAGTAGTGCTGAACGTCATGCATAAACTTCCTCCTCTGGTGGTAAGATAAATTGGAAGGTAACACATTACTCACCACGAAATTTGCAAAGTCGGCATACCATGGTAAGTTCTCCATTGTTGTCGCTAGTATCTCCTCGTCAGGGAATGCATCGTCAATCTGATTTTCTGGTTGCGCCACATACTCATTCTCAAGTCTAGATAGGTGATCAGCCACTTGGTTCTCGCAACCTCTTCTATCTTTGACTTCGAAATCAAACTCTTGCAGCAGCAATACCCATCTAATCAGCCTTGGTTTTGCATCCTTCTTTGTCATTAGATATCTAAGAGTTGCATGGTCTGTATGAACGATCACTTTAGTACCCAATAGATAGGCACGGAACTTCTCAAACGCATACACAACCGCTAAGAGCTCTTGTTCAGTGACAGTGTAGTTCTTTTGGGCTTCATTGAGGACCTTACTCGCATAGTAGATAGGATGAAATAATTTCTCCTTTCTCTGTCCAAGAACAGCGCCAACGGCTACACCACTAGCATCACACATGATTTCAAACGGGAGCGTCCAATCTGGTGCTACCATGATAGGGGCTTCAATGAGTTTTTCTTTAAGGCATTCGAATGCCTTCAAGCAATCATCATTAAAGTCAAACTTCGCATCTTTCTCCAATAGCTTGCACAATGGACTTGAAATTTTGGAGAAGTCTTTGATGAATCTACGATAAAACCCAGCATGGCCAAGAAAACTACGAACTCCTTTCACCGAAATTGGAGGTGGTAGCTTCTCAATTACCTCTATTTTGGCGCGATCAACCTCTATTCCTCTTTCGGAGATCTTGTGCCCAAGAACAATTCCTTCTTTTACCATGAAGTGGCACTTCTCCCAATTCAGCACAAGGTTGAACTCTACACATCTTTGTAATGCCATGCTCAAGTTCACCAAACATGCGTCAAAGGACTCACCAACAACTGAAAAGTCATCCATAAATACCTCCAAAGTGTCTTCTACCATATCAGAGAAAATAGACATCATACAACGTTGAAAGGTGGCTGGTGCGTTACATAACCCGAATGGCATGCGTTTGAAGGCAAAGGTACCATATGGGCATGTAAACGTTGTCTTCTCTTGGTCTTCGGGGGCAATACAAATCTGATTATAACCTGAATAACCATCAAGAAAGCAAAACCATCCTTTACCCGCTAATCGATCTAGCATTTGGTCCATAAATGGCATGGGGAAATGATCCTTGAGAGTCCAAGAATTCAGCTTGCGGTAGTCCATACATACTCTCCATCCAGTAACGGGCCTGAGTGGAATAAGCTCATTCTTTGCATTAGCAACCACCGTCATGCCTCCTTTCTTGGGAACACATTGTACTGGGCTTACCCATGTACTATCAAAAATAGGATACACAACTCCTGCGTCTAACCACTTGATAATCTCCTTCTTCACCACCTCTTGCATTGGTGGGTTTAGACGTCTTTGGTGTTCGATGGTGGGTGTGCACTTTTCTTGGAGCTGAATTTTATGAGTGCAAATCCCAGGTGGAATACCAAGGATATCCGCAATGGTCCATCCAATAGCTCTAATATACTTGCGTAAAATTGCAATAAGAGCTGCAACTTGTTGCTCACCTAAATCGGCTGCCACTATGACTGGAAGAGTGTTTCCGCTTCCTAAGAATGCGTACTACAAATGGCTTGGCAGCTCCTTTAATTCTAATGTGGGTGGTTCTTCAATAGATGGCTTAGCTGGTGGTGTGGGTCGATTCTTGAGATCAAGATCCAGATTCTTAGGAGTATAGCGATATGCTCCTAATCCTGATAGAGCACAAACATTATCTTCAGAAATTTCAGCATCATCATCATCTTCTTCCATGAGCAAAACCTCCAAAGGATCATCAAGAATTTGCTCTTCAGCAAGTAACTCATCCTCGTCATCAACGACAACATCAGCCACAGAAAATACACTTAGATCTTTGGGTTGCTTCATTGATTTGCAAACATCAAAGCGCACCACTTCATCATTTATTCGGAATGAAAGCTCATTAGCTCTCAAATCTATGAGCACACTTCCCGTAGCAAGGAAAGGGCGTCCCAAGATTATAGGAACCTCTGAATCTGCTTCACAATCCAAAATGACAAAGTCTGCCGGAAATATAAATGAAGATACCTTCACCAAGACATCGCATAGAATACCCACCGGTCGTTTTACCGACCTATCCGCCATAACAAGCCTCATATTAGTTGGTGTAGGATCTCCTAACCCCAACTTCTTGTAGATTGATAATGGCATCAGGTTGATGCTGGCTCCTAAGTCACATAATGCTTTAGCAAAGTCCAAAGATCCGACGGTGCAAGGAATAGTGAAAGCTCCGGGGTCGGCCTTCTTCTGAACTATGGATCGGGTAGCGATTGCACTACAATGATGCACATCATCTTTCAGCTCATAGCTTTCTGCCCTCTTCTTAGTCAAAAGATCTTTCATAAACTTCGCATACCCAGGCATTTGTTCAAGTGCCTCTACCAATGGGACATTAATAGTCAGCTGCTTCAACATGGTCATAAATTTGCTGAACTTAGTGTCATCGGCCACCTTCTTCAATCTTTGTGGAAAAGGTGGTGGTGGGTATGGAAGTGTTCTCTCCATGGCTTTCTTCTCCTCTTGCTTCCGTTTATTATTTTTTTCAGGCTGCACGTCACTAGGCAACACGTCCTTGACGTTGGAAGTGGATATTGCGGCGTCTTCCCTAGTGGCGTCACTAGGTGTGGCGTCCATGTCTGCTCTTCCGTCAACTACTTGCTTGCCTTCTGCTGAAGTTTCCAGCACCTTACCACTCCTCGTAGTGATGGCCATGCATGACCCATCATTCCTTGGGTTTTGGACTGTATCGCTCGGTAAGGTGCCAGCCTTTCTTTGATTGAATGCTGCTGAAAGTTGGCTTAATTGCTGCTCTATTTGCTTGATAGAAGTGGAATGAGAATCAACTAATTGCTTCATGGAGGCCAAATCGTCAATCACCTCCTTAACTCCCGCGCTCGTCGCTTCCACTCCTTTCAATAACTTAGCCATCATGTCTTCCATAGAATTAGATGTGGTGGTATCACGTCTACCAGGGGGAACGTACAAACCACTATTTTCATTATTTTTCTTCCAACTACCTTGGTCTTTACCTCCAGATTTATCATAATAGTTCCGACCTTGGTTTCCTTGGGCATTCCCACGGAAACCCCCCTGATTGTTCAAGTAGTTGGCCTCCTCTTCTGAATCAGATTCGTCTCTTCCTTTTGACGCAATAGCTTTCACTTTTTCAGTCTTCCCTAATAGATGCTTTGTAAGAAGATCCATTTGGGTTTTCATGTGCGCCATATCTTGATCACGTTCTTCTTCTCTTCTTCTTTGGTCTGCAGACATGCCAATAGATAAATTGGGGCTTGCTACCTCAGAATCCCTGGTATGCCAAGCTCTACTTTATTTAGTCATACGATCTAGCATGTTGCTTGCTTGACCAAAGGTGAGGTCCATAAAAGAACCTCCAGCTGCGTTGTCCACCACTGTTTTAGTTACTGAATTCAAGGCTCTATATAAGATCTCCATCAAGTGGACATTGGTCATGTGATGGTTTGGGCATCTCGCTAGCTTTGTCTTGAACCTCTCCCATGTTTCGTGAAGAGCTTCAGATGGAAGCTGACGAAAGTTGCTGATTTCATCTCTCAATTGAGCCCTCTTGGATGGCGGAAAGAATCTTTCTAGGAAAGCATCTCTCAATTGCCTCCAATTTGTAATAGAATCAGGAGTCAGCCCATTCAACCATAATGTTGCCTCCCCAGACAGAGACAATGGAAATAGACGTAATCGAATAGCATTCTGACCAACACCAGGATTGTCAAAAGACTTGCATGTAGAAATAAAGTTGATGAGAAGCATATTCGGATCATCGCCTGCTAGTCCACCAAATAATCCCTTGAGTTGCAATAACTGAATCATGGTGCTTGTGATGTTGAACTTGGCTCCGGGCGCTAATGGTGGTGGAATTATAGCTCCAGTGGCTCCGGCACCATCAAGATCATCATCATCATCGTCGAAAGCTGGTTGCAAAGGTTGGCGATCATATCTGTACCGAGCTTGTCGACCTCTTCTGTTGGCAGGTGTTATAATTTCAGCATCACGCCTAGGGTTCAGTAACTCGTCATCACCTAAATCTTCATCGTCAGGATTTGTTTCTCGTCCAGGATTATCAATGTTTTGTTGTTGGACTTGAGCAGCGGCAATAGCAGCTAATCTTGCTTGCTCGTGTTGAGCAGCCATTCTGTCGATTTCAGCTTGTGCTTCCATTCTTCTAATTCGTTGGGGTTCCGGATTGATTGGTAATAACGGTTGACCAGAACTTCTAGTATGGGGCATGCACTAAAAAGAAAAACCTTCAATAAACAAAAACAAAAACTAAATGTAAAAGTACGAGAATCTTTGACCAAAGGGTCTAGTAATTATTACGAACTTGATTGACACTTGTATTCCCCGGCAACGGCGCCAATTTTTGATAACGCTCAATCTACAGCTCTCGTGGGAGTGTAAAGCGGTCGTTAGCAATTATAGAACCCAACCTGGGTTGGGTATCGATCCCACAGGGAATAGCTTGGTCAACAAGTACGCAAAATTAATAGACTTTTGGTGCAAGTCTCGTAAGAAGGGGGGATTGTAATAAGTAACCAAAGTAATGAAATAAAAGCGGAAAATAATAAAGTAAAAAGAGAGTATTTCGTAGGTTGTGAAACAATGAGAATTGAGGCGTTGGGGTTATGTCCACCTTCAGAGGTATACGTCTCTATTGGCTATGAGTGTGTAGAGTCTTGACATGCAATTGCTTATAGAGAATTGTAGTCGATGGTAAATCCAAGCGTCTCTCGACCTAAACAAGGACTATTTCACTTTAACTCTCTCGAGCTTAAAGTGTGTCTAACGGTACGAATTCTCCAAGAGGTTAGTCCAGTTACGGCACTAGCTTTTTAATAGGAAAGGGTGTCCTACTACCTTGACATTATCTCTTTTCCAGACAAATAACCTTTCTCTCGAACAAGCTAAATGTTAGACTGGCGTTGGTCTATGCGTCTTCTTTTCTAGACAAATAACCTTTCTCTCGAACAGGTTAGATGTTAGAATGGCGTGTTCTTGTGTTTGAACCGCAAAGGATGTAGATTTAAGATGAAGAGAATAATGATATAAGCAATATACTTGTCTTGAACTCACAAACTCATAGCTGTAGATAGTAACTCATTCGGCTTCCATAACCCCAACTAAGAGGTTTAGTTACCCATGAATGCGAAGGATATCACGTTTTGCATGGTGGATGGCGTGAATAGTAGGTGTTTGGCATGTGATTTTAGTGATTCCGTAGCAAGTAACGATTCTCTTGTTGTGGAATTTAAGAATAGAAGAATAGATTAGAAGTGTTTGTAGTGGAAGATGAGAGGGATGAAAGAAAATTGATTAAATTGTAAGGAGATGTCTTAAGTGAAGAGTTAATAAAAATCTCTAACATGATAGGGTATTTATAATACTCCTATCCTACTCCTACTAAGCTAATGAAATAAATAACCAAATCCTAATATACTAATGAAATCCTTGACCCAAATGTACTAGGGTAAGGTTACAAAATTATAATCCAAATAGAATAATGAAACACATAACCTAATTGCACTAGGTTAATGTATTATGGCAAAAGTCCAGCTTTGTGTCTGTAAGTCCCCAAAGTCCTCAGAATTGCTGTTTTAGCATGCGTCCAGCTCCTTTCCACTTCGTTCGTGAGCTTTCTTTTGCGTCAAGTAAGCCATAAATTGCTGTATTTTGCATCATTTATACCTGAAACTTTCCTAATCACATTTGTTACCTCATTTACAGGAAAAAGGACTAAAAGTGTATGAAATAGATAATTAGTTCTCAAAACTAGGCTAAAATATGGGCAAAATATATTGATATAGGCGCGTAAATTCGCCTATCATCAGATGTTTATTCAATCAGTTGTCTACTCATGCATATGAACCCATGTATATCAATCTGCCTTACTTAGCATACCAGTACATTCAAATTACTAAAGCATACTCTTTCTTTTGCACTATGATACCTCATATAATAGGTTTAGGCACCTGACTGTGCTTAGCAGCTAAGGTTATCAGTAATAGTTATAGTGGTGAGTCCTCATATTTCAATGAAAGAGTTATTTATTTCAACATTCCAGTAGTTTAGTATGTTTAGCAGTCAAAGTTAGTTGCGGACTTGTCCCATCAACTCTATATTCAAATAGTTAGAGGCTTTCAGACTAGACTATTTCAGAAAGTTGTTTAGTTTTTCAGTATTATTATCAGTATTCAGTATTTGTTTCTAGTTTATCAACCTTATGGAAATTTTAGCCTAACTTCCGCATATATTTTCATTATTATTATTATTCAGTGCTCATAGCAGGTACCAGTCATGGGTTAGCTTGTGGTCCTTCGAGATTGTAAGCACCGTGTGGCACCTAGGGTATAGTCTCGAGGTGTTACAAACTTGGTATCAAAGCCTAAGGTTAAACAGAGTCCTAGGGAGTCTAAAAGCTACGTTAAGTAGAGTCTTGTGCATGGGTATATAACGCGCTACACTTATGGATAAGAGGCTATGAGGTGTTTCAGAAAAAGTCCCCTTCTTTCAGTATTCATATCGTGCGAGTGAGCAATGATCTGAAGTTAAAATCTCTGTCTAATCTAATTTTCCCTTTTATTTACAGAACATACCTCCCAAAAAGACTAACAGAAGATGAACTAAAAACTAGCCAACACCTCCGTTCGTTCAAGAAGATCCTCTGAATGATCATGTTTCTCACGCAGAATTCAAAGCAGCTTTCACCACTCTAGCTCATTCTGTGGCATCCTAGAATGAACGCTCAGCTGCTATTCAGGCCAACCCAATGGCCAATATGACTACATCTAGAATTAAGGACTTCACCCGAATGAACCCTCCTTTATTTTCAGGGTCTAAGTCTGAAGAGGACCCATAGGAATTTTTTGACATGGTATAGAAGGTCACAAATACTATAGGGGTAACTACTAGTGAGAGTGTCGATTTAGTTGCATATCTGTTGTAGGATGTGGCTCATACATGGTTTAAGCAATGGAAGACAGATAGGGTCGCAGATGTAGGGCCTATAGAATATGAGGAGTTTGCTATTGCCTTTCTAGATAGGTTCTTTCTATTGGATTTCAGGGAAGCTAAGGTGTTAGAATTCATTAACTTAAAGAAGGGTAGCATGACAGTGAAGGTGTATCCTCTCAAGTTTACTCATTTAGCCAGATATGCTCCTCATGTGGTAGCTGATAGCAGCTCTAAGATGAATAAGTTCATGTCTAGTGTGTCTGACAGTATGGTCAAGAAGTGTAGGAATGCAATGTTGATTAAGGAGATTGACTTGCAAGGTTGATGGTCCATGATCAGCAGGTAGAGGAAAAGAAGACTAAGGAGAAAAAGAGGGAGAGTAAAAGGGCTAGAACAAGTAGATTCAATTTCGCTTAGCCTAAGTTAGAGGGTGGTAACCATTCTTAGTTCCTCCTAAAATCTTTAGTTCTAGCTTCGTCCTCAGCCAGTGCTCCAGTGCCTAAGTTCAGAAATGGTAATAAGATAGGGCGCCGGGCTATAAATCTCAGGGTAGTGTTAGTAGTACCCGAACAAATCCTCTTTGTTAGAAGTGTGGCAGAAACCATCCAGGCATCTGTAGGACTGACAGTGATGTATATTTCAGATATGGTAAGCCAGGCCATAGGATCATAGAGTGTCCTCAAGTGGGTTCATAGAGTCAGCATAATTGTCATCCATCTTAGTCTGGCCGCCCATCTCAGCAGGGTGCTGCTTCCAGTGCCACTAGTGGGCAACATCCAAATAGGCTCTATGCACTTTTATCCTGATAGGATCAATAAAGTTCTCTTAATATGGTCACTAGTATGTTACAAGTTTACCATTTATATGCTTATGCTTTCCTAGATCCAGGAGCTTCTTTGTCCTTTGTAACTCCTTACATAGCAGTTGACTTTGGAGTCAGTCCCAAAATCCTAGCAGAGCCCTTCTCAGTCTCTACTCCAGTGGGTAATAATATCATAGACCGATGGGTATACAGGAACTGTTCGATTATGGAATCTCAGAAAGTTACTTCAGCAGACTTAGTAGAGTTAGAGATGGCAGATTTTGACGTCATTCTTGGCATGGATTGGCTCTATTCAAGCTATGTTTTAGTTGATTGTAGAAATAGAGTTATTCATTTTTAGTTCCTGAATAAACCAGTCCTAGAATGGAGGGGTAGTACTTCAGCACTTAGGGGTTTGTTTCATACCTTAGAGCAAAGAAAATAATATCCAAGAGGTGTATCTATTATCTCATTTGAGATAAAGAGTCTAGTTTAGAGACCCCTAATCTTGAGTCTATTCTAGTAGTAAGAGAATTTCCAAATGTGTTTCCTAAAGATCTTCCCAGAGTCCCTCCCGAAAGGCAAATTGACTTCGGAATAGACGTTCTTCCAGATACTCAGCCCATATCTATTCTGCCATATAGAATGGCTCCAGCTTAACTTAATGAATTAAAATAACAGTTGAAGGATATCCTAGATAAGGGATTCATTATACCGAGTATCTCCCTGTGGGGCACACCAGTTCTATTCATGCGTAAGAAAGATGGTTCTCCCAGAATGTGTAATGACTACCATCAGTAGAACAAAGTCACAATCAAGAACAAGTATCTACTTCCTAGAATCGATGACTTGTTTGACCAACTTCAGGGTGCCAGTTACTTTTCTAAGATAGACCTCAGATCAGGCTATCATTAGCTCTGAGTTAGAGAATATGACATTTCAAAAATAGCTTTCAGAACTCGATATGGTCATTTTGAATTTTTAGTCATGTCATTTGGTCTTACCAATTCCCCAGCAACTTTCATGGACTTGATGAACCGTGTGTTCAAGCATTACTTGGAAATTTTCATCATAGTCTTCATTGATGGAATTTTTGTCTACTCCCGCAGTGAAAATGATCATGCAGACCATCTCAGAATAGTATTATAGACCCTCAGAGCCTATCAATTATTCATAAAATTCAGTATGTAGGAATTTTTGCTTAGGCCATTAGCTTTCCTTGGTCATATAGTTTCTGGTAATTGCATTAGACTTGATCCTCAAAAGACTGAAGTAGTGAGAAATTGGCTGAGGCCTATCTCTCTGTCAGATATCAGGAGTTTCTTAGGTTTGGATGGCTATTATCGATGGTTTGTTGATGGATTTTCATATATGTCATCCCGTATGTCCAGATTGACTCAGAAGAAAGTCAAATTTCAGTAATAAGATTCTTGTGAAAAGAGTTTTTAGGAGTTGAAGACTCGACTCTCTACAACCCTCGTTTTGACTTTATCAGATGTTTCAGACGAGTTTGTTGTATATTATAGTGCTTCCAGAGTTGGTTTGGGGTGTATTTTGATGCAGAAAGGTAAGGTCATAGCCTATTCCTCTTGACAGCTTAAGCCCCATAAAAATTATTATCCCACCCATGATCTTGAGTTAGAAGCTGTAGTGTTTGACTTAAAGAATTGGAGGCACTATTTGTATGGTGTACATGTTCATGTGTTTACTTGATATGTGAGCAATTTCTAACACATTTAAGGCCTTTAACGTAGAATAATTACGAGGTCTTAAGAAACTTTTGTCATTTTTTGATGTGTTTTTGTTGATTTTACAATATAAGCTGATGGATTAGAGAACCAACAAGAATGAAGGCAAAGAAATTGAAATCTGGAGAAAGTTGAAGAAAAGTATGGCTGATGACATCTGTGATAAGTCGTCAGACCCATGACAGGCTATCATAGTTGTCGACAAACGTAACCATAGAGTTGGCATAAATTAAATATTGTGACTATATCTGGTGATAAGGCGTCAAAAGTATGATAAGCCGCCAGGGATGTCATCAGCCTTAATTAGAGAATGAGATTTGCTGTAACGTTGTGACGACATGTCGTGATAAGGTGTCATAGTTATGATAAGGCATCAGGATCACCGTCAACCTTAGGCAGAAATTCTCAAAATGAAAGAGGAGTTGACAATATCTATGATGCACCATTAGACTCCTGATAGGATGTCATTGTCGTCGTCAGCCTGAGACAGCAAAGCCAAACTTAAAGAAAATCTGACAAAGTCTGTGATAGGACGTCAAACTCCTGATAGGCCGTCTTGGTGTGATACCCCAAGTTTTTCCCATTAAATATTTTGCTCCCAAATGTGTCGAGTCGTTAAAGCCTTTTTATCTTGCCAAGAGAAGCTTAGCACTCAAGAAAAAAATAAAAAATTTGTTAAGTGTTGAAACTTTCTCATTTAGACCTCTGATCTTCGGGTAATTATTTCATGACCTTTCCGACATTCGTTTTTCAATTTTCAAGTTGTGTTGCAATGGGTAAAGGTCGTAATACATCCCGAGTGAGTTTCGGAATTTTTGGAGAAGCATAAGGGCACGTTTGGGTGCCCAAAATAGTGGCACCATGCAATTAGCATGCTCCAGAAATTTTTAGCATTTCAGGGCCAACTTCAAATGATCATCACTTCCTAAATATAAGGAACTGAGAGATCTGATATATATCAAACGAAAGATCTTTGAGTATTCTTTCCAATACAATTGGTTTCACCCCATTCCAACAGCCGAGGAATAAGTTACGATCAATTTATTTCAGCATGTCAAATCAGTAACTGAGGGATGGATTTGATTTGGGTCAACTTCGGTCGATCATAACTCCTAAAATATGACGAACTAGAAGCCTACCATATATAAAATTAAATATCATTGAGTTTTCTTTACAACGATATAAATTTAGCAAATATCCAATACCCGAACGAGGAGTTATTCAGTTTTTCGTGGCCAAGGTACGCAGGATTTTTTTGTCATTTTTCAATTTCCTTTGGGGCAATCCATTCATTTTACCCTTGCCCCATTTCATGGAAATAAGCATAAAAACTGGTTTTCGGCATCAAAGTTTGTTATTTAAAAAAAAATACAAGAAAGAAATCCTAAACCTCTAAATTCCCCTTCCTAAATCTTCCAACTGATAAATGAAGTCCCCGTTCCGAGCTCTTCGAGATGCACCAATCAATTTTGTGAATAGTGTTCTAAGGCAAGAATCCATTCTAATCTTTAATTTTAAGGTATTTGGGGTTTGAACAAGAATAATTCTTCCGTTCTTGTGCCTGTATCTTTAATTTTTATCATGGATTATTAAGAGTTTGGAAAATGAATTTATTTCCAAGATATCCTACCATGAGATTTTGAATAAGTATATATGTAAATTGTTCAAGCTTGCCAATTATGATTATTTAATGGATTCATATGGTTCTGTAAGTTGAATTATGTCTAAATAATTCTATTATGAACTTATAAAGATTTGAATTGTAAGTTTTGAATCACATGAGTATTTGACTATTTTCGTTCTATGAATTGAGATTTAATATTGGGATTCTTGGTGTTTCTATCAATAATTGATATATTTTGAACATGTATCCACGTTTTAAGTTCAAGAATGAATTATTGGTATTTCCAAGTATTTTCAAGCCATGTGTCAAATTTTGAGCTTCCTTATGACGATTTGAGTTATTGGGTATATTGATATCGAAGTTGCAATGAGTCTTGGTATTTTACAGATGGTTTTGATGAGTTAAATTGTTGAAAATATTATGTATTGATTCTTGATATCCTTTTCTAAATGTTGAGTAGGTTATGGTTCAATGCATTGATACCTTGTTGATGTTGAGGAAGATTAAAATGTTTTGAGCTAAAATGTGTTGAGTTAGGAATCTACAAATTGATATGATTTGATAAATGAGAGAGATTTGATTTGGTCTTTATGATAGACCCTTGTGATGTTGTGGTAGATTTTCTAACGCGTTCTAAGCTTATCAGGGAGTAGTACTTAGCACCGAGAGGGAAATTTGGTATTTCCCCAAACCTATGTGCCACCGTAGGGTGTTTTGATGATGATATTATTGGCCAGAGAGCCCGATTGTGATTATTGCAGTTTTAAGGTCATACTCCCTGGCAAGGAGTATGACGCTCCCGCCAACGAGGGTTTCAAATGTTGGTATTCCTCATAGCTCACATGGGGTTGTCGGTTATAGGAAACTCCCGTGTCCATAAGATTAAGTTTCTTGAATTACCAAGTCACTCCAAGATTTGACTCAAAGAGTTGAGATGTTTATGATGTTTTGTGGTCATTTATGATGATTTATAATTACCTATGATGATTTTTGACGATACGATAATTTATGATGATTTATCATAATTTATGATTTATAATGATTTATGTGGATTACGAGATTTTATCATATGAACTGTTTATTATGAAATTATGAAAAGTATGATTTGATATAACTCAAGCCAAGTGAGTCATCATTGTCCGTATGCATGTTTTCATGAGACTGATTATACTATTTATATTGTTGCATGCACCCCCACATACTTAGTACATTTGAAAGTGCTGACCTATATATTTCCATGGGCTACATTTTTACCAAAATATTAGTACAAACTGTAGCGCACATATCATGTTCAGCTGGGTCGCAACTCTCGATCGGCAGGTGATTAGTTCTTTTTATTCAGGGACTTGAGTTGTTCAGATTTAAGGTGTATTGTATTTTCTGTATTCAGTCGTATTGAGTAGGGGTAGTTGGGAGTCATGACTCGACTATCTTTGGTCAATGCTAGTAGAGGCTTCATAGACAGTCATTAGTAGTCAGTGTATTCAGTTTCAAATTTGTATATATATGTGCAGAATTGTGACTGTGTAAATTTACTTTCATGTTGGTCAAACTAAGTTATGGGTTGTTTTCGCATTATTCCTTCTATTTTATATATTTTATTTAGTTGCTTTGGGTTATGCTAGATGAAGGGTTAGCTTGGGGTCACTTGTGAACTTAAGCACCGTGTGATGTCTCGAGATCCAATTTCAGGGTGTTACAGGCTTGGTATTAGTGCACAGAGTTCAAGTGTCCTAGACTGTCTATGAAGCCGTGTCTAGTAGAGTCTTGCAGACCGGTACGGTGACGTCTTTACTTTTCTTTGAGAGGCTACGAGGTATTTAGGAAAATGTTCCCTTTATTTCAAGTCGTATATCGTACCATGGAAAGGTTCCTTAATAAATTCATACGGGTTCATATCTTGCATAAATTGGGCCATTTTGCCTTGGTCTAAAATACCAGATATTGTCAAGCTTAAATCCTTATAGATGGTTCTTTCTTAGATAATCTCCTCTGATATTACGGGCTTGTAAGTGATCTAGAAAAAAAATGATTTCATTAGTGCTCTTGAGTTCTGAAAAATTGAGGTGTCATATGTACGTTCTTGAAGGTTGTGCATTAAGACTATGTAGGAAGTGTTTTTGGATTTCTCCCTAGAATTCATGATGTGATTTCATATTTTCCTTATCCGTTTACTAATGTTGAGACAGGGTGATTAACTAGTTCCAATTTTCTCTCATGATTATATTCCTGGGCTTACTAGCAAAGGTTCCATAGCTTTCAAGATGTACCCTCATCCCTCTTAAGTCGTTCAGTTGAGGTAAAGCGAGACACATATTCTCGGATCCTTGATTATGGTGTACTAGGCTTTTATTTCTTGAAAATATTTTCTGATCATAATTTGATGAAAACTTGAAGTCTAGTGAAGCCGTGTGGTGCTTATTTCGATTCACTAGCATAATAGTTTTGATATTTATTTCCTTTTTAAAAACACATAACCAAAGTCTAGTAAAGCCGTGTGAGGCCTGTTTCGATTTACTAGCAGCTGGCTGTTTACTTGTTGTTCTTGCGCTGGTTGGAAACGTGGTGGAAGGCAGTGTTAATAAATTATTATGGCATAGGCCATGGAATTGTTGATGATTATTGTCGTTATGAGGTTTTGGTGGACTAGTATATTTGGGGTGTTTGATAGATGGAAATGGTTGTTTAGATTGTTGTTAATCGTAGTCAGAGTGAGTTGTTAAGTTTGTATAGCGGGTGATGAAAAAAATAAGTTTAATGATTGAATTGCTACGACGTTAGTGATAGGGAGTAGATTTGGTAGGTTTGAACCATATGTTGATACACCCAAATTACAACTCTCGTTAGAGAGTGTAAGCGGTCGCTGTCAAATATAGAACCCAACTGGGTTGGGTGTCGAATCCCACAGGGAATACTCTGGTCACTAATTATTGCGATTATTATTAGACTGTTGATCAAAGGTTCCAAGGTACGGGGGGTTTTGGTTTAAGTGCACAATAAAATTATTAATGTAAAGAATGAGACGATATATGTAATAATATTGAATCACAGAGAATGACAAGTTAGGGTTATGTCCACTTTGTAGTTTCTACTTCTCTATTAACTATGAGTAATGCGGAGTTTATACATGTATGCACTTATAGAGAGTCGTATTCTAATTCTAAATCCAAGTGTTTTTCAACCATCAAGGGTTTATTCACGTGAGCTTTCTCGAACCTAAAGTGTACAACAAATGGTATGAATTCTCCAAGAAGTTAATCCTGCTAGGGAATTAACGTGTAAATAGAGGTTGGAAACCCTATTTTCTTATCACACTCTCTTTTCCAAACATGTAACTTTTCTATCAAACAAGTTAATGCTATAATGGCGTATTCCCTATGTTTGCAACCATGAGAATTCAATCAAGATGAAGAGAGTAATGATATAAGTGCCATGATACATCATAAATTCACAAACTCATAGCAATAGAGAGTATATTACAAGGTTTCCATAACCCTAACAGATAAGTTTAGCTACTCATGAATACAACGGAAAGCAAAATAGACATAATCATCATACCAAAACTTAGAACAATCTTCGCGATGGGGATGACTAGCGACAATAAGAGAGGAACGTGTTTCTCTCTCTCCATTGCTCAAGCCTAGCCCTTTTACTTTGTTCCAAAATTATTACATAATCTGAATAATGAATAATGAATGATAACGCTGAAAATTCAGCAATAAGGTTTTTAATAACATCCTTGTCTAATAAGTTGCTACTGCATCCTTAAGTATTTAAAAATACTGAGTTTGCCCGGGAAAATGTTCCCATGCATCACATTCAGTCCAAAAGCTGCCTTCCCTCTTATGTGAAGTTTTCCTTTGCTGTCCACAGGTCCCCAAAGTGCTGAAATCTTCCTCATTGGTACCTGAAAAGCATGCTAATCACATAGGTCAGCTCACTTAGTTGAAAATAAACTAAAAGTGCAGGAATTATGTATTTTATCCTCAAAACTTAGCTAAAACATGGGTAGGTTTTGGTGCTTGGACTTGTAAATACGCCCAACATCACCACCCCACACTTAAAGCTTTGTTTGTCCTCAAACAAAATATTACATCCATGCGAACACCTAACTAGAATTTCACAAGATCAACACAAAATTTTCAACAAGACATACACGACAATTATTAACAAAGAGTAGATTTCTTGATCATTACTAGAAACAACTCACCCTCCAACATAGACTCATCAAGTTGGTTAATTCGTATACACAAGTTAAGCCAAAGGAAATCATATAAAACTACCCAAAAATCATCAACCTTGTGCGCTCACACAAAATGTTACCCATAATCACTCATAGTTTTGCATTTTGCAGAAATATGGGTATAAGAACTTGCTTGCCCTCACTCTCACAAAGAATTCTTAGATTACAACTGATGACCATATGCTTGCCCTTAGTGTAATGCTCCACTAATATCAGAATGCTAAGGTTAGGATCAAATAGGTCTTTATGGGTTGTAATGTACGCTAAAGGGACAGGTAGGACTATTTTGGCCAGAAATAGTGACTATGTTCCCTAAGCACTTTAATACACTACATTTTTCCATTTACACTCACTTTTAACAACCATTCTACCTTCCTTTCATCTACCAACCCCCTTTCACCCATCTTGTTACTCAATCAGAAACACAATGATGGGAATATACAATTCTCTCTTTTTATTTTTTATTTTTTATTTTTCTCTTTTTTTATTATATATATATATATATATATATATATATATATTTTTAATTAAGCATCCCTATGATAACCACCCTCGATCATAATATTTTCACATACCAATAACTAAACTTTGGGGCATCACTTTCAACATTTTTCTCTTCTTTTGCCACACTCTTTGCTCAACTTTATTCTACAATTTAAAGCGCTTAGGAGTTTTTGGATCAAATTATGGTCTTTTCAAAAAAAATGGGATTAGGCTACATACTAGGTTGCCAAAGAAAATAGCTAAAGGCTCAAAAGGGTGTTCATTAGGACAATGTACAAAGGTAGGTAAAAGGAAGATAAATAAAATCAGGGCTGCCAAAGAAATGCCTAAATCATCTCCTAAACTCACAATATTTATTTCACTTCACACACACCAGGCAAGTTCTAGCATCAGTCACAACAAAGAATATACAATAACCTCACACACACAAGGCACATGGTCAACTTAATTGGGAGAATTATAGATTCTTGACCTAACAGATGAATGAATTAAACCACAAACAATTATCACACCGTGAGTCACAACTTAGAGACTAAATGTTTCAATAGTAATGATTCAGCACAAACTCTTGTTATAATGCCATGCCGTCTATCAGAACAATTTCATGCAAAATCTGACTAATTACAACTAACTAACTACGACTAAATCAAACAACTAAGAATAAATGCAGGCAAGCAGTACACAATACAACAGACATATACCCGCACCCCACACTTAGATGGAACATACTGCCCTCAATGTAAATAAATAAGCAAAACCTGATTAGTCAGACTCCTCCTCTATATTCGGGGTCATACCCCCTGCGTTAGAATCATCATCAGAGTCGTCATCATCAGAGTTGTCCTCCACATCAGAGTCTGGAAGTCGGTGATCATCGTCTGTCGGCACATCATCATCTAGAGGTTCCTCAAAATTTACCCCCACTCCACACATAGCCCGAGCATACTCATTAAGCGGGTAGTCATAGTCCAACTACCGAAGCTCTGCATCAGTCGGCACACGACCCCCATTCATTATGGTAAACCTAGTCATGCCATACAGATGGCGAAAAAAACTTTCATCTCGAGCATGTCTCTCAGCAGTGGTAAGGTTGATACCTTGACCAGTTTCTGGCTCTTTGATTTTCATAAGATCTACCTTCTTCAGGTTGTGTGGCAGCTTATGGTCTGCTGGCTCCTCCTCAATGTGCTCTTTCCTTAATAATGCAGTCAACAAATTGCCAAAACTGAAATGGGACCTTTTGTGCATCCTTGCTTTGAGTGTTGACATCGTATAACCGCACAGAGTTGATGGGAACATTCATCATTAGAGCGTATACCAAGCAGACTCGATCACACGTGATATTAGTGTATTGTGTCCCAGGAATCAAGCAGGAGTTGACTATCCTTAACCATATGCGAGCTTCTCTGTTCAAAGAAGCATACGGGTAAGTATTATGACGACCATTATCCTTGTGATGAGTCCACCGGGTCATGGACCTTCATCCACACAACGTATGTCTGATGGCCCTGTAGGGAGGTCTGTGATAAAGCTCCTTGAGTGGTGATTGATGCACACTTAGAGTACCCAGAAAAGAGTTGAAGAAATCAAAGTTCAATTGCAAGATTTGGCCCCAAATCTTTACTTTACTTTTGGTAGTCCTTGGGGACCAGTTGGTATAAAACTCTCGAGTTAGATCAAGAGTGCATTCCCCCATATCTCGGAAGATGAAGTCAAGATTTAGTGCCATGATTTTAGCCAAAATGCGGGGATCTCTCTTTGCTAAACTTTCTTTGTACATTAAATCCACATGAACATATTTCTTCACTTTATTGTTCTTATACCATTCCTTCCCTTCCTCCTCCAGAACCCACTTGATCCCAAAAGGGCATCGAGGCACTTGAAAAGAGGAGGAATCAGCCTGGTGTTTTCTTGACCTCTTCTGACCTTTTTGTGAGGTGGATGCTTGATGATAGGCGAATTTACACGCCTATAGCACTAGATTTTGCCCATATTTTAGCCAAGTTTTGAGAACAAATTATATAATTCATGCACTTTTAGTCCTTTTTTCCTGTAAGTGAGCTAACGAACATGATTAGCAAGTTTTCAGGTATAAATGATGCAGAATTCAGTATTTTATGGATAACGTGATGCCAAAGAAAGCTTCACGAAAGGATGAAAGCAAGTCTTGGACGCCAAGGACCAAAAGTGGCGCATGGAAAATCTGTCCCGGGCAAAAACAACAATTTTGAAGACTTTGGGGACTAGCAGTAACCTATTAGGATTAGGATAATAATGCAGTAATTTATTAGGATTAGGATAATGATACATTAACCTAGTAGGATTGGGTTAAGTAATTTATTAGCTTAGTAGGAATAGGATATGGGTATTATAAATACCCTATTTTGCTAGAGATTTTTATTAATTCCACACAATTCACCCATTCCACACAATTCATCAATTCCACACAATTTCCCCATTCCATCAATTCCCATCCATCCACCATCCATCCATCCATTAAAACAATTCTCTTTATTAATTCATTGTTGACATTATTTTTCATCTATTCGACTTTTAATTTTACAACAAGAGAATCACTATTTTGCAAGGAATTCACGCCTAACGCCACACCACACCATACTACACGTAAGATCTTTTATTGTGGTATAATGATAATGTCTATTGTGATTTGCATCGCACTCATGAATAGCTAAACTTCTCTGTTGGGGTTATGGAAGCCTTATGAGATATTATCTAAGGCTATGAGTTTGTGAATTCGTGACACGTGTGTTTCTTATATCATTATTCTTTTCATCTTAATGCAAATTCTTGTGGCTGCAGACGCATAGAATAATGCCAGTATAGCATTAACTTGTTCGAAAGAAAAGTTATATGTCTGGAAAAGAGATAATGTCAAGGTAATAGGGTCCCATCCCCTATTAAAAAGTTAGTGCCGTAACTGGATTAACCTCTTGGAGAATTTGTACCGTTAGATACGCTTTAAGCTCGAAAGAGTTAAAGTGAAATAGTCCTTGTTTAGGTCGAAAGACGCTTGGATTTACCATCGAATACAATTCTCTATAAGCACATACATGTCTGAATTCCGCACAACTCATAGCCAATAGAGACGTACAACTCATAAGGTGGACATAACCCCAACTTCTGAATTCTTATTGTTTTACATCTTACCAAACATTCTTATTTTTTACTTTGCTATTTTCCGTTTTTACCTTATTACTTTGATTACATTACTTGCATGACAAAACTCCCCCCTTTTTACGAGACTTGCACTAAAATTCTAGTAATCTTTGCTTACTTGTTGACCAAGCTATTCCCTGTGGGATCGATACCCAACCCAGTTGGGTTCTATATTTGACTACGACTGCTTTACACTTCTACGAGAGCTGTAGATTGAGCGTGATAAAAAATTGGCACCGTTGCCGGGGAATACGGTTGTCAACTAAGTTTGTGATAGTTACTAGACCCTTTGGTCAAAGATTCTCGTACTTTTACTTTTAGTTGTTATTTTTGTTTTATTCAGGTTTGTTCAGTGCATCAATGGATGCACAACGTGAAATTGAAAGGATAGCTGCTCAAGTGCATCAACAGAATATTGATAACCCAGGCCGTGCAACAAATCCTAATGATGAGGACCTGGGTGATGAGGAGCTACTAAACCCACGGCATACTACTGAGGTGGAGGCGCCCATGCAGAGGAGAGATCGGCAAGCGCGATTGAGGCCTGATCGCCGAGCTGTGCAGATTCCTTTTGATGACGATGATGACGATTTGGATGAAGCTGGTGCCACAGGATCCATTATTCTGCCACCCTTGGCACCTGGAGCCAAGTTCAATATCACTAGCACCATGATTCAGCTTTTGCAACTCAAGGGATTATTTGGGGGACTAGCAGGCGATGATCCGAATATGCATCTCATCAACTTTATTTCTACATGCAAGTCGTTTGACAATCCTGGCGTTGGTCAGAATGCAATTCGATTACGCCTATTTCCATTGTCTCTGTCTGGGGAGGCAACTCTATGGTTGAATGGGCTGACTCCTGATTCTATTACAAATTGGAGGCAATTGAGAGACGCTTTCCTAGAAAGATTCTTTCTGCCATCCAAACGAGCACAATTAAGAGATGAAATCACCAACTTTCGGCAGCGCCCAACCGAAGCTCTTCATGAAACTTGGGAGAGGTTCAATACGAAGCTTATGAGGTGCCCAAACCATCACATGACCAATGTCCACTTGATGGAGATATTATACAGAGCTTTGAATTCGGTGACTAAGCCAGTGGTTGATAATGCGGCTGGAGGACCATTCATGGACCTCACCTTTGGTCAGGCTAGCAATATGCTAGATCAGATGATGAAGCAAAGTAGAGCTTGGCATACCAGGGATTCTGAGGTAGCAAGCCCCACTTTATCAATTGGCATAACTGCAGACCAAAGGAGAAGAGAAGAAGAGCGCGACCAAGATATGGCGCACATGAAAACACAAGTGGATCTTCTTACAAAGCATCTATTATCAGGGAAGACCAAAAAAGTCAAAGCTGTTGCGTCAAAAGGAAGAAACGAATCTGATCCGGAAGAAGAAGCCAACTACTTGAACAATCAGGGGGGTTTTCGAGGCAATGCCCAAGGAAACCAAGGTCAGAACCATTATGATAAATCTGGAAACAAGGACCACGGTAGTTGGAAGAACAAGAATGAAAAGAGTGGTTTATACGTTCCCCCAGGAAGATGAGACACCACCATATCTAGTTCCAGAAGTATGGAAGACATGATGGCTAAACTATTGAAAGGAGTGGAAGCAACCAGCGCAGGAGTAACGGAGGTAATACATGATTTGTCCTCTATGAAGCAATTAGTTGATTCACATTCCACTTCAATCAATCAAATAGAACAGCAATTGAGCCAACTCTCAGCAGCACTCAATCAAAGAAAGGCTGGCACCTTACCTAGCGACACTGTGCAAAATCTAAGAAATGAAAGATCATGCATGGCTATTACTACCCGAAGTGGTAAGGTGTTGGAAACTTCATCCAAAGGAAAGCAAGTGGTTGACGAGGCAACAGACATTGATGATAAGGCAAAAGGAGAAGCCACCGTAGAAACCACCTACGACGTCCATGATGTCACACCGAGTATGTTGCATCCTGAAAAGGCTAAAAAACGGAAGCAAGAGGAGAAAAAATCCGTGGAGAAAACAATTCCTTATCCACCACCACCTTTTACTAAATGATTGAAGAAGATTGCGAATGATACAAAGTTCAGCAAATTCATGAATATGTTAAAGTAGCTGACCATTAATGTTCCGTTGGTGGAGGCACTTGAACAAATGCCTGGGTATGCAAAATTTATGAAAGATATTTTGACAAAGAATCGAGCATCAAGCTATGAGTTGAAGGATACTGTTCATCACTGCAGCGCAATCACTATAAGATTGCTAGTTCGAAAAAAGGCCGACCCTGGTGCTTTCACTATTCCTTGCACAATTTGATCTATGAATATTGCCAAGGCATTGTGCGATTTGGGAGCAAGCATCAATTTAATGCCACTATCCGTCTACAGGAAGTTGGGGATAGGCGATCCGACACCAACCAATATGAGGCTCGTGATGGCTGATAGGTCGGTAAAATGACCTGTGGGTATCTTGAATGATATGTTGGTGAAGGTTTCTTCATTCATCTTTCCTGCAGACTTCGTTATTCTGGATTGTGAGGTGGATTCTAAAGTTCCCATAATCTTGGGACGTCCTTTCCTTGCAACAGGAAGTGTGCTTATTGACATGAGAGCTAATGAGCTTTTATTTTGGTTGAATGACGAAGAGGTCCTCTTTGATATATGCAAAGCAATGAAGCAGCCCAGCGATATGGATGTGTTCTCTGTAGCTTATAAGGATAAGAAAGCATTATCTGTAAAGAAATAGCTTACTGTTAAGCCATTGTCTGCTGCACTGCTAAATGTTGAGCATGAGGATGATGAAGATTATGAAGAAACTATGTGTGCTCTAACAGGAATAGGGTCCTATTCTCATACTCCTAAGCAGCCGAACCTTGATCTTAAGAATCAACCGTCACCAATAGGAAAGACTTTCATTGAAGAGCCACCAGAGCTAGAATCGAAAGAGCTCCCCAATTATCTAAAGCATGCATGCTTGTAAAGTGGAAATACACTACCGGTAAGTATGGCGGATGATTTCGGTGAACAGCACGTAGAGGCGCTAATCTCTGCTCTGACGAGAAACAAAAGAGCTATGGGTTGGACTATTGATGATATAATTGGGATCTCCCCTGAGGTATGTATGCACAAGAGTCATATCGAAGAAGATTGCATGCCTACAAGTAAGTATCAGTGTCGTCTGAATCCATTCAGAAAATGATCCACCATCTATCTCGATGAAGTCTAAGTAATCGAGATAGCTATGTCGTGCCGCGACAATAAATCAAGCGCTTTGTGGGAGGCAACCCATCGTTTTTAATTGTTTTTGTTTTCTTAGGATTTTGTCGAGCCATGACCAAAACTAAGGCGCTTGATGGGAGGCAACCCATCGTTCTAATCGTTTTTGTTGTCTTTGAGCAAGTGTAGGAACAAGAGGTGTCAAAGAGGAGATTGGTTTCAAATTTTGATTTGGAAGGATTGCATGTTGAAGGTGGTAAGTTAGGAATAAAGATGCAAAAGGCTATGGATTGAGCATTGCTCATGAAAATATAGGCATTGAACAAGGCTAGGCCTAGGTAAAACTAGGCCACGAACAAGGCAAGGCCCATACTATGGCCTAAGGTCTCGGAATCTAGTGTGCCATAGCATAGGCGCCGCCCATGCTCAAGTATGCCATAGCATAGGCGCCGCCTATGCTAAAGCCTTTTGTCTCTGAATCTCATATGCCATGATAAAGGCGCCGCCTATGGTCACTAAAGGCTTTTCAATAGGTGCCGCCTATGGTCACCAAATGATTTGCAAAAGGCGCCGCCTATGCTCACACAATGCCATAGCATAGGCGCCGCCTATGCAAAAGCCTTCTGCTCAACTAGGCATGGCCTATGCTATGGCATTCTGCTCCACTAGGCAAAGCATTAGGCACCGCCTATGGTCACTTTTGGTCTCCAAATCCGATTTTAAATGGGTCAAAACCCGACCCAAGATTTCCCTATATATAAGAAACTTAGTCTTGGACCAAAAATACATTGTAAATCTAACAAAAGCGCCACCTACCTCTCCAAATTCTCTCAAAAATTTTTGTTTGCTCTCTTTACTTTACAAACATCTTTCGAGGCCATCAACCAAGTAAGTACTTCTTTGTTCTTCATTTATACTCCGTAAGCACAACACTACTACACCTATAATGAATTGTTTAATCTTGAAGTAGTAGTAGTGATTTGAATGTGGTTGATATGTTGTGATACAACTAAGTGAGTGAACAAAATATAAGGATAATCTTGACTTGTTTCCAACTTGTATTTAATTTTGATACACTGTCATACTTTTACGGAATCAACATGGTCAAGATAATTGCATAATCTTGTAACTTGAAAGCTTGCATGTGTTGAATGACTTGTTCATTGAGATGAAAATCAGGGTTAACTACAAACATAAGATGTTGTGATGCCATAAACTGATACAATATCTATGTAGTAGTTTTTGATGCATTAGTCCAAGACATGAAAACATAAGTCAATATTACATGCAATAGAATCGAAAAGGATAGTAAGATGACATGAAAGTATGACTGCGCTGAACATATGGTTGGAACATATCACCTAAATGTATGTCGATGAAGTCTGAGTAATCGACAACATTCACTTAATTAGTTTGTGTCAACAAATTAAGTGTGGGGTGGTGCCACTATTGTCTGTTTGTTAATTGAATCTTCCAAGATGAAGCTAACATGACTCTATTGAGATCTCAGGTACAATGGCACCAAAACACAAGAAAAGCAACCACTTCACAAAAAGGCCAGAAAAGGGAAAGAAAAGAGCAAGCTGAATCCTCCGTGCTGCAAATACCTCGACGCACTCTTGGAATCAAGTGGGGTACTTATGAGGAACTTCTGAGGATGACGACTCTGATGAGGATTCCAATGCAGGGGGTATGATCCCGAACATAGAGGATGAGTCCGACTAACCAGGTTCTTCTTGTTTATTTTCAACTGAGGACAGTGTGTCCCATCTAAGTGTGGGGTGCTGGTATTTGTATGCTATACTTCTCTATCTGCATTTGCATTTATGTTTGTTTTGTTTTTCTTTTTAGTAGTTAATTTTTTTTTATTAGTTAATTTTTTTTTTACTTAGCTTCGCATGAAATTATTCTAATAGGCAGCATGAGATTATAACAAGAGTTTGTGCTAAAATCATGACTATTGAGACGTTTAGGCTCTAATTGTGACTCACTATGTGATATTGTGTGGTTCAATTCCTTCATCTGTTGGGTCAAGAGTCTATGCTACTCCCAATAAAGTCGACCATGTGCCTTGTGTGTGTGTGAGGATATAGTATATTCTGTGTTTGTGGCTGATGCTAGAACTTGCCTGGTATGTATGTAAAGCGAAAATAAAGAGTGCAAGTTTAGGAGATGATTTAGGCATTTCTTTGGCAACCTATACTTGTGTACCTTCTTTTTACCTACCCGTGGACATTATTCTAGTTAACCCCTTTTGAGCCTTTAAGCCTATTTTCTTTGACAGCCTCATATGTAAGCCTAATCCATTTTTTCAAGACCATAATTTGATCAAAATTACTAAGTGCTTTAAATTGAAAGAGTCATGTGACAAAATAAGAGGAAATTGGATGAGTATGATGCTTTAAATGTAATGGTGCTTGAAATCGTTATGAAAAAGAATTGCTATCATAAGAGGTGTGTTATGAAAAGAAAAAGGAAAGGAAAACTGAAAAGTTAGTTATGATTAAAAATTGAAAAACAAAAGAGGTGACAAAGGGAGGTAGATTAAAAGAAAGCAAAAAGGGTGTTTGAAAGAAAGCATAAATGGCATATTGTCATGTATTAAAGCGCTTAGGAACATAGTCACTATTTCTGGCCAAAATAGTCCTACCCGTCCCTTAAGCCTACATTACAACCAACAAAAGAACTATTTGATACTAAGCTTAGCATTCTGATATTTAGTGGAGCATTACACTAAGGGCAAGCCTATGGTCATCAGTTGCAACATATGAATTCTTTGTGAGAGCAAGAGCAAGGATACCCTTCTACCCATGTTTCGACAAATATACAATACTTGTGAGTGATTACGGGTAATATATTGTGAGACACACCTGGTTGATGAGTTTTTGTTAGTTGTGTATGATTCTTTGTACCTTAACTTTTGGATACGAATTAACTACCATCACGAGTCTATGCTAGAGGTTAAATTGTTTCTACTAATGATCAGAAAACCACTCTTTGTTGATAGTTGTTATGCTTGTCTTGATGAATATTTTGTGTTGATACTGTGAAATCCCAAGTAGATGTTTAGATGGACATGATAGTTTGTTCGAGGACGAACAAAGCTTTAAGTGTGGGGTGTTGATGATAGGCGAATTTACACGCCTATAGCACTAGATTTTGCCTATATTTTAGCCAAGTTTTGAGAACAAATTATATAATTCATGCACTTTTAGTCCTTTTTCCTGTAAGTGAGCTAACGAACATGATTAGCAAGTTTTCAGGTATAAATGATGCAGAATTCAGCATTTTATGGATAACTTGACGCCAAAGAAAGCTTCACGAAAGGAGGAAAGCAAATCTTGGACGCCAAGGACCAAAAGTGGCGCATGGAAAATCTGTCCCGGGCAAAAACAACAATTCTGAAGACTTTGGGGACTAGCAGTAACCTATTAGGATTAGGATAATAATGCAGTAATTTATTAGGATTAGGATATTGATACATTAACCTAGTAGGATTGGGTTAAGTAATTTATTAGCTTAGTAGGAATAGGATATGGGTATTATAAATACCCTATTTTGCTAGAGATTTTTATTAATTCCACACAATTCACCCATTCCACACAATTCATCAATTCCACACAATTCCCCCATTCTATCAATTCCCATCCATCCACCATCCATCCATCCATTAAAATAATTCTCTTTATTAATTCATTGTTGACATTATTTTTCATCTATTCGACTTTTAATTTTACAACAAGAGAATCACTATTTTGCAAGGAATTCACGCCTAACGCCACACCACACTATACTACACGTGAGATTTTTTATTATGGTATAATGATAATGTCTATTGTGATTTCCATCGCACTCATGAATAGCTAAACTTCTCTGTTGGGATTATGGAAGCCTTATGAGATACTATCTAAGGCTATGAGTTTGTGAATTCGTGACACGTGTGTTGCTTATATCATTATTCTTTTCATCTTATTGCAAATTCTTGTGGCTGCAGACGCATAGAATAACGCCAGTATAGCATTAACTTGTTTGAAAGAAAAGCTATATGTCTGGAAAAGAGGTAATGTCAAGGTAATAGGGTCCCATCCCCTATTAAAAAGTTAGTTCCGTAACTGGATTAACCTCTTGGAGAATTTGTACCGTTAGATACGCTTTAAGATCGAAAGAGTTAAAGTGAAATAGTCCTTGTTTAGGTCGAAAGACGCTTGGATTTACCATCGAATACAATTCTCTATTAGCACATACATGTCTGAATTCCGCACAACTCATAGCCAATAGAGACGTACAACTCATAAGGTGGACATAACCCCAACTTCTCAATTCTCAATGTTTTACATCTTACCAAACATTCTTACTTTTTACTTTGCTATTTTCCGTTTTTACCTTATTACTTTGATTACATTACTTGCACGACAAAACTCCCCCCTTTTTACGAGATTTACACTAAAAGTCTAGTAATCTTTGCTTACTTGTTGACCAAGCTATTCCCTGTGGGATCGATACCCAACCCAGTTGGGTTTTATATTTGACTAGACCGCTTTACACTCCTACGAGAGCTGTAGATTGAGCGTTATCAATGCTTTATCCTTTCCCTATCGTCCTTTCGGAGCCATGTTACCTGAGATCACAATAGAGTCATGTTAGTTTCATTTCGGAAGATTCACTATAATCAAAAAAGAAAATAGTGATGGCACCACCCTACACTTAATTTGTTTGCACAAACTAATTTAGTGAGTGATGTCGATTACTCAGACTTCATCGACATACATTTAGGTGGTATGTTCCAACAACATTAATAGCGCAGTCACACTTTCAACCCCTCACTTTACATAACAATTTCTCAGTTTGATATAGAGAAACAGCACACAATGGTCATGTAATCTTGACTATCCTAAATCATAGTTTTAAAACAGCTAAAACATACTGTCAACACTAATAAAACAACTAATAATAGAGACTGAAAACTGACTATCTGTCTGTACTAGTCTGAAAGCCTCTAAATTGACTGGCTATGGAGTTACTAACTCTGACTGAGTAAATAAATGAACTACTGGTATAACTAAACATGAGATAACTTGTCTTTAAAGGATGAGGACTCATCTCTATTATTGCTGATGCACTAGAAGGTCTAAGTGCGGTTAGGAACTTGAGCATCCAAACCTATGATATAAGACATAATAGCACATGAAATGAGTATGTGATCAGTACTTTAAATGTACTGGTACATTAGATGAGGTTAGGATGAAATGCATCGATTCATATGCATAAAGTGATAACTGACTAAATGTATAGCATGAGACACTGAGTAAGAATGCATGAAAACTGGAAAGACTAAGAATGCATGACCAAGCATAAAACAAATTTTGAATTTGTTTGTAAACTGAAATACTGAAATATTGAAATACTGATAACTAGATAATTGATATTTGAATGCTATGCTTAAGAAAACCTGAAACTGAATACTAGACTGAGACTGTGGAAGCTATTATCTAATAGACATGCCCTAAATGAGCTAAATAGGGTCCAACCTATAACCCCAGTTGGTAGGGTGTCAGTGTCGTGCCACAAGTACTAACAATGATTGTATGGATCCACTAACTGATGTTCCAAAGGATCAGGGTGTCATGCCTAAACTGACGGGTGACCCCTGAGAGGTAGTCAAGCCTAAATTGACGGGTGACTTCTAATATCCTATGCTATCTACATAGTTCTAGAATACATGAACTGCTACTAACGACTCTGCCTAATTAGCGAGGAACTGTCATCCCTGCATATACTCGGTGCCAAATCCTACTCCCAACTGGAAAACACTGAATACTAGACTAAACTAAGTTTAGCTATTTATGGTTACTGACTGAACTGAAAATGCTCATAACTATCCTGAACCATTCTGTAGATACTAAAGACTAGGTAAGCATCTAGATTTTGGGTATTCAAAGCCCCCAGGACTCGATAGCAATAACAACAAGACCGTACCAAAACCTTATGGACATGATAAGTAGTCATTATTCAAAACTCATCCCTTTAGGAATTTCATCAAACACTCTCAATTCATGATTTAAGCATGGGAATAGTTTTAAACATGTAGTAATATCATAATTTTCAATACTAAATCACAATTTTAGGTACAAACCAACGAGTAAGTGTCATTCAAACATATAGGGTTTAACTTCAACGACAAAGTATGTGTAAACATACTATAAAATTGAAATTCATGGGAATTCATGGTTAAAATTCATAATAATATGTAAAAATTATATCTTTAAACTTGAAATTAGATTTTTGGATTCCATGGTTGAAAAGGGCTCATGGATGAACATCTAACATACCTTTAAGGATTAAATCCTTAAGAATATCACAAACTTAAATGTTCTTGTCTTGGAAGACACCAATTCTTGATCTTTCTTGGATTGAAAGAAGATTTAGCTTAATGAACAATAAGAGAGTTTAGGGTTTTTGTTGAATAAAATTAGGGAATATGGGTAAATTATGCTCCTTCAGCCGTTTAATCCCATGTTTTCATGATTTGGGGCAGTGGAAAAAGATCAGACTGCCCTTCTGTAATTTCAATTTGCAATTGGAGCTCGAATTTGACTATCACCGCAACGCGATGATGTGACCATCGCTATATCCACCATGACTCGGTGCAATCGCGGTGAGCTACTGTAACGAAAACCCAAACATGGTCTGATCCTCGTCCGAAAACTCCAAAACTTTCTCGAGATATGCTACTTACATTCTTGAACATGAATTAACTTAAAAATTTATGTCTTGGGTTTGGAAAGGTCAATTTAAAAATCATTGAATTTGAGAGGCCAAAAATAAGACTAATTCCCCAATACTTAGCCAAATTTTCCATAGCATGCTCCTGAATTTTTCAGATTTTGATTCCGCAAATTGGAGGACAATAATGTCTTTTGTCTCACATCAAAACCATCCTAAACACATAATTTCAGCCCCAACTAGCATAGATACATCATTATTCACCTTTTCATTCTCAATAACAAACCCTAGCTCTTCAATATTCAAGGTCAATTCTCAAAAAAACCCACTAAGAACTTCACGAATTCTTTAAACAAGGTAAGTTAGATGTTGATTCATGGACCCTTTTTCATCCATGGAGTTCAAGAACCCTATTTTCAAGTTCAGTTGTGATATTAATATGTAGTTATGAATTTTATCCATGAACTTCCATGAATTTTGACTTTATACCATGTTTACAAGTGTTTTTCGTTGGGCTAGTTCTTGATATGTTTGAAGACTGAAAAATTCATGATAAAATTCCTAACCCATGATTTTAGTATAAAAGTTAGGTTACTATCATGTGTATTAAACTAAATCCATGCTTTAACTTACGACCCCTATGTGTTTGATGAAATGCCTCTAGATGAATTTTGAGCAATGACTATTTATGATGTTCTCCAAGTTATATTATGGTTTTAAATGCTCTCATGTGTTCTTATTGATATTACTATCGAGTCCTGGGGGTTATGAATACCTAGAAACCTAGTTAGTTACTTAGTTTATATACTTTTAGAAGGGGTTTCGAATACAGAAGAGCATTATCGGTTTAGTCAGTACATTATGTTAGTAAGCTAAGTTCAGTCTAGTAATTAGAGTTAGTTTTATTGGGAGTAGGATTTAGCGCCGAGCGAACCCATGGATGGGGGCATACCTGCTAGTTGAGGATGTGACCTTTAGTAACAATCCCTGTGTTTCAAAACTATGTAGCCAGCATAGGTTGAGATGTTAACCTGTCAGTTGAGGGTTAACACATATCTCATTAGGGCCCTTCCAGTTGAGGGTAACCCTTAGTCCTTTGGGACATCATATCAGTGGATCCACAAAGCCATTGTTAGTACCCGTGAAATGGTCCTAACACCCTTCCAACTGGGTTACAGGTTAGACCCCATTTAACTTATTTTGGGGCATGTTGGTAAGATGATAGCTCCCACAATTTCAGTCTAGTACTCAATTTTAGGTTTGCTTGACCATGCCATACAGTCACTAGTTGTGCAATTTCAGTATTTCAGTATGTCCGCTTACAGAATATCCCAGTTTCATATTATATAATTGGTCATGCATTCTCATATTTTACAACTATTTGCATTCTATACATCAGTTATATTATGCCATACTTACAGTTAGTTCTTATTTATGCACATGAGTCATACATATCAGCCTAACCCTATTTAGCATACCAGTAAATTCAAAGTACTGACCGCATACTCATTTTTTGTACTATGATATCTCATATCATAGGTTTGAGTGCTCAAGTTCCTGACCGCATTTAAACACTCCAGTGCATCCGCAGCAGTAGTAGTGGTGAGTCCTTATATTTTGAGGAATATTTATGTTTATTTTAGTTCAATTCAGTAGTTGGTTGAAGTTAGTTGGGGACCTATCCCATCAACTCCTTAGTCATTCAATTAGAGGCTTTTGGATATTTCTAGTTAGTTATTCAGTTAATAGATGTTATTGACAGTCTTACAGTATTATTTTTAGATAGATATTTTCAGTATTTCAATTCCTTATTTTTTTATGTTAAACATTAGGAATTTTTAGCTAAGATCTGCACATATTCTTTGTTATTTTATAATGGTCCTTCGAGGCTAAAGGCACCGTGTGATGCCCAGGGTGTACTCTCAGGGCATTACAAACACAGTATTAGAGCTTAAGGTTTTAAAGTTTCCTAGGGAGTCTGAAAGTCAAGTTGAGTAGAATCTTGTGCATGGGTACGAAGCGCGCCACACTTATAGCAAAGAAATTACAAGACATTTTAAGAAAGGTTTCCCTTTTTTCGGTGTCCATGTTGGGCGATTAAGCATGAGCTCAATTTAAATGCTTTTTCTAATCTAATTTCCTTTTTGTTTAGAGAACAAACCTCCCAGTATGACTAATGGAAGGAGAAATAGGAATTTGCCCATACCTCCACCTGTTCAGGAAGATCCCCTAAATGAGACTGTCTTTTATGCCAAATTCAAAGAGGCATTCACTACCTTAGCTCACTTAGTATCATCCTAGAATAATCAGTTGGTTGTCGTTCCAGCCATTGTAGTAAGCAATATTGCTGTAGCTAGGATTCGAGACTTCACCCCGAATAAACCCTATTCTATTATTGAAATCTAAGTCTGATGAGGATTCGCAGGAATTTATCAACATGGTTCAAAAGGTTAAAGATATTATGGGTATGACCTCTAGTAAGAGTACAGAGTTAGGTGTTTGCAAATTGTAGGATGTTGCTCACACCTGGTAGAAACAATGTAAGGAAGATAGAGGGATAGATGTAGGACCTATTGAATGGGAGGAGTTTGCTTGAGCTTTTCAATATAGGTTCTTTCCCTTAAAATTAAGAGAGCTAAGGTGAAGGAGTTTATTAATCTAGGGAAATGAAACATGATTGTGAAAGAGTATTCTCTTAAGTTTACTCGGCTAGCCAAGTATGCTCCTAATGTTGTGTCTAGTGAAAGGTCTAGGATGAGTAAGTTTGTCTCTAATGTAGCTGATATCATGTTTAGAGAGTGTAGGACCATGATGTTAATTAAGTAAATAGACTCTTCTAGGTTTATTGTCTATGCTTAATAGATTGAAAAGCAGAAATGTAAGGAAAGAGAAAGGGAGAACAAAAAAACCAGAATGGACAACTTTAATTTTGCTCAACTGAGGTGGGAAAGTGGTAACCATCCTCAATTTTGTCAAAAATCTTTAGCCTTAGCTCCATCTTCGGCTAGTACGCCAGCACCAAAGCCTAGAAATAATAATCATTCCCTAAACCCTAGGGAAGTGTGAATAGTTGTCGCACAAATCCTCTTTGCCAGAAGTGCGGTAGAAACCAACAAATTGTGTAGAGCTGGCACTAATATATGCTTTAGGTTATGTAATCTAGGCCAAAGGATCATGGATTTCCCATAAAGTGGTCAGCAAGGTCAGTCTAGTCGTCCCTCAGTTCCATCCGGTCGCCCGACTCAGTAGGGCGCCGCTTCTAGTGCCACTAGTGGTCAATGCCCAAATATATTGTAAGCATTTTATTCATGACAGTATCAAGAAAATTTTCCTGATGTGCTTACTGGTATGTTATAGGTCTTTCATTTACATGTTTATGCTTTATTAGACCCCGGAGCATCTCTTTCTTTTGTAACTCCCTACATATCTATTAATTTCGGCGTTATTCCATAGACTTTAGTAGAACCCTTATAAGTGTCTACCCCAGTAGGTGTCTGTATTGTAGACAGATAGGTATACAGGATCTTTCTGGTCATAATATCTAAGAAAGTTACTTCAGTCGATCTTGTGGAGTTAGAGATGACTGATTTTGATGTCATTCTCAGCATGGATTGACTCCACTCATCCTATGCTTCAGTTTATTGTAGAAAAAGAGTTGTTCATTTTCAATTTCCAAATGAACTAGTCCTTGAATGGAAGAGTAGTGCTTCTACATTTAGGAGTCAGCTTGTTTCGTATCTTAGAGAGAGGAAAATGATCTCCAAGGGTTGTGTTTACCATCTTGTTTGAGTTAAATACTCTAGTTTTGAGACTCCAAATCTCGAGTCAGTTTCAATAGTAAGGGAATTTCCATATGTGTTCCCTGAAGATCTTCCTGGAGTTCCTCCCAAAAGGGAAATTGACTTTGGAATAGACCTACTTCCCGATACCCAGCCTATCTGATACGATTACAACCATGAGGATGGACGAGAATAAGTGAAGTGTAAAAAAAAACCTAAACACACTAAAAATAGCCCCTAAGTTACACTTTATGGGCACCTCACCTTTGAGGGGTATTGTGGTCATTTTGTATTCTATTTTGTAATATACTATATATAGAACCTCTTAGGTTGTTTAGTCTTATTTTTTGGTGAATATGAAAGTGTAACCCTTAGAAACATCTCACTTGAGAGAATGGCCCTCCTTGGCTGAAATTGTAACTAGGGAAATCAACTTGAGTGTGGAATCACTTGTGTTGGATTCAAGTTAGGAAACATTGGATGCTTTGGAGATCGAGGTCACTCTTGTGCCAACGTAGGATTTAGGTATTCGTTTTGTATATTTTTAAAGGTCCAAGAGTGGAATAGGCTCTTGGGTTTTTAAGATTACACCTTTATTTTGTCTAACTATCTATCCTCTTGTTTGTTGTAATCGTTGTTTCTTGATTTTTGTTAATGTAACCCATGAGGTGTTGTTATTGTTACCACTTTGTTGTTGTTCATCTTTCTTCAAATTTCTAGTCATGTCTTTTGGTCCTTCCAATGCCCCAACAGCTTTCATGGATTTGATGAATAGGGTTTTTAAACAGTACTTGGACATATTTGTCCTAGTCTTCATTGATGATATTCTTATTTATTCCCGTAATGAAACTGATCATGCAAACCACCTTAGAATTGTATTACAGACTCTTACAGATCATCAGTTGTTCACCAAGTTTAGTAAGTGTGAGTTTTGGCTAAGATCAGAAGATTTTCTTGGCCATATTATTTTTGGTGCTGGAATTAGAGTTAGCCCTCAAAAGACTGAAGCTGTGAGAAACTAGACTAGACCCATCTCTCTATCAGACATCAAGAGTTTCTTGCGTTTGGCTGGATATTACAAATGGTTTATTGAAGGGTTTTCATCTATTGCATCCCCATGTCTAGATTGACTCATAAGAAAGTCAATTTTATGTGGTTATATTCTTATGAGAAGAGTTTTCAGGAGTTGAATACTCGACTCATCTCAGCCCCTATTTTGACGTTATCAGATGGTTTAGACGGGTTTTTTGTATAATACGATGCTTCCAGAGTTGGTTTGGATTGTGTATTGATGCAGAGAGGTAAGGTCATAGTCTATGCCTCTAGATAGCTTAAGCCCCATGAAAAGAATTATCCTACCCATGATCTTGAATTAGCAGCCGTGGTGTTTGCCTTGAAAACTTGAAGGCATTATCTGTATGGGGTGCATGTTGATATGTTCACTGATAATTGATGATAGGCGTATTTACACGCATAAAGTGCTTTAATTTACCCATATTTTAGCTAAGTTTTGAGGACAAAATATATAACTCATGCACTTTTAGTCCTTTTTCCTGTAAGTGAGCTAACAAACGTGATTAGCAAGTTTTCAGGTATAAATGATGTAGATTTCAGCATTTTATGGATAACTTGACGCCAAAGGAAGCTTCACGAAAGAAGGGAAGGACAGCTTGGACGCCTAGGACCAAAAGTGAAGCATGAGAAACCTGTCCCGGGCAAAAACAACATTTTCCAAGACTTTGGGATCAGCAGTAACTTATTAGGATTAGGATAATGATGCAGTAATTTATTAGGATTAGGATAAGTACGCAGTAGCCTAGTAGGAATAGGATATGGGTATTATATATACCCTATTTTGCTGAAGCTTTTATTCATTCTGATTACACAACATTATTCTTATCATTCACATTCTATATCATTCCTCTACAACTCTAAACAATTTGCTTTCAATTAATTCTTATTTACTTTCTCGTCATCTATTCAATTCTTAATTTCCACAACGAGAGAAAATCTATTCTAAAAGGAATTCACGCCTAAAGCCATACCATACCATACTACACGTGAGATCCTTATTGTGGTATAATGATAATGTCTATTGTGATTTCCATCGCACTCATGAGTAGCTAAACTTCTCTGTTGGGGTTATGGAAGCCGTATGAGATACTATCTATTGCTATGAGTTTGTGAATTCGCGATACGTATGCTGCTTATATCATTATTCTCTTCATCTTAATGCAAATTCTTGTGGTTGCAAACGCATAGAATACGCTAGTATAGCATTAACTTGTTCGAAAGAAAAGTTATATGTCTGGAAAAGAGATAATGTCAAGGTAATAGGGCACCAACCCCTATTAAAAAGTTAGTGCCGTAACTGGATTAACCTCTTGGAGAATTTGTACCATTAGATACGCTTTAAGCTTGAAAGAGTTAAAGTGAAATAGTCCTTGTTAGGTCGAAAGACGCTTGGATTTACCATAGAATACAATTCTCTATAAGCACATGCATGTCTGAATTCCGCATAACTCATAGCCAATAGAGACGTATAACTCATAAGGTGGACATAACCCCAACTCTCAATTCTCATTGGTTAACATCTTACTAAACATTCTTTCTTTTTACTTTGCTATTTTCCGTTTTTACTTTGTTATTTTATTACACTATTGCACGCTACAAAATCCCCCCTTTTACGAGAGTTTGACCAAAAGTCTACTAATCTTTGCTTACTTAGTGACCAGCTATTCCCTATGGGATTCGACATCCAACCCAGTTGGGTTCTATATTTGACAGCGACCGCTTACACTCTTACGAGAGCTGTAGTTTGAGCGTTATCAAATTTTGGCGCCGTTGCCGGGGAATACGGTTGTCTACTAAGTTTGTGATAGTTACTAGACCTTTTGGTCAAAGATTCTCATACTTTACTTTTAGTTGTTGTTTTTGTTTTCTGCAAGTTTTTGTTCAGTGCATGCCAAATACTCGAAGTTCGGGACTACCATTATTACCCATAAACCCTGAACCACAACTTCTCAGAAGGATGGATGCACAACGTGACATTGAGATAAGGGTTGCTCAACAGGAGCAGGCTAGACTAGCTGCGTTGGCCGTTGCCCAAGTACATCAACAGAATATTGATAACCCTGGGCGGGCAACAAATCTTGATGATGAGGACCTAGGTGATGACGAGTTACTAAACCCCAGGCGTGATACTGAGGTGGCGATACCTGCAAACAGAAGAGATCGTCAAGCAAGATTTCGGCCTGAACACCGAGCCATGCAAATACCGTTTGATGATGATGATGATGGTCTTGATGGAGCTGGTGCCACAGGAGCTATTATTCCTCCGCCATTGGCACCCGGAGCCAAGTTCAATATCACTAGCACCATGATTCAACTTTTGCAACTCAAGGGATTATTTGGTGGACTAGCAGGCGATGATCCAGATATGCATCTGATCAACTTTATCTCTACATGCAAGTCATTCGATAATCTAGGTGTTGGACAGAATGCTATTCGGATGCGTTTATTTCCATTGTCTCTATCTGGGGAGGCAACTCTGTGGTTGAACGGGCTGACTTCTGATTCTATTACAAATTGGAGGCAATTGAAAGACGCTTTCCTAGAAAGATTCTTTCCGCCATCCAAGAAAGCACAGTTGAGAGATGAGATCAGCAATTTTAGATAGCTTCCAACTGAAGATCTCCACGAAACATGGGAGAGGTTCAAGAAGAAGCTTATGCGGTGCCCAAACCATCATATGACCAATGTCCACTTGATGGAGATATTATACAGAGCTTTGAATTCGGTAACTAAGACAGTGGTTGATAATGCTGCAGGTGGGTCATTCATGGACCTTACTTTTAATGAAGCAAGTGGTATGCTAGATCGTATGACAAAGCAAAGTAGAGCTTGGCATACCAGGGATTCTGAGGTAGCAAGCTCTACTACATCCATTGGCATGACTGCAGAGCAGAGGCGTAGACAAGAGGAGCGTGACCAAGATATGGCTAACATGAAAATGCAAATGGATCTTCTTACCAAGCATTTATTATCAGGGAAGACCAAAAAAGTAAAAACAGTTGCGTCAAAAGAAAGAGACGAATCCGATTCTAAGGAAAAAGTCAACTACTTGAACAATAAGGGGGGTTTCCGAGGCAATGCCCAAGGAAACCAAGGTCGGAACTATTATGATAATTCTTGAAACAAGGACCGTGATCAAGGTAGTTGGAAGAACGAGACTAACAGGAGTGGCGTGTATATTTCTCCTAGACGATGAGAGGCCACTGCATCTGGTTCGGGAAATATGTCAATGGAAGATATGATGGCTAAGCTGTTGAAAGGAGTGGAAGCAACCAACACGAGAGTAACTGAGGTAATAAATGACTTGGCCTCAATGAAGCAATTGGTCAACTCATATTCCACTTCAATAAGACAGCTGGAACAACAATTGAGTCAACTTTTAGCAGCATTTAATCAAAGAAAAGTCGGCACCCTACCTAGCAACACTGTGCAAAACCCAAGGAACGATGGAACATGCATGGCTATTACTACCAGGAGTGGTAAGGTGTTGGAAAATCTACCCAAAGGCAAGCAAGCAGTCGACGATGTAGCGGACTACGATAGTAATGCTGATGGTGAAGATGACGTAGAAGCTGGCAAGGGTGATCATGACGTTACCACTAGTAGTCTGCAGCCTGAAAAGGTTGAAATTCAGAAACAAGATAAAAAGAAAGTGGTGGAGAAAACGATTCCTCTTCCACCACCACCTTTTCTGTAGAGACTAAAGAAAAAGGTTGATGACACTCCTGAAAAGGTTGATAATCGGAAGAAAGAGGAAGTGGTGGAGAAAACTATCCCTCTTCCACCACCACCTTTTCCTCAGAGATTAAAGAAGAAAGTTGATGACACAAGGTTCAGCAAATTCATGACTATGTTGAAGCAGCTGACCATTAATGTTCCGTTGGTAGAGGCGCTCGAACAGATGCCTGGGTACGCAAAATTTATGAAGGATATTTTAACAAAGAAGCGGGCAGCAAGTGGTGAGTTGATAGATACTGTTCATCATTACTGTGCGATCGCTACCAGATCACTAGTACAAAAGAAGGTCGATCCCGGTGCCTTCACTATTCCGTGCACTGTTGGATCTATGAATTTTGCCAAGGCATTGTGCGATTTGAGAGCTAGCATCAATTTGATGCCACCATCCGTCTACAGGAAGTTGGGGTTGGGTGATCCTACACTAACTAATATGCGACTTGTGATGGCAAATAGGTCGGTAAAACGACCTGTTGGTATCTTATATGATGTATTGGTGAAGGTTTCCACTTTTATCTTTCCTGCAGACTTTGTTATTTTGGATTGCGAGGTGGATTCTAAAGTTTTCATAATCTTGGGACGCCCTTTCCTTGCAACTGGAAGTGTGCTTATTGATTTACGAGCCAATGAGCTTTTATTTCGGCTGAATGATGAAGTGGTTCATTTTGATGTATGCAAAGCAATGAAGAAGCCCGAAGATATGGATGTGTTCTCTGTAGCTGACATTAATTATAAGGATGACAAAGAATTATCTGTAGAGAAGCAGCTTACTGTTGAGTCACTATCTGAGGTGCTTTCGAATTGTGAGCATGAGGATGTTGAAGAATATGAAGAAACCATTTGTACTCTAACAGGAATCAAGTCCTATTCTCATTCCCTTAAGAAGCTGGACCCTGATCTTAAGAATCGACCCTCACCAACAGTGAAGAATTCCATTGAAGAGACCCCAGTGCTAGAATCGAAAGGGCTCCCCAATTATCTAAGGTGTGCGTTCTTGGGAAGTGGAGATACACTTCCTGTGAGTGTGGCGAATAATTTAAGTAAAGATCACATAGAGGCTCTCATCTCTGCTCTGAAGAGGTACAAGAGAGCTATGGGTTGGTCTATTGATGATATAATTAGTATCCCTCCTGGGATATGTATGCACAAAAGTCATCTCGAAGAAGATTGCATGCCTACAAGTAAGTATCAGCGTCGTCTGAATCCATTCAGAAAACGATGCACCATCTATCTCGATGAAGTCTAAGTAATCGAGATAGCTATGTCGTGCCGCAACAATAAATCAAGCGCTTGGTGGGAGGCAACCCATCGTTTTTAATTGTTTTTGTTCTTTTTGTTTTCTTAGGATTTTGTCAAGCCACGACCAAAACTAAGGCGCTTGATGGGAGGCAACCCATCATTCTAATTATTTTTGTTGTTTTTGACTAAATGTAGGTGCAAGAGGTGTAAAAGAAGAGATTGGTTTCAAATTTCGATTTGGAAGTATTGCATGGTGAAGGTGGTAAGTTAGGAATGAAGAAGCAAAAGGCTATGGGTTAGGCATTGCTTATGAAAATATAGGCTAAGAAAAAGGAAAGGCCTATGCAAATCTAGGCCACGAACAAGGCAAGGCCTATACTATGGCCTAAGCTCTCGAATTCTAGAGTGCCATAGCATAGGCGCCACCTATGCTCAACAATGGCGCCTATGCAAAAGCATTTTGTCTCTGAATCTCATATGACATGGCATAGGCACCGCCTATGCCTAACAATGCCATAGTATAGGCACCGCCTATGCCCAACAATGCTTTGCAAAATGCGCCGCCTATGCCAAGCATAGGCAAAGCATTAGGTGCCGCCTATGGTCACTTTTTGTCTCCAAATTCGATTCTAAATGGGTCAAAACCCAACCCAATCTTGTCCTATAAATAAGAACTTAGTCTTAGAACAAAAATGCATTGCCAATCCAACCTAAGCGCCGCCTACCTCTCCAAATTCTCTCAAAAATTTTCCTTTTGCTCTTTTACTTTGCAAGAACACCTTCCGAGGCCATCAACCAAGTAAGTACTTCTTTGTTCTTCTTTTATATTCCGTAGGTACTACACTACTACGCCTATAATGAATTGTTAAATCTTGAAATAGTAGTAGTGATTTGAATGTGCTTGGTTTGTTGTGATACATCTAATCGAGTGAAAGAATACATGTGGGTGCTCTTGACTTGGTTCCAACTTGTATTTGATTTTGATACACTATCATACTTTTGCTGAGTCGACATGGTGAATTTAATTGCATAATCTTCAAAATTGAATGCTTGAATATTTGAATGACTCATTCATCGAGATAAAGATCATGATTTAATACAAGCATAAGATGTTGTGATTATTTTCTATACCATAAACTTGATTCAATCTCTACATGGTCGTCTTGTTCCAAAAATGCATTAATCCAAACCATAAAGGATGGTCAAGATTACATGACATAGAGTTGAAAAGAATAGTTAAAGACAACATGCAAGTATGCCTGTGCTGAACATATTGTTGGAATATATCGCCTATATGTATGTCGATGAAGTCTGAGTAATCGACATCACTCACTTAATTAGTTTGTACAAAAAAATTAAGTGTGGGGTGGTGCCACTATAGTTTGTTTGTCGATTATATCTTCCGAGATGAAGCTAACATGACTCTATTAAGATCTCAGGTAGAATGGCTTCAAAAAGGACGACAAGGAAAAGAAAAAGCGTCCACCTTACAGAAAGGTAAGAAAAGAGGAAGAAAAGAGCAAGCTGAATCCTCCGTGTTGCAAATACCTCGACACACTCTTGGAATCAAGTGGGGTACATTTTGAGGAACTTCTGAGGATGATGACTCTGATGATGATTCCGATGCAGGGGGTATGAACCCAGACATAGAGGAGGAGTCTGACTAACCAGGTTCTTCTTATTTATTATCCACTGAGGGCAGTGTGTCCCGTCTAAGTGTGCGGTGTTGGTATTCGTATGCTATACTTCTTTATCTGCATTTGCTTATTTATGTTTGTTTGTTTTGTTTTAGTAGTTAAATTTGTTTTTTTAACTTTGCATGAAATTGTTCTGAGGGGCAGCACGGTATTATAACAAGAGTTTGTGCTAAAATCATTACTATTGAGATGTTTAGGCTCTAATTGTGACTCACTATGTGATATTTGTGTGGTTCAGTTCCTTCATCTGTTAGATCAAGAGTCTATACTACTCCCAATAAAGTCGACCATGTGCCTTGTGTGTGTGAGATGATAGTATATTCCATGTCTGTGGCCGATGCTAGAACTTGCCTGGTATGCATGTAAAGCGAAATAAAGAGTGTGAGTTAGGAGATGATTTAGGCATTTCTTTGGCAACCTATGATTGTTTACCTTCATTTTATCCACCTATGGACATCATACTAGATAACCCCCTTTGAGCCTTAAGCCTATTTTCTTTGACAGTCTCATATGTAAGCCTAATCCATTTTTTTCAAGACCATAATTTGATCCAAATTCCTAAGTGCTTTAAATTGTAAAGTCATATGACAAAATAAGAGGAAATTGGGTTAGAGTGATGCCTTCGAATGTATTGGTGCTTGAATTTGTTATGAAAAATAATTGCTATCATAAGAGGTGTGTTATGAAAAGAAAAAGGAAAAGAAAAATAAAAAGTTAATTCTGTTCAAAATTGAAAAACAAAAGAGGTGAGAAAGGGTGGTAGATTAAAAGAAAGTAGAAAGGTTGTTTGAAAGAAAGCATAAATGGCATAATGTGATGTATTAAAGCGCTTAGGAACATAGTCACTATTTCTGGCCAAAATAGTCCTACCCGTCCCGTAGCCTACATTACAACCTGTAAAGACCTATTTGATCCTAAACTTAACATTCTGATATTTAGTGGAGCATTACACTAAGGGAAAGCCTATGGTCATCAGTTGCAACATATGAATTCTTTGTGAGAGTGAGAGCAAGGATAATCTTATACCCATGTTCGAAATATATACAATACTTGTGAGTGATTATGGGTTATATTTTGTGAGACACACATGGTTGATGAGTTTTGGGTGGTTGTGTATGATTCTCCGTGCCTTAACTTTTGAATACGAATTAACCATCATCGCGAGTCTATATTAGAGGTTGAATTATTTGTAAAAGTGATCAGAAAACTACTCTTTGTAATAAGTGTCGTGCCTGTCTTGATGAATATTTTATGTTGTTACTGTGAAACCCTGAGTGGATGTTTAGAAGGACATCATATTTTGTTCGAGGACGAACAAAGCTTTAAGTGTGGGGTGTTGATGATAGGCGTATTTACACGCGTAAAGTGCTTTAATTTACCCATATTTTAGCTAAGTTTTGAGGACAAAATATATAACTCATGCACTTTTAGTCCTTTTTCCTGTAAGTGAGCTAACAAACGTGATTAGCAAGTTTTCAGGTATAAATGATGCAGATGTCAGCATTTTATGGATAACTTGACGCCAAAGGAAGCTTCACGAAAGAAGGGAAGGAGAGCTTGGACGCCTAGGACCAAAAGTGACGCATGGAAAACCTGTCCTGGGCAAAAACAACATTTTCCAAGACTTTGGGGATCAGCAGTAACTTATTAGGATTAGGATAATGATGCAGTAATTTATTAGGATTAGGATAAGTACGCAGTATCCTAGTAGGAATAGGATATGGGTATTATATATACCCTATTTTGCTGAAGCTTTTATTCATTCTGATTACACAACATTATTCTCATCATTCACATTCTATATCATTCCTCTACAACTCTAAACAATTTGCTTTCAATTAATTCTTATTTACTTTCTCTTCATCTATTCAATTCTTAATTTCCACAACGAGAGAAAAGCTATTCTAAAAGGAATTCATGCCTAAAGCCATACCATACCATACTACACGTGAGATCCTTATTGTGGTATAATGATAATGTCTATTGTGATTTTCATCGCACTCATGAGTAGCTAAACTTCTCTGTTGGGGTTATGGAAGCCGTATAAGATACTATCTATTGCTATGAGTTTGTGAATTCGCGACACGTATGCTGCTTATATCATTATTCTCTTCATCTTAATGTAAATTCTTGTGGTTGCAAATGCATAGAATACGCCAGTATAGCATTAACTTGTTCGAAAGAAAAGTTATATGTCTGGAAAAGAGATAATGTCAAGGTAATAGGGCACCAACCCCTATTAAAAAGTTAGTGCCGTAACTGTATTAACCTCTTGGAGAATTTGTACCATTAGATACGCTTTAAGCTCGAAAGAGTTAAAGTGAAATAGTCCTTGTTAGGTCGAAAGACGCTTGGATTTACCATAGAATACAATTCTCTATAAGTACATGCATGTCTAAATTCCGCATAACTCATAGCCAATAGGGACGTATATTTCATAAGGTGGACATAACCCCAACTCTCAATTCTCATTGGTTAACATCTTACTAAACATTCTTTCTTTTTACTTTGCTATTTTCCGTTTTTACTTTGTTATTTTATTACACTATTGCACGCTACAAAATCCCCCCTTTTACGAGACTTTCACCAAAAGTCTACTAATCTTTGCATACTTAGTGACCAGCTATTCCCTGTGGGATTCGACACCCAACCCAGTTGGGTTCTATATTTGACAGCTACCGCTTACACTCTTACGAGAGTTGTAATTTGAGCGTTATCAATCACAATAGTTTACAATATGTGTTTTCATAGAGAGAGTTGAATCTTCATCAAAGAAGGTAGTTGGAATTGTTGAAAGATTATCATATGAGTGTTTTGTATCATCCAAGAAAGGACAATGTAGTTGCAGATGCCCTTAGTAGATTGTCTACGGGTAGTGTTGTGCATGTTGAGAATGATAGGAAGAAGTTGGTTCAGGAAGTTCATCAGCTTTCTAGATTAGGTGTTTGTTTGGTAGACTCAGCTGAGGGTAGTGTATGTGTCACGACCCAAAACAGGTCCCTGGCCGTGACGGATACCTCGAACCATAAAGGCTCGAGAGCCCTTCTAACTTGTAATCATATACCCCATTCATATATAAATAAGAAATGCAGAAATAAAATCTGCTACACAAACATGGTCATAATCTAAATTTAGTTTAACAATGAGGAATAAAATCAAATATCAACTAAACACCGTCTGAAAACCGTCTGCAAAATGTCTACTACATGATCAAATAACAATTGTCTGAAAATTATGATAAGGTCCCCAGTAGACCAAAACTATAATAAATAATAACTTTCTAAAAGAAACTAGGCCTTCTAAAATATAGAAGGCTTACCATCTGGTACTCTTCACACCTGTTTGATGAAATCTACGGCTTATCAGGACCCTTAGACTGTCCCTCGGAACCTGGAGGGAGGGGGGTTCAATACAAATGTACTGGTACGCAAAGTAATCCAAAATAAAGCTTGTATAAATATAAAATAGTTGGAAAGAAATTGGTCAAATTATTATACATGAAATAGTTCTAAACACATAGGCACTTTCTGAAATGATAAATCATTCTAGTCAATGCAATGCCTGATCTTTGTATTACTTTTGAGTTCGGTGGTACACCTCTACAATTCTAAAATCCTACAGGCTGTATGAAATCCGCCATTGACTCGGCGGGGAAGCCTCCAATCTGAGTGTGCCATAAGGGTTGGAGTTTCTAATTCTGGTACACCACACGACACTAGGCCAACGTATTATAATATACCCAAATCGGCAAATCACATTTTTGGGAAATCACATTTTTGGGAAATGAGTTTTCTAAACTCATTCCTTCTTTGGGGAACCATCTAAACTCTTTTTATGCTCAATTTTATCCTGTTCTGAATCAAGCATTTTTCTAGTTTCAACATCTGAAAAGTCTGCTTTCAAACGTGGGTTCTATTCTGTTCTAAATTATCATGGTGTAATCTGGATTGGTGTCGTCAAACTAAGACTTTCAAGTCCTATTTCTAAGCCATATTGCATCATGCATGATTCTTTCATTAAAACATAGTTTAGACCACCCAAACATGCAATTTAACAAAGGGAATTCATGTTCCGAAAACATAAGTCAAATCTATGTAAAATTTCCATCCTTTCAATAAACAAGTGGTGGTCATGTAATCTTTAACAAACCATGCAACCCTTCTCATTATATGATTATGTCAACACATCAACATAAACAACCCTCTCTCTTTTGAAATCAAAATCATAATCTAAATATAACATGATTCAAGACATTTCATAACATGCTTTCAAGATGCATTCAAACAATTTCATAGTATATCATAAGTAAATGAAAATCATCACAAGAGAGGGATTTTTCATGAATCATGCTCTCAATTCAATCATCAACCTTAAAACCCATGCTTACAATATATATATAATTTTAAATCAATTTGGGGGAATCCCTAAAAACCAAAACCATATCATCAATTCTTCTAAAACATGAATATATTCATAAATTCGAAACCCCTTTCTTAAAATCATGATTTCTATGCCCATAAGCTATTTAAGAAAACCCCGCGTACCTTGATTATAAATAATAATGGCTGATCCTTGAAGCCTATGGTTTGGGGATTCCAAATCTCCAATAAATTTTGAAAACCCATGTTTGAATCTTGAGTTTCTTGGAGGAGAAGTATATGACCTAGGGTTTTTGTTTTGAGGGAAATCTTGAGAATATCGAATATTATGCTTGTAGAGGTCTTAATCTCTTGTTTGGGAATTTTAAGAGACTTGGAAAAAAGTCCAAACTATCCTTGTAAATTTCAAAATGAAATTGGAAAAAATTAAATTGGGAACCCGATCTTATGGGCCACCGCGATGCGCCACTATCGCGGTGGATCACTGGAAATTAATGAATGGGAATTTTACCTACTCCGCAATGTTCTCCCATCGCGGAGTCTCACTAGAAATTGACCATCATCATTTACACCCTCTCGGAGATGCTCCAAGGACAGGAATGACGGTGTTTTACGACTAGTACGTAAATTAACCTTAACTCCTTCACCGAGTGTCCATTTTTGGATGAATCTACAAAAATTTAGCTTTGAAAAACTTTGGGGCATTAAAATATCCCCCCATTTGGGATCATTCATCCTTGAATGTTGACGCGGGATATAGACAAGCATAATTTCAAACATACTAAGGAATAGAAAGAATAAGGTAAGGATTTTACCTACCATTTCGTCATCCATTGGATCAAAAAGGTTTGGTATCTAGCTCTTATGTCAACTTCTGATTCCCAAGTTGCTTCTTCAAATTTTTGATTTCTCCACAATACTTTAACTAAGGCTATCTCTTTGTTCCTCAATCTTCTAAATTGGCAATCTAAAATTACTACAGTCTCTTCTTCATAGAATAAGGAGTCTGTCACTTTGATTTCTTTGACAGGGAACACTAAAGAATGGTTTCCAATGTTCTTATTCAACATAGATATATGAAATATCGGATAAACAGAACCCAAACTGGCAGGAAATTCTAACTCATACGCAACATCACCTATCCTTCTCATAATCTGGTATGGCCCTCAACATCATGAGAAAGAAAATTATAGTTCTTTAGTTGTTTTCTGATCAAGGGTGATGTGTATTAAGGCCTCAAAGATGTCCAAGCGATTAGGTGAATCAAAACATCCCTTACCGATTGAATTCTTGAGAAGGATTTTGGCATAATCAACTTCAAATGAGCATATCTCTTGTTACACTAATAAATTTTGATCTTATTATGGACCAACAGATAGATAATTGAATTAAATTTCCAATGGTACCAATTTTATCCAAATCCGGTATTAGAGCAAAAAGTTATGCCAATTTTACTCCAGTGTGTCAGCCTGGAACTGTGTGACGAAATTTTATGACAACTTGTGTCAAGTCTGATGGATTGTCATAAAATGTCATCAACTTAAGTAGAAAGTGACAAATTTCAACATTTTGTCACGACATTTTGTGACAACTTGTCACAAGTCTGATAGCTTATCACAAAATATCGTCAACCTGAAGCAGAAAGTCATAAATTCCACCATTTTGTGACGACATTTCATGATGACTTGTCACAAATGTCTTCAACTATTTTTTTTAGCAATTAAAGGATATTTTTTCAAGGGTATTTTGATCTTTTTCCATCTTTTGAGGCCCCTATATATATGAGAATCCCCATCCAAACCCTAATTTTTTCATTTTGCTCTTCCAAATCTCTGAAGAAAATATATCTAGGGTTTCATTCAAGAATATTAATCTTCCGAAAATCATCCATAAATCTTCAAGATTTCTGGAAGAACCAGGTTCCTCATAGTGTGGGCTTTGAGAATCATTTATTACAAGTTCGGATAGAGTCTCAAGCACTAGAATTCATCCAATTTCAAAGATTAAGGTATGTGGGGTTTTGAATAATAGAAATCCTTTCATTATTGTTCCCAAAGCTTTAATTTCTATTATGGATTTATATGAGTTTGCAAGTGGGTTAATACCCAAATTACTTTATCATGAGACTATGAGGATATAAATTGTTCACGCTTTGTTATACATGATTATTTTACTATTCCCAAGTTATGACTTGATATTTAATATTGTGAATCTTATATTTCTAACATTAGTTGATATTTTAAGTTCTTTCAAGATATATGTCAAGCTTTAAGATTCCTTATGAGAAATTGGATTATTGAGTATATTGATTCATGAGATTGAGTTGTTATAATGAGTCTTGATATTTCCCCAAAGTTATTGATGTTGCCATGATTTAATGAATTGATACATTTTAATATTGAGAAAGATTTATTTGATTTGAGTCGAGTTAGGAATTACCAAATTGATTATTATTTTATAAATGAGAAAGAGATTTGATTGGATCTTCATGATAGACCCTTGTGATGTTTGTGGTGGATTTTCTAACTCGTTCTGAGATTGTGTTTGGGAGTAGTATTTAGCATCGAGTGGGAAATATTGTATTTCCCCCAAAACTACGTGCCACTATAGGATTGGTATTGATATTTGTGGGTCAGAGGCCGAGTATGAGATTATGATCACTAAATTGAGGTTGTACTCCTTGGCAAGAGTATGATGCTCCCGCCAATGTGGGGTTCTCTCCTTAGGAGGGAAAACATTGGAATCCAAGTATCTCACATGGTTTATGTCTATTATAAGAACATCCCATGTCCATAAGAGTTGAGTTTCTTGAATTACCGAGTCATTCCGAGTCTTGAGGTGAAGAGTTGGGTTTTTTATGATGATTTATGAGGTTTTTGTCATATGATTTATTTACTATGAGATCATGAAAAGTATGTTTCAATCTAACTCAAGCCAAGTGATCCATCATTGTACATATGCATATTTTCAAGAAATTGAAGATGATATTTACATAGTTGCATGCACCCCCACATACTCAGTACATTCTAAAGTTCTGACCTATATATTTTTCCTATGGACTACATTTTATCATAATGCAGGTTCAGGTACTCATCAGCAGCCGTGTTAGTGATATTCAGGTGCCTCACTACGTTTCCTCAGTGGTGAGTCCTCATGGTTCGAGGACCGTGTCTATATTTTTATGATATCATTTTGTTGTTATGGCTTTCAGTACTGTTGATTCAGTTGGGGGTTTGTCCCAAAAGCTCCTTGATTTTGTTGTATAGAGGCTTTTTCATACTAGAGGAATGGTAAGTACAGATATTCAATATATATTTTGGTTGTACAGTTTAGTATTCTCCAGTATCTCTCTTGAACCCGATGTGATATATCTCTTTATTATGCATGACTATTGTTGAATTGAGTTCCTTGAGGTAGTATCTAGCTCTGAGGGTTAGCTTGGGGGTACGTGTAGCCCTAAGCACCGTGTGACATCTCAGAATGGAAATTTTATGGTGTTACAAAGCTTGGTATCAGAGCCTAAGGTTATCAGAGTCTCGGGTAGCGCGCCACATCTATGAGCAAGAGGCTATGGGACATTTTAGGAAAAGTCTCTTCTTTCTTTCTAAAGTTTACCGTGCCTACAACTGTCTCTTTATCTGTGATTTACTCGTTCTCTCTTATAATAGAAAATGCCTCCTCATTGAGCTCATAGAAACAACGAGCAACCTCAACCCGTTGATCCCTTGAACGAGTATGTGTCTCATGCAGAATTACGGGCAGCTTTTCAGGCGCTAGCCCAGGCAGTTGCCTCCAATGCTCAAGCTAATGCCCAGGATGCTATTCCACCTCCGTAAGAGAATGATTCTACTACAGATCGATTTTGTGACTTTATGAGGATGAATCCGCCTGAGTTCTATGGGTCGAAGGTAGATGAAGACCCAAAGATGTACTTGGATGAAGTGAGAAAGATCACCTAGATTATGTGCATGACTGAGAAGGAGAGTGTTGAATTGGATGTCGCTCCCATGACTTGGCAGTTATTCTAGGATGCATTCTTGGACAGATTCTTTCTTCTTGAGATGAGGGAAGAAAAGATAGAGGAATTTATGAATTTGAGATGAGGCTCCGTGACTGTTAAGGATTATTGTCTTAGATTCAATCAGTTATCCAAATATGCTCCTAGTATGATGGCTGACTCTAGGACCATCATGAGCAAGTTCGTGACCGGCGTGTCAAGTTATATTGTTAAAGAGTGTAGATCTTCTATATTTAATAGGGAGATAGAACTTTCTCGGTTGATAATACATGCCCAGCAGATTGAATTTGATAAGGTGAAAGAGAGAGAGAGTAAGAGGGAATAAAAGAGCCAGATCAGAGCAGTAGGGATTTGGTCAGTCCAGATTCCATGGAGGGAACCGCCCTCAATTCCAAGGATGTACATTTATGCCCACGCCATTCTCAGTTAGTTCTCCCTCACCTAGAAGCACGCAGGAGCAGGGGAAAAGTCCTATCCCATCTAGGTCTCAAGAAAGTGTAAGTAGCAGGCCTCATCCTTCTTTATGTGCCAAATGTGGTAGAGATCATTTTGGCGAGTGTTTTGTTGATCAGAGGGGTTGCTTTGGTTATGGTAAGTTGGGACACCGACATAGAAATTATTCGTATGCTAGATAGGAGAGTCGAGATTCTCTTCCCCAGAGTTAGGCTACCAGTGCCCCCGCTGTTGTAGTCCACCCAGTTTCTCCTCGGGACACCTCTTCTAGTACTGCTGGCGGTTCACGCCAGAATTGTTTCTATGCTATACCACCTCTCCAGGAGAAGAAGGTCTCTCCAAACATTTTCATTAGTATCCTCAGTGTCTTTTATTTTGATGTGTAAGTATTGATGGACCCGGTTTGAGTTTCTCTTATATGACACCTCTGGTTGTTGTAAATTTTGAGATGGACCCTGAACGGATTCTTGAGCCTATTCTAGTTTCTACCCCGGTATGAGAATATGTTATTTCTAAGCGAGTGTATATGAAGTGTCCTGTCACTTTCCTTCATTGGGTCATATGTGCTGATTTGATTGAGCTTGATATGGTTGATTTTGATGTCATTCTGGGAATAGATTGGATTCACTCATGCTATTCGTCAATAGATTGTCATACTTGAGTGGTCAAGTTTCAGTTTCCTAACGAGCCCATTTTTTACTGGTCTGGGAGTTCTGTAACTTCGAAGAGCCATTTCATAACCTACCTCAAATCTACAAAGTTGATTTCCAAGGGTTGCATCTATCACCTAGTTCGGGTTAAAGACCTTAAGTCTGAGACTCTGATAATTCAGTTAGTTAGCATTGTTAATGAGTTTCCCGATGTTTTCTCAGAAGATCTCCTAAGGGTCCCACCTGATAGAGAAATAGAATTCAAGATTGATCTGTTTCCCGGTACTCAGCCTATTTCCATTCCTCTATACCGTATGGCTCCCATAGAACTTAAAGAGTTGAAGGAGCAACTCAAAGATCTCTTAGACAAAGTCTTTATCAGTCCCAGTGTTTCCCCGTGGGGTGCACCTATTCTATTCGTGCGTAAGAAAGATGGTACATTGTGTATGGGCATTGACTACCATAAACTCAAAAAGGTAACTATCAAGAACAAGTACCCTCTTCCTAGAATCAGTGATTTATTTGATTAGCTACAGTGTGCAAGTTATTTCTCAAAGATAGACCTTAGATCCGGCTATCATCAGCTTAAAATGAGAGAGTATGATATTCTAAAGACAACCTTCCAAACCCGTTATGGTCTCATTGAGTTTCTTGTAATGTCCTTTAGGTTAACCAATGCTCCAACAACCTTCATGGACCTCATGAATCGAGTGTCCAAGCAATATCTTGATATGTTTGTCATTGTATTCATAGACGATATTCTTGTGTATTCCCAAAAAGAGGATGATCATGCCAACTATCTTAGAATTGTCTTGGAAACTCTTAGAGATCATCAATTATTCACTAAATTTAGGAAGTGTGAATTTTGGTTAAGGTTAGTTGCTTTTCTAGGTCACATTTTTTCTGCTGAAGGCATTAGAGTCGATCCCCAAAAGACAGAATCTATAAGGAATTGGCCTAGACCTACCTCCCCATCTGACATTAGGAGTTTGTTGGGACTTTCTAGTTACTACCATTGTTTTATTGAGGGCTTCTCTTCCATTGCGTCTCTCATGACACAGTTGACCCAAAAAAAAAGTCAAGTTCTACTGGACAGATGCCTGTGAAAAGAGTTTTCAAGAGTTAAAGACTCGACTCACTTCATCCCCAGTGTTAGCTTTACCCGATGGTACTAATGGTTTTGTGGTGTATTATGACTCTTCTAGAGTTAGTTTGGGTTATGTGTTGATGCAGAGGGGTAAAGTTATAGCTTATGCCTCTATACAGTTGAAGCCTCATGAGAATAATTACCCAACCTATGATCTTGAATTAGCAGTTGTAGTTTTTTCTTTGAAATTATGGAGACATTATTTATATGTTGTTCATGTTAATGTGTTTACTAATCATAAAAGCTTGCAGTATGTGTTTAATCAGAGAGAGTTGAATCTTAGGCAAAGAAGATGGTTAGAATTGCTAAAAGACTACAATATAAGTGTGTTGTATCACCCGAGCAAGGCCAATATTTTGACAGATGCTCTTAGCAGGTTGTTTATGGATAGTGTAGCTTATGTAGAGAATGATAAGAAAGAATTATCTCATGATGTGTAGCATTTGTCTAGGTTGGGTGTTAGATTGCTTGATTCCGCTGAAGGGAGTATGTTAGTTTAGAGTAGTTCTGAGTCCTCTTTGGTCTCGGAGGTAAAGGAGAAGCAAGACAGGGATCCTAGTTTGGTCAGACTGAAGGAGTCAGTTAAGAACCAAAGGGTAGAGGTTTTCTCCAAAGGAGAAGATGGTGTGTTTTGGATGGTATGGGGTAGCCACTTTGTGTTGTTTCACTCCATATTTTGCCAAAGCTTCTCTAAACAATTTGTTGCTAAAATGAGATCCTCCGTTGCTTATGATAGTATGTGGTACTCTAAAGCGAGAGAAGATGTTCTTTTTGAGAAAAGCAACAACCCTCTTTCCTTTGTTATCAACCAAGGCCATAGTTTTGACCCACTTAGAGACATAGTCAACAACAACCAAAATATACTTCATCCTAAATGAGATTACAAATGGAACCATGAAATCAATGCCCCAGACATCAAACAACTCCACTTCAAGCATCTTAGTCAAGGGCATCTCATGTCTTTTAGATATTGACCCCTGCCTCTGACATTGGTCACATTTTAGCACAAACTCATGGGCATCCTTAAATAATGTTGGCCAATAATAGCCACTCTGCAACACCTTCCTGGTTGTTCGGTCACCCGCATGGTGTCCCCCAATTGGGGAAGCATTACATGCTTCCAATATGCATAATACATATACTTCTGGAACACATCTCCATATGATATTGTCTGTGCATCGCCGAAAAAGGTAAGGCTCATCCATGAAGTAATGTGTTACATCATGCAAGAATTTCTTCCTTTGGTGGAAATAAAGATTTTCTGGGATGACCTCACTCACAACGTAGTTTGCATAATCTGCGTACCAAGGTAATTTTTCTACAGTAGCCTCCAGGATCTTCTCATCAAGAAATGCATCATTTATCTTTGTTTCATCACTGGCTTTCTATTCACCTTCCATTCTATATAGATGATCTGCAACCTAGTTTCACAACCTTTCCTATCTTTGACCTCGAAATAAAATTCTTGCAGAAGCAACACCCATCTAATAAGCCTTGGTTTTGCATCCTTTTTAGCCATCAAATACCTCAAGGAAGCATGGTCGGTCTGGACCACCACTTTGGTCCCGAGCAGATAAGCTCTAAATTTATCAAAAGCATAAACCACAACCAGAAGTTCCTATTCAGTTACGGTGTAATTCTTTTACGCTCCATTCAGTGCTTTGTTGTCATAATATATCGGATGAAACAGTTTGTCCCTCTTTTGTCCCAATACAGCTCCCAGGGCAACACCACTTGCATCACACATTATCTCAAATAGTTTTGCCCAGTCAGGTGCAATAACAACAAGTGCTTCAACCATCTTCCCTTTAAGGCACTCAAATGCCTTCAAGCACTTGCCATCGAAGAAAAATTTCACTTCCTTCTCAAAAATCTTGCAAAGTGGATTTGCAACCTTAGAGAAGACTTTTATAAATCTTCGATAAAAGCCTGTATGACCAAGAAAACTACGCACTCCCTTCACTAAAATGGGAGGTGGTAGTTTTTTGATAACTTCCATTTTTGCTCGATCAACTTCTATCCCTTTTTTGGAAATTTTGTGTCCAAGAACGATGCCCTCCTTTACCATGAAATGACATTTTTCCCAGTTAAGCACTAGGTTAAATTCAACATATCCTTGCAAGGCCACATTTAGATTTTCAAAACACATTTCAAATGGATCACCCACCACAGAGAAATTATCCATGAATACGTCTATGGTGTCTTCCACCATGTCAAAGAAGATAGATAGTATGCACCGTTGAAAAGCGGCGGGTGCATTGCATAGCCCAAATGGAATCCTCTTAAAATCAAAGGTGCCATATGGGCATGTGAATGTCGTCTTCTCCTGATCTTCAGGAGCAATACAGATTTGGTTATATCTAGAATAACCATCCAAAAAGTAATACCACCCCCTACCGGCCAATTGGTCAAGAATTTGGTCCATAAAAGGCATTAGGAAGTGGTCCTTCAGAGTCCAAGAGTTTAACTTGTGGTCATCCATGTAAACTCTCTACCCAGTTACTGGCCTGAGTGGAATCAACTCACTCTTTTCATTAGCAACCACCGTCATACCCCCTCTTTTAGGCACGCATTGAAGTGGGCTCACCCACTTGCTATCTGAAATAGGGTAAATCACTCCTGCATCCAACCATTTAATAATCTCATTCTTAACCACCTCTTTCATTGGTGGGTTAAGACGACACTGATGTTCTATGGTTGGAATACAATCTTTCTCAAGTTGAATTTTATGCGTGCAGATGCCCTGAGGAAAACCAATAATATCTACGATGGTTCACCCTATTGCTCTCTTGTGCTTCTAAAGTACGTAAATAAGTGCATTCACCTGTTGTTCTCCCAAATCAGCTGCAATAATAATAGGTAGCTTGTTCCCTTTACCCAGAAACACTTACCATAAATGCCCAAGTATCTCCTTCAACTCCAACACTTGAGGATCTTCAATAGATGGCTTGGCTGGTGGCGTTGGTCGATTAGCCAAATCAAGGTCTAAATTTTTGGGAGCATAAGGATATGAACCCATGTCAGACAAGGCACAAACTGTCTCTTCGTACTCCCCATTGCCTTCAATATCATAATTCATCATGACCACAGCTAAAGGTTCAATAATAAGTTGCTCAGTTATGGGAACGTCCTGTTCATCCTTAAAATACATATCAACTACTGAGAACACACTCATTTTCTCATGTTGTTTCATTGATTTTCCCACATCAAACTATGCTACTTCATCGTTTATTCTGAATAAGAGATCATTCTTTCTCAAATCAATCAACACACTTTTAGTTGTGCAGAAAGGTCGACCCAAGATAATGGGCACCTCAAAGTCCACCTCACAATCCAGAATGATGAAGTCTGTAGGAAATATGAAATCGGAAACCTTTACCAACACATCATACAGAATGACAACAGGTTACTTTACTGACCTATCCGCTATCACCAGTCTCATGTTGGTGGGTGTGTGATTCCCCAGACCCAACTTTCTATAAATAGACAATGGCATCAAATTAACGCCTGCTCCCAGATCATACAGTGCCTTGGTGAATTCCACAGTTCCAATTGTGTTGGGAATAGTGACTGCACTTGGGTCTGGCTTTTTCTGCATTAAGATCCTTGGAGAGATAGCACTACAAATGTGCAGATCTGCCTCCAATTCGTAGCTCACCGCTCGTTTATTCATCACAAGGTCCTTCATGACTTTCGCATATCCTGGAATTTTCTCAAGTGCCTCAATCAAAGGCACATTTATTATCAATTGCTTGAGCATTGCCATAAATCTGCTGAATTTGGCATCATCAACCTTTTTCCTCAAACATTGAGGAAAGGGAGGTGGTGGTCTTGGAATAGTTTTCAACACCACTTCCTCTTCATTATCCCTCACCTTCTTGAAACATCAACAGAGCTATTCAGCTTCTCAGACTCCCTTGGATTGATTTCTTTCGATTTATCCACAACTACCTCATTATTCACAGACTTGCAAACAGAAGGGGCGGGTAAGATCTTACCACTCCTGGTGGTAATAGCCAGACATGAGCCATCAGTTTGCAGATTCTGAGCCGTTTTACTAGATACAGAAATACTTTTTCTCTGCTTCAGCGCTGCAGAAAGTTGGCTCATCTGCTGCTCCAACTGCTTGATAGAAGTTGAGTGTGAACTAAGACTTAGGGTAGAAAATTCACTCTTCATTGTATTTACCCCTGAGTTGGTAGCCTCAACTCCCTCCAATAGTTTTTCCATCAAGTCCTCCATAGACATCTTTCCAGAGCTAGTTGTTGTAGCTTCCCGATTTCTAGGAAGAACATATGACCCACTCCTTTCATTTCTGCTTCTCCAGTTCTCTTGCTTCCTCTCTCTGTAACCAGGCTTGTCATAGATTTTCCGACCTTGATTCCCTTGGCTATTGCCTTGGAAACCCCCTGATTATTTACATAATTACCCTCTTCTTCAGGCTCAACATCAACTTAGTCCTAAGAAGTCACAGCCTTTACTTTCTCACTCTTCCCCGATAATAAGTGCTTAGTGAGTAAGTCCATATGAGTCTTTAGATGGGCCATATCTTGATCCCACTCCTTATCTCTCCTGCATTGTTCAGAAGTCATTCCAACATGAACAGTGGGACTTACCACCACAGAATCCTTGGTGTACCAGGCCCGACTCCATTTGGTCATCCTATTCAGCATATCTGAGGCATCTTAAAAAGATAGATCAACAAATGAACCACCAGCGGTGTTATCTACAATAGGATTTGTTACAGAGTTAAGAGCCCCGTATAAAGTCTCCATCAAAAGTATGTCCATCATATTGTGGTTCGGACAAAGTGTCAGCTTTTTATTGAACCTCTCCCAAGTTTCATGAAAGGCCTCAGTCGGGAGCTGTCTAAAGTTGTTGATCTCATCCCTCAACTGTAACCTCCTAGAGGCGGAAAGAACCTTTTTAGGAAAGCTCCTTTCAACTGCCTCCGGTTAGTTATAGAATCAGGCGTCAGCTCATTTAGCCACAATGTTGCCTCCCCAGACATAGACAATAGGAATAGCCTCAATCGGATAGCGTTCTGGCTCACTCCTGGGTTATCAAAAGATTTCAAATGGTGAAAAATTCACCAGATGTAGGTTAGGTTCATCCCTATGAAGGCCCCCAAACAGCCCTTTCAAGTTCAAGAGTTGGATCATCGTGCCTGTAATGTTGAACTTTGCTTCAGGTGCCAATGGTGGAGGAATGATGGCACCAGTTGTACCTGCTCCATCCATTACGTCATCATCATCATCAAACTTATATTGCAACGACTGTTCTGACATTTCTTGTTATGTGTTGGCGTTCTGGATTGAGCTGTGCTTGGTGTACATTATTAGGATCCTGCAAATAAACAAAAACAACCAACAAACGTAAACCTAGAAAACATAACTAACAGTAAATTAGCACACACAAAGTTTCAGTTTACAACCGTATTCCCCGGCAACAGCGCTATTTTTTATAACGCTCAAATTACACTCTTGAATGGGTGTAAGCGATCGTTTTCAACATAAAACCCATCTAGGTTGGGGTTTAGTCCCACAGGAAATAAGGTGTGAAGTCAAGTTTTTTACGATTTAATTCACTGGTAGTTTACTATTTCTGGAAATGGGGTTTAATTTTTGTAGATAATTAATTATCACTTTAAATTTGATATTTGTAGCCAAGATCTTATGAAATAACCAGGATTATGTTCACTAGGGCTTATGGTACATGACAGATGCTAAAATTTACTCAAGACTCTCACGGTGGTTAGGATCACAAGCTATCTTTATCGATGATATGCTCAAATGTCTCTCGGTCTATTCAAGCGACTAATTTCCTAATCCTCTCAGACTTAGGGAATCACTATGCATTGTCCAGATTTTACCTCAGGTTAATCAACCTTGTTACAACGCTGATTATTAAACGAAGCCTTTTCGAGTCCCTGTTGATAATTCACTTCCTATTGTTTATGATGTCTTTCTCAAGCAAACCAAAGTAGGTAGGCCTACTATTTACAACCAACAGACGTAAATTATAATCTGAGAATTACCAAGAAATCCTAACACCTATTAAATCTTGAGTATTTAACACCTTATCATGACCTAACCCTAGATCCCATGATTAAGGTTACATGTGTTTATCAACTCATGATGCAAGAAAGAAGTATGCAAATTGAATTCATAAATGAAAGGATTAACTTACAATGATGAATAAAATCAAAAGTATACTTTGAATTAAATCAGAAGACAAAGCTCCAAAATATTGGTCTTAGAGAGAGATAAAAATTGTATCTTCTATGTTGTGGGATATGTCAATCGAAACCCTAAAACCCTAAAACAAAGCTTTTAATAGTTAACCATAAATAATGAAATAAAACTAAAGTTACAGATTTTACTCGAAATAAATGACGGCGACCATATATAACGCCCCAAAATTGGATCCCGAGATGTCACACGGTGCTTAAGGTCACAAGTGACCCCAAGCTAACCCTTCATCTGGCATAACCCAAAGCAACTGAATAAAATACTTAAAATAGAAGGAATAATGCAGAAACAACCCATAACTTAGTCTGACCAACATGAAAGTAAATTTACACGGTCACAATTCTGCTCATATATATACAAATCTGAAACTGAATACACTGACTACTAGTGACTGTCTATGAAGCCTCTAATAGAATTGACCAAAGATAGTCGGGTCATGACTCCCAACTACCCCTACTCAATACGACTGAATACAGAAAATACAATACACCTCAAATCTTAACAACTCAAGTCCCTGAATCAAAAGGACTAATCACCTGCCGATCGAGAGTTGCGACCCAGCTGAACATGATATGTGTGCTGCAGCTTGTACCTACATTTCGGTAAGAATGTAGCCCATGGAAATATGTGGGTCAGCACTTTAAAATGTACGGTGTATGTGGGGATGCAAGCAAAAATATAAATAGTATAATCAATATCATGAAAACATGCATACAGACAATGATAACTCACTTGGCTTGAGTTATATCAAATCCTACTTTTCGTAATTTCATAATAAACAGTTCATATGATAAAATCTCACAATCCAAATAAATCATTATAAATCATAAATTATCGTATCATCAAAAATCATCATAGGTAATTATAAATCATCATAAATGACCATAAAACATCATAAACATCTCAACTCTTTGACTCAAATCTCGGAGTGACTCGGTAATTCAAGAAACTTAATCTTATGGACACGGGAGTTTTCTATAACCGACAACCCCACGTGAGCTATGTGGAATACCAACGTTTGAAATCTTCGTTGGCGGGAGCGTCATACTCCTTGCCAGGGATTACGACCTTAAAACTGCAATAATCACAATCAGGCTCTCTAGCCAATAATATCATCATCAAACAACCCTACGGTGGCACATAGGTTTGGGGAAATACCAAATTTCCCTCTCGGTGATTAGTACTACTCCCTGATAAGCTCAGAACGCGTTAGAAAATCTACCACAACATCATAAGGGTCTATCATAAAGACCAAATCAAATCTCTCTCATTTATCAAATCATATCAATTTGTAGATTCCTAACTCAACACATTTTAGCTCAAAACATTTTAATCTTCCTCAACATCAACAAGGTATCAATGCATTGAACCATAACCTACTCAACATTTAGAAAAGGATATCAAGAATCAATACGTAATATTTTCAACAATTTAACTCATCAAAACCATCTGTAAAATACCAAGACTCATTGCAACTTCGATATCAATATACCCAATAACTCAAATCGTCATAAGGAAGCTCAAAATTTGACACATGGCTCGAAAATACTTGGAAATACCAATAATTCATTCTTGAACTTAAAACATGGATACATGATAACGCTCAATCTACAGCTCTCGTGGGAGTGTAAAGCGGTCGTTAGCAAATATAGAACCCAACCTGGGTTGGGTGTCGATCCCACAGGGAATAGCTTGGCCAACAAGTAAGTAAAATTAATAGACTTTTAGTGCAAGTCTCGTAAAAGGGGGGATTGTAATATGTAACGAAAACAATAAAGTAAAAGATGAAAATAGCAAAGTAAAAAGAGAAAGAGATTGTTACGTTGGTTGTAAACAATGAGAATTGAAGCATTGGGGTTATGTCCAACTTCAGAGGTATACGTCTCTATTGGCTATGAGTGTGTAGAGTCTTGACATGCAATTGCTTATAGAGAATTGTAGTCGATGGTAAATCCAAGCGTCTCTCGACCTAAACAAGGACTATTTCACTTTAACTCTCTCGAGCTTAAAGCGTGTCTAGCGGTACGAATTCTCCAAGAGGTTAGTCCAGTTACGGCACTAGCTTTTTAATAGGAAAGGGTGTCCTATTACCTTGACATTATCTCTTTTCCAGACAAATAACCTTTCTCTCGAACAAGTTAAATGTTAGACTGGCGTATTCTTGCGTTTGCAACCGCAAAGAATGTATATTAAGATGAAGAGCGTAATGATATAAGCAATATACTTGTCTTGAACTCACAAACTCATAGCTATAGATAGTAACTCATTCGGCTTCCATAACCCCAACTAAGAGGTTTAGTTACCCATGAGTGCGAAGGATATCACGTTTTGCATGGTGGATGGCGTGTGAAAGAGGTGTTAGGCGTGTGGTTTTGGTGATTCCGTAGCAAGTAACGATTCTCTTGTTGTGGAATAGATGAATAGAAGAATAGATTAGAAGTGTTTGTGGTGGAAGATGAGAGGGATGGAAGAAAATTAATAGTTTAAAAATTGAAGAATTAAGAATGTTAGAAGATGAATTGTAGATGCCTTCACTAAGGGAGGACTTCCTTTAAAATCTCTAGCATGATAGGGTATTTATAATACTCCTATCCTACTCCTACTAAGCTAATGAAATAAATAACCAAATCCTAATATACTAATGAAATCCTTGACCCAAATGTACTAGGGTAAGGTTACAATATCATAATCCAAATAGATTAGTGAAACACATAACCTAATTATACTAGGTTAATGTATCTTTGTAAAAATCCAGCTTTGTGTCTGTAAGTCACCAAAGTCTTCAGAATTGCTGTTTTAGCCCGGGACAGATTTTCCATGCAGCAGATTTGGTCCTTTAGGCGTCCAGCTCCTTTCCATCTCGTTCGTGAGCTTTCTTTTGCGTCAAGTAAGCCATAAAATGCTGTATTTTGCATCATTTATACCTGAAACTTTACTAATCATGTTTGTTAGCTCATTTATAGGAAAAAGGACTAAAAGTGCATGAAATAGATAATTAGTTCTCAACACCCCACACTTAGAGCTTTGTTCGTCCTCGAACAACATATCATGTCCTTCTAAGCATCGACTTAAGGTTTTTACAGCAACAACACAAAACATTCTTCAAGACAAGCACAATAATTATCAACAAAGAGTAGCTTTCCGATTATAAGTAGAAACAATTTAACCTCAAGCATAGACTCGGATGGTGATCAACTCGTATGCAAACGTTAAGGTACATAGAATCATATACAACTATCCAAAACTCATCAACCATGTGTGTCTCACAATATAGTACCCATAATCACTCACAAATATAGCATATTTTTCAAACATGGGTATCAAGATGTCCTTGCTCTCACTCTCACAAAGAATTCATATGTAGCAACTAATGACCATAAGCTTGCCCTTAATGTAGTACTCTACTAAATGTCAGAATGCTAAGCTTAGGATCAAGTAGGTCTTTTGATGGTTGTAATGTAGGCTAAGGGACGGGTAGGACTATTTTGGCCAAGAATAGTGACTAGGTTCCTAAGTGCTTTAATACATTACTTTGTATCATTGACACTTTTTTCTTTCAACCTTTCTTCTTTTTATTCTTCCACCCTTGTTCTCATCTTTTGTTTTTCAATTTTAAGCACAACTCACTTTTCAGCTTTCTTTTCCTTTTTCTTTTCACAACATACCTCTTATGATAGCATTTTTTTCTTTTTCATAACACATTCAAGAACCATTCCAATTTATAGCATTATACTCACCCAATTTCCTCTTATATTGTCACATGACTTTTTCACTTTAAAGCACTCAGGATTTTGGATCAAATTATGGTCTTGAAAGAAATGGATTAGGCTTACATACAAGGTTGTCAAAGAAATAGGCTAAAGGCTCAAAAGGGTTTAACTAGGATGATTTACATGGGTAGGAAAAACTGACGGTAAACATGTATAGGTTGCCAAAGAAATGCCTAAATCATATCCTAAACTTACACTCCTTATTTTCGCTTTGCATACATACCAGGCAAGTTCTAGCATCAGCCACATACATAGAATATACTATTATCTCGCACACACAAGGCACATGGTCGACTTGATTGGAAGTAATATAGACTCTCGACCCAACAAGTGAAGGAATTGAGTCACACAATATCACATAATAAGTCACAACTAGAGCCTAAATGTCTCAATAGTCACAATTTTAGCACATACTCTTGTTCTAATCTCATGCTGCCTATCAAAATAATTTCATGCGTAGCTAGAAAAATTTTACTCCTAAAAAAATTAAAAAAACGTCACACAAAAAAAATCAAAAAAATTGGACTCAAAACAAAATAAACAAGCAAACATACAAACATAGGTGCAAACAAAGAAGTATAGCATGCAGATTCTGCCACCCCACACTTAGACTGGACACTGCCCTCAGTGGAAAATAAAGTCGAAGAACCTGATTAGTCGGACTCCTCATCAATGTCGGGGGTCATACCCCCTTCGTCAGAATCATCATAAGAGTCATCGTCAGAGTTCTCCTCAGCATCAGAATCAGGCAAGCGTCTATCATCATCAGTTGGCACGTCATCGTCAAGAGGTTCCTCAAAATATACGCCCACTCCACACATCTGCCGGGCATGCCTGTTCATTGGGTAGTCGTGGTCCAGCTTTTGGAGCTCTTCAACAGTTGGAATACGTCCACTACTCATCATAGTGAATCGTGTCATGCCATAGAGATGACGGAAGAAACTCTCATCACGAGCATGTCTCTCCACAGTAGTAAGGTTGACTCCATGAGTTGTCTCAGCATCTTTGACCTTGGTGAGGTCAACCTTCTTTGGGTTATGTGGGAGTTTGTGGTCAGCTGGTTCCTCTTCTATATCCTCCTTCCGCAACATTGCTGTCAACAAATTGCCGAATGTGAAATGGGACCTTCTGTGGAGTCTGGCCTTACTCATGGTAGATCGAATGATTGCCCCAAAGTTGATAGGGACATTCGTCATCAACGCATAAACCAAACACACTCTATCTCTCGATATCTTGGTGTATTGCGTCCCAGGAATAAGGCATGAGTTGACAATGCGCATCCAGATTCTTGCTTCCCTATTTAGTGGAGCATAGGGGAAGGTGTTGTGACGGCCTGTTTCCTTATGTCTGCCCCATCTTGCCATCGATCTGCTTCTTCAAAGCGTGTGTCAGATTGCTCTGTAAGGAGGCCTGCTGTACAGCTCTTTGTATGGTGCTGTGTCGACCGAAGGTAGGCCAAGAAAAGAGTTGATCCAATCCGCTGTAAGCTGTAACACTTGGCCGCGAATTTTGACTTCGTTGCCTGTTGTGTTTGGCGACCAGTTGGCATAAAATTCTCTTGTCAAGTCAAGATTGCACTCTCCCATGTCGCGGAAGATGAAATCTAGCTTCAAGGCCATTATTTTAGCCAACATTTGCGGCTCCTTCTTTGCTAAGGTCTCCTTATTGATCAAGTCGACGTGCACATATTTCTTTTCTTTGTTGCTGCTGTACCATGCTTTGGCTTCTTCCTCAAGAACCCATTTTATTCCGAACATTCTGCGTGGTAGGTGTGCTGAAGATGATTCTCCTTGGTCTTTTCGACTTCTCTTTTTGTCCTTTCGGGATGTGGTAGCCTTCTCCTTGTCTTGCCTTACTTTAGGTGCCATTGTACCTGAGACTAGAAATAATGTTAGTTGCAGCACAATCTCACTTGATACAATCTATATGCAAGCACTAGGGGTACCACCCCACACTTAATCTTGTTAGCACAAATCAGTGAAGTGAAAATGGTCGAGTACTCAGATTTCGTCGACATACGTTTTAGGATTGTATTCCGACAAGAAAATCAGCATTACATCACTTATTTACAGCCATTGGACTACTTTCATGGTGGATATAGCAACACTACAACCTAGGGGATACCACATGGACTTATTATTCTTACAACAAGCACAACCTCCTAAATCGATAGGCACTATAACCTTATCCCGATGGCCGGGATAGTCTATCATGTAATCATCCAACCAACAATCTTAAGCAATATTCATAGCCATATCAATTCATAAATTATCATAAGAATGCTATCGGAGCAAAATTCAAGTCGGAAACAAGTCAAGAATTCCCTACGTAGATATTCACTCACACGTTTTTTTGCAACAATTATCCAAACACATGATCATCACCATCAATCTCACATGATTTAGCAAAATATAATAAGCATAGCAACGTAGTACTTACGATAAATAGATGAAGAATAAGAGAGCACTTACTTGATTGAAGATTGTGGAGAAGTTGTTGTGGATTGGAAGAACAAAGGAAGAAAATTTTGAGAGGATTTGGAGTGATATGCGGCGCCTTTAGGGTTGTTTCTAATGTGATTGTGTTATAAAACCAAGTCCCCTTTATATAGGAAGAGTATGGGTCGGGTTATGACCCATTTACAATCGGATTTGGGGACAAAATCACCACATATGCGGCGTATATCCCTCGGCATATCACTTACATATGCGGCGCATTGTCCATGGCATAATGGGACATATGCGCCGCATAGTCTATGGCATTTCTAGACATATGCGCCGCATAGTCTATGGCATTTGGTCTCAGTATCTCAAATGCCATAGCATAGGCGGCGCATAGTCAAAAGCATACCTAGGAATAGGCGGCGCATAGTGTATAGCACACTAGATTCCGAGTCCTTAGGCTATAGCATAGGTTGTGCATCGTTCGTGGCCTATTTTTACCAAGGCCTAGCCTTCCTCGAAGCCTATTATGACGTGAGAAAGGCTCAATTCATAGCCTTATGCATCACCATTCCTAACTTACCGACTTTACCATACAATTCGTCGCGTACTTCTTGCACCTATATTTGCTCAAAACAAAATGAAAACGATTAGTACGATGGGTTGCCTCCCACCAAGCGCCTTAGTTTTGGTCGTGGCACGACTCTTATTTTTGGATTTTCATTTATCAAAAAGAAAAAAATACTAAAACGACAAAACGATAAAACAATAAAATGATGGGTTGCCTCCCATCTAGCGCCTTATTTATTGTCGTGGTTCGACGTAGTAATCTCGAGTACTTAGACTTCGTCGAGATAAGTGATGGCCATGTCATTCATCAAGTCAAGAGGACCGATATATGTCTTGACACGTTGGCCATTCACTTTGAAGATAACACCTTCATTATTTTCCAATTCGACTACTCCAGACGAGTAGACTTGAATGACTTTAAATGGACCAGAACATTTCGATTTTAACTTACCTGGGAAGAGCTTGAGTTTGGAATTAAAGAGTAGTACCATGTCACCTTTTTGGAAGTTTCGTCGAACAATCCGCTGATCATGATATTTCTTCATCCGCTCCTTGTATAAATCTGATCTTTCATATGCATGGAGACGAAATTCATCTAGTTCGTTCAGCTGCTCTAACCTCAGGTTCTTCACATCATCCCAATTCAGATTCAAGTGCTTCAATGCCCACAATGCCTTGTATTCAAGCTCGATGGGTAGATGACAAGCCTTCCCATAAACTAGCTGATAAGGTGACAGGCCAATGGGTGGCTTGAATGCAGTCCTATACGCCCATAGTGCATCATCTAGCTTTCGAGACCAATCCTTCCGATTCGCATTAACCGTCTTGGCAAGGATTTGCTTGATCTCACGATTGGAAACCTCTACTTGTCCACTAGTTTGGGGATGATAAGGCGTAGCTACCTTGTGTTTCTTGACTCCATACTTGGCCAATACAGATTTGAATAGCTTGTTGCAAAAGTGAGATCCTCCATCACTTATGATAGTACGAGGTACTCCAAAGCGAGAGAAGATATTCTTCTTTAAAAATGCTACAACACGCTTTCCTTCGTTGTCAGCCAATGCTACAGCTTCAACCCATTTCGACACATAATCCACAGCAACCAAGATGTACTTCATTCCAACCGAATTCACGAATGGTCCCATGAAATCAATACCCCACACATCAAAGAGTTCTACCTCCAGAATTTTGGATATGGGCATTTCATGGTGTTTTGAAATAGCTCCTTGACGTTGGCATTGGTCACACCTTCTCACATAGTCGTGTGCATCTCTGAATATTGTAGGCCAATAATAACCACTTTGCAAGACTTTCCTTGCCGTTCGATTCCCTGCATGATGTCCTCCAACTTGCGAAGTGTGGCATGCTTCCAATATAGTAGGCACTTCTTCATGGGATATACATCGTCGAATGATACCATCCGCGCATCTTCGAAACAAATAAGGCTCATCCCAATAGTAGTGCTGAACGTCATGCATAAACTTCCTCCTCTGGTGGTAAGATAAATTGGAAGGTAACACATTACTCACCACGAAATTTGCAAAATCGGCATACCATGGTAATTTCTCCATTGTTGTCGCTAGTATCTCCTCGTCAGGGAATACATCATCAATCTGATTTTTTGGTTGCGCCACATACTCATTCTCAAGTCTAGATAGGTGATCAGCCACTTGGTTCTCGCAACCTCTTCTATCTTTGACTTCGAAATCGAACTCTTGCAGCAGCAATACCCATCGAATCAGCCTTGGTTTTGCATCCTTCTTTGTCATTAGATACCTAAGAGCTGCATGGTCTGTATGAACGATCACCTTAGTACCCAATAGATAGGCACGGAACTTCTCAAACGCATACACAACCGCTAAGAGCTCTTGTTCAGTAACAGTGTAGTTCCTTTGGGCTTCATTTAGGACCTTACTCTCATAGTAGATAGGATGAAATAATTTCTCCTTTCTCTGTCCAAGAACAGCACCAACGGCTACACCACTAGCATCACACATGACTTCGAACGGGAGCGTCCAATCTGGTGCTACCATGATAGGGGCTTCAATGAGTTTTTCTTTAAGGCATTCGAATGCCTTTAAGCAATCATCATTAAAGTCAAACTTCGCATCTTTCTCCAATAGTTTGCACAATGGACTAGAAATTTTGGAGAAGTCTTTGATGAATCTACGATAAAACCCAGCATGGCCAAGAAAACTACGAACTCCCTTCACCGAAATTGGAGGTGGTAGCTTCTCAATTACCTCTATTTTGGCGCGATCAACCTCTATTCCTCTTTCGGAGATCTTGTGCCCAAGAACAATTCCTTCTTTTACCATGAAGTGGCACTTCTCCCAATTAAGCACAAGGTTGAACTCTACACATCTTTGTAATGCCATGCTCAAGTTCACCAAACATGCATCAAAGGACTCACCAACAACTGAAAAGTCGTCCATAAATACCTCCAAAGTGTCTTCTACCATATCAGAGAAAATAGATATCATACAACGTTGAAGGTGGCTGGTGCATTACATAACCCGAATGGCATGCGTTTGAAGGAAAAAGTACCATATGGGCATGTAAACGTTGTCTTCTCTTGGTCTTCGGGGGCAATACAAATCTGATTGTAACCTGAATAACCATCCAAGAAGTAAAACCATCCTTTCCCCGCTAATCGATCTAGCATTTGGTCCATAAATGGCATGGGGAAGTGATCCTTGAGAGTCCAAGAATTCAGCTTGCGGTAGTCCATGCATACTCTCCATCCAATAACGGGCCTGAGTGGAATAAGCTCATTATTTGCATTCGCAACCACCGTCATACCTCCTTTCTTGGGAACACATTGTACTGGGCTTACCCATGTACTGTCAAAAATAGGATACACGACTCCTGCGTCTAACCACTTGATAATCTCCTTCTTCACCACCTCTTGCATTGGTGGGTTTAGACGTCTTTGATGTTCAATGGTGGGTGTGCACTTTTCTTGAAGCTGAATTTTATGTGTGCAAATCCCAGGTGGAATACCAATGATATCCGCAATGGTCCATCCAATAGCTCTAATATACTTGCGTAAGATTTCAATAAGAGCTGCAACTTGTTGCTCACCTAAATCGGCTGCCACTATGACTGAAAGAGTGTTTCCGCTTCCTAAGAATGTGTACTTCAAATGGCTTGGCAGCTCCTTCAATTCTAACGTGGGTGGTTCTTCAATAGATGGCTTAGCTGGTGGTGTGGGTCGATTCTTCAGATCAAGATCCAGCTTCTTGGGAGTATAACGATATGTTCCTAATCCCGATAGAGCACAAATATCATCTTCAGAAATTTCAGCATCATCATCCTCTTCTTTCATGAACAAAGCCTCCAAAGGATCATCAAGAATTTGCTCTTCTGCAAGTAACTCTTTCTCGTCATCAAAGACAACATCAGCCACCGAAAATACACTTAGATCTTTGGGTTGCTTCATTGATTTGAAAACATCAAAGCGAACCACTTCATCATTTATTCGGAATGAAAGCTCATTAGCTCTCAAGTCTATGAGCACACTTCCCGTAGCAAGGAAGGGGCGTCCCAAGATTATGGGAACCTCTGAATCTTCTTCATAATCCAAGATGACAAAGTCTGCTGGAAATATGAATGAAGATACCTTTACCAAGACATCGCATAGAATACCAACCGGTCGTTTTACCGACCTATCCGCCATCATAAGCCTCATATTAGTTGGTGTAGGATCTCCTAACCCCAACTTCTTATAGATCGATAATGGCATCAAGTTGATGCTGGCTCCTAAGTCACACAATGCTTTAGCAAAGTCCAAAGATCCGACGGTTCAAGGAATCGTGAAAGCTCCGGGGTCGGCCTTCTTCTGAACTATCAATCGAGTAGCAATTGCACTACAATGATGCACATCATCTTTCAGCTCATAGCTTGCTGCCCTCTTCTTAGTCAAAAGATCTTTCATAAACTTCGCATACCCAGGCATTTGTTCAAGTGCCTCTACCAATGGGACATTAATAGTCAGCTGCTTCAACATGGTCATAAATTTGCTGAACTTAGTGTCATCGGCCAGATTCTTCAATCTTTGTGGAAAAGGTGGTGGTGGGTATGGAAGTGTTCTCTCCATGGATTTCTTATCCTCTTGCTTTCGTTTATTATTTTTTTCAGGCTGCACATCACTAGGTGAAACGTCCTTGACGTTGGAAGTAGATGTTGCGGCTTCTTCTCTTGTGACGTCACTAGGTGTGGCGCTTGTTGTGGAATAGATGAATAGAAGAATAGATTAGAAGTGTTTGTGGTGGAAGATGAGAGGGATGGAAGAAAATTAATAGTTTAAAAATTGAAGAATTAAGAATGTTAGAAGATGAATTGTAGATGCCTTCACTAAGGGAGGACTTCCTTTAAAATCTTTAGCATGATAGGGTATTTATAATACTCCTATCCTACTCCTACTAAGCTAATGAAATAAATAACCAAATCCTAATATACTAATGAAATCCTTGACCCAAATGTACTAGGGTAAGGTTACAATATCATAATCCAAATAAATTAGTGAAACACATAACCTAATTATACTAGGTTAATGTATCTTTGTAAAAATCCAGCTTTGTGTCTGTAAGTCCCCAAAGTCTTCAGAATTGCTGTTTTAGCCCGAGACAGATTTTCCATGCAGCAGATTTGGTCCTTTAGGCGTCCAGCTCCTTTCCATCTCGTTCGTGAGCTTTCTTTTGCGTCAAGTAAGCCATAAAATGCTGTATTTTGCATCATTTATACCTGAAACTTTACTAATCATGTTTGTTAGCTCATTTATAGGAAAAAAGACTAAAAGTGCATGAAATAGATAATTAGTTCTCAAAACTAGGCTAAAATATGGGCAAAATATATTGATATAGGCGCGTAAATTCGCCTATCATCAATACATGTTCAAAATATATCAATTCTTGATAGAAACACCAAGAATCCCAATATTAAATCTCAATTCATAGAACGAAAATAGTCAAATACTCATGTGATTCAAAACTTACAATTCAAATCTTTATAAGTTCATAATAGAATTATTTACATAATTCAACTTACAGAACCATATGAATCCATTAAATAATCATAATTGGCAAGCTTGAACAATTTACATTACACATAATTAAAATCTCATGGTAGGATATCTTGGAAATAAATTCATTTGCCAAACTCATAATAATCCATAATAAAAATTAAAGATACGGGCACAAGAACGGAAGAATTATTCTTGTTCAAACCCCACATACCTTAAAATTAAAGATTGGAATGAATTCTTGCCTCGGAACACTATTCACAAAATTGATAAATGGGGACTTCATTTATCGGATTAATTTGGAATTTCCATGGTGGAATTGAAAGATTTAGGAAGGGGAATTTAGAAGTTTAGGGTTTCTTTCTTGGAATAGTTTTTTGAAAATAACAGACTTTGATGCCCAAAATAAGTCTTTATGCTTATTTCCACGAAATGGGGCAAGGGTGAAATGACTGGATTGCCCCTAAGCAAATTGAAAAATGGCAGAAAAATCCTGCGTACCTTGGCCACGAAAAACTGAATAACTCCTCGTTCGGGTATTAGATTTTTGCGAAATTTATATCATTGGAAATCTAACTTAAAGATCTTTAATTTTATATATGGTAGGCTACCCAGCTCATCATATATAAGGAGTTATGATCGACCGAAGTTGACACAAATCAAATCCGTCCCTCAGTTACTGATTTGACATGCTGAAACAAATTGATCGTAACTTATTACTCTAATGTTGAAATGGGGTGAAACCAATTGCATTGGAAAGAAGACTCAAATAGATTTCGTTTAATATATAGCAGATCTCCCAGTTCCTTATATTCAGGAAGTGATGATCGTTTGAAGTTGACCCTGAAATGCTGAAAATTTCTGGAGCATGCTAATCGCATGGTGCCACTGTTTTGGGCTCCCAAACGTGCCCTTATGCTACTCCAAAAATTCCGAAACTCACTCGGATGTATTACGACCTTTTCCCATCGCAAATCAACTTGAAAATAGAAAAACGGATGCTGTAAAGGTCGTCAAATAAATACCCAAAGATCAGAGGTCTAAATGAGAAAGTTTCAACACTTAGCAAATTTTATTTTATTTTTTGAGTGCTAAGCTTCTCTTGGCAAGATAAAAAGGCTTTAACGACTCGACACATTCGGGAGAGAAATATTTAATGGGAAAAACTGGGGTATCACATCATCTCCCCCTTGGAAACATTCATCCCCGAATGTCGCTCGTTAGGTTAGGAAGGCAAGGAAAATTGAGGATATGCAACTAAAATAGCTTGATGAACAAGTTTATATTTTTCTAAGCTTTGGAGTACTTTCCGACGCATAAGCTCATGATAATCACAACGACATAGTTAAGTCTATTATTAAAAGAGTTGGATGAAGGAAAAATTATTAACTTTGATTTAAATCCACATTCACAAAGACAGAGATGAAAGATCTAGGATATGAAAACTCGGGATATCACAATATCTCCCCTTGGGATCGGTTCTCCCCGAATAATACTAATTGATACACGGGACATTTTATGATCAATCCATGGCTTAATACTTGGGTCGGGAACACAAGCAAAGGCTAAATAGAATTTGGTAACTCGCTTCGATGCAAATAAATCATTCTTGAAATGGTTATTCTCACGAAACTTCAAGTAGTGAGATTGGACCACATCGGAAGATGGAAGAAATATATGAATCCGTCGGAATAACTATCAAATTGAATTTCTAGGTGCACGGACCAAATCAAGACACTCTCTCATTCAATTAGGACATGATTCAAAATCTTTCCAAGAAACTTTCAACGCTACTAGGAAGCAATTGGGTTTCGGATATGGTCCGAACAATATATATATATATATATATATATATATATATATTGAAATAAGGATTTATAACTGACCCCAATTTTAAGTATGGAGCGTAGGTCGATCAGTCTTATATCAAAATAAAAGTACTAGACCCCACGCAGTATAACTTACTTTCAAGCTTATCAATACGCTTCGCACACCCTTTCTCTGCAATACTATTTTCCCAAAATACCAAACTTACTTGATTCAATTCAGAATTCTCACAAGGCATTTGCAATCTTGGCTATTCAAATCTAACTAAGCCAAACTCTCTCTCCTCATTTTCAAGCTTAATTTGGAGTCACCAATTCCTCCACCTAACACCGTAACATAGCACCATTCCGAATTATAAATTTACACACATCCACATTGTTACAATTCCTCATCTCACAGATAATTCTTACTACCACTCAATCAACTCTAATCCACTTAATACTCACCATTTTCAACCATCATATTCATATCAACAAGTCTTGAAGCTTAAGGAACTATTCATAGGCATATACGCAATTCAACTTATAGCAAGGCCAAGGCTTGCAACTAATATCCTCGGATAGGAGATATATTCACAATACATAAGTGCTATGCAAGATCAATTTACAAGAGCTTTTATCTTAGACTTCTAAATCAACATAGACACCAAAACTTATCGATGATATAAACTTTAATCTCCGTTCATATATACACACATGATGTTCAGGCCTATCTTTATAATTACGTATACACTCCTAATCAACACCCATAAAACACCTTTTTCAAATTCTACGATCCTTTATTAAGACAACTTCCGGGCACTATTCTTAAGAAAACACTCACTAACTTTTCCAATTAACTAAGCCATGCACAAGACTTCACTTCAATAATTCCCCACCTACAAACCTAGATAAACCATCACACAACTACTTTCACAAAAACAACACGAAATGCTTCAAATAACCATGACATCCATCAAAATCCTATCCTCAAGCTTACTCCACACTTGCCACCTTAGCTAAAATGAACATGCCATAATCTTTATCAAAAAAAATGGCTCACTCTTCATCCACACTCCCTCGACAAATGAAAAGTCATGAAAGGATAGAATATGAAGGGATATTGTGTATGACTTGGTGCGGTTATTGAGGCCAGAGAACTAGGGCATCAAATGCATGAATTCAACCAGAATCAAGATTAAAGATTAAGGACACCCAGGGCATAAATTGAATCTTATTGGTCGCTAAGGGTGTTGCCGGTTGACTGAACTTGAACATATAATAAAACTTAAGCACATGAATTATGAACCGCGCAGCTTGAGTTTGGAGTTTATAGCATATGGAATGTCGATTTCGCCCGCTAGAAAAATTGGGGCTCCATATTTCGATAGTTAGAAGAATACATATTTTCCCATGATGTGCAAGAACATATATTATGATCGGGGGAATGAAACATAAGGCATGAGAAAATATCAAAGTCATTGAAAAGGCTGGGGTAATATAGGATCAACACCACTACTTCTCACCACTAACTTGCAACCCACCGATACACCTACCTAAATCCCGCAATCTTAACTTAGTTAATCTACTATCTCCCCCTTAGACTTAAGCCAACACTCCGATCAACAAATCACCATACAAACTCTAGTCCACGGCATTCGCTTTACTCCAGGTCCCCAGATATACCCATACACAAGATCCATAACCTAACCCGCATAACTACACTCGCGAGCGCAAAACCCATTCTTAACATAACTCTCAAATACCCACCAACTTAGACAACTTCAAAAGTTACCATACAACAATTCATGCACTCCACAGCTTAGATTCTAGCACTTACCATGGATACATCAAACCGTCGCTAAACCATACTAACTTCTTCGTGCTTTACTAACGTCATATCTCAAACTAACACCCTCGTCAACCTCTAATGCCCAAGTTAACTCACATTATATCGTATACTACATATCCTCATTCATACTTACCCGATCATGGATAACACTAACTGCTTAACATTTAATAACTTAAAAAAAATCCCCATAACACCTTGAGCATACTACTACCTCAACACACAATATCACACTTGATCACAAATAAATAGGCTTAAGCTCCTGTACATATGATGTTGGGCGTATTTACACGTCCAAGCACCAAAACCTACCCATGTTTTAGCTAAGTTTTGAGGATAAAATACATAATTCCTAAACTTTTAGTTTATTTTCAACCAAGTGAGCTGACCTATGTGATTAGCATGCTTTTCAGGTACCAATGAGGAAGATTTCAGCACTTAGGGGACCTGTGGACTGCAAAGGAAAACTTCACATAAGAGGGAAGACAGCTTTTGGACTGAATGTGATTCATGGGAACTTTTTCCCGGGCAAACTCAGTATTTTTAAAAACTTAAGGATGCAGTAGCAACTTATTAGACAAGGATGTTATTAAAAACCTTATTGCTGAATTTTTAGCATTATCATTTATTATTCATTATTCAGATTCTGTAATAATTTTGGAACAGAGAAAAACGGCTAGGCTTGAGCAACGGAGAGAGAGAAACACGTTCCTCTCTTATTGTCGCTAATCATCTCCATCGCGAAGGTTGTTCTAAGTTTTGGTATGATGATTATGTCTATTTTACTTTTCGTTGTATTCATGAGTAGCTAAACTTATCTATTAGGGTTATGGAAACCTTGTAATATACTCTCTATTGCTATGAGTTTGTGAATTTATGATGTGTCATGGCACTTATATCATTACTCTCTTCATTTTGATTGAATTCTCATGGTTGTAAACATAGGGAATACGCCATTATAGCATTAACTTATTCGATAGAAAAGTTACATGTTTGGAAAAGAGAGTGTGACAAGAAAATAGAGTTTCCAACCTCTATTTACACGTTAATGCCCTAGCAGGATTAACTTCTTGGAGAATTCGTACCATTTGTTGTACACTTTAGGTTCGAGAGAGCTAAGGTGAATAGACCCTTGATGGTAGAAAAACACTTGGATTTAGAATTAGAATACGACTCTCTATAAGTGCATACATGTATAAACTCCGCATTACTCATAGTTAATAGAGAAGTAGAAACTACAAGGTGGACATAACCCTAACTTGTCATTCTCTGTGATTCAATATTATTACATATATCGTCTCATTCATTACATTAATAATATTACTGTGCACTTAAACCAAAACCGCCCTTACCTTGGAACCTTTGATCAACAGTCTAATAATAATCGCAATACTTAGTGACCAAAGTATTTCCTATGGGATTCGACACCCAACCCAGTTGAGTTCTATATTTGACAGCGACCGCTTACACTCTCTAACGAGAGTTGTAATTTGGGCATATCAAATTTTGGCGCCGTTGCTGGGGAATACGGTTGCCAACTAAGTTTGTGATAGTTAATAAACCCTTTGGTCAAAGATTCTCAAATTTTACTTTTTATTTGTTGTTTTTGTTTTGTTCAGGTTTGGTAGAGTGCTTGCCAAATACACAAAGTTCTGGTCAGCCGTTATTACCTCTAAATCCTGAACCACATCTTATTGGCAGAATGGATGCACAACGAGACATTGAAAGAAGGGCTGCTCAACAAGAGCGGGCTAGATTAGCTGTACTGGCAGCTACACAAGTAAATCAACAGAATGCTGATAACCCAGGTCGGGCAACAAATCTTGATGATGAGGACCTGGGTGATGATGAGTTATTAAATCCAAGGCGTGCAGATGATGTGGCTGCACCTGTGAACAGGAATGTCAATAGAGATCGTCAAGCTAGAATGAGACCTAAACACCGAGCTGTGCAGGTCTCTTTTGATGATGATGATGATGATTTGGATGGGGCTGGTGCCACAAGGGCTATTATTCCTCCGCCCTTGGCACCCGGAGCCAAGTTCAATATCACTAGCACCATGATCCAGCTATTGCAACTCAAAGGGTTATTTGGTGGACATGTAGGCGGCGATCCAAATATGTATCTAATTAATTTTATATCAACATGCAAATCGTTTCACAATCCAGGGGTTGGACAAAATGTGATCCGACTGCGCTTATTTCCATTGTCTCTATTTGGAGAGGCAACTCTATGGTTAAACGGGCTAACTCCTGACTCTATTACCAATTGGAGGAAATTGAAAGACGCTTTCCTAGAAAGATTCTTTCCGCCATCCAAGAGAGCCCAATTAAGAGATGAGATAAGCAATTTTCGACAGCTTCCAACTGAAGCTCTCCACGAAACATGGGAGAGGCTCAAGAATAAGCTTATGCGGTGCCTAAATCATCAGATGACCAATATCCACTTGATGGAAATATTATATAGGGTTTTGAACTCGGTGACTAAGCCAGTGGTTGATAATGCTGCGGGTGGGTCATTCATGGACCTTACTTTTATTGAGGCAAGTGATATGCTAGATCGTATGACAAAGCAGAGTAGATCTTGGTCTACCAGGGATTCTGAGGTAGCAAGCTCTACTGTATCTATTGGGTTGGCGGCAGAACAGAGACGAAGAGAAGAGGAACATGAACAGGATATGGCTCACATGAAAATGCAGATGGACCTTTTTACCAAGCATATATTATCAGGGAAGATAGAAAAGGTCAAGGCCGTTGTATCACAAGGAAGAGATGACTCTGATTCTGAGGAGGAACCAAATAACTTGAATAATCAGGGGGTTTTTGACGCAATACCCAAGGAAATCAAGGTCGGAACTATTATGATAAATCCGAATACAAGGACCGAGACCAAGGGAGTTGGAAGAATAAGACTGGCAGGAGTGGTTTGTACGTTCCTCCTGGAAATCGTGAAGCTACTACATATGGCTCTGGAAAGATTTCCATGGAGGACATGATGGCTAAGCTGTTGAAAGGAGTGGAGGCAACCAATTGGTTGACTCACATTTCACTGCAATAAATAGTTGGAACAACAATTGAGTTAACTATCAGAGGTATTCAATCAAAGAAAAGCTGGCACTTTACCTAGTGACACGGTGCAAAATCCAAGGAACGATGGATAATGTTTGGCTATTACTACCCGGAGTGGTAAGGTGTTGGAAAATTCATCCAAGGGCGAGCTCGTGGTTGATAGTATAGAGGAGAATGTTATTGAAGTAGATTGTGATGATTCTGTAGAAGATGAAAATCAGAATGAGAACGTTCATGATACGACACCTAGATATCAGCAGTCTAAAAAGATTGATAATGGGAAGCAAAATAAAAAGGAAGTGATACGACACCACCTTTTCCTTAGAGACTGAAGAAAAAGGCTGATGACACCAGGTTCAGTAAATTCATGACCATGCTGAAGCAGCTGACTATTAATGTGCCTTTGGTGGAGGCACTGGAGCAAATGTCAAGGTATGCCAAATTCATGAAAGACCTTTTGACAAAGAAAAGGGCAGCAAGCTATGAACTAGCAGATAATTTTCATCAATGCAGTGTAATTGCCACGAGGTCTTTGGTACAGAAGAAGGAAGATCTGGGTGCTTTCACTATTCCTTGCACGATTGGATCTTTGGATTTTGCTAAAGCGTTCTGCGATTTGGGGGCTAGCATTAATTTGATTCCACTATCTAGTTATAGACAGTTGGGGTTGGGCGATCCTACACCAACCAACATGCGGCTCGTAATGGCAAATAGGTCGGTAAAATGACCTGTTGGTATCTTATATGATGTACTAGTGAAGGTTTCTACCTTTATTTTTCCTGCAGGCTTTGTTATTTTGGATTACGAGGTGGATTTTGAAGTTCCCATAATCTTGGGTCATCCTTTCCTCGCAATAGGAAGTGTGCTTATTGATTTACGAGCAAATGAGCTTTTATTTCGGATGAATGATGAAGTGTTACATTTTGATATATGTAAATCAATGAAGCAGCCCAAAGGTATGAATGTGTTCTCTGTAGCTGATGTTTATTATGAGGATGAGAAGGAATTATCTTTAGAGAAGCAGCTTACTGTTAAGCCATTGGTTGCTGTGCTTTTGAACTTTGAGCATGAGGATGTTGAAGAGTATGAAGAAACTATCTGTGCTCTGACAGGAATGGGGTCGTATTCATACGCCCCTAAGAAGCTGGACCGTGACCTTAAGAATTGACTTTCACCACCAGCGAAGCCATCCATTGAAGAGCCATCTGTGCTGGAATTGAAAGAGCTACCCAGTCATCTAAATTATGCATTCTTGGGAAGTGGAAATACACTACCGGTTATTGTTGCTGCTGATTTAGGTGAGCAACAAGTAGAGGCTCTCATCTCTGTTCTAAAGAGGTACAAGAGATCCATTGGTTGGACTATTGCTGATATAATTGGTATCCCTCCTGGGATATGTATGCACAAAATTCAGCTCGAGGAAGATTGCGTGCCCACTATTAAGCATCAGCATTGTCTGAATCCACCTAGGCAAGAGGTGGTGAAGAAAGTGGTTAGATGCAGAGGTGGTGTATCCAATCTCAGACCGTAAATGGGTGAGTTCGGTACAATGTGTGCCCAAAAAAGGGGGGCATGACAGTAGTAGCAAACAAAAAGAATGAGCTACTTCCACTCAAACCTGTCACAGGGTGGAGAGTGTGCATGGATTACCGGAAGCTGAATTCATGGACATTAAAGGACCACTTCCCAATGCCATTAATAGATTAAATTCTTGATCAATTGGCAGGGAATGGATGGTTTTGTTTCTTAGATGGTTATTCTGGATATAACCAGATTTGCATTGCGCCTAAAGATCAGGAGAAGACTACTTTTACATGCCCATATGGTACTTTTGCATTCAAACGAATGCCATTTGGGCTATGTAATGCACCTGCCACCTTTCAGTGATGTATGATGTCCATTTTCTCTGATATGGTTGAAGACACCTTGGAGGTGTTTATGGATGACTTCTCGGTTGTAGGTGAGTCATTTGAATCATGCTTGGCAAATCTGAGTATAGCTTTGCAGAGATGTGTTGAATTCAATCTGGTGCTAAATTGGGAGAAGTGTCATTTTATGGTTAAGGAAGGCTTCATTCTTGGGCATAAAGTCTCTGAAAAGGGAATTGAGGTTGATTGAGACAATATTGAAGTTATCGAGAGACAACCACCTCCAATTTCTGTAAAGGGGGTTCATAGTTTTCTCAGTCATACTGGTTTTTATCGGAGGTTTATTAAAGACTTCTCCAAGATTGCTAGCCCATTATGCAAACTCTTGGAGAAGGAGGCAAAGTTTTACTTTGGTGAAGATTTCTTGAAGGCATTTGAATGCCTCAAAGGAAAGCTAGTTGAAGCTCCTAATATTGTAGCACCCGATTGGACTCAACCTTTTGAAGTTATGTGTGATGCAAGCGGGGTAGCCTTGGGTGCTGTACTTGGTCAGAAAAGAGAAAGGCTATTTTATCCAATCTACTATGCGAGCAAGGCCTTGAATGGAGCACAGAATAACTATACCATCACTGAACAAGAGCTTCTTGCAGTTGTTTATGCTTTCGAAAAGTTCTGTGCTTACTTGTTGGGAACCAAAGTAGTGGTTCATACAGATCATGCGGCTCTAAGATATCTAATGGCAAAGAAGGATGCTAAGCCAAGGCAAATTAGGTGGGTGTTACTGCTTCAAGAATTCGATTTCGAGGTAAAGGATAGAAAAGGTTGAAAAAACCAAGTACCTGATCATCTATCTAGACTTGAGAGTGAGCACATACTGCAAACCGACCTTGATATTGATGATGCATTCCCCGACGAAGAGATTCTAGAAACCATGGTTAAAGACTTACCATGGTATGCAGACTTTGCTAACTACGTGGTAAGTGAAGTGATTCCTGAGCATCTCTCCTTTTATCAAAAGAAAAAATTCATGCATGATGTGAAACATTACTTCTGGGATAAGCCTTATCTTTTTCGACGATGTGCTGATGGTATTATTAGGCGATGCATCCCAGATGTGGAGGTGCCTAGCATACTAAAAGCAAGTCATGCTTCCCAAGTTGGGGGTCACCATGCAGGTGATCGGACGGCCAGGAAAGTACTGCAAAGCGGCTATTATTGGCCTTCATTATTCAAGGATGCCTACGATTTTGTAAGAAGATGTGATCAGTGCCAGAGGCAAGGCTCTATCTCAAAGCACCATGAGATGCTTATGTCTAAAATGCTTGAAGTAGAGTTATTCGATGTCTGGGGAATTGATTTCATAGGCCCATTTATGAGTTCATTTGGGATGAAATATATCCTAGTTGTTGTGGACTACGTATCCAAATGGGTCAAAGCAGTCACGCTAGCTGATAATGAAGGTAAGAGTGTTGTAGCATTCTTAAAGAGAAATATCTTCTCTCATTTTGGGGTACCCCGTACCATCATAAGCGATGGAGGATCATATTTTTACAACAAGCTGTTCAGAGCCGTATTGGTAAAATATGGGGTTAAGCAACATAAGGTAGCTACACTGTACCACCCACAAACTAGTGGGCAGGTAGAGGTTTCAAATTGGGAGATCAAGCTAATCCTTGCTAAGACTGTGAATGCCAGCAGGAAAGATTGGTCCAGAAAGATGGACGATGCCTTATGGGCATATAGAACCGCGTTTAAAACATCAAATGGCATGTCACCATACCAACTAGTTTATGGAAAGGCTTGTCATTTGCCAATTGAGCTAGAACATAAAGCAATATGGGCACTGAAACAGCTTAACCTGAATTGATTTGATGCGATTAATATGAGATTGGGACAGCTGAATGAGATGGATGAATTCCGTCTACATGCGTATGAAAGAGCAGATCTCTACAAGGAAAGGATGAAAAAGTACCATGATTGGAGGATCACCCAACGAAACTTTCAGAAGGGCGATTTGGTACTTCTTTTCAACTCCATACTGAAGCTATTTCCAGGTAAGTTGAAGTCTAAATGGTCTGGTCCATTCAGAATTAGCCAAGTTTACTCATCTGGAGTAGTGGAGTTAGAAAACAATAATGGTGGTGTCTTTAAGGTGAATGGCCAACGAGTGAAGCCATATATCGGTCCAACCAACTCGATAAAATGTATAGCCACCATATATCTCAATGAAGTCTGAGTACTCGAGACAACTATGTCGTGCCGCGACAATAAATCAAGCGTTACATGGGAGACAACCCATCATTAGGAGTTTGTTTCACGAGGAGTTTGTTTTTGAAAAATAAAAGTTCAAAAAGAAGAGTCGAGCCACAACCAAAACTAAGGCGCTTGGTGGGAGGCAACCCATCCTTCTAATCATTTTTGTTGTTTTTGATTAAGTGTAGGTGCAAAACGTACAAAGGAGGAGATTAGTCCCAAATTTTGATTTAAAAGTGAGCCATGCCAATGGTGGTAAGTCTAGGAATGATGGAGCAAAGGCTATAGGCTAGGCGTCGCCTATGCCAACATAGGCAATAGGTTAGGTGCCGCCTATGCCAACATAGGCAATAGGCTAGGCCCCGCCTATGCCATTGCCTATGCTCACTGCCTCACATAGGCAATAGGCAAGGCGCCACCTATGCCAATGTAGGCAATGGGCAAGGCGCCGCCTATGCCATTGCCTAGGATTACTGCCTCACATAGGCGATGGACAAGGCGTCGCCTATGCCAACATAGGCAATGCTATAGGCGCCGCCTATGCTAACATAGGCAATGCTAAAGGCCCCGCCTACTTATGCATAGGCAATGCTCTAGGCGCCGCCAACTTATGCTTTTTGCCTACTAACCCGATTGTAGATGGATCAAACCGAGCCACCCTCTACCTTTGAACACCACTCAATTGTTTGTTGAACCTAGGCGCCGCCCAAGCTCCCTTATCCTCTCCAAGTTTTCCTCTTTTCTAATCTAATCTTGCGGAATCATCTTCCCAATCGATCACTAAGTAAGTTGTTCTTTTATATTCCGTAGTTGTTGCAGTGCTACGCTTATAATGGTTTATTAGATTTTGAAGTGGTGCTTGGTGATAAGGATATGGTTGGTTTGTTATGATGCATCTCATTGAGTGAAAGGATTCTTGTGGGTATTTTTGACTTTACTCCGGCATGTATTGATTGGTATTCACTGTCATAATTTTTTATGGAGTTGAAATTTTAAAGTTAGTGCATAATCTTGAGAGTTGTAAGCTTGAATGTTTGAATGACTCCTTCATCGATGTAATGATCATGATTGACCACAAGCATAAGATGGCGTGATTGTTTCTATATTATAACATGATAAGATTTCTATGTGGTAGTCTTGTTCAAAGATTGCATTAATCCAATGAAATAAAGTTGGAAAGTATTGATTTTCAATTGTTAAAACCTTATGGCATTTTTTAGTTAAGTTCCGCACATGTCTTTGTTGTTTTATTCAGTACTCACAGTAGGTATCAGCTCATGGGTTAGCTTGTAGTCCTTCAGGGCTGTAAGCACCGCGTGGTGTCCAGGGTGTACTCTCGAGGCGTTACAATTTATAAGTTTTTCAAACCATGCATTCTAAACGTAAATGACTCACATTGGCCTTGAGTAACACTTAAGATTTCAAACACTAAAATGAGATATGAAACATATGATTAAACTTAGTGCGCCACTACACAGTTTCTAAAATCTTTACTTTTACTCTTTCTTATGGGAGATTCTTCTAACTGGCATAAACCACGAGAGCTACCATGGAGTCCAATGTCTTACCCATATTAGGGAGAGCTGTCTTACCCTTGCCATCTAATAGAACCTTATCTTCGTGATCACTATACTTAACTTTATCCATATTGGGAAAAGTCTTAACGTAAGTTCGCTCATGGTTTTTGGGAACTTAGTATACGCTCATTCGCATGCCCATCTCGATGCTAAATACTACTCCTAGAATACTTATATGCTCATACTTTAAGAAATCCACCTTAAAATAGCATAAGGCTTTTAAAGAGTGAAAGTCAGTTATGCTTCTCTTTACTTTAAATCATAATCAAGATGGACAAATGTGGATTTCGTATATTATCTTAATTTCAAAAGATCAACCTTTTCTTTAAATCATAGCACAGACTTATCAATGGATCTTAAGAGCATAATATTCTTGTAAACTCAATACTTGTACTTAAAACTTATAATACATTCTTAAATTCTTAGAAATTCACGATAAAACTTTATACTCAATAATCATCTTAAAATACTTCAACAATTCCAATCAGAATAAGGAAATTAAAATCAATATGAATCTTATAAATCAAATATGGATGTAAGTAAACATGATGCACTTAAAGCCTTCAATCTCATGGAAATATCATAATTCAAAAATATGACTATTTGGGTATGAACCCTAATTGTAAATTATGAAATTTAATCTTTAAAACAAGTTTTGGGTACAAAGATGAGAGAGGATCCTTGTTTATAAACCCTACATACCTTATATTTCTTGACTTGGTGAAGTAAACTTTGATCTTGGAGACTTGGGAGATGATATTGAAAGAAAACCCTAATCTTGTTCTTGAGAGTGGAATGGGAGATTTTGTTATTTAATCGACTGAGGAAGATGGGAAAAATAATGCCCCTTGGGGTTAATATGTCATGGGTTGTGAGTTATAAGGTGTAAAAGACTAAAAATCCCATGAACTTAACTTCTCAGAATTTACTTGCCAGTTCTTATGAGTTGAGCATATGACTTATATGCAAGGGTACGACTAGTCTTTGCATCTCGTAAGCTTGGCAACATCTAGAGGGGTACATATTGATCATCATATGAATTGACAATATGACTCGTATCTTTATAATACGACTCTTATCCCCACTCGTATCTTGGACTGTATCTCAATGAGTCTTCACTGATGTTCTTACGAGTTGGCTTTATACAACTCCTACCCTTCTTGATGACTTCTAGGGATATGCTGTAACTTCAATAAAAAGTTCACCATGCCACATTATCTTGGGTAAAAGTCCCATATACGACTCATATGTTGTTCATATGACTCAATGGGTGAGTCGTATGTTGGACAGAAGCATTCTAAGATAGGGTATTAAGTTGGAATATGAGCAGGAATAGGAATAGTATATAGAATCCTATTTGGAAAGGGATTGTCACCTATTCCAATACCAATACCAATATATATATATATATATATATATATATATATATATATATATATATATATATATATATATAGACACACACACACACATATATATTAAATTATGTTAATACACAATTATATATATACACACACATCATAACAAAATCTTTCATTAATAATAATCCAAATTAAAATATGCAACAAATTAGTAATCTAAACCCAAAAGCAAGGGGAATCTTAGTAGCTTAGTTGGTTAGTTACCTGAACTTCCACCTTGTTGGTGAGGGTTCGCCCCTCATTGTAATACCCTCCCCCATTCCCCTTCCCCAACCCCCAATTTTTTTTTATAAAAAAATAAATAACCAAAAGCAAAATGATAAAGTTAAATAATCATTAGTTTTTCTACATAGTATCAAATTTGAGTGGCAACAAGTCTCACGAAATTCAAAATCAAAAGGATCAATATTAAAGAATCACTTCTTTTTTCATCTTCTTCATTTTGGACAATCATCTTCTTCATCTCCTTTGTTTTGGATAGCTACAAAAAGAGAATAAACAATCTTAATTAGAACTTAAATGACAACATATTTATAGAAGGTAAGTTAGGCAATTATGTATAATACCATAACGAGCAACGAAGCAAAAGAAAAAAGGAAATAAACATAGTTCTTCACTCCACAAAAAACTTCAAAAGGGCATAACTTATTAATATACAATACTATAACGAACGTGTATTAAAGAGTAGCATACTCTCTAATTACTTTTCATTCAGCTCCCAATACAAATAACCATTATCTATGATAATTTGTTTTCAAACTTAACCAATAAATGAACAATTCTATCATGTTTTGAATCATCTGGTTCATCGATACCCATGTATCGCAGAATGTCTTAAAAGTTAGGACATATATTTAGGTAGGTAGAAGTATTCAATAAAATTGAATTCACTTAAATAACTTGGAGTGCCCTTGTTCCTCCAAGAGATTCACAGTTGGTTAGCAAGATAACATCAAGAATTGTTACTTGGGTGGCTAAGTGTTTGTCATAAGTTGGGGACCACAACTTATTGGAGCAGCATTGTTTGGTGTCTAAGCCTTCTGGTCAAAATCACAATAGCAAATGCCATATAAATCAAATCATCCCTCGTATTTTTTCCAATCATGAGCCACAAACCCAAAACTCATATTTGGCAGCAAAATTTCATGTGAGATCAAGAAACAACCCAGAACTGAACATCAGGAACTATTTTCCATCTAGAGAAAGATCAAATAAGGGACATGAGCTGCATATACCAGCACAGGTCTGCCACAACTGAAATCCTCATTCAGTCCTATCTAATAGTTGCATTTCTAATATTTATAATAAAAGGACAGAAAGACAGATATTGTTAAGTACATCAGTTTGAAGTCTCCTATCTTGTAAAGTTACAAATCTAGCAAAAACGATAAACATTGGCACTTATGGAGACACTTAAACAAATAGTAATGGAGGCACATAAATAAACATTTCGGATGACAAACTATTATGCATAAACGTTTTCCAAAAACTTCAAGGGATTTCAGGATTATCAAACAACATACAAACTACCAATTGCCATGATGCTCATTTTCCTGTTGAAAGTGATGCCAATAAAAAAAAGAAGAAAAAAAGACAGACCTTGATTCTTCTTCTTTTGTCCTAATAGTTGTTTGTTTCGTAAAGCTGCTAGTGATCCAGCTGAAATAAAGCTCTTAACTTTCTGGTGATTTCTTGAACACCCTTCTTGATTCATGATTGTTCAAGTCTGTTCTGTAAGTTCAGAAAATATATAAAATGTTGAGTACTATATATGGATAGAAAATTAAAATGAAATAAGGCACTACATATGGATAGAAAATAAGGAACTGGAATAACCACTTTACGTATGTGAAGAAAACTACTTGTAGAAAGGCATATATTCAGAGTTGGTTTAGAAGAAAGAATCTGTATACACCTAAACTTGTATCTTATTAAGTTTTTAGTTTCTCATTTGATGTTCGATATTAAAGAGAGAGTATAACACTATATTTTATAACTTGAGAGCTTTGATAAAACCGAATAATTACTTCCAACTCTATGATAATCCTTATAGGTATGTCTTTAAGTTAAGACTTTTCCTTCCCCACCTAACCTGATGAGAGAAAATAACCTTAACTACCTCTATAAACAACCATCAAAAAGGATATGTATGAATATGTAGCTTTCTGAAGCAATTACCTGAGCATAAAGTTTATTTTCTGATATACAGAACAATTCCAATCCAACTTCAACTACTTCTGTAAACATCCTCCAGAGATAGTTCACTTTTTTTCTTTATAAAGATGCAGATAAGTCCATTCATAACTAGGTATATCATTCAACAAATCTGTCTTCTATTTGTGTTAAGCTTGCACGGGTTCCCCAAAAAAATTCTTAGTACGGAAAAACTAATTTTTTCAAAGTCGAGATAATTTTTATTTAGTTTTGCCAAGTCTCCAAATCTTGTTATCATATAAGCATGTTTTTTCGATTCAGTAGACAATTAAGACAACACAAAAAATCATGTTACTTGAATTCAATAAATTCAAAGACACGCGACTGAAAAAGTGAAAAAGAGTGCAAACAAGGGAGTAAAACCATGTGCATTTCCTTACACGTGGAGAATACGACAAATCAACCAAAGCAGTGACAGTTATACTACGAGGCCTTGCTTTTGCCAACGGTGTAGCCTTGAGAAAAGACAAGTCCTTTGTAGTAGGCCTTACTCCCATTTTTTCTTTTCTCAAAGGGAACACATAGCGCCGTGATGTTGGATTTAGATAAAAAGTTAAAATATAAATTTATGTGTAAAAATTACTGAATTTTCAGAAACGGTAAATTTAAATTCATAATTTTAAAAAAATAATAATTTTAATGCTAAAAATTTTAAAAATTAAACTTAGATAATTTTAAATCTTAAATCTGGCTCTTCTTGTTGTTTGACGACTAGCCCTCTTGACTTGTTTCGTCATAAAATTTATAGTTGATGATAGATTATATTTTGCTTTAAAAGGGTTGCCAATCTTGTCAAGGTAAAATATTTATTCAAAATTTATTTTATGAAATAACGTTATTAAATATACTTTGAACATTTGAATATGACTTATATTTTATATATTTATTTAAAGATAGGACCGTATTGGAAGAACTGATAAACTTTCTCTGATTTTATAATTGGACTAATAAGTTGAAACAACTAATTTTTGTAAGGGTTCCAAATAAAATGGAATGAAGAGAGTATTTCACTTTGAAGATGCCATAAGATTATATTTTTTTTGGTTTTAATTTGTCTGTTACTTTCCTTTTTAATTCTTTGAAAAGGAATATTTTTTTTTGGAAACTCTTTAATTCTAACTTTTCACATAATATGTTTAGGATCACACAATTAAAGAACACTTAGGTACATTTCACAGTTTTTTTTTTTTAAATTCAATGTCAAGTCAAAGTTAAACAAATAAACAAAATCAAAGATATTAACAAGTTAAATGAGATATCTAGAATAAGATTGACATTAAACTTATGAGATATTCAGAATTAAAATTGGGATTGAAGAATTTATCAGACTAAATTTATATCTTCACTCAAAAAAAAAAAATAATATTAATACAAAACTTAATCATGGAGTATTAGAGGCATCCCAAACGACCCCTAATCCCTACGCTCAATAATTAATCCAATAAACAACCCATTATAGCAATAAACTAAAAGTAACCTATTTTTTATGGATCCATTTTATATTACTCAAACTAGCCCAAATCTACATTATATATAGCATTATGGACAAATTTTCTAATTTCACACACACACACAAACCTTAGCCGCTTCTATGTTATGTAGTATCATTTTCTCTGTCCTTCTCTATTTTTGCCTCTATGCTGCTTTCTTCCAACAAAAATGACAGCTTGTGGTAGGCCTTTTTTTTTTTTTTTTTCTATTTATTTCATTTGTGTTTCTAACGATTTGTATCTTTCTTTCTGTATTCCTCATTTTCTTCAAAATTTCGTTTTAATTCGATTTCTCCTAAATTCTCATAAAAATTCATTTTTATTTTATTTTATAAGATTTGAGAAAATAACAGTTAAAGATGTATATGAGGTTAAATAGTGTGGAGTTGCATGTGGTATCTATAGTGATAGGCAATTATGAGAATTTTGTTTTAAAAAGATTTAGTATAATTTTCTTTTAAGATCTGTGATTGTTTTTAAGGGATATATGAACTTTTTTAATAGGATTCATTTCAATTTTCTAAAGAGTAGAATGTTAGATAAATTAAATGTTAGTAGGCCTATATTTAGTATAACAAGTGTGTAATTAACATATAAGATACACATAAAATTATGCATAGATTATGTAGTGATTATTCAAAACAAAGGCAAATACTGAAGTTTGAGAGATTTTGAGCAGTGCAAATTTTTCTTTAGAAAGAAAGTAAAAGTCAGGTGAATTAAGAGATAATATGCCTATATTTAATTATTAATAAATGCATAACATATGCATATTGATTATACATAGATTATGTAGTATTTCTTTATCAATTATACATTAATTTATATATAATATTTACCAATAATAGCAATAGTCTCAAATGAAGGTAAATATTGAAGTTTGAGAGATTTTTGAATTAATTTATCGAAAAAGACTACTCAATTGTAGCAACAAGATGAATTATGATTGTTCTAACTCAAATCAATGGGAAGAGGCAAAGGGAATTGCTCTATGGATGATATAGCAACACAAACTGTTCATTCTTCTCCAAATGTTTACTCAATGTGTAAGTTTACTATTACAAATAATTGTTTTATTTTTCTTTTACTACTCTTGTAACTCTTTCCCGCTTAGCAACATAAGTTTTCATATTTATCTTTAGTTTTCTTTTTTATTGAAACTTAGTTTCCTTATTTGATGCATCGCTTTGTGATTTATATATACTATTTTACTATTGGAACTATATGATATATGAACATGTAATACGAGCCTAGATTTTGTTTTGCCAAAGCAACAATGCAAAGGTTGAGGCCTTCACTTGTATCTAGCATTGGATTGAATGAACACAATAGAGTTATCAATAATGAAATGAGAACTGGGTGGGATCAACATATAGAACACAATTTTAATAAACAAAAACTAGAATACGACAATATAATGAACTCAGCGATGCAACTAAACAAAAACCGCATCAAACTTATTTGATGAGATTCTAGTAAATGCTTAAATATTTCTAGTGTCATAAATAACAGTGAGATACTGACGCATAGTATATTGGGTCTATGACCCACTAAATTGAGCATTGATTTTCTCAATGTTATTTTTCTTGCATTCATCTTAATCCGTCTCAGATGAGACATCATTAGTAATCACTAGCTTTCCCTCACTGAGCAAAACAAGACTTTCCTCGTAAGTTCTCAAATGAATTTTAGTCACAACTATACAAAAAATTATTTTTTCATGTGTCTCGGGATTATAAGGCACTAGTTCCTCTGCTTCTTGTCAAAAGTATTTCACCATAGTTCTTAAAGCCCAAAACGGTTCTAGGTTCCACGCCTATAGGGACATTAAATTACTTTCTTCATGACTTGACAGCATCATACCCTTTCATTACTCAAATAGAACAATTCCAAGTCTAAGTATAATTGTCATAGCGATATATAATGTAATAAAGTTTCATCTTTTGATGAATGGAGAAGTGTATAAAAATTGTATGCATAGGGATTCTTGAAGAATAGTTTGTTGAATGTGTAGTCGAATGAATTCGGGTCTTGAGATTTAAGCGTTCCACATTATTGATATATAACTCAATTGGAGAAGATATTTTGGTGCTACCCTTGAGAGTATTTTGGACAGTCAGTTCTCTAGGGATATGGTTTGCGATTATTCTTAGAGGCTTAAACTTGAAATTATATCTTCATCAAGAAAAATATACTTTTAGTCCCAAATTTAATGACGAAGTATCAGAGACATACCAAATAGCCCTTAATCCCTACGCTCAATAATTAATCCAATAAACAACTTACTATAGCAATAAACTAAAAATAACCCTATTTTTGATGGATCCATTTTTTATTACTCAAACTAGCCCAATTCTACATTATATATACCATTATTGCCAATTCAAACACACACAAAAAAAACCCTTGCCGACGCTATCTTATGCAGTACCATTTTCTCCGTCTTCCTTTATTTGCCTCTACACTGCTTCATTCCAACAAAAAAATGACAACTTGTGGTAGCCCCTTTTCATTTTTATTTCTATTTCTTCATTTATGTCTCTGTATCTTTCTGTACTTCTCTTTTTCTTCAAAATTTTGTTTTAATCCGATTTCTCCTGAATTCTCATAAAAAAATCAGTTTTTCATTTTATTTTATAGAAGTTGAGAAAACCATGGTTAAAGATGTATGTGAGGTTGAGTAGTGTAGAGTTGTAGATGGTACCTATAGTTGATAGACAATTATTTTATTGAAGTTTATAAAACCATAGTTAAAGATGAATGTGAGGTTGAGTAGTGTAGAGTTGTAGATGGTACCTATAATTTTCTTTTAAGATTTGTGATTGTTTTCAAGGGATTTCAGAGATATTTTGATAGGAGCCATTTCAATTTTCTAAAAAGTTGAATGTTTGGTAAATTAAATGTTAATAGGCCTATATTTAGTATAACAAGTGTGTAACTAATGTATAAGATATACATAAAATTATACGTAGATTATGTATTAATTATTCAAAACAAAGGTAAATACTGAAGTTTGTGAGATTTTGAGCAATTCAAGTTTTTCTTTAAAAAGAAAGTAAAAGTGAGGTGAATTAAGTGATAATATGCCTGTATTTAATGTATAATAAATTTATAACAGATGCATACTGATTATTCATTGATTATGTAGAAATTCATTATCAAGTATACATTACTTTATATATAATATTTACCAGTAATATGCAATAGCTTCAAATGAAGGTAAATATTGAAGTTTGAGGAATTTTTGAATTAATTTATTGAAAAAGGTTACTCAGTTATAGCCACAAGATGAATTACGATTGTTCCTAACTCAACTTAATGGGAGAGGCAAAGTGTAACGCCCCAAAAATGGTCCCGAAACGTCACACGGTGCTTAGGACCACAAGTGATCCCAAGCTAACCCTTCTACTAACATAACTCATAAGCAACTGAATAAAATACATAAATCTAATCGAAATAAGCGAAAGATAACTCTTTTTTGAATCTAATCAATACAGAACTAAATTAAAATATTTGCAACTCTGCTTTTACAAAGCAACACTGGAATCAAGTACATTAACTCTACTGACTGTCTATGAAGCCTCTACTAGTATTGACTATAGGTAGCTGGGACATGACCCCCAACTATCCCAAATCAATACGATTGAATAAAGAAAATACAATACTACTCAAACTATATGACTGACTCGAGCCCTTGAATCAAGAGGAGTCATCACCTACTGACTGGAATCTACAAACTGTCTGAATATGGTATGAGTGCTACAACTGATCTGATACCTATATTATGAGGCAACATAGCACATAAAAATATATGTGGATCAGTACTTTGAGGATGTACTGAGTATATGGGGGTAAAATGCATAAGTAAAACATCATCTCATCATCATAATTTATAAAATAATACATGTTAAATGTAAATGACTCACATAAGCTGGAACATCTGAAATACTGAGATCATGAATAATAGATCAATCATACTTTATAAATCTAATGAGTCATAACATTTAGTTCTGAAAACTATACTTGTATTCTGTCTATGAATCATACTGTCTAAGTGTAGAAAGAGCTCACTTCTGAAATTTGAAATCTAAAAGCTGAAGTCTGTAACTGTTATTTTTCTGTAAAGCATAATCTGAGTAAATTGTGAGCCTTTACACTTAGTTTTCTGAAAATCCTTACTATTAAACTGTAGAAAAAACACTTTATCTTAAGGGTTTAAAAATCAGAAAGCTAATTCTACATGGGAGATTCTTCTAACCGACATAAACTATGTGAGCATTCATGGAGTCCAACGTTATTGTCCCCCTAAGGAGGAATCCTCACGTTGGGAAGAGGAGTAATACTTTTGTCAGGGAGTATAACCTATCTAAGTTATCACATATCTATCATCCACGTAGAAGTGAGAACAATCTGAATCCTACGTTAGCACGTAGTTCTAGGATATAAAAACATAGTAACGTAACCATCTCGATGCTAAATACTACTCCCATTAAATCTGTATACTAATTCTGATGGAAATCCACTTTTAAAATAGTATTGTGGTTTATAATGAAAACCCACTGTATATCTGTAAAGCTAAATTTGTAATATGAATCTATAAAGTGGATTTCATATCTATTCTTGAGACCAAAAGGTCTAATCTTTATCAATAATCTGAAAAAAATCTAGTCAGAATGTGCTTATAGCACAGTCAATCTAAAAATATTAATACTCATCAGGGCTTAATGACCCATGCTTCAAAATCATGTTAAAATATCATAATGTTCATTCTTTATAATGTAAACATTGATAAATTAATTTAAAATCTGGAAATTTCTGCAATATACATGAAAATATGAACATAATCATGTAATTTAACTTCTAAATATAAGCTTGTAAATAACAATAAAGGGTATAAACCCTAACTTGAATTTCATGGGAAATCATATAAAGTTCAATCAAATTGGAATTAAAATAAATTTTGGGCACAAGGACGAAAGGATTGTCCTTGTTCATAACCCCACATACCTTGGTAGATGATTAGATGGAGAAACTTGAATTATTGATTCTTATTTGAGTTCTTGAAAATGAATTCTTGATTATATTGCCTTGGGAATCCTCAATTTGGAGCTTTCTTAGAGAATCTATGAAGGATTTTTAATTTCTTGGAGAAGGAGCTTTGGAGCTTTAGAGTTTTTCTTTGAGAGAGAGCGGATGAAATTGGGCATAAAGTGCTTAGAATAAGCTTAAATCTTATGTTTGGACGAATTGGGGGCTTGGAAATTGATCAAAATGCCCTCTTTAAACTTCTGGATGGAACTGAAAACGCAATATTTTTCCGATTTAATATGCCACCGCGATGCGCCATTATTGCGGTGACTCACTGAAAAAGACGATTGGGAATTGGACATTCTCTGCAATGCGCCACCATTGCAGTGCCCTTTTGAAATGCCATTGTGGCCACTGGCGCATTGGGCCACTGGATTTAGACAATTGGGCATTTGGAGGTCCGCTAGAATTGACAATTATGAAATTGTCCTTCACCGCAACATGGTGGTTGCTCAGGTGGGACACTGTTAACTTAAAAATGCTCTAACTCCTCAACCGAGTATCGGATTTGGGTGAATTTGGTATCGATGGAAAGCTTATTCAATTTTTCACACAATAGAAAGTCTAAATATGGTAAATACCACATGAAATAAAAAGCTATTCGAACTATATGAACATGTAATACGAGCCTAGATTTCCTCCAAAGCTACAATGCATTGGTTGAGGCCTTCACTTGTACCTAGAATTGGATTGAATGAGCACAATAGAGATATCGATGATGAAATTAAAACCGGGTGGGATTAACATATAGAACATCATTTTAATAAATAAAAACTAGAATACGACAATATAATGAAATTAGTAATGCAACTAAACAAAAATTACATCAACCTTATTTGATGTGATTCTAATTATTAGGAATTGTGCAGAAAAAAAGCAAACCACAAGTAGAAAGAAAACAAGAACACACGTATTTATGTGGATACCCTTGTGGGAAAAACCACGGGCAGAGGTAGAGGATGTTTCACTATATTGAAATGAGAGGAACACACAAATTTATGAGGATACCCTTGTGGGAAAAACCACGGGCAGAGGTAGAGGATGTTTCACTATATTGAAATGAGAGGAGTACAATGTGTAGAATGAGTATTTTCTGGATACCCAAAACAATCTACTAAATGCACTTATATAATACGTGCATACAAATAAGTCCTAGGCCTAAAAACGTAAAGGTACATACCGTGGGGGCTTCGCCCCCGCATCAGCCCGATCCCTACGCTACCACCATAGAACCTATTAAAAATTACAAACATGGGTTGCACTATGAAAATTTCTGGGACAAATCAACAAAATTCGGGTCACAACTCTAACAATCTCCACCTGGACACGAATTCTAATTCAGAACTCAAATCCATTTCAAGACAAACTCTCCACCTCTTCCACAAAATCCTCTAAGGGCACATCTTTAGCAACCAGGCGCATACTTCTGAGAAGGACTAATATCTCTTCTAGGCCTATATTTAGCAATAGAATATTGTGGCACCACTAGTGGTGAATAAGAAATAGTATCACTCTGTATCTCCGAGATAGACTAAGAAGTAGACACTGATGTAGACTCTGCTCCAATCTGCAATTTAAGATGGGTGCTTGACTTATGCTGATTCCTGTGACTAAGATCATCTAGGGGCAAAGCACTAGATTTAGAGGGAGACCGAAGCATGGTAGTTTCATCAAACATGATATCCCTACTAATTATAACCTTTCTGCTTTTTGGACACCAAAGCTTATAACCTTTAACACCAGGCTTATAACCCATAAATAAGCACTTGACAGATCTAGGTTCCAACTTTTCATTATCAATATGAGCATATGCAGGACATCCAAATATCCTCAAATCAGAATAACTAGTAGGAGTACCAGACCATACCTCTTGTGGAGTCTTCTTATCAATTGCGACTGAGGGAGACCAGTTAATGAGAAGGCAAGATATGGAAGCAGGTTAGCCTAAAAAGACATGGGTAAACCAACATTAGAGAGAATACAATGCACCTTCTTCATTATATTTCTATTTATTCATTAGGCCATACCATTCTGCTGCAGAGTTTGGTGAACTATCAAATACCTCAAAATTTCTTATGACTTGCACAAAACATTAAATTCCCTAGAACAAAACTCTAAACCATTATTTGTCCGAAGGCATTTTACCTGCTTCCCTGTCTGTTTTCAATCATAGTCTTCCATTCTTTGAAAGTAGGCAACACATCATTCTTTTTCTTCAAAAAAACACCCAAACTTTATTGGAATAGTCATCAATAATAGTCAATAAGTGATTAGCGCCTCCTCTAGAAGGTACTCTGGCAGGACCCAAGAGATTAGAATGAATGTAATTAAGTGTGCCCTTAGTTGAGTTAATGTCTTTAGTGAATCAGAATCTCTTCTTGAAAACACAGTGATCATAGAACTCCAATTTGGTAATACTATGCCCATCAAGAAGTCCTCTCCTACTTAGTTCATCCATCCCGTTTTCACTCTTATGGCCTAGGCGTATATGCCAAAGTTTAGCAATGTCACTTTTTTATAGAGAAAAGGTCGAAATAGCTGTATCACCTGTAACAGTAGAGCCTTGCAGGACATACAAATTTACAGACTTTCTCTGCCCCTTTATCATAACAAGAGCACCTTTAGTAACCTTCAGGACTCCACCTTCACCAGTGTACCTATAACTATTCGAATCAATGGTACTCAAAGAAATAAGATTTCTCTTTAGGTCTGGGACATTCCGCATATCACCAAGTGTCCTCACAACCCCATCAAACAACTTGATCTTGATTGTTTCAATTCCATCTATCTTATAAGGTGTGTTATTTCCCATCAACACAACACCTTCAGAGACCGTTTCATATATTATAAACCATTACCGATTATGACATATATAAAACGTGCAAGATGAATCAAGAATCCAATCCTCACAGGGTTTAGAGTTATCATCAAAAACCACCAAGAGTTCCCCATTACTACCGCCATCTTCCACAAAACTTGTCTTACCGGACTTCTCTAGTTGGTTTCTCTTTGGATTTGGAGCTTCTCTTCTCTCTATTATATAGCTTCCAACACTCAGATTTGATATACCCCTTCTTCTTACAGTAATTATTGGTTTTGTTTCTGTTTCTGGATTTCAACCTATTCCTATCATCACCCCTAGAATTCCTCTCACGAGTTGTTCCTCTTTTAATAATGAGACCATCTCCTTGAGTCTACGACCCATTCATAAAATTCTTCATCTTATCCTTAAAGAACAACACATCATAGACTTCATTAGTTGTTAGGGTATTATGACTATATAGAATTGTATCCCTAAAGGTCGTGTATGATGCAAGCAACGAACACATCAAATTCAACCGTATATTTTTGTCATTGTACTTAACCTCCTGAGTCTCTAAATCAGAGATGATTTTCTTAAATACAGATAGGTGATCCTCCAAGGACGCACCCTTAGACATGCGATGGAATAAAGTCATTGCTTGAGATACAACTTACTTGTTAGTATCTTTATCATACACCACAATTCTAGTTTCAACCACAACGCAGTGGCTGTGGTCTCTGTCAAAACATCCTGTAGAATCTGATTGAATAAATGAAGGTAGATCTGAGATAGAGCCTTTCGATCCTTACGTTGTTTGTCATCCTCCATCCATGATAAGGGAATATTATCAAATCCTAATAAAGCATCATCCAAATCCATCAGTGTGAGCACAACCTGCATCTTAACCTGCTCTAATGAAAATCTGGTATTGCAATCTAACAATGGATTATCATACTTCATGATTTTCATCCCTGAGAAAACAATCGAACAGGCTTTGATACCAGTTTGTTAGTAATCGTCCAGAAATAAAGCAAACCACAAGAAAAAATAAAACAAGAATACACAGAATTACGTGGAAATCCTTGCAGGAAAAACCATGGACAGAGGCAGAGAAAGTTTCACTATAATGAAAGGAGAGGAGTACAATATGGAGAATGAGTATTTTATATATACTCAAAACAACCCACTAAATGCACTTATATAATACGTGCATACAAATAAGTCCTAGGCCCAAAAACATAAAGGTCCATACCGCGGGGGCTTCACCCCGACATTGGCCTGCTCCCTACACTACCACCAAAAACCCCACTGAAAATCATAAACATGGGTTGCACTGCGAAACTTTGTAGGCCGGATCAACAAAATTTGGGTCACAACTCTAACACTAATAAATGGTTAAATATTTCCAGTTTCATAAACAACTGTGAGATACTTGCGCATAGCATATCGGGTCCATGTCCCACTAAATTGAGCATTGATGTTCCCAATGTCATTTTTCTTGCATTCATCATAATCCATCTCAGACGATACATCATTAGGAATCAGTCACTTTCATTCATTGAGCAAAACAAGGATTTCCTCATAAGTACCCAAATGTATTTTTAGTCACAACTACACAAAAACTTTGTGCGTTTGGGGATTATAATGCACCAGTTCCTGTGCTTCTTGTCGAAATTATTTCACCATAGTTCTTAAAGCTCAGAACGATTCTAGGTTCTATGTATAAAGGGACATTAAATTCCTTGCTCCATGACTTGACAACACTATACTCTTTAATTATCCAAATAGAAAAAATCCAAATCCAAGAATAATTGTCGTAGTGATATATAATGGAATGAAGTTCCATCTATTGATGTATAGAGAAGTATCTAAAAATTGTATACATAGGAATTTTTAATAGAATAGTTTGCTGAGTGTGTAGTCGAATGAATTTGGGTTTCGAGATTTAAGAGTTCCAAGATTTGATATACAACTCAATTGGAGAAGAGATTCTGGTGCTACCCTTGAGTATTCTTGGACAGTCAGTTCTCCAGGGATATGATTTGAGATTTTTCTCTGAGGCTTAAACTTGAGATTTTTCCTTTTCTTTTTCATTTCTATTTTAGAGAAGAAAAGGTCGGGGGGGGGGGGGGGGGGGCTGTAACACCCTGTATTTTTGAGCTAGAATGTAGACCATCATTCCTTCATGTCAATGTTCTAAAATCCTTCTTATTGATTGAGTATTGATGAGCATCTAAAATTTGTTTGGATTTTTGTTCCAGCATGCCACCATGAATCCCCCAGCGTCGTGGTAGAAATAGCGATGGAAGCCTCACCGTGTCGCGATGGAGGATAATTCGGCATTTTTAAATTTCCAGAACCTCCAAAGTATCTATCTGCAAAGGCATTATTTCTGCCTTCATTAATTCCTACATCCAACTTCAAGAACCTCCAAAGTTCACCATTAAGTCTGCAAATTTATTCAAGATTCCAAGTTCCTAGTTCAAGAACTCCAAGAACCATTATTCAAAGACACGATTAACATCTCAAAAATGAGTATCGATCTAAAGTTCATTATTCAAGGTATGTGGGGTTTTTAAATAAAAACTCTCTTTCATTCTTGTGCCCAAAAGTAATTTTCTTTACAAAGGCATGATTTTTATTTGATTTTTATGAATTTGAAGCATCAACCCATATCTTATGATGATTATTATGAAATCTTGATGTTTATGATTTTGAAAGAGGAATTTACATGGGTGATGATATAAAGCATGAATCTTGAACGATATTTATCATTATTTTGATATTTGGGTTGTGAATCCCCATTGGAAATTGTATTTTTTTGTTGAGAAAGTGTGCGTTATAAGCACATTGATGTTGAATATTTGAGATATTTTGAATGATTTGACCTTTTGGTCTTAATGAAGTTATTTTGAACTCGAGTATAAAATAAATCCACAACGTGGTTGATTTTGATAGATGGGAAGCATGATGGCTCCCGATGTATATTTATATATTACTAAAATTGTTTTATTGTGGATTGTCTTTTAAATGATCTGAGCTAAGTTCGGGAAAAATCTTTAGCACCGAGTGGGAGGTATAAAGAGACTTTACTTTCCTAGAACTACATGCCCACGTAGGAGTAAGACTGAGGCTGATTTATATAGTGATCACTAGTTTGTGCGGATTTGATATCGATAGTCCTACTCCGACGGCAAAGATAGGATGGCTTTCCCCAACATGGGTTATATAAATAGTTTGTTTGGATTTGATATCGATAGTCTTACTCGAACCATCAATTCTCATAATGTAAATATCATTTAACTATTTTGAAAGAATAACTTTCACAATTTCACTTTCAAATCACTTCACCATTCACCATAGACAGAATGAAACACACACACTGGGAGATCCTATAACCGACATAAACCTCACATGGAATCCAGCGTACAACACATGTTGGGGAGAGCCATCCTATCCTTTCCATCGGAGTAGGACTATCGATATCAAATCCACACAAACTAGTGATCACAATATAAATCAGCCTTAGGCTCACTCCTACGGGGGCACATAGTTCTATGTAAGTAAGGTCGCTTTATACCTCCCACTCGGTGCTAAAGATTTCTCCCAAACTTAGCTCAGATATTTTCAAAGACAATCCACAACAAAACAATTTCAATAACATAGAAATATACATCGGGAGCTATCATGCTTCCCATCTATCAAAATCAACCAAGTTGTGGATTTCTTTCACACTCGAGTTCAAAATAACTCCATTAAGATCAAAAGGTCAAATCATTCAAAATATCTCAAATATTCAACATCAACATGCTTATAAGACACACTTTCAAAAAAAAAAACACAATTTTCAATAGGGATTCACGACCCAAATATCAAAATCATGATAAATATCGTTCAAGATTCATGTTTTATATCACCACACATGTAAATTCATCTTTCAAATCCATAAACATCAAGATTTCATAATAATCATCATAAGATATGGGTTGATGCTTCAAATTCATAAAAATCAAATAAAAATCATGCCTTTATAAAGAAAATTACTTTTGGACACAAGAACGAAAGAGAGTTCTTGTTGAAAAACCCCACATACCTTGAATGATGAACTTTAGATCGATACTCGTTTTTGAGATGTTAATCGTGCCTTTGAATGATAGTTCTTGCATTTCTTGAATGTGAACTTTGGAGGTTCTTAAAGTTGGATGTAGGAGCTTAGGATTTTCTTTTTGAGGGAGTTTAATGAAATATAACATATAATGCTTCTAATAGGCTTTAATATAGGGTTTGGATGGATTTTGGGTGAGGAAATTGACCAAAACACCCCTAAAAATAAAAAAAATTCTCTAATCTATCCTTTGGTGGACTGTTTTGATAGTTCGAAGTAGATCAACCATAACGTTTTACTCTGATATTCAAATTGGATGAAACAAATTTCATTAGAAAGAGGATTCTTATATATTTCCGTTGATATATAGTATCTCACCTAGATCATTGTGTACGAGGAGTTATGATCATTTGAAGTTGACCCAAAAATTCACTGTTGATAGGTTGAAGTAGATCGACCATAAATTTTTGCTCCGGTAGAAAAATTGGATGAAACCAATTTCATTAGAAAGAGCACTCACAGAGATTTCCGTTGATATATAGTAGATAACCCAGATCATTATGTACAATTAGTTATGATCGTTGAAAGTTGGAGCAAAAATACGCCAGGCCTCAATACTTTTTCCTGCAAGTCTTACTGTTCACTACTATTCACGGTTCGATCGGAATGTTCATAACTCGTCGCTGGGGTGTCTGTTTTGGATAATCCATATATCGTTGCAAAGATTATTCGATACTCTATGCAATGGTGGGTCATAATATAAGACATTTTGCATGTAAAATTTGAAATTCATTCTAGAAGATAGAACCCAACACGTTTACGCACAAAATTTCAACGAAAAATTTCTCAAGATATTACATGATTTAAATTTTTTATTTCTTTTGTTTTACGATTTGACTAATTCCCAGTATTTATACAGATGTTGACCTCCACAGTGTTAGAGATTTTGCAGACTGGTGTCAAATATTTTGTTGAATGTTGTGAACTCAAGTTTCATATTATTTCATTAAACTAAGTGATTTGACCATGTTGCTTAAAGCATATGAATGTTGTGTATGATTGCCAAAAAGAAAGGGGCACTCGGGCCTTCATGGTTCGGGGTGCTCGTTACGGCCAGGGCCTCAGTTCGGGTCATGACAAACTTGGTATCAGCGCATGGTTCATAGTCCCAGGGTGTCTGCCAAATCATGTCTAATAGTCTTATTTATCGGCGTGTTGTGCACCACACTTATAATTAAGAGGTTACCAAGCATTTAGGAGTTGTTTCTCATTCTTTCATACTCTAGTTCATGCTATAGATTCGTCCATAAGAAAGTTAACCAAGTTCATTCCTCGTTCTAATTTCATGGGTCATTCCACATTGTCGAGGCGATACAAGTCTAAAAGTATAGCTCCCCTACTAATGTTGTCCTCTTTGATTTTGTTATGCACAAAAGTTATGAATTTGGACAAGGACTTGAGAGGAGTCCATGAGTGCTTTAAAGTGTGATTATAAGAATATACCCCCATCTACATCAGTCGTGCGGTTAAGCCTGAATTATGGAGTGTATTCAGTGTGCTTTAGTAAATTCTTGTTGCGAATGCCATGTTTAAGGATAATGATGTGTAGAAGAATGTTGAAATTATATTTCCACCCGAGTAGTAGTGTATGTTAAAGTGCCATAACCTATTGGTAGTGAGATGGGCCAAGAAATTGGTGATATAAAGTCACAAGGTTAAAAGTCAGAGTGAGGGTAAATTTTGCGTAGGTAAATAGTTTTAGTTGTATAACTATGGATTGAGGAGTGGGTTGCCATTTTATAGTGATAGACTAATGTGTAACAATATTTGTAGATTGTATGGTAGATTGTGAAGGAAGATACAAGATATGATTATTATTTATTTAGAATATGGAAGGATCACAAAATGGATGTTATGGTGGTTGTAGAAATCATTTATAGACTGTGAATGGAAAGGGGTAGATTAGTTAATAAGTTGTACGTAGAGACTCATTAGTGTTTATTGAATTTTGAAGATCATTGTGATCTATGATTAGGTAAGTAAGTATGATGTGAGAAATTAGAATATTTTGATAAGATTAAAATGGGTTATATTTCAAGATTAAGATCGACTAAACCAATTATGTGACTTTATCCCCCTTTGATGGTCTTTTCCTTTAAGTAGTAGTAAACTAGTACTTAATGTGAGAGGGTATATAGTGGTTTTTGAATTGTAATAGCGAGGTTATGGCAGGGTTGTGATTATAGGTAGTAGTTAAGTGAAGTGAAGTATTTGGGTTGATTTCCCAATTTGATGGACTAGTGTAGTATGTGGCATGCTTTACCGGTGGTATATAATTAAGGGTAGACAACTGGCTTGAAATTTAGATGTGGAGTTTAGGTGTGGAGTGTAGTGGTGAGAATAATAGCTTAAGATTAATGATGCATTTTTTATGGAGTAATTATCAGGCTTGATTTGATGTGCAAAATGGCCTAGGTTGATGATTTATGAAAAATTTAAGTGGTAATCGTGAGGTATATGATTACATGAGGACTAGTGTTAAAACGATAAGTTATGGTTGAATCATTAAGTGGATAAGAACTTGAGGATGTGGGAATAAATTGAACCCCTGGTAGCAGGTTGCTAAATAAAGTTTTATGTGTATAAGTTTTTTTTGTACCTAGATTTAATTCTTGAATCTTGTAGAATGAAGAAGTCTAGGAAGTTGTTGTATGGTGCTCTCTAGAGTTGAATTGAGGAAAAAAATATAGGTAGGCAATGTGAGCCTTGGGTATGGTTTTGCAATTTTTTGTTAAGTTCTAGGTTATGTGATTAGAGGTGTAATAATAGTATTCTAAGGAATTGAAGATGTAGCATTAGGTAGTTAGAAGCGTGGGTGTCGATGGCCATGAAAATATTAGTCATAAGTTGATGACTTTAGGAGTTAGAAGAAATTACGATTAGTGTCCTTAAAAGGGGATGTCCTTGAAAATAATTTAGTGTCTTTGAATTAGAGACTAATGGGAGGAGATTGTGTTCATGTATATACTGATAACTCTTTTGCGATAAGGAGTGTGGATGCGTGCGCCCATGAGAGTAGGAGTTGTAGAGTGATGGCTATAGAGGCTAGCAGAAGTTAAGAGTAGCATTTACAGAAAAGCAAGGCTTTAAGAGTGTAGTTCTTTAGGGAGATCTTAGAGTGCAAAGTTTGTGGTGATGTCTCTTTTATGTTGAGAATTGTGGCTATAGATTTGATAAGGGGAAATGTCCGTAAGTCTAGGATTGTGACTTTGATCTATGGGCGAGATGGGAAATTAAGTTAGTTCCCAAATTTTACTCAATGTGGCAAGTTGCGGGGAGGAGTCATGATAAATCTATTCCTACTCAAGCATAATCCTCCTATTTCCATCTCGGAGATTATTCTGCTAATGTCCTTCATCATGTGTTCAAGTCATGCCTATACTTATGGTTCGAGTTCTCTATAGACTTATGTTTATGATATGACCTCCAAACTAGAAGCAATTATGCCTCTCAGTAATCCAGTTGTTCATGTATTCAAGCCATATGTTATATTGTTCGTGATCCATGAAAATCTATGTCTCTCAGCATGCTTGGTCCTAAGAAAATATGTTTCTATATGTCACCGATTCATCCTATGTTGTGTTTATCCAAAGTGATAAAGTTTATGCAAACTTGTGGCAAATCTCAGTTCCTTAAATAAGGAGCAATTGCTTCAAGTAGAAAGCTTTGTCTTAGTTGTAATGTAACACCCCATAGCATTCCCGACTCAGTACCACTCTTGGTTGCATGTATGGAGAGCTGATAACCTGAAAATTTTCTAATTGTTAAAAGACAGGCATGTTTGGATGATCAATAGCACTCTTGGTTGCATATACTTGATATAGGAAGTGCTTCATGATGGCATCATATCTTCACCTCATGTCTCACCTTGATGTAGGTCAACAGGTATGTGTTATAATTAAGTAGTGTTTCTCCCATTCATGATGGTTGTGCTTGTGTCCCTTAATGACCCTCCATATGTTAGTGCGATGGTGGATGTGGAAGCATAGTAATGTGGTTTGTATTCCTTGATTGTGCTTGGGTCCCTTAATGACCCTCCATATGTTAGTGCGATGGTGGATGTGGAAGCATAGTAATGTGGTTAGTATTCCTTGAATTAAAACCCAAGAGTGTGTGACGATAGTAATAAGGTGAGGCAATATTCTTAACGGGATGTAAAGTACAGGGTCCTATAGTTTAAGTTATCACTTTTTTACTCCGAGTTTGGCTTCAACATAGTAGTAGTAAGTAGTGAGCCTCAAATTCTTATGGCTAGATGTGTGATTAGAAAATCGTAAGTTGACGAGTGTGAAGTATGCTATTTATTCTTTGGGGCGTAGACAATTAATACCTCTAAGTTTAAGTCTATTCGTGGTACCTTGTAAGGTAGATAATGCTTCTAATCCTATCTTTCACAAAATCTTATATCATTATTAGTACCAATATAAATAGGTCTATGATCATCAAATATAAAAAGGTCTATGTTATCATGATTATGATTCATAGAACTCATGTGCAAGATCATCCCAATGTAAAATCTCATTATCCCATGTTTCGTGCTTTCACGTTTCATTAGGGGTTATCATGAAGCTCCTTTGATGCCTTTGCATATTTTCTTAGGGAAAAATGTTCAATCCAAGGTTTCATTCTTTATTCTACACTTATATAATTTCAAAAAGTCCCTACCCATCATTTGGGGATGAATGATACCAAGGGGGAGATAATATAACACCCCGCATTTTTGAGCTTGAATGAAGACCGTCATTCCTATGCGTCAATGTTTCAAAAGCCATCCTATTGATTGAGTCTTGATGAGTGTCTAAATTTGTTTGTATTTTAGTTCTCACAAGCCACCGTGAATCCCCCCGCATCGTGGTGGAAATAGTGATGGAAGCTTCACTGCATTGCGATGGAGGCCAATTCGGCATTTGTAAATTTCCAGAAACTCATCGCGAATGCACCGCTTCGAGGTGAACCACAAAATGGCAATTGTCACAATCTAGTGAGTCCCCGCAATTCTACCACATCGCGGTGAGTATTGTGATGACCTACTCAGAACGTCGCGTTAAGCGTCAAAAATAAGATTTTTTCTGCAACTTTTAAGTTTGAGGGTAGTCTCATCTTTTCCTACAATTCATAATCTTATTAACTGATGATTAAAACATTTTTAGGGAAGAGTATGCCCATTTTTACTTATATTTCACAAGAGGAAAAACTCCAACCTCTCTCCTAAAGATAAAGAACTCATCTCTAAGATCAAGAATTAGAAGAAACGGATCAAGATCAGGTTCCATCTTTCAAATTTTTTAATCGAAGATATGTTAGGCTACTCTAAAAACCTTGGGCTTAAGTTTAAATGTTCTATTAATATTAAAGATCCCCAATTAAGATTTATAATGAAGTATTCAATATGATTTTCGAAAAGTATACATCATGGGACTATTTTGGTGAAAACAATGGTTGTCTTGGATCACTTTTTATGGAAATTGAATTGTAACTATATATATGTATGATTTAGTGTATTTTTTCATATTGATTGAGAGCATGTGTATGAATTTTCTCTATTGTTGCGAACTCAAGTTTATATTTTTCTTTGTGAATGATTTGAAGTGGATGCCTTAAGATTTGAAAGTGATCTTTTCAATATCATGGTATTTGACATGGTTTATAAATGATGAGAGGGATTTTATTGTTATCACTACATTGTTGTTTTAAAGGGAAAGAATTGCATGTAATTAAATAAATTAACATGACCACCACATGTTTTGAATCTTGCAAAGTCTGTTAACTGCCTAAGCGTTCTTGTGATTTCAAAGTGATGACTTTATTGTGATGTTATGAATCTTGGGTGTTTATATGCTTTATTTTGAATATGATGGGCTGTGAATTGGATATGATATTTACTTGCAAGTCAGGATATGACGATACTCGGTGAATACATGCCCTTAATCAAATAAGTATTGAATGTTTTGAAAGTTTGAAGTATGCTTGTTTTAAAGAACTAAAAGTTGGGCTTAAGAGAGCTAGTAGGTTACGTGAAGAAAGTAAGAGTTGAAAGACTCTATGCTAGAAACCATGATTTGCTGACACAGGTTTATGGTACCATGCTTTGTGATCTTGTGTACCTTGATTCATGTCGTCCTAAATCGGGACAATGGTGAGGAGCCCTGCTTTGTGATCTTGTGCACTACCATGATATGTTGATTTGATTGGGGATTTTGGCATCCTGCTGTGTGATCTTGCATGTCCCCCTTATATTTACTCGAATCCTTGCGGAAAACTTGGATTGAGGACTTAGCCGCCGAGTTAAGGGCGGATTCCTTATAGCCTGAAGAATTAAAGATCATTGGGTGTACCATCTAGCTCAGAAGAATGACAAAGAGTGAGTCAAGGTTTTCAAGAACTGTTCTAAAATTATTAAATTTGCCTTTGTATTTTATTTACGTAATATTCATGGTTATTACGATATGATCACATCTATTTTTTTTTGTAAAACATGTTATTTTGAGTTGTTTCACATACCAGTACATCTGTATTAACCCCCCTATATTTCAGGATCTGAGACACAGTCTCAGGGTCCCATTCAACAGTAGATTCATGTGTTAGAAATTGCAGTTGGTGAGCCTTCTCTATTCCAGAAGGCCCGGTGATAAAACTTTGTTATTTATTTTGTTTCACGGTCTGGCTGGGGGCCCTTTCCTGGTCTTCAGACAGATGTTGAACTTCACAATGTTAGAGATTTCTCAGACTGGCGTCAAATGTTATGTTGAATGTTGTGAACACAAGTTTTGTATTATTCTTTTGATCTAAGTGATTTGACCATGTTACCATCTTTATTATCTATTACTGTATTTATTAAAGTATATAAATGTTGTTCATGATTGCAAAAAAGAAAGGGGCGCCCTGGCCTTCATGGTTTGGGATGCTCGTTACGGCCAGTGCCTCGGTTCGGGTCGTGACATGGGGTGAGCAAGATGTTAAAAGAATGAAGTAATCAACAGGCTTTTAAAGTTTACTCCTAGGGAAGAAAGCTTCAAAAGTATATTGATTCCCAGAGAAGTACTACTTTTATATCAGACAGATAGAGTAGGGAAAAATTTTTGTATTCGAGACAAATGAATTAATGCCAATCTGAGAAGGTGGTCTAAGTTTTGAGCTTGGCATAGTGAACTGAGGGCTGGGTATAGATTTTCTTTTACACTTTACTAGCCGGTAGTAAAATGGAGAAAATAGAGACAAGACCATTTTATTTTACTATAAATTGTCATTTGCTATTATCATGACCCGAACCGAGGCCCTTGCTGCGATGAGCATCACGAACCATGAAGGCCCTGGCACCCTTGTCTATCTGGTAATAAAGCACAATATTCATATAATATAAGAAAGTTTGATGGAAAACATAACAAGATGGAATCATGGCCAATCTCTTAACATTTGAACAATTCTGAAATACATTATTAGAATTCAAAACATATGACACCCGTCTGCGAAATATCTAACATTACAGAATCCAACATATGACTAAAACAAAACTGGGACAAGGCCCCCAGTTAGACCATGAAACAAACAAATAAAAATGTCTAAATAATCCCGGCCTTTTGGAGTAGAGAAGGCTCACCAACTGCATATTTCAGTCTGAAACATCTACGGCTTAATGGGACCCCTGGACTGAGCCTCAAATCCTGAAATAGGGGGGTTCAATACATATGTAATGGTACGCAGAGCAATCCAGAATAATGTATTTATATACAATATAAGTGAGAGAACTTGATAAAACATTTTACATATAATATATGAAAACACATGGGTACACTTTAAAGACTGAAACATTAATTTGAATCCACGACTCACTCTTTATCTTACTTCTGAGCTAGTTGGTTCACCCTACAATCTGTAATTCCATGGGATATATGGAATCCGCCTTTGAATAGGTGGCCAAGCCTCCAATTTGAGTGTGCCACAAGGATTGGAGTTTTAATAAAGTGGTACAATCCCTTACAAGTATACCGTGGCATCACCCTTACATGACGTCCACATTATACCTCTTTTAGGATAATACCCACATCGGCAACTACGGTTTCCTGGCAATGAGCCCTTACACTCAAATGACTTATTTGGGTAACAACCTAACTCTCTTTAATCCCATTTTTAATCTGTTCTAAACATGCTTCTTTTTGAAATCAAATACTAAAAATCTAAGTAAAAATCTATATTTTAGCCTGTTCTGAATCTGCTATGGCATTATCTTTTTTGGTATCATCATACCAAGACTTGAAATTCATATCTTCTAAGCCATAAAATATCATGTTCCAGTCTCTTCATTCAAAACATAAATTTTGGACCACCATATCATTCAAACAGTTCAAGAAAATTCGTATTTCAAAACATATGTCAAATTATGCAAGATTCTATCATCTTAACATTTCAACAAACATGTGGTGGTCAAGTATTTTGTAGTAAACAATGCAACTCTTTAAATCATCACTTTTATTTATGCGATTAAGAAAATGCCCTCTCTTCATGTCATCACCAAAACCAAGTCAATAAACAATATTAAAGACATTTATATCATGCGTTTCAATATGAAATTTAGTTTATAAACAATAGTAAAACCCTTGGTTCATGCTTTAGGACATGAGATTTAGTAACCCATAACTTGTAAATAAAAATATAACACAATAAGAGAGGAAAATCCTTTTTTAATGCCCTCAATTCATATTTCAAAACTAAAAACACATATATAGAAGTACACGAGTAAAAATTCAAGATTTAGGGAAGGCCTCAAGACTAAAACGTTCACAATGCATACTTCTTGATGTAATTCAAAACCTTTCACAAACCTATGATTTATCAACATTCAAAACATTAATATAAACAATTTAAATCATGCCCATGTATTTTTGGAAAACCCTACGTACCTTAGATAATCGGTTTAAAGAGTAGGACTCAAATCTTGATTTGTTTCTTGAAAAACTTGAACTTAAAGGTTGATTCTTGATTGCTTGTTCTTGGGAAAAAACCCTAATTTGATATTATTTTGAGAGTGAAGAAAGATGTTTTTTGATGTTGCAATTGATGAAAATTGATTATTAATGTGTTAGGGCATAGTTATACCCATTGGGGAGGTTTCCTGCAGAGGAAAAGTACAAAATAACCCTTTAAAAAATCACATTTTTGAACTTCGGGATGGCCAACGTATGGCTCCACGGATCGTCGCTGGCCCGACGGACCATCGCAGACCCAACGAACCGTCCTCAGAACCGTCAGTACATTTCCAATGACTGAGTCAGTATTTTTGGGGTGACGGACCATCACGGGCCCGATGGACCGTCGGCCCGGCTGTCGCTCCTTTCGCAGCCTAACATTTTACTGTAAAATGGGCATAACGTTTTACTCCGATATCGGATTTAGGTAAAACCGGTGGCATTTGAAAGAGGATTTAAAGAACTTTCGTTTTATATATAGTAGTACCTCTAATTAATTATATATAAAATGTTATATTTGATTGAATTTGACCCAAGTTTAAACGCTCACCAAAACTTAATTGATAGGAAGACTTTCAACTCATACTTGAGTTAAGGGACCTCTATGATCTAAATTTGTGCTCAAATAGATTCCCACATTACATAATTGATTAACACACTAAATTCACATTGGATTTATGGATTTTGGAACCTTTACGTGTGGGAATGGTGGTCTACGTTCTTGCCTGAAATGCCAGGTGGTATATTATCTCCCCTTTGGGATCATTCATCCCCGAATGATGGGTAGGGACTTGTTGAAGCTATAAAGGGATGAAATTAGGAACGTAACCTCGCATTGAACATTTTTCCTCCACAAATATGCAAAGGCATCAAAACAGCTTCATGATAACCCCTAGTGAAACGCGTAAGCACGAAGCAAGAGGTAATGGAACTTTACCTAGGTATGACCTTGCAGATGAGTTATATGAATCATTATCATCATAAAATAAGGCATGAGTTTAGTCGGTGACCATAGGCCCTATTCACATCGGTACTAATCATGAATTGAGATTTCACGGGAGACAGAATTTAGAAGCATTCTCCACCTTACAAGATACAATGAATGGACCTTAAATTTAGAGACATTATTTATTTTTACCCCAACATTGGTGAACATACTTCATCATTTCCAACTTTCAATTCTCCTATAACACACCTAAACACAATAATTTATGTCCCACCGGATAATACTTCCATATTGAAGCCTACCTCAGAGGAAAGAGGTGCTAACTTAAGCCATGGGACCTGCACTCTACATCACACTAAAAAATCACCTCTCCTCATCATTATAATCCAAAAACCTCAAGTTTTAATTAAAGGAATACTAACAACATGGCACATTGGTTTATTTCTTCACCAAACACAAAATTCAAGGCTATCATTTCTACACCCCACTTCCTGGATCTCTCCACTAAGACCAACAAATTTAATCATTCTTACAAAGATTCTCTCCATATACTTCCCTTCTAACTATTTCACATAACGAGAATTCGTCTCCTCCTCCCCTCATCTCTTTTAACCTTAGCTCAAGAAATCACCTCAAGATTTTCATCATCAAGAAGATTTACTCCCCTACCTAACACGTAACTCCGCTCCCACAACCACCATCACACTAACATACGGAGGGTCATTGAGGGACCCGAAAACAATCATCATGAATGGAAGTAACACTTGTCAGACCATAGGTTATGCTTATTGCACTACTTAAGGAGGGACATGAAGTGAAGATACGATAGAATAGACATGGAGTGCTTCAGATATTAAGTGTCTGGATCATAAGTAAAGAGTTATTCGATATAACCACAATACGACATGATTTCTTAAGACAAACTACGATGAGAAACATGGGTGTACATATCTCATGATTTGTATAACATAAGGTCTGAATTCATAAAGTCAATGATTGAGACAAAGATTAATACTTGAAGCTATTGCTTTTCAGTTTCAGAGTTGAAATAGTAATGAGTTTGCACAACTCTATCGCTTTGGCTAATTTCGGCATAAAATGATTCAGTGACATACAAAAACATATTTTCGTAGGACCAACAATGTTGTGAGACATAGGTTTGGATTATAAGCAACATAACATATGGCTTGGATCCTTGGAGTATTGGGTCATTGAGGGACACTATTGCTTCTTGGTTGGACGTCGGAACATGACATGACTTACATAGAGAACTCAAACCTTAGACATCGGCGGGACCTGAATACATAAGACATTGGTAGAATGAACTCTTAAACTAAAGTCGGAGGAAGATGCTTGAATAGGAGTAGGCTTATCATGACTCTTCCCCAACTTGCCTCAATGAGAAAATTCGGAAACTACCGTAACTCACCATCTCCCTCTTAGATCAAAGTCACAATCCTAGACTAGAGAACATAAGTTCTTATCAATCTATAATCACAATTCTCAATACAACAGGAGATATCGGTATACACATGAACACAAACATCCCCCAAAATTTAACATAAAGACACTAAATTCTTTCTGAGATATACCCTTCTCAGGGATACTAATCATAACTTCCTCTATCCCCAAAATCATCAACTCATGACCAACATCATTATGGGCATGGACATCACACTTTTAAACACTTAACACTCTATTTTCAACTCCTTAGAATTCTCACATTACACCTATAATCATATACCTTATAACTTAGCAAAATTTGTAGAACCATACCCAAGGTTCATATTGCCTACCAATGTTTCCTCAATTCAACTCTAACGAACACTGTACGACAACTCACCGGACTTCTCTACACTATAATATAAAAAACACAAACTAGGTACGCAAAACACTATACACATAAATGCTAAACTTTCCCTTTTTTAAGTATATTCTAAAGGCATTGCTTTCCAAGAATGCTACTCTTAATTTTCACTATCCTCTATTGTTGTCAACCAACAACTCGCAGTCTTATGAGTATACACATCTTCACTCCTTATTTAGTAAAAAAAATCCACTCTCCACTACTTAACCTTCTAACATTAGATCGTTAATCACATAACTTATATCATAGAATATTACCTAATGCCATACTACCAGGGGTGTAACTAATTCTTATATACTTATGCCCTTATCCCTTTAATGACTCACCCATAATTCATCATTTTAACACTAGTCCTCATATACCCATATACCTCATAATTACCACCTAAACTTATTCACAAATGATCAACCTAGGATTTTTCACAAATAACATCAAGCCTACTTATTCATTCCCACAAAAGATACATCATTAATCTTAAGCTACTATTTTTGCCACCTGTAACGACCCGAGAATACCCCTAGTCGTTACACGGTGCTTACAATCTCGAGGGACCACAAGCTAACCCATGAGCTAGTACCTGCTGTGAACACTGAATAATATAATCATGAAGGCGAAAGAATAATTGAAATGCCATAAGGATTTAATAATAAAACAACTACTGAATTATAAATCTGACATACTACTGAAATTCGAATAACAAACTGTGGTGTTTAAAAAGCCTCTAAACTGAATACTGTGAGTTGATGGGACAGGACCCCAAACTAACTCTACAAAACTAATAAGCTAAAGACATGAAGATATATGATCCGTCCTCGTATGATGACGACTCACCACTGCTATTGTACTGCTGATAACCTGAGAATCTAGGTACGATCTGGGAACTGAGCATTAGCACCTATGATGTGAGACATCATAGGGCAAAAGAAAAGGTATGCGATCAGTACTTTTAATGTACTGGTATGCTAAATGAGGAAGACTAACATGCAAGGTTTCATGAATAAGAGTAATAAACTATCTGAATATTCATGTAAAGCATGAGGTACTAAATATAGGACGTGAAACCTATAGATACTAGAGATATATAAAACACATAAAAATTATATATGCATGAGAGTCTGTAAATACTGAAAATACATGAAAATCTATAGACCTTGAGGATGTATGATCAAGCATATAACATGGACTGTGTAAAATCTATAAATTGAATTACTAATGAAATACTGATATCTGTATGCTTTGGTCAAACAACTCTAAGATTGCATAACTGAACTAGAACTATATTTGAGACTATGGGAGGTATCATCTAACCGACATGCCCCAATTTGAGCTAATCAGGATCCAACCTATAACTCCAGTTGGATGGGTGTTAATACCATACCACAGGTAGTAACATTGGCTGTGTTGATCCACTAAACTGATATAATGTCCAAAGGATTAAGGGTGTCAGGCCTGAACTGACGAGTGACCACTGCGAGATAGTTAAGCCTAATCTGATGGGTGACTACTCATATCCTATGCTAGCTCTGTAGTTCTGGAGTATAGGGACTGCAACTAACGACTCTGCATATCTAACGAGAATGCTGCCATTCCTGCACTCGCTCGGTGCTAAATCCTACTCCCAACTGAAAGACACTGAGAAACTATACTGTTATGAGTTTAATGACTGATATCTGACTATTTTTATAATGCTCATAGTATAATCTGGAGATTATTCTATAATGTACTGAGACTAGACTAAATAAATAGCTATGATTTTTTGGGCATTCAATACCCCCGGACTCAAAACAACAATACTGAAAAGACACTAAAGCTTGGGGGACAAAGCAAGAAGGCTTTTATTATATCTATCACTATAGTAGGCATTATATCAAACACTTGTAGTTCATGGTTTAAAACAATCATAGGAATGTCATGAGACTTATAGAAATAGCATGAATTCGACATAATAGTTTTAAATCATGGTTTAATCTAGTAAACAATAATATTAAAACATGGAAGATTGGATAACAACAATAATTTCATTGAATCATGTTATAAAATCAATAGTACATGGAGATTCACAGGAGAATTCATAATTTAAATCAATTAACTTGGAAAGATGATAGATTTGTAATTAAAATTTATACTTGGACTCCATGGATTGAAGGGATCCATGTATGAACATCTAACATACCTGGGATGATGAATTTGGAAGGATTGATGGATAGTTCTTGAGATTTGATTTTGATTGTTGAGGGTTAGGGTTTTGCTAATTGAGAGAATGTTCTTGATTTTTGGAAAAAATTGATTAGAATAATGCCCAATTAGGTTATTAGGGACTTAATTTCGTGTTTGGGGATGACTGGGTTAACGAAAAAGTACTTAAAAGCCCTTGGAAATAAAACTCGGAACGAACTAAAAATCCTAATTTTCAGTGCTGGCCTGATACAGCGCTATCACGCCGTGTCACTAGAATCAGACAACTGGAAACTGGTGTGTGGCGTAATGCAGGAAAATCGAGGCCCTTCACTGATTGGGACCTAGAAGTTCACCGCAATGCGGTGGTATCTCACTTTGACATTGGAAATGGACAAATGTCAGGTTGGCCTATGGCGCGATGCGCCAGAATCGCGGACCCTCACTAGAATTTGACAAATGAGAGATTGACCTACTCCATGATGCACTAAAGGTTAAAATGATGGTCTTTAATGACTAAAACTTAAAATCGCTATAACTTCTTACCCGATTTTTGAATTTAGCCGAATTTTATATTGTTGAAAAGCTAATTAAATTTCCTATGCAATGACAGGCTTTACACTGAAAAATAATAAGATTTTCAAAAATTTTATTTACAAATACACTTGTATTGGTACTTAGATTATGCTAGGAAAATACGGGGTGTTACAATATCTCCCCCTTGGGATTATTCATTCCCGAATAAAACTGGTTAAGCTGAGGAAACTAATGGACTGGTAGGGAAACTGATGGACTGAGCATGCACATTGAATATACATGCATGATGCATGGAATACATGATTGAGCTAATTCATGAATGCACGATGACATGAACATGATGTGTGGCTGAAACTGAGCATGACAGGGAAAAATCTTACGAAGATTGGTACCTCATACAGAATCCGGATTCACAGAGAAAAGATGATGGTACTTGGTACACATATTTGCTTCTGCTTCCCTAGTGGCTCCCTCAACTGATTCCACCAAAGAACCTTAATTAGGGAACTTCTTTGTTCCTTAGTCTACGAAATTGATGATTGAGAATTTCGACTGGAACTTTCTCATAGGAAAGACTTTTTTGTATATCTACACTTTCAAGGGGAACAACTACAGCTGGATCACCAATACACTTTTTCAATGAGACATGGAACAGTGGGTGTACTGAGGCTAAATCTGAAGGCAACTCAAGCTCGTAAGCTACCTTTCCAACACGATTAAGGATTTTGAAGGGAACGATATATCGCGGACTGAGTTTCTTCTTTCCCAACCTCTTCACTTCCTTTATGGGAGAGATTTTCAAGCACACAAAATCATCGACCTGAAACTTGAGATCCTTTCTCCTCACATCTGCATACAATTTCTGTCAGCTTTGGGAAGCCCTAAGACTTTCTCTAATCAACTGAACCTTCTCTAGTGCATCAAACACCAAGTCGGGCCCTACTACTATGGCCTCACCTACTTCAAACCAACTAATTGGAGATCTACATCTCCTACTATAGAGAGCCTCAACTGGAGCCATATGGATACTAGAATGATAGCTGTTATTGTATGCAAATTCAATCAAAGCCAAATGGTCATCTCAACTACCTTTGAAATCAACAACGCATGCTCTCAGCATATCCTCAAGCGTCTGAATGGTCCTTTCTGCTTGACCATCTGTCTGAGGGTGGAAGGCTATACTGAGATGGACTTAGGTACCAAGACCCTTTTGGAATGCTTTCCAAAAGTGAGAGGTAAACTGATTACCTCTATCGGAGATGATAGATAAGGGAACACTATGCAACTTGACCAACTCTCTGAGTTAGAGATTGGAATAGCCCACAGATGAATAAGAGGTATGGATTGGCAAGAATTGAGCTGACTTGGTCATTCTATCTATGATAACCCAAATAGTGTTATAATGATGATGGGTATGCAATAAGACTGTCAAAAAATCCATGTTCACTTCCTCCCATTTTGAAGTAAGAATACTGAACTCCTACATGGAACCATTAGGCTTTTGGTGCTTAACCTTAACTTGCTGACATATAGAGCACTTAGCTACAAACTCTGCAATATCTCTCTTCATCCCACTCCACCAATAGATCTCCCACAAATCATGGTACATCTTAGTGGCCGCGGGATGAATATAGTAACATGCACCAGGCTCTTCTGCAAGAATTTGTTACCTCAAATCAACTACACCAGGCATATACAATTGATAACGCTCAAACTACAGCTCTCGTAAGAGTGTAAGCGGTCGTTGTCAAATATAGAACCCAACTGGGTTGGGTGTCGAATCCCACAGGGAATACTTGGTCACTAAGTAAGCAACGATTATTAGACTTTTGATGAAAGTTCAGCTAATAAAGGGGGAATTTTGTGCGTGCAAATGATGTAAACAAAATAGTAGAGTAAAAATAGAAAATAGAAGGGTAAAACGGAGTACTTGGTAGGTTTTAATCAATGAGAATTGATAGTTAGGGTTATGTCCACCTTATGAGTTATACGTATCTATTGACTATGAGTTATGCGGAATTCAGACATGCATGCGCTTATAGAGATTCGTATTCTATGGTAAATCCAGGCGTCTTTCGACCATTAAGGATTATTTCACTTTAACTCTTTCGAGCTTAAAGCGTATCTAATGGTACGAAGTCTCCAAGAGGTTAATCCAGTTATGGCACTAACTTTTAAACAGGGGTTGGTGCCCTATTTCCTTGACATTCTCTCTTTTCCAGACATGTAACGTTTCTTTCGAACAAGTTAATGCTATACTGGCGTATTCTATATGTTTGCAACCACAAGAATTTAAATTAAGATGAAAAGAGTAATGATATAAGCAGTATACGTGTCACGAATTCACAAACTCATAGCAATAGATAGTATCTCATAAGGCTTCCATAACTCTAACAGAGAAGTTTAACTATTCATGAGTGCAACGGAAATCACAATAGACATTATCATCATACAAAAATAAAAATCTAACGTGAAGTATGCTTTGGTAGTGCTTGTGGCGTGAACTCCTTGCAAATAGCGTTTCTCTTGTCATGAAAATTAAGAGTCGAATAGATGAATAGAAGGGAAGAAGAATTAAGTGAAAGAGAATTGTTTTTAATTGTAATAATTCTTCCTCAAAAGTTCAGCATCATAGGGTTTTTATAACACCCATATCCTATTCCTACTAGGCTACTGCGTACTTTTCCTAATCCTACTAGGTTACTGCATCCTTATCCTAATCCTACTAAGTTACTGCTGATCCCCAAGTCTTTGGAAATGCTGTTTTTGCCCAGGACAAGTTTTCCATGCATTACTTTCAGTCCATAGGCGTCCAAACGCTGCTTTCCTTCTTTCGTGAAGCTTCCTTTGGCATCAAGTTTTCCATAAAATGCTGAAATCTTCATTATTTATACCTGAAAACTTGCTAATCATGTTGGTTAGCTCACATATAGGAAAAAGGACTAAAAGTGCATGAATTATATATTTTGTCCTCAAAACTTAGCTAAAATATGGGTAAATTAAGGCGCTTTAGGCGTGTAAATACGCCTAACATCAACACCCCACACTTAAAGCTTTGTTCGCCCTCGAACAAAATATCATGTCCATATAAACATCTACTTAGGGTTTCACAGTAACAACACAAAATATTCATCAAGACAGGCACGACAATTATTAACAAAGAGTAGTTTTCTGACCATTACTAGAAACAAATCAACCTCCAATTTAGACTCGTGATGATGGTTAATTCGTATTCAAAATTTAAGGCACAGAGAATCATACACAACTACCCAAAACTCATCAACCATGTGTGTCTCACAATATATCACCCATAATCACTCACAAGTATTTCATTTTTCAAAACATGGGTATAAGATTTTCCTTGCTCTGACTCTCACAAAGAATTCATATGTTGCAACTAATGACCATAGGCTTTCCCTTAGTGTAATTCTTCACTAAATATCAGAATGCTAAGCTTAGGATCAAATAGGTCTTTTACAGGTTGTAATGTAGGCTAAGGGATGGGTAGGACTATTTTGGCCAGAAATAATGACTATGTTCCTAAGCGCTTTAATACATCACATTATGCCATTAACACTTTCTTTTAAACAACTTCTCTACTTTCCTTTTATCTATCACCCCTTCTCACCTCTTTTGTTATTCAATTTTGAACAGAATTAACTTTTTATTTTTCTTTTCATTTTTCTCTCTCTTTTTTTTAACACACCTCTATGAGCCACTCTTTTCATAACAATTTCAAGTACCAATACACTATAAGGCATCACTCTCACCCAATTTCCTCTTATTTCGTCACATGACTTTACAATTTAAAGCACTTAGGAATTTGGATCAAATTATGGTCTTGAAAAAAAATGGATTAGGTTTACATATGAGGCTGTCAAAGAAAATAGCTTAAAGGCTCAAAGAGGGTTAACTAGGATAATGTCCACGGATAGGTAAAACGAAGGTAAACAATCACAGGTTGCCAAAGAAATGCCTAAATCATCTCCTAAACTTACACTCTTTATTTCGCTTTACACACACACCAGGCAAGTTCTAGCATCAGTGACCAACACAGAATATACTATTGCCTCACACACACAAGGCACATGGTCGACTTTATTGGGGGTAGTATAGACTCTCGACCCAACAGATGAAGGAATTGAACCACACAATTATCACACAATGAGTCACATTTAGAGCCTAAAAGTCTCAATAGTAATGATTGTATTACAAACTCTTGTCACAATACCATGCTACCTATCAGAACAATTTTATGCAAAATTTTAACAACAAAATTTTTTTTTAAAAAAATTTGACTACTAAAAAAATAAAACAAATAAACATAAATAAGCAAATGCCGGTAAGGAAGTATAGCCTACAAATACCAGCACCCCACACTTAGACGAGACACACTGTCCTCAGTGGAAATTAAATAAGAAGAACCTGGATTAGGCGGACTCTTCCTCTATGTCTGGGGTCATACCCTCTTTATCGGAATCATCATTGGAGTCGTTGGTATCCGAATTCTCCTCCACGCCGGAGTCTGGCATTCGGCGATCATCATCGGTTGGCACATCGTCATCGAGAGGTTCCTCAAAGTACATACCTACTCCACACATAGCCCTTGCATGCTCGTTCATTGGGTAGTCATAATCCAACTATTGGAGCTCTGCAACAGTTGGAACACGACCTTCGCTCATCATGGTAAACCGAGTTATGCCATAAAGATGGCGAAAGAAACTTTCATCTCGAGCATGACATTCTATCGTGGTAAGGTTAATGCCATGCATGGTTTCAGCATCTTTAACCTTTGTGAGGTCAACCTTCTTCGGGTTGTGTGGAGCTTATGATCGGCCGGCTCCTCTTCGATGTCCTCTTTCCACAATATTGCAGTCAACAGATTGCAAAAGCTGAAGTGGGACCTCTTGTGTAGCCTGGCCTTACGCATTGAAGATCAAATGATTGCCCCAATGTTGATGGGGACGTTCGTCATCAATGCGTACACCAAACACACTCTGTCTCGTGTAATCTTCGTGTACTGTGTCCCTAGAATTAGGCTAAAGTTGACTATGCACAACCATATTCGAGCTTCTCTGTTCAAGGAAGCATATGGGAAGGTGTTGTGTCGACCGGTGTCCTTGTGTCTGCCCCATCGTGCCATGGATCTTGTTCCGCACAGTGTGTGTCTGATTGCCCTGTATGGAGGTCTGTTATATAGCTCTTTGAGTGGTGATGGATCAACATATGGCAAACCCAGAAAATAGTTGAAGAACTTCACCTTTAGTTGTAGAACTTGACCCCGAATCTTTACTTCACTCCCTGTAGTTTTCGGTGACCAGTTGGCATAGAATTCTCATGTTAGATCGAGATTGCATTCTCCCATATCTCAGAAGATGAAATCAAGATGTAACGCCATGATCTTGGCCAACGTGCGAGGTTCTTTCTTTGCTAGGCTTTCCTTGTGTATCAACTCCACATGAACATATTTTTTCTCTTTATTGTTCCTATACCACTCCTTTCCTTCCTCCTCTAGGACCCATTTGATTTCGAACATGCGACGAGGTATTTGCAGCGAGGAGGATTCACCTTGCTCTTTACGTCCCCTTTTGTGGCCTTTTTGTTAGGTGGTCACTTTATCCTTTCCTTGTCGTTATTTTGGTGTCATTTGTACCTGAGATTAATATAATAGTCATGTTAGCTTCATCTTGGTAAATACAATTGTCAAGAAAACAGTAGTGGCCCCACCCCACACTTAATTTGTTGGCACAAACTAATTAAGTGAATGTTATCGATTACTCAAACTTTATCGATGTACGTTTAGGTGTTATGTTCCAATAATATAATCAGTGCAGTTATACTTGTCTTGTCATCTTAACTAACCTTTTCCGTTTCTAGTTTCTGTAATCTTGACAATGCTTTCATGTTTTGGACTAATGCATTACTTTGAATAAAACTACTACATAGATATTGTATCAAGTTATGGCATAGAAATAATCAACATCTCATGTTTGTAGTTAACCATGATTTTTCATCTCAATGACCAATTCATTCAAGCAAGCTTTCAAGTTACAAGATTATGCAATTTTCTGAACCATGTCGATTTCGCAAGAAGTATGACAGTGTATCGAAATTAATTACAAGTTAAAACAAATTCAAGAACACCAATACATATTTTTTCACTTTCTTAGATGTGTCACAACAAATCAACCATATTCAAATCACCAACACTACTTCAAGATTTAACAACTTAGTATAGGCGTAGTATTGTAATACTTACGGAATATAAGAGAAGATAGCCGAAGTACTTACTTGGTTGATCGCCTCAGAAGATGTTCTTGCAAAGTAAAAGAGCAAAAGGAAAATTTTTGAGAGAATTTTGAGAGGTAGGCGGCACCTAGGTTGAAGTTGCAATGAAATTTTGTTTTAAGACTAAGGTTCTATTTATTGGACAAGCGTGGGTCGGGTTTTGACCCATTTGGAATCGGGTTAGGAGACCAAAAGTAAGCATAGGCGGCGCCTAATGCTTTGCCTATGCTTGGCATAAGCGGCGCCTTTTGCAAAGCCTAGTTGGACATAGGCTTTGGCATAGGCGGCGCCTATGCTATGGCATTGTTGGGCATAGGCGGGGCCTATGCCATGGCATTCTAAATTCACAGGCAAAAGGCTTTTGCATAGGCGGCGCCTATGCTATGGCATTGTTAGGCATAGGCGGCGCCTATGCTATAGCATTGTAGAATCCGAGAGCTTAGGCCATAGCATAGGCCTTGCCTTGTTCGTGGCCTAGATTTACATAAGTCTTGCCTTGTTCGTTGCCAATATTTTCATAGGTAATGCCTAACCCATAGCCTTTTGATTCTTCATTCCTAGCTTACCACCTTCAACATGAACCGTTTCCAAATCAAAATTTGAAATCAATCTCCTCTTTTACACCTCTTGTACCTACACTTACTCAAAGACAACAAAAATGATTAGAACGATGGGTTGCCTCCCATCAAGTGCCTTAGTTTTGGTCGTGGCTCGACTCTTCTTTTTGGATTTTTATTTAGTGAAAACAAATGCAAGAGGAACGATAAAAAAAATATGATGGGTTGCTGATAACGCTCAATCTACAGCTCTCATGGGAGTGTAAAGCGGTCGTTAGCAAATATAGAACCCAACCTGGGTTGGGTATCGATCCCACAGGGAATAGCTTGGCCAACAAGTAAGCAAAATTACTAAACTTTTGGTGCAAGTCTCGAAAAAGGGGGGAGTCTTGTCGTGCAAGTAATGTAAATAAAACAATGAAGTAAAAGCTGAAAATAGCAAAGTAAAAAGAGAAGGATTGTTACGTAAGTTGTAAACAATGAGAATTGAAGCGTTGGGGTTATGTCCACCTCCTGAGTTATACGTCTCTATTGACTATGAGTGTGTAGAATTCCGACATGCATGTGCTTATAGGGAATTGTATTCGATGGTAAATCCAGGCGTCTTTCGACCTATTCGAGGATTATTTCACTTTAACTCTTTTGAGCTTAAAGCGTGTCTAACGGTACGAATTCTCCAAGAGGTTAATATGGTTACGACACTAACTTTTTAATAGGGGATGGGACCCTACTACCTTGACATTATCTCTTTTCCAGACAAATAACCTTTCTTTCGAATAAGTTAAATGTTACACTGGCGTATTCTTGCGTTTGCAACCACAAAGAATGTAGATTAAGATGAAGAGAATAATGATATAAGCAGCATATGTGACACAAACTCACAAACTCACAGCAATAGATAGTATCTGAGTTGGCTTCCATAACCCCGACAGAGAAGTTTAGTTACCCATGAATGCGAAGGAGATCACGATTGACATTGTTGTTATACCACAAGATTGATTAATTTCGGGTAGCACAATTGGTAGGCGTTTAGGCGTGAATTCCTAGGCAAAGTAACGATTCTCTTGTTGCGGAAATTAAGAATAAATGAATAGAAGAAGAAAAATAGAATTAATGGGAAGATTAGAATAGTTGTAATTGATGGAAAAATTAGAATTGTTAATTGAAGAGTGTATATTTGAAAGATTATTAGAAGATGTAAGGTAGAATATATCTCTCCACTAAGGGAGGAATGTCTAAAATCTTTAGCAAGATAGGGTATTTATAATACCCATATCCTAGTCCTACTAAGCTAATGAAATATCTAACCAAATCCTACTAAACAAATGAAATACTTAACCCAATTGTACTAGGTTAATGTATCATTATCCAAATCCAACTAAACTAATGAAATACTTAACCCAATTGTACTAGGTTAATGTATTATTATCCTAATCCAAATAAGTTACTGCTAGTCCCCAAAGTCTTCAGAAATGTTGTTTTAGCCCGAGACAAATTTTCCATGCATCACTTTTGGTCCTTTAGGCGTTCAAGCTCCCTTTCCTTCCTTCGTGAGCTTTCTTTGGCGTCAAGTAAGCCATAAAATGCTGATTTCTGCATCATTTATACCTGAAACTTTGCTAATCATGTTCGTTAGCTCACTAACAGGAAAAAGGACTAAAAGTGCATGAAATATATAATTTGTTCTCAAAACTTGGCTAAAATATGGGCAAAATCTAGTGCTATAGGCGGTAAATTCGCCTATCATCAACACCCCACACTTACAGCTTTGTTCGTCCTTGAACAAACTATCATGTCCATCTAAACATCAACTTAGGGTTTCACAGTATCAACACAAAATATTCATCAAGACAAGCACAACAATTATCAACAAAGAGTAGCTTTCTGATTATTAGTAGAAACGGTTTAGCCTCTAGCATAGACTCGTGATGGTGGTCAACTCGCATGCAAAAGTTAAGGCACAAGGAATCATAGACAACTACCCAAAACTCATCAACCATGTGTGTCTCACAATATATTACCCATAATCACTCACAAGTATAGCATATTTTTTAAACATGGGTATAAAAGTATCCTTGCTCTCGCTCTCACAAAGAATTCATATGCAACAACTGATGACCATAGGCTTGCCCTTAGTGTAATACTCCACTAAATGTCAGAATGCTAAGCTTAGGATCAAGTAGGTCTTTTGATGGTTGTAATGTAGGCTAACGGACGGGTAGGACTATTTTGGCCAGAAATAGTGACTAAGTTCCTAAGCACTTTAATACATCACATTGTATCATCAACATTTTTCTTTCAACCTTTCTTCTTTCTTTTATTCTACCACCCTTGTTCTCCTCTTTTGTTTTTCAATTTTAAGCATAACTCACTTTTCAGCTTTCTTTTCCTTTGTTCTTTTCATAACGTACCTCTTATGATAGCACTTTCTTTTTCATAACGCATACAAGCACCACTACAATTTAAAGCATCATACTCACCCAATTTCCTCTTATTTCGTCACATGACTTTATACGTTAAAGCACTTAGGAATTTGGATCAAATTACGGTCTTGAAAAAAAATGGATTAGGCTTACATATGAGGTTGTCAAAGAAGTAGGTTAAAGGCTCAAAAGGGTTTAACTAGGATGATGTCCATGGGTAGGTAAAATGAAGGAAAACATGTATAGGTTGCCAAAGAAATGCCTAAATCATCTCCTAAACTTACACTCCTTATTTTCGCTTTGCATACATACCAGGCAAGTTCTAGCATCAACCACAAACATAGAATATACTATTAATCTCTCACACACAAGGCACATGGTCGACTTTATTGGAAGTAATATAGACTCTTGACACAACAAGTGAAGGAATTGAACCACACAATATCACATAATAAGTCACAAGTAGAGCCTAAACGTCTCAATAGTCATAATGGTAGCACATACTCTTGTTATAATCTCATGTTGCCTACTGGAATTATTTCATGCGAAGCTAAAAAATTATTCCTAAAAAATGACACAAAAATAAAACAAAGTAAACAGAGTAAACAAACATAGATGCGATTGAGAAGTATAGCATGCGATACCGCCACCCCATACTTAAACGGGACACTGCCCTCAGTGGAAAATAAATACGAAGAACCTGGTCATTCGGACTCTTCCTCAATGTCGGGGGTCATACCCCCTTCGTCGGAATCATCATAAGAGTCATCGTCAGAGTTCTCCTCCTCGTCGGAGTCTGGCAAGCGTCGATCGTCATCGGTCGGCACATCATCATCTAGAGGTTCCTCAAAGTATACGCCCACTCCACACATCTCCCGTGCATGCATGTTCATTGGATAGTCGTGGTCCAGCTGTTGGAGCTCTGCAGCAGTTGGAACACGTCCACCACTCATCATAGTAAATCGTGTCGTGCCATAAAGATGACGGAAGAAACTCTCATCACGAGCATGTCTCTCCGCAGTAGTAAGGTTGACACTAAGAGTTGTTTCAGCATCTTTGACCATTGTGAGTTCAACCTTCTTCTGGTTATGTGGTAGTTTGTGATCAGCTGGTTCCTCTTCGATAGCCTCCTTCCGCAAGATTGCTGTCAACAGATTACCAAAAGTGAAGTGGGACCTTTTGTGGAGTCTGGCCTTCCGCATTGTAGAGCGAATGATTGCCCCAAAGTTGATAGGAATATTCGTCATCAAAGCATATACCAAACACACTCTATCTCGTGATATTTTGGTGTATTGATTCCCAGGAATAAGGCATGAGTTGACAATACACAACCAGATTCTTGCTTCCCTATTCAATGGAGCATAGGGGAAGGTGTTGTGTCGTCTGGTGTCTCGGTGTCTGCCCCACCTTGCCATGGATCTACTTCCACAAAGTGTGTGTAGTATTGCTCTATAAGAAGGCCTACTGTACAGCTCTTTGAATGGTGCTGGGTCGACCGAAGGTAAGCCAAGAAAGGAGTTGATCAAATCCGCGTTGAGCTGTAACACTTGGCCCCGAATCTTGACTTCGTTACCTATGGTTTTCGGCGACCAGTTGGCATAGAATTCCTTTGTCAAATCGAGATTACATTCTCCCATGTCGCAGAAGATGAAATCCAGATTCAACGCCATTATTTTCGCCAACATACGCGGCTCCTTCTTCGCTAGGGTGTCCTTATTGATCAAGTCAACGTGAACATATTTTCTTTCCTTGTTGTTCTTGTACCATTCTTTGGCTTCCTCCTTAAGAACCCATTTTATTCCAAACATTCGGTGGGGTAGTTGCATGGAGGATGATTCTCCTTGGTCCTTGCGACCTCTCTTCTTGCCCTTTTGGGAAATGGTAGCCTTATCTTGTCGCGCTTTAGGTGCCATTGTTCCTGAGACTTAAACAATATTCATGTTAGCATCAACTCAAAGGAAACAATCTATAAACAAGCCGTCGGGGTACCACCCCACACTTAGGTTCGTTAATACAAAACAGTGAAGTGAATGTAGTCGATTACTTGACCTTCGTCGACATACGTTTTAGGAACTATATTCTGACAAGAAAATCAGCGATGCATCACTACTTGTAGCCATTGCACTACTTTCATGTTAGGTATAACAACACTACTACATAGGGGTTACATCATGGTATAGTTATTTTCAACAATCACAACCTCCTAAGTCGGTAGGCAACTATAAGTCTTATCCCGATGAACGGGATAGTCTAACATGTAAGTATCCAAGTATCAAGCTTAAGCAATTTTCATAACCATAGCAATTCCAAAAATAGTATAACAAGGCTAGTAAAACCAAATTCAAGTCGGAAACAAGTCAAGATTATCCTAACGTATATGTTTACTCACATGGTTTTGTATCAACAATCCAAACACATTAACATCACCAATAACCCTTCAAGAAGTAGCAATTCATAATAGACATAGTAACGTAGTACTTACAAGAAATAGATGAAGAATAAAAGAGTACTTACGTGATTGGAGCCTTTGGAGATGGTCTTGTGAATTGGAAGAGCAAAAAAGAAAACTTTTCAGATGATTTGGGTGGATGTGCGACTCCTTTAGGTCAATTTCCAATGTGGTTATGTTTCAAGACTAAGTCCCCTTTATATAGGAAAAGAATGGGTCGGGTTTTGACCCATTTACAAACGGTTTTAGAGACAAAATGACCTCTATGCGGCGTATAGTGCTTTGCATAATCATAGTATAGGCGGTGCATAGTGTAGTGCACTTAGGGACATATGCGGTGCATAGTGTATAGAATTTAGGGACATATGCGCCTCATAGTGTATGGAATTTGAGATAACGAGACCTAATGATATATTATAGGCGGCAGATAGTGTATAGCACACTTAAGCATGGGCGGCGCCTATGTCTTTGCACACTAGATTCCGAGACCTGAGGCTATAGTATAGGTTTTACATTCTTCGTGGCCTAGTTTTACCTAGGCCTAGCCTTCCTCGATGCCTATTTTGGCATGAGCAATGCTTAATCCAAAGCCTTATTCATCCTTATTCCTAACTTACCACCTTTACCATACAATACGTCCAAATCGTCATTTGAAATCAATCTCCTCGTTGAATACTTCTCGCACCTATATTTGCTCAAAACCAATGAAAACGATTAGTACGATGGGTTGCCTCCCACCAAGCGCCTTAGTTCTTATCGTTGCATGACTCTTATTTTTGGATTTTCTCTTATCAAAAGCAAAAAAAGTAGTAGAACAAAAGAAAGACAAAACGATAAACGAAAAACGATAAAACAATAAAACGATGAGTTGCCTCCCATCTAGCGCCTTATTTATTGTTGTGGCTCGACGTAGTTTCCTCGAGTACTTAGACTTCGTCAAGGTAAGTGATGGCCATATAATTCATTGAGTCAAGAGGACCGATATAAGGTTTAACACGTTGTCCATTCACTTTGAAGACAACGCCATTATTGCCTTCCAATTCGACTACTCCAGACGAGTAGACTTGGATAACTTTGTATGGACCAGACCACTTAGACTTTAACTTACCTGGGAAGAGCTTCAATCTGGAGTTGAAGAGAAGTACCATATCACCCCTTTGGAAGTTTCGTCGAACAATCCACTAATCATGATACTTTTTCATCCGCTCCTTGTATAGGTCTGATCTTTCATATGCATGGAGACGGAACTCATCTAATTCGTTCAGTTGCTCCAACCACAGATTCTTAGCATCATCCCAATTCAAATTCAATTGGTTTAATGCCCACAATGCCTTATGCTCGAGCTCGATGGCTAAGTAACAAGCCTTCCCATAAACTAGTTGATAAGGAGACATGCCAATGGGTGTTTTGAATGCAGTCCTGTACGCCCATAGTGCATCATCAAGCTTCCTAGACCAATCCTTCCTACTCGCATTAACCGTCTTCACAAGGATTTGCTTGATCTCGCGATTGGAAACTTCCACTTGTCCACTAGTTTGGTGATGATAAGGCGTAGCTACCTTATGTTGCTTGACACCATACTTGGCCAAAACTGATTTGAATAGCTTGTTGCAAAAGTGAGATCCTCCATCACTTATGATAGTACGAGGTACTCCAAAGCGAGAGAAGATATTCTTTTTTAAGAACGATACAACACGCTTCCCTTCATTGTCGGCCAACGCTACAGCTTCCACCCATTTCGAAACATAATCTACAGCAACCAAGATGTACTTCATTCCAAATGAATTCACGAATGGACCCATGAAATCAATACCCCACACATCAAAAAGTTCTACCTCAAGAATTTTGGACATGGGCATCTCATGGTGTTTCGATATAGTACCTTGGCGCTGGCATTGGTCGCACCTTCTAACATAGTCGTAGGCATCTCTAAATATCGAAGGCCAATAATAACCACTTTGCAACACCTTTCTTGCTGTCCGATTACCTACATGATGTCCTCCAACTTGGGAAGTGTGGCATGCTTCCAAAATATTAGGCACCTCTACATGGGATATACATTGTCGAATAATACCATCCGCGCATTGTCGAAACAAATATGGCTCATCCCAATAGTAGTGTTCTATGACATACATAAACTTCCTCCTTTGGTGGTAAGATAAATTGGCAGGTATCACATTACTCACCACGAAATTTGCAAAGTCGGCATACCATGGTAATTTTTCCATTGTTGTCGCTAATATCTCTTCGTCCGGGAATGCATCATCAATCTGAATTTCAGGTTGCGCCACATGCTCATTCTCAAGTCCAGATAGGTGGTCGGCCACTTGGTTCTCGCAACCTTTTCTATATTTGACCTCGAAATCGAACTCTTGCAGCAGCAACACCCATCGAATCAACCTTGGTTTCGCATCCTTCTTTGTCATGAGATACCTAAGAGCTGCATGGTCTGTATGAATGATAACCTTAGTTCCCAATAGATAGGCACGAAACTTCTCAAAGGCATACACAACCGCTAGGAGCTCTTGTTCTGTCACAGTGTAGTTCTTTTGGGCTTCATTTAGGACCTTACTTGCATAGTAGATAGGATGAAATAATTTTTCCTTTCTCTGACCAAGAATAGCACCAACGACTATACCACTAGCATCACACATGACTTCAAACGGGAGAGACCTATCTGGTGCTACCATGATAGGGGCTTCAATGAGTTTTGCTTTGAGGCATTCGAATGCCTTTAAGCAATCTTCATTAAAGTCAAACTTCGCATCTTTCTCCAATAGTTTGCACAATGGACTAGCAATTTTGGAGAAGTCTTTAATGAACCAACGATAGAAACCTGCATGGACGAGAAAACTACGAACTCCTTTCACCGAAATTGGAGGCGGTAGCTTCTCAATAACCTCTATTTTTGCTCGATCAACCTCAATTCCTCTTTCGGAGATTTTGTGCCCAAGAACGATTCCTTCTTTTACCATGAAGTGACACTTCTCCCAATTTAGCACAAGGTTGAATTCTACACATCTTTGCAACACCATGCTTAGGTTCGCCAAGCACGCCTCAAAAGACTCACCAACAACTGAAAAATCGTCCATGAATACCTCCAAAGTGTCTTCAACCATCTCAGAAAAAATAGACATCATACAGCGTTGAAAGGTGGCTGGTGCATTACATAACCCGAATGGCATACGTTTGAAGGCAAACGTACTATATGGGCATGTAAACATTGTCTTCTCTTGGTCTTCGGGGGCAATACAAATCTGATTGTATCCTGAATAACCCTCCAAGAAACAAAACCATCCTTTCCCCACTAATCGATCTAGCATTTGGTCCATGAATGGCATTGGGAAGTGATCTTTGAGTGTCCAAGAATTCAGCTTTCGATAGTCCATGCATACTCTCCATCCAGTGACGGGTCTGAGTGGAATAAGCTCATTCTTAGCATTCGCGACCACCGTCATGCCTCCTTTCTTGGGAACACATTGTACCGGGCTTAACCATGTACTATCAGAGATTGGATATACAACTCCTGCGTCTAACCACTTGTTAATTTCTTTCTTCACCACTTCTTGCATAGGTGGGTTTAGACATCTTTGATGCTCAATGGTGGGTGTGCAATTTTCTTGAAGCTGAATTTTATGTGTACAAATCCCTGGTGGAATACCAATAATATCCGCAATGGTCCATCCAATGGCTCATATATACTTGAGTAGAATAGCAATAAGAGCTGCAACTTTTTGCTCACCCAAATCGGCTGCCACTATAACTGGAAGTGTGTTTCCGCTTCCTAAGAATGCGTACTTTAAATGACTTGGCAGCTCCTTTAATTCTAACGTGGGTGGGTCTTCTATAGATGGCTTAGCTGGTGGTGTGGGTCGATTCTTGAGATCAAGGTCCAGCTTCTTGGGAGCATAGCGATATGTCCCTAATCCCGATAGAGCACAAATAGCTTCTTCACAATTTTCAGCATCCTCATTCTCTCCATTCATAAGCACAACCTCCAAAGGGTCATCAATAATTTGTTCTTCTTCAAGTAATTCTTTCTCATCATCAAAGAAAACATCACACACCGAAAATACACTTAGATCTTTGGGTTGCTTCATTGATTTGCACACATCAAAGCGAACCACTTCGTCATTTATTCATAATGAAAGCTCATTAGCTCTCAAATCAATAAGCACACTTCCTGTAGCAAGGAAAGGGCGCCCCAAGATTATGGGAACTTCTGAGTCTGCTTCACAATCCAAAATAACAAAGTTTGCCGGAAAGATGAATGAAGAAACCTTCACCAATACATCAAATGGAATACCAACAGGTCGTTTTAAAGACCTATCCGCCATGACGAGCCTCATATTGGTTGGAGTAGGATCACCCAACCCCAACTTCTTGTAGATTGATAATGGAATCAAATTGATGCATGCTCCTAAGTCACATAATGCTTTGGCAAAATTCAAAGATCCAACGGTGCAAGGAATAGTGAAAGCTCCGGGGTCGGCCTTCTTCTGAACTATCGATCGGGTAGCAATTACACTACAATGATGCACATCTTCTTTCAACTCATAACTTGCTGCCCGCTTCTTAGTCAAAAGATCCTTCATAAATTTTGCATACCCAGGCATTTGTTCAAGTGCCTCCACCAATGGAACATTAATGGTCAGCTGCTTTACCATAGTCATGAATTTGCTGAACTTTGTGTCATCCGCCACTTTCTTCAATCTTTGGGGAAAAGGTGGTGGTGGGTATGGAAGTGTTCTCTCCACGGTTTTCTTCTCCTCTTGCTTCCATTTTTTAGATTTTTCAGGTTGCACAGCACTGGGTGAGGCGTCCTTGTCATCAGGAGTAGGTGCTACAACATCTTCTCCTTTTGCGTTGTCATCCATGCCTGCAACTTCGTCAACCACTTGCTTGCCTTTTGCTGAAGTTTCCAGCACCTTACCACTTCTGGTAGTGATGGCCATGCATGACCCATCATTCCTTAGGTTTTGCACAGTATCGCTAGGTAAGGTGCCAGCGTTTCTTTGATTGAGTGCTGCTGAAAGTTGGCTCAATTGCTGCTCTATTTGCTTGATTGAAGTGGAATGAGAATCAACTAATTGTTTCATGGAGGACAAATCATTAATTACCTCCGTAACTCCCGCGCTCGTTGCTTCCACTCCTTTCAATAATTTAGCCATCATGTCTTCCATACTTCCAGAATTAGATGTGGTGGTGTCACGTTTACCAGGGGGAACGTACAAACCACTATTTTCATTATTATTCTTCCAACTACCTTGGTCCTTGTTTCCAGATTTATCATAATAGTTCCGACCTTGGTTTCCTTGGGTATTACCTCGGAAACCCCCCTGATTCTTCAAGTAGCTGGCTTCTTCTTCGGAATCAGATTCGTCTCTTCCTTTTGACGCAATAGCTTTCACTTTTTCGGTCTTTCCTGATAATAGATGCTTTGTAAGAAGATCCATTTGAGTTTTCATGTGCGCCATATCCTGATCACGTTCTTCTTCTCTTCTTCTTTGGTCTGCAGTCATGCCAATAGACAAAGTGGGGCTTGCTACCTCAGAATCCCTGTTATGCCAAGCTTTACTTTGTTTCATCATAAGATCTAGCATATTGCTTGCTTGACCAAAGGTGAGGTCCATAAAAGATCCTCCAGCTGCGTTATCCACCACTGGTTTAGTTATTGAATTCAAGGCTCTATATAATATCTCCATTAGGTGAACATTGGTCATATGATGGTTTGGGCATCTCGCTAGCTTTGTCTTGAACCTCTCCCATGTTTCATGAAGAGCTTCAGTGGGAAGCTGACGGAAGTTGCTGATTTCATCTCTGAATTGTGCTCTTTTGGATGGCGGAAAGAATCTTTCTAGGAAAGCGTCTCTCAATTGCCTCCAATTTGTAATAGAATTAAGAGTCAGCCCATTCAACCATAGAGTTGCCTCCCCAGACAGAGACAATGGAAATAGACGTAATCGAATTGCATTCTGACCAACACCAGGATTGTCAAACGACTTGTATGTAGAAATAAAGTTGATGAGATGCATATTCGGATCATCGCCTACTAGTCCACCAAATAATCCCTTGAGTTGCAATAACTGAATCATGGTGCTTGTGATGTTGAACTTGGCTCCGGGCGCTAATGGTGGTGGAATTATGGCTCCAGTGGCTCCGGCACCATCAAGATCATCATCATCATCGTCGAAAGCTGGCTGCATTGGTTGGCGATCATACCTAAACCGTGCTTGTCGACCTCTTCTGTTGACAGGTGTTATAATTTCAGCATCACGCCTAGGGTTTAGTAACTCGTCATCACCTAAATCCTCATCGTCGGGATTTGTTGCTCGTGAAGGGTTATCAATGTTCTGCTGTTGAACCTGGGTTGCGGTAAGGGCAGCCAGTCTTGCTTGTTCCAGTTGAGCAACCATCCTTTCGATTTCTGCTTGTGCTTCCATTCTTCCTATGCGTTGTGGTTCAGGATTGATAGGTAATAACGGTTGACCAGAACTTCTAGTATGGGGCATGCACTGAATAAAAACCTGCAGTAAACAAAGACAGAAACTGAAAGTAAAAGTACGAGAATCTTTGACCAAAGGGTCTAGTAATTATCACGAACTTTATTGACACTCGTATTCCCCAGCAACGACTCCAATTTTTGATAACGCTCAATCTACAGCTCTCGTGGGAGTGTCAAGCGGTCGTTAGCAAATATAGAACCCAAACTGGGTTGGGTATCGATCCCACAGGGAATAGCTTGGCCAACAAGTAAGCAAAATTACTAAACTTTTGGTGCAAGTCTCGAAAAAGGGGGGAGTCTTGTCGTGCAAGTAATGTAAATAAAACAATGAAGTAAAAGCTAAAAATAACAAAGTAAAAAGAGAAGGATTGTTACGTAAGTTGTAAACAATGAGAATTGAAGAGTTGGGGTTATGTCCACCTCCTGAGTTATACGTCTCTATTGACTATGAGTGTGTAGAATTCCGACATGCATGTGCTTATAGGGAATTGTATTCGATGGTAAATCCAGGCGTCTTTCGACCTATTCGAGGATTATTTCACTTTAACTCTTTCGAGCTTAAAGCGTGTCTAACGGTATGAATTCTCCAAGAGGTTAATCTGGTTACAACACTAACTTTTTAGTAGGGGATGGGACCCTACTACCTTGACATTATCTCTTTTCCAGACAAATAACCTTTCTTTCGAACAAGTTAAATGTTATACTGGCGTATTCTTGCATTTGCAACCACAAAGAATGTAGATTAAGATGAAGAGAATAATGATATAAGCAGCATACGTGTCACGAACTCACAAACTCACAGCAATAGATAGTATCTCAGTTGGCTTCCATAACCCTAACAGAGAAGTTTAGTTACCCATGAATGCGAAGGAGATCACGATTGACATTGTTGTTATACCACAAGATTGATTAATTTCGTGTAGCACAAGTGGTAGGTGTTTAGGTGTGAATTCCTAGGCAAAGTAACGATTCTCTTGTTGCGGAAATTAAGAATAAATGAATAGAAGAAGAAAAATAGAATTAATGGGAAGATTAGAAGAGTTGTAATTGATGGAAGAATTAGAATTGTTAATTGAAGAGTGTATATTTGAAAGATTATTAGAAGATCTAAGGTAGAATATATCTCTCCACTAAGGGAGGAATGTCTAAAATCTCTAGCAAGATAGGGTATTTATAATACCCATATCCTAGTCCTACTAAGCTAATGAAATATCTAACCAAATCCTACTAAACAAATGAAATACTTAACCCAATTGTACTAGGTTAATGTATCATTATCCAAATCCAACTAAACTAATGAAATACTTAACCCAATTGTACTAGGTTAACTTGTTATTATCCTAATCCAAATAAGTTAATGCTTGTCCCCAAAGTCTTCAGAAATGTTGTTTTAGCTTGGGACAAATTTTCCACGCATCACTTTTGGTCCTTTAGGCGTTCAAGCTCCCTTTCCTTCCTTCGTGAGCTTTCTTTGGCGTCAAGTAAGCCATAAAATGCTGATTACTTTGCTAATCATGTTCGTTATCTCACTAACAGGAAAAAGGACTAAAAGTGCATGAAATATATAATTTGTTCTCAAAACTTGGCTAAAATATGGGCAAAATCTAGTGCTATAGGCGGTAAATTCGCCTATCATCAGTTGCCTCCCATCAAGCGCTTGATTTATTGTCGCGGCACAACATAGTTACCTCGACTACTTAGACTTCGTCGAGATAGATGGTGGTCATGCATTTAATCGAGTCAAGGGGACCGATATATGGCTTTACTCGTTGCCCATTCACCTTAAAGACAACACCATTATTGTCTTCTAACTCAACTACTCTAGACGAGTAGACTTGGCTAATTTTGTACGGACCGGACCATTTGGACCTTAGCTTACCTGGGAATAGCTTCAGTTTGGAGTTGAAAAGAAGTACCATATCATCTTTTTGAAAGTTTCATTGAACAATCTGCCGATCATGATACTTTTTCACCCGCTCCTTGTAGAGGTCTGATCTTTCATAAGCATGTAGACGGAATTCATCCATCTCATTTAGCTATTCCAATCTCCGATTCATAGCATCATCCCACTTCAAATTCAGTTGCTTCAATGACCACAATGCTTTATGCTCGAGCTCAATGGGCAAGTGACAGGCCTTCCCATAAACTAGTTGGTACGGAGACATGCCAATTGGCATTTTAAATGCAGTCCTATAAGCCCATAGTGCATCGTCCAGCTTCCGAGACCAATCTTTCCTATTAGCATTTACAGTCATAGCAAGGATTTGCTTGATCTCTCGATTGGAAACCTCTACCTGTCCACTAGTTTGAGGGTGATAAGGCGTGGCTACCTTGTGTTTCTTGACCCCATATTTCACCAACACGGCTTTGAACAACTTGTTGCAAAAGTGTGATCCTCCATCGCTTATGATGGTACGTGGTACCCCAAAACGATAGAAGATATTTATCTTCAAGAATGCAATAACACGCTTTCCTTCATTATCGGCCAATGCTACTGCTTCAACCATTTGGATACATAGTCGATAGCAACTAGGATGTATTTTATCCCAAACGAGTTTACAAATGGGCCCAAGAAATCAATACCCCACACATCAAACAACTCAACTTCAAGAATTTTTGACATGGGCATCTCATGGTGCTTCGAAATCGTGCCTTATCTCTGACATTGGTCACATCGTTTCATAAATTCGTAGGCATCTCTAAATATCGAAGGCCAATAATAGCCGCTTTGCAATACCTTCCTTGCTGTCCGACCACCTGCATGGTGTCCCCCAACTTGGGAAGCATGACTTTCTTCCAAGATACTTGGCACCTCCACATGAGATATGCATCGCCTGATCACACCATCCGTGCATCGTCTAAACAAATATGGCTCATCCCAGTAGTAGTGTCTCATATCATGCATGAACTTCCTCTTTTGATGAAATGATAGATTTGCAGGCATCACATTACTTACCACGAAGTTCGCAAAGTCTGCATACCATGGTAACTCTTCCATCATCGTGGCTAAGATCTCTTCATCAGGGAATACATCATCAATTTCAAGATCAGGATGCGCTATATGCTCGTTCTCGAGTCTAGATAGATGATCAGCCACTTGGTTTTTGTAACCTCTTCTATCTTTTACCTCAAAATCAAATTCTTGCAGCAACAATACCTATCGAATTAGCCTTGGTTTCGCATCTTTCTTTGCCATCAAATATCTCAGAGCTGCATGGTCTGTATGAACTACTACTTTGGTTCCCAACAGATAAGCACAGAACTTTTCAAAAGCATACACAACCGCTAAAAGCTCTTGTTCCGTGACAGTATAGTTCTTCTGGGCTCCGTTCAAGACCTTGCTCGCATAGTAGATTGAATGGAATAACTTTTCTCTTCTCTGGACAAGTACAGCACCCAAAGCTACCCCGCTAGCATCACATATGACTTCAAACGGTAGAGACCAATCGGGCGCTACAATGATAGGAGCTTCAATTAGCTTCCCTTTGAGGCATTCAAATGCCTTCAAGCACTCTTCACTGAAGTTGAACTTTGCATCCCTCTCCAAGAGCTTGCATAATGGACTAGCAATCTTGGAAAAGTCTTTAATGAACCTTCGGTAGAAACCTGCATGCCCGAGGAAACTACGAACTCCTTTGACCAAAATTAGAAGCGGTAGTTTCTCGATGACTTTGATTTTAGCTCGATCCACCTCAATTCCTCTTTCGGAGATTTTATGCCCAAGAACAATACCTTCTTTCACCATGAAGTGGCACTTCTCCCAGTTTAGGACCAGGTTGAATTCAATGCATCTCTGCAATGCCATACTTAGATTTGACAAATACGATTCAAATGACTCACCCACAACTGAAAAATTGTCCATGAATACCTCCAGAGTGTCTTCCACCATATCAGAAAAAATGGACATCATGCAGCGTTGAAAAGTGGCGGGTGCGTTACATAGCCCAAATAGCATATGTTTGAAGGCAAACGTACCATATGGGCATATAAGCGTTGTCTTCTCTTGATCCTCGGGAGCAATACAAATCTGATTATAGCCGGAATAACCATCTAAAAAACAAAACCATCCTTTCCATGCTAATCGATCGAGCATTTGGTCTATAAATGGCATTGAAAAGTGATCTTTAAGTGTCCACAAATTCAGCTTCCGGCAGTCCATGCATACTCTCCACCCTGTGACAGGTCTGAGTGGAATTAACTCATTCTTTTCATTTGCAACTACCGTCATGCCACCTTTCTTGGGCACACATTGTACTGGGCTTACCCATTTGCTGTCGGTGATTGGATTAACAACCCCTGCATCTAACCACTTAATAATTTCTTTCTTCACCACCACTTGCATAGATGGATTTAGACGCCTTTGATGCTCAATAGTGGGTATGCAATTTTCTTCAAGCTGAATCTTGTGTGTACAAATACCAGGCGGAATACCAATGATATCAACGATGGTCTAACCGATGGCTCTCATGTACTTCCGTAGAACCACGATGAGAGCTGCAACTTGCTGCTCACCCAAATCTGCTGCCACAATAACCGGGAGTGTGTTTCTGTTTCCCAAGAATGCATACTTTAAATGACTAGGCAGCTCCTTCAATTCTAACGTGGGTGGCTCTTCAATAGATGGTTTAGCTGGTGGTGTAGGTCATTTTTTGAGATCAAGGTCCAGCTTCTTGGGAGCATGAGGATATGACCCTAATCCTGTTAGAGCACAAATAGTTTCTTCATAATTTTCAGCATCCTTACGCTTAACATTCATAAGCACAATTGCCAATGGGTCATTAATAAGATGCTCCTCTACAGGTAATTCTTTCTCATCATCAAAATAAACATCATCTACCGAGAACACGTTCAGATCTTTGGGTTTCTTCATTGATTTACACACATGAAAGCAGAATACTTCGTCATTCATTTAGAATAGAAGCTCATTGGCTCTTAAATCAATAAGCACACTTCCTGTTGCAAGGAAAGGGCACCCCAAGATTATAGGAACTTCTGAGTCCAACTCACAATCCAAGATAACAAAGTCTTCCGGAAAGATGAATGAGGATACCCTCACTAATACATCACATAAAATACCAACAGGTCATTTTACCGACCTATCTGCCATTACAAGCCTCATATTGGTTGGAGTAGGATCCCCCAACCCCAACTTGTTATAAATAGATAGTGGCATTAAGTAGATGCTGGCTCCTAAATCGCATAATGCCTTAGCAAAATTCAAAGGTCAGACAGTGCAAGGTATAGTGAAGGCACCGGGATCGGCCTTCTTCTGAACTAGTGATCTGGTAGCGATTGCACTACAATGATGAATAGTATCTGTCAACTCATAACTTGCTGCCCGCTTCTTTGTCAGAAGATCCTTCATAAATTTTGCGTAGCCAGGCATCTGTTCTAGTGCTTCTACCAACGGAACATTAATGGTTAGCTGTTTCAACATTGACATGAATTTATTGAACTTGGTATCATCGACTCTCTTTTTTAATCTTTGAGGAAAAGGTGGTGGTGGAAGGGGAATAGTTTTCTCCACGACTTTCTTTTCCTCTTGCTTCAGATTGGCGATCTTTTCGGGCTGTGGACGTTGAGGGGTAACGTCATTAATGCCTTCTTCAGCTTCTTCGGCGTCTTCTGCATTATTTGTGATATCATCGGCCACTTGCTTGCTTTGGGCTGAATTTTCCAGCACCTTACCACTCCTGGTAGTAATGGCCATGCATGTTCCATCGTTCCTTGGGTTTTTCACTGTGTCGCTAGGTAAGGTGCTAGCTTTTCGTTAATTTAATGTGGCTGAAATTTGACTCAATTGTTGCTCCAGCTGTTTTATTGAAGTGGAATGCGAGTCAACCAATTGCTTCATTGAGGTCAAATCATTTATTACCTCAGTTACTCCCGTGCTGGTTGCCTCCAATCCTTTTAACAGCTTCGCCATCATATCTTCTATTGACATCTTACCAGTGCCAGATGCAGCGGTGTCACGACTTCCAGGAGGAACATACAAACCACTCCTATCAGTCTTATTCTTCCAACTACCTTGATCACGATCCTTTTTTCCAGACTTATCATAATAGTTTCGACCTTGGTTTCCTTGGGCAGTGCCTCAGAACCCCCCCTGATTATTCAAGTAGTTGGCTTCTTTTTCAGAATCGGATTCCTCTCTTCCTTTTGACGCAACTGATTTGACTTTTTCGGTCTTCCCTAATAATAGATGCTTTGTAAGAAGATCCATTTGTGTTTTCATGTGCGCCATATCTTGGTCGCGTTCCTCCTCCTTTCGCCTTTGTTCTACAGTCATGCCAATAGATATAGTGGGGCTTGTCACCTCAAAATCTCTGGTATGCCAAGCCCTACTTTGATTTGTCATCCGATCTAGCATATCGCTTGCCTGCACAAAGGTGAGGTCCATAAATGATCCTCCAACCGCATTATCCACCACTGGTTTAGTTACTAAATTCAAGGATCTGTGTAGTATCTCCATCAAGTGGACATTGGTCATGTGATGTTTTGGGTACCTCATAAGCTTCTTCTTGAATCTCTCCCTTGTTTCGTGAAGGGCTTCAGTTGGAAGCTGTCGAAAATTGCTGATCTCATCTCTCAACTATGCTCTCTTGGATGGCGGAAAGAATCTTTCCAGGAAAACGTCTTTCAATTGCCTCCAATTTGTAATAGAATCAGGAGTCATCCCGTTCAACCATAGAGTTACCTCCCCAGATAGAGACAATGGGAATAAGAGCAGCCGAATTGCATTCTGTCCAACGCCTGGATTGTCGAATGACTTGCATGTTGAGATAAAGTTGACCAGATGTATATTCCGATCATCACCTACAAGTCCACCGAATAATCCCTTGAGTTGCAATAACTGAATCATGGTGCTAGTGATGTTGAACTTGGATCTGGGTGCCAATGGCATAGGAATAATAGCTCCTGTGGCGCCAGCTCCATCCAGATCGTCATCATCATTATCAAAGGGAATCTGCATAGCTCGGCGTTCAGGCCAAAATCTTTCTTGACGATCTCTTCTGTTTGCCGGTGTCGCCACCTCAGCATCACGCCTAGGGTTTAGTAGCTCACCATCACCTAAGTCCTCATCATCAGGATCTGCTGCTCGCCCAGGGTTATCCATATTCTGTTGATGTACTTGGACAGCGGCCAACGTAGCTAGTCTAGCCTGCTCCAATTGAGCAGCCCTTCTCTCAATGTCACGTTGTGCATCCATCCTTCCAATAAGTTGCGGTTCAGGATTTATGGGTAATAATGGTTGTCCCGAACTTCGAGTATTTGGCATGCACTGAACAAAAACCTACAGAAAATAAAAACAACAACTAAAAGTAAAGTACGAGAATCTTTGACCAAAGAGTCTAGTAACTATCGCAAACTTAGTTGACAACTGTATTCCCTGGCAACGGCGCCAATATTTGATAACGCTCAAACTACAGCTCTCGTAAGAGTGTAAGCGGTCGTTGTCAAATATAGAACCCAACTGGGTTGGGTGTCGAATCCTACAGGGAATACTTGGTCACTAAGTAAGCAACGATTATTAGACTTTTGATGAAAGTTCTGCGAATAAAGAGGGGATTTTGTGCGTGCAAATGATGTAAACAAAATAGTAGAGTAAAAACGGAAAATAGAAGGGTAAAACGAAGTACTTGGTAGGTTTTAATCAATGAGAATTGAGAGTTAGGGTTATGTCCACCTTATGAGTTATACGTATCTATTGACTATGAGTTATGCGGAATTCAGACATGAATGCGCTTATAGAGATTCGTATTCTATGGTAAATCCAAGCGTCTTTCGACCATCAAAGATTATTTTACTTTAACTCTTTCGAGCTTAAAGCGTATCTAATGGTACGAAGTCTCCAAGAGGTTAATCCAGTTACGACCCTAACTTTTAAACAGGGGTTGGTGCCCTATTTCCTTGACATTCTCTCTTTTCCAGACATGTAACTTTTCTTTCGAACAAGTTAATGCTATATACTGGCGTATTCTATATGTTTGCAACCACAAGAATTTAAATTAAGATGAAGAGAGTAATGATATAAGCAGTATACGTGTCACGAATTCAAAAACTCATAGCAATAGATAGTATCTCATAAGGCTTCCATAACCCTAACAGACAAGTTTTGCTATTCATGAGTGCAACGGAAATCACAATAGACATTATCATCATACCAAAATAAAAATCTAACGTGAAGTATGCTTTGGTACTGCTTGTGGCGTGAACTCCTTGCAAATAGCGTTTCTCTTGTTGTGAAAATTTAGAGTCGAATAGATGAATAGAAGGGAAGAAGAATTAAGTGAAAGAGAATTGTTTTTAATTGTAATAATGCTTCCTCAAAAGTTCAGCATCATAGGGTTTTTATAACACCTATATCCTATTCCTACTAGGCTACTGCGTACTTTTCCTAATCCTACTAAGTTACTGCATCCTTATCCTAATCCTACTAAGTTACTGCTGATCCCCAAGTCTTTGGAAATGTTGTTTTTTCCCGGGACAAGTTTTTCATGCGTCACTTTCAGTCCATAGGCGTCCAAACGCTACTTTCCTTCTTTCGTGAAGCTTCCTTTGGCGTCAAGTTATCCATAAAATGCTGAAATCTTCATCATTTGTACCTGAAAACTTGCTAATCACGTTGGTTAGCTCACTTACAGGAAAAAGGACTAAAAGTGCATGAATTATATATTTTGTCCTCAAAACTTAGCTAAAATATGGGTAAATTAAGGCGCTTTAGGCGTGTAAGTACGCCTAACATCAACAATCTACCCTGACAGCTCAACACACCAACCCCCCTTGGGAGAAGACCTTCACTTTCTGATCTCTGACTGATTCTTTCAACTTAACTAGACTGGGATCTCTATCCTGTTTTTCCTTTAACTCAGAAACTAGAGATGATTCTGAGATACTCTGTACCCACATACAACCTTCTTCCGAATCAACTAAGCGAACACCTAGTCGAGCAAGCTGATGAACTTCCTGGGCTAACTCCTTCTTACTATCCTCAATATGAGCTACACTACCCATAGACAGTCTACTGAGAGCATCAACCATTACATTGTCCTTGCTTGAATAATTTAAAACACTCATGTAATAATTCTTTAATAACTCTAACTATCTTCTTTGACATAGATTCAAATCTTTTTGACAGAACATATACTGAAAACTCTGGTGATCTATGAACACATCTACATACACCCCATACAAGTAATGCCTCCAAATCTTTAAGGCAAATACCACAGCTGCTAACTCCAGATCATGATTCAAATAATTTTTCTCATGAGGCTTAAGATGTCTCGAGGCATAGGCTATGACCTTACCTCTTTACATGAGGACATAACCCAAACCTACTCTGGATGCATCATAGTACACAACAAACCCATCGAAACCATCTGGTAGAGTCAGAACTGGGGATGAGGTGAGTCGAGTCTTCAACTCCTGAAAACTGTTATTGCAGGAATCTGACCACTGAAACTTAGCTTTTTTCTAAGTCAATCTAGACATGGGGGATGCAATAGAAGAAAACCCTTCAACAAACCGATGGTAATAGCCAGCTAAACCTAAGAAACTCCTGATATCTGACTGAGAGATGGGTCTAGGAAAGTTTCTCACCGCCTCAGTCTTTTGAGAAGCAACCTTAATGCCATCTCCAAAAATAATATGGCCAAGGAAAGCTACTGATCTTATCCAGAACTCACACTTACTAAATTTGGCAAACAACTAATGGGCTTTAAGAGTCTGGAGCACTATTCTGAGATGGTCTGTATGAACGCTTTCGCTACGAAAATAGATAAGAATATCATCAAGAAAGACTATGATGAGCATGTCCAAGTACTACTTGAACACTCAATTCATCAAGTTCATGAAGGCTGCTGGGGCATTCTTGATACCAAAGACATGACTAGAAATTCGAATTCACCATAATGAGTTTGGAAAGCTATTTTCAGAATATCACATTCTCTTAATCTAAGCTGATGATAGCCTGATCTGAGGTCTATCTTGGAAAAGTAACTGGCACCCTAGTTGGTCAAACTAGTCATCTATTCTAGGAAGTGTGTATTTATTCTTAACTGTGATCATGTTCAACTGACTATAGTCAATACACATTCTAAGAGAACTATCCTTCTTACGTACGAATAGAATAGGTGCGCCCTACGGGGAGACGCTGGGTCTGATGAGGATATCCTTTAACTATTCTTTTAAATCTTTGAGTTCAGCTGGAGCCATTCTATATGGAGAAATAGATATTAGCTATGTATCTGGAAGAAAGTCTATTCTGAAGTCTATTTCCCTTTTGGGAGGAACTTTGAGAAGATCCTCAGGAAATACATCTGAGAATTAATTTACTACTGGAACAGACTCAAGAGTAGGAGTTTCTGAGCTAGATTTTTTGACTCCCACAAGGTAGTAGACACACCCCATGGATATCATCTTTCTGGATATAAGGTAGGAAATCAACTAACCCCTAAGAGCTATAGTACTACCCCTCTATACAAGGACTGGTTCATTTGAAAACAAAAAATAAACTACTCTATTTCTACAATCAACAGAGGCATAATATGAGTGGAGCCAATCCATGCTAAGAATGATGTCAAAATCCATCATCTCTAAATCCACGAGATCAACTAAAGTATCTTTCTGAGATATTGTGATTGAACAGTTCATGTATACCTGTCTAGCTATAATAGAAATGCCTACTGAGGTAGACACTGAAAGAGCTCTTGTAGAGTTTCAGGATTGACTCCAAAATTGACAGATTATATAGAGTTGCAAAAGAAAGAGAAAATCTAGGGTCAAGTAAAGCATAAACATATAAGTGAAAGATTTGTAATGTACCAGTAACTACGTCAGGAGGATTTTCCTGATCTTGACAGGACTGAAGAGCATATAATCTATTCAGGCGCTGACCACTGGTAGCACTGGAAGCGACACCCTCCTGAGTTGGGTGGCTGGATGGAACTAACAACTGATGGCACTAGTTCTGTTGGCGTGCATCTCTACGTTTCTGAGAAACTACCCGACACTCCCGAATCTGATAGACTGGCTTGCCATACCCGAGTGCACATATCACTACCCGCTCTACACTCACCCTAATGGTGTCTGCCATATTTCTAACATAAATAATTGGTACAAGCACTGTTAACACTGACCTATGACTTAGAGTCTAATGCCCTATCCCTATTGTCATTTCTGAATTTGGGTACAGGGCCACTGGCTAAAGAGGGCACTGGGACTGAAGACTTCTGATGAAACTGAGGAAGTTACCACCCTCTGACTTTGGATGATTGTAATTAAAACTACCCATCCTAGCTCTCTTGTTTTCTCTCTCTTTTTCCTTAATCTTCTAGTCCTTTATCTATTAAGCATTGGCCAACAGTCTTGACAAGTCCATCTCACTAATCAGCATTGCAGTCCTACACTCCTTGACCATACTATCAGATACACCAGACATACACTTACTCATCTTAGACCTACTTTCAGCTACTATTGAGGAGCATATCTAGCTAACTGAGTAAACTTGAGAGAATACTCCCTCACACTCATGCTGCCTTGCCTTAAGTTAATAAATTCTAATATCTTAGCTTCCCTCAACTCCAATGGAAAGAATCCATCCTAGAAAGCCATGGAAAACTTTTCCCATTCTATAGGCCCTTCAATAACACCTCTATTAACTTTTCATTGCTTGAACCAAGTATGGGCTACATCCTGAAATTGATAGGCAACCAACTTGGTACTCTGACTAGACATTACCCCCATAGCATACGTTACCTTTTGAACCATATCTAAGAATTCCTATGGATCCTTTTTAGACTTGGATCCCGTGAAGGAAGGAGGACTCATCTATGTTAAGTCCCGAATTCTGGTTGCAGCAGTATTGGCAACTGGGTTGGCCAGAACAACAGTAGGTCATTCATTTTGTGCTAGTACAGAGTTCGCTAGAGTAGTGAATGCAGCCTTGAATTCTACGTGAGAGATATGCTCATCCAGATGATCTGCCTGGATGGGCTGAGGGGATGGTTGAGTTCCTGTTCTTCTTCGATTCTTCTTAGGAGGCATGTTCTATAAATGAAAGAAGGAAACAAATTAGACTAAGAGTTTAACTTGAGCTCATGCTCAATCACATGACATGAATACTAAAAGAAGGGAAACTTTTTCTAAATGCCTTGTAGCCTCTCATCCATAAGTGTGGCATGCTACACACCCATGCACAAGACTCTACTCGACTCGGTTTTTAGAATTCCTAGGATACTTTCAAAACCTGGCTTTGATACCAAGTTTGTAACGACCCAAGACTACCCCTAGTCGTTACACGGTGCTTACGGTTCCGAGGGACCACAAGCTAACCCATGAGTTGGTACCTGCTGTGAGCACTGAATAATATAAGTTGGTACCTGCTGTGAGCACTGAATAATATAATCATGAATACGGAAGCATAACTGAAATGACATAAGGTTTTAATAATGAAATGACTACTGAATTATGAATCTGGCATAATACTGAAATCTGAATAGCTAACTATAGTGTCTGAAAAGCCTCTACACTGAATAATGTGAATTGATGGGACAAGCCCCCAACTAACTCTACTAACTACTTAGCTAAAGACCTAAAGTAATATAATCTGTCCTTAAATTTTGAGGACTCACAACTGTTACTATACTGTTGATAATCTAAGAATCTAGGTGCGATCTAGGAACTGAGCGTTAACACCTATGATATGAGACATCATAGCGTGAAAGAAAAGGTACGCAATCAGTACTTTAAATATACTGGTATGCTAAATAAGGTAGACTGGCATGCAAGGTTTCATAAATAGGAGTAATAAACTATCTAAATATACATGTAAAGGATGAGGTACTGAATATAGAAAGTGAAACCTATAGATACTAGTGATATGTAAAGCACGTAAAAACTGTATATGCATGAGAGTCTATAAATACTGAAAATACATGAAAATATGTAGACCCTGAGGATGTATGAACAAGCATATAACATGGAATGAGTAAAATCTGTAAACTGAATTGATGAAATATTGATATCTGTATGCTTTGGTCAAACAACTCTAAGATTGAATAACTGAATTAGGACTATATCTGAGACTGTGGGAGGTATCATCTAACTGACATGCCCCAATATGAGCTAATCGGGGTCCAACTTGTAACCCCAGTTGGATGGGTGTTAATACCGAGCAATGGGTACTAACATTAGCTATGTGGATCCACTAAACTGATATAATGTCCAAAGGACTAAGGGTGTCAGGCTTGAACTGATGGGTGATCCCTACGACACAGTCAAGCCTAATCTGGTGGGTGACTGTTCATATCATACACTGGTTACGTAGTTTTGATGTATAGGGACTGCTACAAACGACCCTTCCTATCTGACGGGGAAGCTCCATCGCTACACTCGCTTGGTGTTAAATCCTACTCCGAACAAAAAGACACTGAGATACTAGACTGTTCTGAGTTTAATGACTGATATATGACTATTTTGATAATTCTCATAGTATAATCTGGAGACTATTCTATAATGTATTGATACTAGACTAAATAAACAACTATAGTTTTTTGGGCATTCAATACCCCCAGGACTCAAACAAATAATACTGAAAAGACACTAAAGCTTGGGGGACAAAGAATGAAGGCTTTAATTAAATCCATTCCTCTTGTAGGCATTTTATCAAACACTTGTAGTTCTTGGTTTAAAACAATCATAGGAATGTCATGAAACTTATAGAAATAGCATGAATTCGACATAATAGTATTAAATCATGGTTTAATCCAGTAAATAATAATATTAAAACATGGAAGATTGGATAACAACAATAATTTCATTGAATCATTGTATAAAATCAATAGTACATGGAGATTCATGGGTGAAATCACAATTTAAATCAATTAACTTGAAAAGATGATAGATTTGTAATTAAAATCTATACTTGGACTCCATGGATGAAAGGGATCCATGGATGGAGATCTAACATACCTGGGATGATGAATTTGGAAGGATTGATTGGGAGTTCTTGAGATTTGACCTTGATTGTTGAGGGTTAGGGTTTTGCTAATTGAGAGGATGTTTTTGATTTTGGGGAAAAATTGATTAGAATATTTCCCAATTAGGTTATTAGGGACTTAATTTCGTGTTTGGGTCTGACTGGGTTAAGGGAAAAGTACTTAAAAGTCCTTAAAATTAAAACTTGGAACGGACTGAAAATCTCAATTTTCTGGGCAAGTGCGACGCGGTGCTATTGCACCATGTCACTGGAATCGGTCAACTGGGAAATTGGTTTGTGGTGATATGCAGAAAAATTGCGGTCCTTCACTGATTGGGACCTTTAAGTTCACCGCGACGCAGTGGATCGTGCTTCGACACTGGAAATGGACAAATGTCAAGTTGGCCTATGGCGCGACATATCAAAATCGTGGACCCTCACTGGAATTTTCCAAATGGGCAATTGGCCTACTCCACGACACGCTAAAGGTTAAAATGATGGTGCTTAACAACTAAAAATTAAAATCACCATAACTTCTTACTTGGTTATCAGATTTGGGCGAATTTTATATCGTTAGAAAGATAATTGAATTTCTTATGCAATGGCAGGCTCTAAACTGAAAAATAATGAGTTTTTCAAAAATTTCATATATGAATACTCACGTATTGGGACTTAGATTATGCTAGGGAAATACGGGGTGTTACACCATCATATTGTACATCTAAAATTCAAGCCTATAGTATAGCATTAATCGTTTACCACCAATGAAGCATGCAACATAATATACTAGTCCGTTAAATTGGGAAATTCAATCCAAATACCTCATTTCACTTAGATACTACCAACAACCAAAATCACCTCCATGACATTACTACTACACCTCAAAACCTACTACATACCTTGTGACAAGTAATACTAGTTTACAACCACTAAAGAAAAGAAGGTCAAGGGGGTAAAGTCACATAATAGACACAGTCAACATTAATCTTATAATATAGCCCAATACGATCCTATCTACATACTCTACTTTATCACATCATACTTACTTACCCAAGCATACCTTTAGACTACCTTCAAATTCCACAACAACAATGAGTCTATAATTATAACTTATAGGCTAATCTAACTATTTCCATTCACAACCTATAAGGGATTTCTATAACTACCCTAACTATCCACTCTAGGCTCCTTCCGTATTCCTAAATAGATAATAATCTCAGCCGAACACTTTCTCCATTGAATACCTTACAATCTACAAATATCACTACCACATTAGTCTATCAATATAAAATGACAAATCATTCTTCAATAAACGGTTATATGACTAAAAGTATTTGCTTACACAAAAGTCCCCTCACTCTGACTTCTAACCTCATGATTTTATTTCCCTAACTTCTTGGCCCAATCTCACTACGAATAGGTCATGGCACTTTAACATACACTACTACTCGGGTGGAAATACAGTTCCAAATTTTTGCTACACATCATTCCCCTTATGCATGACATCTGTAACAAGAATTTTGAAAGGAACTGGATACACTTAATAACTCAGGCTGAAGAGCACGATTTCACCAGGATCATAGTTTACACTAGAATCAATACACCTTGAAGCACTAATGGACTCCTCTCAAGTCCTTACACAATTTTATAATCCTTTATGACTCAATTAGAAAAAGACCACATTATTTATATTCTAAGCTTCTACACTTGAATCACCTCAACAATGAGACATATCTAAGAATATCAGAGTAAGGAAAGAATTGGGATAACTTTATTTTCATATGGAAGAAACCATAGCACGAATAGAGTATGAAAGAGGAACATTCTAAATGAAAGAGGAGCATTCTGACTCCATAGGACGAACTAGAACATGAAGAAAGAGAAACATTCCTAAACGCCTAATAGCCTCCTACTTATAAGTGTGGTGTGCTACACACCCATAAATAGGACTCTACTCAACGTGATTGCGCAGACACTCAAGGACTATAAATCGTGCTGTGATACCAAGTTTTTCACGATCCGAACTGGGGCACTGTTCGTGACGAGCATCCCAAATCATGAAGGCCCGTACGCCCTTCTTTATCTGGTAATCACGCATAATATTCATAAAATATAAGAAAGCTTGCTGAAAAACATAACAAGATGGAATCATGGTCAATCTCTTAACTTTTGAACAATTTGGAAATAGATTCTTTGATTTCAAAATACATGACGCCGGTCTATGAAATCTCTAACATTACAGAATCCAACATATGACTAAAACAAAAATGGGACAAGGCCCCCAGCCAGACTATGAAATAAATAAATAATAATATTTTAATAAGCCCGACCTTCCGGAGTAGAGAAAGCACATCAACTGCACACTTTGGTCTAAAACATCTACGGCTTAATGGGACTACTGGACTGAGCCTCAGATCTTGAAATAGGGGAGGTCAATACATATGTACTGGTATGCAGAGCAATTTAAAATAATGTATTTCGATATAACATAAGTGAGGGAAATTGATAAAACTTTTTACATATAATATATGAAAACACATGGGCATACTTTAAAGACTTTGAAACATTTCTTTGAATCCACGACTCACTCTTTATCTTATCTCTGAGCTAGGTGGTACACCCTACAATCTGTAATTCTATGGGTTGTATGGAATCCGCCGTTGACTCGGTGGCCAAGTCTCTAATCCGAGTGTGCTGCAAAGATTTGAGTTTTAATAAAGTGGTACACCCCCTTACAAGTATAACGTGGCATCACCCTTACATGATGTCCATATTATCCCTCTTTCAGGATAATACCCACATCGGCAACTACGATTTCCTGGCAATGAGACCTTACACTCAAATGCCTTCTTCGGATAACCACCTAACTCTCTTTAAGCCCATTTTTAGTCTGTTCTAAACATGCATCTTTCTGAAATCAAATTCTAAAAATCTAAGTAAAAATCTATATTTTAGCCTGTTCTAAATCTGCTATGGCATTATCTGTTTTGGTATCGTCACACCAAGACTTGCAAGTCGTATCTTCTAAGCCATAAAATATCATATTCCATTCTCTTCATTCAAAACGTAAATTTTGGACCACCATATCATTCAAACAGTTCAAGAAAATTCGTATTTCAAAACATATGTCAAATTATGCAAGATTTTCTCATCTTAACATTTCAACAAACATGTGGTGGTAAAGTATTTTGTAGCAAACAATGCAACTCTTTAAATCATCACTTTTGTTTATGAGATTAAGAAAATGCCCTCTCTTCATGTCATTACCAAAACCAAGTCAATAAACAATATTAAAGACATTTTATATCATGCGTTTCAACGTGAAATTGAGTAGTTTATAAACAATAGTAAAACCCTTGGTTCATGCTTTAGGACATGAGATTTAGTAACCTATAACTTATAAATCAAGAATATAACACACTAAGAGAGTGAAATCCTTTGTTCATGCTCTCAATTCATATTTCAAATCTGAACACACATATATACAACTACACAAGTAAAAATTCAAGATTTAGGGAAGGCCTCAAGACCAAGACGTTCACAATGCATACTTCTTGATGTAATTTGAAACCTTTCACAAACATATGATTTCTCAACATTCAAAACATTAATATAAATAATTTAAGTCATGACCATATAGTTTTGGAAAACCCCAAGTACCTTAGATTACTTGGTTTAAAGAGTAGGACTCAAATCTTGATTTGTTCCTTGAAAAACTTGAACTTAGAGGTTGATTCTTGATTCCTTATTCTTGGGGAAAAACCCTAATTTGATCTTATTTTGAGAGTGAAGAAGGAAGTTTTTTGATGTTGCAACTGATGGAAATTGATTAATAACATGTTAGGGTGTAATTAAATCCACTGGGGAGGTTTTCTGAAGAGGAAAAGTACCAAAACAACCCTTTAAAAAACTCACGTTTTTGAGCTTCGGGATGGCCGACGGAATGCCTGACGGACCATCACGGGCCCGATGAACCGTCCCCAAAACTGTTGCTGCATTTCCAGTGTGAGTCACTATTTTTTGGGTGACGGGCCCCGCGATAGACCGTCATGGGCGCTACGGACTGTTGGCCCAGCCGTCGCTACTTAGGCAGCCTGACACCTTACAGTAAAACAGGTATAACAGTTTACCCTACTATCAGATTAAAGCGAAACTGGTGGCGTTGGATAGAGTATTCAAAGAACTTTTATTTGATATATCGTAGTCCTCTAATTATTTATATACAAAAATTTATGGCCGATTGAAGTTGACCCAATTTTAAACGCTCACCAAAACTCAATCGATAGGAAGACTTTCAACTCGTCCTTGAGTTAAGGGACCTCTAGGATCTCAATTAATGCTCAACTAGATTACCACATTACATAATTGATTAACACACTAAATTCACATTGTATTTATGGCTTTTGGAACCTTTACGCGTAGGAATGACGGTTTATGTTCTTGCCCGAAATGCGGGGTGTTACACCCATTAATTAGCAAAGTAAGATTTTTTATTGACACTTACATTAATAAGATCAATTTCATTTAGTATGACATTGATGAGCAACTATTTCTAATATAAGATTGATCTTTTAGCACAAACCATATTTGATAAAAATACAACGAATTTGATGGCAAAAGTAAGACACGGTTCCATGTGCATTAACTATCTCTATGCAAAGATACAGAAAAATGCCTTATTGTTGTAAGTCTCTATATATCAGCTTATCATCGAACATATATTTTATTAGATGTTTAGAGGAACATAAGTTAGTTACTATTCACATCTTGTAAGATTCCTGCATACCTTTTAGAAAAGGCATTTAGTATCCTTAATCATAAGAGTACTTTTCTAAACTACGTACTTGTCATCTCATTATACTTAATTGACACTACACTAATTTAAACAACAAGCATAGAGTTGGGGAAAATTATTATAAATGATTTGTTTTTGTTTCTCATCATGCTATATTTTGAAATAAATCCAAATTTATAATACAATAGATTCTAGAGACCATGGGGTGAAATAAGGAAATCATTTTATCACAACCTGCAAATAATTATTCTACTCTCAAACTCAAATGTAGTGTGTAAAGCTCATGACATACATCACCATATATCCCAAGGTAATTATGATAGACTTTTCTGTAGGAAACAGTAAATAAAGGAACAAATTTTGATTTTTTTATACTAAACACACTGATTACAACAAGAATTCTGAAACAATCACTAGGAAACTGTTAACACCTTAAGATACAACCTAATACTTGAATGAAATTCAGTTATACAATACACAACACTAAGATTACACAGATTTTAGCATTACTAGACATTCGAGTGGATTGAACTCTCCCACATTTCTAGACATTCAAGAGGCTATAACTCTCCAGAATTCCCTTTTCTTTTTTCCTCAAAACCTTCCTCTACTGCCCTGCCCCTTTTTCTTCTTGAAAAAACACCCAGTAACTATCTCATGACAGTTATTAAGTCATTTAATTGTTTATTTTAGCCTCTTGGAATAGGTTTTTATAACTTAAGGCACATCATTACCCTCCCCTATTAGAGTCACCTTGTCCTAGTGAAAATCTGGAAAGTGAAGATCGATAATTGCATAGTCTACACTGTCGTAGTACTTTTAGATTCCCTTTCAACTACATCTTCTCTGATAGACTCAAAGAATTCGTCCATATAACCTCCATCTATATTGGGTGTCTCTGAAATAATTAATAGGTTAATCTACCTATTTTTACAACGATGATTGGGGCCAAATTTTTCATCACATCTAAAATATAACCCTTGTGGTCTTTTTCAAGAAAATTCTGAATCGGACAACCATCTGAATTGTCCCTCTGATTTTTCTGCCGAAGTAGTCGACTTTGCGGTTGTATGCACTAGTGAATCAGAGTTATTACGTGCTGATCCAGTTCTAAGTCACGTGTTTCAAGTATGTTTGCAACTCGAGGATAATTGGGTCTAACCCCAACTGGTTTATTGCATAAACTTCCTGTATTTGGTTCAAATTTAAAACTTTGTACTTCCTTCATAACAAAATTTTGATATTCCACCATTTGAGTCATCTCCATTATCTCTATCAATGTTTGAGCCCGTAAAAGCATCACTTCTGCTCGAATTTTCTTTTTCAGACCATTCAAAAACACTCCCAATAATATTTCATCAGACGCCTTATTCATAGATGCTGACTCATTTTCAAATTCTTCATGAAACACAGTGACTATGGTAGTCCGTTTCAGCCCTATTAAGACAGCATATTGGTTGATATTTTGAGAATCATGAAATCGGTTCAACAACTCTCTTTTGAAATCTGTCCAGGTTGACATTTTTTGGCGAGATTCTATCCAATAATAACAATTTAAGGCTTTTCCTTCCAAAAAAACACCTTCTGCCCGTAATCTTTCCGCTTCAGAAATATCGTTCCACTCTGAAAATCCATCCTAAAGGATCCTCTCCTTCTAAAACTGGTAATTATAGTTTTAGAAACTTGTTCCCAATTTTTCTCCAACCAAGTTGACATTGTTTCCCTCTTCTTGGTTTCCGAAGGATTTGTTTTGAGAAGGGGATGTTTCTGCCATCACAGTTCGCCCAATGGCTTCAATTCTTGCAAGAGACCCTGTCATTCTTGAAATTATCCTTCCAGTTTTCTGACAACTTCTCTTATCCCTGTCAAATTTGTCTCAACCTATTCAACACATCCCTCCATTTTACCCACCATACCCGAATGTTACTGCTCTGATACCAAATTGATGGACTTTTCTGTAGGAAATAGTAAATAAAGGAACAAATGCTAATATTTTTATACTAAATACCTGATATTACAACCAAAATTCTGAAACAGCCACTAGGAAATTGCTAACACCATAAGATACAACCTAATACTTGAATGAAATTCAGTTATACATTACACAACACCAAAATGATACATATTTCAGCATTCCTAGACATTCAAGAGGCTAGAATTCTCCCACATTTCTAGACATTCGAGAGGCTAGAACACTCCAGAATTTCCTTCTCTTTTTTCCTCAATACCTTCCTCTACTACCCTGTCCTTTTTCTATAGGAAAAACCACCTCGTAAATGTCTCATGATAATGATTAAGTCTTTTAATTGTTTATTCTGGCCTCCTGGAATAGGTTTTTATAACCTGAGGCACATCAAATTATTACTCTTACGTTTGGCTATGGCTCAGATTTATAAAATTATAGTTTGCTGACTAAAAGAAATGATTGATTTATTGTAACATGTCGTCCAATTTACTGTTATTAGTCATTAGTTATTTATCGTGGCATTAGTCATTTAGTCAGGCAGTAGTATTTTGTTCATAATCATACTTCAGCAGATGTTGTTTAGTTAAGATACTTTGTTAGTCTTTCATTAGGATTCTACTTACTGGATGTAACTCTGTGTATTCAACTTTTTCAGTCAATAGTAAATGTCTGCTTTCAGAACATATTCATTCTTTATATGATATCATAGCTTTACAAGTGGTGAAGTCATTTCCATCACTGAGTTTGATGGGTAATTAGGTTGTTGGGTTTAACTGGATGATAATACTAGCACCCATTGTGTTATCAGCATTGACAACTCTCAGATTGTTGCCATTCTTGTTTGCCATTGTTACTGGTCTGTATGAGAAAGGGGAGGGAAAAATGGATCGTATTTGTTAGAGCTTATAGAGCCTTGATACCACTGCACATGATTCACACAACTGTGAAAAACTAGATTTCTTGCTCAAGAATATGACACGAAGATTATCATAATAAATGGTAGACAACTAATGTATTAGAAAGTGCAAACAGCTCAAGAGATTGATAACCCACAGGATTTTAGATAAGGCATTAGAAACTAATCGATATTTAGACATAGAGGAGGAGCGAGAGATGATGTTTTGCTTTTCCTAGGACCAGCTAATCATGTTATGAACAAGGAATAAGATGTAACTAAAGTTACAAAATGCAACCAACAATGTCTCTACCAAAATCTGCATCAGAATATACATGCAAATTGAAGTAATTATTATGAACCACACGTAAGACCTAGATGAATCAAACCACGAAGGTAGAAAAGAACACACTTCATAGCTTTCCAATGAAGGTGTGATGGTTCCTACATGAACTGAGAGAGTTTGTTGGCTTCATAGCCGATGTCCGGCTTAGTGAACGACAAGTATTGAAGTCTACCCAAAAGCTCAATGATGGAAAGTTGCACAAGTCAAGTGAGTGCTAACAGATGGGGTTAGTATCTTAGTAGCACACATTGGTGTGTGAACACTTTTGCAGTCATTCATCAGTTTATCATTCATGATCACATTCACATAATTTGGTTGAGTGAGAATCAGGCCGTCAGAGCTGTGTATCACTTCAACTCCAAGAATATAGAGAAAGTTACAAAAAATTTTCATAGAGAAATGGGGAACCAAGAGAACGAATGACTTGATTGAAGCTAAAGTTGTTGCTCCTAGTGACATTGATTTCATCTACATGGACAAGGAAAAATAAGGTGTCACCTAGACCATGCCTGACAAGGAGCGCGACATCCGATTTTGTGTTAAAAAAGCCCATGGAAAAAAGGTGAATTATGAGGGCATTGTATCACGATCAAGGAGCTTGATTTAGAAAATAGATTGCCTTACATTACCGACATAAATGGGTTGGGTTTATAGTGGCACCAACCCGACCCATATATTTCGGTAGCGTACGGAAATCTATTGCCTAAAGTAAGCTCCTTAGGCATGGTACAATGGCTTCACAAGTCACATTTTTTTCATGGGCTTTGTTAAGTCTAAATCGTATGCCTCACTCCTTGTCAGACATGTTCTAGGTGATACCTTGCCGTCCATGTCTATGTAGATGACATCATTGTCACTAGGAGCAACATGTTTAGCATCAATCAAGTCATCCACTCTCTTGCTTCCCATTTCTCTATAAAAGATTTATGTAACCTTCACTATATTCTTCGTGTTGAACTGATACAAGGCTTTGACATCCTGATTCTCACTCAAGAGAATAATGCCAATGTGATCTTGAATGATAAATTGATGACTGCAAAAGTGTTCACACACCAATGAGTTTTACTGAGCTACTAACCCTATCTGATGGAACTCACTTGACTGATGCAATTCGCCATTGTCGAGCTTTTGGATAGACTTTAATACTTGTTGTTCACTAGGCCGGACATCGACTATGAGGTCAACAAATTGTCTCAATTCATGCAAGCACCATCAGACCTTCATTGGAAAGCTATGAGCATGTTCTTTGCTACCTTCATGGATAGTTTTACATGTGACTCCTATTAGTGACTTCAATCTAGATGTAGATTCTGATGGAGATTGGGGTGGGAACATTGCTAGTCGCGTTTCTACCTCTGGTTACATCTTTTTCCTTGGGCACAATTTGATTAGCTGGTCCTCGAAGAAGCAAAACACCATTTTTTGCGCCTTCACTGATTCTGAATACCAAGCAGTTGCTAATGCCCTCTCTAAAAAACTGGGGATTACCAATCTCTTAAATTAGTTGCTCTTTCTAGTACCCCAAAATGCCTACAGTTATTGTGGTAATCTGTGTTCCACATTATTGAGCAAGAATCCTCTATCTTAGCCATGTAAAGCATGCCGCAATGGACTCTCACTTTTTTTGCCACCACTTTGAAAAAAAAGTGTTCGTGTTGTTCATGTCCATATGGCATATTGGAATACGCCATTCCGTTTACTTTTATTAGTCATTAGTTATTTGTTGTAGCATTATTTAATTATTTAGGCCGAAGTATTTTGTTCATAATTATACTTCAACAGACATTGTTTTGTTCGGGTCTTTATATGTATTTCTTTAGTAGTCTTCTGTCAAAGAAATGGACCTTGGGCCTAACTTAACCTCAAAAGCTAGCTCAAGAGGTGAGGATTACCCAACTCCATATAAGCAAATCACTAGTCCATTCCCCAACCAATGTGGGACTTTTACCCACTCTAACACCCCCTCTGACGCCCAGGCCCAACTGGCACTGGCGTGTGGACCGGGAGCCTAAAATGGGAATGGACCTGGCTCTAATACCATGTTAAAGAAATGAACATTGGGCCTAACTCAACCTAAAACTAGCTCATAAGGGGAGGATTGCCCAAGACCATATAAGGAGACCAAGGACCCTTTAACCTACCGATGTGGGACAACAGCACCCCCCCCTCCCCCCGCACGCCCAGGGCTAGACATCTAGAGCGTGGATAATATGAGATGGTGGGCCCGACACCAAAAACAATAAACTGGGTGGGCCTGACTCTGATACCACGTCAAAGAAATGGACCTTAGGCCTAACTCACACCTCAAAAGCTACCTCAAGAGGTGAGGATTACCTTACTCCATATAAGCAAACCACTAGTCCATTCTCCAACCAATGTGGGACTTTTACCCACTTTAACATCTTCTTAGTGAATGTAACTCTATATATTCAACTTTTTCTGTCAATAATAAATGTTTACTTTCTATACATATTCAGTTCAAAAATTAGGCCACTTTCTCACATGGGAAATTTGGATTGGATTCAAAGCCAATTTGGATTGACTAAATTTAAGTAGCTTCTAAGATTCAAATGCTGAAAAACACTTTGAAGTGATAGAGCTTAATTTATACCGGATAAATTTCATTTGCTTTAAAAAAGTTAACAATTTAATTAAAGCAAAATAGTTGTTAATCTAAAATAAGTCAAAAGCAATAATTAGACGACATTGCTTTGGCTTAAACGCATCTTACTTAAAAGCTATTGTGAATTTTACCAAACACTCCTATAAGCGAAAAAGAACTTAAAAGTGTTAGGATTTTTACCATGATATTTTAAACCTTATATTTTACCATGGCAAGTAACAGTTATGAAGATTATATCAAGAATGAAGTTCATGCACGCGATATGAAGAGAAGACGGATCAAGTAAAGAAAATCAAGTCAAAAGGGGGAGATTTGTTAGGATTTTTGCCCTGATTTTCTTACTATATTTAAGATTTATTTTTTCTTAGAATGAAAATAAAAATTACCATAATTACTTTTAATTTTCCTGAAAGAAAAAATATAATTCTTTTCCATATTTGGCTAACCTCTTTCTTAGAGGAAAGGTTTTGGACATCTATAAAAAGAAGACCCCCTTCTCATACCATAACATAGTAGCATCCACAATGTAGTCGTTAAAAGAGTCTGGTTTAGGGAGATTTCTCCCATAGGTTTATGCTTTTTCATAGGTTTTATTTTTTTAATATTGTTCTTAATATGTAGGTCGTTTGACCGAATCATATTAATATCTTTTTAATATATGTTTTATTTGTCATCTGAATTATCACCGTTGGTTTGCAAACTTTAAGCTTCCGCATGACGCCCTCTTGATTTCGAACCAAACAAAAAACACCTTTATCCAAACACTGTTCCGACATATTTCCCCTTACATATTAATATGTATTTAGTTATATCTGGTACAAAAAAAATTATCTTCTCTATCTATCCGGAATAAAAGTCGTATTTATCAAGGCATTAATATATTCTGAAGCTCTTTTCATTAGGAATACACTTCAAAATCCTGCAACAGTGGTGACTTCTCTGTCCTTCAACTCCTCCCCCTCTACCTCTTCTTCTCCAACAATAGAAAGCGAGGAAGAGAAAAAGGAAAGATCCCATTTTTTAGCCTCTGAGAAAAATGTCCTATCATATCCTTGAAGATTAAATTCTCCACCCTTTTTATTCCCTATTTATGTTGTAGCCAATGCTGTGGACTTTTCATGAACAACTTGTTTCTATAATTGCTCCACAATGCAAGTCTCCGTAATAAAACCGTCAATCAATCCTCAAAGCAGTTGGTTGTGGATCCAATTTATTATGTGCCTGTATCACTGTTGCTTACTACACCAGGAATATTTAAGCATTTGTTAAAATCTCATCAAACATAATTTGATTTAGTTTTTGTCTAGGTCCATGGCTAGGTTCATTTTGTTGTCGCTTTCTAGTTTTGTTTATCCAATCTATGTTCGACATATGTTGATGCGCCTCAATTATCATTTCATCACTGGTATCTCCGTTTGGTTGGATAAATCCAATTCTATGTTCAACATTGCTATCTTCATCAATCTATTTGACATTCCATGTGATTTATAAGAGGTGAAAGCCTCTACCCTATGCATTGTACGTAGCTTTGGTGGAACAAACATAGGTTCTTTCTTTACATATGTGTATTTCATAAAGCTGAGGTATCCATTAAGCAAACTGAGTAAAGAGTATACGGAGGGAGGATTCACCAACATGGGTCGCTCTGGAGAAACTATTTATTGATGTGGAAGCCATTTTGCGCACTGAGAACATTGTTGCTGCTTTTCCATCAACATCCATAACGTTCTTCCGTTTCAGACCACATGTAAGACTCTGATTTCATAATATTCTTATTTCATCAGCTTCTTCTTTTTTTCTCTTTTCCTTTTGTTGTTGTAATGATTGGATTGATAAATTAGGAAAAATTAGTTGTCTTAAATTATTTTATCAGAAGATTGTTGATAAATTTAATCTTTACTGCAACATATTTTTTTATGTGCTCTAACTTGAGAGGTAGTTTCCATTATGTCTATGAATATTTAGCAATACGTTCTCTTTTAGTATTCACTAGTTTTTTCATTTGTTCCTTTTTGCTTTGTATATATGAAACTATGAACACACTTTCATGTCCCCCTCATTACACTCCCCTGTAAAATTTTAAGTTCTTCACAATTTATGAACTCAAATTATCATGCGAGGGATTGATAGGTTGGTTTTAGATAATTAAATATTGTTGAAATTCCCTAAGTTGCGAATTGTAATGATTTCACAATCTATCTTGTAAGAAAGATTTAGACAAAGCAATTTTGAGAATTAATTGCAAAAATCTTAACGAAAGCTAAGAATTTTTCTATTTCTGTATATGTCTGATAAATTTCACTGTATCTTGTCAAATATGTATTGTATTACAAGTTTGTTCTAAAACTACATGATGCAAACTACTCTTGTCTTCGGGTACACAAAAAATCTGTATTTTAGCAAAAAAAACTTCAACACAAGTTAAAGAATAAATCAAGAACGCTTATGAAGTTTCCAACACCTTCAACACAAGATAAAAAACGACCTTTCAAAGAAGTGTGTTTTCAGTATTTTAAAGAAAATTAAATGAAGCAGAAAAAATCAAGTCCTCCGAATTCACATAGTGTCTTTAAGGAAAATAATTTTCCTCAAGTACCCGAAGTTGTGGAATTTTCCTCCCAGGATAAAATGGCTTAACAATCCAGCTGTAGTGGTACTTTAAACGATCGGATTCTCATCGAACTCACTCAACAGTTAGATGATCACACAGAGTATTTTAGAAGACAAGAAATGTTTTCAAGTGCAGAAAAATTCGTACTAAACCTTTGGAAAAATGCAGGTTTATATAGCCATTAAGTGCCCCTTTCGAAAGGTGGCAATGGTTCACCGGAAAGGTGTATACTTTTTGAACAGTCATGTCAGTCCATTCGAAAGGGTGTGTCTTTTCCAAACATCCACAACCATCTAAAAAATCATACTTTTTCCCAAAATTGTATGTCTTTTACTCGAAGAGTTGTGTCCCTTGCAAGAAACTTTTCATTTCTCATTCACACCAATTGAACCCAACAATCCCCCTCATGAATGGGGAATGACTGCTCTTTGTAAAAGTTTACGGACAAGTATGTGATCATCAAGCAGAGACTGATTGCATCTGGATAAGTGAGTTTTTCTTTGAACTTTTCGTAGTGAACACGCATCGGATGCACTCGGTCAATCGGTAGATTCGATATCTTTGAACCGAAAAGCTTTAATGTACACCTAGACAACACATGTAATACAACCGGACTTTTAGCGTTTATGGTTCACATGGTTTTGTTCGTTTCATCCATAAACATGTCCCGGTCTGATGAGAGCTTAGAGAATAGCCTTTACTAACATTCTCCTTGAAGCAGCCTCCGCTTCGCCTCCACATAGGTGATTTCTAAACATTCAATCTCGTAGATTAAACTATTTGGTCAAATCATCCAAATTTAGATAATCATTAAAAGACTTCACTCCATAAGTCTTATCCTTGTTTACTAAATATTGTCTATATCATGAGAATAGGTTAGATATATTGACAATGTTGAACCTGCCAGACATGACTTTGTTTGATCTCCTTGAACCTAGCTCTTGGGATCTCCAGTCTACTAGGTAGAGTTACCGCCACGCTGACTTGTCCTAGGCCATAAACTCATTCCCTTGGATGTCCTCTCAACTCCTTTTATAGACAGGCCTTTTGTAAGTGATACGACACATTATCCTTTGACTTTAGATAGTCAACAATGATAATTCTACTAGAGAGAAGTTCCCTAACGGTATTATGTCTCCATCTTATATGACAAGATTTACCATTGTACATCATGCTCCCTGCCCTACCTATGCCACTTGGCTATTGTATTGTATACATATTGGTGCCACTGGTTTGGGCCAATAAGGAATATCTTTCAAGAAATTTCGGAGCCGTTCTACTTCTTCACCGGATTTATCCAATGCGATAAACTCAATTCCATTGTAGAGCGAGCAATACATGTCAATTTGGATGATATCCAAGAGACCGCTCATCCGCCGATAGAAAATACATATCTACTCATGGATTTTACTTTGTTCGATCCGGTGATATAATTTGCATCACTATATCCTTCAAGTACCGCTGAATATTTATTATAGTAAAGCATAGTCTTAAGTGTATTAAAGATACCCCAAAACTCTTTTCATTGCCTTCCAATGAGTTTTATTGGGATAACTCGTGTATCGACTCACTTTACTAATATCACATGCTATGTCTGGTTATGTACAATTCATTATATACATTAAACATCCCAACACACTTGCATACTCCAACTATGAGTCACTTTTACCATCACTCTTTTGAAGTGCAAAGCTCACATCCAATGGAGTCTTGTCGATACCAAATTCCAGATATTTGAATTTATCAAGTACATTTTCTATGTAATAAGACTATGACAATGTCAACCATTGTCGAGTTCTATGGCTTCCTATTCCCAAGATCATATCCGCAACTTCAAGGTTTTTCATATAAAACTTACTCCCAAGCATTCATTTCATAGCATTTATGTCAGAAATATCTCTACTAATGATCAACATATCATCCACATACAAATAAATAATGACTTGGTGATTTGGAGAGTCTTTAATGTAAACACATTTATCAAATTCATTTATCTTGAACCTATTTTCTAACATGGTTTGGTCAAACTTTACATGCCACTGTTTAGGTGCTTGTTTTAATCCATAACGTGACTTAATAAGTTTACACACCTTATTTTCTTTTCCTGAAACCACAAAACCCTCAGGTTGTTCCATGTAAATTTCTTCCTCCAATTCTCTATTTAGGAATGCTATTTTCACATCCATTTAATGGATTTCAAGACCATATACCGTCGCCAATGCAATTAATATCTGAATTGACATTATCCTCATTACAGGAGAGTATGTATCAAAGTAATCAAGGCCTTTCTTTTGTTTAAAGCCTTTTACTACAAGTCTTGCCTTGTATTTATCAATAGTACCACCACTTTCATTTTTCTTTTGAAGATCCATTTAGAACCTAAAGGTTTATTTCCTAGAGGAAGATCAACCAGTTCCCACATATGGTTTCTTAAGATTGACTCAATCTCACTATTAACTACCTCTTTCCAAAAGGATGAGTATGATGACGACATTGCTTTTTTAAATGTTTGAGGCTCATTTTATATGAGAAATGTTACAAAATCCAATCCAAACGAAGTTGACGTTCTTTGACGTATATTAATTCTAGGATTCTCGTCATTATGTACATCCTCACTTTTTCATCTCGAGGTTGTTTAGACCCCCACTAGACTATTCATGTCAAGTTTTATACAGATAAATGTGTTTAAAGAATTCAGCATTATTTGATTCAATTACCGTATTTTTATTAATATCCAGATGTTCGAATTTATGAACCAAAAACTGACATGCTTTACTATTTTTAACATATTCTATGAACGTGCAGTCTACCGTCTTAGGTCCTATGTTTACTGTTTTAGGCATACGAACTTGGACCTTTGCTAGACACCCTCAAAACTGTAAAATATTTCAAGTTGGGTTTCCTTCCTTTCCATTTTCATATGAAATTGATTGTGTCTTACTATGGGAACTCTAATGAGTATTCGATTGGCTGTTAGGATAGCCTCCCCCCACAAGTTTTACGGTAAACCTAAACTTAGAAGTAAGACATTCATTATTTCCTTTAAGGTTCGATATTTTCTTTCTAGAATTCCATTAGATTGAGGTGAATTCAGAACTGTAGTTTGATGGATAATTCCATTCTGTACACATATTTCCACCAAGGGAGATTCATATTCTCCATCCCTATTGTAATACCCCTCAATTTGGACTAGAACGAAAATCCGTCATTCCTATGTGTGGATAATTCAAAAGCCTCAAATCCTATATAAATTTAGTGTGTTAATCAATTATGTAGAGTGGGAATCTATTTGAGCATGAATTTAGATCATAGAGGTCCCCTAACTCAAGTATAAGTTGAAATTTTTCCTACCATTTAAGTTTTAGCGAGCGTCAAAACTTGGGTCAACTTCAATTAATCATAAATCATTTTATATGATGAACTGGGTGGTTTACTATATATAAAATGAAATATATTTGAATTATCTTTCCAACGATATCATTTTCTCCTAAATACGATGTTGGAGTAAAAAGTTATTCCTATTTTACTCCAGCATGTTGGGCTGACAATTATGTGACGACAATTTTGATGGCCTGTCACATTTGTGATGCCTTGTCAAAAATGTCGTCAGCCTTAGGCAGAATCCATCTTCTGTGTGACGACATTTTTGATGGCATGTCATATTTTTGATGCCTTGTCACAAATGTCGTCAGACTTACGCAGAAACCATCAATTCCAGCTCCTGTGTGATGACAATTTTGATGGCCTGTCACATTTTTGATGCCTTGTCACAAATGTCATCAGACTTAGGTAGAAGCCATCAATTCCAGCTCCTGTGTGACGACATTTTTGATGACTTGTCACATTTTTGACGCCTTGTCACAAATGTCGTCTGGGAATTTATTTTAATGAGGGTATTTTGGTCTTTTTCCTTCACTTCCCATGACTTATAACCCTCAAGGAGCATATTATATTCCATTCTCTTTAGTTAAACATCTTAAAAAGCTCTCTCATACACTCTCAACCACAAGATTAGGGTTTCCTCTTAAGATCAAAACTCTCAAGAATAAGCCCTAGTGTTTTCATAGAAGAGTCTATTTCAAGGAAATTTCACCATCAATCTTCACGAATTCTTAATCTAAGGTATGCGTAGTGTTAATCCATGGGTCCCTTTCATGTTAATGTTAATGATTGTTGTTTGGATTCAAGGTTGTGTCTGGATGTGTTTTTCATGAATCATGTGAATAGGTTAGTTGGAAACCCATGAATTTAGGTGGTTCAAGATTTCTAAATTTGTTAAGTACACCTATACCCAATATTATGCATGCAAGGTGTTTGATAAATTGCATAGGATGCTAGAAATTCATGTTTACATGGTTCCATGATATCTAAATGACAAGTCCATGTTAGCTATATACTTCAATATAAATTCCATGCTATTAATGTGTTGCTATTGTTGTGGTATGAAGAATGTATGATAATGGATATATACTATATGTACATGAAATATATCCATGCACTCCCTACCATGCTTAAGATGTTGAAGAACTACATGGAGTATAATATCCCCTACTTATGACAATGTGAATTGTGGACTCAAATCTTATGATCAAGTCAGTCATGTTGTGTCAATTTCCTTCCATCGAATCCTGGGGGTATTCGTATCCAAAAATATAGCTGTGTGCCTAGAGCCATGTCATGTTATTACGATACTCTCAGTCATGCCATGATCTATAGAATTCAGTCCGTCATGTGAACCAGGAAAATCCAGTAACCTCAATAATCTCAGTTGTTCAGTAATCTCAGTACTCAGTAATATCTGTAACTTTATTATTCACAGTAAATCTTAGTAACTTTAGTACTCCCAATCAATACTCAGAACTCAGTACATTTTGTTAGTCATCAAAATTTAGTAAACTCAATTTAGCTCCGCTAAACAATACCACAAGTATCAGTTCAGTTTAGTTATTCAGTTCATCTCTGTTATTCAGTTTAGTGTATTTTATATGGGAGTAGGATTCAGCACTGAGTGAGCCTAGGGATGGGGACTCACCCACTATAATAGGACTGAGATCCCTAGAAGCAATCCCTAAGAGATGCCACCCGTTAGATAGGACTAACATACTCAGGGGTCACCCATTAGCAAATTTATATGTATAGGACTGATCCCAGGAGTCACCCGCTAGATTAGGAATGACTCCACAACAGATGTCTTTACTAGTAGTGCGGTAATGACATCCTTCTAGTAAGGGCAGAGATTGGACTCCAGTCAGCTTAGCTTGGGGCATATCGGTTAGATGAACACATCCTACAGTTTTAGTTACAGCTTTCAGATACCGTCAACTCAGCTTAGTAGTGCAGATTCAGTACTGTTAGACATAGTCAATGCTTATCATTGTAAATAGACTTCAAGATCACCCATTAGCTAGAACTGATCTCAACTATGATTAATCAGTATCAGAATCATTAGATTTAAAGATCACCCACTAGATAGGACTGATCTCAGACTAAGTCAAATCATCCTTATTATCAGTTTACTCATGATCACCTGCTAAATAGGACTGATCTCAGATTTAGTTACTCTAAGTAGAATGGAACTCAGATAGTTCCATCAGAACTTAGACTGTCAGATACAGTTGCTCAGTATCAGTTACATCGGTTAGGCTGATCATCACAGTTAGATCAGTTATATCAGTTTTCTGAACTCATGCATCCATTATATCAATTATCAGAATTCATGATATTAGTATTCAACTTTAGGACTGTCAGACACAGTCAACCAGACCAGTTCTTCATAATTCAAACTGTCAAAAATAGTCTTTCATCCATTCAACTACAGTTATGTATGCATGTATGTATTCTCACATTCATATTAGTTAGCATTGTTCATGCATATAACCCTTTGCATTTAGCATACCTTACTCGTATACTCAGTACATTCAGACGTACCGAAGCATTTTCACTATGGTGCTTTCTCTTATGTTACACCATAGGTTTAGAGGCACGAGATCCAGATCAGCAGTAGCATTCCAGTGTTCAAAGTTTTCAGTGAGTCCTTCTCATTCGAGGATGATATGATTATTGCTACATTTACAATTCAGTTGCTAGATGGAGTTAGTTAGAGACATGTTCCTTCAACTCCTTATTCAGTTTAGTTAAAGGCTTTCAGACTAGATGTCATTTTAAATATTCAGATCTCATTATTTTCAGTATTTATGACTTGTTTTGGTATTGTTATATCTTTTTCAAATATTTTGTTATCAGACATTTATTTAGTTTTAAACTTATGGCCTTTCATGTTCATGTTTCTGCATTTTATAATATATTATACAGTATACAAGTATAGATATCAGTCATGGGATAGCTTGTGGTCCTTAGGGGTCATGAGCACTATGTAGCATTCCAGTTCAGTAAAATCGGGGTGTTACACCTATCAGTTCTTATCATTTAGATCTTTTTCTTTAACTGATTTTCAATTTCTGTTTTATATTTCTTAAACACATCTATTATTTCATCCTTACCATTTACTAAATAGACATAACAGTATCTAGGGAAATCGCTAATAAAAGTTATGAACAATTAGGACATATCAAAGTTTTTCCAAACTTTGAGTGCAATAAATCAAAATGTCAAATCTCCTTTACTATGTATAATTTCCTAAAATTAAATACATATTTGAATCCGTCTTTGTCAAGAAGTCATACATAAATCAAGTTCTTTCGTAACTCCGGTACATACAGGACATTGTTCAAAGTCAACACTATTCCTGATGTCATTTTCAGGCAGACTTTTCTTGTTCCTTCAACTTTTGTAGTTGTGGAGTTGGCCATATATATCTTTTCTTTGACTTGAGCCAGAGAAAAAGTAATAAATAACTTTTTTATTAGCATAAATGTGGTGGGTGGCACAGGAATCCATCCACCATTCTCGAGGATTTCCCACCAACTTCTATTCAGATAGCATGGCACATAGATCATCCATTTCTTCCTTGGATTCAACCATATTTGCTTGGTCCTTATTTTACCCTTTCTTTGGGGGACGGCAATCCATTAACTTGTGGTCAATCTTGCCATAGTTAAAGAATTTTCTCTTGAATTTCTTCTTAGGGTGATTCCTTTCATGTCCATTAAATTGTGGTCATCTTATACAATATTTTCTCCACTTATTGCAGAATTTCCTTTCGACCTTGTTTTTGTGGCTTTGTTGTCTTCTTCAATGCACGGTCTTACTATAAGATGTTCGATTGTTATCTCTTTTGCTTATGTTTCAAGTAGTTCTTGAAGTGCTTCTACATAGGTGGTAACTTCTCTATTATTGCCACGACTTGAAATGCCTCCTTCACAAACATACCTACAATTAAGTTCATGTGAATATTAAGAACATTTTTGATATATTTAACAAAGGTATTCATCAAACTCATACATTCCGCGAGGAGATCAGGGATGATAACTTGAAATTCTTGGACTTTAGATACAACAAACTTGCTGTCAATCATTTTAAATTCAAGGAATCTTGCAACGAAGAACTTTTTGGTTCCAACATCCTCAGTCTTGTATTTTCTTTGTAGCCCACCCACAACTCTTTTGTCATCTTCATTCCACTATACACATGTATAGTTCATCTTGGAGGCCATTTACAATGTAATTCCTGCATAGGAAATCAGAGTGTTTCCATGCCTCCATAACGACTAATTTATCCTAGTCCGAAGTTCCCTCAGGCACCTCTGGAGCTTCTTCAGATGTGAATCTTTGAAGACATAAAGTTTTAAGATAGATGAACATCTTCTGTTTCCACATTTTGAAATCAACACCCGTGAATTTTCCAGGTTTCTCCACTGGTGCCATTTCCTGCGGAGCACTTGTACGACTCGTTGTGGCAATATTAGTTGCTTTCACAGTCGTTGCAGTATCATTTACTTGACTGTCAGTAGTCATCTTCCTATCACAATAAGAAAGTAGATTTTAGTATATCAAAATACTACTTATAAAGTTGCAGCAACTTTAAACACCCCTTGTTTCTAGTTTAATGATGAAGTTTTTATGACTTTTAATCGTCAACCGAATGACCTCAAACTTTTGATGAAGATTTTATTTCTTCAAATCACTTGTTAAGTTCAAACAGAGTAGAAAGCTTATATTTTTTTTTTAATTATTTCCTTAAGATTTTTGTCTTCGGGTTCACAAAAAATATATATTTTGGCAAAACAACTTCAACACAAGTTCAAAAATAAATCAAGAACACTTATGAAGTTTCTAACACCTTCAACACAAGATCAAAAGCAATATTTTAAAGAAGTATTTTTTCAGTATTTTAAAGAAAATTAGATGAAGTAAAAAAAGCCAAGTACTCCGAATTCATGGAGTGTCCTTAAGGATATAATTCCCTCAAGTACCCGAGGTAACAGAATTTGTCTCCCAGGATAAAATAGCTTAATAATCCGACTGTAGTGGTACCTCAAATGATCAGATTCTCTTCAATCTCACTCAATAGTTAGATGATCACACACGGTATTTTAGAAGAAAAGAAATGTTTTCAAGTGCAAAAAAATTCATACTAAACCTGAGGAAAAATGCAGGTTTATATAGACATTAAGTGCCCCTTCCAAAAGGTGGCAATGGCTCACCAAAAAGTGTATCTTTTCTGAACAGTCATGTTTGTCGATTCGAAATAGTGTGTCTTTTCCAAACAGCCACAACCATCCAAATAGTCATACATTTTTCTGAAATAGTGTCTTTTACTTGAAGAGTTGTGGATCTTCCTAGAAACTTTTCATTTTTCATTCACAATTGAACCGAACAACTACAACGTAGCAATATCTAGACCCTTTTACTCCTGCTGCCGTCATTTACATTATTTGTGTTTTGTTCGATAAGTTTTTTTGATAAAGACTGAAATGTAAAACAAAAAGCAATCAGACGAGGAGGTTTGAAAATTGAAATAGGTGTCCCTGTATACCTTGCTAGATATTTGTGGCGTGTCTTAAAACTCAAGACCTATTTCCAAATTGATATGATCAATATTCAAGTTGGATTGACCATCTCTGCACCACTGCATGCTTGTCACTAGGAAGTTCGTGTTCAGACTAATTGTTGTTCTTGCTCGGTCATTTAACGGCTAGGAAAATAGTCATAGAAATGAAGCCTATCATCCCTGCATCCATCATGTATGAGATTGGCTCTTCCCAATATATTTCTAAACCTAAAAATATTGTGGAGGAAATTTTATTTCATCTTTTATGAGATTTCTTTTATCCTGCGGCACATGGAGATATGCAAAAATGCTAAAGAAATGTAGTAAACTTTTAACTTTCATTTGTCAATGATTGAGTAAGAAAGGTACTTTAATAGTGTGTTAGATCTCCACTTGGTATTGATGGATGTTAAACCATAATTGGACAGGTGCAACTACTAAAAGTGATCGAAATTAGATTGGTGTTGTAATACCCCGTACACTTCTAAGCTAGAAATTAGACCTTCGTTCCTACGAGTATAACACCCAAATGTTAGAGTAAAAAGCACTAATTATAACACCTAAAAGGGAATTATTTTCCCATCTTCCTCAAATCAACTCACGTAAAAACCCTCCTCCATTCCCAAGAACAAAAATTCAAGCGTCACCATTCAAGAACCTTCAAGAAACGTTAATTCTCTTTCAAGATCAAAGCTTTAAGGTATGTTAGATTCTCATTCATGGAGCCTTTTCACCCATGGAGTCCAAGAATCCAATTTCAAATTCAAAGTTATTATTTTTACAAGTTATTGTGATTTTAAATATGAACCACATGAATTTTTATTATATACCATTTTTGCATATAACGGTTGTTGTTATTAAACCCCACACGTTTGAATGGTGTTGTTTGATGTTAAGCCATAATTGATGATTTTAGTAGTGAAATTATGCTATTACTACATGTCTTAAAACTATTCCAATACTTAGCTTAAAACATGAGTTTCAAGTGTTTGATGAAATGCCTACATGAATGAGTTTTGAATAAAGTCTTACATATCATGTCCTTAACGTTTTAGTATGATCTTGATATTATTACTATCGAGTCCTGGGGGTTTGAATATCTGAAATTTAGATCCTTACCTAGTTTTCAATATCTGTAGAATGATTTTAGAATAGTTACGAGACCTATTATTTCAGCCAGTTACCATAAGCAGTAAACATAAATCAGTCCAGTATCTAGTGTCTTTCAGTTGGGAGTCTGATTTAGCACCAAGCGAACCCAGGGACGAGGGCTCACCTGCCAGTAGAGGGTGTGATCCTTCGTAACAACCCATACATTCCATAACTACGTATATAACGTAGGTTGAGACATTAACCCTCCACTTGAGGGTTAACTCCTATCTCATATGGGTATTTTCCAATTGAGGGTAACCCTTAGTACTTAAAGATAATTTTAGTAGATGCACACATCCATGTTAGTACCCATGGCAAAGTACTGATTCCCTTCCAATTGAGGTCGTAGGTTGGACCCCAATTAGCTCATATTAGGGCATGTTGGTTAGACGATAGCTCCCACAGTTTCAATCCAGTATTCAGTTAAGAGTTCAATTTTAAGGCTTTTCTTTACCATGGAATACATTTATTAGTTGATCAATATCAGTATTTTAGTTTAAGACTACCCTAGTATTATGTCATATGCTTGGTCATGCATTCTCAGATTTTATAGCTTCCTCACATCCTACACATCTATTATCTTATGCTTTTTATTTTGTCTATTATTATTCATGCTTAGGAGCCATTCATATCATCTTAACATCATTTATCATACTGGTACATTCAATGTACTAATCGCATACTCATTTTTTATGCTATAATGTCTTATTTCATAGGTTTAGATGCTCAGGTTTTGGTCCGCACCTAGATATACTAGTGCATCAGTAGCAGCAATGGTGATTCCTCATATTGTTTATGTTTTTTTACAATTCATTCAGTAGTTAGTCGGAGTTAGTTGGGGACTTATCCCATCAACTCCACAATCGGCCTATTTAGAGGGTTTTAGACTAGTACAGACAGATAGTCAGTTTTCAGTCATTATTATGAGTTATTTTATTAGTATTGACAGTATGTTTCAAACATTTTAAAACTATGATTTAGCATTGATTTTTTTGTTGTTAAAACTGTATGGAATTTTTTTAGCTATGTTCTGCACATGTCTTCATTATTTTATTCAGTGCTCACAGAAGGTACCAGTTCATGGGTTAGCTTGTGGTCCTTTGGGGCTTACAGTGTCGTGTGGTATCCAAGGTGTACTCTCAGGGCATTACAAACATAGTATTAATGTGTCCTAGGCAGTCTGATAGCCGTGTTGAGTAAAGTCTTATACATGGGTGTGAAGCGCGCCACACTTATGGACACGAGACTACAAGACATTTTATAAAAAAAAAATTTCTTTTCTTATTATGTCATGTGAATAAGAATGAGCTCAATTTAAACTCTCTTTCTAATAAAATATTATTTCTGTTTATAGAACATGCCTCACAGAAAGACTAATGGAAGGAGAAATGGAAATCTGCCTGCACTTTTGCCTGTTCAGGAAGCTCCCCTAAATGTTCATGTCTCTTATTCCAAGTTCATAGATGCATTCACTACTCTAGATCACTCTGTAAAAGCTCAAAATAATCAGTAGGCTGCTATCCTGGCCAATCTAGTGGCTAATTCAGCTGCATCTAGGATTTAGGATATCATTCAATAAATCTTTTTATTGTTTTTAGGATCCAAGTTTGATGAGTATCCGTATGAGTTTATTGACTTAGTTCAGAACATAACTAACATTTTGGGTGTGACTTCTAGTAAGAGTGCAGAGTTAGGTGCCTACTAGTTGCAGGATATAGCTCACACCTGGTATAAGCAATGGAAGAGAGATAGAGTCATAAATGTAGGGCCTGTTGAATAGTAGGAGTTTGCTATAGCCTTTTTAGATAGATTCTTTCCTTTGGAGTTGAGGGAAGCTAAGGTGCTGGAGTTTATCAACTTGAAGCAGGGCAATATGAGTGTGAAAAAGTATTTTATTAAGTTTACTTAGATGTCAAGGTATGCTCCTCATGTGGTGGTTGATAACAGGTTTAGGATGAGCAAGTTTGTGTCTGGTGTATCTGATAGTTTGGTCAAAGAGTGTAGGACCACAATGTTGATTAAGGATATGGACTTGTCTAGGCTTATGGTCCATGCTTAGCAGATTAAGGAGGATAAGATTAAGGAGAGAGAAAGAGAGAATAAGAGGGCTGCAATAAGTAGTTTTAACTTTGCTCAGCCAAGGACAGAGGGTGGTAAGCATCCCTAATTCCATAAAAAATCTTCATCTTTATCTCCATCTTCAGCTAGTTCTCCTATGCCAAAGTTCAGAAATGAAAATTGGGATAGGGCGCTAGGCTCTAAGTCCCAAGGCTGTGTAAACAGTGGCTGCACAAATCCTTTTTGCCAAAAATATAGAAGAAATCACCAGGGTATTTGTAGATCCAATAGTGGTGTATGTTTTGGTTGTGGCAATCTATACCATCGAGTTAGGGATTGTCCAAAGAGTGGTCAACAGAGTCAGTCCAGTTGTCCCCCCAGTTCCATTCAGTAACCCGACTCAGCAGAGTGCCACCAGTGGTCAGCGTCTAAATAGATTGTATGCACTTCAGTCCCGATAGGATCAGTCAAATTGTCCTAATGTGGTTACTGGTATATTACAGGTCTTTTATTTACATGTTTATGCTTTATTAGATCCTGGAGCTTCTATTTCTTTTGTAACCCCGTACATAGTTGTTGATTTTGGTGTCAGTCCTAAGACTTTAGCAGAATCCTTTTGAGTGTCTGCCCCATTAGGTGTCTCTATTATAGCCAGGCAGGTATACAGGAACTGTCCGGTTGCAATACCCCAGAAAGTCACTTCAGTTGATCTAGTAGAGTTAGAGATGATGGATTTTGACGTTATTCTCCGCATAGATTGGCTCCACTCATACTATGCTTCAGTTGATATAGAAATAAAGTTGTTCATTTTCAATTTTTAAACGAACCAGTCCTTAAATGGAGGGGTAGTACTACAACACTTAGGAGTCAACTTATTTTATACCTTAGAGCGAGAAAAATGATATCCAGGGGATGTATTTACCATCTTGTTTGGGTCAAGAACTATAGTTATGAGACCCCCAATCTTGAGTCAGTTTTAGTGGTAAGAGAATTCCTAGATGTATTCCCAGAAGAGCTTCCCAAAGTTCCTTCCAAAAGGTAAATTGACTTCGGAATATACCTTCTTCTGGATGCTCATCCTATCTCTATTATGCCATATAGAATGGATCCAACTGAACATAAAGAGTTGAAAGAACAGTTAAAATACCTCCTAGATAAGGGATTCATTAGGCCAGTGTTTCTCTATGGGGATCTCGACTCCTTTACGTGCGTAAGAAAGATGGTTCCCTTAGAATGTGTATCAATTACTGTCAGTTGAACAAAGTTACCATCAAGAATAAATATCCACTCCCTAAAATCGATGACTTGTTCGACCAACTTTAGGGTGCTAGTTATTTCTCTATGATAGACCTCATATCCGGCTATCATCATCTCAGAGTTAGAGAATGTAACATTTCAAAAATAGCTTTTAGAACTAGGTATGGTCACTTTAAATTCCTAGTCATGTCTTATGGAATAACGAATGCCCAACAACTTGCATGGACTTAATGAACAGTTTTTCAAACAGTACTTAGACATGTTCGTCATAGTCTTTATTGGTTATATCCTTGTCTACTCCCACAATGAAACTGATCATGCAGACTACCTCAGAATTGTATTGCAGACTCTTAGAGCTCATTAGTTGGTGTCCAAGTTTAGTAAGTGTGATTTTAGGCTAATATCACTAGATTTCCTTGGCCATATAATTTTCGGTAATAGCATTAGAGTTGACCCTTAAAATACTGAAGCTATGAGAAACTGGCCTAGACCTATCTCTCTATCAGATATCAGGAGTTTCTTGTGTTTGGCTGGATATTACAGATGGTTCGTTGAAGAGTTTTCATGTATTGCATCTCCTATGTCCATATTGACTCAAAAGAAAGTCAAGTTTCAGTGGTCAAATTCTTGTGAGAAGATTTTTTAGTAGTTTAAGACTCGACTCACCTTAGCCCCAGTTTTGACCTTGCCTGATGGTTCAAAGGGTTTTGTCGTGTACTGTGATGCTTCAAGAGTTGTTTTGGATTGTATTTTTATACAGAAGGGTAAGGTAATAACCTATCCTTCTAGACACCTTAAGACCCATAAAAAGAATTACCCTACCCATGATCTTGAATTAGTAGCCATTATGTTTGCCTTAAATATTTGGAGGAATTATTTGTATGGGATGCATATTGATATGTTCACGGATCACAAAAGATTGCAATATGTGTTTTCATAGAAGAATTTGAATATGCATTAGAAAAAATAGTTATAATTATTGAAATATTATGACATGAGTGTTTGGTACCACCTGACCAAGGACAATGTAGTGACAGATGCCCTTATTAGACTGTCTATGGGTAGCATTGCTCATGTTGAGGATGATAAGAAAGAGCTAGTAAGGGAAGATCATCAGCTTACCAGGTTAGGTGTCCTTTTGGTTAATTCAACTGAGGGTAATGTTTAGGTGTGGAATAGTTTGGAATCTTCGTTGGTTGCCAAAATAAAAGAAAAGAAAGATAGGGATCCCGGTCTAGTTAAGTTAAAAGCATCAGTCAGAGATCAAAAAGTAGAGGTTTTCTCCTAAGACGGAGATGGGGTATTGTGTTGGTAGGGTAGATTATGTGTGCCATATGTGGATGTATTGAGACAACAAATTCTTGCAGACGGGCATGATGTGTGTTACTCTATTCATCCAGGGGCCACAGACATGTATTGTGATTTATAGGAAATTTATTGGTGGAGTGGTATGAACAAGGATATTGTAGAGTTTATAGCAAGGTGATCTAATTGTTAGCAGGTTAAGGTTAAGTACCAAAAGCCTAGTGTCACTATGCAAAAGTTTATCATTCCTACTTGGAAGTGGGAAGAGTTGAACATGGACTTTGTGATAGGTTTTCCTTGCACTTATCGTCATCATGATTCAATTTGGGTTATTGTGGACAGGATGTCCAAATCAATCCATTTCTTGCCAGTCTATATTTTTTATTCAGCCGAGAACTATGCTAAGCTCTACCTTAGAGATCTTGTTAGGTTGCATGGAGTCCTGTTGTCCATCATTTCTGATATAGGTACTCAGTTTACCTCTTAATTTTAGAAAGCCTTTCAGAAAGGTCTAGGTACCTAAGTCCACCTCAGTATAGTCTTTCACCCTCAGACAAATGGTCACATAGAAAGGACCATTCAGACCCTATAAGACATGATGAGAGCATGTGTTATCAATTTTAAGGGTAGTTGGGATGATCACTTGCCTTTTATGAGTTCTCTTATAATATCAACTATCATTCCAGTATTCAGATACCTCCATTTGAGGCACTATATGGGAGAAGATGTAGATATCCAATTGGCTAGTTTGAGGTAGGTGAGACCACTTTGGTAGGTCCTGATTTGGTGTTTGATGCATTGGAGAAAGTTCAATCGATCAAGGAAAGTCTTAAGATAGCCCAAAACGGACAGAAATATTATGCTAATATGAGAAGAAAGTATCTTGACTTTGAGATATGATATGTTTTATGTTTAAAAATCAATCCCATGAAGGGAGTGAAGAGGTTTGGTAAGAATGGAAAGCTCATTCCCCAATATGTTGTCCCTTATAGAATCTTGAGCCGCTTTCGAAAGGTAGCTTACGAGCTCGAGTTGCCTACAAATTTGGCCTCAGTGCACCCAGTATTCCATATCTCTTTGTTGAAGAAGTGTATTGCTAACCCAACTGTAGTTGTTACTTTAGAAAGCATAGATGTTCAAAACATCCTTTCTTATGAAGAAATTCCAGTCAAGATGCTTCATTATCATATTCATAGGCTAAGGAATAAAGAAGTTCTCTTGGTCAAAGTTCTTTGGTAGAATTAGTCCGTTGAGGGTGCCACTTGGGAAGCGGAAGCAGATATGAAAACCAAGTACCCTCATTTTTTATCCACAAGTTTAGACTCAATATAAGGTAACAAGTTTCCTCAGATTACCTATTAACCATTCTCAGTCCCAGCTTTATATAGTCGGTTTCATTAATAGTTCATGCATTCACAGATAAGTTTAGTCATGAAGTCACCTTTTCAGTCATGCGAGTTCAATACATAATCACAGTCCCTTAGTATTCTCAGTTTAGCAAACCTTATTCAAGGATGAATATTCCCAAGGGAGAGATATTGTAATGCCCCATACACTGCTAAGCTAGAAATCGGACCTTCATTACTACCAGTGTAAAATCTATCCCCATGATTCATACTTGAATCTATGTTTCATGACCATTAACATAGTGTGAACAAAGATTATGAGGTGGGAAAGATGTTCGTAAGTGTCACTTAGAGCAAAGTGATCTAAGAGCTTTAATTCAACTAATTTTTGGTGTTCAATTTCACAAGGTCATCTTTGAATGAGTATAAATTTATGTATTTTTGGAATTTGGTAGATTAAAACCCACCAAATTATACATAATCGCATTAGCTTTCCACCGATACAAATTTTACCTTAATCCGATACAAAAATGAAAAGTTATGTCATTTTTATAAGAGGTAGTAAGGGCCTACAACAACCCCGTATTGCAAGGGTTTCTTAATCCAACTAGGGGTCATGTCGCAAGGGATTTTTAACCATCTAGAGGTCGTACTGTGTGGGCTATTTCCCCACAGTTATTATTTTGTTCAAAGTTATGTCCAAGAATCCCATTTCAAATTCAAAGTAATGATTTTTACAAGTTATTGTGATTTTAACCATGAATCCCCATGAATTTTTATTGTATACCTTGTTTGTATGTAATTTTTTTTGTTATTAAACCCCAGACGTTTGAATGGTTTTGTTCGTTGAGTTAAACCTTAATTGGTGATTTTAGTATTAAAATTATACTATTAATATAAGTCTTAAAACTATTCTCATGCTTAGCTTAAAACATGAATTTCAAGTGTTTGATGAAATGCCTACATGAATGAGTTTTGAATAAATGCTTATATATCATGTCTTTAAAGTTTTAGTATGATCTTGCTGTTATTTCTAACAAGTCCTGGGTGTTTGAATACCCGAAATTTAGCTGTTTACCTAGTTTTCAATAGCTGTAGAATGATTTCAGAATAGTTACGAGCCCTATCATTTCAGCCATTTACCATATGCAGTAAACATATACCAGTATAGTTTCTAGTGTCGTTCAGTTTGGAGTGGCATTTAGCACCGGTCGAACCCCAGGATGGGGGCTCACCTGCCAGTAGAGAGTGTGACCCTTCTACTAGATTGGCAAACTAGTACTTATCTACTATATTGTTGGTTTGTCTTTGTATTTGTTCATTCGTTTTGATCATTTGTTTTGTGCTTTTTGATTTTGTGAATTCGTTGTATCTCATTGGTTCAAGTCCGTAAACAAATTTTTCTTGAGTCAACTCAAAGAAAAATCTATTCCCAGTAAGAGTAGACTCAACCCTCAATCAATGGCGAAGTATAAGCCGGCTTGCAATACTTGTGAAACAAAGTGTGTGAGAGTGTGGTGAGGTTGTTTTGAACTAACATGTTCTTTGTTTTGTAGGTGTTTTTATTTTCTTTTTTAGGTACAATTACAAGGGAAACTGCGGCTTCAATATCTCAACCCATGGACGACAATGCCACCAATGTCATTTTGGCCTACCTTGATACTATGTCCCGAGACCTAGCTATGGAAAATGAAAGGTTGGATTATGTGGTAGGTCAAAGGGATCAAGTGTCTACCTAGACACACGTCTAGAGGAAGGCTGTAGATCATGTGAGCTACGAGGTAAAAAATCTATCCCTTGCACGCATAAGTACTTAGAATATTGTGTTGTGGCTACTAGTGGCCAATTGGATATAGTTACGGATTTACCTAGAGTAGAGGTGTTTGATTCTACCTATATTGATACTCTTAGTAATGTTAGATCACGTGAGGACTTAACTCGTGTTATAAGTATGAAAGCACTAGTTGATACTTTAGATGGCGAAATTGATTCTTCTTGTAAGAATGATTTATGTCCATCTAGTGCTAGCCCTTATAACTTGAACATGGTTCTATTACCAATTGACAAGAGTAATCATACTAGTGGACCCTTGTGAAAACCAAGGTGAGTCTATGTTGGTATACGATTTACCAACAACTAGTGAGGTCATGCAAAATGATCGATCGGGTGAAGCTGACCTTGATTTATTTGAAGGTATAGGAAACCTGAATTATGATTGTACTTGTGAAAATTATTTTGGTCGTAACCCCTTGGATGCTCGTTATAGTGGGAGGATAATCACGGGTTAACCTTTTGTAATGGATTAGGACTTAGACCTATGCCTATGGATACTTCTCCCATTCGACCCCGGTGCCATCTTAGAGTATGGAAGGAGTAGTCTTGGCCTTTATTCTTTATATCTTTTGTGTGGTCCCTTTGCTGCCCATGATAGTTTATTTCTATGTAGGGACTACTCTCTTGAAAGAGAAAGCATTACATGCCTAGAAATGCTATCTACTCCTTTTTTGTTGTTCTTATTTTTAGCATACTAATGACGATAAACTTGAAATTAATAAGTACTTACATGAGGACATCCTAGTTTGAGTTGACTTATGTGACACCTTTCTCTACCCTCTTTGTGCTCATGATATTTTTCATAGTGATATAGAAGGTATGCCTAATTTTGAGGACGGTACCATAGGGGAAAGTAGGATTGGCGGAGACCTAAGACCTTGGTTACGACTACCATTTAATCCCAGTTCCAACTTAGGATGGGAAAGGATTATTCTCGATTTAAGCTTATTTTGTTTTGGTGTTTATCCGAGCTACTTCCTTTTGTAATATTTGTACTCATATTTCCATGTTTAATACAAAGGAACCATGGATCTACTTCAAATTTTTCCCCCTCGTCATGGCATGTTGATGTGTTTATTTTGCTAACCCTAAGGCTCATGTCAGAAGGATGTGGTTTGTTTGTCTTCTATTGATTCTGCAAGGTACGGATTCGAGGTTGAATCTTTTTCTAGAAGGCGAGGATGATAAAAGTACGATCATGCAGATGGACTTATGAGGGCGTATGTTGGACGCGAGACTTGGTGTGTGCAAATGAAGTGCACAGGAGGCCTAAAAAGGCTCCAAAACAGTCCACATTCTACACACCAAAGGCACCTAAAGTGAAGCATCTTTTTATTTCTTGAGTGTGGTCCCTTTGCTGCCAATGATTTTTTATGTCTATGTAGGGACTACTCTCTTGAAAGAGAAAGCGTTGTATGTCTAGAAATGCTATATACTCCCTCTTCGTGTGTTTTCTTTGTTGAGCATACTAATGGCGATGAACTTGAAATTAGTAAGTACTTACATTAGGACACCCAAGTTGGAGTTGACTTGTGTTTCCTAGTACTACGAGTCTTAAAACTATTCCAATGCTTAGCTTAAAAAATGAATTTCAAGTGTTTGATGAAATGTCTAAATGAATGAGTTTTGAATAAATACTTACAAATCATGTCCTTAATGTTTTAGTATGATCTTGTTATTATTTCTATCAAGTCCTAGGGGTTTGAATATCCAAAATTTAGCTGCTTACCTAGTTTTAAATATCTGTAGAATGTTTTTTGAATAGTTAAAAGCACTATCATTTTAGTTAGTTACCATTAACGGTAAATATAAATCAGTCCAGTAGATAGTGTCATTCAGTTGGGAGTGAGATTTAGCACCCATCGAACCCCGGGATAGGGGCTCACCTGCCAGTAAAGAGTGTGATCCTTTGTAGCAATCCCTGCATTCCTTTAGTACATGGCCAATGTAGGTTGAGACATTAACCTACTAGCCAGTTAAGGGTTAACACCTATCTCATAAGTGTATTTGCTAGTTGAAGGTATCCCTTAGACCTTTGGAATAACTCTTTAGTGGATCCACACAGTCAGCTTTAGTACCCGTGGCATGGTACTGACAGCCTTCCAACTGAGGTCACAAGTTTGCCCCTAATTATCTCATACCGGGGAATGTCGATCAGATGATAACTCCTAGAGTCTCAGTCCAGTATTTAGTTCAGAGTTTAGTTTTCAGGATTTGTTTGGCCATGGTATACAGTTATTAGTTTCTCAGTATCAGTATTTTAGTTTACAGACTACCCTAGTCTTATATCATATGCTTGGTCATGCATTCTCATATTTTATAGTTTCCTCGCATACTACACATCAGTTATCTCATGATTTTTATTCAGTATGTTATTATTCATTCTTATGAGCCATGCATATCATCCTAACCTCATTTAGCATACCAGAACATTCAAAGTATTGACCACATACTTATTTCTTGTGCTATGATCTCTCATATCATAGGTTCGGACGCTCAGGTTCCCGGCCACACCTAAATATTCCAGATCACCAGCAGCAACAGTGGTGATTCCTCATATTCCAAGGACCATTTATGTTTATTTTAGTTCAATTCAGTAGTCATTTGGAGTTAGTTGAGGACTTGTCCCATCAACTCCACAGTCAGTCTATTTAGAGGCTTTCAGAACTGTAAAAACAGATAGTGTAACATCTCACAGTATTTTATTTGTGAGATCCTTTAATGGAAATTTTGTCTTCTTGTTTTAATGTTATTCCAATTAATTAAAATCTCTTTTTATTCATTGGATCCAGAAATTTATTTTCTTGCAAATACGTTACTTTTTTTGTTTCCTGCAAATAACACGTTACTTTTATTTCCAGCAAATAAATCTCTCTTATAGCCCATCAGTTTTATGCATTAAGTTGTCTCTTTATTTTCCTCAATTACTTGTGTTAAACCCCTGCTTCGTCCACCAGTTTCATAATGTAATATCATCGTACAACAATCCTAATCTCCCTCTTTAACTCAACTTCTAAGAAGCTCTGTAGATTGGCTCAAGGGATCAAGCATAGTTCCTCCTTGCGATCTAAAGTCCTTTAAATATTTTGAGGTATGTAGAATTGTCTATTGCTCACTTTCCTGGGTGTTCTTTTTTATGTTTTGTAATCTTCTTCCCTCCACATATTCTGGGAGTGTTAACTTGGTGCGCGGATTAGGAACTTGGTGTTTGTATATATTAAAGAATTTTCCCTGGTTGCTTAAGTTATTTTGTCAAATTCTGAAAAACTTGAGTCTAGTAGTAGAATCAAAGCCTATGTTTTCCATCCCTGCAAAATCGAGTTGCTTTAATTTCTAAAATTCCAAAGGTCTTAATTGTTGCAAACTAACTACCTTGATGCTAATGGAATTTATCTTATGTTTCTCTCTAATGTATGTGCAATCTATTTAAGGCTATTGAACTAATAGATATTGATTTTAGGTTGCTCTGTTTTTATTTCATGTCGTAAACTAGTGGTATGTTGTTTGGTTGACGCTCTACAGTAAACTATGTTGGCTCATTATTCTTGTCTGTGATACATGTCTGTTGGTTATACTGGTTAAATTACGATTAATGTTTGCAACCATGATTCCCTTTATAATTTTTTTAGTTGAGTACCACAAAGTTGCGAATCACACATTTTAACTTTAACAATTACAGCGATGCTCTAGGGATTTTCCCAGACTTACAGTTCAAATCCTATTTAATACTTAAAATCTATTTCTGGAGAGATTTAGTTATCTCAGCGATTACACCATGTATAAATTACTATCCTTCTAGTTAACTCCTATGCATAATCTCTCAAAAGTTGTGGAAATCATGTTACTGAATCCTTAACAGAATGTTTTTAGCTATTCTGAATATTAGGAAAAGGTATCAGTGTCATGAATACAGAATAATTGAATTACCAACTTGAGGCCAAAAAAGGGCTAAATTATGTACATGAGCCTAAAAAGGCTAAATCACATGCATGGGCCTAATATGGACAACACTTTGAATATAAATACATAAGATAACCTCATGAGCATAAGGTAATTAGTTAACTGACCGGGAAGGCATAGGTTCAAACAAAAAATGCCCGAAACTATGTTTACCGACATATGATAGAGATTATTTTGTAAATCGGATGACTCTATTTTTTTCATGTGTTCTAAAATAGGACTAACCATGGATACTTGCTAGCAAATTATGTCACGTCACATCATGTGCCCGAAAAGGTATAGGATGACTTAGCTGGTCGAGCCGAGATCAGATTCCATGCGCTCACATGGTGGTTTATGACTGTTCACTACTTCCTCCCACAAAAAATCAAAGGAATTAAATTTACCTTAGTCAATCTGTAATGCCCCAAAGTTTTTCCTAGCTAAATTTTTGTCCCTAAAATATCAAGTATTGGCTTCTTGAATGATTTATACTTATTTATCTATGGAATTCCTTAGATTTCAAATTTTCATTACGTAGATTATCAAATAAGTTTTCCGTAGACATAAGATTCGTCCAAAATGGACACTCAGTGAAGGAGTTATGGGTAATTTAAGTCCTAGTAGTAAAACACCGTCATTCCTGTCCTTTGCACGTCACAGAGACGGTGTAAATGAAGATGGTCAATTTTCAGTGAAAATCATGGAGTGGGTCAAATTCCCATTCGTTACTTTCCAGTGAGCCATCGCTTTAGTGGCAAGTCGCGGTTGCCCATAAGATCGGGTTCCCAATTTTAATTTTTCTATTTCGTTCAGAAGTTAACAAGGGTAGTTTGGAATTTTTTCCAGTTTCTTAAAACTTTCAAACAGGAGATTAAAACCTCTACAAGCATAATATACGACATTCTCAAGATTTCCCTCAAAACAAAAACCCTAGTTCATATACTTCTCCTCCAAGAAACTCAAGATTCAATCGTGGATTTTTGAAATTGATCGAAGATTTGGAGTCCCCAAACTATAGGCTTCAACAATCAGCCATTATTCTTCATAATTGAGGTACGTGGGTTTTTTTCCAAAAATCTCATGGGTATATAAATCACGATTTTAAGAAAGGGGTTTTTGAATTTAGGAATGCATTCATGTTTTAGAAGCGTCGATAATATTGTTTTAATATTTAGGCCTTCCCCCAAATTGATTTGAATTGTATATATGTTCGCATGCATTGGAAGCCGTGAATTATGAATAGAGAGCATTAAATATATAATCTCCCTCTCCCATTACTTTATTATTTGATTTACAAGTTATGTATCCTTATATTTCATGGTTTGCAGAATGATTCAAGATACTATTTGTCTTATGTGAAATTAATGATGATTAAGAATAAGAGAGAGGAATGCTTTAATGATTTTAAATGTTGATATTGATAAACAAAGAAACTTCAGGAATGTTTTTGAGAAGTTGGCCACTACTCATTGAAATTATTGAATGAATGGAAAGCCTTTGCATGATTTTTGACTTATGATTTGAGATGTGACTCTTCTAACACTATATTCTTGATAAAGTGGCGTGAACATTGTTTTAGAATGAAACAATCATATATGGCTCAGAATAACGACTTGCAAGTCTTGGAATGACAATACCAACTTAGACAATGCCATAACAGACACAGACTAATACAAAAATCAGACTTTCATGTTTTAGAATTTCAAAATAACCATGTTCAGAAAAGGCTTAAGTAGGGCAGAAAGATATGTTAGGTGGTTCCCTGAAGATGGCACAAGTTCAGATAACTCATTGTCCAAAACCGTGATTTGTTGATCCGGGTATATTATATTATGTTGGCCTAGTGCCGTATGGCGTATTAGAAACAAAGACTCCAACCTTTGCGGCATACTTGGGTTTGGGGCTTCCTTACCGAGTCAATGGCGGATTCCATATAGCCCATGGAATTTCAGAGTTGTAGGGGAGTTCCACCTAACTCAAAAGTAATACAAAGAATAGATATTGCATTGACAAGAATGATTTATGATTTTCAGAAAAATGTCCATGTGTTTTGAGAACTGTTTATGCACGATGTTTTAACAATTTTCTCTTCACTATTTTACTTATATAGAAGTTTTATTTTGGATTACTTTTCGTACCAGTACATTGTATTGACCCTCCTACCCTTACCTCTCAGGTTTTGAGGTACCGTCTAGGTCCAGATAAGCAGTATATTTTATCAGATAGAGTTGCAGTGTACAGTTGGTGAACCTTCTATATTCCAGAAGGCCCGTTTATTTTCAGACAATTATTTGAGGTTACGATTTTATTCTACTGGGGACCTTTTCCCAGGTTTCAGATTATGTTAGAGAGTATGTAATAGAGATTTTGCAGATGGTTTGCAGATATTGCTAGTTAGTTTTAGATTTCGTTCTTCCATGCTAAATTCATATCAAATTTATGATTATGATTCCATCTTGCAATAATTTTCGTATTGCCTTATTCACATATGAATGGTGTATATGATTTCAAGATAGAAAGGTGCTCGAGTCTTCATGGTTTGGGATGGTCATCACGGCCAGGGCCTTGATTTGGGTCGTGACAAACTTGGTATCAAAGCACAGTTCATTGTCCCAGGGTATCTGCTAAATCACATCGGGTAGAGTCTTTTTTATGGGTGTATAGCGCACCACACTTATAAGTAAGGGGCTACTAGGTGTTTAGGAATGTTTCCCCTCTTTGTGATCTAGTTCGTGCTTTGGAGTCTAATTTGCCTCTAAGGAATGCTCTCTTGCTTTTCAGAAAAATCGATAATGCCTCCTCGTTGCACTATTGATTATAATGCATAGATAGATGAGGACCGTCCCACTCATGGGATGCAGAACTGTAACAGAGCTCTCACCCCAAAATCAGTTCCTACTCTGAGAGTACCTCCAGTCCCGAACAACCCAGCTTAGAATCCATGAACCAATGTTAACTGTCCCCTGACTTCTCAGAGAGATATTTCTAATGTAGAATTCAGACTATTTATTCATATACTGGCATAGTTGGTGGATAATTAGGCCTAATGATTGGAAGATATTGGGTCTGTATCTATTATATTTAAGGCTACTAGGGTGGGTAAGTTCATGAGAATGAACCCGCCCAAGTTTATTGGCACCAAAGTAGAAGAAGATCTATAGGAGATTGTGGATGAGATGGAGAAGTTCTTTTAAGTGATGCATATGGAGGAGATAGAAGGGCTGGAGTTTGCAGTTTATCAACTCAAGGATGTTGCAAATTAGTGGTATAAAAATTGGGAGGATACAAAGGGAGAGGGTGCTGAGCCCATAGTTTGGGGTGAATTTGTCATCAGCTGGGTCACTTATAGAGGGATTGTCCATCCGCTAGAAGGAATGTTGTTCGTACAAAATCTCAAGAAAATATTTCCGCACCACCATCACCTCAAAAGGGCACCACTTCTACTGTCGGAAGTGGTCACAACCGGCTATATGCTTTGACTAACTGCTAGGAGGTAGAGGCCTTATCAGATTTTGTTACTGGTATGTTACAAATCTTTTCTCATGGTTTTTATGTGTTACTTGATCCTGAGTATACCTTGTCTTTTGTGACCCCATATGTAGATGTTGGTTTTGGGTTTAAGCCTGAAGTCATTACCGACCCTTTCTCTATTTCTAACTCCTGTGGGTGATTCTGTTGTGTTTAGGAGGATATATAAAATTTGTGGTGTCTATTCTTAGCCAGGATACTGTGGCAGATCTCATGGAGCTTGATATGGTTGATTTTGATGCTATCCTAGGGATGGACTGACTCCATTCGTGTTATGCCACTCTAGACTGTAGAACCTGAAAGGTTACTTTTTCTTTTTCGAATGAGCCATCAATAAAATAGGAAGGGCATTCATTAGCACCTAGAGGGCACTTCATATCTTATCTTAGGGCTCATAAATTTATTTCCAAAGGTTGCTCATATTATCTTATTCTAACTCTGAAAGTCTTTCTCTTCAGTCTGTTCTAATAGTAAATGAATTCCTAAAAGTCTTTCCAGATGATCTCCCAGGAATACCACCTGATAGGGAGATAAATTTTGGCATACATGTGTTGCCAAACACCCGTCCCATCTCTATTCCACTCTATAGAATGGCTTCAGTAGAGTTGAAAGAGTTGAAAGAGCAGATAGAAGATCTCCTAGATAAAGGTTTCATCCATCCTAGTGTTTCTTCCTGGGGTGCACTAGTACTTTTCATGCGAAATAAAGATGGTTCCCTGCGTATGTACATAGATTACTGCCAGTTAAACAATGTCACTAGAAAAAATAAGTATCCGCTTCCTAGGATTGGCGATCTGTTTGACCAACTTCAGGGTGCTAAGTGCTTTTCTAAAATAGACCTTCATTCAGGATACCATCAATTGAAAGTTAGGGAGTCATACATTCTGAAGACAACTTTTCGAACCAGATATAGTTATTATGAATTCCTAGCCATGTTCTTCGGGTTGACTAATGCCCTGCAGCATTTATGGACCTAATGAATAGGGTCTTCTAACAGTTTGTAGACTTGTTTGTGATAGTTTTCATTGATGATATCTTGATCTATTCCAAAAGTAAGGAGGACCATGCCAATCACCTCCAAATTATCCTCCAAACTCTTAAAGATCATAGGTTGTATTCAAAGTTCTCCAAGTATGAATTTTGGTTAAATTCTATTGCTTTCTTGAGGCATATTGTATCTAGTGAGGGGATTAAGGTTGATCCCCAAAAGGTTGAGGTAGTGAGGAAATGGCCCAGACCCACGACTCTAACCGACATCCAGAGATTCTTGGGTTTTGTAGGTTATTACAGAAGATTTTTAGAGATTTTTTCTTCCATAGCTGCACCACTTACTAAGTTGACTCAGAAAAAGGTGAAGTTTTTGTGGTCTGACTCTTTTGAGAATAGTTTAAGAAGTTGAAAGACAAGTTGACTACTGCTCCTGTTTTGACTATTCCCGGGGGTACAAAAGGTTTTGTTGTATACTGTGATGCATCACGAGTGGGACTTAGGTGTGTTCTTATGCAGCTTGGTAAGATAGTGGATTATGTATCTAGGCAGTTGGAGGTGCATAAGGAAATACCCTACTCATGACTTGGAGTTTGCGGTTGTGGTTTTTTCACTTAAGATCTAGCGGCACTATTTGTATGGGGTATATATTGATATATTTACTGACCACAAGAGTTTACAGTATGTTTTCTAGCAGAAAGAATTGAATCTCAAGCAGAGGCGGTGGTTGGAACTTTTAAAAGACTATGATATAAGCCTGCACTATCATCTGGGCAAGGTGAATATGGTAGACGATGCCCTCAGTAGGTTATCTATGGGAAGTTTTTCTCATGTGGAGAAACAAAAGAGGGAGATGGTGAAGGATATTCACCGACTTGCAAATCTAGGAGTGCAACTTTTAGATTCCGAGGATGGAGGAGTGGTTGTTCATGAGATAGCTAAGTCTTCCCTTTGTGCAGAAGTTCTAAAGAAGAAGGTTGAAGATCCTAGCTTGATACATATCAAGAAAGATGTGGGTCAAAAAAAGGTAATGTCATCTGAAATTGTTGGTGATGGTATTTTGAGATACCAAGGTAGGTTTTGTATGCCAGATATAGATGGTCTGAGGAAGAGAATCCTTGATGAAGCTCACACGTCGAGGTATTTTGTTCACCCTGGCTCTACTATGATGTATCATGATTTGAAAACCATTTATTGGTGGAATAATTTGAAGCGTTATGTGGCTAACTATGTTGCCAAGTATTTGAATTGTCAACAAGTTAAAGTGGAAAACATGAAGCCAGGTGGTTCTTCTCAAGAGATAGCTTTGCCTTTATGAAAGTGGGAGATGATTAATATGGACTTCATTACAGGACTTCTGAGGTCCCGAAACCAGTATGATTCTATTTGGGTGATTGTAGATAGGATGACCAAGTAAGCTCACACTCTACCTGTCAGGACTAATTATTCAGGAGAGGATTATACCAAGTTGTTCATTGCAGAAATAGTTCATTTGTATGGGGCACCTGTGTCTATCATATCTAACAGAGGTACATAGTTCTCTTTACAGTTTTGGAGATCGTTTCAAAAGGGTATAGGTACCCAAGTGAATTTGATCACGGCTTTCCACCCTCAGACAGACGGGCAAGCTGAGCACACCATCCAGAACCTTGAGGTTATGTTGAGGGCCTGCGTGATTGATTTTAAAGGTAGTTGGGTAGAGAACTTGCCATTGATAGAGTTTTCATATAATAACTGTTTCCATTCCAGTATTAAGATGTCACTATTTGAGGCACTGTATGAGAGAAAATATGGGTATCCGATAGGATGGTATAAAGTAGGTAAGATGCAGATGTTTGGTCCTGATCTTGTTCATCAGGTAATAAAGGGCGTGAAATTCATTAGAGAACAAATTAAGACAGCTTAGAGTCGTCAAAAATCCTACGCCAATGTTAGGAGAAGAGATTTAGAGTTTAAGGTTTGAGATTTGGTGTTTCTTAAGGTTTCTCCTATGAAGGGAGTCATGCGATTCAGGGATAAAGGCAAGATGAGTCCTCACTATGTAGGGCCATACCAGAGTGTGAGAAGGATAGGTGGAGTTGCATATGAGTTAGAATTTCCTGCCAGTTTGGGTTCTGTTCATTCGATATTTCATATATCTATGTTGAAGAAGTGTATTGGAGACCATTCTTTAGTGTTACTTGTCGAAGAAATCAAAGTGATAGACTTCTTATCCTATGAAGAAGAGCCTGTAGAAATTTTGGATAGCCAAGTTAGAAGATTGAGGAGCAAATGGATAGCCTCAGTTAAAGTGTTGTGGAGAAACCAGAAAATTGAAGAAGCAACTTGGGAATCAGAAGTTGACATGAGAGCTAGATACCCAAACCTTTTTGATCCAATGGATGACAAAATAGAATGTAGAATCCTTGCTTTATTCTTTCTATGCCTTAGTATGCTTGAAATTATGCTTGTCTGTGTCCCGCATCAATATTTGGGGACGAATGTTCCCGGGGGAGAGTGGGATATTGTAACTCCCCGAAGTTTTTCCTAGCTAAATTTTTGTCCCTAAAGTATCTAGCATTGGATTCTAAAATCATTTATACTTATTTCCTTATGGAATTCCTTAGATTTCAACTTTTCATTACGTAGATGATTTTAAGAAAGGGGTTTTTAAATTTTTTACATTCATGTTTTAGAAACTTCGATAATATTGTTTTGGTCTATAGGCCTTTCCCCAAATTAATTTGAATTGTATATATGTACGTACGCATTGAAAACCATGAATTATGAATCGAGAGCATTGAATATATAATCTCCCTCTCTCATTTCTTTATTATTTGATTTACAAGTTATGAATCCTTATATTTCATGGTTTATAAAATGATTCAAGATAGTATTTATCTTATGTGAAATTCATGATGATTAAGAATGGGAGAGAGGAATGCTTTAATGATTTTAAATTTTGAGATCGATAAACAAGAAATTTCAAGAATGTTTTTAAGAAGTTGTCCACTACTTATTGAAATTGCTGAATGAATGGAAAGCCTTTGCATGATTTTTGACTTATGATTTGAGATATGACTCTTCTTACACTATATGAATGATCAAGTGGCCTGAACATTGTTTTAGAATGAAATAATCATATATGGGTCAGAATAAGGATTGCAAGTCTTGGTATGATGATATCAACTCAGACAATGCCATAATAAACACATACTAATACAGAAATAAGACTTTCATGTTTTAGAATTTCAGAATGATGCATGTTCAGAAAAGGCTAAAATAGGGCATAAAGAGATGTTAGGTGGTTCCCTAAAGAGGGCACGAGTTCAGATACCTCATTACCAAAAATCGTGATTTACCGATCCGGGTATATTATATTACACTGGCCTAGTACCATGTCGCGTATCAAAATCAGAGACTCCAACCCTTATGGCATACTTAGGCTTCCCCATCGAGTCAATGGCGGATTCCATATAGCCCGTGGAATATCAGAGTTGTAGGGGAGTGCCACCTAACTCAGAAGTAATACAGAAACAGACATTGCATTGACAAGAATGATTTATGATTTTTAGAAAAATGCCCATGTGTTTTGAAAACTGTTTATGCATGATGTTTTAACAACTTGATCTCCACTATTTTACTTATGTAAAATTTTTATTTTGACATACTTTGCGTACCAGTATATTGTATTGACCCCTTTAACCCTACCTCTCAGGTTCTGAGGCTCAATCTAGGGGTCCAGATAAGAAGTAGATTACATCAAATAGAGTTGTAGTGTCCAGTTGGTGAGCCTTCTATATTCCGAAAGGCCTGTTTATTTTCAGACAATTATTAGTGGTTAAAGTTTTAGTCTACTGGGGCCTTGTCCCAGCTTTTAGATTGTGTTAGAGAGTATGTAATAAAGATTTTACAAACGGTTTGCAGATGTTGCTAGTTAGTTTTGGATTTCGTTCTTCAATGCTAAATTCATATAAGATTTATGACCATGATTCTATCTTGCAATAATTTCCATATTTCCTTATTCATGTATGAATGAGGTATATAATTTCAGGATAGAAGGATGTCCGAGCCTTCATTGGGATGCTCATCATGTCTAGGACCTTGGTTCAGGTCGTGACACAATCATAAGTTCAGTTAATATTCTCGTCCCTTTCCAGTTGTCTTCCTTTACATTTGAATTTTATTTTCATTTATAGTCTCTTGCTATACTATCCTCTGGAAATAATTTTACATACCAATACATTCCATGTATTTACCATCTTTGGAGCTATATCATTTCATGATGTAGGTTTTGGCACTCAAGTCCATGGTCAGGCCCCTCATTAGGATCTCTATCTTCTGCTATTGGTGAGCCTCTTTCCCTTTAGGACGCCGGATGGGATATGATGATTCTTTGTATATATTTTCTTTCCTTTTGGTATTGGTTCTTATTGTAGGCTTCATAGTCTGGTGTGGTTGTCAAGTAAAATTTGTAATTTTCAGTCGTTATTTATCATAGCTGTTGGTATTGTTGGATATTATGCGGTGTTAATAAACTTGGGTGAAGTTTTATCTCTTAAGAAAATCATGATTGAATTCTATATTACTTTCGATTTATCCATTTGTATTATAAGTATGCTAGGGTGATATGCTAGAACGTTCGCTCGTACTAGTTGTAGTATCAGGTGGGTGCCACGTCTAGGGCCCCGGCTCGATTCTTGAAAAACTTGGTATTAGAGCCCAGAGTTCAAGTTTCCTAGGGTATCTGTGAAGCCGTGTCTAGTTGTATTCTTTTAATGGGTGTGAAGCGCACCATACTTATAATTATAAGGCTACAGGGCATTTAGGAGATATTTCCCATTCTTTGATACTCTAGTTCATTTGATAAAGTTTAACTCTATGGAGCTATTTTAATTTATGCTTGTCGCTTGTTTTAGATCTTTCCTAAAAAAAGACCTGCCAGCCAGAGGGCCGATACTAATACTGGGGCTTCTTTTGGTGCCAACACTAGCAATATGCCCTCGACTCATGTGATGCATACCAGACATGGAGATCGTACTCCTGTGAAGAATGTTACTACTAATGCACATCCTGTAGCACCTACTCCAGTAAGGACACTCAGGACATCCTCTATGCAGACTTCTTACACTGATGCTACCAATGGTGAATTTAGATAGGCTATTCAGATGCTCACGCAGCTTGTACCATCTCAGTCTAGTCGTCCGGATCCTACCAGCTCCAACACTCATGACTCTTCCAATATTTCTAGGATCCAAGTGTTCCTCAAGATGAATCCACCTACGTTCATAGTATCCAAGGTCGATGAGGATCCCTAAAATTTTATTGACAAAGTTGAAAAGATCTTAAGAGTTATGCATACTAGTGCCACATAGGGAGTTGAGCTTGTATCCTACCAGTTGAAGAATGTTGCTAGTATCTGGTATGATTAGTGGGAGATTGCTCATGGTCAAAATACACCTGTTGCTGTATGGGATGATTTTATGGATTCTTTCCTTGACCATTTCTTTCCATAAGAGCTAAGGGAGGCTAAGGTATAGGAGTTTGTGAATTTAAAATAGGAAAAGATGAATATGAAGGATTATGGTCTCAAGTTCAAAAAATTATCTCGATATGCTCTAGATTGGTATCTACAATGAGGGTTAACATGCTGAAATTTGTGTTTGGACTTGCAAAACATGTGTAGAAAGAGTGCAAAGCGGCATTTTTGATTAGTGATATGGATATTTCCAGGTCGATGGTGTATTGAGGAGCAAAAACAAAAATATAGGTAGGAGTTTCAGAATAATAGGGACAAGTCAGTAGGTAATAAGTCTACTCAACAACGGTCAAGAAACAAAAACAAAGATTTCTTTCACAAGAGGTCATCTGGAACTGCCCCGTCTTTAGCTAGCGCACCTACACCAAGGCGTAGGATCGACCAGCGTGGTCAGAAAAATCAAAATTTTAGGGTTCAAGGTTCTCAGTCATAGAAAGTTGCAAGCCGGTGGGTTCCATCATATCCTGATTCTACTATTTATGGAAAAAATCACCCAAGCGAGTGTCGTTATGACAAAGGTGTATGCTATGGGTGTGGTCTGCGGGGTCATATGCAAAAGGATTGTCCATCATCAAAAAAAGTTAATAGGGGCAATAGAGCCCAATCTTCTGTTTCAATTCCTGAAGTAGGTCAGAGCACTACTCCGGGGACCGGTAAATTTCAGAATCGTCTGTATGCTTTGGGAGGCTTCCCCTGATATGGTTACTGGTATGTTGAAAATATTTTCTCATGATGTTTATGTGCTACTTGATCCGGATGCTTCCTTGTTCTTTGTGACCCCATATCTAGCCATGAAGTTTGGATTTTTCCCCAAATAAATTCTAGAGCCATTTTCTGTTTCCACTCTTGTTGGCGAGTCTATTATTGCTAGACAGGTTTATAGAGATTGTGTAGTTACCTTCCTCTATAAAGACACCAAAGTCAACTTATTTTAGTTGGACATGGTGGACTCTGATGTTATATTGGGTATATATTGGTTGTATTCATGTTATGCTTCCATTGATTGTAGAACGAGGGGAGTTAAGTTTCAGTTTACCAACGAACTTGTTCTTGAATGGAAGGTAGTCTTGTCATGCCTAAAGGGAAGTTCGTATCATATCGTAAGGCTAGGAAAATGATATCTAAGGGGTGTATTTATCACCTGGACCAAGTCAAAGATTTTAAGTTATAAATACCTTCACTCAGTCTGTTCTTGTTGTCAATAAGTATCTTAAAGTTTTTTGTGACGATCTTCCAGTAGTTCCTCCTGATAGGGAAATAGAGTTTAGGATTGATCTTCTTCTCGACACTCAGCCTATCTCCATTCCAGCATATAGAATAGCTCCTATAGAGTTAAGAGAGTTGAAAGAGCAATTGAAAGATCTTCTTGATAAAGGTTTTATAAAGCCTAGAATTTTTCCTTGGGGTGCTCCAGTATTGTTTGTGCGTAAGAAGGATGGTTCACTTCAGATGTGCATCGATTATCACCAGCTGAATAAAGTCAATATAAGGAATAAGTACCCCTTCCTAGAATAGATGACTTATTCTATTAGCTATAGGGTGCCAAGTATTTTTCTAAAATAGATCTCAGATCTAGTTACCATCAGTTAAAAGTTAGGGAATGTGATATTCTAAAGACAACTTTTAAAACCCGATATGGTCACTTTGAATTTTCAGTCATGTCCTTTGGTTTGACTAATGCTCCTGCAGTTTTTATGGACCTTATGAGAAGGGTGTTTAAACCATATTTGGATATGTTCGTAATTGTCTTAATTGATGATATTTTAGTATATTCTCGAAGTAAGGAGGAGCATGTTGATCAACTTAGAGTATGCTAAATTCTCTAAGTGTGAATTTTGGTTGGAGTCGGTAGCATTTTTGGGCCATATTATTTATGGTGAAGGCATCCAGGTTGATTCTCAAAAGATTGAGGCAGTGAAAAATTAGCCCAGACCTACTACACCTTCTAAAATTAGAAGCTTTATGGGTCTAGCTGGTTACCACGGGAGATTTGTGGATGGATTTTCCTCTGTTGCCACTCCTTTAACTATATTGACTCAGACAATGGTCAAGTTTCAGTGGTCGGAGGCATGTGAGAAGAGTTTTCAGGAGATAAAAGATAGAATGGCCTCCACCCAGTGTTGTCTTTACTAGAGAGAAATGATGGCTTCATGGTATATTGTGATGCTTCACAGGTTGGTATTGGTTGTGTATTGATGCAACGTGATAAGGTGATAGCCTAAGACTTGAGAAATCTTAAAAATAATGAGTGGAAGTACCCCACTCACGATCTACAATTAGTAGTTGTGGTCTTTGCTTTGAATATTTGGTGTCACTATCTTTATGGGGTACATGTTGATATTTTCACTGATCATAAAATACTCCAATATGCTTTCAGTTAGAAGAAGTTGAATCTCAGGCAAAGGAGGTGGCTTGAGTTACTCAAGGACTATAATTTAAGTTTGCTCTACCTTCCTACTAAGTCAAATGTGGTTGCATATGCTCTAAGTAGATTGTCTATGGGGAGTCTTTCACGTGTGGAGGAAGAGAACAAAGGACTCACAAATGATATTCATTGTCTTGCTAATTTAGGAGTCGAACTCCTAGACTCTGAGGACGGTGTAGTGGTTGTGCAGAATATGCTAGAATCATCCCTAGTGCCAGAAGTTAAATAAAAGCAGAATAATGATCCCATTCTTTTGCAATTCAAGGAAGAAGTTCTACGACAAATGATTATGGCTTTTGAGCAAGGGGAGATGATGTTCTGAGGTTCCAGGGAAGACTTTGTGTCCCATATGTTGATGGATTGAGGAAAGTACCATGGAATAAGCTCATTATTCCATTTACTCCATTCACCCGGGATCCACCAAAATGTATCATGATTTGAGGGAAATTTACTGGTGGAACAACATGAAGAGAATTATTGCTGACTTTGTACTCAAGTGACCAAAATTTCAGCAGGATACGATTGAGCATCAAAAATCTAGTGTGAAGAAAAATTATGAGGTTGGAAAGATGTTTGTAAGTGTCATTTATAGCAAAGTGAGCTAAGAGTTTTGATTCGGCCAATTTTTGGAGTTCGATTTCATAAGGGTCATCTTTGAATGAGTAAAACTTTATGTATATGTGGAAGTTGGCATTTTATGACCCACCAAGTTGTGTATAATTAAATTATCTTTCAAACAATACTAATTTTTCGTTAATCTGATACTCAAGTGAAAAGTTATGTCATTTTCCATGTGAGGAAGTAAGGGGCCGTAATAGCCTCGCGTTGCGAGGGGTTCTTAACCCGACTAGGGGTCACGTCGTGAGGGCTAATTAACCCAACTATGGTTCGCGCCGTGGGGGATATTCCCCCATACTTATAGCTTCTTAAGGGTCAAGGGTTACTTTATTCCTTTCCCCTTAAACCCAAATGTCCAAAGCACGAATTAAAACACCTAAAAGGGCATTATTTGCCCATCTTCCACAAATCAACTCACATAAAGGCCCTTCTTCATTCCCAAGAACATAAATCCAAGCATCATTATTTAAGAACCTTCAAGAAAATTTAATTCTCTTTCAAGATCAAAGATTTAAGGTATGTTAGATGTTCATCCATAGGACCTTTTCACCCATGGAGTCCAAGAATCCAATTGTAAATTCAAAGTTATGATTTTTACAAGTTATTGTGATTTTAACCATGAATCCCCATGAATTTTGATTCCATACCATGTTTGCATCTAATTGTTGTTGTTGTTAAACCTCACACGTTTGAATGGTTTTGTTCGCTGAGTTAAACCTTAGTTAGTGATTTTAGTATTGAAATCATGCTATTACTGTAAGTCTTAAAACTATTCCCATGCTTAGCTAAAAACATGAATTTCAAGTATTTGATGAAATGCCTGCATGAATGAGTTTTAAATAAATGCAAACATATCTTGTCCTAAAAGTTTTAGTATGATCTTGCTACTATTTTTATCAAGTCCTGGGGGTTTGTATACCTAAAATTTAGCTGTTTACCTAGTTTTCAATATATGAAGGATGATTTAAGAATAGTTACGAGCCCTATCATTTCAGTTTATTACCATAAGAAGTAAACATAAATCAGTCCAGTATCTACTGTCGTTTAGTTGGTAGAGGAATTTAGCATTGAGCGAACCCCAGGAGGGTGGCTCACCTGCCAGTAGAGAGTGTGATCCTTTGTTGCAATCCCTGCATTCCATAACTATGTAGCCAGTGTAAGTTGAGACGTTAACCTTCCAGTTTACACCTATTTCATAAGGGTTTTTGCTAGTTGAGGGTAACCCTTAGTCCTTCAGGATAACAATTTAGTGGATCTATGCAGTCTGTGTTAGTACCCATGGCAAAGTACTGACACCCTTCCAACTGAGGTCACAGGTTGGACCCTAATTAGCTCATATTGGGGTACGTTGGTTAGATGATAACTCCCACAGTCTCAGTCCAGTATTTAGTTCAGAGTTTAGTTTTCAGGATTCATGACCATGGCATACAATTATTAGTTGCTCACTATCAGTATTTCAGTTTATAGACTACCCTAGTATTATGTCATATGCTTTGTCATGTATTCTCAAATTTTACAGCTTCGTCGCATACTACACATTAGTTATCTCGTGCATTTTATTCAGTCCATTATTATTAATGCTTATGAGCCATCACATCATCCTAACCTCATTTAGCATACCAGTACATTCAAAGTATTGACCTTATACTCATTTCTTATGCTATGATGTCTCATATCATAGGTTCGAACACTCACGTTTCCGACCATACCTCAATATTTCAGCGCACCTACTGCTGCAGCAGTGGTGAGTCCCCATATTCCAAGGACCATTTATATTTATTTTAGTTTAGTTCAGTAGTCAGTTGGAGTTAGTTGGGGACTTTTCCTATCAACCCCACCGCCAGTCCATTTAGATGCTTTCAGATTAGTACAGACAAATAGTGTAACATATCACAAACTTTTCTTTGTGAGATCCTTTAAGGAAAATTTTATCTTTTTTTTTTTGAACATTATGCCAATTAATTAAAAACTCTTATATTTATTGGATCTAGAAATTTATTTGTTTACAAATGCATTACTTTTTTGTTTCCAGCAAATAACACATTACTTTTATTTCCAGAAAATTAATCGCTCTTATAGCCCATCAGTTTTATGCGTTAAGTTGTCTCTTTATTTTCCTCAATTACTTGTATTAAACCCCCGCTTCATCTTCCAGTTTCACAACGTAATATCATCGCAGAACAATCCTAATCTCCTTATCAAACTCAACTTCTAAGAAGCTCCATAGATTGTCTCAAGGGATCAATCTTAGTTCCTCCTTGCAATCTAAAGTCCTTTAAACATTTTGTGGTATGTAGAATTTTCTCTTCCTCACTTTGCTGGATGTTCTCTTTTATGTTTTGTAATCTGCTTTCCTCTTCATGGTCTGGTATTGTGAATTGGTGCGCGGATTAGGAACTTCGTATTTATATATATTAATAAATTTTCCCTGGTTGCCTAAGTTATTTTATGAAATTGTAGAGTCAAACCCCATGTTGGGCATCCCTTCAAAACCGAGTTGCTGTAATTGCTACAATTTCTAAGGTCCTCAATTGTTGTAAACTAACTGATACAAGTACGAACACGTAGATGGACTTATGAGGGTGTATGTTGGACCTGAGACTTGGTATGTGCAAATGAAGTGCAAATGAGGGCCTAACTAGGCTCCAAAACAGTCCACATTTTACACACCAAAGGCACCTAAAGTGAAGCGTTTGACTAAGGGGTATTTTGGACATTTCATACTATTTTTGTAACCTAAAATAAATAGAATATGTTAGGTCATTTACTAATTAGTTTTTGAAGATTATTGAAAGTTGTAACATTGAACACTCTCTTGTGAGAAGGGCCTCTTGGCCGAAATAATGTAACCAGGGTTTTCGACTTGAGTGTGGAATCACTCATGTTGGATTTAAGCTTAAAAACATTGGATGCTTGGGAGATCGAGGTCCCTCTTGTACCAATGTAAGAGACAGGTGAATTTTTGTGAGTAGTGTTAAGGGTGAAAGAATGGAATATGATTTTGGGTTCTTAAGATTATTCCTTCATGTAGTTTATCTATCTATCCTTTTTTCATTGTAATCTTGTAATCGTAGTGTGTCTTGCTTGTGGAACCCGTGAGTATTGTTATAATATTGTTATTGTTCTTCGTGTCCTTCATCTTGTGCTGATATTATTAGTTTGGTCTGGCTATTTAGGTTTTGAAACACACCCCTATATCGTGTATTGTTGTTCTTGTTGTGAATCCGAGTGTGGTCATCAAAAGGACCCTCGGTTCTTTGAGCTTGTGGACTGATTTTGATGTGTGTTTTGTTCCTTCCCTTGTCTTGTCTTATATCATTTGGTATCAGATCATGGCTTGATCTTGTTCCCACAAGATCAATCTTGGGCTTGTATACTTGAAAATAAAACAAAAATTGTTGAAAAACTGAAAATTTCAGAAAAGGTGCAATCTGCCAGTGTTGTGTTCTTGGCTGGTATTTTTGTTATTGTTGGTTCTTGGCTGAGATTTTCTAGTGTTAGTTTTCTTCATTTCTAACACTCTTGAGTCTAAATCTAAATTTGAGCTTGAAATGTTGATCTTGTTATTATGAACATAACTTAGTCGATTGTCTTGACATTGTTGTTGTGGCTTCACCTTTGGCCGTATGTTGGTGACATTGTTGATTGTTGTGGACGTTGAAGATTTTGTTCTTAATCTTGGTAGTGAATGTTGTTATAAATTGGTGGACTAAGAACATTTTGTTTAAGTATTGTAGTCTTGGCTTTGTGAGACATTGTTGTTGTGGGGTTGGCTGTGTGAAAAATTGTTGGTGTTCTTTGAGATTATTTTTATAGTTCTTGGTGATATTGTTGTTGTTCATGATGTTTATCACGACCTTCATAGATTGTTGAAGATAAAGTGAATTCTAAATCCATAAATTTGAAGGAAAAGGGTGTATTATTTGTTAGTCTTGAAAGACACTACAACCAATCAAGACCTATCAATCAAGTCTCAACCACTTTCAAATAATTATCCATGATAAGGATCCATATTTTAAGGAGAAGTACAAGAAAAATTCAAGTCTTGAAAAATGAAAATTAAAAAAGGTTCCAAGACTTTCTTTTCCCACCTAAAATAAAATTCCACCAATCCAAAGTAAATTTTTTTACCAAGACCTGAACATTTGAGAATAACAATTTAAGAACATTTCGGATTTCGTAGTTTCCGTTTGTTGTTCCTTAGTTTCAATTTCGTTGGTTCCAATACTAATTGGAAAACTTGTACTCATCTACTAGATTGTTGGTTAGTCTTTGTGTTCGTTCATTCTTGTTAAGCAATTTTTGTGTGCTTTTCTCTTTTGTGAATTCTTTGATCTTGTTGATTCAAGTCCGTAAACAAATTTTTCTTGTGTCAACTCAAACAAATATCTATTGCCGGCAAGAGCAGACTCGACCCTCAATCACTCGTGAAGTACAAGCTGACTTGTAACACTTGTGAAACCAAGTGTGAGACGATCAAGTGTGTGAGAGTGTGATGAGGTTGTTTCGAACTAACATGTGTTTTTTTTGTAGGCGTGTTCTTTTTTTTAGGTATAATTACAAGGGAATCCACGGCTTCAACCTCTCAACCCATAGACAACAATGCCACCAATGTCATTTTGGCCTACATTGACACTATTTCCCAAGACCTAGCTATGGAAAATGAAAGTTTGGATCATATAGTAGGTCAAATGGAGAAAGTGGGATACCCAGACACACGTCAACAGGAAGGTCATACCTCATATGAGCTATGAGGTAAAAACTCTATCCCCAACACTCCAATGAACTTAGAATGTTGTGTTATGGCTAGTAGTGCCCAATTAGATGTAGTTGCGGATTTACCTAGAGTAGAGGTGTTTGAGTTTCCCTATGGTGGTAATCTTGGTGATGTTAGGTCATGTGAGGACCAAACTTTTGTTGTAAGTACGCAAGAACTAGTTGATCCTTTAGATGACAGAATTGATTCTTCTTGTAAGAATGATTTATGTCCATCTAGTGCTAGCCCTTATAACTTGAAAAAGGTTCTATTACCAATTGACAAGATCACTCACACACTAGTGGAACCTTGTGAAAACCAAGGTAAGTATACGTTGGTATACGAGTTACCAACAACTAGTGAGGTCGTACAAAATGATCAATTAGGTGAAGATGACCTTGATTTGTTTGAAGGTATAGGAAACCCGAATGATTATACTTGTGAAAATGGTTTTGTTCGTAACCCCTTGGATGTCTGTGATGGTGTGAAGATAAGCACTGCTTACCCTTTTGTAATGGAGTATGACCGAGATCCATGCCCATGGAAACTTCTCCCATTTGACCCTGGTGCCATCTTAGAATATGGTATGAGTAGTCTCGACCTTTGTTCTTTATTCCTTTAGTGTGGTCCCTTTGCTTCCCATGATATTTTATGTCTATGTAGGGACTACTCTCTTGAAAGAGAAAGCATTGGATGCCTAGAAATGCTATCTACTCCTTCATCTGTTCCTATATTGAGCATACTAATGACGATGAACATGAAATTAGTAAGTACTTACATGAGGACACCCTATTTGGAGTTGACTTGTGTGACACCTTTCTATACCATGTTTATGCTTATGATATTTTCCATAGTGATACAGAGGGTATGCCTAATTTTAAGGACGACACCATAGGTGAAAGTAGGAGTGGCCGAGACCTAAGTCTTTGGTTACGACAACCATTTGATCCCAGTGAGAACTTAGGATGGGTGATGATTGACAAATTTACACGCCTATAGTGCTATATTTTACCCATATTTTAGCTACGTTTTGAGGACAAAATATATAATTCATGCACTTTTAGTTGTTTTTCCTGTAATTGAGCTAACAAACGTGATTAGCAAGTTTTCAGGTATAAATGATGCAGATTTCAGAATTTTATGGATAACTTGATGCCAAAGAAAGCTTCACGAAGGAAAGAAGGGGAATCTTGGACGCCAAGGACCAAAAGTAGCGCATGGAAAATCTGTCCCGGGCAATAACAGCAATTCTGAAGACTTTGGGGATTAGCAGTAACTTATTAGGATTAGGATAATGATGCAGTAACCCAGTAGGATTGGGTTAAGTAATGCAGTAGCTTAGTAGGAATAGGATATGGGTGTTATAAATACCCTATTTTGCTAGAGATTTTTAATTCATACTACTTCTAATTCATTCTTCAATTAATCATTCTCATTCTACTTCTTATTCCACAACTTACAACTCAGATTCTAATTCTTCCATTAATTCTACTTTTTATTCTTCTTCTATTCATCTACTCAATTCTTAATTTCCACAACAAGAGAACGTTACTTTGCAAAGGAGTTCACGCCTAAAAATGCCACACCACACCTTACTACACGAGATCTTTATTATGGTATAATAATAATGTCTATTGTGATTTCCTTCGCACTTATAGGTAACTAAACTTCTCTGTTGGGGTTATGGAAGCCTTATGAGATACTATCTAAGGCTATGAGTTTGTGCATTCGTGACACGTGTGTTGCTTATATCATTATTCTCTTCATCTTAATGCAAATTCTTGTGGCTGTAGACGTATAGAATAATGCCAGTATAGCATTAACTTGTTCGAAAGAAAAGCTATATGTCTGGAAAAGAGATAATGTCAAGGTAATAGGGCACCAACCCCTGTTAAAAAGTTAGTGCCATAACTGGATTAACCTCTTGGAGAATTTTTACTGTTAGATACGCTTTAATCTCGAAAGAGTTAAAGTGATATAGTCCTTGTTTAGGTCGAAAGACGCTTGGATTTACCATCGAATACAATTCTCTATAAGCACATACATGTCTGCATTCCGCATAACTCAGAGCCAATAGATACGTATAACTCATATGGTGGACATAACCCCAACTTCTCAATTCTCATTGTTTTACATCTTACTAAACATTCTTTCTTTTTACTTTGCTATTTTCCATTTTTACTTTAATACTTTACTTACATTGTTTGCACGTTAAAATCCCCCTTTTTTACGAGACTTGCACCAAAAGTCTAATAATCGTTGATTACTTATTGACCGGCTATTCCCTGTGGGATCGATACCCAACCCATTTGGGTTATATATTTGACAACGACCGCTTTACACTCTTACGAGAGCTGTAGATTGAGCGTTATCAAAAATTGGCTCCGTTTTCGGGGAATACGAGTGTCAATTAAGTTTGTGATAATTACTAGACCCTTTGGTCAAAGATTCTTGTACTTTTACTTTTGGTTTTTGTTTTTGTTCTCTGCAGGTTTTTATTCAGTGCATGACCCATACTTGAAGTTCTGGTCAACCGTTATTACCTATGAATCCTGAACCACAATGTATTTGCAGAATGGAGGCACAACACGAAATTGACCGGATGGCTGCTCAACTGGAACATGCTAGACTAGCTGCTCTAGCCGCCGCTCAAGTGCACCAACAGAATATTGACAACCCTGGGCGAGCAACAAATCGTAATGATGAGGATCTAGGTGATGACGAGTTACTAAACCCTAGGCGTGATGCTGAGATTGTAACACCTACCAACAGAAGAGATCGTCAAGCTAGGTTTAGTCCTGAACGTCGAGTTATGCAACCATCTTTCGATAATGATGATGATGATCTTGATGGAGCCGGAGCCACAAGAGCCATTATTCCTCCACCATTGGCACTCGGAGCCAAGTTCAACATCACAAGCACCATGATTCAATTATTGCAACTCAAGGGATTATTTGGTAGACTAGCAGGCGATGATCCAAATATGCATCTCATCAACTTTATTTCTACATGTAAATCGTTTGACAATCCTGGTGTTGGTCAGAATGCAATTCGATTATGTCTATTTCCATTGTCTCTGTCTGGGGAGGCAAATCTATTGTTGAATGGGCTGACTCCTGATTCTATTACAAATTAGAAGCAATTGAGAGACACTTTCCTAGAAAGATTCTTTTTGCCATCCAAAAGAGCACAATTAAGAGATGAAATCAGCAACTTTCGGCAGCTTCCAACCGAAGCTCTTCATTAAACATGGGAGAGGTTCAAGACAAAGCTTATGAGGTACCCAAACCATCATATGACCAATGTCCACTTAATGGAGATACTATACAGATCCTTGAATTCAATAACTAAAACAGTGGTGGATAATACGGCTGGAGGATCATTTATGGACCTTACCTTTGGGCAGGCAAGCAATATGCTAGATAGGATGACGAAGCAAAGTAGAGCTTGGCATACCAGGGATTCTGAGGTATCAAGCCCCACTTTGTCTATTGGCATGACTGCTGAACAAAAGAGAAGAGAAGAAGAACGTGATCAACATATGGTGCACATGAAAACACAAGTGGATCTTCTTAAAAAGCATCTATTATCAGGGGATGACCGAAAAAGTCAAAGATGTTGCATTAAAAGGAAAAGACAAATCTGATTCGGAAGAAGAAGCTAACTACTTAAACAATCAGGGGGTTTCCGAGGCAATGCCCAAGGAAACCAAGGTCGGAACTATTATGATAAATCTGGAAACAAGGACCAAGGTAGTTGGAAGAACAAGAATGAAAAGAGTGGTTTGTACGTACCCCCAAGACAACGTGACACCACTACATCTGGTTCCCGGAGTCTGAAAGACATGATGGCTAAACTATTGAAAGTAGTGGAAGCAACCAGCGCTGGAGTAACGGAGGTAATTAATGACTTGTACTCAATGAAACAATTGGTTGACTCGCCTTCCACTTCAATAAAGAAAATAGAGCAGCAATTGAGCCAACTTTCAGCAGCACTCAATCAAAGAAAGGCTGGCACTTTACCTAGCGACACTATGCAAAACCCAAGGAATGATGGGTCATGCATGGCTATTACTACCCGAAGTGGTAAGGTTCTGGAAACTTCATCAAAAGGTAAGCAAGTGGTTGACAAAGTAGTGGACATTGATGATAAAATGAAAGGAGACGATTCCACAGAAGCTGGCCACGACGTCCATGACATCACCCCCATCGATTTGCAGCCTGAAATTACCAAAATTCAGAAGCAAGAGGAGAAGAAATCCATGGAGAAAACAATTCCATATCCACCACCACCTTTTCCTCAAAGATTGAAGAAGATTGAGGATGATACAAAGTTCAGCAAATTCATGAATATGTTAAAGCAGCTGACCATTAATGTTCCATTGGTAGAGACACTAGAACAAATGCCTGGGTATGTCAAATTTATGAAGGATCTTTTGACAAAGAATCGTACAGCAAGCTATGAGTTGAAGGGTACTATTCATCACTGCAGCGCAATCGCTACCCGATCACTAGTTCAAAAGAAGGCTGACCCCGGTGCTTTCACTATTCCTTGCACCATTGGATCTTTGAATTTTTCCAAAGCATTATGCGACTTATGAGCCAGCATCAATTTGATGCCATTATTCATTTATAAAAAGTTGGGGTTGGGTAATCCTACTCCAACCAATATGAGGCTCATAATGGCGGATAGATCGGTGAAATGACCTGTTGGTATTCTATGTGATGTATTGGTAAAGGTTCTTCATTCATCTTTCCGGCAGACTTCGTTATATTAGATTGTGAGGCAGACTCAGGAGTTCCCATAATCTTGGGGTGCCCTTTCCTTGCTACGGGAAGTGTGCTTATTGATTTGAGAGCTAATGAGCTCTCATTCCAAATAAATGATGAAGTAGTTCGCTTTGATGTGTGTAAATTAATGAAGCAACCCAAAGATCTGAACGTATTTTCAGTGGATGATGTTTACTTTGATGATGAGAAAGAATTACTTGAAGAAGAGCAAATTATTGATGACCCATTGGCGGTTGTGCTCATGAATGGTGAGAGTAAGGATGCTAAAAATTATGAAGAAACTATTGGTGCTCTGACAGGATTAGGGTCATATCCTCACGCTCCCAAGAAGCTGGACCTCGATCTCAAAAATCAACCCACACCACCAGCTAAGCCATCTATTGAAGAGACACCCATGTTAGAATTGAAGGAGTTGCCTAGTCATTTAAAGTATGCATTCTTAGGAAGCGGAAACACACTTCCAGTCATTGTGGTGGCAGATTTGGGTGAGCAACAAGTTGCAGCTCTCATTTCTATTCTACAGAAGTATATAAGAGCCTTTGGTTGGACCATCGCTAACATTATTGGTATTCCACCTGGGATTTGTACACACAAGATTCAGCTTGAAGAAAATTGCACACCCACCATTGAGCATCAAAGGCGTCTAAATCCACCTATGCAAGAAGTGGTGAAGAAAGAAATTATCAAGTGGTTAGATGCAGGAGTTGTGTATCCAATCTCTGATAGTACATGGGTAAGCCCGGTACAATGTGTACCCAAGAAAGGAGGCATAACTGTAGTCGCGAATGAAAAGAATGAGCTTATTCCACTCAGACCCGTCACCGGATGGAGAGTATGCATGGACTACCGAAAGCTGAATTCATGAATGCTCAAAGATCATTTTCCAATGCCATTTATGGACCAAATGCTAGATCGATTAGTGGGTAAAGGATGGTTTTGTTTCTTAGACGGTTATTCAGGCTATAATGAGATTTGTATTGCTCCCGAAGACCAAGAGAAAACAACGTTTACATGCCCATATGGTACGTTTGCCTTTAAACGTATGCCATTCGGGCTATGTAATGCACCAACCACCTTTCAACATTGTATGATGTCCATCTTTTATGATATGGTCAAAGATATTTTGGAGGTATTCATGGACAATTTTTCAGTGGTTGGCGAGATATTTGAATCGTATTTGACAAACCTAAGCATGGCGTTGCAAAGATGTGTAGAATTCAACCTAGTAATGAATTGGAAAAAGTGCCACTTTATGGTTAAAGAAGGTATTGTTCTTGGGCATAAAATTTTTGAAAGAGGAATTGAGGTTGATCGAGCTAAAATTAAAGTTATCAAGAATCTACCACCTCCAATTTCCGTGAAGGGAGTACGTAGTTTCCTCGGTCACACAGGTTTCTATCGGTGGTTCATCAAAGATTTCTCTAAAATTGCTAGTCCATTATGCAAAATTCTGGAGAAAGATACAAAGTTTGACTTCAATGAAGATTGTTTGAAGGCATTTAAATGCCTCAAAGGAAAACTAATTGAAGCTCCTATAATGGTAGCACCAGATTGGTCTTTACCATTTGAAGTCATGTATGACGCTAGTGGGGTAGCGTTAGGTGCTGTACTTGGCTAGAGAAAGGAGAAGTTATTTCATCCTATCTACTATGCGAGCAAGGTCCTGAATGAAGCCCAAAAGAACTACACTATCACAGAACAAGTGCTCCTAGCGGTTGTGTATGCGTTTGAGAAGTTTCGTGCTTATTTGTTAGGAACCAAAGTGATCTTTCATACAGACCATGCAGCTTTGAGTTACTTAATGACAAAGAAGGATGCAAAATCAAGACTAATTTGATGGGTATTGCTGCTGCAAGAATTTAATTTTGAGGTTAAAGATAGAAGAGGTTGCAAGAACCAAGTGACCGATCATCTATCTAGATTCGAGAATGAGCATATAGTGCAGCCTGAAATCGAGATTGATGATATATTCCCTGATGAGGAGATCTTAGCAACGATAATGGAGAAGTTACCATGGTATGCCGACTTTGCAAATTTTGTGGTGAGTAATGTGATACCTGGAAATTTATCTTTCCATCAAAAGAGGAAGTTTAAGCATGATGTAAAACACTATTTTTTGGATGAGCCATATTTGTTTCGACGATGCGCCGATGGTGTTATCTGGTGATGCATATCCCATGTAGAGGTGCCTAATATTTTGGCAGCATGTCACGCTTCCTAAGTTGGGGGACATCACGCAGGTAATCGGATAGCAAGAAAGGTATTGCAAAGTGGATATTATTGGCCTTTGATATTAAGAGATACCTACGACTTTGTTAGAAGATGCGACCAATGCCAGAGACAAGGTGCTATTTAAAAACACCATGAGATGCCCATGTCAAAAATCCTTGAAGTAGAGCTCTTTGATGTATGGGGTATTGATTTCATGGGTCTTTTCGTAAATTCGTTTGGAATGAAATATATCCTACTTGTTGTAGACTATGTTTCAAAATGGGTTGAAGCAGTAGCATTGGCCGACAATGAGGGAAAGTGTGTGGTAGCATTCTTGAAGAGGAATATCTTCTCTCGCTTTGGAGTTCCACGTACTATCATAAGCGATGGAGGATCTCACTTTTGTAACAAGCTATTCAAATCCGTGTTGGCAAAATATGGTGTCAAGCAACATAAGGTAGCCATACCCTATCACCCACAAACTAGTGGACAGGTAGAGGTTTCCAATCGAGAGATCAAGAAAATCCTTGCTAAGACGGTAAATGCTAATAGGAAAGATTGGTCTCGAAAGCTTGATGATGCACTATGGGCGTATAAAACTGTATTCAAGACGCCAATTGGCATTTCCCCTTACTAACTAGTTTACGGGAAGGCATGTCACTTGCCCATTGAGCTTGAGCATAAGGCGTTGTGGGTTTTGAAGCGACTTAATTTGAATTGGGATAATGCAATGAATCTGAGATTGGAGCAACTGAACGAGATGGATGAATTCCGTCTATATGCTTATGAGAGATCGGACCTCTACAAAGAGCGGATGAAAAAGTATCATGATCAACGGATTGTCCAATGAAATTTTTAGAAGAATGATATGGTACTTCTCTTCAATTCCAGATTGAAGCTATTCCCAAGTAAGTTGAAGTCCAAGTGGTCTGGTCCGTACAAAGTTAACCAAGTCTACTCGTCTGGAGTAGTTGAGTTGGAAGACAATAATAGTGTTGTCTTCAAGATGAATGGCCAACGAGTAAAACCTTATATCGGTCCTCGTGATTCGATAAACTATATGGCTATCACTTATCTCGATGAAGTCTAAGTACTCGAGATAGCCATGTTGTGCCGCGACAATAAATCAAGCGCTAGATGGGAGGCAACCTATCGTTTTTCATTTTTTGTCTTTCTTTAGTTCTATTACGTGTTTTCTTTTGATAAATAAAAATCCAAAAAGAAGAGTCGTGCCACGACGAAAACTAAGGCGCTTGATGGGAGGCAACCCATCGTTCTAATCATTTTTGTTGTTTTTGAGTAAATATAGGTGCAAGGAAGTGTAAAACGAGGAGATTGGTTTCAAATTTTGATTTGGACATATTACATGATGAAGGTGGTAAGTGAGTGATGAAGAAGAAAAAGGCTATGGATTGGGAATTGCTTATGAAAATATAGGCAACGAAAAAGGCCAGGCCTATGCAAAACTAGGCCACGAACAAGGCAAGGCCTATACTATGGCCTAAGCTCTCGGAATCTAGTGTGCCATAGCATAGGTGCCGCCCATGCCCAAGTATGCCATAGCATAGGCGCCGCCTATGCTAATGCCTTTTGTCTCTGAATCTCATATGCTAAGTGAAAGGCACCGCCTATGCCTAAGAATGCTATGGCATAGGCACCGCCTATGCTCAACAATGCTTTGCAAAAGGCGCCGCCTATGCCAAGCATAGGAAAAGCAAAAGGCGCCGACTATGGTCACTTCTTGTCTCCAAAACCAATTTTAAATGGGTCAAAACCCGACCCAACCTTGTCCTACAAATAAGAGACTTAGTCTTGAACCAAAATCACATTGGAAACCTAGCATAAGCGCCGCCTAGAGTCTCCAAATCCTCTCAAAAATTTTCCTTTTGCTCTTTTACTTCACAAGAACCTCATTCAAAGTCATCAAATCAAGTAAGTAATTCTTTATTCTTCATTTATATTCCGTAAGTACTAAACTACTACGCCTATTATGAATTTTTAAATCTTGAAGTAGTATTGGTGATTTGAATGTGATTGAATTCTTGTGATACAACTAAGTGAGTAAATGATTACGTAAGGATGATCTTAACTTGTTCCCAACTTGTATTTGATTTTGATGCACCGTCATACTTTTGCGGAATTGACATGGTCACAAAAATTGCAAAATCTTGTTAATAGAAAGATTACATGTTGGAATAACTTGTTCATCAAGATGAGAATCATGGTTTACTACCAACATAGGAGGTTGTGATTATTTCTAGATGCTATACCTTGATTCAATCACTATGTAGTAGTCTTGATTTATCAAACATGAAAGCATTGCCAAGGTTACAGGAAGTATGACTGCACCGATTTTATTGTTGGAATATAGCGCCTAAACGTATATCGATGAAGTCTGAGTAATTGAAAACTTTCACCTCACTAGTCTGTACCAACAAACTAAGTGTGGGGTGGTGCCACTACTGCTTGTTTGTTGATTGTATCCATCGAGATGACGCTAACTTGACTATTGTTTTAATCTCAGGTACAATGGCACCCAAAGCACGACACAACAAAGATAAAGCAACCACTTCACTAAAAGGCAAGAAAAGAGGACGAAAAGAGCAAGGAGAATCATCCTCGATGCAAGTACTATGCCGCATGTTTGGAATTAAATGGGTCCTACAGGAGGAAGAAAAGGAATGGTATAGGAACAACAAAGAGAAGAAATATGTTCATGTGGACTTGATAAACAAGGAAAGCCTAGCAAAGAAAGAACCGCGCATGTTTGCCAAGATCATGGCGTTACATCTTGATTTCATCTTCCGAGATATGGGAGAGTGCAATCTCGATCTAACACATGAATTCTACGCCAACTGGTCACCGAAAACTACAGGAAGTGAGGTCAAGATTCGGGGCCAAGTTCTGCACCTAAATGCGGAGTTCTTCAATTCCTTTCTTGGTTTACCTACTGTTGATCCATCACCATTCAGCTGTACAATAGACCTCCATACCGAGCCATTCGACACACACTCTGTTGAACAAGATCCATGGCACGCTGGAGCAGACACAAGGAGACCGGTCGACACAACACCTTCCCATATGCTCCTTTGAATAAAGAAGTAACGATATGGTTGCGCATAGTCAACTCTTGCCTAATTCTAGGGACACAATACACAAAGATAACAAGAGATAGAGTATGCTTGGTATACGCATTGATGACGAATATCCCTATCAACATTGGGGCAATTATTTGATCTACTATGCAGAAAGCTAGGCTACACAAGAGGTCCCACTTCAGTTTTGGTAACCTGTTGACTGCAATATTGAGGAAGGAAGATATCGAAGAGGAACTGGCTGATCATAAACTCCCACACAACCTAAAGAAGGTTGACCTCACAAAAGTTAAAGATGTTGAAACCACGCATGGCGTAAACCTTACCACCTTAGAAAGGAATAATCGAGATGAGAGTTTCTTTCGCCATCTTTATGGCATGACTCGGTTTACAATGATGATCGGTGGCTGTGTTCCAACTGCTGCAGAGCTCCAACAGCTGGATTATGACTACCCAATGAATGAGAACGCGAAGGCGATATGTGGAGTAGGTACATATTTTGAGGAACCTCTTGATGATGATGTGCTGACCGATGATGATCGACGAATGCCAGACTCTGATGTGGAGGAGAATTCTGATGACGAAGACTCCAATGATGATTCCGACGAAGGGGGTATGACCCCAAACATAGAGAAGGAGTCCGACTAACCAAGTTCTTCTTATTTATTTTCCACTGAGGGCAGTGTGTCCCGTCTACGTGTGGGGTGCTGGTATTTGCATACTATACTTCTCTATCTGCATTTGCATTTATGTTTGTTTTGTTTTTTTTAGTTTTTAATTGTTTTTTTAGTAAGTAAAATTTTTTTAGCTTAACATCGCATGAAATTATTCTAATAGGCAGCATGAGATTATGACAAAAGTTTGTGCTAAAATTATGACTATTGAGACGTTTAGGCTCTAATTGTGACTCACTATATGATATTGTGTGGTTCAATTCCTTCATCTGTTGGGTCCAGAGTCTATGCTACTTCCAATAAAGTCGACCATGTGCCTTGTGTGTGAGAGATGATAGTATATTCTATGTTTGTGGCTGATGCTAGAACTTGCCTCGTGTGTGTGTAAAGTGAAAATAAAGAGTGTGAGTTTAGGAGATTATTTAGGCCTTTCTTTGTCAACCTATGATTGTTTACCTTCTTTTTTACCTACCCATGGACATTATCCTAGTTAACCCCTTTGAGCCTTTAGCCTATTTTCTTTGACAACCTCATATGTAAGCCTAATCCATATGAGGTTGTCAAAGATGCAGATTTCAGCATAATTGCTATAATTCATGCACTTTTAGTTCTTTTTCCTGTAATTGAGCTAACAAACGTGATTAGCAAGTTTTCAGGTATAAATGATGCAGATTTCAGCATTTTATGGATAACTTGACGCCAAAGAAAGCTTCACGAAGGAAGGAAGGGGAATCTTGGACGCCAAGGACCAAAAGTGGAGCATGAAAAATCTGTCCCAGTCAATAACAACAATTCTGAAGACTTTGGGTATTAGAAATAACTTATTAGGATTAAGATAATGATGCAGTAACCCAGTAGGATTGGGTTAAGTAATGCAGTAGCTTAGTAGGAATAGGATATAGTTGTTATAAATACCCTATTTTGCTAGAGATTTTTAATTCATACTACTTCTAATTCATTCTTCAATTAATCATTCTCATTCTACTTCTTATTCCACAACTTACAACTCGGATTCTAATTCTTCCATTAATTCTACTTTTTATTCTTCTTCTATTCATCTACTCAATTCTTAATTTCCACAACAAGAGAACGTTACTTTGCAAGAGAGTTCACGCCTAAAAACGCCACACCACACCTTACTACACGAGATCTTTGTTATGGTATAATAATAATGTCTATTGTGATTTCCTTCGCACTTATGGGTAACTAAACTTCTCTGTTGGGTTTATGGAAGCCTTATGAGATACTATCTAAGGCTATGAGTTTGTGCATTCGTGACACGTGTGTTGCTTATATCATTATTCTCTTCATCTTAATGCAAATTCTCGTGGCTGTAGATGCATAGAATAACGCCAGTATAGCATTAACTTGTTCGAAAGAAAAGTTATATGTCTGGAAAAGAGATAATGTCAAGGTAATAGGGCACCAACCCCTGTTAAAAAGTTAGTGTCGTAACTGGATTAACCTCTTGGAGAATTTGTACCATTAGATACGCTTTATGCTCGAAAGATTTAGAGTGAAATAGTCTTTGTTTAGGTCGTAAGACGCTTGGATTTACCATCGAATATAATTCTCTATAAGCACATGCATGTCTGAATTCCGCATAACTCATAGCCAATAGAGACGTATAACTCATAAGGTGGACATAACCCCAACTTCTCAATTCTCATTGTTTTACATCTTACTAAACATTCTTTCTTTTTACTTTGCTATTTTCTGTTTTTACTTTAATACTTTGTTTACATTGTTTGCACGTTAAAATCCCCCCTTTTTACGAGACTTGCACCAAAAGTCTAATAATCGTTGCTTACTTATTGACTGGCTATTTCCTGTGGGATCGATACCCAAACCAGTTGGGTTATATATTTGAAAACGACTGCTTTACACTCTTACTAGAGTTGTAGATTGAGCATTATCAATAGGAAAGGATTATTCTCGGTTTAGGCTCATTTTGTTTTGATGTTTATCCGATCCACTTCCTTTGTAACATTTGTACTAGTCTTTCCATGTTTAATAAAAAGAATCCGTGGATATACTTTAAATTTGTTCCCCCTCAGCATTGCATGTTGATGTGTACATTTTGCTATCCCTAACCCTCATGACATGAGGATGTGTGCTTTTTTGTCTTCTCTTGATTTTGCAAAGTACGAATTTGAGGTCAAATCCTTATCAAGAAGGGAAGGATAATACAAGTATGATCATGTAGATGGACTTATGAGGGAGTATATTGGACCCAAGACTTGGTGTGTGCAAATGAAGTGCAAAGGAGGGCCTAAAAAGGCTCCAAAACAGTCCACATTCTACACACCAAAGGCACCTAAAGTGAAGCATTTGACTAAGGGGTCTTTTGGACATTTCACACTATTTTTCTAACCTACTATAAATAGAATATCTTAGGTCATTTACTACTTAGTTTTTGAAGATTATTGAAATTTGTAACACTGAAACACTCTCTCTTGTGAGAAAGGCCTCTTGGCCAAGATAATGTAACTAGGGTTTTTAAATTGAGTGTGGAATCACTCTATTGGATTCAAGCTTGGAAACGTTGGATGCTTGAGAGATTGAGGTCCCTTTTGTACCAACGTAAGAGACAGGTGAATTATTATGAATAGTGTTAAGGGTTTAATAGTGGAATATGTTCTTGGGTCGTTAAGAATATTCATTCATGTAGTCTATCTATCTATCATTTTTTTCGTTGTAATCTTGTAACTGTTGTGTGTCTTGTTTGTGGAACCCGTGAGTATTGTTATAATATTGTTATTGTTCTTCGTGTCCTTCATCTTATGTTGATAATATTAGTTTGGGGTGGTTGTTTAGGTTTTTAAATACACCCCTATCTCGTGTATTGTTGTTTTTGTTTGTGAATCTGAGTGTGGTCATCAAAAGGGTCCTTGGTTCTTTGAACTTGAGGACTGATTTTGGTGTTTGTTTCATGATCCCTTGTCTTTCTTATATCACTAACTACCTTGATGCTAACGGAATTTATCTTATGTTTCTCTCTAATGTATGTGCAATCTATTTAAGGATACTGAACTAATAGATATTGATTTTTGGTTGCTCTGTTTTTTATTTCATGTCGTAAACTGGTGGTATGTTTTTTGATTGATGCTCTATAGTGAACTATGATGGCTCATTATTCTTGTCTGTGATATATGTCTGTTGGTTATAGTGGTTCAATTAGGATTAATGATTCCAACCATGATTCCCTTTGTAAATGAGTTATAATTGAGTACCACAAAGTTGCGAAGGACTCATGATAGCTTCAACAATTACAGTGATGCTCCAGGGATTTTCCCAGACTTACAGTTATAATCCTATTTAATACTTAAAATCTATTTCTAGACAGATTTACTTATCTCAGGGACTACACCATGTATAAATTACTATCCTTCCAGTTAACTCCCAAACCTAATCTACCAACATTTGTGGAAATCATGTTAATGAATCCTTAACAAAATGTTTTTAGCTATTCTGAATGTTATGAAAAGGTATCAATCTCATGAATACAGAATAATTAAATTCCCAACTTGAAGCCAAAAAGGGCTAAATTATGTACATGAGCCTAAAAAGGCTACATCATGATCATGGCCCTAATATGGCCAACACTTTGAATATAAATACATAAGATAATCTCATGAGCATAAGGGAGTTAGTTAGCTAACCGTGAAGGCATAGGTTTAAATAAAAAAATGCTTAAACTATGTTTGCCGACATAGGATAGAGATTATTCTATAAATCGGATGACTTCTTTTTTGTCATGTGTCCCGAAAAGGGGATAACCACGGATACTTGCTAGCAAATTATGTCATGTCACATCCTGTGCTCGTCAAGGTATAGGACGGCTTAGCTGATCGGGCCGAGATCAGACTCCATTCGCTCACATAGTGGTTTATGACGGTTCCCTACTTCCTCCTACAAATAATCAAAGGAATTAAATTTACCTTAGTCAATCATAAGTTCAGTTTATATTCTTGTCCCTTTCTAGTTGTATTCCTTTACATTTGAATTTTATTGTCATTTATAGTCTCTTGTTGTACTATCTCTTCAAATAATTTTACATACTAATACATTTCAGGTATTGATCGTCTTTGGTGCTACATCATTTCATGATGTAGGTTCTGGCGCTCAAGTCCACAGTCAGGCCCCTCATCAGGAACTCTATCTTCTGCTATTGGTGAGCCTCTTTCCCATCATAAGGCCGGATGGGATATGATGATTATTTGTATATATTTTCTTTCCTTTTGGTATTGGTACTTATTAGAGCTTCACAGTGTGTGGTTGTCATGCAAACTTTGTAATTACTAGTCTTTATTTATCATAGCTATTGGTATTGTTGGATATTATACGGTGATAATAAACTTGGGTGAAGTTTTATCTCTTGAGAAAATCATGATTGAATTCTATATTACTTCTGCTTTATCCATTTGTATTATAAGTATGTTCGGGTGATATGCCAGAATGTTCTCTCATACTAGCTATAGTTTTGGGTTGTGCCACTTCTAGGGACCCGGCACGGGTCGTGACAGATAGTTATTTTTCATTCGTTATTATCAGTTGCTTTATCAGTATTGACAGTATGTTTCAGACGTTTTAAAACTATGATTCAGTATTAATTTTTTTTTTTAAAACCTTATGGTGTTTTTCAGCTAAGTTCTACATATGTCTTCATTATTTTATTCAGTGCTCACAACAAGTACCAACTCATGGGTTAGCTTGTGGTTCTTTGGGGCTGTAAGAACCGTGTGGCGTCTAGGGTGTACTCTCGAGGAGTTACAGGTGTTTGTATAGTTGGAAAGTAGGATATAGGAATTGTTATGATCAGACAAATTAAGCAAACTACAAACAAAAGAAAAATAACAAGAACACATAGCTTTTACGTGCAAACCCTTGATGGGAAAAACCATAGGCAGAGGAAGAGGAATTTCACTATGAAGGAGAGGAATACAATATGGAGACGATAGCCTCGATTTTGTTCATACAAAAATGCCCGAAACAGCCCACTAAACATAGTTATATAACACGTGCATACAAATTGATCCTAGGCCCAAAAACATACAGGTCCATACTACGAGGGCTTCGCCCCCACACCTCCAACAGGATCAGTGGTGGGCTCCGGGTTCGGGCCACTAAAAATCACAAACATGGACCGCTCTGTGAACTGTTCAGACCAGAATCAATAAAATTCCGGTCACAAACTCTAACATGAATATTATAGATGTAAATATTAAGTTTTTGAACATTTTTTATAACACTACCTTTTCGAGAGTGCCTACTCATGGTAGTTCTTTTGAACTCCATCTCAATGTCGCGGACAAGTTAGAATTATCAGGGGAAAGAATTGGAATGATCCAACAGCCATGCAAGAGTGAAAAACAACCTTTTTTTGAGATAAAGTATCCAGCAAGGACAACTCCAGCTGACATTGTGGTTAACAAAGTACTAAGCAGAATTAGAAAACCAGTTCATTTATTGGACCTTAAACACTTTCTCAATATAGAATAAATGCACATCCAACTTTCTATTGTGATCACAATACTTTAGATTGCAGCCATTGGTGTCTCCCTGGATTGCCTGATACTTGGAACCTTCTCCTTTACACATCACTCATCAGCTGAAATGCACGACAAAAATACAATCGCCAAATCTTTGTATAACAACATTTTACAATAAAGGCCAAGTTTAACAACAACAACCAAAAAATATCTAGACAAATGATGTTATAAAAAGCGAAGTTTGACATTGTAAGGAGATTTGTGATTCGATGTTTAGGAATTTGTTTAACTAGAAATTGTCATTTTATAATTAAGTCAGCAAAATAAGATTATGATTAGTGAGTGTGAAGGTGTAACATGGAAAAAAATATGATTTTAAAGGCATGAGAGGGTGCCTTAATTAGTTTATCCTGATGAGGCATAGTGCCTTTAAATTTGTACTTGATTTCTCTTTATTCAATTTATGAAGCTGTAAGATTAGCTTTTATGCTAATTTAAAAGTGAAAATTATGAATTTTATTTATTTATGGCTTAGTAGTTCCAATTTCTTAGTTTTAACTTATAAAGATCAAATAATTATGTGGATGATGTAATGTTTAACTTGCTTATAGTCAAGTGAAAAGAGATTGCTTACTTACTCCCATTTTTTCTTTTGTCAAAGGGCACATATAGCGTGGTGATATTGGATTTAGATAAAATGTTAAAATATAAATTTATGTGTAAAAATTATTGAATCTTAACAAACGGTAAATTTAAATTATATTTTTAAAAATATAACAATTTTATTGCTAAAAACCTTAAAACTTAAACTCAAATAATTTTAAATCTTTAATCTATATCTTCTTGTTGTTTGACGTCTAGCCCTCTTGATTTGTTTCGTCATAAAAACTACAGTTGATAATAGAATATATTTTTCTTTAAAAGGGTTGCCAATATTGTCGACGTAAAATATTTATTCAGAATTTATTTTATGAAATTAATCTTATTAAATATACTTTGAACATTTGAGTATGGCTAGTGATATTTTATATAGTTATTTAAAGATAGGATTGTATTGGAAGAACTGATAAACTTTCTCTTGATTTTCTAATTAGACTAGTAAGTTCAAACAACTAATTTTTGTAAGGGGACCAAATAAAATGGAATGAAGAGAGTATTTCACCTTGAAGATATATAGCATAAGATTATATATATATATATATATATATATATATATATATTTTTGGTGTTAATTTGTGTGTTACTTTTCTTTTAATTCTTTGAAAAGGAATATTTCATTTGGAAACTCTTTACTTCTAACTTTTCACATAACATATTTAGGATAACACAATTAAACAACATTTAGGTACATTTCACAAATAATATTTTTTTTAAAAAAAAAAATTCAATGTCAGGTGAAAGTTAAACAAATAAACAAAATCAAAGATATTAACAAGTTAGATAAGATATCTAGAATAAGATTGACATTAAATTTATGAGATATTCCGAATTAAGATTGGGATTAAAGAATTTATCAGACTAAATTTATAGCTTCACTCAACCAAAATATAATATTAATACCAAACTTAATCATGGTGTATTAGAGGCAAACCAAATGACCCCTAATTCCTATGCTCAATAATTAATCCAATAAACAGCCCATTATAGCAATAGACTAAAAGTAACCCTATTTTTTTTGGATCCATATTTTATTACTCAATCTAGGCCAACTCTACATTATATAAAGCATTATGGACAACTTTCTAATTTCACGCACATACACACACAAAAAAAAACAAAAAAAAAAAAACAAAAAACTATCCACCGCTATCTAATGCAGTACCATTTTCTCCGTACTTCTTTATTTTTGCCTCTATGTTGCTTTCTTCCAACAAAAATGATAGCTTGTGGTAGGCCTTTTTCATTTTTTTTTCTATTTCTTTCATTTGTGTTTATATTGATCTGTATCTTTCTTTTTGTATTCCTCATTTACTTCAAAATTTCGTTTTATAATTCGATTTCTCCTAAATTCTCATAAAAATTCAATTTTTTTTTTATAAAATTTTAGAAATTAATAGTTAAAGATGTATATGACGTTAAATAGTGTGGAGTTGCAGGTGGTATCTATAGTCGATAGGAAATTATGAGATTTTGTTTCTTTTAAAAAAAGATTTAATATAATTTTCTTTTAAGATTTGTGATTGTTTTTAAGGAATGTCAGAATTTTTTTGATAGGAGCCATTTCGTTTTTCTAAAGAGCAGAATTATAGATAAATTAAATGTTAGCAGGCCTATATTTAGTATAACAAGTGTGTAATTAACTTATAAGATATACATAAAATTATACATACATTATGTAGTGATTATTCAAAACAAAGACAAACACTGAAGTATGAGAGATTTTGAGTAGTGCAAATTTTTATTTTAAAAGAAAGTAAAAGTCAGGTGAATTAAGTGATAATATGCCTATATTTAATATATAATAAACGCATAACACATGCATATTGATTATACATAGATTATGTAGTAATTCTATATCAAACACTATCTGAAAACTGGGACAAGGTCCCCAGTATACCAAAACCATAATTGATAATAAATGTTTGAAAATAACTAGGCCTACTAAAATATAGAAGGATCACCGAGTAGACCTTGCACTTCTGTCTGAAGAAATCTACTACTTATCAGGACCCCTAGATTGTGCCCTCAGAACTTAGAAGATAAGAGGGGTTAATGTAGATGTACTGGTACGCAGAGCAATCCAAAATAAAGCTTTTAATATAAATAAAATAGTTGAGAGCTAGTCATAAAACATCACATACGATATAAATTCCAAAACACATGGGCATTTTTGATAATCATAATACTTTTTTGTCAATGCAGCCTCTGATCTTTGTATTACTTCTGAGTTAGGTGGTACTCCCATACAAGTTTTATATTCCACGGGCCATGTGGAATCATCCATTGACTCAGCGGGGAAGCCCCCAACCCAAGTGTGCTGCAAGGATTGGAGTGTCTGAGTCTAATACGCCATAGGGCACTAGGCCAGTGTATAATAATATACACGGATCAGCAAATCAGGATTTTGGACAATACGTTATCTGAACTCTTGCATTCTTCGGGAAATCACCTAAACTCTTTTTATGCCCAATTTTAGTCTGTTTTGAAACATGCATCATTCTAGTTTCAAAAATCTGAAAATCTAATTTCTAGCATGCATTCTATTCTGTTCCGAATTAATACGGTATTATCCGAGTTGGTATCATCACACCTAGACTTGCAAGTCTTTTTTCTAAGCCATAATACATCATGCATGATTCTTTTATCAAAACTCAATTCAAACCACCCAAAATGCAAATAGTTAAGAGATTTCATTTTTTGAAAAATAAGTCAAAACTATGCATGAATTCTTCAAACATATGGTTGTCATGTGCTTTTGGCAAAACCATGCACTCTTTCATTATATGTATATTCAATATTTATCTATATGCACAACCCTCTCTTTTGTTTCTACAATCATGTTCAAATCGTAGTATAAATCAAGACCTTTTATATCATTCTTTTCAAAACGATCCATATCATACGAATAATGGGAAAAATCATATCAAGAGAGGGATTCATTATAATTCATACTCTCAATAGAATATTCATCCTTAAACACATGCATACATATATATAGAATTTTAAATCAATTTGGGGAAAGGCCTAAAGACCAAAACAATGTCATTGAGACTTCTAAAACATGATTCTAAATCATAAATCTAAAATCCTTTTCTTAAACTTCTGATTTCTATGCCCATGAGATTTTTAGGAAAACCCTGCATACCTCAATTTAGGAATTTGATGAATGATTCTTGAAGCCTACGGTTTGGGGATTCCAAATCTTCAATTAGTTTTGAAAACTCACGATTGAATCTTGAGTTATTTGGGTTTTTAGTTTAAAATCCTAAAGAGTGTTCTTGAGTAATTTGGATGATTGTGAATGTTTTCTGGTGTCTTTGGGATTAAATCCCCTGTTTAAGCTGATAAGAGGGGTGGAAAATACCTAATGTATCCTTTATGAGATGGAATAATAATATAATTAGGAGCCCAATTTTATGGGTCACCGCGACGCACCACAATCACGGTGGCTCACTGGAAATTGACGAATGGGATCTTAGGGTTACCACGACGTGGAGCCATCTCGTTGTCCCACTAGTTGGGACCTGGAGCTTCAACACGATGCACCACAATCACTCTAGGTTACTCGAATTTGACAATTGTTAAATAGACCCCCTCCGCGACGCGCCAAGCACCAAAATGATGGTGTTTTATGACTTGGACTTAAATTAGCCATAACTACTTGCCCGGGTATCGAATTTGGGCGAATCTTATATCGAAGGAAAGCTCATTCAATTTTTCACATGATGAAAAGTTGAAATTAGAAAAATTATATGTGGTTTAAACTTTACTCACTTTGGAAGTCAAAAATGAGACTAAGTCTCTTTGACACCATTCTAGTCATTTAACTCTAAGAGCATATTACCATGAGCGAATGCATTGACGATGCGAGGCATTACATTATCCCTTCCTTGGGATAATTCTTCCCCAAATGATGATGTACAACATAGGCAAGCACAATTTAAGGTATACTAAGACCGTAAAAGAATAAAGCAAGGATTGTATTATAACACACCGATTTGCTGAACCGGAATGCTACATAGTGCTCATGACCCTGAGGTACCACAAGCTAACCCATGACTGATATCTATACCTGTATACTGCAAATCATGATATAATAATGTGGAATACATGGAACTGTAAAGCTATAAGATTCAACTGAATACAATCATGTGGGTGAAAATACCCAAAACAACTCAATCTGAACGTAAATCTGAACATAAATTTGAAAGCCTCTAAACTATCTGAATAAGGTGTTGAAGGAACATGTATCCAACTAACTCCGTAAAACTGAACTAAAAAAAAAATATATCAAATCATATTGTACTCGAATGAATGAGGACTCACTGTGTCTCTGCGACTGGAATGCTACCACAATTGATAGGCTGGAACTCGTGTCTCGGAACCTATGGTGTAACATGAAATGAAATAGGGCAAATACGTCAGTACAACTGGACTACTGAGTATATGAGGAAGGTAGGCTGAACATAAAGGGTTTCATGCATGAACAACAATGACTGAATAATATGAACGTGGGAGTGTAAACACACATACATAGAAACTGGGACCGTGAATACGTGATAGCATGACCTATAAGCTAACACATGGTTTACTGATAACTATCATGACTGATACTAAAACTGATAACATACACGACTTTATCTAACAGTCCTGTATATACTGAAATTTGAAGAACGTCCTGAGTTCTTTTACTGAGACTTATACTGAAACTGTGGGAAGTAGTGTTTAACCGCCATGCTTCATGTATGTCGTTATGTCTAAGCTGGTGTCCAATCTCTTCCCCGATTGGAGGGGTGTCAATACCGGGACATGGGTAAGGATAGCCTGTGAGTGAACCTTATCTGGCGGGTACTCAATGAGATCGGTAGGAACCCTAAACTGAGGGGTTAAGCCACCTCATCAACCCTAATCTGACGGGTTAAGATGTCTCAACTTACGCAGGATCCGTAGTTCTGGAATGCAAGAATTACTACTAAGAATCACACCCTGAACTGGAGGGTGAGTTCCCATCCTTGGGTTCACTTGGTGATAACCTCTACTCCCATTTGGAGGGACTGGACATGAATAACTGACTGTGCATGACTTAATCTTATTTAATTTCGTTGACTGGAGGAATGTTACTGATATCTGACAACTGACTAAGATCATGAGGTTTTCCTGAGTCACATGACTTACTGAAGTCTATAGAATCATAGCTTGAGTTTGGATATCGTGAAACATGACATGGATCTAGGAACACAACTCTAGTTTTCGGGTACAAGTACCCCCAGGACTCGATGGAAGGAAACTAACACACATGGTTATCAGCAATGTATTGCATGGAAAGGATTTCATATCACATGGAAGTACTTACACAATCTTAATATCTTATTCATTGCATAATCATATTGGCAACACATACCAATAGCATGGAAGTTCATATGGATTGCATGGTTATCATATATCTTGTTCATAAGTAGGATTTACAAGTAAACATAGCATAATCTCATAAAGATAGTTCATGAGTATTCCAACAACATTTACAAGGCACATTAGCAACATAGAAGTGATTGAAACGTAAGGGCATATCATGAATCCTTCACTTAGTCATAATTTAGCTATATTGCATGATTTCTAGTTCCTTAGGCATTTTATCAAACACCGTACATGCACATCTTAAGCATAGGTGAATTCATCAAATTATACATCATGAACAACCAAATTTACATGTTTCCTAATCATATGATATCATGAATTCACAAAAACATATAATTATTCCATCTTGGAAATCACCCAATATCAACAACATGATCATCAACACCCAACAATATAGAAATCATACTTTATAATGAAAAAGAGGAAAATAATCAAGCTTCAACATGGGTATTACCATATCACCACTATCAACCAAGCTTTTGTATTTTAAAGATTGATTCTTGAACTCCACGGACAAAAGGAATCCGTGGACGAACACTATGCATACCTTAAAAGGAAGATTCTTGATGATTGACGGAGGAATTTCTGTAAAATCGGATCTTTAAGCTTAATTATGCAACCCTAGTTTTTTTTCTCCTTTAGTGCCCTTGGATGAAGATCTTTCAGATGAAAATAGGGTTGTAATATGTTTAGAAGCTATATATTTTGTAGGGTTATGTTTAGGGACATATAAGAAGTATTTAAAGACTTAATTACCTTTAAAATAACTCAAAACAGAGTATTTTTGACACCTGGAATTGACTTAGGCGGCGCCCAAATGATCGCCTATGCTTGGGTTGGGCGGCGCCTAACAGATCGCTTATGCTTGGGTTAGGCGGCGACTAACCAATCGCCTATGCTTATTGTCTCTCACGAAAATGGGAATAACTTTTCGCTCAAGTATTGGATTAAGGCGAAATTAGTATCGTTGGAAATCTAATTCGATTATCTACAATTTGGTGGGTCTAAATCAGCCAAAAATACCACATTAACATTGAGTTATACTCATTCAAAGATGACCCTTGCAAAATCGAACACTAAAACTTGATGGATTCAAGAACTCTTAGCTTGTATTACCTTAAGTGACTCATATGAACATGCTTAATACATAATAAGCTATCCTATCACTAGGACATTCATTGTAAGTCATGTACTCAAGTACGAATCAAAGGATAGGAGATTTCATATGTAGGAATACTTATTCACTTCCTAGCTTAGAAACATATGGGGTATTACAATATCTCCCCCTTGGGGACATTCGTCCTCAAATGAGAATTTATTGAGAAGGAATACAAGACCGTAGAACCTAAAATGAACATGAAAACTGAAACTTGATCTCATGACTAACATTCTAAACATACTGAACTTGTGCATATTTGATGCATGGACAACTGACACATGAATACATGACTGAGTATGAAACGGTTAATAGGTACCAAGTTTATGCTAGAAACATGAACGCGAACTGAATAAGATTAAGGAGAACTGTTACCTTGAGCTTGATCTGAATTGCCGGGAAAGAGGTGAGGATACTTGGTACGCATATATGCTTCTGCTTCCCAAGTAGCTCCCTCATGAGACTGATTTAGCTAAAGAACCTTGACTAGAGGGACTTCTTTGTTCCTCAATGTACGATTCTGATAATCTAAAATTTCAACTGGAATCTCTTTATAAGAGAGGTTGTTCTGAATGTCGATGCTCTGAATAGGGACAACAACTGGTGGGTCACCTATGCACTTCTTTAGCAAAGAGACATGGAAGACTGGATGTACTGAGGCTAGATCTGAAGGCAACTCAAGCTCATAAGCTACCTTGCCGAAATGACAAAAAATTCTGAAGGGACCGACATATCAGAGACTGAGTTTCCCTTTCTTGTCGAACCTCTTCACTCCCTTTATGGAAGAGATCTTAACTTAGACATAATCATTGACCTCAACCACGAGATCCTTTCTACGAACTTCTGATTAACTGAACTTTCTCTAAGGAGTCGAATACTAAGTCAGGACCTATGACTGAGGCATCACTAACTTCAAACCAACCAATCGGAGATCTACATCTCTTACCATATAGAGCTTCAAATAGAGCCATCTGAATACTAGAATGATAGCTATTGGTATATGCAAACTCAATTAAAGGCAAGTGGTCGTCCCAACTTCCCTTGAAGTCAATTGAAAATGCCCTTAGCATATATTCAAGAGTCTGAATGGTCCTCTCTGCTTGACCATCTGTCTGAGGATGAAATACTATACTGAGATGGACTTGGGTATCGAGACCCTTTTAGAATGATTTCCAAAAGTGAGAAGTGAATTGGGTACGTCTGTCTGAGATGATAGATAGTGGAATACCATGTAATCTGACTAACTCCCTGATATAGAGTTTGGTATAATCCTCGGTGGAATAAGAAGTACCAATAGAAAGGAAATGAGCTGACTTGGTCATTCTATCTATTATGACCCAGACTGAATAATCCTGATGACGAGTTCTAGGTAAACCTGTCACCAATTCCATGTTAAATTCTTCCCACTTCCAAGTAGGAATGGTGAACTCATGCATGGAACCACTAGGTTTCTGATGCTCTATCTTAACCTACTAACATGTAGAGCATTTAGTCACAAACTCTGCAACATCTCTCTTCATCCCACTCCACCAATAGATCTCCCGCATGTCGTGGTACATCTTAGTTTCCCCTGGATGAATAGAGTATCGCGCACCATGCTCTTCTGCAAGAATTTGCTGCCTCAATTCATCTACACCTGGAACACATAGATGACCCTGACAACTAAGAACACCATCTCTCCCTTGGGAGAAAATCTCAACTTCCTGATTCCGACCTGACTCTTTGAGCTTGACAAGGCTAGGATCCCTATCTTGTTTCTCTTTCACCTTGGAAACTAGAGATGACTCTGAACTACTATAAACACATATACCACCCTCTGAAGAATCGACTAAGCGAATGCCTAGTCTGGCAAGCTGATGTATCTCTTGAGCCATATTTTTCTTAATATCCTCAATGCGAGAAATACTACCCATGGAGAGTCGACTGAGAGCGCCGAACACAAAATTGCCCTTGCCCAGATGATAAAGAACACTCATGTGATAATACTTCAAGAGATCTAACCACCTTCTCTAGCAAAGATAGAGATCTTTTTGGGAAAAGGCACACTGGAGGCTTTTATGGTCTGTGAAGACATCTACATGAACTCCATAGAGATAATGTCTCCAAATATTCAAGGCAAAAACTACCGCTGCTAACTCAAGATCATGAGTAGGATAATTCTTCTCATGTGGCTTTAACTGTCTGGAGGCGTAGGCTATGACCTTACCATGCTGCATGAGGACACAACCTAAACCCACTTTGGATGCATAACAATAGACTAAAAACCCATCTGAACCATCTGGAATAGCTAGAACTGGAGCGGAGGTGATTCGAGTCTTCAACTCTTAAAAGCTCTTCTCACATGAATCTGACCACTGAAACTTAATCTTCTTTTGAGTCAATCTAGACATTGGAGTTGAAATAGAAGAAAATCCTTTGACAAACAGTCTGTAATAGCCAGCCAAACCCAAGAAAATCCTAATATCTGATGGAGATACGGGTCTAGGCCAGTTTCTTACTGCCTCTATTTTCTGAGGATCTACTCTAATGCCATCACCGGAAATAATATGGACAAGGAATGCTACTGATCTTAGCCAAAATTCGTACTTGCTGAACTTAGCAAATAATTAGTGATCCCTAAAAGTTTGAAGAACAATCCTGAGATGGTCTACATGATCACGCTCTATGTGAGAATAAACCAGAATATCATCTATGAAGACTATGACAAACATGTCCAAGTACTACTTGAACACATGGTTCATCAAATCTATAAAAGCTGCAAGGGAATTGGTAAGACCAAATGACATGACTAAAAATTTGAAGTAACCATACCGAGTACGGAAAGTTGTCTTCGAAATGTCACATTCTCTAACTTTGAGCTGATGATAGCCTGATCTGAGGTGTATCTTGGAGAAGTAACTGGCACCCCAAAGTTGGTCAAATAGATTATCAATCCTGGGAAGAGGATATCTGTTCTTGAACGTGACCTTGTTGAGTTGAAGTTAATCAATACACATCCTGAGAGAACCATCTTTCTTGCGCACGAATAATACTGGTACACCCCACTAGGAAATGCTGGGTCTGATGAATCCCTTATCTAAGAGATCCTTCAACTAATCTTTCAGTTCTTTGAGTTCTGCTGGTTCCATTCTGTATGGCGGAATAGAAATAGGTTGATTATCCAGAATAAGGTCTATGCCGAAGTCTATTTCCCTTTCGGGAGGAATGCCTGGAAGATATTTGGGAAAGACATCTGAGTAATCATTAACAACATGGACTGTTTCGAGGCTGGGATATTTAGAAATAGAATCTTTAACATGCACGAGATGATACACACACCCCTTAGAAGTTATTTTCCTTGTCCGAAGGTAGGGAAAAAGTTGACCCCTGAACGCTGAAATGCTACCTTTCCATTCTAGGACGGCCTCATTTGGGAATTAAAACTGAAATATTTTGTTTCTGCAGTTGACTGTGGCATAGTAGAAATGAAGCCAATCCATGCTGAGAATGACATCAAAATCAGTCATCTCTAACTCCACTAAATCTGCTGATATGGATTTCTAGATATCATAACCGGGCAGTTCCTGGATACCCACCGAGCTATGTTGGTTTTACCCATTGGGGTAGAGATTGAGAAGGGCTCTACTAGGACTTGAGGACTGATTCCGAAATCGCCTGCTATGTATGGAGTAACAAAAGACAAAGATGCACCTGGGTCTAGCAAAGCATAAACATGAACATGGAAAATCTATAACATACCAGTAACGACATCAGGAGAATCTTCCTAATCCTGCCGAGACTGAAGAGCATAGAGTCTGTTTGGGCGTTGCCCACTGGTAGCACTGGAAATAGCACCCTACTGGTTCAGGCGACTGGACTGAGCTATATAATAATTTTGCTGACCCTGAAGACTTGACTATAGACACTCCCTAATCCTGTGGCCTGGCTTTCCACAACCAAAACAGACATCACCACGGGCTCTAGAAATGCCCTTGTGGTTCTTACCACAAGTCTAACAAAGGGGATTCATTCAGGAACTACTAACACTGACTTGAGATTTAGAGCCTGGATCTTTGTTTCTATTTCCATCTTTGAACTTCGGCACTAGAGGGCTGGCAAAGGAAGGAGCTGGAACAGCTGACTTAGAGCGAAACTATGAACGGTTTCCTCTATCTCACTTGGGGTGAGCAAAGTTGAAATTAACTGACATTGCTCTCTTGTTCTGCCTCTCCCTAATCTTAAAGTTCTGCTCTTCTACTTGCTGGGCATGGGTCATAAGTCTCGCTAAGGTCCTATCACTGATCAGGATAGCACACCTACACTCATTTACCACGCTATCGTTGACCCCTAACACAAACTTGCTCATCTTAGCTCTATTGTCTAAAACCACATAAGGAGCATACCTGGTTAGCTGAGTAAATCTGAGAGAATACTCCCTAACCGTCATATTCCCCTGCTCGAGTTTTATGAACTCAAGAACTTTGGCTTCCCTCAGCTCTTGGGGAAAGAATTTGTCTAAGAAGGCTGTGACAAATTCCTCCTACTCGATAGGGCCTGAATCAACTAACCTGTCAGACTTCCATTATTTGTACCAATCATGAGCAACATCCTGTAACTGGTAGGTGGATAACTCAGCACTATCAATAGAAGTAACACCCTTGATGTCGATGACCTTCTGGACTTGGTCAATGAACTTTTAAGGGTCCTCATCAGACTTAGACCCGTGAAAAGATGGAGGGTTCATTCGAATGAAGTCTCAAACCCTACCTACTTTGGAAGTAGCCACTGGATTGGCCTGAATGACTGGTGGTTGTTCATTCTGTGTATCCATGGACTGAGCAAGTGTGGCAAATGCAGCTCTAAACTTTGCATGGGAAACATGTTCGCCCAAAGGATCTTCGGGATGAGGAGCTGGCTAGTTTCTTCTCTTTGGGGCCATGGTCTGGAATAAGAGAAGAATGGATTATACTGAGAGTTTAACTTGTGATTATGCTCACTAGCATGACATGAATAATGAAGAAAGGAGACTGTTCCTAAAACATCTTATAGCCTCCCGCACATAAATGTGGCACGCAACACACCCATGTATAAGACTCTACTAGATGCATCTTTCAGACTTCCTAGGACTCTATTAAACCTTAGGCTTTGATACCAAGTTTGTAACACCCCGATTTGCTGAACCAAAATGCTACACGATGGTCATGACCCTAAGGGACCACAAGCTAACCCATGACTAATATTTGTACCTATATACTGCAAATCATGATATAATAATGCAAAATACATAGAACTGCAAGGCCATAAAGTTCAACTAAATACAATCATGTGGTGAAAATACCCAAATCAACTAAATCTGAACATATATCTAAAAGCCTCTATACTATCTAAATAAAGAGTTGAAGGAACATGTCTCCAACTAACTCCGTAAAACTGAACTGAAGAGATAAATATATGTATCAAATCATATTGTCCTCGAATCAATGAGGACTCGTTATGTCTCTACGACTAGAATGCTACCGCTATTGCTAGGCTGAAACTCGTGTATCAGAACCTATGGTGTAGCATCAAAAGAAAGCACCATAGCGTAAATGCGTCAGTACAACTGGAGTACTAAGTATACGAGAAAGGTAGGCTGAACATAAAGGGTTTCATGCATGAACAACACTGACTGACTAATATGAATGTAGGAGTGCAAACACACATATATAGAAACTGGGACCGTGAATACGTGATATCATGACCTGTAAGCTAATACATAGTTTACTAATAACTGTCATGACTGATACTGAAACTAATAACATGGACGGTTGTATCTGACATCCCTGTATATACTGAATTCTGAAGAATGCCCTGAGTTCTTTTACTAATATTGATACTGAAATTGTGGGAAGTAGTGTTTAACCGACATGCCCCATGTATGCCATTATGGCTAAGCTGGGGTCCAATCTCTTACCCGACTGGAGGGGTGTCAATATCATGCCACGGGTAAGGACAGCCTGTGAGTGACCCTTATCTGGCACGTACTCAATGAGTATAGAGGGAACCCTAAACTGACGGGTTAATCCACTTCATCAACCCTAATTTGATGGGTTAAGATGTCTCAACCTACGCTGGGTACGTAGTTGTGGAACACAAGGTTTGCTACTTAGAATCACACCCTGAACTGGAGGGTGAGTTCCCATCCTTGGGTTCACTCGATGCTAACCTCTACTCCCATCTGGCGGGACTGGACATGAATAACTGACTGTGCATGACTTAATCTTACTGAATTCCATTGACTGGAGGAATGTTACTGATATCTGACAACTGACTAAGATCATAAGGTTTTCCTGAGTCACATGACTGAATGAAGTCTATGGAATCAAAGATTAAGTTCGGATATCGTGAAACATGACATAGATCTAGGCACACAGCTATAGTTTTTGGGTACAAGTACCCCTAGGACTCGATGGAAGGAAACTGACACACATAACTGGCTTGATCACAAGAGTAGACTCCATAATTTATAATACCATAAGTACGGATCTCATACTAAGCATGGTTATCAACAATGTATTGCATGGAAAGGATTTCATATCATATGAAAGTATATGCACAATCTTAATATCCTGTTAATTGCATAATCATATTGGCAACACATACCAATAGCATGGAAGTTCATATGGATTGCATGGTTATCATACATCTTGTTCATAAGTAGGATTTGCAAGTAAACAAAGCATAATCTCATAAGAATAGTTCATGAGTATTCCAACAACATTTACAAGGCACATTAACAACATAGAATTCATTGAAACGTAAGGGCATATCATGAAGCATTCACTTAGTCATAATTTAGCTATATTGTATGATTTCTAGTTCCTTAGGCATTTTATTAAACACCTTACATGCACATCTTAAGCATAGGTGAATTCATCAAATTATACATCATGAACAACCAAATTTATATGTTTTAACTCATATGATATCATGAATTCACAAAAACATATAAAGATTCCATCTTGGGAATCACCCAATATCAACAACATGATCATCAACACCCAACAATATAGAAATCATACTTTATAATGAAAAAGAGGAAAACAATCAAGAATCAACATGGGTATGACCATATCACCATAATCAACCAAGGTTTTGTATTTTAAAGATTGATTTTTGAACTCCAGGGATGAAAGAAATCCGTGGATGAACACTACGCATACCTTAGAAGGAAGATTCTTGATGATTGACGAAGGAATTTCCTTGAAATCGGATCTTCAAGCTTAATTATGAAAACCTAATTGTTTTTCTCCTTAGTGATCTTGGATGAAGAGCTTTGAGATGAAAATAGGGTTGTAATATGCTTAGAAGCTATATATTTTGTAGGGTCAAGTTTAGGGACGTGTAAGGAATATTTAAAGACTTAATTACCTTTAAAATAACTCAATACAGAGTGTTTTTGACACCTGGAATTGACTTAGGCGGTGCAAAAGTGATCGCCTATGCTTGGGTTGGACGGCGCCTAACCAATCGCCTATGCCGCCTAACCAATCGCCTATGCTTGCTATCTCTCACGAAAATGGGCATAACTTTTTGCTCAGGTATTGGATTAAGGCGAAATTGGTATCGTTGGAAAGCTAATTCGATTCTCTACAATTGGGTGGGTCTAAATCAGCCAAAATACTACATTAACATCGAGTTATACTCATTCAAAGATGACCCTTGCAAAATCAAACACTAAAACTTGATGGATTTAAAAACTCTTAGCTTATATTACCTTAAGTGATTCATATGAACATACTTAATGCATCATAAGCTATCATATCACTAGGATATTCATTGTAAGTCATGTACTCAAGTATGAATCACAGGATAGGAGATTTCATACATAGGAATACTTATTCACTTCCTAGCTTAGAAACATGAGGGGTATTACATGTACCTTCCAATTCGTCATTCACCGGATCAAACAGGTTTGGGTATCTTGCTCTCATGTCATCTTCTGATTTCCATGTTGCTTCTTTAATTTTTTGATTTCTCCATAACACCTTAACCAACACTATCTCTTCTCTCCTCAATTTTCGAACTTGGCGATCTAAGATTACAATAGGTTCCTCTTCATGTGCTAATGAGTCTGTCACCTTGATCTATGCTATAGTCAATACTAGAGAATGGTCTCCAATACATTTGTTCAGCATGGATATGTGAAATACTGGATGAACAGAACCCAAATCTGCATGAAACTCCAACTCACACGCAATTGCACCTATCCTTCTCAAAATCTAGTATGGTCTTATATAGCGAGGACTTAACTTACCTTTCTTCCTGAATCGCATAAATCCTTTCATAGGGAAGAATTTTAGAAATACCCAATCACCAACTTCAAATTATAGCTCCCTCCTTTGGACATCGACATAGGATTTCTATCTACTCGGGGTTGTGTTAAGTCGTTCTATAATAATCTTCCCGTCCTCCATTACCTGATGAACAAGACCAGGCCCAAACAATTGTGTCTCACCTACTTCATACCACCCAATTGGCAACCTATATCTTTTCCCATACAGTGCCTCAAAAGGAGCCTTCTTAATACTAGCATGATAACTGTTATTTTATGTGAACTCTATCAATGGAAAGTGATCTACCCAAGTACCTTTAAAGTCAATCACGCAGTCCCTCAACATATCCTCAAGGTTCTAAATAGTGCGCTCAGCTTGACCATCAGTCTGAGGGTAGAATACAATACTCAGATTCACTTGGGTACCTAAATCCCTCTGAAAAGATCTCTAAAACTGAGAAAAGAATTGCGTGCCTCGGTCAGATATGATGGATACAGGTGCTCCATGCAAGCGGACTATTTCTTCAATGTAAAGCTTGGCATAATCATCTCTCAAATAGTTGGTCCTCACAAGCAGAAAATGTACTGACTTGGTAAGCCTGTCAACAATCACCCAAATAGAATCATACTGGTTTTGGGATCTCGGAAGTCTCGTAATAAAGTAAATATTGATCATCTCCCACTTCCATAAAGGCAAAGCTATCTCTTGGGGCATACCACCTGGCCTCATATGTTTTACTTTAACTTGTTGGCAGTACAAACACTTGGAAACATAATTAGACACATCACGCTTTATATTATTCCACCAATATAAGGTCTTTAGATCATGGTATATCTTAGAAAATCCTGGGTGAACAACATACCTCGAAGTTTGAGCTTCGTCAAGGATTCTCTTTCGTACCCATCTACATCTGGCGAACATGGTTTACCCTGATATCTCAAAATACCATTACCACCTATTTCAAAGACATCACTTTCTGCTGACCTATATCTTTCTTGATCTGCATTAAGATGGGATCTTCAACCCACTTCTCTTTAACTTCTACACTAAGGGAAGATTTAACTAACTCATAAACAACCACTCCTCCATCTTTAGAATCCAAGAGTCGTACTCTTAGATTTGCAAGTCGGTGAATATCCTTCACCATCTCCTTCTTTTCCTTTTCAACATGAGAAATACTGCACATAGTCAACCTACTGAGGGAGTTGGCTTCCACATTTGCCTTGCCCGGATAGTTGTTATAATACCTGTGCCTTTTTCATATCTTGAAATCATCTTAAGGATGTTAGAACTTTCTTTAGAATACGAATCCATTTTTGTACACATCGTATTTTTAAAATTTTAAATATTTTTCACTGGGAAATTAAATTAGCTTTCCAAGGATAATGATTTCGACAAAATCCAACATCGGAGGATAAAGTTATGGCCAAAATATAGAATAGAGTAAAAGCGCCCAGATGCGACGGTGAGGCCGACGGACCGTCGTCCACAACCATTGCAGCATGGCAATGAGAAATACCTTCTACCTAGGAGCGACAACCCAGGCCAATGGACTATCAAACTAGTGATGGACCATCGTTCAGGCCGTCGCAAGGGAAACAGTAAGGCCACCTTCTGGATAAGGTGCAACGGTCAGGTTGACGGACCGTCGAACTAGCGACAGGTTATCGCCCAAGCCATCAAAGCCAAAATAGCAAGACTCCACCCTTCAAAGAAGCAACAATCAAGGCTGATAGACCATCAACCCAACAACGGACCATCGCACCCACCATCGCAGGTCTCGATTCAGTAAAATTAAAGTTATTTTAAAAGGTTATTTGGTCATTTACTACCCACTATATATATACCCAATCATATTTGATTTTAGCCATTTGGTTTATTATTACTTCACAACCAATATTAGGGTTTCTCTCTAACCTTAATCTCTAAGAACAAAATCCAATCTTCTTCAAGAACTAACGGATTTCCAATTCTTCAAGTTCAAGAACATCAAGAACCCTAACCCAGGTATACATAGTGTTCATTCATGGACTCCTTTTGTCCATAAAACCCAAGAATCACTTTTCTAAATTTAAGTTATGAATTTTCTTATAAATTTCATAATTTAGCTGCTCTTGTTCATGTTGAAAATGAGTAATTGAATTGTATTCCATGAATGAGTGCTAAATTCTATATGGGTTGATTTGTATAGGTATAGATTCATGAAATCCTATGACTAAACCCCTGAATGATTAAATTAGAATTGAATAATGACAGTAAATTGTTGTATGATGTTATTTACACATTCTAAGCCTACCATGTGTTTGATTAAATGCCTTGATGAAGGAAAAATGTCTAATTAGAATGATATCATGAAATTCCCATGAATTTACAAGCTTATTCCTATCACATGTTTGATGAAATTCATTAGTAAATGTATTATGATGATGATTATGTATTCAAGCAAGTCATGCTTTCTCCGTTTCCTTTTATCGAGTCTTGGGAGTACTTGTACTCGAAATATTAATTGTGTGCCTAGAGCCATGTCATGTTTTCACAATACTCTCAGTCAAGTTATGAATCCTTAGACTTTAGACAGTCTTATGACTCAGGAAAATCTCCATAATATCATAAACTCAGTCAGCTGTTAGATATCAGTAGTATTTCGTCAGTCAACAGAATTTCGTAATTCAGCTCATGTTTAGTTCAGTAAATTATGTTCAGTGTCCATTCATATAGGAGTAGAAATTTGCACCGAGTGAACCCAAGGATGTGGACACACCATCAGATGACGGTGTGATCCTTAGCAGTCATCTTTGCATTCTAGAACTATATAGCCAGCATAGGTTGAGACATCAACACTGTCGATGAGGGCTGATAAGGTGGATAAGCACTGTCAGATAAGAGCCCCATTATTTTTGTATAGGGTACAGTATTGATAATGCCCAAACTACAGCTCTCGTTAGAAAGTGTAAGCGGTCACTGTCAAATATAGAACCCAACTGGGTTGGGTGTCGAATCCCACAGGGAATACTTGGTCACTAAGTGTTGCAATTATTAGTAGACTGTTGGTCGAAAATTCCACGAAAAAAGGGGGGATTGATTTATGCGTGAAATAATGTTAACAAAATAACGAATGAGACGATGTATTTAGTAAAAGTTAATCACAGAGAATAATAAGTTAGGGTTATGTCCACCTTGTAATTTCTACGTATCTATTAACTATGAGTAATGCGGAATTTAGACATACATGCACTTATAGAGATTCGTATTCTACTTGTAAATCCAAGTGTTTCCCAACCATCAAGGATTTATTTCACTTTACCTCTCCCGAGCCTAAAGTGTGTAACGAATGGTACAAATTCTCCAAGGAAGTTAATCCGGTTAAGGCATTAACGTGTAAATAGGGGTTGGTAGCCCTATTTCCTTGTCACACTCTCTTTTCCAAACATGTAACTTTTCTCTTGAATAAGTTAATGCTATACTGGCGTAATCCCTATGTTTGCAACCATAAGAATTCAATTAAAATGTAGAGAGTAATGATATAAGTAGCATACACATCAAGAATTCACAAACTCATAGCAATAGATAGTATCTCACGAGGTTTCCATAACCCTAACAGAGCAGTTTAGCTACTCATGAGTATAACGGAAATCACAATCGACATAATCATCATACCACAACTTAGAATAATCTTAGCGATGGGAATAATGTTTTGGAATCAAAAGGGAAAGAACGTCGTTCTCCTATACGATGCTAAAGGCTTAGCGTTTTTCTCTGTCTAAACATACAGAATCTGTAAACTGAATAATCACTAATGATAATGATCGAATGAATGCTGAAAAATTCAGCAAATAGGGTTTTTATAACATCCTTGTCCTACTAAGTTACTGCTGCATCCCTAAGTATTTAGAAATATTGATTTTGCCCGGGACAGATTCTCCATGCATCATATTCAGTCCACAAGCTTCCAAAAGCTGCCTTCCCTCATGTGTGAAGTTTTCCTTTGCTGCCGAAAGGTCCACAAAGTGCTGAAATTTTCATCATTAATACCTGAAAAACATGTTAATCACATAGGTTAGATCACTTAAAGGAAAATGGACTAAAAGTGCAGGAATTATATATTTTATCTTCAAGACTTAGCTATAACATAGGTAAATTATGGTGTTTAGGTGTGTAAATACGCCCAACATCACCACCCCACACTTAAAGCTTTGTTCATCCTCGAACAAAATATTACGTCCATGCAAACACCTAACTAGAATTTTACAATAGCAACACAAAATGTTCAACAAGACGTGCACGGCAATCATTAAAAAAGAGTAGGTTTCTTGATCACTACTAGAAACAACTCAGCCTCCAACATAGACTCGTGATGATGGTTAATTCGTATCCCCAAGTTAAGCCACAAAGAATCATATAACACTACCCAAAACTCATCAACCATGTGTATCTCACACAAGATATCACCCATAATCACTCACAGATTTGCATTTTTCGAAACATGAGTATAAGACTCTCCTTACTCTCACTCTCACAAAGACTTCTTATGTTGCAACTAATGACCATAGGTTTGCCCTTAGTGTAATGCTCCACTAATATCAGAGTGCTAAGCTTAGAATCAAATAGGTCTTTACAGGTTGTAATGTAGGCTAAGGGATAGGTAGGACTATTTTGGCCAGAAATAGTGACTATGTTCCCTAAGCGCTTTAATACACTACACTATGCCATTTACACAATCTTTTGACAACCACTCTACCTTTCTTTCATCTACCACCCCTTTTCACCTATTTTGTTATTCAATCATAAACACAGCTATCTTTTTGTTTTTTGATTTTTTTTCTTTTGTTTTTCCTTTTTTTTATTTTATTTTATTTATTTATTTATTTATTTATTTATTTTATAAAGCACCTCTATGATAGCCACTCTTTTTCACAACAATTTCAAGTACCAATCCCACTCTGAGGCATCACTCTCACCATTTTCCTCTTATTTTGTCACATGACTCTCCAATTTAAAGCTCTTAGGAATTTGGATCAAATTATGGTCTTGAAAAAAAATGGATTAGGCTACATATGAGGTTGCCAAAGAAGATAGCTAAAGGCTCAAAGGGGGTTCACTAGGATAATGTACAAAGGTAGGTAAAACGAAGGTAAATAAATTTAGGGCTGCTAAAGAAATGCCTAAATCATCTCCTAAACTCACACTCTTTATTTCACTTTACACTCACACCAGGCAAGTTCTAGCATCAGCCACAACACAGAATATACTATAACCTCACCCACACAAGGCACATGGTTAACTTTATTGGGAGCAGTATAGACTCTGGACCCAACAGATGAATGAATTAAACCACACAATTATCACACAGTGAGTCACACTTAGAGCCTAAATGTCTCAATAGTAAGGACTTAACACAAACTCTTGTCATGATACCATGCCATCTATCAGAACAATTTCATGCAGTTCATGCGAAATCTAAAATCTAAAATTTAACTAACTAATTACTTCAAACAAACAAGAACAAGAATAAATATAGCCAAAGAAGTACAATACAGCATACAAATACCAGCACCCCACACTTAGACGGGACTCACTACCCACAGTGGAAAATAAATAAGGAAAACCTGATTAGTCAGACTCCTCTTCTATGTTTGGGGTCATACCTCCTGCATCAGAATCATCATCAGAGTCGTCATCTTCAGAGTTATCTTCACATCTGAATCTGGCAGTCGGCGATCATCGTCAGTCGACATGTCATCATCAAGAGGTTCCTCAAAATATGCCCCTACTCCGCACATAGCCCGTGCATTCTCATTCATCGGGTAGTCATAGTCAAGCTGGTGAAGTTCTGCATTATTTGGAACACGACCCCCACTCATCATGGTAAACCTCTTCATTCCATATAAATGGCGAAAGAAGCTTTCGCCGCGAGCATGTCTTTCTGCAGTGGTTAGGTTGATGCCATGCCCAGTTTTAGGCTCTTTAACCTTCGTTAGATCAACCTTATTCGAGTTGTGTGGAAGCTTATGATCTACAGGTTTATCTTCAATGTGTTCCTTTCTTAATATCGCAGTCAATAAATTACCAAAGCTAAAATGGGACCTTTTGTGTAGCCTAGCCTTAGGCATTGACGATCGTATAACCGCACCAATGTTGATGGGAATATTAGTCATCAGAGCGTACACCAAGCATAGTCTATAACATGTGATCTTTGTGTACTATATCCCAAGAATCAGGCAATAGTTGACTATCCTCAACCATATGTGAGCTTCTCTGTTCAAGGAAGCATACGGGAAGGTATTGTGTCGACCGGTATCCTTGTGACGAATCCACTGGGCCATGGACCTTGTTCCGCATAGTGTGTGCCTGATTGCACTATAGGGAAGTCTGTGATAAAGATCCTTGAGTGGTGATGGATCCACAGATAGAAGGCCCAGAAAAGAGTTGAAGAATTCGGCATTCAGTTGCAAGACTTGGCCACGAATATTTACTTCACTTCCGGTAGTCTTTAGGGACCAATTGGCATAAAACTCTCACGTTAGATCAAGATTTCATTCCCCCATATCTCAAAAAATGAAATCAAGATTTAGCGCCATGATTTTAGCCAAAATACCGGGCTCTCTCTTTGCTAAACTCTCCTTCTGAATCAAATCCACGTGAACATATTTTTTCACTTTGTTGTTTTTGTACCACTCCTTTCCTTCCTCCTCTAGGACCCACTTTATCTCAAAAGTGCATCGAGGTATGTGCAGCAAGGAGAATTACGCTTGCTCTTTTCTTCCCCTTTTCTGACTTTTCTGTGAGGTAGACACCTTTTATTTTCCTTGTCGTCCTTTTGGATCCATTCTACTTGAGATTAAAATAGAGTCATGTTAGCTTCATGTCGGAAGATTCAATCGACAAACAAACAGTAGTGGCACCACCCCACACTTAATTCGTTCGCACAAACTAATTAAGTGAGTGATGTCGATTACTCAGACTTCATCAACATCCATTTAAGTGATATATTCCAACAACATGTTTATCACAGTCATACTTTCATGTAATTTTGACTATAATTTTATGTTTGGATTAATACACTTCTTGTATAAGGCTACCACAAATAGATTGTATCAAGTTATTGCATAGAAATAATCACATATCTTATGCTTGAGGTCAATCATGATCGTTATCTTGATGAACGAGTCATTCAAATATTCAAGCTTTCAACTTTCAAGATTATGCATTAACTTCCCAATTTCGACTTCATAATTTAAAATACCATTATAAGCGTAGTATTGCAACAACTACGGAATATAAAATAAGAACTTACTTGGTGATGGACTCGGAAGATGATCTTGCAAGATTAGATGAGCAAAAAGAATTTTTTTTAGAGATTTTGGGGAGCTTGGGCGGTGCCTATCTTGATCAAACAATGAGATTGTGTTTTATGGTTGAGGTTCTATTTATAGACTAAGGCATGGGTCGGGTTTGGTCCATATAAAATCGGGTTAGGAGACAAAAATGTATAAGTAGGTGGCGCCTAATGCTTTGCCTATGCTTAGGATAGGCGGCACCTTTGTCAATGCCTAGTTGGGCATAGGCTGCGCCTATGATATTGCCTAGTTGAAACAGTGAGCATAGGCAATGGTATAGGCGGCGCCTATGGTATTGCCTAGATTGGCATAGGCAGCGCCTATGGCATTGCCTAGATTTTCATAGGCAATACCTTGTCCGTTGTCTAGTTGAGGCAGTGACCATAGGCAATGACATAGGCCTTGCCTTGTTCATTGCCTAGATTGACATAGGCCTTGCCTTGTCCATTGCCTAGATTGGTATAGGCCTTGCCTTGTCTATTGCCTAGTTGAGGCAGTGAGCATAGGCTACTACATAGGCCTTGCCTTGTTCGTTGCGTAGATTTGAATAGGCAATGTCTAACCGATAGCCTTTGCTCTTTCATTATTAACTTACCACCTTTAACATGGCTCACTTTCAAATCAAAATTTGGGACTAATCCCCTCCTTTGTACATCTTGCACCTACACTTAATCAAAAACAACAAAAACAATTAGAAAGATGGGTTGCCTTCCACCAAGCGCCTTAGTTTTGGTCGTGGCTCGACTCTTCTTTTTAGATTTTTATTTAACAAAAACAAACTCCTAGTAAAACAAAACTATTAAAAATGATGGGTTGCCTCCAATGTAGCGCTTGATTTATTGTCGCAGCATGACATAGTTATCTTGATTACTTAGACTTCATCGAGATAGATGGTGGCCATGTAGTTTATCAAATCAAGTGGACCGATATATGGCTTCACTCGTTGGCCATTCACCTTAAAGACACCACCATCATTGTTTTCTAATTCCACTACTCCAGACGAGTAGACTTGGCTAATTCTGAACGGACCGGACCATTTAGACTTCAACTTACCTGGAAATAGCTTGAGTCTGGAGTTGAAAAGAAGTACCAAATCACCCTTCTGAAAGTTTCATTGGATAATCCTCCGATCATGGTACTTTTTCATCCGTTCCTTGTAGAGGTATGCTCTTTCATACGCATATAGATGGAATTCATCCATTTCATTCAGCTGTTCTAATCTCAGATTAATAGCATCACCCCAATTCAAGTTAAGGCGCTTCAACGCCCATAGTGCTTTATGTTCAAGCTCAATTGACAAGTGACAAGCCTTCCCATAAACTAGTTGGTAAGGTGACATGCCAATTGGTGTCTTGAACACTATTCTATAAGCCCATAAGGCATCGTCCAGCCTCCGAGACCAATCTTTCCTACTAGCATTTACCCTCTTAGCAAGGATCAGCTTGATCTCTCGATTAGAAACCTCTACTTGCCCACTAGGTTGTGGGTGGTAAGGTGTAGCTACCTTATGTTACTTGACCCCATATTTTACCAACACAGCTTTGAACAACTTGTTGCAAAAGTGTGATCCTCCATCGCTTATGATGGTACGTGGTACCCCAAAACGAGAGAAGATATTTCTCTTTAAGAATAATACAACACGCTTACTTTCATTATCAGCCAGCGCTACTTCTTCAACCCACTTGGATACATAATCCAAAGCAACTAATATATACATTATCCCATGAAATCAATACCCAACACATCAAATAACTCTACTTCAAGAATTTTAGACATGAGCATCTCATGGTGCTTTGAAATCGCACCTTGCCTCTGACACTGATCACATCTTCTCACAAAATCATAGGCATCCTTGAATAATGAAGGCCAATAATAGACGCTTTGCAATACCTTCCTGGCTGTCCCTTCACCTGCATGGTGACCCCCAACTTGGGAAGCATGACTTGCTTCCAATATGCTAGGCACCTCCACATCTGGGACGCATCGCCTAATAACACCATCAGCATATCGTCGAAAGAGATATGGTTCATCCCAGAAGTAGTGTTTCACAGCATGCATGAACTTTTTCTTTTGATGAAAGGAGAGATTCTTAGGAATCACTTTACTTACCACGTAGTTCGCAAAGTCTGCATACCACGGTAAGTCTTCCACCATAGTGGCTAGGATCTCTTTGTCGGGAAACGTATCATCAATCTCAAGGTCGGGTTGCGCTATGTTCTCACTCTCTAGTCTAGATAGATGATCAGCTACTTGGTTTTCGCAACCTTTTCTATCCTTTACCTCAAAATCAAATTCTTAAAGCAATAACACCCACCGAATTAGCCTTGGCTTAGCATCCTTCTTTGCTATTAAATATCTCAGAGCTGCATGATCTGTATGAACCACCACTTTAGTTCCCAACAAGTAAGCACGGAACTTTTTAAAAGCATAAAACAACTGCTAAAAGCTCTTGTTCCATGACGGTATAGTTCTTCTGGGCTCCATTCAAGGCCTTGCTCGCATAGTAGATTGGATGAAATAGCCTTTCTCTTTTCTGACCAAGTACATCACCCAAAGATACTCCACTTTCATCACACATAACTTCAAAAGGTAGAGACCAATCGGATGCTATAAGAATAGGAGCTTCAACTAGCTTCCCTTTGAGGCATTCAAATACCTTCAAGCAATCTTCACCGAAGTCGAGCTTTGCATCCTTCTCCAAGAGTTTGCATAATGGACTAGCAATCTTGGAAAAGTCTTTAATAAACCTCCGATAAAAACCTGCATGACCGACGAAACTACGAACTCCCTTTACAGAAATTGGAGGTGGTAGTTTCTCGATAACTTCAATCTTGGCTCAATCAACCTCAATTCCTCTTTCAGAGACTTTATTCCCAAGAACAATGCCTTCCTTAACCATAAAATGGCACTTCTCCCACTTTAGCACCAAGTTGAATTCAACACATCTCTACAACGCCATACTCAGATTCGCCAAGTACGATTCAAACGACTCACCTACAACTGAAAAATGGTCCATGAACACCTCCAAGGTGTCTTCAACCATATCAGAAAAAATGGATATCATACAACGCTGAAAAGTGGCAGGTGTGTTACATAGCCCAAATGGCATATGTTTGAAGGCAAACGTACCATATGGGTATGTAATAGTGGTCTTCTCTTGATCCTCAAGAGCAATGCAAATCTGATTATAGCCGGAATAACCATCTAAGAAACAAAACCATCCTTCCCTGCCAATCGATCAAGAATTTGGTCCATGAATGGCATTGGGAAGTGATCCTTTAGTGTCCACGAATTCAGCTTCCGGTAGTCCATACACACTCTCCACCCTGTGACAGGTCTGAGTGGGATTAGCTCTTTCTTTTAGTTTACAACTACCGTCATGCCCCCTTTCTTGGGCACATATTGTACCGGACTCACCTATTTACTGTCCTAGATTGGATACACCACCCCTGCATCTAACCACTTAATAATTTCTTTCTTCACCACCTCTTGCATAGGTGGATTCAAACATCGTTGATGCTCAATGGTGGGAACGCAATTTTTCTTTAAGCTAAATCTTGTGCATACATATCCCAGGAGGGATACCAATTATATCAGCAATAGTCTAACCAATGGCTCTCTTGTACCTCTTAAGAACAGATATGAAAGCCGCTACTTACTGTTCACCCAAATCAGCAGCAACAATAACCGAAAGTGTATTTCCACTTCCTAAGAATGCATACTTTAGATGGCTGGGCAGCTCCTTCAATTCTAGCATTGGTGGCTCGTCTATAGATGGTTTCACTAGTGGTGTAGGTCGATTCTTAAGATCAAGGTCCAGATTCTTAGGAGCATGAGAATATGACCCTATTCCTATTAGATCACAAATAGTTACTTCATAATCTTCAACATCCTCACACTCAAAATTCATAAGCACAACAGCCAATGGCTCAAAAATAAGCTGCTTCTCTACAGATAATTCTTTCTCATCTTCATAATAAACATCAACTACAGAGAACATGTTCATATCTTTAGGCTACTTCATTGCTTTGCATACATCAAAATAGACCACTTCGTCATTCATCCGGAATAAAAGCTCATTAGCTTGTAAATTAATAATCACACTTCCTGTTGCAAGAAAAGGGTGTCCCAAGATTATGGGAACTTCAGAGTCCACCTCGCAATCTAAAATAACAAAGTATGCATGAAAAATGAAAGTAGAAGCCTTCACCAATACATCATATAAGATACCAACAGGTCATTTTATCGACCTATCTGCCATTACGAGCCACATATTGGTTGGTGTAGGATCGCCCAACTCCAACTTTCTGTAAATGGATAGCGGCATCAAATTGATGCTAGCTCCCAAATCGCACATTGCCTTAGCAAAATCCAAAGATCCAACAGTGCAAGGAATAGTGAAAGCACCAGGATCTGCCTTCTTCTGTACTAACGATCTTGTAGCGATTGCACTGCAATGATGAACATTATCTGCCAGCTCATAGCTTGCTGCCCGTTTCTTCGTCAAAAGGTCCTTCATGAATTTAGCGTACCCAGGCATCTGTTCCAGCGCCTCCACCAAAGGCACATTAATAGTTAGTTGCTTCAACATGGTCATGAATTTACTGAACCTGGTGTCATCAGTTTTCTTCTTCAGTCTCTGAGGAAAAGGTGGTGGTGGAAGAGGAATAGTTTTCTCCACCACTTCCTTTTTATCTTGCTTTCGATTATCGATCTTTTCAGGCTGCAGACATCTAGGGGTAACATCATGAACGTTCTCTTAAGCTTCTACAGCATCATCACACTCTGTTTCAACAACATTCTCTACTATATCATCAATGACCTGCTTGCCTTTGAATGGATTTTCCAACACCTTACCACTCTTGGTTGTAATAGCCATACATGATCCGTCGTTCCTTGTGTTTTGCAGAGTGTCGCTAGGTAAGGTGCCATCTTTTGTTTGATTGAATGCCACTGATAGTTGACTTAATTGTTGTTCCAACAGTTTTATTGCAGTAGAATGCGAGTCAACCAATTGATTTATTGATGACAAATCATTTTTTACCTCAGTTACGCCCATGTTGGTTGCCTCCACTCCTTTCAATAGCTTAGCCATATCGGCGTTAAGTTTGCCTTTGGAGCTTTATTAGGAGAATTATGTATGTCAAATTGTTGGTCTGGAGTGTTGTTTATTATTTGTTGTTTATTTTTAAAGTGGTCTTAAATTTGGAGTATGTTTAGTTGTTTCTTTATCAAAATGTTTTGATGTTGTGTCATTCTTTCTTTTGTTTGTTTTCGATTAAAGGAAAAAAAATCATCAAAAATCAATAATTTTTTGGTATTTATGCATGAGCAGCCTGAACTATGCAAGATCTGATTCATGAACAACATGATACGTAGGCAATCTACTTTTGGGTTTGATCTAATCATTTTGTTTCATTGTTTTTCATTATTTTTACTCTTTTAAAGAAAATAAAAAGTCATAAAGAATGATAAAACAAAGGTAGATAGCGAGAGAAGAAAAGAAAGAAAGGATGATGAGACAAGAAAGAGAAAGAACAGAGACTGATACAAAAAAAAGAGGGAAATAAGGGCGAAAGAAAAGAGGTGTGGTTGAAGGAAAGAAGCAAATAAGTGTAGATAAAAATTGGGATGATGTTAAAATGACCTCGCTACCCTCAAAGGATGGTTGGAATGAACATAAATCTAGGACAATTTTACCAATGTGATTCCCATGCTTGATGTGTGACCTAATCCTAATGGGTGTTGTCTTTGATGAGCAGGTTTCTTTCAGATAACAATGGTGGGTTTGCAGCACTCTGGCTAGTCACCCTTACTTAACTAGATCAAAACTGAAGCTTGCATGGCTAGTAGGGAGATCGAAAATTTACTCATAGACACATATCAGGATCTAGGGTAGAAAGTTCAGAACGCAATGATGAGGTATTGAGACTTATACAACAATTGCTAGATCTTCACCGAGCATGGGCTAGTGGCATGCCTCCTCCTCCACTCCCTAAATATCTTAGGAATATCCCCAATCACCCACCTCTTTCTTAGGTGCAATCTCTGTTCCCATTGAGTTACCGGAGCACACACTAAGATTTACTCCGCGGCAATATTACCCTGGAACTTCTAGTGTGCCCCTGGAAGTTCCTCAATCAAGGTTTGTGACTCAGCTGGAGCCACCGCCAGCGCTTGTGTTCGTGGCTCCACCACCACCTAAAGCTCCCACATATGTTGTACATCAGATAATGGTGTTTCCTCGGTCTGCCAGTGAGCCGGTATTGAAGGTTTCAGATAGTCAGTATTAGGCTTCGGAGCCTACTTTAAGAATGAATAAAATGTATGGGTACGCTTAGCCACCTACATTTCCATTTGATACGGAGAAATCCATCGCAACAGAGGTACAGGAGGTCATAGTGCAGAAATTTAAAACTTTAGAACAGGCCATGAGGAATCTGTAGGGAACTGGAGGTTATAAGAGTGTTTCCTATAAAGATCTTTGCATATTCCTAGACGTCAACCTTTCCCTCGATTTTAAAATGCCCAAGTTCGAGAAGTATTCTGGGCACGATGATCTTGTGGCACACTTGAGACGTTATTGCAACTAATTGAGGGCTGAAGGGGGAAGGGAAGAGTTTCTTATAGCTTTCATTGGCGATAGTCTTTCCGATCTGGCTTCAGAATGGTTTGTCGATCACGATATCGACAAATGGAATAGCTGGGATGACTTAGCTTCTGAATTTGTGCAACATTTTCAGTATAACGTCAACCTAATTCCTGATGAAAAATTCTTGGTCAACATGAAGAAGAAAAGCACTGAAGGCTTTAGGGAATATGTGATAAGGTGGTGTGAACAGGCCGTCAGGGTAAAGCCTCAAATGAAGGAGAGTAAGCTGGTAGAGGTCTTCATTCAGGCACAGGATGAGACCTATTTTGAATATTGACTTCTAGCAATGGGAAAGTCTTTTATTAAAGTCCTCAAAATAGGATAGATAATAGAGGATGGAATTAAGACCAGCCAAATAGTGAGTTTTACCGCATTAAAATCCACCACATAAGCAATTCAAGGTGGATCTGGCGCATTTGGAGGTAAAAAGAAGAAAGAAGACGTGACGACCATTGTTGTTGGACCCCATTCCTATACCAAAAGACCTCCTCACCCCTATCTCCAATTCCAAGACCAAGCCTATGTCCAAGCTCTATATATTCCTCCCCACCATTACTACCCTCCATAAAACCCACCATATTCCATTCCACTCCCTCTTTACCCAGTATATAGCGCACATCCATATGCCCAAACCCCTTATTACCCATAATGGCATGCATAAGCTCCACAAAATTGTCCATCAGCTCAACCAAATTACCAAAATGCCTCCAGGCCCAAGTAGAAGAAAGAAAAGGCAGTCAAAAATCAGTTTACGCCTCTTAAGGAATCATATTCTATCTTGTTTGATAGGTTGAGAAAGATGAAGGTCTTGATCCTGATTCAAGAAAGGCTTTCAAATATACCTCCCAGGAATCTCGATTATTCTTTAAGGTGTGTATATTTTTCTGACATTCCAGGCCATGATATCAAGAAATACTGTTATTTAAAGAGATTCATCTATGATTTAATCAATGCAAATCAGATTTTGGTCTAGGCTTCGGAGGTTCCAAATATTAACAAGAATTTGTTGCCAACCCATGCTAAAACTAATATGTTAGAATTGATATATAATTGGTAAAGATTCATCAAGGTGTTATAAGCTTATTGTCAGAATACACACAAATGAGGATAAATCAGTTAATGTCGCGGACTCATTAAAAGCAATATCATTGAGCCAGGAAGAAACGAGAGAGGATAAAGTCCAAGAAAGCACTAAGAAACCCGTGATCATAGTGGAAGGAGTCAGAGAAGTCGTTGTTTTAAGTCAAGACAAGACTAAATTAATGGTGAAAGGAGCTTCGGGTAATCCTATATTGACGGTAAAATAAGAACTTATGGTGCCTATTATCATCAAACCGGTGACCTAACCTCCGATGTTTGATACGAAAAAGGTTCGCTAGAACTATAAGCAGACTGTGATAACATATCAGGGAAAGGAAGTAGTGGAAGATGTAGATGAGGTAGAGGGTTTGACTCAGTCAGAAAGATGCTTCGTACCTGAAGGTTTAAGGAAGTGCAAGCCAATTGTTAGTGGGACTTTATCTATCAAAAATCCTGTCACCGAAGAAGAAGCCAAAGAATTTTTGAAAAATATGAAGTTGCCAGAGTATTTAATAATAGATCAGTTGAAGGTTTCTGCTCAAATTTCCCTGTTATCTTTGTTGCTGCATTCCAAGGAACATCGTGACATTATACTGAAGGTATTAAACGAAGCATGCATTCCTAGGGAGATTACGATAAATCATCTTGAGAAAATGATTGAAAAAATCTTTGAGGTCAAATATCTTTCCTATTTCTACTTTGCAAAAGCTGAATATTGATGTTGAAAGGATCATTCCCAACAATGTATGTGTCAGGGCTTTCGATGGTGCAAAATCAAACTCCATTGGTGAAATAGAACTAATATTGATTTTAGGGCTTGTTGATTTCGCTATTTCAAATATTGAATATAGAATCCTCTTACAATCTACTATTGGGAAGACCGTGGATCCATAAGGACAAGGTGGTTGCATCTATATTGGACCAAATGATCATGTTTGAACATGACAAGCAAGAAGTGGTTATTCATGGTGAAGGGGATTTTTACGCCTACGAAGATTCTTCCTTGTCCCTTATTGAAGCAAACAATGTAGAGAACATATTTGTCTATCAAACTTTTGATACAGTGTCGGTGAATTATATCGTTGAAGGGCAGTTTATTCCATGGCCACAATTGTCTCCCACTTCTGTCATGATAATAAATGAAATGTTAAAATATGGATTCGAGCCAGAAAGGGGTTTGGGAGTGTCTCTGCATGGTATGGTTTGTCCCATATGTCCGAATGAGAACATGGGCACTTTTGGTTTGGGATTTAAACTTACGGCTGAAGATCTGAAGAAGGCCAAGGGGAGGAAAAAATAAGCATGGTAACTCCCTCACCCAATGCCGCTACTCAGTGAATCATTTGTCAAAGTTGAATTAGTTGATTACTTCCAGAACTCCTAATTGATGTTGACATGGTTGAAGCAGGAGAGGGTACCAGTAAGGCAGGCGTGCAGTTCATAGGTCCTAAGGTCCAACTCAATAATTAGGAAGTCACTCCTCTCCCCTTCAGGAGAAAATTTTAGTAGTTCATTTTGTTTTTCTTTCTATTTATCCGAGTTATTGCAGGGTTGTAATTCGGAATTTAGCTTGTTTACATTCTGTTTTCATTTCTGTTTAAACCCTTCTACCTTTCCTATTAATGAAATGCAATGTCCCCTTATTTTGGGTTTAATATATTTTGATTTTGTCTTTTTCTTTATACAGTTCTCTTTATGCTGATTCTAATGACATGAAATGCATGCAAAATTTTTAGCCTGATCTTAAAATCCAAAACAATCAATATATAATGAAGTAAGAGGGGGGATATGATGAAGAAGAGGCACTAGAGTAAATAAGAAAAGAGTTGGAACAATTTGAAGACAAGACAAATCCTAATTTGAATAAAACTAAGCCAATCAATCTAGGGAATCAAAAAGATGTTAAGAAAACTAAAATCAATGTACATGATTTTCCATAGCTAAAAGATGGAATGATTCAAGCATTAATTGATTATAAGGATGTTTTTAAATAGTCTTATAATGATATACCTAGTTTAAGCACTGAATTAGTGGCCCATAAATTGCAAACTGATCCCGTATTCCCCCTGTCAAACAAAAGTTGAACAAGTTTAAGACTGACCTAAGTATCAAAATCAAATAGGAAATCATGAAACAACTTGAATCCAAAGTCATTCGAGTGGGCCGTTATCCCACATGGTTATCCAATAGTGTTCCTATCCCAAAGAAAGATGGCAAAATTTAAGTATGTGTTGATTACCATGATTTGAACAGAGCAAGTCCGAATGATGATTTTTCGCTGCCCAACCTCCATATTTTGCTGGACAATTATGCTAAACATGAGGTATCCTCTTTTTTGGATTGCTATACCAGATACCACCAGATTATTATGGATAAGAAAGACGTGGAAAAGACGTCTTTTATTACACCATGGGGGACTTATTGTTACCGATTGATTCTATTCAGTTTGAAGAATGTTGTAGCAATATACATGAGAGCCATGACCACCATGTTTTATTATATGATACATAAGGAGATTGAATTCTATGTAGATAATGTGATTAAAGAGTCAGGCTGACCATCTTAAAGATTTAAGAAAGTTCTTTGGGAGGCTTTGTAGGTACCGGCAAAATTTATATTTGGAGTTCCATCTGAAAAGTTGTTGGGTTTTGTAGTCAGCCATCGAGAAATTAAATTGGATCCCTCGAAAATCAAAGCCATCCAGGATTTGCCTCTGCCCAAGAATAGGACAGAGGTGATGAGTTTGCTGGGTAGATTGAACTACATCAGTAGGTTCATTGCTCAGCTCACAACCACTTGTGATCCCCTTTTCAAGTTAGTGAAGAAGAGTGTTGCAGTTTTGTGGACTGAAGAATGCTAGGAAGCGTTTGATAAAATCAAAAGATATCTGTCAAATCCACCCATGTTGGTACCACCAGAGCCTGGTAGGCCTTTGATCTTATATTTATTAGTCATAGACAATTTCTTCTATTGTGTCTTGGGTCAGTATGATGTCACGGGCTAAAGAGAGTAAGATATTTGTTACCTTAGCAAGAAGTTCACAACATATGAAGCCAAGTACATACTTCTTGAAAGGACGTGTTATGCCCTGACTTAGGTAGCACAGAAGTTGAAGCATTATATTTCGTCCTATACTACTTATCTCATCTCCCACATGGATTCACTGAAGTATATATTTCAGAGGACTATGCCAATGGGTCGATTGGCAAAGTAGCAAATAATTCTTACCGACTTCAGTATTGTATATGTAACTCGAACCTCCATGAAAGACCAAGCCTTAGTAGATCATCTTGCTGAGAATCCCATTGATAAAGAGTATAAGCCATTAAATATATATTTTCCTGATGAAGAGGTATTGTGTGTCAATGAAGTCATTATAGATGTTGATCCATATTGGAAGTTGTTCTTTGATGGAGCTTTCAACATGAAAGGAGTCAGAGCAGATGCAGTTCTTATCTCTGAGGTGGGGCAATATTTTTTGGTGACAGCACAACTTCAATTTTATTGTACCAATAACATGGCAGAATATGAAGCTTGAATTTTGGATTTAAGGCTAGCTGTTGATATAGGATTCTAGGAACTATTAGTTTTAGGGGATTCAGATTTGCTCATCTATCATATTCAAGGTGATTAGGAGACATGATATTTAAAGATAATGTCGTATCGACAATGCTTGAAAGATCTATGTCAACGGTTTGTGTATGTAAAGTTTAGGCATATTCCAAGAATTCGCAGTGAGATTACTGATGCGTTGGCCACTTTGTCTTCGATACTCCAACAACCTGATAAGGCCTACATCGATCCAGGGCATATACAGAGTCGTGATAAACACGTTTATTGTAATATAGTTAAAAAAGAGCTCGATGGCGAACCTTGTTTCTTTTATATCAAGCAGTACATCCAGTGAGAAGAATACCAAACATATGCCACCAATGATCTAAAGACAACTATTAGGAATTTGGCTAGTGGATTTTTCTTGAGCAGGGGAGTCTTATACAAGAAAAACCTGGATATGGGACTTTTAAGGTGTGTATATACAAAAGAAGCTTCGGTAATTATGGTTGAAGTTCACTCCAAAGTATGCGAGCCTCATATGAACGGTTATGTCTTGTCAAAGAAGATTCTCATAACAGGTTATTACTAGCTTACTATGGAGAGAGATTCTATTCAGTTTGTTCGAAAGTGTCATTAATGCCAGGTACACGGTGATCTGATACATTCTCCTCCTACTGAGTTGCACGCAATGGATGCTCTATGGACTTTCGTAGCCTGGGGAATGAATGTGATGGGACCAACTGAGCCAAAAACATCAAATGGGCATAGATTCATTTTGGTGGCCATTGATTACTTCACAAAGTAGGTAGATGAAGTAACTTTCAAGTCAGCGACAAAAAAACGGTAGTAGATTTTGTTCATGCAAACATCATTTGTAGGTTTGGAATTCCTAAGATGATTATTACAAACAATGCTGCCAATCTCAATAGTCACTTGATGCAAGAAGTGCGTCAACAGTTCAAGATTGCACATCGAAATTCCACTATCGTCCAAAGGCTAATGGCTATGTGGAAGCCGCCAATAAGAATATCAAGAAGATAATGCGGAAAATGGTACAAGGGTCTAGACAATGGCATGAGAAGTTGTCGTTTGCATTGCTAGGTTATCACACTGCTGTTCTCACTTCAAAAGGTGCAACTCCATATTTATTGGTATATGGGACAGAAGTAGTCATCCTTGTAGAAGTTAAAATTCCCTCTCTTCGAGTCATTGTGGAAGTAGAGATTGAGATGACGAGTGGATCAAAACCCGACCCGAACAATTGAGTTTGATTGAGGAAAAAAGGCTAACGTTGATATGTTATGGCCAATTGTATCAGAAGAAAATGGCTCGAGCATAAAACAAAAAGGTACAACCCAAATATTTTGAAGTTGGTCAGTTGGTATTGAAGTTTATCCTTCCCACCAGGTTGAAGCGAAAGGTAAATTCTCCTTAAACAGGCAAGGTCCCTTCATTGTGAAGAAAGTATTGCCCATTGGAGCCTTATATTTGACAGATATTGAAGGGAAAATGGCAGAAATGGCTATCAATGTTGATGTTGTCAAAAGATATTATGTATGATATTTTATTCTTTGTTGATTTTATTGCATGTTTAGTATTTGCATTTTTAAAGATTGATATGATGAAGGCATTTTATTCTTCTATCCAAACATTGTGTCATCCTTTGTTTACTCGTTTGAGCTTAGTTTTATTTTTCTTTCATATCCCTTTTTTGGAATCAAAATAGAGTCAAAGATAAATGTTAGAAAAATAAGAATAAAACAAAGAGTTCGAAAATTAAAAAAAAGAGAAAAAAAATCAAATCAAACAAAGAATAAGCTGATGGAACTACGTGCGACCTGATTCTCCTCTTTCGGGAGTGAGATACGTAGGTTGCCCTATTTTGGGCTCGGTCCAACCAAATAAAATCTTTAGAGTCACCAAGTCAACGGAAAACTGGGGCATGAGTTAATGTGTAGCTTGAGTCGATTTCAAAAGTTGTAAGTCCTACCCCCGCTTAAAGTGTCGTTTGAGCCTCTTGCCATCCTTTTCTAACCTTATCCAAAAGCCAAGTTACAACCAAAGAATGTCCTTCAGATCAATTTTTGATAATGTTAAGGCTAAGCATGCAATGGATATGATGATACATTGTAGGGTACTACTTGTTTTCCTCAACGTAAGAAATCAGGGAAGAAATGAAAATAAGAGAGTCTTATTGGTGAAAACCCTCACGGGCACCATAAGGCGATGGTGAGTTGAGAGAAATAAAAATAAGAGAGTCTTACTGGTGAAAACCCTTACGGTCACCACAAGGCGATGTGGAGTTGAGAGAAATAAAATGAGAGAGTCTTATTGGTGAAAACCCTCATGGGTACCGTAAGGCGATGGCGAGTTCGAAAGAAAGGTGAAAAGGAAAGAGGTTTTTTGGCGAAAATCTTTCAAGATGTTGTCAATTGAATGAGATATATGAGTCCAACGGGTTGGAAGAAGCAGCAGCAACAAAGGCACGAACTCAATAACAAATGGGAAGTTTGGATAGGAAGATCAGACATCTTAATCCAAAATACATGTCATAGTCAATGGAGTTGGTTACCATCTTCAGATAGGTTTTATTCTTTGTTAAAAAGAGGGAAATTTCCCTTTTATTTCCTTTATATATTCATGCTTTTGTCTTTTTATGTCATTTATTAAAATAAAAGTCACCGTAATTTCTTTACATTTTAAGTCAAGTCGGTGTCAAAACAAGCGAGAAAGAATTTTAAAAACTTGCTACCAGTCTTTCCAACTGTATGAGAAAATTCCAAGGACCAGCACATGAAAGAAATAGGATTGTATTTCAACACAAAGCAAAGGAAGTCTACCAACCGATAGGTTGTTGGATTCATGGGAGTGTCAGATCTCAAAAGGTGCATCTTCGAGGCATGATAAAATAGAAGCTCGGTATTTGAGTCAAAGGTATTTTCCCGGATCTGTCTGGGTCAATGATGCGACAAGACAGAGGTAAGTGTCAGCAATTTGAAACAAAGATGAAAGGAACAACTGCTGGAGCATAATACCTGGAAATACAAGTGTTGCAAACCACCACTAAGTTTTCAAGTGAAAAAATTTTCTTTGATGAAACAGGGGAAAAGTTTTGTTCATTTAGTCCAGCTATCATTGGAAAGCATGTCCATGTGATTTTACTTTCTGTTCAGGACCCTCCTGAAAAATGAGATTTTACTTTCTGTTTAGGACACTCCTGATTTTACTTTCTGTTCAGGACCCTCCTGAAAAATAGGCTATTACTTTCTGTTCAAGACCTTTCTAAAAAATAGGATTTTACTTTCTATTTAGGGCCCTCCTACAATATAAGATTTTACTTTCTGTTCAGGACCCTCCTTAAAAATGGGAATTTACTTTCTATTTAGGAAAATCCTGAAAAATGGGATTTACTTTCTGTTCAGTACCCTCCTAAAAATGGGATTTACTTTTTTTCCAGGACCCTCCTGAAAAATGGGATTTTACTTTCTGTTCAGGACCCTCTTAAAAAATGAGATTTTACTTTATGTTTAGGACCTTCCTGAAAAATGGGATATTACTTATTGTTCAGGACCCTCCTAAAAAATGGAATTTTACTTTCTGTTCAGGATCCTCCTAAAAAATAGGATTTTAATTTCTGTTCAGGACCCTCCTATAAAATGGGATTTACTTTCTGTTCAGGACCCTCCAGAAAAATAGGATTTTACTTTCTGTTCAGGATCCTCTTGAAAAATTAAGAACTTACTTTCTGTTAGGGACCCTCCTGAAAAATGGAATTTTACTTTCTGTTCAGGACCCTCCTGAAAAATGAGATTTTGACTTATGTTTAGGACCTTCCTGAAAAATGGAATTTTATTTTTTGTTTAGGACCCTACAGAAAAACGGGAATTAACTTTCTGTTCAGGACCCTCCTGAAAAATGGGATTTACTTTCTGTTCAGGACCCCCCCTGAAAAATGGGATTTTACTTTCTGTTCAGGACCCTTCAGAAAAATGATATTTTACTTTCTGTTCAGGACCATCCTAAATAAATGGGAATTTACTTTCTATTCAGGACCCTTCTGAATAATAGGAATTTACTTTCTGTTTAGGACACTCTTGAAAAATGAGAATTTACTTTCTGTTCAGGACCCTCCTGAAAAATGGTATTTACTTTCTGTTCATGACCCTCCTAAAAAATAGAATTTTACTTTCTGTTCAGGACCCTCCTAGAAAATGGGATTTTACTTTCTGTTCAGGACCCTCCTGAAAAATGGGATTTTACTTTCTACTCAGGACCCTCCTAAAAAATGAGATTTTACTTTCTGTTGAGGACCCTCCTGGAAAATGAGATTTTACTTTCTGTTCAGGACCCTCCTGAAAAATGGAAATTTACTTTCTTTTCAGGACCCTCCTGAAAAATATGATTTTACTTTCTGTTCAGGACTCTCCTGAAAAATGGAATTTTACTTTCTGTTCAGGACCCTTCTAAAAATTAGGATTTTACTTTCTGTTCAGGACCCTCTTGAAAAATGGGAATTTACTTTCTGTTCAGGACCCTCCTGAAAAATGGGATTTTACTTTCTTCTGAGGACTCTCCTGAATAATGAGAATTTACTTTATGTTTAGGACCTCCAGAAAAATGTGATTTTAGTTTATGTTCAGGCCCCTCCTGGAAAATGGGACGTTACTTTCTGGTTTCAGGAGCACGCCTGAAGAACAGGTTGATGAAATGGGAAATTGAAGAAATTGCAACTCAGGAGCCTGCCGAAAGTTGGGGTTGGCCGATCCTATACCAACCAATATATATATATATATATATATATATATATATATATATATATATGTGTGTGTGTGTGTGTGTGTGTGTGTGTGTGTGTGTGTTCATATACATGCAGATTTACCAAGAGATAAAATACCTGACGATATGTTTTCCCAGGTAATGTCTCAAGTAATAATTTCGCAGGTAAATCCCCAGCAAAATTCGCAGCACAAAATCCCCAAATAATTTTTCAGGTAATAAAATTCATTACATAAATTTTCACCAAAATTTCTCTAAGTAAATCTGTAAGATAAATTACTTGGAGATTTTTCTATGGATTTAATATATATATATATATATATATATATATATATATATATATATATATTTGTTCATATACCTGCGGATTTACTTAGAGATAAAATACCCAATGATATATTTCCCCAGGTAATGTCGTAATTAATAATTTCGCAGGTAAATCTCCAAGAATAAATCCCCAGCAAAATTCGCAGCACAAAATCCCTAAATAATTTTCTAGGTAATAAAATTCATTACATAAACTTCCACCAAAATATCACTAAGTAAATCCATTGGATAAATTACCTGGGGATTTTTCTATGGATTTAAAAAATATATATATTTGTTCATATACCTGCGGATTTACCTAGAGATAAAATACCCGACGATATATTCCCCAGTTAATGTCACAATTAATAATTTCGCAGGTAAATCCCCAAGAATAAATCCGTAGCAAAATTCGCAGCACAAAATCCCCAAATAATTTCCCAGGTAATAAAATCCATTACATAAATTTCCACCAAAATATCTCTAAGTAAATCTGTAAAATAAATTACTTGGGGATTTTTCTATGAATTTAAAATATATATATATATATATATTTGTTCATATACTTGCGGATTTACCTAGAGATAAAATACCCGACGATATATTTCCCCAGGTAATGTCGCAAGTAATAATTTCGCAGGTAAATCCCTAAGAATAAATTTTCGGCAAAATTCGCAGCACAAAATCCCCAAATAATTTTTCAGGTAATAAAATTCAATACATAAACTTCCACCAAAATATCACTAAGTAAATTCGTAGGATAAATTACTTGGGGATTTTTCTATGGATTTAAAAAATATATATATTTGTTCATATACTTGCGGATTTACCTAGAGATAAAATACCTGCCGATATATTTCCTCAGGTAATGTCGCAAGTAATAATTTCGCAGGTAAATCCCCAGCAAAATTCCCAGCAAAAAATCCCCAAATAGTTTCCTAGGTAATAAAATTCATAATATAAATTTTAACCAAAATATCTCTAAGTAAATCTGCAGGATAAATTGCCTAAGAATTTTTCTATGGATTTGAAAAATATTTATATTTGTCCATATACCTGCGGATTTACCTAGAGATAAAATACCCACCAATATATTTCCCCAGGTAATATCGCAAGTAAGAAATTTACACAATATGATGCCAAATTTACCTTCGCAATTTGTTGCAAATATATAATTTGCAGGTAATATATTTTAATATTGACGAATTTAATAATTTCGTAGGTAAATCTGCATGTATTTCCTGGGATATTATTCCCTAAGTAAAATCCCCAGGTAATAAGCAGTTTTCTTGTAGTGAACACTACACGATTGCAATGAAACAAAGGGGATAGATAGTTGGACAAGTGATGGTATAATTTGAAGAACCCAAGAATTTCGTGGACTCTTGGGCCCTTAACACTACACACAACAAACACCTAACTCCTTCGTTTACACAAGAGGGACTTTACCTCCTCTAAACACCAACATATCAAGCCAACAATGCAACAAGAGTGATTCCACACTCTAGTTTCGGCCAAAGGCCCCCTAATTTCGGGTTTTACCTCAAAGGAGAGAGGAATTGTTTTCCATGTCTTTCAAGACTTACAAAATTTCATCAATATTAGTGAATGAAACCCTAAAATGTTTTATTTATAGCCATTACAAAAATAGAAGCTAAAATGTTCAAAATGCCTTTCTAGAGATAGACGCCCTTCAACTGTAGTGTAAGGGCTGTCTTGTTGTGTTCCAAGGCTCCTCTTTACACTTCAAGTGTGAGATTAAGGTCGGGTTGGTGTGTTTTAAGTCCTTCACTTGCACACTTCAAGTCTCGGGTTCATTACGCTCTCACATACATCCATCTTCATGGTTGTAGTTGTATCATCCTCCCCTTTTTGAAAAGGATCCGACCTCGAATCCATGACTTGCAGAATCAAGTGAAGACAAACAAATACACATCCTCATGATATGAGGGTTAGGGTTAGAAAAATACATATATCAACATGCCATGCTGAGGTGGAACAAACTTGGAGTATAGCCACGGGTCCTTTATTTTAAGCATGAAAAGATTAGTATGAATGTTACAAAGGAAGTGGCCCAGACAAGCATCAAGACAAAAGGAAAATAGGCCAAGAGTAATCGTTTCCCACCCTAAGATTGTACCCGGATCAATGGGGTGGAGTAACCAAGGACATAGACCTCGACCACTCTCACTTTTCCCTAAGGTACCATCCTCACGACCGATCCGGAAGAACAAATCAAAAGATATGCCATCCTCAAAATTAAGCATACCCTCTATATCCCTATGGAAAATATCATGATCACAAAGAGGGTAGAAAAAGGTAGCACATGAGTCAACTCCAACCATGGTATCCTCATGCAAGTACTTACTAATTTCAAGTTCATTGTCATTAGTATGCTCAACATAGAAAACACACGAAGAAGGAGTAGATAGTATTTCTAGGCATGCAACACTTTGTCTTTCAAGAGAGTAGTCCCTGCATATATAGAAACCATCACGGAAAGCTAAGGAATCACAATCTAAATGTCTTCACAAGGACAATCGCAACTCGGGTTTTCTACACATTTAAGCAAATCAAGATCATCGTCACCCAGTTGATCATTTTACACACCCTCACTAGTTGTTGGCAACTCACATACCAACATAGACTCACCTTGGGTTTCACAAGGTTCAACTAGTGTGTGAAGAGGAATACTCTCGTCACTTGGTAATGGAACCTTAGTCAAGTTATAAGTGCTAGCACTAGATGGACACAAATCATTCTCACGGGGAGAATCAATTTTGTCATCTAAAGGATCAGCTAGAACTTGTGTACCTATAACAAGAGTTTGGTCCTCATGCGACCTAATAATACCGTGAGTATCACAAAAGGAAGACTCAAGCACCTCTACTTTAGGCAAAATTTCATTTAAGCCCATTTGGCTACTATTAGCCACAACACAACATTCTAAGTTCATAAGAGTGTAAAGGATAGCATTTTTACCTTGTAGCTCACATGAGTTGCTACCTTCCTCTTGAAGTGTCTCAGGGCTGCCCATTTGCTCCCTTTGACCTACCCTACGATCCAACCTTTCATTTATCATAGCCAAGTCTGGGAGATTGTGTCAAAGAGGGCAAAAATGGCATTGATGACATTGTTGTCCATGGGTTGAGAGGTTGAAGTCGTGGATTCCATTATAATTGTACCTAAAACAAAACAAACTTACAAAACAATAGAAAAAAAGAAAGAAAGAAAACAATTAGTTCACAAAATCCTCACCACACTCTCACACACTTTGATCATTTCACACTTGGTTTCGCAAGTGTTGCAAGTCAGCTTGTTGTACGTGGTGAGTCGAGAGGTGAGTCTACTCCTTGGTCAGAATAGATTTTCATTTGAGTTGACTCAGAGAAAATTTATTTATGGACTTGAACCAACAAGATACAACGAATTCACAAAAGAGAAAAGCACACAGCAAACGCTTAACACGAATAAACGAACACAAAGACTAACTAACAATCTAGTAGATGATTCACTACTAAAAAAAAGAGTAAAACCGACCACAAAAACCAACCACGAAAATGTGGTCGCAAAAAATCGACCATATGTGGTTGGATTTCCAATTTTTTAAATTTTTTTTAAAACAACGAACACAAGTCGTCCGTTTGATATTTTAAAATTCCAAAATATTAATTTCAATAATTTTTATATTAATTATTATTCATTTTAAAAATGAAAAAATGAAAAAAATACAAAAAACGACCACTTGTGGTCGGTTTTTGAATAAAAAAGTAAAAAAAAATAATAAAAAAAACGACCACATGTGGTCATTTTTTCTTTTAAATATTTAATTAAAAACCGACCACTTGTGGTCAGTATAATTTTAAAATTAAATTTAAAATATTTCAAAAAATCAACCACAAGTGGTTGGTTTTTAATTAAAAAAATAAAAAAGAAAATAATTTCCAGAAACTAACCATTTGTGGTCGATTTTTTGAAATTATTTTTTTTTTAATTAAAAACCAACCATAAGTGGTTGGTATTTTTTTAGCAATTAATTTAAAATATTTTTAAAAAGAGACCACAAGTGGTCGATTTTTAATAAAAAAATAAAAAAAAAATTTCAAAAACCGAACACTTGTGATCGGTTTTTATTAAAAATATAATTATATGTAAAATCAAATATATTATTTTTGAAATATCTTAGTGATCACACGTAGTCAATAACCAATATAATAATGACAAAAATCAATCAGTCTTAGATTTTATAAAAAAATTATACTAAAAAATATATCAAATAAAATAAATAAATTACGTTAAACATAATCTTTATCTTTTACTTATATTTCAATAAATAAAATAAATATTTTCCATTGTATATACGTTAAATGACATTAAATATGGATAATCTTTGTATAATGAATATCTGTATAGACATCATACCATTGAGATAATGATATTATGTTACAATTGCAGTTATAATAATGTAACGTACCTATATAACAGATAATTCATCAGAATATTATGAATGTGTTCTATTATGAGGTAATATAGTACGCATTCAAGAGTTCATATATATATATATATATATATATATATATATATATATATATATATATATATATATATATGTATGTATGTATGTATGTATGTATGTATATATGTATGTAAGTATATATATGTATGTATGTATATATGATGTAGTGATCGATTGATGAACAATGTAGTAAAAAACCAGTAGAATCTATCTAAACATATGATTGAATACCTTGATTTGAAATGATATAAGTAATAATATATTGTACGTTGAAGTTATATTAATGTAAGCTATTCTAATTAATCGATAACTCATCAGAGTATGTATATAAAATACGTCGTATTATATTATTGGATAGGATACTACTCGTGTACGTATATGTTGTATATAGTATGTATTTCGAACTTGATATAGTCGATTGTGTGTATATGTGTGTGTATGTATAGGTACATATATAATATATAAATATTATATAGCGACGGTATATTAACGACATAAGATAAACCAATTGATAATTTATCTAAGTATATGTGAAATACATTGTACATTATTATGGGGTAGTAAAATCGGATATGTGACGTATATAATATGTATTTAAAAGATGATAGCCAATCAAATATATTTATATAGACATATATATCTCGTGTAGTGATCGATCGATGAACGATGTAGTCAAAAACTAGTAGAATCTATCCAAACATATTGAATACCTTGATTTGAAACGAAATAAGTAATAATATACTGTACGTTGATGTTATATTAATGTAAGCTAATCCAAAATAATCCATAACTCATCAAAGTATGTATATGAAATACGTCGCATTATATTATTGGATAATATACTCGTGTACGTATGTCATGTATATAGTATGTATTGATATAGTCAATAGTGTGTATATGTGTGTATGTGTATAGGTATATATAAAGTATATACATATTATGTAGTGAAGGTATATTAATGACATAAGATAAAAACCAACCAATAATTCAACTGAGCACCTGTGAAATACGTTGTATATTATTATGGGGTAGTAAAATTGGATATGTGATGTATATAGTACGTTTTTGAAAGCTGATAGCCAATTGAATATATTTATATATATGTATATCTCGTGTGGTGATGAAATATATACTGCTCATGTTAATGTGATGATAAAATAACTAATCATCTAATTTATATATATACGCGCATTGTATTAAATTAATTGGATATTATTATAAATATTATAGAATTTATTAAAAAAATAATTTTTAAAAATTAATTTTAATTTATTAATTTATTTTAATTAACTAATTTTTAATTGTAGTTTATTAAACTTTAATTTATCAACAATTTTATAAAACCGACCACATGTGGTCGGTTTTACTGTTAATTAAAAAAATTAATTAAATAGAATTAAACCAACCCCCCGACCTGACCTGACCCAACCAAATATTTCCCTTTCCCTTTTTGGAATTGCACCTATACACACACAAACATAAAAAACCATGAATATACACACATACACACCATCGCCGACTTCTAAAATTTGTACAACTTCCAAAATCTGTCGCCGACTACTGCCGTTGACACCACCACTAGAAGGGCAGCTTAAGAAAAAACTTGGTAATCGCTAAAACATAGTCTAGCAAAGATTGTTTATATTTGACACCTAAGCTTCCGTTGTTGACACCACCACTAGAACAGTAGAACAAAAATTTGATGCTTACCTGAGTGAGTTCCTGTAGCACTAATTTTGGTTCTTAAGATTGTTTATATTTTTCTTTAACTCCTCTTTAGTGCATCTCATCTATGACAAAGTAACGCAAACTGAATAGCAAGATCATAAGTTGGTTAAGAGAAATCCAGGATTTTAAGGCAATATCCTGCATACATTACATAACTTTGATAATTGGTTTATATATATTTCAAAAAGATTTCTTCAGATATGCACATCTCAAGTCGAAGATTATTTTCTGTCCACATCCATCCTTGTCTCCAATTCAGAACTTTGTTTTGATGAACATATTGATGAATTTGTTCATGTATGCATAGTGTGTAACTCTTTTTGTAGTCTTTTCAATGGGACCATCTAAAAAGGCATGTAAGGAACTCTTAGTGAGAGGAAATCATGAAATTTTCAAGTACGACTTTTATTTCATATGTCTCAGTTGCTATTAATTTGCTAAGCTCATCATTCTTGATGTTGCAGCTTACCGTGAGAGAATCTATAAGCAGATTGAAGCTGCCACTTTGAAATATCAACAAAATTAAGGAAAATACCAATGAGGGCTTGAAGTTGATTTAGACAAAGCAAAGGTAAATTGATTTGTCTAGTCTTAGGGTTTGTATGTTGACATAGTGAAGGCGTGTGGGGTATCTTCGATTCACTATTGTTGTTATCTTCTTGTTATTATTTATATTGAAGTCTAGTGAAGCCGTTTGTGGCCTTGTTCGATTCACTAGCATTGTTGCTGACATCATGTTGGTCTTGTTGTTGCTTGTTTCTAGTATTGTGAACTTGATCTTGTATCATTTGGTATGAAAGCTCAAGGCTTGGTTTTGAATGTGTAGGGACTTTATAGGTGATTTTTTATTTTGAATGTGGTTATGTTTGGTGACTTGGTAGGTTGAAAATGATTAAGTTTAGGGAATTTAAAAGTTTTTTTTTTTTTTAATGTGGTTATGCTTGGTGACTTGGTAGGTTGAAAATGACTAAGAGTAGGGACTTTAAAGGTGATTTTTTGCTTTGAAAGTGGTTATGCTTGGTAGGTTGAAAATGATTAAGTGTAGAGACTTTAAATATGTTTTTTTTTGTTTTGAATGTGGTTATGCTTGGTTACTTGGTAGGTTGAAAATGATTAAGTGTAGGGACTTTAAAGATTTTTTTTTATTTTGAATGTGGTTATGTTTGGTGACTTGGTAGGTTGAAAATGATTAAGTGCAGGGACTTTAAAGGTATTTTTTTGTTTTGAATGTGGTTATGCTTGGTGACTTGGTAGGTTGAAAATGATTAAGTGTAGAGACTTTAAAGGTGATTTTTTGTTTTAAAAGTGGTTATGCCTAGTGACTTGGTAGGTTGAAAATGATTAAGTGTAGGGACTTTAAAGGTGTTTTTTTTATTTTGAATGTGGTTATGCTTGATGACTTGGTAGGTTGAAAATGATTAAGTGTAGGGACTTTAAAGGTGTTTTTTTGTTTTGGAAATGGTTATGGTTGGTGACTTGGTAGTTTAAGAATGATTAAGTGTAGGGACTTTAATGGTATTTTTTTGTTTTGAATGAGGTTATGCTTGGTGATTTGGTAGGTTGAAAATGATTAAGTGTAGGGACTTTAAAGGTGATTTATTGTTTTGAAAGTGGTTATGCTTGGTGACTTGGTAGGTTGAAAATGATTAAGTGTAGGAACTTTAACGATAATTTTTTGTTTTAAATGTGGTTATGCTTGGTGATTTGGTAGGTTGAAAATGATTAAGTGTAGGGACTTTAAAGGTGTTTTTGTATTTTTAAAGTGGTTATGTGATACGCCCAAATTATGCCTCTCTTACGAGTGAGTAAGCAGTCATTGTCAAATATAGAACCCAACTAGGTTGGGATTGAATCGCACAGGGAATATGTCGCTAATTAAGTTGTATGCAGATTAGTTGAATTTTAATCATTCATTTTCATAAAACAAAAAAAAAGAATTTGATTCAGTTCACAAATTAATGGTTTCAGTTTAACAAGATGAAATATGTGTAGTATAATTCAAATTTAGAGAAATAGCAAGCTAGGGTTATGTCCACCTTGTAGCTTTCAATACTTTCTGACTATAGGTTTTACGAATTCATACATGCATCATGCTTACAGAGAAACGTATTGTATTTAGTAACATAATCCTAGTGTTTCTCAACCATCAAGGACTAATTCACTTTAGTTCTCTCGAATCAAAAGTGTTTACAAAAACAAGACGAAATCTCCAAATAGTTAATCCTATTAAGGCATTAACATATGAAATAGGGGTTGGAAATCCTATTTTCTTGTCACTACTCTCTTTTTCGAACCTCAACCTTTCTATCGAACAAGTTGAGTTTTAAGGCACATCCTCTATGTTTGCAACCACGAGAATTCAAGATAAATGAAGAGAGTATGATATAAGCAGATCAATACATGATGAATTCAAAAACCTAAAGTAATAGATTGTATGCTACAAGGCTTCCATAGCCCTAACTAATAAACTTAGCTACTCATGAATAAAACGGGAACCACAATAGAAATATTCATCATATCAAAAAGTGAACACAATCTAGGTGAAGAAGATGAAGTTGCATATTTTTTTCCTCAGTGCTATGCCGCCACTCTCCAATCCAAAATAATATAGAATAATGAATAATGATAAATTTTCAGCATCAAGTCTTTTTAATAATCTTTTCTCTCATAATTTCCTTCTAAGTCCCTAAACTAATTATAAATGACAAATTAGTCTTGGACATAGTTTCTAGGCACCACATTTGGTTAAACAAGCTACTTTTCTCTTGTGTGATTTGTCATCCGCAATTCGTAGTTCTATTATGTCTCCATCTACCTCATTAATACCTGAAATCATGCTAATCACATCGGTTAGCTCAATCACATAGAAGTTTAGTAAAAACATAAGAAACTAGGCACTTTGTTCTCCAAACTTAGCTAAAATATGGGTAAGTTATGGTGCTTAGGCATATAAATACACCCAAGATCACCACCCTACACTTAAAGCTTTGTTCGTCCTTGAACAACTTATCCATTTATGCATACTGCACAAGTCTTAACACCCATGAAGGAAAAACAAGATGCTCAAATAGGCTCACACAAAAATTATGAACAAGAAGTAGATTCATGAATCATTACTAGAGACAACCTTCCCTCAAAAAATAGACTCCTTAAGTTGGAAAATTCATGCATACTATTTAAGAAAAGAAATCATATAAATTACCCAACCTTCATTCAACCATGTGCCCTCACAAAAAGAAAGTTACCCATAATCACTCACAATCATGCAAGTTCTAACAAAATGGGTACAAGAATCAAGTTGTGCTCACTCTCACAAAGAATTCTCAAATTACACCTGATGACCATATGCTTGCCCTTAGCGTAGTGCTCCACTAATATCAGAATGCTAAGATTTGGATCAAATAGGTCTTTTACGGGTTGTAATGCATGCTAAAGGATGGGTAGGAACTATTTTGGCCATAAATAGTGACTATCTCCCGTAAGCACTTTAAGACACTACATTATGAAATTAAGACCAATCTCTAACAACTAATTTCCACTTCTTCTATCTACACAGATTTGCTTTTCACCCCATCTCGTTAAGCTCAATTAATAACACTATGGTGGGAGTATGAAACCCTTTCAAATATTTTTTTTTGCACCCATTTCACGTTACGCACCCCTATGATAGCCACCCTCAACTTAAGCGATTTGCCTTAGTTGAGGTGCACATTGTCCAAGAAGGACCAAGGCTAAAACAGGTTCATTGTAACATGTCCGGGATTATATTTGGAACTTTCTCAACAATTTTTGTTACTCCCAACCACATTAATTGTACATGCCAATAACTATACTTTGGGACATCAATTTCATATTTTTTCCTCTTATTTGTCAAACTCCTAACTCAAATTGATTTTACATTAAAGCGCTTAGGAGCTTTTGAATCAAATATGCTCTATTAAAAAACGGATTAGGCTACAAATGAGGCTAACAAAGAACAAGCTAAAGGATCAACGAGGCTAGCTAAGATAATGTACAAAGGTAGGTCAAAAGGAGGTATGAACAATTGTTGTCAAAGAAATGCCTAAATCACTCCTAAACTCACAATCTTATTTCGCTTTACGCACACACCAGGCAAGTTCTAGCATAAGTTGCAATAAGAAATCTACAACAATCTTACACGCTTATGGCATATGGTCAACTCAGTTAGGTGCATTATAGACTCTTGACCCAAAAATAAATGAATTCAAATAAAGCCAGCAATCACAACAAGAGTCACAACTACAGCCTAGGTGTTTCAAACGTAATGATCCATCACATACTCATGCTATAATTCCATGTGATCCACAAGAACATTTACATGCAATAAATGACTAATTTTCTCTTAAGACGGTTGTCATCCATCCATCATCAATAAAAGCACCTAATTATGACTACATCAAACAAACATCTAACAAGAAATAAAATAAATAAAATACTAATCCTATCATAGAAGTATACTAAGGAGAAGGTACTATTTTCTTACAAAATAAGTAGCAAAGTAACCAGCAACCCTACACTTAAACTAAGCACTGTCTCCAGTGCAAATAACAAGATAAAGAACCTGGCTAGTACTACTCCTCATCCACATTAGGAGTCATGCCACCTGCATGGAGATCATCATCCGAGCCATTTTTTCTATATTCATCACATCATCCACGTCAGCCACACATAATGAAACTAACTATGATTAAGATGAAGGCACCACCCCACACTTAATTTGTTAGTATAAACCAATGAAGTGTTATTGTCGGGTACTCAGACTTCGCCGACATACACTTTGATATGGTGCACCAACATTAGTCACTATACAATTCACTTACTTTAATTCCACCAATTTTACTTCAATGAAATAATTTTTGAACAAAGTTATGCCTTAGAGCTTCAACATATCAATATACAAAAAAACACCATCACTTTCACACGATTTAACCAACACCATGTTCCATCATGTATGTTGTGAAATAATAGCCACACAACTAAACTGTGTTAGTCATGAACAATTCAATCACATGCAAAAGCTCAAAGTACTACAACAATGGTGTCTACTATACAATGATGTTTATCTTCCCAAAATGCTCAAAACCTCTCTTTGACATAGCCATGGAAATAATTTAATATACAACCCTAAAAAATCAAATAACTATACATAAATTCACATTAACTAAGGATTAAGAAAGAAAAACTTACCTTTGATGATGGAAGATTTGTAAAAGAAAGGGAAAATTCTTGAGATTGTTAAGCAAAGAGTAACCTTAAAGGACAAAGAGAATGGTAAGGGAGAAATCTTGTATGTCTTGGGGGTGAAATAAGGATGAATTTGGGAATTTAGGGTGTGGAGTCTATTGAAAGAATGAAATCCGGGTCGGGTTGACCCAATTCAAAGATGGATATATGTTGAAATTGGAAGGGTGTGCGGCATGCAAGTTATCGCAAAATTTTAAGTATGCGCCGTATTGGTCATCGCACACATAAACAATGAGCCTATGCAGTATGGTGTGCGACACATATGTTATCGCACAAAGGTATGTGTGCGGCGCATATGTTATCACACAAGTTTAAGTGTGCGCCGCCTAAGGTATAGCACAAGTGAAACAGTGAGGGTGTGTGGTGGGATGTGCGACGTATAAGCAATCGCCAACATTAAGGTGTGCGCTGCATAAGGTGTCGTACAAGTTAAGGTATGCACTGCATATACTAATGGCTACTTGAGGCAGTGGGCTTAGGCTATGTCTTAGGTGACGCCTTTTCCATATCTTATGTAAACTTGGACGCCATGCACCCTATCCCTACGTTACCACCATACACCTTATTGAAAATTACAAAATAAAGTCGCACCGCGAAACTCTAGAGGGCGGATTAACATAATTTGAGTCATGACTCTAACACGAATCATGACTCAATCCTTACACATTTGACCACTCCAACTTACCTGTAATGTTCCCATTACTCCTAAACTTACCACCATTGACATGGCTCAATTCCAAATAAAATTTTGTACCAATCACCTCCTTAGTACTTCATGCACCTACACTTAATGAAAAACAACAAAAATGATTAGAATGATGGGTTGCCTCCCATCAAGCGTCGTAGTTTTAGTCGTGGCTCGAGTTTTATTTTTGTATTTTTATTTAACATGATAAAATAAAAATAAAATCATGGGCTGCCTCCCATACAGCGCCTGATTTAACGTCGTGACACGACTCGATTATCTTGATTACTCAGAATTCGTCAAGATACATCGATGATACCATTGTACCTCATTTGTTGGATCAAGAAAATGCTTTATTCCAAGTCCATCCACTTTGAAGTCACTCACATCCTTGCTTGCAAGTGCAACCAAACTAGTTATGGTCTCCATAGTAGGCCTATCCTTAACTAGTACATCTCGCTCATCTTCATAGAATACATCAACAATTGAAAAGACATTCATCTCCTTTTGTTTTTTTATGGATTTACACACTTCAAAACTAACCTTTTTTCCTATTGAGCCTAAATTTCAGCTCATTCAACTCCAGGTCAATTAACACTTTCCCGGTTGCTAATAATGGCCTGTCCAAAATTATGGGTACTTCAAAGTCCACTTCTCAATCAAGAAATACAAAGTCGTAAGGAAATATAAAATCGACCACCTTTACAAGTACATCATGTAGAATCCCAACCGGTCTTTTCACCGATCTATCTGCCATTATAAGTTATATATTTGTGAGTGTGAGGTCTCCCAAACCTAACTTCTTATAAACAGCTAGTGGCATCAAATTAATGCTAGCTCCCAGTTGCATAAGGCCGTAGCAAAATCCAAAGACCCAATCATACAAGGGATAGTGAATGCTCCTGGGTCTATCTTCTTCTGCACCAGTTACCTTATAGAAATAACACTACAATGATGGAGATTATCCACCGGATTATATCTTACCGCTCTTTTCTTCATGACTATATCTTTCATAACCTTAGAATATTCGGGTATTTGTTCCAGTGCTTCAACTAAAGGCACGTTCACTATCAATTGCTTCAGCATAGCCATGAATTTGTTAAACTTTCCTTTATTTTTTTATTTAATCATTGTGGAAATGGGGGTGGTGGCCTTGGTATTTCAATTGGAGCAACTTTTACCTCCTTTCTTATGCCTTGCTCCACATCACTAACATGCTTCGGTTTAGGTGGTTGCTTCACTTTCGTACTATTCTTTTCTGAACCTCCCAACTCCACAGGCACCACTGAAGATTCATCAACCATCTGCCAATCCATTTTAATCGCATCAATATGAGAAGATGCTCCTAATACTAGTCTAGATAACATTTTATTACTCTTAGTGGTAATAGCCATACATGATCTATTAGTCCTCGAATTCTGAACTGTATCACATGGTAGAGTCCTATTCTGTCTTTGGTTGTATGCTATGGATAATTGGATTATCTGCTGCTCTAATTGTTTAATAGTAGTTGAGTGCGAATTTACTAGTTGACTCATAGAAGATATGTCACTCTTCATCGTAGTCACCCTAGAATTGGTCGCCTCAACTCCCTTTAATAGTTTCTCCATCATGTCCTCCATGGACATTATTCTTGAACTGGTGGCAACATTATCACGGCTTCTAGGAGTTACATACAGTCCACTCCTGGCACTTTTATTATTCCAATCTCCTTGATGGCTCCAACCATGGTTTTCTTAACCACCGGTCTAGAAACCCCCTGGTTATGCAAGTGGTTAGCCTCTTCCTCAGTGTTTGATTTAGCTCACTTACTATGGGACACCACAACTTTTACCTTTTCTACATTCTCTGATAGAAAATATTTTGTGAGCAGATCTATCTGGATTTTCATGTGAGCCAGTTCTTGATCATGATCCTCTTTTCTCCTACGCTGCTCTACTAATATTACACTAGACCCAGTATTGCTTGCAGCCATAGAATCTCTGGTATGACAAGCCCTACATGTCTTAGTCATTCTTTCTAACACGTCCATAGCCTCAATGAAGGTGAGCTCCATAAAAGCTCCTCCTACAGTACTATCCACTACTGGCTTTGTAAGTGAGTTCAAAGCTCTATATAATGTTTCCATCAAGTGATCATTATTAATCTTATGGTTTGGGCATTGAGTCAACTTGTTTTTAAACCTTGATCAAGTCTTATGCAAATATTCATTATCTAATTTCCTAAAGTTCTGGATCTCATCCCTCAACTGTAATATTCTAGAGGGCGAAAAGAACCTTTCTAAAAAATCTCCTTTCAATTGACTCCAGTTTGTTATAGAATCAGGAGCCATATAGTTGCCTCTCTAGAGATAGTAAGAACAATCTCAAATGAATAATATTTTGTCCCATTCCAGGATTATCAAATGACTTACAAGTATTAATGAAATTCACCAAATATAGATTTGGATCATCACCAAGTAATCCATGAAAGAGTCCTTTCAAATTCAATAGATGGATCATAGTACTGGTGATGTTAAATTTCACCCCAGGAGATAGTGGTGGTAGAATGATTTCCCCTTTAGCTCTTTCTCTATCTAAATCTTCCTCATCATTGTCAATATCAAACTACACATCTTGGCGGTCTAGTCTTTCTCTGAATAGATGATTTCGATTTACAGGTGCAACTACTCCCGCTGCATGCCTCCTATTAGCTGGGTCAATTAAATCATCATCTCCCAGGTCCTTTATCTAGATTAGGTACTTGACCTGGGTTATCTGCATTCTATTGATTTAATTGAGAATTAGCCAAAGCAGCTAATCTTTCAGCTTCCTATTGGTTAGCCATTCTTTCAATGAGATGATGTTCAGAATTGAAGGGTAATAATGGTTCTCCTGAACTTTTTCTTCGTGGTATAAACAACAATGATCCTGTAATGAACAAAAACAACAAATAAACAAAAAATAAGGAAACTTTACTAACAACCAATTAACACACATAAACTCAATCGGCAATCGTATTCCCCGACAACGACACCAAAATTTTATACTCCTAAATTACACCTCTCTTATGAAAGAGTAAGCGGTCGTTGTCAAATATCGAACCCAAATAGGTTAGGGTCGAATTGCATAGGGAACATGGTGCTAATTAAGTTGTATGCAGATTAGTTGACTTTTAATCATTCATTTCCATAAAACAAAAAAAGGAGAATTTGATTCAGTTCACAAATTAATGGTTTCAGTTTAACAAGATGAACTATGTGTAATAGAATTCAAATTCAGAGAAATAGCAAGTTAGGGTTATGTCCACCTTGTAACTTTCAATACTTTCTAACTATGGGCTTTACGAATTCATACATACATCGTGCTTATAGAGAAACGTATTGTATTTAATAACATAATCCTAGTGTTTCTCAACCATCAAGGACTAATTCACTTTAGTTCTCTCCAAAAAAAACGTGTTTACAAAAAAAATATGAAATCTCCAAGTAGTTATCCTGTTAAGGCATTAACATATGAAATAGGGGTTGGAAATCCTATTTTCTTGTCACTGCTATCTTTTCCGAATCTCAACCTTTCTATCAAACAAGTTGAGTTTTAAGGCACATCCTCTATGTTTGCAACCACGAGAATTCAAGATAAACGAAGAGAGTATGATATAATCAAATTAATAAATGATGAATTCGAAAATCCAAAGTAATAGATTGTATACTACAAGGCTTCCATAACCCTAACTAATAAACTTAACTACTCATGAATAAAAAGGGAATCACAATACAAATATTCATCATAGCAAAAAGTGAACATAATCTTGGTGAATAAGATGAAGTTGCGCGTTTTTCCCCTCAGTGCTAAGCCGCCATTCTCCAATCCAAAATAATATAGAATAATGAATAATGATATATTTTCAGCATCAAGGATTTTTAATAATCTTTTCTATCGTAATTGCCTTCTAAGTCCTTAAAGTAACTATAAATGATAAATTAGTCTTGGACATAGTTTCTAGGCTCCACATTTGGTCCAACAAGCTACTTTTATCTTGTGTAATTTGTCATCCGCTATCCGTAGTCCCATTATGTCTCCATCTGCCTTATTAATACCTAAAATCATTCTAATCACATCAGTTAGCTCAATCACATAGAAGTAGAGTAAAAACATAAGAAACTAGGCAATTTGTTCTCCAAACTTAGCTAAAATATGGGTAAGTTATGGTGTTTAGGCATATAAATACCCTAGATCATTATGTTTGGTGACTTGGTATGTTGAAAATGATTAAGTGTAGGAACTTTAAAAGTATTTTTTTGTTTTGAATGTGGTTATTTTTGGTGACTTGATAGGTTGAAAATGATTAAGTGTATGGACTTTAAAGGTGAGTTATTATTTCGAAAGTGGTTATGCTTGGTGACTTGGTTGGTTGAAAATGATTGAGTGTAGTGACTTTAAAGGTGATTTATTGTTTTAAAAGTGGTTATGCTTGGTGACTTGGTAGGTTGAAAGTGATTAAGTGTATGAACTTTAAAGGTGTTTTTTTTGTTTTAAAAGTTGTTATGCTTGGTGACTTGGTAGGTTGAAAATGATTAAGTGTAGGGACTTTAAAGGTATTTTTTTGTTTTGATTGTGGTTATACTTGGTGACTTGGTAGGTTGAAAATGATTAAGTGTAGGGACTTTAAAGGTGATTTAGTGTTTTGAAAGTGGTTATTCTTGGTGACTTGGTAGGTTAGAAAATTTATTAGTCTAAGGCTAAGGTGAAAAATGACAAATAATGATGCCCCAAACATTAGTATAATATTTCTTCTCCTATATATATATATATATATATCCTCCAATTTATTGCAACTTCTCATTTCATTAAAGTCCCTACTTTACACTAATACCCTCCAAAATCTTCTGTTTATTTTCTCCACCAGAGCTTACTGATAATACATCTTCATTCCCTTCTGAAGAAGATCTTTCATCAATTTTAGATGATGAAGTTGGGAACTATAGTTTCCAAAATTTTGAAATGGGGAATAACAATAAAAATAAAAATAACAAAGTTGTTATTCCTTGTAAATTGGAGGAAATTCAAGTGTGTGAAGGTACAACAACAACAACTGGAGGTACAAGTGCTCGTTTTTAATAAAATTAATTTATTAATTTTAAAAAAACCGACCACTAGTCGTCGGTTTTAATAAAATTAATTAATTAATTAATTTTAAAATAAAACCGACCACTTGTGGTCGGTTTATTTTAATTTTTTTATTTTTAAACTCATTTTTCTATTTTAATAAAATAATAATAAAATTTAAAAAATATATATATATATATTAAAAAACTGAGCACATATGGTCTGTTTTTAAAAAGCTACAATAATTTTACCGACCACACACTTTGGTCAATTTTGTGGTCAGAAATTGAGGAAAACCGACCACTGGTGAAATATTGAAAACTTGAGTTTGATAATAAATTCAAAGCCAATGATGGGCATCCCAGCAAAACCAAGTTGTTGTAATTACTACGATTTCAAAGGTTCTTAATTGTTGCAAACTAACCGATACAAGTACGATCACGTAGTTGGACTTAAGAGGGCGTATGTTGGACCCAAGAGTTAGTGTGAAAATGAAGTGCAAAGGACGGCCTAAAAAGGCTACAAAACAGTCCACATTCTACACACCAAAGGCACCTAAAGTGAAACACTTGACTAAGGGGTCTTTTTGGACATTTCACACTATTTTTGTAACCTACTATAAATAGAATATGTTAGGTCATTTACTACTTAGTTTTTGAAGATTATTCAAAGTTGTAACATTGAAAGACTCTCTCTTGTGAGAAAGGCCTCTTGGCCGAAACAATGTAACTAGGGTTTTCGACTTGAGTGTGGAATCACTTGTGTTGGAGTCAAGCTTGGAAATGTTGGATACTTGGGAGATCAAGGTCCCTCTTGTACCAACGTAAGAGACAGGTGAATTGTTGTGAGTAGTGTTAAGGGTCCAAGAGTGGAATATGTTCTTGGGTTCTTAAGATTATTCCTTCATGTAGTCTATCTATCTATCCTTTTTTTATGGTAATCTTATAACCGTTGTCTATCTTGCTTGTCGAACTCGTGAGTATTTTTATAATATTGTTATTGTTCTTTGTGTCCTTCATCTTGTGTTGATAATATTAGTTTTGGGTGGCTGTTTAGGTGTTGAAACACATCCCTATCTCGTGTGTTGTTGTTCTTGTTTGTGAATCCGAGCGTGATCATGAAAAGGGTCCTTGATTCTTTGAACTTGTGGACTAATTTTGGTGTGTGTTTTCTGCCTTCCCTTGTATTGTCTTGTATCATGTGGTATCATAGCATGGATGAATCTTATTCCCACAAAATCAATCTTGGGCTCGTAAACTTGAAAATAAAAAAAATTGTTCAAAAACTGAAAATTTCATAAAAGGTGCAATTTCCCGTGTTGTGTTCTTGGCCGAGAATTGTGTTATTTTGTGTCTTGGTCGAGATTTTTTACTTGTTTTTTTTTAGTGTTAGTTTTCATCATATCTAACACTCTTGAGTCTACATCTAAATTTGGGCTTGAAATGTTAATCTTGTTATTGTGAACATAACTTGGCCTATTATGTTGGCATTGTTATTGGGGCTTCACCTTTGGCCGTGTATTGTTGACATTATTGATTGTTGTGGACATTGAAGTTGTTGTTGTTAAGCTTGGAAGTGAATTTTGTTATAAATTGGAGGCCTAAGAATATTTTTTTGAAGTGTTGCAGTGTTTGCCGGGTGAGACATTGTTGTTGTGGGGTTTGCCGTGTAAAACATTATTGGTGTTCCTCGAGATTATTGTTGTAGTTCTTGGTGCTGTTGGTTATTGTAACAACCTGCATTTCGGGCTAGAATAAAAACCATCGTTTCTATGCATAGATGATCCAAAGGCCATAAATCCTATGCAAATTTGGCATGTTAATAAATTATGTAGTGTGTGAACCTATTTAAACATGAATTGAGATCATAGAGGTCTCCTAACTCAAGGACGAGTTGAAAGCTTTCTTATCATTCGAGTTTGAGAGAACTCAAAACTTGGGTCAACATCAATCGACCATAACTCTTTGTACATAATGAATTAGAGGGCCTACTATATATCAAATCAAAGCTCTTCGAATTAGCTTTCCACCGATATCAATTTTTCCTAAATTCTATACCCGAACAAAAAGTTATGACTATTTTAGTGACTGAGATAGTAGCATCATGCGATAAACGTGCGACGCATGCCCTATCGCACGCACCAAAATTTTTCGTTCTGTTTCTGTATTTTTAAGGGCAAAATGGGTATCTTCCATCCCTTATTCAACTACAACCTGGGATTAAACTCCCAAAATGCCAAAATATGATTCTTTTCTCTCAAATTCATCAAGAACTCACCCTAGGGTTTCAAACTTAAAAACCCAAATATCTCAAGATTTAATCGTGGGTTTTCCTTAATTCTTCATGATTCGGAATCCCCATTGCGAGGGCTACAAGAGGCACCCATCAATCGTACGTATAGTATTCCAAAAGCTAGAGTTCATTCAAAAGCTTCTAATTTAAGGTACGCGGAGTTTTCCTAAAATCTCATGGGTATGAAAATCTTGATTTTAAGAAAGGGTTTTTTAGATTTATGAATATATTCATGCTTAAGAAGCATTGATGATATTGTTTTGGCCTTTAGGCTTTCCCCCAAATTGATTTGAAATTTTATATATATATATATATATATATATATATATATATATATATATATATATATATATATATTGTAAGCTTGTGTTTTAAGGTTGAAGATTTAATTGAGAGCATGATTCATGAAAAATTCCTCTCTTGTGATGATTTTCATTTACTCATGATATACTATGAAATCATTTGAATGCATCTTGAAAAGCATGTTATGAAATGTCTTGAATAATGTTATATTTGGATTATGATTTTTATTTCAAAAGAGAGAGAGTTATTTATGTTGATGCATGTTGAACATAATCATATAATGAGAAGGGTTGCATGGTTTGTTAAAGATGACATGACCACCACTTATTTATTGAAAGGATGGGAATTTTGCAGAGTTTTGACTTATGTTTTTGGAACATGAATTCCCTTTGTTAAATTGAATATTTAGATGTTCTGAACTATGTTTTAATGAAAGAATCATGCATGATGCATTATGGCTCAGAAATAGGACTTGCAAGTCTTAGTGTGACGACACCAATCGAGATAATGCCATGGTAATTCAGAACAGAATAGAATGCATATTTGAAGTCAGATTTCTTAGATGTTGAAACTAGAATAATGTATGTTTCAGAACAGGATAAAATTGGGCATAAAGAGAGCTTAGGTAGTTCCCCAAAGAAGGCATGAGGTCAGAAAACTCATTACCCAAAATCGTGATTTGCCGATCAGGGTATATTATTATACGCTGGCCTAGTGCTCTGTGGCGTGTCAGACTCAGACACTCCAACCCTTGTGACACACTTGGGTTGGGGGCTTCCCCGCCGTGTCAATTATGGATTCCATATATCCCGTGGAATATCAGAATTGTAGGGGAGTGCCACCTAACTCAGAAGTAATACAAAGATCAAAAACTGCATTTCACAGAAAGGTTTTCTTATGTTTTTTCAAGAATGCCCATGTGTTTTGAAAATTATATATTTCATCATGTTTATGACTATCTCTCAACTATTTTATTTATATAAATGCTTTATTTTTTATTGCTCTGCATACCAGTACATCTGTATTGACCCCCCTCCTTCTAGGTTTTGAAGCACAGTCTAGGGGTCCTGATAAGCAGTAGATTTGATCAGACAGGAGTGAAGAATATCAGTTAGTGAGCCTTCTATATTTTAGAAGGACCAGTTTCTTTCAAACAGTTATTATTTATTATAGTTTTGGTCTACTAGGGCACTTGTCCCAATTTTCAAATAGTTGTTATTTGATCATGTATTAGAGATTTCGTAGACAATTTTCAAATGGTGCTTAGTTGATATTGGATTTTATTCCTCATTGTTAAACTAAATTTAGATTATGACCATATTTCTATAGAAAATTTTATTTTCGCATCACTTATTTATATATAAATGGTATATATGATTACAAGTTAGAAAGGCTCTTGGGCCTTCATGGTTCGGGATGTCCATCACGGCCAAGGCCCTGGTTCAAGTCATGAGAAACTTGGTATCAAAGCATGATTCATAGTCCCAGGGTATCTGGGAAATTGCGTTGGGTAGAGTCTTGTTTATGGCTATGTAGCATGCCACACTTATAAGCAGGATGATACTAGGTGTTTAGGAATGTTTCCCTTTCTTCATGTTCTAATTGTGCTATTGAGCTAGAATGTTCCTTTTCCATACTCTAGTTCATGCTATGGTGTCGCCCATACAAAAGTAAAGTTATCCCAATTCTTTTCTTACTTTGATGTGCCCAAATATGTCTCATTATTGGGGTGATTCAAATGTCGAAGTTTAGAGTCTAAATGGTATGGCCTTTCTGATTGAGCCATATAAGAGTTTAAAATTTTTGCAATGACTTGAGAAGAGTCTGTTAGTGCTTCAGAGTGTATTGATTTTTGTGTAAACTTTGATTCTTGTGTTAGTTGAACATATGTATAGTTGAATATTTTCACATGAGATTGAGTTGGTAATAAAGTGATACATCTTTGTGTGTTAGTTTAGTAGAAGGTAGAGAAAGAGCTATTAGTTAAGGTGAATTGTTGTCGGCTTGAAGTATGAAAATGTCTAGATGAGCCAGTATGTTATAATTATAGACTCATGGTTGTTTATGGAATTTGAAGGTAGTTTAAATGTACGCTTGGGTAAGTAAGTGTGATATGAGAAAGTTGTCTAAGTAGATAAGATTGTATGGGGTTATAATATAAGATTAAGATTGACCATGTCTATTATGTGACTTTACCCACCTTGACCTTCTTTTCGTTGGTAGTTGTAAACTAGTACTACTTGTGAGAAGGTATGTAGTAAATTTTTGAGGTATTTGGATAGAATATCCCAATTTGATCGACTAGTATATTATTTTTCCTTCTTTATTGGTGGTCGATGATTGGTGCTAGATTATTGGCTTGAATTAAATGTAGGATGTTGATGTAAGAATAGTGGCTTAAGATTAATGATGAATGTTTTGTGATAATTGTGTGTTAGGTTGGGTTGTAAATCATTCTTGGTACTAGACATTAAGTTTGAATAGTTGATGTCAATAAAGGTGGATGTGATGATTTCTTGATTAATGATACTAGTTATATGGAAGTGATCTAATAGGCTTGAATGGTGTATGTAATATATTAATTTTATTTGATTAGTAACAAAGTATGATGTTTTATGTATGAGGTAGAAGTATGCCCAAGGTGATACGGAGTTACGGCATTTTATAAGACTATTACATATTGTGTGTGGCTAGTGGACATAGTAGTACCGTTGAGTTGCTAGGTGGATAAAGACTAGTAGTATGATTGATCAAAGGCTTGGTGATATGCATGATTAAGTGTTATAATCTAAGTTTGAATTTTTGAAGGTTGAACCGACAGAAATAAGAGTTGAAGTGCTATAGGAGGTGTACTCTGACAATGGATGTGACTGACTATTGGGATTATAAAAATATAGAGTATGTCTCAGAAGGTAGGATTAGCAGTGGGCTTTCCCCTTCCAGGTGTAGCAATTCGAGCTAAGTTCTATTAATTACGTCTATTATCGTATTCCATACCCCAGAGTGCAGTGAGTGTAGTTCAGTTTAGAGTCTAGTAAGGTATCTCTCGAACTTAAGATGATGACTTAAATCTAAAGGGGAGATTATAGAAAATGTAACCAAGTCAGGCTCTCATATTCTAGTAGTGATGTCAATATGCTAGAGAACATCAGAAAGTGAGGGTGAGACTCAACCCATTCTTATCTCAGTATTTTTCAGTGATCCCAATACCTACTCATGCCTTACATTTCAGTTCTATGATCATAGTTCATGTTCATGTATATGATAGAGAATCATGTGTTTTTCCAGTTCTAAAATGAAGAGTTCCAATTCATTCAGTAGTCGGAATCACATTCCATATGTTACGAACTTCAAATTGAGGTCATGCAGCTCAGGACTCATGTACTCACGCTTTATAGTGTGCTCAGTTCCCATAATTCATGCTATACTCTTTATGATTGACAAAATTCAACTTATAGTCATGTATACCCCAATTCAGATCACTTTGATGAATCCCTGATGTTGATTTGCTATTACTTCAGCCTCAGTTAAGTGTCAAGTCTCGTATAAAATCCTCCCATTCTTTAAGGTCTTATATTCTAAGCTTTTAGTGACTTCTGCTTATGTGATGATAGTGGTGATGATTAAATGTTTCTTGTTAATGGAAGATCATAGTATGTTTGTTTTAGATAAGGCCATAAGTGTGAAGTAAGATCTGGGGCCAAGTCTTTGATATATGTGATGGTTGGTGGAAATTTGTGTGCGTATGTTCTTGGGGAAGCGCATGGGAGTTATATTGCTAATGCATTAGAGAATATGTGAAGTATGTCCTTATGGGTTTTACCCTTGGAGTTCATATGTGGTTATAAAGATAGGCTTGACTGACATGTTTAGATTTAAGTGGAGGAACGCAATATGCGCTAGTGAATCCATAGTAAGAGATCAGATTTAGTCATTGAAGTGGTAATGCACGGTATGGTTAGGGTGTGATATCTAAATATATATATAGAGAGAGAGAGAAGAGTAAATCATATGGTTTAGACTAGTATCGTGGTGTGGTATGTTGTATTTTGTGATTTGAAGTTCAGATTGATCATGGTGAGAGGACTTATGTTACTTTAGGCATCAGTAGAAAGATTTATCAATGCCTATATAAGAATTCTAATTTGAATCAAATTAGTATGGTATTTAAAAGGAATAATATAGTTAAGGGAGTATTCGAGAAGTGCGCTAAGCTTGAAAGTTAGAGGTTGCATTGCCTAAGGCATAGTAATTCTATCCTAGTTTATGAGTTATATGTCTATATTCCATGCTATAGAGTAGTATCACTATTGTGATTCCTTAGTTGAGTGTCTTGTGTAACTCATGCCCAAGATTCTTTGCTCCCGAATGCTACTAGAAGTTCTTTAGAAAGAGTGTTGAAGAGATACTCCAGTTAAGTATAAGGTTCCAGTTTAATTCAGCCAGTATAACCAGCAGTTCAGTTTAACAGTCAGACAGACAAGTTACTATGGTTTTCCACCTTTACACCCAGTCCTTCCATCCGAAGTCCCATGAGTATGAACATCCCAAGAGATAATATATTCCATCCATGTAAATTGCAAATTCAGTTCAGTCTGAACATCATGTTTCAAATTCAGCTATTTAGTCATGACTCAGTTCATAAGAGTTCAGCGCATAGTCTCAAATCTCCCTAGGCATTTTAGCTAAGACAGTGCAATACCTTTGTACGATCTAAATCTTGTTGTCTCAAGATTAGTACTTACATAAGTTATCACTTCTCAGTTCGATACGTATGATTGGATCATGAACACCTCAAGGGAATCCTAAATTCTCAGCAAGAATCAGCTCCTTAAAGAAACGGCAAGTCCGCTCAGAATTCTGTTTCATGGTGGAAATTTAAATGTTTCAGATCATTATATTCTTTCTTAGAAGACATATCATGTCCACGTTATTCTATACCTTTAAGACTTCAACATTCCTACCCATCATTCGGGGACGAATGATCCCAAGGGGGAGATAATGTAACACTCCGCATTTTGAGCTAGAATAAAAACCATCGTTTCTATGCATGGATAATCCAAAAGCCATAAATCCTATTGAAATTTGGCATGTTAATAAATTATGTAGTGTGTGAACCTATTTAAGCATGAATTGAGATCATATAGGTCCCCTAAATCAAGGACGATTTGAAAGTTTACCTATCATTCGAGTTTGAGTGAGCGTCGAAACATTGGTCCACTTCAATCAACCATAACTCTTTTTATATAATGAATTAGAGGGACTACTATATATCAAATTAAATCTCTTCGAATTTTATTTCCAACAATACTAATTTCTCCTAAATCACATACCCGAGCAAAAAGTTATGCCTATTTTAGTGATTAAGACAGTAGCATCATGCGATAACCGTGTGATGCACGCCCTATCACACGCACCAAAATTTCAGGTTCTGTTTTTGTGTTTTTAAGGGAAAATGGGTATCTTTCATCCCTTATTCAGCTTTAATATGGGATTAAACTCCCAAAATACCAAAATATGATTCTTTTCTCTCAAATTCAACAAGAACTCACCCAGGGTTTCAAACTAAAAATCCAAATATCTCAAGATTTAACTGTAGTTTTTCTTAAATCTTCAAGATTCGGAATCCCCATTGCGAGGGCTACAAGAGGCACCCATCAATGTACGTATAGCAACCCAAAATCTAGATTTCATTCAAAAGCTTCTAATTTAAGGTACGTGGGGTTTTCGTAAAATCTCATGGGTATGGAAATCTTGTTTTTAAGAAAGAGTTTTTCGGATTTACGAATATACTCTTGCTTTAGAAGCATTGATGACACTATTTTGGCCTTTAGGCTTTCCCCCAAATTGATTTGAAATTATATATATATTGTAAGCATGTGTTTTAATGTTGATAATTGAATTGAGAGCAAGATTCATGAAAAATCCCTCTCTTGTGATGATTTTCATGTACTTACGATATACTATGAAATCGTTTGAATGCATCTTGAAAAGCATGTTATGAAATGCCTTGAATAATTTTATATTTGTATTATGATTTTGATTTAAAAAAAGTGAGGGTTGTTTACGTTGATGAATGTTGAACATAATCATATAATGAGAAGGGTTGCATGGTTTGTTAAAGATTACATGACCACCACTTGTTTATTGAAAGGATGGGAATTTTGCATAGTTTTGACTTATGTTTTCGAAACATAAATTTTCTTTGTTAAATTGCATGTTTGGGTGGTCTGAACTATGTTTTAATGAAAAACTCATGCATGATGCATCATGGCTCATAAGTAATACTTGCAAGTCTTGGTGTAACGACACCAATCCAAATAATTCCATGGTTATTCAGAACAGAATAGAATGCATGTTTGAAGTCAGATTTTTTAGATGTTGAAACTAGAATAATGCACGATTTAGAACAGGATAAAATTGGGCATAAATAGAGCTTAGGTGGTTCCCCGAAACAGGCATGAGTTCAGACAAGTCATTGTCCAAAACCATGATTAGTCAATCCCCATATATTATTATACGCTGGCTTAGTGCCCTGTGGCATATCAGACTCAGACACTCCAACCCTTGCAGCACACTTGGGTTCGGGGCTTTCCCACCGAGTCAATCGCGGATTCCACATATCCCATGGAATATCATACTTGTAGGTGAGTACCACCTAACTCAGAAGTAATCAAAGATCAGAAACTTCTTTTGACTGAAAGGTTTTTATATTTTTTTTCAAGAATGCCCATGTGTTTTGAAAATTATATCTTTCATAATGTTTATCACTAGATCTCAACTTTTGTATTTATATAAAAGCTTTATTTTGGATTGATCTGCATACCATTACATCTGTATTGACTCCCCTCCCTCCAGGTTCTGAAGCACAGTCTAGGGGTCCTGATAAGCAGTAGGTTTCATCAGACAAGAGTGAAGAGTACCAGTTGGTGAGCCTTTTATATTTCAGAAGGCCTAGTTTCTTTCAGATAGTTATTATTTATTATAGTTTTGGTCTACTGGGGGACTTGTCCCAGTTTTCAAACATTTGTTATTTGATCATGTAGTAGAGATTTCGCAGATGGTTTTCAGACAGTATTTAGTTGATATTGGATTTTATTCCTCATTGTTAAACTAAATTTAGATTATGACCATGTTTCCATAGCATATTTTATTTCTTTATTCCCTATTTATATATAAATAGTGTATATGATTACAAGTCAGAAATGCTCTCGGGCCTTCAATGTTTGGGATTTTCATCACAGCCAGGGCCCTGGTTTGGGTCGTGACATTGTTGTTCTTGATGTCCATCGCCATCTTCATATATTGTTGAAGATAAATGAATGCTAAATCCAAAAATTTAAAGGAAAAGTGGTGTATTATCTATTAGTCTTGAAAGATACTACAACCAACCAAGACCTATCAATCAAGTCTCAACCAATTTCCAACACTTTTCCATGATTTAAGGATCCATATTTTAAGGAGATGTACAAGAAAAAGTCAAGACTTTAAAATTGAAAATTGAAAAAGGCTCCAAGACTAACTTTTCCCTCCTAACATAAAATTCCACCAATCCAAATTAGAATCTTTGACCAAGACATGAACATTTGAGAATAACAATTCGTTAGAAAGACCGCAACCAATACGTGGTTGCCACATCACCAAGCTACTGTTCACACATTAAATTTTGGCTCAAATTTTAGATTTTGTAGTTTCCGTTTGTTGTTCCTTAGTTTCAATTTCCTTGGTTTTAATACTAATTGGAAAACTAGTACTCATCTACTAGATTGTTGGTTAGTTTTTGTGTTTGTTCATTTGTCTTAAGCGTTTGTTGTGTGCTTTTCTCTTTTGTGAATTCATTGTATCTCGTTGGTTCAAGTTCATAAACAAATTTTTCTTGAGCCAACTCAAACAAAAATCTATTCCCGACTAGAGTAGACTCGACCCTCCATCACTCGTGAAGTACAATCCGACTTGCAATACTTGTGAAACCAAGTATGAGACGATCAAGTATGTGAGAGTGTGGTGAGGTTGTTTCGAACTAACATGTATTTTGTTTTGTAGGCGTGTTCTTTTCTTTATTATTAATTAAAATTACAGGGGAACCCGCGACTTCAACCTCTCAACCCATGGACAACAATGCCACCAATGTCATTTTGGCCTACTTTGACACTATCACGAGACATTGCTATGGAAAATGAAAGGTTGGATCATATGGTAGGTCAAAGGGAGGAAGTGGGCTGCCTATACACACGCTACGAGGAATTCTGTAGCTCATTTGAGCTACGAGGTAAAAACTTTATCCCCAATACTCTTATGAACTTAGAATATTGTGTTGTGGCTAGTAGTGGCCAATTGGATATAGTTGCGGATTTACCTAGAGTAGAGGTGTTTGAGTCTACCTATGGTGATACTTTTGGTGATGTTAGGTCACGTAAGGACCAAACTCTTGTTGTAAGTAAGCAATAACTAGTTGATCCTTTAGATGATGAAATTGATTCTTCTTATATGAATGATTTATGTCCATCTAGTGCTAGCCCTTATAACTTGAACAAGGTTCTATTACTAATTGACAAGAGTATTTACACACTAATGGACCCTTATGAAAACAAGGAGATTCTATGTTGGTATACGAGTTACCAACAACTAGTGAGGTCGTGCAAAATAAACAATCGGGTAAAGATGACCTTGATTTGTTTCAAGGTATAGGAAACCCAAATTGTGATTGTACTTGTGAAAATGGTTTTGGTCGTAACCCCTTGGCTTCCCGTGATGGTGTGAAGCTAAGTGTGGGTTACCCTTTTGTAATGGAGTGTAACCGAGACCCATTCCCATGGATACTTCTTCTATTTGACCCCGGTGACATCTTAAAGCATGGTACGAGTAGTCTCGGCCTTTGTTCTTTATTTCTTGATTGTGGTCCCTTTTCTGCCCATGATACTTTATGTCTATGTAGGGACTACTCTCTTGAAAGAGAAAGCATTGCATGCCTATAAATGTTATCTATTCCTTCTTCGTGTATTTCCTATGTTGAGCATACTAATGAAGATGAACTCGAAATTAGTAAGTACTTACATGAGGACACCCTAGTTGGATTTGACTTGTGTGACACCTTTCTCTACCCTCTTTGTGCTCATGATATTTTTCATATTGATATAGAGGGTATGCCTAATTTTGAGGACGACACCATAGGGGAAAGTAGGAGTGGCCGAGACCTAAGCCCTTGTTTACGACTACCATTTGATCCCGATGCCACTTTAGGATGGGAAAGGATTATTCTTGGTTTAGGCTCATTTTTTTATATTTATATGAGCCACTTCCTTTGTAACATTTGTACTAGTCTTTCCATGTTTAATACAAAGGACCCATGGATATACCTCAAATTTGTTCCCCCTCAGAATGTCATGTTGAAGTGTTTATTTTTCCTACCCTAACATTTATGTCATGAAGATATGTGCTTGTTTGTCTTCACTTGATTTTTCAAGGTACAAATTCGAGGTCGAATCTTTTTCAAGAAGGGGCGAATAATACAAGTACGATCACGTAGATGGATTTATTAGGGCGTATGTTGGACATGAGACTTGGTGTGTGAAAATGAAGTGAAAAGGAGGGCCTAAAAAGGATCCAAAATAGTCCACATTCTACACACCAAAGGCACCTAAAGTGAAGCATTTGACAAAGGGGTCTTCTGGACATTTCACACTTTTTTTGCAACCTACTATAAATAGAATATGTTAGGTAATTTACTACTTAGTTTTTGTACATCATTGAAAGTTGTAACATTTAAACACTCTCTCTTGCGATAAAGGCCTCTTGGCCGAATCAATGTTACTAGGGTTTTCGACTTGAGTGTGGAATCACTCGTGTTGGATTCAAGCTTGGAAACGTTGGATGCTTGGGAGATCGAGGTCCCTCTTGTACCAACGTAAGAGATAGGTGAATTGTTGTGAGTATTGTTCAGGGTCCAAGAGTGGAATATGTTCTTGGGTTCTTAATATTATTCCTTCATGTAGTCTATCTATCTATCCTTTAGTTCATTGTAATCTTGTAACCGTTGTGTGTCTTGCTTGCGGAACCCGTGAGTATTGTTATAATATTGTTATTTTTCTTCGTGTCCTTCAACTTGTGTTGATAATATTAGTTTGGGGTGGCTGTTTAGGTGTTTAAACACACCCCTATCTCATGTATTATCGTTATTATTTTTGAATTCGAGTGTGATCATCAAAAGGGTCCTCAGTTCTTTGAACTTGTGGACTTATTTTGGCGTTTGTTTCATGCTCCCTTTTATTTCTTGTATCACTTACCTTGATGCTAACATAATTTGTCTCATGTTTCTTTCTAATTTATGTGCAATCTATTTAAGGCTACTGAACTAATATATATTGATTTTAGGTTGCTCTATTTTTATTTCATGTCGTAAACTGGTGGTATGTTGTTTGGTTGATGCTCTACAGTAAACTATGTTGGCTTATTATTCTTGTCTATGATATATCTCTATTGGTTATAGTGGTTCAATTAGGATTAATGTTTGCAAGCATGATTACCTTTGTAAATTTGTTTTAGTTGTGTCCCACAAAGTTGTGAAGCACTCATTATAGCTTCAACAATTACAGCGATGCTCTAGGGATTTTACCAGACTTACAGTTAGAATCCTATTTAATACTTAAAATCTATTTCTTGATATATTTAGTTATCTGAGTGATTACACCATGTATAAATTACTATCCGTCCAGTTAACTGCAAAACATAATCTCTTATGATTTTTGGAAATCATGTTAATGAATCCTTAACAAAATATTTTTAGCTATTCTGAATATTATGAAAAAGTATCAATCTCATGAATACAGAATATTGAATTTCCAAATTGATGCCAAAAAGGGCTAAATTATGTACATGATCCTAAAAAAGCTAAATCACAGGCATGGGCCTAATATGGCCAACACTTTGAATATAAATACATAAGATAACCTCATGAGCATAAGGGAGTTAGTTAGCTGACCGTTAAGGCATTGGTTTAAACAACAAATACCCAAAACTATGTTTCCCAACATAGGATAGAGATTATTCTGTAAATCGAATAACTCTTTTTTTATGTGTCCTGAATAGGGGCTAACCATGGATACTTGCTAGCAAATTATGTCATGTCACATCCTATTCCCGTCAAGGTATAGGACAGCTTAGCTGATTGGGCTAAGATCAGACTCCATGCGCTCACATGGTGGTTTATTATGATTCACTACTTACTCCCACAAATAATCAAAGAAATTCAATTTACCATAGTCAATCATAAGTTCAGTTTATATTCTTGTCCCTTTCCATTTGTCTTCCTTTATATTTCAATTTTATTGTCATTTATAGTCTCTTGCTGTACTATCCTCTTGAAATGATTTTACATACCAATACATTCCATGTATTTACCATATTTGGCACTACATCATTTCGTGATGTAGGTTCTGGCGCTCAAGTCCACTGTCAGGCCCCTCATTAGGATCTCTATCTTCTGCTATTGGTGAGCCTATTTCCCACTAGGAGGCCGGACGGGATATGATGATTATTTGTGTGTATTTTCTTTTCTTTCAGTATTGGTACTTATTAGAGGCTTCACAGGCTGGTGTGGTTGTTAAGCAAACTTTGTAATTTTCAGTCTTTATTTATCATAGCTATTGGTATTGTTGGATATTATGTGGTGTTAATAAACATGGGTGAAGCTTTATCTCTTGAGAAAATCATGATTGAATTTTATATTACTTTCATTTTATCCATTTGTATTATAAGTATGCTCAGGTGATATGCTAGAATGTTTGCTCGTACTAGATATAGTATCGAGTGCATGTCATCATCCAGGTCCCCGTCTCGGGTCATGACAAATAGTCAGTTTTCAGTCGTTATTATCAGTTTTTTTATCAGTATTGACAGTATGTTTCAGACATTTTTAAACTATGATTCAGTAATAATTTATTTATTGTTAAAACCTAATGGCATTTTTCAGTTAAGTTCTGCACATGTCTTCGTTATTTTATTAAGTGCTCACAACAGGGATCAACACATAGGTTAGTTTGTGATCCTTCGAGGTTGTAAGAATCGTATGGCATCCAGGGTGTACTCTTCGGGAGTTACAGGCGTTTGTATAGTTTGAAAGTAGGATATAAGATAGAATTGTTATGATCAGACAGAATAAGCAAAACACAAACAAAAGAAAAGCAACAAGAACACATAAATTTTACGTGAAAACCCTTGACGGGAAAAACCATGGGCAGAGGTAGAGGAATTTTACTATGAAGGAGCGAAATACAATATGGAGACGATAGTCTCAATTTCGTGTATACAAAAATGTCCGAAACAGCCCACTAAATGCACTTATATAATACATGCGTACAAATAGATCCTAGGCCCAAAAACATATAGGTCCATACTGCGAGGGCTTCGTCCCTGCACCCCTAACAGGATTAGTGGTGGGATCCGGGATTGGGCCACAAAAAAACATAACCATGGGTCGCACCCCGAACTTTTTAGGCCCGGATCCACAAAATTCGGATCACAAACTCTAACAGGAATATTATAATTGTAAATATTAATTTTTTGAACATTTTTTATAATAATACCATTTCGAGAGTGCCTACTCGTGGTAGTTCTTTTGAACTCCATTTCAACGTCGCGGACGAGTTAGAATAATCAGGGGAACGAATTGGAATGATCAAACAACCATGCAAGAGTGTAAAACAACCATTTTTGGGGATAAAGTATCCAGCAAGGACAACTCTAGCTGACATTGTGGTTAACGAAGTACTAAGCAGAATTAGAAAACCAGTTCATTTATTGAACCTTTTAACACTTTCTCAATATTGAATGGATGCACATCCAACTTTCTATAGTGATCACAATACTTTAGATTGCAGCCATTGGTATCTCCCTGGATTACCTGATACTTTGAACCTTCTCCTTTACACATCACTCATCAGCTGAAACGCATGAAAAAAATTCAACCGCTAAACCTCTCTATAACAACATTTTACTATAACGACCAAGCTTAACAACAACAACCAAAAAATATCTAGACAAATAATGTTGTTATACAAAGCAAAGCTTGACATTGTAAGGAGATTTGTGATTTGTGTTTAGGAATTTATTTGACTAGAAACTGTCATTTTATAATTAAGTCAACTAAATAAAATTATGGTCAGTGTGTGTGAAGGTGTAACATGGAAAAAATTAGGGATAGTTTGCAACATAGATACTTTCAAAACTGATTTTGGCATTTAGACATAAGTCTTGAAAAATTAGATGTTTAGATACTAAAATGACATCATCACTTCTTACATACAAACCTAGCACCCAAGTTTTGAACTTTACACTTTAGTCCCCTTCCTCATCCATTTAATATTTAATTTTTAATATTTCTCACCTTTTTTTATATTTCCACCATTTTTTTATATTTCCTATTTTAATTTATAAAATTGTCCAAGAAGCCACCAATAGGAGCTCCCTTTTTCATCAATAATTTCTGATTTCGGCCAATTATTGTCCAAGAAGCCACCAATAGGAGCTCCCTTCTTCATAAATAATTTCTAATTTCAGCCACTTTTCTGACGAAAAGTGGCCCATCACAACTGAAAATCTCCATTCTTGATTATTTCCTCCATTGTTGTTCCATCCTTTTTGAAAGAAATGCAAAAAAAAATTTCCAAATCTACTCAATACCTCCTCATTAGATAAATTTTAGTAGTTTAGAAGTCTTATGCATACATTTATCCATCCCAGAGCTAAAAGGGCATCGATTATATCCAAAATTAGTCACGTCTTTTTACGGACGTTTTCATACCAGTGATCGACCAGCTATAGACCGATACCTTAATCTATTATCGATTTGTGTGGTCTATTATGGCAGTAGCTGAGGTAGTTGTCGTGGGTAGTAATTATATGGGTGCATGGGAGGAGGGTCCCAACTCTTGAAAGTGGAAATCATCTATCAAGGAGACAGTGCCCATCCCACTGTGTCGTAATAGATCGTACGACGACATGGTTTGAAGCGTAATTAAGAGCGGAGAATTAGAATGTGAGCCAAAGAACATTTTGATTAGCTATGTAATGAATGGGTGGGGTAAAATACATCCCAAGTTCATAAATAAGGATCGGTATGTGTCATTATACATGTTGGATGTTGTTGTCAATGGCTCTAGGACATTATTGAGGATATATGTCATCCTGGGGTCTCCGATGATCTTGCCACCATATCTGAAAATCGATGAACATGATTCATTTGAAGATGAGAGTTTGGATGCTCATCCAATGGATTCGGAAGATCATAGAATTGGAAGATTCAATTTTCTATGAAGAAGCGGGAGAAGAGTGTGGATTAGAAACACAAGCCAACCACACCTTCTCTGACGGAACTAATTTTCAGGTAAATCAAACATTTAGCAGCAAAAAGAAGCTGAAATTAATCCTAGACGTTGCAGCTATGAGAAATTCTTTTGATTATGCGGCGTTGAAGAGTTGCAGCAAATTCATCAAGGTGAAATGCATTTGTCCAATATGCGCGTGGATGTTGCGGGCGAAGAAGTATGAATGCACGGACAAATTTGTGATCTATAAATACGTCAACAATCACAGTTATGGCATCGAATATGCCACGTGAAGCCATAGGAAAATCACGTCTAAAGTCATTGCGACCCTCTGTGTGAACATGTATCGCGAAGGAAAGGGTCCAAACACTAGTGAGATTTGGAGGATCGTTTTCAAGAACTTGACAAGTAGAACAATCTATTGGAAATGTTGAGGGACAGTGGAGCACGGGTATTCCTGCTTGCCCATTTTTTCGTACATGATCAACACTCTTAATGTGAGCACTACCGATTCCATCATGGTGCACATGGTCGATTGTAGGTCTATGTACTATTTTTTAGCATTGGGCCCTTGCATTAGGGAATTCTCCCATATGAGGAAAGTTATTGCGGTCGACGACACTTATTTATATGACAAGTACAAGGGCATGCTGCTAAGTGCAGTTGCACAGGATATGGAGAACCATATTTATCCCATTGCTTTTTGCATCTTTGACAAGGAGAACGATGCATCTTGGATGTTCTTATTTGAGAAGCTAAAGTCTATTGTTGTCAATGGACCAGATTTGTGCTTTATCTCCAATTGACACAAGAGAATTGCCAACGGCATCACGAAGGCTTATAACCATGCTTATCACGGGTACTGCATGAGGCACCTAGGTGAAAATCTCTAGGTAAATCACCACTAAAGAGAACACCTCTATCTATTCTACAACACGTCAAAGGAATATTCTCCAGAGGAGTTTATCTACCTTTTTGTTGAATTTAAGAACTATTGTCCCGAGGCAGCCTTTTTCTCGAGCATGATCTTGGTTTTGAGATATAGAGTAGGGCATATTTCCCCGATAACAGGTTTGACGTGATGACCATAAATATTGTCGAGTCGATGAACGCTATGTTGATTGCCAAAAGGGAGTACCCCATGGCATCCATATTCAATTCGATTGCTAAGAGGTTTGGTGATATATTCAAGGAGAGGCATATCTGTGTCCTTAAATATAAGGATAACAAATTTGTGCCCGCCGCTAAAAAGATCTTAACAGACAATATAAGTAAGGGCAACTCCTTTTATGTGGAGAACGTAAGCGGAGACTAAAGGAAATTAACGGTGTTTAGCAGTGGTTGTACGGCCAAAGTCAGCCTACTAGAAAGGTCATGTTCTTGCAGAAAGTTTTACCTGGTCAAAATACCATGCGATCACGCAATGGCCGCTTTGCGATTGAAGTACGGTGAAGATTATGGTTTGAGAATCTATTATTACTCTTCGCCTGTGTATAAAGTGGAAGAGTACCTCATTGCGTATGCAGAATCAATTAATGTTATCCCTTTGGAGTTTGAATGGCGCATTCCACAAGAATTGTTAGACGTGAATATTATTACACCTCTCATGGTCACCAAGCTCGGAAGGAAGAAAAGAAAATGCATTAAGGGCATGGGCGAGACTTTCAAGTCACAGAGGAGGAACAAGTGTTCATTGTGAAAGAGACTCCGGCACAAGAGAACCACTTGTAACAACAACAAATCATAGTTAGACTTGTATGAATTTGTGTTTTTGTAAGTCATGACAGTGTATGCATTTTGACAACCCTTCAGTGATCTAATTAATGTCAGCATTATCGATTTCATTTTGTGTCTATTATCGACCTTTTAAGGTATTGCATATATTGTGTGTCAAGTCTATTGCATGTATTCTTTATTTAACACATAGTTAATTATCGATCCCATATAAAGTCTATTAAAAACCCTAAATATTCAAAGGGGCAGATGAACAGTTGAGCATTTATTACACATAAAAAATGTTGTTGCACTTCCACTCACACGTTGCGTCGATTGGGTATACGCTACCTCTTCGATTTCCACCAATTCACATGTCCACTAACCAATGGGTGGGAAGACTAAAGGGTTCTATTTTTGTCTATATAAACACGTATCTACTATACCCAAAATTTATCTTCATCAACTCATAAATTAGATTAAATTGACAAGATGTCAGGCATTTCATTGAAACCAAGAAGGAGGGTCCAGCATAACTACAACCTTTTCCTCCTCCGTAACGACCTCAATCGGTTGTTTTATGGTCTAGGACAGGACAGGGAGCACGTCCACTGTGAAATCTGACGAATTGCTCATTTTTTTGGGCGATTGTGGAGCAACTCAATATGGAGCCAGAAGAGATGATCACCCCCACCATCCCTTTAGATCAGTCTTTTTATTTCTATTTTTTTGTTTTGCTTTAAGTTCGTTGCAAGGAGAAGCTTTTATGGTTGGGAATGTTAGATGAAGCTTTTTCATTTTGTTGTTTTGCTGTATATATGGCTTCACCATCCTTGTAATGATGTATTAATGAAATATGTTTGTTTCCTACATTTGTGTATATTGTAATTTTGCAATTTTGTTCTTGTTTGATTTTTTGAAATTTCTCCCGTTAGAAGATGAATCAAACGGTTGTGAGATGTGAAAATTAATGTTAGTTGATAATGGGAAATTAATTCTTGATTCCTAAATTTGTCTCCACTATAATTTTACAATTTTTTCTTCTTTGAAATTTTTGTAATTTACCATATTAGAAGATGAACGAGACAGTTGTCAGAGGTCAAATTAATTCATATACTCAAATGAAAAATGAATCTGGTCTATCCATGATTATGTTGATTTATACAAAATTAAACGCAAAGTCGATGGGGTTTATTATATACTAATCTCAATATATATGCTATAACATATACGTAATCGATGAGTTCAACAATACAGGTCCATCAATTGTGTCCAGTGTATTTCATAGATTGTAAGCCTTGTCAATAATATGCCATATTGGTTTGTTGCCCTTAGTAGCATATTTGAAAAAAAAATTAGTTAATCAAAAAATAAATAATTAAATTTTATGCTATTAAAGGATCTTAAACAAGTCATGTGATCTTATGAGAGTCCACATAAATAGTAAAAAGTAATCAAGGATGTGTGAGGATGGAATCCGGATGAACAAATAAATTTCTCACAATATACTTGTGCTTTGGTAAACATGGCCCTAAGGATGTTGGTTGTTCAACCATAACTCATCACCTCACATCTTTGATCACCACTTTTAATTTATGTGGACTCTCATACGATCATATAACTTGTTTAGGCTCATTCGATTGCATAAAATCCAATTACTTATTATTTTATTAATTAAATAATCCTTTTCAAAATATGTGCTAGTCATGGTCTATAAATATGTGTCATAGTCTAGTACATTTATTAATGAAGTTGTACAAAATATATGCTAGACTATACTTAGTTTTGTATCCGACCTGATATAGTCTAGCATAGACTGTAAACTACTTCCACAAATAAATAACTGGACTATGATATTTATTCATAGACCACAACTAGCACATATTTTGAGAAGGACTAATTAAAAAATAGAATAATTAATAATTAGATTTTATGCAATTAAATGAGCCTAAACAAGTCATGTTCTCGTATGAGAGTCCACATAAATAGAAAGTGGTGATCAAAGATGTGAGGTGATGAGTTGTGGTTGAACAAATGAATTCTCCACAACATACTTGTGCTTTGGGTAAACATTGCCCCAAGCATGTTTGTTGTTCATCCACTACCCATCCTCACACATCTTTGATCACCTTATTCAATTTACGTGGACTTTCATACGATCACATGACTTGTTTAGGCTCATTTAATTGCATAAAATTCAATTACTTATTATTTTATTAATTAAATAATCCTTCTCAAAATATGTGCTAGTCATGGTCTATGAATATGTAGCATCGTCTAGTGCAATTATGATGGAATTAGCTCTTAGTTTATGCTAGACGCTCTATCTATGTGGTCCATCATCTACCAAAGTCATGAAAAGGCATCAATTAAATAAGGTCTATGAAACTAGTTCATTAGTGACAAAAATCTAAATATCACATTTTTACAATGGTAACAAAGTACACGTCAAATCACACCCCACGGTAATATTTCACTTTTTTCTTCTATAAAAGAGGCTATTTTTGTGTTAACACTCTCATTTTTTTTTGTCTTTAATGTTTTTTAATAAATACAATGTCTCAAGCATCCCAAAAATCAAATGCAAAAGTTTCTACATATGTCATTGTGGCAATTCAACTGTTTTTAGGATGTCATGCACCAATTGGAATCCAGGTCAAAACTTCCTTAACTATGTGGTTGGAAAGGATAATGGCGAATGCTCTTTTTTTAAATGGCTTGATGAAGACTCCCTGATGAGCAACCCATCGACATCAAATTTTTTAGGCGCTTTCAAGTTTCATATACTCCAAAAGCTTCGAGAGTCCAAAGAAAATAATGTTAGAGTACGTGCCCTACTGATTAGTGACTTTAACATAAGATTTAATCATAGAGAATGATAAGTTAGGGTTATGTCCACCTTGTAGTTTCTACTTCTCTATTAACTATGAGTAATGCGGAATTTAGATATACATGCACTTATAGAGAGTCGCATTCTAATTCTAAATCCAAGTGTCTTTCAACCATCAAGGATTATTTCACCTTAGCTCTCTCGAACTTAAAGTGTATAACAAATGGTACGAATTCTCCAAGAATGTTAATCCTGCTAAGGTATTAACGTGTAAATAGAGGTTGAAAACCCTATTTTCTTGTCACACTCTCTTTTCCAAACATGTAACTTTTCTATCGAACAAGTTAATACTATACTGGCACATTCCCTATGTTTGCAACCATGAGAAATTAATTAAAACGAAGAGAGTAATGATATAAGTAGCATGACATATCATAAATTCACAAACTCATAGCAATCGATAGTATATTACAAGGTTTCCATAACCCTAATAGATAAGTTTAGCTACGCATGAGTACAACGGAAATCAAAGTAGACATCATCATCATACCAAATCTAGAACAATCAACACGATGGAGATGATTTAGCGTCAATAAGGGATTGACGTTTTTCCCTCTATCCGTTGCTCTCTGAGCCGTTTTTCTCTGTTCCACAATATTACAGAATCTGAAAATTGATAATGAATAATGATGCTGAAAAATTCAGCAATAAGGTTTTTTTAATAATATCCTTGTCCACTAAGTTACTACTGCATCCCCAAGTATTTAAAAATACTGCATTTTCCCGGGAAAAAGTTCTCATGCATCACATTCAGTCCACAAGATGCCTTCCCTCTTATGTGACGTTTTTCTTTGCTGCCCACAGGTCGACAAAGTGCTGAAATCTTCATCATTAGTACCTTAAAACATGCTAATCACATAGGTCAGCTCACTTAAAGGAAAATGGACTAAAAGTGCAAGAATTATATATTTTATCCTCAAAACTTAGCTAAAACATGGGTAAATTATGGTGCTTAGACGTATAAATACGCCCAACATCAACCGTTGAACCAACTTTCAGTTATCCCAAACTTGATGTTTACTCAGCTGAGTATTGTTCATAAATAATCAATTTAGGAAGGAAATAAATTACAACTCAACAAGAACAATAATTTAAACTGATTCATGAACTGTAAAGCTTAATCCTGTAAAACAGGTTCATCAATTTGATCCTTTGTACTGACAGCACTTGAATTTTCAGTCAGAATTCTCTCAATTATGAACTTTCTCAATTTGATCATATTTAGCCTTTTCTCTCTCTGTAAATGCGCAAGTTACTCTGAATGATACATCTTCTATTTAAGCACAACTCTCAAAATAGTCCTTCTTTATTTGAAACTCCTCCTTTAAACAGAACTCTCATTGCATAGAGTTCTACTTCAAGTGAGACTCTTTCTTCAATTCTAACTCTTGTCTTCTTAGTGTTGTCGTCAAACTTTAACTCTTTAAATCAGCACGTGACTATTTCCTTGAGTTTATCAGAATTAACCACTCATCTGGTCCTTCCTTAATTTCTGCACGCTTGTCTTTAATCATCGATGATTTTGCTACAAGTTCTGCTACATGAGATAGTGTGTCTGTGAACCAGCTTGACTGATATGTTTCATATCACTTTGTCTGTTTGTCAATCACCAAAACTGCATTGTACCCAACAAATTCCCCCTTTTTCATGATGACAAACCTCTTGTATTTGTGCATTCTAACATCTTCACTTCTAGACACTAAAGTAAAAAACACTAGAATGAAACAAGTTAGTCAATAGGTTATAAACATTGGACAAACCTCTTATCTTCCCCCTTTTGGCATCATCAAAAAATTATTTCAATGCAATAATATACTAGCCAAAGTGATTTGTTATCCTATTCATAGCCATTGGGGCTATCACCAAAACAATCAAACAAAGACTTTAACTAACATAGTAATTTATTAAAGCGAGCAAAAACACGAGTAAATTAAGCAAAGATAACCTTTCCATTTAACTACCAGAGCATGTTCCACATAAAACCTAAGCTAGTACTGAACATAGCAAAACAACTAAGCATTAATCAAAAAGGAATACAGTATAAAAGTGAGACATGATCAAGGATATAAAGAGCGAGGGAACAAATAAGGAAGGTGGAACATGTGATATCAACTGTTTCAATTGACGAATGGCTAAAACATTTTCATCCCTCAATTAATCAAGGTCAAGCTTCAAAGTCAAGATCCTAGACTTAAGGACCTATTATTCCACTTCATGACTGTCTTGTGAAGCTTCTAGTTCAGATATTTTTTTCTAGCTAAATCATTTCTTTATTATTAATTTTTTTAAATGAGTGTTAGCCCTCCTTATTGAAACTGGTAGAGCAGCATGATTCATCTGCTCAAGAACATCCATTTTTTTTATATAAGTCAAACTTGAACTAGGAATGAAAAGTCCCCCAAAAATAGCCAATGAAGAACTAAAAGGGAGAGCATGTCCCTATTTATTCTTCAAAAACATATGTTGCATGTGATTGATGATCAAGTTTGGCAAATTCATGATATAGAAACTAATACTTTGATTAAGAGAGAAGAAGAAATTTTTGGTGTATGATTAAACACATTTATGCACAACTATTTGGAGAGAATCAAAGAAAGTTTGGTCAACCAATTTGTCAGCTTTATAAGACAAGGAGAGGAGAAAGTATGGGGAATTGAATAGGTGTGCTCAACTATTTCAACTTAGACAGCCTATGCTTATATCAGTATAGAAGATACCCGATAAGAAGAACTTTGTTGTCACAATTTCTTGCTTGTACCTATTTTCTGCATAATCTAATACAAAATCAAGTTAGAAGAGTCAAAAATTTGGAATTGGGACACACAACTAAATTTTTAAGACTGAATGGAATAACAATTTACCTAATAAGATTAAAAGGAAAAATAATTATTCTAGTCAACCATTGAGGGGAGTTCATGCAATTTTAATCATCCCCAACTCTAACCTCTCCCTTTTAAAATGCTCTCTACTGAGTGCCTTTGGTGCTTCTCCAGTCAATTAAGTAACCCACATAGTCAACATTTTTATAGCCCTCAAGAGTGAAATTGTTTTCCTTTGAATACAGTAGTCTCAAGCCATTGATTCCCATGACATATCTCAAAATTCTTGTGACAACACCAATTTTTATGAACTACCAACAAATTATCAGCAACTTGTGTTGATGTTTTTGATGCATCAATTTATTGATTTTTTGTTCCCCTATTAATATGCCCTCAGTCTGTACAACAGTTAAACCAGGTGGTACAACATATTCCTATGCATGCTTATCAGTTTCACTAGCATCCGCCCCCTCCCCCTTTTTTAAAGAGGATATCCCTTGCTTCCCCCTTACATGAGCACTCCAAATCTGACCATCTTTGAAAAAGCTTTTGTTTTAGTTCTCTTAGTATTTTCAAATGTTGTAATGGTGCTTTTTTTACCATCTCCAAAAGAGCCATTCCCCCTTTAAATGTGGTAAGTGAAAGGAACTTTATTTGCTTCCAGTCTTATGCCTTGAGTAAGCTCTATTCATGTACTAATTCTTCTTGTCTCCTTTCACTCTCACCTGTAAAACAAATTAGGGGTTAAATTTAGGAATCCAGAAAAGCTTGGATCCTTTCTTATGAGAAAATGGATGTATGAGGTTTCTTCTAGCTCATCGAGGCAACAGGTTATGTGACCTGTTTCTCTGACCAGTTTTGGTCTTCTTGTTAGGTTGTGCTAACTTAGAATCTTATTCTTTTGCTAGGATTATGCTTCTTGATTTGCTTTTTACTGCAACAGGACATTCAGTGGTTGGATGTCCCAAGTTACCACAAATATAACACAAATCTTTAATAGTATTAGAACTTTTAGAAAATCCAAACCCAACCTTTTCATTGTGAGTTCTTTGACCTAGTTTATGAACAAATATTGACGAATGTGTCCATCTATTAGGTCTTTCAAGATCAAGTTTCAATTAAGAAACTTCTTTATTTAGTTGACTAACCTTTTCTTTTTCACAAAAGTATTCATGTTTAATCTTAGTCAATTCTAACTCAATTTTTTCTTGTTCCTCACTCTTGACCTTTTTTCCTTTTTCAAAAAAAGACAATTTTAGAACTTTAGATTTGAGGGTTAGGTTTGATGAATTAAGTCTACTAACTTGTTCCTTAAGAATGCAGTTTTCCTTTTCAGTAGTGTTTTTACAAGCCTTTAAATTGATATAATCAAACTTTAGGCTTTCTAGACTGCCAAAGATTTCATCCCTGTCAAATCTTAGTTCTTAAAAATCATCAATTAAAGCACTTATTAAATAAACAAATTTTCTTTTTGGAAATAGATGCACTTCTCTTTGAGTTCAAGAATACTTACCTCAGATGTTTCATCATCTTCTTCCATGTCTGAATCTCCAATGGCCATGAGAGCAGTTTTATTTTCTTCATCTGATTCATCACTTTCAGATGCCCTAATTAGATCTTCCATGTTCATCTCATAGGTCTTCAAATTACCAACTAACTTATCAAGGGACATTCTAGTGAGATCCTTAGCTTCACTTATGGTTGTAACTTTGACATACCACTTAGACTTTGGTAGGACTCTTAAGACCTTCTCTAGCTGTTACTCAGTAGATAAAATCTTTCTTAGAGATGATAACTCATTTACCAATAAATTTAACCTAGTTATCATTTCTTGTAGTGACTCATTTTTCTCCATTTGGAAAGCCTCATACTCAGTGAAAAGTGATGCAATTTTTAATTTTCTCACTTGGCTAGTACCTTCATGTACATTTACTAATGCATCCGAGATTTGTTTAGCAGTGTTGCAATTAGACACTCTATTGTACTCGGCTGGATCAAGACCACAATCAAGAATGTTTTTGTCTTTTGCATTCTCTTGTAGTGCAACAAGATCTTTTGGGGTGAATTCACTCCTTACCTTTTTTATTTGTTCTCCATCCACTAACTTCATAGGAACTGTTGGTCCATCAGTAATTCTATCCCATAATTCAAAATCTACACTTTGACCAATGTGCTTCATCATTTACAAGTGGTGAACAAGTGGTGAACAATAATTATTTCAAATTCATGCTCTCTTTTGTTGGTCACAATATGATATGGGGTATCAAGACATTTTCATGGGAATTTGAAAGCAATTTATCATTCATATTTATCAAACTTCCATGGAAAATCTCAAATCACATATGCATGCATTGAAGTATATAGGCAAACAATTCCCATGACATAAAGAAAGATGACTTAGAAATCATATTAAAAGCAAGTTATTAGCATTTCATTGAAAACCCCCATTTAAAATCATCCATGCTCATAAAAAACTACATCCATAAGATTTTAGGATAACCCCACGTACCTAGATTACTATGAATATTAGATGTTTCTCAAAGCCTACGTTGAGAGGATTCCAAATATGAAATTAGTTCCTAAAACCCCCGGTAGAATCTCGAGTTGCTTGGGTTTTTATTTTGAAACCCTAAGGAGAATCCTTGAGCACTTTTGATGAATGAAGGTGTATTTTGGGATCCTTGGAACTGAATTTCGTGTTTTAGGGATAAAGGTGGAAAAGGACCATCTTTCCCCCAAAACGGAGTGTTTAAGCCACTTGAATTCCTTACATAGGTGCCGACCATTCCATCGCCTATGTTTACATAGGTGCTGCCTAGGCTATCGTCTATGTTTACATAAGCGCCGCCTAGTCTATCGCCTATGCTTTCCAGTGGCCATGGGCGATTGGTTAGGCGACACATATTACTTTGAAATGTCATAACTTCTTGCTCGGGTGTCGAATTTTAGAAAAATTGGTATCGTTGGAAAGCTAACTCAAAGACCTATAATTTGACACATAGTTGGATCCCTAATTCGACATATACAAAGAGTTATGGTCGTTGGAAGCTAACACAATTTACAACGTCCACTAAAAATTAGTCGATCGAAATAGTTTCAACTCGTCCTTGAGTTGAAGGACCTCTATGGTATAAATTCAAGATTGAATGGATTCACATGCTACGCAAATAATTAACATGCCGTATTAGCATAGGATTTTATGGCTTCGGGATTTATCAACACATCAGAATCATGGTCTATATTGTAGCCCAAAATGCGGGGCATTACATTATCCCCCCATAGGATCATTCGTCCTCGAATGATGATGTGGGACACTGACAAACACGATTTCAAGCATAATAAACCACTAGGAATGATAAGATAGGAATAGTACCTTCTGTCTCATCCTTCTTCGAAGCAAACAAATTGGGATATCTAATTCTCATGTCATCTTCTAACTCCCAAGTTGCTTCTTTGACTTTCTGATTCCTCCACAGTACCTTTACTGAGGCTATCTCTTTGCTCCTCAGCTTTCGAACTTGGCGAGCTAAAATTTTAGTGGGCTCTTCTTCGTAAGACAAGGAATCTGTCACTTTGACATCCTCTACTGGCAATACCAAAGAATGATCTCCAATGTATTTTTTCAACATGGATACATTGAATACTGGACGAAGGGAACCCAAACTTACAGGCAATTCTAGCTCATAAGCAACTACACCAATCTTTCTCAAAATCTGATATGGCCCTATATCGTGAGGGCTCAATTTACCCTTTTTTCCAAACCGCATAACTCCTTTCATAGGAAAAACCTTGAGAAACACCCAATCACCAACTTTGATACAAGTACGACCACGAGGATGGACGTGAATGATTGCGTAATTAATCCATCCAAGGAAGTGCATAATTGAAGTGTAAAAGAGGGCCTAAACACACTAAAATCAGCCCACTTCTTGCACTTGATGGAAACCTCACCCTTGAGGGGTATTATGGACATTTCACACTATTTTTGTAATATCTATAAATAGAACCTTTTAGGGTTTCATTCATTAGTTTGGATTGAATATTAAAAGTTATAACATTGAAACACCCTCTCTTGAGAGAATGGCCTCTTAGCTAAAACATAGTAGCTAGGGAAATCAACTTGAGTATATAATCACTCGTGTTGGATTCAAGCTTCGAAATGTTGGACGCTTGGGAGATTGAGGTTACTCTTGTGTCAACATAAGAGTTAGGTTAATCGTTGCGTGTAGTGTTAAGGGTCCAAGAGTATAACATGTTCTTGGGTTCTTAAGATTATATCAACCAAGGTCTAACTATCTATCCCTTTTGTTTATTGTAATCTTATAACCGTTTGTGTATCTTGTAATCTTCAACCCGTAAGTTGTTGCCTCTTGTTGTTGTTGTTCTTATCATATTGTTCTCATCTTATTGTTATTTTGTTGCTACTGTTTTGGTGTCAAAAACACCCTTGTATTCTTGTATTCTTTTTGTAGTGAATCCGAGATAAGAGAAACAAGAAACAACTCCAAAATAGTCCGCAAATCTTAAGGATCCGAGGACCTTTTGGAAGACCACTCTCGGATTCACTACAACAACAAGAATACAAGAATACAAGGGTGTTTTTGACACCAAAACAGTAGCAACAAAACAACAATAAGATGAGAACAATATGATAAGAACAATAACAACAAGAGGCAACAACTCACGGGTTGAAGATTATGAGATACACAAACGGTTACAAGATTACAATAAACAAAAGGGATAGATAGTTAGACCTTGGTTGATATAATCTTAAGAACCTAAGAACATGTGATACTCTTAGACCCTTAACACTACACGCAACGGTTAACCTAATTCCTACGTTGACACAAGAGTGACCTCGATCTCCCAAGCATCCAACATTTTGAAGCTTGAATCCAACACGAGTGATTCCAGACTCAAGTTGATTTCCCTAGCTACTATGTTTCGGCCAAGAGGCCATTCTCTCAAGAGAGGGTGTTTCAATGTTATGACTTTCAATATTCAATCCAAACTAATGAATGAAACCCTAAAAGGTTCTATTTATAGATATTACAAAAATAGTTTGAAATGTCCATAATACCCCTCAAGGGTGAGGTGCCCATCAAGTGCAAAAAGTGGGCTGATTTTGGTGTGTTTAGGCCCTCTTTTACACTTCACTTGTGCACTTCCTTGGACGGATTCATTACGCACTCATTCACGTCCATCCTCATGGTCGTACTTGTACCATCCTCCCCTCCTTAAAAAGGATTCGACCTTGAATACATGCCTTGCAAAATCAAAGAGAGACAATCAAGCACACTTACTCATGGCATGAGGGTTAGGATTAGTAAAAATAAGCAATAATGGTATGCACTCAAAACACTCAAAACAGCCCACACCCAAAAAAAGAAACTGAAAACCCTTTGAGTTCAAGTCTTGGCCAACAACAAATCTTGACATGCCAAGGTGGTTCATATTTGACATGTAACCAAGAGTCCTTAGTGTTAAACATTATGAAGCCATCGACAAATTCACCAACGACTTGGCTATGATAAGCACCCAAAACAAACGCACCTAAGCTGAGAGTAAATCTTCCCTACTTTAAGATGGCACTGAGATCAAATGGGAAGAAAGGCCATAAACACGGGTCTAAGCAACACACCCATTTCCTATAGTCATTACCACAACCACATGGCCTACTCTCTACATCGGCATATATGTTATCACAAGTAAAGAGAGAGCAGAGAAATGTGGCACTCAATTCTACTTCTACTATGGTGTCCTCATAAAATCCACACAAAGTAGGAGAAGTAGTTTCCAAATGATACAGGAAAGATAAGAGAAATAAGAAACAACTACAAAATAGTCCGCAAATATTAAGGATCCGAGGACCTTTTTGGAGACCACTCTCGGATTCACTACAACAACAAGAATACAAGGGTGTTTTTGACATCAAAACAGTAGCAACAAAACAACGATAAGATATGAACAATATGATAAGAACAATAACAACAAGAGGCAACAACTCACGGGTTGAAGATTATGAGATACACAAACGGTTACAAGATTACAATAAACAAAAGGGATAAATAGTTAGACCTTGGTTGATATAATCTTAAGAACCCAAGAACATATGATACACTTTGGACCCTTAACACTACACGCAACGGTTAACCTAACTCCTACGTTCACACAAGAGTGACTCCATCTCCCAAGAATCCAACATTTCACAGCTTGAATCCAACACGAGTGATTCCACACTCAAGTTGATTTCCCTAGCTACTATGTTTCGGCCAAGAGGCCATTCTCTCAAGAAAGGGTGTTTCAATGTTATAACTTTCAATATTCAATCCAAACTAATGAATGAAAAATTAAAAGGTTCTATTTATAGATATTACAAAAATAGTGTGAAATGTCCATAATACCCCTCAAGGGTGAGGTTCCCATCAAGTGCAAGAAGTGGGCTGATTTTGGTGTGTTTAGGCCCTCTTTTACACTTCACTTGTTCAATTCCTTGGACGAATTAATTACGCACTCATTCACGTCCATCCTCGTGGTCGTACTTGTATCAAACTTCAAAATCTAGTTCTCTTCTCTGAACATCGGCATAGGATTTCAGATGACTCTGAGCAGTCTTGAGTTGTTCTCTAATGATCTTCACTTTCTCCATCGCCTGATGAACAAGATCAGGCCCATACAATTGAGTTTCACCCACTTCATACCATCCTATTGGACCCCTACATCTCCTCTCATACAAAGCCTCAAAAGGAGGCATCTTGATACTGGCATAGTAACTATTATTGTAAGCAAATTCAACTAGTGGCAGGTAATCTACCCAACTACCTTTGAAATCAATGACGCATGCCCTCAACATATCTTCGAGGGTCTGAATGGTATGCTCAGTTTACCCATCCGTCTGAGGGTGGAAAGTTGTGCTCAAATTCACTTGTGTACCTAAACCCTTCTGAAAAAACCTCCAGAACTAAGATGAAAACTGCATACCTCTATCGGATATAATGGACACTAGTTCCCATGCAACCAAACTACATCATCAATGTAAATCTTAGCATAACCCTCTCCCGAATAATTAGTCCTTACAGGCAAAAAGTGTGTTGACTTTGTCAACCGATCTACAATCACCCATATAGAATCATACTGGTTTCGGGATCTCCGAAGTCCTGTAATAAAGTCCATGTTTATCATCTACCACTTCTATAAAGGCAGGGCTATCTCTTGGGAAATACCACCTGGCCTCATGTGTTCTACCTTCACTTGTTGACAGTTCAAACACTTGGACACAAAATCAGCTACATGACGTTTCATGTTATTCCACCAATACAAGGTTTTCAGATCTGGTACATCTTAGTAGAGCCTAGGTGAACGACATAACTCGAAGTGTGCACATCATTAAGGATTCTTTCCCGTAGCCCATCAACATTCGGAATGCACAACCTACCCTGAAATCTTAGAATACCATCACCACCAATTTCAAATGACATAACCTTTTGTTGACCCATATCTTTCTTAATTTACATCGAGATGGGATCTTCAACCTTCTTTTCCTTAACTTACGCATAAAGGGATCACTTAGCTAACTCATGAAAAATCACCCCTCTATCTTTGGAATCTAAGAGTCGCACTCCCAGATTTGCAAAGCGGTGAATATCCTTCACCATCTCTTTCTTTCCTTCTTCTACATTAGAAAGGCTGCCCATAGACAACCTGCTGAGGGCGTCGGCTACAATATTTGCCTTGCCCAAATGGTAATGCAGACTCATATCATAGTCTTTCAAAAGATCCATCTAACGCCTCTGCCTGAGGTTCAACTCTTTCTGTGAGAAAACATACTGCAAACTCTTATGGTCAGTATAAATATCAACATGCACTCCATAGAGATAGTGCCTCCAGATTCTAAGTGCAAACACCACGGCTGCTAACTCCAAGTCATGAGTGGGGTAATTGCGCTCATTCACCTTTAACTGCCTAGATGCATAAGCTATCACCTTACCATGCTGCATCAATACACAACCAAGTCCCACACGGGACACATCACAATAAACAACAAAAGCATCTATACCCTCGGGAAGAGTCAAAACAGGAGCAGTAGTCAGCTTGTCCTTCAATTTCTCAAAACTATTTTCACACAAATCAGACTACACAAACTTCATATTTTTCTGAGTCAGTTTAGTAAGTGGAGCAGCTATGGAAGAAAAACTCTTTACGAACCTTCTATAATACCCTGTCAAACCTAAGAAGCTCTGAATATCGGTTAGAGTCGTAGGTCTGGTCCATTTTCTCACTACTTTAACTTTCTGGGGATCCACTGTTATCCCATCACTGGACACCATATGCCCTAAGAAGGAAATAGCATCTAACCAGAATTCACACTTAGAAAATTTGGCATACAACTAATGATCCTTAAGGGTCTGAAGAATAATCCAGAGGTGATTGGCAGGATCCTCTTTACTCTTAGAATAGATCAGAATATCATCAATAAATACAATTACGAACAAGTCAAGAAACTAATGGAACACTCTATTCATAAGATCCATGAAGGCTTCAGGGGTGTTAGACAACCCAAAGGACATAACTAGAAATTCTTAGTGACCATATCGGGTTCAAAAGGCTGTCTTGGGTATGTCTAACTCCATAAATTTCAACTGATGATAACCCGAACGAAGGTCTATTTTTGAAAAACACTTGGCACCCTGAAACTGGTCAAAAAGGTCGTCGATCCTAGGAAGAGGATATTTATTTTTAATCGTGACCTTATTCAACTGGCGGTAGTCTATGCACATACGAAGGGACCCATCTTTCTTTCGCACGAAGAGTACGGGTGCACCTTATGGGGAAACACTAGGACGAATAAAACCTTTGTCTAGGAGATTTGTAAGTTGTTTCTTTAACTTCTTTAGTTCTGCGGGAGCCAGGCGGAATAGAAATAGGATAAGTGTCTGGCAACACATCAATGCCAAAATCTATCTTCGTATCAGAGGGTATCCTTAGGAGATTTTCGAGAAAGACTTTTGGGAATTCATTCACTACAGGGACTGACTGCAGAGGAAGAGTTTCAACTTTTGAGTCTTTTACTCAAATTAGATGGTATATACAACCTTTTGGAGATGAGTTTTAGGGCTCTAAGATAAGAGATAAAGTGACCTCTAGGTTCTACCGAACTCCCTACCCATATAATTGGTGTCTCATTTGGGAAAGAAAAAGTGACCAATCGGGTCCTGCAATCGAGTGTGGAATAGCACGAATGGAGCCAGTCCATCCCAATGATGGCATCAAAATTTATCATATCAAGTTCTATAAGGTCAGCCATAGTTTCCCTACTATGAATCGACATGACACAATTTCTATACACCCTTCTAGCAACAACAGAATCACCTACAGGAGTAGAAACAGAGAAGAGTTCTACAATAACTTCGGGCTCAAACCCGAAACCAATAGCCACATAAGGGGTGACATAAGATAAAGTAAACCCGGGATCAAGCAATACATAAACATCATGAGAAAAGATTCGTAACATACCGATGAAAACATCTGGTGAAGCTTTCACCTCCTGGCAGTTAGTCAAAGAATATAACCGGTTGTGACTGCTCCCGGTAGCTGAAAGGGCACCCTTAGGAAGAGGAGCTGTGGAGGCAGCTTAGAACTTAGCCCCCCCCCCCCCTGCCCCTTGTATTTCCTCTAGCAGAAGGAAAATCTCTCTAAAGGTGACCCACTTTGCCACAAGTATAGCAGTTTCTCCCCTCAAACCTACGGTTCCCTAGATGATTCCTCTTGCAAACCTCGTACCGCAGATAAGTACGACGCAGCTGGGACACACTTCCCTGAGATTGTGTATCTAGAGCTTTGGATCCATGAAGAGTCTAAAAACTCCGAGTTTATTTGTCTGTCGGTGGTCTGGGTGCTGGGGCGCTGGTTACTGACTATGCATTATTCCAAAACTTCTTCTTTTTTGACCACTTATTACCCCAATTACCACTCTGCAGCTGACTCTAGTGTTGTTCTCAGATCTAGTTCTCTTAGCCTATCTGTCTTTCTCTCTAGATTCAGCAATATTTTTCTTCTTCTCTTTCACTGCTACATATGAATGGTCAATCGAGCAAAGTCTAATTCCTTATTCAACATAGCACCCTAGTCAACTCTGGTGCATAGTAGTCTAGTTTATTAAACTTCAAAGTATACTCTTGGACACTCATACTGCCCTACTTCAAATTCATAAACTCTTTCACTTTGGCCTCCCTCAACTCTAGAGAAAAGAATCGATTAAGGAAAGGTTCCACAAATTTGCCCCAAACTGTGGGCTCAGCACTCTCACCTTTTGCATCTTCCCAGTCGGCATACCACTGATTTGCAATGTCCTTGAGCTGATCGGTTGCTAGTTCCACCCCTTCAACCTCATCCATGTGCATTACCTTAAAGATCGTTTCCATTACCTCCACGAACTACTGTGGATCTTCCTCCACCTTAGTACTAGTGAACTTAGGTGGGTTCATCTTCATGAAATGTCGGACCCTAGTAGCCTCAGACGTAACAGATGCAGACCCAACATCTTCCGATTGTTGAGCCTGGTTAGCAACCAACTGTGTCAATATATGAATAGAACATCTGAATACTGCATTTGAAATACTCCCTTAGCAGTTGGGGGACGGTTAACATTAGTCCGCGGAGCCTGAGGCGGACTGGTCGGGACTGGAGGGACTCCCGGAGTAGGTACAAGTTCTGGAGTGTGAACTCTATTACAGGTCTTCATCCCATGGGTGGGACAGACCTCATCTGCCTGAGCATTCTGATCGATGATACGATGTGGAGGCATAACTGTGTTTCTGAAATACAAGTGATCATTGATTAGGGGACAGTTCAGACTCTGAAGCACAAATTAAATCACAAAGAAGGTAAACATTTCCTAAACGCCTAGCAGTCTCTTACTTATAAGTGTGGCGTGCTACACACCTATAAATAAGCCTCTACCCGACGCAATTTTGCAGACACCCTGGGACCATGAACCGTGCTCTGATACCAAGTTTGTCATGACCCGAACTAGGCCTGGCCGTGATGAGCATTTTGAACCATGGAGGCCCGAAACACCCCTATCAGTCTAGTAATAATGCACCTAATTCATATGATCAAAGTAATGCAGAAGAAACTAAAAATTCAGAAACATGGTCATAAATATAAAAAGAAACAATAATGGGGAAATAAAGTTCCCCCAACATCAATCAACCTCTAAACAACTATCTGCAAAAATATCTAACAAATGACTGAGTCAAGTAACTGTATATAAACTGGGACAAGCCCCCAGTAGACCCCAAAACTAAATATAAGATAAAAGAACTGCAGGACGTAAGACCTTCCGAAATATAGAAGGATCACCACTTGTCTCTGCAACTCTGTCTGAATGATCTACTGATTCTCGTGACCCCTAGACTGGGCCTCTGAACCTGAGAGGTTGGAGAGGGGAGGGGGTTAGCACAAAAGTACTGGCACGCAGAGATATCAAAACAAAACATAATATTTTTACAAAATATAGTTGAAATCCATTATAAAGCAATTTCATATCAAATCATTTGAAAACACATGGGCATGATATAATAGTTTCTCAACAACAATGAAATGCAACTGAGCTAGGTGGAATACCTTACATAATTTACACAAACTGTCAAACCTCATTTGCCGCCGAGATTAGAGTATAAGTGAGTGATAACGCTCAATCTACAGCTCTCGGAGGAGTGTAAAGCGGTCGTTAGCAAATATAGAACCCAACCTGGGTTGGGTGTCGATCCCACAGGGAATAGCTTGGTCAACAAGTACGCAAAATTAATAGACTTTTGGTGCAAGTCTCGTAAGAAGGGGGATTGTAATAAGTAACCAAAGTAATGAAATAAAAGCTGAAAATAATAAAGTAAAAAGAGAAAGATTGTCACGTTGGTTGTAAACAATGAGAATTGAAGCGTTGGGGTTATGTTCACCTTCTGAGGTATACGTCTCTATTGGCTATGAGTGTGTAGAGTCTTGATATGCAATTGCTTATAGAGAATTGTAGTCGATGGTAAATCCAAGCGTCTCTCGACCTAAACAAGGACTATTTCACTTTAACTCTCTCGAGCTTAAAGTGTGTCTAGCGGTACAAATTCTCCAAGAGGTTAGTCCAGTTACGGCACTAGCTTTTTAATAGAAAAGGGTGTCCTACTACCTTGACATTATCTCTTTTCCAGACAAATAACCTTTCTCTCGAACAAGTTAAATGTTAGACTGGCGTTGGTCTATGCGTCTTCTTTTCTAGACAAATAACCTTTCTCTCGAACAGGTTAGATGTTAGAATGGCGTGTTCTTGTGTTTGAACCGCAAAGGATGTAGATTTAAGATGAAGAGAATAATGATATAAGCAATATACTTGTCTTGAGCTCACAAGCTCATAGCAATAGATAGTAACTCATTCGGCTTCCATAACCCCAACTAAGAGGTTTAGTTACCCATGAGTGCGAAGGATATCACGATTTACATGGTTGATGGCGTGAGAAGTAGGTGATAGGCGTGTGGTTTTGGTGATTCCCTAGCAAGTAACGATTCTCTTGTTGTGGAATTTAAGAATAGAAGAATAGATTAGAAGTGTTTGTAGTGGAAGATGAGAAAGATGGAAGAAAATTAATAGTTTAAGAATGAATTTCTTGAATGAAGGGAGGAGTTGCCTCCACTAAGGGAGGACTTGATTAAAATCTCTAGCATGATAGGGTATTTATAATACTCCTATCCTACTCCTACTATGCTAATGAAATAAATAACCAAATCCTACTAAACTAAGGAAATACTTAACCCATTTGTACTAGGTTAATGTAACATTCTCCTAATCCAAATAAACTAATGAAATACATAACCCAATTGTACTAGGTTAATGTATCATTGTCAAAATCCAGCTTTGTGTCTGTAAGTCCCCAAAGTCTTCAGAAATGTTGTTTTAGCCCGGGACAGATTTTCCATCCAGCAGTTTTGGTCCAGGTCCCCAGAGTCTTCAGAAATGTTGTTTTAGCCCGGGACAGAGTTTCCATGCAGCAGTTTTGGTCCTTACGCGTGTAAACTCCCTTTCCTTCCTTCGTGAGCTTTCTTTTGCGTCAAGTAAGCCATAAAATGCTGAATTTTGCATCATTTATACCTGAAACTTTACTAATCATGTTCGTTAGCTCATTTATAGGAAAAAGGACTAAAAGTGCATAAAATATATAGTTTGTTCTCAAAACTAGGCTAAAATATGGGCAAAATATATTGATATAGGCGTGTAAATTCGCCTATCATCAACACCCCACACTTAGAGCTTTGTTCGTCCTCGAACAACATATCATGTCCTTTTAAGCATCGACTTAAGGTTTTTACAGCAACAACACAAAACATCCTTCAAGACAAGCACAACAATTAGCAACAAAGAGTAGCTTTCCGATTAAGTAGAAACAATTTAACCTCAAGCATAGACTCGTGATGGTGATCAACTCGCATGCAAACGTTAAGGTGCATAGAATCATGTACAACTATCCAAGACTCATCAACCATGTGTGTCTCACAATATAGTACCCATAATCACTCACAAGTATAGCATATTTTTCAAACATAGGTATCAAAATGTCCTTGCTCTCGCTCTCACAAAAAATTCATATGTAGCAACTAATGACCATAGGCTTGCCCTTAATGTAGTACTCCACTAAATGTCGGAATGTTAAGGTTAGGATCAAGTAGGTCTTTTGATGGTTGTAATGTAGGCTAAGGGACGGGTAGGATCAACTATTTTGGCCAGAAATAGTGACTAAGTTCCTAAGCACTTTAATACATCACATTGTATTATTGACACTTTTTTCTTTCAACCTTTTTTTTTTTCTTTTTCCACCCTTGTTATCATCTTTTGTTTTTCAATTTTAAGCACAACTCACTTTTCAGCTTTCTTGTCCTTTTTCTTTTCACAACATACCTCTTATGATAGCCCTTTCTTTTTCATAACATATTCAAGCACCCTTGCAATTTAAAGCATCATACTCACCCAATTTCCTCTGATGTTGTCACATGACTTTTTCACTTTAAAGCACTTAGGAATTTGGATCAAATTACGGTCTTGAAAAAAATGGATTAGGCTTACATACAAGGTTGTCAAAGAAATAGGCTAAAGGCTCAAAAGGGTTTAACTAGGATGATTTTCATGGGTAGGAAAAACTGAAGGTAAACATGTATAGGTTGCCAAAGAAATGCCTAAATCATATCCTAAACTTACATTCCTTATTTTCGCTTTGCATACATACCAGGCAAGTTCTAGCATCAGCCACATACATAGAATATACTATTATCTCACACACACAAGGCACATGGTCGACTTGATTGGAAGTAATATAGACTCTCGACCCAACAAGTGAAGGAATTAAATCACACAATATCACATAATGAGTCACAACTAGAGCCTAAACGTCTCAATAGTCACAATTGTAATACATACTCTTGTTATAATCTCATGCTGCCTATCAAAATAATTTCATGCGAAGCTAGAAAAATTTTAACTACTAAAAAAAACTAAAAAAAACATCAAACGAAAAAAAACAAAAAGAAACAAACTCAAATAAACAAAGTAAACAAACAAACATAGGTGCAAACAGAGAAGTATAGCATGCAATGCCACCCCACACTTAGACGGGACACTGTCCTCAGTGGAAAATAAATACGAGGAACCTGGTCAGTCGGACTCCTCCTCTATGTCTGGGGTCATACCCCTTGCGTTGGGATCATCATAAGAGTCATCATCCTCATAAGTTCCGCATAAGTATCCCACTTAATTCCAAGCGTGAGTCGAGGTGTTTGCAGCGAGGAGGGTTCTCCTTGCTCCTTGCGGCCTCTTTTCTTGCCCTTTTGGGAAGTGGTAGCCTTCTTCCTTGCCTGGTCTCTCTTTAGGTGCCATTGTACCTGAGACTTGAAATAGTGTTAATGGTAGCACAATCTCAATGGATACAATCTATACACAGACAGTAGGGGTACCACCCCACACTTAGGGTGTTGGCACCAACTAGTGAGGTGAAAGTGATCGATTACTCAGAATTCATCGACATACGTTTTAGGATTGTATTCCGACAAGAGAATCAGCAATGCATTACTTACTTGCAGCCATTGGACTACTTTCATGGTAGCTATAGCAACACTACTACATAGGGGTTACCATATGCAATAGTTATTCTTACAACAATCACAACCTCTTATGTCGGTAGGCACTATAAGTCTTATCCCGATGGCCGGGATAGTCTAACATGTAAGTATCCAAACAACAATCTTAAGCACTGTTCATAGCCATATCTATTCAGCAAATATCATAACAATGCTATTGAAACCAAATTCAAGTCGGAAATAAGTCAAGAATTCCCTACGTATATGTTCACTCACATGATTATGCAACAACAATTCAAACACATGAACATCACCAACAATCTTATATGATTTAGCAATTTATAATAAGCATAGCAACGTAGTACTTACGATAAATAAATGAAGAATAAGAGAGTACTTACTTGCTTGAAGCTTGTGGAGGCGGTGTTGTGAATTGGAAGAGCAAAAGAAGAAAATTTTGAGAAGATTTGGAAGGTTATGTGGCGCCTTTAGGGTGTTTTCTAATGTGGTTGTGTTGTAAAATTATGTCCCCTTTATATAGGAAGAGTATGGGTCGGGTTATGACCCATTTACAATCGGATTGGGGGGCAAAATCACCACATATGCGGCGCATATCTCTTGGCATATCAATGACATATGTGGCGCATTGTCCATGGCATAATGGGACATATGCGCCGCATAGTCTATGGCATTTCTAGACATATGCGCCGCATAGTCTATGGCATTTGGTCTCAGTATCTCAAATGCCATAGCATAGGCGGCGCATAGTCAAAAGCATACCTAGGAATAGGCGGCGCATAGTGTATAGCACACTAGATTCCGAGTCCTTAGGCTATAGAATAGGTTGTGCATCGTTCGTGGCCTATTTTTACCAAGGCCTAGCCTTCCTCGAAGCCTATTATGACGTGAGAAAGGCTCACTTCATAGCCTTATGCATCACCATTCCTAACTTACCGACTTTACCATACAATGCGACCAAATCGTCAATTGAAATCAATCTCCTCGTTGCATACTTCTTGCACCTATTTTTGCTCAAAACCAAATGAAAAGGATTAGTACGATGGGTTGCCTCCCACCAAGCGCCTTAGTTTTGGTCGTGGCACGACTCTTATTTTTGGATTTTCATTTATCAAAAGCAAAAACAAGTACTAGAATGAAAGAAAGACAAAACGATAAAACGATAAAATGATAAAACGATGGGTTGCCTCCCATCTAGCGCCTTATTTATTATCGTGGCTCGACGTAGTTACCTCGAGTACTGAGACTTCGTCGAGGTAAATGGTGGATCGTTTTCTGAAAGGATTTAGACGACAATGAGGCTTACCTGTGGGCATGCGATCTTTTTCGAGATGGCTCATACGTTTCTCCGGAGAGTCACCAATTATATCATCAATAGTCCAACCCATAGCTCTCTTGTATCTCCTCAGAGCAGAGATGAGAGCTTCTACGTGCTGTTCACTTAAATCATCTGCTCTCTCAGGAAGTATATTTCTACTTTCCAGGAACACATACTTTAGATAATCGGGAAGCTCTTGCGATTCTAGCATTGGTGGCTCGTCAAAGGGAGTATTCGCTGTTGGTCGATTCTTGAGTTCACAATCCGGTTTCTTAGGAGTATAAGACTTTATTTCTATTAGAGCACTCATAAGTTCTTCATAACCTTCATTATCTTCATGCTCAACTTTCAGTGGCACAGCAGACAATGGCTCAACAGTAGGTTGTTTCTCTATAGATAATGCTTTCATATCCTCATAATGAACATCAGCTACAGATGACTCATTCATATCGCTGGGCTGCTTCATTGTTTTGCATATATCAAACCGTTCCACTTCGTCAACCACTTGCTTGCCTTTTGCTGAAGTTTCCAGCACCTTACCACTTCTGGTAGATATGTCCATGCATGACCCATCATTCCTTGGGTTTTGCACAGTATCGCTTGGTAAAGTGCCAGCCTTTCTTTGATTGAATGCTGCTGAAAGTTGGCTCAATTGCTGCTCTATTTGCTTGATAGAAGTGGAATGAGAATCAACTAGTTGCTTCATGGAGGACAAATCATCAATCACCTCCTTAACTCCTGCTCTCGTTGCTTCCACTCCTTTCAATAACTTAGCCATCATGTCTTCCATACTCCCAGAATTAGATGTGGTGGTATCACGTCTACCAGGGGGAACGTACAAACCACTCTTTTCATTATATTTCTTCCAACTACCTTGGTCTTTGTTTCCAGATTTATCATAATGGTTCCGACCTTGGTTTCCTTGGGTATTCCCTCGGAAACCCGCCTGATTGTTCAAGTAGTTGGCCTCATCTTCCGAATCAGATTTGTCTCTTCCTTTTGACGCAATAGCTTTCACTTTTTCGGTCTTCCCTGATAATAAGTGCTTTGTCAGAAGATCCAATTGTTTTTTCATGTGCGCCATGTCTTGCTCACGTTCTTTTTCTCTTCTTCTTTGTTCAGCAGTCATGCCAATAGATAAAGTGGGGCTTGCTACCTCAGAATCCCTGGTATGCCAAGATCTACTTTGCTTCGTCATCCGATCTAGCATATTGCTTGCCTGCACAAAGGTGAGGTCCATAAATGATCCACCTGCTGCATTATCAACCACTGGCTTAGTCACCGAATTCAACGCTCTGTATAATATCTCCATCAAGTGGACATTGGTCATATGATGGTTTGGGCATTGCATTAGCTTCGTCTTGAACCTCTCCCATGTTTCGTGGAGAGCTTCAGAGGGAAGCTGACGAAAGTTGCTGATTTCATCTCTCAATTGTGCTTTTTTGGATGGCGGAAAGAATCTTTCTAGGAAAGCGTCTTTCAATTGCCTCCAATGAGTAATAGAAGAAGGAGTCAGCCCATTCAACCACATAGTTGCCTCCCCAGACAGAGACAATGGAAATAGACGTAATCGAATTGCATTCTGTCCAACTCCAGGATTGTCGAATGACTTGCATGTAGAAATAAAGTTGATCAGATGCATATTCGGATCATCGCCAGCTAGTCCACCAAATAATCCCTTGAGTTGTAAAAGCTGAATCATGGCGCTAGTGATATTGAACTTTGCTCCGGGTGCTAATGGAGGAAGAATAATAGCTCCTGTGGAACCAGCTTCGTCAAGATCATCTTCATCATCATCGAACAGCATTGGTACAGTTCGACGTTCAGGCCTATATCTTGCTTGACGATCTCTTCTGTTTGCTGGTGTCGCCATCTCAGCAGTATGTTGTGGGTTTAATAGCTCTTTATCGCCCAGATCCTCATCGTCAGGATTTGTTGCTCGCCTACGGTTATAAATATTTTGTTGATGCACTTGAGCAGCCATCCTTTCAATTTCACGTTGTGCCTCCATTGATGCACTGAATAAACCTAAAAAAAAACAGAAACAACAACTAAAAGTAAAAGTACGAGAATCTTTGACCAAAGGGTCTAGTAATTATCACGAACTTGATTGACACTCGTATTCCCCGGCAACGGCGCCAATTTTTGATAACGCTCAATCTACAGCTCTCGGAGGAGTGTAAAGCGGTCGTTAGCAAATATAGAACCCAACTTGGGTTGGGTGTCGATCCCACAGGGAATAGCTTGGTCAACAAGTACGCAAAATTAATAGACTTTTGGTGCAAGTCTCGTAAGAAGGGGGGATTGTAATAAGTAACCAAAGTAATGAAATAAAAGCTGAAAATAATAAAGTAAAAAGAGAAAGATTGTCACGTTGGTTGTAAACAATGAGAATTGAAGCGTTGGGGTTATGTTCACCTTCTGAGGTATACGTCTCTATTGGCTATGAGTGTGTAGAGTCTTGATATGCAATTGCTTATAGAGAATTGTAGTCGATGGTAAATCCAAGCGTCTCTCGACCTAAACAAGGACTATTTCACTTTAACTCTCTCGAGCTTAAAGTGTGTCTAGCGGTACAAATTCTCCAAGAGGTTAGTCCAGTTACGGCACTAGCTTTTTAATAGGAAAGGGTGTCCTACTACCTTGACATTATCTCTTTTCCAGACAAATAACCTTTCTCTCGAACAAGTTAAATGTTAGACTGGCGTTGGTCTATGCGTCTTCTTTTCTAGACAAATAACCTTTCTCTCGAACAGGTTAGATGTTAGAATGGCGTGTTCTTGTGTTTGAACCGCAAAGGATGTAGATTTAAGATGAAGAGAATAATGATATAAGCAATATACTTGTCTTGAGCTCACAAGCTCATAGCAATAGATAGTAACTCATTCGGCTTCCATAACCCCAACTAAGAGGTTTAGTTACCCATGAGTGCGAAGGATATCACGATTTGCATGGTTGATGGCGTGAGAAGTAGGTGATAGGCGTGTGGTTTTGGTGATTCCCTAGCAAGTAACGATTCTCTTGTTGTGGAATTTAAGAATAGAAGAATAGATTAGAAGTGTTTGTAGTGGAAGATGAGAAAGATGGAAGAAAATTAATAGTTTAAGAATGAATTTCTTGAATGAAGGGAGGAGTTGCCTCCACTAAGGGAGGACTTGATTAAAATCTCTAGCATGATAGGGTATTTATAATACTCCTATCCTACTCCTACTATGCTAATGAAATAAATAACCAAATCCTACTAAACTAAGGAAATACTTAACCCATTTGTACTAGGTTAATGTAACATTCTCCTAATCCAAATAAACTAATGAAATACATAACCCAATTGTACTAGGTTAATGTATCATTGTCAAAATCCAGCTTTGTGTCTGTAAGTCCCCAAAGTCTTCAGAAATGTTGTTTTAGCCCGGGACAGATTTTCCATCCAGCAGTTTTGGTCCAGGTCCCCAGAGTCTTCAGAAATGTTGTTTTAGCCCGGGACAGAGTTTCCATGCAGCAGTTTTGGTCCTTACGCGTGTAAACTCCCTTTCCTTCCTTCGTGAGCTTTCTTTTGCGTCAAGTAAGCCATAAAATGCTGAATTTTGCATCATTTATACCTGAAACTTTACTAATCATGTTCGTTAGCTCATTTATAGGAAAAAGGACTAAAAGTGCATGAAATATATAGTTTGTTCTCAAAACTAGGCTAAAATATGGGCAAAATATATTGATATAGGCGTGTAAATTCGCCTATCATCAATAAGTGAGGGAGAGACACAAAAGACCATGAAGCATGGTGTCTCAACCCAATGGTAGTTCCCAAGATCACTTAGCCCGGACTCCTACCTATAGTCCCAATTTGGGAATGAAATAAAGTCAAGTACACAAGATCACTTAGCCTGGTACCAAATTCCTGTGTCGGAAAACATGGTTTCCAGCGATGAGCCCTTACACTCAAATGTCTTCTCCGGGCATCCACCTATCTCATGTAAAATCAATATATTCAAACTTCATTTAATTCAACTACACATCATATTCTGTAGGGTATCATCATACCCGACTTGAAAGTCATCAATATCACATCCACATATGCATAATCATGTAAAAACCAAGGTGCTTCATCATTTACAAGTGGTGAACAATAATTATTTCAAATTCATGCTCTCTTTTGTTGGTCACAAAATGATATGGGGTATAAAGACATTTTCATGGGTATTTGAAAGCAATTTATCATTCATATTTATCAAACATCCATGGAAAATCTCAAATCACATATGCATAGTTTCAACCATTGAAGTATATAGGCAAACAATTCCAATGACATAAAAAAAATGACTTAGAAATCATATTGAAAGCAAGTTATTAGCATTTCATTGAAAACCCCCATTTAAAAGCATGCATGTTCATAAAAAACTACACCCATGAGATTTTAGGATAACCCCACGTACCTTGATTACTATGAATATTAGATGCCTCTCGAAGCCTGCATTGAGAGGATTCCAAATATGCAATTAGTTCCTAAAACCCCCAGTTGAATCTCGAGTTGCTTGGGTTTTTATTTTGAAACCCTAAGGAAAATCATTGAGCACTTTCGATGAATGAAGGTGTATTTTGGGATCCTTGGAACTGAATTTCGCATTTTAGGGCTAAGTAAGGGTGGAAAAGGACTATTTTACCACAAAAACGGAGTGTTTAAGTCACTTTAATTCTTTATATAGGCACCGCCCATTCCATCGCCTATGTTTACATAGGCGCCGCCTAGGATATCGTCTATGTTTACATAGGTGCTGCATAGGCTATCGCGGCGCCCCCTAGGCTATCGCCTATGCTTTCCAGTGGCCATGGGCGATTGGTTAGGCGACGCATATTACTTTGAAAGTCATAACTTCTTGCTCGGGTGTCGAATTTTAGCAAAATTGGTATCGTTGGAAAGCTAAATCAAATACCTATCATTTGACACATAGTAGGCTCCCTAATTCAACATATACAGAGAGTTATGGTTTACGGAAGCTGACACAATTTACAACGTCCACTAAAACTTAGTCGATCAAAATAGTTTCAACTCATCCTTGAGTTGAAGGACCTCTATGGTCTAAATTCAAGCTTGAATGGATTCACATGCTACACAAATAATTAACATGCCGTATTGGCATAGGATTTTATAGCTTCGAGATTTATCAATACATCAAAATCATGGTCTCTATTGTAGCCCGAAATGCGGGGCGTTACACTTCTTTTGTTTTCTCCTCATTTTCTTCTTCTGCTTCAGCTGTCATCTCCCCATATTTTTATTTTTCTTCTTCTTCTTCTTCTTATTTTTTTGCATCTTCTTCATTTTTTGCATTGTCCTCTTTTATTTCTTCTTCTTTCTTTTCTTCTTCATCTTTTTCATCTGCTGCTACAATGTGCATCACTGCGACTACAAGTTCTTTGAGGTTTACTTGATGCCAGCTATGAGGGAGATTGTCGATGTGCACTGTATTATTTTGAAAGGATTACAAAATATATGCAAGAAAATTAAATTGGAAGAAAAAAAAATAAATTAATTTACCCTCATCTTGTTGCTTCTTTTTATTCTTCTCGATTCTCCTCTGCCTCTCATCTCTAACAAAAGAAGCAATATCCAGTATACTTTTCTCAAGTAAAGCTAGGCGCCCACGCAGGTCATCGTCATTAGAAGTGTTTGGTGAAGTTTTGAGTCCACCAAGTTTTGAGTCCACTTGAACTAGCTTGATCACAAGCGCGTGGTGGACTTGGAACATAATGGTGGCCACCTAAATCTTCATCTTCGCCCGCGACCTCCGCTGATGAAGTCAAGACAGTCACATCTTTAACTGCACCTTTAACACATTGATAGACGTATTCTTAACTTCTTCCATGTATGGCTTAAATATTTTTATGTATCTCTGCTCCATCTCATGGACAGTAGGGTTAAGGTACGGGTGCACAATCTACAAAAAAATAAAAATAAATTACACGACATTTGCTAATATAACAATATTAGTATCATATTATAATAAGTATAATTCTACCTTTGTACTATTTTATTTGTACTTAAATGGGCCGCCTTCCATTATGTTGTCACACTTCAACGTGTGCCATTGAAGAAGATAGGGAATGGGCATAGGAGAATCCAACGACTTGCCGGCGTACCTTCCCAGATGAGGAAAGGCCTCATATATCCAAACTGGCAATCAATAGAATCACAAGTAAGTCTACAGTGTCTATGTATTATTGCAAAAATATGTAGAAGTCTAAAATAAATCAATAAGATGGTAGATTATAAGTACCAAAAATGCCCAGAAAAGGCCTAATAACGCGTATGAAGCATTATTCTTCTTGATAAAAGCTTCTTTCTACTTGGTCAGATCAATCTTCTTATTTTTATAGCTCAAGGTCAGCTCAAAGGACTCTTTTCCCCATGGATACCCCCCGAAGAATTCTAAATCATCCACCATCTTGATGTGGTCTGAATCCACCTTCTTTGACGAGTCCTTCGCCAACAGCATCGCGTGCACGAACCAAACCAAAGCACACTTCAACTTTTGTTGATTATTCAGCCTATTACCTTTCATCAGGCTAATCAACTTTGCAACAGTAATTCTCTAGTTCTTCGTCACCTTAAAATGAAAGTCATTCTTGCTCTCACAAAAATCTTTGAAGGAAAAGAGCCAAGATCATACATCCAGGTTGTTAGGCCGTACGACTCAATGGAGATATCTCTCGCACAAATTGACAAGGATAGGGGATCCTCCTTCCCGTCTCCGTTATCTCTCCTATCCACACTTTCCTCGCTAACACTTTCACTTTCTTCTTTGCTTTCCCCCTAACTTTTACCTTCACTATCCTCAACATACTCACTCTCATGTGCACTACTTTTGTCATAGTCAGAAATTTCGGTAAAAAGATTTTTGATTTGGTTTTTGACTCTAATTTATCGACTATGGGTTTTATTCTCTAGGAAGTTTTCAATACTACTTCGGCTTTTTGCTTTTTACTGGTAGAAGCAATGGAAGCAGGCCTTTTAACTACTTTATGAACTCTTTTCACCATCTATGATCTACAGCAAAAAAATGAATCTGTAGTGGTCAATTTATCGACCACTGATCTATTAATAAAAACAAACAAATGCAGCAAAAATAAATTTGTAGTGGTCGATCTATCGACCACTGGTCTATTAAGAAAAATGGAAACACGCCTCACATTAAACATGCAAATAAAGTTCCAACTTCACCAGATATTGGCAGTGCAATTCACAACAACAAGAACACCATTAAAATGAGTCCAATTCAGTATACAAAATTTAAAATTAATACGCAATATAACTACAAAAATTTAAAAAATCTCAACTTATTATCCTAAGCAAAACACGATTAAACATGCGAAATCGACAATGTTAACTAAAAATACTCAAATTTTGACTAATTCAACGAAGAACAGTACATTTTTTGTCAAAAACAAAGAACCCCAACACATAGCGTCATAAAAAAATTACTAAAATTGATCTAAAACTGATCGAAGAAGAAAATTAAACATACCTGAGCAAAAGAAACTAAAAAAATTCGCCTGAGGAAGCAAGAATCGAGCAAATTTTTTTTTTTTGGAACCCATGACCCCACAACCCTGATCCACTTTTCACCTTTCTCATAAAAAATTATTTTTTTTATTTTATAAAATTTGAGAAAACCATAGTTAAAGATGTATATGAGGTTGAATAGTGTAGAGTTGTAGATTGTACCTATAGTTGATAGACAATTGTGAGATTGTCTTTTTAGATTTGCTATAATCTTCTTTTATTATTTGTGATTGTTTTCAAGGGATTTCAGAGATTTTTCAATAGGAGCCATTTCAATTTTCTGAAAAGTTGAATGTTTGGTAAATTAAATGTTAATATGCCTATATTTAGTATAACAAGTGTGTAATTAATGTATAAGATATACATAAAATTAAACGCAAATTATGTAGTAATTATTCAAAACAAAGGTAAATTCTGAAGTTTGAGAGATTTTGAGCAATTCAATTTTTTCCTTAGAAAGAAAATAAAAGTGAGGTGAATTAAGTGATAATATGCCTATATTTAATGTATCATAAATGCATAACATAAATGCATACTGATTATTCATTGGTTATGTAGAAATTCATTTTCAAGTATACATTAATTAATATATAATATTTACCAGTAATATGCAATAGCTTCAAATGAAGGTAAATATTGAAGTTTGAGGAATTTTTGAATTAATTTATTGAAACAGGTTACTCAATTATGCAACAAGATGAATTACGATTATTCCTAACTCAACTCAATGGGAGAGGAAAAGGGAATTGCTCTAATGCATGATATAGTAATACAAACTATTCACTCTTCTCCAAATGTTTACTCGGTGGGTAAGTTAATTTACTTTTCTAAATAACTATTTTATTTTTCTCTTACTACTCTTGCAACTCTTTTCAGCCTAGCAACGTAAGTTTTCTTATTTTTTTTCTAGGTTTATTATTTTACTCAAAATTTGTTTTCTTATTGGATGCATCACTTTATGATTTATAAATACTTTTTCGCTATTCAAACTATATGAACATGTAATACAAGCCTATAATTTATCCCGCCAAAGCTACATTGGATTGGTTAAGGCCTTCACTTGTACCTAGAATTGGATTGAATGAGCACAATAGAGATATCGATGATGAAATGAGAACTGGGTGGGATCAACATATAGAACATAATCTTAATAAACAAAAACTAGAATACGGCAATATAATGAACTCAGTGATGCAACTAAACAAAAACTACATCAACCTTATTTGATGTGATTCTAATAAATGCATAAATATTTCCAGTTTCATAAACAACAGTGAGATACTTGTGCATAGCATATTGGGTCCATGACCCACTAAATTGAGCATTGATGTTCCCAAAGTTATTTTTCTTCCATTCGTCATAATCTGTCTCAGATGAGACACCACTAGGAATTAATCGCTTTCGTTCATTAAGCAAAACAAGGATTTCCTCATAAGTGCCCAAATGAATTTTTAGTCAAAACTATACAAAAACTAATTTTTTCATGCATCTGGAGATTATAAGGCACTAGTTCCTGTGCTTCTTGTCGAAAGTATTTCAGCATTGTTCTTAAAGCCCAGAACGATTCTAGGTTCCATGTCTAAAGGGACATTAAATTCCTTAATCCATGACTTGACAACACCATATTCTTTCATTACCCAAATAGAACAATTCCAAATCCAAGAATAATTGTCGTCGTGATATATAAGTAAGGGTATCAAACGGGCCGGTTAAAACCGGTCCGAACCGGCCCACATAATTAAACCGGCTCAATTTGACCCGGCCCGATAAGCCCAAGGGCTTTAGGGATCCGGGTCCCGGACCGGTTGGGTTTTTTATTTGGGCCCTGTTAACCCAGCCCGGCCCGATTAAGGTTTTTTTTTAATTTTTTCTTGAAAATTCAGTATTTCACAAAATGAAATTAAAAACTTAGTTTTAATACATTATTAATTTACTATCAAGTATTATTAATTTATTATATTAAGTAGCATATGTTTTATACTTTTATTTAAGGTAGTGCATATATTGAATGATATATATGTGTGTGTGTGTGTATATCTTCTAAATATAAAGTAGTATATATTTAATGTATACATGTGTATATATTTTATAAATTAGTATATAACTATACAAATATATATTGTAATGTATATATATATTGTAGTATATCTCATTTAAAGTATTACATATACATAGAATAGAGTATATATTTGTGAATAGGTCTTCTATAAAGGTGTATATTGAACGTATATATGTGTATATATATTTTATAAATTAATATATAACTATACAAATATATATTGTAATGTATATATATTATAGTATATTTGATTTAACGTACTACATATACATAGAATAGAGTGTATATATGTGAATAGATCTTCTATAGACGTGTATATTTAACGTAAGCATGTGTATATATTTTATAAATTAGTATATAACTATACAAATATATATTGTAATGGATATATATTGTAGTATATCTCATTTAAAGTATTACATACACATAGAATAGAGTGTATATATGTGAACAGATCTTCTCTAGACGTGTATATTTAACGTATACATGTGTATATTTTTTATAAATTAGTATATAACTATAGTAATATATATTGTAATGTATATATATTGTAGTATATCTCATTTAATGTATTATATATACATAGAATAGAGTGTATATATGTGAACAGATCTTCTCTAGACGTGTATATTTAACGTATATATGTGTATATGTTTCATAAATTAGTATATAACTATACAAATATATATTGTAATGTATATATATTATAGTATATTTTATTTAAAGTATTACATATACATAGAATTGAGTGTATATGTGAATAGATCTTCTATTGACGTGTATATTTAGTGTATACATGTTTATATGTTTTCTAAATTAGAATATAACTTTACAAATATATATTTTAATGTACATATATTATAATATATTTCATTTAAAGTATTACATATACATAGATTAGAGTGTATATATGTGAATAGATCTTCTATAGACGTGTATATTTAACGTATACATGAGTATATATATATAATTATATATATATATATATATATATATATATATATATATATATTGTAGTATATTTTATTTAAACATTAAAGTTTAAAGTAGTACATATATATTTGGATGGTGCGTATATATGTGTAATTGTGTATATATTTTTTGAATTCTAATGTAGTATATACTATGTGTAGAGTTTATATATATTGTTTAACGTATTTATAATGTATATAGGTTGGTATATATAATGTATATTGAAAAAACGTTTTTTTTTATATTTTTGATCGGGTTTGACCGATTTTTTAAATGGGTTTGACCGGGTTGGGTTAAGTGGGCCGGATTAGGATGGTTTTTGATTTTTTTATTGGTGGGCCTGGACCGGCTCGGCCCACTTAAATCCCAACCCGGCCCTCCTGGTGAAGAAAGCTTCAAAAGTATATTGCTGCCTAGAGTACTACTACTTTTATACAAGATAGATAGAGTAGGGACAAAATTTGTATCAGAGATAAATAAATGCATGCCAATCTGAGAAGTGTTGGGTTCGAAATCGACAGAGCGTCATGCGGAAGTTACTAGTTGCAAACTATGAGTCGATAAATCAAGACGACAAAGGAAAATATAATATTAAAAAATATTATGGTATGGGTGGTCAAATGACCTACATATTAAAAATAATATTGAAAATTTTCAAAACCTATTGGGAGAAATTTACCCTTAAACAAAGACTCTTTAATGACTACATTGTGGATGCTATATGTTATTATTGTATGAGAAGAGGGTTTTCTATTTATAAAGTTCTAAAATCTTTCCTCTTAGAAAGAGGTTAGCCAAATATGAAAAAGTTTTATATTTTTCTTTCAGAAAAAGTAAAAGTAATTATGGTATTACTTTTATTTTTCTTCTAAGAAAAATAAAACTTAAATTTGGTAAGATAATCAGGGCAAAAACCCTAACAAATCTCCTCTTTTTGACTTGATTTTTCTTCACTTGATTCGTCTTCTTCCCATCTTTGATCTTTGTTCTTCACAGTCTTCATCACTGCTGTTTGACATGCTTAAAAATGAAGCTTTTGGCTTAAAAAATATATGAGCCCTTTCGGGTTAAAAATATTGAAGCGTTAAAAATAAGCTTTATTTTCAAATATGTAGCAGCAGGATTATTGAAAATATGATTGACAATCGTCTCCACATGTAGTTTTTGGACATATATCTTCATTATCATCAAATTTGTTGCAACTTTGATCTTAAACTATCCTCAATCGAACCATCTGATCTTTGAACCATTGGCTCTGATATCACTTGTTGGGTTCGAAATCGAGAGGGCGTCATGCGGAAGCTACTAGTTGCAAACTATGAGACGATAAATCAAGACGACAAAGGAAAATATAATATTAAAAAATATTATGATATGAGTGGTCAGATGACCTACATATTAAAAATAATATTGAAAAACTTCAAAACCTATTGGGAGAAATCTCCCCCTAAACAAAGACTCTTTAATGACTACATTGTCGACGCTATATGTTATTCTTATAACTACATTGTGTGGTTGCTATATGTTATTCTTGTATGAGAAGAGGTTTTCTATTTATATAGTTCTAAAATCTTTCCTCTTAGAAAGAGGTTAGCCAAATATGGAAAAGTTTTATATTTTTCTTTCAGCAAACGTAAAAGTAATTATGGTATTATTTTTATTTTTCTTCTACAAAAATAAAACTTAAATTTGGTAAAAAAATCAGGGTAAAAATGCTAACAAGAAGGTGGTCTAATTTTCGAGCTTGGCATGGTGAACTGGGTGCTGGGTATAGATTTTCGTTTATACTTTGCCCACCAATATCAAAATGGAGTAAATAGAGACAAGACCATTTCATTTGACTATAAATTGTCATTTGTTATTAGTTAGCAAACTACGATTTTATATGGACACTACCATTAATAAGGTCAATTTCTAATCTTAGATTGATGTTTTAACACAGAACATATTTGACAAAAATACAACGAGTTTGATCGCAAAAGTAAGGCGCATTTCCATGTGCATTAACTATCTCTATGCAAATACACAAAAATAAGTTATTATTGATTTAAGTCTCAATATATCAACTTACCATCGAACATTTATTTTGTTAGATGTTTAGAGAAACATAAGTTAGTTATTATTCACATTTTTTAAGATTCTTGCACACCTTTTAAAAAAGACACTTAGTAGCCTTAATCATAAGAGTACTTTTCTAAACTATGTACTTGTCATCTCATTATACTTAATTGACACTACAATAATTCGAACAAGAAGGATAGAGTTGGGGAAAATTATTATAAATGGTTTTTTTTCTTTTCTAATCATAATATGTTTTGAAATAAATCCACTTTGATAAAACAATAGATTCTTGAGACCATGGGGTAAAATAAGGAAATCATTTTGTCACAACCTACAAATAATTATTCTACTCTCAGACTCAAGTATAATGTGTAAAGTTCTTGACATACATCATCATATATCCCGAGGTAATTATTATTCTTAATTTTTGCTAAGGCTCAGATTTATAAAATCATAGTTTGCTGACTAAAAGAAATGACAATTTATTTATTGTAACATGTTGATTAGTTTATAGTTATTAGTCAGTAGCTATTTGTCTTAGCATTAGTTATTTGTTTAGGCAGTAGTATTTTGTTTATAATCATACTTCAGTAGATATGTTGTTTAGTTAAGATACTTTTTTAGTGTTTCGTTAGGATTCTTGTTGACTGTAGGGTTCAACTAGATGATATTTACTAGAACCCCATTGTGTTATTAGCATTGACAACTCTCAGATTGTTGCCATTCTTGTTGGCAATTGCTGCTGATCTGCATGAGAAAGGGGAGGGAAAAAATGGATGTATTTGTTAGAGCGTATAGAGCCTTGATACCATTACACATGCTTCAAACCACTGTGAAATACTAGATTTCTTGCTCAGGAATATGAGACGAAGATTATCATAATAAATGGTAGAAAACTAATGTATTAGAAAGCGCAACCCACTCAAGAGATTGATAACCCACAAGATTTTAGAGAAGGCATTAGAAACTAATCGATATTCAGACTCAGAGGAGGAGCGAGAGATGGTGTTTTTCTTTTCCTAGGACCATCTAATCGTGTTATAACCAAGGAACAAGATGTAACTAGAGTTATAAATGCAACCAAAAATGCCTACACCCTAATCTGAGTTAGAAAATACATGCAAATTGAAGTCATCGATATGAATCACACGTAAGACCTAGGTGAATCATACCATGAAGGTAGAAAAGAACACACTTCATAGATTTCCAATGAAGGTGTGATGGTGCCTGCATGAACTAAGAGATTTTGTTGGCCGCATAGGCGATGTCCGTCTTAGTAAAGAACGAGTATTGAAGTCTACCCAAAAACTCAATGATAGCAAGTTACACAAGTCAAGTGAGTGCTATCATATGGGGTTAGTAGCTCAGTAGAACTCATTTGTGTTTGAACACTTTTGCAGTTATTCATCAGTTTATCATTGAAGATCACATTCACATAATTTGCTTGAGTGAGAATCAGGCTGTCAGAGCTATGTATCACTTCAACACCAAGAATATAGAGAAGGTTACCAAAAATTTTCATAGAGAAATGGGGAAGCAAGAGAACGGATGACTTGATTGAAGCTAAAGTTGATGCTCCTAGTGGCATTGATGTCATCTACATGGACAAGGAAAAATAAGGTGTCACCTAGACCATGTCTGACAAGGAGTGCGACATCCGATTTTATGTAAACAAAGCCCATGGACAAAAGGAGAATTATGAGGGCATTGTATTATGATCAAGGAGCCTTCTTTAGAAAATAGATTGCCTTACATTACCGACATAAATGGGTCGGGTTTCTAGCAGCACCAACCCGACCCATATATTTCGGTAGCGTACGAAAATCTATTGCCTAAAGTAGGCTCCTTAGGCATGGTACAATGGCTTCACAAGTCACATTTTTTCCATGGGCTTTGTTAAGTCTAAATCATATGCCTCACTCCTTGTCAGACATGGTCTAAGTGACACCTTGTTGTCCATGTCTATGTAGATGACATCATTTTCAGTAGGAGCAACAAATTTAGCATCAATCAAGTCATCCACTCTCTTGCTTCCCATTTCTCTATAAAATATTTGTGTAACCTTCACTATATTCTTGGTGTTGAAGTGATACAAGGCTCTGACATCCTGATTCTCACTAAAGAGAATAATGCCAATGTGATCTTGAATGATAAACTGATGACTGCAAAAGTGTTCACACACCAATGAGTTCTAATGAGCTACTAGCCCTATCTGATTGCACTCACTTGACTGATGCAAATCGCCATTGTCGAGTTTTTGGATAGAATTCAATACTTGTTGTTCACTAGGTGGGACATCAGCTATGCGGTCAACAAATTGTGTCAATTCATGCAAGCACCATCAGACCTTAATTGGAAAGCTATGAGCGTGTTCTTTGCTACCTTCATGGTATGAGCCACCTAGATCTACATGTGACTTCGATCTATCGGTGACTTCAATCTGCATGTATATTCTGATGGAGATTAGCGTGGAAACATTGCTAGTCGCGTTACTACCTCTGGTTACATCTTTTTCCTTGGTCACAATCTGATTAGCTGATCCTCGAAGATGCAAAACACCATTTTTTACGCCTTCACCGAGTTTGAATATCGAGCCGTTGCTAATGACCTCTCTAAAATCCTGTGGATAACCAATCTCTTAAATTAGTTGCTCTTTCTAGTACATCAATTGCCTACATTTATTATGATAATCTTCATGCCACATTATTGAGCAAGAATCCTGTATCTCAGCCGTGTAAAGCATGCCGCAATGGATTCTCACCTTTTTTTGCCACCACTTTGAAAGAAAAAGTGTTTGTGTTGTTCATGTCCATGTGGCAGATTGGAATACGCCATTCCATTTACTTTTATTAGTCATTAGTTAATAGTTTAGGCAGAAGTATTTTGTTTATAATTATACTTCAGCAGATATTGTTTAGTTTGGAGTTTTATTTGTATTTCATCACGAGTCTTCTCAGTGAATGTAACTCTATATATTCAACTTTTTCTGTCAATAATAAACGTTTACTTTTAATACATATTCACTACAAAATTAGGCCACCTTTTCAGATTCTTAGCATAAAATTTGGACAAGGTTAAGAGCCCATTTGTATTGACTGATTTTAAGTAGCTTTTAAGTAATAATTATTTGTGATAAAAAAGTTAACAAATTAATCAAAACAAAACAATTGTTAATCTAAAATAACTCCAAAGCAATAATTAGACAACATTGCTTTGGCTTAAAAAGCATCTTAAAAGCTACTTTGAATTTTACCAAAAACTCCAAAAAGCTAAAAAGAACTCAAAAACAGCTTTATATAAACATGTTCCAACATATTTCCCCTTACATATTAACATGCATTTATTTATATCTGGTACAAAACATATTTCAGAAGCACTCTTCATTAGGAACAAACTTCAAAATCCTCCAACAGTGGTGACTTCTCGGTCCTTCCTCCTCCTCCCCCCCCCCCCTCAATGATACGATACAAATATGGAACACACGAATACACACTCCAAACAGTTCACAAAATCACAACAACTCGTGGACCAAATGGAGACCACACTCGGATTCAAGAATACAATGCAAGAATGACAATATATCTAGGTGTTTGACACCTTTTTGCAATCAGCCTAAACTAAGTTAACAACAATAAGATGATAAATACAAGATGAACAACAATATTATAAGAACAACAAACACACGGCTACAAGAACACAAGAACAACACTACATGATTGCAATAAAACAAAGGGGATAGATAGTTAGACAAGTGATGGTATAATTTTAAGAACCCAAGAATTTTGTGGACTCTTGAACCCTTAACACTACTCACAACAAATACCTAACTCCTACATTGACACAAGAGGGACTTTACCTCCTCTAAACACCAACGTATCAAGTCAACAATGCAGCAAGAGTGATTCCACACTCTAGTTTCGGCCAAAGGCCCCTAGTTTTGAGTTTTTCCTCACAAAGAGTATCACAAAAGAAAGACTCAAGCACCTCTACTTTAGGTAAAACCGCATCTATACCCATTTGGCTACCATTAGCCATAACACAATATTCTAAGTTCATAGGAGTGTAGAGGATAGCATTTTTATCTTGTAGCTCACATGAGATACAACCTTCCTCTTGACGTGTCTTCGGGCAGCCCTATTTCTCCCTTTGACCTACCCTACGATCCAACCTTTCATTTATCATAGCCAAGTCTCGAGAGATAGTGTCAAGGAGTGCAAAAAATGGCATTGGTGACATTATTGTCCATGGGTTGAGAGGTTGAAGCCGCGGGTTCCATTGTAATAGTACCTAAAACAAAACAAACTTACAAAACAATAGAAAGAAAAGAAAATAATTAGTTCACAAAATCCTCACCACACTCTCACACACTTTGATCGTCTTACACTTGGTTTCACAAGTGTTGCAAGTCGGCTTATAGTTCATGATGAGTCGAGGAGTGAGTCTACTCCTTCATTGAAATAGATTTTCATTTGAGTTGGATCAAAGAAAATTTGTTTATGGACTGGAACCAATAAGATACAACGTATTCACAAAAGAGAAAAGCACACAACAAACGGTTAACACGAATGAACGATTACAAAGATTAACTAAAAATCTAGTAGATGAGTACTAGTTTGTCAATTAGTATTGGAACCAACGAAATTAAAACTAAGGAACAACAAATGGAAAAGATAAAATCTGAAATTTGAGCCAAAAGTTGATGCATGAATAGTAACTTGATGATGTGGCAGCCACATATTGGTTGCGGTCTTTCTAATGAATTGTTATACTCAAATGTTCATGTCTTGGTCAAAAATTTAATTTGGATTGATGGAATTTTATTTCATGAAGGCAAATATTAGTCTCGGAGCCTTTTTCAATTTTCAATTTTCAAGACTTGACTTTTTCTTGTACTTCTCCTTAAAACATGGATCATTAAATTATGAAACATTGTTGAAAAGTGAGTGAGACTTGATTGACATATCTTTGTTGGTTGTAGTGTCCTTCAAGACTAACAAATAATACACCCTTTTCCTTTAACTTTTTAGATTTAGCATTCACTTTATCTTCAACAATATATGAAGGATGTTAAGAATATCAAGAACACAACAACAACACCAAGAACTACAACAATAATCTCCAAGAACACCAACAAATTTCACACGACCAAGACTAGAACACTTCAAGAAAATGTTCTTAGGTCGCTAATTTATAACAATATTCACTTACAAGCTTAAGAACAACAACTTCAACGTCCAAAACAATCAATAATGTCACCAATACACGGCCAAAGGTGAAGCCACAACAACAATGCCAACACAATTGGCCAAGTTTTGTTCAAAATAACAAGATCAACATTTAAAGCTCAAACTTAAATTTAGACTCAAGAGTGTTAGAGATGAAGAAAACTAACACTAGAAACAACAAAACAAGTAAAAATCTCAACCAAGACTCAACAATAACACAATTTCGGCCAAGAACACAAACACGGACAAATTTGCTTCTTTTTGATTTTTAAGTTTTTTAACACCTTTTTTATTTAATTTTTCCAACAAACAAGCCCAAGATTGATCTTGTTGGAAAAAGATCCCACATGCTCTGATACCAAATGATACGATACAAACTTGGAACACGCAAATATACACTCCAAATAGTCCACAAAATCAAAACAACGCATGGACCAAATGGAGACCACATTCAGATTCAAGAATACAATGTAAGAATGGCAATATATCTAGGTGTTTGACACCTTTTTACAGCCAACCCAAACTAAGTTAACAACAATAAGATGATGAACACAAGATGAACAACAATATTGTAAGAACAACAAACACACGGCTACAAGAATACAAGAACAATACTACACGATTGCAATAAAACAAAGGGGATAGATAGTTAGACAAGTGATGGTATAATCTTAAGAACTCAAGAATTTGGTGCACTCTTTGACTCTTAACACTACACACAACAAACACCTAACTCTTACATTGATACAAGAGGGACTTTACCTCCTCTAAACACCAACGTATCAAGCCAACAATGCAACAAGAGTGATTCCACACTCTAGTTTTAGCCAAAGGCCCCTAGTTTTGGGTTTTGCCTCAAAGGAGTGAGGACTTGTGTTTTGTGTCTTTCAAAACTTACCATCATAGATCTCATAGAAAATCACAAATATGGATCACACCGCAAAACTTTTAGGGTCAAATCAACAAAATTCGGGTCACAACTCTAACAATCTCCACCTTGACACAAATTTTAATTCAAAACTCATATCCATTTCAAGAAAAACTCTCCACCTATTCCACAAAAGACCCTAAGGGCACATCTTAACAGCTAACATTAACCAAGTCCAAGCAATGCTCAAACTTGGCACTTGATAGTGTCTTGGTCATCGTATTAAGAGGATTATCATGAGTACTAATCTTGCTCACCACAATATCACCACAATCAATAATTTCACGTATAAAATGATACCAAACATCTATCTTCTTTGTCCTCTCATGAAACATCTGATCTTTCGTAAGGAAGATAGCACTCTGGCTGTCACAAAAGACCGTAGTAATCTGTAAGTATCATGACCCGAACCGAGGACCTAGCCGCGATGGATATCCCAAACCATGAAGGATCAAAAACCTCTCTAACTGTAATCATGTGCAGAATTCATATACTATAAAGATGCGGAAATACAAAACTAAATCATGGTCATTTGATTTCAACAAAATCATACAGTTATAATTTCAACAAGATCCAAATCCATCTAACACCTATCTGCAAAATCTGTACTAACTGAAAGAAAGCAACATTAGTTGGAAGACCGGGAGAAGGCCCCCGTTCAGACCATGAACTAAAAATAATGAAATCATAAGATAAGTCCTTCTGAAACAAGGAAGGCTCACCAATCACCAATTTTTTATTTAGTTTTCGACTCTGATTCATCGACTATGGGTTTTTTTCTCTTGGAAGTTTTCAATACTTCTTCGGCTTTTTGCTTTCCACTGGTAGAAGCAGTGGAAACAGGCCTTTTAACTACTCTATGAACTCTTCTCACCATCTATGATCTACAGCAAAAAAATAAATCTGTAGTGCTCGATTTATCGACCACTGATCTATTAATAAAAACGAACAAATGCAGCAAAAATAAATCTGTAGTGGTCGATCTATCGACCATTGGTTTATTAAGAAAAAAGGAAAAACGCCTCACATCAAACATACAAATCAAGTTCCAACTTCACCAGATATTGGTAGTGTAATTCACAACAACAACAACACCATTAAAATGGGTCCAATTCAGCACAAAAAATTCAAATTCAATACGCAATATAACTACAAAAATTTAAAAAATTTCTACTTATTATCCAAAGCAAAATACGATTAAACATGCGAAATCGACATTGTTAACTAAAAGCACTCAAATTTTGACTAATTCAACAAAAAATAATGCAATTTTTGTCAGAAACGAAGAACCCCAACACATAGCGTCATCAAAAAAATTACTAAAATTGATCTAAAACTGACCGGACAAGAAAATTAGACTTACCTGAGCAAGAGAAACTAAAAAAATTCGCCCGAGGAAGCAAGAATCGAGCAAATTTTTTTTTTGAAAAAATAGAAACCAAAATCAAGAGAAGAAAGGTTTTGAAGAGAGAGAAATGTCGTTGAAGATATTAAGTGATTTTAATAAATGTTTTGGAAATGAATAAATATAAAAAGTGACCATGTTGTATTTTTTAAAAAGTTTTATTTTTCTCCAAGTTTTAAAAATGTTAAAGGAACCCATGAACCTACAATCCTGGCCCACCTTTTACTTTTTTCAAGACCTAATCCTAAAAAATAAATCAAAAAGAAATTTGATGTCGAACCATCAAAATAAGTTTTGAAAGTGGATATTTATCAAAATTGTCTCAAAAAAATATGATTTTAAAGGCATGAGAGGGTGCCTTAATTAGTTTATCTTGATGAGGCATATTGCCTTTGAATTTGTACTTGATTTCTGTTGATTAATTTATGAAGTTGTAAGATTAATTTTTATGCTAATTTAAAATTGAAAATTATAAACTTATTTTATTTATGGCTTAGTAGTTCCAATTTCTTAGTTATAACTTATAAAGATCAAATAATTATGTGGATAATGTAATGTTTAACTTGCTTATAGCCAAGTGAAAAGAGATTGCTTACTTACTCCTATTTTTTCTCTTGTCAAAGGGCACACAAGCGCCATGATATTGGATTTAGATAACAACAACGAAAAACTCAGTGTATTCCCACATAGTGTGGTCTGAGGAGGGTAAGATGTACGTCGTCCATACCACTACTTCCAGAGAAGTGTAAAAAGTTAAAATATAAATTTATGTGTAAAATTTACAGAATCGTAACAAATGGTAAATTTAAATTTATAATTTTAAAAATATAACAATTTTAATGCTAAAAACCTTAAAACTTAAACTCAAATAATTTTAAATATTAAATCTATCTCTTCTTGTTGTTTGACGTCTAGCCCTCTTGACTTGTTTTGTCATAAAAGCTACAGCTGACGATAGATTATATTTTTCTTTAAAAGGGTTGCCAATCTTGTCAAGGTAAAATATTTATTCGGAACTTATTTTATGAAATTAACCTTATTAAATATACTTTGAACATTTGAATATGACTATTGATATTTTATATAGTTATTTAAAGATAGAATCGTATTGGAAGAAGTAAGAACTTATAAACTTTCTCTTGATTTTATAATTGGACTAGTAAGTTGAAACAACTAATTTTTGTAAGGGGACCAAATAAAATGGAACGAAGAGAGTATTTCACCTTGAAGATAGCATAAGATTATATATATATTTTTTTTGGTGTTAATTTGCCTGTTACTTTTCTTTTAATCTTTTGAAAAAGAAATTTTTTTTTTGGAAACTATTTACTTCTAACTTTTCACATAACATGTTTACGATAACGCAATTAAAAAACATTTAGGTATATTTCACAAATAATTTCTTTTTTAAAAAAATTCAATGTCAAGTCAAAGTTAAACAAATAAACAAAATCAAAGATATTAACAAGTTAAATGAGATATCTAGAATAAGATTGACATTAAATTTATGAGATATTCAGAATTAAGATTGGAATATAATTAAAGAATTTATCAAACTAAATTTATATCTTCACTCAAACAAAATATAATATTAATACCAAACTTAATCACGGTGTATTAGAGGCATACCAAACGACCCCTAATCCCTATGCTCAATAATTAATCCAATAAACAGCCCATTATAGCAATAAACTAAAAGTAACCCTATTTTTTATTGATCCACTTTTTATTACCCAAACTAGGCCAACTCTACATTATATATAGTATTATGGATAGCTTTTCTAATTTCACACACACAAAAAAAAAAAAAAAAAAAAAAAATAGCCGCCGCTATCTTATGCAGTACCATTTTCTCCGTCCTTCTCAATTTGGCCTCTATGTTGTTTTTTTTCCAACAAAAATGACAGCTTGTGATAGGCCTTTTTCATTTTTTTTCTATTTATTTCATTTATGTTTCGATCCATCTGTATCTTTCTTTTTGTATTCCTCATTTAATTCAAAATTTGGTTTTATAATTTGATTTCTCCTAAATTCTCGTAAAAACTCAAATTATTTTTTTTTTTTATAAAATTTGAGAAAATAATAGTTAAAGATGTATATGAGGTTAAATAGAGTGGAGTTGCAGGTGGTATCTATAGTCGATAGACAATTATGAAATTTTATTTCTTAAAAAAAGATTTAATATAATTTTCTTTTAAGAACTGTGATTGTTTTTAAGGGATGTCACAATTTTTTTGATAGGAGCCATTTTGATTTTCTAAAGAGTAGAATGTTAGATAAATTAAATGTTAGTAGGCCTATATATAGCATAACAAGTGTGTAATTAACTTATAAGATATACATAAAATTATACATACATTATGTAGTGATTATTCAAAACAAAGGCAAACACTGAAGTTTGAGAGATTTTGAGCAGTGCAAATTTTCTTTAAAAAGAAAGTAAAAATCAGGTGAATTAAGTGATAATATGCCTATATTTAATATATAATAAACGCAGAACACATGCATATTGATTATACATAGATTATGTAGTAATTCTATATCAACTATACATTACTTTATATATAATATTTACCAATAATAGCAATAGTCTCAAATGAAGGTAAATATTGAAGTTTGAGAGATTTTTTAATTAATTTATCAAAATAGGCTACTCAATTGTAGCAACAAGATGAATTACGATTGTTCCTAACTCAACTCAATGGGAAGTGGAAAAGGGAATTGCTCTAAGGATAATATAGCTACACAAATTGTTCACTCTTCTCCAAATGTTTACTCAATGTGTAAGTTTACTGTTACAAATAACTGTTTTATTTTTCTCTTAATACTCTTATAACTCTTTTCAGCTTAGCAACAAAAGTTTTCATATTTATCGTTAGTTTTTTTTTTTTTACTAAAACTTAGTTTCCTTATTTGACGCATCGCTTTATGGTTTATATATACTATTTTACTATTGGAACTATATGATATATTAACAAGTAATACGAGCCTAGATTTTCTTTTTCCAAAGCTACAATGCAAAGGTTGAGGCCTTCACTTGTATCTAGAATTGGATTGAATGAACACAATAGAGATGTCAATGCTGAAATGAGAACTGGGCGGGATCAACATATAGAACATAGTTCTAATAAAAAAAATTAGAATACGACAATATAATGAACTCAGTGATGCAACTAAACAAAAACTACATCAAACTTATTAGATGAGATTCCAGTAAATGCTTAAATATTTCCAGTGTCATAAACAATAGTGAGATACTGACGCATAATAAATTGTGTCCATGACCCACTAAACTGAACATTGATGTTCTCAATGTCATTTTTCTTGCATTCATCTTAATCCGTCTCTGAGGAGACATCATTAGTAGTCACTAGCTTTCCTTCACTGAGCAAAACAAGTCTTTCCTCATAAGTTCCCAAATGAATTTTAGTCCCAACTATACAAAAACTTAGTTTTTCATGCATCTCGGGGTTACAAGGCACTGGTTCCTCTGCTTCTTGTCAAAAGTATTTCACCATAGTTCTTAAAGCCCAGAACGATTCTAGGTTCCGCGTCTAGAAGGACATTAAATTACTTGCTTCATGACTTGACAACATCATACTCTTTCATTACCCAAATAGAACAATTCCAAGTCTAAGTATAATTGTCATAGCAATATATAATGTAATAAAGTTTCATCTTTTGATGTATGGAGAAGTGTCTAAAAATTATATGCACAGGGATTCTTGAAGAATAGTTTGTATAATCTGTAATCGAATGAATTTGGGACTCGAGATTTAAGAGTTTGACGTTTTTTATATGCAACTTAATTGGAGAAGAGATTTTGATGCTACCATTGAGAGTATTTTGGACAATCAGTTCTCCAGGGATATGATTTGAGATTATTCACTGGGGCTTAAACTTGCGTTTATATCTTCACTCAAAGAAAATTTAATTTTAGTCCCAAATTTAATGACGGAGTATCAGAGATATACCAAACGACCCTTAATCCCGATGCTCAATAATTAATCCAATAAACAGCTTATTATAGCAATAAACTAAAAATAACCCTATTTTTCATGGATCCATTTTTATTACGCAAACTAGACCAATTCTACATTATATATACCATTATAGCCAATTCAAACACTCACACAAAAAATACTAGCTGCCGCTATCTTATGCAGTACCATTTTCTCCGTCTTCCTTTATTTTTGCCTCTATGCTGCTTCCTTCCAAGTTCCAACAAAAAAAATGACAACTTGTGGCAGCCCCCTTTTATTATTTTTTTTCTATTTCTTCATTTATGTGTCTATATATTTCTGAACTCTTCATTTTCTTCAAAATTTTGTTTTAATCCGATTTCTCCTGGATTCTCATAAAAAATCATTTTTTTATTTTATAAAATTTGAGAAAACCATAGTTAAAGATGTATGTGAGATTGAATAGTGTAGAGTTGTAGATTGTACCTGTAGTTGATAGACAATTATGAGATTGTTTTTTTAGATTTTCTATAATCTTCTTTTATTATTTGCGATTGTTTTCAAGGGATTTCAGAGATTTTTCAATACGAGCCAGTTCAATTTTCTGAAAAGTTGAATGTTTGGTAAATTAAATGTTAATATGCCTATATTTAGTATAACAAGTGTGTAATTAATGTATAAGATATACATAAAATTAAACACAAATTATGTAGTAATTATTCAAAACAAAGGTAAATTCTGAAGTTTGAGAGATTTTGAGCAATTCAATTTTTTTGTTAGAAAGAAAATAAAAGTGAGGTGAATTAAGTGATAATATGCCTATATTTAATGTATCATAAATGCAAAACATAAATGCGTACTGATTATTCATTGATTATGTAGAAATTCATTATCAAGTATACATTACTTTATATATAATATTTACCTGTAATATCCAATAGCTTCAAATGAAGGTAAATATTGAAGTTTGAGGAATTTTTGAATTAATTTATTGAAACAGGTTACTCAATTATGAAACAAGATGAATTACAATTATTCCTAACTCAACTCAATGGGAGAGGAAAAGGGAAGTTCTCTAATGCATGATATAGCAACACAAACTGTTCACTCTTCTCCAAATGTTTACTCGATGTGTAAGTTAATTTACTTTTCGAAATAACTGTTTTATTTTTCTCTTACTACTGTTGCAACTCTTTTCAGCCTAGTAACGTAAGTTTTCTTATTTTTGTCTAGGTTTATTATTTTACTGAAAATTTGTTTTCTTATTGGATGCATCACTTTATGATTTATAAATACTTTTTTGCTATTCGAACTATATGAACATGTAGTACAAGCCTATATTTTATCCCGCCAAAGCTACAATTCATTGGTTAAGGTCTTCACTTGTACCTAGAATTGGATTGAATGAGCACAACAGAGATATCGATGGTGAAATGAGAACTGGGTGGGATCAATATATAGAACATAGTTTTAATAAACAGAAACTAGAATACGGAAATATAATGAACTCAGTGATGCAACTAAACAATTTGATGTGATTCTAATAAATTCTTAATTATTTCCAGTTTAATAAACAACAGTGAGATACTTGTGAATAGCATATTGGGTCGATGATCCACTAAATTGAGCATTGATGTTCTCAATGTTATTTTTCTTGCATTCATCATAATCCGTCTCAGATGAGACATCATTTGGAATTAATCGCTTTCTTTCATTGAGCAAAACAAGGATTTCCTCATAAGTGCCCAAATGAATTTTTAGTCGAAATTATACAAAAATTAATTTTTTCATGCATCTGGGGATTATAAGGCACCAGTTCCTGTGCTTCTTGTCGAAAGTATTTCAACATAGTTCTTAAAGCCCAGAACGATTCTAGGTTCCATGTCTAAAGGGACATTAAATTCCTTGCTCCATGACTTGACAACACCATATTCTTTCATTACCCAAATAGAACAATTCCAAATCCATGAATAATTGTCGTGGTGATATATAATGAAATAAAGTTCCATCTATTGATATATAGAGAAGTATCTAAATATTGTATGCATAGGGGATTTTTGAAAGAATAGTTTGCTGAGTGTGTAGTCGAATGAATTTGGGGTTCGATATTTAAGAGTTCCACGATTTTGATGTACAACTCAATTGGAGAAGAGATTCTGGTGCTATCCTTGAGAGTATTTTGGACAATCATTTGTCCAGGGATAGGATTCACGATTATTCTTAGAGGATTAAACTAGAGAAATAGGTTAGCCAAATATGAAAATTTTTTATATTTTTTCTTTCAGCAAACGTAAAAGTAATTATGATATTATTTTTATTTTTCTTCTACAAAAATAAAACTTAAATTTGGTAAAAAAAATCAGGGTAAAAATGCTAACAAGAAGGTGGTCTAATTTTCGAGCTTGGCATGGTGAACTGGGGGCTGGATATAGATTTTCTTTTATACTTTGCCCACCAATATCAAAATGGAGTAAATAGAGACAAGACCATTTCATTTGACTATAAATTGCCATTTGTTATTAGTAAGCAAATTACGATTTTATATTGACACTAACATTAATAAGGTCAATTTCTTTTAGGATGACATTGATGAGCAACTATTTTTAATCTTAGATTGATGTTTTAACACAGAACATATTTGACAAAAATATAACGAATTTGATCGCAAAAGTAAGGCACATTTCCATGTGCATTAACTATCTCTATGCAAATACACAAAAACAAGTTATTATTGATATAAGTCTCACTATATCAACTTACCATCGAACATTTATTTTATTAGATGTTTAGAGAAACATAAGTTAGTTATTATTCACATCTTTTAAGATTCTTGCACGCCTTTTAAAAAAGACACTTAGTAGCCTTAATCATAAGAGTACTTTTCTAAACTATGTACTTGTCATCTCATTATACTTAATTGAAACTACACTAATTTGAACAAGAAGGATAGAGTTGGGGAATATTATTATAAACGATTTTTTTTCTTTTCTAATCATAATACGTTTTGAAATAAATCCACCTTGATAAAACGATAGATTCTTGAGACCATGGGGTAAAATAAGGAAATCATTTTGTCACAACCTACAAATAATTATTCTACTCTCAGACTCAAGTATAATGTGCAAAGTTCTTGACATACATCACCATATATTCCGAGGTAATTATTATTCTTAATTTTTGCTAAGGCTCAGATTTATAAAATCATAGTTTGCTGACTAAAAGAAATGACAATTTATTTATTGTAACATGTTGATTAGTTTACAGTTATTAGTCAGTAGCTATTTGTCTTAGCATTAGTTATTTGTTTAGGCAGTAGTATTTTGTTTATAATCAAACTTCAGTAGATATGTTGTTTAGTTAAGATACTTTTTTAGTGTTTCTTTACGATTCTTCTTAGTGGATGTAACTATGTATTCAACTTTTTCAGTCAATAGTAAATGTCTGCTTTCAAAACATACTCAGTCGTTATATGGTCTCGTAGCTTTCCAAGTGGTGAAGTCATGGCCATCGCGGAGTTTGATTGGTAATTGGACTGTAGGGTTGAACTAAGGGTGTCAAACGGGCCGGCGCGACCCAGCCCGATTATCTAACCCGATCCGGTAAGTCCTAGGGCTTTAGGGTTTCGGGTCCCGGGCTGATATTTTTGTTAAAATGGGTCCGGTTAACCCGGTCTGGTCGAAGCTCGATCCAGGCCTGCCGATTAACCGGCCCGGCACAGCCCAGAAAATTAAAAAAAATAAAAATAAATAAATTTTTAGATTTTGGGCAAAACTAGCCGTTGGCCCAACGGCTATATAGCCGTTTTTGGGTCCAAACGGCTAGTTTGGGTCCATTTAGTAAAAAAAAAAAAAAAACTTTAAAAAATATTTTTTAATCCCCCAAAAAAATCTATAAATACCCTACAACTTCAAATCATTTTTCACACAATTTTTCACTCTCTCAAATCTCATTCTCTCTCAAATCTCAATTCTCAATTCTCAAATATTCAATATATTTAATTTCTTAAAGTGTTCACTTTAATTTTTTAATTTATCGTTTACAAAGTACGAGTGGAAGTTTCTAAAGTCGCAATCTTCGGATACTTCCAAAATTTGGTATTGTCGTTCCATCTCTTACGTTTAATTTTTATTTATTGTATTAATTGTTTAATATTTAATTTTATTATATTTGTGTATTTTGAATATTTTTAGTTTAATTTAATTTATATTATGGATAAATTAAAAAACCTCGCTACTAAAGGTGTTAAAAATTTTTGTCTAGGAAGCGGTAGTGGTAGTAAAAAGCGAATTACTAGCGGTAGAGGTAGTTCAAGTAGTAGATATACCCGTGTGCCTTCGCCTCCGGTACCGCTTGGTACACATTTTGAGGAAGAAATAGGTGTAGGTGTTTTCAATATGGATTATGTAGAAGCTCAGAAAAATTACGGTATAGAATAAGAAAATGAAGTAGATGCAGTTAATTAGACGAAGATAATGAAAATATTGCTGAAACACCCGCAGTAGGAGATGCTAACGTTAGATCTGAATCAGTTAATCTCCCTTCCCGTCCTCCCAGTGCCCCAAAACCTCGTAAAAGAACTAGTATTGAATGGCAATTTTTTGAACGTATATCAGATATTGAGGTGCAGTGCAATAATTGTCAACAAATATATAAGCATAGAAGTGGAGGCAAGCAAGGGGGTACGGGTACGTTAATGAGACATATAGCTAAAGATCACAAAAGAGAGTTAAATATTGCAAAAGGTGGTGGGGATGTTGGTGGGTCAACGCAAACTAGAATGGACCCAACAACCGGTCAAGTAGCGAAAAAGTATAATAAATTGAGGGACAGGGAAGAAATGGCTAAAATGGTAGCTGTGGGTTGTTTGCCTTTTAGTTTTCCTTCATCTGATGCTTTTATTCGTTATATACAAGCAATTTATAATCCTATGTTTAATGGTATTCCTAGAACTACTTGCCGGTATGATATTTTTAGACTCCATTCACAATATTGTTTTTATTTATCAACATTGTTAAAAAATATTCAATGTAGATTGTCCATAACGTCTGATCTTGGTCGTGCTGTAAATAAAAATGATTATTTAACCGTTACTTTTCATTGGATGGATAGTAATTTCGTGATGTAAAAACGTATTCTTGCTTTTTTATATGATGAAGATCGTAAACATACTGGACAATTTATTGCTGATTCTATTGTTAAAATTGCCGGATATTATGGTATAGAAAATAAAATTTTATGTATTGCTTTTGATAATGCTTCTAACAACAAGACTGCTATAACAAAATAAAATCTACGCTATCTCCTCCCTTGCCTGAAATTTTTCATATTAAGTGTGCATGTCATATATATAATTTAATTGTAAAAGATGGTCTTGACTTTTTTGAGCTTTATATTGAAAAAATTCGTCTTGCCGTTGGTTTTATTCAAGGAAATAATCCTAGATCGAGAATTAGAGAATTTAAACTTAAATATCAAGAAAATGGACTTACACCGATTTTGATGTCCGAGGAAATTGATACTAGATGGAATTCTACGTATGAATTTTTAAGAACTTGTTATAAATATAGAATTCCTATTACACTAGCTTTTAACCAACATTGCGGTTCATTTACTGATTCTGCTGATTGCATGCTACATAATTCTGATTAGGTTGTAATTAATGATCTTGTTAAGTTTTTAGAAAAATTTTATGTAGCTACGGTTGAATTTTTCGGTGCTTACTATCTTACTGTTTGTAATATTTTGGCATATATAACCGATATTTCTGGTTTGCTCCAACAATATAAAAATAAAGAAGGTTATAAAGAAGTTGTTGGCGCCATGTTTACGAAATTTAAAAAATATTTTTTCCCGATTCCCCCTATTTACTTGGTTGGTGCTATGCTAAATCCGTGCATGAAATATAATCATATGTGTCACTTTAGTACTCTTATTTATACTAACTTAGAAATAAATACTAACCATGATTCTGAACAAGTACAGCCTGATTTGTGGACGGCTACGGCTGATGCAAAGGATTATATAGAAAAATTATATAATCACTATGCTGATTTATTTGATTCAGCCGTACCTACAAATATCACTCCAACTGTCGCTCCTCATCCTCCCGAGGAGCCATCATCTTCTAAAAGGCCGGCACATAGTGGTTTTTCTGATTCGTTTTATGATTTAAATTGTTGGAACAGTGTTGATGAGAGAACTTACACATCAACTTATCGGGAAGAGCTGAAATATTATCTTCGAACGGCACCAGACGATCGCAGACGACGGATCAACACGCTGGATTGGTGGAGGAATAATGAATCACAATATCCCGTGCTTTCAAGATTAGCTAGAGATATCTTGAATGTTCCAATGTCAACCGTTGCATCAGAGAGCGCCTTCAGTCAGGAACGACAGCATCTTGGAGACAACAGACACTCATTGGGAAGCAATGCAATGAATGTTCTAGTTTTCCTCAGAGATTGGATTAGAGCGGAAAGAAGAAACCAAGGAATGGAACCGGAGCCGAGCGACGAGCTGAAACTTGAAGAAATTATGACTTCACGGGAGAACTCAGTAGAATCAAGTCCAATGCATGGTTTTGCCCCCGTTGACTTCGACTATCCTATGCAAGTTCCCATTAATATTAACATGAATGAGTTGGAAAAATGATGCATAATTTATAGATTGTTCATTCATGTAAATTATAAATTTTTGATCATTTTGCAATCAATAAAATTCCCTAAATTCATTCACTCCTTAGTCGTTGTTTTTTATTTTTTTTATTTAATGATTTAAAATTTTAAATTGAATTTATAGTTTTCTACTTTAAATTAAAAACTTACTTCTAATATATTATTAATTTACTACCAAATATTATTAATTTATTATATTAAGTAGCATATGTTTTGTATATTTGTGCATATATCTTCTATAGAAGTGTATATTTAACGTATACATGTGTATATGTTTTATAAATTAGTATATAAGTATATCTATACATATTGTAATGTATATATAATGTAGTATATTTTATAAGTAGTAGTATATATACATTGAATGGTGCATATACACGTGTATATATCTTCTATAGAAGTGTAAATTTAATGTATACATGTGTATATGTTTTATAAATTAGTATATAACTATACAAATATATATTGTAATGTATATACATTATAGTATATTTCATTTAAAGTATTACATATACATAGAATAGAGTGTATATATGTGAATGGATCTTCTATAGACGTGTATATTTAACGTATACATGTGTATATATTTTATAAATTAGTATATAACTATACAAATATATATTGTAATGTATATATATTATAGTATATTTCATTTAAAGTATTACATATACATAGAATAGAGTGTATATATGTGAATAGATCTTCTATAGACGTGTATATTTAACGTATACATTACTTTATGTTTTATAAATTAGTATATATATTGTAGTATATACATTTTTTAAAGTAGTACATATATATTGAATGGTGCGTATATATGTGTATATATCTTCTCTAGACGTATATCTTTAAAGTATACAAGTGTATATGTTTTATAAATTAGTATGTAACTATATATATATACATATTGTTGTTTATATATATATATGTATATCACTATATTGTAGTATATATTTTAATTAAAGTAGTACATATATATTGAATGGTGCATATATATGTGTATATATCTTCTAAAGTAGTATATATTTAAAGTATACATGTGTATATGTTTTATAAATTAGTATATATATATATTGTAGTGTATATATATATATATATATATATATTATACTATTATAGCATATGTTTTATACTTTTATTTAAAGTAGTACGTATAGTCATATATAATTATATATTGAATGGTACGTATATATGTGTAATTGTTTATACTTTATATATTTTTTTAAAAAGATATATTGTATATTGGAGTGTATATAGTGTATATTGGATTATTTATTTATTTTTTAAACGGGTTTGACCGGCTTTTAACCGGGTTCGACCGGGTTTTGGTGGGTTTGAACGGATTGGATTAAGTGGGCCGGGTTCGGGTGGGTTTTAATATTTTTACTGTTTGGCCCGGCCCGGCCCCGCCCGGTTAACGCCAAACACGGCCCGTAACCGGCCCGGAACCCGGGTAAAATGGGAGGGCCGGTTCTGGGTTGGCCCGACCCGGCCCGTTTGACACCCTTAGGTTGAACTAGATGATATTTACTAGCACCCATTGTGTTATTAGCATCGACAACTCTCAGATTGTTCCCATTCTTGTTGGCAATTGCTGCTGATCTGCATGAGAAAGGGGAGGAAAAAAATGGATCGTATTTGTTAGAGCGTACAGAGCCTTGATACCTCTGCACATGCTTCAAACGACTGTGAAATACTAGATTTTTTGCTCAGGAATATGAGACGAAGATTATCATAATAAATGGTAGAAAACTAATGTATTAGAAAGCGCAACCCACTCAAGAGATTGATAACCCACAAGATTTTAGAGAAGGTATTAGAAACTAATCGATATTCAGACTCAGAGGAGGAGCGAGAGATGATGTTTTTCTTTTCCTAGGACCATTTAACCCTGTTATAACCAAGGAACAAGATGTAACTAGAGTTATAAATGCAACCAAAAATGCCTCCACCCTAATCTGAGTTAGAAAATACATGCAAATTGAAGTCATCGATATGAATCACACGTAAGACCTAGGTGAATCGTACCACGAAGGTAGCAAAGAACACACTTCACAGATTTCCAATGAAGGTGTGATGGTGCCTGCATGAACTGAGAGATTTTGATGGCCGCATAGCCGATGTCCGGCTTAGTTAACAACGAGTATTGAAGTCTACCAAAAAACTCAATGATAGCAAGTTACACAAGTCAAGTGAGTGCTATCAGATGGGGTTAGTAGCTCAGTAGAACTCATTGGTGTGTGAACACTTTTGCAGTTATTCATCAGTTTATCATTCAAAATCACATTCACATATATTACTTGAGTGAGAATCAGGCTGTCAGAGCTATGTATTACTTCAACACCAAGAATACAGAGAAGGTTATCAAAAATTTTCATAGAGAAATGGGGAAGCAAAAGAACGGATGACTTGATTGAAGCTAAAGTTGTTGCTCCTAGTGACATTGATGTCATCTACATGGACAAGGAAAAATAAGGTGTCACCTAGACCATGTATGACAAGGAGTGCGAAATCCAATTTTATGTTAACAAAGCCCATGGACAAAAAGTAAATTATGAGGGCATTATATCATGATCAAGGAGCCTGCTTTAGAAAATAGATTGCCTTACATTACCGACATAAATGGGTCGGGTTTCTAGCAGCACCAACCCGACCTATATATTTCGGTAGCGTACGAAAATCTATTGCCTAAAGTAGGCTCCTTAGGCATGGTACAATGGCTTCACAAGTCACATTTTTTCCATGGGATTTGTTAAGTCTAAATCGTATGCCTTACTCCTTGTCAGACATGGTCTAAGATACACCTTGTTGTCCATGTCTATGTAGATGACATCATTGTCATTAGGAGCAACAAATTTAGCATCAATCAAGTCACCCACTCTCTTGCTTCCCATTTCTCTATAAAAGATTTGTGTAACCTTCACTATATTCTTGGTGTTGAAGTGATACAAGGCTCTGACATCCTAATTCTCACTAAAGAGAATAATGCCAATGTGATCTTGAATGATAAACTGATGACTGCAAAAGTGTTCACTCACCAATAAGTTCTAATGAGCTACTAACCCTATCTGATTGCACTCACTTGTCTGATGTAACTCGCCATTGTCGAGTTTTTGGATAGACTTCAATACTTGTTGTTTACTAGGTGGGACACCAGCTATGCGGTCAACAAATTGTGTCAATTCATGCAAGCACCATCAGACCTTCATTGGAAAGCTATGAGCGTGTTCTTTGCTACCTTCATGGTATGAGCCACTGATAACGCTCAATCTATAGCTCTCGTAGGAGTGTAAAGTGGTCGTTGTCAAATATAGAACCCAACTGGGTTGGGTATCGATCCCTCAGGGAATAGCTTGGTCAACAAGTAAGCAACGATTACTAGAATTTTAGTGCAAGTCTCGTAAAATGGGGGGATTGTAGTGTGTAACAAAAGTATTAATGTAAAAACTGAAAATAGTAAAGTAAAAAGAAAGAATGTTTAGTATGTTGTAAATAATGAGAATTGAGAAGTTGGGGTTATGTCCACCTTCTGAGTTTACGTCTCTATTAGCTATGAGTTATGCGGAATTCAGACATGTATGTGCTTATAGAGAATTGTATTCGATGGTAAACCCAGGCGTCTTTCGACCTATTCGAGGATTATTTCACTTTAACTCTTTCGAGCTTAAAGCGTATCTAACGGTACAAATTCTCCAAGAGGTTAATCCAGTTATGGCACTAACTTTTTAATAGGGGATGGGACCGTACTACCTTGACATTATCTCTTTTCCAGACATATAACTTTTCTTTCGAACAAGTTAATGCTTTACTAGCGTATTCTTGCGTTTGCAACCACAAAAAATTTAGATTAAGATGAAGAGAATAATGATATAAGCAGCATACGTGCCACGAACTCACAAACTCATAGAAATAAATAGTATCTCATATGGCTTCCATAACCCCAACAGAGAAATTTAGTTACCCATGAGTGCGAAGGAAATCACAATAGACATTGTTATTATACCACAATAAAGATTTCGTGTAGTAATAGTGTGGTAGGCGTTAGGCGTGAATTCCTAGCAAAGTAACGTTTCTCTTGTTGTGGAAATTAAGAATTGATTAGATGAATAGAAGAAGAATAAAAAGTAGAATTAAGAGTAGAATGTGTTGTAATTGATGGAAGAAGAATTGATTGTAGAGTAGAAAGATGTCTTAAAATCTCTAGCAAGATAGGGTATTTATAATACCCATATCCTATTCCTACTAAACTAATAAATTTCTTAACCCAATCCTACTAGGTTAATGTATCATTATCCTAATCCTAATAAGTTACTGCTAGTCCCCAAAGTCTTCAGAATTGCTGTTTTAGCCCGGGACAGATTTTTCATGCGCCACTTTTGGTCCTTGGCGTCCAAGACTCCCTTTTCTCCTTTCGTGAAGCTTTCTTTGGCGTCAAGTTATCCATAAAATGCTGAATTCTGCATCATTTATACCTGAAACTTTGCTAATCATGTTCGTTAGCTCACTTACAGGAAAAAGGACTAAAAGTGCATGAAATATTATATTTGTTCTCAAAACATTGCTAAAATATGGGTAAAATATAGCACTATAGGCGTGTAAATTCGCTATCATCAACACCCCACACTTGAAGCTTTGTTCGTCCTCGAACAAAATATCATGTCCCTCTAAACATCAACTTAGGGTTTCGCAGCAACAAAACAAAATATTCGTCAAGACAAGCACAACAATTATCGACAAAGAGTAGTTTTTTGATCATTAGTAGAAACAATTTAACCTCCAACATAGACTCGTGATGGTGGTCAACTCATATTCAAAAGTTAAGGCATAAAGAATCATACACAACTACCCAAAACTCATCAACCATGTGTGTCTCACAATATATTATCCATAATCACTCACAAGTATAGCATATTTTTCAAACATGGGTATAAAAGTATCCTTGCTCTCGCTCTCACAAAGAATTCATAGGCAGCAACTGATGACCATAGGCTTGCGCTTAGTATAATGCTCCACTAAATGTCAGAATACTAAGCTTAGGATCAAATAGGTCTTTTGATGGTTGTAATGTAGGATAAGGGACGGGTAGTACTATTTTGGCCAGAAATAGTGACTATGTTCCTAAGCGCTTTAATACATCACATTATGCCATTAATACTTTCTTTTCAAACAACCTTTCTACTTTCTTTTAATCTACCTCCCTTTGTCACCTCTTTTGTTTTTCAATTTTTGAACATAACTAACTTTTTAGTTTTCCTTTCCTTTTTCTTTTCATAACATACCTCTTATGATAGCACATCTTTTTCACAGCAAATTCAAGAACCAATACATTCTAAGGCATCATACTCACCCAATTTCCTCTTATTTTGTCATATGACTCTTTCACTTTAAAGCAATTAGGAATTTGGATCAAATTATGGTCTTGAAAAAAATGGATTAGGCTTACATATGAGGCTGTCAAAGAAAATAGGCTAAAGACTCAAAAGGGGTTAACTAGGATAATGTCCATGGGTAGGTTAGAATGAAGGTAAACAATTACAGGTTGCCAAAGAAATGCCTAAATCATCTCCTAAACTTGCACTCTTTATTTTCGCTTTACATACATACCAGGCAAGTTCTAGCATCAGCCACAAGCACAGAATATACTATTATCTCACACACACAAGGCACATGGTCAACTTTATTGGGAGTAGTATAGACTCTTGCCCCAACAGATGAAGGAATTGAACCACACAATATCAAATAGTGAGTCACAATTAGAGCCTAAAACGTTTTAATAGTCATGATTTTAGCACAAACTCTTGTTATAATCTCATGCTTCCTATTAGAATAATTTCATGCAAAGCTAAGTAAAAAAAAAAATTTAAACGAAAAAAAATGAAAAAACTAGCTAAGCAAACAAACATAACTAAATGAAAATACGGAATAACTAAATGCAAATGCGGATAGAGAAGTATAGCATGCAAATACCACCACCCCACACTTAAATGGGACACTGCCCTCAGTGGAAAATAAGTACGAAGAACCTGGTCAGTCGGACTCCTCATCTATGTCGGGGGTCATACCCCCTTTGTCGGAATCATCATAGGAGTCATCGTCATCAGAATTCTCTTCCACGTCGGAGTCTGGCATTCGTCGCTCTTCATCGGTCGGCACATCGTCATCAAGAGATTCCTCAAAGTATGTACCTACTCCACACATCTCCCTTGCATGCACATTCATTGGATAGTCATGATCCAGCTGTTGGAGCTCTGCAGCAGTTGGAACACGTCCAACACTCATCATTGTGAACCGAGTTATGCCATAAAGATGGCGAAAGAAACTCTTATCCCGAGCATGTCTCTCTGCAGTAGTAAGGTTGACGCCATGTGTGGTTTCATCATCTTTGACCTTCTTTGGATTGTGTGGGAGTCTATGATCAGCCGGTTCCTCTTCGATGTCTTCCTTCCTCAAGATTGCAGTCAACAAGTTGCCAAAGCTGAAATGGGACCATTTGTGTAGCCTGGCTTTCCGCATTGTGGATCGAATAATTGCCCCAAAGTTGATAGGGACATTCGTCATCAGTGCGTATACCAAGCACACTCTATCTCTTGTTATCTTGGTGTACTGGGTCCCTGGTATGAGGCAAGAGTTGACAATACGCAACCATATCCTTGCTTCCCTATTCAAAGGAGCATATGGGAAGATGTTTTGTCATCCGGTGTCTTTATGTCTGCTCCACCTTGCCATGGATCTACTTCCACAAAGTGTGTGTCGAATTGCTCTATATGGAGGTCTACTGTACAGCTCTTTAATGGTGATGGATCGACTGAAAGCAAGCCAAGAAAGGAGTTGAAGAAATCCACATTGATTTGTAAAACTTGGCCCCAAATCTTGACTTCGCTGCCTGTGGTTTTCGGCAACCAGTTGGCATAAAATTCTCTTGTCAAATCGAGATTGCATTCTCCCATGTCTCGGAAGATGAAATCTAGATGTAATTCCATGATCTTTGCCAACATGCGCGGCTCCTTCTTCGCTAGGCTTTCCTTATTTATCAAGTCCACATGAACATATTTTCTTTCCTTGTTGTTCCTATACCATTCATTTGCTTCCTCCTCGAGAACCCATTTTATTCCAAACATGCGGCGTGGTAATTGCATTGAGGATGATTATCCTTGCTCTTTGCGGCCTCTTTTCTTGCCTTTTTGGGAAGTGGTAGCCTTATCTTTGCCTTGTCTTGCTTTAGGTGCCATTGTACCTGAGACTTAACACAGTGTTCATGTTAGCATCATCTCAATGAAGACAATCTATACACAAGCAATAGGGGTACCACCCCACACTTAGTTTGTTGATACAAATTAGTGAAGTGAAAGTGGTCCATTACTTAGACTTCATCGACATACGTCTTAGGTTCTATACTCCAACAATAAAATCAGACATGTCACACTTCTTGTAATCCTTGCAATACTTTCATGATGGATATAGCAAGACTACTACATAAGGATTACATGAAGGTATAGTATCTATTAATAATCTCAACCTCCTATGTCGGTAGGACACTATAAGTCTCATTCCGATGAACAAGTCATTCCAACATGTAAGTATTCAAGTGACAAGATTATGCAATGTTAATGACTATGGCAATTCCGCAAGTAGTATAACAATGCATCAAAATCAAATTCAATTTGGAAACAAGTTAAGATTATCCTAACTTATATGTTCACTCACTTGGTTGTGTATCAACAATTCAAACACTTTCACATCACCAATACTTCTTCAAGATTTAGCAATTCATAATAGACGTAGTAACGTAGTACTTACGAAAAATAAATGAGGAACAAAAGAGTACTTACGTGATTGAAGCCTTTGGAGATGTTCTTGTTAAGAAATAGAGCAAAAGAAAAAATTTTGAGAGGATTTGGATGCTATGGGCGGCGCCTAAGTTAGGTTTTCAATGTGTTTGTGCTTTAAGACTAAGTCTCCTATTTATAGAACCAAGTTGGGTCGGGTTTTGACCCATTTAAAATCGGATTTGGAGACAAAAAGTGACTATAGGCGGCGCCTTTAGCTTTGACTATGCTTGGCATAGGCGGCGCCTTTTGCAAAGCCTTGTCTAGCATAGGCGGCGCCTTTAGCTTAGCATTTGGTGACCATAGTCGGCGCCTTTCACTTTTCATATGAGATTCAGAGACAAAAGGCTTTAGCATAGGCGGCGCCTATGCAATGGCATACTTGAGCATGGGCGGCGCCTATGCTATGGCACACTAGATTCCGAGACCTTAGGCCATAGTATGGGCCTTGCCTTGTTCGTGGCCTAGTTTTGCCTAGGACTAGCCTTGTTCGATGCCTATATTTTCATGAGAAATGCTCAATCCATAGCCTTTTGCATCTTCATTCCTAACTTACCACCTTTAATATGCAATACGTCCAAATCGTAATTTGCAACCGATCTCCTCATTTTTTACCTCTTGCACCTACATTTGCTCAAAACCAATAAAAATGATTAGAACGATGGGTTGCCTCCCATCAAGCGCCTTATTTTTGGTCGTGGCACGACTCTTCTTTTTGGATTTTTATTTATCAAAAGTAAAAGACAAAAAATGAAAAATGATAAACGATGGGTTGCCTCCCATCTAGCGCCTTATTTATTGTCGCGGCACGATATAGTTACCTCGAGTACTTAGACTTCGTCGAGATAAGTGATGGCCATATAATTTATCGAATCAAGAGGACTGATATAGGGTTTAACTCGTTGGCCATTCACTTTGAAGACAACACCATTATTGTCTTCCAACTCAACTACTCCAGACGAGTAGACTTGGATAACTTTGTATGGACCAGACCACTTGGACTTTAACTTACCTGGGAATATCTTCAATCTGGAGTTGAAGAGAAGCACCATATCATCCTTTTGAAAGTTTCGTCGAACAATCCGCTGATCATGATACTTTTTCATCCGCTCCTTGTATAGGTCTGATATTTCATATGCATGGAGACAGAATTCGTCCATCTCGTTCAGCTGCTCCATTCTCAGGTTCATTGCATCATCCCAATTCACATTTAATCTCTTTAATGCCCATAATGCCTTATGCTCAAGCTCAATGGGTAAGTGACAAGCCTTCCCATAAACTAGTTGATAAGGGGACATGCCAATTGGTGTTTTGAATGCAGTCCTATACGCCTATAGTGCATCGTCCAACTTCCGAGACCAATCTTTCCTATTAGCATTTACCGTCTTCGCAAGGATTTGCTTGATCTCCCGATTGGAAACCTCTACCTGGCCACTAGTTTGTGGGTGATAAGGCGTGGCTACCTTATGTTGCTTGACACCATATTTTGCCAACACAGATTTGAATAGCTTGTTGCAAAAGTGAGATCCTCCATCGCTTATAATAGTACGTGGTACTCCAAGGCGAGAGAAGATATTCCTCTTCAAGAATGCTACAACACGCTTTCCTTCATTGTCGGCCAACGCTACAGCTTCAAACCATTTTGAGACATATTCTACAGCAACTAGGATGTACTTCATACCAAACAAATTTACGAATGGACCCATAAAATCAATACCCCATACATCAAATTGCTCTACCTAAAGAATTTTCGACATAGGCATCTCATGGTGTTTCGAAATAGCGCCTTGGCGCTGGCATTGGTCGCATCTTCTAACAAAGTCGTAGGCATCTCTAAATATCGAAGTCCAATAATATCCACTTTGGAATACCTTTTTTGCTGTCCGATTACCTGCGTGATGCCCTCCAACCTAGGAAGTGTGGCATGCTTCCAATATAGTAGGCACCTCTACATGGGATATACATCGTCGGATATTACCATCCGCGCATCGTCGAAACAAATATGGCTCATCCCAAAAGTAGTGTTGTACGTCATGCATAAATTTCCTCTTTTGATGGTAGGATAAGTTTGCAGGTACCACATTACTCACCACAAAATTCGCAAAGTCGGCATACCATGGGAATCCTTCCATTGTTGCCGCTAAGATCTCCTCATCAGGGAATGCATCATCAATCTCAATTTCAGGCTGCGCCACATGCTCGTTCTCGAGTGTAGATAGATGATCAGCCACTTGGTTCTCACAACCTCTTCTATCTTTAACCTCGAAATCAAATTCTTGCAGCAGCAAAACCCATCGAATTAGTCTTGGTTTTGCATCTTTTTTTTGTCATTAGATACCTTAGAGATGCATGGTCTGTATGAACTATCACTTTGGTACCCAACAAATAAGCTCGGAACTTCTCAAACGCATACACAACCGCTAGGAGCTCTTGTTCTGTGACAGTGTAGTTCTTTTGGGATTCGTTTAGGACCTTGCTCGCATAGTAGATAGGATGAAATAGCTTCTCCTTTCTTTGTCCAAGTACAACACCAATGACTACCCCACTAGCATCACACATGACTTCGAACGGGAGAGACCAATCTGGTGCTACCATGATAGGAGCTTCAATTAGTTTTCCTTTGAGGCATTCAAATGCCTTCAAACAATCTTCTTTGAAGTCAAACTTTGCGTCTTTCTCCAAGAGTTTGCACAATGGACTAGTAATTTTGGAGAAATCTTTGATGAACCGTCGATAGAAACCTGTATGACCGAGAAAACTACGAACTCCCTTCACAGAAATTGGAGGTGGTAGCTTCTCAATGATTTTAATTTTCGCTCGATCAACCTCAATTCCCCTTTTGGATATTTTATGCCCAAGAATGATACCTTCTTTTACCATAAAGTGGCACTTCTCCCAATTCAGCACTAGGTTGAATTCTACACATCTTTCCAATGCCATGCTTAGGTTTGTCAAGCACACTTCAAAAGACTCACCAACAACTGAAAAATCGTCCATAAATACCTCCAAAGTGTCTTCAACCATATCAGAAAAAATGGACATCATACATCGTTGAAAGGTGGCTGGTGCGTTACATAGCCCGAATGGCATACGTTTAAAGGCAAACGTACCATATGGGCATGTGAACGTTGTCTTCTCTTGGTCTTCGGGGGCAATACAAATCTGATTATAGCCTGAATAACCATCGAGGAAACAAAACCATCCTTTCCCCGCTAATCGATCTAGAATTTGGTCCATAAATGGCATTGGAAAGTGATCTTTGAGTGTCTATGAATTTAGCTTTCGGTAGTCCATGCATACTCTCCATCCGGTGACGGGTCTAAGTGGAATAAGCTCATTCTTTTCATTCACGACTACTGTCATGCCTCCTTTTTTGGGAACACATTGTACCGGGCTTACCCATGTACTATCATAGAATGGATACACAACTCCTGCGTCTAACCACTTGATGATTTCTTTCTTCACCACTACTTGCATAGGTGGGTTTAGACGCCTTTGATGCTCAATGGTGGGTGTGCAATTCTCTTCAAGCTGAATCTTGTGTGTACAAATCCCAGGTGGAATACCAATAATATCCGCAATGGTCCAACCAATGGCTCTAATATACTTCCTTAGAATAGCAATGAGAGATGCAACTTGTTGCTCACCCAAATCTGCTGCCACAATGACTGGAAGTGTGTTTTCGCTTCCTAATAATGCATACTTTAAATGACTTGGCAGCTCCTTCAATTCTAACGTGGGTGGCTCTTCAATAGATGGCTTAGCTGGTGGTATGGGTCGATTTTTGAGATCAAGGTCCAGCTTCTTGGGAGCATGGCGATATGTCCCTAATCCTGATAGAGCACAAATAGCTTCTTCACAATTTTCAGCATCCTTACTCTCACCATTTATAAGTAAAGTCGCCAATGGGTCATCAATCAGCTGCTCCTCTTCAAGTAATTCTTTCTCATCATCAAAGTAAACATCAGCCACCGAGAATACATTCAGCTCTTTGGGTTGCTTCATTGATTTTCAAACATCAAAGCGAACTACTTCGTCATTTATTCGGAATGAAAGCTCATTAGCTCTCAAATCAATAAGCACACTTCCTGTAGCAAGGATAGGGCACCCCAAGATTATGGGAACTTTTGAATCTGCCTCACAATCCAAAATAACAAAGTCTGTCGGAAAAAAGAATGAAGAAACCTTTACCAATACATCACATAGAATACTAACAGGTCATTTTACCGACCTATCCGCCATTACGAGCCTCATATTGGTTGGAGTAGGATCACCCAACCCCAACTTTTTATAGATAGATAGTGGCATAAAATTGATGCTGGCTCCTAAATCACATAATACCTTGGCAAAATTTAAAGATCCAACGGTGCAAGGAATAGTGAAAGCACCGGGGTCAGCCTTCTTCTAAACTATTGATCGGGTAGCGATTGCGCTGCAGTGATGAAAATCATCTTTCAACTCATAACTTGCTGCCCGCTTCTTTGTCCAAAGATCCTTCATAAATTTTGCATACCCAGGCATTTATTCAAGTGCCTCCACCAATGGAACATTAATGGTCAGTTGTTTTAACATAGTCATGAATTTGCTGAACTTCGTGTCATCCACCACCTTCTTCAATCTTTGAGGGAAAGGTGGTGGTGGGTATGGAATTGTTTTCTCCACGGATTTCTTCTCCTCTTGCTTCCGTTTTTCAGCTTTTTTAGGTTGCAAATCGTGAGAGGTGACGTTATGGACGGCAGGATCAGCTGCTGCGGCATCTTCCCCTTTTTCCTTATCATCAATGTCCACTACTTCGTCAATCACTTGCTTACCTTTTGCTGAAGTTTCCAGCACCTTACCACTTCGGGTAGTAATGGCCATGCATGACCCATTATTCCTTGGGTTTTGCACAGTGTCGCTAGGTAAAGTGCCAGCCTTTCTTTCATTGAGTGCTGCTGAAAGTTGGCTCAATTGCTGCTCTATTTGCTTGATTGAAGTGGAATGAGAATGAACTAATTGTTTCATAGGGGACAAATCATTAACTACCTCCGTTACTCCCGCGCTCGTTGCTTCCATTCCTTTTAATATTTTAGCCATCATGTCTTCCATACTTCCAGAACTAGATGTGGTGGCATCACGTCTTCCAGGGGTAACGTACAAACCACTCTTTTCATTCTTGTTCTTCCAACTACCTTGGTCCTTGTTTCTAGATTTATCATAATAGTTCCAACCTTGTTTTTCTTGGGTATTCCCTCGGAAACCCCCCTGATTGTTCAAGTAGTTGGCCTCTTCTTCCGAATCAGATTCGTCTCTTCCTTTTGACGCAACAGCTTTAACTTTTTCGGTCTTCCCAGATAATAGATGCTTTGTAAGAAGATCCACTTGTGTTTTCATGTGCGCCATATATTGATCACGTTCTTCTTCTCTTCTCCTTTGGTCTGCAGTCATGCCAATAGATAACATGGGGCTTGCTACCTCAGAATCCCTGGTATGCCAAGCTCTACTTTGTTTCGTCATACGACATATTACTTGCTTGACCAAAGGTGAGGTCCATAAATGATCCTCCAGCCGCATTATCCACCACTGGTTTAGTTATTGAATTCAAGGTTCTGTATAGTATCTCCATTAGGTGAACATTAGTCATATAATGGTTTGGGCATCTCGTTAGCTTTGTCTTGAGCATCTCCTACGTTTCATGAAGAGCTTCGGTTGGAAGCTGCCAAAAGTTGCTGATTTCATCTCTTAATTGTGCTCTTTTGGATGGCGGAAAGAATCTTTCTAGGAAAGCGTCTCTCAATTGCCTCCAATTTTTAATAGAATCAGGAGTCATCCCATTCAACCATAGAGTTGCCTCCCCAGACAAAGACAATGGAAATAGGCGTAATCGAATTTCATTCTGACCAACGCCAGGATTGTCAAATGACTTGCATGTAGAAATAAAGTTGATGAGATGCATATTCCGACCATCGCCTTCTAGTCCACCAAATAATCCCTTAAGTTGCAATAACTGAATCATGGTGCTTGTGATGTTGAACTTGGCTCCGAGCGCTAATGGTGGAGGAATAATGGCTGCTGTGGCTCCGACTCCATCAAGATCATCATCATCATCGTCAAAAGCTGTTTGCATAGCTCGGCGTTCATGTCTGAACCTAGCTTGACGATTTCTTCTGTTGGCAGGTGTTGCGATCTCAGCAGCATGCCTAGGATTTAGTAACTCGTCATCACCTAGGTCCTCGTCGTTAGGATTGATTGCTCGCCCAGGGTTATCAATATTCTGTTGTTGAACTTGGGTTGCGGAAAGAGCAGCTAATCTTGCTTGTTCCTGTTGCCCAGCCATCCTTTCGATTTCGTATTGTGCCTCCATTCTGCCAATACGTTGTGGTTCAGGATTGATAGGTAATAACGGTTGACCAGAACTTCGAGTATGGGGAATGCACTGAATAAAAAACTGCAGAAAACAAAAACAAAAACTAAAAGTAAAAGTACGAGAATCTTAAACCAAAGGGTCTAGTAATTATCTCAAACTTAATTGACACTTGTATTCCCCGGCAACGATGCCAATTTTTGATAACGCTCAATCTACAGCTCTCGTAGGAGTGTAAAGCGGTCGTTGTCAAATATAGAACCCAACTGGGTTGGGTATCGATCCCTCAGGGAATAGCTTGGTCAACAAGTAAGCAACGATTACTAGAATTTTAGTGCAAGTCTCGTAAAAAGGGGGGATTGTAGTGTGTAACAAAAGTATTAATGTAAAAACTGAATATAGCAAAGTAAAAAGAAAGAATGTTTAGTATGTTGTAAACAATGAGAATTGAGAAGTTGGGGTTATGTCCACCTTCTGAGTTTACGTCTCTATTAGCTATGAGTTATGCGGAATTCAGACATGTATGTGCTTATAGAGAATTGTATTCGATGGTAAACCCAGACGTCTTTTGACCTATTCGAGGATTATTTCACTTTAAATCTTTCGATCTTAAAGTGTATCTAACGGTACAAATTCTCCAAGAGGTTAATCCAGTTACGGCACTAACTTTTTAATAGGGGATGGGACCGTACTACCTTGACATTATCTCTTTTCTAGACATATAACTTTTCTTTCGAACAAGTTAATGCTATACTGGCGTATTCTTGCGTTTGCAACCATAAAGAATTTAGATTAAGATGAAGAGAATAATGATATAAGCAGCATACGTGTCACGAACTCACAAACTCATAGCAATAGATAGTATCTCATATGGCTTCCATAACCCCAACAGAGAAATTTAGTTACCCATGAGTGCGAAGGAAATCACAATAGACATTGTTATTATACCACAATAAAGATTTCGTGTAGTAATAGTGTGGTAGGCGTTAGGCGTGAATTCCTAGCAAAGTAACGTTTCTCTTGTTGTGGAAATTAAGAATTGATTAGATGAATAGAAGAAGAATAAAAAGTAGAATTAAGAGTAGAATGTGTTGTAATTGATGGAAAAAGAATTGATTGTAGAGTAGAAAGATGTCTTAAAATCTCTAGCAAGATAGGGTATTTATAATACCCATATCCTATTCCTACTAAACTAATAAATTTCTTAACCCAATCCTACTAGGTTAATGTATCATTATCCTAATACTAATAAGTTACTGCTAGTCCCCAAAGTCTTCAGAATTGCTGTTTTAGCCCGGGACAGATTTTTCATGCGCCACTTTTGGTCCTTGGCGTCCAAGACTCCCTTTTCTCCTTTCATGAAGCTTTCTTTGGCGTCAAGTTATCCATAAAATGCTGAATTCTGCATCATTTATACCTGAAGCTTTGCTAATCATGTTCGTTAGCTCACTTACAGGAAAAAGGACTAAAAGTGCATGAAATATATAATTTGTTCTCAAAACATTGCTAAAATATGGGTAAAATATAGCACTATAGGCGTGTAAATTCGCCTATCATCAGCCACCTAGATCTACATGTGTCTTCGATCTATCGGTGACTTCAATCTGCATGTATATTTTGATGGAGATTAGAGTGGAAACATTGCTAGTCGCATTTCTACCTCTGGTTACATCTTTTTCCTTGGTCACAATCTGATTAGCTGGTCCTCGAAGAAGCAAAACACCATTTTTTGCGCCTTCACTGAGTCTGAATACCGAGCCGTTGCTAATGACCTCTCTAAAATCCTGTGGATTACCAATCTCTTAAATTAGTTGCTCTTTCTAGTACATCAATTGCCTACATTTATTATGATAATCTTCGTGCCACATTATTGAGCTAGAATCCTGTATCTCCGCCGTGTAAATCATGCTGCAATGGACTCTCACTTTTTTTGCCACCACTTTGAAAGAAAAAGTGTTCGTGCTGTTCATGTCCATGTGGCATATTGGAATACGCCATTCCATTTACTTTTATTAGTCATTAGTTAGTTGTTGTAGCATTAGTTAATAGTTTAGGCAGAAATATTTTGTTTATAATTATACTTCAGTAGATATTGTTTAGTTAGGACTTTTATTTGTATTTCATTGGGAGTCTTCTCAGTGAATGTAACTCTATTTATTCAACTTTTTTCTGTCAATAATAAACGTTTACTTTTAATACATATTCAGTACAAAATTAGGCCACCTTTTCAAATTCTTAGCATAAAATTTGGACAAGGTTAAAGAGCCCATTTGTATTGACTGATTTTAAGCAGCTTTTAAGCTTCAAATGCTGAGAAGCACTTTTAAGTAATAGAACTTAATTTATACTGGATAAAAATAATTATCTGTGATAAAAGAGTTTACAAATTAATCAAAACAAAACAATTGTTGATCTAAAATAAGTCCAAACAATAATTAGACAACATTGCTTTGGCTTAAAGCATCTTAAAAGCTACTTTGAATTTTACCAATAACTCCAAAAAGCTAAAAAGAACTCAAAAACAGCTTTATCTAAACATGTTCCAACATATTTCCCATTACATATTAACATGCATTTATTTATATCTGGTACAAAACATTTTCTCTGTTATATTTACCCTGTATAAAAGTCGTATTTATAAAGGCATTAACATCTTTCTGAAGCTCTCTTCATTAGGAAAAAACTTCAAAATCCTCCTACAGTGGTGACTTCTCTGTCCTTTCACCCCCCCTCCTCAATGATAAAATACAAATATGGAACACACGAATACGCAGACCAAACAGTTCACAAAATCACAACAACCTGTGGACCAAATGGAGACCACACTCAGATTCAAGAATACAATGCAATGCAAGAATGACAATATATCTAAGTGTTTGACACCTTTTTGCAACCAGCCTAAACTAAGTTAACAACAATAAGATGATAAACACAAGATGAATAACAATATTATAAGAACAACAAACACACGGCTACAAGAACACAAGAACAACACTACACGATTGCAATAAAACAAAGGGGATAGATAGTTAGACAAGTGATGGTATAATCTTAAGAACCCAAGAATTTTGTGGACTCTTGAACCCTTAACACTACACACAACAAATACCTAACTCCTACATTGACAAAAGAGGGACTTTACCTCCTCTAAACACCAATGTATCAAGTCAACAATGCAATAAGAATGATTCCACACTTTAGTTTCGGCCAAAAGCCCTTAGTTTTGGGTTATGCCTCAAAAGAGAGAAGACTTGTGTTCCATGTCTTTCAATACTTACAAAATATCATCAATAATTAGTGAATAAAACCCTAAAAGGTTCTATTTATAGCCACTGCAAAAATAGACGCTAAAATGTCCAAAATACCCCTCTCGAGATAGGCGCCCTTCAAGTGTAATGTAGGGGCTGTCTTGTTGTGTTCCAAGGATCCTCTTTACACTTAAAGTGTGAGATTAAGGTCGGGTTGATGTGTTTTAAGTCTTTCACTTGCACACTCAAAGTCTCAGGTTCATTACTCTCTCACATACACCCATCTTCATGGTCGTACTTGTATCATCCTCCCCTTTTTGAAAAGGATCCGACCTCGAATCCATGACTTGCAAAATCAAGATAAGACAAACAAGAACACATCATCATGACATGAGGGTTAGGGTTAGCAAAATACACATATCAACATGCCATGCCGAGGTGTAACAAACTTGAACTATAGCCACGGGTCCTTTGTTTTAAGCATGAAAAAATTAGTACGAATGTTACAAAGGAAGTGGCCCAGACAAGAATCAAGACAAAAGGAAAATAGGCCTAGAGTAATCCTTTCCCACCCTAAAATGGTACCGGGATCAAAGGGGTGGAGTAACCAAGGACTTAGATCTCGACCACTTTCACTTTCCCCTAAGGTGCCATCCTCAAAATTAGGCTTACCCTCTATATCCCTATGGAAAATATCATGAGCACAAAGAGGGTAGATAAAGGCGGCACATGAGTCAACTCCAACTATGGTGTACTCATGCAAGTACTTACTAATTTCAAGTTCATTGTCATTAGTATGCTCAACAAAGAAAACACACAAAGAAGGAGTAGATAGCATTTCTAGGCATGCAACACTTTCTCTTTCAAGAGTGTAGTCCCTACATCTTTACAAACCATCACGGAAAGATAAGGAACTACAATTGAAAACATATTCACAAGGACAATCAGAACTCGGGTTTTCTAGACATTCAAGCAAATCAAGATCATCGTCACCCGGTTGATCATTTTGCACACCCTAACTAATTGTTGGCAACTCACATACCAAATTAGACTTACCTTGGATTTCACAAGGGTCAACTAGTGTATGAAGAAGAATACTCTCGTCACTTGGTAATGGAACCTTAGTCAAGTTATAAGTTCTAGCACTAGATGGACACAAAACATTCTCACGATGAGATCAATTTCATCATCTAAAGAATCAGCTATTGCTTGCGTACCTACAACAAGAGTTTGGTCCTCATGCGACCTAACAATACCAAGAGTATCACAAAAGGAAGATTCAAGCACCTCTACTTTAGGTAAAACTGCATCTACACCCATTTGGCTACCATTAGCCACAACACAATATTCTAAGTTCATAGGAGTGTAGAGGATAACAGTTTTACCTTGTATCTCACATGAGCTACATCCTTCCTCTTGACGTGTCTTCCGGCAGCCCACTTGCTCCCTTTTACCTACCCTACGATCCAACCTTTCATTTATCATAGCCAAGTCTCGGGAGATAGTGTCAAGGAGTGCAAAAATGGAATTGGTGACATTATTGTCCATGGGTTGAGAGGTTGAAGCCACAGGATCCATTGTAATTGTACCTAAAACAAAACAAACTTAGAAAACAATAGAAAGAAAAGAAAACAATTAGTTCACAAAATCCTCACCACTCTCTCACACACTTTGATCGTCTTACACTTGGTTTCACAAGTGTTGCAAATCGGCTTATAATTCGTGATGAGTTGAGGAGTGAGTCTACTCCTTCGTCGAAATAGATTTTCATTTGAGTTGGATCAAAGAAAATTTATTTACGGACTTGAACCAATAAGATACAACGTATTCACAAAAGAGAAAAGCACAAAACAGACGGTTAACACGAATGAACGAACACAAAGACAATCTAACAATCTAGTAGATGAGTACTAGTTTATCAATTAGTATTGGAACCAACGAAACTAAAACTAAGTAACTACAAATGAAAACTATAAAATTTGAAATTTGAGCCAAAAGTTGATGCGTGAACAGTAAATTGATGATGTGGTAGCCACGTATTGGTTGCGGTCTTTGTAACGAAGTGTTATTCTCAAATGTTCATGTCTTGGTCAAAAATTTAATTTGGATTGGTGGAATTTTATTTCAGGAGGGCAAAAATTAGTCTCGGAGCCTTTTTCAATTTTTATTTTTCAAGACATGACTTTTACTTCTCCTTAAAAGATGGATCCTTAAATCATGAAAAATTGTTGGAAAGTGATTGAGACTTGATTGACAGGTCTTTGTTGGTTGTAGTGTCTTTCAAGACTAACAAATAATACACTCTTTTCCTTCAACGTTTTAGATTTATCATTCACTTTATCTTCAACAATATATGAAGGATATTAAGAATATCAAGAATACAACAACAACACCAAGAACTACAACAATAATCTCCAAGAATACCCACAAAGTTCACACGGTCAACCCCACAATAAAAATGTCTCACACGGCCAAGACTAGAACACTTCAACAAAATGTTCTTAGGATGCCAATTTATAAGAATATTCACTTAGAAGCTTAAGTACAACAACTTCAACGTCCAAAACAATCAATAATGTCACCAATACACGGCCAAAGGTGAAGCGACAACAACAATACCAACACAATTGGCCAAGTTTTGTTCAAAATAACAAGATCAACATTTCAAGCTCAAATTTAAATTTAGACTCAAGAGTGTTAGAGATGAAGAAAACTAACACTAGAAACAACAAAACAAGTAAAAATCTCAACCAAGACTCAACAATAACACAATTTCGGCCAAGAACACAGACACGGATAAATTTGCTTCTTTTTGATTTTTCAGATTTCTAACACCTTTTTTTTAAATTTTTCTAACAAGCAAGCCCAAGATTGATCTTGTAGGAACAAGATCACACACTCTCTGATCCCAAATGATACGATACAAACTTGGAAAATGCAAATGTACTCTCCAAATAGTCCACAAAATCACAACAACCCATGGACCAAATGGAAACCACACTCGGATTCAAGAATACAATGAAGGAAAGACAATATATCTAGGTGTTTGACACCTTTTTGCAGCCAACCCAAACTAAGTTAACAACAATAAGATGATGAACACAAGATGAAAAACAATATTATAAGAATAACAAACACACGGCTACAAGAACACAAGAACAACACTACACAATTGCAATGAAACAAAGGGGATAGATAGTTAGACAAGTGATGGTATAATCTTAAGAACCCTAGAATTTGGTGGACTCTTTGACCATTAAAACTACACACAACAAACACCTAACTCCTACATTGATACAAGAGGGACTTTACCTCCAATAAACACAAACGTATCAAGCCAACAATGCAACAAGAGTGATTCCACACTCTAGTTTCAGCCAAAGGCCCCTAGTTTTGGGTTTTTCCTCAAAGGAGAGAGGACTTGTGTTCCATGTCTTTCAAGACATACAAAATATCATCAATAATTAGTGAATGAAATCCTAAAAGGTTCTATTTATAGTCAATATAAAAATAGAAGCAAAATGTCCAAAATACCGCTCTAGAGATAGGCGCCCTTCAAGTGTAATGTAGGGGCCGTCTTGTTGTGTTCCAAGGTTCCTCTTTACACTTCAAGTGTGAGATTAAGGACGGGTTGGTGTGTTTTAAGTCCTTCACTTGCACACTCCAAATCTCAGGTTCATTACGCTCTCACATATGTCCATGTTCGTGGTTGTACTTGTATCACTCAACCTCTTCTTCTCTTATAACAGAAAGTGAGGAAGAGAAAAGGAAAGATCCCGTGTTTTAGCCTCTGAGAAAAATGTTCGATCCTATCCCTGAAGATCTAATTCTCCACCCTTTTTATTTCCCTGTTTATTTTGTATCCAATCCAGTGGGCTTTTCATGAACAACTTGTTTATATAACTGCTCCACAGAGCAAGTAGCCCGAATAAAACCATCAATCAATGCTAAAAGCAGCTGGTTGTGGACCCAATCTCCCATGCGCCTGTTTTGCTGTTGCTTACTATGCCTGAAATATTTAAGCATTTGTTAAAATCTCATTAAAATCTCGTCAAATATAATTTGATTTAGTATTTGTGAAGGTCCATGGCTAGGTTCATTGTGTTGTCGCTTTCTAGTTTTTGTTTATCCAATCTATATTCAATATGTCGATGCCTCTCAATTATCATTTCATCATTGGTGTCTGCATTGCGTTGGATAAATCTAATTCTATATTCAACACTGCTATCTTCATCAATCTATATGACATTCCATGTGATTTATAATAGGTAAAAGCCTCAAGTCAATGCATTGTACGTAGCTTTTGGTGGAACAAACATAGGTTCTTTTAACATATTTGTAATCTAGATAGTTCCAAATTGCAAATAGTATATATAGATCATAAAGCTCAGGTATCCAATAAGCAAACTGAGTAAAGAGTATACCGAGGGAGGATTCCGCCACATGGGTTGCTGTTGAGAAACTGTTATTGATTTGGAAGACATTTTGCATACCGGGAACATTGCTGCTGCTTTTCCACCAACGTCCATAGCGTTCTTACGTTTCAGACCACATGTACAAATGTGATTTCATTATATTCTTATTTCATCATTTCTTCTATATGTATTTTATAATCCTGAGTGCTGTTTTGAACTTTGTACCAGAAATAAATAAATGCATGTTGTTGGTGATATTATGCATTTTAATATTAAAATCTTACTTTGCATGATAATTTATAGACATAAAATAGAGAAAGTAGTGTCATTATATTTTGATAACTTTTGTAACTTGTAACACTTTATTTGTCCATAATCTACCACATTATGTCTTGTAACTCATATGACCATTAGTTGTTGTACCTAAAAGATTCTAAGTCTTTAACTATATTCACCATACAAAGAGAGTAAATATATATTGAAGGTAGGTGTTCTTATGGTGGAGTTCTGCACTGTTCAACTAATCCGGAGTTGCTTGAGTTGTACATCTTTGATGGGTTGTTGTATCCTGGAGGGGACAAGTCACGAAATATACTGCTGGATCGGTGTAAATTATGCCGCAGTAGACTTGAATCTCCTTAAAGAGAGCGAGATATCCGCGCCTTAGCCAAAAAGAAGATTCTCTTATTTTCTTCAATTTTTGTTTATTTTATTATTTCAACTGTAACTATTGTAATTTGTGGTATATTACACCAACACATGCTAATCTGTAAGGAAAAATATGTTAATGTTGTCTAGATTTCGTAGTATTATAGCCAATTATCTGGGAAGGTGGTCGAAATTTCGACCTTTGAATGGTGAATTGAGGGCTGGGTATTGATTTTCTTTTGTACTCCAATAGCAAAATGGAGTAAATGGAGATGAGACCATTTATTGTCATTTTCCATTAGTTAGCAAACTACGCTTTTATAAATCTGAGCCTAGTTAACAATTTAATGTATTGACACTTACATTAATAAGGTCAATTTCTTTTAGTATGACATTGATGAGCAACTATTTTTGGCTAAAATTTATCTTTCAACGCAGAACATATTTGACAAAAATACCACGAATTTGATAGCAAAAGTAAGACAAGGTTCCATGTGCATTAACAATCTCTATGCAAACATATTGATGTAAGTCTCAATACATCAGCTTATAATAGAACATATATTTTGTTAGAAGTTTAGAGGAACATTAGTTAGTTACTATTTTTGATCTATTTCATCCATCTTTTAAGATTCTTGCACACGTTTTAGATACAACACTTAGTAGTCTTAATCATAAGAGTACTTGTCTAAACTACGTACTTGTCATCTCATTATACTTAATTGACACTACACTAATTTGAACATCAAGGATAGAGTTGAGGAAAACTATTTGTAACACCCCACACTTTCGGGCTAAAGTTGAACCATCTTTACTACGTCTATAGATCCGAACCCAATGGTTAGTACTTAGAAATAAGTGTGAATAATGATGCTTTAGTGTGAGAACATCTTTGGAGATGAGTATGCATCATAAAAGTTCCCTAGCTCAAAGTTAAGTTGAACACTTTCTTACCGGTTGAGTTTTTGTCAATGGTTTTTCTTGGGTCAAATTTCAGCGACCATTACTCCAACAATATGAGGATTTATGTGGCCCAATAATATATCAAATTAAATCCCTTTGAGTCTTCTTTCCAACGCCACCGATCGTTCGTCAATCTAATTTGGAAGCAAAAGTTATGAGTGTTTGAGTGGGACACTGTCTAGGGTCCGGTCTGCGTTGCCCCTTCACCGCGGAGGAATCACCAAAGCACGCTGCCTTATGTTTGCTTTTGCCATGCGTCATAAACCTTGAAGTTTGCTTTGGCTTGGCGCTGTAAAGCCTTTCCCAAGTGCAATGAAGTGTTCCGTTTTATTCAATTTTAAGGGCGTAGAGGTCTTTTCACATCTCATAACCGTTACTAATCATATATGGATGAAAGTTAGGTCTTAACACACATTTTTTCACTTCTCAAAATCCCTTATCATAATTTCTTAAGAAAGAAAGGAGAAACTACCTAGGGTTTGAGGAATTCAAGCTTTAAGGGTCTAATATCTCTCTGTTCTCTTCAAATTTCTCTCCGTCAAAAGGTATGTGGGACTATCCTAAATCTCATTGGCATAAGTTTATCGTTTTAACTAGTTTTAAAGATATAATTATGTATATATAAAAGGCTTTTGAAAATTATTTGAAGAGCATGCATCATGAACCCATGTTTGATGAAATTATGAAATATTTAGTGGGTTCTTCCCTGAACTTGAATTATAATCATGTGCATATATGGTATGGGTTTCGAAAAGTGATTTATGAGTATGATTTGTGAAGTTTCCTCCTACCATGATGAAATTTATGGTCTTAACATGTTATGAATTATGAAACGTGTTTGAGAGCATGAATTATAAGATCCTTTTTGATCATCATAATTACATATAACTAATTGTTATTATTCGGACAGAATAAGCAATCCACAAGCAGAAAGAAAAATAAGAACATGCAAATTTATGTGGAAACTCTTGCAGGAAAAACTACGGGCAGAGGCAGAGGATTTTCACTATGAAAGAAGAAGAGTACAATGTGGAGATACGTACGTAATTTCTGAATAAACCAAAATAGCCCACTAAATCGCACTTATATAATACGTGCGTACAAATAGGTCCTAGGCCCAAAAACATAAAGGTTTGAAACAGCCCACTATCGGCCCGATCCATACGTTACCATCATAGACCTCATTGAAAATCACAAATATGGGTCGCACTGTGAAACTTTCAGGTCCGGATCAACAAAATTTTGGTAACAACTCTAACAATCTCCACCTTGACACAAATTTTAATTCAGAACTCAAATGCATTTTAAGACAAACTCTCCACCTCTTTCACAAAAACCCCTAAGGGAACATCTTAACAGCTAACATTAACCAAGTCCAAGTAATGCTCAAACTTGGAACTTGGTAGTGTCTTGGTCATCATATCAGTAGGATTATCATGAGTATTAATCTTGCTCACCACAATATCACCACAATCAATAATTCATGCATAAAAGGATACCAAACATCTATGTTCTTTTTCCTCTCATGAAACATCTGATTTTATTAGTTAGCAAACTACGATTTTATTTTGACACTAACATTAATAAGGTCAATTTCTTTTATTATGACATTGACGAGCAACTATTTCTAATCTTATATTGATGTTTTTACACAGAACATATTTGACAAAAATACAACGAATTTGATCGCAAAAGTAAGGCACATTCCATGTGCATTAACTATCTCTATGCAAATACACAAAAATAAGTTATTATTGATATAAGTCTCAATATATCAACTTACCATCGAACATTTATTTTATTAGATGTTTAGAGAAACATAAGTTATTTACTATTCACATCTTTTAAGATTCTTGCACACCTTCTAAAAAAGACACTTAGTAGCCTTAATCATAAGAGTACTTTTCTAAACTATGTACTTGTCATCTCATTATACTTAATTGACACTACACTAATGACTAATTTGAACAAGAAGGATAGAGTTGGGGAAAATTATTAAAAATGATTTTTTTTCTTTTCTAATCATAATATGTTTTGAAATAAATCCACTTTGATAAAACAATAGATTCTTGAGACCATGGGGTAACATAAGGAAATCATTTTGTCACAACCTACAAATAATTATTCTACTCTCAGACTCAAGTATAATGTGTAAAGTTGTTGACATACATCACCACATATCCCGAGGTAATTATTATTCTTAATTTTTGCTACGGCTCAGATTTATAAAATCATAGTTTGCTGACTAAAAGAAATGACAATTTATTTATGGTAACATGTTGATTAGTTTACAGTTATTAGTCAGTAGCTATTTGTCTTAGCATTAGTTATTTGTTTAGGCAGTAGTATTTTGTTTATAATCATACTTCAGTAGATATGTAGTTTAGTTAAGATACTTTTTTCGTGTTTCGTTAGGATTCTTCTTAGTGGGTGTAACTATGTATTCAACTTTTTCAGTCAATAGTAAATGTCTGCTTTCAAAACATACTCAGTCGTTATATGGTCTCGTAGCTTTCCAAGTGGCAAAGTCATGGCCATCGCGGAGTTTGATTGGTAATTGGACTGTAGGGTTGAACTAGGTGATATTTACTACACCCACTGTGTTATTAGCATTGACAACTCTCAGATTGTTGCCATTCTTGTTGGCAGTTGCTGCTGATCTGCATGAGAAAGGGGAGGAAAAAAATGGATCGTATTTGTTAGAGCGTATAGAGCCTTGATACCACTGCACATGCTTCAAACGATTGTGAAATACTAGATTTCTTGCTCAGGAATATGAGACGAATATTATCATAATAAACGATAGAAAACTAATGTATTAGAAAGCACAACCCACTCAAGAAATTGATAACCCACAAGATTTTAGAGAAGACATTAGAAACTAATCGATATTTAGACTCAAAGGAGGAGCGAGAGATGGTGTTTTTCTTTTCCTAGGACCATCTAATCGTGTTATGACCAAGGAACAAGATGTAACTAGAGTTATAAATGCAACCAAAAATGCCTACACACTAATCTGAGTTAGAAAATACATGCAAATTGAAGTCATCGATATGAATCACACATAAGACCTAGGTGAATCGTACCATGAAGCTAGCAAAGAACACACTTCATAGATTTCCATTGAAGGTGTGATGGTGCCTGCATGAACTAAGATATTTTGTTGGCCGCATAGCCAATGTCCGGCTTAGGAAACAACGAGTATTGAAGTCTACCCAAAAACTCAATGATGGCAAGTTACACAAGTCAAGTGAGAGCTATCAGATGGGGTTAGTAGCTCAATAGAACTCATTGGTGTGTGAATACTTTTGAAATCATTCATCAGTTTGTCATTCAAGATCACATTCACATAATTTGCTTGAGTGAGAATCAGGCTGTCAGAGCTATGTATCACTTCAACACCAAGAATATAGAGAAGGTTACCAAAAATTTTCATAGAGAAATGGGGAAGCAAGAGAATGGATGACTTGATTGAAGCTAAAGTTGATGCTCCTAGTGACATTGATGTCATCTACATGGACAAGGAAAAATAAGGTGTCACCTAGACCATGTCTGACAAGGAGTGCGACATCCGATTTTATGAAACAAAGCCCATGGACAAAAGGTGAATTATGAGGGCATTGTATCATGATCAAGGAGCCTGCTTTAGAAAATAGATTGCCTTACATTACCGACATAAATGGGTCGGGTTTCTAGCAGCACCAAGCCAACCCATATATTTCGGTAGCGTATGGAAATCTATTACTTAAAGTAGGCTCCTTAGGCATGGTACAATGGCTTCACAAGTATCATTTTTTCCATGGGCTTTGTTAAGTCTAAATCGTATGCCTCACTCCTCGTCAGACATGGTCTAAGTGACACCTTGTTGTCCATGTCTATGTAGATGATGTCATTTTCACTAGGAGCAACAAATTTAGCATCAATCAAGTCATCCACTCTCTTGTTTCCCATTTCTCTATAAAAGATTTGTGTAACCTTCACTATATTCTTGGCATTGAAGTGATACAAGGCTCTGATATCCTGATTCTCACTAAAGAGAATAATGCCAATGTGATGATATCCTGATTCTCACTAAAGAGAATAATGCCAATGTGATCTTCAATGATAAACTGATGACTGCAAAAGTGTTCACACACCAATGAGTTCTAATGAGCTACTAACCCTATCTGATTGCACTCACTTGACTGATGCAACTCGCCATTGTCGAGTTTTTAAATACACTTCAATACTTGTTGTTCACTAGGTGGGACATCGGCTATACGGTCAACAAATTGTGTCAATTCATGCAAGCACCGTCAGACCTTCATTGGAAAGCTATGAGCATTTTCTTTGCTACCTTCATGGTATGAGCCACCTAGATCTACATGACTTCGATCTATCGGTGACTTCAATTTGCATGTATATTCTGATGGAGATTAGAGTGGAAACATTGGTAGTCACATTTCTATCTCTGGTTACATCTTTTTCCTTGGTCACAATCTGATTAGCTGGTCCTCGAAGATGCAAAACACCATTTTTTGCGCCTTCACTGAGTCAGAATACCGAGCCGTTGCTAATGACCTCTCTAAAATCCTGTGGATTAGCAATCTCTTAAATTAGTTGCTCTTTCTAGTACATCAATTGCCTACATTTATTATGATAATCTTCGTGCCACATTATTGAGCAAGAATCCTGTATCTCAGTCGTGTAAAGCATGCCGCAATAGACTCTCACTTTTTTTTCCACCACTTTGAAAGAAAAAGTGTTCGTGCTGTTCATGTCCATGTGGCATAGTGGAATACACCATTCCATTTACTTTTATTAGTCATTAGTTAATAGTTTAGGAAGAAGTATTTTGTTTATAACTATACTTCAGCAGATATTGTTTAGTTAGGAGTTTTATTTGTATTTCATTAGGAGTCTTCTCAGTGAATGTAACTCTATATATTCAACTTTTTCTGTCAATAATAAACGTTTACTTTTAATACATATTCAGTACTAAATTAGGCCACCTTTTCAGTTTCTTAGCATAAAATTTGGACAAGGTTAAGAGCCCATTTGTATTGACTGATTTTAAGTAGCTTTTAAGCGTCAAATGCAGAGAAGCACTTTTAAGTAATACAACTTAATTTATACTGAATAAAAATAATTATCTCTGATAAAAAAGTTAACAAATTAATCAAAACAAAACAATTGTTAATCTAAAATAAGTAACAACAACAACAACAACAACAAACCCAGTGTATTCCCACCTGGTGGGGTCTGGGGGGTAAGATGTACGCAGTCCATACCTTTACCTCTAAAGAAGTAGAAAGGCTGTTTCCAATAGACCCCCGGCTCAAGACACGAGACACCATGCAAATACATAGTATATAATAAAATAGTACATAAATACATAGTAAAGCACCGAACAAGGTTACAAGATTACATAACATAAATACGACAGCCATAAGTAAAAGCAATTAGAGTAAAGCGCCCAGATTCGTACTAAACAAGGAACACAGAATCGTAATAAGGATACTACCCCTAGCAAATAATTCCCTACACTAGCAACCCAAACTTGCCCTAGTCTTCTGCCCTAATTCGCGTCCTCCAGACCTTCCTATCTAGGCTCATGTTCTCGGTGAGCTGTAACTGTTCCATGTCCCGCCTAATCACCTCTCCCCAGTACTTCTTCGGTCTACCCCTACCCCGCCTAAAACTATCCAATGCTAGCCTCTCACACCTACGAACCGGGGCATCCATGTCCCCCCTCTTCACGTGTCTGAACCAGCTCAATCGGACTTCCCTCATCTTGCACTTCACTGGAGTCACACCAACCTTCTCCCTGATAGTCTCATTCCGCACTCTATCGCCTCTATTCAGCCCACACATCCAGCGCAACATCCGCATCTCTGGCACCTTCATTTTCTGGATGTGGGAATTCTTAACTGGCCAACACTCCGCTCCATACAACATGGCCGGACGGACTACCACCCTGTAAAATTTGCCTTTAAGCTTGGGCGGCACCTTCTTATCACACAACACCCCCGACGCAAGCTTCCACTTCATCCAACCCCGACGCAAGCTTCCACTTCTACTTTGAATTTTACCAATAACTCCAAAAAGCTAAAAAGAACTCAAAAACAGCTTTATCTAAACATTTTCCAACATATTTTCCCTTACATATTAACATGTATTTATTTATATCTGGTACAAAACATTTTCTCTGTTATATTTACCCTGTATAAAAGTCGTATTTATAAAGGCATTAAAATATTTCTGAAGCACTCTTCATTAGGAATAAACTTTAAAATCCCCCAACAGTGGTAACTTCTCGGTCCTTCCACCTCCCCCCCCTCCTCAATGATACAATACAAATATGGAACACACGAATACACACTTCAAACAGTTCACAAAATGACAACAACCCGTGGACCAAATGCAGAGCACATTCGGATTCAAGAATACAATGCAAGAATGACAATATATCTAGGTGTTTGACACCTTTTTGCAACTAGCCTAAACTAAGTAAACAACAATAAGACGATAAAAACAAGATGAACAACAATATTATAAGAACCAAAAACACACGGCTACAAGACCACAAGAACAACACTACACGATTGCAATAAAACAAAAGGGACAGATAGTTAGACAAGTGATGGTATAATCTTAAGAACCCAAGAATTTTGTGGACTCTTGAAGACTTAACACTACACACAACAAACATCTAACTCCTACATTTACACAAGAGGGACTTTACTTTCTCTAAACACCAACGTATCAGGTCAACAATGCAACAAGAGTGATTCCACACTCTAGTTTTGGCCAAAGGCCCCTAGTTTTGGGTTTAGCCTCAAAGGAGAGAGGACTTGTGTTCCATTTCTTTCAAGACTTACAAAATATCATCAATAATTACTGAATAAAACCCTAAAAGGTTCTATTTATAACCACTGCAAAAATAGAAGCTAAAATGTCCAAAATGCCCCTCTCGAGATAGGCGCCCTTCAAGTGTAACGTAGGGCGTATTGTTGTGATCCAAGGATCCTCTTTACACTTAAAGTGTGATATTAAGGTTGGGTTGATGTTCTTGAAGTCCTTCACTTGCACACTCAAAGTCTCAGGTTCATTACGCTCTCACATACACCCATCTTTATGGTTGTACTTGTATCATCCTCCCCTTCTTGAAAAGGATCCGACCTCGAATCCATGACTTGCAAAATCAAGATAAGACAAACAAGAACACATCCTCATGACATGAGGGTTAGGGTTAGCAAAATACACATATCAACATGCCATGCTGAGGTGGAATAAACTTGAACTTTATCCACGGGTCCTTTGTTTTAAGCATGAAAATATTAGTACGAATGTTACAAAAGAAGTGGAGCAGAAAAGTATCAAGACAAAAGAAAAATAGGCCAAGAGTAATCCTTTACCACCCTAAAAAGGTACCAGGATCAAAGGGGTGGAGTAACCAAGGACTTAGATCTCGATCACTTTCACTTTCCCCTTAGGTGCCATCCTCAAAATTAGGCATACCCTCTATATCCCTATGGAAAATATCAAGAGCACAAAGAGGGTAGATAAAGGTGGCACATGAGTCAACTCCAACTATGGTGTACTCATGCAAGTACTTACTAATTTCAAGTTCATTTTCATTAGTATGCTCAACAAAGAAAACACACAAAGAAGGAGTAGATAGCATTTCTAGGCATGCAACACTTTCTCTTTGAAGAGAGTAATCTCTTTTGGTGTTTTCTATCTTCTTTTTCTTCAACGATACAGTGAATTGTAGATATACTTAATTAATTAAGGATGTGCGGAATAGATTTACACATCATAAACTATTTCTCTCGGCTCATATAAAAATTTAAAAAATGATTGTACCAAATTAAATACATCCACAGTCTCTGTCCACTTTATTTGTCAAGTTTAAAAAATAACGCGATAAATTAATCACATAGTTTCCAATCATCTCTTGCAAGGTTTGTATGTGTGTGTTAGAATTGGCGAAAGTGTATTGCAGGGGCATCTCAACCCTTTGGGAAATAAGGCGGCAACCTAAGGCCGCCAAAATTTGAGGTCCTCATTTTTTTTAGTAATAATAAATTTTACATTTTAAAAAATATATTAAATACTATTTATCAAAAAAATAATTTTTTTATAAAAGAAAGAATTTAGATGGAGTTTGATATATCTAGTCTAGAATACTATGTGTCGAGAAATTAATGCATTGACTCTATTATTAATTTTAAAAAATTATTAGAAGAAATCGATCATATAATTTTAAAAACAGACTTTATAAAAATAATTATTTTTTCTTAAAAACGTAAAACTTCCGTTTGATTTTGGCCTTGGGCCATGATTCGGTTGAGCCACCCCTAGTGTATTGTTGATCTATCTAAACCGCGAACTTTTGTTGGTATCAAAAGTGATGTGATCTCCTCTACAATAGTTCATTATGAAATATCATTTGATCTTCATTCGAGTGTAACAATTGAAAGCTTCTTTTCTGAGATTAATGTGTGGACTACCACCGGTCTTCTCCTTTGTAGCTTCTCAACAAATATTTAATCTGTTAATCTTCACATCTTTTTCTTACTTGTAGGTGATAAGGTTATTTCATATGACTCAAAAAACTGTAATATAAATTTCTTTTATTAAATCAGAGTGCCTAGTTCGATGGCAGAATACAACTTATTCTTTTGTTTTGAGTGACATCAATGGCCATGTCTTCTCTAGACTAGTCGATTGGCAGAACTGTAACTTGTAGGTTTATCTGCATTCATAAGATTAGGTGCAGTATCTCTACTTTTGAAACAACTATTACACCTTTCCTATGATCAATAGTGCAAAAAAAAATATTTCAAGCCCATGCATGGTAAGAGGTTGCACACATTTATCTCTGTTATAAAGTATGAAAAAAGGGTTCAAAAACATTGTGTTAGTGGCATGATCAAAGCCAAATGATTGTAAGTTAATGTCCTTTGTCATGATCTTGAATGAAACTATTCATGAAATTTGTGCCGCGCTACATGTATATCTTGACAATTCTTAATTAACAGTGTTAGTGTAAGGTATCTCCATCTCAAAGCTGAAGCATCCCGAGATTCAAAGACGAACCCAAGATCTTAATTAAGGAAATTAAATATAAAGAAGTAAAAAACACTGAGAAATTAAGGTGACAATAAATGGAATATATATATATATATAATATAATATTTCAGCGAAAGAGTATCCATTGACTCCCATTTGACAACGGAGTGAGGAGAAGCGCTAAAACCCCCAGTAGTATCTGATTGGCCTCTTGAAAGTAGCTTTTCTATCTGGTGGTTCAATTCCAATCCAGAAGCTTAATTTGTTAGTGTTGGAGGAATTAGGAGTATCCCTTTATACATATATTAGATTGGTAAGGCCCGTGCTAAGCACAGACTCAACATATTAATTTACAAAGCAATTGAAATGGAAAGGCAGTTATGTTCAACAAGATAATAATTTTTCTGTAACGTTGAAAACGATGCACGGGAAATTTCAACATATTGGTAACAAATTTCAATTGCAAGATCCATTCTTTGCCGCACAAATTAAGATACATGGGAAAGATTCTCTTCATTAGGGACTCCTACATTCACTGAAGAGTGGTATTTAAGAGAAATTTTTAGAAATTGGTAAAAAGGAACATTACCAAGACCAGAAAACAAAATGAAAATTAAAATAACTTTCTGCTCCATCTTTCTTTCTTTTAGTGCAATAATTTCATTAGTTACACGATCATGAGCCTTGTACATTACACCATGTTGGGTTCGAAATCGAGAGGGCGTCATGCGGAAGCTTAAAGTTTGCAAATCAATGGTGATAATTCAGATGACAAATAAAACATATATTAAAAAGATATATTATTAATATGATTCGGTCAAACGACTTACATATTAAAAAAGATATTGAAAAAATAAAACATATGGGAAAACATAAACCTATGCGAGAAATCTCCCCCTAAACCGGACTCTTTTAACGACTACATTGCGGACGCTATTGTGTTATGGTATGAGAAGGGGGCATCTATTTATCGAGTTTGAAAACCTTTGCTCTAAGAAAGAGGTTTGCCAAATATGAAAAACTTTTCCCTTTCAGAAAAAGTAAAAGTATTTATGGTTACTTTTATTTTCCTTCTAAGAAAAACTAAAACTTAATTTTGATAAGAAAATCAGGGCAAAAACCCTAACAAATCTCCTCTTTTTGGCTTGATTTTCTTCCTAATATCCACCTTCTTCAGATCTTTGGCCCTTGTGTTTCACATAGTCTTCACCACTGTTGTTTGGCATGTTTAAAAATTGAGCTTGGTTTAAAAGTATATTATCAATTTTCGGGTTAAAAAATATTGGAGTCCTTTTGCAGGGTTAAAAGTGAACTTTATTTTCAAATATGTGACAGCAGGATTGTTGAAAATATAATTGAAAATCATCTCCACATGTATTTTTTAGACATATATCTTTATTATCTTTAAATTGATTGCAACTTTGACCTTAAGGTATCCTTAATTGAAACATCAGATCTTTGAACCATAGGCTTTGATACCACTTGTTGGGTTCAAAATCGAGAGGGCGTCATGCGGAAGCTTAAAGTTTGCAAACCAACGGTGATAATATATATCACTACAATAAAATTGATATATAGTTACAAAATTATTAGCTACGAGATGAAATTCGTCACTAATTGTTCATGTTTTGACGAAAATTACATTTCATATCTAAATATATGAAGCACAGACTTTTAGTGACCAAACGTAAAATTTCATAGCAAAGTTGTCCTCTAAAGTTTCCCACCAAAAAATATGTTGGCACCATTTTATTGAGAACCATTAGTGACGAATTTTATGTTTTCAGTGACACCTTTTTTTATCACCAATAATGGATCCAATATGTGACAACTATTTTTTGTCTTGAATTAGTTGTAATTTTAGACACAAAAAAAAAATCGACATAAAAAATAAGTTATCGCGACAGCGACAAATTAGAGTTCGTAGTTAAATATTGTAAATTTTAGATACAAAATTTACTATTTAATTGTGACCTCAATTTTTGTCACTAATACAATAAACAATTAGTGACGCTCATTTTATTGTCTCTAATAATGGATTCAATTCGTGACAAACTATTTTTTGTCTTGAATTAATTATAATTTTAGACACAAAAAAATTCATCATAAAAAATAAGTGATCACTCACATAGGAGTGAGCCTGAGGCTGATTTATATAGTGATCACTAGTTTCTGTGGATTTGTTATCGATAGTCCTACTTCAATGGCAAGGATAGGACAACTCTCCCCAACGTGGGTTGTACGTTGGAATCCATATAGCTCATATGGTTTATGTCGATTATAGGATCTCCTAGTGTATGTGTGTTTCCTTGTGTCTATGGTGAACGGTGAAGTGATTTGAAAGTGGAAATTGCAAAGTTATTCTTTCGAAAGATTTAAATGATATTCACATTATGAGAATTGATATTGTTGACGAACTGAAAGTGATTGACAAATTATATGATGACTCACATGTGTTATTATACTTATTTCATCCTCTCATGATTATGATGATTTTCTTCGGGCTATGTGAGTCTTTCATACCTCCTGCATATTTCTTATAAATATTTATGATCATGATGTTTATACAACTGCATACACCCCCATATACTCGGTTCCTTTCCATGGTACTAACCCACATCTTCGGATGTAAGCTGCATTTTCTAGGAATGTAGGTTCAAGTGATCAGTTCCAGGTTCGACAGTGATTTTTTGGGCATGCTGTTCTACATCCTCTGGTGTGGTAAGTCCTCATGTTCCGAGGACGTGATGTCTGAAGTTGGTTTCACAGAATTGTTTACATTTGATAATTGAGTATGAGTCAGTTGGGGCATATCTCAATGGCTCGCTGGTTTTATTGATTTTCTTAGAGGCTTGTTAGACTAGTATATATATTGGGATTTGACTAATAAGTCTTATTTTGTTATCTTTCTAAAATTCTTTTGTTCTTGAATGATGATTACTCTGTTGATATTTGAGGGTTATTTATGGAAACCCCGTTGATTTGTGTTAAATTGAATGAAAATTTCTCAAAGGGTTAGCTTTGGGCTACTCGTAACCTCAAGTCCGTGTGATGCTTCGGGACCCATTTTCGGGGCATTACATGAACACTGAAAGAAGGGAAACTTTTCTTAAAATACCTCATTGTCTCTTGTCCATAAGAGTGGTGTGTTTGACACCTATTAATAAGACTCTACTTGAGACGGATTTCAGACTTTTTAGGACACATTAAACACTTAGGCTCTAATACCAAGTTTGTAACGACCCAATAGTACACCCTAGGCGCCACGTTGTGCTTACGGTCCCGAGAGACCACAATCTAACCCATAAGTTGGTACCTGCTGTGAGCACAAAATAATATAATAATATATGCGGAAGATAAATAGATAAGCCATAAGGTTTTAAATAACTGAAAACAATATTGGATCGTAAAACTGGAACAACTGTCTAGAAATAATAAAATAATAACAAAACTGTCTGACGACCTATACTAGTCTGAAAAGCCTCTACTAACTGAATAAGAGTTGATGGGACCATCCCCAACTAACTCTATTTAACTACTGAACTAAAAGTATGAAAATAAATTTAGTCTGTCCTCGAAATAAAAGGTCTCACCACAACTACAACTGATAATCTAAAAAGTCTATACGCGGTCCAGGAACTGAGCATCCAAACCTATGATATGATAGATCATAGCACAACAAAAAAGAATGTAATCAGTACTTTGAATGTACTATAATGCTAAATGAGGTAGCTTGATATGCATGGTTTCATGTACAGGAGTAATAACTGAATGAATGAATAGCATGAAGTACTGAATAGAATGAATGAAATCTGTAAATACTGAGAATGTATTACCAAGCATAAAATATGTTCTTAATATAATCTGTAAACTGAAATGCTGAAATCTGATAACTGAATAACCGATATCTGTATGCTATGGTCAATACAATCCTGAACTGAAGTATAATGAATACTGAACTGAGACTATGGGAGCTATCATCAAACCGACATGTCCCAATGAGTAAAATGGGGTCCAATCTGTGACCCCAATTGGAAGGGTGTTATTACTGTGCCATGGGTACTAACACTGGCTGTGTGGATCCATAGATGTACTATCCTGAAGGACTAAGGGTGTCAAGCTTAAACAGACGGTGACCTCTGCGAGGTAGTCAAGCCTAAAATGACGGGTGACTCCTCATATCCTATGTTGGCTACATAGTTCTAGAGTATAGGGAATGCATCTAATGACTCTTACTATCTAACGTGGAAGCCGACATCCCTACACTCGCTCGGTGCTAAGTCCTACTCCCAACTGAAGTAACTCGAGATATTGAACTGTTCTAAGTTTAACTGATTATGATGACTGATTGAACTGATAATGCTCATAACATATTCTAAAGCTATTCTGAAGATATTGAGACTAAGTAAACAGCTAAGTTTTCGGGTATTCACAATCCCCAGGACTCAACAGCAATAATAACAAAATAGTACTAAAACTTTGAGGACATAATATGAAACCATTTATTCAAAATTCAATCTTTCATCAAACACTTGATATTCATAGTGTAAGCTAAGCATGAGAATAATTTAAATCTTGTAGTAATAACATGATTTCAAAAGTAACATCACGAATTATGAATTAAATCAGCGAATAACATCATTAAAACATGTGGGGTTGAATAACAACGACTATTTCACGTAAACACGGTGTAGAATTATAATTCATAGGAATTCATGGTTAAAATCACAATTAAAAATCATGAAAAACTTATAAAGATCCCAACTTGAATTTAGAATTGGATATTTGGACTCCATGGGTGAAATAAACCCATAGATGAACACTTAACATACCTGGGTTGATGAATTCGTGAGAATTGATGGTGAATTCTTGAGTTTTGATTTTGAACTTACAAAGCTAGGGTTTTTGTTCTTGAAAGAGGATACATTATTTTTTTTGAGAGAATTATGAAATAATGAGCAAATAATGCTCTATTGGGACTTAAATCCCGTGTTTGGACGGATTTGGGGCTATGAAAAAAGACCAAACGGTCCCTGGAATTTAAATTGCAAAAGTCTCAATTTTTGGCTCCAGCGTGATGCGGTGCAATTGCATCGGGCCACTTGAAAACTGACAATCCCCATTTTACCCTATGGCACAATGCGATGCTATTGCGTTGTGCCTCTGAAAATGGACGATCCTAAACTTTTTGTTTGCCGCGACGCGATGCCAATCGTGATGCCCCACTAGAAAAGAACTATTGCGAAATGTCCTCTTGGTACGATGCGATGGTAATCGTGGTGGCACGCTGGAAAAATACAAATGTGATTTCGGCCATCACCGCAATGCGGCCTTATCACATTGGGCTACTATTTTGCACTAAAAGTGTCGTAACTTCTCACCCGAGTATCGGATTTGGACAAAATTGGTATCACTGGAAAGCTAATTCAATTTCCTATTATTTGGTGGATTTTGATCTAGAAAGTTCTCAATATAGTAAAATATATGCTCCTTTAAAGTTTACTAAAGTAACATTCTTATCAAAAATTCAATCGGTAAGGATTATTTTGATTCGTCTAATAGTTGGGAGTTATTTGAGGCCTTAATATACTGTGAAAGAACTATAGTGTACTATGCATGATCTTGAAACATGTCTCTAACATTGGTTTGTATTTTTCAGATATTACAGTTTGGCAATGAAAATCATAAATTTTCATAGTTGTAGCTGTACAATTATACGGATAGTAAGAGTTTGAGAGTCGGATGAAGCAGGTTTGTGTTTAATATCTTGCCAACTAAAATGAGGCACACATTTATCTTCTAAAATTCTGATATTACCCTTGATTAAGAAATGAATAGGAGAAGCAACTGGTATGGTACTACACAATGCGCATAAGTTCTTACCTCACATTATATGAAGATTAATAATATGATTTTGAGACTAAAAATCAAACAAGATTAATCAGACATTGAAATAATGAGAGTTAGAGAATCAAATAGTGCATCACAAAAGGCTTTCATTTCACCATGCACCTTAGCTTCATTGATTTATAACAACAGTCGAGCAAGTTTTTTTAACTGTAATTTTCATATTTAAGCACAAAAAATACTTTTTCTCATATTCTGGAAGTTCTAATCACCTTTAATTTCAATAAGGGTTGTTGCTTGATAGCTAGTAACAATTTCTGAGTCAACTATCTTATTCGCGAGAATTTCTTCTATCTTATTTTGCATCATCACTAAATGGATGCACACACTTGTCTTACATCAGAGATATTCAATTCAATCATCTCTAAGCATAAAATTAACCTCGAAAAGATAATTGAGAAATATATATGCTACTTTATTCAATATCAGTAGTAATAAATAGATAAAATCTAATAAAACTTCAAATCCACTGACTTACATGTGAAAAAACAATGAAAAAAATGTAAAAAAATATGGGGAGATAATGTAACAACCCACATTTTTTAGCTAGAAATTGAACCGTCATTCCTATGTGTCCAAACTCTAATCCCATAAATTATATTTTAATTCATGTTTCGTGATTTTTATCCTAGTTTACTAAGTTCTCTCGAAGTGAAAGATGTTCATAGAATTTACTGAGAGCAAAGTTGAGCTAAGAATCTTTGATTAGTCCAGAGTTTGGTATTTGATTCAACAATGGTCTACTTTGAACGTGTATAACTTTTGATATACATGAATTTTTTATATCAAGACCCCACCAAATTGTAGATAATTGAGTCAGCTTTCCAATGATTTTAACTTTTCCTTTGTCTGATACCCGAGTGAAAAGTTATAGCATTTTTCGTGTGAGGTAGTAAGTTGCCACGATTACACCGCTCGGCAGTGCTTATAGCGGTGGAACCAATAGCGCTCTGTGGTAAGACTCAAATTCGGGATTTTCTAACATAGTAGGTCACCGCGATTACATTGCTCAGCGGTGCCTATAGCGTTGGGACCAATAGGGCTCAGCGGTGAGCCTCAAAATTTGTATTTCTGCTGAAACTTTTAATTCTGAGGGGCAGTCTTATATTTTTCCTACAAACTCAAGTCGTGTAAACAGTGAATTAAAGCATGTTTTGTGCATAATATGCCCAAATTCACTCAAATTTATCAAGAAAAAAAACCTAACCTCCCTCCCAAAGATCAAGAATCCATAGTTTAAGTTCAAAATTTCAAAGAAACAAAATCAAGATTTGGATCCTATCCTTTGAACTAAGTAGTCTAAGGTATTTGGACTACTCTAAACACCATGGGGATAAGATTTACTATTTTATCATGTTTAAACAACCCCTATCATGTTTATGAAGAAGAATTTTAACTTACAAGCCGGGGTATGACATGAATGACTTGCAAGTCGGGGTATGAGAATACCCGGTGATAGTATGCCCTGAACAGAACAAGTGTTAAATATTTTTCCTGTATGAAGAATGGTTTTAAGGAACTAAAATTTGGGCTTAAGAGAGTTCGATAGTTACCCGAAGAAAGCACGAGTTGAAAGACTCAATGTTGGAAATCATGATTTATCGACTCAGGATTTTGGCACCATGCTGTAAGGTCTTGTGTGCCTTGATTTATTTCAGCCCAACTTGGGACTATGGTTAGGATCCATGCTTTATGGTTTTGTGCCCTACCATGATATATTATTATGATTGAGAATTATGGCATTCTGCTTTGTGGACTAGCGTGTCTTCCATACTGATACTCCAACCCTTGAGGAAAATTTGGGTAGGGGGCTTGGCCTTTGAGTCAAGGACGAATCCCATATAACTCATGGGATAATAAGATTTGTTGGGTGAACCATCTAGCTCAGAGAAAATAGAAAGTGAGTCATGATTTCCAAGAGTTGTTGAAATTCATTTCAGTATGCCCATGTGTTTTCACTTATGCATTATGTTTATTGTTTTATAAAATGTTATTATTATGATATATAAAAACATGTTATTTTGGGTTGTTTCACATACCAGTACATTTTGTATTGACCCCCTATATTTCAGGTTCTAAGGCCTAGTCTAGCGGTCCTGCTAAATAGTAGATTATTGCCAAACATTCAGAGTTGGTGAGCCTCCCTTACTTCGGAAGGCGTCTTGTTTATTTATGTTTCTCTCATTGTTTTAAGTTCATGATACGACCGGGGGCCTTGTCCCGGTTTCAAATAGATTGTTGTTTTCGTAGTAGAGATTTCGCAAACGTGTATTAGATGGTTTGAGTTTTATTGAACTTATGTCCGCATTACTCAGTTGAGATATTAAAGTTACCATGTTTCCATTTATTTTCCAGATTTCCTTACAATATATGAATTGTGTATATGATTTCCAGTTAGAGAAGGCCTCCCGAGCCTTCATGGTTCGGGATGCTCATCTGTTCCTGGGCGTCTAGTTATGACAGATCTTTCGTAAAGTCATAATAAATGTCAATTTTTACTTGAATTTCAAATGACTTGACTTTCAGTTGCAAAATCAGACAAGATTAAAATAGATTGTCATTTATGTGGTTCTGACCATTTTCTCTCTTATAATTTGTTCCTTAAAAAAATTTCTTTTTTGATAATCTTTCAAATTCAATACTTATGAATCAAATCATCTTGTGGGATTTTTTATGCAATTTGGGTTGACTGGACAAATAATGAATTAATAATAATAATTCATTTACCTTTTTTATATTGATTTTTTATTAAGAATATTATATTTTTGGTAGGTTGCTAAGATTGATAAATTTGGTCTAATTTTGATTTTTGAGAAAATCTAATGTAAATCAATGTATATAGAATGTTATTTATAAGATTTCCAAATATTATCTTGTAAAAGCATCTCACACCAACTATAAAAACCCTTCTTTTATTCTTTAATTTTTCACCTTTCAGTTGTTTTCTGTGATACAACTTGAAAGCTAGAAATTTTCAAGTACAACTTCTTGCTCTCTTTTCTCTTCTTTCCTTTAAAGCCAACCTCATTTACTCTATCTAGTTGTATCAAGGAAGACCATACCATTGCTCGAGCTCATTTGCAAACCCACTAGTCCTCTGGAAAACATGCGAGGATAGTATTGAAATTTTAGCACGAATGAAATGTCATATTATCCTCACGTGATGTCTATGAGTACTAGACAGTAGGCTAACAAATGAATTCGGAAAAATTTCTTCCTTGATACTACCAGGTAGAGTTGGTGTCGTTGGCGTTAAAGGGTAGAAGTGTGTCGTTGGTGTCAATGAATAGTTGGGTAATGTGGATGTTCTCCAACTCATTATGCATGCCCAAACTAATCATATTTGCGTTAAATTATGATAAGATTATCTTATGTAATTAAAGATAATGATATGAAAGAGTTAACTTATTTATTTATTGTTAAATACGATATGAAAATATTTTTATTAAGTCGTGGTAAAAATAATACCTATAATTTCCTCGAAATGATAGAAATAAAAGATCATTGATGCAGGTTTTGATGTATTTGGTTAAGCACAAGAAGTTAATTAGTTAAGAGGAAAATATATCCCTCAACTATACGAAGAGTGAAAATATTCCTCATTAAAATGGTAGTGTACATATACTTCATTATCTAACAAATGATGTATATATTATAAGTTCACTCCCATTTGTGAACATGAGAAATGTTCCTCACTATTTGGACCAGTTACAACTCCAATAACACTTATCTGAAATCACCCAAATTGCTGCCTAAAGGATGAATCTATTGCCATGAATGCTGAGGAGAGTTGCTTGATTTTTCTTTGGATTTTGCTTTAGCTTTTGTTCTGTGTCCTTTGTATGTGATTTTTTAATATTAATAAAATATTCCCACTAAGCATAGCATAGAGATTCCAAAATTAAAAAAAAAAATCTTTTCCAAGCTGCACAGTTTTGTCTTGTAAAAAGCTTAGTATCTACTCATTAGCACAGGGAATTTAAAATTTTAAATTTGTAAGTTTCTAATAAAATAAAGTAATATTTGGACAACAAAATGGGAGGGGCGGGGGAGGGGGTGGTAGAAGTGGAATTAGTCGTGAGGCAACAAAGACGTAAAGAAAATATAAATTATTCATTTTTTGAAATAAAAAAAAAGAGTTGACTGGGAAATATAAGGTAAAAAGGTAATAGAAAAATGGCAAAAAAAATGATGTTTCCACTGGGTTTGGATCCCTCCTCGCGAGGGTGTTGAGGATTTCGTTATTTTTCATATCATCTTGCATGATTTTATATTGAATTGCCATTCACCGGTCAAAAAATTAATTAATAACAATAATTCTTTTACCTTTTGTGATGTTAATTTCTTACAAAGAATGCTATGCTTTTGGTAAGTCGTTAAGATTGATAAGTTTGATCAAATTTGGACTTTTGACAAAATCTAATGTAAATCATTGTATATATAAAGTTATTTAAAAGATTCTTACGTATTATCTTGAAAAATCATCTCACATCAATTATTAAAATTCTTCTTTTGTTCTTTACTTTTTCACTCTTCAATTGCTTTTTCTAACACCTTGAGAATTAGGAATTTTCAAGCACAACTACTTGGTCCTCTTTTCTCTTTTTGTTGGAGTCCACACCACCCAACTCTTCATTGACTCCAACAACAAGCTTATTTCCATTAAAGCCAACTTTATCAGCTCTATCTGGTCGTATCAAGTAAGACCTTGGTGGAGTTCGATTGCAAGCCCACTTTCTAGTTCTACTTTACAACTTACCAAGTTAAACATCAACCTACAAACATAAAACCATTACCGTTGTTTTTATACTTGTACGTTGAAGTATTACCCTTGTAGGTTGTCCAATAGGACTAGATAGTGGGTAGAAGTTTATTCTCCGAGAGGCAACAAAGAGTTTGATAGTGAAGACGTACTCCAACTCATTAGGTAGCCTAAATGATGTTGGAGTAAAATTCTGATCATATTTTCCTTATATTCTTAAAAATAATGATATGAAAGACTTAAGTTATTTTTTTCCAGTTAAATGGACTAAGGAAATATTTTTATTATGTTTTCATGGTCGAAATAGTAGCTTTAATTTCTTGATCTAAATGATAGTAATAATCAGTGATGCAAGTTTTGAAGTATTTGATTATGTACAAGGAGTTAATTAGTAAAGGAAAAAATAATTTCGAGGGGATATATCCCTCATTAAAAAAATAGTGTATATTTACCCTTTTTCATAACTGGCCTATATTCACTAACTTAAATAAAAATCCTGAAAGTGATCTTCTAATTTCAAAAGGCCATCCATTCAAGTCTTTACTGTCTTTTTTTTATTGTTAGATTTAGAAAATTAAGTCACCCATTTTTTTAGCCCTCCAAATCCGATCCAAATGGGAAAAAAAATCTCTACTCTACTTAACCATAAAACGAGCTTGGGTCAGAATTGAATAAATGATTGTGTTTTTTCAGTTAGATCGAGTCTAAAAGGGTAAAAAGGTGTGTAAGGTAATTTTTAAAATTTAGACCTGATCTAACTTTAAAACCTACCTAAACATAAAAAGGCTTTTGTACGTTGGTATGCCATGTTTTGATAAGATAATATTTGAAAATCATATAAGTAATATTGTATATCCATTGATTTACACTAGATTTGATTAGACCAAATCTATCGATCTCATAACCAAAATGAATGTCACGAACTACTGTGTGTAGTCTTTTTTTCCTTTTTTGGGGCTAATTTATACCACAGTGTTTCTAGCAGCCTTTTATTAATAATAAAAATCTTCAACATGGATAAGTAAGGGGAATTAGGCCTTCCTTTACCAATCCTAATGAGGTAATGAACCTCTATTAATCAACAATCATGAAGAAAATAAGAACTAGAGAGAACTAGGTATCTTATGATCATCACAGAGTATGTAACATACCCTATGATGATATTACAAATAATGATGCTTAAACAGTACAAAAATATAAACTACAGGATGAAATTTGAGTTATCAAACTTAAACTTCCTTCTACAAATGCATAAATTTAAAAAGGAAAGATTGCCCGTCTAAAGTAGCCTAAATTATTTTCTCTTGTCTTCATCTTCCAATCTGTCCAACAACATTTGATAGTTCATCAGTTATTCTTGGATTTATTGAATTTTGTTGTAGCTATTGACACTGTTCTATGGTTTTGTTTTGTCGGTCGCATTGGTAGGTGTCTTGGACCATACTCGCCGAACATTACCATCCCAGTTATGTTGCCTCTCATGTGTCTTTTTATTGCTTACACTTTTTTGTTGTTGAGGTGAGATTCCATCTCTAGCCACTTTATCAAAGAACATATCCAACATATTTTCTCCCTCTTCCTCATAAAAAATTCTCAGTCAAATCACTAAAATAAGTGTTAATTGGACTAAGTCCTGATGTTAAGGTCCCTGACTAATTTTTCATTATGGTGAACTTTTAGAAACAAATATGGAAGCTTCTGAACTGAATTTGCTATTCAAAGGAAGAGGTGAAACCTACTCCTCTCCATCAGCTAAATCAGCCCATCTAGGAGCACTCATCTCCCCTTTCATCACGTCTTTGTTATTCCCCGTGGACAAATTGGCACCCCTCAAGTTAAGTGATGGGTCACTAACCCTAACTTGAATAGATTGCTTGCATATGCAGTCCTTCCTAGTGCTTTGTTGCAAGTGTCAACTATTTGTTCATTACCTTGAATATGTATAACACGAACCTTCTTTTTCAACATATGGTGGAGGGAAAAGAGAAAGTCTATTGCATTATGCTTCACACGATTATGGAGGACAAGATTCTTGCTTAGGAATTAGGTTCCATGTTATCTCAATAAATTATAGGTAACTGATGTACTAGCATAATGCATATGCAAATTTGTTTATCTGAAAGATTACACGGTAAGATAAATAAATATCTAATGGTTGTATGTGTTATTTCCTTCTACGGGTACGCAGAATCTGTACGTGCAGAACAACAAATTCAACTAGATTTCAAGTATAAACAATAACACAATGAAGTATATCAAATACTCTCAACACAAGATCAAAATGACCTGTTCAAGAGGTGTATTTTATTTTTTCAGAAAATAGATGAAACAAAAATGAATAAGGATGAGTCATCTGAATTTACGGACTTTCCTTAAGGAAATAATTTCCCTCACTGTACCCGAGCTTGCAGAATTTTCCTCCCATGATAAAATGGACTTCAATCCAAATATAGCGGTACCTCAAATATTTGAACTCGTCGAACGCACTCAATAGTTTGAATGATCACACATAATTTTTAAGAGAAAAAGAGTATTTTTTATTCTGAAATTTCTCATATCAAAACCTGTGAAAGAAAACAGTTTTTTATAGCCATAACATGCCTCTTCTCCTCTTCTGAAAAGAGGCAATGGTTAATGTCAAAGGTTACATATGTTCTGTAAATTCATGTCTGTTCATCAAAAGATTGCATCTTTTCCTGAACAGTAATTTCTCTCCATGAATCAGTATGTCCTTTTTCTGAAGTATTGCATTCTTTTGAAACAACACATGAGTTCAAAATAGTGCAACTATTTTGAAGCATTAGTTCTGTTCAAAATTACAGAACCATCAGTTTGAAATTTTTGAAGCATTGCATCTGCTGCTGCTGCACGCATAAATGGAGAATACTGTTTCGTTTTGGTAGATTCAGATCATAAAATAAAATTTGTTCAAAAATATAGATCTCATTGATCGATCATTTGACAAATCCAAATCCAAATCCGAAGTCGAACCGACCGAGCGCCGCCGCTGCTGCCGCGAGGCATCTCTTATTCCTTGCCTCACTTATCCATGTGGGAGTGTGTTTCATGTTATAAATACTTTAAAGCTTCTTTCTCCCACCAATGTGGGAGAATTTAGTAAGTTTTCCTATTTTTGAGTACACTTTCCATATTGGAATAATCTCAATTTTTCTCTTCCACTTTGTTTTCTCCATTTTCCATTCACACCTCTCATTTACTATGAACCCAACAATCCCTCACATAAATGGGGAATGGATATTTTTCATAAAAGTTTTACGGACAAGTATGTGATCATCAAGCAAAGACTGATTGCATCTGGATAAGTGGTTTCCCTTTGAAATTTCCGTAGTGAACATGTATTGGGTACATTCGGTCAATCAGTAGTTTGATATCTTTGAAACGTATAGCTTTAATGTACACCTAGAAAACACATATCACACAACCATTCTTTTATCGTTTATGGTTCTCACAGTTTTATTCTTTTCAGCTATGAACATATTTCGGTTTCATGAGAGCTTAGAGAATAGGCCTTTACATACATGCTCCTTGAAGAGGCTTCCACTTCTCCCTCACATAGGTGATTTCTAAACATTCAACCCTATAGATTAAATTATTTGGTCAAATCTACCAAATTTAGATAATCATTAAAAGACTTTTCACTTTAAGTCTTATCCTTGATTATTATACATTATCTACATCATGAGAATGGGTTGGGTAATTGACAATGTTGAACCTGTCAGACACAAATTTGTTTGATCTCCTTGAACCTAGATCTTGGGATCTCCAGTCTTCTAGTAGAGTTACCACCATGCTGACCTGTGCTAGGCCTTAAATCCATTCCCTTGGATTTCTTTCCACTCCTTTTATAGATAGGCATTTTATAGGTGGATCCGACACATTATCCTTTGACATTACATAGTCAACAGTGATAATTCCACTAGAGAGAAGTTCCCTAATGGTATTATTCACCGTCGTAAGTGACGAGATTTATAGTTGTACATCATGCTCTCTGCCCCACCTATTGCCACTTTGCTATCATAGTGTATACGTACTGGTGCCTCTGGCTTGGTCCAGTAAGGAATATCTTCTATGAAATTTTGGAGCCATTTTTCTTTTTCACCAACTTTATCCACTATGATAAATTCATATTCCATTGTAGAGAGAGCAATACAAGTCTGTTTGGATGATTTCCAAGAGACTGCTCCTCCACCGATAGTAAATACATATCCACTTGTGGATTTTACTTCGTTCAATCCCGTGATCCAATTTGCATCACTATATCCTTCAAGTACCATAGGATTTTTATTATAATGCAAAGAATAATCTTGAGTGTATTTGAGATAGGATATTTATTATAATGCAAAGCATAATCTTGAGTGTATTTGAGATAGCCCAAACTATTTTCATTGCCATCCAGTGAGTTTTGTTGGGATTACTTGTGTACCAACTCAATTTACTGATAGTACATGTTATGTCTGGTCGTGTACAGTTCATTATATACATTAAACATCCCAATACTCTTGAGTACTCCAATTGCGAGTCACTTTCACCTTTATTCTTTCAAAGTGCAAACTCGCATCCAATGGAGTCTTGGCAATACTGAATTCCATATACTTGAACTTGTCAAGTACCTTTTTGATATAATAATACTATGACAATGCCAATCCTTGTGGAGTTCGATGGATTCTTATACCTATGTTTACATTTACAATTCCAAGGTCTTTCATATCGAACTTGCTCTTGAGCATTCGTTTTATTGCATTTATGTCAGAAATGTCTCTATTGATGATCAACATATCGTTCACATATAAACATACAATGACTTGGTGATTTGGAATATCTTTAATATAAAAATATTGATCACATTCATTTATTTTAAATCCATTTGCCAACATGGTTTGGTCAAACTTCACATGCCATTGTTTTGGTGCTTACTTTAGTCCATATAATTACTTCATAAGTTTACACACCTTGTTTTCCTTTCCTGCAACCACAAAACCCTCAGGCTATTCCATGTATATTTCTTCCTCCAATTCTCTATTTAGGAAAGTGGTTTTTTCATCCATTTGATGGATTTGAAGATCATATACCGCCGCTTAGGCAATTAACATTTGAATCGATGTTATCCTTATTACTAGAGAGTATGTATCAAATTAATCAAGACCTTCTTTTTATTTGAAGACATTTACTACAAGTCATACCTTGTATTTGTCAATAGTGTTATCCACTTTCATATTCCTTTTGAAAATCCATTTATAACCTACAGGTTTATTTCGGGGAGGAACATCAACTAATTCCCATGTATGGTTGCTTAAGATTGAATCAATCTCACTATTGACTGCCTTTTTCCAAAAGGATGAGTCCAAAGATGTCATCGCTTCCCGAAATGTTTGAGGCTCATTTTCTAAGAGAAATGTTACAAAATCCGATCCAAATGAAGTAGACATTCTTTGACGTATACTACGTCTTGGATTTTCTTTATTATGTACATTCTCACTTGGTTCATCTTGAGGTCGTTTAGATCCTCCACTAGACTGTCCATGACTAATTTTATACGGGTAAATGTTTTTAAAGTATTCAACATTGTCTGATTTAATTACCGTATTTTCATTAATATCCAGAAGTTCGGATTTATTAACCAAAAATCGACATGCTTTACTAATTTTAGCATATCCTATGAACACACAGACCACCATTTTAGGTCCCATCTTAACCCTTTTAGGCATAGGAATTTGGACCATTGCTAGACACCCCCATACTTTGAAATATTTCAAGTTGGGTTTCCTTCCTTTCCATTTTTCATAAGGAAATGATTGTGTCTTACTATGGAGAACTCTATTGAGTATATGATTGGTTGTAACGATAGCCTCCCCCCATAAGTTTCGCGGTAATCCGAAACTTATAAGAAAGGCATTTATCATTTCCTTCAAAGTTTTATTTTTCCTTTCCACATTTCCGTTAGTATTGAGGCAAATACAAAGCCGTAGTTTGATGGACGATTCCATTCTCTACACATATTTTGGCGAAGGGAGATTCATATTTTCTGCCCCTATCACTTCTATAATTTTTATCTTTTATCTAACTGATTTTCAACTTTAGTTTTATATTTCCTAAATGCATCTATTGATTCATCCTTACTATTTAGCAAATAGACATAACAATATCTACTGAAATAGTCAATAAAAGTTATGAAATACTTTTTCCCACCACGTGACGCTGTTGACTTCATATCACAAATATCATTGTGTACTAAGTCTAAAGGATTAGAATTCCTTTCATCAAACTTATAAGTATGCTTTGCATACTTTGATTATACACACGTTTGACACTTTGATTTATTGCACTCAAATTTTGGCAAAACTTCTAAGTTAATCAGTTTTCGTAATGTTTTATAATTAACATTGCCGAAACGTTCAGGCCAAAAATAATAAGACTCAAGCAAATAAGAAGAATTTGAACTTTTATTTATTTCAACAGTCATTACATTCATCTTACAAAGGCCCTCGGTGAGATAGCCTTTTCCTACATACATTTCTCCTTTGCTAATTACAATTTTTCCAGAAATGGTTACAAGTTTGAATCCGTTCTAATCTAGAAGTGAAACGTAAATTAAGTTCTGTAACACCCCGCATTTCGGGCTAGAATAAAAAAATATGACTCTGATGCGTTGATAATCCCAGAGCCTTAAATCCTATGCCAATTTGGCATGTTAATCAATTTTGTAGTATGTGAATCCATTTGAGCACGAAATTAGACCATAGAAGTCCTTCAACTCAAGGACGAGTTAAAACCATTTCGATCGATTAAGTTTTAGTGGATGTTGTAATTTGTGTCAAATCCCATTGACCATAAATCATTGTATATGATGAACAACGTGTCCTACTATATACCAAATTGTATATAATTGAATAAGCTTTCCAACGATACCAAATTTGCCTAAAACGGACACCCGGTGAAGAAGTTATGGCCTTTCAAAGTTGAATATGTCGCCTATGAACATATAGGCGAGGCATAGGGCGGCGCCTATGCAAATATAGGCGATGCATAGGGCGGCGCCTATGTAAATACAGGAGATAGTACATGATCGGTTATTGTGGTTATGAAGTTCTAGTGCACTAGTGTTTCGTGATGGTTATTTCATAGTTTCCAAGTGAAAATTTCGTGTAAGGTTGGGTTTTAAATCATGCATAGCACTAGATATTAAGTTTGAACAGTTGATGTCCATAAAGGTGGATGTGAAGATTTCTTGGTTAATGAATACTAGTTGTATAGAAGTGATCTAATAGACTTAAACGGTGCATGCAATAGAGTAAGTTTATTTGATTCGTAGTGGTGTATGATATTGCATGTATGATGTAGAAGTATGCCTAAGGTGACATGAGGTTGTGACATTTTTCTAAGGCTATTACTTGTTGTGCATGGCTAGTGGTACCATTGAATTGTTAAGTGGAGAAAGACTAGTTAGATGGTACATGGTGATCTAAATAGCCATGTTAAGATGTTTTGATTGATAGTGTTGGGCCTTTTGCGGTGATCTTGATTCTCATCGTAAAGGGATATAAATTTGGAGTCGCAATAGTGGTATGCTCTATCAAAAGAGATATGGTTCATCAAAGGCTTGGTGATATCCATGTTGAGTGTTAGCATCTAAGCTTTACTTTTGAAGTTTAAACCGATAGAATAAGTGTGCAAGCATTATACTATGACTATTGGTGGCTAGAGAAAGATAGAGCGTATCCCGGAAGGTAGTCATTCGGGCTAAGTTCTATGATATGCATGTATTGTTATTTTTTTTCAAACCCTAGAGTGTATTAAGTGTAGTTCAGTTAGAATATGGTAAAGGATCTCCCAAAACTCTCGATAAAGACTTGAAGATAAGGGGGAGATGACAGAACGAATGACCAAGTAAGGCTCTCAGATTCTAGTAGTGATGCAGTATGATTTAGAACGTTAGAAAGTGAGGGTGAGACTCAACCCATTCTTATTGTAGTATTTTTTTTCAGTTATCCCAATATCTACTCATGCCTTACGTTTCAGTCCAATGATCAAAATTCATGTTCATGCTTATGACAAAGAATCATGTACTCTTCAAGTTCCAAAATGAGAAGTTTCAGTTCATTCAGTAGTCAGAATCCCATTCCATAAGTTATGAACTCCAAGTTGAGGTCATGTAGCTCATGACTCATGTACTCCCGCTTTATAGTATTCTTGTTTTAGATAATACCATAAGTGTGAAGTAAGACCTGGGGCCAAGTTTTTGATATATGTGAGTTTTAGTGGAAATTTGTATGGGTATGTTCTTGGGGTAGCGCGTGGGAGTTATATTAATAGTGGTTTAGAGAATATGTGAAGTGTTTCTTCATGGGTGTTTTCCTTGAAGTTCATATGAGGTTAAAAAGATAGGCTTGAATGACATGTTGGGATTTTAGTGAAGGGACGCAATATGCACTAGTGAATCTATAGTATGAGTTCAGAGTTAGTCATTAATGTGGGAAGGCATGATATGCTTAGGGTGTGAACTTTAAAAGGATGTGGAAGATTGAATCGTATTGTTTAGACTAGTATCATCGTATGACATGTATTTTTGTAACTTGGAGTTAGGCTTGATTGCAGTGAAAGGATTTAAGCTACTATAGACGTTGTAGAAAGAGCTATCAATGCCTATATGAGAGTTATAAGTTGAATGGAATGAGTATGGTATTTAAGGGAAATAGTATAGTTAAGGGAGTATTAAAGAGATAGTCCAGTTGAATATAAGTTTCCGATGTATTTCAGTTTAGCAGTCAGGCAGACAAGTTACGGTGGTTTCCACCTTTTCACCCAATCCTGCTATCCGAAGTCTCATGCGTATGACCATACCAATATATTTCACCCTAAGTTGCGAATTCAGTTCAGTCAAAGCATCATGTTTTAGATTCAGCTATTTAGTCGTGACTCAGTTCGTGAGTGTTCAGTGCATAATCTCAAATACTTCCAAGTATTTTAGCTCAGTTAGCATGATACGCTGGTACGATCTAAGTCTTGATGCCCCATGATTCGTAATTGCATAAGTTATCACTTCTCAATTCAATATGTATGATTGGATCATGAACACTTCAAGGGAATCCTAAACTCTTAGCATGAATCAGCGTCTTGAAGCAAGTAAGGGCAAGCCAACTCGAAAATCAGTTTCGTGATAGAAGTTTAAATGTTTCAGATTAGTGATATATCTAGTTATAAACAATCTTAGAAGACACATCATGTCAGCGTCATTCTATACCTTTGAGCTTCAACATTTCCAATCCGTCATTCGGGGACGAATGATCCCAAGGGGGAGATAATGTAACACCCCGCATTTTGGGCTAGAATAAAAAAATATGACTCTGATGCGTTGATAATCCCAGATCCTTAAATCCTATGCCAATTTGGCATGTTAATCAATTTTTTAGTATGTGAATCCATTTGAGCACGAAATTAGACCATAGAAGTCCTTCAACTCAAGGACGAGTTAAAACCATTTCGATCGATTAAGTTTTAGTGGACGTTGTAATTTGTGTCAAATACCATTGGCCATAACTCATTGTATATGATGAACTGGGTGGCCTACTATATACCAAATTGTAGATAGTTGAATCAGCTTTCCAACGATACCAAATTCGCCTAAAACGGACACCCGATGAAGAAGCTATGGCCTTTCAAAGTTGAATGTGTCGCCTATGCACATATAGGCGATGCATAGGGCGGCGCCTATGCAAATATAGGCGATGCATAGAGCAGCGCCTATGTAAATACAGGAGATGCAAAGTGCGGCACATACTTATGGTTTCAGGTGACGAAAACACTTCGTTTTAAGTTATTTTAAGTGCAATTTAGTCCTTACATAACCCAAAATCATCCTTACCCACTCCTTAATGGATTTGGACCTATTAACAACATCGAAGCCTCCTATAAAATCCCAAAATCTAATCCTTCAAGAACTTAAGAGAAGGAGCAAATAGGGTTGAGAAAATGAGCTTGAAGGTCCGATCATTCCGAAACTTCTTCGTGAAACAAATTACAGATTTGGAATCCTCTCGACGTGGGCTTCGATAGCCACCCTAAATTCATAGCGACAAAGGTACGCGGGGTTTTCCTAAAATCTCATGGGCATAGCAATCATGTTTTAAGAATCGGGTTTCAAATTCATGTACATACTCATGTTTTAGAAGCTTTAATGATATTGTTTTGGCCTTTTGGCTTTCCCCAGAAGTGACTTAAAAATTATATGTATATGTATATATGTGTTTGTCCTGAAATATGATTTGAGAGCATGATTTTTATGAAACCCCTCTCTTAATGTAAAGGTTCTTTCATGTTTTGCGTAATATAAATTATTTTGAAATACTTCTTGAAAAGAAAAGAAAATCATGATATGAAGTGCTTTGACTCTTGGTATGTTTGGAATATGATTTTGAACACGAATGAGAGGGTTGTGAATGTTGAATATGCATGTAATGAAAGAATGCATGGTTTTGCCAAAATGCACATGACCACCATATGTTTGATAAAAGTTTTGCATGAATTGAACTTTAAGTTTTGGAATATGAAATCCTTTACATCAGTTGCATGTTTTGGTGGTCTAAACTATGTTTTTAATGAAAGATCTTGCTTTATACATTATGGCTCAGAAAGATCATGACTTGCAATGTCTTGGTATAACGATACCAATTCAGACTAATGCCATATCAGACTCAGACTAATAGACATTTCGGACTTTCATGCTTTTAGACATTCAGAATGTTGCATGTACAGAAAAGGTTAAGAATGGGCATACAGAGATGTTAGGTGGTTCCCCGAAGAGGGCTTGAGTTCAAGCGACTCATTACCTAAAACCGTGGTTTGCCGACCCAGGTATACTATTATGCGATTACTTAAATGTCCTGTGGCATATCAGACTCTGAGACTCCAACCCTTGCGGTACACTTGGGTTGGGGGATTCCCCGCCGAGTCAATGGCGGATTCCATACAGCCCGTGGAATATCAGACTTGTATGGGAATACCACCTAACTCAAAAGTAAAACATAGATCAAGATTTCAAAAGAACAGATGGGTTGCATGTTTTCAGAAAGTGCCCATGTATTTTTCAGAAACAGTTTTATACATAATGTCTTGATGAAAAATTTCTATCACTTAATATATATATATTTATATATGTATGTATGTTCCATTATATTATTTTTGGATTGCTTCGCGTGCCAATACTTTTGTGCTGACCCCCCCTCCTTCTAGGTTCTAAGGCACAATCTAGGGGTCCAGCTACTCAGTAGATATTCTCGGATTTGCAGACTTGATCTCATAGTGGTGAGCCTTCTATTATTCGGAAGGCCTAATTATGTCAGACATTCTCTTATTTATTTTGTTTTGGTTTACTGAGGGCCTTGTCCCGGTTTATTTTTGGACAGATGTTTGAGTTCTTAGTAGATATTTCGCAGACTGATGTCAGATAGTATTATTCAGAAATGTTGCAGAGCTTGACTATATTTTCCGTACTCAATTTAAATTCTGCATTTTATTATGATTACGAATGTTGTGCATGATAACCTGTTAGAGAATGGGTGTTCCGGGCCTTCATGATTTGGGATGCTCGTCACGGCTAGGGCCTAGGATCGGGTCATGACAAACTTGGTATCAGAGCACGGTTCTTGGTCCCAGGGTGTCTGCGAAATCACATTGTGTAGAGTCTTTTTTATGGGTGTGTAGCGCACCACACGTATAAATAGGAGGATACTAGGCGTTTAGGAATGTTTCCCTTCTTTGTGATTTAGTTCGTGCTTCAGAGTCAGAATGTTCCTCCTTCATACTCTAATTCGTGCTATGGTGACGTCCATACGAAAGTAAAGTCATCCCAAATTCTTTCATAACTCTGATGTTCTCAGACCCATCACATTTCTAGGTTGAATCGAGTGCAGAAGTTTAGAGTCTAAATGGTATTGTCCCTTCGGATCGCGTCATATAAGATCTTAAAATTGTGCAAAGACTTGAAAAGAGTCCGTTATTGCTTCAGAGTGTATGGATTCTAGTGTGAACCTTGATTTTGACGAAATCGTGCTTTTCAGCCTTCTGTATTCAGTATATTTGGCCCTTTTCAGAAATTTATGTTGCAGACGTCATGCTTTTGGGAAAGATGTGTAGTAGAAGTGTTGGAATTATATTTCCACCAAAATAGTAGTATACGTTAAGTGTCGGTGTCATGACCTATTGGTAGCACGTAGCGTGTGTGGATTGTATGATAATCTCTGGGGGAAATATTTGTCTCAGATTTTTTTTTATCTATACAAAGTAAGGTGTGTATTCTCAGGTTATGGAATATTGTGTGACAAGTTTCTATCTCTTGAAAATATTTTATCATCGTGTGGGTGAAACTAAAAAGACTAGTGAAGCCGTGTGAGGCCTATTTCGATTCACTAGCAATTTATCATTCAACGTGTGGTTCTTGTGTTGGTTGAATATATGTATAGCTGAATCTTTTGCATGAGATAGAGTTGGTAATGAAGCGATTAGTCCTTGTGTATTAGTTATTAGTAGAAGACAGAGAAGGAGTTGTTAGGCGAGGTGAATTGTCCTTGCTTGAAGTATGAAAATGGCCAGATTAGCCATTAGGTTATAAGTATAGACTCATGGTTGTTGTGGATTTTGAAGGTAGTGTAAATGTATGCTTGGGTAAGTAATTGTGATGTGAGTAAGAAGTATAAGTAGATACGATTGTACGGGGTTATAATATAAGGATAAAGTTGACCATGTCTATTATGAGGCTTTAACCCCCTTGACCCGCTTTTCATTGGTAGTTGTAAACTAGTGCTACTTGTGAGAAGGTATGTAGTAGATTTTTGAGATATTTTGGGTAGAATATCCCAATTTGATGGGTTAGTATATTTATATTATGTTTCATTCTTCATTGGTGGTAAATGATTGATACTAAACTATGGGCTTGAATTTAAATGGGGTAGTGGTAAATAGTGGCACGAGTTTGATGATGCATGTTTTATGGGATTAAATTAGTAGGCTTGATGTGCTGAAATAGTACATACTAATGGATTATGATAAGGAAAACCATTAGGTCATGATCGGTTATTGTGGTTATGAAGTTCTAGTGCACTAGTGTTTCGTGATGGTTATTTCATAGTTTCCAAGTGAAAATTTCGTGTAAGGTTGGGTTGTAAATATGCATAGCACTATCTATTAAGTTTGAACAGTTGATGTCCATAAAGGTGGATGTGAAGATTTCTTGGTTAATGAATACTAGTTGTATAGAAGTGATCTAATAGACTTAAACGGTGCATGCAATAGAGTAAGTTTATTTGATTCGTAGTGGTGTATGATATTGCATGTATGTTGTAGAAGTATACCTAAGGTGACATGAGGTTGTGGCATTTTTCTAAGGCTATTACTTGTTGTGCATGGCTAGTGGTACCATTGAATTGGTAAGTGGAGAAAGACTAGTTAGATGGTACATGGTGATCTAAATAGCCATGTTAAGGTGTTTTGATTGATAGTGTTGGGCCTTTTGCGGTGATCTTGATTCTCATAGTAAATGGATATAAATTTGGAGTCGCAATAGTGGTATGCTCTATCGAAAGAGATATGGTTCATCAAAGGCTTGGTGATATCCATGTTGAGTGTTAGCATCTAAGCTTTACTTTTGAAGGTTAAGCCGATAGAATAAGTGTGCAAGCATTATACTATGACTATTGGTGGCTGATAACGCTCAATCTACAACTCTCGTAGGAGTGTAAAACGGTCGTTAGCAAATATAGAACCCAACTTGGGTTGGGTGTCGATCCCACAGGGAATAGCTTGGCCAACAAGTAAGCAAAATTACTATACTTTTAGTGCAAGTCTCGTAAAAGGGGGGGAGTCTTGTCGTGCAAGTAATGTAAACAAAAGCTGAAAATAATAAAGTAAAGAGATTGTTACGTAGGTTGTAAAAAATGAGAATTGAGGCGTTGGGGTTATGTCCACCTTCTGAGGTATACGTCTCTATTGGCTATGAGTGTGTAGAGTTTTGACATGCAACTGCTTATAGAGAATTGTATTCGATGGTAAATCCAAGCGTCTTTCGACCTCAACAAGGACTATTTCACTTTAACTCTTTCGAGCTTAAAGCGTGTCTAACGGTACGAATTCTCCAAGAGGTTAGTCCAGTTACGGCACTAGCTTTTTAATAGGAAAGGGTGTCCTACTACCTTGACACTATCTCTTTTCCAGACAAATAACCTTTCTTTCGAACAAGTTAAATGTTATACTGGCTTATTCTTGTGTTTGCAACCACAAAGAATGTAGATTAAGATGAAGAGAATAATGATATAAGCAGTATACGTGTTGCGAACTCACAAACTCACAGCAATAGATAGTAACTCATTCGGCTTCCATAACCCCAACAGGGAGTTTAGTTACCCATGAATGCGAAGGAGATCACGATTGACATTGTTATTATATCACAATATTGATTAATGGCGTGTGGCTCAAGAGATAGGCGTGAGGCGTGATTCCTTAGCAAGTAACAATTCTCTTGTTGTGGAATGGATGAATAGAATTAATGGAAAGATTAGAAGAGTTGATTAGAAGTGTTGTGGTGGAAGAAGAGAGGGATGGAAGAAGATTAATTGTTGTATGATGAATTTATTAATTGAGGAATGAATAAAAATATCTAGCATGATAGGGTATTTATAATACCCATATCCTACTCCTACTAAGATAATGAAATAAATAACCAAATCCTACTAGGCTAATGGAATACTTAACCCAAATGTACTAGGTTAATGTAACATTATCATAATCCAAATAAACTAATGAAATACATAACCCAATTGTACTAGGTTAATGTATCATTGTCCAAATCCAGCTATGTGTCTGTAAGTCCCCAAAGTCTTTAAAAATGTTGTTTTAGCCCGGGACAGATTTTCCATGCAGCAGTTTTGGTCCTTAGGCGTGTAAACTCCCTTTCCTTCCTTCGTGAGCTTTCTTTTGCGTCAAGTAAGCCATAAAATGCTGAATTTTGCATCATTTATACCTGAAACTTTACTAATCATGTTCGTTAGTTAATTTATAGGAAAAAGGACTAAAAGTGCATAAAATATATAATTTGTTCTCAAAACTAGGCTAAAATATGGGCAAAATATATTGATATAGGCGTGTAAATCCGCCTATCATCAGTGGCTACAGAAAGATAGAGTGTATCCCGGATGGTAGTCATTCGGGCTAAGTTCTATGATATGCATGTATTGTTATTTTTTTTCAGACCCTAGAGTGTAGTAAGTGTAGTTCAGTTAGAATATGGTAAAGGATCTCCCAAAACTCTAGATAAAGACTTGAAGCTAAGGGGGAGATGACAGAACGAATGACCAAGTAAGGCTCTCAGATTCTAGTAGTGATGCAGTATGATTTAGAACGTTAGAAAGTGAGGGTGAGACTCAACCCATTCTTATCGTAGTATTTTTTTCAGTTATCCCAATATCTACTCATGCCTTACGTTTCAGTCCAATGATCAAAATTCATGTTCATGCTTATGACAGAGAATCATGTACTCTTCAAGTTCCAAAATGAGAAGTTTCAGTTCATTCAGTAGTGAGAATCCCATTCCATAAGTTATAAACTCCAAATTGAGGTCATGTAGCTCATGAGTCATGTACTCCCGCTTTATAGTATGCTTGTTTTAGATAATACCATAAGTGTGAAGTAAGATCTGGGGCCAAGTTTTTGATATATGTGAGTTTTAGTTGAAATTTGTATGGGTATGTTCTTGGGGTAGCGCGTGGGAGTTATATTAATAGTGGTTTAGATAATATGTGAAGTGTTTCTTCATGGGTGTTTGCCTTGAAGTTCATATGAGGTTATAAAGATAGGCTTGAATGGCATGTTGGGATTTTAGTGAAGGGACGCAATATGCACTAGTAAATCTATAGTAAGAGTTCTGAGTTAGTCATTAATGTGGGAAGGCATGATATGCTCAGGGTGTGAACTTTAAAAGGATGTGGAAGATTGAATCGTATTGTTTAGACTAGTATCATGGTATGAAATGTATTTTTGTAACTTGGAGTTAGGCTTGATCGAAGTGAAAGGATTCAAGATACTATAGACATTGTAGAAAGAGCTATCAATGCCCATATGAGAGTTATAAGTTGAATGGAATGAATATGGTATTTAAGGGAAATAGTATAGTTAAGGGAGTATTAAAGAGATAGTCCAGTTGAATATAAGTTTCCGGTGTATTTCAGTTTAGCAGTCAGGCAGACAAGTTACGGTGGTTTCCACCTTTTCACCCAATCCTGCTATCCAAAGTCTCATGTGTATGACCATCCCAATATATTTAAGTTGCGAATTCAGTTCAGTCAAAGCATCATGTTTTAGATTCAGCTATTTAGTCGTGACTTAGTTTATGAGTGTTCAGTGCATAATCTCAAATACTTCCAAGTATTTTAGCTCAGTTAGTATGATACGCTGGTACGATCTAAGTCTTGATGCCCCATGATTCGTAATTGCATAAGTTATCACTTCTCAATTCAATATGTATGATTGGATCATGAACACTTCAAGGGAATCCTAAAGTCTTAGCATGAATCAGCGTCTTGAAGCAAGTAAGGGCAAGCCAACTCGAAATTCAGTTTCTTGATCGAAGTTTAAATGTTTCAGATCAGTTATATACTTTGTTATATACTTTCTTAGAAGACACATCATGTCAGCGTCATTCTATACCTTTTAGATTCAACATTTCCAATCCGTCATTCTGGGACGAATGATCCCAAGGGGGAGATAATGTAACACCACACATTTCAGGCTAGAATAAAAAAATGTGACTCTGATGCGTTGATAATCCCAGAGCCTTAAATCCTATGCCAATTTGGCATGTTAATCAATTTTTTAGTATGTGAATCCATTTGAGCACGAAATTAGACCATAGAAGTCCTTCAACTCAAGGACGAGTTAAAACCATTTCGATCGATTAAGTTTTAGTGGACATTGTAATTTGTGTCAAATACCATTGACCATAACTCATTGTATATGATGAACTGGGTGGCCTACTATGTACCAAATTGTAGATAGTTGAATAAGCTTTCCAACGATACCAAATTCTCCTAAAACGGACACCCGGTGAAGAAGTTATGGACTTTGAAAGTTGAATGTGTCGCCTATGCACATATAGGCGATGCATAGGGCGGCGCCTATGTAAATACAGGAGATGCAAAGTGCGGCACATACTTATGGTTTCATGTGACGAAAACACTTCGTTTTAAGTTTTTTTAAGTGCAATTTAGTCCTTACAAAGCCCAAAATCATCCTTACCCACTCCTAAATGGATTTGGACCTATTAACAACATTGAAGCCTCCTATAAAATCCCAAAATCTAATCCTTCAAGAACTTAAGAGAAGGGGCAAATAGGGTTTGAGAAAATGAGCTTGAAGGTCCGATCATTCCAAAACTTCTTCGTGAAACAAATTACAGATTTGGAATCCTCTCGACGTGGGCTTCGATAGCCACCCAAAATTCGTAGAGACAAAGGTACGCGGGGTTTTCCTAAAATCTCATGGGCATAGAAATCATGTTTTAAGAATTGGGTTTTCAAATTCATGTACATACTCATGTTTTAGAAGCTTTAATGATATTGTTTTGGCCTTTTGGCTTTCCCCAGAAGTGACTTAAAAATTATATGTATATGTATATATGTGTTTGTCCTGAAATATGATTTGAGAGCATGATTTTTATGAAACCCCTCTCTTAATGTAAAGGTTCTTTCATGTTTTGCGTAATATAAATTGTTTTGAAATACGTCTTGAAAAGAAAAGGAAATCATGATATGAAGTGCTTTGACTCTTGCTATGTTTGCAATATGATTTTGAACATGAATGAGAGGGTTGTGAATGTTGAATATGCATGTAATGAAAGAATGCATGGTTTTGCCAAAATGCACATGACCACCATATGTTTGATAAAAGTTTTGCATGAATTGAACTTTAAGTTTTGGAATATGAAATCCTTTACATCAGTTGCATGTTTTGGTGGTCTAAACTATGTTTGGAATGAAAGAACTTGCTTAATACATTATGGATCAGAAAGATCATGACTTGTAATGTCTTGGTATGACGATACCAATTCAGACTAATGCCATATCAGACTCAGACTAACAGACATTTCGGACTTTCATGATTTTAGACATTCAGAATGTTGCCTGTACAGAAAAGGTTAAGAATGGGCATACAGAGATGTTAGGTGGTTCCCCGAAGAGGGCTTGAGTTCAAGCAACTCATTACCTAAAATCTTGGTTTTTCGACCCGGGTATACTATTATGCGCTGACTTAAATGTCCTGTGGCGTATCAGACTCAGAGACTCCAACCCTTGCGGTACACTTGGGTTGGGGGCTTCCCCGCCGAGTCAATAGCGGATTCCATACAGCCCGTGGAATATCAGACTTGTAGGGGAATACCACCTAACTCAGAAGTAAAACATAGATCAAGATTTGAAAAGAACAGATGGGTTGCATGTTTTCAGAAAGTGCCCATGTATTTTTCAGAAACAGTTTTATACATGATGTCTTGATGAAAAATTGCTATCACTTAATATATATAAATATATATATATATATATATATATATATATATATGTATGTATGTTACATTATATTATTTTTGGATTGCTTCGCGTGCCAGTACTTTTATGCTGACCCCCCTCCTTCTAGGTTCTGAGGCACAATCTAGGAGTCCAGCTACTCAGTAGATATTCTCGGATTTGCTGACTTGATCTCACAGTGGTGAGCCTTCTATTATTCGGAAGGCCTAATTATGTCAGACATTCTCTTATTTATTTTGTTTTGGTTTATTGGGGGCCTTGTCCCAATTTCTTTTCAGACAGATGTTTGAGTTCTTAGTAGAGATTTCGTAGACTGATGTCAGATAGTATTATTCAGAAATGTTGCAGAGCTTGACCATGTTTTCCGTACTCAATTTAAATTCTGTGTTTTATTATTATTACGAACGTTGTGCATGATAACCTGTTAGAGAATGGGTGTTCCGGGCCTTCATGGTTTGGGATGCTCATCACGGCTAGGGCCTAGGCTCGGGTCGTGACAAGTTCCTACATAATTCTAGAACATACAAGACATTGTTAAGTGTCAACACCTTTCTCGAAGTCATTTTCAAGCACACTTTCCTGTTCATTCCACCTTAGCAGTAGCGGAGTTAGCCATGTAGATTATTTCTTCTACTTGAGCCAGAGAAAATGATGAAAACAACTCTTAATGGGAACATACATGGTGGGTGGCACCAGAATCTATCTACCATTTGCGAGGATTCCCCACCAAGTTGCATTCTAAGAACATAGCACACAAATCATCGCATTCTTTGTTGGATTCAATCATATTTGCTTGATCCTTTTTCTTGCCATTCTTCGGGGTACGACAATCTGTGGACTTGTGGCCAATCTTGCCACAATTGAAGCATTCACCCTTAAAGTTTTTCTTGGGTTGATTACTGTCTTATTCAACTTTCTTCCTTTTCTTAGAATTGTTTTGATCATCTTCTACAATATGTGCTCCATTAATTGTAGAATTCCCTTTTGACCTTCTCTCGATAGCCTTATTATCCTCTTCTATATACAGTCGGACAATAAGATCTTCAAAAATTATCTCTTTGCGTTTATGCTTGAAGTAGTTTTTGATGTCTTTCCACAAAGGTGGTAGCTTCTCAACTATCGCTGCTACTTGAAATGCATCATTTACAATCAAACCTACAAAACAGTTTATGTGAGAATTAAGAACCTTTTTAATTTGTTCAACTAAGGTACTTTTCAAAGATATACCTTCTGCTAGGAGATCATGTATGATGACTTGTAAATCCTTCACTTGAGAGACAACCGATTCGTTATCTATTAGTTTAAAGTCCAGGAACCCTGCAACAAGGAATTTCTTAATTCCCGCATTCTCTGTTTTATATTTTCGTTCAAGTTCCCCCCACAATTCCTTCGATGTCTTAATTCCACTGTAAACATTGTAGAGGTCATCTTGGAGACCACTCAGAATATAATTCTTGCAAAGGAATTCTGAATGTTTTCAAGCTTCTACAATTAAGAAACACTCTTTGTATGAAGTTTCCTCTGGAACCTCAGAAGCATCTTCGCTAGTGAACCATTGCAGACAGAAAGTGGTGAGGTAAAAACAATATCTTTTGCTGCCATTGTTAAGGTCAATGCCTGCAAATTTTCGAGGATTCTCTACCGGTGCCATTGTAGGCGGAGCATTTGTGCGACTTGATGTGGCAATATTAATTTCCCCCATAGGTGTTGCTGCATCTTGCATTTGACTATCTCTTATCATTTTTTCTGTCACTACAAGAAAAAATACTTAGTATTTCCAGAATACTACTTATAAAGTTAAGAAACTTTAAACTTTTCTTCTTCTTTCTAGTTAACAATGAAGTTTTTTTGACTTCCAATTGTCAACAGAATGATCTTTAACATGCAATGAAGTTTTTATGACTTCAAATCACTAGTTAAGTTCAGGCGGAGAAGAAAGTTAAAACTTTAATCTCTAAAAACAAGCTATATAGATTTTGAAACTTATTTCCTTAATATTGTTATTTTATTCTATGGCTACGCAGAATCTGTATATACCGAACAACAACTTCAACTATTATTCAAGTATAAAGAAGAACACAATGAAGTATATCAAATACCCTCAACCAAAATGACCTTTTCAAAAGGTGTATTTTTTTTTTCCAGAAAATAGATGAAACAAAACTGAATAAGGATAAGTCGTCTGAATTCACGAACTTTCTTTAAGGAAAAATTTTCCCTCACTGTACCCGATGTTGCGGAATTTTCCTCCTAGGATAAAATGGCCTTCAATCCAAATATAGCGGTACCTCAAATATTTGGACTCGTTGAACGCGCTCAACAGTTTGAGTGATCACACAAAATTTTTGAAGAGAAAAAAGAGTATCTTTTATTCTGAAACAACACAACTGTTACGTTTTGGTAGATTCGGATCATCAAATAAAATTTGTCCGAAAAGATAGATCTCATTTTCCAATGTCAAAGTTGAAGCCGAGCGAGCGACAACGACGACGGCGCGAGGCATATCTTATTCCTTGCCTCACTTATCCATGTGGGAGTGTGTTTCCCAATATAAAAACTTTAAAGCTTCTTTCTCCAACCAATGTGGGAGAATTTAGTAATCTTTCCTATTTTTGATTACACTTTTCATATTGGTGTGATCTCAATTTTTCTCTTCCACTTAGTTTTCTCCATTTTCCATTCAGACCTCTCATTTACTATGAACCCAACAGTTTGTTGGATAAAATTAGTTAAAGGGTGTAACTAATTTGGATATTAACATTTAATTTTAACTCCTTCATAATAGTATAATCATCAGATATAAATGTGAAACTTTTAGTTCGTGCAACATTATCAAAAAGTGAAAAAAAAAACCCAGAATTTTGTACATGTAATTACAACTAATATCAATTGCTTTTAGTTAAATCAAAAATAAATTCCTTATATCTTTAATATGTCGAGAAATATTATATTATTCACATCAAAATATTTTTTTCTGTAAAAAAAAAACTACTTTTACTAAATGAAAAGTTTATTACATGCCTTGTCTAGGTTATATGGTACCTAAGCTGGCAATCATTTTCATAGGAAGGTAAAACTAAAAACTGGTATATAATATATACATACCACCATTATTTATTCACATCAAATCATTGTAATAGAAATCAAATAATTGCATACTTTAAATCAGTGTTTTAAAAGGGGGTGGTGTAGGAGACATTGCATTTTACTTAGCAGGGGTGAGACAAAAGCCTCGAATGTTAAATAAGCAATAAAAGTTATAGATTTTGAGCCCTTTTACCATTAAGTTGCAGACTATACTTTGTTTAGGAGGTGCAGTGCTAGTTATTCATAACTAAAACAATAATTTGATCCTACATGCACAGTGTATTTTTTTGGCCGAGGGGGTTCGGATGAACCCTCTGGGATCCATGTAGATCCGACCCTGATTGCAGATAATAGGCTTAAACTTGAGATTTTGGCAGTGGTAAAAAGGATAGTAGTTTAAGATTAGTGATGTATGTTTTATGGGAATGAATTAGCAGGATTAATATGGGGTGTGAAATAGATTAGGTTGGCAACTTGTGAAAAAAAGAGTGGATAATTATGATATTAATGTACATGAGGACTAACGTTAAATTCATGAATTGTGGTAGAGTCATTAAGTATATAAGAGCATGAGTATATAAGAATAAGTTGAACCCGAAGGTAGTATGTTGTTAGATAAAGTGTGATGTGTACGAGTGTCACGTGTACCTGAATTTCATTCTCCAATATCGTAGTATGGAGCAGACTAAGGAGTTATTGTGTGAAGTTTTTTAGAGATGAATGGAGGAACTATATGTAGGCAGTATTCCCCTTTGGTATAGTCTTAAAGATTTTATTATGATGTAAGTTATGTGATTAACAGTCTAATGTTAGAATGTTAAGTAGTGAAAAGTGGATTTTTATGTTAAAAGGCATGAGGATGGGTATGCTTATAATACTGGGAGTTGTGGGTTGATTGCTCTAGAGGATGGTGAAAATTATGAGTAGCGTTCTTGGAAAGCAATGCCTTTAGAGTATAGTTAAAAAGGGGAAGTTTAGCATTAATGTGTATGGTGATACCCCATTATGTTGAGTGTTGTTCTTGTAAGATTTAATGAGAAGCTATGTCCTTAAGTTTAGGATTGTGACTTTGATATAAGGGGGAGATGATGAATTAAATAGTTCCCGTATTTTCTTGTGGTGTAAAGTTTCAAGTAAGAATCATGATAAAATCAATTCCTATGCAAGTAAGCCCCTCCTACTCCAATTTAAGAGGTCATTCTACCAAAGTGTTATGTATTCAAGTCTTACCTATAACTAAGGTTTGAGATCTCTATGTAACTCATGTCATGTTCCGACCTCCAAACTAGAAGCAATAATGTCCCTCGGTAATCTAATATTTCAGATATTCAAGATCTATGTTATGTTGCTCATGATCGATAAAAATTCATGTCTCACAAAATTCTTGGTTCTAATAAAATATGCTTTCTAAATGTTACTGATTCATTTTATGTTGGGATTACTCAAAATGATAAAGTCGTGCGAACTCATGACTATTTCAGATCTGAAAATGAGAAGCGATAGCTTTGAGTAGAAGTCTTTGTCTTAATTGTTGACTTCATGAATCCTAAACTTATGTTGTACGACTCATGATGTAAGCAATTATGTTTCTCGCTATGGTTTGTCCTAAGAACTCATGCTATGTTGTGTTTATGCCAGAGTGTCTCTCTACTTATGATCAAGACACTTGATATATAAAGAACTTCGTAATTATATCGTATCTTTACATCATGTCCCTCCTTGAGTAGTGTAATAAGTATAAGTTATAGTCTAATAGTGTTGCTCCTATTCATGATGCTTATGCTCGGGTTCCTTAATGACCCTCCGTATATTAGTGTGATGGTGGTTGTGAAAGTTTAGTAATGTCTTAGGTAAGGGAGTAGATGTTCTTCAATGTGAAAATTTTGATGTAATTTCTTGAGCTAAGGTTATAGGTGAAGGGGAAAAGAAGGAGATGAACTTTCGTTAAGTGAAATAGCTAGAAAGGATATATGTGGGAAAAAAGTCTTGGTAATAGTGATAGAATTTTCCAGTCCTAGTGGGGAGATCCATGAAGTGGGTGTAGTAATGATAGGTTTGAATATTATGATTGATGAAAACTCAAACCAAAGTGTTATGTGGTTAGTACTTCCTAAATTAAGACCCGAGGGTGTTTGATGGTAGTGATAAGGTGAAGTAATATCCTTAAATAGATGTAGGGTATGAGGTCCCATAGCTTAAGCTAGCTCCTCTTTTCTCTGAGTTAGGCTTCAACACAGGAGTATTACGTGGCGGGACTCAAATTCTTATGGTTAGAAGTGTTATGGGATAATTGTAAGTTAGAAATAATGAAGTATGTTATTTTTTGTTTGGGTCATAGATGAGTAGTGTTTTTAGGTGTAACATCTATTCTTTGTATCTTGTAAAGTAGACAATGTTTCTATTCCTATCTCTCGCAAAATCGCATTTAATAGTTGTACCAATGTAAATCAAGACCTATGGTCACCAAATAAACTCACATCATATTTCATGATGATTACGATCCCAAGATATCATGTGCAAGGTCATCTCTATGTCAATTCTTATATCTCACACTTCGTTCTTTCACGTTTCAATAGGGGTTATCATGAAGCTCTTTTGATGTCTTTGTATATATTGTTGAGGAGATATGTTCAATGCGAGGTTAATTTAATTATTTCATACTTTTAGAGCTTGAACAAGTCACTACCCATCATTCGAGGATGAATGATCCCAAGGGGGAGATAATGTAACACCCGCACCTTTGAGCTTGAATTTAAACCGTCGTTCCTATATGTATAGACCACAACCCAATGAATCCTTGTTAATATATGTGTGATTAAAAATCCTATAGTTTTTGAATACCTTTGAATACGAATTTAGGTCAAAAAAATCCCCTAACACAAAGTCGAGTTAAAAACTTTCCTATCGGTTGATTTTTAGTTGACGATTTTGCATGGGTCAACTTCCAATGAAATTTTCTCATAGTATATAAAGATTCATTTGGCCTACTATATATCAAGTTAAGTACATTCGAGTCTTCTTTCCAACGCCTCCGACCGTTCATCAATCTGAGTCTGGAGTAAGAGGTTATGAGTGTTTGAATATGGCACCTACAGGTTGTATGATTGTGACACCCTATAGTCGTAACATTCATTTGATGCTTGTAAAAGGATCTTTAGGACCACAGTAGTGATGGTAGATCATATATTGATATTTTGGGGGGTGTTGGGGGTGTTTAAGGACCTCAAAACTAAGTAGGCGCCACAAACTATAGCTTAGGCGAAGGCTTGACATCGCCTTAACATCACCAACGCTCACTGGAAAAGGTTGGCAATAAGGTTGTTGACAAAAAGCCTAATGTTTTCCATGGACTTGGTGCCGCAAACTTTAATGTTGGCCATGGATATGGATCCGCAAACCCTATGGCTAAGTGGTGCAGAAACTCTATTTTTGAGTATTTCAAGGGAAACATGGTCTTTTGTCACCCAATAACCATCCCTAAACATCATAACACGTATTTCAGTCCCTAAAACACGTTTTAACCCTAGAAAATCATTAGTTAATCATCTAAAACACAAGAGGAGAAAAACAACTTAGGATTTGGGCAATCAATCTTAAAGGTTTAATCTTTTCGCAAATTCTTTATCATTAAGGTATGTGGGTTTTTCTAAACTACATGGGTATGATGAAATCATTTTTATAATATTTTGAATGTTGAGAAATCATGTATTTATGAAGGGTTTTGAATTACATTAAAAAGTATTTTTTGTGAACTCTTTCAATGAGATAGTATTTTGGTCTTGAGGCCTTCCCCTAAATTTGATTTGTACTCGTATATAAGTATGTATGCTTTTTGAGTTTGAATGTTGAATTGAGAGCATACACATTTATAATCCCTCTCTTATTATAAAGCCTCTTGTTTTCCTATGTCATGAATTATTCAATTGCACATCAATTACATATTGAGAAGCATGAATACAAATATATTTACTATCATTTAAGACTTGGTTTTGGTTATGAACTTAAGAGAGGGTGTTTCTAATTAATATAGATAAAAAGTGATGATTTAAAGTTGCATGCTTTGCTACAAGTAATGGACCACCACATGTTTTAAGAGTTGAAAGAGAGAGTCTTTGCACAAGTTTCATGTAATTCGATATACAAATCCTCTTGTACTGTTTGAATGACTTGTTGGTCTAAACATTGTTTTGAATGAAAGTACTGTAACATGATATTTTATGGCTTAGAGATATGACTTGAAAGTTTTGGTATGACGATACCAAACAAAGAAATGTCATAATAGAGTAAGATTTTCAAATTTTGATTTCAAAGAATGAATATCTTAAAGAGTTAAAAATAGATTTAAAGAGGGTTAGGTGGTTATCCGAGGAAGGCATTTGAGTGGAAAGGCTCATTGTGGGAAATCATGTTTTGTCGATGCGGGTTTATTATGTCCCCAAGAGGCATCATACGATGGCTTTATGCCCCTTAGAGTATTAGAGATAGAGACTCTAACCCTTGGGACAAACTTGGGCTAGGGGCTTGACCTCCTAGTTAAGGGTGGATTCCTTATAGCCCATCAGACATTCAAAGTTGGTGAGCCTCCCTTACTTTGGATGGCGTCTTGTTCACTTGTGTTAATCTCATTTGGTTTTGGTTTATGGTCCCACTGAGGGCCTTGTCCCGATCTTCAAACAGATATTGTTTTCCTTCAGTAAGTAGAGATTTCGCAGGTGTTAGATGGATTTGAGTCTTGTTGAACTTATGCCGTGTTTTTTTCTTAATATAATCAGATGACCATGTTTCCGTTTTGTTATCTTTTCCGCATTTTCTTATAAATATATGAATGGTGTGTATGATTTCCAGTTAGCTCTTGGGCCTTCACGGTTTGAAATGCCCGTGTCGATCTGGGCCTCGGTTCGGGTTGTGTCATACACACGAAAAAAAAATATTTTTTCAGTCTACCCAATTCGCATATTTAAAAAAAATACAACTATTTTTGATACTTAAAATAAAAAAAAATCATAAATTCTTTTTCATTTTCCTGTCACGTAATGTTAGTTTAATAGAAAATGACTTAAATTAATTTAATGGACGCCAATTGTGGATCTTTCTTAAAGTCATAATAAATGTCTATTTTTACTTGACTTCCAAACGACTTGATTTTCAGTTACATCAAAAAACAAGATTAAAATGGATTGTTATTTATGTTGTTCTAATTATTTTCTCTCTTATAATTTGTTCATTAAAAAATATTCTTGATAATCTTGTAAATCTAATACTTACTAGTCATATCATCTTGGGGAATTTTTTATGCAATATGGGTTGACTGGAAAAAATGAATTAATAATAACAATAATTCACTTGCCTTTTTTTTTTATCTTGATTTTTTTATTATGAATATTATGTTTTTGGTAGGTTGGTAAGATTGATAAGTATAACTTCCACTTACGAGAAAATCTAATGTAAAGCAATGCATATAGAATGTTATTTATAAAATTTCCAAATATTATCTTTGTAAAAGCATATCATACTAACTATAAAACCCTTCTTTTCTTCTTTAATTTTTCACCCTTTAGTTGCTTTCTGTGACAAAACTTGAAAGCTAGAAATTTTTAAGTACAACTTCTTGCTCTCTTTTCTCTTCTTTCGTCTAAAGCCAACTCCATTGACTATATCTGGTTGTATCAAGGAAGACCACACTATTGGTCAAGTTCATTTGCAAACACACTATTAGTCTAGTCCTCTGGACATCATGCAAGGATAGTATTGAAATTTTAGAAAGAATGAAATGCCATATTATCCTCGCATGATGCCTAAAAGGACTAGACAGTAGGATAAGAAATGAATTCAGACAAATTTCTTCCTTGATACAACCCGGTAGAGTTGGTGCAGTTGTGGTTAAAGGATAAAAGTTAGTTGTCGGAGTCAACGAATAGTTGGGTAATGTGGATGTTCTCCATCTGATTATGCAGGCCCAAGCTAATGATGCACAGGAAATTGGATGCTATAGACCCAAATATGGATAGCTTTAAATATTTGACCCTAAATAAGAATGTCTTTGAAGAATAGTCTTCCTTACTTTTTAATATAGTAAAAGTATAATTTTGCCCCTCTACACCTCAAATATATTTTTAAACTTTCCATATTCATTTATCTCTCATATTTTATTTTTTATTATTTTCAGTTTTTTGTGTTTCCTTTACTTTTATAATTCTACTTTTTTTTCACTTATTATTTTTTCCTTTAAATTTATTATTCTGTTTTTTTATTATTATCAGTTTTTATTTTTTCCTTTAACTTTATTTTCATGTTTTAATTGATTTGTCTTAACTTTTTTTTTTCATTTTTCTCAACCATTATCTATTTCTTCATTTTTTTAATTTTTTAAATTTATTTGTCTTTAACCTTTATTTAGAGTTTTTTTATTTCTCTTTTTTTTTTTCCAAATTTTTCTCAGATATTCATTCTCGTTGTTTATATTTTTCCCTCATTTCTCAGATATTCATTCTCTGTTCCCTCTTTCTCTTCATCCGATTTAAATCAAATAGACTCACGATATTGATCATCAATCATTGGATCACGACTTGGTTCACCTTGGAGATTATCCTCATTTCTCCTCTTTCTCTTGATCCTCTTTTACATCATGGTATAAGAGATATTGGATATTGATATGGTCTAAGTTAAAATAATTGAGGAGAAAAATTAAGAAAGCTAGTAGGAGTAACAGTGGTGGTAGTGATAGATAATGAATTTCCCAAGAAATTGAGTCATAATCATCAATTGTATCTGAATGCATCAGATCTGTTTGGAGTTATGTTGATTTTTATTCAATTAGCGATATCTAAAAACTGTTGTGTGGATTGAATTGATGAGAATTGTCATACTTGGAAGAAAAAAGTTGGGATTCATCAATGGCACGTGTAGGAAAGAAAGCTTCGACCCACAAATCTCTCATTTTTCAAAGATGTGCTTCCTGAATGTTTAATGTTTGGCTCTTGTGCTGTGGATTAGAATGAGCGGTTTTGTTCACTTGCAACTTGTGGTTGACCTTTGAATGACACGGTATTATCACTTGCTATCCTAATCTATATTTGCAATGTGCTTTTGACTTGTCCTTTGTTTTGTTCCTCTATTTCTTCTAGTAGGTCAAACATGCTGACAGTATTTATTGTTTGGTTGTTTGTAATGGTTATATTTATTCTGGTTCTTTGGATACAAGCTTAATAAAAAAAATTTATGTGTATTTTGTAGACGATGAACGTCTTGGTAAAAATTCAGCTTCTGCTAATGTTGATCAGTAGTTTTTTTCGGGTTTATTAAGAAGTGCTAAAGTTTGTTGGTTTGGATTTTTATTGTTTGTTTGCTTGTTTTTCATGGAAGTTTGATGTCTTATCCTTTATTCTTGGCGTTTACTTCATTAGTAGAGCTACGGGAAGAGTTAAGTAGAAGGTTGTGCATTGGCGAAAATTAATATGTCATATTATAAGGTCAAAAACTATTTTTTATATGTATATTTTAGATGATGAATACCCTTCATGAATATCCAACTTCCACTAATACTGGTCAGTAGTTTGGATTGTCTAATATCTACCTGCTAACTTTGTAACTTTGGTGTAAAGTTGTAAATTTTTTATTCACTAGTAAATCCAGATGTATAATTCTACAAGCCAGAAGTGGGGTCTGGGAGGATTGAGTATATGTACCCCTACATTGTGCAGGTAGAAAGGGTCAGTTGGGCCCCCTTTGTCAAAAATTCATATTGTATATGTATATACAAGGTTAAAAATTCACTTTGTTATGTATACACTGAATATGATGAAAATTTGGCCTCCACCCCTTTAACGATGTTGTTTCAGTAGTTGATTAGCTAAATATCTGGCTGCTACTTTATAACTTTGGTGTAAAGCTATAAACTTTTCTATATGTTCAATTCTTGGAGTTCTATTTCCTCTTGCTTATTCTATGCTCTAGTCAGACTTTTTCTTTTAAATCATTCAGCTGGCGATACTAGAATTATAAGGACAACACAAAACACACTTCAAAATCAGTCAACAAGATCAAAGATCTGAGGATCCTTTTGAAGACCACACTCGGATTCAACAAACAACAACAAGAACACAATGTATTGATGTATTTATCACCTAAAAACAGCTAACAAGAACAAAATGAAGAACAACAACAATGAAAAAAGAATAGCAAGTCACGGATTTGAAATACAAGAACACAAACAAACGATTACAACATAAACAAAATGTATAGATAGTTAGAACTTGGTTGGAATAATATTAAGAATCAAAGAATATAGTAATCTTGGACCCTTAACACTACATAAAATGGTTAACCTAACTCCTATGTTGACACAAAAGGAACTTTACCTCCTCCAAACACCAACGTCTTAAGCCAACATTGCAACACAAGTGATATCCACACTTTTTTGCCCTCATTTCGGTGTGGTGGATATTCCAAACCCTACAATAAAAGGTGTTTCATGTTTCAAGTCCTACATCAATGAACAATTAAAGAGAAAAAGACCTAAAATATTCTATTTATATTCTATTACAAGACAAGGCAAAATAACAACAATGCCCTTAAAGAGAGGGGTGGCCATGGAGTGCATTTAGACCCAATGAAGTGACCAAAATACCCTTAATGAAGATAACCAAATCATGACCCATTAAGAGTTGTCCAAAACCGCGACTCCTCATGTGTTCGATGCTCCAAGAAATCTTCCACACACGACCTTTCTTGTGCTCCAAATGAGTCTTCTTTGCATATTCTTATGCTTTTGGGGTGACCAAGTATTGAGCCTTTAAATGATGACATCCAATCATATCTTCAAAAATTAAGGTGACCATTTGACTTGTATCAGCTGGGTAAATATATGTATAGAATTGGCTACCCTAAAATATCAAAGTAATTCTGGAAGGTTGAATGTTGACTTAGGCAAGGTGTCTATAAATCACGAGTAAGTAAAAGAGAGTGAATTTTTCCTTTGAAACTGAATAAACTATCTAGAAATGCTTTGATGTGGTTTATTGCAAAGTAAATAGTGGAATTAAACTTACAGTAAAGTAATGATGCATTGATTATGTACCCAAGAGAAGGTATTTGAATAGTTGAAAGAGTAAGAGAAAAAAGGTACCTGATTCTTCTTATACCTGGAATGCATAATTATAAAAGTTAAGCCACTTTACGTATCATGGGTCTACAATTATATCAATAACCACCCATATTAGAATAGGGCTTATAGTGGGATAAGTTAGAAGAGAAGCAGTGTTGTGCATAGTTTGAGTTGTACCTATGTCTTCTTTGATCGGCCTTTTAAAGTATTCTTTCTTTCTTTTACAGCTAAAATACTTCTGGTGGTAAAAAAACAACATCTATTTCCTTGCACACTCTTGATCGGCAACTCCTTAGCAATGATATTTGTGTACCAATACCTACTTGGCAATAGTTATCCTTTTATTACCCCTGTCATCTTATTTATTACTTTTCTCCTATATATTACTTTTCCCCTTTTTCGTTGTAATCTCTTCCTATATTCTTGGATAAGCTTGTACCGTCGTGGCCAGTAATACTGATATCTATTAAACTGATTCTCATGTTTGGAGAGGTGGTCTATTATATTCATCAACTTAACCTTTCAGCTTGTTAGCTATGAATTTGCTCGGCTTTTGTCCTCTAACTAGGTTCGTCGGTTTTACATTTTCAGATAATTCCCCGATCAATCTATACTCACTGTGGATTGACGGTTAGATCCACTGTAGCACCCCTTGTTCAGCCTTTTCTCTGGTTATTCTTCCCCACTGCTAATCCAATTAGTAAGGTATAAAGCACAACAATCACATTCTATAATTTACTCATGTATAGTTGTTAAGTTTTCATGTTTTGCTACCAGAGAGAGATATATCTCACTAGCTGTGTGTTAGGTTGACACTTTGTACTTTCAATCCGAGTTAGATGACAGGGTTTAAGAAATAAAACTACATGAACCCATGATCTGTACTCATATACGCTATGGTGGTTAATTTGTATGCTTTGTTCCTTTTCTATGGCTTGGAAAGAAATGGAAAGAATGCAGCATAAAGTTGAATGGAGGAGTTCCTTGGTTATGTTCCCCCTACGTTTGGATTTACTTGTCACATTTTTATGTGGCACAACTATTAAGAAAATAATGATTGGTATAGTGACTTTACAATATTACCACTATCAATTGATGTTTAGTAAGAGGTATTGGAAATGATTTCGATAATAAGTAATTAATGCTAAGGGTAAAACATGAAATTTTTTATTTTATTTTTTCTTGATTTGTCAAAAATGATGAGTAAAAATGAAAATCAAATTAGGAAAATAGTGACAACTAAATCCGAACGGAAGGAAAAAATTAGTAATAATATCATAGTTACTCCATCTTTGTATCTCTATTTACTTTTTGTTATTACTATAAATGAGAAACTTCTCATGATAATAACTTGATATGTAAAATATCCATCAGTTTCTGTATTAAAATACATGGATATTCATCTTTAGAATTGGGAAAAAATGACAAAACCTCATGCAGTAATTTGAGAGAATTTCTCAGTGCTACTTTCTTGTGTTAAGGATCTTATAGTTGGATTGATAAAGAAAGGGATATTAACTTCATCCTTGGTTTTTCTTTTAGGTATTGGATTGGATGTTAGGTAAGGGGCACGTTGCCCTTCTACGGAGAGCTGAACTAAAAATGTTTGTGGATTTCCGTGGCAATGAGGTAATCTATTTAGTATTTCCCAATTTTTAATGCTAATCTAAGCAAGTGTAAATATATATCTGGACATGCAATATTTTGTATGTATGCATGAACACAATCCGCTTACACGACCAATTTCATCTCACAAAGATTAGGTGTTATAGCTAGTTGAACCTTATTTTCAATTCATTATATTCCTTTAACTGTATACCTCAACTTGTTTGCTTCTTATTTCTATGATAGGATAGAAAAGGAGGGGATTTGACACCTGATGAAATAACAATAATTATTGGAGCACTTGAGTTGATGGAAAAACTGCAAAAGATGCAATGACTCCAATATCAAAGGCTTTTTCTCTTGATCTGGACGGACCACTTAACTTGTGGGTTTATAAGTTGTGTTCAATTTTATTCAAGTTTTCAAAAACTTTTTATTTGTTGTTTATGTTCCACGAGAAAAATCTGAACTTGGACACTGATTTGTGGAGTTTTTAACTTTACTGATTGGTGCATATATGTATATGACTTCAACCGTACCAGGTGCAGTGATAAAGTTGTTAAAAAAGTGATGTTACCTTACTAAACATTGATACCGTATTTTCTGAAAAAGCTCAATTTCTATCTTGAGAAGGGCATTGACAAATCTAGAAATAACACTTTACCGATAAAAATGGTTGATGAGCTACCACAACAAATTCAATGGTATCTTATTGCATTTATTTTTTAAATGTTCATTTCACTTCTTTTTTTGTTGTTTTCCATATATTCACGTAATGTATTTATTTTGTATCATAGTGATTGTGGAACATTTATTTATGCATTTGCTGAATATGTCATTCATGGTAGAGATATTCCTAAATAGATTGTCATTGGTTATGTTCGCATGAGGTATGGAGCTTTATTGTGGGATCATGAAAAGAGAAATCTAGAAGCTGGTATAAAAGAAACACTACAGAAAAAGTTGGCAGATTATTTGGAAAGAAAAAGAGGAAGAGGACGCACCAGGAGCATTAGTTTAGTTTTGTAGTTATTGAAAATCACTGTACAACAAGGAGTTTTAGCTATTTTTATGAGATTATGTGAATTTTAAATAGTCTTTTCTAATTGAATCGGCTATTGTTTCTGTGATAATGTAAAGTATACAATGTAGAATCGCTACTGATTCATTTGTTTATATCTTTGTATATTTATGTTTTATTATCGAAGAATATTTTTTGCCTTTCCTTGTGGCAAGTCTTTCCCTTGAGGCAAGAGTTATTGAGTATCTTCTAAATTAGTAAACAATGTGGTAGGGTCAATTCATGCCCATGAGGTATAACTTGTTCCTATGAGGGCCGTCTTATCATTAATTATGTGCGACTGCTACATGAGTATTTTGGACATTGTAAACTTTTCACTCATATTTGTCATCGATTAAATGGCATAAAATAAGAAACAATTTAGACCTTGTAATCTAAGGGTCATCTACTCCTCCTTAGTAGTTGGTTCTCCACTTTTATTTATTTGGTTAGATGTTTGGTTTCGTTGATTGATATCATCTTTTTTTCTACTTGCAATTGAATACTCCCCCATTCTTTTCTTTTTGTAATTTTTAATATTTATTGCTTTTGTTCTTGGATTATAGTATTTTAGTTTTTGGTCTAGAAGATTGATTCTCATATGGTTGTAAGATTGTGATATTCCTATAAACATATTTTGTATGGTAGAGGAAGAATGCTCTTTGAAAAATTACGAGTTGAACAACCTTTGATGTGTAAGTATTACCTCTAGGGCAAGAGTTATAGATCATCTGTCAAATCATTAGAGACTATGCTAGTGTCAACTCTAGCCCATGGGGCATAACTTGTTCTTTTGGGGTCTAAAAATCTAGCCTCTTGGGCCAGACTTATAAATTATCTACCAAATCATTACGCACTAATTTAGTATCAAATCTTGGACATGGGTATAACTTATTCGTTTGTTGTATTAATCTTTGCCTTTAGGGAAAGAGCTGTAGATCATCTGCCAAGTTATTACACACCAAACTAGTGTCAACTCTTGCCCATGGGGCATAAGTTGTTTCTTTGGGGCTTAAGTGTTTCCTCTAGGGAAAGTGTTGTAGATCATTGGCCGAATCATTGTAGACTAAGCTAGTGTCAATTCTCGTCCATGGGGCATAACTTGTTCCTTTGGGGTCTAAAAATCATTCCTCTTAGGAAAGACTTATAAACTATCTACCAAATCAATACACACTAATCTAGTATCAACGCTTGGCCATGGGGCATAACTTGTCCATTTGTTGTATTAATTTTTGCCTCTATGGCACGAGCTGTTGATCATCTACCAAGTTATTACACACTAAGCTAGTGTCTACTCTAGACGATAGGGCATAAATTATTTCTTTGGGTCTTAAGTCTTGCCTCTAGGGAAAGTGTTGTAGATCATCTACCGAATTATTGTAGAATAAGTTACTGTGAACTCTTGCCCATGGGGCACAACTTGTTCAGCATCTTGCCTTCAAGGAAAATTTTAAAGTGTATCCCGTGGGATTATTCACAGCACATTGTTGGGGATGTAGTCCTTCCGTGAATCCTTTTAATAAGATTTATTTTTACACATCAATATATAAAAAAAATTTAACATGCTAAGTAATTTTTATAAAACATCAATGAGAAGGTAATGAGTTAAATACGTCACCATAAGTTTAAACTTCAAATAAATAAGAAGAAATTCATGATTGAAAGTCAAAAGTACTTGTTACTAACTAAAATATGGGATCAAATAATCCTATTATAAATGCTATTTTGATCCAACTTCTCGGATAAAAAGTAAAACTAATCTTTTTTTCTTATTTTTATTTCTGTATCTTCTTGCATATGGATAAAGGATAGGAGTGTAGTGATAATTTGATATGTTATTCCCAGTTATTTTGCATCTCGAACATCTGTAATTATTCCTTGAAGATTCTGTTCTGCATGGATATCTGGATGTTTGTCTTCTCCCAAGTAGAACCTCCTTCTTTGGGGGTTTTATGATCAGATATTTTATGCTATTTGGGACAATACATGATGTTGTGTTTTCAACTGGTAGGATTCTCCCTGGTACATTTGTAGCCAAGACTGTCATGAGAACCAATGAGAACAATAGCGAGACTTGTTCATATTTCTACTGTTTATCGATGTAATTGCATGGGTGTATGGTATTTCATCTGTTTGAAATACCAAGCATTGACAAATCCTAATCTTTAGGTCTACAATATATTCAAATCCTCCTTCTCTTACAACAAATCTTATTGCATCAATGGGGTCTACCTGTAAACAAAATGATAAATAAATGCTAACTTATAGTGAAACATCTAGTATATGAGCAGAATCAGGCATACAGAGCAATCAACTATACATATGGAACGAATATTGGGGCAACCAAAAAATAACTACAATCAAGCATATAACATCAAATCACAATCTAATATTGAACTAATCAAAAATCTAATAATAAGTATTCACAATTAAGATTCTATTTTAAAATGGAAGAGAAGGGCCACTATAGGGGATAGTTAGAGTTTTGATGCTTGGCTTGGTCAGGGATAGTGCAGGAAAAGGATATGTCATCAAAGGAATGAGATTTCAAAGTCAAATTCTCTATATTATATGGAAAGGACAGAACCTTGCTCAGGAACAACAGCTGATTCAATAGTGATGCTTCCAACATATGAGCAGGAGAATTAGCTACAAATAAACTGAGATAAAATAGATATTGTATCTAACCTGGGAGTAGAATCAACTATGATAGTGAAACATCTAGTATATAAGCAGAATCAACCATACATAGCAATAAAACATACATAGGATATGAATCTTGAGGCAACCAAAAAAACAGCTATAATCAAGCATACAACATCACATAGCAAATGATCACACAACTATGAGTAGAAAAAATGGAACAGAAGCAACAAAATATAGATTTCGCACGCGAATCTAAAGGAAATAAAAAAACTAGCAATAAATCACAAATAACAGTAAACCAGCTATATATAATCTGCAATTAAAAAATAGTAACCTCGTATTTCCCTATCATCAGAATACAATTTCAATTACTTACTTTCAATTTCAAGGCAACTTGAATCTTGTCAGTCACCTCCACTTGCGCCCAATGTGTGATGTCTTTAAATTTGCCTTGTGCTTCCATTTTTATTTCATAAAACCAACTTTGTAACTTGTTCTGAATATAATCGACCAGTCCCAGTATTGGCAGTTACATTGTTTTTCTCAGTACCGCATTCTGGACTCCACGTTGTTAGTTGTAAGCAAATTGTACCTTTTGTTGGTATGAAATGAACGATCCCATCTTTTTTGTTCTTCTTCTTTAAAGTACTCTGTAGAAACTTTGTCGACTTTTTCTATCTAATCCATAAAAGTATAAAATTCAGTTTGTTTGTATGTTGTTGTTGCATTATAGAAGAGTGATAGAGCCACATTTGAGAAGTATCTTTTTCTTAAATTCTTCTCCATTTAGTAGATGTATATCCCTCGTTGACACTCTGGATAGACATTTGAAATTGCATTTGTAATGTCAGGGTGACGATCTGAAAGAATAGACAATTGTTTACGTACCCCAATTTCATTTCTTAACTGATTGAAGAACCAATTATATGACTCATTATTTTCTGAGTCTACAATTTCAAAAGACAGGGGAAATATGTGGTTTTTTTCGTTCTTTGACATTGCTATCACGAGGACACCATGATATTTTGACTTCAAAAATGTTGCATCTACCATTATTACTGGTCTATTGTTGGTCTATCCAATGATTAAAGTGTCATAAGCAAAAAATGCATATTAAAACCTGTGTTGAGAAAAAGAATATTAGTAACAATTTGCATTTGATGTTTATAATCAAAGTACAGTAATTTTCTAAACTAAGTCTTTGCCCATGAGGCAAGAGTTGCATATATGTTAATAATCTAATCGGTGCAATTAAAGAATAAACTGTTGCCTGTTGGGCAAAAGTTTTCAACTTTAACAGTTAGCATTTGTACAACAATTTTCTAAAAGAAGTCTTGACCATGAGGTAAGAGTTCCATCTATGTTAATAATATAATCAGTGTAAATAAAGGATAAACTTTGGCCTCTTGGGCAAAAGTTTCAATTTCAACAATTTTCTAAAATAAGTTTTGCCCATGAGGCAAGAGTTGCGTATATGTTAATAATCTAATCAGTGCAATTAAAGAATAAACTTTTTCTTCTTGGGCAAAATTTTTCAATTTCAATAATTTTATAAACTAAGTCTTGCCCATGAGTCAAGAGTTGAATATATGTTAATAATCTAATCAGTGAAATTAAAGAGTAAACTTTTTCCTCTTGGGCAAAAGTTTTCAATTTCAACAGTATAGTATTTGAATAAACTAAGTCTTTCCCATGAGGCAAGAGTTGCATATATGTTAATAATCTAAGCAGTGCAATTAAAGAATAATCTTTTACCTCTTGGGCAAAAGTTTTCAATTTCAACAATATAGCATTTGTATAAACTAAGTCTTTCCCATAAGGTAAGAGTTGTATGTATGTTAATAATCTAATCAGTGCAATTAAAGGATAAAAATTTGCCTCTTGGGTAAAAGTTTTCAATTTTAATAATTTTCTAAACAAAGTCTTGCCCATGAGGCAAGAGTTGAATATATGTTAATAATCTAATCAGTGCAATTATAGAATAAAGTTTTGCCTCTGGGCAAAAGTTTTCAAGTTGTATAGCTTTTGTACAACAATTTTCTAAACTATGTCTTGTCGATGAGGCAAGAGTTGGATATATGTTAATAATCTAATAAGTACAATTAAAGAATAAACTTTTGCCTCTTGGGCAAGAGTTTTGAATTTAAATAATTTTCTAAATTAAGTATTGCCCATGAGGCAAGAGTTGCATATATGTTAATAATCTAATCAGTGCAATTAAAGAATAAACTTTTGCCTCTTGGGCAAAATTTTTCAATTTCAACAATTTTCTAAAGTAAGTCTTGATCATGAGGCAAGAGTTGCGTATATGTTAATAATCGCATCAGTGCAATTAAAGAATAAACTTTTGCCCCTTGTGAAGAAGTTTTCAATTTCAACAGTATAGCATTTGTATAATAATTTTCTAAACTAAGTCTTGCCTATGAGGTAAAGTTGCATATATGTTAATAATTTAATCAGTGCAATTAAAGAATAAAACTTTTGCATCTTGGGTAAAAGTTTTCAACTTCAACAGTATAGCATTTTTACCTATTCTCATCGTCCCTCTTTATGTTTGTGTACGCGCATGGGTTGTTTTCTTTCATCATGTGAAGATACGATGGCAACCTATTGTAGTTCTTTTCTGTGGTTCCTCTTATCATCGTATAGTCATGTTGTATCGCTCACCATCCTTTGTTGTAGGATCTGATTATTACGTATTTCATTCTCATTTCATCTACCACGAAGTTTGGTGGGATTACATTACTAGAGTCACACACAATTTCTAGTATGCAGTCACATATGACCTTTGATGTTGCATTACTGTGGTTGGACATTATAAAATTAACTGAGCAATTGTGAGCCTTTTCATACGTAGTAACCTAAAAGAGCAAAGAATCGGGAATCTTCGAGGCATGAAACCACCACACACAGTTGTCGTTCAAACATCGCAGTGAATATCTTGTTGTGCTTGATTTGAAAACCTTAAATTGGATATTTTTTGTATTTGCAATGTTTGACATGCACGTCATCATATTTTGTTTGTCAATTAACATCCAATTGAAATATACCTCATTCAAAAAGGCATTGTGTCTCAAGAGAGTAGTCTCGACATTAAGTATCCTCTTCTTCTTTTGTCGTACCCTCTTAATCTTCGATGGCTGCCCCATTTCTTCATTTATTACGGCCTCCAATATTGGTTTGATAACATATAACTCGTTATTCCTATGAATAATTTCAATTGATTGTTTCATATTGTATTGCTCAATACTCATTTCTTTTCCATCCATTCCAAGCACAACCCTTGTGAAAAATAAAACAACAAAAGATTAGTAACAATTTAATTTAGGATATATATCTTCAACAAGTAAAATCATTAAAGAGTAAGGCATAGTTAACTATTGTCCATTGGGCAAACTGTCAAAGTCTTGCTACTAGGGAAAGAGTGATAGGTCATCAGCCAAATCATTACAGACAATGACAGTCTCAACTCTTGCCCATGGGGCATAACTGTCTCAGTCTTGCCTTTGTGGAAAGAGTTATAGGTCATTTTCCAAATCATTACAGAATAATGAAGTGTCAAGTCTTGACCATGGGGAATAACTTAAAATGTATGGAAGAATCTGAAGATGCTAAATGGCCTTGAAACTACAGAATAACACACACTATTGGGGTGATTCTAAAAGGGTTGTTTACTTCAGAGATAGGTTGCAAGTGATGCAACATAGTTTATCAATTGAATACTCTTATAGTATGACCTTGAAAGAGAATGATGGAATGACTATAATTGAGAAGTGGAGCAATAATGAAGAGAGCATGTTACAATAAAAATTTAGGTCTTTGTGTATAAGCTAGGTGATTCAAACCCTATGTATTTTAGTGCAGTTATGAAGAAAAAAAGTAACAGAATCTTATTTAGTTTTTAAACTAAGAATCTTATTATATTAGTATTTGCTTTGCCTTTCAGATTTTCGGTTAATACTTTGTTGAATATATTCTTTACCTCATCTAATACAGCCAGAAAATTTTCCTTTGTCTTGTAAAATCTTGTAGCTAACCATGTCTACCCCAAAAGGGATCATTTATTATTCTTCCAAATCACCTCAACACCCAAAGGTTCACGTCCACAGTCAAGGGACTGAATGTAGCAAACATAATGGATGTTCTAATATGCCAAGACAAAAGTTTTCTAATATGGGGTTCTGGAAGGTGTGTGGAAAATTAAGAAACTGTGTCATCTTTAGGGGATCTCCTGTGTTGTGTCACCCAACAGAAACACGTTATATTGATACAAAAGAAGTTGCTAGAAACACTGGTGATTATTCCAACATATTTTGGTAAGCATGGTTCAACAACAAATGGTCAATGAAAATAAATATGATGCGTGTTCAACAATGAAGGATTTTTTTAACACTAAAAAGTTGTATATTAGTAACCTTGTTACCTAAAGTGCCAAATCCTACTACCATTAGGGAGTTTAAACCCATTGCCTATTGCTCTATGTTATATGAGCTAATAGCTAAGGTGCTCTCTCTTAGAATCAACAACATAGTGCTTCTTTAATCTCCAAAACATAGGCTGGATTCATTCGAGATGGAAAACACAGTCTTTCCCTCCAAGACCAAACCCTCGCAACTACTCAAACACAATTATAATCGCAATAAAAAACTCTCCACAAACTGTCCGACACAATTCCTCATCATCTTCTAATGCTAATTATACCACTAGGTTGAAATACTTGGAACTAATTTCTTGTACCGCCTTGATCTTATACATTTGGCCTCCCAAAATATGTTGGGATTAATGTTAACTCTCATATTAACAACCTTTCTCTCCAAGAACAACTTCCCACACCTACTCAAACACAATTATAACCGCAATAACAAACTGCCCACAACCCATTCGATGGAATTCCTCACTGGTAAATAGTTACTACAACAACAACATATCCCAAGTTCTGTTTACATTCACCTCCCCAAAAATCAAATCAATATGATAATTATATAATGAGCTAAAATTACCACAATGCAACAATTAGCTAAAATTACCACAATGAATTTGACGATGAAATTCATACCTGAAGAAACCTTACGGCTAAAGTCAATTCTATGAATGTTTGAAAGTCGATTCTCGAATTTGGAAGAAAGCGATTTAACAACCATATTTTGGAGGTTGATTCTGGAAATTGGAAGAAAGAGAGGAAGAAAGAGATTAAACGAGAATATTTTGTAGGTGGGTATTTTCATCCAAAAGAATATGACTTAACAAGTGAAGTCTATTTTAACGAAGTTTTTTTTTATTTGGGACTAAAATTTGAAAGCTACCCTAATTGGTGTCTATCTTTTGAGAATTACCCAATGAGGCATGTTTGAGTTAAATCATGATAAAATTGTCTTATGTACTTAAAGATAATGATATGAAAGAATTAAGTTATTTATTTATTGTTAAATGCTATATGGAAATATCTTTATTACATCCTGGTCAAAATAGTACCTTTAATCTCCTCGAAATGATATTAATAAAAAATCATCGATGCATGTTTGATGTATTTGGTTACGCAGAAGAAGTTAATTAGTTAAGAGGAAAACACATCCCTCGATTATATGAAGAGTGGATATATCCCTCATTTCTTATTTCGGTAATGTCCTTTGTTTCTTTTTATTTTTGTCTTCTTTATTTCTCTACTTAACAATTATCGCTAGATTTTCTCACGAATCTGACCAGATAAGAGAAGTAACAAGTTTACAAGTTTAATTGCCATAATTTGTATTATTTTCTTTCTTTGTACTTTATTTAATATTTAATAAATCTTTTATAACATCTAAGTTCCGCTGTTTTCTATCTTCTTTTTCTTCAACGATACAGTGAATTGTAGATATACTTAATTAATTGAGGATGTGCGGAATAGATTTACACATCATAAACTATTTCTCTCGGCTCATATAAAAATTTAAAAAATGATTGTACCAAATTAAATGCATCCACAGTATCCGTCCACTTTATTTGTCAAGTTTAAAAAATAACGTGATAAATTAATCACATAGTTTCCAATCATCTCTTGCAAGGTTTGTATATGTCTGTTAGAATTGGTGAAAGTGTATTGCAGGGGCGTCTCTACCCTTTTGGAAATAAGGCGGCAGCAGGCACCCAAAATTTGAGGGCCTCATTTTTTTTTTTTTAGTAATAATAAATTTTAAATTTTAAAAAATATATTAAATACTATATATAGAAAAAATAATTTTATTATAAAAGAAAGAATTTAGATGGAGCTTGATATATCTAGTCCAGAATGCTATGTGTCAAGAAATTAATGAATTGACTCTATTATTAATTTAAAAAAATTATTAGAATAAATCTATTATATAATTTTTAAAAAAGACTTTATAAAAATAATTATTTTTTCTTAAAAACGTAATACTTCCGTTTGATTTTGGCCTTGGGCCACGATTCGCTTGAGCCGCCCCTGGTGTATTGTTGATCCATCTAAACCACAAACTTTTGTTGGTATCAAACGTGATGTGATCTCCTCTACAATTGTTCATTATGAAATATCATTTGATCTTCATTCGAGTGTAACAATTGAAGCTTCTCTTCTGAGACTAATGTGTGGACTACCACCGGTCATCTCCTTCGTAGTTTCTCAACAAATTTTCAATCTGTTAATCTTCACATCTTTTGCTTTCTTGTAGGTGATAAGGTTATTTCATATGACTCAAAAAACTATAATATAAAACTTTTTTATTAAATCAGAGTGCCTAGTTTGATGGCACAATACTACTTATTCTTTTGTTTTGAGTGGCATCAATGGCCATGTCTTCTCTAGACTAGTCAATTGGTAGAACTGTAACTTGTAGGTTTATCTTCATTCTTAAGATTAGATGCAGCATCTCTTCATTTGCAACAACTATTACACCTTTCCTATGATCAATGGTGAAAAATAAAAATATTTCAAGCCCATACATGGTAAGAGGTTAAACACATTTATCTCTGTTATAAAGCAATATATGAAAAAAGGGTTCAAAAACATTGTGTTAGTGGCATGATCAAAGCCAAATGTTTGTAAGTTAATGTCCTTTGTCATGATCTTGAATGAAACTATTCATGAAATTTGTGCCGCACTACATGTATATCTGGAGAATTCTTAATTAACAGTGTTAGTGTTAGGTATCTCCATCTCGAAGCTGAAGCATCCCGAGATTCAAAGACGAACCCAGGATCTTAATTAAGGAAATTAAATATAAAGAAGTAAAAAACACTAAGAAATTAAGGTGACAATATATGGAATATATATATATATATATATATATATATATATACATATATAATATAATATTTCAGCGAAAGTGTATCCAATGACTCCCAAAGAAGCGATAAAAACCCCAGTAGTAGCTGATTGGCCTCTTGAAAGTAGCTTTTCTATCTGGTGGTTCAATTCCAATTCAGAAGCTTAATTTGTTAGTGTTGGAGGAATTAGGAGTATCCCTTTATATGTATTAGATGGGTAAGGCCTGTGCTAAGCATAGACTCAACATATTAATTTACAAACCAATGAAAATGGAAAGGCAGTTATGTTCAAGAAGATAATATTTTTCGTTTAACATTGAAAACGATGCACAGGAAATTTCAACATATTGGTAACAAACTTAAACTGCAAGATCCAGTCTTTGCATCACAAATTAAGATGCATGGGAAAAATTCTCTTCATTAGGGACTCCTACATTCACAGAAGATTGGTATTTAAGAGAAATTTTTACAAATTGGTAAAAAGGAATAGTACCAAGACCAGAAAACAAAATGAAAATTAAAATAACTTCCTTCTCCATCCTTCTTTCTTTTAGTTAAATAATTTCATTAGTTACACGATGATGAGCCTTGTACATTACACCATGTTGGGTTCGAAATCGAGAGGGCATCATGCGGAAGCTTAAAGTTTGCAAATCAATGGAGATAATTCAGATGACAAATAAAACATATATTAATAAGATATATTATTAATATGATTCGGTCAGACGACCTACATATTAAAAAAAATATTGAAAAAATAAAACATATGGAAAAACATAACCTATGCGAGAAATCTCCCCTAAACTAGACTCTGTTAACGACTACATTGTGGATGCTATTGTGTTATGGTATGAGAAGGGGGAATCCATTTATCGAGTTCGAAAACCTTTGCTCTAAGAAAGAGGTTTTTCGAAATAGGAAAAAACTTTTCACTTTCAGGAAAAGTAAAAGTATTTATGGCTACTTTTATTTTCCTTCTAAGAAAAAGTAAAACTTAATTTTGATAAGAAAATCAGGGCAAAAACCCTAACAAATCTCCCTTTTTTGGCTTGATTTTCTTCCTAATATCCACCTTCTTCAGATCTTTGGACCTTGTGTTTCACATATCTTCACCACTGTTGTTTGGCATGTTTAAAAATGAAGCTTGGGTTAAAAGTATATGAGCAAGTTTTGTGTTAAAAAATATTGGAGTGCTTTTACAGGGTTAAAAGTGAACTTTATTTTCAAATATGTGACAGAAGGATTGTTGAAAATATAATTTAAAATCATCTCCACATGTATTTTTTGGACATATATCTTTATTATCATCAAATTGGTTGCAACTTTGACCTTAAAGTATCCTCAATTGAACCATCAGATCTTTGAACCATAGGCTTTGATACCACTTGTTGGGTTCGAACTCGAGAGGGCGTCATGCGGAAGCTTAAAGTTTGCAAACCAACGGTGATAATATATATCACTACAATAAAATTGATATATAGCTACGAAATTATTAGCTACGAGATGAAATTCGTCACTAATTGTTCACCTTTTATGACGAAAATTAAATTTCATATCTAAATATATGAAGCACATACTTTTAGTGACCAAACGTAAAATTTCAAAGCAAAGTTTTGTCCTCTACAGTTTCCCACCAAAAATATGTTGGCGCCATTTTATTGAGTACCATTAGTGACGAATTTTAAGTTTTCAGTGACACCCTTTTTTATCACCAACAATGGATCCAATTTGTGACAAACTATTTTTTGTCTTGAATTAGTTGACACAAAAAAAAATTGACATAAAAAATAAGTTAGCACAACAAAGACAAATTAGAGTTCGTAGTTAAATATTGTAAGTTTTAGCTACAAAATTTGATATTTAATTGTGACCTCAATTTTTGTCACTAATACTATAAACAATTAGTGACGCTCATTTTATTGTCTCTAATAATGGATTCAATTAATGACAAACTATTTTTTATCTTGAATTATTTATAATTTTAGGCACAAAAAAAATTCATCATAAAAAATAAGTTATCGCAATAGCGACAAATTAGAGTTCGTAGTTAAATATTGTAAGTTTTAGCTACAAATTTGATACTTAATTGTGACCTCAATTTTTGTCACTAATACTATAAACAATTAGTGACACTTATTTTATTGTCTCTAATTAATCTATGATTCAGTGACAACATAATTTTATGACAAAATATGTCATCGTTAAGTAGTGATGATTTGGAATTTGTAGCTGAATAATTTAGTTATCTTTTCTACGAAAAAATTTCGTAGCTAAATATAAATTGATCTTTGGCTATTTTTTTTTATGATTATAGAAAATTAATTGTATATTGATATAGCTATAAAAAAAGACTCGATCTAATTGTGTGAAGGTTGAAGTGAACTTATTGAATGAATTTTTTGGAAGGTATAAAGTCAGTGTGTTAATCTTGTACATGTGAGAAACATTTTAAGTAGACCAACGTTGAATATGATCAACTAATTAATTAAAGTTTGAAGCTACCATATTGTATGTTTTAGCCACAAAATTTTATATTTAATTGTGACAACAGTTTTTGTAACTACATATTCAAACAATTATCAACGATGGCATTATCGTCACTGTTTAACCTGCAATTACTTACAGTAAAATGTTTTCACAAAAAATAATTACGACTTTGATTTGGTAGTTGAATAGTGTAATTATTGGATACGAAGTAATTTATAGGTATAACTATAAGATCCTCATCTTTTGGTTATGTGTTCATGATATGTTGTCATGTTTATTTTTTATTTTATTTTTTAAAGATATTTTATGTGTCTTGTTTGTTGTATTACAAACTTTCTTAGGCGACTTCTTTTAAACAAAAGTGCTTATAAGAATTTTATTTATTTTAAAGGTTAATTTTCGACACTAGATAAAAGTCGAGGTCTATTTGGATTCTATTTACAATAAGAGATGCCTTCTTCTATCCCTTACTAATACCATAATTTAAAATGTAGTAAGTACTCGTTCGCTTTTACTTGTCACATTTTTACTTCACACGATCTATTGAGAAAAAAAATTAATAACATAATTATTTCACTATAGTATTCCTATTCAATAATGTTTATATTGTGTCTTGAAAACATACAGAAGCTAGAGTAATATTCCCTCAAGACCAGTCATATATGCTTCATTTTATTTGAAATGCCCCACATGTTGAAGATAGAAGAAAAAATATATATTAAATGTGTGCTCATTTTTATTTATATTTATAAGACTACATATCGGAGCACCCACGCTAGTATGGACTTAATTTATGTTTATCCCTCGGCCCATCAATAGTTGTTCACTATTAACTTTGACACATATGTTTAAAACAAGTAAATGATAGGGATAATGCTACTATGTTATCATTTGAAAATAATAAATAATATGCAAGCATAACTATTCAAGCATTAGTAATACACCATATTTTATATAATTCATATACACCGTACCAAAGGACCCTTTATTTTACCAATAGTTTCTTTTTTAAAACTATTTATTTATGGCTAATCATATTTAATTATAATTAAATAAATATTTTTGTATCTTAATTACTTATAATTTTGTGATAATTATTTTGTGAATGCATTGTAATATGTTTATTAAATCGGTGTAACCATGCAAAAATAAATATTCACTTTTTTCTTGTATATACTTTTTGGTTAGATAGATAGATAGATAGATAGATAGATAGATAGATAGATAGATAGATTAAATAAATATTTTTGTATCTTAATTACTTATAATTTTGTGATAATTATTTTGTGAATGCATTGTAATATGTTTATTAAATCGGTGTAACCATGCAAAAATAAATATTCACTTTTTTCTTGTATATACTTTTTTCTATATATATATTATTTTTAGATGTGAACCACAAAATACATTAAAAAAATGTAAATACTAAGCAATAAAAAACAACAAAACAAAAAATGTCTACATAAAGACTAAAAGAAAAAGAAACATCAAAAATCAGAAAAAGGAAAGTAACAGTTGAAGAAAAATCTAGAAGCATGCAATTCATCTTCTTTATGTTAATTCAATCTTCTTTATCTACCAAATTGGTGTTGAAACTCGATTTAGATACGTGTAAGCAATTTCCAACCTTGATTTGCAGTGTACTTTACTGTTTCTCAAAGCCACCCTTCTCAAATTTCAGTACCTATTGAATTTTTGGTGAAATTTCACTTAATCATTTATGTTTTTTTCTGCATATCCAAAGAGGACCAAGCAAAAATATTGAAACTCTTTTATACGATACTCCAAGAAATGACCCAATATTGTGCGAAAATTGAAATTCTTAGTAGGACTACAATTGAATTCTTCATCCCTGATGCACAACCAAGACTCTTAAATTAATTATCCAAATTGTTAAAATGCTCTCCTTTGTTTACCAGGTATGCCTTCTTAAGTTTTTGTTTTTTTTCAATTTAATAGGGATTTTATTAAGGGAAAAGGACACGGGCTGACCATTTTAAAAAAAGAATGACCCATAATTGAAAAGGTGGACAACCTTAGCCAGCCGACCCAATTTAATTCCTCTTTTTAGCCATTTGGCCTAATTGGGCATGTGTAGTCTCCATACTGAATTGATATATTTTTATGCCACGTTGATACACTTTAATACTATATTGATTTACTTTTTAAAAAAGAGAAAGGAAATTCTATGCAAGCACATGCATTTCTTATGCCCAATTGATACTCTTTTATACCACATTAATACACTTTTATACTACATTGATACACTTGCAGTGTCCATGTACTTAATTGATACTCTTTTATACTAGATTGATACATTTTTAGAATGCATGTAGAAACTATATAGAGTCACATAAAATATGTATCTAAATAATTATGGTAGTTAAAAATTATATAAAATGTGTATAAAAATTTTATAATTATTATATAGAATATGTATATATATAGAAGCTGTATCATTATTATATATAAATATATATCTTTAACAATTGTATTATATAGTTACTCTTTTGGTTTATTGTATCAAACTATGGAGGTGAAACACCTCGTCTATTGTCTAAAACATGTGTGTAGTTTAAGTTGGACAAAGATTTGTTCCAGTACCCTTGGCCTATAATACATAGCTTTGTTCAATCAAATATTAATTTGCCACATTTGTAATTAATATAATTAGATTAATATAATTTTTCATGTTTGTAATTAATATATTTAGATTAATATAATTAAAAGACATTTATAACTGTAACATTTTTTTAAAGATCAGCTAAAAGACAATTCTAAAGTAAAATTATCAGTGAGATATAAAAAAGAGTAGAATCTTTAAAAAAGAAAGGGAAAAAAGAGCCCAAAAAAAGCATGAACCATTAAATATGAATAGTGGGTCCAGTACCCAAAACGGAAAGGGCCATATTGTGTTGTAGAATTGAGGAAACTACATGGAACAGTGACAAATATATCACAGCTTCTCGCGTGCGCCCATCCCTCAGTGGCTATTTCTCAGGTTTTTAAATTTAGGCGCTAGTTTTGTGAAATTAATTTAATTTTAGGTGTTATTTTTGTCCTTTCCTCTTTTATTAATTTAAAGACTAAACCACATTGTCTTTACATAAATGGACCAACCCATTTAAAATGACATCGTCCAAACATTTAAAATCAGAAGGCCCAAATTAAAACATCTGAACCAACCCTATTCTGCTTAGTACAAAACCTGTGAAGATAGGATTTCCTAATTCAATTCCAAAATTATCCATCACTTCTTCAAAAACTTGAGAAATATTGTTCTTGGTTGAGTTAAATCTGAGTTTCGTCTTGTTGTTCATATGGATGATACTTACTCTTCCTCGTATCCTCAGCGTATATGCTTCTGATAAATCAGTTGTCAGAGTAAGTATCCTTATCACCTTTGTCTTCTTCATCTTTATCTGCATCTAATTTTTTTGGTTATTCCTCCTAACTGTGATCTTTGGTATTGGAATTTGGAGCTGTTTTTTGGTGCTGAATGAGGGTTTGAGCCCCTTGGGTGTAAATACATAACCAAGTAAGCTCCTTCTGCTAATTCTAGATCTATCCACACTTGCTTGAGTTAACAAATTCTCCTTGGTGTAGCTATGGCTGTGATGGAGATACCAAGATGCTCGAACCCAAAAATAGTTGCAATGTCTTTTCATCTTCAGGTGTATCATTCTCAAATCTTGTATAAACTCTCCCCTATACTAGGAGTCCTTCTTGCTAGCTGAAGATCTATAGGCTAGGGGCTAAATGGGAGGAACAACTCCTTCAACCTGCTACAACTTCTCCTATTGTGCCAATTAATCTACCTGCTGGCAGGCAACAAGTGTGTCCTGCGGTACAGAAGATAGAAGAAATGACTCTTTGGATTGGTCAATTCCATTCACGTTCCCCTGTTGCCACCGAAGTGTTGAGTCAAAGAACTTCTGATTTCTCTTTTTAAATTTTTTAATTACTTGATCATAGATTTTTATTTACGTGGGAAAATTACAGCTGAGACATGCTATAGTTTAGATATGTTCTAAAACACTTCCTATTTTATTTTCCATTTTCAGTTTTTTCCCTTTGTGGTGCACTAGTCCCTGGGTTGGGGTTTTGTGGATGATAACTAGTATCCATTTCTATCACATACACGAGGATTATATCAATCGATTGACATAGCTCTTAGGTTTCTAGCTTGAATGATTTTAAGTTGTCAAAGGAATTTTCAAGATGGTCTTAGCGAGTATGAATATTGTGCATTCGAACTTGTTTAATTGAAAAGAAATTGTTCGACTCATGTACTTTCACCTCCCATCTGGGTATGGATAAATGTGTTGGGAACAATTAGACACATTCCTATTTTCTTATCAGTTTGCTTATATGACTCCACTCTTGACTCTTAAGTACCAACTAAAGATTTCTCTTCACTCACTTTGTTCTCTACCGGTCTACCCTTGTGAAAACCCCATTTTAAAACTGGAAAAGGAGCCTTTAGGCCCAATGATTGTTGACACCCAATTTTGACCTCCCGATACTACATTTAGGCTGCTATTTTAGCAAAATTATTAATTTTTAAATGTTAGCAGTTTTACATATTTTTCTTACCTCAAACAGATTTTTGACGTGTCACATTCATGTTTTAAAATGTACAAATTATTTTAGTAATTTTTTATGTTATTCTTTTACAATTTATTAATTCAGATACAACATTTTACATAATTTTATTAATATTTATTAAATTATTTTTTCACAAAATATGCGCACTTACAATTTATAAATACATTGCTTATTATTATTATTATTATTATTATTATTAACGATAATCTTATATGACAATTTTTATGTAACATTAATTTTAAATGCGTAATTTATTTTAACCTCGACACCCTATTATCTTTTTCGTTGTTAGTACATCTGTTAAATTGTATCCTAATTCAATTCAATATACAAGTTCATTTAAATGCTAGCCTTTTTCTATTCGATTTATGACAATTGTAGCTTAATTTTACCCAATTTATTACAATTTTAGTTACATTTAACTCTATTTCAATTCATTTTCTATTTTTATAATCATTTTAATCTCATCCATGGATCAATTTTGATCCAACGACTGAGATCATATCACTCACTCTTTCCATCTTAAAAAACACTCAAACCCTAATTCCTTACTTATTAAATAAAAACATCCGCCTCTCTTGGCTCTCTCTCTCTCTACCTTCTCTCTAGCCTCACTTATCTATATACCATAACCATGGCTGCTACCGCCATCCATCCACCATGGGTTGGAGAAAATTAAGCCTCCTCCCTCCCACTCTCTTCCGTCTCTCACTCTCATCGATAACTCACCAAAATTGATGACCGACGAGTTTGAGGAAACATCAATAGCGTCAACCACCACTAATGGCTGGCGAACAAACTAGCCATTGCGTCGCCCTCCCCTCTCCATCATCAGCCACCAGAAAAACCAAGGGAAAACCGCTCCAACCACCAATCACGCCGCCGGACACCAAAATCAGCGCCTCCCAACCGACGCCACTAGCCGCATATGTTGGAAAGCAAACCAGTTAAGCTCCCCTCGAACGAACATCAATATCAGCCCGCTTCCACTCCAGACGATGGAGCAAGACCCAATCGACGCTGCCAACAACAACATCAGTATCCTGCCGCCTGTCCTCTGCCGCTTTGTCATCGCCATGGCCGCCTCTAGAAATCGTGAACTAGCAACGCATCTCCGTGATTCAGCCTCCCCCTCTTCTCACTGGTCACGTTCTCATCAAAATTGAGGACCGGTGAGGTCCCTTTTGGTGAACCTAACTATTATACTATTTGATTCCTCAATTCTTTAATTGTATGATTATTTTCTTTGGTTTAATTTGCATGTTCTTTTTCTTCTTTGAGTGCAAATTTTCTAAATTAAACTGTTAGATCTAAAATTTGTGATATCTGACTTTGAATGTTGATTCAATCCATTTAATTACGTGTTTATCTCTGCTTGTGCTCAAAAGATGTTATACTTGTATTACGTTTTATTTAATTGATATTGACTGAAATTTGAATATGCTTTTATGGTAAAATATTGATTATGCTTATTCCTAAATGAAAGTACTATATTTATTTAGTAGATTGGTGGAATGGATTTAGTTTGATTTTTGTGATTAGTTGCCTTATGATTTGTAAATCAATTTTTAATATATATGCTAAATACTAGTGTTGATACATGTTGCTATTATTATTATCTCTTCTCTTTTAAATTCGCACCTTATTTACCTCATCTATTTATAGTAAAACATTAAATAATTGATTGAGTCCATTTTTAGTTTTCTTTTTGCAAATTAAATGTATATTAACTGTTGCCTGCCTTGATAATGTGATTTTTTTTTATGTTAAATACGACATTAAAGGGATTGAGATTTCTCCTAATTGATTCTTGATATAGTTTTCCTTTAATTTTTGAAAGTGATTTTTTATATAATATACTTTTTCCTTTTGTGGTACTGTATTCCTACTACTGTATAAACCGCCCTTCTTTTCATTGGAGGGACAGTTCTTGAATGACAGTTACTAATCTCTAAAATAAAAAAAAACAAAAAGAACTACTGGCTATTTTAATACAAGGAAATTATATATTTTGATGGTTCTTCAATTTTCCTTCAAGGCTTACTGAAAAAATATCTTCCATATTTCATTGTTACAAGGACTTTTTTATTCTCATTATCTCTTTTACTGTTGTTCTATGGTAAGTTCTCGAAATGATGTAATTTTCATTCTCTCCGTGTCTTGACTGTATCACGTTGTGAAAGCCTTTAGAAAACATGTCTATAGGAATATTTCAATGTTTGTTATTATATGTTCCTATTTGCTTGCCATTATATCTTGTTTCACGGGTTTATATAGACAATTACGGGTTCTGATAAATTGCCGGGATATTTATAATAGATTGTATTAGTTCTACTTAGTTTTTTTTTTCTTATTAAAGTACTACTAAATAACTGAAACTTCTCTGACTTATATTAGCTAGAATTGTGTTGTACCATTGTTGTGTGCTTTTATGTTTTTTTTGTTATACTATTATCTATCCTGAGTCAGGGTTTATCAGAAATAATCTCTCTACTTCATTAGAGGTAGTGGTGTGCACTGCGTACACATTATCCTCCTCATACCCCACTATGTGGGGAACCACTGGCTATATTGTTGTATAATTAGTTTAAGGTAGTGGTATGGACTACGTATAGTTACCCTCTCCAAACCTCACTTTGTGGGAATGCATTGAGTATGTTATTGTTGTTGTTATAGAAGTGTCATACCCCAAATCCTATTGGAGCGGACTGGCACCCGTAGCGGAGGAGGCCCGGGAGAACCCGTTCATAACCTATACTTTCACATTTACATTACTTATGAAAATTAGAAATTTGGGCAGCACTTCGTTGTAAATAGAAGAAAACAGTGCCTGTATCAGCCCAATAAACACGCATAAATATCTATATGAACAGTAATTGGCTGTCAGAGCCATCACGTCTATCAACCAAACACTCCTATGGCTGTACAATATGTCTACAAAAGCCTCTACATAGATACACAACTGAGTTAGGGTCGGGACAAACTCCCGCCCACAAAAGACTTTTATACAAATACCAAAAAGTACATATAGAAATGACTTGGGATGCCCCAAATCAACTGGAGCTCACCACTAGCAACAGAATGTCCTAGCTCTTACTGCGGAGGTGTACGACCTGAAGTACCTGTTTCGGCAGGCATGAATACAGGTCCCCCGTGAGGGACATCAGTACGAAAATATGTACTGAGTATGTAAGGCAGAGAGTATCAAGATGAGATACAAAAGATCAACGGAACCCAGATACAAGTGAATAAACAATATGAGTAGACCACACTTAAAAGAGCTAATGGGATACCTGCATATTACTTTCATATCATAACTTCCTGTAATCCTTATCAATACATAACATATGTCATACAATGGCCAACTGATCAGTGGTACTAATACAATACATCAGGGACCACCCCTGGGATAACATATGTACATAATCTTTATAATACAATGGCCAACTTATCAGTGGTACTAATACAATACATCATATCATCAATTTAAAATAAAGACATTCCATTTCCTTAATTCAATTAATCTTTGCGATGGGTTACTTTGTAGTAACAGCTTATGCAACTTGAAACCATGATACCTCAATAGGAAAACATGTAAATAGGAAATAAATATCATGAAAATGAGGTAGAGAATCATGGATACCTCATTAAACCATTTCGGAGTCAACAATAGTATCTGGAAATTTTTTTTACTAGCCGGACATCTTAAAAGTGAAAACAAGTTTAATTGGTAGTGTCGAAGATCATATGATGTTATTATGTGTCATGTGTCGTAGGACAATGTTGGAAGCTTACTTGAGAGTGCCATGGGCCATTATTCATGCCAAAGATTAGATAGAGTATGTCTTACATACCTTGATATAACAACTTCAATACAAGTCCAACTTGACTCCCCGTACTCTTCGAACACTTATCTACAATAAGTCATTTGTGCCAAACTAGTATTAGCACCCAAACCTTACCATTTAGGTATTAACTTCACCAAATAATGTCTAGGAAGTAATCCTTTAACTCATCAATAAGAGTGCTACATACATCCTCTTATACTCTTGTTACATTCACATATCATGCATTTTCATGAAAAATCCCTCAACATCACTCTTAGCCTTTATTTCCCTTCTTAGTCACCATCCAATACCAATATGATCACTAGGCATACATAACCACTAATATAATGATATATCACCACAATTCATCCTCCATAATCCAATACAACAACTTCCATAATTTACTACTAACAATGTATACAAAACAATTCATAACTATGTTTCTAGTTATCTTCCAACATCACGACAATACTCATAATCCTTTATCAATACTTATTCATGGATAAGAATCAAGAATAAACAATATTCATACCTTAACAATGAACTCTTGTATTTAGAATCCTCCTTACATAACCATGGGGTGCTTCCCGAAGCTTTCAAGATGGTGAACATAACTACGGAACCAATTCGAATTTTCTACGGTTGAATCACAAAATATTTGAAGTTGAAATTAGGCTAGGTTTTCACCTTCTCTTAATAATTGGATGATATATGATATATATGAGGCTAAGTGTATGTTTATAAAGACCAATTTTCGTCCAAGAGGTAATAGAAAATGACCATTTTGCCCTAAAAATTTAAATAAATCCGAATCTGTCCCCAGTGGACAGTTTTGACAGGCTGAAGTAAATCGATAATAACTCTTTGGTCCGATACCGTATTCGGGTTAAACCAATTGAATTAGAAATATAATTAAAAGGGCTTTCATTTTCATATAGAGTATACCACCCAGTTCTTCCTGTACAAGGAGTTATGGTCGTTTAAAGTTGACCCAAAAATCTGTCCCACAATTCTGTTTTTTTTTGTTAGGCTGTAGTAAAACGGGTATAGATCCTTACTCAGACATTGGATTTGGATGAAACCAATTTCATCGGAAACAAGACTCTCGGAGATTTTCGTCTATATATAGCATCTCACACAGTTCTTTTTGTACAAGTATTTATGATCGTATAAATTTGATCCAAAAAATAATTGCCTAGCTGCAGTAATTTTCCTGCAGATTTACTGTTCACAGGCTTCCCGGCCACCGATTTGAAATTTCGAATGTGCTCGCTTATATTAAATACTCCTCTGTTTTGGGAAAACTTTATATCGTTGGAAAGATTATTCCAATACCTACACATACCACTATTGACGGGATACTTCCGAACACCATACACTTAATTTAACCCATACGCAAGCCTTTAGGACTCCATATAATCGCGATAAGTGTACGAAAAAAATTTACGGGGTGTTACATTCTCCCCCCCCCCCTTAATAACATTCGTCCTCGAATGTTAGCATAGTTACTCAATTAATACATGTCCAAGCTTACAATTAACATATTCATCATCATAACATACTTGCATAAAAAATAAACACTTACTTGTTATTGTTCTTTTTCCGTCTCATGAACTTGCTCCTCATCGTTTACTTGTGTCCCCAAACTCCTGTGAAAAAACTTCCAGAAATTCGCGGCAAATTGGGCTCCTCTATCGGATATAATGGAAATTGGAACTCCATGTAACCGAACGATCTCCTTAATATACAACTTCGCATACTCCTCCGCCGTATAAGTTGTCTTAACTAGTAAGAAGTGCGCAGATTTGGTAAGCCTATCAATGATCACCTATATGGAATCAAACTTCCGATATGTACGAGGCAAACCCATGATGAGATCCATATTGATCTTGTCCCACTTCCAGACTGGAAGATCTATACATTGCATGTAACCATCGGGTTTCTGGTGTTTTACTTTGTCTCTTTGACAATTTGGACATTCAGCTACAAATTCGACAATATTCTTCTTCATGTTATTCCACCAATATATTGCTTTCAAATCTTGATACATCTTAGTCGACCCTGGATGGATGGAATACCTTGAACAATGTGCTTCTGTCATAATTCTCTTTCTTAGCTCAACTACATCAGGTACACATAAACGATTCTGACACTGAAGCACTCCTTCTCGCGTAAGCTCAAATGCCTTTGTCGCGCCACACTGCACATCCTCCTTAAGCTACAATAAAATTGGATCTTCATACTGCTTCTCTTTCACTTCAGCTATCAATGAAGATTCCGTTGCATTACATACAATAACCTCTTTATCTGGAGTTTCGAGAAGTCGAACTCCCAAATTATCTAGTTGGTGAAGATCCTTAATCATCCCCTACTTTTCTATAGATGCCATTTTAGACTTACGACTCAGTGAATCCGCTACCACATTCGCTTTCCTTGGATGATAAAAGATATCAACATCATAATCTTTCAACAATTCAAGCCATCTCCGCCGCCTCATGTTTAGATCTTTCTGACTGAAGATATATTGCAGGCTCTTATGATCGGTATATATGTCAACATGAACCCCATATAAGTAGTGGCACCATATCTTCAAAGCAAATACAACTGCAGCTAGCTCAAGATCATGTGTGGGATAATTCCTCTCATGTGGTCGCAACTGTCTAGAGCCATAGGCTATTACTCTACCATGTTGCATTAATACGCATCCTAAGACAATTCTCGAAGCATCACAGTACACTGCATACCCTTCTGTGCCTTCAGGAAGTACCAATACCGGTGTAGAAGTGAACTTGCTCTTCAGATCTTGGAAACTCTTTTCACAGGCACTATTCCATTGAAACTTGGAGGCTTTATGCGTCAACTTTGTCAAGGGTGCAGAAATAAAAGAAAAACCTTCAAAAAACCTTCTATAATAACCTGCCAACCCGAGAAAACTACGAATCTCCGTAGGCGTCGTGGGTCTTGGCCAATTATTCACAGCCTCAATCTTCTGAGTGTCAACTTTTATGCCTTCACTGGATACAATATGGCCCAAAAATGCCACTGACTTGAGCCAAAACTCACATTTGGAAAACTTCGCATACAACTTACGATCACGAAGAATCTGCAATGCCCGCCTTAAGTGATTAACATGGTCCTCTTCTGATCTAGAGTAGACCAGAATATCATCTATGAAAACTATCACGAACACATCTAGAAATGGATTAAACAGCCTATTCATCAGATCCATAAAAACTATGGGTGCATTTGTCAGCCCGAATGACATAACCAGGAATTCATAATGACCATACCGTGTTCGAAAAGCTGTCTTGGGTATATCTTTATCCTTGACTCTCACTTGATGATAGCCTGATCTCAAGTCAATCTTGGAAAAACACTGGGCACCCTGCAACTGGTCAAATAAATCATCAACTCGGGGAAGAGGGTATTTATTCTTGATAGTCACCTTATTCAATTTCCAATAGTCAATACACATCCTCAGTGAACCATCTTTCTTACGCACAAACAATACTGGTGCTCCCCAAGGGGACATACTAGGCCTGATGAATCCCTTCTCTAGCAAGTCTTTCAGTTGCTCTTTCAATTCTCGCAACTCTGCTGGTGCCATTCTATCAGGAGGAATTGAGATTAGCTGTGTGTCTGGGAACATATCAATACCAAACTCCACTTCTCGTTCAGGAGGTAAACCTGGTAGTTCTTCAGGAAATACATCAGGAAATTCATTCACAATTGGAACGGTCTGAAAAGTTGGTGGCTCTGCCTCTGTATCCCTTACTCTAACCAAATGGTATATGTACCCCTTGGAAATCATTTTTCTTGCCTTAAAGTAAGAAATAAATCTACCTCTCGGCGCGCCAACATTACCCTTCCATTCAAGGAATGCCTCATTTGGGAAATGGAAATATACCTTCTTAGAACGAGAATCTACTGTAGCATAACAAGACGCTAACCAATCCATCCCATAATAACATCTAAATCTACCATTTCTAACTCAACAAGATCGGCCATCGTATCACGACCACAAATATTCACAACACAATTTCGATAAACATTCCTAGCTATAAGAGATTCCCCCACTGGTGTTGATACTTCAAATGGCTTGGCTAATAATTCGGGTGTTCTTCCGAACCTTCCCGTAACCAAAGGAATAGCATACAATATTGTAGAACCAGGATCAATTAAGGCATACACATCAAATGCAAAGATGGATAATGTACCTGTAACCACGTCTGGAGAAGCCTCTAAATTCTACCGATCTGCTAGGGCATACACACGGTTCTGAGCTTCGCTAGAACTAGATGCTCCTCTATCACCTCTACCGTGACCCATAGGTTGTGCACCCCTACTCAAAGGAGGCACCGATGATGATGCAACAGCTTATCCGGTAGGTCGTGTTATACCACCTGTGGTCCTGCGTGGGCAATCTCTAGCCATATGCCCCGGCTTACTGAACCAAAAGCAATTGTTTGTCCCAAGACGACATTCGCCAAAGTGAAATTTTCTACATATGGGGCACGGGTGTCGTGGAGGTCTCAATTGACTCATACTCCCTAGCCCTTGATACCCCACTGTTCGCGAACTTTGATTTTCACTGCTTTGCCCGAACTGATTACCTCTGAACCTTTGAAATTGTGGTGGAACACTAATTGCAGGATAAGAAGATAACGGGCTAGGCAATCTATGAGATAACGAAGGCCTAAAACCTCCATGAGATGCCATAAACTGCCCTATAGCTCTGGCCCGCTTAGAATATCCTTTTTCTGATTCCTGGGTTCTTCTTCTTTGCCTCTGATCTTCCATCTTCTAAGCAAAAGCTTGTATCCTCGCTATATCCATGTCCTTGTTCAAAGCAGCAATTGTACAATCTCTAACCAAGTAAGGTTCCAATCTATCCACATAGTGATGAACTCTATCATCCATAGTATCTACCACATTAGAAGCATATCAAGACAAGGAGTTAAATCGAAGACTATACTCCCTTACACTCATATTACCCTGAAGAAGATTTAAGAATTGATCTGCACGGTCCTGACGAGTCTCAAATGGAAGATAATGATCAATAAATGCATCTTTGAACTCTCCCCACATAGTTGGAGGTGCATCAATACCCCTAGATCATTTCCAATCCTCATACTACAATATAGCCTCTCCCTTCAGTCTATATGCTGCTAGCTCAACCATCTCTTTACCGGATATGTGCATAACATCTAGAGCCCTTTGGGTTTGATCGACAAAGTCCTGCGGGTCTTCGTTAATATCTAATCCGATAAAAGTAGGACGATCCAGTTTCAGAAAATCCTACGTCCAAAGGCTAGCTGCTCTATCCATACCACTAGAACCCGTGGTAGGAATAGATTGCCCTTGAACTTGACTGGCAACTATACGTGTTAGAAGTTGTACTGCATCCCTTAAATCTCGATCAACAACATTAATATATGGCCCTTCCGGAGGAGAAGAAGCTCCTGATATATGCTCATCTTGAGACTCACTTTGTTCAGCTTATGCCGGTGGTGACTTACTAGTACCTTCTCCAGCCACTACATCTACTCGCTTTCACTTATTCTTTCTCCTTGTAACCGGCATCGTTACTATAATAAATAAAAAAACAATTGGATTAAGTGATCGATTATGACTTTATCTCTAATATGGGCTCTATTACACGATCTAAGAAATGGAGAGTGGAAACAATCCCTGAATGTCCAATAGCCTCCTGTTTATAGATGTGGTGCACAACACACCGATAAACGAGATTCTACGTAGACACGGCTTTGTAGATTCACTAGGACTAACTTCTATGATACCACTTCTGTCATACCCCAAATCCCATTGGAGCGGACTGGCACCCGTAGCCGAGGAGGCCCGGGAGAACCCGTTCATAACCTATACTTTCATATTTACAATACTTATGAAAATTAGAAATTTGGGCAGCACTTCGTTGTAAATAGAAGAAAACAATACCTGTATCAGCCCAGCAAACACGCATAAATATCTATATGAACAGTAATTGGCCATCAGAGCCATCACATTTATCAACCAAACACTCCTATGGCTGCACAATATGTCTACAAAAGCCTCTACATAGATACACAACTGAGTTAGGGTCAGGACTAACTCTCGCCCACAAAAGAATTTTATACAAATACCAAAAAGTACATATAGAAATGACTTGGGATGCCCCGAAACAACTAGAGCTCACCACTAACAACAGAATGTCCTAGCTCTTACTGCGGAGGTGTACGACTTGAAGTACTTGGTCCTGCAGGCATAAATACAAGTCCCCGTGAGGGACATCAGTACGGAAATATGTACTAAGTATGTAAGGAAGAGAGTATCAAGATGAGATACAAAAGATCAACAGAACCCAGATACAAGTGAATAAACAATATGAGTAGACCACACTTAAAAGAGCTGATAGGATACCTGCATATTACTTTCGTATCATTACTTCCCGTAATCCTTATCAATACATAACATATGTCATATAATGGCCAATTGATCAGTGGTACTAATACAATAAATCAGGGACAACCCCTGGGATAGCATATGTACATAATATTTATAATACAATGGCCAACTGATCAGTGGTACTAATACAATACATCATATCATCAATTTAAAATAAAGACATTCCATTTCCTTAATTCAATTAATCTTTGCGATGGGTTACTTTGTGGTCACACCTTATGGAACTTGAAACCATGATACCTCAATAGGAAAACATGTAAATAGGAAATAAATATCATGAAAATGAGGTAGAGAATCATGGATACCTCATTAAACCGACATTTTTTTTACTAGCCGGACATCTTAAAAGTGAAAACAAGTTCAATTGGTAGTGTCGAAGATCATATGATGTTATTATGTGTCATGTATCGTAGGACAATGTTGGAAGCTTACTTGAGAGTGCCATGGGTCATTATTCATGCCAAAGATTAGCTAGAGTATGTCTTACATACCTTGATATAACAACTTCAATACAAGTCCAACTTGACTTCCCGTACTCTTCGAACACTTATCTACAATAAGTCATTTGTGGCAAACTGGTATTAGCACCCAAACCTTACCATTTAGGTATTAACTTCACCAAATAGTGTCTAGGAAGTAATCCTTTAACTCATCAATAAGAGTGATACATACATCCTCTTATACTCTTGTTACATTCACATATCATGCATTTTCATGAAATATCCCTCAACATCACTCTTAGCCTTTATTTCTCTTCTTAGTCACCATCCAATACCAACATGATCACTAGGCATACATAACCACTAATATAATGATATATCACCACAATTCATCCTCCATAATAAAATACAACAACTTCCATAATTTACTACTAACAATGTATACAAAACAATTCATAACTATGTTTCTAGTTATCTTCCAACATCACGACAATACTCATAATCCTTTATCAATACTTATTCATGGATAAGAATCAAGAATAAACAATATTCATACCTTAACAATGAACTATTCTATTTAGAATCCTCCTTACATAACCATGGGGTGCTTCCCGAAGCTTTCGTGAGGGTGAACACAACTACGGAACCAATTCGAATTTTCTACGGTTGAATCACAAAATATTTGAAGTTGAAATTAGGCTAGGGTTTCACCTTCTCTTAATAATTGGATGATATATGATATATATTAGGCTAAGTGTATGCTTATAAAGACCAATTTTCGTCCAAGAGGTAATAGAAAATGACCATTTTGGCCTAAAAATTTAAATAAATCCCGAATCTGTCCCCAGTGGACAGTTTTGACAGGCTGAAGGAAATCGATCATAAGTCTTTGCTCCGATATCGTATTTGGGTGAAACCAATTGCATTAGAAAGATAATTAAAAGGGCTTTCATTTTCATATAAAGTATACCACCCATTCCTTCCTGTACAAGGAGTTATGGTCGTTTAAAGTTGACCCAAAAATCTGTCCCACAATTCTGTTTTTTTTTGATAGGCTGTAGTAAAACGGGTGTAGATCATTACTCGGACATTGGATTTGGATGAAACCAATTTCATCGGAAAGACGACTCTCGGATATTTTCGTCGATATATATCAGCTCACAAATTTCTTTTTGTACAAGGAGTTATGATCGTCTAAAGTTGATCCAAAAAATAATTGCCTAGCTGCAGTAATTTTCCTGCAGATTTACTGTTCACAGGCTTCCCGGCCACCGATTTGAAATTTCGAATGTGCTCGCTTCTATGAAATACTCCTCTGTTTCGGGAAAACTTTATATCGTTGGAAAGCTTATTCCAATACCTACACATAAAACTTTTGACGGGATACTTCCGAACACCATACACTTAATTTAACCCATACGCAAGCCTTTAGGACTCCATATAATTGCGATAAGTGTACGAAAAAATTTACGGGGTGTTACAAGAAGTTTGATGTGTTTACTGGATAGTATTTATCTAGTTTATGGGTAGCCTCACTTTTCATAATTACATGTTTAAAGGATTCTAGTTGTGTCTTGGAGAAGAAGTAGCATGTAGAGTCATTTTAACTATCAAACCTGAAAGAATCATCACCAATCTTAATTTTCTTCTCTTTTCCACAGGTGTAAAAGTGAGTTGAATGAAGACTAATTGCAAGCTCAACACGTTACTGGTACTTTCAAAGAAGCCTCTACATATCTGCCTTAGTTTAGGATAAGAGTAATATTTAGTACTATATTTCAGTTAGTTTCCTTTGTGTTGGACTAGTTTTACTTTTCTTTGAACTGTGAGGAGATATTACCTTAGTACAATTTTAGTTTTTTTAATTGTATGATTGTGGGTGAATTTTATCAATCTGACATGTTTTATAATTTTATTTTTGATTTATTCAATTCTAGTTTAAAAAATAATATCAATAAGAAATAATTAAGCGATTTCTTGTAATTTGTGACAAAAAATTTTATTATCAAATATATCTTTTAGCAACGATTAAATTATACTTTTCAAGACAAATATTTTCATCACAAAATAAACTAGTTCGTCATAAGTTTGACTATATTTAGTGACATATGTATTTGTCTCAATATCTTCCTTTTTATTTGATACAAATTAATTTTGTATTTTATGACAATCATAATTGTCAGTAATCATAATAATTTAGTGACGATTCTACATTGTCGGTAAAAAAAAATTACAATTTTTAGTGACAAATGGTAGATTTAACTACAAAATTATTAATCATTATTATAATAAGAAATTTTTCACTGATTCATACATTTAAGGACGAAAATTTTTGATGTATACAAAAAGATGTCAATAGTGACAAAAATACATTTGTTCAGCCACGAAATATATATAACTCTAGCGACAATTGGTGTTGTCTTTGATTAAACTAAATAATTAGGGACGATGAAATTTTGTCGGTATTGATAACTTTTTATTGACAAAAGCTTACCATCCACTACAAAAAAAATTACATTTTTATGACAACAGATTCGTCATAAATGTTACACATTTGGGGACAATTTTTTTTTGTAGCTAATTTAATTTTTTTTAGCGGCAAAGCACTAAATTGTCTTTTTTTACTTTTTGCGACCCACTTTTAGAGACAATTGATTGACGAAATCTTTTTCGTCACACTAAATCTTTTGCGCCGAAATATGACTTATAAGTGACAAAATAATTCATTCTGAATAATCAATTTTTTTTGTAGTGATAATTCAGATAACAAATAAAATATATATTAAAAAGACATACTTTTAATATGATTCGTCAAACGACCTACATATTAAAAACAATATTGAAAAAATAAAATCTATGAAAAAACATAAACCTATGGGATAAATCTCCCCCTAAACCAGACTCTTATAATGACTACATTGTGGAAGCTATTGTGTTATGGTATGAGAAGGGTGTCATCTATTTATAGAGTTCTAAATCCTTTCCTCTAAGAAAGAGGTTTGCCAAATATGAAAAAGTTTTATATTTTCCTTTCAAGAAAAGTAAATGTATTTATGGTTACTTTTATTTTCCTTCTACGAAAAAGTAAAACGTAATTTTGGTAAGAAAATCACGACAAAAACCCTAACACACCATATGTTCCTTACAAGGATGATTGGGTACCCTTCAAATTCATCCGATAAAGTGAGGAGAAATTGAGGGTTCCTGAAAGCAGCAAGAAGGAACTACCATTAGATCCGGAATCTCTTACAAAAATACAGGCATTTTCAAAGTAGAAACTCCACTATCTTATGTAAAAGGTTATAGTCACGGATCATTAGCCCCGATAATCTCTCGACGCCTATTTTGAATGCGACCTATATTTTTCTCTTATCCGATAGTAAGAAATACGAGAATATTTAGAATCTATGTGTACATGCATATAAATTTCATCCATAAAACATCTGAGCGGAGTAATATACCAATTTTTGTAGAGGGAGTGGGAGTCATCTGAGAAACATTACCTAAAACCATGAGATTTTGCTTGGTCGGCGATGGCAGGGGCTTCTCAATACATCACTTATACCAATCCATGACTGTGCATCCAAAGAATTCACTTAGTTATTTATTTGGAAACATACATATACAAGTTTTTATAACGCCCCGAGAGTACACCCTGGGTGCCACTCGGTGCTTACGGTTTTGAGAGACCACAAGCTAACCCATGAGCTGGTACCTGCCGTGAGCATTGAATAATATAATAACATATTTCTAAAAACAACTGAGAAGTCATGAGGTTTTAAATAACTGAAAACAATATTGGATCATGAATATAGAAACAACTGTTAGAAATAACTGTCTGGAATTGACAAAATAATAACAAAACTGATAGATAGTCTGTACTAGTCTGAAAAGCCTCTACAAACTGAATAAAAGTTGATGGGATAGGCCCCAACTAAATGCATCTAACTACAGAATTGAAAGAATGAAAATAAATATAGTCTGTCCTCGAAATACAAGACTCACCACTACTATGGCTAATAATCTGGAAGGTCTATGCGTGATCCGGGAACTGAGCATCCGAATCTATGATAAGACACATCATAGCACCAGAAAAAAGTATGCGATCAGTACTTTGAATGTACTGGTATGCTAAATGAGGTTGGCGAATATGCATGGTTTTATGTACAATAGTAATAACTGACTGAATGAATAGCATGAAGTACTAAATAGAATGCATGAAATCTATAAATACTGAGAATGCATAACAAAGCATAAAACATGTTCTAAATATAATTTGTAAACTGAAATACTAAAATATGATAACTAAATAACCGATATCTGTATGTTATGGTCAATAGAAGCTTGAACTAAAGTATACTGAATACTGAACTGAGACTATGGGAGATATTACCTAACTTACATGCCCCAATGAGCAAATTGGGTCCAACCTGTGACCCCAGTTGGAAGGGTGTCAGAACCGTGCCATGGGTACTAACACTGGTTGTGTGGACCCACTGATGTACTGTCCCGAAAGACTAAGGGTATCAAGCTTAAATTAACGGGTGACCCCTGTGAGGTAGTCAAGCCTAAACTGATGGGTGACTCCTCATATCCTAAGCTGGCTACGTAGTTCTGGAGTACAAGAACTACTGATAACGACTCTGCGTATATTTTGGGAAAGCCGCCATCCCTGAACTCACTTGGTGTTAAATCCTACTCCCAACTGAATTGACTCGGGATACTAAACTGTTCTAAGTTTAACTAATTATGGTGACAGGCAGAACTGATAATGCTCATAACCTATTCTGAAGATATTGAGACTAAGTAAACAGATAAGTTTTTGGGTATTCACAACCCCCAGGACTCAATAGCAATAATAGAAAAACATTACTAAAGCTTTGAGCACATAATATGAAAGCATTTATTCAAAATTCATTCTTGTAGGCATTTCATCAAACACTTGATATTAGTAGTGTAAGATAAGCATGAGATTAATTTAAAGCTTGTAATAATAACTTGGTTTCAATATCCATGAATTAAATCAGCAAATAACATCATTAAAACATTTGGGGTTGAATAACAACGACAATTTCATGTAAACATAGTGTAGAATTACAATTCATGGGAATTCATGGTTAAAATCACAATTAAAAATCATGAAAAAATTGTAAAGATCCCAACTTGAATTTAGAATTGGATTCATAGATGATCACTTAACATACTTGGGTTGATGAATTCATGAGAATTTATGGTGAATTCTTGAGTTTTGATCTTGAACTTCGAAGGCTAGGGTTTTTGTTCTTGAAAGAGGGCCACTTTAATTTTTTGAGAGAATTGTGAAATAATGAGAAAATAATTCTCTATTGGGACTTAAATCCCATGTTTGGACGGATTTGGGGCTATTGGAAAAGACTAAACGGTCCCTGAATTTAAATCCCAAAAGCTGAAAATCCCAATTTTTGGCTCTGGCGTGACGCGGTTCAATCACGTTAGGCCACTGGAAAACTGACAATCCCCATTTTACCCTACTGTGTAATGAAGTGCTATCTCATTAAACCTCTGGAAATGGACGATCCCAAACTGGAAGCTTGGATCGCGGTGCCCCACTTAAAAAGGACAATTGCAAAATGGCCCCCTGGCTCGACGCGTTGTCAATTGCAGTGACACACTAGAAAAGGAAAAACGTGATTTAGGCCTTCACCACGATGCGGCCTTATTGCATTGGGCTACTATTTTTCACTAAAAGTGCCATAACTTTTCACCTGAGTATCAAATTCGGGTGAAATTGGTATCATTGGAAAGCTAATTCAATTTCCTATCATTTGGTGGGTCTTGATCTAGAAAATTCTCAATATGGCAAAAGATATTCTCAAAAAATTCAACCGGTAAGGATTATTTTAATTCATCTAATAGATGGCAGTTATTTGAGGCCTTAATGTACATCAAACTCATGCATATCACTACCAAATAACTATAATGTACTATGCATGATCTTGAAACATGTCTCTAACATTGGTTTGAATTTTTGAGGTCTTACAATAGCTCTCCCTTGGGAACATTAGTCCTCGAATGAGACTGGTTAAGCTGAAAACACTAAGGAACTTAGGTTACATGTTGGATATACGTGATTACATGCCTGAGTCTAAAGTGTAACACATGACTAAACTGGTTCTATGAATGCATGACTAACATGAGAATGATATGCAGCTGAAACTAAGCATGGAAAAGAGAAATTCTGAGAAGGTTGTTACCTTAGTTGAATCTGAGTTTCCGGAGAAAAGATGAGGGTACTTGGTTAGTATATCTACTTTTGCTTCCCAAGTGGCTCCCTCAACGGACTAATTCGGCCGAAGAACTTTGACTAGGGGAACTTCTTTGTTCCTTAGTCTACAAATTTGTCGATCAAGGATCTCGACTGGAATTTCTTCATAAGAGAGGTTGTTCTAAATATATATGCTTTATAATGGAAAGAAAACTGCTAAGTATCCAGTACACTTATTCAACAAGGAGATATAGAATACTGGGTGCACTAATGTTAAGTTTGCAAGAATCTCAAGCTCATAAGCCATCTTTCTGAAATAGCTCATAATTCTGTAAGTGCCAACATATCGGATACTAAGCTTCCCCTTTTTACCAAAACTCTTTACTCCCTTCATGGGAGAGATCTTTAGATATACAAATTAGAAACCTCAAATTCAACGTCTTTTCTCCTCACATCTGGATAAGCTTTCTATTGGCTCTGTGCTACCTTAAGCCTCTTCCTAATCAACTATACTTTCTCTAAGGCATCAAACACCAAGTCAGGCCCCACTACCGTGGCCTCACCTACTTCAAGCCAATCAATCAGAGATCTACATCTCTTTTCATACAGAGCATCAAACTGAGCCATCTGAATACTAAAATGACAGCTATTATTATATGCAAACTCAATGAAAGGAAATTGGTCATCCCAAATGCCCTTAGTCAATAGCATACGCTCTCAACATATCCTAAAGGGTATGAATTATCCTTTTTGCCTGACCATCTGTCTAAGGGTGAAAGGCTGTACTGAGGTAAACTTGGGTACCAAAACCCTTCTGCAAAGCCTTCCAAAAGTACAATGTAAATTGAGTACCTCTATTTAAAATGATGGACAACGAAACACCGTTCAACCTAACCAACTCTCTGAGATAGAGTTTGGCATAATCCTCGGCTGAACAAGAAGTATAGACTAGCGAAAAATAGGCTGATTTAGTCATCTTGTCTACAATGACCCAAATCGAATTATGTTGACGGCGAGTACGAGGCAAACCCATCACAAAATCCATGTTCCCTTTCTCCCACTTCCAAGTGGGAATATTAAACTCCTTCCTAGACCTACTGGGCTTCTAATATTTAATATTAACCTATTGAGAAATGGAGAACTTACCCAATAAGTCTGAAATATCTCTCTTTATCTCACTCCACCAATAGATTTCCCACATATCACAGTACATCTTCGTAGCCCGTGGATGAATTAAGTAACACACACCATGTACTTTTGCAAGAATTCGCTGTCTCAACTCATCAACATATGACATACACAGTCTACCCTGGTAACTCAACAAACTATCTCTCCCCTGGGAGAAAACCTCTACTTTGTGATCTCTAAATGAATCTATCGACTTTAGCATACTAGGATACCTATCCTGCTTTCCCTTTACTTCGACAGCCAAAGAAGATTCCAAACTATTCTTAAACCAAATGCTACCCTCAGCTGAATCAACCAAATGAATACCTAACCTAAACAGATGATGAATTCTATAACTAAATTCTTTTTATCACCCTCGACATGAGCAACACTACCCATAGACAATCTACTTAGGTTAAATGCCACTACATTGACCTTTCCCGGATAGTACAAAACACTTATATCATAATCTATGAGCAACTCTAACCATGTTCTCTAACACAGATTCAAATCCTTCAGCAAAAACACATATTGCAAGCTTTTGTGATTTGTGAACACATCAACACGAACCCCATATAAATAGTACCTCTAAATCTTTAAGGCAAACACAACATCCAGTAACTCAAGATCATATGTAGGATATTCTTTTCGTGGGGCTTAATCTGTCTAGAGGCATAGGGTGCAACTTTACCCTTCTGCATCAAAACACACCCCAAGCCAACTCTAGAAGCATCATAATACACAAAAAATCTATCTGAACCATCTGGTAATGTCAAAATTGAGATTGTGGTGTGTCGAGTCTTCAACTCCTAAAAACTCTTCTCACAAGAATATGACCATTGAAACTTAACTTTCTTCTGAGTCAATCTATACATGGAGGACAAAACAGACAAAAATCCTTTAACAAACCATCGATAATAGCCAACCAAACCCAAGAAACTCCTGATATCTGATGGAGAGATAGGTCAGGTCCAGTTTTTCACCTCCTAGATCTTTTGAGTATCGACTCTAATGCCATCAACAAAAATAATATGGCCAAGAAAAGTTACAAATCTTAGTCAAAATTCGCACTTACAGAATTTAGCAAACAACTGATGGGGTCTAAGAGTCTACAATACTATTGTGAGATAGTCTGCATGATCATTTTCATTACGAGAATTGACAAGAATATCATCAATAAAGACTATGATGAACATGTCTAAGTACTATTTGAACATTCTGTTCATCAAGTCCATGAAGGTTGTTAGGGAATTCCTAAGACCAGAGGATGTGGCTAGAAATTTGAAATTACCATACCGGGTTCTAAAAGCTATTTTTAGAATGTCACATTATCTAACTCTGAGCTGATGATGGCCGAATCTGAGATCTATCTTAGAAAAATAGCTGGCACCCTGAAGTTGGTCGAATAAGTCATTGATTCTGGGAAGTGGGTATTTGTTCTTGCTTGTGACTTTGTTCAATTGATGGCAGTCAACAAATATTCAAAGAAAACCATCTTTCTTATGCACAAACAGAACTGGTGTGCTCCACAGGGAAATGATGGGCCTGATAAATCCCTTATCTAGGAGATCTTTCAACTATTTTTTAAATTTTTTGAGTTCCGCTGGAGCCATTCTGTATGGAGCAATAGAGATAGGGTGGGCATCTGGAATAAGGTCGTTTCCAAAGTTAATTTCCCTTTCGGAAGGAACTATGGGAAGATCTTTAGAAAACACATGTGGAAATTTTCTCACTGCTGAAAGTGACTCAAGATTAGGAGTCTCAAAATTTGAGTCTTTAACTCAGACAAGATGATAAATACACCTTTGAATATCATTTTCCTCACTCTAAGGTATGAAACATGCTGACCCTAAGTGTTGTAGTGTTACCCCTCCATTCAAGAACCAATTCATTTGGTAGCTGAAAATAAACTACTCTGTTTTTGCAATCCACTGATGCATAGTATGAGTGGAGCCAATCCATGCTGAGAATCACGTAAAAATATGTCATCTCTAACTCCATGAGGTTAATTGAAGTAACTTTCTGAGACACTGTAATCAGGCAGTTCCTGTATACCCGCTGGGCTACAATAGAGACGCCTACTGTAGTAGAGACTGAAAAGGGTTCTACTAAGATTTCGGAACTAACTCTAAAATTGATGGCTATATAAGAGGTTACAAAAAAAAAGCTCCAGGGTCAAGTAAAGCATAAATATGTAAATGAAAGACTTGAAATGTGCGCGTAACTATGTGAGGATAATTTTGTAATCTTATCGAGACTAAAGTGTATAGAGCTTGTTCTGACACTGACCGCTAGTAGCACTTGAAGCGCCTCCCTACTAAGTTGAGTGGCCAGCTAGAATTGATGACTCAGGGGTCTAGCCCTGTTGGCACAAATCCCTACCTTTTTTAGCAACTTTCTGATACTCTCAAATCTGATGGTTTTGCTTACCACACCCAAAGCATACATCACTGCCATCTCTACACTAACCGTAATGGTTTCTACTATATTTTTAGAAAAGAGGATTTATATGACTACTTCTTACACTACCTTGGAACTTAAATCCTAGAGCTCTATCCATATTATCATTTTTGAATTTGTGTACTAGGTCACTAGATTAAGATGGAGCTGGGACTAAAGATTTCTGATGGAACTGAGGATAGTTACCACTTTTTGACTTTGGCTGAGTGAAATTAAAGCTACCTATTCTAACCCTCTTGTTCTCTCTCTCCTTCTTATTATTCTTCTACTCCTCAATCTGTTAAGCATGGACCATAATCCTAGATTTGTCCATCTCCTTAATTCACATCGCTGTCCTACACTTATTGACCTTACTATCAGATACCCTAGACACAAACTTGCTCATCCTGTATTTGGTATCAGCTACCACATGAAGGGAATGCCTAACTTACTGAGTAAACTTAAGGGAATACTCATTCACACCCATGTTTCCCTGCCTCAAGTTGATAAACTCTTAACACTTTGGATTCTCTCAGTTCCAGCAGAAAAAATCTATCTAAGAAGGCAGTAGCAAACTCTTCCCACTCTATAGGCCCTACATCTATGCCTCTATCTACCTTCCACTACTTAAACCATATATGAGCCATATCCTGTAATTGGTAAGCATCCAATTCAACACTCTTAGTAGAAGTTACCCTTATAATATCTGTTACCTTCTAGACCATGTCTAAGAATTCCTGTGGATCCTCTTCATATTTGGATCTCAAAAACAGAGAAGGATTTATTCGGATAAAGTCCTGAATCCTAGTTGCGGTAGTATTAGACACTGGGTTGGTCTGGAAAGCAGCTAGATGAGCATTTTGTGCTTCTACAGAGTGAGCTAGAGTACTGAATGAAGTTTTGAACTTTATATAGGAAACATGCTCGTTTAGGGGATCTTTCTTAACAGGCGGAGATGCTGGTTGGTTCGCATTTCTGTTTCCATTTATCTTTATAGGAGGCATAATCTGTAAATAGAAGGGAGAACAGATTAGATAGAGAGTTTAACATGAGCTCATGCTCAGTTGCATGACATGAACACTAAAAAAAGGGAAACTTTTCTTAAAATACCTCGTAGTCTCTTGTCCATCAGAGTGGCTCATTTCGCACCCATGCACAAGACTCTACTCGAGGCGGCTTTCAGACTTTTTAGGACACATTAAAAACTTAGACTATAATACCAAGTTTGTAATCACCCAATAGTACACCTTGGGCGCCACATGGTGCTTACGGTCCTAAGAGACCACAAACTAACCCATGAGTTGGTACCTGCTGTGAGCACTAAATAATATAATAACATATGAGGAATAACAATCTATAAGCCATAAGGTTTTAAATAACTGAAAAAAATATTGGATCATGAAACTGGAAACAACTGTCTACAACTAATAAAATAATAACAAAACTGTCTGACAGTGTATACTAGTCTGAAAACCCTTTACTGACTGAATAAGAGTTGATGGGACCAGCCCTAACTAACTCTGTTTAACTACTGAACTAAAAGAATGAAAATAAATTTAGTCTGTCCTTGAAATAAAAGGTCTCACCACAACTACGACTGATAATATGAAAGGTCTATATGCGGTCCAAGAACTGAGCATCCGAACCTTTGATATGATACATCATAGCGCAAGAAAAAAGAACGTGATCAGTACTTTGAATGTACTGGTATGCTAAATGAGGTAGGTTGATATGCATGGTTTCATGTACAGGAGTAATAACTGAATGAATGAATAGCATGAAGTACTGAATAGTATGAATGAAATTTGTATATACTGAGAATGTATGACCAAGCATAAAACATATTCTTAATATAATCTGAAAACTGAAATACTGAAATCTGATAACTGAATAACCGATATCTGTATGCTATAGTCAATACAAGCCTGAACTGAAGTATAATGAATACTGAACTGAGACTGTGGGAGCTATCATCTAACCTATATGCCCCAATGAGCAAATTGGGGTCCAATCTGTGACCCCAATTGGAAGGGTGTTATTACTGTGCCATGGGTACCAACACTGGCTGTGTGGATCCACAGATGTACTGTCCCAAAGGACTAAAGGTATCACTCCTAAACTGACGGTGACACCTGCGATGTAGTCAAGCCTAAACGGATGGGTGACTCCTCATATCCTACGCTGGATACGTAGTTCTAGAGTACAGGGAATGCTGCTAATGACTCTGCCTATGTAATAAGGAAGTTGCCATCCCTACACTCTCTCGGTGCTAAGTCCTACTCCCAACTAAATTGACTCAAGATATTGAACTGTTCTAAGTTTAACTGATTATGATGACTGATTGAAATGATAATGCTCATAACATATTCTGAAGCTATTCCAAAGATATTGAGACTAAGTACACAGCTAAGTTTTTGGGAATTCACAATCCCCAGGACTCAATAGCAATAATAGAAAAATAGTACTAAAACTTTGAGGACATAATATGAAAGAATTTATTCAAAATTCAATCTTGTAGGCATTTCATCAAACACTTGATATTCATTGTGTAAGCTAAGCATGTGAATAATTTAAATCATGTAGTAATAATATGATTTCAACATCAACATCACTAATTATGAATTAAATCAACGAATAACATCATTAAAACATGTGAGGTTGAATAACAACGACATTTTCATGTAAACACGGTGTAGAATTATAATTCATAGGAATTCATGGTTAAAATAACAATTAAAAATCATGAAAAACTTAAAAAGATCCCAACTTGAATTTAGAATTGGATATTTGGACTCCATGGGTGAAATAAACACATTGATGAACACTTAACATTCCTGGGTTGATGAATTCGTGAGAATAGATGGTGAATTCTTGAGTTTTTATTTTGAACTTAGAAAGCTAGGGTTTTTGTTCTTGAAAGAGGGATACTTTAATTTTTTTGAGAGATTTATGAAATAATGAGTAAATAATGCTCTATTGGGACTTAAATCCCGTGTTTGGATGGATTTGGGGCTATGAAAAAAGACCAAACGGTCCCTGGAATTCAAATCGCAAAAGTCTCAATTTTTGTCCCCAGCGCGACATGGTGCAATTGAATCGGGTCACTTAAAAACTAAAAATCCCCATTTTACCCAATGGCACGATGCGGTTCTATTGCGTTGTGCCTCTGAAAATGGACGATCCATTATCTATCATCTTAGAGAGGTACCTAGTTCACCTCTCACTTCCATAAAGTATTCCAAAAGGGTCTTGGTCCCCAAGTTCATCTCAGTATAACTTTTTATCCTTAGACAAATGGTCAAGAAGAAAGGACCATTCAGACTCTTAAAGATATGCTAAGGGTGTGTTCAATTAATTTCTATGAAAGTTGGGATGACCACTTTCCTTTGATTGACTTTGCATGCAATAATAGCTATCAAGAAAGGACCATTCAGACTCTTGAAGATATGCTAAAGGTATGTTCAATTAATTTCAAGGAAAGTTAGGATGACCACTTTCCTTTGATTGACTTTGCATGCAATAATATCTATCATTACAGTATTAAAATGGCTCCATTCAAAGATCTCTATGGCAGAAAGTACAAATATCTAATCGGGTGGTTCAAAGTTAGAGAGGCCTTATTCATAGGGCCTGACTTAGTGTTCGACGCCATAGGGAAAGTCTAGTTAATCAAAGAAAGACTTTGGGCTGCTCAAAGCTGATAGATATCGTATGCTGATGTTCGTAGAAAGGATCTTGAGTTCAAGGTTGATGACTATGTCTATCTAAAGATTTCTCCCATGAAGGGAGTAATGCGGTTCTGCAAGAAGGGAAAGCTCAGTCCCCGATATATTAATCCTTTCAAGATTCTCATTCATTTAGGCAAGGTAGCTTATGAGTTCGAATTGCCTTCAGATCTAGACTCAATTCATCTAGTCTTTCATGTCTCTTAGCTCAAAAAGTTTATAGGTGATCCATAAGTCGTTGTCCCTATTCAGAGAATTGCTATTAGAACAGTCTTTTCTATGAGGAAATTCTGGTTAAAATTCTAGACTATTAGACTCGCAGACTGCGGAACAAAGAAGTCCCTCTAGTCAAAGTTCTTTGGCGAAATCAGTCCGTTGAGGGAGACACTTGGGAAGCAGAAGAAAACATGCGTACCAAGTATCCTCACCTCTTCTCTTCCAATCTAGATACAACTCAAGGTAATAGTTTTCCTTAAGCTTATTCAGTTTCCATTTTAAAATTCTATACAACTTGGTATTCAGTTCATGCTCACATTTCATCAGAAATATGGTATCAAGTACCATTGCATATTCAGTCATGCATTCATTTATAAAATTAGTGTATAATCATACATCAAATATGCATTCTCATTGGGAGAAGTTAGTTATCAGAAATCTCATTTAAGTATTCATGAATCAGTTACTCATACATTAGATATGCATGTCTAGCATTATATGTTTATCTTATCAGCCATGTCCGTCATGAGATCATGTTCTAGTAGTGTATGTGTCGCACGTACTCCAGTTAATTGTCTATCCGAATTTCAGTCTGTCTCATTCGAGGACAAATGTTTCCTAAGAAGAGATATTGTAATACCCTATATATTTCTAAGCTAGAAAATGAACCATCATTCCTACACATGAAACCTCCTATCCGGTGATTCATATTGGAGTACATGAATTTGAATGAGTATCCTAGTGATAATAGAGATTATGATCTGTTAAGCATGTCCATAAAAGTCACTTAGAGTAAGCCAAGCTAAGAACTTTTGAATCTACCAAGTTTTTGTGTATGATTTCACATAGGTCATCTTTGAATGAGTATAACTTGGTTTATTGGTGGAATTTTGGCATATTTATACCCTCCAAATTTTATATAATTGAATAAGCTTTCCATCGATACCAAATATTCCTAAAACGGACACCCGATGAAGAAGTTATGGTAATTTAAAGTGCCAGTAGCATTATTTCAGACAGTGGTGCATCACGCCGTAAGCCAAAATGACGTTTGTCAATTTTCAGTGTCTCTGCACGATTCCAATGCATTGCGGTGAGTTTCAAAATCATAAACAGGGTGCAAAGTGATCTCTCCCCGTCGCTCCGGGGGCCCAAATCGGGTAATTTTCACAAAAATTAAATAACGCATCTAGAGGGGTATTTGCATACCCCTATATATATTCCATAAATACAAAATTAAGACATTATTTCACCAAAACATACTATTTCTCTCAAAATCCTCTCAAGAAAACATTAGGAGTTTCAATTGGGGATTCAAGTTCAAGGAAATTTCTCCATCAATCATTAAGATCTTCCATCTAAGGTATGTGTAGTGTTCATCTATGGATCTATTTCATTCATAGAGGTAAAGAACAATGTTTTAAATATTATATTGTTATTGTCTTGTTGTGATATAACCATGTGCCTATTGATTATTATTGTTTAAGTTTCAAGATGATATCTAGAGGTGTTTTCATGAAGTATATCTGTTCGTTAGTTGAAATCCATGAATTTTATGTTGTTTAAACTGGGGAAATTCATGAAAACACACCTAAGCTAAAATAATTCATGCAAAGTGTTTGATAAAATGCTTAAGTTGATAAGATTCGTGTCCCATAATTTAATAGTTCTTAAATGAAAAGTCCATGCCCTATTCTTTAGGATTTCACATGAATTCTACGTGATTGATATGCGTCGTTGTTGTGATGTAGATTGAGAAAGATATTGAAGCTATGCTTAGTGTGAAATCCCTTACTTGTGATATGGTGAATTGTGGACACCATTTTATGATCAAGTCAGTTATGTGAGTCAGTTTCCTTCCATCGAGTCCTGGGGTTACTAGTACCCAAAAAATATAGTTGTGTGCCTAGATCCATGTCATTTTTTCATGATAATCTCAATCAATCCATGATCTATAGAACTCAGTCAGTCATATGACTTAGGAAATCTCCGAAATCTTATGGTCTCAATAAATTCTCAAATATTAGTACTATTTCGTCAGTCAACATAAGTCAGTTACTCAGTCCATGTATATCCAGCTAAATCTTGTTCAGCCTCTTCAGATGGGAGTAGAAGTTAGCACAGAGTGAACCCAAGGATGGGAACTCACCTACCAGTTTAGGGTGTGATTCTGAGTAGTCATTCTTGTGTTCCAGAACTACGTAGCCAGCGTTAGTTGCGACATATTAACCTACCAGATTAGGTTTGATGAGATGTCTTAACCTGTCAGTTTAGGGTTCCCACCGTTCTCAATCGAGTACCTGCTAGCTAAGGGTCACTCACAGTTGTCCTTCCCAGTAGCGCGGTATTGACACCCTTCTAATCAGGGTAGAATTTAGGCCCTAACCTAGCTATATGTATTAGTGGGGCATGTCGGTTAAGCAACTACATCCCACAGTTTTAGTCCCAGTCTTAGTAAAAGAACTCAGATAGTTCTTCAGATTTTAGAATGCCAGGACTTTCAGTTACAGTTAATTCAATTACAATATAGAACTCAGGTAGTTCCATCAAATTCAGGACTGTCAGACATAGTATTCTATGTTATCAAAATTTCAGTATCAGTCATGTGAGATAATAGTAAACCATGTATTAGCGTGTAGATCCAGATATTATCTATTCACGACTTTAGTTACTATGCACGCATGTTTGTATTCTAATGTTCATATCGGTCAGGTAGTTATCATTGTTCATGCATGTAAACCCTTTTGCATTTAGCCTACCTCAGTCTATACTCAGTACTCCCAGTCGGACTAACACATTTACGCTATGATGCTTTCTTTCATATTACACCATAGGTTCAGAGACATGAGTTCCAGATCAGCAGTAGCATTCCAGTCGCCCTGTTGCAGTGAGTCCTCATCCATTCGAGGATGATATTATTTTATTTCATTTATTATTTTAGTTCAGTTATTCTAGATGAAGTTAGTTAGAGACATGTTCATTCAACTCCTTATTTCAGTCAGTATTCAGAGGCTTTCAGATTAAGTTCAGATTTTAGATTCTGCTTTCAGTTGTTTTAGTTTTTTATTACCCGATATGGATGTTAGTATTTATCAGATATTATATTTTATGTTTTCTACATTCTACAAGTATATTATGCAGGGTACACGTACAAATATCATTCAGAGGTTAGCTTGTGGTCCGTTGGGGTCATGAGCACTGTGTAAAATTTTAGGTACTAGATTTGGGGTGTTAAAAACATGGTATCAGAGCATAAGGTTCTATAGAGTCCTAGGAAGTCTGAAAGCCGCATCAAGTAGAGTCTTGTGCATGGGTGTTGAACGCCACATTTATGTGCAAGAGGCTATGAGATGTTTAAGAATAGTTTTCCTTCTTTCAGTATTCATATCCTGCCTGTGAGCATAATCATAAGTCAGTGTCTCAGTCTAATCCGCTTCTTCTCTTTATTTTAGAACATGCCTCTTAAGAGAAGAAACTAGTCAACCCCTCAGTACAAAGAACCTTTGGGCGATCATGTTTCTAATACGGAGTTCAGGACTATATTTACCACTCTTTCACAATTAGTCACTGCTCATAATGAACGGCCAATAGTTATTCCAGTCAACCCAGTGGCCAACTCAGCTGCAGCGAGGATTCAGGACTTCACCTGAATAAATCCTACAACCTTTCAATACTCTCAGCCATTGTTAAATCAAGTTCAAAAAGTGAAATACTTGGGGTGATTACTGTTAAGAGTGCTGAGCTAGCTACATACCAGTTGCAGGATGTGGCTCATGCTTGGTTCAAATAGTGGAAGTTCAAAAGATCAGATGATTGAGGTCCTATAGAGTGGGAGGAGTTTGTCACTACATTCATCGATAGATTCTTCCCCTTAGCGCTTAGAGAAGCCAAGGTGCTAGAGTTCATCAACCACAGGAAAGGAAATATGACTGTGAAAGAGTATTCTTTTAAGTTTACTCAATTAGTCATGTATGTCTCTCATGTGGTTGCAGAGATATGTAAGTTTGATTCAGGGGTGAATAGCAGCGTGGTTAATGAGTGTATATCTGCCATGTTGAGAAGTGACATGACCTTAGCTAGACTTATGACCCATGCTCAGTAGATAGAGGAGCAGAATATTAAGCAGAGGGAAAAGCAGAATAAAAGTACGAAGATAGGGAGTTTCAACTTCTCTCAGCCTAAATCAAAAAGAGAAAACCATACTCAGATTAATCCTAAGTCATCAGTTCCAGCTCCCTCTCTAGCCAGTGCTCCAGTTCCTAAGTTCAGAGGAGGTAACAAAGATAGAGTGCCAGGCTCTAAGACCCAGGGCAGTATTTGCAGTGCCTGCACCTATCCTCTTTCCAAGACTTGCAGTAAGCACCATGAGGGTATGTATAGAGTAGATAGTGGCATTTGTTTTTGTTGTGGCAAGCCAAGCCACCTCATGGTCAATAGAATCGCGCTCCATCTCAGTCTGATCACCCAAATCAGCAGGGTCCCACTTCCAGTACTACTAGCTGGCAATGCCCAAATCATTTCTATGCTTTTCAAACTCGACAAGATCAGGAAAATTCTCCTGATGTAGTTACTGGTACATTACAGATCTTTCATGTTCATGTTTATGGTTTGCTAGATCGACGATCTTCCTTGTTTTTTGTTACTCCTTATATAGAAGTTGATTTAGGAATCAGTTCCATAATTCTAGCCGACACTTACTTAGTCTATACCAAAGTGGGTAAAACCATCATACCCCTACAGTTATACAAGAACTGCCTAATTATGATATTTCAGAAAGTCACTTCAACAGACTTAGTCGAATTAGAGATGACTGATTTTAATGTCATTCATGTCATAGATTGGATTCATTCCTTCTATGCGACAGCTGACTACAGAAATAGAATAGTTCAGTTTCAATTCCCGAATGAACCTATCCTAGAGTGGAAGGGTGGCGTATCCGCTTTCAGGGGTTAACTTGTTTCCTACCTTCGAGCAAGGAAATTGTTATCTAAGAGATGTGTTTATCATCTAGTTCATGTTAGAGATTTCAGTTTTGAGGCTCCAAGTCTTGAATCGGTCCCTGTAGTGAATGAGTTTTCAAATGTCTTTCTTGAAGATCTTCTAGGAATTTCGATCAAAAGGGAAATACACTTCGGTATTGATCTTCTTTCAGATACTCATCCTATCTTTATTCTGCCATATAGAATGGCACCATCAGAACTCAAGGAACTGAAAGAACAGGTGAAGGATCTCTTAGATAAGGTTCATCAGATACAACATTTCCCCGTGGGGCGCACTAGTGTTATTTATGTACAAGAAAGATAGTTCACTCAGAATGTGCATTGATTACCATCAACTCAATAAGGTTACGATCAAGAACAAGTATCCTCTTCCCAGAATTGATGACTTGTTTGACCAAATTTAGGGTGCCAATTATTTATCTAAGATAGACCTCAGATCCGGCTATCATCAGCTCAGAGTTAGAAAATGTGACATCCCGAACACAACTTTTTGTACATGGTATGGTTACTTTGAATTTTTAGTTATGTACTTTGGTCTTACCTATGCCCTATCCATTTTAATGGACTTGATGAATCGTGTTTTCAAGCAGTACTTGGACATATTTATCATCGTCTTCATAGATGATATCCTGGTCTATTCCCATACAGAGCGTTATCATTCAGACCATCTCAGAATTGTTCTTCAGACTCTCAAAGATCACCAACTATATGCCAAATTTAGTAATTCCTAGTTTTGGCGAAGATCAGTAGCATTCCTTGGCCATATTATTTCCGGTGATGGCATTAGAGTTGATCCTCAAAAGACCAAAGCTGTAAGAAACTGGACTCGCCCTATTTCTTCATTAGATATTAGGAGTTTCTTGGGTTTGGCTGTCTATTACAGATGGTTTATTGAAGGATTTTTATCTATTGCATCCTGTATGTCTAGATTGACTCAGAAGAAAGTCAAGTTCCAGTGGTTAGTTCCGTGCGAGAAGAGTTTTTAGGAATTTAAGACTCGACTCACCTCAGCTCTAGTCTTAGCTCTTCCAGAAGGTTCATATGGGTTCATAATTTATTGTGATACATCTAGAGTGGGTTTAGGTTGAGTCCTCGTGCAGCATGGTAAGGTCAAAGCCTAAACCTCCAGACAGCTTAAACCCCATGAAAGGAATTATACTATTTATGATCTTGAATTAGCATCCGTAGTATTTGCCTTGAAGATTTGGAGACATTATTTATACGATATTCATGGAGATATCTTCACAGATCATAAGAGCCTTCGATATGCCTTTTCACAAAAAGATCTTAATCTTCATCAGAGAAGGTGGTTAGAGCTCTTAAAAGATTATGACATAAGTGTCCTCTATCATTTGGGCTAGGCCAACATAGTGGCGAACACTATCATTAGACTATCCATGGCTTGTATTTCTTATGTTGATGATAGTAAGAAAGACTAGTTAATTAGAGAAAGTCTTTAGGCTGCTCAGAGCTGATAGAAGTCGTATGATGATGTTCGTAGAAAGGATCTTGAGTTTGATGTTGATGACTATGTCTATCTAAATATCTCTCCCATGAAGGGAATAAAGCTGTTCGGCAAGAAGAGAAAGCTCAGCCCCCGATATGTTGGTCCCTTCAAGATTCTTAGTATTTTAGGCAAAGTAGCTTATGAACTTGAATTGCCTTAAGATCTAGACTCAGTTCATCTGGTCTTTCATGTCTCTTTGCTCAAGAAGTTTATAGGTGATCCATCAGTCGTAGTCCCTATTCAGAGCATTGATAGTCAAAACAGTCTCTTCTATGAGGAAATTCTGGTTGAAATTCTAGAATATCAGACTCGTAGACTGAGGAACAAAGAAGTCCCTCAAGTCAAAGTTCTTTGGCGAAGTCAGTCCAGTGAGGGAGATACTTGGGAAGCAGAAGAAGACATTGTTACCAAGTGTCCTCACCTCCTCTCCGCAATTCTTGATATAGCTTAAGGTAACAGTTCTCCTTAAGCCTATTCAGTTTCCCATTCAGAATTCTATACAACTTGGTATTTAGTTCATGCTCAGATTTTATCACAAATATTGTATCAAGTACCATTGCATATTCATTCATATATTCATGTATAAAATTAGTGTATAATCATGCATCAAATATGAATTCTCATTGGGAAAACTTAGTTATTAGAAATCTCATTTATGCATTTATGAATCAGTTACTCATACATTATATATGCATGTCCAGCATGATATGTTTAGCTTATCAGCCATGTTCATCACGAGATCATGTTCCATTAGTGTATTTCTTGCACGTACTACAATTTATCATCTATCCCAATTTCAGTCTGTCTCATTTGAGGACAAATGCTTCCCAAGGGGAGATATTGTAATACCCCGTATATTTCTAAGCTAGAAAATGAACCGTTGTTCCTACACATGAAACCTCCTATCCTGTGATTCATATTGGAGTACATGAATAGGATGAGTATCCTAGTGATAATAGAGCTTATGATGTGTTAAGCATGTCCATAAGAGTCACTTAGAGTAATCCAAGCTAAGAACTTTTGAATCCACCAAGTTTTCGTTTATGATTTCACATAGGTCATCTTTGAATGATCATAAATTGATTTATAGCTGCAATTTTGGCAGATTTATACCCTCCAAATTTTATAGAATTGAATAAGGTTTCCATAGATACCAAATTCGCCAAAAACGGACACCCGGTAAAGAAGTTATGGCGATTTAAAGTTTTAGCAGTGTCATTTCAGATAGTGGTGCATCGCGCCGTAAGCCAAAATGACGTTTGTCAATTTCCAGTGTCTCTCCATGATTACAATGCATTGCGGTGAGTTTCCAAGTCACAAAAAGGGAGCAACGTTATCTCTTCGCGTTGCGCTGGGGGCCCAAATCAGGAAATTTTCACAGAAATTAAATGATGCATCTAGATGGGTATTTGGGTTATCTTTCCACTACTATATATATTCCATAAATACAAAATTAATTCCTTATTTCGCCAAAACATACTCTTTCTCCCAAAATATTCTGAAGAATACATTAGGATTTTCAATTGGGAATTCAAGTTCAAGCAAATTTCTCCATCAATCATCTAGATCTTCCATCTAAGGTATGTGTAGTGTTCATCTATGGATCTATTTCATTCATAGAGCTCAAGAACCATGTTTTAAATATTATATTGTGATTATCTTGTTGTAAAATAACCATGTACATGTTGATTATTATTTTTTATGTTTTAAGATGATATCTAAAGGTGTTTTCATGAAGTATATGTGTTCGTTAGTTGAAATCCATGAACTTTATGTGGTTTAAAATAGGGAAATTTGTGAAAACAAACCTAATCTAAAAGAATGCATGCAAAGTGTTTGATAAAATGCTTAAGATGTAAGATTTGTCTCCCATGATTTAATAGTTCTTAAATGACAAGTCCATGCTCTATGCTTGATGATTTCACATGAATTCCATGTGATTGATATGCGTCGTTGTTGTGATGTGGATTGAGAATGATATTGAAGCTATGCAAGTATACACATATTTATGAATTTCCCTTCCATACGTAAGATATTGAGAACTATGCTTTGTGTGAAATCCCCTACTTATGATATGGTGAATTGTGGACTCCATTTTATGATCAAGTCAGTTATGTGTGTCAATTTCCTTCCATCGAGTCCTGGGGTCACTAGTACCCAAAAAAATAGTTGCGTGCTTAGGTCTGTGTTATGTTTTCATGATAATCTCAGTCAAGCCATGATCTATAGAACTCAGTGAGTCATTTGACTCAAAAATTCTCAGAAATCTCATCATCTCAATAAATTCTCAAATAGGAGTACTATTCTGTCTGTTAGCAAAAGTGAGTTACTTAGTCCATGTATATCCAGCTAAATCTTGTTCAGCCTCTTCAGATGGGAGTAGAAGTTAGCACTGAGTGAACCCAAGGATGGGAACTCACCTTCCAGTTTAGGGTGTGATTTTTTAGTAGTCATTCTTGTGTTCCAAAACTACATAGCCAGCGTAGGTTGAGACATCTTAACCTGCCAGATTAGGGTTGATGAGATGGCTTAACCTGTCAGTTTAGGGTTACCACTGTTCTCATTCGAGTACCTGTCAGCTAAGGGTCAATCATAGCTGTCCTTACCAGTGGCGCGGTATTGACACCCTTCCAGTCAGGGTAGAGCTTGGGCCCTAACCTAGCTATAGGCATTATTGGGGCATGTCGTTTAAGCAACTACCTCCCATAGTTTTAGGCCCAGTCTCAGTAAAAAGAACTCAGATAGTTCTTCAGATTTTAGTATACCAGGACCGTCAGATACAGTCAATTCAATTACAGTACAGAACTCAGGTAGTTCCATCAGATTCAGGACTCTCAGACATAGTCATCCATGTTATCAAAATTTCAGTATCAGTTATGTGAGATAACAGTAAACCATATATTAGCGTACAAATCCAGATATTATGTATTCACGATTTTAGTTACTATGTACGCATGTTTGTACTCTTATGTTCATATGAGTCAGTCAGTTAGCATTGTTTATGCATGTAAACACTTTTGCATTTAGCCTACTTCACTCGTATACTCAGTACTCTGAGTTGTGCTGATATATTTGCACTATGGTTCTTTCTTTCATTTTACACTATAGGTTGAAAGACACGAGTTCCAGATCAGCAGTAGCATTCCAGTCGTAGTGTTGCAGTGAGTCCTCATCAATTCGAGGACAATATTATTTTATTTCATTCATTATTTCAGTTCTGTTTTGCTAGACGGAGTTAGTGGGAGACATATTTCTTCAACTCCTTATTTCAAACAGTATTTAGGGGCTTTCAGATTTAGTTCAGATTTTAGATTCAACTTTCAGTTGTTTTGGGTATTTGTTACCCTATATGGACGATAGTATATATCAGATATTCTATTTAGTTGAACCTTATGGCCTATTGTTCATGTTTTTCACATTCTACAAGTATATTATGTAGTGTACAGGTACATATATCAGTCTTGGGTTATCTTGTGGTCCCTTAGGATCATAAGCACCGTGTAGCATTTCGAGTACCAGATTTGGGGTGTTACACTTGGGCTTAGACAGGCAATTTATACAAAAATCAATCTAAGAAAAGTAAAAAAAAAAAACATAAAATAAACTGGGTTTGTTGTTGTATGTTGCATGTATAGAAAATTTGAAGTAAGCAGTAAAAAAATCTATAATTCTTTTAAAAATATGAAAGTTCATTCTTACCTCTTAATAGAAAACTTCTAAAGCTCCATCATTCCAATCAACTTCCCTTGGAGACTTTAACGCGTAGTCCACCACTTGTTCCTGAAACCCCAATTCCTCAAATCCCTAAATAAAAAAATACAGTACAAAATTAGTCATACAAAGAGACAATAATTTAGAAATTGAAAGAAGGAAAACAAACAAAACAACAAAAGGAGAAAAAGAAAAAATAGGGAATAGCAAGAAAGAAAATAAAAAAAGTAATAAAAGGAGAAAATAAGAGAAGAGACTTAGAAAAGAAGAGGCAAGAAAACAAATAATGAACAGAAAAGAGAAGGAAGGGGAAAAACAAATGGTATAGTGGAAGCCCTTATGTTTTAAAGTAAAGACAGGAATTAGTGAATCATCAAAGTGAATAGGTAGATAGATATTTCTCCATAAATTAAAAGTTTGGGTTTGAAGTACAATACAAGTAACATTTGGTACAATAATTAACTACAATGTTTGTTCACTAGCAATGTTATACATATTTGGCTGCCTTTGGTACAATAATTGGATGTTGTGATAGTCCTATGACTATTGTCTTGTATAATAGAGTAATACTGTTATGCCAACTCACTTAGATAATTTAAAAGGGATATTAATCAGACTTCTTTTAAACCTTGATAGTTATAAGCCTCTTCACATGTTGGAAAAATCCTTTCCTTAGCTACTAGCACCATTTTCATTTAGAGGTTGATGTTGTGTACCTAGACATGGGAAACGGTGCGGTTGTGCTGCAATCCCACGAAGATTTCAACCTACCCTACCGCACACATATTTTCAATACACCCGACCCACATATTTATTAAAAAACAACTGTGTTTGATACTAGAATAAAAAAAATCATAAAATCTTTTTTTTGTTTTTCTATCAAATAATATTAATTTAATAGATAATGACTAATAATAATTTCTTGACATCAATTGTGGATCTGTAACAACGCACATTTTCGAGCTAGAAAGTAAACCATCATTCCTATATGTGCAAAACTTAATCCCATGATTCATAATTTAATACATTTGTCATGATCTTTATCCTAGTTTATGAAGTTCTGTCAAAGTGAAAGATGTTCATAGAATTTATTGAGAGCAAAGTTGAGCTAAGAATCTTTGATTCATCCAAAGTTTGGTATTAAATTATACAAAGGTATACTTTAAACGTGTATAAATTTTGATATACTTGGAATTTTTCATATCAAGGCCCACTAAATTGTAGATAATTGAGTCGGCTTTCCAAAGATACCAATTTCGCCTTAATCTAATAGCCGAGTGAAAAGTTATATCATATTTTGTGTGAGGCGGTAAGCTACCGTGATTATACTGCTCGGCGGTGACTATAGCGGTGGAACCAGTAGCTCTCAGCAGTAAACCTCAAAGTTGGGATTTTTCAAAATAGTGGGTGACTGCGATTACACCGCTCGGCGGTGCCCATAGCGGTGGCACCAATAGCACTCAGCGGTGAGCCTCAAAATTGGGATTTCTTCTAAAACTTTTAATTCCAATGGGCAGTCTTTTCTTTTCCCTATAAACCCAAGTCATGTAAACAGTAAATTAAAATGTCTTTTGGACATAATATGCCCAATTCACTCAAATCTATCAAGAATAAAACCCTAATCCCCCTTCCAAAGATCAAGAATCTATACTTTAAGTTTAAGATTTTCAAGAAACAAAATCAAGATTCGAATCCTATTCTTCGAACTAAGTAGTCTAAGGTATATGGGACTACTCTAAACACCACGGGCATAAGATTTACTATTTTATCATGTTTAAACATCCCCAATCATGTTTATAAAGAAGCGTTTTGATATTATTTCAAAAATAATTTATAATGGAATTGTTTCGGTGAAATTATATGTTTTATTGAACCTTTTTCACAAAATTTAAATGGTAAATATATCTGTATATTTTTGTTTGTAATGAAGAGTTTGATTGGGAGCATGATTGATAAAAACTCCAACTTTTATGATGTCTTTGGTTTCAAGTGTATTGGATTGTTTGAATTGCATGAACTTTCTTAAAGAAAACAAAGGGGTGAATGTTTGTTTAATGATCATGGATTGATACTAATTATGACATCTTGATAGAGTGTGTTTCACATTATAAATGTTCATTGTGTCAAATTAATAATTTCTGTGGGTTTTGAGTAATGCAAATATGATATTGCCACTTTATGATCGTACTATAGAGAGAAGAGTGTCTTTGATGTAAACTCAAATGAAAATCTATTGCATGAATCTCTCTCACTTGATGTTTAAAAACTATGGATGGTCATTAAAAATGAGGATAAGTGAAAAAGGGCTATATATAAATATTATGGTGTGACATGAATCACTTGCAAGTCGGGGTATGGCGATACCCGGTGATAATATGAACTTAACAGAACAATTGTTGAATGTATTGAATGTATGAATAACGGTTTTAAAGGACTAAAAGTTGGTCTCAAGAGAGTTCGATGGTTACCCAAAGAAAGCACGAGTCGAGAGACTCAATGATGGAAATTGTGGTTTGCCGACTCAAAATTTTGGCACCATGTTGTATGGTATTGTATTCCTTGATTCACATCGTTTCAACTTGGGACTATTATTAGGAGCTATTATTTGTGGTCTTATGCCCTACCATGATATATTATTATGATTGGGAATTTTTGCACCCTACTTGCTGGACTGGCGTGTCTCCTATACCAATACTCTTACCCTTACGGCAAACATAGAATAGGAGCTTGGCCACCGAGTCAAGAGCGGATCCCATATAGCCCGTGGGATGATAGAATTGTAGGGTGTACTATCTAGATCAGTAGAAAATAGAAAGTGAGTCATGATTACCAAGAGTTGTTGAAATTCTTTTCAGTATGCCCGTGTGTTTTCACTTATGCAATATGTTTAATGTTTTATAAAATGCCCTCATTATGATATATTGTTTCACATACCGTTACATTTTGCATTGACCCCTTATATTTTAGGTTCTGAGGCCCAATCTAGTAGTTCTGTTAAACAGTAAATTCTTACAAGACATTCAGAGTTGGTGAGCCTCCCTTACATCAGAAGGCATCTTCTTTACATATATCAATCTAATTGTTTTTAGTTCATGGTCCAAACGGGGGTTTTGTCCCATTTCAAACAAATTGTTGTTTTCAGTTGTATTAAAGATTTTGCAAATGTGTATTAGATGGTTTGAGTTTTATTGAACTTATGTCCGCATTACTCAGTTGATCTATTAAAGTGACCATGTTTTCATTTATTTTCTGTATTTCCTTACAGTATATGAATTATGTATATGATTGCCATTTAGAGAAGGACTCTCGAGCCTTTATGGTTTGGGATGCTCGTCCCATCCTGGGACTTGGTTCGGTTCATGACAAACTTGGTATCGTAGCGAGGTTTATGGTCCTAGGGTGTCTGCGAAATCATGTCTATAAGAGTCCTATTTATGGGTGTGTAGCATGCCACACTTATGAGCAACAGGCTATAAGGCGTTTAGAAATGTCTCAGAGGGAAGTTTCAATTGCTGAGTTCAAACAGTCCATCCATATGATTGATCAGCTAGTGAACTCTCTGACCTGTCGGTCTGAAGATGTGGATTTTGTGTATGGTTAATCTAAGGTTACACGGGTTGTTCAATTCATCAGGATAAACCCACCTACCTTTACTTGCACAAAGGTTGAGGAGGAACCCCAAGGGTTCATTGATAAACTGGAGAAAAAATTTAAAGTTATGCATGCGAATGATGTTGAGGGGGTTGAGTTAATAGCCTATCAGTTCAAGGATTTGGCCAATCAATGGTATAATGAATGAGAGGATTCAAAGGGTAGTGATGCTGAGCATTCTATATGGGGTGAGTTTGTAGAGGCCTTCCTAGATTGTTTCTTTCCCCAGGAATTGAGGGAAGAAAAGGCTGAAGAATTTATGAATCTGAAGCTAGGGAAGATGAGGTTAAAAGATTATACGTTTAATTTCATGCAGCTATCCTATTATGCTCCAGAATTAAGGGGTAACATGAGAGCTCGCATGAAAAAGATTGTATCCGATCTCTTAGATGATTTGGTTTTAGAATGCAAGAGAGCGATGCAAAATAAAGATATGGATTTCTCTAGGTTGTCCATTCATATGCAATAGGTAGAAAAGCAAAAGAAGAGGTTGGCTGAGGTAAGGGAAAAGAAAGAGAAACTAAGAGAGTTGGGTCCACAGATCAAAATAACAGTCAGCACCAAGGTGGTAATTAGGGAAATAAGTATTCTAAAAAGATGTTTTGGAGCAATGCTCAGTCATCAGCAAGTGCACCTGAGCCTAGGACTTCGGGTGAATAGCATTTTCAGTCAGGAGATAGGCCTGGAGATTATGGCAACCAGTCCTAAGAGAATATGACTCAGCCTTTTTTGTCACATCCTCGTTATAGTAATTGTAGGAGAAATCATCTGGGAAGTGTTATTCTGATATTCGGAGGTGTTATTCTGATATTCAGAGGTGTTATTCCTGCGGCTAAGTGGGTTATTTTCATAGGGACTATCCCTCAGCTGGAGCGAATATAGGGGGAGCTAACTCCCAAGCCGCATCCACATCTTCTTCTCCTAAGGGTACTACTTTAGCCACCGGTGGTGGTCATAATTGATTATAAACCTTATCTAACCTGCAGGATGCAGAGACCTCGCTAGATGTTGATACGGGTATGTTATAGATTTTCTCCCGTGATAGGTATGCATTTGGCATGCTTTACATTATTAGTGTCTTTATACAATAAGATGTGGAGTGTAGTGGTGGAAATAGTAGCTTAAGATTATTAATGCGTGTCTTGTAGAAAGGAATTAGTGGGCTTGATGCAATATTTGGAATAATCTAGGTTGGCAACTTTCGAAATAAGTAGTGGATAATGATAATTTATATATACATATCTATGATACTAGTGTTATAACAATTAATTGCGGTTGAGTTATTAAGCAGATAAGAGCGTGGGTAAAGGAGAATAAGTTGAACCCCCAAGAAGCATGTTGTTAGATAAAGTTTTATGTATGTAAGTGTTTGTGCACCTAGTTACTATTCTTGAATTTTTGTAGTATGGGAAAGACTAAAGAGTTGTTGTGTGATGTTCTTTAGATCTGAATTGAGGGAATATAGGTAGACGGTATGTGCCTTTGGGATAGTTTTACAAATATTTTACTATGTTGTAGCTTTTGTGATTAGCGGTCTAATGTTAGAATGTTAAGTAGAATGGATTGGATTTTTATGTAATAAGGAGTGAGGATGGGTATACTCATAAGACTATGAGTTGTAACTTGATGTGTATTGAGGATAAAAATTAACAGTAGTGTTCTAGGAAAGCAATGCCTGTAGAATATAAATTTAAAAAAGGGAGTTTAGAATTTATGTGTATGGTGATACATTATTTTGTTGAGAGTTGTGGTTATTTATTTGATGAGGGAATATGTTCGCAAGTCTAGGATCATGACTTTGACCTATGAGGGAGATGGTGAATTAAGGCAGTTCCTGAATTTTCTCCCATTCATGATGCTTATGCTTGGGTCCCTCAATAATCCTCGGTATGTTAATAGGATGGTGGTTGTGGAAGCATTGTAATGTTTTAGGTAGGAGAGTAGATGTTCTTTAGTGTGAAAAGTTTGATGTGATTTCTTTAGATAAGGTTATAGGTGAAGGGGCAAAGAAGGAGATGAACTAGCATTACGTGAAATAGTTAGAAAGGAGATATATGGTGAAAATCTTTGTGAGAATGATTGAATTTGATGGTCTCAGTGGTGAGAGCCATTAAGTGGGTGTAGTAATGATATTCTTCAATGTTGTGATTAATGAAAACACAAACCAATGAGCCATGTGGTTATTACTCCTTGAATTAAGACTGGGGATTATTGGGTAATAGTGATGAGGTGAGGTAACTTCTTAATGTTATGTAGAGTACAGGATCCCGTAGTTTAAGTTAGCATCCTTTTAACTTCAGGTTAGGCTTCAACATGGAAGTACTATACAGTGGAACTCAAACTCTTGTGGTTAGATGATTTTTAGGAGAATTTTAAGTCGGAAATGATGAAGTATGTTATTTATTGTAAGGGACATGTATGAGTAGTGTCTCTAAGATTTAGGGCTATTCGTTGTATCCTGTAAGGTAGAGAATGCTTCTAATTCCGATCTTCCGTGACATCTCAAATCATGATTGTTTCGATATAATCAGGCCTATTATCACCAAATAAACCTTTGTCTTATGTTATGATGATCATGAATCATGTGCAACGTCATCTCTATGTCAATCCTTATCAACTTACGCTTCGTACGTATACGATTCACTAGGGGATTATCATGAAACTCTTTTGGTGCCTTTGCATATTCTCTTAAGGAAAAGAAAATGTTCAATCCGAGGTTACATTCCTTACTTCATTCTTTTCTAGCTTCAATAAGATCCTACCCATCATTCAGGGACAAATGATCCCAATGTGGAGATAATGTAACAACCTACATTTTTTAGCTAGAAATTGAACCGTCGTTCCTATGTGTCCAAACTCTAATCCCATAATTTATATTTTAATTCATGTGTCGTGATTTTTATCCTATTTTATGAAGTTCTATCAAAGTGAAAGATGTTCATAGAATTTATTGAGATCAAAGTTGAGCTAAGAATCTTTGATTTATCTAGAGTTTGGTACTCGATTCAACAAGGGTCTACTTTGAATGTGTATAGCTTTTGATATAAATGAAATTTTTTAGATCAAGACCACACCAAATTGTAGATAATTGAGTCAACTTTCCAACGATTTTAATTTTACCTTAATCCGATACCCACGTGAAAAGTTATAGCATTTTTCGTGTGAGGCAGTAAGTTGCCACGATTACACCACTCGGTGGTGCCTATAGCGGTGGAACCAATAGCGCTTAGTGGTAAGCCTCAAAATTGGGATTTTCTGAAAAAATAGGTCACCGCTATTACACCGCTCAGCGGTGCCTATAGTGGTGTCACCAATAGGGCTCAACGGTGAGCCTCAAAATTTGTATTTTTGCTGAAACTTTTAATTCTGAGGGGCAGTGTTATCTTTTATCTACAAACCCAAGTTATGTAATCAGTGAATTAAAATGACTTTTGTGCATAATATGCCTAAATTCACTCAAATTTATCAAGAAAAAACCCTAACCTGCCACCCAAGATCAAGAATCCATATTTTAAGTTCAAGATTTCCAAGAAACAAAATCAATATTTGGATCCTATCCTTTGAACTAAGTAGTCTAAGGTATGTGGGACTACCGTAAACACCATAGGTATAAGATTTACTATTTTATCATGTTTAAACAACCCCAATCATGTTTATGAAGAAGAGTTTTGAGTTAGAAGTCGGGGTATGACATGAATGACTTGCTACTCGGGGTATGAGGATACCAGGTGATAGTATTCCCTTAACAGAACAAGTGTTTAATATTTTGCTTGTATGAAGAATGGCTTTAAGGAACTAAAAGTTGGGATTAAGAGAGTTCTATAGTTACCCGAAGAAAGCACTAGTTGAAAGACTCAATGTTGGAAATCAGGATTTACCGACTCGGGATTTTGGCACCATGCTATGTGGTCTTGTGTGCCTTGATTTATGTCATCCCAACTTGGGACTATGGTTAGGTGCCATGCTTTGGGGTTTTGTGGCCTACCATGATATATTGTTATGATTGAGAATTATGGCACTCTGCTTTGTGGACTGGCATGTCTCCCATACCGATACTGCAACCCTTGAGGAAAATTTAGCTAGGGGGCTTGTCCGCCGAGTGAAGGACGGATCCCATATAACTCATGGGATAATAAGAATTGTAGGGTGTACCAACTTGCTTAGGGAAAATAGAAAGTGAGTCATGATTTCCAAGAGTTGTTGAAATTCATTTCAGTATGCCCATGTGTTTTCATTTATGCATTATGTTTATTGTTTTATAAAATGATCTTATTATGATATATAAAAACATGTTATTTTGGGATGTTTCACATACCAATACATTTTGTATTGACCCCCTATATTTCAGGCTCCGAGGCCCAGTCTAGCGGTCCTGCCAAATAGTAGATTATTGCCAGACATTAAGAGTTGGTGAGCCTCCCTTACTTCAGAAGGTGTCTTGTTTACTTATGTTGCTCTCATTGTTTTTAGTTCATGATCCGACCGGGGCCTTGTCCAGGTTTCAAACAGATTGTTGTTTTCGTAGTAGAGATTTCGCAAACGTGTATTAGATGGTTTGAGTTGTATTGAACTTATGTCCGCATTACTCAGCTGATATATTAAAGTGACCATGTTTCCAATTATTTTCCACATTTCCTTACAATATATAAATTGTGCATATGATTGAAGGGCTCCCGAGCCTTCATGGTTCGGGATGCTCATCTGTTCCTGGGAGTCTGTTCGGGTCGTGACAGGATCTTTCATAAAGTAATAATAAATGTCAATTTTTACTTGAATTACAAATGACTTGACTTTCACTTTCAAAATCAGACAAGATTAAAATAGATTGTCATTTATGTGGTTCTGACCATTTTCTCTCTTATAATTTGTTCCTTAAAATATTTCTTTTTTGATAATCTTTTAAATTCAATACTTATTAATCAAATCATCTTGAGGGAATTTTATGCAATTTGGGTTGACTGGACAAATAATGAATTAATAATAATAATAATTCATTTACCTTTTTTATATTGATTTATTTATTAAGAATATTATGTTTTTGGTAGGTTGCTAAGATTGATAAATTTGGTCTAATTTTTATTTTTGAGAAAATTTGATGTAAATCAATGTATATGGAATGTTATTTATAAGATTTCCAAATATTTTCTTGTAAAAGAATCTCACACCAACTATAAAAACCCTTCTTTTGTTCTTTAATTTTTCACCCTTCAGTTGCTTTCTGTGACACAACTTGAAAGTTAGAAATTTTCAAGTACAAGTTCTTGCTCTCTTTTCTCTTCTTTCCCTTAAAGACAACCTCATCTACTCTATCTGGTTGTATCAAGGAAGATCATACCATTGGTCGAGCTCATTTCCAAACCCACTAGTCCTCCGGACAACATGCGAGGATAAAATTGAAATTTTAGCAGGAATGAAATGTCATATTGTCCTCGCGTGATGTCCTGGAGGACTAGACAATAGGCTAACAAATGAATTTGGACAAATTTCTTCCTTGATACTACCAGGTAGAGTTGGTGTCGTTGGCGTTAAAGGGTAGAAGTGTGTCGTCAGAGTCAATGAATAGTTTGGTAATGTGGATGTTCTCCAACTCATTATGCAGGCCCAAACTAATGATGTTTGCGTTAAATTATGATAAGATTATATTATGTAATTAAAGATAATGATATGAAAGAGTTAAGTTATTTATTTATTGTTAAAAGTGATATGAAAATATTTTTATTACATCGTGGTCAAAATAATACTTATAATTTCCTCGAAATGATAGAAATAAAAGATCATTGATGGAGGTTTTGATGTATTTGGTTAAGCACAAGAAATTAATTAGTTAAGAGAAAAATATATCCCTTAACTATATGAAGAGTGAAAATATTCCTCGTTAAAATGGTAGTGTGCATATACTTCATTGTCTAACAAATGATGTATATATTATAAGTTCACTCCCATTTTTTAACGTGAGAAATGTTCCTCACTATTTGGACCAGTTACAACTCCATTAACACTTATCTGAAATCACCCAAATTTCTGCCCTAAAGTTTGAATCTATTGCCATGAATGCTGAGGACAGTTGCTTGATTTTTATTTGGATTTTGCTTTAGCTTTTGTTCTGTGTCATTTGTATGTGATTTTTTAATATTAATAAAATATTCCCACTAAGCATAGCATAGAGATTCAAAAAAAAAAAAATTCTTGTTCAAGCTGCACCGTTTTGTCTTGTGAAATGCTTGGTATCTACTCATTAGCAGAGGGGAATTCAAAATTTTAAATTTGTAAGTTTCTAATAAAATAAAGTAATATTTGGACAATAAAAAGGGAGGGGCGGGGGAGGGTGTGGTGGATGTGGAATTAGTCGTGAGGCAACAAAGACGTAAAGAAAATATAAATTATTCATTTTTTGAAAGAAAAAAAAGAGTTAACTGGGAAATATAAGGTAAAAAGGTAACAGTAAAAAGGCTAAAAAAATGATGTTTCCACTGGGTTTGGATCCCTCCTCGCGAGGGTGTTGAGGATTTCATTATTATTCATATCATCTTGCATGATTTTATATTGAATTGCCATTCACTGGTCAAAAAATTAATTAATAACAATAATTCTTTTACCTTTTGTGATGTTGATTTCTTACTAATAATACAATGCTTTTGGTAAGTCGTTAAGATTGATAAGTTTGATCGAATTCTGACTTTTGACAAAATCAAATGTAAATCATTGTTTATATAAAGTTATTTATAAGATTCTTACATTTTGATAACGCTCAATCTACAGCTCTTGTTTGAGTGTAAAGCGGTTGTTAGCAAATATAGAACCCAACCTGGGTTGGGTGTCGATCCCACAGGGAATAGCTCGGCCAACAAGTAAGCAAAATTAATAGACTTTTGGTGCAAGTCTCGTAAGAAGGGGGGATTGTAATAAGTAACCAAAGTAATGAAGTAAAAACTGAAAATAGCAAAGTAAAAAGAGAAAGAGATTGTTACATGAGTTGTACAAAATGAGAATTGAAGCGTTGGAGTTATGTCCACCTTCAGAGGTATACGTCTCTATTGGCTATGAGTGTGTAGAGTCTTGACATGCAATTGCTTATAGAGAATTGTAGTCGATGGTAAATCCAAGCGTCTCTCGACCTAAACAAGGACTATTTCACTTTAACTCTCTCGAGCTTAAAGCGTGTATAGCGGTACGAATTCTCCAAGAGGTTAGTCCAGTTACGACACTAGCTTTTTAATAGGAAAGGGTGTCCTACTACCTTGACATTATCTCTTTTCCAGACAAATAACCTTTCTCTCGAACAAGTTAAATGTTAGACTGGCGTTATTCTTGCGTTTGCAACCGCAAAGAATGTAGATTAAGATGAAGAGCGTAATGATATAAGCAATATACGTGTCTTGAACTCACAAACTCACAGCTATAGATAGTAATTCATTCGGCTTCCATAACCCCAACTAAGAGGTTTAGTTACCCATGAATGCGAAGGATATCACGTTTTGCATGGTGGATGGCGTGTGAAACGTAGGTGTTTAGGCGTGTGGTTTTTGTGATTCCGTAGCAAGTAACGATTCTCTTGTTGTGGAATTTAAGAATAGAAGAGTAGATTAGAAGTGTTTGTAGTGGAAGATGAGAGGGATGGAAGAAAATTAATAGTTTAAGAATTGAAGAATTAAGAATGTTAGAAGATTAATTGTAGATGCCTTCACTAAGGGAGGACTTAATTAAAAATCTCTAGCATGATAGGGTATTTATAATACTCCTATCCTACTCCTACTAAGCTAATGAAATAAATAACCAAATCCTAATATACTAATGAAATCCTTGACCCAAATGTACTAGGGTAAGGTTACAATATCATAATCCAAATAGATTAGTGAAACACATAACCTAATTATACTAGGTTAATGTATCTTTGTAAAAATCCAGCTTTGTGTCTGTAAGTCCCCAAAGTCTTCAGAATTGCTGTTTTAGCCCGGGACAGATTTTCCATGCAGCAGATTTGGTCCTTTAGGCGTCCAGCTCCTTTCCATCTCGTTCGTGAGCTTTCTTTTGCGTCAAGTAAGCCATAAAATGCTGTATTTTGCATCATTTATACCTGAAACTTTACTAATCATGTTTGTTAGCTCATTTATAGGAAAAAGGACTAAAAGTGCATGAAATAGATAATTAGTTCTCAAAACTAGGCTAAAATATGGGCAAAATATATTGATATAGGCACGTAAATTCGCCTATCATCAAAACCCCACACTTAGATCTTTGTTCGTCCTCGAACAACATATCATGTCCTTCTAAGCATCGACTTAAGGTTTTTACAGCAACAACACAAAACATTCGTCAAGACAAGCACAACAATTATCAACAAAGAGTAGCTTTTCGATTATAAGTAGAAACAATTTAACCTCAAGCATAGACTATTGATGGTGATCAGCTCGCATGCAAACGTTAAGGTACATAGAATCATATACAACTATCCAAAACTCATCAACCATGTGTGTCTCACAATATAGTACCCATAATCAGTCACAAATATAGCATATTTTTCAAACATGGGTATCAAAGTATCCTTGCACTCACTCTCACAAAGAATTCATATGTAGCAACTAATGACCATAAGCTTGCCTTTAATGTAGTACTCTACTAAATGTCGGAATGTTAAGATTAGGATCAAGTAGGTCTTTTGATGGTTGTAATGTAGGCTAAGGGACGGGTAGGACTATTTTGGCCAAGAATAGTGACTAGGTTCCTAAGCACTTTAATACATCACATTGTATCATTGACACTTTTTTCTTTCAACCTTTCTTTACTCTTTTATTCTACCACCCTTGTTCTCCTATTTTGTTTTTCAATTTTAAGCACAACTCACTTTTCAGCTTTCTTTTCCTTTTTCTTTTCACAACATACCTCTTATGATAGCACTTTCTTCCTTTTTCATAACACATTCGAGCATCATTTCAATTTAAAGCATCATACTCACCCAATTTCCTCTTATGTTGTCACATGACTTTTTCACTTTAAAGCACTTAGGAATTTGGATCAAATTATGGTCTTGAAAAAAAATGGATTAGGCTTACATACAAGGTTGTCAAAGAAATAGGCTAAAGGCTCAAAAGGGTTTAACTAGGATGATTTACATGGGTAGGAAAAACTGAAGGTAAACATGTATAGGTTGCCAAAGAAATGCCTAAATCATATCCTAAACTTACACTCCTTATTTTCGCTTTGCATACATACCAGACAAGTTCTAGCATCGGCCACAAACATAAAATATACTATTATCTCGCACACACAAGGCACATGGTCAACTTGATTGGAAGTAATATAGACTCTCGACCCAACAAGTGAAGGAATTGAGTCACACAATATCACATAATAAGTCACAACTAGAGCCTAAATGTCTCAATAGTCACAATTGTAGCACATACTTTTGTTCTAATCTCATGCTGCCTATCAAAATAATTTCATGCGTAGCTAGAAAAATTTTACTCCTCAAAAAAATTAAAAAAAACGTCAAACGAAAAAAAAATAAAAATGGATGGACTCAAAAAAACAAAACAAAAAAAAAAACAAAGTAAACAAGCAAACATAGGTGCAAACAAGGAAGTATAGCATGCAGATTCTGCCACCCCACACTTAGACGGGACACTGTCCTCAGTGGAAAATAAATGCGAAGAACCTGGTTTAGTCGGACTCCTCATCAATGTCGGGGGTCATACCCCCTTCGTCCGAATCATCATAAGAGTCATCGTCAGAGTTCTCCTCATCATCAGAATCAGGCAAGTGTCTATCATCATCAGTTGGCACGTCATCGTCAAGAGGTTCCTCAAAATATACGCCCACTCCACACATCTCCCGGGCATGCCTGTTCATTGGGTAGTCGTGGTCCAGCTGTTGGAGCTCTTCAGCAGTTGGAATACGTCCACCACTTATCATAGTGAATCGTGTCATGCCATAGAGATGACGGAAGAAACTCTCGTCACGAGCATGTTTCTCTGCAGTAGTAAGGTTGACTCCATGCGTTGTTTCAGCATCTTTGACCTTGGTGAGGTCAACCTTCTTTGGGTTATGTTGGAGTTTGTGGTCAGCTGGTTCCTCTTCTATATCCTCCTTCCGCAACATTGCTGTCAACAAGTTGCCGAATGTGAAATGGGACCTTCGGTAGAGTCTGGCCTTCCTCATGGTAGATCGAATGATTGCCCCAAAGTTGATAGGGACATTCGTCATCAATGCATAAACCAAACACACTCTATCTCTTGATATCTTGGTGTATTGCGTCCCAGGAATAAGGCATGAGTTGACAATGCGCATCCAGATTCTTGCTTCCCGATTTAGTGGAGCATAGGGGAATGTGTTGTGACGGCCTGTTTCCTTATGTCTGCCCCATCTTGCCATTGATCTGCTTCCACAAAGCGTGTGTCTTATCGCTCTGTAAGGAGGCCTGCTGTACAGCTCTTTGTATGGTGCAGTGTCGACCGAAGGTAGGCCAAGAAAAAAGTTGATCCAATCCGCAGTAAGCTGTAACACTTGGACCCGAATTTTTACTTTATTTCCTGTTGTTTTCGGCGACCAGTTGGCATAAAACTCTCTTGTTAAGTCAAGATTACACTCTCCCATGTCGCGGAAGATGAAATCTAGCTTCAAAGCCATTATTTTAGCCAACATTTGCGGCTCCTTCTTTGCTAAGGTCTCCTTGTTGATCAAGTCGACGTGCACATATTTCTTTTCTTTGTTGCTGCTGTACCATGCCTTGGCTTCTTCCTCAAGAACCCATTTGATTCCAAACATTCTGCGTGGTAGGTGTGCTGAAGAGGATTCTCCTTGGTCTTTTCGACTTCTCTTCTTGTCCTTTCAGGACGTGGTAGCCTTCTCCTTGCCTTGCTTTGCTTTGGGTGCCATTGTACCTGAGACTAGAAATAATGTTAGTTGCAGAACAATCTTACTTGATACAATCTATATGCAAGCACTAGGGGTACCACCCCACACTTAATCTTGTTAACACATATCGGTGAAGTGAAAGTGGTCGAGTACTCAGATTTCGTCGACATACGTTTTAGGAGTGTATTCCGACAAGAAAATCAGCATTACATCACTTATTTGCAGCCATTGGACTACTTTCATGGTGGATATAGCAATACTACAACCTAGGGGTTACCACATGGAATCATTATTCTTACAACAAGCACACCCTCCTAAGTCGATAGGTACTATACCTTATCCCGATGGCCGGGATGGTCTATCATGTAAGCATCCAAACAACAATCTTAAGCAATATTCATAGCCATGTCAATTCAGCAATTATCATAACAATGCTATCGAAACAAAATTCAAGTCGGAAACAAGTCACGAATTCCCTACGTATATATTCAATCACACGATCTTGTAACAATTATCCAAACACATGATTTAGCAAAATATAATAAGCATAGCAACGTAATACTTACAATAAATAGATGAAGAATAAGAGAGTACTTACTTGCTTGAAGATTGTGGAGAGGTTGTTGTGAATTGGAAGAACAAAGGAAGAAAATTTTGAGAGGATTTTGAGTGTTATGCGACGCCTTTAGGGTTGTTTCTAATGTGGTTGTGTTGTAAAACCAAGTCCCCTTTATATAGGAAGAGTATGGGTCGGGTTATGACCCATTTACAATCGGATTTGGGGACAAAATCACCACATATGCAGCGCATATCCCTCGGCATATCACTTACATATGCGGCGCATTGTCCATGGCATAATGGGACATATGCGCCGCATAGTCTATGGCATTTCTAGACATATGCGCCGCATAGTCTATGGCATTTGAGATACTGAGACCAAATGCCATAGACTATGCGGCACATAGTCTATGGCATTTGGTCTCAGTATCTCAAATGCCATAGCATAGGCGGCGCATAGTCAAAAGCATACCTAGGAATAGGCGGCGCATAGTGTATAGCACACTAGATTCCGAGTCCTTAGGCTATAGAATAGGTTATGCATCGTTCGTGGCCTATTTTTACCAAGGCCTAGCCTTCCTCGAAGCCTATTATGACGCGAGAAAGACTCAATTCATATCCTTATGCATCACCATTCCTAACTTCCCGACTTTACCATACAATGCGTCCAAATCGTCGAGTGAGATCAATCTTCTCGTCGCGTACTTCTTGCACCTAATTTGCTCAAATCAAAATGAAAACGATTAGTACGATAGGTTGCCTCCCACCAAGAGCCTTAGTTTTGGTCGTGGCACGACTCTTATTTTTGGATTTTCATTTATCAAAAAGAGAAAAAAAATACTAAAGCGACGAAATAATAAAACGATAAAATGACAAAATTATAAAAAAATAAAACGATGGGTTGCCTCCCATCTAGCGCCTTATTTATTGTCGTGGCTCGACGTAGTAATCTCGAGTACCTAGACTTCGTCTAGATAAGTGATGGCCATGTCATTCATCGAGTCAAGAGGACCGATATATGGCTTGACACGTTGGCCATTCACTTTGAAGATAACACCCTCATTGTTTTCCAATTCGACTACTCCAGATGAGTAGACTTGGATGACTTTAAATGGACCAGACCACTTTGATTTTAAATTACCTGGGAAGAGCTTGAGTCTGGAGTTAAAGAGTAGTACCCTATCACCTTTTTGGAAGTTTCGTCGAACAATCCGCTGATCATGATACTTTTTCATCCGCTCCTTGTATAAATCTGATCTTTCGTATGCATGGAGACGAAATTCATCTAGTTCGTTCAGCTGCTCCAACCTCAGGTTCTTCACATCATCCTAATTCAGATTCAAGTGCTTCAATGCCCACAATGCTTTGTATTCAAGCTCGATGGGTAGATGACAAGCTTTCCCATAAACTAGCTGATAAGGTGACATGCCAATGGGTGTCTTGAATGCAGTCCTATATGCCCATAGTGCATCATCTAGCTTTCGAGACCAATCCTTCCGATTCGCATTAACCGTTTTGGCAAGGATTTGCTTTATCTCACGATTGGAAACCTCTACTTGTCCACTAGTTTGGGGATGATAAGGCGTAGCTACCTTGTGTTGCTTGACTCCATACTTGGCCAATACAGATTTGAATAGCTTGTTGCAAAAGTGAGATCCTCCATCACTTATGATAGTACGAGGTACTCCAAAGCGAGAGAAGATATTCTTCTTTAAAAACGCTACAACACGCTTTCCTTCGTTGTCAGCCAATGCTACAGCTTCAACCCATTTCGACACATAATCCACAGCAACCAAGATGTACTTCATTCCAAACGAATTCACGAATGGTCCCATGAAATCAATACCCCACACATCAAAGAGTTCTACCTCCAGAATTTTGGACATGGGCATTTCATGGTGTTTTGAAATAGCACCTTGACGTTGGCATTGGTCATACCTTCTCACATAGTCGTGTGCATCTCTGAATATTGTAGGCCAATAATAACCACTTTGCAAGACTTTCCTTGCCGTTCGATACCCTGCATGATGTCCTCCAACTTGCGAAGTGTGGCATGCTTCCAATATAGTAGGCACTTCTTCATGGGATATACATCGTCGAATGATACCATCCGCGCATCTCCGAAACAAATACGGCTTATCCCAATAGTAGTGCTGAACGTCATGCATAAACTTCCTCCTCTGGTGGTAAGATAAATTGGAAGGTAACACATTACTCACCACGAAATTTGCAAAATCGGCATACCATGGTAATTTCTCCATTGTTGTCGCTAGTATCTCCTCGTCAGGGAATGCATCATCAATCTGATTTTCTGGTTGCGCCACATACTCATTCTCAAGTCTAGATAGGTGATCAGCCACTTGGTTCTCGCAACCTCTTCTATCTTTGACTTCGAAATCGAACTCTTGCAGCAGCAATACCCATCGAATCAGCCTTAGTTTTGCTTTTGCATCCTTCTTTGTCATTAGATACCTAAGAGCTGCATGGTCTGTATGAACGATCACCTTAGTACCCAATAGATAGGCACGGAACTTCTCAAACGCATACACAACCGCTAAAAGCTCTTGTTCAGTAACAGTGTAGTTCCTTTGGGCTTCATTTAGGACCTTACTCGCATAGTAGATAGGATGAAATAATTTCTCCTTTCTCTGTCCAAGAACAGCACCAACGGCTACACCACTAGCATCACACATGACTTCGAACGGGAGCGTCCAATCTGGTGCTACCATGATAGGGGCTTCAATGAGTTTTTCTTTAAGGCATTCGAATGCCTTTAAGCAATCATCATTAAATTCAAACTTCGCATCTTTCTCCAATAGTTTGCACAATGGACTAGAAATTTTGGAGAAGTCTTTGATGAATCTACGATAAAAACCGGCATGGCCAAGAAAACTATGAACTCCCTTCACCGAAATTCGAGGTGGTAGCTTCTCAATTACCTCTATTTTGGCGCGATCAACCTCTATTCCTCTTTTGGAGATCTTGTGCCCAAGAACAATTCCTTCTTTTACCATGAAGTGGCACTTTTCCCAATTCAGCACAAGGTTGAACTCTACACATCTTTGTAATGCCATGCTCAAGTTCACCAAACATGCGTCAAAGGACTCACCAACAACTGAAAAGTTGTCCATAAATACCTCCAAAGTGTCTTCTACCATATCAGAGAAAATAGACATCATACAACGTTGAAAGGTGGCTGGTGCATTACACAACCCGAATGGCATGCGTTTGAAGGCAAAAGTAACATATGGGCATGTAAACGTTGTCTTCTCTTGGTCTTTGGAGGCAATACAAATCTGATTGTAACCTGAATAACCATCCAAGAAGCAAAACCATCCTTTCCCCGCTAATCGATCTAGCATTTGGTCCATAAATGGCATGGGGAAGTGATCCTTGAGAGTCCAAGAATTCAGCTTGCGGTAGTCCATGCATACTCTCCATCCAGTAACGGGCCTGAGTGGAATAAGCTCATTCTTTGCATTCGCGACCACCGTCATACCTCCTTTCTTGGGAACACATTGTACTGGGGTTACCCATGTACTATCAGAAATAGGATACACGACTCCTGCGTCTAACCACTTGATAATCTCCTTCTTCACCACTTCTTGCATTGGTGGGTTTAGACGTCTTTGATGTTCAATGGTTGGTGTGCACTTTTCTTGAAGCTGAATTTTATGTGTGCAAATCCCAGGTGGAATACCAATGATATCCGCAATGGTCCATCCAATAGCTCTAATATACTTGCGTAAGATTGCAATAAGAGCTGCAACTTGTTGCTCACCTAAATCGGCTGCTACTATGACTGGAAGAGTGTTTCCGCTTCCTAAGAATGCGTACTTCAAATGGCTTGGCAGCTCCTTCAATTCTAACGTGGGTGGTTCTTCAATAGATGGCTTAGCTGGAGGTGTGGGTCGATTCTTGAGATCAAGATCCAGCTTCTTGGGAGTATAACGATATGTTCCTAATCCCGATAGAGCACAAATATCATCTTCAGAAATTTCAGCATCATCATCCTCTTCTTTCATGAACAAAGCCTCCAAAGGATCATCAAGAATGTGCTCTTCTGCAAGTAACTCTTTCTCGTCATCAAAGACAACATCAGCCACTGAAAATACACTTAGATCTTTGGGTTGCTTCATTGATTTGCAAACATCAAAGCGAACCACTTCATCATTTATTCGGAATGAAAGCTCATTAGCTCTCAAATCTATGAGCACACTTCCCGTAGCAAGGAAGGGACATCCCAAGATTATGGGAACCTCTAAATCTGCTTCACAATCCAAGATGACAAAGTTTGCTGGAAATATGAATGAAGATACCTTTACCAAGACATCGCATAGAATACCAACCGGTCATTTTACCGACCTATCCGCCATCACAAGCCTCATATTAGTTGGTGTAGGATCTCCTAACCCCAACTTCTTATAGATCGATAATGGCATCACGTTGATGCTGGCTCCTAAGTCACACAATGCTTTAGCAAAGTCCAAAGATCCGACGGTGCAAGGAATCGTGAAAGCTCCGGGGTCGACCTTCTTCTGAACTATCGATCGAGTAGCAATTGCACTACAATGATGCACATCATCTTTCGGCTCATAGCTTGCTTCCCTCTTCTTAGTCAAAAGATCTTTCATAAACTTCGCATACCCAGGCATTTGTTCAAGTGCTTCTACCAATGGGACATTAATAGTCAGCTGCTTCAACATGGTCATAAATTTGCTGAACTTAGTGTCATCGGCCACCTTCTTCAATCTTTGTGGAAAAGGTGGTGGTGGGTATGGAAGTGTTCTCTCCATGGCTTTCTTCTCCTCTTGCTTCCGTTTATTATTTTTTTCAGGCTGCACGTCACTAGGTGAAACATCCTTGACGTTTGAAGTAGTTGTTGTGTCTTCTTCTCTTGTAACGTCACTAGGTGTGGCCTCAATGTCTGCTGCTACGTCAACCACTTGCTTGCCTTTTGCTGAAGTTTCTAGCACCTTACCACTCCTGGTAGTGATGGCCATGCATGACCCATCATTCCTTGGGTTTTGGACTGTATCGCTCGGTAAGGTGCCAGCCTTTCTTTGATTGAATGCTGCTGAAATAGAAGTGGAATGAGAATCAACTAGTTGCTTCATGGAGGCCAAATCGTCAATTACCTCCTTAACTCCTGCGCTCGTTGCTTCCACTCCTTTCAATAACTTAGCCATCATGTCTTCCATAGAATTAGATGTGGTGGTATCACGTTTACCAGGGGGAACGTACAAACCACTCTTTTCATTATTTTTCCTCCAACTACCTTGGTCTTTGCTTCCTGATTTATCATAATAGTTCCGACCTTGGTTTCCTTGGGCATTCCCACGGAAACCCCCCTAATTGTTCAAGTAGTTGGCCTCCTCTTCCGAATCAGATTCGTCTCTTCCTTTTGACGCAATAGCTTTCACTTTTTCAGTCTTCCCTAATAGATGCTTTGTAAGAAGATCCATTTGGGTTTTCATGTGCGCCATGTCTTGATCACGTTCTTCTTCTCTTCTTCTTTGGTCTGCAGACATGCCAATAGATAAAGTGGGGCTTGCTACCTCAGAATCCCTGGTATGCCAAGCTCTACTTTTTTTCGTCATACGATCTAGCATGTTGCTTGCTTGAACAAAGGTGAGGTCCATAAAAGAACCTCCAGCTGCGTTGTCCACCACTGGTTTAGTTACTGAATTCAAGGCTCTATACAAGATCTCCATGAGGTGAACATTAGTCATGTGATGGTTTGGGCATCTCGTTAGCTTTGTCTTGAACCTCTCCCATGTTTCGTGAAGAGCTTCAGAGGGAAGCTGATGAAAGTTGCTGATTTCATCTCTCAATTGAGCCCTTTTTGATGGCGGAAAGAATCTTTCTAGGAAAGCGTCTCTCAATTGCCTCCAATTTGTAATAGAATCAGGAGACAGCCCATTCAACCATAATGTTGCCTCCCCAGACAGAGACAATGGAAATAGACGTAATCGAATAGCATTCTGACCAACACCAGGATTGTCAAAAGACTTGCATGTAGAAATAAAGTTGATGAGATGCATATTCGGATCATCGCCTGCTAGTCCACCAAATAACCCCTTGAGTTGCAATAACTGAATCATGGTGCTAGTGATGTTGAACTTGGCTCCGGGCGCTAATGGTGGTGGAATTATAGCTCCAGTGGCTCCGGTACCATCAAGATCATCATCATCATCGTCGAAAGCTGGTTGCAAAGGTTGGAGATCATATCTGTAACGAGCTTGTCGACCTCTTCGATTGGCAGGTGTTGCAATTTCAGCGCCATGCCTTGGGTTTATCAACTCGTCATCTCCTAAATCCTCATCGTCAGGATTTGTTGCTCGCCCAGGATTATCAATGTTTTGTTGTTGGACTTGAGCAGCGGCAAGAGCAGCTAATCTTGCTTGCTCGTGTTGAGCAGCCATCCTGTCGATTTCAGCTTGTACTTCCATTCTTCTAATTCGTTGTGGTTCAGGATTGACTGGTAATAACGGTTGACCTGAACTTCTAGTATGGGGCATGCACTAAAAGAAAAACCTGCAATAAACAAAAACAAAAACTAAACGTAAAAGTACGAGAATCTTTGACCAAAGGGTCTAGTAATTATCACGAACTTGATTGACACTCGTATTCCCCGGCAACGGCGCCAATTTTTGATAACGCTCAATCTACAACTCTCGTTTGAGTGTAAAGCAGTCGTTAGCAAATATAGAACCCAACCTGGGTTGGGTGTCGATCCCACAGGGAATAGCTCGGCCAACAAGTAAGCAAAATTAATAGACTTTTGGTGCAAGTCTCGTAAGAAGGGGTGATTGTAATAAGTAACCAAAGTAATGAAGTAAAAACTGAAAATAGCAAAGTAAAAAGAGAAAGAGATTGTTACGTGAGTTGTAAACAATGAGAATTGAAGCGTTGGGGTTATGTCCACCTTCAGAAGTATACGTCTCTATTGGCTATGAGTGTGTAGAGTCTTGACATGCAATTGCTTATAGAGAATTGTAGTAGATGGTAAATCCAAGCGTCTATCGACCTAAACAAGGACTATTTCACTTTAACTCTCTCGAGCTTAAAGCGTGTATAGCGGTATGAATTCTCCAAGAGGTTAGTCAAGTTACGGCACTAGCTTTTTAATAGGAAAGGGTGTCCTACTACCTTGACATTATCTCTTTTCCAGACAAATAACCTTTCTCTCGAACAAGTTAAATGTTAGACTGGCGTTATTCTTGCGTTTGCAACCGCAAAGAATGTAGATTAAGATGAAGAGCGTAATGATATAAGCAATATACGTGTCTTGAACTCACAAACTCACAGCTATAGATAGTAACTCATTCGGCTTCCATAACCCCAACTAAGAGGTTTAGTTACCCATGAATGCGAAGGATATCACGTTTTGCATGGTGGATGGCGTGTGAAGCGTAGGTGTTTAGGCGTGTGGTTTTTGTGATTCCGTAGCAAGTAACGATTCTCTTGTTGTGGAATTTAAGAATAGAAGAGTAGATTAGAAGTGTTTGTAGTGGAAGATGAGAGAGATGGAAGAAAATTAATAGTTTAAGAATTGAAGAATTAAGAATGTTAGAAGATTAATTGTAGATGCCTTCACTAAGGGAGGACTTCATTAAAAATCTCTAGCATGATAGGGTATTTATAATACTCCTATCCTACTCCTACTAAGCTAATGAAATAAATAACCAAATCCTAATATACTAATGAAATCCTTGACCCAAATGTACTAGGGTAAGGTTACAATATCATAATCCAAATAGATTAGTGAAACACATAACCTAATTATACTAGGTTAATGTATCTTTGTAAAAATCCAGCTTTGTGTCTGTAAGTCCCCAAAGTCTTCAGAATTGCTGTTTTAGCCCGGGACAAATTTTCCATGCAGCAGATTTGGTCCTTTAGGCGTCCAGCTCCTTTCCATCTCGTTCGTGAGCTTTCTTTTGCGTCAAGTAAGCCATAAAATGCTGTATTTTGCATCATTTATACCTGAAACTTTACTAATCATGTTTGTTAGCTCATTTATAGGAAAAAGGACTAAAAGTGCATGAAATAGATAATTAGTTCTCAAAACTAGGCTAAAATATGGGCAAAATATATTGATATAGGCACGTAAATTCGCCTATCATCACATATTATCTTGTAAAATCATCTCATATCAGTTATAAAAATTCCTCTTTTCTTCTTTAATTTTTCACCCTTCAGTTGTTTTTTCTAACACCTTGAGAGTTAGGAATTTTCAAGCACAACTTCTTTCCCCTCTTTTCTCTTTTTGTTGGAGTCCACACCACCCAACTTTTCATTGACTCCAACAACAAGCTTATTTCCTTTAAAGCCAACTTTATCAGCTCTATCATGTAGTATCAAGTAAGACCTTGGTGGAGTTCCATTGCAAGCCCACTTTCTAGTTCTACTTTACAACCTACCAGTTAAACATCAACCTACAAACATAAAAACATTACCGTTGTTTTTATTCTTGTACGTTGAAGTATTACCCTTGTAGGTTGTCCAATAGGACTAGATAGTGGGTAGAAGTTTGTTCTCTGAGAGGCAACAAAGAATTGGGTAGTGTGGATGTACTCCAACTCATTAGGTAGAGTAAATGTTGTTGGAGTAAACTTCTGATCATATTTTCCTTATATTCTTAAAAATAATGATATGAAAGACTTAAGTTATTTTTGTTCAGTTAAATGGACTAAGGAAATATTTTTATTACGTTGTCATGGTCGAAATAGTAGCTTTAATTTCCTGATCTAAATGATAGGAATAATCAGTGATGCAAGTTTTGAAGTATTTGATTATATACAAGGAGTTAATTTGTAAAGGAAAAAATAATTTCGAGGGGATATATCCCCTCATTAAAAAAATAGTGTATATTTACCCTTTTTCATAACTGGCCTATATTCACTAACTTAAAGAAAAATCCTGAAAGTGATCTTCTAATTTCAAAAGGCCATCCATTCAAGCCTTTACTATCTTTTTTTATTGTTAGATTTAGAAAATTAAGTCACCCATTCTTTTAGCCCTAGAAATCCGATCCAAATGGGGAAAAAAATCTCTCTTCTACTTAATCATAAAACGAGCTTGAGTTAGAATTGACTAAACGATAGTGTTTTTTCAGTTAGATCGAGTCTAAAAGGGTAAAAAGTGTGTAAGGTAATTTTTAAAATTTAGACTTAATCTAACTTTAAAACCTACCTAAACATAAAAAGGATTTTGTACATTGGTGTGCCGCGTTTTGATAAGATAATATTTGAAAATCATATAAGTAATATTGTATATCCATTGATTTACACTAGATTTGAGTAGACCAAATCTATCGATCTCCTAACCAAAATAAATGTCACGAACTACTCTGTGTAGTCTTTTTTCCCTTTTTTTTTGGCTAATTTAGACAACAGTGTTTCTAGAAGCCTTTTATTAATAATAAAAATCTTCAACATGGATAAGTAAGGGGAATTAGGTCTTACTTTACCAAACCTAATGAGGTAATGAACCTCTATTAATCAACAATCATGAAGAAAATAAGAACTACAGAGAACTAGGTATCTTATGGTCATCACAGAGTATGTAACATACCCTATGATGATATTACAAATGATGATGCTTAAACAGTACAAAAATATAAAATCCAGGATGAAATTTGAGTAATCAAACTCAAACTTCCTTCTACAAATGCATAAATTTAAAAAAGAAAGATTGCCTGTCTAAAGTAACCTGAAGTATTTTCTCTTGTCTTTATGGTCCAATCTTTCCAACAACATTTGATAGTTCATCATTTATTCTAGGATTTATTGAATTTTGTTGAAGATATTGACACTGTTGTATGATTTTGCTTTGTCTGTCGCATTGGTAGGTGTCTTGGAACATACACCCCGCACTTTACCATCCCAGCTATCTCATGTGTCTTTTTATTGCTTCCACTTTTTTTGTTGTTAAGGTGAGATTCCATCTCTAGCCACTTTATCAAAGCACATATCAAACATATTTTCTTCCTCTTCCTTATAAAAAATTCTCGTTGAAATCACTAAAATAACTGTTAATTGGAATAAGTCCCGATGCTAAGGCCCCTGACTCATTTTTCATTACGGTGCACTTTTACACACAAATATGGAAGCTTCTGAACTAAATTTTCTATTCAAAGGAAGAGGTGAAACATACTCCTCTCCATCAGCTAAATCAACCCATCTAGGAACACTCATCTCCCAGTTCATCACGTCTTTGTTATTCCCTGTGGAAGAATAGGCCCCCCTCAAGTTAATTGATGGGTCACTATAACTTGAATAGATTGCTCGCATATGCAGGCCTGGCCAGTGCTTTGTTGAAAGTGTCAACTATTTGGTCATTACCTTGAATATGTACAACACGAACCTTTTTTTTCAACATATGGTGGCGGGAAGAGTGAAAGTCTATTGCATTATGCTTCACATGATTATGGAGGACAAGATTCTTGCTTAGGAATGAGGTTCCATGTTATCTAGCATAATGAATATGCAAATTTGTTTATCTGAAAATTACACGGTAACATAAATAAATATCTAATGGTTGTTTGTGTTATTTCCTTATACGGGTACGCAGAATCTGTATATGCAGAACAAAAACTTCAACTAGAGTTCAAGTATAAACAAGAACACAATGAAGTATATATCAAATACCCTCAACACAAGATCAAAATGACCTTTCCATGTGGTGTATTTTATTTTTTCAGAAAATAGATGAAACAGATATGAATAAGGCCAAGTCGTCTGAATTCATGGACTTTCCATAAGGAAATAATTCCCCTCACTGTACCAGAGGTTGCGGAATTTTCCTCCAAGGATAAAATGGACTTCAATCCAAATATTGTGGTACCTCAAATATTTGGACTCGTGGAACGCACTTAACAGTTTGAATGATCACATAGAATTTTTGAAGAGAAAAAGTATTTTTTATTCTGAAATTTCTCGTATCAAAACCTATGGAAGAAAGCAGTTTTTTATAGCCATAACATGCCTGTCACGACCCGAGCGTAGGCCCTAGCCGTGACGAGCATCCCGAACCGTGAAGGCCTGGAACACCCATTCTCTATCTGGTTATCGTGCACAACATTCGTAATCATAATAAAATGCGGAATTAAACTGAGTATGGAATACATAGTCATGTTCTGCAACATTTCTGAATAATAATATCTGGCATCAGTCCGTGAAATCTCTACAAAGAACTCAAACATCTGTCTGAAAAGATATTGGGACAAAATAAATAAATAAGAGAATGTCTGACATAATTAGGCCTTCCGAATAATAGAAGGATCACCACTGTGAGATCAAGTCTGCAAATCCGAGAATATCTACTGAGTAGCTGGACCCCTAGATTGTACCTCAGAACCTGGAAGGAGGGGGGGTCAGCAAAAAAGTACTGGCACGCGAAGCAATCCAAAATAGTATAATGGAACATACATATATATATATATATATATATATATTAAGTGAAAGCAATTTTTCATCAAGACATCATGTATAAAACTATTTCTGAAAAATACATGGGCAATTTCTGAAAACATACAACCTGCCTGTTCATTTCAAATCATGATCTGTCTTTTACTTCTGAGTTAGGTGGTGTTCCCCAACAAGTCTGATATTCCACGGGTTATATGGAATCTGCCATTGACTCAGCGGGAAGCCCCCAACCCAAGTGTTCCGCATGGGTTGGAGTGTGTGAGTTTGATACGCCACAGGACATTTAAGTCAGCGCATAATAGTAAACCCTGGTTGGCAACCCACGGTTTTAGGCAATGAGTCACATGAACTTAAGCCCTCTTCGGGGGACCACCTAACATCTCTGTATGCCCATTTTTAACCTTTTCTGTACATGCAACATTCTGAATGTCTAAAATCATAAAAGTCTGAAATGTCTGTTAGTCTGAGTCTGATATGGCATTAGTCTGAATTTGTATCGTCATACCAGTACATTGCAAGTCCTATTTCTGAGCCATAATGCATTTAACGCGATCTTTCATAAAAAAAATATAGTTTCAGACCACCGAAACATGTAGTTTGTATTAATGATGTCATGCTCTGAAACTCAAGTCTAATCTATGCAAAACTTTCATCAAACATATGGTGGTCATGTACATTTTGGAAAAATCATGCTTTCATTCATTACATTCATATTCAACATTCAAAACCCTCTCTTTCGTGTTCAAAATCATATTCCAAACATAGCAAGAGTCAAAGCACTTCATATCATGATTTCCTTTTCTTTTCAAGATGTATTTCAAAACAATTTATATTACGCAGAACATGAAAAAAAACTTTACATTAAGAGAGGGGTTTCATAAAAATCATGCTATCAATTCATATTTTAGGACAAACACATATATACGTATACATAAAATTTTCAATCACTTTGGGGGAAAGCCAAAAGGCCAAAACAATATCATTAAAGTTTCTAAAACATGAGTATGTACATGAATGTGAAAACCCATTCTTAAAACATGATTTCTATGCCCATGAGATTTTAGAAAAACCTCGTGTACCTTTTTCTCCACGAATTTTGGGTGTCTATCGAAGCCTACATCGAGAGGATTCCGAATCTATTATTTGTTTCACGAAGAAGTTCCGGAATAATTGGACCTTCAAGCTTATTTTCTCAAACCCTAGTTGCTTCTCCTCTTAAGTTCTTGAAGGATTAGATTTTGGGATTTTATAGGAGGCTTCAATGTTGTTAATAGGTCCAAATCCATTTAGGTGTGGGTAAGGATGATTTTGGGTTTTGTAAGGACTAAATTGCACTTAAAATAACTTAAAACAGAGTGTTTTCGTCACCTGAAACCATAAGTGTGCGCCAGCCTTTGCATTGCATAGATTAGGATAGGCGCCGCATTGTGTATCGCCTAGACTAATATAGGCGCCGCATTGTGTATGGAATAGACTAAGGTAGGCGCCGCATTGTGTATCGCACAACCAGTCCAGTGGCTATGTGCGATTGGTTAGGCGACGCACTCTTCTTTGCAAAGCCATAACTTCTTGCTCGAGTGTCGGATTTTTGCAAAATTGGTATCGTTGGAAAGCTAACTCGAAGACCTATCATTTGACACATAGTAGGTTCTCTAATTCGACATATACAGAGAGTTATGGTCGATGGAAGATGACACAAATTACAACATCCACTAAAACTTAAGTCTAAAGTTCAGAAATTACAGTCTAATACATCCATAACTTTTACGGGGTGTTACATTATCTCCCCCTTAGAATCATTGGTCCCCGAATGATGAATTAGAAATGTTGAATCTCAAAGGTATATAATGATGCTAACATGATGTGTCTTCTAAGAAAGTATATAATTAAGTATATAACTGATCTGAAATATTTAAACTTCTATCACAAAACTGAATTTTGAGTTGGCTTGCCCTTACTTGCTTCGAGACGCTGATTCATGCTAAGAGTTTAGGATTCCCTTGAAGTGTTCATGATACAATCATACATATTGAATTGAGAAGTGATAACATATGCAATTACGAATCATGAGGCATCAAGACTTAGATCGTACCAGGGTATTATACTAACTGGGCTAAAATACTTGGAAGTATTTCAGATTATGCACTGAACACTCATGAACTGAGTCACGACTAAATAGCTGAATCTAAAACATGATGTTTTGACTGAACTGAATTCGCAACTTAGGGTGAAATATATTGGGATGGTCATACACATGAGACTTCGGATAGCAGGATTGGGTGAAAAGGTGGAAACCACCGTAACTTGTCTACCTGACTGCTAAACTGAAATACACCGGAAACATATATTCAACTGGAGTATCTCATTAATACTCCCTTAACTATATTATTTCCCTTAAATACCATATTCATTCCATTCAACTTATAACTCTCATATGGGCATTGATAGCACTTTTTACAATGTCTATAGTAGCTTAAATCCTTTCACTGCGATCAAGCCTAACTCCAAGTCACAAAAATACATGTCATACCATGATACTAGTCTAAACAACATGATTCAATCTTCCACATCCTTTTAAAGTTCACACCCTAAGCATATCATTCCTTCCCACATTAATGACTAATCTGAACTCTTACTATAGATTCAGTAGTGCATATTGCGTCCCTTCACTAAAATCCCAACGTGTCATTCAAGCCTATCTTTATAACCTCATATGAACTTCAAGGCAAACACCCATGAAGAAACACTTCACATATTCTCTAAACCACTATTAATATAACACCTACGCGCTACCCCAATAACATGCCCATACAAATTTCCACTAAAACTCATATATATCAAAAATTTGGCCCCAGATCTTACTTCACACTTATGGTCTTATCTAAAACAAGCATACTATAAAGCGGGAATACATGAGTCATGAGATACATGACCTCAATTTGGAGTTCATAACTTATGGAATGGGATTCCGACTACTGAATGAACTAAAACTTCTCATTTTGGAACTTGAAGAGTACATGATTCTCTGTCATAAGCATGAACATGAATTTTGATCATTGGACTGAAACGTAAGGCATGAGTAGATATTGGGATAACTGAAAAATACTAAGATAAGAATGGGTTGAGTCTCACCCTCACTTTCTAACGTTCTAAATGCCTACTCAAGCTTTACATTTCAGACCATTCTTATCTTAGTATTTTTCAGTGATCCCAATGCCTACTCAAGCTTTACGTTTCAGTTCCATGATCATAGTTCGTGATTCTTGTATATTATAGAGAGTCATGTACTCTTCCAGTTCCAAGATAATGAGTTCTAGTTCATTCAAGTAGTCGGAATTACATTCCTTATGTTAGGAACTCTATTTGAGGTCATACAACTCATGATGCATGTACTCACTCTTTATAATCTGTTCAGTCCCATATAAAAATCTTCTCATGCTTCAGGGTCTTATGTTTTAACCTTTTAGTGTCCTCCCTATGCAATGATAGTGGTGATGAAGTAAATGTTCTTGTTGATGGAAGATCATAGTACGTTTGTTTAGATAAGGCCATAAGTATGAAGTGAGATTTGGGGCCAATCCTTGATACATGTGATGTTTAGAGGAAAAGTTTGTGTGTGTATGTTTTTAGGATAATGCGTGGGAGTTATATTGATAGTAGTTTAGAAACTATGTGAAGTATGTATTTATGGGTGTTTTCCTTGAAGTTAACATGTGGTTATAAATTAGTCTTGAATGACATTTTGGGATTGTAGTGGAAGGTTGCAATATGCATTAGCGACTTCATATTAAGAGTTCATAGTAGTCATTAAAGTGGTAAGGCATGTTATGCTTAGAATGTGATCTTTAAAAGAGGTATAGAAGCTGAACGCACCATCCAGACCCTGGAGGATATGTTGAGGGCCTGTGTGATTCACTTTAAAGGTTGTTGGGTTGATCACTTGCCACTGATAGAGTTTGCCTATAGCAACAGTTTCCACTCTAGTATTAAGATGGCACCTTTTAAGGTATTGTATGGTAGGAGATTTAGCTCTCCAATAGGCTGGTATGAAGTAGGTGAGATGCAGATGTATGGGCCTGATCTTGTTCATCAGGCAATGGAGGATGTGAAACTCATTAGGGAACGACTTAAGACAGCTCAGAGTCGTCAGAAATCCTATGCCGACGTCAGAAGGAGAGAGTTAGAGTTTAAGATTGGAGATTTGGTTTTCCTCAAGGTTTCTCCCATGAAGGGAGTTATGCATTTCGGGAAGAGGGGTAAGCTAAGTCCTCGCTATATAGGCCTGTATCAGATTGTAAGAAGAATAGGTAGAGTTGCGTATGAATTAGAATTGCCTGTAAGTTTGGGTTCTGTTCATCCAGTATTCCACATATCCATGTTGAAGAAGTGCATCGGAGATCACTCTTTGGTGGTGCCCATTGCTGAGATCAAGGTGAGCGATTCCTTGTCTTACGAGGAAGAGCCCAAGGAAATCCTAGATAGACAAGTGAGAAAATTGAGGAGTAAAGAGATAGTCTCAGTTAAAGTGTTAGGTGAAATCAGAAAGTTGAAGAAGCAACTTGGGAGTCGGAGCATGACATGAAAGTGAGATACCCAAGCCTATTTGAAATCGGCAAGTGATGAATTTGAAGGTACAATTCTTTCTTTATTTTTCCTTCTATGTATGAATCTGTTTGAAAATCGTGCGTGACTATTTCTGCGTCATCATTCGGGGATGAATGACCCCAAGGGGGGATAATGTAACACCCCGTATTTCGGGCTAGAATAAAAAAATATGACTCTGATGCGTTGATAATCCCAAAGCCTTAAATCCTATGCCAATTTGGCATGTTAATCAACTTTGTAGTATGCGAATCTATTTGAGCACGAAATTAGATCATAGAACTCCTTCAAATCAAGGACGAGTTAAAACCATTTCGATCGATTATGTTTTAGTCGACGTTGTAATTTGTGTCAAATACCATTGACCATAACTCATTATATATGATGAACTGGGTGGCCTACTATATACCAAATTGTAGATAATTGAATAATCTTTCCAACGATACCAAATTCTCCTAAAACGGACACCTGGCGAAGAAGTTATGGCCTTTCAAAGTTGAATGTGTCGCCTATGCACATATAGGCGACGCATAGGGCGGCGCCTATGCAAATATAGGCGATGCATAGGGCAGCATCTATGTAAATACAGGAGATGCAAAGTGCGGTGCATACTTATGGTTTCAGGTGACGAAAACACTCCGTTTTGAGTTACTTTAAGTCCAAGTTAGTCCTTATAAAACCCAAAATCGTCCTTACCCACTCCTAAATGGATTTGGGCCTATTAACAACATTGAAGCCTCCTATAAAATCTCAAAATCTAATCCTTCAAGAACTTAAGAGAAGGAGCAAATAGGGTCTGAGAAAATAAGCTTGAAGGTCCGATCATTCCGAAACTTCTTCGTGAAACAAATTACAGATTCGGAATCCTCTCGACGTAGGTTTCAATAGACACCCAAAATTCGTGGAGAACAAGGTACGCGGGGTTTTCCTAAAATCTCATGGGCATAGAAATTATGTTTTAAGAATCGGGTTTTCAAATTCATGTACATACTCATGTTTTAGAAGAATTAATGATATTGTTTTGGCCTTTTGGCTTTCCCCTAAAGTGATTTGAAAATTTTATGTATACGTATATATGTGTTTGTTCTGAAATATGAATTGAGAGCATGATTTTTATGAAACCCCTCTCTTAATGTAGAGTTTTTCATGTTCTGCGTAATATAAATTGTTTTTGAAATACATCTTGAAAAGAAAAGGAAATCATGATATGAAGTGCTTTGACTCTTCCTATGTTTGGAATATGATTTTGAACACGAAAGAGAGGGTTGTGAATGTTGAATATGCATGTAATGAAAGAACGCATGGTTTTGCCAAAATGCACATGACCACCATATGTTTGATGAATGTTTTGCATGGATTTAGACTTGAGTTTCGGAACATGACATCTTTAATACAAACTACATGTTTCGGTGGTCTGAAATTATATTTTTATGAAAGATTGTGCTAAATGCATTATGGATCAGAAATAGGACTTGCAATGTCTTGGTATGACGATACCAATTTCAGACTAATGCCATATTAGACTAAGACTAACAGACATTGCAGACTTTCATGATTCTAGACATTCAGAATGTTGCATGTACAGAAAAGGTTAAAAATGGGCATACAGAGATGTTAGGTGGTACCCCGAAGAGGTCTTGAGTTCAAGCGACTCATTGCCTAAAACCGTGGTTTACCGACTCGGGTATACTATTATGCGCTGACTTAAATGTCCTGTGGCGTATCAGACTCATAGACTCCAACCCTTGCGTCACACTTGGGTTGGGGGCTTCCCCGCTGAGTCAATGGCGGATTCCATAATGCCCGTGGAATATCAGACTTGTAGGGGAATACCACCTAACTCAGAAGTAAAACACAGATCATGATTTGAAATGAACAGACAGGTTGCATGTTTTCAGAAATTGCCATGTATTTTTCAGAAACAGTTTTATACATGATGTCTTGATGAAAAAATGCTTTCACTTAATATATATATGTTCCATTATAATATTTTGGATTGCTTCGCATGCCAGTACTTTTGTGCTGACCCCCCCTCCTTCCAGGTTCTGAGGCACAATCTAGGGGTCCAGCTACTCAGTAGACATTCTCGGATTTGCAGACTTTATCTCACAGTGGTGAGCCTTCTATTATTTGGAAGGCCTAATTATGTCAGAAATTCGCTTATTTATTTTGTTTTTGGTTTACTGGGGGCCTTGTCCCAGTTTCTTTTCAGACAGATGTTTGAGTTCTTAGTAGAGATTTCGCAGACTGATGTCAGATAGTATTATTCAGAAATATTGCAGGACTTGACCATGTTTTTCGTACTCAGTTAAATTCCACATTTTATTATGATTATGAATATTGTGCATGATAACCAGATAGAGAATGGGTGTTCCGGGCCTTCATGGTTTGGGATGCTCGTCACGGCCAGGGCCTAGGTTCAGGTCGTGACACTTCTATACAACTAGTATTTATTAACCAAAAAATTTTCACATCCACCTTCATGGACATCAACTATTCAAACTTAATATCTAATGCTATGCATGATTTACAACCCAACCTTACACGAAATTTTCACTTAGAAATTATGAAATAACCATCACGAAACACTAGTGCACTAGAACTTCATAACCACAATAAGCGATCATGACCTAACGGTTTTCCATATCATAAACCATTAGCATGTACTATTTCAGCACATCAAGCCTACTAATTTAATCCCACAAAACATGCATCATCAAACTCGTGCCACTATTTACCACCACGCCATTTAAATTCAACCCTATAGTTTATTATCAATCATTTACCACCAATAAAGAATGAAACATAATATAAATATACTAATCCATCAAATTGGGATATTATACCTAAGTATCTCAAAAATCTACTACATACCTTCTCACAAGTAGCACTAGTTTACAACTACCAATGAAAAGAGGGTCAACGGGGTTAACGCCTCATAATAGACATGGTCAACTTTATCCTTATATTATAATCCCGTACAATCATATCTACTTATACTTCTTTCTCACATCACAATTAATTACCCAAGCATACACTTACACTACCTTCAAAATCCACAACAACCATGAGTCTATACTTATAACCTACTGGCTAATCTGGCCATTTTCATACTTCAAGCAAGGATAATTCACCTCGCCTAACAACTCCTTCTCTGTCTTCTACTAATAACTATTACACAAGGACGAATTGCTTCATTACCAACTCTATCTCATGTAAAAAGATTCAGCTATACATATATTCAACCAACAAAAGAACGACACGTTGAATGACAAATTGCTAGTGAATCTAAATAGGCCTCACACGGCTTCACTAGACTTTGATTTTATTGTAGTTTGAACAATAAAATAAGAATAATGACAAGGAAACTATGCTAGTGAATCGAAAGATCCCCACACGGCTTCACTAGACTTTTTAGTTTCACCAACACGATGATAAAATATTTTCAAGAGATAGAAACTTGTCACACAACATTCCATAATCTGAGAATACACATCTTACTTTGTATAGATAAAAAAAATCTTAGTCAAATATTTCCCCCACAGATTATCATACAATCCACTCATGCTACTTGCTACCAATAGGTCATGACACCGACACTTTAACTTATGCTAGTATTTGGGTGGAAATTCAATTCCAACACTTCTACTACACATCTTTTCCCTTAAGCATGACATCTGCAACATAAATTTTTGAAAAGGGCCGAATATACTCAATACAGAAGGCTGCAAAGCACGATTTCGTCAAGATCAAGGTTCACACTGGAACCCATACACTCTGAAGCAATAACAGACTCTTCTCAAGTCCTTGCACAATTTTAAGATCTTATATGACGCGATCCGAAGGGACAATACCGTTTAGACTCTAAACTTATGCACTCCATTCACCCTAGAAATATGATGGGTCTTAGAATATCAGAGTAAGGAAAGAATTTGGGATGATTTTACTTTCGTATGGACGTCACCATAGCACGAATTAGAGTATGAAGGAGGAACATTCTGACTCTGAAGAACGAACTAAATCATAAAGAAGGGAAACATTCCTAAACGCCTAGTAGCCTCCTATTTATAAGTGTGGTGCGCTACACACCTATAAACAAGACTCTACCCGATGCAATTTCGCAGACACCCTGGGACCATGAATCGTGCTATGATACCAAGTTTGTCACGACCCGAGCCTAGGCCCTAGCCGTGATGAGCATCCCGAACCGTGAGGGCCTGGAACATCCATTCTCTATCTGGTTATCATGCACTACATTCGTAATCATAATAAAATGTGGAATTTAAACTGAGTACGGAATACATGGTCACATTCTGCAACATTTCTGAATAATTCTATCTGACATCAGTCTGCGAAATCTCTACTAAGAACTCAAACATCTGTCTGAAAAGAAACTGGGACAAGGCCCCTAGTAAACCAAAAACAAAATAAATAAGAGAATGTCTGACATAATTAGGCCTTCCTAATAATAGAAGGCTCACCATTGTGAGATTAAGTCTGCAAAACCGAGAATATCTATTGAGTAGCTGCACCCCTAGATTATGCCTCAGAACCTGAAAGGAGGGGGGGGGGGTCAGCACAAAAATACTGGCACGCGAAGAAATCCTAAATAGTATAATGGAACATACATATATATATATATATTAAGTGAAAGTAATTTTTCATCAAGACATCATGTATAAAACTGTTTCTGAAAAATAGATGGGCAATTTCTGAAAACATGCAACCTGTCTGTTCATTTTAAATCATGATCTGTGTTTTACTTCTGAGTTAGGTGGTGTTCCCGTACAAGTCTGATATTCCACGGGTTGTATGGAATCCTCCATTGACTGGGCGGGAAGCCCCCAACCCAAGTGTGCCGCAAGGGTTGGAGTGTGTAAGTATGATACACCACAGGACATTTAAGTCAACACATAATAGTATACCCGGGTCGGCAAACCACGGTTTTAGGCAATGAGTTGCTTGAACTCAAGCCCTCTTCAAGGGACCACCTAACATCTCTGTATGCCCATTTTTAACCTTTTTTATACATTCAACATTCTGAATGTCTAAAATCATGAAAGTCTGAAATGTCTGCTAGTCTGAGTCTGATATGGCATTAGTCTGAATTGGTATCGTCATACCAAGACATTGCAAGTCCTATTTCCGAGACATAATGCATTTAGCATGATCTTTCATAAAAAAATAATTTCAGACCACCGAAGCATGTAGTTTGTATTAAAGATGTCATGTTCCGAAACTCAAGTCTAATCCATGTAAAACTTTCATCAAACATATAGTGGTCATGTGCATTTTGGCAAAACCATGCGTTCTTTCATTACATGCATATTCAACATTCACAACCCTCTCTTTCGTGTTCAAAATCATATTCCAAACATAGCAAGAGTCAAAGCAGTTCATATCATGATTTCCTTTTCTTTTCAAGATATATTTCAAAACAATTTATATTACGCAGAATATGAAAAACTTTACATTAAGAGAGGGGTTTCATAAAAATCATGCTCTCAATTCATATTTCAGGACAAACAAATATATATACGTATACATAAAATTTTCAATCACTTTGGGGGAAAGCCAAAAGGCCAAAACAATATCATTAAAGATTCTAAAACATATGTTTGTACATGAATTTGAAAACCCGATTCTTAAAACATGATTTCTATGCCCATGAGATTTTAGGAAAACCCCGCGTACCTTTTTCTCCACGAATTTTGGGTGTCTATCGAAGCCTACGTCGAGAGGATTCGGAATTTGTAATTTGTTTCACGAAGAAGTTTCGGAATAATCGGACCTTAAAGCTTATTTTCTCAAACCCTAGTTGCTTCTCCTCTTAATTTCTTGAAGGATTAGATTTTGGGATTTTATAGGAGAATTCAATGTTGTTAATAGGTCCAAATCCGTTTAGGAGTGGGTAAGGATGATTTTGGGTTTTGTAAGGACTAAATTGCACTTAAAATAACTTAAAACGCAGTGTTTTCGTCACCTGAAACCATAAGTGTGCGCCGCCCTTTGCATTGCATAGATTAGGATAGGTGCCACATTGTGTATCGCCTAGACTAATATAGGCGTGGCATTGTGTATCGCATGGACTAAGGTAGGCACCACATTGTGTATCGCACAACCAGTCTAGTGGCTATGTGCGATTGGTTAGGCGACGCACTCTTCTTTGCAAAGCCATAACTTCTTGCTCGAGTGTCGGATTTTTGCAAAATTGGTATCGTTGGAAAGCTAACTCGAAGACCTATCATTTGACACATATTAGGTTCTCAAATTCGACATATAAAGAGAGTTATGGTCGATGGAAGCTGAAACAAATTAAAACGACCACTAAAACTTAAGTCTAAAGTTCAGTAATTACAGTCTAATACATGCATAACTCTTACGGGGCATTACAATGCCTCTTCTAAAAAGAGGCAATGGTTTATGTCAAAGGTAACATATTATCTATAAATTTATGTCTGTTCATCCAAAGATTGCATCTTTTCCTAAACAGTCATCTCTCTCCATGAATCAGTATGTCCTTTTGCTGAAGTATTGCATTCTTCTGAAACAACACATTAGTTTGAAATAGTGCAGTTATTTTGAACCATTAGTTCTGTTCAGAATTACAGAAGTATTAGTTCAAAATTTCTAAAGTATTGCATCTGCTGCTGCATGCATAGATGGAGAATACTGTTTCTTTTTGGTAGATTCGGATCATCAAATAAAATTTATTCAAAAAGATAGATCTCATTGATCGATCATTTGATAAATCAAAATCCAAATCTGAAGTCGAACGTAGAGAGCGACGACGATGATGACGCGAGGCATCTGTTATTCCTTGCCTCACTTATCCATATGGGAGTGTGTTAAAGCTTCGGGATAATTTAGTAAGTTTTCATATTTTTTAGTACACTTTCCACATTGGTATGATCTCAATTTTTCTCTTTCACTTGGTTTTCTCCATTTTCCATTCACACCTCTCAATTACAATGAACCCAAAAATCCCTCACATAAATGGGGAATGGCTATTCTTCATAATATTTTTACGGACAAGTATTTGATCATCAAGCAAAGACTGATTGTATCTGGATAAGTGGGTTTCCCTTTCAACTTTTTGTAGTGAATATGTATCGAACACACTCGGTCAATCGGTAGATTTGATATCTTTGAACTGTCGAGATTTAATGTACACCTAGACAACACATATCACACAACCAACCTTTTATCTTTTATGGTTCTCACGATTTTATTATTTTCAGCCATGAACACGTCTTGGTTTCATGAGAGCTCAGAGAATAGGCCTTTACTATCATTCTCCTTGAAGCGGCTTCCACTTCGCCCTCACATAGGTGATTTCTGAACATTCAATCCTATATATTAAACTATTTGGTCAAATATGCCAAATTTAGTTAATCATTAAAAGACTTTTCAGTTTAAATCTTATCCTTGATTACTATACTTTGTCTACATCATGAGAATGGGTTGCGTAATTGATAATGTTGAACCTGTCAGACATAACTTTGTTTGATCTCCTTGAACCTAGCTCTTGGGATCTTCAGTCTGCTAGTAGAGTTACCACCATGCTGACTTATCCTAGGCCTTAAATCAATTCCCTTGGATTCCTCTCCACCCCTTTTACAGATAGGCCTTTTGTAGGTTGATCCGACATATTATGCTTTGACTTTACATAGTCAACATTGATAATTCCACTAGAGAGAAGTTCGCTAATGGTATTATGTCTCCGTTATATGTAACGAGATTTATAGATGTACATTATGCTCCCTGACCTACTTATTGCCGCTTGGCTATCACAGTGTATACATACTAGTGCCACTGGCTTGGGCCTATAAGGAATATCTTCTAAGAAATTCCGTAGCGATTCTGCTTCTTCACCAGCTTTATCCAATGCGATAAATTAGATTCCATTGAAGATTAAGCAATACAAGTCTGTTTGGATGATTTCCAAGAGACTACTCCTCCACCGATAGTAAATACATATCCACTTGTGGATTTTACTTCGTTCAATCCGGTGATTCAATCTACATCACTATATCCTTCAAGTACCACAGGATATTTATTATAATACAAAGCATAATGTTGAGTGTATTTAAGATACCCCAAACTATTTTCATTGCCATACAGTGTGTTTTGTTGCGATTACTTGTGAACCGACTCAATTTACTGGTAGTACATGCTATGTCTGGATTTGTACAGTTCATTATATACATTAAATATCTCAATACTCTTGAGTAATCCAATTGTGAGTCACTTTCACCTTCATTCTTTCGAAGTGCAAAGCTCTCATCCAATGGAGTCTTGGCAATACCGAATTCCATATACTTGAACTTGTTAAGTACCTTTTCGATATAATGAGACTGTGACAATGCCAACCCTTTTCGAGTTTGATGGATTCTTATACCTAAGATTACATCTACAACTCCAAGGTCTTTCATATAAAACTTGCTCTCAAGCATTCGTTTTGTTGCTTTTATGTCAGAAATATCTCTACTGATGATCAACATATCATCCATATATAAACATACAATGACTTGGCGATTTGGAGGTTTTTTAATATAAACATATTTATCACATTCATTTTTTATGAATCCGTTTGCCAACATGGTTTGGTCAAACTTCGCATGCCATTGTTTTGGTACTTTAGTCGATATAATAACTTGATAAGTTTACACATTTGTTTTCCTTTCCTGGTACCACAAAACCCTCAGGCTGTTCAATGTATATTTCTTCCTCCAATTCTCCATTTAGGAAAACAGTTTTCATATCTATTTGATGCATTTGAAGATCGTATACTTCCGCTAAGGCAATTAACATTTGAATTGATGTTATCCTTATTACTGGTGAGGATGTATCAAAGTAATCAAGGCATTGTTTTTGTTTGAAGCCCTTTACTACAAGTCTTGCCTTGTATTTTTTAATAGTGCCATCCGCTTTCATATTCCTTTTGAAAATCTATTTAGAAACAAAAGGTTTATTTCTGGGAGGAAGATCAACTAATCCCCATGTATGCTTGCTTAATATTGAATCACTCTCACTATTGACTTCCTCTTTTCAAAAGGATGAGTCCGAAGATGTCATCTCTTCCCTAAATGTTTGAGACTCATTTTCTAAGAGAAATGTTACAAAATACGATCCAAATGAAGTAGACGTTCTTTGACATATACTACGTCTTTGATTTTCTTCATTAAGTACATTCTCACTTGGTTTATCTCAAGGTCGTCTAGATCTTCCACTAGACTGTTCATGTCAAATTTTGTATGGGTAAATGTTTTTAAACAATTCAGCATTGTCTGATTCAATTACCGTATTTTCATTAATATCCAAAAGTTTGGATTTATGAACGAAAAATTGACATGCTTTACTACTTTTATCATATCTATGAACACGCAGTCCACTATTTTAGGTCCTATCTTAACCCTTTTAGGCATAGGTATTTGGAACTTTACCAGACACCCCCACACTTTGAAATATTTCAAGTTGGGTTTCCTTCCTTTCTATTTTCATAAGGAATTGATTGTGTCTTACTATGGAGAACTTTGTTGAGTATGTGCTTGGTTGTAAGTATAGCCTCCCCCCATAAGTTTTGCGGTAAACCAAAATTTATAAGCAAGGCATTAATCATTTTCTTCAAAGTTTGGTTTTTGATTTCCACAATTCTATTTGATTGAGGTGAATATGGGGCCGTAGTTTGATGGACGATTCCATTCTTTACACATATTTCGGTGAAGGGAGATTCATATTCTCTGCCCCTATCACTTCTTTCAATTTTTATATTTTATCTAACTGATTTTCAACTTCAATTTTATATTTCCTAAACGCTTCTATTGCTCCATCCTTACTATTTAGCAAATAGACATAACAATATCTAGTGCAATCGTCAATAAAAGTTATGAAATACTTTTTCCCACCACTTGATGCTATTGACATCATATCACAAATATCAGTGTGTACTAAGTCTAAAGGATTAGAATTCATTTCACCAAACTTATAAGGATGTTTTGCATACTTTGATTCTACACACGTTTGACTCTTTGATTTATTGTACTCAAATTTTGGTCAAAATTCTATGTTGATCAATTTTCGTAACGTTTTATAATTAACATGGCCTAAAAGTTCATGCCAAAACTAATAAGACTCAAGAAAATAAGAAGAATTTGAACTGTTATTTATTTCAACACTCATTACAATCATCTTATAAAGGCCCTTGGTGAGATACCCTTTTTCTACATACATTTCTCCTTTGCTAATTACAATTTTTCCAGAAATGGTTACACATTTGAGTCCGTTCTTATCTAAAAGTGAAACATAAATTAAGTTCCTAAATAATTCTAGAACAGACAAGACATTGTTAAGTGTCAAGACCTTTCCCAAAGTTATTTTCAAGCACACTTTCCCTGTTCCTTCCACCTTAGCAGTAGCAAAGTTAGCCATATAGATCATTAATTCTACTTGAGCTGGAGAAAATGATGAAAACAACTCTTTAATGGCACATAAATGGCAGGTGGCAGCAGAATCCATCAACCATTCGCGAGGATTCCCCCACCAAGTTGCATTCTGAGAACATAACACACAAATCATTGCATTCTTGGTTGGATTCAATCATATTTGCTTGATCCTTTTTCTTTCCTTTCTTTGGGGAACGATAATTCGTGGACTTGTGGCTAATATTTTCACAATTGAAGAATTTTCCCTTGAATTCATTCTTGGGTTGATTGCTTCCTTATTCAACTTTCTTTCTTTTCCTAGAGTTGTTTTGATCATCTTCTACAATATGTGCTCCATTAATTGTAGAATTTCCTTTTGACCTTCTCTCGATAGCCTTATTATCCTCTTCAATATGCAGTCGGACAATAAGATCTTCTAAAATTATCCCTTTGCGTTTACGATTCAAGTAGTTTTTGGAGTCTTTGCACAAAGGTGGTAGCTTCTCAACTATCGCTGCTACTTGAAATGCATCACTCACAATCAAACCTACAAAACAGTTTATCTGAGTATTGAGAGCCTTTTTAATTTGTTCAACTAAGGTACTTTTTAAAGATGTAATTTCTTCTAGGAGAGCATGTATGATGACTTACAACTCCTACACTTGAGAGACAACCGATTTGTTATCTATCATTTTAAAGTCCAGGAACCGTGCCACAAGGAAATTCTTAATTCCCGCATCCTCTATTTTATATTTTCATTCAAGTTCCCCCCCCCCCCACAATTCCTTCCATGTCTTAGTTCCACTGTAAACATTGTAGAGGTTATCTTGGAGGCCACTCAGAATATAATTCCTCCAAAGGAAGTCTGAATGTTTCCAAGCTTCTACAACTACGAAACACTCTTTGTTCGAGGTTTCCTCGGGAAACTTAGGGGCATCTTCGCTAGTGAACCATTCCAGATAGAAAGTGGTGAGGTAAAAGAACATCTTTTGCTGCCATCGTTAAAGTCAATGCCCATAAATTTTCCAGGATTCTCCGCCGGTGCCATTGTAGGCGGAGCATTTGTGCAACTTGATGTGGCAATATTAGTTGCCCCTACAGATGTTGCCGCATCTTGCAATTGACTATCGCTTGTCATTTTTTCTGTCATCACATGACAAAATATACTTCGTATTTTCAGAATACTACTTATAAAGTTAAGCAACTTTAAACTTTTCTTCTTTTTTATAGTTCACAATGAAGTTTTTATGACTTCCAATTGTCTATTGAATGATTTTTAATATGTAATGAAGTTTTTATGACTTCAAATCAATAGTTAAGTTCAGGAGGAATAGAAAATTGAAACTTTAATCTCCAGAAACAAGCTATACAGATTCTGAAACTTATTTCCTTAAGATTGTTATTTTCTTCTACGGGTATGAAGAATTTGTATATGCAAAAAAACAACTTCAACTAGAGTTCAAGTATAAACAATAACACAATGAAGTATATCAACTACCCTTAACACAAGACCAAAATGACCTTCCAAGAGGTGTATTTTATTTTTTTAGAAAAATAGATGAAACGAAAATGAATAAGGCTAAGTCGTCTGAATTTATGGACTTTCTTTAAGGAAATAATTTCCCTCACTGTACCTGAGGTTGCGGAATTTTCCTCCTAGGATTAAATGGCCTTCAATCCAAATATAGCGGTACCTCAAATATTTGGACTCGTCGAACTCACTCAACAGTTTGAATGATCACACAGAATTTTTGAAGAGAAAAAAAATATTTTTTATTCTGAAATTTCTTGTATCAAAACCTTGGGAATAAAACAGGTTTTTATAGCCATAGCATGCCTCTTCTCCTCTTTTGAAAAGAGGCAATGCTTCATTTAAAAGGTTACACATGTTCTATAAATTCATGTATGTTCATCCAAAGATTGCATCTCTCCCTAAATAGTCATCTCTCTCCATGAATCAGTTTGTCCTTTTGCTGAAGGATTGCATCCTTCTGAAACAACACAATTGTTGCGTTTTGTTAGATTCGGATCATCAAATAAAATTTGTCCAAAAAGATAGATCTCATTTTCCAATGCCTAATTCGAAGCCGAGCTAGCGACAATGAAGGCAGCACGAGGCATATCTTAGTCCTTGCCTTACTTATCCATGTGAGAGTGTGTTTCACAATATAAACATTTTAAAGCTTCTTTCTCAGACCAATGTGGGAGAATTTAGTAAGCTTTCCTATTTTTGAGTACACTTTTCATATTGGTGTGATCTCAATTTTTCTCTTCCACTAGGTTTTCTCCATTCTCCATTCACACCTCCCATTTACTATGAACCCAACAGTTTGTTGGATAAAATTAGATAAAGAGAGTAACTAATTTGGTGATTAACATTTAATTTTAACTCCTTCATAATAGTACAATCATCAGATATAAATATGAAACTTTTAGTTCATGCAACATTATCAAAAAATGAAAAAAAAATAGAATTTTTTACATGTAATTACAAGTAATACCAATTTCTTTTAGTTAAATCAAAGATAAATTCCTTATATCTTTAATCTGTCTAGAAATGTTATTTTATTCACATCAAAATATTTTTTTCTATTTAAAAAAAACTACTTTTACTAAATGAAAAGTTTATTACATGCCTTGTCTAGGTTATATGGTACCTAAGATGGCAATCATTTTCATAGGAAGGTAAAACTAAAAACGGGTATATTATATATATATACCAGCATTATTTATTCAAATAAAATCATTGTAATAGAAATTAAGTAATTGCATACTTTAAATCAGTGTTTTAAAAGGTCGTGGTGTAGGAGACATTACATTTTACTTAGCAGGGGGTGAGACGAAAGCCTCGAGGCATGGGGCTTAAGCTTCATGTATTTTAAATTTTTTAATTAATAATATAGTAATACAATATAATAAACCAAAATATTACTAAAAAACACATTAATTGGTTAAAAGGTAATGGAAAATAAAACTTCTAAATGCAACGATACAAAAGCTAGTTTGAGAAACAAATTAACTCTAGCATCTTAATATTCAAACAATAAAAGACTCGCAACTTCTTAAAATATATGACCATGCAATTTACCCATCTAAAAAAATAATCAATAAGCGATTAGTATTACAATTAAAATATCACTGCATGAATAAAAGTAAAATACCTTTAAACAATAAAATAATAAAAAAACATTAATAACAATTACAGGTGAAGATGTAAAATCCGGGTATGTATTTTTATAGAAATGTAAATGATATTCACTCTCATAATATTCTCAAATAGTAAATAAGAAATAAAAGGTATAGATTTTGAGCCCTTTTACCATTGAGTTGCAGACTATACTTTGTTTAGGAGGTGCAGTGGTAGTTATTCATACCTAAAACAATAATTTGATCATACATGCATAGTGTATTTTTTTGGCCGAGGGGGTTCGGATGAACCCTCTGGGCTCCATGTAGATCCAACCCTGATTGTAGACTATAGGCTTAAACTTGAGATGTGGGTAGTGGTAAAAAGGATAGTAGTTTAAGATTAGTGATGTATGTTTTATGGGAATGAATTAGTAGGCTTAATATGGGGTATGAGATAGCTTAGGTTGGCAACTTGTGAAAAAAGTAGTGGATAATTATGATACTTATGTACATGAGGACTAGTGTTAAAATGATTAATTATGGTTGGGTCATTAAGTGTATAAAAGCGTGAGTATATAAGAATAAGTTTAACCCGGAGTTAGTATATTGTTAGATAAAGTGTGATGCATACGAGTGTCACGTGTACCTAGATTTCATTCTCGACACTCGTAGTATGGAGAAGACTGAGGAGTTATTGTGTGATGTTCTTTACAGATGAATGGAGGAACTATAAGTAGGCAGTTTGTTCCTTTGGTATAGTCTTAAAGATTTTATTATGATGTAAGTTCTTTGATTAACGGTCTAATGTTAGAATGTTAAGTAGTGGAGAGTGGATTTTATGTGCTTAAGGCATGAGGATGGGTATGCTCATGAGATTGGGAGTTGTAGGTTGATTGCTATAGATGATGGTGAAAATTAAGAGTAGCGTTCTTGGAAAGCAATGCCTTTAGATTGTAGTTGAAAAGGGGAAGTTTAGCATTTATGTGTATGGTGATACCCCATTATGTTGAGTGTTGTTCTTGTAAGATTTAATGATAAGATATGTCCTTAAGTTTAGGATTGTGACTTTGATCTAAGGGGGAGATGATGAATTAAATAGTTCCCGTATTTTCTTGTGGTGTCAAGTTTCAAGTAAGAATCATGATTAAATCAATTCCTATGCAAGCAAGCCCCTCCTACTCTAATTTAAGAGGTTATTCTACCAAAGTCTTATGTATTCAAGTCTTGCCTATATCTAAGGTTTGAGATCTCTATGTAATTTATGTCATGTTCTGACCTCCAAACTAGAAGCAATAATGTCCCTCAGTAATTTAATATTCCAGATATTCAACCTCTATGTTATGTTGCTCATGATCGATAAAAATTCATGTCCCACAAAATGTTTGGTTCTAATAAAATATGTTTTCTAAATGTTGTTGATTCATTTTATGTCGGGATTATCCAAAAAGATAAAGTTGTGCGAACTCATGACTATTTTAGATCTGAAAAATAGAAGCGATAACTTCGAGTAGATGTCCTTGTCTCAATTGTTGACTTCATGAATCCTAAACTTATGTTATACGACTCATGATGTAAGCACTTATGTTTCTCGGTATGGTTTATCCTAAGGACTCATGCTATGTTGTTTTTATGACAGAGTGTCTCTCTACTTATGATCAAGACTCTTGATATATAAAACACTTCGTGATTATATCGTATGTTTACCTCATGTCCCTCCTTGATTACTAATATATGTATAAGTTATAGTCTAATAGTGTTACTCCCATTCATGATGCTTATGCTCGGGTTCCTCAATGACCCTCCATATATTAGTGTGATGGTGGTTGTGAATGTTAAGTAATGTCTTAGGTAAGGGAGTAGATGTTCTTCAATGTGAAAATTTTGATGTAATTTCTTGAGCTAAGTTTATAGGTGAAGGGGGAAAAGAAGGAGATGAACTTTCCTTAAGTGAAATAGTTAGAAAGGAGATATATGGAAAAAAAATTTGGTAATAGTGATAGAATTTGCCAGTCCTAGTGGGGAGATCCATGAAGTGGGTGTAGTAATGATAGGGTTGAATATTATGATTGATGAAAACTCTAAAGAAAGTGCTATGTAGTTATTACTCCCTGAATTAAGACCCGAGGGTGTTTGATGGTAGTGATAAGGTGAAGTAATATCCTTAAAGAGATGTAGGGTATGAGGTCCCATAGCTTAAGCTAGATCCTCTTTTCTCTGAGTTAGGCTTCAACATAGGAGTATTACGTGGAAGAACTCAAACTCTTGTGGTTAGAAGTGTTATGGGATAATTGTAAGTTGGAAATAATGAAGTATGTTATTTTTTGTTTGGGCTATAGATAAGTACTGTTTCTAGGTGTAATATCTATTCTTTGTATCTTGTAAAGTAGAGAATGTTTGTATTCCTGTCTCCTACAAAATCTCATTTCATAGTTGTACCGATGTAAATCAAGACCTATGGTCCCCAAATAAACTCACATCGTATGTCGTGATGATTACGATCCTAAGATATCATGTGGAAGGTCATCTCTATGTCAATTCTTATATCTCACGCTACGTGCTTACATATTTTAATAGGGGTTATCATGAAGCTCTTTTGATGTCTTTGAATATATTGTTGAGGAGAAATGTTCATTGAAGGGTTACTTTCATTATTTCATACTTTTAGAGCTTGAACAAGTCACTACCCATCATTCCAGGATGAATGATCCCAAGGGGGAGATAATGTAACACCCACACCTTTGGGCTAGAATTTAGACCGTCATTCCTACACATATAGACCAGAACCCAATGAATCCTTGTTAATATATGTGTGATTATCAATCCTATAGTGTTTGAATACTTTTGAATATGAATTTAGGTCACAAAAATCCCCTAACACAAAGTCGAGTTGAAACCTTTTCCTATCGGTCGATTTTTAGTTGATGATTTTGCATGGGTGAACTTCCAGTGACTATCAATCATAGTGTATAAAGATTTATGTGGCCTACTATATATCAAGTTAAGTACATTCGAGTCTTCTTTCCAACGCCTCCAACCGTTCATCAATCAGAGTACGGAGTAAGAGGTTATGAGTCCGGAATAAGAGGTTATGAGTGTTTGAATAAGGCACCATACAGGTTGTATGATTGTGACACACTATAGTCGTAACACTTATTTGATGCTTCTAAAATGAGCTTTAGGGACACAGTAGTGATGTTTGATCATGCATTGACATTTTGGAGGTGTTTAACGCCCTCAAACCTAAGTATGCGCCGCAAACTATAGCTTAGGCGATGGCTTGACATCGCCTTACCATCACCAACGCTCACTGGAAAAGGTTGGAAATAAGGTTGGTGACTCAAATCCTAATGTTTTCCATGAACATGGTGCCATAAATTTCAATGTTTACCATGGATATGGAGCCGCAAACCCTATGGCTAAGTGATGCAGAAACTCTATTTTTTAGTATTTCAAGGGCAACATGGTCTTTTGTCACCCAATAACCATCCCTAAACATAGTAACACGTATTTAAGTCCCTAAAACAGGTTGTAACCCTATAAAATTATTAGTTAATAATCTAAAATACAAGAGGAGAAAAACAACTTGGGGTTTGGGCAATCAAGCTTAAAGGTTTAATCTTTTCGCAAATTCTTTGTCATTAAGGTATGTGGGTTTTTCTAAACTACATGGGTATGATGAAATCATTTTTATAATGTTTTGAACGTCGAGAAATCATGTATTTATGAAGGATTTTGAATTAAATTAAAAAGTATGCTTTGTGAACTATTTCAATGAGATAATGTTTTGGTCTTGAGGCCTTTCCCTAAATTTAATTTGTACTCGTATATAAGTACATATGCATTTTGAGTTTGAATGTTGAATTGAGAGAATAAACATTTATAATCCCTCTCTTTTTATAAAGCCTCTTGTTTTCATAGGTCATGAACTATTCAATTCCATATCAATTGCATATTGAGAAGCTTGAACACAAATATATTTACTATAGTTTAAGACTTGGTTTTGGTTATGAACTTAAGAGAGGGTGTTTCTTGTTAATATAGATGAAAAGTGATGATCTAAAGGAGTTTCATGCTTTGCTACAAGTAGTGGACCACCACATGTTTTAAGAGTTGAAATAGAGAGTCTTTGTATAAGTTTCATTTAATTAGATATACAAATCCTCTTATACTATTTGAATGACTTGGTGGTCTAAACATTGTTTTAAGTGAAAGTACTGTAACATGATATTTTATGGCTTAGAGATATGACTTGCAAGTTTTGGTATGACGATGCCAAACAAATGAATGTCATAACATAGTAATATTTTCAAATTTTGATTTCAAAGAATGGATGTCTTAAAGAGTTAAAAATAGATTTAAAGAGAGTTAGGTGGTTATCCGAAGAATGCATTTGAGTGGAAAGGCTCATTATGGGAAATCGTGTTTTGTCGATACGGGTTTATTATGTCCCCAAGAGGGACCAAACGCTAGCATTGTGCTCCTTAGCATATTAGAGATAGAGACTCTAACACTTGGGACAAACTTGGGCTAGGGGCTTGACCGCCTAGTTAAGGGTGGATTCCTTATAGCCCGTGGGATTGTAGAGTTGTAGGGTGTACCACCTAGCTCAAAACTAAGATAAAGAGTAAGTCATGGTTTCAAGAAATGTTTTAATCTTGTAAATCTAATACTTACTAGTCATATCATCTTGCAGAAATTATATGCAATGTGGGTTGACTGGAAAAAATGAATTAATAATAACAATAATTCACTTGCCTTTTTTTATGTTGATTTTTTTATTAAGAATATTATATTTTTGGTAGGTTGTTAAGATTGATAAATACAACTTTGACTTACGAGAGAATCTAATGTAAATCAATGTATATAGAATGTTATTTATAAAATTTCCAAATATTATCTTTGTAAAAGCATATCATACTAACTATAAAAACCCTTCTTTTCTTCTTTAATTTTTCACCCTTTAGTTGCTTTCTGTGACACAACTTGAAAGCTAGAAATTTTCAAGTACAACATCTTGCTCTCTTTTCTCTTATTTCGTCTAAAGCCAACTCCATTGACTATATCTGATTGTATCAAGGAAGACCATACTATTGGTCGAGTTCATTTGCAAACACACTAGTAGTCTAGTCCTCTGGACATCATGCAAGGATAGTATTGAAATTTTAGTAAGAATGAAACATCATATTATCCTTGCATGATGCCCAAGAGGACTAGACAGTAGACTTACAAATGAATTTTGAAACATTTCTTCCTTGATACCACTAGGTAGAGTTGGTGCCGTTGGGGTTAAAGGATAAAAGTTAGTTGTCGGAGTCAACGAATAGTTGGGTAATGTGGATGTTCTGCAACTCATTATGCAGGCCCAAACTAACGATGCACGGGAAATTGCATGCTATAGATCCAAATATGGGCAACTTTAGATATTTGACCCTAAATAAGAATAGTCTTCCTTACTTTTTAATATACTAAAAGTATCATTTTACCCTTCTACACCTCAAATATATTTTTAAACTTTCCATACTCATTTATCTCTCAAATTTTATTTTTTTATTATTTTCACTTTTTTGTTTTTCCTTTACTTTTATAATTCTACTTTTTTATTTTTACTTTTTTATTTTTTCCTTTAAATTTATTATTCTATTTTTTATTATTTTCAGTTTTTATTTTTTCCTTTAACTTTACTTTCATGTTTTAATTTATTTGTCTCAACCTTTATTTTTTTTTCTTTTTCATTTTTCTCAACAATTATCTATTTCTTCATTTTTTTTATTTTTTTATTTATTTGTCTTTAACCTTTATTTAGAGTTTTTTTATTTATCTTTTTTTTCTCAGATTTTTCTCAGATATTCATTCTCGTTGTTTATATTTTTTCCTCATTTCTAAAATATTCATTCTCTTTTTCCTCTTTCTCTTCATCCGATTTCAATCAAATAGACTCACGATATTGATCATCAACCATTGGATCACGACTTGGTTCACCTTGGAGATTATCCTCATTTCTCCTCTTTCTATTGATCCTATTCTACATCATGTTATAAGAGCTATTGACTATTGATGTGGTCTAAGTTAAGATAATTGAGGAGAAAAATTAAGAAATATAGTAGGAGTAACAGTGGTGGTGGTGATAGTTAATGAATAGCCCAAGAAATTGAGTCATAATCATCAATTGTATCTGAATGCATCAGATATGTCTAGAGTTATGTTGATTTTTATTCATTTAGCGAGATCTAAAAACTATTGTGTGGATTGAATCGATGAGAATTTCCATACTTGGAAGAAACAAGTTGGGATTCATCAATGGCACGTGTAAGAATGAAAGCTTCGACACACAGATCTCTCATTTCTCAAAGATGTGCTGTCTGAATGTTTAATGTTTGGCTCTTGTGCTGTGGATTCAAATGAGTAGTTTTATTCACTTTAAACTTGTGGTCGACCTTTGAATGACACGTTATTATCACCTGCTATCCTAATCAATATTGGTAATATGCTTTTGATTTGTCCTTTGTTTTGTTCCTCCATTTCTTCTAGTAGGTCAAACATGCTGACAATATTTCTTGTTTGGTTATTTGTAATGGTTTTATTTATTCTGGTTCTTTGGATACAAGCTTTAAAAAAAATTATGTGTATTTTGTAGACGATGAACGTCTTGGTAAAAATTCAGTTTCTTCTAATGTCGATCAGTAGTTTTTTCAGGTTTATTAAGAAGTGCTAAAGTTTGTTGGTTTTGATTTTTATTGTTTGTTTGCTAGTTTTTCATGGAAGATTGATGTCTTATCCATTATTCTTGCCGTTTACTTCATTATTAGAGCTAGGGGCAGAGTTAAGTAGAGGTTGTGCATTAGCGAAAAATTCATATGTCATTTTATAAGGTCAAAAACTTTTTTTATGTGTATATTGTAGATGATGAATACCCTTCTTGAATATCCAACTTCCACTAATACTAATCAGTAGTTTGGATTAGCTAATATCTACCTGCTATTCATTAGTAAAGCCAAATGTATAGTTAGAGGGGCGAAAGAGGGTCATTCAGGCCAATAACAACATACCAAGTGTAATTCTACAAGCCACAAGTGGGGTCTGGGAGGATTGAGTGTATGTACCCCTACATTGTGCAGGTAGAAGGGGTCAGTTGGGCCCCCTTTATTAAAAATTCATATTGTATATGTATACACAAGGTTAAAAATTCTCTTTGTTATGTATACACTGAAGATGATGAAAATTTGGCCCCCACCCCTTTAACGATGTTGTTTAAGTAGTTGATTAGATAAATATCTAGCTTCTACTTTGTAACTTTGGTGTAAAGCTATAAACTTTTCTATATGTTCAATTATTGGAGTTGTATTTCCTCTTGATTATTCTATGCTCTAGTCAGAGTTTGTCTTCTAAATCGTTCAGCTGGTGATACAAGAATTATAAGGACAACACGAAACACACTTCAAAATTAGTCCACAAGATCAAATATTCCAGGATCCTTTTGAAGAACACACTTTAATTCAACAAATCTTGGACCCTTAACACTACATACAATGGTTAACCTAACTCCTACGTTAACACAAAAGGAACTTTACCTCCTCTAAACACCAATGTCTTAAGCCAACATTGCAACACAAGTGATATCCACACTTATTGCCCTCATTTCGGTGTGGTGGCTATTCCAAGCCCTACAACTAAAGGCGTTTAATGTTTCAAGTCTTACATCAATGAAGAAATAAATAGAAAAAGAACTAACATGTTCTATTTATATTCTATTACAAGACAAGGCAAAATAACAACAATGCCCTTAAAGGGAGGGGTGGCCATGGACTGCATTTAGACCCAACGAAGTGACCAAAATACCCTTAATGAAGATAACCAAATCATGACCCATTAAGAGTTGTCAAAAATCGTGATTCCTCAAGTCTTCGATGCTCCAAGAAATCTTCCACCCACAGCCTTGATTGTGCTCAAAACAAGTTTTCCTTGCATATTCTTGTGCCCTCGGGGTGACCAGGTATTGAGCCTTTAAATGATGACCTCCAATCATTTCTTCAAAATTTAAGGTAGCCATTTGAATTGTATTAGCTGGGTAAATATATGTATAGAATTGGATACCCCAAAATATCAAAGGTATTCTGGAAAAGGTTAAATGTTGACTTAGGCAAGGTGTCTATAAATCACGAGTAAGTAAAAGAGAGTGAATTTTTCCTTTGAACGTAAATAAACTGTCTAGAAATTCTTGGATGTTGTTTATTGCAAAGTAAATAGTGGAATTAAAGATATATTAAAGGAATGATGCATTGAATATGTACCCAAGCAAAGCTATTTGAATAGTTGAAATAGTAAGAGAAAAAGGTACATGATTCTTCTTATACCTGGAATGCACAATTACAATAGTTAAGCCACTTTATGTATCATGGGTCCACAATTGTATCAATAACCACCCATATTATAATAGGGCTTATAGTGGGATAAGTTAGAAGATAAGCAGTGTTCTGCATAGTTTGAGTTGTACCTATGTCTGCTTTGATCGGCCTTTTAAAGTATTTTTCCTTTCTTTTACAGCTAAAATACTTCCGGTGGTAAGAAACTAACATCTATTGCATTGGACACTCTTGATCGGAAACTTATTAGAAAAGGAGGTTTGTGTACCAATACTTATTTGACAATAGTTATCCTTTTATTACCCTGTCGGCTTATTTATTACTTTTCTCCAATATATTACTTTTCTCTTTTTTCGTTGTAGTCTCTTCCTATATTATTGGAAAAGCTTGTACCATCGTCGACAGTAATACTGGTATCTATTAAATTGATTCTCATGTTCGGACACTTAACCTTTCAACTTGTTAGCTATGGAATTTGCTCAGCTCTTGTCCTCTAACTAGGTTCGTCAGTATTACATTTGTAGATAATTCCTTGATCGATCTATACTCGCTATGGATTGACAGTTAGATCCACTGTAGCACCCCTTGTTCAGCTTCTTTTTTGGTTATTCTTCCCCATTGCTTATCCAATTAGTAAGGTATAAAGCACAACAATCACATCCTATAATTTACTCATGTAGAGTTGTTCAGTTTTCATGTTTTGCTACTAGAGAGAGAGAGAGAGATTTCACCAGCTATGTGTTTGGTTGCCACCTTGTACTTTAAATCATAGTTAGACGATAGGGTTTAAGAAATAAATTTACATGAACCCATGATCTATACTCACATACACTATGGTGGTTAATTTGTATGCTTTGTCCTTTTCTGTAGCTTGGAAAGAAATGGAAAGAATGTAACATAATGTTGAATGGAGGAGTTCCTTGGTTATGTTCTCCCTCCATTTGGATTTACTTGTCACATTTTGATGTGGTACAATTATTAAGAAAACAATGATTGGTATAGTGACTTTACAATATTAACACTATCAATTGATGTTTATTAATACGTATTGGAAATGATTTCGAGAATAAGTAATTAATGCTAAGGGTAAAACATGAGATTTTTTATTTTGTCAAAAATGATGAGTAAAAATGAAAATCAAATTAGGAAAATAGTGACAAGTAAATCCGAACGGAAGGAAAAAATTAGTAATAATATCATAGTTACTTTATTTTTCTATCTCTATTTATTTTTTGTTATACTATAAATGAGACACTTCTCATGCTAATAACTTGAAATGTAAAATATCCATCATTTTCTTTATTAAGATACATGGATATTCACCTTTAGAATTGAAAAAAAAAGCCAAAACCTCATGCAATAATTTGAGAGAATTTCTTAGTTGTTATGGATCTTATAGTTGGCTTGATAAAGAAAAGGGATATTAACTTCATCCTTGGTTTTTCTTTTAGGTCTTGGATTGGAGGTTAGTTAAGGGGCACGCTGCACTTCTACGAAGAGCTAAACTAAAAACATTTATGGATTTCCATGGCAATGAAGTAATCTATTCAGTATTTCCCAATTTTTAATGCTAATCTAAGAATGTGTAAATATATCTCTGGACATGCAATATTTTGTATGTATGCATGAACACAATCCGCTTACATGACCAAGTTCATCTCACAAAGATTAGGTCTTATAGCTAGTTGAACCTCATTTTCAATTCATTATGTTCCTTTAACTGTATGCCTTAACTTGTTTGCTTCTTATTGCTATGACAGACTTTAAAAGGCGGGGATTTGACACCAGATGAAACAACAATAATTGTTGGAGCACTTGAGTTGACAAAAAAAACTACAAAAGAGGCAATGACTCCAATATCAAAGGCTTTTTCTCTTGATATGGACGGAACACTTAACTTGTGGGTTTATAAGTTGTTGTTCTATTTTATTCAAGATTTAAAAAACTTTTTATTTGCTGTTTATGTTCCACAAGGAAAATCGAATCTTGGACACTGGATTTTGGGAGTTTTTGACTTTACTGATTGGTCCATATATGTATACGACTTCAAACGTACCAGGCACAGTGATAAAGTTGCATTTATTTTTTAAATATTCAGTTCACTTCTTTTTTTGTTGTTTTCCATATATTCATATAATAGATTTCTTTTGTATCATAGCGATTGTGGAGCATTTATTTGTGCGTTTGCTGAATATGTCATTCATGGTAAAGATATTCCTAAATAGATTGACATTGGTTATGTTTGCATGAGGTATGAAGCTTTATTGTGGGATTATGAAAAGAGAAAACTAGAAGTTGGTATAAAAGACAACACTATAAACGTTGGTAGATTATTTGGAAAGAAAAAAGAGGAAGAGGATGCACCAGGAGCAGTAGTTTAGTTTTTTCATTATTGAAAATCACTGTACAAGAAGGAGTTTTAGCTATTTTTATGAGATTATGTAAATTTTAAACAATCTTTTCAAATTGAATAGGGTATTTTTTATGTGATAACGTAAAGTATACAATGTAGAATCGCTACTGATTCATTTGTTTATATCTTTGTATATTTATGTTTTATTATCAAAGAAATTTTTTTGTCTTTACTTGTGGCAACTCTTGCCCTTGAGGCAAGTGTTATTGAGTATCTTCTAAATTAGTACACAATGTGGCAGCGCAATTCATGCCCATGAGGTCTAACTTGTTCCTATCGGGGCTGTCTTATCATTAATAATGTGCGACTGCTACATGAGTATTTTTATCATTGTCAACTTTTCAATCACATTAGTCCTCGATTAAATGTCATAAAATAACAAACAATTTAGACCTTGTAATCTAAAGGTCATCTACTCCTCCTTAGTAGTTGGTTCTCCACTTTTATTTATTTGGTTAGATGTTTGGTTTTGTTGAGTCATATCATCTTTTTTTCTACTCACAATTGAATACTCCCCCATGCTTTTATTTTTGTAATTTTTAATATTTATTGCTTTTGTTCATCGCTTATAGTATTTTAGTTTTCGGTCGAGAAGATTGATTCTCATATGGTTGTAGGATTGTATTATTCCTATAAACATATTTTGTATGATAGAGGAAGAATGTTATTTGAAAATTGCGAGTTGAACCACCTTTGATATGTAAGTCTTGCCTCTAGGTAAATAGTTATAGATCATCTGTCAAATCATTATAGACTATACAGGTGTCAACTCTTGCCCATAGGGCATAACTTGTTCCTTTGGGGTCTAAAAATCTTGCCTCTTGGGGAAGACTTATAAATTATCTTCCAAATCATTACACACTAATCTAGTATCAATGCTTGGACATGGGCATAACTTGTTTGTTTGTTGTAGTAATTTTTGCCTCTAGGGCACGAGCTGTAGATCATCTGCCAAGTTAGTACACACCAAACTAGTGTCAACTCTTGCCCATAGGGGATAACTTGTTTCTTTGGTGCTTAAGTCTTGCCTCTAGAGAAAGTGTTGTAGATCATTTGCTGAATCATTGCAGAATAAGATAGTTTAAACTCTCGTCCATAGGGCATAACTTGTTCCGTTGGGTCTTATAATCTTTCCTCTTATGAAACACTTATAAACTATCTACCAAATAATTACACACTAATCTAGTATCAATGCTTGGGCATGGGGCATAACTTGTCCGTTTGTTGTATTAATTTTTTCCTCTAGGGCACGAGCTGTTGATCATCTACCAAGTTATTACACACTAAGTTAGTGTCTACTCATGCCGATAGGGCATAACTTGTTTCTTTGGGTCCTAATCCTTGCCTCTAGGGCAAGTGTTATAGATCATCTACCGAATTATTGCAGAATAAGCTAGTGTCAACTCTTGCCCATGGGGCACAACTTGTTTTGCATCTTGCCTTCAAGGAAAATTTTAAAGTGTATCTCGTGGAATTGTTCACAACACATCTCTTGGGGATGTGGTCCTTCCCTGAATCCTTTTAATATGATATATTTTTACATAGCAATATTTAACAAAATTTAACATGCTAAGTAATTTTTATAAAAAATCAATAAGAAGGTATTGAGTTAAAAACTTCACCATAAGTTTAAACTTCAAATAAATAAGAAAAAGTTCATGATTGAAAGTCAAAAGTACTTGTTCCTAACTAAAATAGGGGATCAATTAATCCTATTTTAACTTCTATTTTGATACAACTTCTCGGATAAAAAGTAAAACTAATCATCTTTTCTTATTTTTCTTTCTATATCTTCTTGCAGATGGATTAAGGATAGGAGTGTAGTGATAATTTTATATGTTATTCCCAGTTCTATTGCATCTCGAACATCTATAATTGTTTCTTGAAGATTTTGTTCTACAAGGATATCTGGATGTTTGTCTTCTCCCAAGTAGAAACTCCTTATCTGGGGGTTTTGTGATCAGATCCCTTATGCTGTCTGGGACAATCCATGATGTTGTGTTTTCAACTGGTAGGATTCTCCCTGGTACATTTGTATCCAAGAATGTCTTGAGAACCAATGATAACAATAGCTAGACTTGTTCATATTTCTACTGTTTCTCACTGCAATTGCATGGGTGTATGGTATCTCATCTGTTTGAAATACCAAGCATTGACAAGTCTTACTCTTCAGGTCTACAATATATTCAACTCCTCCTTCTCTTACAACAAATCTTATTGAATCAATGGGGTCTACCTGTAAACAAAATGATAAATAAATGACAACTTATAGTGAAACATCTAGTATATCAGCAGAATAAGGCAGATAGAGCAATCAACCATATATATGGAAGGAATCTTGAGGAAAAAAAATAGCTACAATCAAGAATATAACATCAAATAAAAATCTAATATTGAACTAATCAAATAATAATAATAAGTGACCACTAATAAGGAATCACAATTAAGGTTCTATTTCAAAATGGAAGAGAAGCGCCAATATAGGGGATAGAGTTTTGATGCTTGGATTGGTCAGGGATAGCGCAGGAGAAGGATACGTCATCTAAGGAATAATCTTTCAAAGTCAAATACCCTGTATTATATGGAAATGACAGAACCTTGCTTAGGAACAGTAGCTGATTCAATAGTGATGCTTCCAACATATGAGTAGGATAATCAGCTACAAATAAACTGAGATAAAATAGATATTTTATCTAACCTGGGAGTAGAGTCAAATATGATAGTGAAACATCTAGTATATAAGCAGAATCATCCATACATAGCAATCAAACATACATAGGGGAAGAATCTTGAGGAAACCAAAAAACAGCTACAATCAAGCATACAACATCAAATAACAAATAATCACACAACAATGAGTAGAAAAAATGGAACAGAATCAACAAAATACAAATTTCACGCGCAAATATCAAGGAAATAAAAAAATAGCAATAAATCACAAATAACAGTAAACCAACTATATATAATCTGTAATAAAAAAATAGTAACCTTATATTTCCCTATCATCAAAATACAATTTCAATTACTTACTTTCAATTTCAAGGCGACTTGAATCTTGTCAGTCACCTCCACTTCAGCCCAACGTGTGATGTCATGAAATTTGCCTTGTTCTTTCATTTTTCTTTCATAAAACCAACTTTGTAACTTGTTCTAAATATAATCGATCAGTCCCAATTTTGGCAGTTGCCTTGATTTTCTCAATACCGTATTCATGGACTCCACATTGTTAGTTGTAAGAAAATTATACCTTCTATTGGTATGAAATGAACGAGCCCATCTTTTTGGTTCTTCTTCTTTCATGTACTCCGTAGCAACTTTGTCGACTTTTTCTATCTCATCTATGAAGGTATAAAATTCAGTTTATTTGTATGTTGTTGTTGCATTGTAGAAGAGTGATAGAACCACTGAGAAGGATCTTTTTCTTAAATTCTTCTCCATGTAGTAGATGTATATCCCTTGTTGACACTCTGGATAGATTTTTGAAATTGCATTTGTAATGGATGGGTGACGATCTGATAGAATAGACAATTGTTTACGTACCCCAATCGAATTTCTTAACTGATTGAAGAACCAGTTATAAGACTCATTATTTTCTGAATCTACCATTGCAAAATCCAACGGAAATATGTTGTTGCTTCCGTTATTTGAAATTGCTATCATGAGGAAACCATGATATTTTGACTTAAAAAATATTGTATCTACCATTATTACTGGTCTATAGTTGGTCCATCAAATGATTAAAGTGCCATGAGCAAAAAATGCATATTGAAACCTGTGTTGCGCAAAACAATATTACTAACAATTTGCATTTGATATTTATAATCAAAGTACAATAATTTTGTAAACTATGTTTTGCCCATGAGGCAAGAGTTTCATTTATGTTAATAATCGAATCGATGCAATTAAAGAATAAACTTTTGCCTCTTGGGAAAAAGATTTCAACTTTAACAGTTAGCATTTGTACAACAGTTTTCTAAATGAAGTCTTGCCTATGAGGTAAGAGTCCCATCTATAATAATATAATCAGTGCAAATAAAGAATAAAATTTTACCTCTTGGGTAAAATTTTCAATTTCAACAATTTTCTAAATGAAGTTTTCCCCATGTGGCTAGAGTTGCATAAATGTTAATAATTTAATCAGTCCAATTAAAGAATAAACTTTTTCCACTTGGGAAAATTTTTTCAATTTCAATAATTTTATAAACTAGGTCTTGCCCATGAGTAAAGAGTTGCATATATCTTAATAATCTAATAAGTGAAATTAAAGAATAAACTTTTACCAGTTGGGAAAAAGTTTTCAAGTTCAACATTATAGCATTTGTAAGAACTAAGTCTTCCCCATGAGGCAAGAGGTGCATATATGTTAATAATCTAAGCAGTGTAATTAAAGAATAATCTTTTCCCTCTTGGGCAAAAGTTTTCAATTACAACAATATATCTTTTTTATAAACTAAGTCTTTCTCATGAGGTAAGAGTTGTATGTATGTTAATAATCTAATCAGTGCAATTAAAGGATAAACTTTTGCCTCTTGTGTAAAAGTTTTAAATTTCAATAATTTTCTAAATGAATTCTTGTCCATGAAGAAAGAGTTGAATATATATTAATAGTCTAATCAGTGTAATTATAGAATAAGGTTTTTCCTCTGGGGAAAAAGTTTTCAAGTTATATAGAATTTGTACAATAATTTTCTAAACTAAGTCTTGTCCATGAGGCAAGAGTTACATATATGTTAATTATCTAATCAGTACAATTAAAGAATAAACTTTTTCCTCTTGGGCAAAAGTTTTCAGTTTCAGTAATTTTCTAAACTAAGTCTTGCCCATGAGGCAAGAGTTGCATATATGTTAATAATCTAATCAGTGCAATTAAAGAATAAACTTTTGCCTCTTGGGCAAAAGTTTTCAATTTCAACAATTTTCTAAAGTAAGTCTTGCTCATGAGGCAAGAGTTGCATATATGTTAATAATCGCATCAGTGCAATTAAAGAATAAACTTTTGCCCCTTGTGTAAAAGTTTTCAATTTCAACAGTATAGCATTTGTACAATAATTTTCTAAACTAATTCTTGCCCATGAGGCAAGAGTGGCATATATGTTAATAATTTAATCAGTGCAATTAAAGAATAAAACTTTTGCCTCTTGGCTAAAAGTTTTCAATTTAAACAGTATAGCATTTGTACCTATTCTCATTGTCCCTCTTTATGTTTGTGTACGTGCCTGGGTTGTTTAATTTAATCATGTGAAGATACGATGTCAATCTATTGTAGTTCGTTTCTATGGTTCCTCTTATCATCGTATAGGCATGCTGTATCGCTCGCCATCCTTTGTTACAGGATTTGATTATTCCGTATTTCCATCTCATTTCATCTACCACAAAGTTTGGTCTGATTACATTACTAGAGTCACGCACAAGTTCTAGTATGTAGTCATATATGACCTTTGATGTTTCATTCTTGTGGTTGGACATAATTAAATCAACCGAGCAATTATGAGCCTTTTCTTATGTAGTAACCTGAAAGCGCAAAGAATCGAGAATATTTCAAGGCATGAAACCACCACACACAGTTGTCGTTCCAACATCGCAGTGAGTATCTTTTTGTTCTTGATTTGAAAACTTTAAATTGGATGTTGTTTGTCATTGCAATGTTTGACATGCACGTCATCATATTTTGTTTGTCAATTAAAATCAACTTGACATTTACCTCATTCAAAAAGGCATTGTGTCTCAAGAGAGTAGTCTAGACATCAAGTATCCTCTTCAATTATAGAATAAAGTTTTGCCTCTGGGTAAAAAGTTTTCAAGTTGTATAGCATTTGTACGACAATTTTCTAAACTAAGTCTTGTCCATGAGGCAAGAGTTGCATATATGTTAATTATCTAATCCGTACAATTACAGAATAAACTTTTGCCTCTTGGGCAAAAGTTTTCAATTTCAATAATTTTCTAAACTAAGTCTTGCCCATAAGGCAAGAGTTGCATATATGTTAATAGTCTAATTAGTGCAATTAAAGAATAAACTTTTGCCTTTTGGGTAAAAGTTTTCAATTTCAACAATTTTCTAAAGCAAGTCTTGCTCATTAGGCAAGAGTTGCATATATGTTAATAATCGAATCAGTGCAATTAATGAATAAACTTTTGCTCCTTGTGCAAAAGTTTTTAATTTCAATAGTATAGCATTTGTACAATAATTTTCAAATTAATTATTTCCCATTAGGCAAGAGTTGCATATATGTTAATAATTTAATCAATGCAATTAAAGAATAAAACTTTTGCCTCTTGGGTAAAGGTTTTCAATTTAAACAGTATAGCATTTTTACCTATTCTCTTCGTCCCTCTTTATGTTTGTGTACGTTCCTGGGTTGTTTTATTTCATCATCTGAAGATACGATGGAAACCTGTTGTAGTTCTTTTCCGTGATTCCTCTTATCATCGTATAGGCATGTTGTATCGCTCGCTATCCTTTGTGTAGGATTTGATTATTCCTTATTTCCTTCTCATTTCATCTACCATGAAGTTTGGTGTGATTACATTACTAGAGTCACGCACAAGTTCTAGTATGTAGTCACATATGACCTTTGATGTTGTATTCCTGTGGTTGGACATTATTTAATCAACCGAGCAATTATGACCCTTTTCACATGTAGTAACCTGAAAGATCAAAGAATCGGGAATCTTCGAGGCATGAAACGACCACACACAGTTGTCGTTCAAACATCGCAGTAAATATCTTGTTGTTCTTGATTTAAAAACCTTAATTTGGATATTGTTTGTAATTGCAATGTTTGACATGCTTGTCATCATATCTTGTTTGTCAATTAACATCAACTTGACATTTACCTCATTCAAAAAGGCATTGTGTCTCAAGAGAGTAGTCTCGACATCAAGTATCTTCTTCTTATTTTGTCGTACCCTCTTAATCTTTGATGGCTGCCCCATTTCTTCATTTATTGCAGCCTCCAATATTTGTTTGATAACCTGTAAATCATTATTTCTATCAATAATTTGAATTGATTGTTCCATATTGTATTGCTCAATACTCATTTCTTTTCCATCGTTTCCAAGCAAAACCCTTGTGAAAAATAAAACAACAAAAGATTAGTAACAATTTAATTTAGGATATATATGTTCAACAGTTAAAATCATTAAAGAGTAAGGCATAGTCAACTATTTTCCATTGGTCAAATTGTCAAAGTCTTGCCTCTAGGGAAAGAGTTATAGGTCATCTGCCAAATCATTACAGACTATGACAGTTTCAACTCTTGCCCATATGGCATAACTGTCTTAGTCTTGCCTCTGGGTCAAGAGTTATAGGTCGTTTGCCAAAACATTATAGACTAATAAATTTTCAAGTTTTGCCCATAGGGAATAACTTAAAATGTGTGGAAGAATCTGAATATGCTAAATCACACTTGAAACTATGGAATAAAACACACTATAGGGGTGATTCAAAAAGGGTTGTTTACTTAAGAGTTAGGTTGCAAGTGATACAACATAGTTTATCAACTAAATACTCTTATAGTATGGCCTTGAAAGAGAATGATGGAATGACTATAATTGATAAGTGGAGCAATATTGAAGAGAGCATGTTACAATAAAAATTCAGGTCTTTGTGTATAAGCTAGGTGATTCAAACCTATGTATTTTAGTGCAGTTATGAAGAAAAAAAGTAACAAGAATCTTATTTAGTTTTTAAAATAAGAATCTTATTATATTAGTATTTGCTTTGCCTTTCAGATTTTCGGTTAATGCTTTGTTGAATATATTCATTACCTCACCGAATACAGCCAAAAAATTTTATTTTGGCTTGTAAATTCTTCTAGATAACCATGGCTACCCCAAACGGGATCATTTATTAATCTCCCAAATCACCTCAACACCCAAAGATTCACGACCACAGTCAAGGGACTGAATGTAGCAAACATAATGGATATTCTAATATACCAAGATAGAAATTTTCTAATAAGGGGTTCTGGGAGGTGTGTGGAAGGCTAACAAACTATGTCATCTTTAGGGATATCCTGTGTTGTGTCACCCAACAGAAACACGTGATACTGAGACAAAAGAATATGCGAGAAACACTGGTGATTATTCCAATATATCTAGGTAAGCATGGTTCGACAACAATTGGTCAATGAACATAAATATGATGTGTGTTCAACAATGAAGGGTTTTTTTAACACTAAAAAGTTGTATAATTGTAAACTTGTTACCTAAAGTGCCAAATCCTACTACCATTAGAGAGTTTAAACCCATTGCCTATTGCTCTATGTTATACAAGCTAATAGCTAAGGTGCTCTCTCTTATAATCAACAAGTTAGAGCTTCTTTAATCTCAAAAACATAGGCTAGATTCATTCAAGATGGAAAACACAGCCTTTCCTCCATGACCAAACCCTCGCAACTACTCAGACACAATTATAATCGCAATAACAAACTCTCCATAAATTGTCCGACACAATTCCTCATCATCTTCTAATGCTAATTATACCACTAGGTTGAAATACTTGGAACTAATTTCTTGTACCGCCTTGACCTTATACATTTGGCCTCCCAAAACATGTTGGGATTAACGTTAACTCTCATATTAACAGCCTTTCTCTCCAAGAACAACCTCCCACAACTACTCAAACACAATTATAACCTCAATAACAAACTGCCCACAACCTGTTCGATGGAATTCCTCAATGGTAAATATGTTACTACAACAACAACATATTCCAAGTTCTGTTTACGTTCACCTCCCCAAAAATCAAATCAATATGCTAATTATATAACGAGCTAAATTTACCACAATGCATCAATAGGCTAAAATTACCACAATGAATTTGATGATGAAATTCATACCTGAAGAAACCTTACGGCTACAGTCAATTTTATGAATGTTTGAAAGTCGATTTTGTAATTTGGAATAAAGTGATTTAACAGCAATATTTTGGAGGTTAATTCTAAAATTTGGAAGAAATAAAGGAAAAAAAAAGATTCAAACGAGAATATTTTGCAGGGATTCATTCGAGTAAAGTCCTGAATCCTAGCTGCGGTTGTATTGGACACTGAGTTGGCTGGGAAAGAATCTAGATGAGCATTTATGCTTATACAGAGTGATATAGAGTAGCGAATGAAGATCTAAACTCTACAGGGGAAACATGCTCGTTCAGGGGATCTTCCTGAACAGGCGGAATGCTGGCTGGTTCACATTTCTTCTTTTGTTTATCTTTATGGGAGGCATAATCTGTAAATAGAAGGGAGAACAGATTAGATAAAGAGTTTAATGTGATCTCATGCTCGGTTTAATGACATGAACTGTAATACCTCGGGAAATTCTTCATTGAAATTTTGTGCGTAAACGTGTTGGGTTCTATCTTCTAGAATGAATTATAAATTTTCCATGTGTAATGTCTTATATTATGACCCACCATTGTGTAGAATATCAAATAATATTTCCAACGGTATGTGGATCATCCAAAATGGATACCTGAGCGACGAGTTATGAACATTCCGATTGAACCTTGAATAGTAGTGAGCAGTTAAACGTGCAGGAAAAAGTACAGAGGCCTAGCGTATTTTTATTCAAACTTTAAATGATAATAACTACTTGTACATATTGATCTGGGTGATATAGTATATATCAACAGAAAGCTCTATGAGTCCTCTTTCTAATAAAATTAGTTTCATCCAATTTGTTTATCGAAGCAAAAGGTTATGGTAAATCTACTTCTGCCTACCAAAAATGAATTTTTGGGTCTATTTCAAATGATCATAACTCCTTGTAAACAATGATCTGAGTGAGATACTATATATCAATGGAAATATATGAGAGTCCTCTTTCAAATGAAATTAATTTAAACCAATTTGGATATCGGAGTAAAACGTTATGGGTGATCTACTTCAAACTATCAAAACAGTCCACCAAAGGATAGATTCGAGAATTATTTGATTTGTAGGGGCATTTTGGTCATTACCCTTCACCCAAAATCCGTCCAAACACTATATTAAAGACTGTTAGAAGCATTATATGTTATATTTCATCAAATTCCCTCAAAAAGAAAACCCTAAGCTCCTACATCAAACCTCAAGAACCTCCAAAGTTCACCATTAATTCTGCAAATTTATTCAAGATTCCAAGTTCCCAGTTAAAGAACTCCAAGAACCATCATTCAAGGGAACGATTAATATTTCAAAAATGAGTATCGATCTAAAGTTCATCATTCAAGGTATGCGGGGTTTTCCAACAAGAACTCTCTGTCGTTCTTATGCACAAAAGTAATTTTCTTTACAAAGGCATGATTTTTTATTTGATTTTTATGAATTTGAAGCATGAACCCATATCTTATGATGATTATTATGAAATCTTGATGCGTATAATTTTGAAAGATGAATTTATATGTGTGTTGATTTAAAGCATGAATCTTGGACAATATTTATCATGATTTTAATATTTGGGTCGTGAATCCCATTGGAAATTGTGTTTTTTTAGAAAGTGTGTGTTATAAACACGTTGATGTTAAATATTTGAGATATTTTGAATGATTTGACCTTTTGGTGTTAATGGAGTTGTTTTAAACTCGAGTGTGAATGAAATCCACAACTTGGTTGATTTTGATAGATGGGAAGCATTATGGCTCTTGATGTATACTTATATATTACTAAAATTGTTTTGTTGTGGATTGTATTTGAAATGATCTAAGCTAAGTCTGGGAGAAATATTTAGCACTGAGTGGGAGGTATAAAGTGACCTTACTTCCCTAGAACTATAGGCCTCCGTAGGAGTGAGTTTGAGGCTGATTTATATAGTGATTACTAGTTTGTGTGGATTTGATATCGATAGTCCTACTCCGATGGGAAGGATAGGACAGATCTCCCCAACGTGGGTGGTACATTGGACTCCATGTATCTCACATAGTTTATGTAGGTTATAGGATCTGCCACTGTGTGTGTGTTTCCTTGTGTCTATGGTGAACGGTTAAGTGATTTGAAAGTGGAATTGTGAAAGTTATTCTTTCGAAAGATTTAAATGATATTTACATTATGAGAATTGATATTCTTGATGAACTGGAAGTGATTGACATATTATATGATGACTCACATGTGTTATTATACTTATTTCATCCTCTCATGATTATGATCATTTTCTTTGGGCTATGTGAGTCTTTCAGACCTCCTGCATATTTCTTATAAATATTTATGATCATGATGTTTATACAACTGCATACACCCCCATATACTTGGTTCCATTCCATGGTACTGACCCATATCTTAGGATGTGGGCTGCATTTTCATCGAATGTAGGTTCAGGTGCTCAGTTCCAGGTTTGACAGTGATTTTTCGGGCATGCTGTTTTACATCCTCTGTTGTGGTGAGTCCTCATGTTCCGAGGACGTGATGTCTGATGTTGGTTTCACAGAATTATTTACATTTTATAATTGTGTATGAGTCATCTGGGGCATATATCAATAGCTCGCTGGTTTTATTGATTTTCTTAGAGACTTTTCAGACTAGTATAGATGTTGAGATTTGACTAATAGGCCATATTTTGTTATCTTTTTGAAATTCTTTTATTCTTGGATGATGATTAATCTATTGATATTTTAGGATTATTTATGGAAACCCCGTTGATTTGTGTTGAATTGAATGAAAATTGTTCAAAGGGTTAGCTTGGGGCTACTCGTAGCCTCAAGCACCGTGTGATGCTACGGGACCCATTTTTGGGGCGTTACATGAACACTATAAGTAGGGAAACTTTTCTTAAAATACCTCGTAGTCTCTTGTCCATAAGAGTGTCGTGTTTGACACCTATTAATAAGACTCTAATCGAGGCAGCTTTTAGACTTTTTAGGACACATTAAACACTTAGGCTCTGATACCAAGTTTGTAATGAACCAATAGTACACCTTGGACACCACATGGTGCTTACGGTCCCGAGAGACCACAAGCTAACCCATGAGTTGGTAGCTGTTATGAGCACAAAATAATATAATAACATATGCGGAGGAACAATAGATAAGCCATAAGGTTTTAAATAACTGAAAACAATATTGGATCATGAAATAGGAAACAACTGTCTAGAACTAATAAAATAATATCAAAACTGTCTGACAGTCTATACTAGTCTTAAAAGACTTTACTGACTGAATAAGAGTTGATGGGACCTGCCCCAACTAACTCTATTTAACTACTGAACTAAAAGTATGAAAATAAATATAGTAAGTCCTCGATATAAAAGGTCTCACCACAACTACGACTGATAATCTTAAAGGTCCATATGCGGTCCAGGAACTGAGCATCCAAACCTATGATATGATACATCATAGCGCAAGAAAAAAGAATGTCATCAGTACTCTGAATGTACTGGTATGCTAAATGAGGTAGGCTGATATGGATGGTTTCATATACAGGAGTAATAACTGAATGAATAAATAGCATGAATTACTGAATAGAATGAATAAAATCTATAAATACTGAAAATGTATGACCAAGTATAAAACATGTTCTTAATATAATCTGTAAAATGAAATGCTGAAATCTGATAACTGAATAACTGATATCTGTATGCTATGTTCAATACAATCATGAACTGAAGTATAATGAATACTGAACTGCGACTATGGGAGCTATCAACTAATCAATATGCCCTAATGGGCAAATTGGGGTCCAATTTGTGACCCTAATTGGAAGGGTGTTAATACTGTGCCATGGATACTAACACTGGCTGTGTGGATCCATAGATGTACTGTCCCGAAGGACTAAGGTTGTCAAGCCTAAACAGATGGTGACCCCTGCGAGGTAGTCAAGCCTAAACTGTCGGGTGACTCCTCATATCATATGTTGGCTACGTAGTTCTAGAAGACAGGTAATGTTTCTAATGACTCTTCCTATCTAGCGAGAAAGCTTCCATCCCTACACTCACTCGATGCTAAGTCCTACTCCCAACTGAACTAACTCGAGATATTGAACTATTCTAAGTTTAACTGATTATGATAACTGATTGAACTGATAATGCTCATAAGGTATTTTGAAGCTGTTTCGGAGATATTGAGACTAAGTAAAAAACTAAGTTTTTGGGTATTCACAACCCCCAATACTTAATAGAAATAATAGGAAAATAGTACTAAAACTTTGAGGACATAATATGAAAGCATTTATTCAAAATTCAATCTTGTAGGCATTTCATCAAACACTTGATTTTCATAGTGTAAGCTAAGCATGGGAATAATTTAAATCTTGTATTAATAACATGATTTCAACATCAAAATCACGAATTATGAATTAAATCAGCGAATAACATCATTATAACATGTGGGGTTGAATAACAACGACAATTTCATGTAAATACGGTGTAGAATTATAATTCATAGGAATTCATGTTTAAAATCACAATTAAAAATCATGAAAAACTTATAAAGATCCCAACTTGAATTTAGGATTGGAAATTTGGACTCGGTGGATGAATTCGTGAGAATTGATGGTGAATTCTTGAGTTTTGAATTTGAATGTAGAAAGCTAGGGTTTTTGTTCTTGAAAGAGGGATACATTAATTTTTTCGAGAGAATTATGAAATAATGAGCAAATAATGCTCTATTGGGACTTAAATCCCGCGTTTGGACGGATTTGGGGCTATGAAAAAAGACCAAACGGTCCCTGGAATTTAAATCGAAAAACTAAATTTTTTGCTCCATCGCGACGTAGTGCGATTGCATCGGGCCACTTGAAAACTGACAATCCCCATTTTACCCTATGGCACGATACAATGCCATTGCGTTGTGCCTCTAAAAACGGACGATCCTAAACTAGAAGCTTGCTGCGCGCGGTGCCAATCGCGATGCCCCACTAGAAAAGAACTATTGAAAAATGTCTCCTTGGTGCGCTGCGATGGTTATCGCGGTGGCACGCTGGAAAAATACAAACGTGATTCCGGCCAGCACTGTAACGCGGCCTTATAACATTGGGGTATTATTTTGCACTAAAAGTGTCGTAACTTCTCACCCTAGTATCGGATTTGGACTAAATAGGTATCGTTGGAAAGATAAATCAATTTTATATTATTTGGTGGATTTTGATCTAGAAAATTCTCCATATATCAAAAGATATGCTCCTTTAAAGCTTATTAAAGCAATATTCTTATAAAAAATTCAATCGGTAAGTATTATTTTGATTCGTGTAATAGTTGGGAGTTATTTGAGGCCTTAATATACTTCAAACTCATGCATATCACTATGAAAGAACTATAATGTACTATTCATGAGATTGAAACATGTCTGTAACATTGGTTCAGATTTTTGGGATATTACAGTTTGGCAATGAAAATCATAACTTTTTGGAGTTGTAGCTGTACAATTATATGGATAGTAAGAGTTAGAGAGTCGGATGAAGTAGGTTTGCGTTTAATCTCCTGCCAACTAAAATGAGGCACACATTGAGCTCCTAAAATTCTGATATTACCCTTGAATAAGAAATGAATAGGAGAAGCAACTGGCATGGTAATACACAATGCGCATAAGTTGTTACCTCACATAATATGAAGATTAATAATATGATTTTGAGACTAAAAATAAAACAAGATTAATGAGACATTGAAATAATGAGAGTTAGAGAATCAGATAGTGTAACCCAAAAGGCTTTCATTTCCCCAAGCACCTTAGCTTCATTGATTTATAACAACTGTCGAGCAAGTTTTTTTAACTACAATTTTCATATTTAGGCACAGAAAATATTTTTTCTCATATTCTGTAAGTTCTAATCACCTTTAATTTCAATAGGTGTTGTTGCTCGATAGCTAGTGCCAATTTTCTGAGTCAACTACCTTATTCGCAAAAATTTCTTCTATTTGATTTTGTCTCATCACTAAATGGATGCACACCTTGTCATACGTCAGATATATTCAATTCAATCATCTCTAAGCATAAAATTAACCTTGAAAAGATAATTGAGAAATATATAAGCTACTTTATTCAATATCAGTAGTAATAAATAGATAAAATCTAATAAAACTTCAAATCCACTGACTTACATGTGAAAAATAATGAAAAATAATGTAAAAAAATATGGGGAGATAATGTAACAACCTACATTTTTTATCTAGAAATTGAACCGTCATTCCTATGTGTCCAAACTCTAATCCCATAATTTATATTTTAATTCATGTTTCATGATTTTTATCCTAGTTTATTAAGTTATCTCAAAGTGAAAGATGTTCATAGAATTTACTTAGAGCAAAGTTGAGCTAAGAATCTTTGATTCGTCCAGAGTTTGGTATTCGATTCAACAAGGTTCTACTTTGAACGTGTATAACTTATGATACACAGGAAATATTTTAGATCAATACCCCACCAAATTGTAGATAATTGAGTCAGCTTTCCAACAATTTTAATTTCGCCTTAATTGGATACCCGAGTGAAAAGTTATAGCATTTTTCGTGTGAGACACTAAGTTAGCATGATTACACCGCTTGGCAGTGCCTATAGCGGTGGCACCAATAGGGCTCAGCGGTGAGCCTCAAATTTTGTATTTCCGCTGAAATTTTTAATTCTGAGGGGCAGTCATATCTTTTTCCTTCAAACTCAAGTCATGTAAACAGCGAATTAGAACATCTTTTGTGCATAATATGCCCAAATTCACTCAAATGTATCAAGAAAAAACCCTAACCTCCGTCCTAGAGGTCACGAATCCATAGTTTAAGTTCAAGATTTCCAAGAAACAAAATCATGATTTTGATCCTATCCTTTAAACTAAGTAGTCTAAGGTATGTGGGACTACTCTAAACACCATGGGGATAAGATTTACTATTTTATCATGTTTAAACATCCCCAATAATGTTTATGAAGATGATTTTTGACTTACTAGTCGGGGTATGACATGAAGGACTTGCAAGTCGAGGTATGGGGATACCCGGTGATAGTATGACCTGAAAAGAACAAGTTTTGAATATTTTGTATACATTAAGAATGGTTTTAAGGAACTAAAAGTTGGTCCTAAGAGACATTGATAGTTACTCGAAGAAAGAACGAGTTGAAAGACTCAATGTTAGAAATCATGATTTGCCGACTCGGGATTTTGGCACCGTGTTGTATGGTCTTGTGTGCCTTGATTTATGTCATCCCAACTTGGGACTAAGGTTAGGAGCCATTCTTTGTGGTTTTGTTCCGTACCATGATATATTATTATGATTGAGAATTATGGAACTTTTCTTTGTGGACTGGCGTGTCTCCCATACCGATACTCCAACCCTTGAGGAATATTTGGGCAGGGAGCTTGGCCACGTAGTAAAGGACGGATCCCATATAACTCATGGGATAATTAGAATTGTAGGGTGTACCATTTCACATACTAGTACATTTTGTATTGACCCCCTATGTTTTAGGTTCTAAGGCCCAGTCTAGCGGTCCTGCTAAATAGTAGATTATTGCCAGACATTCAGAGTTGGTGAGCCTCCCTTACTTCGGAAGGCGTCTTGTTTACTTATATTTCTCTCATTGTTTTTAGTTCATGATCTGACCGGGGGCCTTGTCCCAGTTTCAAATAGATTGTTGTTTTTGTAGTAGAGATTTCGCAAACGTGCATTAGATGGTTTGAGTTTTATTGAACTTATGTCCACTGAGATATTAAAGTGACCATGTTTCCATTTATTTTCCACATTTCCTTACAATATATGAATTGTGTATATGATTGTTAGTTAGAGAAGGGCTCCCGAGCATTCATGGTTTGGGATCCTCATCTGTTCCTTGGCGTCTGTTCGGGTCGTGACAGGATCTTTCATAAAGTCATAATAAATGTCAATTATTACTTGAATTTCAAATGACTTGACTTTCAGTTACAAAATCAGACAAGATTAAAATAGATTGTCATTTATGTGGTTCTGACCATTTTCACTCTTATAATTTGTTCCTTTAAAAAAATTCTTTTATAATAATCTTTTAAATTCAATACTTATGAATCAAATCATCTTGCGGGATTTTTTATGCAATTTGGGTTGACTGGACAAATAATGAATTAATAATAATAATAATTCATTTACCTTTTTTATGTTGATTTTTTTATTAAGAATATTATGTTTTTGGTAGGTTGCTAAGATTGATAAATTTGGTCTAATTTTGATTTTTGAGAAAATATAATGTAAATCAATGTATATATAAAGTTATTTATAAGATTTCCAAAAATTATCTTGTAAAAGCATCTCACACCAACTATAAAAACCCTTCTTTTGTTCTTTAATTTTTCACCCTTAAGTTGCTTTCTGTGACATAACTTGAAAGCTAGAAATTTTCAAGTAAAACTTCTTGCTCTCTTTTCTCTTCTTTCCTTTAAAGCCAACCTCATCTACTCTATCTGGTTGTATCAAGGAAGACCATACCATTGCTCGAGCTCATTTGCAAACCACTAGTCCTCTGGACGGCATGCAAGGATAGTATCGAAATTTTAGCAGGAAAGAAATGTCATATTATCCTGGCGTGATGTCTAGGAGGACTAGACAGTAGGCTAACAAATGAATTCGGACAAATTTCTTCCTTGATACTACCAGGTAGAGTTGGTGTCGTTGGCGTTAAAGGTTAGAAGTGTGTCGTCGGAGTCAATGAATAGTTGGGTAATGTGGATGTTCTCCAACTCATTATGGAGGCCCAAACTAGTGATAATTGTGTTAAATTATGATCAGATTATCTTATTTAATTAAAGATAATGATATAAAAGAGTTAAGTTATTTATTTATTGTTAAATATGATATGAAAATATTTTTATTACATCGTGGTCAAAATAATACCTATAATTTCCTCGAAATGATAGAAATAAAAGATCATTAACGCAAGTTTTGATGTATTTCGTTAAGAACAAGTTAATTAGTTAAGAGGAAAATATATCCCTCAACTATACGAAGAGTGAAAATATTCCTCGTTAAAATGGTAGTGTGCATATACTTCATTGTCTAACAAATGATGTATATATTACAAATTCACTCCCATTTTTGAACGTGAGAAATGTTCAACACTATTTGGACCAGTTACAACTCCATAAACACTTATCTGAAATCACCCAAATTGTTGCCCTAAAGTATGAATCTATTGCCATAAATGCTGACGACAGTTGTTTGATTTTTCTTTGGATTTTGCTTTAGCTTTTGTTCTGTGTCATTTGTATTTGATTTTTGAATATTAATAAAATATTCCCACTAAGCATAGCATACAGATTCCAAAAATAAAAAATAAAAAAATTTCCAAGCTGCACAGTTTTTTCTTGTGAAAAGCATGTTATCTACTCATTAGCAGAGGGAATTCAAAATTTTAAATTTGTAAGTTTCTAATAAAATGAAGTAATATTTGGACAATAAAAAGGGAGGGGCGGGGGAGGGGTGGTAGAAGTGGAATTAGTCATGAGGCAACAAAGACGTAAAGAAAATATAAATTATTCATTTTTTGAAAGAAAAAAAATGAGTTGATTGGGAAATATAAGGTAAAAAGGTAACTGAAAAAAGGCTAAAAAAGTAGTCATTCTTGTGTTCCAGAACTACGTATCCAGCGTAGGTTGAGACATCTTAACCTACCAGATTAGGTTTGATGAGATGTCTTAACCGGTCAGTTTAGGGTTCCCACCGTTCTCATTTGAGTACCTACCAGCAAAGGGTCACTTACAGTTGTCCTTCCCAGTAGCGTGGTATTGACACCCTTCCAATCGGGGTAGAAATTAGGCCCTAACCTAGCTATATGTGTTAGTGGGGCATGTCGGTTAAGCAGATACCTCCCACAGTTTTAGTCCCAGTCTCAGTAAAAGAACTCAGATAGTTCTTCAGATTTCAGAATGCCAAGACTTTCAGTTACAGTTAATTCAATTACAGTATAGAACTTAGGTAGTTCCATCAAATTCAGGACTGTCAAACATAGTCTTCCATGTTATCAAAATTTCAGTATCAGTCATGTGAGATAACAGTAAACCATGTATTAGCGTGTAGATTTAGATATCATGTATTCATGATTTTAGTTACTATGCACGTATGTTTGTATTTTTATGTTCATACCAGTCAGGTAGTTAGCATTGTTCATGTATGTAAACCCTTTTGCATTTAGCCTACCTCACTCTATACTCAGTACTCCCAGTCATACTAACACATTTACGCTATGATGCTTTCGTTCATATTACACAATAGGTTCAGAGACATGAGTTCCAGATCAGCAGTAGCATTCCAGTCGCAGTGTTGCAGTGAGTCCTCATCCATTCGAGGATGATATTATTTTATTTCATCTATTATTTCAGTTCAGTTATTCTAGATGAAGTTAGTTCGAGACATGTTCCTTCAACTCCTTATTTCAGACAGTATTCAGAGGCTTTCAGATTAATTTCAAACTTTAGATTCAGCTTTTAGTTGTTTTAGGTTTTTATTACCCGATATGGATGTTATTATTTATCAGATATTCTATTTAGTTGAAACTTATGGTCAATGTTTTCTACATTCTACAAGTATATTATGCAGTGTACACGTACAGATATCATTCATAGGTTAGCTTGTGGTCCGTTGGGGTCATGAGCACCGTGTAACATTTTAGGTACCGGATTTGGGGTGTTAAAAACATGGTATCAGAGCGTAAGGTTCATTAGAGTCCTACGAAGTCTGAAAGCCGCATATCGTAGAGTCTTGTGCATGGGTTATGCATGCCACATTTATGTGCACGAGGCTATGAGATGTTTAAGAATAGTTTTCCTTCTTTCAGTATTCATATCCTGCCTGTGAGCATAATCACAAGTCATCTCTCAGTCTAATCCACTTCTTCTCTTTATTTTAGAACATGCCTCTTAAGAGAAGAAACTAGTCAACCCTAGTGGCCAACTCAGCTGCAGTGAGGATTCAGGACTTCACCCGAATAAATCCTACAACCTTTCGTGGGTCTAAGGTACATGAAGACTCTCAGCCATTCTTAAATCAAGTTCAAAAAGTGACAGACACCATAGGGGTGACTACTGTTAAGAGTGCTGAGCTAGTTGCATACCAGTTGCAGGATGTGGCTCATGCTTGGTTCAAACAGTGGAAGTTTAAAAGATCAGATGATTGAGGTCCTATAGAGTGGGAGGAGTTTGTCACTACATTCTTCGATAGATTCTTCCCCTTAATGCTTAGAGAAGCCAAGGTGCTAAAGTTCATCACCCCCAGGAAAGGAAATATGACTGTGAAAGAGTATTCTTTTAAGTTTACTCAATTAGTCAGGTATGTCTCTCATGTGGTTGCAGAGATGAGTAAGTTTGCTTCAGGGGTGAATAACAGTGTGGTTAATGAGTGTAGATCTGCCATGCTGAATAGTGACCTAACCTTAGCTAGACTTATGGCCCATGCTCAGCAGATAGAGGAGCAGAATATTAAGTAGAGGGAAAAGCAGAATAAAAGTGCGAAGACAGGTAGTTTCAACTTCTCTCAGCCTAAATCAAAAAGAGAAAACCATTCTCAGATTCATCCGAAGTCATCAGTTCCAGCTCCCTCTCTATCCAGTGCTCCAGTTCCTAAGTTCAGAGGGGGTAACAAAGATAGAGCGGCAGGCTCTAAGACCCAGGGCAGTATTTGCAGTGCCTGCACGTATTCTCTTTGCCAGATATGCAGTAAGCACCATGAGGGTATGTATAGAGTAGATAGTGGCATTTGTTTTTGCTGTGGCAAGCCAGGCCATAGAGTTAGAGATTGTCCATAGACAACTCATCATGGTCAATAGAATCGCTCTGTATCTCAGTCTGATCACCCAAATTAGCAGGGTGCCACTTCCAGTACTACTAGCTGGCAATGCCCAAAACATTTCTATGCTCTTCAAACTCGACAAGATCAGGAAAATTCTCCTGATGTAGTTACTAGTACATTACAGATCTTTCATGTTCGTGTTTACGGTTTGCTAGATCGACGATCTTCCTTATTTTTTGTTACACCTTATATAGAAGTTGATTTAGGAATCAGTGCCAAAATTCTAGCTGACCCTTTCTTAGTCTCTACCCAAGTGGGTAAAACCATCATACCCCGACAGTTATACAAGAACTGCCCGATTATGATATTTCAGAAAGTCACTTCAGCAGACTTAGTCGAATTAGAGATGACTGATTTTTAATGTCATTCATGTCATAGATTAGATTCATTCCTGCTATTCCACAGTTGACTAAAGAAATAGAATAGTTCAGTTTCAATTCCCGAATGAACCCATCCTAGAGTGGAAGGGTAGCATATCCGCTTTCAGGGGTTAACTTGTTTCCTACCTTCGAGCAAGGAAATTGTTATCTAAGAGATGTGTTTATCATCTAGGTCATGTTAGAGATTTTAGTTTTGAGGCTCAAAGTCTCAAATCGGTCCCAGTAGTGAATGAATATTCAGGTGTGTTTCCTGAAGATCTTCGAGGAATTCCTCTCGAAAGGGAAATACACTTCGGTATTGATCTTCTTTCCGATACTCATCCTATCTTTATTCTTACATATTGAATGGCACCATCAGAACTAAAGGAACTGAAATAATAGATGAAGGATCTCTTAGATAAGGGATTCATCAGACCCAACATTTCCCCGTAGGGCGCACTAGTGTTATTCATGTACAAGAAAGATAGTTCACTCAGAATGTGCATTGATTACCATCAACTCAATAAGGTTACGATCAAGAACAAGTATCCTCTTCCCAGAATTAATGACTTGTTTGACCAAATTTAGGGTGCCAATTATTTATCTAAGATAGACGTCAATCCGGCTATCATCAGCCCAGAGTTAGAGAATGTGACATCCCGAACACAGCTTTTTGTACATGGTATGGTCACTTTGAAGTTTTAGTTATGTCCTTTGGTCTTACCTATGCCCTATCTACTTTAATGGACTTGATGAACCGTGTTTTGAAGTAGTACTTGGACATATTCATCATCGTCTTCATAGATGATATCCTGGTCTATTCCCATACAGAGCGTTATCATTCAGACCATCTCAGAATTGTTCTTCAGACTCTCAAAGATCACCAGCTATATGTCAAATTTAGTAATTCCTAGTTTTGGCTAAGATCAATAGCATTCCTTGGCCATATTATTTCCGGTGATGGCATTAGATTAGATCCTCAAAAGACCAAAGCAGTAAGAAACTGGACTCGCCTTATTTCTTCGTCAGATATCAGGAGTTTCTTGGGCTTGGCTGGCTATTAAAGACGGTTTATTGAAGGATTTTCATCTATTGCATCCTGTATGTCTAGATTGACTCATAAGAAAGTCAAGTTCCAGTGGGTAGATCCGTGCAAGAAGAGTTTTTAGGAATTGAAGACTCGACTCACCTCAGCTCTAGTCTTAGCTCGTCCAGATGGTTCATATGGGTTCATAATTGATTGTGATACATCTAGAGTGGGTTTAGGTTGTTTCCTCATGCAGCATGGTAAGGTCATAGCCTACACCTCCAGACAGCTTAAACCCCATAAGAGAAATTATCCTACTCATGATCTTGAATTAGCATCCGTAGTATTTGCCTTGAAGAATTGGAGGCATTATTTATACGGTGTTCATGGAGACATCTTCACAGATAATAAGAGCCTTCGGTATGTCTTTTCCCAAAAAGATCTTAATCTTTGTCAGAGAAGGTGGTTAGAGCTCTTAAAAGATTATGACATAAGTGTCCTCTATAATTTGGGCTAGGCCAACATAGTGGCGAACACTATCATTAGACTATCCATGGCTTGTATTTCCTATGTTGATGATAGTAAGAATGACTAGTTAATCAGAGAAAGACTTTGGGCTGATCAGATCTGATAGAAGTCATATGCTGATGTTCGTAGAAAGGATCTTAAGTTTGATGTTGATGACTGTGTCTATCTAAATATCTCTCCCATGAAGGGAATAAAGAGGTTCAGCAAGAAGAGAAAGCTCAGTCCCTGATATGTTGGTCCCGTCAAGATTCTTAGTCTTTTAGGCAAAGTAGCTTATGAGGAAATTCTGGTTGAAATTCTAGAATATCAGACTTGTAGACTGAGGAACAAAGAAGTCCCTCTAGTCAAAGTTCTTTGGCGAAGTCAGTCCATTGAGGGAGATACTTGGGAAGCAGAAGAAGACATTCTTACCAAGTGTCCTCACCTCGTCTTCGCCAATCTTGATATAGCTCAAGGTAATAGTTCTCCTTAAGCCTATTCAGTTTCCCATTCAGAATTCTATACAACTTAGTATTAAGTTCATGCTCACATTTTATCACAAATATTGTATCAAGTACCATTGCATATTCATTCATGTATTCATGTATATAATTAGTGTATAATCATGCATCAAATATGCATTCTCATTAGGAGAACTTAGTTATTAGAAATCTCATTTATGCATTCATGAATCAGTTACTCATACATTAGATATGCATGTCCAGCATAATATGTTTAGCTTATCAGCCATGTTCGTCATGAGATCATGTTCCAGTAGTGTATGTCTTGCACCTACTACAGTTTATCATCTATCCCAATTTCAGTCTGTCTCATTCGAGGACAAATATTTCCCAGGCGGAGATATTGTAATACCCCGTATATTTCTAAGCTAGAAAATGAACTGTCGTTCCTACACATTAAACCTCCTATCCTGTGATTCATGTTGTAGTACATGAATAGGATGAGTATCCTAGTGATAATAGAGCTTATGATGTGTTAAGCATGTCCATAAGAGTCACTTAGAGTAAGCCAAGCTAAGAACTTTTGAATCCACCAAGATTGAATGAGCATATATTTATTTGTAGGTGGAATTTTGGCAGATTTATACCCTCCAAATTTAATAGAATTGAATAAGGTTTCCATCGATACCAAATTCACCAAAAACGGACACCCGGTGAAGAAGTTATGGCAATTTAAAGTTTCAGCAGTGTCACTTCAGATAGTGGTGCATCGCGCCGTAAGCCAAAATGACGTTTGTCAATTTCCAGTGTCTCTCCACGATTGCAATGCATCACGGTGAGTTTCCAAGTCACAAAAAGAGAGAAACGTGATCTCTTCGCGTTGCGCTGGGGGCCCAAATCAGGAAATTTTCATAGAAATTAAATGATCATCTAGATGGGTATTTGGGTTATATTTCCACTACTATATATATTTCATAAATACAAAATTAATTCCTTATTTCGCCAAAACATACTCTTTCTCTCAAAATCTTCTGAAGAATACATTAGGATTTTCAACTGGGAATTCAAGTTCAAGCAAATTTCTCCATCAATCATCAAGATCTTCCATCTAAGGTATGTGTAGTGTTCATCTCTGGATCTATTTCATTCATAGAACTCAAGAACCATGTTTTAAATATTATATTGTGATTATCTTGTTGTGAAATAACCATGTATATGTTGATTATTATTTTTTAAGTTTTAAGATGATATCTAAAGGTGTTTTCATGAAGTATATGTGTTCGTTAATTGAAATCCATGAACTTTATATGGTTTAAAATAGGGAAATTTGTGAAAACATACCTAATCTAAAAGAATGCAGGCAAAGTGTTTGATAAAATGCTTAAGATGTAAGATTTGTCTCCCATGATTTAATAGTTCTTAAATGACAAGTCCATGCTCTATGCTTTATGATTTCACATGAATTCCACGTGATTGATATGCGTCGTTGTTGTGATGTGGATTGAGAATGATATTGAAGCTATGCAAGTATACACATGTTTATGAATTTCCCTTCCATACGTAAGATATTGAGAACTATGCTTAGTGTGAAATCCCCTACTTATGATATGGTGAATTGTGGACTCCATTTTATGATCAAGTAAGTTATGTGTGTCAATTTCCTTCCATCGAGTCCTGGGGTCACTAGTACCTGAAAAAATAGTTGTGTGCCTAGGTCTGTGTCATGTTTTCATGACAATCTCAGTCAAGGCATGATCTATAGAACTCAGTGAGTCATTTGACTCAAGATATCTCAGAAATCTCATCATCTCAATAAATTCTCAGATAGTAGTACTATTCTGTCAGTTAGCAAAAGTGAGTTACTCAGTCCATGTATATCGAGCTAAATCTTGTTCAGCCTCTTCAGATGGGAGTAGAAGTTAGCACTGAGTGAACCCAAGGATGGGAACTCACCTTCCAGTTTAGGCTGTGATTTTTTAGTAGTCATTCTTGTGTTCCAGAACTACATAGCCAGCGTAGGTTGAGACATCTTAACCTGCCAGATTAGGGTTGATGAGATGGCTTAACCTGTCAGTTTAGGGTTCCCACTGTTCTCATTTGATTTCCTGTCAGCTAAGGGTCAGTCATAGTTGTCCTTACCAGTGGCGCGGTATTGACACCCTTCCAGTCAGGGTAGAGATTGGGCCCTAACCTAGCTATATGCATTATTGGGGAATGTCGATTAAGCAACTACCTCCCACAATTTTAGGCCCAGTCTCAGTAAAAAGAACTCAGATAGTTCTTCAGATTTTAGTATACCAGGACTGTCAGTTACAGTCAATTCAATTACAGTACAGAACTCAGGTAGTTCCATCAGATTCAGGACTATCAGACACAGTAATCCATGTTATCAAAATTTCAGTATCAGTTATGTGAGATAACAGTAAACCATATATTAGCGTACAAATCCAGATATTATTTATTCACGATTTAAGTTACTATGTACGTATGTTTGTACTCTTATGTTCATATCGGTCAGTCAGTTAGCATTTTTTATGCATGTAAACACTTTTGCATTTAGCCTACTTCACTCGTATACTCAGTACTCCGAGTCGTACTGACATATTTGCACTATGGTTCTTTCTTTCATGTTACATTATAGGTTCAAAGACACGAGTTCCAGATCAACAGTAGCATTCCAGTCGTAGTGTTGCAGTGAGTCCTCATCAATTTGAGGACAATATTATTTTATTTCATTCATTATTTCATTTCTGTTTTGCTAGACGGAGTTAGTGGGAGACATATTTCTTCAACTCCTTATTTCAAACAGTATTTAGGGGCTTTCATATTTAGTTCAGATTTTAGATTCAACTTTCAGTTGTTTTGGGTATTTGTTACCTTATATAGACGTTAGTATTTATCAGATATTCTATTTAGTTGAACCTTATGGCCTATTATTCATGTTTTCAGCATTCTACAAGTATATTATGCAGTGTACAGGTACAGATAACACTCTTGGGTTAGCTTCTGGTCCCTTAGGATCATAAGCATCGTGTAGCATTTCGAGTACCATATTTTGGGGTGTTACACTTGGGCTTAGACATACAATTTATAAAAAAATCAATCTAAGAAAAGTAAAAAAAAAACATGAAATAAAGTGGGTTTGTTGTTGTATGTTGCATGCATAGAAAATTTGAAGTAAGCAGTACAAAAATCTATAATTCTTTTAAGAATATGAAAGTTCATTCCTACCTCTTAATAGAAAACTTCTAAAGCTCCATCATTCCAATCAACATCCCTTGGAGACTTTAACGCGTAGTCCACCACTTGTTCTTGAAACCCCAATTTCTTAAATCCCTAAATAAAAAAATACAGTACAAAATTAGTCATACAATGAGACAATAATTTAGAAATTGAAAGAAGGAAAACAAACCAAACAACAAAAGGAGAAAAATAAAAAATAGGGAATAGCAAGAAAGAAAATAAAAAAAGTAATAAAAGGAGAAAATAAGAGAAGAGACTTAGAAAAGAAGTGGCAAGAAAACAAATAATGAACAGAAAAGAGAAGGAAGGGGAAAAACAAATGGTATAGTGGAAGCCCTTTTCTTTTAAAGTAAAGACAGGAATTAGTGAATCATCAAAGTGAATAGGTAGATCGATATTTCTCCATAAATTAAAAGTTTGGGTTTGAAGTACAATATAAGTAACATTTGATACAATAATTAACTACAATGTTGGTTCACTAGCAATGTTATACATATTTGGCTGCCTTTGGTACAATAATTGGATGTTGTGATAGTCCTATGACTATTGTCTTATATAATAGAGTAATACTATTATGCCAACTCACTTAGATAATTTAAAAGGGATATTAATCAGACTTCTTTTATACCTTGATAGTTATAATCCTCTTCACATGTTGGAAAAATCCTTTCCTTAGCTATTAGCACCATTTTCATTTAGAGGTTGATGTTGTGTACCTAGACATGGCAAACGGTGCGGTTGTGCTGCAATCCCACGAAGATTTCAACCTACCCTACCGCACACATATTTTCAATACACCCGACCCACATATTTATTAAAAAACAACTGTGTTTGATACTAAAATAAAAAAAATCATGAAATATTTTTTTTGTTTTTCTATCAAATAATATTAATTTAATAGATAATGACTAATAATAATTTCTTGACATCAATTGTGGATCTGTAACAACGCACATTTTCGAGCTAGAAAGTGAACCATCGTTCCGATATGTACAAAACTTAATCCCATGATTCATAATTTAATACATTTGTGATGATCTTTATCCAAGTTTATGAAGTTCTCTCAAAGTAAAAGATGTTCATAGAATTTATTGAGAGCAAAGTTGAGCGAAGAATTTTTGATTCGTCCAAAGTTTGGTATTCAATTATACAAAGGTATACTTTAAACGTGTATAAATTTTTATATACTTGGAATTTTTCATATCAATGCCCACTAAATTGTAGATAATTGACTATGCTTTCCAAAGATACCAATTTCGCCATAATCTAATAGCCGAGTGAAAAGTTATAGCATTTTTTGTGTGAGGGTCAAGAATTTATGAATCTGAAGCTAGGGATGATGAGGGTAAAAGATTATGCATTTAATTTCACGCAGCTATCCTACTATGCTCCAAAATTAAGGGGTAACATGAGAGCTCGCATGAAAAAGATTATATCCGATCTCTTAGATGATTTGGTTTTAGAATGGAAGAGAGCGATGCTGAATAAAGATATGGATTTCTCTAGGTTGTCCATTCATATGCAATAGGTAGAAGAGAAAAAGAAGAGGTTGGCTGAGGTAAGGGAAAAGAAAGAGAAACTAAGATAGTTGGGTCCACAGATCAAAATAACAGTCAACACCAAGGTGGTAATTGGGGAAACAAGTGTTCTAAAAAGATGTTTTGGAGCAATGCTCAGTCGTCAGCAAGTTAACCTGAGCCTAGTCCTTCGGGTAAATAGCATTTTCAGTCAGGAGATAGGCCTGGAGATTATGGCACCCATTCCTAAGAGAATATGACATAGCCTTTTTCATCACATCCTCGTTCTAGTAATTGTAGGAGAAATCATCTGGGAAGTGTTATTCTGATATTAGGAGGTGTTATTCCTACGGCTAAGTGGGTCATTTTCAGAGGGACTATCCCTCAGCTGGAGCGAATATATGGGGAGCTAACTCCCAATCCGCATCCATATCTTCTTCTCCTAAGGGTACTACTTCAGCTGGTGGTGGTGGTTATAATTGATTATAAACCTTATCTAACCTCCAGGATGCAGAGACCTCGCTAGCTGTTGATACGGGTATGTTATAGATTTTCTCCCGTGATGGGTATGCATTTGGCATGCTTTACATTATTAGTGTCTTTGTACAATAAGATGTGGAGTGTAGTGGTGGAAATAGTAGCTTAAGATTGTTAATGCGTGTCTTGTAGAAAGGAATTAGTATGCTTGATGCAATATTTGGAATAATCTAGGTTGGCAACTTTCGAAATAAGGAGTGGATAATGATAATTTATATATACATATCTATGATACTAGTGTTAGAACAATTAATTGCGGTTGAGTTATTAAGCAGATAAGAGCGTGGGTAAAGGAGAATAAGTTGAACCCCCAAGTAGCATGTTGTTAGATAAAGTTTTATGTATGTAAGTGTTTGTACACCTAGTTCCTATTCTTGAATTTTTGTAGTATGGGAAAGACTAAAGAGTTGTTGTGTGATGTTCTTTAGATCTGAATTGAGGGAATATAGGTAGGCGTTATGTGCCTTTGGGATAGTTTTACAAAAAATTTACTATGTTGTAGCTTATGTGATTAGCGGTCTAATGTTAGAATGTTAAGTAGAATGGATTGGAATTTTATGTAATAAGGAGTTAGGATGGGTATACTCATAAGACTATGAGTTGTAACTTGATGTTTATAGAGGATAAAAATTAATAGTAGTGTTCTAGGAAAGCAATGCCTATAGAATATAAATTTAAAAAAGGGAGTTAGCATTTATATGTATGGTGATACATTATTTTGTTAAGAGTTGTGGTTATTTATTTGATGAGGGAATATGTTCACAAGTCTAGGATCATGACTTTGACCTAAGAGGGGGAGCCATTAAATGGGTGTAGTAATGATATGCTTCAATGTTGTGATTGATGAATACACAAACCATGAGCCATGTGGTTATTACTCCTTGAATTAAGACAGGGGATTATTAGGTTATAGTGATGAGGTGAGGTAACTTCTTAATGTGATGTAGAGTACAGGATCCCGTATTTTAAGTTATCATCTTTTTAACTTCAGGTTAGGCTTCAACATGGAAGTAATATACAGTGGAACTCAAACTCTTGTGGTTAGATGATTTTCAGGAGAATTTTAAGTCGGAAATGATGAAGTATGTTATTTATTGTAAGGGACATGTATGAGTAATGTCTCTAAGATTTAGGTCTATTCGTTGAATCTTGTAAGGTAAAGAATGCTTCTAATTCTGATCTTCCGCGAAATCTCATTTCATGATTGTTCCGATATAATCAGGCCTATTATCACCAAATAAAATTTTGTCTTATGTTGTGATGATCATAAATCATGTGCAAGGTCATCTCTATGTCAATCCCTATCAACTCATGCTTCATGCGTATACGATTCACTAGGGGATTATCATGAAACTCTTTTGGTGCCTTTGCATATTCTCTTAAGGAAAAGAAAATGTTCAATCCAAGGTTACATTCCTTACTTCATACTTTTCGAGCTTCAACAAGATCCTACCCATCATTCAGGGACGAATGATCCCAATGGGGAGATAATGTAACAACGTACATTTTTTAGCTAGAAATTGAAACGTCATTCCTATGTGTCCAAACTCTAATCCCATAATTTATATTTTATTTCATGTGTCGTGATTTTTATCATATTTTATAAAGTTCTCTCAAAGTGAAAGATGTTCATAGAATTTATTGAGATCAAAGTTGAGCTAAGAATCTTTGATTCATCTAGAGTTTGGCACTCAATTCAATAAGGGTCTATTTTGAATGTGTATAACTTTTGATATAAATGAAATTTTTTAGATCAAGACCACACCAAATTGTAGATAATTGAGTCAACTTTCCAACGATTTTAATTTTGCCTTAATCCTATACCCGCGTGAAAAGTTATAGCATTTTTCGTGTGAGGCAGTAAGTTGCCATGATTACAACACTCGGTGGTGCCTATAGTAGTGGAACCAATAGTGCTCAGTGGTAAGCCTCAAAATTTGGATTTTCTAAAACAATAGGTCACCACTATTACACCGCTCAGCGGTGCCTATAGCGGTGTCACCAATAGGGCTCAGCGGTGAGCCTCAAAATTTGTATTTCTGCTGAAATTTTTAATTCTGAGGGGCAGTGTTATCTTTTATCTACAAACCCAAGTTATGTAATTAGTGAATTAAAATGTTTTTTGTGCATAATATACCTAAATTCACTCAAATTTATCAAGAAAAAACCCTAACCTCCTTCCCAAGATCAAGAATCCATAGTTTAAGTTCCAGATTTCCAAGAAACAAAATCAAGATTTGGATCCTATCCTTTGAACTTAGTAGTCTAAGGTATGTGGGACTACCCTAAAAACCATAGGTATAACATTTACTATTTTGTCATGTTTAAACAACCCCAATCATGTTTATGAAGAGGAGTTTTGAGTTAGAAGTCGGGGTATGACATTAATGACTTGCAAGTCGGCGTATGAGGATACCCGGGGATAGTATTCCCTTAACAGAACAAGTGTTGAATATTTCTCTTGTATGGATAATGGTTTAAAGGAACTAAAAGTTGGGCTTAAGGGAGTTTGATAGTTACCCGAAGAAAGCATGAGTTGAAAGACTCAATGTTGGAAATCATGATTTACCGACTCGGGATTTTGGCACCATGCTATGTGGTCTTGTGTGACTTGATTTATGTCATCCCAACTTCGGACTATGGTTAGGAGCCATGCTTTGGGGTTTTGTGGCCTACCATGATATATTTTTATGATTGAGAATTATGGCACTCTGCTTTGTGGACTGGCATGTCTCCCATACCGATACTGTAATCCTTGAGGAAAATTTAGATAGGGGGCTTGGCCGCCGAGTCAAGGATGGATCCCATATAACTCATGGGATAATAAGAATTGTATGGTGTACCAACTAGCTTAGAGAAAATAGAAAGTGAGTCATGATTTCCAAGAGTTGTTGAAATTCATTTCAGTATACCCATGTGTTTTCATTTATGCATTATGTTTATTGTTTTATAAAATGATCTTATTATGATATATAAAAACATGTTATTTTGGGATGTTTCACATACCAATACATTTTGTATTGACCCCCTATATTTCAGGTTCCGAGGCCCAGTCTAGCGGTCCTGCTAAATAGTAGATTGTTGCTAGACATTAAGAGTTGGTGAGCCTCCCTTACTTCGGAAGGTGTCTTGTTTACTTATGTTGCTCTCATTGTTTTTAGTTCATGATCCGACCGGGGGCCTTGTCCAGGTTTCAAACAGATTGTTGTTTTCGTAGTAGAGATTTCGCAAACGTGTATTAGATGGTTTGAGTTGTATTGAACTTATGTCTGCATTACTCAGTTGATATATTAAAGTGACCATGTTTCCATTTATTTTCCACATTTCCTTACAATATATGAATTGTGTATATGATTGAAGGGCTCCCGAGCCTTCATGGTTCGGGATGCTCATCTGTTCTGGGAGTCTGTTCGGGTCGTGAAAGGATCTTTCATAAAGTCATAATAAATGTCAATTTTTACTTGAATTACAAATGACTTGACTTTCACTTTCAAAATCAGACAAGATTAAAATAGATTGTCATTTATGTGGTTCTGACCATTTTCTCTCATATAATTTGTTCCTTAAAAAATTTCTTTTTTGATAATCTTTTAAATTCAATACTTATTAATCAAATCATCTTGCGGGAATTTTATGCAATTTGGGTTGACTGGACAAATAATGAATTAATAATAATAATAATTCATTTACCTTTTTTATATTGATTTATTTATTAAGAATATTATGTTTTTGGTAGGTTGCTAAGATTGATAAATTTGGTCTAATTTTTATTTTTGAGAAAATCTGATGTAAATCAATGTATATAGAATGTTATTTATAAGATTTCCAAATATTATCTTGTAAAACCATCTCACACCAACTATAAAAACCCTTCTTTTGTTCTTTAATTTTTCACCCTTCAGTTGCTTTCTGTGACACAACTTTAAAGTTAGAAATTTTCAAGTACAACTTCTTGCTCTCTTTTCTCTTCTTTCCCTTAAAGCCAACCTCATCTACTCTATCTGGTTGTATCAAGGAATATCGTACCATTGGTCAAGCTCATTTGCAAACCCACTAGTCCTCCGGACAACATGCGAGGATAAAATTGAAATTTTAGCAAGAATGAAATGTCATATTATCCTCGCGTGATGTCCTGGAGGACTTGACAATAGACTAACAAATGAATTTGGACAAATTTCTTCCTTGATACTACCAGGTAGAGTTGGCGTCGTTGGCGTTAAAGGGTAGAAGTGTGTCGTCGGAGTCAATGAATTGTTGGGTAATGTGGATATTCTCCAACTCATTATGCAGGTCCAAACTAATGATGTTTGCATTAAATTATGATAAGATTATCTTATGTAATTAAAAATAATGATATGAAAGAGTTAAGTTATTTATTTATTGTTAAATATGATATGAAAATATTTTTATTACATCGTGGTAAAAATAATACTTATAATTTCCTCGAAATGATAGAAATAAAAGATCATTGATGGAGGTTTTGATGTATTTGGTTAAGCACAAGAAATTAATTAGTTAAGAGGAAAATATATCCCTCAACTATATTAAGAGTGAAAATATTCCTCGTTAAATTGGTAGTGTGCATATACTTCATTGTCTAACAAATGATGTATATATTATAAGTTCACTCCCATTTTTAAACGTGAGAAATAGTCCTCACTATTTGGAACAGTTACAACTCCATTAACACTTATCTGAAATCACCCAAATTGCTGCCCTAAAGTTTGAATCTATTGCCATGAATGCTGAGGACAGTTGCTTGATTTTTCTTTGATTTTTCTTTAGCTTTTGTTCTATGTCATTTGTATGTGATTTTTTAATATTAATAAAATATTCCCACTAAGCATAGCATAGAGATTCAAAAAAAAAATTCTTTTTCAAGTTGCACCGTTTTGTCTTGTGAAATGATTGGTATCTACTCATTAGTAGAGGAAATTCAAAATTTTAAATTTGTAAGTTTCTAATAAAATAAAGTAATATTTGGACAATAAAAAGGGAGGGGTGGGGGAGGGTGTGGTAAATGTGGAATTAGTCGTGAGGCAACAAAGACGTAAAGTAAATATAAATTATTCATTTTTTGAAAGAAAAAAATAAGAGTTGACTGGGAAATATAAGGTAAAAAGGTAACTAGTAAAAAGGCTAAAAAAAGATATTTCCACTGGGTTTGGATCCCTCCTCGCGAGGGTGTTGAGGATTTCGTTGTTATGCATATCATCTTGCATGATTTTATATTGAATTGCCATTCACTGGTCAAAAAATTAATTAATAACAATAATTCTTTTACTTTTGTGATGTTGATTTCTTACTAATAATACTATGCTTTTGGTAAGTTGTTAAGATTGATAAGTTTGATTGAATTCTGACTTTTGACAAAATCTAATGTAAATCATTGTTTATATAAAGTTATTTATAAGATTCTTACATATTATCTTTTAAAATCATCTCATATCAATTTAAAAATTCCTCTTTTCTTCTTTATTTTTTCACCCTTCGGTTGTTTTTTCTAACACCTTGAGAGTTAGGAATTTTCAATCAAAATTTCTTTCTCCTCTTTTCTCTTTTTGTTGGAGTCCACACCACCCAACTTTTCATTGACTCCAACAACAAGCTTATTTCCTTTAAAGACAACTTGATCAGCTCTATCTGGTAGTATCAAGTAAGACCTTGGTGGAGTTCGATTGCAAGCCCACTTTCTAGTTCTACTTTACAACCTACCAGGTTAAACATCAACCTACAAACATAAAAACATTACCGTTGTTTTTATACTTCTACGTTTAAGTATTACCCTTGTAGGTTGTCCAATAGGACTAGATAGTGGGTAGAAGTTTGTTCTCTGAGAGGCAACAAACAATTGGGTAGTATGGATGTACTCCAACTCATTAGGTAGCCTCAATGTTGTTGGAGTAAAATTCTGATCATATTTTCCTTATATTCTTAAAAATAATGATATGAAAGACTTAAGTTATTTTTGTTCAGTTAAATGGACTAAGGAAATATTTTTATTATGTTGTCATGGTCGAAATAGTAGCTTTAATTTCTTTATCTAAATGATAGGAATAATCGGTGATGCAAGTTTTGAAGTATTTGATTATGTACAAGGAGTTAATTAGTAAAGGAAAAAATAATTTTGAGGGGATATATCCCCTCATTAAAAAAATAATGTATATTTACCCTTTTTCATAACTGGACTATATTTACTAACTTAAAGAAAAATCCTGAAAGTGATCTTCTAATTTCAAAAGGCCATCCATTCAAGCCTTTACTATCTTTTTTTATTGTTAGATTTAGAAAATTAAGTCACCCATTCTTTTAGCCCTCCAAATCCGATCCAAATGGGAAAAAAAATCTCTCTTCTACTTAATCATAAAACGAGCTTGGGTTAGAATTGACTAAACGATACTGTTTTTTCAGTTAGATCGAGTCTAAAAGGGTAAAAAGTGTGTAAGGCAATTTTAGACCTAATCTAACTTTAAAATCTACCTAAACATAAAAAGGATTTTGTACGTTGGTGTTCCGTGTTTTGATAAGATAATATTTGAAAATCATGTAAGTAATATTTTATATCCATTGATTTACACTAGATTTGAGTAGACCAAAATCTATCGATCTCCTAACCAAAATGAATGTCACGAACTACTCTGTGTAGTCTTTCTTCCCTTTTTTTTTGGCTAATTTAGACCACAGTGTATCTAGAAGACTTTTATTAATAATAAAAATCTTCAACATGGATAAGTAATGGGAATTAGGTCTTCCTTTACCAATCCTAATGAGGTAATGAACCTCTATTAATCAACAATCATGAAGAAAATAAGAACTACAGAGAACTAGGTATCTTATGGTCATCACAGAGTATGTAACATACCCTATGATGATATTACAAATGATGATGCTTAAACAGTACAAAAATATAAAATCCAGGATGAAATTTGAGTTATCAAACTCAAACTTCCTTCTACAAATGCATAAATTTAAAAAAGAAATATTGCCTGTCTAAAATAACCTGAAGTATTTTCTCTTGTCTTCATGTTCCAATCTTTCCAACAACATTTGGTAGTTCATCATTTATTCTAGGACTTATTGAATTTTGTTGAAGCTATTGACACTGTTGTATGATTTTGCTTTGTCTGTCGCATTGGTAGGCATCTTGGAACATACTCCACGCACTTTACCATCCCAGCTATCTCATGTGTCTTTTTATTGCTTCCACTTTTTTTGTTGTTGAGGTGAGATTCCATCTCTATCCACTTTATCAAAGAACATATCAAACATATTTTCTTCCTCTTCCTCATAAAAAATTCTCGCTGAAATCACTAAAATCACTGTTAATTGGACTAAGTCCTGATGCTAAGGCCCCTGACTCATTTTTCATTACGGTGCACTCATATACATAAATATGGAAGCTTCTGAACTACATTTTCTATTCAAAGGAAGAGGTGAAACCTACCCCTCTCCATCAGCTAAATCAGCCCATCTTGGAACACTCATCTCCCCTTTCATCACATCTTTGTTATTCCCTATGGATGAATAGGCCCCCCTCAAGTTAATTGATGGGTCACTATCCATAACTTGAATAGATTGCTCGCATATGCAGGCCTGGCCAATGCTTTGTTGAAAGTGTCAACTATTTGGTCATTACCTTGAATATGTACAACACAAATATTCTTTTCAACATATGGTGGCGGGAAGAGTGGAAGTCTATTGCATTATGCTTCACACGATTATGGAGGACAAGATTCTTGCTTAGGAATGAGGTTCCATGTTATCTAGCATAATGAATATGCAAATTTGTTTATCTGAAAATTACACGGTAACATAAATAAATATCTAATGGTTGTTTATTTTATTTCCTTATACGGGTATGCAGAATCTGTATATACAGAACAAAAACTTCAAATAGAGTTCAAGTATAAACAAGAACAGAATAAAGTATATATCAAATGCCCTCAACACAAGATCAAAATGACCTTTCCAAGTGGTGTATTTTATTTTTTCAGAAAATAGATGAAACAGAAATGAATAAGGCCAAGTCGTCTGAATTCATGGACTTTCCTTAAGGAAATAATTCCTCTCAGTGTACCCGAGGTTGCAAAATTTTCCTCCAAGGATAAAATGGCCTTCAATCCAAATATGGTGGTACCTCAAATATTTGTACTCGTCGAACACACTTAACAGTTTGAATGATCACATAGAATTTTTGAAGAGGAAAAGAGTATTTTTTATTCAGAAATTTCTCGTATTAAAACCTGTGGAAGAAAGCAGTTTTTTATAGCCATAACATGCCTCTTCTAAAAAGAGGCAAAGGTTTATGTCAAAGGTAACACATGCTCTATAAATTTATGTCTGTTCATCCAAAGATTTCATCTTTTCCTGAACAGTCATCTCTCTCCATGAATCAGTATGTCCTTTTGCTGAAGTATTGCATCCTTCTGAAACAACACATTAGTTTGAAATAGTTCAGCTATTTTGAACCATTAGTTCTGTTCAGAATTAGAGAAGCATCAGTTCAAAATTTCTAAAGTATTGCATCTGCTGCTGCATGCATAGATGGAGAATACTGTTTTGTTTTGGTAGATTCGGATCATCAAATAAAATTTATTCAAAAAGATAGATCTCATTGATCGATCATTTGACAAATTGAAATCCAACTCTGAAGTTGAAGGTAGCGAGCGATGATGATGACGACACGGGGCATGTCTTATTCCTTGCATCACTTATCCATATGGGAGTGTGTTAAAGCTTCTTTCTCCCACCAATGTGGGAGAATTTAGTAAGTTTTCCTATTTTTTAGTACACTTTCCACATTGGTATGATCTCAATTTTTCTCTTTCACTTGGTTTTCTCCATTTTCCAGTCACACCTCTCAATTACAATGAACTCAAAAATCCCTCACATAAATCGGGAATGGCTATTCTTCATAATATTTTTATGGACAAGTATTTGATCATCAAGCAAAGACTGATTGTATCTGGATAAGTGGGTTTCCCTTTCTACTTTTTTGTAGTGAATATGTATCAAACGCACTCGGTCAATCGGTAGATTTGATATATTTGAACTGTAGAGATTTAATGTACACCTAGACAAAACATATCACACAACCAACCTTTTATCTTTTATGGTTCTCACGATTATATTATTTTCAGCCATGAACACGTCTCGGTTTCATGAGAGCTCAGAGAATAGGCCTTTACTAACATTCTCCTTGAAGCGGCTTCCACTTCGCCCTCACATAGGTGATTTCTGATCATTCAATCCTATATATTAAACTATTTGGTCAAATTTGCCAAATTTAGTTATTCATTAAAAGACTTTTCACTATAAATCTTATCCTTAATTACTATACATTGTCTACATCATGAGAATGGGTTGGGTAATTGACAATGTTGAACCTGTCAGACATAACTTTGTTTGATCTCCTTCAACCTAGCTCTTGTGATCTCCAGTCTGCTAGTAGAGTTACCACCATGCTGACTTGTCCTAGGCCTTAAATCAATTCCCTTGGATTCCTCTCCACCCCTTTTATACATAGGCCTTTTGTAGGTGGATCGGACATATTATTCTTTGACTTTACATAGTCAACATTGATAATCCCACTAGAGAGAAGTTCCCTAATGGTATTATGTCTCTGTCGTATGTAACGAGATTTATAGTTGTACATTATGCTCCCTGACATACGTATTGCCGCTTGGCTATCACAGAGTATACATACTAGTGCCACTGGCTTGGGCCAATAAGGAATATCTTCTAAGAAATTCCGGAGCCATTCTGCTTCTTCACCGGCTTTATCCAATGCGATAAATTTAGATTCCATTGAAGAGTGAGCAATACAAGTCTGTTTGGATGATCTCCAAGATACTACTCTTCCACCAATAGTAAATACATATCCACTTGTGGATTTTACTTCGTTCAATCCTGTGATCTAATCTACATCACTATATCCTTCAAGTACCGCAGGATATTTATTGTAATACAAAGAATAATGTTGAGTGTATTTAAGATACCCCAAACTATTTTCATTGCCATACAGTGAGTTTTGTTGCGATTATATGTGAACCGACTCAATTTACTGATAGTACATGCTATGTCTGGTTGTGTACAGTTCATTATATACATTAAATATCCTAATACTCTTGAGTACTCCAATTGCGAGTCACTTTCACCTTCATTCTTTTGAAGTGCAATGCTCTCATCCAATGGAGTCTTGGCAATACCGAATTCCATATACTTGAACTTGTCAAGTACCTTTTCAATATAATGAGACTGTGACAATGCCAACCCTTTCGGAGTTCAATGTATTCTTATACCTAAGATTACATCTACAACTCCAAAGTCTTTCATATAAAACTTGCTCTCAAGCATTCGTTTTGTTGCTTTTATGTCAGAAATATCTCTACTGATGATCAACATATCATCCATATATAAACATACAATGAATTAGCGATTTGGAGGTTTTTTAATATAAACATATTTATCACATTCATTTTTTCTGAATCCGTTTGCCAACATGGTTTGGTCAAACTTCGCATGCCATTGGTTTGGTACTTACTTTAGTCCATATAATAACTTGATAAGTTTTCACACCTTTTTTTCCTTTCCTGGTACCACAAAACCCTCAGGCTGTTCCATGTATATTTCTTCCTCTAATTCTCCATTTAGGAAAACGATTTTCATATCTATTTGATGCATTTGAAGATCGTATACTTCCGCTAAGGCAATTAACATTTGAATTGATGTTATCCTTATTACTGGCGAGTATGTATCAAAGTAATCAAGGTATTCTTTTTTTTTGAATCCCTTTACTACAAGTCTTGCCTTGTATTTTTCAATAGTGCCATCCGCATTCATATTCCTTTGGAAAATCTATTTAGAACCTAAAGGTTTATTTCCGGGAGGAAGATCAACTAATTCTCATGTATGGTTGCTTAATATTGAATCAATCTCACTATTGACTGCCTCTTTCCAAAAGGATGAGTCCGAAGATGTCATCGCTTCCCTAAATGTTTGAGGCTCATTTTCTAAGAGAAATGTTACAAAATACGATCCAAATAAAGTAGACGTTCTTTGACATATACTACGTCTTTGATTTTCTTCATGATCTAAATTCTCACTTGGTTTATCTCAAGGTCGTTGAGATCCTCCACTAGACTGTTTATGTAAAATTTTGCATGGGTAAATGTTTTTAAACAATTCAGCATTGTCTGATTCAATTACCGTATTTTCATTAATATCCAAAAGTTTGGATTTATGAACCAAAAATTGACATGCTTTACTACTTTTATCATATCTATGAACACGCAGTCCACTGTTTAAGGTCCTATCTTAACCCTTTTAGGCATAGGTATTTGGACCTTTACTAGACACCCCCACACTTTGAAATATTTCAAGTTGGGTTTCCTTCCTTTCCATTTTTCATAAGGAATTGATTGTGTCTTACTATGGAGAACTCTGTTGAGTATGTGCTTGGTTGTAAGGATAGCCTTCCCCCATAAGTTTTGCGGCAAATCAAAATTTATAAGCAAGGCATTCATCATTTTCTTCAAAGTTTGGTTTTTTCTTTCCACAATTCTGTTTGATTGAGGTGAATACGGGGCCGTAGTTTGATGGACGATTCCATTCTTTACACATATTTTGGTGAAGGGAGATTCATATTCTCTCCCCCTATCAGTTCTATCAATTTTTATATTTTATCTAACTGATTTTCAACTTCAGTTTTATATTGCCTAAATGCTTCTATTGCTTCATCCTTACTATTTAGCAAATAGACATAACAATATGTAGTGCAATCGTCAATAAAAGTTATGAACTACTTTTTCCCACCGCGTGATGCTGTTGACATCATATCACAAATTTCAATGTGTACTAAGTCTAAAGGATTAGAATTCATTTCACCAAACTTATAAGGATGTTTTGCATACTTTGATTCTACACACGTTTGACACTTTGATTTATTGCGCTCAAATTTTGATAAAAATTCTATGTTGATCAATTTTCGTAACGTTTTATAATTAACATGGCCTAAAATTTCATGCCAAAACCAATAAGACTCAAGAAAATAAGAAGAATTTGAACTGTTATTTATTTCAACAGTCATTACAATCATCTTATAAAGGCCCTTGGTGAGATACCCTTTTTCTACATACATTTCTCCTTTGCTAATTACAATTTTTCCAGAAACGGTTACACATTTGAGTCCGTTCTTATCTAGAAGTGAAACATAAATTAAGTTCCTAAATAATTCTAGAACATACAAGACATTGTTAAGTGTCAAGACCTTTCCCGAAATCATTTTCAAGCACACTTTCCCTGTTCCTTCTACCTTAGCAGTAGCAAAGTTAGCCATATAGATCATTAATTCTACTTGAGCTGGAGAAAATGATGAAAACAACTCTTTAATGGCACATAAATGGCAGGTGGCAGCAGAATCCATCAACCATTCGCGAGGATTCCCCCACCAAGTTGCATTCTGAGAATATAACACACAAATCATTGCATTCTTGGTTGGATTCAATCATATTTGCTTGATCCTTTTTATTTCCTTTCTTCGGGGAACGATAATTCGTGGACTTGTGGCAAATATTTTCACAATTGAAGCATTTTCACTTGAATTCATTCTTGGGTTGATTGCTTCCTTATTCAACTTTCTTCCTTTTCCTAGAATTGTTTTGATCATCTTCTACAATATGTGCTCCATTAATTGTAAAATTCCCTTTTGACCTTCTCTCGATAGCCTTATTATCCTCTTCAATTTGCAGTCGGACAATAATATCTTCAAAAATTATCTCTTTGCGTTTACGCTTCAAGTAGTTTTTGGAGTCTTTGCACAAAGGTGGTAGCTCCTTAACTATCGCTGCTACTTGAAATGCATCACTCACAATCAAACCTACAAAACTATTTATGTGAGTATTGAGAGACTTTTTAATTTTTTCAACTAAGGTACTTTTTTAAGATATAATTTCTTCTAGGAAAGCATGTATGATGACTTACAACTCCTACACTTGAGAGACAACTGATTTGTTATCTATCATTTTTTAGTCCGGGAACCGTTCCACAAGGAATTTATTAATTTCCGCATCCTCTGTTTTATATTTTCGTTCAAGTGACCCCCCACAATTCCTTCCAATGTCTTAGTTCCACTGTAAATATTGTAGAGGTCGTCTTGGAGACCACTCAGAATATAATTCCTCCAAAGGAAGTCTGAATGTTTCCAAGCTCCTACAACTATGAAAAGCTCTTTGTTCGAGGTTTCCTCGGGAACCTTAGGGGAGTCTTCTCTAGTGAACCATTCCAGATAGAAAGTGGTGAGGTAAAAGAACATCTTTTGCTACCATCGTTAAAGTCAATGCCCGTAAATTTTCGTGGATTCTCCGTCGGTGCCATTGTAGGCGGAGCATTTGTGCGACTTGATGTGGAAATATTAGTTGCCCCTACAGATGTTGCCGCATCTTGCATTTGACTATCGCTTGTCATTTTTTCTGTCATCACAATTGACTATCGCTTGTCATTTTTTTTGTCATCACAAGAAAAAAAATACTTCGTATTTTCAGAATACTACTCATAAAGTTAAGCAACTTTAAACTTTTCTTCTTCTTTCTAGTTCACAATGAAGTTTTTATGACTTTCAATTGTCTACTGAATGATCTTTAATATGTAATGAAGTTTATATGACTTCAAATTACTAGTTAAGTTCAGGCGGAGTAGAAAATTAAAACTTTAATCTCCAAAAACAAGCTATACAAATTCTGAAACTTATTTCCTTAAGATTGTTATTTTCTTCTACGGGTACGAAGAACCTGTATATGTAAAAAACAACTTCAACTAGAGTTCAACTATAAAGAAGAACACAATGAAGTATATCAAATACCCTAAACACAAGACCAAAATGACCTTCCAAGGGGTGTATTTTATTTTTTCAGAAAAATAGATGAAACAAAAATGAATAAGGCTAAGTTGTCTGAATTCATGGACTTTCTTTAAGAAAATAATTCCCCTCACTGTACCCGAGGTTGTGGAATTTTCCAGCTAGGATTAAATGGCCTTCAATCCAAATATAGCGGTACCTCAAATATTTGGACTCGTCGAACGAACTCAACAGTTTGAATGATCACACAAAATTTTTGAAGAGAAAAAAAGTATTTTTTATTCTGAAATTTCTTGTATCAAAATCTTTGGAAGAAAACAGTTTTTTATAGCCATAACGTGCCTCTTATCCTCTTCTGAAAAGAGGCAATGGTTCATTTAAAAGGTTACACATGTTCTATAAATTCATGTCTGTTCATCCAAAGATTGCATCTCTCCCTGAACAGTCATCTCTGTGTCCTTTTGTTGAAGGATTGCATCCTTCTGAAACAACACAACTGTTGCGTTTTGGTAGAGTCGGATCATCAAATAAAATTTGTTCAAAAAGATAGATCTCATTTTCCAATGCCGAAGTCGAAGCCGAGCGAGCGACAACGAAGGCGGCGCGAGGCATATCTTAGTCCGTGCCTCACTTAACCATGTGGGAGTGTGTTTCACAATATAAACGCTTTAAAGCTTCTTTCTCCGGCCAATGTGGGAGAATTTTCTAAGCTTTCCTATTTTTGAGTACAATTTTCATATTGGTGTGATCTCAATTTTTCTCTTCCACTAGGCTTTCTCCATTTTCCATTCACACCTCCTATTTACTATGAACCCAACAGTTTGTTGGATAAAATTAGATAAAGAGAGTAACTAATTTGGAGATTAACATTTAATTTTAACTCCTTCATAATAGTACAATCATCAGATATAAATATGAAACTTTTAGTTCGTGCAAAATTATCAAAAAGTGAAAAAAAAAAAAACAGAATTTTGTACATGTAATTACAAGTAATACCAATTTCTTTTAGTTAAATCAAAGATAAATTCCTTATATCTTTAATCTGTCTAGAAATGTTATATTATTAACATCAAAATATTTTTTTCTGTTTAAAAAAAAATACTTTTACTAAATGAAAAGTTTATTACATGCCTTGTCTAGGTTATATGGTACCTAAGATGGCAATCATTTTCATAGGAAGGTAAAACTAAAAACGGGTATATAATATATATATATACCACCATTATTTATTCAAATCAAATCATTGTAATAGAAATTAAATAATTGCATACTTTAAATCAGTGTTTTAAAAGGTCGTGGTGTAGGAGACATTACATTTTACTTAGCAGGGGGTGAGCCAAAAGCCTCGAGGCATAGGGCTTAAGCTTCATGTATTTGAATTTTTTTAATTAATAATATAGTAATACAATATAATACACCAAAATATTACTAAAAAACACATTAATTGGTTAAAAGGTCATGGAAAATAAAACTTCTAAATGCAACGATACAAAAGCTAGTTTGAGAAAAAATTAACTCTAGCATCTTAATATTCAAACAATAAAAGACTCACAACTTCTTAAAATATATGACCATGCAATTTACCCATCTAAAAAAAATCAATAAGTGATTAGTATTACAATTAAAATATCACTGCATGAATAAAAGTAAAATACCTTTAAACAATAAAATAGTAAAATATGATAATTTTGAAAATTATAAATAAAATATTTAAAAGAATAAAATAAAAAACATTAATAACAATTACAGGTGAAGATGTAAAATCCCGGTATGTACTTTAATAGAAATGTAAGTGATATTCACTCTCACAATATTCTCAAATAGTAAATAAGCAATAAAAGTTATAGATTTTGAGCCCTTTTACCATTGAGTTGCAGACTATACTTTGTTTAGGAGGTGCAGTGGTAGTTATTCATACCTAAAACAATAATTTGATCATACATGCATAGTGTACTTTTTTGGCCGAGGGGGTTCGGATGAACCCTCTGGGCTCCATGTAGATCCAACCCTGATTGTAGACTATAGGCTTAAACTTGCGATGTGGGTAGTGGTAAAAAGGATAGTAGTTTAAGATTAGTGATTTATGTTTTATGGGAATGAATTAGTAGGCTTAATATGGGGTGTGAAATAGCTTAGGTTGGCAACTTGTGAAAAAACGAGTGGATAATTATGATACTTATGTACATGAGGACTAGTGTTAAAATGATGAATTATGGTTGACTCATTAAGTGTATAAAAGCGTGAGTATCTAAGAATAAGTTTAACCCAGAGGTAGTATATTGTTAGATAAAGTATGATGCATATGAGTGTCACGTGTACCTATATTTCATTCTCGACTCTCGTAATACGGAGAAGACTAAGGAGTTATTGTGTGATGTTCTTTAGAGATGAATGGAGGAACTATAAGTAGGCAGTTTGTTCCTTTGGTATAGTCTTAAAGATTTTATTATGATGTAAGTTATTTGATTAACGGTCTAATGTTAGAATGTTAAGTAGTGGAGAGTGGATTTTATGTGCTAAGGCAAGAGGATGGGTATGCTCATGAGACTGGGAGTTGTAGGTTGATTGCTATAGAGGATGGTGAAAATTAAGAGTAGCGTTCTTGGAAAGCAATGCCTTTATAGTATAGTTTAAATGGGGAAGTTTAGCATTTGTATGGTGATACCCCATTTTATTGAGTGTTGTTCTTGTAAGATTTAATGAGAAGATATGTCCTTAAGTTTAGGATTGTGACTTTGATCTAAGGGGGAGATGATGAATTAAATAGTTCCCGTATTTTCTTGTGGTGTCATGTTTCAAGTAAGAATCATGATAAAATCAATTCCTATGCAAGCAATCCTCTCCTACTCCAATTTAAGAGGTCATTCTACCAAAGTCTTATGTATTCAAGTCTTGCCTATATCTAAGGTTTGAGATCTCTATGTAACTTATGTCATGTTCTGACCTCCAAACTAGAAGCAATAATGTCCCTCGGTAATTTAATATTCTAGATATTCAACCTCTATGTTATGTTGCTCATGGTCAATAAAAATTCATGTCCCACAAAATGTTTGGTTATACTAAAATATGCTTTCTAAATGTTGTTGATTCATTTTATGTCGGTATTATCCAAAAAGATAAAGTTGTGCGAACTCATGACTATTTTAGATCTGAAAATGAGAAGCGATAGATTCGAGTAGATGTCCTTGTCTCAATTGTTGACTTCATGAATCCTAAACTTATGTTATACGACTGATGATGTAAGAACTTATGTTTCTCGGTATGGTTTATCCTAAGGACTCATGCTATGTTGTGTTTATGATAGAGTGTCTCTCTACTTATGATCAAGACTCTTGATATATAAAACACTTCGTGATTATATCGTATGTTTACCTCATATCCCTCCTTGAGTACTGTAATAAGCATAAGTTATAGTCTAATAGTGTTACTCCCATTCATGATGCTTATGCTCGGGTTCCTCAATGACCCTCCATATATTAGTGTGATGGTGGTTGTGAATGTTTAGTAATGTCTTAGGAAAGGGAGTAGATGTTCTTCAATGTGAAAATGTTGATGTAATTTCTTGAGCTAAGGTTATAAGTGAAGGGGAGAATAAGGAGATGAACTTTCCTTAAGTAAAATAGTTAGAAAGGAGATATCTGGAAAACAATTTTGGTAATAGTGATAGAATTTGCCGGTCCTAGTGGGGAGATCCATGAAGTGGGTGTAGTAATGATAGGCTTGAATATTATGATTTATGAAAACTCTAAAGAAAGTGCTATGTGGTTATTACTCCCTGAATTAAGACCTGAGGGTGTTTGATGGTAGTGATAAGGTGATGCAATATCTTTAAAGAGATGTAGGGTATGAGGTCCCATAGCTTAAGCTAGATCCTCTTTTCTCTGAGTTAGGCTTCAACATAGGAGTATTACATGGAAGGACTTAAACTCTTGTGGTTAGAAGTGTTATGGGATAATTGTAAGTTGGAAATAATGAGGTATGTTATTTTTTGTTTGGTCTATAGATAAGTATTGTTTCTAGGTGTAATATTTATTCTTTGTATCTTGTAAAGTAGAGAATGTTTGTATTCCTGTCTCTTGCAAAATCTCATTTCATAGTTGTACCAATGTAAATCAAGACGTATGGACACCAAATAAACTCACATCATATGCCGTGATGATTATGATCCTAAGATATCATGTGGAAGGTTATCTCTATGTCAATTCTTATATCTCACGCTACGTGCTTACAGATTTTAATAGGGGTTATCATGAAGCTCTTTTGATATCTTTGCATATATTGTTGAGGAGAAATGTTCATTGCAGGGTTACTTTAATTATTTCATACTTTTAGATCTTGAACAAGTCACTACCCATCATTCGAGGATGAATGATCCCAAGGGGGAGATAATGTAACACCCACACTTTTGGGCTAGAATTTAGACCATCATTCCTACACATATAGACCAAACCCCAATGAATCCTTGTTAATATATGTGTGATTATCAATCCTCTAGTGTTTGATTACTTTTGAATATGAATGTAGGTCACAAAAATCCCCTAACACAAAGTCGAGTTGAAAACGTTTCCTATCGGTTGATATTTAGTTGATGATTTTGCATGGGTTAACTTCCAGTGACTATTAATCATAGTATATAAAGATTTATGTGGCCTACTATATATCAAGTTAAGTACATTCGAGTCTTCTTTCCAACACCTCCAACCGTTCATCAATCAGAGTCCGGAGTAAGAGGTTATGAGTGTTTGAATAAGGCACCATATAGGTTGTATGATTGTGACACCCTATAGTCGTAACACTTATTTGATGCTTCTAAAATGAGGTTTAGGACCACAGTAGTAATGGTAGATCATGTATTGACATTTTGGGGGTGTTGGGGGTGTTTAACGCCCTCAAACCTAAGTATGCGCCGCAAACTATAGCTTAGTCGATGGCTTGACATCGCCTTACTGTCACGACCCGAGCCTAGGCCCTAGGCGTGACGAGCATCCCGAACCATGAAGGCCCGAAAAACCCATTCTCTATCTGGTTATCATGCACAACTTTCGTAATCAAAATAGAATGCGGAATTTATAATTGAGTACGGAAAACATGGTCAAGTTCAGCAACATTTCTTAACAATACTATCGGACATCAGTCTACGAAATCTCTACTAAGAACTCAAACATCTGTTTGAAAAGAAACTGGGACAAGGCCCCCAGTAAACCAAAAAAACATAATAAACAAGATAATGTCTGACATAATTAGGCCTTCCGAATGATAGAAGGCTCGCCATTGCAAATCGAGTCTGCAAATCCTAAAATATCTACTGAGTAGCTGGACCCCTAGACTGTGCCTCAAAACCTGGAAGGAGGGGGGGGGGGGTCAGCACAAAAGTACTGGCACGCAAAGCAATCCAAAATAGAATAATGGAACATATATATATATACATATATATATATTAAGTGAAAGCAATTTTTCATCAAGACATCATGTATAAAACTGTTTCTGAAAAATACATGGGCACTTCTGAAAACATGCAACCTGTCTGTTCATTTCATATCATGATATGTGTTTTACTTCTGAGTTAGGCGGTATTGCCCTACAAGTCTGATATTCCATCGGCTTTATGGAATCCGCCATTGACTCAGTGAGGAAGCCCCCAACCCAAGTGTGCCGCAAGGGTTGGAGTGTCTGAGTCTGATACGCCACAGGCCATTTAAGTCAGCGCATAATAGTATACCCGGGTCGGCAAACCACGGTTTTAGGCAATGAGTAGCTTGAACTCAAGCCCTCTTCGGGGGACCACCTAGCATCTCTGTATGCCCAATTTTAACCTTTTCTCTACATGAAACATTCTGAATGTCTAAAATCATGAAAGTCTAAAATGTCTGTTAGTCTGAGTCTGATATGGCATTAGTTTGAAATTGGTATCGTCATACAAAGACATTGCAAGTCCTATTTCTGAGCCATAATGCATTTAGCATGATCTTTCATAAAAATATAATTTCAGACCACCGAAGCATGTAGTTTGTATTAAAGATGTCATGTTCCGAAACTCAAGTCTAATCCATCTAAAACTTTCATCAAACATATGGTGGTCATGTGCATTTTGGCAAAACCATGCATTCTTTCATTACATGCATATTCAACATTCACAACCCTCTCTTTCATGTTCAAAATCATATTCCAAACATAGCAAGAGTCAAAGCAGTTCATATCATGATTTCCTTTTCTTTTCAAGATATATTTCAAAACAATTTATATTACGCAGAATATGAAAAACTTTACATTAAGAGAGGGCTTTCATAAAAATCATGCTCTCAATTCATATTTCAGGACAAACACATATATATACGTATACATAAAATTTTCAATCACTTTGGGGGAAAGCCAAAAGGCCAAAACAATATCATTACAGATTCTAAAACATAAGTTTGTACATGAATTTGAAAACCCGATTCTTAAAACATGATTTCTATGCCCATGAGATTTTAGGAAAACCCCGCGTACCTTTTTCTCCACGAATTTTGGGTGTCTATCGAAGCCTACGTAAGAGAGGATTCCGAATCTTTAATTTGTTTCACGAAGAAGTTTCGGAATAATCGGACCTTCAAGCTTATTTTCTCAAACCCTAGTTGCTTCTCCTCTTAAGTTCTTGAAGGATTAGATTTTGGGATTTTATAGGAGGCTTCAATATTGTTAATAGGTCCAAATCCGTTTAGGAGTGGGTAAGGATGATGTTGGGTTTTGTAAGGACTAAATTGCACTTAAAATAACTCAAAATGGAGTGTTTTCGTCATCTGAAACCATAGGTGTGCACCGCCCTTTGCATTGCATAGATTAATATAGGGGCCGCATTGTGTATCGCCTAGACTAAGATAGGCTCCGCCTTTTGCATCGCATAGATTGAGGAATGCGCCGCCTTGTGTATCGCACAACCAGTCTAGTGGCTATGTGTGATTGGCTAGGTGACGCACTCTTCTTCGCAAAGCCATAACTTCTTGCTCAAGTGTCGGATTTTTGCAAAATTGGTATCGTTGGAAAGTTAACTCGAAGATATATCATTTGACACCTAGTAGGTTCTCTAATTCTACATATACAGAGAGTTATGGTCAATGGAAGTTGACATAATTTACAACGTCCACTAAAACTTAAGTCTAAAGTTCAGAAATTACAGTCTAATACATGCATAACTTTTACGGGGCGTTACACTTACCATCACCAACGCTAACTGGAAAAGGTTGGAAATAATGTTGGTGACTCAAATCCTAATTTTTCCATGAACTTGGTGCCATAAATTTCAATGTTTACCATGGATATGGAGCCGCAAACCCTATGGCTAAGTGATGCAGAAACTCCATTTTTGAGTATTTCAAGGGCAACATAGTCTTTTGTCACCCAATAACCATCCCTAAACATAGTAACGCGTATTTAAGTCCCTAAAACAGGTTGTAACCCTAGAAAATTATTAGTTAATCATCTAAAATACAAGAGGAGAAAAACAACTTAGGGTTTGGGCAATCGAGCTTAAAGGTTTAATCTTTTCGGAAATTCTTTGTCATTAAGGTATGTGGGTTTTTATAAACTACATGGGTATGATGAAATCATTTTTATAATGTTTTGAACATCGAGAAATCATGTACTTATGAAGGATTTTGAATTAAATTAAAAAGTATGCTTTGTGAACTATTTCAATGAGATAATGTTTTGGTCTTGAGGCCTTTCCCTAAATTTGATTTGTACTCGTATATAAGTACGTATGCATTTTGAGTTTGAATGTTGAATTGAGCGCATAAACATTTATAATCCCTCTCTTTTTATAAAGCCTCTTGTTTTCATAGGTCATGAATTATTCAATTCCATATCAATTGCATATTGAGAAGCTAGAACACTAATATATTTACTATAGTTTAAGACTTGGTTTTGGTTATGAACTTAAGAGAGGGTGTTTCTTGTTAATATAGATGAAAAGTGATGATCTAAAGGAGTTGCATGCTTTGTTACAAGTAATGGACCACCATATGTTTTAAGATTTGAAAGAGAGAGTCTTTGTATATGTTTCATTTAATTAGATATACAAATCCTCCTATACTATTTGAATGACTTGGTGGTCTAAACATTGTTTGGAATGAAAGTACTGTAACATGATATTTTATGGCTTAGAGATATGACTTGAAAGTTTTGGTATGACAATGCCAAACAAATGAATGTCATAACATAGTAAGATTTTCAAATTTTGATTTCAAAGAATGGATCTCTTAAAGAGTTAAAAATGGATTTAAAGAGAGTTAGGTGGTTATCCGAAGAATGCATTTGAGTGGAAAGGCTCATCATGGGAAATCGTGTTTTGTCGATACAGGTTTATTATGTCCCAAAGAGGGACCAAACGCTGGCATTGTGCTCCTTAGCATATTAGAGATAGAGACTCTAACCCTTGGGACAAACTTGGGATAGGGGCTTGACCGCCTAGTTAAGGGTGGATTCCTTATATCCCGTGGGATTGTAAAGTTGTAGGGTGTACCACCTAGCTCAAAAGTAAGATAAAGAGTAAGTCATGGTTTCATGAAATGTTTTAATCTTGTAAATCTAATACTTACTAGTCATATCATCTTGCAGAATTTTTATGCAATGTGGGTTGACTGGAAAAAATGAATTAATAATAACAATAATTCACTTGCCATTTTTTTATGTTGATTTTTTTATTAAGAATATTATGTTTTTGGTAGGTTGTTAAGATTGATAAATACAACTTTGACTTACGAGAAAATCTAATGTAAATCAATGTATATAGAATGTTATTTATAAAATTTCCAAATATTATCTTTGTAAAAGCATATCATACTAACTATAAAAACCATTCTTTTCTTCTTTAATTTTTCACCCTTTAGTTGCTTTCTGTGACACAACTTGAAAGCTAGAAATTTTCAAGTACAACTTCTTGCTCTCTTTTCTCTTATTTCGTCTAAAGCCAACTCCATTGACTATATCTGATTGTATCAAGGAAGACCATACTATTGGTCGAGTTCATTTGCAAACACACTAGTAGTCTAGTCCTCTGGACATCATGCAAGGATAGTATTGAAATTTTAGTAAGAATGAAATGACATAGTATCCTTGCATGATGCCCAAGAGGACTAGACAGTAGGCTAAGAAATGAATTCGGAAATATTTATTCCTTGATACCACTAGGTAGAGTTGGTGCCGTTGGGGTTAAAGGATAAAAGTTAGTTGTCGGAGTCTATGAATAGTTGGGTAATGTGGATGTTCTCCAACTCATTATGCAGGCCCAAACTAACGATGCACGGGAAATTGCATGCTATAGATCCAAATATGGGTAGCTTTAGATATTTGACCCTAAATAAGAATAGTCTTTCTTACTTTTTAATATACTAAAAGTATCATTTTACCCTTCTACACCTCAAATATATTTTTAAACTTTCCATACTCATTTATATCTCAAATTTTATTTTTTTATTATTTTCACTTTTTTCTTTTTCCTTTACTTTTATAATTCTAATTTTTTTTTTACTTTTTAATTTTTTCCTTTAAATTTATTTATTTTCAGTTTTTATTTTTTCCTTTAACTTTATTTTCATGTTTTAATTTATTTGTCTCAACCTTTATTTTGTTTTCTTTTTCATTTTTCTCAACCATTATCTATTTCTTCATTTTTTTATTTTTTTAATTTATTTGTCTTTCACCTTTATTTAGAGTTTTTTTATTTATCTTTTTTTTCCCAGATTTTTCTCAGATATTCATTCTCGTTGTTTATCTTTTTTCCTCATTTCTAAAATATTCATTCTATTTTTCCTCTTTCTCTTCATCCGATTTCAATCAAATAGACTCACGATATTGATCATCAACCATTGGATCACGACTTGGTTTACCTTGGAGATTATCCTTATTTCTCCTCTTTTTCTTGATCCTATTTTACATCATGGTATAAGAGCTATTGACTATTGATATGGTCTAAGTTAAGATAATTGAGGAGAAAAATTAAGAAATATAGTAGGAGTAACAGTGGTGGTGGTGATAGATAATGAATAGCCCAAGAAATTGAGTCATAATCATCAATTGTATCTGAATGCATCAGATATGTCTGGAGTTATGTTGATTTTTATTCATTTAGCGAGATCTAAAAAATAATGTGTGGATTGAATCGATGATAATTACCATACTTGGAAGAAACAAGTTGGGATTCATCAATGGCACGTGTAAGAAAGAAATATTCGACCCACAGATCTCTCATTTCTCAAAGATGTGTTATCTGAATTTTTAATGTTTGGCTCTTGTGCTGTGGATTCAAATGAGCAGTTTTAATCACTTGAAACTTGTGGTCGACCTTTGAATGACACGGTATTATTACCTGCTATCCTAATCTATATTTGTAATATGTTTTTGACTTGTCCTTAGTTTTGTTCCTTCATTTCTTCTAGTAGGTCAAACATGCTGACAATATTTCCTGTTTTGTTATTTGTAATGGTTATATTTATTCTGGTTCTTTGGATACAAGCTTTAAAAAAAATTATGTGTATTTTGTAGACGATGAACGTCTTTGTAAAAATTCAGTTTCTTCTAATGTTGATCAGTAGTTTTTTCGGGTTTATTAAGAAGTTGTAAAGTTTGTTGGTTTGGATTTTTATTCTTTGTTTGCTTGTTTTTCATGGAAGATTGATATCTTATCCATTATTCTTGCCGTTTACTTCATTAGTAGAGCTAGGGGCAGAGTTAAGTAGAGGTTGTGCATTAGCGAAAATTCATGTCATTTTATAAGGTCAAAAAATTTTTTATGTGTATATTGTAGATGATGAATACCCTTCATGAATATCCAACTTTTACTAATACTAATCAGTAGTTTGGATTAGCTAATATCTACCTTTGTAACTTTGGTGTAAAGTTGTAACTTTCGTATTCATTAGTAGAGGCAAATGTATAGTTAGAGGGGCGAAAGGGGGTCATGCAGGCCAATAACAACATACCAAGTGTAATTCTACAAGCCACAAGTGGGGTCTGGGAGGATTGAGTGTTTGTACCCCCTACATTGTGCAGGTAGAAGGGGTCAGTTGGGCCCCCTTTGTTAAAAATTCATATTGTATATGTATACATAAGGTTAAAAATTCTCTTTGTTATGTATACATTGAAGATGATGAAAATATGGCCTCCACCCCGTTAACGATGTTGTTTCAGTAGTTGATTAGCTAAATATCTAGCTACTACTTTGTAACTTTGGTGTAAAGCTATAAACTTTTCTATATGTTCAATTCTTGGAGTTCTATTTACTCTTGATTATTCTATGCTCTAGTCAGAGTTTTTCTTCTAAATTGTTCAGCTGGTGATACAAGTGTTATAAGGACAACACGAAACACACTTCAAAATTAGTCCACAAGATCAAAGATTCCAGGATCCTTAGAACACACTCTAATTCAACAAACAACAACAAGAACACAATGTATTGATGTGTTTATCACCTATAAAAAGATACCAACAACAAAATGAAGAACAACAACAATGAAACAAGAACAAGAAGTCATGGATTTGAGTTACAAGAACACACCCAAACAATTACAACATAAATAAAATGGGTAGATAGTTAGACCTTGGTTGGTATAATCTTAAGAAACCACAAATATGTTAATCTTGGACCATTAACACTACACACAATGTTTAACCTAACTCCTACATTAACACAAAAGGAACTTTACCTCCTTTAAACACCAATGTCTTAAGTCAACATTGCAACACAAATGATATCCACACTTATTGCCCTTAATAGACTACATATATAATTATTAAATACATCTGGGTTATTCTATAATTAGTTATTTTTCAGTTCTCTATATATACAGCTGTAACCCCTTCAATATCAATAAGATCAATTATTATTAAATTATATCATGGTATCAAAGCTAGGGTTTCTTCTTCCGCCCAAACCCTAATCTCTCCTCTTTTCCGACGTGTGTGCGCCGCCGCCACCGTCTACACCACGCCGCACGGCCTCCCTCCTCCGTCGTAGGTCGGCCCCATGGACAAAGTTGTTGATCCTCTGTCAAATTTACCGTCTGGAGTAAAATTACTGCTCAGGAATCTCCACAATCTCATCCCCAAAAAATTATCTGACAACAACTACCCGGCCTGGGCACTTAACGTCCGCACCGCCCTCGCAGCCAACTTGCTGCTCGGATGGATTGACGGTGCGGAGAAGCCGCCGCCCGAGACAGCCGAGGAGGACGGCGTCATGCTCCCAAATCCCGACTACCTTCCGTGGATGATTGTAGACACTCAGATCCGAGCCTGTATTCTCGCAGTTATTAGCCCCTCTGTGCACAAACACGCCCGGGGTTTTCTCACATCGGCTTCACTTTGGGATGCACTATCCACAAGGTACAACTCTGTATCCACGGCTCATATCTTTCAGTTGCGTGACAGATTGCATACTCTTCGGAAGGGAACGAAGACGATGACTCAATACCTTGATGATGTGGCCTCTATTCTGTCTGACCTAGATGCTGTGAACGAGATTATTCCTGAACGAGACGTGGTGAATGCCGTGCTACGTGGTCTTCCGTCTGGCTATTCCTCTCTCAAACAAAATATTCGCCTCTCACCTGTCGAAATCACTCTGAATCAACTGTCTGGATGGCTTAATGCAGAAGAATTGAATCTAGACATGGAACACAAATTACTGCTCGGAGAAGCCAGTTCCACCCCTGGCGTCACGGCTCTTTACTCGGCTGGCAGCGGGGGCTCGGCCAGGGGTCGCGGTGATGATCGCCGTAACCAAGGGCGAGGCAGCGGCGGCGGTGACCATCGGAATGCCGGGCAGCAAGGTAGAGGCGGGCCTTCACCGAGGGACGGCTTCCAGTCAGGCCGCGAACAGGGACGAGGAAACCAGCGGGGGCCCACACGAGATCATCCGACGTGCCAAATTTGTGCTAAATGGGGCCATTCTGCGGCTAATTTCTGGTATCGTTATGATGACTCGCAGAATGTAAATCGCCAGTCTGGCGGATCAAGGGCGATGCATGCGTCCACAAACGCTCAATCTGGCGATTGGTATCTAGACACAGGTGCTAACACCCATGTGACGTCGGATTATTCACAACTTCAAGCTCCTCATCCGTATCATGGCTCAGAAACTATTACAGTAGGCAATGGTCAATCCCTTCCCATCACAAACACCGGCTCTGGGTATGTCTATACCCCAAATGGTAAATTCCATCTCTCAACCCTTCACCACGTCCCTTCCTTCACATCCAATCTTTTATCTGTTTATCGCTTTACTAAAGATAATAACTGCACCCTCATTTTTAATGACACCAATTTCCAGATAGTGGACAATACCACGAACCGGGTGCGGTACACAGGCCGCTGTGAGCATGGGCTATACACTCTTCCATCCAGGTCTCCGTCTGTTGTGAGTCAAGCCATTCTCTCGTCCACCTGGCATCGCCGGCTTGGGCACCCATCATCCGCCATCACCAAATCCATTTTATCTTCCTTAGGTTTTAATTTTTCAGAGAAATTACATTGCGAGTCCTGTTCAGTGTCTAAATCTTCTCGTTTACCTTTTTCACTGTCTGAACACAAGGCCACTGCACCATTTCAATTAATTCATTCTGATGTTTGGGGTCCAACCTCAGTTCCTTCTGTTCAAGGTTTTCGTTATTATATCTGTTTTGTTGATGATTACAGTAAATTCACTTGGCTTTATCCTCTGAAATTTAAATCCGATGCTTATATTGTTTTTGTCAACTTTGACCGAATGGTTCAAAATCAATTTAATGCCAAAATCAAAATTTTTCGAAGTGACAATGGCAAAGAATTTGTCAACAATGCATTTGGTGTTTTTCTTCAAAGTCTAGGGGCTCTTCATCACACTTCATGTCCATATACCCCAGAACAAAATGGCGTTGCTGAGCGCAAACACCGTCACCTAATAGAAACAGTTGTTGCGCTCCTCCCTGATTCCACCTTACCCGTTTCCTTTTGGGTTGATGCCCTTGCTACTGCCAACTACCTCATAAATCGTATGCCTACTCACACTCTCTCCAACTCCACTCCATATGCCCGTCTCTACAATCATCCACCCGACTACATCCATCTCTTCCCATTTGGGTGTCTGGTTTATCCCTGGTTGCGTCCACACACTCAACATAAACTTCAACCTCGGTCCACCCCTTGTGTCTTTCTAGGCTATCATCCCACTATCAAAGGTTACAAATGTTTCGATCCTGTATCTCAGAAAACATATGTTTCCCGTCATGTTCGTTTTGTGGAGGAACAATTACCTTACACGAGTCTTTCCTCTACTCCATACTCCCCCAATCCACTTGGCATTGTGCCATTATTTCCGTCCTTTTCACACGCTCATGCTCCGGCTCACTCGGAACCTAACCCGGTACCCCACTACACCACTACCCACTCGAACCAACCAACCACCCACCCGAACCCCCAAACCTCCCACCCGAACACCCATACAGCCACCCCATCCACCGCTTCACATCCCAGCTCCCACGGCTGCCCCACCCAATCCCCGTCCATACATCATACAACTCCACCATCCCTTCCTAATCACCCTCCACTCAACACTCACTCTATGACAACCCGAGCCAAGGCCGGTACCTTCAAACCCAAAGTCTACCACACTCAAATACCCTTTGATGCACATCCCTTAACCGAGCCTACTACCTACAACCAAGCCTCCAAAAATAGTTTCTGGTTCCAAGCTATGGATGAGGAATTTCAGGATCTGAATAAACAACGTACATGTGATTTGGTACCTCTGCCTAGTAACCGAAAGTCTATTGGGTGCAAATGGGTGTTTCGCATCAAACGAAATTCAGATGGATCTCTTTCTCGCTATAAAGCACGTCTGGTTGCAAAAGGGTATCATCAGGAGTATGGTGTGGATTATAAGGAGACCTTCAGCCATGTTGTTAAGCAACAGACTATTCGTCTGGTCTTGTCTCTTGCTCTTCACTATGATTGGCCGCTTCATCAGTTAGACGTCAGCAATGCCTTTCTTCATGGTCATCTTGAGGAAGATATCTATATGGTTCAGCCACCGGGATATGTTAATCCCAACCGTCCTCACTATGTTTGCAAGCTTCGCAAATCACTGTATGGCCTGAAACAGGCCCCACGTGCCTGGTACACACGCCTCTCTACTTTTCTGTAGGGTCTTGGTTTTCGCACCTACCATCATGACAACAGCCTCTTCACCCTTCACTGTTCTCGAGGGACAGTCATCATTCTTATCTATGTGGATGATATTGTTATTACAGGCAGCTCGTCATCACTCATCACTGAAATTACTGAGGCTATGCATCGTGACTTCAAACTTAAGGACCTTGGTCCTCTGGAGTTCTTTCTTGGCCTCGAACTCATCCGCAAATCGGGTACCATATTGATGCATCAGACAAAATATACCCTTGAACTTCTAAATCGAGCTGGAATGACAGACTGCAAACCCGCGGTCACTCCCATGGCAGTCCGCCAATCCCCAGGGCCGAATACTCCCTTTGCCGATCCTACACTATATCGGAGCCTCGTCGGTGGACTTCATTATCTTGCTGTTACTCGTTCGGACATCCAATATGCAGTCAATCGAGTCTCCCAATCAATGCATGCTCCCACAGAACAACACTTTCAGGCCTTGAAACGCATTCTGCGCTATCTTAAACGTACTCTTCAATGTGGAATTTTATTTCAAAAGGGCTCGTTTGATATATCTGTTTTTTCTGATTCGGATTGGGCTAATGACAAAGATGATCGAAAGTCCACTACTGGATATATTGTTATGATGGGACCGAATCTGATTTCCTGGTGCACCAAGAAGCAAATGCGAGTGTCCTGTTCCTCCACAGAAGCAGAATATCGTTCCATGGCTGCGGGTGTTGCTGAATCCATATGGTTACGATACCTTACAGATGCACTTGGCATTCCCCCGACGAAACCACAGATTTATTGTGACAATCAGTCCACTATTTGTGTTACCAAAAATCCAGTCCTTCATGATCGTATGAAGCATGTTGGGTCCGACTGTCACTTTGTTCGCGATGAGGTACTTGCAGGAACGATGGTCACGCACTATGTCCCATCTACAGACCAGCTTGCTGATATTCTCACCAAGCCTCTTCCGTTACAGCCTTTTCAGTATCTCTGCTCCAAGCTGCCCCTCGTTACCGCTGATCAGCTTGCGGGGGGATAATAGACTACATATATAATTATTAAATACATCTGGGTTATTCTGTAATTAGTTATTTTTCAGTTCTCTATATATACAGCTGTAACCCCTTCAATATCAATAAGATCAATTATTATTAAATTATATCAGCCCTCATTTCGGTGTGGTGTCTGTTCCAAGCCCTACAACTAAAGTTGTTTAATGTTTCAAGTCTTACCTCAATGAACAACTAAAGAGAAAAAGAACTAAAATGTTCTATTTATATTCTATTACAAGACAAGGCAAAATAACAACAATGCCCTTAAAGGGAGGGGTAGCCATGGACTGCATTTAGACCCAATGAAGTGACCAAAATACCCTTAATGAAGATAACCAAATCATGACCCATTAAGAGTTGTCAAAAATAGTGATTCCTCAAGTCTTCGATGCTCCAAGAAATCTTCCACCCACTGCCTTGATTGTGCTCAAAACGAGTCTTACTTGCAAATTCTTGTTCCCTCGGGGTGACCAAGTATTGAGCCTTTAAATGATGACCTCCAATCATATCTTCAAAAATTAAGGTAGCCATCTGAATTGTATTAGCTGGGTAAATATATGTATAGAATTGGATACCCCAAAATATCAAAGGAATTCTGGAAAAAGTTGAATGTTGACTTAGGTAAGGTGTCTATAAATCACGAGTAAGTAAAAGAGAGTGAATTTTTCCTTTGAAAGTAAGTAAACTGCCTAGAAATTCTTTGATATTGTCTATTGCAAAGTAAATAGTGGAATTAATCATACAGTAAAGGAATGATGCATTGATTATGTACCCAAGCATAGGTATTTGAATAGTTGAAAGAGTAAGAGAAAAAGGTACATGATTCTTCTTATACCAGGAATGCACAATTACAATAGTTAAGCCACTTTACGTATCATGGGTCCACAATTGTATCAATAACCACCCATATTATAATAGGGCTTATAGTGGGATAAGTTAGAAGATAAGCAGTGTTCTCCATATTTTGAGTTGTACCTATGTCTGCTTTGATCGGACTTTTAAAGTATTTTTCTTTTCTTTTACAGCTAAAATACTTCCGGTGGTAAGAAACTAACATCTATTGCATTGGACACTCTTGATCGAAAACTTATTAGCAAAGGAGGTTTGTGTACCAATACTTATTTGACAATAGTTATCCTTTTATTACCCCTGTCGGCTTATTTATTACTTTTATCCAATATATTACTTTTCTCTTTTTTCGTTGTAGTCTCTTCCTATAATCTTGGACAAGCTTGTACCGTCGTCGACAGTAATACTAGTATCTATTAAACTGATTCTCATGTTCAGAAACTTAACCTTTCATCTTGTTAGCTATGGAATTTGCTCAGCTCGTGTCCTCTAACTAGGTTCGTCAGTCTTACATTTGTAGATAATTCCTTGAAAAATCTAGACTCTCTATGGATTGACAGTTAGATCCACTATAGAACCCTTGTTCAGCTTATTCTTTGGTTATTCTTCCCTATTCCTTATCCAATTAGTAAGGTATAAAGCACAACAATCACATTCTATAATTTACTTATGTAGAGTTGTTAAGTTTTCATATTTTGCTACTAGAGAGAGAGAGAGAGATATTTCACCAGCTGTGTGTTTGGTTTCCTCCTTGTACTTTAAATCCGAGTTAGATGACAAGGTTTAAGAAATAAATTTACATGAACCCATGATCTATACTCACATACGCTATGGTGGTTAATTTGTATGCTTTGTCCTTTTCTGTAGCTTGGAAAGAAATAGATATAATGCAACATAATGTTGAATGGAGGAGTTCATTGGTTATGTTCTCCCTCCATTTGGATTTACTTGTCACATTTTGATGTGGTACAATTATTAAGAAAACAATGATTGGTATAGTGACTTTACAATATTACCACTATCAATTGATGTTTAGTAATAGGTATTGGAAATGATTTCGAGAATAAGTAATTAATGCTAAGGGTAAAACATGAAATTTTTTATTTTGTATTTTCTTGATTTGTCAAAAATGATGAGTAAAAATGAAAATCAAATTAGGAAAATAGTGACAAGTAAATTCGAACGGAAGGAAAAAATTAGTAATAACATCATAGTTACTCCATTTTGCTATCTCTGTTTATTTTTTGTTATACTATAAATGAGACACTTCTCATGCTAATAACTTGATATGTAAAATATCCATCATTTTCTTTATTAAGATACATGGATATTCACCTTTAGAATTGGAAAAAAAATCCAAAACCTCATGCAATAATTTGAGAGAATTTCTCAGTTGTTATGGATCTTATAGTTGGGTTGATAAATAAAAGGTATATTAACTTCATTCTTGGTTTTTCTTTTAGGTCTTGGATTGGAGTTTAGTTAAGGGGCACGCTGCGCTTCTACGGAGAGCTAAACTAAAAACGTTTATGGATTTCCATGTCAATGAAGTAATCTATTCAGTATTTCCCAATTTTTAATGCTAATCTAAGAATGTGTAAATATATCTCTGGACATGCAATATTTTGTATGTATGCATGAACACAATCCGCTTACATGACCAAATTCATCTCACAAAGATTAGGTGTTATAGATAGTTGAACCTCATTTTCAATTCATTATGTTCCTTTAACTGTATGCCTTAACTTGTTTGCTTCTTATTGCTATGACAGGCTAGAAAAGGAGGGGATTTGACACCTGATGAAACAACAATAATTGTTGGAGCACTTGAGTTGACGAAAAAAACTACAAAAGAGGAAATGACTCCAATATCAAAGGCTTTTTCTCTTGATATGGACGGAACACTTAACTTGTGGGTTTATAAGTTGTTGTTCTATTTTATTCAAGATTTAACAAACTTTTTATTTGCTGTTTATGTTCCACGAGAAAAATCTAATCTTGGACACTGGATTTTGGGAGTTTTTGACTTTACTGATTGGTCCATATATGTATACGACTTCAACCGTACCAGGCGCAGTGATAAAGTTGTTCAAAAGTGATGTTACCTTACCAAACATAGATTCCGTATTTTCCGAAAAAGGTCAATTTCTATCTTGAGAAGGGCATTGACAAATCTGAAAATGACACTTTGCCGATAAAAATGGTTGATGACATGCCACAACAAATTCAATGGTATCTTGTTACATTTATTTTTTAAATATTCAGTTAACTTCTTTTTTTGTTGTTTTCCATATATTCACGTAATATATTTCTTTTGTATGATAGTGATTGTGGAGCATTTATTTGTGCGTTTGCTGAATATGTCATTCATGGTAGAAATATTCCTAAATAGATTGACATTGGTTATGTTCGCATGAGGTATGAAGCTTTATTGTGAGATTATGAAAAGAGAAAACTAGAAGTTGGTATAAAAGACAACACTATAAATGTTGGTAGATTATTTCGAAAGAAAAAAGAGGAAGAGGACGCACCAGGAGCAGTAGTTTTGTTTTTTCATTATTGAAAATCACTGTACAAGTAGGAGTTTTAGCTATTTTTATGAGATTATGTAAATTTTAAACAGTCTTTTCAAATTGAATCGACTAATTTTTATGTGATAACGTAAAGTATACAATGTAGAATCGGTACTGATTCATTTGTTTATATCTTTGTATATTTATGTTTTATTATCGAAGAAATTTTTTTGCCTTTCCTTGTGGCAAGTTTTGCCCTTGAGGCAAGTGTTATTGAGTATCTTCTAAATTAGTAAACAATTTGGCAGTGCAATTCATGCTCATGAGGTCTAACTTGTTCCTATGGGGGCTGTCTTATCATTAATTATGTTCGACTGCTACATGAGTATTTTGATCATTGTGAACTTTTCAATCACATTTGTCCTCGATTAAATGTCATAAAATAACAAACAATTTATACCTTGAAATCTAAGGGTCATCTACTCCTCCTTTGTAGTTGGTTCTCCACTTTTATTTATTTGGTTAGATGTTTGGTTTTGTTGATTGATATCATCTTTTTTTCAACTCGCAATTGAGTACTACCCCATGCTTTTCTTTTTGTAATTTTTAATATTTATTGCTTTTGTTCTTCGCTTATAGTATTTTAGTTTTTGGTCGAGAAGATTGATTCTCATATGGTTGTAGGATTGTAATATTCCTATAAACATATTTTGTACGGTAAAGGAAGAATGTTCTTTGAAAATTGCGAGTTGAACCACCTTTGATATGTAAGTCTTGCCTCTATGGAAAGAGTTATAGACCATCTGTCAAATCATTATAGACTATGCAGGTGTCAACTCTTGCCAATAGGGCATAACTTGTTCCTTTGGGGTCTAAAAATCTTGCCTCTTGGGCAAGACTTATAAATTATCTACCAAATCATTACACACTAATCTAGTATCAATGCTTGGACATGGGCATAACATTTTTATTTGTTGTAGTAATTTTTGCCTCTAGGGCACGAGCTGTAGATCATCTGCCAAGATAGTACACACCAAACTAGTGTCAACTCTTGCCCATAGGGCATAACTTGTTTCTTTGGGGCTTAAGTCTTGCCTCTAGAGAAAGTGTTGTAGATCATCTGCTGAATCATTGCAGAATAAGCTAGTTTCAACTCTCGTCCATGGGGCATAACTTGTTCCTTTAGGTCTTAAAATCATTCCTCTTATGAAACACTTATAAACTATCTACCAAATCATTACACACTAATCTAGTATCAATGCTTGGGCATGGGGCATAACTTGTCCATTTGTTGTATTCATTTTTTCCTCTAGGGCACGAGCTGTTGATCATCTACCAAGTTATTATACACTAAGTTAGTGTCTACTCATGCCGATAGGGCATAACTTGTTTCTTTGGGTCTTAATCCTTGCCTCTAGGGCAAGTGTTATAGATCATCTGCCGAATTATTGCAGAATAAGCTAGTGTCAACTCTTACCCATGGGGCTCAACTTGTTCTGCATCTTGCCTTCAAGGAAAATTTTAAAGTGTATCCCGTGGAGTTGTTTACAATGCATCTCTTGGGAATGTTGTCCTTCCCTGAATCCTTTTAATATGATATATTTTTACATAGCAATATTTAAAAAAATTTAACATGCTAAGTAATTTTTATAAAAAATCAATAATAAGGTATTGAGTTAAATACTTCGCCACAAGTTTAAACTTCAAATAAATAAGAAGACGTTCATGATTGAAAGTCAAAAGTACTTATTCCTAACTAAAATAGGGGATCAATTAATCCTATTTTAACTTATATTTTGATACAACTTCTTGGATAAAAAGTAAAACTAATCATGTTTTCTTATTTTTCTTTCTGTATCTTCTTGCAGATGTATTAAGGATAGGAGTGTAGAGATAATTTTATATGTTATTCCCAGTTCTATTGCATCTCGAACATCTATAATTGTTTCTTGAAGATTTTGTTCTACAAGGATATCTGGATGTTTGTCTTGTCCCAAGTAGAAACTCCTTATCTGGGGGTTTTGTGATCAGATCCCTTATGCTATTTGGGACAATCCACGATGTTGTGTTTTCAACTGGTAGGATTATCCCTGGTACATTTGTAGCCAATAGCTAGACTTGTTCATATTTCTACTGTTTCTCACTGCAATTGCATGGGTGTATGGTATCTCATCTGTTTGAAATACCAAGCATTGACAAGTCTTACTCTTCAGGTCTACAATATATTCAACTCCTCCTTCTCTTACAACAAATCTTATTGAATCAATGGGGTCTACCGGTAAACAAAATGATAAATAAATGACAACTTATAGTGAAACATCTAGTATATGAGCAAAATCAAGCAGATAGAGCAATCAACCATATATATGGAAGCAATCTTGAGGCAACAAAAAAAAAGCTACAATCAAGAATATAACATCAAATAAAAATCTAATATTGAACTAATCAAATAATAATAAGTGACCACAAATAAGGAGTCACAATTAAGGTTCTATTTCAAAATGGAAGAGAAGCGCCAATATAGGGGATAGAGTTTTGATGCTTGGCTTGGTAAGGGATAGCGCAGGAGAAGGATACGTCATCTAAGGAGGGATCTTTCAAAGTCAAATACCCTATATTATATGGAAAAGACAGAACCTTGCCTAGGAACAGCAGCTGATTCAATAGTAATGCTTCCAACATATGAGCAGGATAATAAGATACAAATAAACTTAGATAAAATAGATATTTTATAAAACTTAGGAGTAGAGTCAACTATGATAGTGAAACATCTAGTATATAAGCAGAATAAGCCATACATAGCAATCAAACATACATAAGGGAAGAATCTTGAGGAAACCAAAAACAGCTACAATCAAGCATACAACATCAAATAACAAATAATCACACAGCTATGAGTAGAAAAAATGGAACAGAATCAACAAAATACATATTTCACGCGCAAATCTCAAGGAAATAAAAAAAATAGCAATAAATCACAAATAACAGTAAACCAACTATATATAATCTATAATAAAAAAAATAGTAACCTTAGATTTCCCTATCATCAAAATACAATTTCAATTACTTACTTTCAATTTCAAGGCGACTCTTGTCAGTCACCTCCACTTTCGTCCAACGTGTGATGTCATGAAATTTGCCTTGTTCTTTCATTTTTCATTCATAAAACCAACTTTGTAACTTGTTCTAAATATAATTGATCAGTCCCAATATTGGCAGTTGACTTGCTTTTCTCAATGTCGTATACATGGACTCCACATTGTTAGTTGTAAGAAAATTATACCTTCTATTGGTATGAAATGAACGAGCCCATCTTTTTGGTTCTTCTTTTTTCAAGTACTCCGTAGCAACTTTGTCGACTTTTTCTATCTCATCCATGAAAGTATAAAATTCAGTTTGTTTGTATGTTGTTGTTGCATTGTAGAAGAGTGATAGAACCACTGAGAAGGATCTTTTTCTTAAATTCTTCTCCATGTAGTAGATATATATCCCTTGCTGACACTCTAGATAGATTTTTGAAATTGCATTTGTAATGCCTGGGTGACGATCTGATAGAATAGACAATTGTTTACGTACCCCAATTGAATTTCTTAACTGATTGAAGAACCAGTTATAAGACTTATTATTTTCTGAGTCTACCATTCCAAAATCCAAGGAAAATATGTTGTTGTTTCCGTTCTTTGAACTTGCTATCATGAGGAAACCATGATATTTTGACTTAAAAAATGTTGTATCTACCATTATTACTGGTCTATAGTTGGTCCATCAAATGATTAAAGTGCCATGAGCAAGAAATGCATATTGAAACCTGTGTTGCGCAAAACAATATTAGTAACAATTTGCCTTTGATATTTATAATCAAAGTACAATAATTTTCTAAACTATGTTTTGCCCATGAGGCAAGAGTTGCATGTACGTTAATAATCTAATCGGTACAATTAAAGAAAAAACTTTTGCCGCTTAGGAAAAAGATTTCAACTTCAACAGTTAGCATTTGTACAACAGTTTTCTAAATGAAGTCTTGCCCATAAGGTAAGAGTCCCATCTATAATAATATAATCAGTGCAAATAAAGAATAAAATTTTACCTCTTGGGCAAAAGTTTCAATTTCAACAATTTTCTAAATGAAGTTTTCCCCATGCGGCAAGAGTTGCATAAATGTTAATAATTTAATCAGTCCAATTAAAGAATAAACTTTTTCCTCTTGGGAAAATATTTTCAATTTCAATAATTCTTTAAATTAAGTCTTGCCCATGAGTCAAGAGTTGCATATATCTTGATAATCTAATAAGTGAAATTAAAGAATAAACTTTTACCTTTTGGGAAAAAGTTTTCAAGTTCAACATTATAGCATTTGTAAGAACTAAGCCTTGCCCATGACGCAAGAGGTGCATATATGTTAATCATCTAAGCAGTGCAATTAAAGAATAATCTTTTGCCTCTTGGAAAAAGTTTTCAATTATAACAGTATATCATTTTTATAAACTATGTCTTTCCCATGAGGTAAGAGTTGTATGTACGTTAATAATCTAATCAGTGCAATTAAAGGATAAAATTTTGCCTCTTGTGTAAAAGTTTTCAATTTTAACAATTTTCTAAACCAATTCTTGTCCATGAAGAAAGAGTTGAATATATATTAATAGTCTAATCAATGCAATTATAGAATAAGGTTTTTCCTCTGGGGCAAAAGTTTTCAAGTTGTATTGAATTTGTACAACAATTTTCTAAGCTAAGTCTTGTCCATGAGGCAAGAGTTACATATATGTTAATTATCTAATAGGTAGAATTAAAGAATAAACCTTTTCCTCTTGGGCAAAAGTTTTCAGTTTCAGTAATTTTCTAAACTAAGTCTTTCCCATGAGGCAAGAGTTGCATATATGTTAATAATCTAATCAGTGCAATTAAAGAATAAACTTTTGCCTCTTGGGCAAAAGTTTTCAATTTCAACAATTTTCTAAAGTAAGTCTTGCTCATGGGGCAAGAGTTGCATATATGTTAATTATCGCATCAGTGCAATTAAATAATAAACTTTTGCCCCTTGTGCAAAAGTTGTCAATTTCAACAGTATAGCATTTGTACAATAATTTTCTAAAATAATTCTTGCCCATGAGGCAAGAGTTTCATATATGTTAATAATTTAATCAGTGCACTTAAAGAATAAAACTTTTGCCTCTTGGCTAAAAGTTTTCAATTTAAACAGTATAGCATTTGTACCTATTCTCGTTGTCCCTCTTTATGGTTGTGTACGTGCCTGGGTTGTTTTATTTCATCATGTGAAGATATGATGGCAATCTATTGTAGTTCTTTTCCGTGGTTCCTCTTATCATCGTATAGGCATGTTGTATCGCTCGCCATCCTTTGTTGCAGGATTTGATTATTCCGTATTTCCATCTCATTTCATCTACCACGAAGTTTGGTGTGATTACGTTACTAGAGTCACGCACAAGTTCTAGTATGTAGTCATATATGACCTTTGATGTTTCATTCTTGTGGTTGGACATTATTTAATCAACCGAGCAATTATGAGCCTTTTCATATGTAGTAACCTGAAAGAGCAAAGAATCGAGAATCTTCGAGGCATGAAACCACCACACACAGTTGTCGTTCCAACGTCGCAGTGAATATCTTGTTGTTCTTGATTTGAAAACCGTAAATTGGATATTGTTTGTCATTGAAATATTTGACATGCACGTCATCATATTTTGTTTGTCAATTAAAATCAACTTGATATTTACCTCATTCAAAAAGGCATTGTGTCTCAAGAGAGTAGTCTCGACATCAAGTATCCTCTTCAATTATAGAATAAAGTTTTTCCTCTGGGGAAAAAGTTTTCAAGTTGTATAGCATTTGTACAACAATTTTCTAAACTAAGTCTTGTCCATGAGGCAAGAGTTTCATATATGTTAATTATCTAATCAGTACAATTAAAGAATAAACTTTTGCCTCTTGGGCAAAAGTTTTCAATGTCAATAATTTTCTAAACTAAGTCATGCCCATAAGGCAAGAGTTGCATATATGTTAATAGTCTAATCAGTGCAATTAAAAAATAAAGTTTTGCCTCTTGGGTAAAAGTTTTCAATTTCAACAATTTTCTAAAGTAAGTCTTTCTCATGAAGCAAGAGTTGCATATATGTTAAGAATCGCATCAGGGCAATTAAAGAATAAACTTTTGCTCCTTGTGTAAAAGTTTTTAATTTCAACAGTATAGCATTTGTACAATAATTTTCTAAACTAATTCTTGCCCATTAGGCAAGAGTTGCATATATGTTAATAATTTAATCAATGCAATTAAAGAATAAAACTTTTACCTCTTGGGAAAAGTTTTCAATTTAAACTGTATAGCATTTTTACTTATTCTCTTCGTCCCTCTTTATGTTTGTGTACGTGCCTGGGTTGTTTTATTTCATCATGTGAAGATACGATGGAAACCTATTGTAGTTCTTTTCCGTAGTTCCTCTTATCATCGTATAGGCATGTTGTATCTCTCGCCATCCTTTGTGTAGGATTTGATTATTCTGTATTTCCTTCTCATTTCATCTACCATGAAGTTTGGTGTGATTGCATTACTAGAGTCACGCACAAGTTCTAGTATGTAGTCACATATAACCTTTAATGTTGTATTCCTGTGGTTGGACATTATTTAATCAACCGAGCAATTATGAGCCTTATCACATGTAGTAACCTAAAAGAGCAAAGAATCGGGAATCTTCGAGGCATGAAACCACCACACACAGTTGTCATTCAAACATCGCAGTGGATATCTTGTTGTTCTTGATTTGAAAACCTTAATTTGGATATTGTTTGTAATTGCAATGTTTGACATGCTTGTCATCATATTTTGTTTGTCAATTAACATCAACTTGACATTTACCTCATTCAAAAAGGCATTGTGTCTCAAGAGAGTAGTCTCTACATCAAGTATCTTCTTCTTATTTTGTCGTACCCTCTTAATCTTCGATGTTTGCCCCATTTCTTCATCTATTGCAACCTCCAATATTTGTTTGATAACCTGTAAATCATTATTTCTATCAATAATTTCAATTGATTGTTCCATATTATATTGCTCAATACTCATTTCTTTTCCATCGTTTCCAAGCACAACCCTTGTGAAGAATAAAACAACAAAAGATTAGTAACAATTTAATTTAGGATATATATCTTCAACAGGTAAAATCATTAAAGAGTAAGGCATAGTCAACTATTTTCCATTGGTCAAGTAGCCAAAGTCTTGCCTTTAGGGAAAGAGTTATAGGTCATCTGCCAAATCATTACAGACTATGACAGTCTCAACTCTTGCCCATAGGGCATAACTGTCTTAGTCTTGCCTCTGGGGCAAGAGTTATAGGTCATTTGCCAAAACATTATAGACTAATACATTTTCAAGTTTTTTCCCATAGGGAATGACTTAAAATGTGTGGAAGAATCTGAATATGCTAAATCACACTTGAAACTATGGAATAAAACACACTATAGGGGTGATTCAAAAAGGGTTGTTTACTTAAGAGTTAGGTTGCAAGTGATACAACATAGTTTATCAACTAAATACTCTTATAGTATGGCCTTGAAAGAGAATGATGGAATGACTATAATTGAGAAGTGGAGCAATATTGAAGAGAGCATGTTACAATAAAAATTCAGGTCTTTGTCTATAAGCTAGGTGATTCAAACCTATGTATTTTAGTGCAGTTATGAAGAAAAAAAGTAACAAGAATCTTATTTAGTTTTTAAACTAAGAATCTTATTATATTAGTATTTGCTTTGCCTTTCAGATTTTCGGTTAATGCTTTGTTGAATATATTCATTACCTCACCAAATACGGCCAAAAAATTTTATTTTGGCTTGTAAATTCTTCTAGATAACCATGGCTACCCCAAACGGGATCATTTATTATTCTCCCAAATTACCTCAACACCCAAAGATTCACGCCCACAGTCAAGGGACTGAATGTAGCAAACATAATGGATATTCTAATATACCAAGATAGAAATTTTCTAATAAGGGGTTCTGGGAGGTGTGTGGAAGGCTAACAAACTGTGTCATCTTTAGAGATATCCTGTGTTGTGTCACCCAACAGAAACACGTGATACTAAGACAAAAGAAGTTGCGAGAAACACTAGTGATTATTCCAATATATCAAGGTAAGCATGGTTCGACAACAAACGGTCAATGAACATAAATATAATGCGTGTTCAACAATGAAGGATTTTTTTAACACTAAAAAGTTGTATAATAGTAACCTTGTTACCTAAAGCGCCAAATCGAACTACTATTAGAGAGTTCAAACCCATTGCCTATTGCTCTATGTTACACAAGCTAATAGCTAAGGTGCTCTCTCTTATAATCAACAAGTTAGAGCTTCTTTAATCTCAAAAACATAGGTTGGATTCATTCGAGATGGAAAACACAGCCTTTCCTCCAAGACCAAACCCTCGCAACTACTCAAACACAATTATAATCGCAATAACAAACTCTCCATAAGCTGTCCAACACAATTTCTCATCATCTTATAATGCTAATTATACCACTAGGTTGAAATACTTGGAACTAATTTCTTGTACCGCCTTGACCTTATACATTTGGCCTCCCAAAACATGTTGGGATTAACGTTAACTCTCATATTAACAGCCTTTCTCTCCAATAACAACCTCCCACACCTACTCAAACACATTTATAACCTCAATAAATAACTACCCACAACCTGTTCAATGGAATTCCTTAATGGTAAATATGTTACTACAACAACATATTACAAGTTCTGTTTACGTTCACCTCCCCAAAAATCAAATCAATATGCTAATTATATAACGAGCTAAAATTACCACAATGAATTTGATGATGAAATTCATACCTGAAGAAACCTTACGGCTAAAGCCAATTTTGCGAATGTTTGAAAGTCGATTTTGTAATTTGGAAGAAAGTGATTTAACAAAAATATTTTGGAGGTTAATTCTAAAATTTGGAAGAAATAAAGGAAAAAAGAGATTCAAACGAGAATATTTTGCAGGGATTCATTCGAGTAAAGTCCTGAATCCTAGCTGCGGTAGTATTGGACACTGGATTGGCCGGGAAAGCATCTAGATGAGCATTTTGTGCTTATACAGAGTGAGCTAGAGTAGTGAATGAAGATATAAACTCTACATGGGAAACATGCTCGTTCAGGGGATCTTCCTGAACAGGCGAAATGCTAGCTGGTTCACATTTCTTCTTTCGTTTGTCTTTCTGGGAGGCATAATTTGTAAATAGAAGGGAGAACAGATTAGACAATTCATGACATGAACTATAATACCTCGGTAAATTTTTCATTGAAATTTTGTGCGTAAACATGTTGGGTTCTATCTTCTAGAATGAATTATAAATTTTCTGTGTGGAATGTCTTATATTATGACCCACCATTGCGTAGACTATCAAATAATATTTACAACGGTATGTGGATCATCCAAAATGGACACCTGAGCGACGAGTTATGAACATTCTGATTGAACCTTGAATAGTAGTGAACAGTAAAACGTGCAGGAAAAAGTACTGAGGCCTGGCGTATTTTTATTCCAACTTTAAATGATCATAACTAATTGTACATAATGATCTGGGTGATATAGTATACATCAACAGAAAGCTCTGTGAGTCCTCTTTCTAATAAAATTAGTTTCGTCCAATTTGTTTATTGGAGCAAAAAGTTATGGACAATCTACTTCAGCCTACCAAAAGTGAATTTTTGGGTCAATTTCAAACGATCATAACTCCTTGTTAACAATGATCTAAGTGAGATACTATATATCAATGGAAATATATGAGAGTCCTCTTTCTAATGAAATTAGTTTAAACCAATTTGGATATCGTAGTAAAACGTTATGGTGGATCTACTTCAGACTATCAAAACAGTCCACCAAAGGACAAATTCAAGAATTATTTGATTTTTAGGGGCGTTTTGGTCATTCCTCTTCGCCCAAAATCCGTCCAAACCCTATATTAAAGACTATTAGAAGCATTATATGTTATATTTCATCAAATTCCCTCAAAAAGAAAACCCTAAGCTCCTACATCAAACCTCAAGAACCTCCAATGTTCACCATTAATTCTGCAAATTTATTCAAGATTCCAAGTTCCCAGTTAAAGAACTCCAAGAACCATCATTCAAGGGAACGATTAATATTTCAAAAATGAGTATCGATCTAAAGTTCATTATTCAAGGTTTGTGGAGTTTTCCAACAAGAAATCTTTTTCGTTCTTATGCCCAAAAGTAATTTTCTTTAAAAAGGCATGATTTTTTATTTGATTTTTATGAATTTGAAGCATGAACCCATATCTTATGATGATTATTATGAAATCTTGATGTGTATAATTTTGAAAGATGAATTTATATGTGTGGTGATTTAAAGCATGAATCTTGGACAATATTTATCATGATTTTAATATTAGGGTCATGAATCCATTGGAAATTGTGTTTTTTTTTTAGAAAGTGTGTGCTATAAGCACGTTGATGTTAAATATTTGAGATATTTTGAATGATTTGACCTTTTGGTGTTAATGTAGTTGGTTTAAACTCGAGTGTGAGTGAAATCCACAACCTGGTTGATTTTGATAGATGAGAAGCATTATGGCTCTTGATGTATACTTATATATTACTGAAATTGTTTTGTTGTGGATTGTCTTTGAAATGATCTGAGCTAAGTCTGGGAGAAATCTTTAGCACTGAGTGGAAGGTATAAAGTGACCATACTTCCCTAGAACTACATGCCTCCGTAAGAGTGAGCCTGAGGCTGATTTATATAGTAATTACTAGTTTGTGTGGATTTGATATCAATAGTCCTACTCCTATGGGAAGTATAGGACAGATCTCTCCAACGTGGGCGGTACATTGGACTCCATGTATCTCACATGGTTTATGTAGGTTATAGGATTTCCCACTGTGTGTGTGTTTCCTTGTGTCTATGGTGAACGGTTAAGTGATTTGAAAGTGGAATTATGAAAGTTATTCTTTCGAAAGATTTAAATGATATTTACATTATGAGAATTGATATTCTTGATGAACTGAAAGTGATTGATAAATTATATGATGACTCACATGTGTTATTATACTTATTTCATCCTTTCATGATTATGATGATTTTCTTTGGGCTATGTGAGTCTTTCATACCTCCTGCATATTTCTTATAAATATTTATGATCATGATGTTTATACAACTGCATAAACCCACATATACTCAGTTCCATTCCATGGTACTGACCCATATCTTCGGATGTGGGCAGCATTTTCATTGAATGTAGGTTCAAGTGCTCAGTTCCAGGTTTGTTAGTGATTTTTTGTGCATGCTGTTTTACATCCTCTGTTGTGGTAAGTCCTCATGTTCCGAGGACGTGATGTCTGATGTTGGTTTCATAGAATTGTTTACATTTTATAATTAAGTATGAGTCAGCTGGGGAATATCTCAATGGCTCGCTGGTTTTATTGATTTTCTTAGAGACTTGTCAGACTAGTATAGATGTTGAGATTTGACTAATAGGCCATATTTTGTTATCTTTTTGAAATTCTTTTATTCTTGGATGATGATTGCTCTATTGATATTTGAGGGTTATTTATGGAAACCCCGTTGATTTGTGTTGAATTGAATGAAAATTGCTCAAAGGGTTAGCTTGGGTCTACTCGTAGCCTCAAGCACCGTGTGATGCTACGGGACCCATTTTTTGGGGCGTTACATGAACATTATAAGTAGGGAAACTTTTCTTAAAATACCTCGTAGTCTCTTGTCCATAAGAGTGACGTGTTTGACACCTATTAATAAGACTCTACTCGAGGCGACTTTTAGACTTTTTAGGACATATTAAACACTTAGGCTCTGATACCAAGTTTGTAACGAACCAATAGTACACCCTGGGCACCACATGGTGCTTACGGTCCCGAGAGACCACAAGCTAACCCATGAGTTGTTACCAGTTGTGAGCACAAAATAATATAATAACATATGCTGATGAACAATAGACAAGCCATAAGGTTTTAAATAATTGAAAACAATATTGGATCATGAAACAGGAAAAAGCTGTCTAGAACTAATAAAATAATATCAAAACTGTCTGACAATCTATACTAGTCTTAAAAGCCTTTACTGACTGAATAAGAGTTGATGGGACCTGCCCCAACTATCTCTATTTAACTACTGTACTAAAAGTCTGAAAATAAATTTAGTCAGTCCTCAAAATAAAAGGTCTCACCAAAACTACGGCTGATAATCTGAAAGGTCTATACGCGGTCCAGGAACTGAGCATCCAAACCTATGACATGATACATCATAGCGCAAGAAAAAAGAATGTTATCAGTACTTTGAATGTACTGGTATGCTAAATGAGGTAGGTTGATATGCATGGTTTCATATACAGGAGTAATAACTGAATGAATGAATAGCATGAATTACTGAATAGAATGAATGAAATCTATAAATACAGAGAATGTATGACCAAGCATAAAACATGTTCTTAATATAATCTGTAAAATGAAATGTTGAAATCTGATAACTGAATAATTGTATGCTATGTTCAATACAATCATGAAATGAAGTATAATGAATACTGAACTGCGACTATGGAAGTTAACAACTAATCAATATGCCCCAATGGGCAAATTGGGGTTCAATCTGTGACCCTAATTGGAAGGGTGTTATTACTGTGCCATGGATACTTACACTGGATGTGTGGATCCATAGATGTACTGTCCCAAAGGACTAAGGGTGTCAAGCCTAAACATACGGTGACACCTGCGAGGTAGTCAAGCCTAAACTGACGGGTGACTCCTCATATCGTATGCTGGCTACGTAGTTCTAGAAGACAGCTAATGTTTCTAATGACTCTTCCTATCTAGCGAGAAAGCTGCCATCCCTACACTCGCTCGGTGCTAAGTCCTACTCCCAACTGAACTAACTCGAAATATTGAACTGTTCTAAGTTTAACTGATTATGATAACTGATTGAACTGATAATGCTCATAACATATTCTGAAGTTATTCCGGAGATATTGAGATTAAGTAAACAACTAAGTTTTTGGGTATTCACAACCCCCAGTACTCAGTAGCAATAATAGGAAAATAGTACTAAAACTTTGAGGACATAATATGAAAGCATATATTCAAAATTCAATCTTGTAGGCATTTCATCAAACACTTGAAATTCATAGTGTAAGCTAAGCATGCGAATAATTTAAATCTTTTATTAATAACATGATTCCAACATCAAAATCACGAATTATGAATTAAATCAGAGAATAACAACATTATAACACGTGGGGTTGAATAACAACGACAATTTCATGTAAATACGGTGTAGAATTATAATTCATAGGAATTCATGGTTAAAATCACAATTAAAAATAATGAAAAACTTATAAAGATCCCAACTTGAATTTAGAATTGGAAATTTGCACTCGGTGGATGAATTCGTGAGAATTGATGGTGAATTCTTGAGTTTTGAATTTGAATGTAGAAAGCTAGGGTTTTTGTTCTTGAAAGAGGGATACTTTAATTTTTTCGAGAGAATTATGAAATAATGAGCAAATAATGCTCTATTGGGACTTAAATCCCACGTTTGGACGGATTTGGGGCTATGAAAAAAGACCAAACGGTCCCTGGAATTTAAATCGAAAAAGTCTCAATTTTTTTCTCCAGCGCGACTTAGTGCAATTGCATCGGGCCACTTGAAAACTGACAATCCCCATTTTACCCTATGGCACGATACAATGCTATTGTGTTGTGCCTCTGAAAACGGACGATCCTAAACTAGAAGCTTGCCGCGACGTGGTGACAATCGCGATGCCCCACTGGAAAAGAACTATTGCAAAATGTCTCCTTGGTGCTATGCGATGGTAATCGCGGTGGCATGCTGGAAAAATACAAACGTGATTTTGTCCATCACCGTAACGCGGCCTTATCACATTGGGCTATTATTTTGCACTAAAAGTGTCGTAACTTCTCACCCGAGTATCGGATTTGGACTAAATTGGTATCGTTGGAAAGATAAATCAATTTTCTATTATTTGGTGGATTTTGATCTAGAAAATTCTCAATATAGAAAAAGATATGCTCCTTTAAAGTTTATTAAAGGAATATTCTTATCAAAAATTCAATCGGTAAGGATTATTTTGATTCGTCTAATAGTTGGGAGTTATTTGAGGCCTTAATATACATCAAAGTCATGCATATCACTGTGAAAGAACTATAATTTACTATGCATGATATTGAAACATGTCTGTAACATTGGTTCAGATTTTTGGGATATTACAGTTTGGCAATGAAAATCATAACTTTACGGAGATGTAGCTGTACAATTATATGGATAGTAAGAGTTAGAGAGTCGGATGAAGCAGGTTTGTGTTTAATCTCCTGCCAACTAAAATGAGGTACACAGTTAGCTCCTAAAATTCTGATATTACCCTTGAATAAGAAATGAATAGGAGAAGCAACTTGCATGGTAATACACAATGCGCATAAGTTCTTACCTCACATAATATGAAGATTAATAATATGATTTTGAGACTAAAAATAAAACAACATTAATGAGACATTAAAATAATGAGAGTTAGAGAATCAAATAGTGTATCACAAAAGGCTTTCATTTCACCAAGCACCTTAGCTTCATTGATTTATAACAACAGTCGAGCAAGTTTTTTTAACTGGAATTTTCATATTTAAGCACAAAAAATATTTTTTCTCATATTCTGGAAGTTCTAATCACCTCTAATTTCAATAGGCGTTGTTGCTCGATAGCTAGTGCCAATTTTCTGAGTCAACTACCTTATTCGCGAAAATTTCTTCTATCTGATTTTGTCTCATAACTAAATGGATGCACACACTTGTCTTACGTCAGAGATATTCAATTCAATCATCTCTAAGCATAAAATTAACCTTGAAAAGATAATTGAGAAATATATAAGCTACTTTATTCAATATCATTAGTAATAAATAGATAAAATCTAATAAAACTTCAAATCCACTGACTTACATGTGAAAAACAATGGAAAAAAATGTAAAAAAATATGGAGAGATAATGTAACAACCTACATTTTTTAGCTAGAAATTGAACCGGCACTCCTATGTGTCCAAACTCTAATCCCATAATTTATATTTTAATTCATGTTTCATGATTTTTATCCTAGTTTATGAAGTTCTCTCAAAGTGAAAGATGTTCATAGAATTTACTGAGAGAAAAGTTGAGCTAAGAATCTTTTATTCGTCCAGAGTTTGGTATTCGATTCAACAAGGTTATACTTTGAACGTGTATAACTTTTGATACACAGGAAATATTTTAGATCAATACCCCACCAAATTGTAGATAATTGAGTCATCTTTCCAACAATTTTAATTTCGCCTTAATCGGCTACCCGAGTGAAAAGTTATAGCATTTTTCGTGTGAGGCACTAAGTTAGCATGATTACACCGCTCGGCAATGCCTATAGCGGTGGAACCAATAGCGCTCAGTGGTAAGACTCAAATTTGGGATTTTCTAAAATAGTAGTTCACCGCGATTAGACTGCTCAGCGGTGGCTATAGAGGTGGCACCAATAGGGCTCAGCGGTGAGCCTCAAAATTTGTATTTCCGCTAAAATTTTTACTTCTGAGGGGCAGTCATATCTTTTTCCTTCAAACTCAAGTCATGTAAACAGCGAATTAAAACATCTTTTGTGCATAATATGCCCAAATTCACTCAAATGTATCAAGAAAATACCCTAACATCCGTCCCAGAGGTCAAGAATCCATAGTTTAAGTTCAAGATTTCCAAGAAACAAAATCAAGATTTTGATCCTATCCTTTAAACTAAGTATTCTAACGTATGTGGGACTACTCTAAACACCATGGGGATAAGATTTACTATTTTATGATGTTTAAACATCCCCAATCATGTTTATGAAAAAGAGTTTTGACTTACAAGTCGGGGTATGACAGGAAGGACTTGCAAGTCGGGGTATGGGGATACCCGGTGATAGTATGAGCTGAACAGAACAAGTTTTGAATATTTTTTATACATTAAGAATGGTTTTAAAGAACTAAAAGTTGGGCTTAAGAGACTTTGATAGTTACTCGAAGAAAGAACGAGTTGAAAGACTCAATGTTGGAAATCATGATTTACCGACTCGGGATTTTGGCACCATGCTGTATGGTCTTGTGTGCCTTGATTTATGTCATCCCAACTTGGGACTAAGGTTAGGAGCCATTCTTTGTGGTTTTGTTTCGTACCATGATATATTATTATGATTGAGAATTATGTCACTTTGCTTTGTGGACTGGCGTGTCTCCCATACCAATACTCCAACCCTCGAGGAACATTTGGGCAGGGAGATTGGCTACCGAGTCAAGGACGGATCCCATATAACTCATGGGATAATTTGAATTGTAGGGTGTACCATTGAGCTTAGAGAAAATAGAAAGTGAATCATGATTTCCAAGGGTTGTTGAAATTCATTTCAGTATGCCCATGTGTTTTCACTTATGCATTATGTTTATTGTATTATAAAATGTTCTTCTTATGATATATAAAAACATGTTATTTTTGGTTGTTTCACATACTATTACATTTTGTATTGACCACCTATATTTTAGGTTCCAAAGCCCAGTCTAGCGGTCCTGCTAAATAGTAGATTATTGCCAGACATTCAGAGTTGGTGAGCCTCCCTTACTTCGTAAGGCGTCTTGTTTACTTATATTTCTCTCATTGTTTTTAGTTCATGATCCGACCTGGGGCCTTCTCCCGGTTTCAAATAGATTGTTGTTTTCGTAGTAGAGATTTCACAAACGTGTATTAGAGGGTTTGAGTTTTATTGAACTTATGTCCACTGAGATATTAAAGTGACCTTGTTTCCATTTATTTTCCACATTTCCTTACAATATATGAATTGTGTATATGATTTTTAGTTATAGAAAGGCTCCCGAGCATTCATGGTTTGGGATCCTCATCTGTTCCTTGGCGTCTGTTTGGGTCGTGACAGGATCTATCGTAAAGTCATAATAAATGTCAATTATTACTTCAATTTCAAATGACTTGACTTTCAGTTACAAAATCAGACAAGATTAAAATAGATTTTCATTTATGTGGTTCTGACCATTTTCTCTCTTATAATTTGTTCCTTAAAAAAAATTCTTTTATAATAATCTTTTAAATTCAATATTATGTATCAAATCATCTTGCGGGATTTTTTATGCAATTTGGGTTGACTGGACAAATAATGAATTAGTAATAATAATAATTCATTTACCTTTTTTATATTGATTTTTTTATTAAGAATATTATGTTTTTGGTAGGTTGCTAAGATTGATAAATTTGGTTTAATTTTGTTTTTTGAGAAAATGTAATGTAAATCAATGTATATGGAATGTTATTTATAAGATTTCCAAAAATTATCTTGTAAAAGCATCTCACACCAACTATAAAAACTCTTCTGTTGTTCTTTAATTTTTCACCCTTCAGTTGCTTTCTGTGACATAACTTGAAAGCTAGAAATTTTCAAGTAAAACTTCTTTCTCTCTTTTCTCTTCTTTCATTTAAAGCCAACCTCATCTACTCTATCTGGTTGTATCAAGGAAGACCATACCATTACTCGAGTTCATTTGCAAACCCACTAGTCCTCTGGACCGCATGCAAGGATAGTATCGAAATTTTAGCAGGAATAAAATGTCATATTATCCTGGCGTGATGTCTAGGAGGACTAGACATTAGGCTAACAAATGAATTCGGACAAATTTCTTCCTTGATACTACCAGGTAGAGTTGGTGTCGTTGGAGTTAAAGGGTAGAAGTGTGTCGTCTGAGTCAATGAATAGTTGGGTAATGTGGATGTTCTCCAACTCATTGTGCAGGCCCAAACTAGTGATAATTGTGTTAAATTATGATAAGATTATCTTATTTAATTAAAGATAATGATATGAAAGAGTTAAGTTATTTATTTATTGTTAAATATGATATGAAAATATTTTTATTACATCGTGGTCAAAATAATACCTATAATTTCCTCGAAATGATAGAAATAAAAGATCATTAATGCAAGTTTTGATGTATTTCGTTAAGCACAAGAAGTTAATTAGTTAAGAGGAAAATATATCCCTCAACTATACGAAGAGTGAAAATATTCCTCGTTAAAATGGTAGTGTGCATATACTTCATTGTCTAACAAATGATGTATACATTATAAATTCACTCCCATTTTTGAACGTGAGAAATGTTCATCACTATTTGGACCAGTTACAACTCCATTAACACTTATCTGAAATCACCCAAATTGCTGCCATAAAGTATGAATCTATTGCCATGAATGCTGACGACGGTTGTTTGATTTTTCTTTGGATTTTGCTTTAGCTTTTGTTCTGTGTCATTTGTATTTGATTTTTTAATATTAATAAAATATTCCCACTAAGCATAGCATAGAGATTCCAAAAAAAAAAAAAAATTCCAAGCTGCACAGTTTTGTCTTGTGAAAAGCATGTTATCTACTCATTAGCAGAGGGAATTCAAAATTTTAAATTTGTAAGTTTCTAATAAAATGAAGTAATATTTAAACAATAAAAAGGGAGGGGCAGGGGAGGGGGTGGTAGAAGTGGAATTAGTCGTGAGGCAACAAAGACGTAAAGAAAATATAAATTATTCATTTTTTGAAAGAAAAAAGATGAGTTGATTGGGAAATATAAGGTAAAAAGGTAACTGAAAAAAGGCTAAAAAAATGATGTTTCCACTGGGTTTGGATCCCTCCTCACGGGGTTGTTGTGGATTTCGTTATTTTTCATATCATCTTGCATGATTTTATATTGAATTGCCATTCACTGGTAAAAAAATTAATTAATAACAATAATTCTTTTACCTTTTGTGATGTTGATTTCTTACTAAAATACTATGCTTTTGGTAAGTTGTTAAGATTGATAAGTTTGATCAAATTCTCACTTTTGACAAAATCTAATGTAAATCATTGTATATATATAGTTATTTATAAAATTCTTACATACTATCTTGTAAAATCATCTCATATCAATTGTAAAAATTCTTCTTTTGTTCTTTAATTTTTCACCCTTCGGTTGCTTTTTCTAACACCTTGAGAGTTGGGAATTTTTAAGCACAACTTTTTGCTCCTATTTTTTCTTTTTGTTGGAGTCCACACCACCCAACTCTTCATTGACTCCAACAACAAGCTTATTTCCTTTAAAGCCAACTTTATCAGCTCTATATTGGTCGTATCAGGTAAGACCTTGGTGTAGTTCGATTGCAAGCCCACTTTCTAGTTCTACTTTACAACCTACCGGTTAAACATCAACCTACAACATAAAACCATTACCGTTGTTTTTATATTTGTACGTTGAAGTAATAAGCCTGTAGGTTGTCCAATAGGACTAGATAGTGGGTAGAAGTTTGTTCTCCGAGAGGCAACAAAGAGTTGGATAGTGTGGACGTACTCCAACTCATTAGGTAGCCTAAATGATGTTGGAGTAAAATTTTGATCATATTTTCCTTATATTCTTAAAAATAATGATATGAAAGACTTAAGTTATTTTTTTCAGTTAAATGGACTAAGGAAATATTTTTATTATGTTGTCAAGGTCAAAATAGTAGCTTTAATTTCTTGATCTAAATGATAGTAATAATCAGTGATGAAAGTTTTGAAGTATTTGATTACGTACAAGGAGTTAATTAGTAAAGGAAAAAATAATTTCAAGGGGATATATCCCTCATTAAAAAAATAGTGTATATTTACCCTTTTTCATAACTTTCCTATATTCACTAACTTAAAGAAAAATCCTGAAAGTGATCTTCTAATTTCAAAAGGCCATCCATTCAAGTCTTTACTGTCTGTTTTTATTGTTAGATTTAGAAAATTAAGTCACCCATTTTTTTACCCCTCCAAATCCGATCCAAATGAAAAAAAACTCTCTTCTACTTAATCATAAAACGAGCTTGGGTCAGAAATGAATAAATGATTGTGTTTTTTCATTTAGATTGAGTCTAAAAGGTTAAAAAGGTGTGTAACGTAATTTTTAAAATTTAGACCTGATCTAACTTTAAAACCTACCTAAACATAAAAAGGCTTTTGTAAGTTGGTATGCCGTGTTTTGATAAGATAATATTTGAAAATCATATAAATAATATTGTGTATCCATTGATTTACACTAGATTTGATTAGACCAAATCTATTGGTCTCATAACCCAAATGAATGTCACGAACTACTGTGTGTAGTCTTTTTTTCCTTTTTTGGGTGTAACTTATACGACAGTGTTTCTAGAAGCCTTTTATTAATAATAAAAATCTTCAACATTGATAAGTAAGGGGAATTAGGCCTTCCTTTACCAATCCTAATGAGGTAATGAACCTCTATTAATCAACAATCATGAAGAAAATAAGAATTAGGTATCTTATGATCATCACAAAGTAGGTAACATACCCTATGATAATATTACAAATGATGAGGCTTAAACAGTACAAAAATATAAAATCCAGGATGAAATTTCAGTTATCAAACTCAAACTTCCTTCTACAAATGCATAAGTTTAAAAAAGAAAGATTGTCTGTCTAAAGTAACCTGAAGTATTTTCTCTTTTCTTCATCTTCCAATCTGTCCGACAACATTTGATAGTTCATCAGTTATTCTTAGATTTATTGAATTTTGTTGAAGCTATTGACATTGTTGTATGATTTTGCTTTGTCAACCGCATTGGTAGGTGTCTTGGAACATACTCCCCGCACTTTACCATCCCAGCTATGTTCCCTTTCATGTGTCTTTTTATTGCTGCCATTTTTTGTTGTTGAGGTGAGATTCCATCTCTAGCCACATTATCAAATCACATATCCAACATATTTTCTCCCTCTTCCTCATAAAAAATTCTCGTTCAAATCACTAAAATAAGTGTAAAATTGACTAAGTCCTAATGCGAAGGCCCCTGACTAATTTTTCATTACTATACACTTTTAGACACAAATATGGAAGCTTCTGAACTGAATTTGCTATTCAAAGGAAGAGGTGAAACCTACTCTTCTCCATCAGCTCAATCAGCCCATCTAGGAACACTCATCTCCCCTTTCATTGTGTCTTTGTTATTCCCCGTGGACAAATAGGCACCCCTCCAGTTAAGTGATGGGTCACTAACCCTAACTTGAATAGATTTATCGCATATGCAGGCCTGGATAGTGCTTTGTTGAAAGTGTCAACTATTTTGTCATTACCTTGAATATGTATAACATGAACCTTTTTTTTCAAAACCTGTGGGAGAAAACAGGTATTTATAGCCATAACATGCCTCTTATGAAAAGAGGCAATGGTTCATGCAAAAGGTTACACATGTTCTGTAAATTCATGTCTATTCATCCAAAGATTGCATCTTTTCCTAAACAGTCATCTCTCTCCAAGAATCATTATGTCCTTTTACAAAAGTATTGCATTCTTTTGAAACAACACATAAGTTCAAAACAGTGCAACTATTTTGAAGCATTAGTTCTGTGCGGAATTATAGAAGCATCAGTTTAAAATTTTTGAAGCATTGCATCTGCTGATGCATGCATAAATAGAGAATACTGTCTCATTTTGGTAGATTCAGATCATCAAATAAAATTTGTTCAAAAATATAGATCTTATTGATTGATCATTTGACAAGTCCAAATCCAAATCCGAAGTCGAACTGACTGAGCGACGACGACGACGACGCGAGGCATCTCTTATTCCTTGCCTCACTTATCCATGTGGTAGTGTGTTTCACATTGTAAATACTTTAAAGCTTCTTTCTCCAACCAATGTGGGAGAATTTAGTACGTTTTCCTATTTTTGAGTACACTTTCCATATTGGTATGATCTCAATTTTTCTCTTTCACTTGGTTTTCTCCATTTTCCATTCACATCTCCTATTTACAATGAACCCAACAATCCCTCACATAAATGGGTAATGTCTATTTTTCATAAAGGTTTTACGGACAATTATGTGATCATCAAGCAAAGAATGATTGCATATGGATAAGTGGGTTTCCCTTTCAACTTTCTGCAGTGAACATGTATCGGATGCACTCTGTCAATCGGTAGATTTGATATCTTTCAACCGTATATCTTTAATGTACACCTAGACAACACATATCACACAACCATCCTTTTATCGTTTATGGTTCTCACGGTTTTATTCTTTTCAGCCATGAACACGTTTCGGTTTCATGAGAGCTTAGAGAATAGGCCTTTTATAACATTCTCCTTGAAGAGGCTTCCACTTCACCCTCACATAGGTGATTTCGAAACATTCAATCCTATAGATTATATTAATTGTTCAAATCTTCCAAATTTAGATAATCATTAAAAGACTTTTCACTTTAAGTCTTATCCTTGATTACTATACATTGTCTACATCATTAGAATGGGTTGGGTAATTGACAATGTTGAACCTGTCAGACCCAACTTTGTTTGATCTCCTTGAAACTAGCTCTTGGGATCTCCAGTCTGCTAGTAGAGTTACTACCTTGCTGACTTATCCTAGGCCTTAAATCCATTCCCTTGGATTCCTTTCCATTCCTTCTATAGATAGGCTTTGTAGGTGGATCCGACACATTATCCTGTGACTTTACATAGTCAATAGTGATAATTACACTAGAGAGAAGTTCCCTAATGGTATTATATCTCCATCATATGTGATGAGATTTAAAGTTGTACATCATGCTCCCTGCCCTACCTATTTCTGTTTTGCTATCACAGTGTATACATACTGGTACCACTGGCTTAGGCCAATAAGGAATATCTTCTAAGAAATTTTGGAGCCATTCTTCTTTTTCACTGACTTTATCCAATATGATAAATTATGATTCCATTGTAGAGCGAGCAATACAAGTCTGTTTGGATGATTTACAAGAGACCGCTCCTTTACCGAAAGTGAATACATATCCATTTGTGGATTTTACTTCTTTCGATCCGGTGATCCAATTTGCATCACTATATCCTTCAAGTATCGCGGGATATTTATGATAATGGAAAGCATAATCTTGAGTGTATTTAAGATACCCCAAAATTTTTTCATTTTCATCTAGTGAGTTTTGTTGGGATTACTTGTGTACCAACTCAATTTACTGATAGTACATGTGATATCTGGTCGTGTACAGTTCATTATATACATTAAACACCCCAATACTCTTCAGTACTCCAATTGTAAGTCACTTTCACCTTTATTCTTTCAAAGTGCAAAGATCGCATCCAATGGAGTCTTGGCAATTCTAAATTCCATATACTTGAATTTGTCAAGTACATTTTTGATATAATGAGACTGTGACAATGCCAACCCTTATGTAGTTCGATGGATTCTAATACCTAAGTTTACATCTACAACTCCAAGGTCTTTCATATCAAACTTGATCTCGAGCAGTCATTTTGTTGTATTTATGTCAGAAATGTCTCTAGTGATGATCAACGTATCATCCACATATAAACATACAATGACTTGGTGATTTAGAGTGTCTTTAATATTAACATATTTATCACATTCATTTATTTTGAATACGTTTGCCAACATGGTTTGGTCAAACTTCACATGCCATTGTTGGTGCATACTTTAGTCCATGTAATTACTTGATAAGTTTACACTCCTTGTTTTCCTTTCCAGGAACCACAAAACCCTCAGGCTATTCCATGTATATTTCTTCCTCCAATTCTCCATTTAGAAAAACGGTTTTCACATCCATTTGATGGATTAGAAGATTATATACCGTCGCTAAGGCAATTAACATTTAAATCGGTGTTATCCTTATTACTGGCGAGTTTGTATCAAATTAATCAAGGCCTTCTTTTTGTTTGAAGCCCTTTACTACAAGTCTTGCCTTGTATTTGTCAATAGTGCCATCCACTTTCATATTACTTTTGAAAATCCATTTATAACCTAAAGGTTTAGTTCGGGGAGTAAGATCAACTAATTCCCTTGTATGGTTGCTTAAGATTGAATCAATCTCACTATTGACTGCTTAATTTCAAAACGACAAGTCTGAAGATGTCATAGCTTCCTTATTCAACTTTCTTCCTTTTCTTAGAATTATCTTGATCATCTTCTACAATATGTGCTCTATTAATTGTAGAATTCCCTTTTTACCTACTCTCGGCAGCCTTATTATCCTCTTTAATATGCAGTCTGAAAATAAGATTTTCAAAAATTATCTCTTTGCATTTATGCTTCAAGTAGTGTTTGGATTCTTTCCACAAAGGTGGTAGCTTCTCAACTATCGCTCTACTTGAAATGAATCACTCATAATCAAACCTACAAAACAGTTTCTGTGAGTATTAATAACCTTTTTAATTTGTTCAACTAAGGTACTTTTCAAAGATATACCTTCTTGTAAGAGATCATGTATGATGACTTGTAACTCCTGCACTAGAGAGACAACCGATTTGTTATCTATCATTTTAAAGTCTAGGAACCGTGCAACAAGGTATTTCTTAATTCCCACATCTTCTGTTTTATTTTTCGTTTAAGTCCCCCCCCCCCAATAATTCCTTCGATTTCTTAGTTCCACTATAAACATTGTAGAGGTCGTCTTGGAGACCACTCAGAATATAATTCTTGCAAAAGAAGTCTGAATGTTTCCAAGCTTCTACAATTATGAAATGCTCTTTGTCCGAGGTTTCCTCAGGAACCTCAGGAGCGTCTTCGCAAGTGAACCATTGTAGACAGAAAGTGGTAAGGTAAAAGAACATCTTTTGATGCCATCGTTAAAGTCAATGCCTGCAAAATTTTCAGGATTCTCCGCTGGTGCCATTGTAGGTACAACATTTGTGCGACTTTATGTGGTAATATTAGTTTCCCCCACAGATGTTGTAACATCTTGCATTTGACTATCTCTTGACATTTTTTCTGTCACCACAAGACAAAAAATACTTAGTATTTTCATATTACTACTTATAAAGTTAAGCAACTTTAAACTTTTCTTCTTCTTTCTAGTTTATCATGAAGTTTTTATGACTTCCAATTGTCAACGGAATGATCTTTAACATGTAATGAATTTTTTATGACTTCAAATCTCTAGTTAAGTTCAGGCAGAGTAGAAAGTTAAAACTTTAATCTTCAAAAACCAGCTATACTGATTCTGAAACTTATTTACTTAAGATTGTTATTTTCTTCTATGGGTATGCATAATCTGTATATACAAAACAACAACTTCAAATAGATTTTAAGTATATAGAAGAACACAATGAAGTATATCAAATACCCTCAACACAAGACAAAATTGATCTTTCCAAGAGGTGTATTTTATTTTTTCAGAAAATAGATGAAACAAAAATGAATAAGTCTATGCCTTCCAAATTCACGGACTTTCCTTAAGGAAATAATTCCCCTCACTGTACCCAAGGTTGCAGAATTTTCCTCCCAAGATAAAATGGCCTTCAATCCAAATATAGTGGTACCTCAAATATTTGGACTCGTCGAATACACTCAACCGTTTGAATGATCACATAGAATTTTTAAGAGAAAAAGAGTATTTTTTATTCTAAAATTTCTTGTATCAAAACCTGTGAAAGAAAGCATGTTAAAGAGACAATGGTTCATGTCAAAGGTTACACATGTTCTGTAAATTCATGTCTATTCATCCAAAGATTGCATCTTTTCCTAAATAGTCATGTCATTTTGCTGTTGCATTTTGGTAGATTCAGATCATCAAATAAAATTTATCAAAAAAGATAGATCTCATTTTCCAATGCCGAAGTCGAAGACGAGCGAGCGACAACGACGACGGCGCGAGGCATATCTTATTCCTTGCCTCACTTATCCATGTGGGAGTGTGTTTCACAATATAAACATTTTAAATTTTCTTTCTCCCACCAATATGGGAGAATTTAGTAAGATTTCCTATTTTTTAGTACACTTTTTATATTGGTGTGATCTCAATTTTTCTTTTCACTTGGTTTTCTCCATTTTCCATTCACACCTCTCATTTACTATGAACCCAACAGTTTGTTGGATAAAAGTTAAAAAGAGTAACTAATTTGGAGATTAACATTTAATTTTAACTCCTTCATAATAGTACAATCATCAGCTATAAATATGAAACTTTTAGTTCGTGCAACATTATCAAAAAGTGAAAAAAAAACTAGAATTTTGTACATGTAATTACAAGTAATATCAATTGCTTTTAGTTAAATCAAAAATAAATTCCATATATCTTTAATCTGTCTAGAAATATTATATTATTCACATCAAAACATTTTTTTCTGTTTAAAAAAAACTACTTTTACTAAATGAAAAGTTTTTTACATGCCTTGTCTAGGTTATATGGTACCTAAGATGGCAATCATTTTCATAGGAAGGTAAAACTGAAAACGGGTATATAATATATATATATATATACCACCATTATTTATTCACATAAATCATTGTAATAGAAATTAAATAATTGCATACTTTAAATCAGTGTTTTAAAAGGCGGTGGTGTAGGAGACATTGCATTTTGGTTAGCAGGGGGTGAGCCAAAAGCCTCGAGGCATGGGGATTAAGCTTCATGTATTTTAAATTTTTTAATTAATAATATAGTAATATAATATAATAAAATAATATCTTTCTAAAAAGACACATTAATTGATTAAAAGGTCATGGAAAATAAAACTTCTAAATGCAACGATACAAAAGCTAGTATGAGAAACTAATTAACTCTAGCATCTTAATATTCAAACAATAAAAGAATCACAACTTCTTAAAATATATGACCATGCAATTTACCTCTCTAAGAAAATAATCAATAAGCAATTATTATTAAAAATAAAATATCACTGCATGAATAAAAGTAAAATACTTTTAAACAATAAAAGAATAAAATATGAAAATTTTTAAAATTATAAATAAGAAATTAAAAAGAATAAAATAAAAAAAATTAATAACAATTACAGGTGATGATGTAAAATCTGGGTATGTATTTTCAAAGAAATGTAAGTGATATTCACTATCACAATATTCTCAAATAGTAAATAAGCAATAAAAGTTATAGATTTTAAGCCCTTTTACCATTGAGTTGCAGACTATACTTTGTTTAGGAGGTGCAGTGCTAGTTATTCGTACCTAAAACAATAATTTAATCATACATGCACTGTGTAGTTTTTTGGCCGAGGGGGTTCGGATGAACCCTCTGGGCTCCATGTAGATCCCACCCTGATTGTAGACTATAGGCTTAAACTTAAGATGTGGGTAGTGGTATAAATGATAGTAGTTTCAGATAACTGATCTATGTTTTATGGGAATGAATTAGTAGGCTTAATATGTGTTAGGATGTTTAGGAATGGTTATTGGGAGACAAAAGACCATGTTGCCCTTGAAATACTCAAAAATAGAGTTTCGGCACCACTTAGCCATAGTGTTTACGGCTCCATATCCATGCCAAACATTGAAGTTCGTGGCACCAAGTCCATGGAAAATATTAGTCTTTGCGTCACCAACCTTATTTCCAACCTTTTCCAATGAGCCTTGGTGATGGTAAGGCGATGTCAAGCCATCGCCTAAGATATAGTTTGCGGCGCCTGCTTAGTTTTGAGGTCCTTAAACACCCCCAACACCCCCCCCCCCCAAAATGTCAATACATGATCTAGAATCTCTACTGTGGTCCTAAGGATCATTTTAGATGCATCAAATGAGTGTTACAACTATAGGCTGTCACAATCATACAACCTGTACGGTGCCTTATTCAAACACTCATAACCTCTTACTCCGGACTCAGATTGATGAACGATTGGAGGTGATGGAAAGAAGACTCAAATGTACATAACTTGATATACAGTAGGCCACATGAATCTTTATATACTATGAGAAACATTCAATGGAAGTTGACCCATGCAAAATCGTCAACTAAAAATCAACCGATAGGAAAAGTTTTCAACTTGACTTTGTGTTAGATGATATTTGTGCGGGCATTACATTATCTCCCCCTTGGGATCATTCATCCTAGAGTTATGGGTAGTGACTTGTTCAAGCTCTAAAAGTATGAAATAATGAAAGTAACCTCGTATTGAACATTTCTCATCAACAATATATGCAAAGACATCAAAAGAGCTTCATGATAACCCCTATTGAAACGTGTAAGTACGAATCATGAGATACAAGAATTGACTTAGAGATGACTTTGCACATGATATATTGTGATCGTAATCATCACAACATATGATGTGATTTTGTTTGGTGACCATAGGTCTTGATTTACATTGGTACAACTATGAAATGAGATTTTGCTGGATATAGGAATAGAAACATTCTCTACTTTAAAAGATACAAAGAATAGATGTTACACCTTATGAAAAAAGGAGTGGATAATTATGATATTTGTGTACATGAGGACTAGTGTTAAAATGTTGAATTGTGGTTGATTCATTAAGTGTATAAAAGTGTGATTATATAAGAATAAGTTGAACCCTGAGGTAGTATGTTGTTAGATAAAGTGTGATGTGTACGATGTCACGTGTACCTAGATTTCATTCTTGAATCTCGTAGTATGGAGAGGACTAAAGAGTTATTGTGTGATGTTCTTTAGAGATGAATGGAGGAACTATAAGTAGACAATATGCTCCTTTGGTATAGTCTTAAAGATTTTATTATGATGTAAGTTCTGTAATTAACGGTCTAATGTTAGAATGTTAAGTAGTGGAGAGTGGATTTTTATGTGATAAGGCATAAGTATGGGTATGATCATGAGACTGGGAGTTGTAGGTTGATTGCTATAGAGGATGGTGAAAATTATGAGTAGCATTCTTGGAAAGCAATGCCTTTGTTAAAAAGGGGAAGGTTAGCATTTATGTGTATGGTGATACCTTATTGTGTTAAGTATTGTTCTTGTAAGATTTAATGAGAAGCTATATCCTTAAGTTTAGTAATGTGACTTTGATCTAAGGGGGAGATGATGAATTAAATAGTTCCCGTATTTCTTTGTGGTGTAAAGTTTCAAGTAAGAATCATGATAAAATCAATTCCTATGCAAGCAAGCCCCTCCTACTCCAATTTAAGATGTCATTCTACCAATGTCTTATGTATTCAAGTCTTTCCTATATCTAAGGTTTGAGATCTCTATGTAACTTATTTCATGTTTCGACCTCCAAACTAAAAGCAATAATGTCCCTTAGTAATTTAATATTCCATATATTCAAGCTCTATGTTATGTTGCTCATGATCGATAAAAATTCATGTCTCAAAAAATGCTTGGTTCTAATAAAATATGCTTTCTAAATGTTACTGATTCATTTTATGTCGGAATTACCCAAAATGATAAAGTTGTGTGAACTCGTGACTATTTCAGATATAAAAATGAGAAGCGATAGCTTCAAGTAGATTTCCTTGTCTCAATAGTTGACTTCATGAATCCTAAACTTATGTTATAGGACTCATGATGTAAGAACTTATGTTTCTCGCTATGGTTTGTCCTAAGGACTCATTCTATGTTGTGTTTATGCCAGAGTGTCTCTATACTTATGATCAAGACACTTGTTATATAAAGCACTTCATGATTATATCGTATATTTACTTCATGTCCCTCCTTGATTCGTGTAATAAGTATAATTTATAGTCTAATAGTGTTCCTCAATGACCCTCCGTATATTAGTGTGATGGTGGTTGTGAAAGTTTAGTAATGTCTTAGGTAAGGGAGTAGATGTTCTTCAATGTGAAAATTTTGATGTAATTTCTTGAGCTAAGGTGGTGAAGGGGAATCGAAGGAGATGAACTTTTGTTAAGTGAAATATTTAGAAAGGAGATATGTGGAAAAAAATCTTGGTAATAGTGATAGAATTTGTCGGTCCTAGTGGGGAGATCCATGAAGTGCGTGTAGTAGTGATAGGCTTGAATATTATGATTGATGAAAACTCAAACCAAACTGCTATGTGGTTAGTACTCCCGGAATTAAGACCCGAGGGTGTTTGATGGGAGTGATAAAATGAAGTAATATCCTTAAAGAGATGTATAGTATGAGGTCCCATAGCTTAAGCTAGCTCCTCTTTTCTCTGAGTTAGGCTTCAACATAGGTGTATTACGTGGCGGGACTCAAACTCTTGTGGTTAGAAGTGTTATGGGATAATTTTAAGTTGGAAATAATGAAGTATGTTATTTTTTGTTTGGACCATAGATGAGTAGTGTTTCTAGGTGTAACATCTATTCATTGTATCTTTTAAAGTAGAGAATGTTTCTATTCCTGTCTCCAGCAAAATCTCATTTCATAGTTGTACCGATATAAGTCAAGACCTATGGTCACCAAACAAAATCACATCATATGTTGTGATGATTACGATCCCAAGGTATCATGTGCAAGGTCATCTCTATGTCAATTCTTATATCTCACACTTCGTGCTTACACGTTTCAATAGGGGTTATCATGAAGCTCTTTTGATGTCTTTGCATATAGTGTTGATGAGAAATGTTCAATACGAGGTTACTTTCATTATTTCATACTTTTAGAGCTTGAACAAGTCACTACCCATCATTAGAGGATGAATGATCCCATGGGGGAGTTAATATAATGCCCGCACAAATATCCTCTAACACAAAGTCAAGTTGAAAACTTTTCCTATCGGTTGATTTTTAGTTGACGATTTTGCATGGGTCAATTTCCAGTGAATGTTTCTCATAGTATAAAAAGATTCATCTGGCCTACTGTATATCAAGTTAAGTACATTTGAGTCTTCTTTCCAACACCTCCGACCGTTCATCAATCTGAGTCCGGAGTAAGAGGTTATGAGTGTTTGAATAAAGCACCGTACATGTTGTATGATTGTGATAGCCTATAGTTGTAACACTCATTTGATGCATCTAAAATGATCCTTAGGACCACAGTAGAGATTCTAGATCATGTATTGACATTTTGGGGGGGGGGGGGGTTGGGGGTGTTTAAGGACCTCAAAACTAAACAGGCGCCGCAAACTATAGCTTAGGCGATGGCTTAACATCGCCTTACCATCACCAAGGCTTATTGGAAAAGGTTGGAAAGAAGGTTGGTGACGCAAATACTAATATTTTCCATGGACTTGGTGCCGCAAACTTCAATGTTTGCCATGGATATGGAGCCGCAAACCCTTTGGCTAAGTGGTGCAGAAACGCTATTTTTGAGTATTTCAAGGGCAACATGGTCCTTTGTCTCCCAATAACCATCCCTAAACATCCTAACACATATTTGAGTCCCTAAAACACTTTTTAACCCTAGAAAATCATTAGTTAATCATCTAAAACACAAGAGGAGGAAAACAACTTAGGGTTTGGGCAATCAAGCCTAAAGGTTTAATCTTTTCGCAAATTCTTCATCATTAAGGTATGTGGGTATTTCTAAACTACATAGGTATGATGAACTCATTTTTATAATGTTTTGAACGTTGAGAATTATGTATTTATGAAGGGTTTTCTGAATTACATTAAAAAGTATGCTTTGTGAACTCTTTCAATGAGATAATGTTTTGGTCTTGAGGCCTTCCCCTAAATTTGATTTGTACTCGTATATAAGTATGTATTCTTCTTGAGTTTGAATGTTTAATTGAGAGCATAAAAATTTATGATCCCTCTCTTGTTTTAAAGCCTCTTGTTTTCATATGTCATGAATTATTCTATTGAATATCAATTTCATATTGAAAAGAATGAATACAAATATTTTTACTATCATTTAAGACTTGTTTTTGGTTATAAAATTGAGAGAGGGTGTTTCTTGTTAATATAGATGAAAAGTGATGATTTAAAGAGTTGCATTCTTTGCTACAAGTAATGGACCACCACATGTTTTAAGAGTTGAAAGAGAGAGTCTTTGCATAAGTTTCATGTAATTCAATATACAAATCCTCCTATACTGTTTGAATGACTTGTTGGTCTAAACATTGTTTTGAATGAAAGTACTGTAACATGACATTTTATGGCTTTGAGATATGACTTGCAAGTTTTGGTATGACGATACCAAACAAATGAATGTCATAACAGAGTAAGATTTTCAAATTTTGATGTATTAAAGAGTTAAAAATGGATTTAAAGGGAGTTAGGTGATTATCCGAAGAAGGCATTTGAGTGGAAAGGATCACTGTGGAAAATTGTGTCTTGTCGATGCGGGTTTATTATGTCCCCAAGAGGGACAATACATTAGCTTTGTGCCCCTTAGCGTATTAGAGAAAGAGACTCTAACCCTTGGGACAAACTTGGGCTAGGGGCTTGACCGCCTATTTAAGGGTGGATTCCTTATAGCCTGTGGGATTTTAGAGTTGTAGGCTGTACTACCTAGCTCAAAAGTAAGATAAAGAGTAAGTCATGGTTTCAAGAAATGTTTTAAATTCTTTTAAGTATGCCCATGAATTTTCATATATTGTATGTAAAATATTTCATAAATTGCTCTTACTTATGTTATATAAAAGTATGTTATTTTGAATTACTCTACGTACAACTACATCTGTATTGACCCTCTATATTTCAGGTTCTGGGGCCCAGTCTAGCGGTCTTTCTAAATAGTATATTGTTGTCGGATATTCAAAGTTGGTGAGCCTCCCTTACTTCGGAAGACGTCTCATTCACTTGTGTTAATCTCATTTGGTTTTGGTTTATGGTCTGAACGGGGGCCTTGTCCCGATCTTCAAACAGATATTGTTTTCCTTCATTTAGTAGAGATTTCGCAGATAGGTGTTAGATGGATTTGAGTCTTGTAGAACTTATGTCGTGTTGTTTGTTTAATATAATCAGATGACCATGTTTTCGTTTTGTTATTTTTTCCGCATTTCCTTATAAATATATGAATGGTGTGTATGATTGCTAGTTAGCTCTCAGGCCTTCACGGTTTGAAATGCCCGTGTTGATTTGGGCCTCGGTTCGGGTCGTGTCATACTCACGAAAAAAAAAAGTTTTCAGTCTACCCAATTCGCATATTTAAAAAAATAATACAACTGTTTTTTATTCTTAAAATAAAAAAAATCATAAATTCTTTTTCATTTTTCTGTCACGTAATGTTAGTTTAATAGATAATGACTTAAATTAATTTAATGGACGCCAATTGTGGATCTTTCTTAAAGTCATAATAAATATCAATTTTTACTTGACTTCAAAATGACTTGATTTTCAGTTACATCAAAAAATAAGATTAAAAAGGATTGTTATTTATGTTGTTCTAATCATTTTCTCTCTTATAATTTGTTCCTTAAAAAAAATTCTTTCTTGGTAATCTTGTGAATCTAATACTTACTATTCATATCATCTTGCGGAATTTTTTATGTAATATGGGTTGACTGGAAAAAATGAATTAATAATAACAATAATTCACTTGTCTTTTTTTTATGTTGATTTTTTATTAAGAATATTATGTTTTTGGTTGGTTGTTAAGATTGATAAATACAACTTTGACTTACGAGAAAATCTAATGTAAATCAATGTATATGGAATGTTATTTATAAAATTTCCAAATATTATCTTTGTAAAAGAATATCATACTAACTATAAAAACCCTTCTTTTCTTCTTTAACTTTTCACCCTTTAGTTGCTTTCTATGACACAGCTTGGAAGCTAGAAATTTTCAAGTACAACTTCTTGCTCTCTTTTCTCTTCTTTCGTCTAAAGCCAACTCCATTGACTATATCTGGTTGTATCAAGGAAGACAATACTATTGGTCGAGTTCATTTGCAAACACACTAGTAGTCTAGTCCTCTGGACATCATGCAAGGATAGTATTGAAATTTTAGTAAGAATGAAATGCCATATTATCCTCGCATGATACCCAAGAGGACAAGACAGTAGGCTAAAAAATGAATTCGGACAAATTTCTCCCTTGATACAACCAGGTAGAGTTGGTGTCGGTGGGGTTAAAGGATAAAAGTTAGTTGTCGGAGTCAACGAATAGTTGGGTAATGTGGATGTTCGTAGACTCATTATGCAGGCCCAAACTAATGATGCACAGGAAATTGCATGTTATAGACCCAAATATGGGTAGCTTTAGATATTTGACCCTAAATAAGAATATCTTTGAAGAACAGTCTTCCTTACTTTTTAATATACTAAAAGTATCATTTTTCCCCTCTACACCTCAAATATTTTTTTAAACTTTCCATACTCATTTATCTCACAAATTTTATTTTTAATTGTTTTCACTTTTTTGTTTTTCCTTTACTTTTATAATTCTACTTTTTTTTTTCACTTTTTTATTTTTTTCCTTCAAATTTATTATTCTGTTTTTTATTATTTTTATTTATTATTTTTTCCTTTAACTTTATTTTCATGTTTTAATTTATTTGTATCAACCTCTATTTTTTTTTCTTTTACATTTTTCTCAACCATTATCTATTTCTTCATTTTTTTTTTAATTTTTTAAATTTATTTTTCTTTAACCTTTATTTAGAGTTTTTTTATTTCTCTTTTTTTTTCTAGATTTTTCTCAGATATTCATTCTCGTTGTTTATCTTTTTTCCTCATTTCTCCAATATTCATTCTCATTTTCCTCTTTCTCTTCATCCGATTTCAATCAAATAGACTCACGATATTTATCATCAACCATTGGATCACGACTTGGTTCACCCTGGAGATTATCCTCATTTCTCCTCTTTCTCTTGATCCTCTTTTAGATCATGGTATAAGAGCTATTGACTATTAATATGGTCTAAGTTAAGATAATTGAGGAGAAAAATTAACAAAGCTAGTAGGAGTAACAGTGTTGGTGGTGATAGGTAATTAATTGCCCAAGAAATTGAGTTGTAATCATCAATTGTATCTGAATGCATCAGATCTGTCTGGAGTTATGTTAATTTTTATTCAATTAACAATATCTAAAAACTATTGTGTGGATTGAATCGATAAGAATTGCCATACTTCGAAGAAGCAAGTTGGGATTCATCAATGGCAGGTGTAGGAAAGAAAGCTTCGACCCACAGATCTCTCATTTCTCAAAGATGTGCTGCCTGAATGTTTAATGTTTGAATCTTGTGCTGTGAATTCGAATGAGCGTTTATATTCACTTGCAACTTGTGGTGGACCTTTGAATGACACAGTATTATCACTTGCTATCCTAATCTATATTTGTAATGTGCTTTTGTCTTGTCCTTTGTTTTGTTCCTCCATTTCTTCTGGTAGGTCAAACATGCTGACAGTATTTCTTGTTTGGTTGTTTGTAATGGTTATATTTATTCTAGTTCTTTGGATACAAGCTTAAAAAAAATTATGTGTATTTTGTAGACGATGAACGTCTTGGTAAAAATTCAGCTTCTGCTAATATTGATCAGTAGTTTTTTTGGGGTTTATTAAGAAGTGCTAAAGTTTGTTGGTTTGGATTTTTATTGTTAGTTTTCTTGTTTTTTCATGGAAGTTTGATTTCTTATCCTTTATTCTTGTCGATTACATCATTAGTAGAGATAGGGGCAAAGTTAAGTAGAGGTTGTGCATTGGCGAAAATTCATATGTCATATTATAAGGTCAAACACTGTTTTTATGTGTATATTGTAGACGATGAATTCCCTTCATTAATATCCAACTTCCACTAATACTGGTCAGTAGTTTGGATTGGCTAATATCTACCTGCTACCTTTGGTGTAAAGTTGTAAATTGTCTATTCACTAAAGCCAGATGTATAGTAAGAGGGGCAAAAGGGGGTCATTCAGACCAACAACAACATACCAAGTGTAATTCTACAAGCCACAAGTGGGGCCTGGGAGGATTGAGTGTACGTATCCCTACATTGTGCAGGTAGAAGGGGTCAGTTGGGCCCCCTTTGTAAAAATTTATATGGTATATATATACAAGGTTAAAAATTCTCTTTGTTATGTATACGCTGAAGATGATGAAAATTTGGCCTCCACCCCTTTAACGAGGTTGTTTCAGTAGTTGATTAGCTAAATATGTAGCTACCACTTTGTAACTTTGGTGTAAAGCTATAAACTTTTCTATATGTTCAATTCGTGGAATTCTATTTCCTCTTGCTTATTTTATACTCTAGTCAGAATTTTTCTTTTAAATCGTTCAACTGATGATACAAGAATTATAAGGACAACACGAAACACACTTCAAAATCAGTCCACAAGATCAAAAATCTTAGGATCCTTTTCAAGACGACACTCTGATTCAAAAAACAACAGCTAGAACACAATGTATTGATGTGTTTATCACCCAAAAACAGCTAAAAACAACAAAATGAAGAACAACAACAATGAAATAAGAACAACAAGTCACGGATTAGAATTACAAGAACATAAACAAACAATTACAACATAAACAAAATGGATAGATAGTTAGACCTTGGTTGGTATAATCTGAATATGGTAATATTGGACCCTTAACACTACACACAATGGTTAACCTAACTCCTATGTTGACACAAGATGAACTTTACCTCCTCTAAAGACCAACGTCCCAAGCCAATATTGCAACAAAAGTGATATCCACACTTGTTGCCCTTATTTCGGTGTGGTGGATAGTCCAAGCCCTACAACTAAAGGTGTTTCATGTTTCAAGTCGTACATCAATGAACAACTAAAGAGAAAAAGACCTACAATGTTCTATTGATATTCTATTACAAGACAGGGCAAAATAACAACAATGCCCTTAAAGGGCGGGGTGGCCATGGAGTGAATTTAGACCCAATGAAGTGACCAAAATACCCTTAATGAAGATAACCAAATCATGACCCATTAAGATTTGCCAAAAACCGTGAGTCCTCAAGTCTTCGATGCTTCAAGAAATCTTCCACACACGGCCTTGCTTGTGCTCAAAACGAGTCTTCCTTGCATATTCTTGTGCCCTCGGGGTGACCAAGTATTGAGCCTTTAAATGATGACCTCCAATCATATCTTCTAACATTAAAGTGGCCATTTGACTTTTATAAGTTGGGTAAACATATCTATATAATTGGCTACCCCAAAATATCAAAGGAATTCTACAAAAGGTTGAATGTTGACTTAGGGAAGGTGTTTATAAATCACGAGTAAGTAAAAGAGAGTGAATTTTTTCTTTGAAACTGAATAAACTATCTAGAAGTTCTTTGATATGGTTTATTGAAAAGCTAATAGTGGAATTAAACTTACAATAAAGGAATGATGCATTGATTATGTACCCAGGGAAAGGTATTTTAATAGTTGAAAGAGTAATAGAAAAAGGTACATAATTCTTCTTATACCTGGAATGCACAATTACAAAAGTTAAGCCACTTTACGTATCATGGGTCTACAATTGTATCAATAACCACCCATAATAGAATAGGGCTTATAGTGGGATAAGTTAGAAAAGAAGCAGTGTTTTGCACAGTTTGAGTTGCACCTATGTCTGCTTTGATCGGCCTTTTAAAGTTCTTCCTTTCTTTTACAGATAAAATACTTCCGGTGGTAAAAAACCAACATCTATTTCTTTGGACACCCTTGATCGACAAATGCTTAGCAATGGAGGTGTGTGGACAAATATTTATTTGGCAATAGTTATCCTTTTATTACCCCTATCGGCTTATTTATTACTTTTCTCCTATATATTACTTTTCTCCTTTTTCGTTGTAGTCTCTTCCTATATTCTTGGACAAGCTTTTACCATCGTGGGCAGTAGCACTGGTATCTTTTAAACTGATTCTCATGTTCAGAGAGGTGGTCTATTATATTCATCAACTTAACCTTTCAGCTTGTTAGCTATGGAGTTTGCTCGGCTCTTGTCCTCTAACTAGGTTCGTCGGTTTTACATTTGCAGATAATTCCTTGATCAATCAATACTCGCTATGGATTGACAGTTAGATCCACTGTAGCACCCCTTGTTCAGCTTCTTCTCTGTTTATTCTTCCCCATGGCTTATACAATTAGTAAGGTATAAAGCACAACAATCACATTCTATATTTTACTCATGTAGAGTTGTTAAGTTTTGATGTTTTGCTACTAGAGAGAGAGAGAGAGACATTTCACCAGCTATGTGTTTGGTTGCCACCGTGTACTTTCAATCCGAGTTAGATGGCAGGGTTTAAGAAATAAAACTACATGAACCCATTATCTGTACTCATATACATATACGCTATGGTGGTTAATTTGTATGCTTTGTTCCTTTTCTGTAGCTTGGAATAAAATGGAAAGAATGCAACATAAAGTTGAATGGAGGAGTTCCTTGGTTATGTTCTCCCTCCGTTTGGATTTACTTGTCACATTTTGATGTGGCACAACTATTAAGAATACAATAATTGGTATAGTGACTTTACAATATTACCACTACCAATTGATGTTTAGTAATAGGTATTGGAAATGATTTTGAGAATAAGTAATTAATGTTAAGCGTAAAACATGAAATTTTTTATTTTGTTTTTTTCTTGATTTGTTAAAAATGATGAGTAAAAATGAAAATCAAATTAGGAAAATAGTGACAAGTAAATCCGAACGGAAGGAAAAAATTAGTAATAATATCATAGTTACTCCATTTTTCTATCTCTATTTATTTTTTGTTATTACTATAAATGAGAAACTTCTCATGCTAATAAAATGATATGTAAAATATCCATCAGTTTCTTTATTAAGATACACGGATATTCATCTTTAGAATTGGAAAAAAAAGCCAAAACCTCATGCAGTAATTTGAGAGAATTTCTCAGTGCTACTTTCTGTTTGTAAGGATCTTATAGTTGTCATGATAAAGTAAAGGGATATTAACTTCATACATGGCTTTTCTTTTAGGTCTTGGATTGGATGTTAGGTAAGGGGCGCGCTGCCCTTCTACGGAGAGCTGAACTAAAAATGTTTGTGGATTTCCATGGCAATGAGATAATCTATTCAGTATTTCCCAATTTTTAATGCTAATATAAGCAAGTGTAAATATATCTCTGGACATGCAATATTTTGTATGTATGCATGAACACAATCTGCTTGCATGACAAATTTCATCTCACAAAGATTAGGTATTATAGCTAGTTGAACCTTGTTTTCAACTCATTATGTTCCTTTAACTGTATGCCTCAAATTGTTTGCTTCTTATTGCTATGATAGGCTATAAAAGGAGGGGATTTGACACCTGATGAAATAACTATAATTATTGGAGCACTTGAGTTGATGGAAAAAACTGCAAAAGATGCAATTACTCCAATATCAAAGGATTTTTCTCATGATGTGGACGGAACACTTAACTTGTGGGTTTATAAGTTGTTGTTCAATTTTATTCAATCTTTCAAAAACTTTTTATTTGCTGTTTATGTTCCACGAGAAAAATCTAAATTTGGACACTGGATTTTGGGAGTTTTTGACTTTACTGATTGGTGCATATGTATATGACTTCAACTATACCAGGCACAGTGATAAAGTTGTTCAAAAAGTGATGTTACCTTACCAAACATTGATACCGTATTTTCTGAAAAAGGTCAATTTTTATCTTGAGAAGGGCATTGACAAATCTAGAAATGACACTTTGCTATAAAAATGGTTGATGAGTTGCCACAATAAATTCAATGGTATCTAATTGCATTTATTTTTTAAATGTTTATTTCACTTTTTTTTTGTTGTTTTCCATATATTCAAGTAATATATTTCTTTTGTATCATAGTGATTGTGGATCATTTATTTGTGCGTTTGCTGAATATGTCATTCATGGTAGAGATATTCCTAAATAGAATGACATTAGTTATGTTCGCATGAGGTATGGAGGTTTATTGTGGGATCATGAAAAGAGAAAACTAGAATCTGGTATAAAAGACAACAATACAGAAAAAGTTGGCAGATTATTTGGAATGAAAAAAAGGAAGAGGACGCACCAGGAGCAGTAGTTTAGTTTTGGAGTTATTGAAAATCACTGTACAAGAAGGAGTTTTAGCTATTTTTATGAGATTATGTAAATTTTAAACAGTCTTTTCAAATTTAATCAGCTATTTTTTATGTGATAACGTAAAGTATACAATGTTGAATCACTACTGATTCATTTGTTTATATCTTTGTATATTTATGTTTTATTATCGAAGAATATTTTTGGCCTTTCCTCGTGGCAATTATTGCCCTTGAGGCAAGAGTTATTGAGTATCTTCTAAATTAGTAAACAATGTGGCAGGGCCAATTCATTCCCATGAGGTATAACTTGTTCCTATGGGAGGTGTCTTATCGTTAATTATGTGCGACTGCTACATGAGTTTTTGGTCATTGTGAACTTTTCAATAACATTTTTCCTCGATTAAATGGCATAAAATAAGAAACAATTTAGACCTTCTAATCTAAGGGTCATCTACGCCTCCTTAGTAGTTGATTCTCCACTTTTATTTATTTGGTTAGATGTTTGGTTTTGTTGATTGATAACATCTTTTTTTCTACTCGCAATTGAATACTCCCCCCATGCTTTTCTTTTTGTAATTTTTAATATTTATTGTTTTTGTTCTTGGCTTATATTATTTTAGCTTTTGGTCTAGAATATTGATTCTCATATGGTTGTAAGATTGTAATATTCCTATAAACATATTTTGTATGGTAGAGGAAGAATGTTCTGTGAAAAATTACGAGCTGAACCACCTTTGATGTGTAAGTCTTACCTCTAGGGCAAAAGTTATTGATCATCTTTCATATCATTATAGACGATGTTATTGTCAACTCTTGCCCATGGGGCATAACTTGTTCCTTTGGGGTCTAAAAATCTTGCCTCTTGGGCAAGACTTATAAATCATCTACCAAATTATTACACACTAATCTAGTATCAATGTTTGGACTTAGGCATAACTTGTAGGTTTGTTGTATTAATTTTTGCCTCTAAGGCATGAGCTATAGATCATCTGCCAAGTTAGTACACACCAAACTAGTGTCAACTCTTCCCCATAGGGTATATCTTGTTTCTTTGGTACTTAAGTCTTGCCTCTAGGGAAAGTGTTGTAGATCATATGCTGAATCATTGCAGAATAAGCTAGTGTCAACTCTCGTCCATGGGGCATAACTTGTTCCTTTGGGGTCTAAAAATATTTTCTCTTAGGAAAGACTAATAAACTATCTAACAAATCATTACACACTAATCTAGTATCAACTCTTGCCCATGGGGTATAACTTGTCCGTTTGTTGTATTAATTTTTTACCTCTAGGGCACGAGCTGTTGATCATCTACCAAGTTATTACACACTAAATTAGTGTCTACTCTTACCGATAGGGCATAAATTGTTTCTTTGGGTCTTAAGTCTTGCCTCTAGGTCAATTGTTGTAGATCATCTACCGAATTATTGCAGAATAAGCTAGTGTCAACTCTTGCCTATGGGGCATAACTTTTTCTGCATCTTGCCTTCAAGGCAAATTTTAAAGTGTATACCGTGGAATTATTCACAACACATCTCTTAGGGATGTGGTCCTTCCCTGAATCCTTCTAATATGATATCTTTTTACACATCAATATATATAAACAAATTGACACGCTAAGTAATTTTTATAAAAAATCAATAAGAAGATAGTGTGTTAAATACTTCACCACAAGTTTAAACTTCAAATAAATTAAAAGAAATTCATGATTGAAAGTCAAAAGTACTTTTTACTAACTAAAATAGGGGATCAAATAATCCTATTGTAACTGCTATTTTTTTCCAACTTCTCGGATAAAAAGTAAAACTAATCATGTTTTCTTATTTTTCTTTCTTTATCTTCTTGCATATAGATTAATGATATGAGTGTAGTGATAAGTTGATATGTTATTCCCAGTTCTTTTGCATCTCAAACATCTATAATTTTTCTTGAAGATTCTATTCTGCAAGGATATATGGATGTTTGTCTTCTCCCAAGTAGAACCTCCTTACCTGGGGGTTTTGTGATCAAATCGTTTATGCTAATTGGGACAATCCATAATGAGCTTTCAAAGTCAAATTCCCTGTATTATATGGAAAAGACAGAACTTTGCTCAGGGAAAACAGTTGATTCAATTGTGATGCTTCTAACATATGAGTAGGAGAATCAGCTACAAATAAACTGAGATCAAATAGATATTGTATCTAACCTGGGAATAGAATCAACTATGGTAGTGAAACATCTAGTATATAAGCTGAATCAGCCATACATAGCAATCAAACATACATAGGGGACGAATCTTTAGGTAACCAAAAAACATCTACAATCAAGCATACAACATCGAATCACAAACGGTCACACAACTATGAGTAGAAATAATGGAACAGAAGCAACAAAATACATATTTCGCGGACTTGAATCTTGTCAGTCACCTTCACTTCCACCCAACGTGTGATGTCATGAAATTTTCCTTGTGCTTCCATTTTTCTTTCATAAAACCAACTTTGTAACTTGTTCTGAAAATAGTCGATCAGTCCCAGTATTGGCAGTTGCCTTACGTTTCTCAGTACAACATTCATGGACTCCACGTTTTTTGTTGTAATAAAATTGTACCTTCTGTTGGTATGAAATAAACGAGACCATCTTGTTTGTTCTTCTTCTTTTAAGTACTCCGTAGCAAATTTGTTGAATTTTTCTATCTCATCCATGAAAGTACAAAATTCATTTTGTTTTTATATTGTTGTTGCATTATAGAAGAGTGATAGAACCACACATCTGAGAAGTTTATTTTTCTTAAATTCTTCTTCATGTAGAAGATGTATATCCCCGTTGACACTCTGGATAGATATTTGAAAATGCATTGGTAATGGTTGGGTGACGATCTGATAGAATAGACAATTGTATACGTACCCCAATTGCATTTCTTAACTGATTGAAGAACTAGTTATAACACTCATTATTTTCTGAGTCTACAATTCCAAAAGCCAAGGGAAATATGTTGTTGTTTCCGTTCATTGAAATTGCTATCATGAGGACACCATGATATTTTGACTTCAAAAATGTTGCATCTACCATTATTACTGGTCTATAGTTGGTCTATCCAATGATTAAAGTGACATAAGCAAAAAATGCATATTGATACCTGTGTTGAGCAAAAGAATATTAGTAATGATTTGCATTTGATGTTTATAATCAAAGTACAATAATTTTCTAAACTAATTCTTTCCCATGAGGCAAGAGTTGCATATATGTTAATAATCTAATCGGTGAGATTAAAGAATAAACTTTTGCCTCTTGGGCAAAAGTTTTCAACTTCAACAGTTAGCATTTGTACAATAATTTTCTAAAAAGTCTTGCCCATAAGGTAAGAGTTCCATCTATGTTAATAATATAATCAGTACAAATAAAGGATAAAGTTTTACCTCTTGGGAAAAAGTTTCATATTCAAAAATTTTCTAAAGTAAGTCTTGCTCATGAGGCAAGAGTTGCATATATGTTAATAATCGCATCAGTGAAATTAAAGAATAAACTTTTGCCCCTCGTGCAAAAGTTTTCAATTTCAACAGTATAGCATTTGTACAATAATTTTCTAAACTAAGTCTTGCCCATGAGGCAAGAGTTGCACATATGTTAATAATCTAATCAGTGCAATTAAAGAATAAACTTTTGCCTCTTGGGCAAAAGTTTTAAATTTCAATAATTTTATAAAGTAAGTCTTGCTCATGAGGCAAGAGTTGCATATATGTTAATAATAGCATCAGTGCAATTAAAGAATAAACTTTTGACCCTCGTGCAAAGGTTTTCAATTTCAACAGTATAGCATTTGTACAATAATTTTCTAAACTAAGTCTTGCCCATTAGGCAAGAGTTGAATATATGTTAATAATTTAAGCGGTGCAATTAAAGAATAAAAAGTTTGCCTCTTTGGTAAAAGATTTCAATTTCAACAGCATAACATTTGTACCTATTCTCATCGTCCCTCTTTATGTTTGTGTACATGCGTGGGTTGTTTTCTTTCATCGGGTGAAGGTACGATGGCAACCTGTTGTAGTTATTTTCCGTGGTTCTTTTTATCATCGTATAGGCATGATGTATCACTCGTCATCCTTTGTTGTAGGATTTGATTATTCCGTATTTCGTTCTCATTTCATCTACAATGAAGTTTGGTGTGATTACATTACTATAGCCACGCACAAGTTCTAGTATGTAGTCACATATGACCTTTGATGTTGCATTCCTATGGTTGGACATTTTAAAATCAACCGAGCAATTATGAGCCTTTTCATATGTAGTAACATGAAAGAGAAAAAAATCAGGAATCTTCGAGGCATGAAACAGCCACACACAGTTGTCGTTCAAACATCGCAGTGAATATCTTGTTGTACTTGATTTGAAAACCTTAAATTGAATTTTGTTTGTAATTGCAATGTTTGACATGCACCTCATCATCTTTTGTTTGTCAATTAACGTCGACTTGACATTTACCTCATTCAAAAAGGCATTGTGTCTCAAGAAAGTAGTCTCTACATCAAGTATCCTCTTCTTCTTTTATCGTACCGTCTTAATCTTCGATGGCTGCCCCATTTCATCATCTATTGCAACCTTTAATATTTGTTTAATAACCTGTAACTCGTTATTTCTATTAATAGTTTCAATAGATTGTTCCATTCTATAATTCTCAATACTCATTTCTTTTCCATCCATTCCAAGCACATCCCTTGTGAAAAATAAAACAGCAAAAGATTAGTTAAAATTTAATCTATGATATATATCTTCAACAAGTAAAATCATTAAAGAGTAAGGCATAGTCAACAATTGTACATTGGGTAAACTGTCAAAGTCTTACCTCTAGGGAAAGAGTTATAGGTCACCTGTCAAATCAATACAGACTATGATAGTCTCAACTCTTGCCCATGGGGCATAACTATCTCAGTCTTGCCTCTGGGGAAAGAGTTATAGGTCATTTTGCAAATAATTACAGAATAATGAAGTGTCAACTCTTTCCCATGGGGAATAACTTAAAATGTATGGCAGAATCTGAAGATGCTAAATCGTACTTGAAACTATAGAATAACACACTATAGGGGTGATTCTGAAAGGGTTGTTTATTTCAGAGATAGGTTGCAAGTGATACAATATAGTTTACCAACTGAATACTCTTATAGTATGGCCTTGAAATAGAATGATGGAATGACTACAATGGAGTAGTGGAGCAATATTGAAGAGGGCATGTTACAATAAAAATTTAGGTCATTGTGTATAAGCAAGGTAATTCAAACCCTATGTAATTTAGTGCAGTTGTGAAGAAAACAAGTAACAAGAATCTTATTTTGTTTTTAAACTAAGTCTTATTATATTAGTATTTTGTTTGCCTTTTAGATTTTCGGTTAATGCTTTGTTGAATATATTTTTTACCTCACCGAATACAGCCAGAAAATTTTCTTTTGGCTTGTAAAATCTTGTAGATAATCATGGCTACCCCAAACGGGATCATTTATTATTCTGCCAAATCACCTCAATACCCAAAGGTTCACGCCCACAATCAAGGGACTGAATGTAGCAAACATAATGGATATTCTAATATGCTAAGACAAAAGTTTTCTTATAAGGGGTTCTGGGAGGTGAATGGAAAACTAAGAAACTATGTCATCTTTAGGGAATCTCCTATTTTGTGTCACCCAACAGAAACATGTGATACTGAGACAAAAGAAGTTGCCCGAAACACTGGTGATTATTTCAACATATCTAGGTAATCATAGTTCAACAATAAATGGTCAATAAATATAAATATGATGCGTCAACAACAAGTTTAAACCCATTTCGTGTTGCTCTATGTTATACAAGCTAATAGATAAGGTGCTCTCTTAGAATAAACAAGTTAGTGGTTCTTTAATCTCCAAACCATAGGCTGGATTTATTCGAGATAGAAAACACAGTCTTTCCCTCCAAGACCAAAACCTCACAACTACTCAAACACATTTATAATCGCAATGACAAACTCTCCACAAACTGTCCAACACAATTCCTCATCATCTTCTAGTGGTAATTATACCACTAGGTTGAAATACTTGGAACTTATTTCTTATACCGCCTTCACCTTATACATTTAGCCTCCCAAAATATATTGGGATTAACGTTAACTCTCATATTAACGGCCTTTATCTCCAAGAACAACCTCCCACACCTACTCAAACACAATTATAATCGCAATAAAAAACTCCCCACAACCTATTCGATGGAATTCCTCAATGGTAAATATGTTACTACAACAACAACATATCCCATGTTTTGTTTATGTTCACCTCCCCAAAAATCAAATCAATATGCTAATTATATAACGAGCTAAAATTACCACAATGCATCAATAAGCTAAAATTACCACAATGAATTTCATGATGAAATTCATACATGAAGAAACCTTATGGCAAAAGTCGATTTTGTGAATGTTTGAAAGTCGATTCTCGAATTTTGAAGAAAGCAATTTAATAGAAATATTTTTGAGGTCGATTCTGAAATTTGGAAGAAAGAGAGGAAGAAAGAGATTTAAACGAGAATATTTTGCAGGAGGGTATTTTCATCCAAAAGGATATGACTTAACAAGTAAAGGCTATTTAACAAAGTTTTTTTATTTGGGGCTAAAATTTGAAAGCTACCCTAATTGGAGTCTATCTTTCAGAATTACCCAATGATTCATGTTTGAGTTAAATCATAATAAAATTGTCATATGTACTTAAAGATAATGATATGAAAGAATTAAGTTATTTATTTATTGTTAAATGCGATATGGAAATATTTTTATTACATCATGGTCAAAATAATACCTTTAATCTCCTAGAGATGATAGTAATAAAAGATCATCGATTCATGTTTTGATGTATTTGTTTAAGCAGAAGAAGTTAATTAGTTAAGAAGAAAATATATCCCTCGATTATACAAAGAGTGGATATATCCCTCGTTTCTTATTTTGGCAGCGTCCCTTGTTTCTATTTATTTTTGTCTTCTTTATTTCTCTACTTAACAATTATCGCTAGATTTTCCCACGATTCTGACCAGATAAGAGAAGGAACAAGTTTACAAGTTTAATTGCCAAAATTAGTATTATTTTCTTTCTTTGTACTTTATTTAATATTTAATAAGTCTTTTATCACATCTAAGTTCCGGTGTTTTCTATCTTCTTTTTCTTCAACGATACAGTGAATTGTAGATATACTTAATTAATTAAGGATGTGCGGAATAGATTTACACATCATAAAGTATTTCTCTCAGCTCATATAAAAATTTAAAAAATGATTGTACCAAATTAAATGCATCCACAGTCTCCGTCCACTTTATTTGTCAAGTTCAAAAAATAAAGCGATAAATTAATCACATAGTTTCCAATCATCTCTTGCAAGGTTTGTATGTGTGTGTTCGAATTGGCGAAAGCGTATTGTAGGGGCGTCTCAACTCTTTGGGAAATAAAGTGGCAGCCTAAGGCCCCCAAAATTTGAGGGCCTCATTTTTTTTAGTAATAATAAATTTTAAATTTTAAAAAATATATAAAATACTATTTATAGAAAAAATAATTTTTTTATAAAAGAAAGAATTTAGACGGAGTTTGATATATCTAGTCCAGAATACTATGTGTCAAGAAATTAATGCATTGACTCTATTATTAATTAAAAAAAATTATTAGAAGAAATCGATTATATAATTTTAAAAACAGACTTTATAAAAATAATATTTTTTTCTTAAAAAATGTAAAACTTCCATTTGATTTTGGCCTTGGGCCACGATTCGCTTGAGCCGCCCCTGGTGTATTGTTGATCCATCTAAACCATGAACTTTTGTTGGTATCAAACGTGATGTGATCTCCTCTACAATAGTTCATTATGAAGTATCATTTGATCTTCATTCGGGTGTAACAATTGAAAGCTTCTCTTCTGAGACTAATGTGTGGACTACCACCGGTCTTCCCCTTTGTAGTTTCTCAACAAATATTCAATCTGTAAATCTTCACATATTTTGCTTACTTGTAGGTGATAAGGTTATTTCATATGAATCAGAAAACGATAATATAAAACTTTTTTACTAAATCAGAGTGCCTAGTTCGAAGGCAGAATACTACTTATTCTTTTGTTTTAAGTGGCATCAATGGCCATGTCTTCTCTAGACTAGTCAATTAGCAGAACTGTAACTTGTAGGTTTATCTGCATTCTTAAGATTAGGTGCAGCATCTCTACTTTTGCAACAACTATTACACCTTTCCTATGATCAATGGTGCAGAAGAACAATATTTCAAGCCCATACATGGGAAGACGTTGCACACATTTATCTCTGTTATAAAGCAATATATGAAAAAATGGATCAAAAACATTGTGTTAGTGGCATGATCAAAGCCAAATGATCGTAAGTTAATGTTCTTTGTCAAGATATTGAATGAAACTATTCATGAAATTTGTGCCGTGCTACATGTATATCTTGACAATTCTTAATTAACAGTGTTAGTGTTAGGTATCTCCATCTCGAAGATGAAGCATCTCGAGATTCAAAGATGAACCCAGGATCTTACTTAAGGAAATTAAATATAAATAAGTAAAAAACACTGAGAAATTAAGGTGAAAATATATGGAATATATATATATATATATATAATATAATATTTCAGCGAAAGGGTATCCGATGACTCCCATTTGACAAGGGAGTGAGGAGAAGTGCTAAAAACCCCAGTAGTAGCAGATTGCCCTCTTGAAAGTAGTTTTTTCTATCTTGTGGTTCAATTCCAATCCAGAAGATTAATTTGTTAGTGTTGGAGGAATTAGGAGTATCCCTTTGTACATATATTAGATGGGTAAGGCCCGTGATAAGCACAGACTCAACATATTAATTTACAAACCAATGAAAATAGAAAGGCAGTTATGTTCAACAAGATAATAATTTTCCTGTAACGTTGAAAACGATGCACGGGAAATTGCAACATATTGGTAACAAACTTCAAATGCAAGATCCAGTCTTGGCCACACAAATTAAGATACATGGGAAAGATTTTCTTCATTAGGGACTCCTACATTCACAGAAGATTGGTATTTAAGAGAAATTTTTACAAATTGGTAAAAAAGGAACAGTACCAAGACCAGAAAACAAAATAAAAATTAAAATAACTTCCTGCTCCATCCTTCTTTCTTTTAGTGCAATAATTTCATTAGTGACACGATCATGAGCCTTGTACATTACACCATGTTGGGTTCGAAATCAAGAGGGCGTCACGTGGAATTTTAAAGTTTGCAAATCAATGGTGATAATTCAGATGACAAATAAAATATATATTAAAAAGATCTATTATTAATATTATTCGGTCAAACAACCTACATATTAAAAACAATATTGAAAAAATAAAACATATGGAAAAACATAAACCTATGCGAGAAATCACCCCCTAAACCAGACTCTTTTAATGACTACATTGTGGATGCTATTGTATTATGGTATGAGAAGGGGACATCTATTTATCGAGTTCGAAAACCATTGCTCTAAGAAAGAGGTTTTCCAAATATGAAAAACTTTTCCCTTTCAGGAAAAGTAAAAGTATTTATGGTTACTTTTATTTTCCTTCCAAGAAAAGTAAAACTTAATTTTGATAAGAAAATCAGAGCAAAAACCCTAACAAATCTCCCTTTTTTGGCTTGATTTTTTTCCTAATATCCACCTTCTTCAGATCTTTGGTCCTTGTGTTTCATATAGTCTTCACCACTGTTGTTTGGCATGTTTGAAAATGGAGCCTAGATTAAAAGTATATGAGGAATTTTCTAGTTAAAAATATTGGATTCTTTTTTGCAGGGATAAAAGTGAAATTTATTTTCAAATATGTGACAGTAGGATTGTTAAAAATATAATTGAAAATCATCTCCACATGTAGTTTTTGGACATATATCTTTATTATCATCAAATTGGTTGCAACTTTGACCTTAAAGTATCCTCAATTGAACCATCAGATCTTTGAACCATACATTCTGATACCACTTGTTGGGTTCAAAATCGAGAGGACGTCATGCGGAAGCTTAAAGTTTGCAAACCAATGGTGATAATATATATCACTACAATAAAATTGATATATAGCTACGAAATTATTAGCTACGAGATGAAATTCATCACTAATTGTTCACCTTTAATGACGAAAATTACATTTCATATCTAAATATATGAAGCACATACTTTTAGTGACCAAACGTAAAATGTCGTTGCAAAGTTTTGTTATCTAAAGTTTTCCACCAAAAAAAATGTTGGTGCCATTTTATTGAGTACCATTAGTGACAAATTTTATGTTTTCAGTGACACCCTTTTTTATCACCAATGATGGATCCAATTTGTGACAAACTATTTTTTGTCTTGAATTAGTTATAATTTTAGAAAAAAAAATTGACATAAAAAATAAGTTATCACAATAGATACAAATTAGATTTCATATTTAAATATTGTAAGTTTTAGCTACAAAATTTGATATTTAATTGTGACCTCAATTTTTGTCACTAATACTATAAACAATTAGTGACGCTCATTTTATTGTCTCTAATAATGGATTCAATTTGCGACAAACTATTTTTTTGTCCTGAATTAGTTATAATTTTATACACAAAAAAAAAATTCATCATAAAAAATAAGTTATCGCAATAGCGACAAATTAGAGTTCGTAGTTAAATATTGTAAGTTTTAGCTACAAAATTTTATACTTAATTGTGACCTCAATTTTTGTCACTAATACTATAAACAATTAGTGACACTTATTTTATTGTCTCTAATTAATCTATGATATAGTGCAACATAATTTTGTGACAAAATATGTCATCGTTAAGTAGTGATGATTTGGAATTTGTAGCTGAATAATTTAGTTATTTTTTTCTACAAAAAAATTTCATAGCTAAATATAAATTGATCTTTGACTACTTTTGTTTATGATTATAGAAAATTAATTATATATTGATATAGATATAAAAAAACAAGACCCGATCTAATTGTGTGAAGGTTGAAGTGAACTTATTGAACGAATTTTTTGGAAGGTATAAAGTCAGTGTGTTAATCTTGTACATGTGAGAAACATTTTAAGTAGACCGGCGTTGAATATGATCAACTAATTAATTAAAGTTTGAAGCTATCATATGTAAGTTTTAGCCACAAAATTTTATATTTAATTGTGACAATAGTTTTTGTAACTAATTATTCAAACAAATAGCAACGATGATATTATCGTCACTGTTTAACCTGCAATTAATCAAAATTAAATGATAGGGAGAATGCTACTATGTTATCTTTTGAATATAATCAATTTAACATTTTGAAAAATTTATTGGATAATGAATCGTATTTAATATCAAAGGTAAAATCGACATAAATGAAAAATTATCCATTGATTTTTCAAATTGAACAGTAGTATTGCACATCTATTTTTGATAAAATGGACAAGTAAATATGAACGGAGGGAGTAATATTTAGTCTTAATTATGTGACACAAATGCAATTTGGCGTTAATCAAATTGTTTATATATTTTTTAAAAAATTTAATTATTAATTATTTTAATTTATAGTATTTTTAAATAGCTTCTGTATTATATACGTTACTTTCTCTATCCTTACTTTCTTACACATATCAAAATTTATCATATTTAATGTCGAGAATATCCAATATAAAATAAAATCTCCCAAATAATATTATCAAATTAAGATTTTTTTAATTTATTATTTTTTAAAAAAGAGATTATGAGTGGCAATGTCAAAATAGTAAAAATATATTTTTTAGAAATTATGCAATTATATTTTACACCAAACAAAAAACTACCTAAATAATATGCAAACATAATTATTCAATCATTAGTAATACACCATATTTTATATAATTCATATACACCATACCTAAGGACCCTTTAATTTACCGATATTTTCTTTTTTCAAAATATCCATTTATAGCTAACCATATTTAATTATAATTAAATAAAAATTTGTGTAACTTAATTAATTATAATTTTGTGATAATTGTTTTGTGAATGCACTATAATATGTTTATTAAATCGGTGTAACCATTTGCTGCAAAAATAAATATTCACTTTTTTGTTGTAAATACTTTTTGATTTACATCTCTCTCTCTATATATATATATATATATATTGTTTTTAGATGTGAACCACAAAATACATTAAAAAAATGTAAATACCAAGCAATAAAAAACAACAAAACAAAAAATGTCAACATAAAGACTAAAAGAAAAGAAACATCAAAAACAAGAAAAAGAAAAGTAACAATTGAAGATAAATCTAGAAGCACGCAGTTCATCTTCTTTATGTTAATTCAATGTTCTTTTTCTACCAAATTGGTGTTGAAACTAGATTTAGCCATTTGGTCCAATTGGTCACTTGCAGTCTCTACACTCTATTGATACACTTTTATGCCACATTGATACACTTTTATAGTATATTAATACACTTTTTAAAAAAGAGAAAGGAAATTCTATGCAAGCACATGCATTTCCTATACCAAATTGATACTCTTTTATACCACATTAATACACTTTTATACTATATTGATACACTTGCAGTGTCCATATACTTAATTGATACTCTCTTATACTAGATTGATATATTTTTAGAATGCATATAGAAACTATATAGAGTCGTATCAAATATGTATATAAATAATAATGGTAGTTAAAAATTATATAAATTGTGTATAAAAATGCTATAATTATTATATAGAATATGTATATATATTGAAAGTGTATCATTAATATATATAAATATATATCTTTAACAATTGTATTATATAGTTACTATTTTGGTTTATTGTATCTAACTATGGAGGTGAAACACATCGTCTATTGTCTAAAACATGTGTGTAGTTTAAGTTGGACAAAGATTTGTTCCAGTACCCTTGGCCTATATTACATCGCTTTGTTCAATCTAATATTAATTTGTCACATTTGTAATTAATATAATTAGATTAATATAATTTGTCATATTTGTAATTAATATATTTAGACTAATATAATTAAAAGACATTTATAATTGTAACTGCTTTTTAAAGATCAGCTAAAAGACAATTCTAGAGTAAAAGTATCAGTGAGATAAAAGAATAGAATCTTTAAAAAAGAAAGGGAAAAAAGAGCCAAAAAAAGAATGAACATTAAAGATGAAAACTGGGTCCTGTACCCAAAATGGAAAGGGCTAAATTGTGTTGTAGAATTGAGGAAAATACGTGGAATAGTGACAAATATTTCCCAGATTCTCGCTTGTGCCCACCGCTCAGTGGCTATTTCTTGGGTTTTTAAATTTAGGTGTTAGTTTTTTGAAATTATTTTAATTTTAGGTTTTGAAATTATTTTAATTTTAGGTGTTATTTTTGTATTTTCCTCTTTTATTAATTAAAGAAGAAACCACGTTGTCTTTACATATATGGACCAACCCATTTAAAATAACATCGTACAAACATTTAAAATCAGAAGGCCCAAATTAAAACATCTGAACCGGCCCTATTCTTATTAGTACAAAACCCATAAAGATAGGATATCGTAATCCAATTCCAAAATTATCCATCACTTCTTCAAAAAACTGATAAATATTGTTCTTGGTTGAGTTCAATCTGAGTTTCGTCTTGTTGTTCATATGGGTGATACTTACTCTTCCTCGTATCCTCAGCGTATATGCTTCTGATAAATGAGTTGTCCGAGTAAGTATCCTTTTCACCTTTGTCTTCTTCGTCTTTATCTGCATCTTATCTTTTTTGGTTATTCTTCCTAACCATGATCTCTGGTATTGGAATTTGGAGCTTCTTTTTGGTGCTGAATGAGGGTTTGAACCACTTGTATGTAAATACATGACCAAGTAAGCTCTTTTTACTAACTCTAGATCTATCCACAATTGCTTGAGTTAACAAATTCTCCTTGGTGTAGCTATATACCAAGATGCTCGAACCTGAAAATAGTTGCAATGTCTTTTCATCCTCAGGTGTATCATTCGCAAATCTTGTATAAACTGCCCTCTACACTGGAAGTCCTTCTTGCTAGCTGCAGATCTATAGGCTAGGGTTTGAAGGGGAGGAACAACTCCTTCGATCTGCTACAGCTTCTCCTATTGCGCCAATTAATCTACCTGCTGGCAGGCAACATGTGTGTCCTGCTGTGCAGAAGATTGAAGAAATGGCTCTTTGAACTGGTCATTTCCATTAAGGTTCACCTGTTGCCACTGAAGTGTTGAGTCAAATAACTTCTAATTTCTCTTTTTAAAATTTTTAATTACCTGATCATAGATTTCTATGTACGTTGGAAAATTGCAGCTGAGACATGCTATAGTTTAGATATATCCTAAAACACTTCCTGTTTTATTTTCCATTTTCATTTTTTTTCCTTTGTGGTGCACTAGTCCCTGGGTTGGGGTTTCATGGATGGTAACTATTATCCAGTTCCATCAAATACACATGGATTATATTAATCGATTGATATAGCTCTTAGGTTTCTAGCTTGAATGATTTTAAATTGTCAAAGGAATTTTCAAGATGGTCTTAGTGATTATGAATATTGTGCATTCAAACTTGTTTAACTGAAAAATAATTATCCCACTCATGTACTTTCACCTCCCATCTAGGTATGGATAAATGTGTTGGGCACAATTAGACGCCTTCCTATTTGCTTATCAGTTTTCTTATATGACTCCACTCTCGACTCTTAAGAACGAACTAAAGATTTCTCTTCACTCACTTTATTCTCTACCGGTCTACCCTTGTGGGAGCCCCATTTTAAGACAGGAAAAGGAGCTTTTAGGCCCAATGATTATTGACACCCAATTTTGACCTCCCGATACTGCATTTAGGCTGCTATTTTAGCAAAATTATTAATTTTTAAATGTTATTATTTTTTACACATTTTTCTTACATCAAATAGATTTTTGACGTGTCACATTCATGTTTTAAAATATACAAATTATATTATTAATTTTTGATGTTTTCTTTACAATTTGTTAATCCAGATACAACAGTTTACATAATTTTATTAATATTTCTTAAATTATTTTTTCCACAAAATATGTGCACTTACAATTTATAAATACATTGCTTATTATTATTATTATTATTATTATTATTATTATTATGAACGATAACCTTACATGAAAATTTTTATGTAACATTAATTTTAAATGAGTAAGTTATTTTAACCTCGACACCCTATTATCTTTTTCGTTATTATTACATCTGTTAAATTGTAGCCTAATTCAATTTAATTTCCTAGTTCATTTAAATTCTAGCCTTTTTCTATTCGATTTATGACAATTGTCACCTAATTTTAACCAATTTATTAGAATTTTAGTTACATTTAACTCCATTTCAATTCATTTTCTGTTTTTTATAATCCTTTTAATCTCAGTCGTGGATCAATTTTGATCCAACGACTGAGATCATATCACTCACTCTTTCCATCTTAAAAAACACTCAAACCCTAATTCCTCATTACACAAAAAAATCCGCCTCTCTTGGTGCTCTCTCTCTCTCCTTCTCTCTAGCCTCACTTATCTCTATACCATAACCATGGTTGTCGCCGCCGGCCATCCACCATGGGTTGCAGAAAAATTTGGCCTCCTCCCTCCCACTCTCTTCCGTCTCTCACTCTCATCGATGACTTACTGGAATTGATGACCGATGAGTTCGAGGCAGCATCTATAGTGTCAACCTCCACTAATGACTGGCGAACAAACCAGCCACCGTGTCTCCCTCCCCTCTCCATCATTATCCATTGGGAAAACCAAGGGAAAACTACTCCAACCACTAATCCCGCCGCTGGACAACCAAAATCAGTGCCTCCCAGCCGACGCCACCAGTTGCATCTATTGGCAAGCAAACAGGCTAAACTCCCCTCAAATGAACATCAATATTAGCCCGCTGCCACTCTAAACGATGGAACTAGACCCAATTGACGCTGCCAATAACAACAACGGTATCCCGCCGCATGTCCTCTACCACTCCATCATCATCGTGGCCGTCTCCAGGAATTGTGAACCAACAATTGAGGACCAGTGAGGTCCCTTTTAGTGAACCCGATGATTATACGATTTTATTCCTCAATCCTTTAATTGCATGATTATTTTCTTTGGTTTAGTTTGTATGTTCTTTTTCTTCTTTGGGTGCAAATTGCCTAAATTAATCTGTTAGATCTAAAGTTTGTGATATCTGACTTTGAATGTTCATTCAATCCGTTTAATTACGTGTTTATCTCTGCTAGTTCTTAAAAGATGTTATACTTGTATTACGTTTGATTTAATTGATATTGACTAAAATTTGAATCTGCTTTTATGGTAAAATATTAATTATGCTTATTCCTAAATGAAAGTACTAAATTGATTTGATAGATTGGTGGAATGGATTTAGTTTGATTTTTGTGATTAGTTACCTTATGATTTGTAAATCAATTTTTGATATATATGCTAAATACAAGTGTTGATACATGTTGCTATTATTATTATCTCTTCTCTTTTAAATTCGCACGTTATTTTCCTCATCTATTTATGGTAAAACATTAAATAATTGATTGAGTCCATTTTTACTTTTCTTTCTGCAAATTAAATGTATATTAACTGTTGCCTGCCTTGATAATGTGATTTTTTTTTGGTAAATAATACATTAAATGGATTGAGCTTTCTCCTAATTGATTCTTGATATATTTTTCCTTTAAATTTCAAAAGTGATTTTTTTTATAATATACTTTTTCCTTTTGTGCTACTGTATAAACCTCCCTTCTTTTCATTGGAGGGATAGTTCTTGAATGACAATTACTACTCTATAAAATAAACAAAAACAAAAAGAATTACTGGGTATTTTAATATAAGGCAATTATATATTTTTATGGTTCTTCAATTTTCCTTCAAGGCTTATTGAAAATATCTTCCATATTCACTGTTACAAGTGCTTGGCCTTTATTATTCTTATTATCTCTTTTACTGTTGTTCACTGGTAAGTTTTCGAAATGATGTAATTTTCATTCTCTGTGTGTGTTGACTGCATCACATTGTTAAAGCCTTTACAAAACATATCTATAGGAATATTTCGATGTTTGTTATTATATGTTCCTATTTGCTTGCCCTTATATCTTGTCTCGTGGGTTTAAATAGACAATTACGGGGTTTTGAAAAGTTGCCGAGATATTTATAATAGATTGTATTAGTTCTACTTAGTTTTGTTTTCTTATGAAGTACTATTGAATAACTGAAACTTCTCTGACTTGTATTAGCTAGAAGTGTGTTGTACCGTTGTTGTGTGCTTTTATGTTTTTTTTGTTATACTGTTATCTATCCTGATTCAGGGTTTATTAAAAACAATCTCTCTACTTTATTCGAGGTAGTGGTATGCACTCCGTACACAATATCCTCCTCATACCCCACTATGTGGGGATACACTGTCTATGTTGTTGTATAATTCATTTAAGGTAGTGGTATGGACTATGTACAGTTACCCTCTCCAAACTTCACTTTGTGGGAATGCACCGAGTATGTTATTGTTGTTGTTATAGAAGTTTGATGTGTTTACTGGATTGTATTTATCTAGTTTCTGGGTAGCCTCGGTTTTCATAATTACATGTTTAATGGATTCTAATTGTGGCTTGGGGAAAAAGTAGCATGTAGAGTCATTTTAACTATCAAACCTGAAAGAATCATCATCAATCTTAATTTTCTTCTCTTTTCCACAGGTGTAAAAGTGAGTTGAATGAAGACTAATTGCAAGCTCAACATGGACTAGTTTTACTTTTCTTTGAACTATGAGGAGACATTACCTTAGTACAATTTTTGTTTTTGTAATTGTATGATTGTGGGTGAATTTTATCTATCTGACATGTTTTATAATTTTATTTTTGATTTATTAAATTCTAATTTAAAAAATAATATCTATATGAAATAATTTAGCGATTTCTTGTAATTTGTGACAAAAGATTTTATTATCGACGATAACTTTTAGCAACGATTAAATTAGACTTTTCAAGACAAATATTTTCGTCACGAAATAAACTAGTTCGTCATAAGTTTGACTATATTTAGTGACATATGTATTTGTCTCAATATCTTCCTTTTTATTTGATACAAATTAATTTTGTATTTTATGACACTCATAATTGTCAGTAAACATAATAATTTAGTGACGATTATACATTGTCGGTAAAAAAAATAATATTTTTAGTGACAAATGGTAGATTTAACTACAAAATTATTTATATTTGTTTTAATAATATATTTATCGCTAATTCATACATTTAAGGAAGAAAATTTTTGTTGTATACAAAAAGTTGTCAATAGTGACGAAAATACATTTGTTCAGCCACGATATATATATAACTCTAGCAACAATTGGTGTCGTCACTGATTGAACTAAATAATTAGCGACGATGAAATTTTGTAGGTACTGATAACTTTTTAGTGACAAAAGCTTACCATCAACTACAAAAAAAATTACATTTTTATGACAACAGATTCTTCATAAATGTTACACATTTGGGGACGATTTTTCTTTTGTACCTAATTTAATTTTTTTAGCGACGAAGCACTAAATCGTCTTTGTCTACTTTTGGCGACCCACTTTTAGAGACAATTGATTGACGAAATCTTTGTCGTCACACTAAATCTTTTGCGCCGACATATGACTTATAAGTGACAAAATAATTCATTCTAAATAATCAAATTTTTTGTAGTAATAATTCAGATGACAAATAAAATATATATTAAAAAGAAATATTATTAATATGATTCGGTCAAACGACCTAAATATTAAAAACAATATTGAAAAAATAAAATCTATGAAAATACATAAACCTATATGGGATAAATCTCCCCGTAAACCAGACTCTTATAACGACTACATTGTGGAAGCTATTGTGTTATGGTGTGAGAAGGGGGTCATCTAATTATAGAGTTCTAAATCCTTTCCTCTAAGAAAGAGGTTTGCCAAATATGAAAAAGTTTTATATTTTCCTTTCAAGAAAAGTAAAAGTATTTATGGTTACTTTTATTTTCCTTCTAAGAAAAAGTAAAACTTAATTCAACAACAACCACAAACCCAGTGTATTCCCACCTAGTGGGGTCTGGGGGGGGGTAAGATGTACGCAGCCCATACCTCTACCTCTAAAGAAGTAGAAAGACTGTTTCCGATAGACCCCCGACTCAAGATAGGGACACCACACAAATAAATAGTAAAGCATAGAATCAGATTTTATAACATAAATACTGCACCCATAAGTCATAGAAGACAGAGGAGAGCACCCAGATTCGTAATAAAACATAGAACACGGAATCATAACAAGAATAATACCCCCACCAAGTAATTCCCTACCCTAGCGACCCAAACTGGTCCTAGTCTTCTGCCCTAATTCGCGTCCTCCAGACCTTCCTATCTAGGGTCATGTCCTCGGTGAGCTGTAACTGCTCCAAGTCCCGCCTAATCACCTCGCCCCAGTACTTCTTCGGCCTACCCCTACCCCGCCTAAAACCATCCAACGCTAGCCTCTCACACCTACGAACCGGGGCATCCATGCCCCTCCTCTTCACATGTCCGAACCATCTCAATCGGACTTCCCCGCATCTTGCACTCCACTGGAGTCACACCAAACTTCTCCCTGGTAGTCTCATTCCGAACTCTATCCCCTCTAGTCAGCCCACACATCGAGCGAAACATCCGTATTTCCGCCACCTTCATTTTATGGATGTGGGAGTTCTTAACTGGCCAACACTCCACTCCATACAACATAGCCGGACGGACTACCACCCTGTAGAATTGGACTTTAATCTTGGGTGGCACCTTCTTATCACACAACACCTCCAACGCGAGCTTCCACTTCATCCAACCCTCCCCAATGCGGTGCGAAATATCTTCGTCAATCTCACGGAAATAACCCTAACACAACATATGTTCCTTACAAGGATGATTGAGTACTCTTCCTTCAAAGTCATACCATAAAGTGAGGAGAAACAGAGGGTTCCTGAAAGCAGTAAGAAGTAACTCTCGACGCCTATTTTTAATGCGACCTATATTTTTCTTGTGTAAAAGGTTATGTAAAAGGTTATAGTTACCGATCATCAGGCCAGGTAATCTCTCGACGCCTATTTTGAATGCGACCTATATTTTTCTCTTATCCAATAGTAAGAAATATGAGAATATTTAGCATCTATGTATAAATGTATATAAATTTTATCCATAAAACATCTGAGCGGAGTAATATACCACTTTTTGTAGAGGGAGTGGGATTCATCTGAGAAACATTGCCTAAAACCATGAGATTCAGCTTAGTTGGCGGTGGCAGGGGCTTCTCAATACATCACTTATACCAATCCATGACTGTGCATCCAAAGCATTCACTTAGTTGTTTATTTTGAAACATACATGTGCAAGTTTTTGTAATGCCCCGAGAGTACACCCTGGGTGCCATACGATGCTTACGGTTCTAAGAGACCACAAGCTAACCCATGAGCTGGTACCTGCTGTGAGCATTGAATAATATAATAACATATGTCTAAAAACAACTGATAAGTCATGAGTTTTAAATAACTGAAAACAATATTGGATAATGAATATGGAAACAACTGCTAGAAACAACTGTCTGGAACTAATAAAATAATGACAAAACTGACAGATTGTCTGTACTATTCTGAAAAGCCTCTACAAACTGAATAAAAGTTGATGGGACAGGGCCCAACTAACTCCATCTAACTACTGAATTGAAAGCATGAAAAATAAACATAGTTTGCCCTCGAAATATGAAGACTTGCCACTGCTACAACTGATAATCTAAAAGGTCTATGCATGATCCGAGAACTGAGCATCCGAACCTATGATATGATACATCATTGCGCAAGAAAAAAGTATGCGATCAGTACTTTGAATGTACATGAGATCAGTACTTTGAATGTACTGGTATGCTAAATGAGGTTGGCGGATATGCATGGTTTCATGTACAACAGTAATAACTGACTGAATGAATAGCATCAAGTACTAAATAGAATGCATGAAATCTATAAATACTGAGAATGCATAACCAAGCATAAAATATGTTCTAAATATTATTTGTGAACTGAAATACTAAAATCTGATAATTGAATAACCGATTTCTGTATGTTATGGTCAATACAAGCTCGAACTGATGTATACTGAATATTGAACTGAGACTGTGGGAGCTATCACCTAACCGACATGCCCCAACGAGCAAATTGGGTCCAAACTGTGACCCCAATTGGAAAGGTGTCAGTACCGTACAATAGGTACTAACACTGGTTGTATGGATCCACTGATGTACTGTCCTGAAAGACTAAGGGTCTCAAGCATAAATTGATGGGTGACCCCTGTGAGGTAGTCAAGCCTAAACTGATGGGTGACTTCTCATATACAATGTTGGCTACATAGTTCTGGAGTACAAGGACTGCTGCTAACGATTATGCGTATCATTTGGGAAAGCATCCATCCCTGAAATCAATTGGTGCTAAATCCTACTCCAAACTGAATTGACTCAGGATACTAAACTGTTATAAGTTTAACTGATTATGGTGACTGGTTGAACTGATAATGCTCATAACATATTCTGAAGCTAATCTGAAGATACTGAGACTAAGTAAACAACTATGTTTTTGGGTATTCACAACCCCCAGGACTCAATAGCAGTAATAGAAAAATAGTACTAAAGCTTTCAGCACATAATATGAAAACATTTATTCAAAATTCATTCTTGTAGGCATTTTGTCAAACACTTGATATTCATAGTGTTAGCTAAGCATGAGATTAATTTAAAGCTTGTAGTAATAACATGATCTCAACATCGATGAATTAAATCAGTGAATAACATCATTAAAACATATGGGGTTAAATAACAACGACAATTTCATGTAAACATTGTGTAGAATTACAATTCATGGTTAAAATCACCATTAAAAATCATGAAAAAATTGTAAAGATCCCAACTTGAATTTAGAATTGGATATTTGGACTCCATGGTTAAAAGGAACCGATAGATGATCACTTAACATACCTAGGTTGATGAATTCATAAGAATTGATGGTGAATTCTTGAGTTTTGATCTTGAACTTGGAAGGCTAGGGTTTTTGTTCTTGAAAGAGACCTACTTTAATTTTTTTTGAGAGAATTGTGAAATAATGAGCAAATAATGCTCTATTCGGACTTAAATCCCAGGGTTGGATGGATTTGGGGCTATGGAAAAAGACCAAACGGTCCTAGGAATTTAAATCACAAAAGCTGAAAATCCCAATTTTTGGCTACGACGCAACGCGGTACAATCACGTCAGGCAACTGGAAAACTGACAATCCCCATTTTACCCTACTGTGCAATGCCGTGCTATAGCATAGCACCTCTGGAAATGGACTATCCCAAACTAGTAGCTTGGCCCTCGGTGCCCCACAGGGAAAGGACAATTGCGAAATGGTCCCCTGGCGTGATGCTGTGTCAATTGTAGTGACACACTGGAAAAGGAAGAACGTTATTTCGGCCATCACCATGACGCGGCTTTATCACGTTGGGCTACTATTTTGTACTAAAAGTTCCATAACTTTTCACCCGAGTATCAAATTTGGGTGAAATTGGTATCATTGGAAAGCTAATTCAATTTCCTATCATTTGGTGGGTCTTGAGATGGAAAATTCTCAATATAGCAAAAGATATGCTCATTTGAATTTGACTAAAGAGACATTCTTTTCAAAAATTCAATCGGTAAGGATTATTTTAATTCGTCTAATAGCTGGGAGTTATTTGAGGCCTTACTATACATCAAACTCATGCATATCACTACCAAATAACTATAATATACTATGCATGATCTTGAAACATGTCTCTAACATTGGTTTGAATTTTTGAGGTATTACAATATCTCTCCCTTTGGGAGATTCATCCTCGAATGAGATCGGTTAAGCTGAAAACATTGAGGAACTTAGGTTACATGTTGGATATACTTGATTACATCACTGAGTCTAAAGTGTAACACATGACTAAACTAGTTTTATGAATGCATGACTAACATAAGAATGATATGTAGCTGAAACTGAGCATAGCAAAGAGAAATTTTAAGAAGGTTGTTACCTTAGCTAAATCTGAGTTTGCGGAGAAAAGATGAGGGTACTTGGTTAGTATATCTACTTTTGCTTCCCAAGTGGCTCCCTCAACGGACTAATTCGTCCAAGGAAATTTGACTAGGGGAATTTCTTTGTTCCTTAGTCAACAAATTTGTTGATCAAGGATCTCGACTGGAATTTCTTCGTAAGAGAGATTGTTCTAAACATATATGCTTTCTAAGGGGACGAAAATTGTTGGGTATCCAGTACACTTCTTCAACAAGGAGATATAAAATACTCGGTTCACTAATGTTATGTCTGCAGGAAACTCAAGCTCATAAGCCATCTTTCCGAAACAACTTATAATTCTATAAGGGCCAACATATCGAATACTAAGCTTCCCCTTCTTACCAAAACGCTTTACTCCTTTCATGGGAGAGATATTTAGATATACAAATTGGAAATGTCAAATTCAAGGTCTTTTCTCCTCACATCTGGATAAGATTTCTATCGGCTCTGTGCTGCCTTAAGCCTCTTCTTAATCAACTGTACTTTCTCTGAGGCATCAAACATCATGTCAGGCCACACTACCATGGCCTCACCTACTTCAAGCCAATCAATTAGAAATCTATATCTCATTCCATACAGAGTCTCAAACTGAGCCATTTGAATACTTAAATGACAGCTATTATTATACGCAAACTGAATCAAAGGCAAGTGGTCATCCCAACTGCCTTTAGTCAATGGCACATGCTCTCAACATATCCTCAAGGGTATGAATTGTCCTTTCTGCATGAGCATCTGTCAAAGGTTGAAAGATTGTGCTGAGGTAAACTTAGGTACCAAAACCCTTCTGCAAAGCCTTCCAAAAGTTCAAGGTAAATTGAGTACCTTTATTTGAAATGATGGACAACAAAAAATCGTTCAACCTAACCAACTCTCTAAGATAGAGTTTAGCATAGTCCTCGGCTGAACAAGAAGTACAGACTGGCAAAAAATAGGTTAATTTAGTCATCTTGTCTATAATGACCCAAATCGAATTATGCTGACGGCAGTACGAGGCAAACCCATCACAAAATCCATGTTCACTTCCTCCCACTTCCAAGTGGGAATATTGAACTCCTGCCTAGAACTACTGGGCTTCTAATGTTTAATATTAACCTATTGACAAATGGAGCACCTATCGAATAACTCTGAAATATCTCTCTTTATCCCACTCCACCAATAAATTTCCCGCATATCGCACATCTTTGTGGACTTTAGATGAATAGAGTAACGTGCACCATGAGCTTTTGCAAGAATTTGCTGTCTCAACTCATCAACACATGACATACATAGTCTACCCTGGTAATGCAACAAACCATCTATTCCTTGAGAGAAAACCTCTACTTTATGATCTCTAATTAACTTCTTCGACTTTAGCAGACTAGGATTCCTATCCTGCTTTCCCTTTACTTCGGCAGCCAAAGAAGATTCCAAACTTTTCTGAACCCAAACTCTACCCTCAGCTGAATCAACCAAATGAACACCTAACCTGAAAAGATGATGAACTTCTCTAACTAAATTCTTTTTATCACCCTTGACATGAGCAACACTACCCATAGACAATATACTTAGGGTATCTACCACTACATTGACCTTTCTCAGATGGTACAAAACACTTATATCCTAATCTTATGACAACTCTTACCATGTTCTCTGACACAGATTCAAATCCTTTTGCAAAAACACATACTGCAAGATTTTGTGATCTGTGAACATATCAACACGCACCCCATATAAATAGTGCCTCTAAATCTTTAAGTCCAACACAAAAGCCACTAACTTCAGATCATAGGTGGGATATTCTTTTCATGAGGGTTAAGCTGTCGAGAGGCATAGGGTACAACTTTACCCTTCTGCATCAAAACACACCCTAAACCAACTCTGGAAGCATCACAATACACAGAAAAACCCATCCGAACCATCTGGCAATGTCAAAATTGAGGTTGTCGTGTATCTCTTCTTCAACTACTAAAAACTCTGCTCAGAACAATCTGACCATTAAAACTTAACTTTCTTCTGAGTCAATCTATACATGGAGGATACAATGGACAAAAATCCTTCAACAAACCATCGATAATAGCCAGCCAAACCCAAGACACTCCTGATATCTGATGGAGAGATAGGTCTGGTCCATTTTTTAACCACTTTGGTCTTTTGAGTATCGACTCTAATGCCATCACCAAAAATAATATGGCCAGGAAAAGCTACAGCTCTTAGTCAAAATTTGCACTTACTGAATTTAGCGAATAACTAATGGGCTCTAAGACTCTACAATACTACTTTGAGGTGGTCTGTATAATCATTTTCGTTACGTGAATAGACAAGAATATCATTAATAAATACTATGACAAACATGTCTAAGTACTATTTGAACATTTTGTTAATCAAGTCCATGAAGGTTGTTGGGGAATTCCTGAGACCAAAGGATATGGCTAGAAATATGAAGTGACCATACCGGGGTTCTAAAAACTATTTTTGGAATATCACATTCTTTGACTCTGAGCTGATGATGGCCGGATCTGAGATATATCTTAGAAAAATAACTGGCACCCTGAAGTTCGTCGAATAAGTCATTGATTCTGGGAAGTGGGTGTTTGTTCTTGATTGTGACTTTGTTCAACTGATGGTAGTCAATAAATATTCTAAGAAAACCATCTTTCTTATGCACAAATAGAACTGGTCTGCCCTGCAGGGAAATGCTGAGCCTGATAAATCCCTTATCTAGGAGCTCTTTCAACTATTCTTTTAAATTTTTGAGTTTGGATGGAGCCATTCTGTATGGAGCAATAGAGATAGGGTGGATATCTAGAATAATTTCTATTCTGAAGTTAATTTCCCTTTCGAGAGGAACTCTGGGAAGTTATTTAGGAAATACATGTGGAAATTTCCTCACTGCTAAAACTGACTCAAGATTAGGAGTCTCAAAATTTGAGTCTTTGACTCATACAAGATGATAAATACACCCTCTAGATATCATTTTCCTCGCTCTAAGGTATGAAACAAGTTGAACCTAAGTGTTGTAGTACTACCCCTCTATTCAAGAACCGATTCATTTGGAAATAGAAAATGAACTACTCTGTTTTTGGAATCCACTAAAGCATAGAATGAGTGGGGAAATCCATGCCGAGAATGACGTAAAAATTTGTCATCTATAACTCCACGAGGTCAATTGAAGTAACTTTATGAGAAACTGTAATCAGGTATTTCTTGTATACCAGCTTGGGTTCAATAGAGACACTTACTGGGGTAGACACTTAAAAGGGTTCTGCTAACATTTTGGGACTGACTCTGAAATTGATTGCTATATAAGAAGTTACAAGAAAAAAAAAGCTCCCGGGTCTAGTAAATCATTAATATGTTAATGAAAGACTTGCAATGTACAAGTAACTATATCAGGAGAAATTTTGTAATCTTATCAAGTCTAGTGGCTGGATAGAATTGATGACTGAGGGGACTAGCCCTGTTGGCACAAATACCTACATTTTTTAGCAACTGCCCGATGATCTCAAATCTGATGGCCTAGCTTACCACACCTAAAGCATACATCACTGCCATCTCTACACTAACCCTGATGGTTTCTACTATATTTTTGGCAAAGAGGATTTATACGATTACTACTTACACTGCCATGGGACTTAAAACCTGGAGCTCTATACATATTATCATTTTTAAATTTGGGTACTAGGTCACTAGCTAAAGATGGAGCTGGGACTAAAGATTTCTGATGGAACTGAGGACGGTTACCACTTTTTGACTTTGGCTGAGTAAAATTCAAGCTACCTGTTCTAGCCCTCTTGTTCTCTCTATCCTTCTCATTATCCTTCTATTCCTCAATCTGTTAAGCATGGACGATAAGCCTAGATATGTCCATCTCCTTAATTTACATCGCAGTACTACACTTATTGACCATACTATCAGATACCCTAGACACAAACTTGCTCATCCTAGATCTGGTATCAGCTACCACATAAGGACAATACCTAGCTAACTGAGTAAACTTAAGGGAATAATCATTCACACTCATATTTCCTTGCCTCATGTTGATAAACTCTAACACTTTGGATTCTCTCAATTCCAGCAGAGAGAATCTATCTAAGAAGGCAGTAACAAACTCTTCCCACTCTATAGGCCCCCACATCTATGCCTCTATCTATCTTTCACTACTTAAACAGTGTATGAGCCACATCCTGTAATTGGTAAGCAGGCAATTCAACACTCTTACTAGAAGTTACCCCCATAATATCTATTACCTTCTGGACCATGTCTAAGAATTCCTGCAGATCCTCTTCATATTTGAATCTTAAAAACAGAGGAGGATTCATTCGAGTAAAGTCCTGAATCCTAGCTGCGGCAATATTGGACACTGGGTTGGTCGGGAAAGCAGTTAGATGAGCATTTTGTGCTTCTACAGAGTGAGCTAGAGTAGTGAATGAAGCTCTAAACACTACATGGGAAACATGCTCATTCAGGGGATCAACCTGAATAGGAGAAGATGCTGGATGGTTCACATTTCTTTTTTTGTTTGACTTTCTAGGAGGAATAATATATAAATAGAAGGGAGAATAGATTAGACAGAGACTTTAACATGAGCTCATTCTTGGTTTCTTGACATGAACACTAAAAGAAGGGAAACTTTTCTTAAAATACCTCGTAGTCTCTTGTCCATAAGAGCGGAGCGTTTCACACTCATGCACAAGACTCTACTCGAGGCAACTTTAAGATTTTTTTAGGACACATTAAAAACTTAGGCTCTAACACCAAGTTTGTAACGACACAATAGTACACCCTGGGCGCCACATGGTGCTTACGGTCCCGAGAGACCACAATCTAACCCATGAGTTGGTACCTGCTGTGAGCACAAAATAATATAATAACATATGCGGAAGAACAATAGATAATCCATAAGGTTTTAAATAACTGAAAATAATATTGGATCATGAAACTAGAAACAACTTTGTAGAACTAATAAAATAATAAAAACACTATCTGACAGTCTATACTAGTCTGAAAAGCCTATATTGACTGAAAAAGAGTTGATGGGACCAGCCCCAACTAACTCTATTTAACTGCTGAACTAAAAGTATGAAAATAAATTTAGTCTTTCCTTAAAATAAAAGGTCTCACCACTACTATGGCTGATAATCTAAAAGGTTTATATACGGTCCAAGAACTGAGTGTCTGAACCTATGATATGATACATCATAGTGCAAGAAAAAAGAATGTGATCAGTACTTTGAATGTAATAGTAGGCTAAATGAGGTAGGTTGATATACATGGTTTCATATATAGGAGTAATAACTGAATGAATGAATAGCATAAAGTACTGAATAGAATGAATGAAATGTGTAAATACTGAGAATGTCTGACCAAGTATAAAACATATTCTTAATATAATCTATAAACTAAAATGCTGAAATCTCATAACTGAATAACCGATATCTATATGCTATGGTCAATACAATCCTGAACAGAAGTATAATGAATACTAAAATGAGACTTTGGGAGATATCATCTAACCGACATTCCCGAAAGAGAAAATTCTGTGACCCCAATTAGAAGGGTGTTATTACTGTTCCATGGGTACTAACACTGGTTGTGTGGATCTGCAGATGTACTATCCCGAAGGACTAAGGATGTCAAGCCTAAACTGATGGTGACCCCTACGAGGTAGTCAAGCCTAAACTGACGGGTGACTCCTCATATCCTAAACTGGATACGTAGTTCTAGAGTATAGGGAATGCTGCTAATGACTCTACCAATCTAATGAGGAAGTCGCCATCCCTACACTCACTCGGTGCTAAGTCCTACTCCTAACTGAACTGACTCGAGATATTGAACTGTTCTAAGTTTAACTGATTATGACGACTGATTGAACTGATAATGCTCACAACATATTCTGAGGCTATTCCGAATATATTGAGACTAAGTAAATAGCTATGTTTTTGGTTATTCACAACCCCCAGGACTCAATAGCAATAATAGCAAAATAGTACTAAAACTTTGAGGATATAATATGAAAGCATTTATTCAAAATTCAATCTTGTAGGCATTTCATCAAACACTTAATATTCATAGTGTAAGCTAAGCATGGGAATAATTTAAATCTTATAGTAATAACATGATTTCAACATCAACATCACGAATTATGAATTAAATCAGCGAATAACATCATTAAAACATGTGGGGTTGAATAACAACGACAATTTCATGTAAACACGGTGTTGAATTACAATTCATAAGAATTCACGGTTAAAATCACAATTAAAAATTATGAGAAACTTATAAAGATCCCAACTTGAATTTAGAATTGGATATTTGGACTCCATGGGTGTAATAAACCCATAGATGAACACTTAACATACCTGGGTTGATGAATTAGTGAGAATTGATGGTGAATTCTTGAGTTTTGATTTTGAACATAGAAAGCTAGGGTTTTTGTTCTTGAAAGAGGGATACTTTAATTTTTTTAAGAAAATTATGAATTAATGAGAAAATAATGCTCTATTGGGACTTAAATCCCGTGTTTGGACGGATTTGGGGCTATGAAAAAAGACCAAACGGTCCTTGGAATTTAAATCGCAAAACTCTCAATTTTTGGCTCCAGCACGACGCGGTGCAATTGCATCGGGCCACTTGAAAACTGACAATCCCCATTTTACCCTATGACATGATGCGGTGCTATTGTGTTGTGCCTCTGAAAATGGACGATCCTAAAGTAGAAGCTTGCTGCGATGCGGTCCCAATCGCGATGCCTCACTGGAAAAAAACTATTGCGAAATGTCCCCTTGGTGCAACGCGATAGTAATCGTGGTGGGACACTTGAAAGAGACAAACGTGATTTTGGCCATCACCGCAATGTGGCCTTATCTCATTGGGCTACTATTTTGAACTAAAAGTGTCGTAACTTCTCACCCGAGTATCAGATTCGGGAAAAATTGGTATTGTTGGAAAGCTAATTTAGTTTCCTATTATTTGGTGGATTTTGATCTAGAAAATTCTCGATATAGCGAAAGATATTCTCTTTTAAAGTTGACTAAAGAAACATTCTTATCAAAAATTCAATCAGCAAGGATTATTTTGATTCATCTAATAATTGGGAGTTATTTGAGGCATTAATATACATCAAACTCATGGATATCACTGCAAAAGAACTATAATGTACTATGCATGATCTTGAAACATGTCTCTAACATTGGTTTGGATTTTTGGGATATTACAGTTTGGCAATGAAAATCATAACTTTTCGGAGTTGTAGCTGTACAATTATAGCGATAGTAAGAGTTAGAGAGTCGGATGAAGCTGGTTTGTGTTTAATCTCCAGCCAACTAAAATGCGGCACACATTTAGATCTTAAAATTCTGATATTACCCTTGATTAAAAAGCCAATAGGAGAAGCAACTAAAATGGTAATACACAATGTGCATAAGTTCTTACCTCACATAATATGAAGATTAATAATATGATTTTGAGACTAAAAATCAAACAACATTAATCAGACATTGAAATAATGAGAGTTAGAGAATCAAATAGTGCATCACAAAAGGTTTTTATTTCACCCAGCACCTTAGCTTCATTGATTTATAACAACAGTCGAGCAAGTTTTTTAACTGCAATTTTCATATTTAAGAACAGAAAATACTTTTTCTCATATTCTGGAAGTTCTAATCACCTCTAATTTCAGTAGGGGTTGTTGCTCGACAGCTAATCCCAATTTTCTGAGTCAACTATCTTATTCATGAGAATTTCTCCTCTCTAATTTTGTCTCCTCAATAAATGGATGAACACACTTGTCTTACACCAGAGATATTCAATTCAATCATCTCTAAGCAGAAAATTAACCTTGAAAAGATAATTGAGAAATATATATGCTACTTTATTCAATATCAGTAGTAATCAATAGATAAAATCTAATAAAAATTCAAATTCACTGAATTACATGTGAAAAACAATGAAAAAAATGTAAAAAAATATGGCGTGTGAACAAAATGGAGTAGAAATGAATTGAGTGGATAATGTGGAGTCACCATAGTTCTTACATTTTCAATCATAGATTTTAATTTATCTTGTGCATTAAGCTCTACATCATTCAACAAGTTGAGTAAATCAGGCGCATCAATAAATACAGAAATTATTACCTGGAATAAGAGGCTCATGTAATACCCCATACTTGTCCTAGCTTAAATTCATTCCTTGAATGTTAAGAAATATTTTTTTTTAAAAAAATATTTGTTTGGTGTGGAATTTTCCAGATTTAGTTCTCCCATTGTCGGAGAAATTGAATAAGTTTTCCATCGATACCAAATTCTCCTAATTCCGATACTCGGTTGAGGAGTTAGAGCATTTATAAGTTGATAGTGTGCCTACCTAGACACTTGGTGCATCGCGGATTTTAGTAACATGATAATTTTCAAATTCCAATGGCCCTCTGCGATATCCCCACATTATGGAGAGGGACAATTTCCCAATTATCAATTTCCAGTGGACCAACGTGTTATTGGCGTGTCGTGATAGTAGCCAAAGTGGCATTTCTATAGGACACCACGATGGTGGCGTATCACATTAATGTTTTAGGTCCTAATTGTCAAAATCTAGTTGGATAAAGCAATAGCTCCACATTTCGGAGACCACCAATTTCCCAGTCGTCAATTTCCAATGAATCACCGTGATAGTGGCACATCACGGTGGTTCATTATATTGGGATTTTTAGTTCTCATTTCCAGTCCCGTTTAGGAGTTTAAAAAGGGTATTTTGGACAATTTCCAAGCCCCCAATCCGTCAAAATCACAGGATTAATCATATTCAAAGCACTTTGTACTTAGTATTCATCATTCTTTTCAAAACCAAAACCCTAGAGCTCTAAAACCTCTTCTCTAAGAAATCAAAATCCTCCATAGATTCTCCAAGAAAGCTATAAATTGAGAATTCTCAAGGCAATATAATCAAGAATCCATCACCAAGAGCTCAAATAGGAATCCATAATTGAATAATCTACATCTAATCATTAATCAAGGTATGTGGGGTTTATAAACAAGGATTTCCTTTCATCCTTGTGCCCAAAACCAAGCTTTTAGATTAAATTCATATGATTCTGAATGATATTCCATGAGTTTTGAATTAGGGTTCATACCCATTATTTCTCTTAGCAAGATTTTGAGATTTTCAATGTTTTAGAAGTTGAATTGCATGTCTATTTTCATTTTTCATGCCAATTGCAGTAATTTACAGATTTTGCGATGAAATATCATTGTTTTCAAAATCAAGCATGACTTTTTTGATGTTTTGACATGAGATTTTAGCATGGGTTATCACCCCAAGATTGAATATTATTTTAAGAAAGATGATTCTTTAAGCATCTTATTATCAAATTATTTATAGATTTTCAGTAAAGCTTTGATCTTTCGATCATCAGATAAGTTTTTGAATCCATTTTTCAGATTATTACAGACTACAGAATTCAGATCATCTTTATTTACATTTTTTATTAGATAAATGCATTAGTGGTTTTAGATAAACCCTTATGCTAGTTTTAAAGTAGATTTCCAACATAATTAGCGTAGCAAATAAAAAAGGAGTAGTATTTAGCACCGAACAGGAAGTGTGGGTTTAACGCATCCTACTTCCACAGAACTTTGTAGCCAGCGTAGGAACAGATTATCAGATTATTCCCACTTATATGTGGAAGACAGTTTCAGATGTGATAACTTAGCTTAGGTATACTCCCCGGAAAGAGTATGACACCTCTCCCCAACGTGAGATTTTTCCTTAGGAGGATGAGATGTTAGACTCCATATAGCTCACATGGTTTATGTCGGTTAAGAGAACCTTCCTGGTATTAAAAGTAAATAAATAATTTTTCCTTACTAGTGAAGAAATGTTTTGAAAGAATTTCCTTACAGGTAAGTTTAAGATAAAGTGTTTTCCCTACAGATTAAATATTTTAGAAAAAATTTTAGAAAATGAAGTGTAAAGGCTCACAATATTTACTCAGATTATGCTTTATAGAATGATATTAGCTACAGACTTCAGCTTTCAGAATTTAGAGTGAGTCATTTCTACACTTAGACAGTATGATTTAAAGAGAGAACACAAGTACAACTTTCAGAACTAAATGTTATGACTCAGTAGATTTATAAAGTATGATTGATTTATTATTCATGATTTCAGTATTTTAGATATTCCTGCTTATGTGAGTCATTTATATTTAGCATGCATTGTTTTATAAATTATGATAATGAGATGATGTTTTACTTATGCATTTCACCCCATACACTTAGTACATCCTCAAAGTACGGATCCACATATATGTCTATGTTCTATGTTGTCTCATAATGTAGGTTCAGGTGCTCAGTATTAGCCACGTGAGTAGTTCGAGCATCTCTGTCTACATACGACAGTTGGTGAGTCCTCATAGCTCTGGGATTTATTACTCATATTTTGCAGTTTATCAGTTTATGAGATTTGAGCATTTCTTTCAGACAGTTTGAGTTAGCTGGGGGTTTAACCCTGTGACTCTCTGGTGTTAGTAATTGAGGCTTGTCAGACTGCCAGTTTTGATTCAAATTATTTAGCATTAATGTTTCAAATATTATTCTTAGATATTCTAGACAATTTCTGCATTCTATCATGACTTTTATACCGATATTTCCATCATTATGAGATTTAGGCTCAGTAGTATGTAGACAAAGTTATATTAAGGATACTCATAGTCTTGAGCATCGTGTCACATCTCGAGATCAGATTTTGAGGCATTACAGTCTATTCATAACTGTAAGGCATTGTGTCTCGGATTTTTAAGGATGTGAATAATTTTATTTATGCTAGTACTAAGAAGGTACTTCCTAGTCAGTAATACAGTAAGGTCTTTTGCTTCCAATTTATATTACCACATAAACTTTTTTCCAATAAAATTAGATAGGTAGAAGATTTGATGCTTACATGGTTATAATGCAAAGAAAATGTCACAATTAAATATTAAATGGGACAAGATTAAATGAAACTTACAAGAAAATGGTATGTGACGTTACCTGTAAAGCTGAAATACTGAGGTGACCAAAAAATTAGAATAACCAGTTAGTCATTTTCTTTGGTACTTCATCTACATAAGTTTTCGATGCTTGGTTCCACCTATTCGACAATCATGTATCAAAAAAAAATCACAAAAATAAGAAAGATACTTCCTGCAATTAGACAACATAAAGACAACAAAATAACTAAATATAAATTACATTATACCTCAATTATGTCAATCAGAACATTCTCTTAATCAACATAGAGCAGCGAGTGAAAACACATCATTGGTTAATTGTACTAAAGGTCTTAGAAATTTTACAATATACATAGGATTCTTTCATTAATGAACCAACATGTGTACCGACTAATACTCCCAGTTTTTGTACTACTTTTGAACTATTATGCACCATTCTAATCTCCTTCACATTCTCTACAAATTTTCTTTTGTTGTAGGCTCCATTTCCTTTATTTTATCTAACTTATTCCTCCAAGATGTGGAGTGTCTTATCTATGTTCTTCAGACTCTCCTCCTCTTCTTGTAAATTTCATCTATTTTTGAATAAATTTTTAAACTTTTTTCTTCACTGTTTTAGTAACAGATCAATATGTTTTGTTATATGGTTGTTCTTTGTTCTTCACTCTTTTGAAGTTAACTTTTTTAAAGGATGGAATCTTATGGTTTATCTTTGTTCTATAGGATTTTTTTCCTCTTATGATGCTCTTTTCTTTCTCATCAATTTTTCCTTCAGATTTCTAAATAAGGGTAATATCAATTTCTTGGTGTAATACCCCGTATATTTCTAAGCTAGAAAATAAACCATTATTCCTACACATGAAACCTCCTATCCTATAATTAATATTGGAGTACATGAATTAGGATAAGTATCCTAGTGATAATAGAGCTTATGATGTGTTAAGAATGTGCATAAGAGTCACTTAGAGTAAGCCAAGCTAAAAACTTTTGAATCCACTAAGTTTTCATGTGTGATTTCACATGGGTCAACTTTGAATAAGCCTTAATTGGTTTTTAGGCGGAATGTTTGCAGATTTATACGCTCCAAATTGAATAGAATTTAATAAGCTTTCCGTCGATACTAAATTCACCTAAAATGGACACCCAATGAAGAAGTTATGGCAATTTAAAGTTTCAATAGCGTCATTTCAGTCAGTGGCACGTAGCGTCGTAAGACAAAATGACGTTTGTCAATTTCCAGTGTCTCTCTGCAATTCCACCGCATCGCGGTGAGTTTTCAGGTCACAAATGGGGGGCAACGCCATATCTCAGCATTGCATCGGGGGCCCAAATCTGGTAATTTTCACAACAATTAAATGACATATCTAGAGGGGTATTTGGGTCATCTTTCCACCCCTATATATATTCCATAAACATGGAATTAAGACCGTATTTCATTAAAACATATTCTTTCTCTCAAATTTCTCTCAAGAACAAATTAGGGTTTTCAATTGGGGATTCAAGTTCAAGCAAATTCCTCCATCAATCATCAAGAATCTTCCATCTAAGGTATGCGTAGTGTTCATCTATGGATCCATTTCGTTCATAGAGCTTAAGAACCATGTTTTAAATATTATATTATGATTTTCTTGTTGTGATATGACCATGTACATGTTTATGATTGTTTTTTAAGTTTCAAGATGATATCTAAAGGAGTTTTCATGAAGTATATGTGCTCGTTAGTTGAAATCAACGAACTTTATGTAGTTTAAAATTGAGAAATTCATGAAAACACACATAAGCTAAAAGAATGCATGCAAAGTTTTTGCTAAAATTTTTAAGGTGATAAGATTCGTGTCCCATGATTTAATAGTGCTTAAATGATAAGTCCATGCTCTATGCTTTATGATTTTACAAGAATTCCACCTGATTGATATGCGCCGTTGTTGTGATATGGATGGAGAATGATATTGAAGCTATACAAGTATACACATGTTGTATGAATTTCCCTTCCATATGTAAGATGTTGAGAAATATGCTTAGTGTGAAATCCCCTACATATAATATGGTGAATTGTGGACTCCATTTTATGATCAAGTCAGTTATGTGTGTCAGTTTCCTTCCATCGAGTCCTGGGGTACTAGTTCCTAAAAAATATAGTTGTGTACCTAGAGCTAAGTCACGTTATCATAATAATCTCAATCAAGCCATGATTTATAGAACTTAGTCAGTTATGTGACTCAGGAAATCAACGAAATCTCATGATCTTAATAAATTCTCAGATAGTAGTACTATTCCAACGGAATTCAATTAATCAGTCCATGTACATCTAGTTAAATCATGTTTAGTCTCTTCAGATGGGAGTAGAAGTTAGCACCGAATGAACCCAAGGACTTGAACATACTTTCTAGTTTATGGTGTGATTCATAATAGTCATCCTTGTGTTCCAGAACTATGTAGCTAGCATAGGTTGAGACATCTTAACCTGCCAGATTAGGGTTTATGAGGTGTCTTAACGTACTAGTTTAGGGTTCCTACCATTCTCATTCAAGTACCTAATATCTAAGGGTCACTCACAGCTGTCCTTACCAGTGGCACGGTATTGACACCCATGTAGTCGGGGCAGAGATTAGACCCTAACCTAGCTATATGCGTTATTGGGGCATGCTGGTTAAGAAAATACCTCCCACAGTTTCAGTTCCAGTGTTAGTAAAAGAACTCAGATAGTTCTCCAGATCTCATTATACTAGGACTATCAGTTACAGTCAATTCAGTTACAGTATGGAACTCAGGTACTTCCATTAGATTCAGGGATGTTAGACACAGTCATCCATGTTATCAAAATTTTAGTGTCAGTCATGTAAGATAATAGTAAACCATGTATTAGCGTACAGGTCCATTTATCATGTATTTTCGATTTTAGTTACTATGTATGCATGTTTGTACTCTTATGTTCATATTAGTTAGTCAGTTAACATTGTTCATGCATGTAAACCCTTTTGTATTTAGCCTACCTTACTCTATACTTAGTACTCCCAATCATTCTGACACATTTGCACTATGGTGCTTTCTTTTATGTTACACCATAGGTTCAGAGACATGAGTTCCAGATCAGCTGTAGCATTCTAGTCAAAGTGTTGCAGTGAGTCATCATCTATTAGAGGAAGATATTATTTTATTTCATTCATTATTTCAGTTTAGTTTTGCTAGGTGGAGTTAGTTGGAAACATCTTCATTCAACTCCTTATTTCAGACAGTATTTAGAGGCTTTCAAATTTAGTTAAGATTTTAGATTCATCTTTCAGTAGTTTTAGGTATTTATTAGCCTATATGGACGTTAGCATTTATCAGATATTCTATTAAGTTGAACCTTATGGCCAATTGTTCATGTTTTCTGCATTCTACAAGTATATTACTTAGTGTACAGGTACAGATATCACTCATGGGTTATCTTGTGGTCCCTTAGGGTCAAAAGCACCGTACAGAATTTTGGGTACCAGATTTGGGGTGTTAAAAACTTGGTATCAGAGCCTAAGGTTCAATACAGTCCTAGGAAGTCTGAAAGCCGCATCTAGTAGAGTCTTGTACATAGTTGTTGCATGCCACATTTATGTGCAAGAGTCTATGATATGTTTAAGAATAGTTTTCCTTGTTTCAGTAATCATGTCGTGTGTGTGAGCATAATCACAAGTCAGTCTCTCAATCTAATCCAATTTTTCTCTTTATTTGAGAACATGTCTCCTAATAGACGAAATTAGTCCTCTCCTCAGCCAAAAAAACCTTTGGGTGATCATATTTCAAATGCAGAGTTCAGGGACTACATTTACCTCTTTTGCTCAATCGGTCACTGCTCATAATGAATGGCCAACAGTTATTCTGGCCTACCCAGTGTCCAACTCAGCTGCAACGAGGATTTAGGACTTTACCCGAATGAATCCTCCAACCTTTATTGGGTCTAAGTTGGATGAAGACCCTCAGAAATTCTTAGATCATGTTCAAAAAGTGACAGACGCCACGGGGGTGACTACTGTTGGTAGTGCTGAGCTAGCTGCATACCAGTTTCAGGATGTGGATAATGCTTGGTTCAAACTATAGAAGTTCGAAAGATCAGATGATACAGGTTCTATAGAGAGGGAGGACTTTACCATTGCATTCTTTGACAGATTATTTCCCTATGATCTTAGAGAAGACTTGGTGCTAGAGTTCATCAACCTCAGGCAGGGTAATATGACAGTAAAAGTGTATTGTTTTAAGTTTTCTCAAGTAGCTAGGTATGCCCCTTATGTGGTTCTAGACAATAGATCTTAGATGAGTAAGTTCACTTCAGGGGTGAATGATAGTGTGGTTAATGAGTGTAGATCTTCCATGCTGAATAATGACATGACCTTAGCTAGACATATGACCCATGCTTAGCAGATAGAGGAATAGAAGATTAAGAAGAGGGAAAAACAGAATAAAAGAGCGAAGACTGGTGGTTTCAACTTCGCTCAGCCTACATCAGAAGGAGGAAATCGGTCTGTCTTAGAGAGGGTAACAAAGATAGAGCACCAGGCTCTAAGACCCAGGGTAGTATTAGCAATGCTCGCACCTATCTTCTTTCTCACACTTATGGTAAGAACCATTAGGGTATGTGTAGAGTAGGTAGTGGCATTTGTTTTTGTTGTGTCAAGACAAGCCATAGAGTTAGAGACTGTCTGCATCCTGGTCCTCAGGGTCAATAGAAATGCTCTTCAGCTCAGTCCAATCACCCAAATCAGCAGGGTGCCATTTCCAGTGCTACTAGCGGGCAATGCCCAAATCATCTCAATTCTCTTTAGAATCGACAAGATCAGGAAAGTTCTCATGATGTAGTTACTGGTACGTTATAGATCTTTCATGTGCATGTTTACGCTTTTCTAGATCGAGGAGATTTCTTGTCTTTTGTTACTCCTTATATAGTAGTTGATTTTGGAATCAGTACCAAAATTCAAGCTTAGTCTTTCTAAGTCTCTACCCAAGTGGGTAAATAAAATAGTTTAGTTTAAATTCCCGAATGAACCTATCCTAGAGTAGAAGGGTAGCGTATCCGCTTTCAGGGGTCAACTTGTTTCCTACCTTTGGGCAAGGAAATTGATATCTAAGCTATGTGTTTATCATTTATTTCATGTTAGAGATTTTAGTTCTAAGGATACCAGTATCGAATCAGTACCATTAGTGAATGGATATTCAGATTTCTTTCCCGAAGATCTTCCAAGAATTCCTCTCAAAAAGGAAATAGAATTTGATTTTGAAAGTTTTTAGATACTCAGCCTATCTTTTTTCCTCTATATAGAATGGCACCAGCAGAACTCAAGGAACTGAAAATTTGAAGGATCTCTTAGATAAGGGATTCATCAGACTGATCATTTCCCCGTGGGGTGCACCAGTCTTATTCATGCGCAAGAAAGACGGTTTACTCAGAATGTGCATTGATTGCCGTCAACTCAATAAGGTTACGGTCAAGAACAAGTATCCTCTCCCCAAAATCGGTGACTTTTTTGACCAAATTCAGGGTGCCAATTGTTTCTCTAAGATAGACCTCAGATCCGGCTATCATCAGCTCAGAGTTAGAGAGTGTGACATCCCAAAGACAGTTTTCCGTACTCGGTATGGTCACTTTGAATTTTTAGTTATATCCTTTGGTCTAACCAATGCCCTAGCCGCTTTCATGGAATTGATGACCCACGTGTTCAAGCAGTACTTGGACATGTTTGTCATAATCTTCATAGATGATATCCTGGTCTATTCCCATACAGAGCGTTATCATTTAGACCATCTCAGAATTGTTCTTCAGACTCTCAAAGATCACCAGCTATTCGCCAAATTCCGTAATTCCAAGTTTTCTCTAAGGTTAGTTGCATTCCTTGGCCATATTATTTCCAGTGATGGCATTAGAGTAGATTCTCAAAATACCGAAGCAGTAAGAAACTGAACTCGCCTTGTTTCTCCATCAGATATCAGGAGTTTCTTGTGTTTGGATGGCTATTACAAATGATTTATGGAAGGATTTTCATCCATTGCATCCCATATTTCTAGATTGATTCAGAAGAAAATCAAGTTCCAGTTGTCAGATCCTTGCGAGAAGCGTTTTAAGGAATTGAAGACTTGACTCACCTCGGCTCCAGTCTTAGCTCTTTCAGATGGTTCAGATGGTTTCGTAGTGTATTGTGATATATATAGAGTAGGTTTAGGTTATGTCCTCATGCAGCATGGTAAGGTCATAGCCTACACCTCCAGAGAGCTTAAACCCCATGAGAGGAATTATCCTACTCATTATCTTGAATTAGCAGCCGTAGTATTTGCCTTGAAGATTTGGAGTCATTATTTATACAGTGTTCATGTAGACATCTTTACAGATCATAAGAGCCTTCGGTATGCCTTTTCCCAAAAAGATCTCAATCTTTGTTAGAGAAGGTGGTTAGAGCTCTCAAAAGATTAAGACATAAGTGTCCTCTATCATCTGGGCTAGGCCAACATAGTGGCTGACACTCTCAGTAGACTATCCATGGGTAGTATTTCTCATGTTAATGATAGTAAGAAGAAGTTAGTCTAGGAAGTTCACCAGTTTTCCAGACTAGGCATTATCTTAGTCGACTCTCTAGAGGACGGTGTGTGTGTTCATAGTAGTTTAGAATACTCTCTATTTTTTTAGGTGAAACAAAATCAAGATAAGGATCCTATCCTTGTTAATATAAAAGAATCATTTTAGAATCAGAAAGTAGAGGTTTTCTCCCAAGGTGGAGATGGTGTCATTCTTTGTCAAGGTCATCTCTGTATTCCAGGTGTAGATGATTTAAAGTAATGAATTCCTACAAAAGCGCATGGTACGCGATACTCTATTCATCCAGGGGCCACTAAGATGTACCGTGACCTACAGGAGATTTATTGGTGGAGTTGGATGAAGAAATATATTGCAGAATTTCTGGCTATGTGTCCTACATGTTAGTAGGTTAATATAGAGCATTAGAATCCTAGTGGTTTCGTACAGGAGTTCACCATTCCTACTTAGAAGTGGGAAGAAGTGAACATGGATTTCGTGATGGGTTTTCCTTGAACACATCATCAGCATGATTGAGTTTGGGTCATTGTATATAGAATGACCAAGTTAGCCCATTTCTTTCTAGTCCATGCCTCTTATTCTGCCGAGGATTTCGACAAACTCTATATCAGGGAGCTAGTCAGATTACACGGTGTTCCATTATCTATCATCTCAGAGAGGTACCCAGTTCACCTCTCACTTTTTGAAAGCATTCTAAAAGGGTTTTAGTACCGAAGTTCATCTCAGTACAACTTTTCATCCTCTAACAAAAGGTCAAGCAGAAAGGACCATTCAGACTCGTGAAGATATGCTAAGGGTGTGTACAGTTAGTTTCAAGGGAAGTTGGGATGACTACTTGCCTTTGATTGAGTTTGCATTCAATAACAACTATCATTCAAAGATCTCTATGGTAGCAGGTGAAAATCTCCAATCGGGTGGTTCGAAGTTTGAGAGGCCTCAATCGTAGGGCCTGACTTAGTATTCGATGCCGTAGAGAAAGTCCAGTTAATCAGAGAAAGACTTTTGGCTTCTCAGAGCCGACAAAAGTCGTATGTTGACGTTTGAAGAAAGGATCTTGAGTTTGAGGTTGATGACTTTGTCTATCTAAAGATCTCTCCCATGAAGAGATTAAAGTGGTTCGGCAACAAGGGAAAGCTCAGTCCCCGATATATTGGTCCCTTCAAGATTCTCAATCGTTTAGGAAAGGTAGCTTATGAGCTCAAATTTCCTTCAGATCTATCCTTAGTTCATCTAGTCTTTCATGTCTCTTTGCTCAAGAAGTGTATAGGTGATCCATCAGTCGTAGTCCTTATTTAGAGCATTGACAGTCAGAACAGTCTCTTCTATGAGGAAATTCTGGTTGATATTCTAGACTATCACACTCGTAGACTGAGGAACAAAGAAGTCCCTCTAGTTAAAGTTCTTTGGCAAAATCAGTGCATTGAGGGATATACTTGGGGAGAATAAGAAGACATGCATACAAAGTATCCTCACATTTTCTCCACCAATCTATATATAGCTCAAGGTAACAGTTCTCATTAAGCGTAATCAGTTTCCCGCTCAGAATTCTATACAACTTGGTATTCACTTCATGCTTACGTTTCATCACAAATCTCGTATTAAGTACCATTGCTTATTAAGTCATGCATTCATATATCAGTTTAGTGTATAATTATGATTCAAATATGCATTCTCATTGGGAGAACTCAGTTATCTGAAATCTCATTTATGCATTAATGAATCAATTATTCATACATTAGATATGTATGTCCATCATGATATGTTTGGCTTATTATCCATATCCATCATGAGATCATGATCTAGTAGTGTATGTCTTGGACGTACTCCCATTTATCGTCTATCCCCATTATAGTCAGTCTCATTCGAGGACAAATGTTTCCAAAGGGGAGATATTGTAATACCCCATATATTTCTAAGCTAAAAAATGAACCATTGTTCCTACACATGAAACCTCCTATCCTGTGATTCATATTGGAGTACATGAATTAGGATGAGACTCTTAGTGATATTAGAGCCTATGATATGTTAAGCATGTTCTTAAGAGTAACTTAGACTAAGCCAAGCTAAGAACTTTTGAAACCACCATGTTTTCGTGTATGATTTAACATAGGTCATCTTTGAAAGAGCATAACTTGGTTTATTGGTGGCATTTTATAATGCCCTGAAAACAGGTCCCGGAGCGTCATACAGTTCTTGAGGCTACGAGTATCCCCAAGCTAACACTTTGAGTAATTTTCATTCATTTCAACACAAATAAATGGGGTTTACATAAATAACCCTCAAATATCAACAGAGTAATCATCATCCAAGAATAAAAGAATTTCAGAAAGATAACAAAATACGACTTATTATTCAACTCCCAACATTAATACGAGTCTGACAAGCCTCTAAGAAAATCAATAAAACAAGAGAGACATTGAGACATACCCTAACTGACTCACACGCAATTATCAAATATAAACAATTTTGTGAAATAAAGATCAGACATCACATCCTCAGAACATGAGGACTCAGCACAACAGAGGATGTAAGAACAACGTGCCTGAAGAATCACTATCGAACCTGGAACTGAGCACTTGAACCTATATTCCGAGAAATTGCAGCCCACATCTGAAGATGTGGGTTACTACCATGGAAAGGAAACGAGTATATGGGGGTGTATGCAGTTATATAAATATCATCATCATAAATATTTATAAGAAATATGCAGGATGTATGAAAGACTTAGGATGAAATAAGTATAATAACACATGTGATTTATCATATAATTTGTCAATCACTTTTAGTTCATCAAGAATATCAATTCTCACAATGTAAATATCATTTAAATCTTTCGAAAGAATAACTTTCACAATTCCACTTTCAAATCACTTCACCGTTCACCATAACACAAGGAAACACACACACACTGGGAGATCCTATAACCTACATAAACCATGTGAGCTACATAGAGACCAACGTACAAATCCCGTTGGGGAAAGCCGTCCTATCCTTGACATGGGAGTAGGACTATTGATATCAAATCCACATAAATTAGTGATCACTATATAAATCAGCCTCAGGCTCACTCCTACGGGGGTACGTAGTTTTATGGAAGTAAGGTCGCTTTATACCTCCCACTTGGTGCTAAAGATTTCTCCCGGACTTAGCTCAGATCATTTCAAAGACAATCCACAGCAAAACAATTTTAGTAATTTATAAATATATATCAGGAGCCATCATGCTTCCCATCTATCAAAATCAATCACGTCGTGGATTTCTTTCACACTCGAGTTCAAAACAACTCCATTAAGACCAAAATGTCAAATCATTCAAAATATCTCAAATATTCGACATCAACGTGGTTATAACACACACTTTCTCAAAAAAACACAATTTCCAATCGGGATTCACGACCCAAATATTAAAATCATGATAAATATCGTTCAAGATTGATGCTTTATATCACCACACATGTAAATTCATCTTTCAAAATCATAAACATCAAGATTTCATAGTAATCATCAAAAGATATGGGTTCATGCTTCAAATTCATAAAAAGTAAATAAAAATCATGCCTTTGTAAGGAAAATTACTTTTGGGCATAAGAACGAAGGAGAGTTCTTGTTGAAAAACCCCACATACCTTGAATGATGAACTTTGGATCGATACTCGTTTTTAAGATGTTAATCGTGCCTTTGAATGATGTTTCTTGGAGTTCTTGAACTAGGAACTTGGAATCTTGAATAAAATTGCAGAATTAATGGTTAACTTTGGAGTTTCTTGAAGTTGGATGTAGGAGCTTAGGGATTTTTTTTGAGGGAATTTAATGAAATATAACATATAATTCTTATAATAGGATTTAATATAGGGTTTGGACGGATTTTGGGTGAGGGGGGATGAACAAAACGCCCCTAAAAATCAAATAATTCTCGAATCTGTCCTTTGGTGGACTGTTTTGATAGTCTGAAGTAGATCAACCATAATGTTTTACTCCGATATTCAAATTGGATGAAACCAATTTCATTAGACAGATGACTCTCATATATTTTTGTTGATTTATAATATTTCATCCAGATCATTGTGTACGAGGAGTTATGATCAGTTGAAATTGACACAAAAATTTACTTTTGATAGTATGAAGTAGATTGACCATAATTGTTTTCTCCGATAGACAAATTGGATGAAACCAATTTCATTAGAAAGAAGAATCATAGAGATTTCCGTTGATATATAGTAGATAACCAAAATTATTATGTGCAAGGAGTTATGAATGTTTAAAGTTGGAGAAAAAATATGCCAGACCTCAGTACTTTTTCCTGCACGCTTTACTGTTCACTACTATTCATGGTTCGATCGGAATGTTAATAACTCGTCGCTCGGGTGTACATTATGGATGATACACATATTGTGGGAAATCTTATTCGATACTATACTCAATGGTGGGTCATAATCTAAGACATTACGTACAAAAAAATTATAGTTCATTCTAGAAGATATCATCCAACACGTTTACGTATAAAATTTCAACAAAAAATTTCCCGGGGTATTACATCATCCCTCCCTTGGAAACATTCTTCCTCGAGTGATCCTATACATGCCAAGATTAGATAAGGAATAGAGAATACAGATGAAACCATTCGTTAGACTCATCACCACATCGTTTCTCACTCCGAATGCAACATAAAATGCATAAATTCAAGAAACTACATCTGAACACATAATATATGATAGCTGAATTGCCGCAACTTTTATCAAAAGTGCATGATTTAGGAAAGAAAGGTACTTTCATCTTGATCGGAGTTCGCGGAAAATAGGTGCGGGTACTTGGATCTCATATCCACCTCAGCTTCTGAAGTTGTACCATCAACAGATTGGTTTCGCCACAACACCTTGACCACGGTAACTTCTTTGTTCCTTAGTCTTCGGACACTGAAATCAAGAATCTCATCAAAATAAAGATTTTCTTGAATGTCAGCACTCACAGAGGAATCCACTGCCACAATATCTCTAATATGCTTTCTAAGCATGGAGACATAGATTATTTGATGAACAGAGGACAACTCAGAAAGCAACTCGACCTCATAAGCTACCTTACCAACACGGTTAAGAATTTTGTAAGGAGTAACATAACGGGGACTAAGCTTTCCCTTATTTCCAAATCTTTTCTCCGCCCTCATGGGTGAAATTTTCAGATACATTAGGTCACCAACTTCAAACTCAAGGGCTCTACTTCTAACATCCGAATATGACTTCTGACGACTCTGTGTAATTTTCAACCTTTCCCTAATCAACTTAATTTTTTCGATAGTCTCAAATAACGAATCAGGACCACTCACAGCCGCTTCACCAACCTCAAACCAACCTATGGTTTGTCTATACTTCCTCCCATATAAGGCTTCAAACGGAGTCATGCCAATACTAGAGTGGAAATTGTTATTGTAAGCTCTCAACATATCCTCTAAGGTATGGATGGTCCGTTTAGCCTGACCATCGGTCTGTGGATGAAAAGCAGAACTCAAAAGCACTTAGGTACCAGGACCCTTTTGAAAAGCTTTCCAAAATTACGAAGTGAACTGAGTAACCCTATCCAAAATGATACACAAAGAAACTCCATGCAGTCTGACTAGCTCTCAGATATCCAATCTAGCGTAATCCTCAATAGTATATGAAGTCGGAACAGGCAAGAAATAAGAAGACTTAGTCAATCTATCAACCACAACCCAAATGGAATCATGATGGCATCGAGATGGATGTAAACCAATCACAAAGTCCATATTTATCTCTTCCCACTTCTAGGTGGGAATATTAAACTATTGCATCATACCTCCAGGTCTTTGGTGTTCAACCTTAACCTGTTGGCATGTTGCACATTTAGCTACAAACGCTGCTACATCTTTCTTCATGCCACACCACCAATAGATTTCCCGCAAGTCTAGGTATATCTTGGTGGCACCAGGATGAATAGAATATCGCGTACCATGCGCTTAAGCCATAATCCTCTGTCTCAGATCATCAACATTTGGAACACATAATATACGCTGCAGTCTCAACATACCAACTCTCCGTTGGGAGAAAACCTCTATTTTATGGTCCTTGACTGACCAAACTAGCATCTAAGTATTGCTTTTCCTTTGCTTCCGAAACCAAGGAGGATTCAGAAATACTCTGAACCCCTATACTACCTTCAGCAGAGTCAAACAACCTAACCCCCAATCTAGACAAACGATGTACTTTATGAGCCAACTCTTTCATACCTTCTACCATATGCGAAACACTACGCATGGACACTCTACTTAGGGCATCCACCACAATAATGGCCTTACCCGAATGGTATAGCACACTCATATCATAGTCCTTTAACAATTATAACCATCGTATCTACCTAAGATTCAATTCTCTCTGGGTAAACACATACTGCAGACTCTTATGATCAGAGAAAACTATTTTTGAAAGAGGAGAGCACGAATCAATACCAGAGAGAGATACTTTAAGCATGATAGACTTCTAAAAGAAAAAATCACACTTTTCCTAAAACTTCTTGTAGCCTCTTTCTCATAGATGTGGCGCGCTACTCACCGATCATCAAGACTCTACTTAACATGGCTTATCAGACTTCCTAGGACACCTTAAACCCTTAGGCTTTGATACCAAGTTTGTAACGCCCCAAAAATGGGTTCTGGGGCGTCACACGGTGCTTGAGGCTACGAGTAGCACAAAGCTAACCCTTTGATCCATTTTCATTCAGTTCAACACAAATCAATGGGTTTTCCATAAATATTTCTCAAATATCAACAGAGTAATCATCATCCAAGAATAAAAGAATTTCAAAAAGATAAAAAAATACGACATATTAGTCAACTCCCAACAGCTATACTAGTCTGACAAGCCTCTAAGAAAATCAATAAAACCAGCGAGCCATTGAGACATGCCCCAACTGACTCATACTCAGTTATCAAATGTAAATAATATCATGAAACCAACATCAGACATCATGTCCACGGAACAAGAGGACTCACCATAACAGAGGATGTAGAACACCGTGCCCGAAGAATCACTATCGAACTTGGAATTGAGCACCTGAACCTACATTCCCAGAAAATGCAGCCCATATCCGAAGATGTGGGTTAGTACCATGGAAAGGAACCGAGTATATGGGGGTGTATGCAGTTTTATAAACATCATCGTCATAAATATTTATAAGAAATATGAAAGATGTATTAAAGACTCACATAGCCCGAAGAAAATCATCATAATCATGAGAGGATGAAATAGGTATAATAACACATATGATTCATCATATAATTTGTCAATCACTTTCAGATAATCAAGAATATTAATGTTCATAATTTAAATATCATTTAAATATTTTGAAAGAATAACTTTCACAATTCCACTTTCAAATCACCTCACCGTTCACCATAGACATAAGGAAACACACACACACTGGGAGATCCTATAGCCGACATAAACCATGTGAGCTACATGGAGTCCAACATACAACCCGCGTTGGGGAGAGCCATCCTATCCTTTCCATTGGAGTAGGACTATCGATATCAAATCCACAAGAACTAGTGATCACTATATAAATCAGCCTCAGTATCACTCCTACGGGGGCACGTAGTTCTAGGGAAGTAATGTCAGTTTATACCTCCAACTCGGTGCTAAAGATTTCTCCCGGACTTAGCTCAGATCATTTCGAAGACAATCCATAACAAAATAATTTCAGTAATATATAAATATACATCGGGAGCCATCATGCTTCCCATCTTTCAAAATCAACCACGTTGTTGATTTCTTTCACACTCGAGTTCAAAATAACTCCATTAAGACTAAAAGATCAAATCATTCAAAATATCCCAAATATTCAACATCAACGTGCTTATAACACCCACTTTTCAAAAAAAACACAATTTTCAATGGGGATTCACGATTCAAATATCAAAATCATGATAAATATCGTTCAGGATTCATGTTTTATATCACCACATATGTAAATTCAGCTTTCAAAATCATAAACATGCATATTTCATAATAATCATCGTAAGATATGGGTTCATGCTTCAAATTCATAAAAATCAAATAAAAGTCATGCCTTTGTAAAAAAAATTACTTTTGGGCACAAGAACGAAAGAAAGTTCTTGTTGAAAAATCACACATACCATGAATGATGAACTTCAAATCGATACTCATTTTTTAGATATTAATCGTGCCTTTGAAAGATGGTTCTTGGAGTTCTTGAACTAGGAACTCGGAATCTTGAATAAATTTGCAGCATTAATGGTGAACTTTGGAGGTTCTTGAAGTTGGATGTAGGAGCTTAGGTTTTTTCTTGAGGGAATTTGATGAAATATAACATATAATACTTTTAGTAGACTTTAATATAGGGGTTGGACAGATTTTGGATGAGGGGGAATGACCAAAATGCCCCTAAATATCAAATAATTCTCAAATCTGTCCTTTGGTTGACTGTTTTGATAGTCTGAAGTAGATCAACCATAACATTTTACTCCGATATCTAAATTGGATGAAACTAATTTCATTAGAAAGAGGACTAAAATATATTTCCATTGATATATCATATATAACCCAGATCATTGTGTACGAGGAGTTATGATCATTTGAAATTGACCCAAAAATTCACTTTTAATAGGCTGAAGTAGATCGAGTATAACATTTTTATTCGATAGAATAATTTGATGAAACCAATTTCATTAGAAAGAGGACTCACAGAGCTTTCCTTTGATATATAGTAGATCACACAGATCATTATGTACAAGGAGTTATGATTGTTTAAAGTTGGAGAAAAAATACGCCAGGCCTCAATATTTTTTCCTGTACGTTTTACTGTTCACTAATATTCATGGTTCGATCGGAATGTTCATAACTCATCGCTCGGGTGTCTGTTTTGGATGATCCACATATTTTTTGAAAACTTAATCGATACTCTACATAATGGTGGGTTATAATCTAAGACAGTCTCCATGGAAAATTTATAGGTCATTCTAGAAGATTGAACCCAACACATTTATGCAAAAAATTTCAAAGAAAAATTTCCTGAGGTATTATACATTTTGGCAGATTTAAACCCTCTAAATTGTATAGAATTTAATAAGCTTTCCATCGATTCCAAATTAGTCTAAAACGGACGCCCAGCGAAGAAGTTATGGCGATTTAATGTTTCAGCCGCGTCATTTCAGACAGTGGTGCATCGTGCCATAAGCCAAAATGACGTTTGTCAATTTCCAGTGTCTCTTCATGATTCCAGCACATCGCGGTGAGTTTCCAAGTGACAAGCGGGGTGCAACGTGATCTCTCTGCGTCGCTCCGGGGGCCAAATCGGGAAATTTTCATAGAAATTAAATGACGCATCTAGAGGGGTATTTGGGTGGTCTTTCCACCCCTATATATATTCCATAAATACAGAATTAAGCCCTTATTTTACCAAAACATACTCTTTCTCTCAAAATCCTCTCAAGAACACATTAGGATTTTCAATTGGGGATTTAACTTCAAGCAAATTTCTCCATCAATCATCAAGATCTTCCATGTAAGGTATGTGTAGTGTTTGTCTATGGATCCATGTCATTCATAGAGATCGAGAATCATGTTTTAATTATTATATTATGATTGTCTTGTTGTGATATAACCATGTACATGTTGATGATTATTGTTTAAGTTTCAAGATGATATCTAAACGTGTTTTTATGAAGTATATGTGTTCGTTAGTTGAAATCCATGGACTTTATGTTGTTTAAAATGGGGAAATTCGTGAAAACACACCTAAGCTAAAAGAATGGATGAATAGTGTTCGATAAATACTTAAGGTGATAAGATTCGTGTCCCATGATTTAATAGTTCTTAAATGTCAAGTCCATGCTCTATGCTTTATGATTTCACTTGAATTCCACATGATTGATTTGCGCCGTTGTTGTGATGTGGATTGATAATTAATTTGAAGCTATGCCATTATACACATGTTGTATGAATTTCCCTTCCAACGTAAGATGTTCAGAACTATTCTTAGTGTGAAATCCCTTACTATGATATGGTAAATTGTGGTCTTCATTTTATGATCTAGTCAGTTATGTGTGTCAGTTTCCTTCCATCGAGTCCTGGGGTACTAGTACCCAAAAAATGTAGTTGTGTGCCTAGAGCCATGTCATGTTTTCATGATAATCTCAGTCAAGCCATGATCTATAGAACTCAGTTAGTCATATGACTCAAGAAATCTCAGAAATCTCATGATCTTAATAAATTCTCAGATAGTAGTACTATTCTGTCAGTCAACAAAGTTAGTTACTCAGTCCATGTATAGCCAGTTAATTCATGTTCATTCTCTTCATACGGGAGTAGAAGTTAGCACCGAGTTAACCCAACGATGGAAACTCACCTGCTAGTTTAGGGTGTGATCCTTAGTAGTCATCCTTGTGTTCCAGAACTATGTAGCCAATGTAGGTTGAGACATCTTAACCTTCCAGATTAGGGTTGATGAGGTGGCTTAACTCGTCAGTTTAGGGTTTCCACCATTCTCATTCGAGTACCTGCCAGCTAAGGCTCACTCACAACTGTCTTTACTAGTGGCGCGGTATTGACACCATTATAGTTGGGGCAGATATTGGACCCCAACCTAGCTATATGTGTTATTGGGGCATGTCGGTTAAGCAACTACCTCCTACAGTTTCAGTCCTAGTCTCAGTAAAAGAACTCAGATAGTTCTTTAGATTTCAGTATACCAGATTTATTATTTACTGTTAATTCAGTTACAGTACAGAACTCAGGTAGATCATCATATTCAGGACTGTCAAACACAATCATCCATGTTATCAAAGTTTCAGTATCAGTCATGTTAGATAATAGTAAACCATTTATTAGCATATAGATCCAGATATCATGTATTCATGATTTTAGTTACTATGTATGCATGTTGGTACTCTTATGTTCATATCAGTCAGTCTGTTAGCATTGTTCATGCATGTAAACCCTTTTACACTTAGCCTACCTCACTCGTATACTCAGTACTCCCAATTGTACTATGCATTTTCGCTATGGTTCTTTATTTTATGTTACACCATAGGTTCAGAGACACATGTTCCAGATCAGCAGTAGCATTCCATTTTAAGTTTTGCAGTGAATCCTCATCCATTCGAGGATGATATTATTTTATTCCATTCATTATTTCAGTTCAGTTTTGCCAGACAGAGGTAGTTGGAGACATGTTCCTTCAACTCCTTATTTCAAATAGTATTTCGAGGCTTTTAGATTTATTTCAGATTTTAGATTCAACTTTTAGTTGTTTTGGGTATTTGTTACCCTATATGGACGTTAATATTTATCAGAAATTCTATTTAGTTGAACCTTATGGCCAATTATTCATGTTTTCCGCATTCTATAAGTATATTATGCAGTGTACAGGTACAGATATCAGTAATGGGTTAGTTTGTAGTCCCTTAGGGTCATAAGCACCATGAAGCATTCCGGGTACCAGATTTGCGGTGTTACACTTGGGCTTCGACATGCAATTTATACAAAGATCAATCTAAGAAAAGTAACAAAAACAACCGTGAAATAAACTGGATTTGTTGTTATTATTGTTGGTGTATGTTGCGTGCATTGAAAATTTGAAGTAAGCAGTAAAAAAATCTATAATTCTTTATGAAAGTTCATTCTTACCTCTTAATAGAAAACTTCTAAAGCTCCATCCTTCCAATCAACTTCCCTTGGTGACTTTAACGCGTATTCCACCACTCGTTCTTTAAACCCCAATTTCTGAAATCCCTAAATAAAAAAATAAAGTACAAAATTATACATATAAAGAGACAATAATTTAGAAATTGAAAGAAGGAAAGCAAACAAAATAACGAAAGGGGAAAAACAACAAATAGGGAATAGTAAGAAAGAAAATAAACAAAGTAATAAAAGGAGAAAATAAGAGAAGATACATAAAAAAGAAGAAGAAAGAAAACTAATAAAGTACAAAAAAGAGAAGGATGGGGAAAAAATGGTGTAGTGGAAGCCCTTTTCATTTAAAGTAAAGACAGAAATTAGTGAATCATCAAAGTGAATAGGTAGATAGATATTTCTCCATAAATTAAAAGTTTGGGTTTGAAGTACAATTTAAGTAACATTTGGTAAAATAATTAACTATAATGTTGGTTCACTAGCAGTGTTGTACATATTTGGCTGCGTTTGGTACAATAATTGGATGTTGTGATAGTCCTATGACTATTGTCATATATAATAGAGTAATACTATCATGTCAACTCACTTAGATAATTTAAAAGGGATATTAATCAGAATTCTTTTATACCGTGATAGTTATAAGCCTCTTCACACGTTGGAAAAATCCTTTCCTTAACTGCTAGCACAATTTTCATTCAGAGGTTGATGTTATGTACCTATACATATAGAAAGTGAACCATCATTCCTATATGTGCACAAATTAATCCCATGATTCATAATTTAATTCATTTTTCATGATCTTTATCCTAGTTTATGAAGTTCTCTCAAAGTGAAACATGTTCATAGAATTTATTGGGAGAAAAGTTGAGCTAAGAATTTATTGAATATGTATAACTTTTGATATAGTTGGAATTTTTCATATCAAGACCCACCAAATTGTAGATAATTGAGTCATCTTTTCAAAGGTACCAATTTCGCCTTAATCCGATACCTGAGTGAAAAGTTCTAGCATTTTTTCTGTTTGACGGTAAGCTACCATGATTACACCACTCGGAGGTGTCTATAGCGGTGGAACCAATAGCGCTCTGCAGTAAAACTCAAATTTGGGATTTTTCAAAATAGTAGGTCACTACGATTACACCGCTCGATGGAACCCATAGCGGTGCCACCAATAGCGCTCAGCGGTGAGCCTCAAAATTGGGATTTGTGCTAAAACTTTTAATTCCAAGGGGCAGTCTTGTCTTTTCCCTATAAACGCAAGTTATGTAAACAGTAAATTAAAATGTATTTTGGACATAATATGCCCAAATTCACTCAAATCTATCAAGAACAAAACCCTAACCTCCCTCCCAAAGATCAAGAATCTATACTTTAAGCTCAACATTTTCAAGAAACAAAATCAAGATTCAGATCCTATTCTTCGAATTAAGTAGTCTAAGGTTTATGGGACTACTCTAAACACCATGGGCATAAGGTTTACTATTTTACCATATTTAAACATCCCCAATAATATTTATAAAGACTAGTTTTGATATTGTTTCGAAAAGTATGTATCATGGATTTGTTTTGGTGAAATTATATGTTGTCTTGAACCCTTTTCACAAAATTTAAATTCTAAATATATATGTATATTTTCGCTTGTAATGAAGAGTTTGATTGGGAGCATGATTGATAAAAACTCCCTCTACTTTTATGATGTCTTTGGTTTCAAGTGTTGTGGATTGTTTGAATTGCATGAACTTTCTTAAATAAAACAAAAGGGTGAATGTCTGTTTAATGATCATGGATTGATACTATTAATGATATGTTGAGAGGGTGTCTTTAACAAGATAAATGTTCATTGTGTGAAATTAATAATTTCCATGGGTTTTGAGTAATGCAAATATGATATTGCTACCTTATGATCGTACTATAAAGAGAAAAGTGTCTTTAATGTAAACTCAAATGAAAATCTATTGCATAAATCTCTCTCACTTGCTGTTTAAAAACTATGGATGGTCATTAACATGAGGATAAGTGAAAAAGGGTTATATATATGTTATGGTGTGACATAAATCACTTGCAAGTCGGGGTATGATTATACCCGGTGATAGTATGCCCTTAACAGAACAAGTATTGAATGTTTTGAATGTATGAAGAATGGTTTTAAAGAACTAAAAGTTGGCCTTAAGAGAGTTAGATGGCTACCCAAAGAAAGAACGAGTCAAGAGAAACAATGATTGAAATCGTGGTTTGCCGACTCAAAATTTTGGCACCATGTTGTATGGTCTTGTATTCCTTGATTCATATCGTTTCAACTTGGGACTATGGTTAGGAGCTATTGTTTGGAGTCTTTTTCCTTACCATGATATATTATTATGACTGAGAATTATGGCACCCTACTTTGTGGACTGGCGTATCTCCCATACTAATACTCCAACCCATACGGCAAACTTGGATTGGGAGATTGGCCACCAATTCAAGAGAGGATCCCATATAGCCCGTGGGATGATAGAATTGTAGGGTGTACTAGCTAGATCAGTAGAAAATAGAAAGTGACTCATTATTTCCAAGAGTTGTTGAAATTCATTTCAGTATGCCCGTGTGTTTTCACTTATGCGTTATGTTTATTATTTTATAAAATTTCCTCATTATGATATATAAAAACATGTTATTTTGTGTTTTTTAACATACCAATACATTTTGTATTGACCCCCTATATTTTAGGTTCTGAGGCCCAATCTAGTGGTCCTGCTTAACAGTAGATTGTTGTCAGACATTCAGAGTTGGTGAGCCTCCCTTACTTCGGAAGGCATCTTGTTTACATATATCGATCTCATTGTTTTTAGTTCATAGTCTAAATGGGGGCCTTGTCACTGTTTCAAACATATTGTTGTTTTTAGTTGTAGTAATGATTTCGCAAATGTGTATTAGATAGTTTGAGTTTCATTGAAATTATGTCTCCATTACGCAGTTGATATATTAAAGTGACCATCTTTCCATTTTTTTGTGCATTTCCTTACAGTATATGATTTCCATTTAGAGAAGGGCTCTGGAGCCTTCATGTTTCGGGATGCTTGTCAAATCCTAGGCCTCGGTTTGGTTCATGAAAAACTTGGTATCATAGCGAGGTTCGTTGTCCCAGTGTGTCTGCAAAATCATGTCAGGTAGAGTCCTGTTTATGGGTGTGTAGCGCGCCATACTTATAAGTAGGAGGCTATAAGGCGTTTAGAAATATCTCTCTTCTTTTCATGATTTGGTTCATCCCACATAGTATGAATGTCCTCTAATCAATGATTTCCTATATTTCAGAAAAATTATCATGCCTCACTATAGATCCAATGAACAAAATGCCCAAGCTAAGGATGTCTGTCCTTCTCATGGAATGCAGACCCATAATAGAGCTCATACACCAGAGTTCATTGCTACTCTGGGAGTTTCTCAAGTTTCGAATAGTCAAACTAAGGCCCCATGGACCGGTGTTAACCATCCCTATCCTCCTCAGAGGGAAGTTTTGAATGTTGAGTTCCGATAGTCCATCCATATAATATCTCAGCTAGTAGTCTCTCAAACCCATCGGTCTGAAGATGTGGATTGTATGTCTGGTTCATCTGAGGTTACACGGGTTGGTAAATTTATGAGGCTAAACCCACCCACCTTTACTGGAACAAAGGTTGAGGAGGACCCCCAATGGTTCATTAATACACTGCATAATAAATTTAAAGTTATGCATGCGAATAACGTTGAGGGGTTTATGTTGGCAGCCTATCATTTAAAGGGTTTGGACAATCAATGGTATAATCAATGGGAGGATTCAAAGGGTACTGATGTTGAGCCTTCTATGTTGGGTGAGTTTGTAGAGTACTTCCTAGATTGCTTCTTTCCCCAGGAATTGAAGGAAGAAAAGGGTGAAGAATTTATGAATCTAAAGCAAGGGAAGATGATGGTAAAATATTATACATTGAATTTCACCCAGCTATACCATTATGCATGAGAGATCGCATGAAAAATTTTGTATCTGGTCACTTAGATGATCTGGTATTGGAATGCAAGGGAGCAATGATAAATAAAGATATGGATTTCTCTAGGTTATCTATTTATATGCAGTAGGTAGAAGAGCAAAAAAAGAGGTTGATTGAAGTAAGGGAAAAGAAAGAGAACCTAAGAGAGTTGGGTTGATAGATCAAAATAACAGTCAGCACCAAGGTGGTTATTAGGGAAATAAGTGTTCTAAAAAGAAGTTTTAGAGCAATGCTCAGTCGTCAGCAAGTATACCTGAGCCTAGGACTTAGGGTGAATAGCGTTTTCAGTCAGGAGATAGGTCTGGATATTATGGCACCCAGTCATAAGAGAATGTGACTCAGCCTTTTTGGTCACATCCTCGTTGTAGTAATTGTAGGAGAAATCATTTGGGGAAGTGTTATTCTAAGATTCGGACGTGTTATTCGTGTGGCTAAATGGGCCATTTTAAGAGGGTCTATCCCTCAGCTGGAAGGAATATAGTGGGAGCTAACTCCCAAGATGCATCCATATGTTCTCCTCCTAAGGGTACTACTTCAGCTACCGATGGTGGTCACAATTGATTATATACCTTATCTGACCCCCAGGATGCAGAGACCTCGCTAGATTTTGTTACGGGTATGTTATAGATTTTCTCCCGTGATGGGTATGTATTTGGAATGCTTCACATTATTGGTGTTGTTAGACAATAAGATGTGGAGTGGATTGGTGGAAACAGTAGCTTAAGATTATTAATGTGTGTCTTGTGCAAAGGACTTAGTGGGCTTGATGCAATATTTGGAATAACCTAGGTTGTCAACTGTCGAAATAAGGAGTGGATAATGATAATTTATATAAACGTATATCCATGAGACTAGTGTTATAACAATGAATTGCGGTTGAGTTATTAAGAAGATAAAAGCGTGGGTAAAGGAGAATAAGTTGAACCCCCAAGTAGCATGTTGTAAGATAAAGTTTTATGTGTGTAAGTGTTTTGTGCACCTAATTCCTGTTCTTGAATTTTTGTAGTATGGGAAGACTAAAGAGTTGTTGTGTGATGTTCTTTAGATCTGAATTGAGGGAATATAAGTAGACGGTATGTGCCTTTGGGATAGTTTTACAAAATTTTACTTTGTTGTAGCTTATATGATTAGCGATCTAATGTTAGAATGTTAAGTGGAATGGATTGGATTTTTATGTAATAAGGAGTGAGGATGGGTATACTCATAAGACAAAGAGATGTAGCTTGATGGCTATAGAGGATAAAAGTTAAGAGTAGCGTTCTTGGAAAGCAATGCCTATAGAGCAAAATTAAAAAAAGGGAGTTTAACGTTTATGTGTATGGTGATACCTTATTTTGTTGAGAGTTTTGGTTATTTATTTTATGAGGGAATATGTTCGAAAGTCTAGGATCGTGACTTTGACCTAAGGGGGAGATGGTGAATTAAGGTAGTTCGTAAATTTTCTCCCATTCATGATGCTTATGCTTGGGTCTCTCAATGACCCTCCGTGTGTTAGTAGGATGGTGGTTGTGGAAGAATAGTAATGTTTTAGGTAGGGGAATAGATGTTCTTGAGTGTGAAAAGTCTGATGTGATTTCTTTAGATAAGGTTATAGGTGAAGGGGAAAGAAGGAGATGAACTTTCGTTACGTGAAATAGTTAGAAAGGTGATATATGGCAAAAATCTTTGTGAGAATGATTGAATTTGATTGTCTTAGTGGAGAGAGATATTAAGTAGGGGTAGTAATGATAGGCTTGAATGTTGTGATTGATGAAAACACAAACCAATGAGCCATGTGGTTATTACTCGTTGAATTAAGACTTGAGATTGTTCGGTTATAGTTATGAGGTGAAATAATTTCTTAATGTGATGTAGAGTACAGGATCCCGTAGTTTAAGTTAGAATCCTTTTAACTTTAGGTTAGGCTTCAACATGGAAGTACTATATAGTGGGACTCAAACTTTTGTGGTGAGATTCGTTATGGAAGAATTTTAATTCGGAAATGATGAAGTTTGTTATTTATTGTCAGGGGCATGTTTGAGTAGTGTCTCTAAGTTTTAGGTCTATTCATTGTATCTTGTAAGGTAGAGAATGCTTCTAATTCCTATCTTCCGTGAAATCTCATTTCATGATTCATGATTGTACTATATAATCAGGCCTATTATCACCAAATAAACTCATGTCTTATGTTGTGATGATCATGAATCATGTGCAAGGTCATCTCTATGTCAATCCTTATCAACTCACGCTTCGTACGTATATGATTCACTAGGGGATTATTATGAGACTCTTTTGATGCCTTTGCTTATTCTCTTAAGCAAAAGAAAATGTTCAATCCGAGGTTACATTCCTTACTTCATACTTTTCGAGCTTTAACAAGATCCTACCCATCATTCGGGGACGAATGATCCAAATGGTGAGATAATGTAACAACCCACATTTTTTAGCTAGAAATTGAACCATCGTTCCTATGTGTCCAAACTCTAATCCCATAATTTATATTTTAATTCATGTGTCGTGATTTTTATCCTAGTTTATGAAGTTCTCTCGAAGTGAAAGATGTTCATACAATTTATTGAGAGCAAAGTTGAGCTTAGAATCTTTGATTCGTCCAGAATTTGGTATTCGATTCAACAAGGGTCTACTTTGAACGTGTATAACTTTTGATATACATGAAATTTCTTAGAACAAGACCCCACCAAATTGTAGATAATTTAGTCAACTTGCCAACAATTTTAATTTTGCTATAATCCGATACCCGAGTGAAAAGTTATAGCATTTTTCGTGTAAGGTAGTAAGTTTCCACGATTACACCCCTCGGCGGTGCCTATAGGGGTAGAACTATTAGAGATAAGTGGTAAGCCTCAAAGTCTGTATTTTATAAAATAGTAGGTCACCGCGATTACACTGATCAACGGTGCCTATAACGGTGGCACCAATAGGGCTCAGCGGTGAGGGGTAGCCTTATCTTTTCCTTACAAACCCAAGTCGTATAAAGAGAGAATTAAAACATCTTTTGTGCATAATATGCCCAAACTCACTCAAATTTATCAAGTAAAAACCCTAACCTCCCTCTCAAGATCAAGAATCCATAGTTTAAGTTCAAGATTTCCAAGAAACAAAATAAAGAGTTGGATCGTATCCTTTGAACTAAGTAGTCTAAGGTATGTGGGACTACTATAAATACCATGGGGATAAGATTTACTATTTTATCATGTTCAAACATCCCCAATCATGTTTATGAAGAAGTGTTTTGACTTATAAGTCGGGGTATGACATGAATGACTTGCAAGTCGGGGTATGAGGATACCCGGTGATAGCATGACCTTAACTGAACAAGTTATGAATATTTTGCATGTATAAAGAATGGTTTTAAGGAACTAAAAGTTGGGCTTAAGAGAGTTCGATAGTTACCCGAAGAAAGCATGAGTTGAAAGACTCAATGTTAGAAATCATGATTTACCGACTCGGTATTTTGGCACCATGCTGTGTGGTATTGTGTTTCTTGATTTATGTCATGCCAACTTGGGACTATGGTTAGGAGCCATGCTTTAGGATTTTGTTCCCTACCATGATATTTTATTATGATTGAGAATTATGACACTCTACTTTGTGGACTGGCGTGTCTCCCACACTGATACTTTAACCCTTGAGGAAAATTTGGGTAGGGGGCTTGGCCGCCGAGTCAAGGACGAATCTCATATAACTCATGGGATAATCAGAGTTACAGGGTGTACCATCTAGCTCAGAGAAAATAGAAAGTGAGTCATGATTTCTAAGAGTTGTTGAAATTCATTTCAGTATGCCCATGTGTTTTCACTTATGCATTATGTTTAATGTTTTATAAAATTCTCTTATTATGATATATAAAAACATGTTATTTTGTGTTGTTTCACATACCCCGTACATTTTGTATTGACCCCCTATATTTAATGTTCTGAGGCCCAGTCTAGCGGTCCTGCTAAACAGTATATTGTTACCAGAGATTCAGAGTTGGTGAGTCTCCCTTACTTCGAAAGGTGTCTTGTTTACTTATGATGATCTCACTGTTTTTTGTTCATGATCCTACCGAGGTCCTTATCCCGGTTTCAAACATATTGTTGTTATCGTGGTAGGGATTTCACAGACGTGTATTAGATGGTTTGAGTTTTATTGAACTTATGTCCGCATTACTCAGTTGAGATATTAAAGTGACCAAGTTTCTATTTATTTTACACATTTCCTTGCAATATATGAATTCTGTATATGATTGCAACTTAGAGAAGGGCTCTCGAGCCTTCATGGTTCGGGATTGTCAGTGGTTCCTGGGCGTCTGTTTGGGTCGTGACAGGATCTTTCGGTAAGTCATAATAAATGTCAATTTTTACTTTAATTTCAAATGACTTGACTTTCAGTTACAAAAACAGACAAGATTAAAATAGATTGTCATTTATGTGGTTCTGACCATATTCTCTCTTATAATTTGTTCCTTAAAAAAAATTCTTTTTTGATAATCTTTTAAATTCAATGATTATCAATCAAATCATCTTGCGGGATTTTTATGCTATTTTGGTTGACCGGAGAAATAATGAATTAATAATAATTATTCATTTACCTTTTTTATATTGATTTTTTATTAAGAATATTATGTGTTTGGTAGTTTGCTAAGATTGATAAATTTGGTCTAATTTTGATTTTTGAGAAAATCTAATTTAAATCAAGGTATATAGAATGTTATTTATAAGATTTCCAAATATTATCTTGTAAAAGCATCTCACACCAACTATAAAAAACCTTCGTTTCATCTTTAATTTTTCACCCTTCAGTTGCTTTCTATGACACAACTTGAAAGCGAGAAATTTTCAAGTACAACTTCTTGCTCTCTTTTCTCTTCTTTCATTTAAAGTCAACCTCATCTACTCTATCTGGTTGTATCAAGGAAGGCCATACCATTGCTCGAGCTCATTTGCAAACCCACTAGTCCTTTGGACAACATGCGAGGATAGTATTGAAATTTTAGCAGGAATGAAATGTCATATTATCCTCGCGTGATGTCCAGGAGGACTAGAAAGTAGGATAACAAATGAATTCAGACAAATTTCTTCCTTGATACTACTAGGTAGAGTTGGTGTCGTTGGCGTTAAAGGGTAGAAGTGTGTCGTCGGAGTCGATAAATAGTTGGGTAATGTGGATGTTCTCCAACTCATTATGCAGGCCCAAACTAATGATGTTTGTGTTAAATTATGATAAGATTATCTTATGTAATTAAATATAATGATATGAAAGAGTTAATTTATTTATTTATTGTTAAATACGATATGAAAATATTTTTATTAAATTGTGGTCAAAATAAGACCTATAATTTCCTCGAAACAATAGAAAAGAAAAGATCATTGACGCAGGTTTTGATGTATTTGGTTAAGAACAAGAAGTTAATTAGTTAAGAGGAAAATATATCCCTCAACTATACGAAGAGTGAAAATATTCCTCGTTAAAATGTTAGTGTACATATACTTCATTGTCTAACAAATGATGTATATATTGTAAGTTCACTCCCATTTTTGAATTTGAAAAATGTTCCTCACAATTTGGACGACCAGTTACAACTCCATTAACACTTATCTGAAATCACCCAAATTACTGCCCTAAAGGATGAACCTATTGCCATGAATGCTGAGGAGAGTTGCTTGATTTTTCTGTGGATTTTGCTTTAGCTTTTATTCTGTGTGTATGTGATTTTTTGATATTAATAAAATATTCCCACTAAGCATAGCATAAAGATTCCACAAAAAAAAAAAATTCTTTTCCAAACTGCACAGTTTTGTCTTGTTAAAAGTTTGGTATCTACTCATTAGCAGAGGTGAATTCAAAATTTTAAATTTGTAAGTTTCTAATAAAATAAAGTAATATTTGGACAATAAAAAGGGAGGGGAGGGGGAGGGGGTGGTAGAAGTGGAATTAGTCGTGAGGCAACAAAGACGTAAAGAAAATATAAACTATTCTTTTTTTGAAAAAAAAAATGAGTTGACTGGGAAATATAAGGTAAAAAGGTAATAGAAAAAATCCTAAAAAAATGATGTTTCCACTAGGTTTGGATCCCTCCTCGCGAGTGTGTTGAGGATTTCGTTATTATTCATATCATCTTGCGTGATTTTATATTGAATTGCCATTCACTGGTCAAAAAATTAATTAATAACAATAATTGTTTTACCTTTTGTGATGTTGATTTCTTACTAATAATACTATGCTTTTGGTAAGTTGTTATGATTGATAAGTTTGATCAAATTCTGACTTTGGACAAAATCTAATGTAGATCATTGTATATATAGAGTTATTTATAAGATTCTTACATATTTCTTGTAAAATCATCTCATATCAATTATAAAAATTCTTCTTTTGTTCTTTAATTTTTCACCCTTCAGTTACTTTTTTCTAACACCTTGAGATTTAGGAATTTGCAAGCACAACTTCTTGCTCCTCTTCGATCTTTTTGTTGGAGTCCACACCACCCAATTCTTCATTGACTCCAACAACAAGCTTATTTCCTTTAAAGACAGCTTTATTAGCTCTATCTGGTCGTATCAAGTAAGACCTTGGTGGAGTTCGATTGCAAGCCCACTTTCTAGTTCTACTTTACAACCTACCAGGTTAAACATCAACGTACAAACATAAAAACATTACCGTTGTTTTTATACTTGTACGTTGATGTATTACCCTTGTAGCTTGTCCCATGGGACTAGATAGTGGGTAGAAGTTTGTTCTCCGAGAGGCAACAAAGAGTTGGATAGTGTGGACGTACTCCAACTCATTAGGTAGCCTAAATGATGTTGGAGTAAAATTCTTATCATATTTTCCTTATATTCTTAAAAATAATGATATGAAAAACTTAAGTTATTTTTTTTCAGTTAAATGGTCTAAGGAAATATTTTTATTATGCTGTCATGGTCGAAATAATAGCTTTAATTTCTTGATCGAAATGATAGTAATAATTAGTGACGCAAGTTTTGAAGTATTTGATTACGTACAAGGATTTAATTAGTAAAGGAAAAGATAATTTTGAGGGGATATATCCCTCATTAAAAAAATAGTGTATATTTACCCTTTTTCATAACTGGCCTATATTCACTAGCTTAAAGAAAAATCCTGAAAGTGATCTTCTAATTTCAAAAGGCCATCCATTCAAGCCTTTACTGTCTTTTTTTATTGTTAGATTTAGAAAATTAAGTCGCCCATTTTTTTAGCCCTCCAAATCCGATCCAAATGGGAAAAAAAATCTCTCTTCTACTTAATCATAAAACGAGCTTGGGTCAGAATTGAATAAATGTTTGTGTTTTTTCAGTTAGATCGAGTCTAAAAGGGTAAAAAGTGTGTAAGGTAATTTTTAAAATTTAGACCTGATCTAACTTTAAAACCTACCTAAACATAAAAAGTCTTTTGTACGTTGGTGTGTCGTGTTTTGATAAGATAATATTTGAAAATCATATAAGTAATATTGTATATACCTTGATTTACACTAGATTTGATTATACCAAATCTATCGATCTCCTAACCAAAATGAATTTCACGAACTACTCTGTGTAGTATTTTTCCCCTTTTTTTGGGCTAATTTATACCACAGTGTTTCTAGAAGCCTTTTATTAATAATAAAGATCTTCAACATGGATGAGTAAGGGGAATTAGGCCTTCCTTTACCAATCCTAAGGAGGTAATGAACCTATATTAATCAACAATCATGACGAAAATGAGAACTAGAGAGAACTAGGTATATTATGATCATCACAAAGTATGTAACATAACCTATGATGATATTACAAATGATGATACTTAAACAGTACAAAAATATAAAATCCAGGATGAAATTTGAGTTATCAAACTCAAACTTCCTTTTACAAATGTATAAATTTAAAAAGGAAAGATTGCCCATCTAAAGTAGCCTGAAGTGTCTTCATCTTCCAATCTGTCCAACAACATTTGATAGTTCATCAGTTATTCTTGGATTTATTGAATTTTGTTGAAGCTATTGACACTGTTGTATGATTTTGCTTTGTCAGTCGCATTGGTAGGTGTCTTGGAACATACTCCACGCACTTTACCATCCCAGCTATGTTGCCTCTCATGTGTCTTTTTATTGCTTCCACTTTTTTGTTGTTGAGGTGAGATTCCATCTCTAGCCACTTTATCAAAGCACATATCCAACATATTTTCAACCTCTTACTCATCAAAAATTCTCACTCAAATCACTAAAATAAGTGTTATATGGACTAAGTCCTGATTCTAAGACCCCTGACTCATTATTCATTATGGTGCACTTTTAGACACAAATATAGAAGCTTCTGAACTGAATTTTATATTCAAAGGAAGAGGTGAAAGCTACTCCTCTCCATCAGCTAAATCAGCCCATCTAGGAACATTCATCTCCCCTTTCATCACGTTTTTGTTATTCCCCGTGGACGAATAGTCCCCCCTCAAGTTAAGTGATGGGTCACTAACCCTAAATTGAATAGATTGATCGCATATGCAGGCCTGGCTAGTGCTTTGTTGAAAGTGTAAACTATCTGGTCATTACCTTCAATATGTATAACACGAACCTTTTTTTCCAGCATATGGTGGTGCGAAAAGTGAAAGTCTATTTCATTATGCTTCACCCGATTATGGAGGACAAGATTCCTTTTTAGGAATGAGGTTCCATGTTATCTCAATAAATTATAGGCAACTCATGTCCTAGCATAATGCATATGCAAATTTGTTTACCTGAAAGATTACGCAGTAAGATATATAAATATCTAATGGTTGTTTTTGTTATTTCCTTCTACGTGTATACAAAATCTGTATATGCAAAAGAAAAACTTCAACTAGAGTTCAAGTATAAACAAGAACACAATGAAGTATATCAAATACCCTCAACACAAGATCAAAATGACCTTTCCAAGAGGTGTATTTTATTTTTTCAAAAAATAGATGAAATAGAAATGAATAAGGCCAATTCGTCTGAATTCATAGACTTTCCTTAAGGAACTAATTCCCCTTACTGTATTCGAGGTTGCGGAATTTTCCTGCTAGGATAAAATGGCCTTTAATCCAAATATAGCGATACCTTAAATATTTGGACTCGTCGAACGCACTCAACTGTTTGAATAATCACTTAGAATTTTTGAAGAGAAAAAGAGTATTTTTTATTCTAAAATTTCTCTTATCAAAACCTATGGAAGAAAGTAGGTTTTTATAGCCATAACATGCCTCTTCTAAAAAGAGGCAATGGTTCATGTCAAAGGTTACACATGTTCTGTAAATTTATGTTTGCTCATCAAAAGATTGCATCTTTTCCTGAATAGTCATCTCTCTCCATGAATCAGTATTTCCGTTTGCTGAAGTATTGCATCCTTCTGAAACAACACATCACTTCAAAACTGTCCAGCTATTTTGAAGCATTAGTTCAGTTCGGAATAGCATAAGCAACAGGTCAAAATTTCTGAAGCATTGCATATGGTGCTGCATGCATAAATGGAGAATATTTTTTAGTTTTTGTAGATTCAGATCATCATATAAAATTTGTTCAAAAAGATAGATCTCATTGATCGATCATTTGACAAATCCAAATCCAAATCCAAATCCGACGTCAAACCGAGCGAGCGACGATGACGACGACACGATGCATCTCTTATTCCTTTACTCACTTATCCATGTTGGAGTGTGTTTCACATTATAAATACTTTAAATCTTCTTTCTCCCATTAATGTGGGAGAATTTAGTAATTTCCCTATTTTTGAGTACACTTTCCATATTGGTATGATCTCAATTTTTCTCTTCCACTTGGTTTTCTCCATTTTCCATTCACACCTCCCATTTACTATGAACCCAACAATCCCTCACATAAATGGGGAATGGCTAATTTTAGTAAATGTTTTACAGACAAGTATGTGATCATCAAGCAAAGACTGATTGCATCTTGATAAGTGGGTTTCCCTTTGAACTTTCCGTAGTGATATCTTTGAACAGTCGAGATTTAATGTACACCTAGACAACACATATCATACAATCAGCCTTTTATCCTTTATGGTTCTCACGGTTTTATTCTTTTCAGCCATGAACACGTTTCGATTTCATGAGAGCTTAGAGAATAGGCCTTTACTAACATTCTCCTTAAAGCGGCTTCCACTTTGCCCTTACATAGGTGATTTCTAAACATTCAATCTTATAGATTAAACTATTTGATCAAATCTTCCAAATTTAGATAATCATTAAAAGACTTTTCACTTTAAGTCTTATCCTTTATTACTATACATTGTCTACATCATGATAATGGGTTGGGTAATTGACAATGTTGAACCTGTCAGACACAACTTTGTTTGATCTCCTTGAACCTAGCTCTTGTGATCACCAGTTTTCTAGTAGAGTTATCGCCATGCTGACTTGTCCTAGGGATTAAATCCATTCCCTTGGATTCCTTGCCACTTCTTCTATGGATAGGCCTTTTGTAGGTGGATCCGACACATTATCCTTTGACTTTACATAGTCAATAGTGATAATTCCACTAGAGGCAAGTTCCCTAATGGTATTATGTCTCCAACATATGTGATGAGATTTATAGTTGTACATCATGCTCCCTGCCCTATCCTTTGCCTCTTGGCTATCACAGTGTATACATAGAGGTGCCACTGGCTTGGGCCAATAAGGAATATCTTCGAAGAAATTTCGGATCCATTCTTCTTCTTCACCGGCTTTATCCAATGCGATAAATTCAGATTCCATTGTAGAGTGAGCAATACAAGTCTGTTTTGATGATTTCCAAGAGACTTCTCCTCTATCGATAGTAAATACATATCAACTTGTGCATTTTACTTCATTCGATCCAGTGATCCAATCTGCATGACTATATCCTTCAAGTATCGTAGGATATTTATTATAATGCAAAGCAGAATCTTGAGTGTATTTAAGATACCCCAAACTATTTTCATTGCCATACAGTGTGTTCTGTTGGGATTACTTGTGTACCGACTCAATTTACTGATAGTACATGTTATGTATGGTCGTGTACAGTTTATTATATACATTAAATATCCCAATACTCTTGAGTACTACAATTGCGAGTCAGTTTCACCTTCATTTTTTCGAAGTGCAAAGCTCGCATCTAATGGAGTCTTGGCAATACCGAATTCCATATACTTGAACTTGTCAAGTACCTTTTCGATATAATGAGACTGTGACAATGCCAACCCTTGTGGAGTTCAATGGATTCTTATACCTAATATTATATCTACAAGTCCAAGGTCTTTCATATCAAACTTGCTCTCGAGCATTCATTTTGTTGTATTTATGTCAGAAATGTCTCTACTGATGATCAACATATCATCCACATATAAACATACAATGACTTGGTGATTTCGTGTATCTTTAATATTAACATATTTATCACATTCATTTATTTTGAATTCGTTTGCCAACATGGTTTGGTCATGCTTCGCATGCCATTATTTTGGTGCTTACTTTGGTACATACAATGACTTGATAACTTTACACACCTTGTTGTCCTTTCCTGGAACCACAAAACCTTTAGGTTGTTCCATGTATATTTCTTCCTCCAATTTTCCATTTAGGAAAGTGGTTTTTGCAACCATTTGATGGATTTTGAGATAATATACCGCTTCTAAGGAAATTAACATTTGAATCGATTTTATCCTTATTACTGGCGAGTATGTATCAAAGTAATCAAGGCCTTCTTTTTATTTGAAGCCCTTTACTACAAGTCTTGCCTTGTATTTGTCAATAGTGCCATCCGCTTTCATATTTCTTTTGAAAATCCATTTAGTACCTAAAGGTTTATTTCCGGGAGGAACATCAACAAATTCCCATATAAGGTTTCTTAAGATTGAATCACTCTCACTATTGACTGCCTCTTTCCGAAAGCATGAGTTCAAAGATGTCATCGCTTCCCTAAATGTTTGAGGCTCATTTTCTAAGAGAAATGTTACAAAATACGATCCAAATGAAGTAGATGTTCTTTGACGTATACTACGTCTTGGATTTTCTTCATTATGTACATTCTCACCTGGTTCATCTCGAGGTCGTTTAGATCCTCCACTAGACTTTTCATGTCTAATTTTATACGGGTAAATATTTTTAAAGAATTCAGCATTGTCTGATTCAATTACCGTATTTTCATTAATATCCAAAAGTTCGGATTTATGAATAAAAAATCGAAATTCTTTACTACTTTTAACATATCCTATGAACTTACAGTCCACCTTTTTAGGTCCTACCTTAACCCTTTTAGGCATAGGAATTCGGACCTTGGCTAGACACTCCCACACTTTGAAATATTTCAAGTTGGGTTTCCTTCCTCTCCATTTTTCATAAGGAAATGATTGTGTCTTACTATGGGGAACTCTATAGAGTATATGATTGGTTGTAAGGATAACCTCCTCCCAAAAGTTTTGCGGTAAACCGAAACTTATAAGCAAAGCATTTATCATTTCCTTCAAAGTTTGGTTTTTCCTTTCCATAATTCCATTAGATTGAGGTGAATACGGAGCCGTAGTTTGATGGATTCCATTCTCTACACAGATTTTGGTGATGGGAGATTCATATTATCTGCCCGTATCACTTCTATAATTTTTATCTTTTATATAACTGATTTTTCAACTTCAGTTTTAATTGCCTAAATGCATCTATTGCTTCATCCTTACTATGTAGCAAATAGACATAAGAATATTTAGTGCAATCGTCAAAAAAAGTTATGAAATACTTTTTTCCACCACGTGATGCTGTTGAATTCATAGCACAAATATCAGTGTGTACTAAGTCTAAAGGATTAGAATTCCTTTCATCGAACTTATAAGGATGCTTTTCATTCTTTGATTCTACACACGTTTGACAGTTTGATTTATTGCACTCAAATTTTGGAAAAACTTCTAAGTTAATCAGTTTTAATAATGTTTTATAATTAACATGGCCTAAACGTTCATGCCAAAAATAATAAGACTCAAGCAAATAAGAAGACTTTGAACTTTTATTTATTTCAACAGTCATTACATTCATCTTATAAAGGCCCTCGGTGAGATAGCCTTTTCCTACATACATTTCTCCTTTACTAATTACAATTTTTCCAGAAATGGTTACACATTTTAATCCATTCTTTTTTAGAAGTGAAACATAAATTAAGTTCTTACATAATTATGGAACATACAAGACATTGTTAAGTGTCAAAACCTTTCCCGAAGTCATTTTGAAGAACACTTTCCCTATTCCTTCCACCTTAGCAGTAGCGGAGTTATCCATATAGATCATTTCTTCTACTTAACCTGGAGCAAATTAAGAAAACAACTATTTATTGGCACATACATGGTGGGTGGCACCAAAATCCATCTGCCATTTGTGAGGATTCCCCACCAAGTTGCATTCTGAGAACATAGCACACAAATCATTGCATTCTTTGTTGGATTCTATCATAGTTTATTGATCCTTTTTCTTCCCTTTCTTTGGGGCATAACAATCAGTGGACTTGTGGCCAATCTTGCCACAGTTGAAGCATTTTCCCTTGAATTTATTCTTGGGTTGATTGATGTCTTATTCAACTTTCATCCTTTTCGTAGAATTGTTTTGACCATCTTCTACAATATGTGTTCCATTAATTGTAGAATTCCCTCTTCAATATGCAGTCAGACAATAAGATCTTCAAAAATTATCTCTTTGCGTTTATGTTTCAAGTAGTTTTTGGAGTCTTTCCACAAAGGTGGTAGCTTCTCAACTATCGCTGCTACTTGAAATGCATCATTCACAATCAAACCTACAAAATTGTTTATGTGAGTATTAAAACCTTTTTAATTTGTTCAACTAAGGTACTTTTCAAAGATATACCTTATGCTAGGAGATCATGTATGATGACTTGTAACTCCTGTACTTGAGAGACAACCGACTTGTTATCTACCATTTTAAAGTGTAGGAACCGTGCAACAAGGAATTTCTTAATTCCTGCATCCTCTACTTTATATTTTCGTTCAAGTGCCCCCACAATTCCTTCGATGTCTTAGTTACACTGTAAACATTGTAGAGGTCATCTTGGAGACAACTCAGAATATAATTCCTGCAAAGGAAGTATGAATGTTTCCAAGCTTCTACAATTAAGAAACACTCCTTGTCTAAGGTTTCCTGTAGAACCTCAGAAGCGTCTTCTCTAGTGAATCATTGCAGACAGAAAGTGGTAAGGTAAAACAATATCTTTTGCTGCCATCAATGCCCGTAAATTTTCCAGGCTTCTCCGCGAGTGCCATTGTAGGCGGAGCATTTGTACGACTTCATGTAGCAATATTAGTTTCCCCCACAGATGTTCCAGTATCTTGCATTTGACTATCGCTTGTCATTTTTTCTCTCACCACAAGAAAAAAAATACATAGTATTTTAAGAATACTACTTATAAAGTTAAGCAACTTTAAACTTTTCTTCTTCTTTCTAGTTGAAAATGAAGTTTTTATGACTTTCAATTGTCAACCGAATGATCTTTAACATGTAATGAAGTTTTTATGACTTCAAGTCACTAGTTAAGTTCAGGGGGAGTAGAAAGTTAAAACTTTAATCTCCAAAAACAAGCTATACAGATTATAAAACTTATTTCCTTAAAATGGTTATTTTCTTCTATGGGTACGTAGAATATGTATATACAAAAAAATAACTTCAACTAGAGTTCAAGTATAAACAATAACACAGTGAAGTATATCAAATACCCTAAACACAAGACCAAAATGACCTTTTCAAGTGGTGTAGTTTATTTTTTCTGAAAATAGATGAAACAAAAATGAATAAGGCTAAGTCTTATGAATTCACGAACTTTCTTTAAGAAAATAATTCCCCTCACTATACTCGAGGTTGTGGAATTTTCCTCCCAGGATAAAATGACCTTCAATCCAAATATAGCGGTACCTCAAATATTTGGACTCGTCGAACGCAGTCAACAGTTTGAATGATCACACAGAACTTTTGATGAGAAAAAGAGTATTTTTTATTCTGAAACAACACAACTGTTTTCCAATGCCGATGTCAAAGCTGAGCGAGCGACAACGACGACGGCGCGAGGCATATCTTACTCCTTGCCTCACTTATCAATGTGGGAGTGTGTTTCACAATATAAACACTTTAAAGATTCTTTCTCCCACCAATGTGGGAGAATTTAGTAAGCTTTCCTATTTTTGAGTACACTTTTCATATTGGTATGATCTCACATTTTCTCTTCCACTTGGTTTTCTCCATTTTCCACTCACAACTCTCATTTACTATAAACCCAACAGTTTGTTGGATAAAATTAGCTAAAGAGAGTAACTAATTTGGAGATTAATATGTACTTTAAACTCCTTCATATAGTATAATCATCAGATATAAATGTGAAACTTTTAGTTCGTGCAACATTATCAAAAAGTGAAAAAAAAAAACAGGATTGTGTACATGTAATTACAAGTAATATCAATAGCTTTTAGTTAAATCAAAAATAAATTCCTTATATATTTAATCTGTCTAGAAATATTATATTACTCACATCAAAATATTTTTTTTGTTTAAAAAAAACTACTTTTACTAAATGAAAATTTATTACATGGCTTGTCTAGTTTATATGGTACATAAGCTGACAATCATTTTCATAGGAAGGTAAAACTGAAGACTGATATATAATATATATATATATATATATACCACCATTATTTATTCATAACAAATCATTGTAATGGAAATTAAATAATTTCATACTTTAAATCAGTGTTTTAAAAGGTGGTGGTGTAGGAGACATTGCATTTTACTTAGCAAGGGGTGAGCCGAAAGCCTCGAGGCATGGGGCTTAAGCTTCTTTTATTTTAAATTTTTTAATTAATAATGTAGTAATACAATATAATAAAGCAAAAAGTTACTAAAAACACATTAATTGATTAAAAGGTCATGGAAAATAAAACTTCTAAATGCAACGATACAAAAGCTAGTGTGAGAAACAAATTAACTCTAGCATCTTAATATTCAAACAATAAAACAATCACAACATCTTAAAATATATGACCATGCAATTTACCTATTTAAAAAATAATCAATAAGTGATTAGTATTACAATTAAAATATCACTGCATGAATAAAAGTAAAATACTTTTAAACAATAAAATAATAAATATGATAATTTTGAAAATTATAAATAAAAAATTAAAAATAATAAAATAAAAAATATTAATAACAATTATAGGTGAAGATGTAAAATTCGGGTATGTATTTTAAAAGAAATGTAAGTGATATTCACTCTCACAATAAGCAATAAAAGTTATAGGTTTTGAGCCCTTTTACCATTGAGTTGCATACTATACTTTGTTTTGGAGGTGCAGTGCTAGTTATTCATACCTAAAATAATAATTTGATCCTACATGCAGAATTTATTTTTTTGGCTGAGGGGGTTCGGATGAACCCTCTGGGCTCTATGTAGATCCGACCCTGATTGTAGAAAATAGGCTTAAACTTGAGATGAGGGCACTGGTAAAAAGGATAGTAGTTTAAGTTTAGTGATGTATGTTTTATGGGAATGAATTCACAGGCTTAATATGGGGTATGAAGTAGCTTAGGTTGGCAACTTGTGAAAAAAGGAGTGGATAATTATGATATTTATGTACATGAGGACTAGTGTTAAAATGATGAATTGTGGTTGAGTCATTATGTGTATAAGAGCGTGAGTATATAAGAATAAGTTAAACCCAGAGGTAGTATGTTTTTAGATAAAGTGTGATGTGTACGAGTGTCACGTGTACCTAGATTTCATTCTCCAATCTAGTAGTACGGAGAAGACTAAGGAGTTATTGTGTGATGTTCTTTAGAGATGAATGGAGGAACTATAAGTAGGAAGCATGTCCCTTTGGTATAGTATTAAAGATTTTATTATGATGTAAGTTATGTGATTAACGGTCTAATGTTAGAATGTTAATTAGTGGAGTGTGGATTTTTATGCTATAAGGCATGAGGATGGGTATGCTCATAAGACTGGAAGTTGTAGGTTGACTGCTATAGAGGACAGTGAAAATTAAGAGTAGCATTCTTGGTAAGCAATGCCCTTAGAGTATAGTTAAAAAGGCGAAGTTTAGCATTTATGTGTATGGTGATACCCCATTCTGTTGAGTGTTATTCTTGTAAGATTTAATAAGAAGATATGTTCATAAGTTTAGGATTTTGACTTTGATCTAAGGGGGAGATGACGAATTAAATAGTTCCCGTATTTTCTTGTGGTGTCAAGTTTCAAGTAAGAATCATGATAAAATCAATTTCTATGCAAGCAAGCCCCTCCTACTCCCATTTAAGAGGTCTTTCTACCAAAGTCTTATGAATTCAAGTCTTACCTATATAAGGTTTGAGATCTCTATGTAACTCATGTAATATTCCGACCGCTAAACTAGAAGCCATAATGTCCCTCGGTAATCTAATATTTCAGACATTCAAGCTCTATGTTATGATGCTCATGACCGATAAAAATTAATGTCTCACAAAATTCTTGGTTGTAATAAAATATTCTTTCTAAATGTTACTTATTCATTTTATGTCGAGATTACCCAAAATGATAAAGTTGTGCTAACTCATGACTATTTCAGATCTGAAAATGAGAAGCGATAGCTTCGAGTAGAAGTCCTTGTCTCAATTGTTGACTTCATGAATCCTAAACTTATGTTATATGACTCATGATGTAATCACTTATGTTTCTCGCTAAGGTTTGTCCTAAGAACTCATGCTATATTGTGTTTATGCCAGAGTGTCTCTCTACTTATGATCAAGACACTTGATATATAAAGCACTTCGTGATTATATCGTATCTTTACATCATGTCCCTCCTTGAGTAGTGTAATAAGTATAAGTTATAGCCTAATAGTGTTACTCCCATTCATGATGCTTATGCTCGAGTTCCTCAATGACCCTCCGTATATTAGTGTAATGGTGGTTGTGAAAGTTTAGTAATGTCTTAGGTAAGGGAGTAGATGTTCTTCAATGTGAAAATTTTGATGTAATTTCTTGAGCTAAGGTTATAGGTGAAGTGGAAAATAAGGAGATGAACTTTCGTTAAGTGAAATAGTTAGAAAGAAGATATGAGGGAAAAAATCTTGGTAATAGTGATAGAATTTGCCAGGCCTAGTGGGGAGATCCATGAAGTGGGTGATTTAATGATTGACTTGAATATTATGATTGATGCAAACTCAAACCAAAGTGCTATTTATTTAGTACTCCCTGAATTAAGACTCGAGGTTGTTTGATGGTAGTGATAAGGTGAAGTAATATCCTTAAAGAGATGTACGGTATGAGGTCCCATAACTTAAGCTAGCTCCTTTTTCCTCTGAGTTAGTGTTCAACACAGTAGTATTACGTGGCGAGACTCAAACTCTTGTAGTTAGAAGTGTTATGGGATAATTGTAAGTTGGAAATAATGAAGTATGTTATGTTTTGTTTGGGCCATAGATGAGTAGTGTTTCTAGGTGTAACATCTATTCTTTGTATCTTGTAAAGTAGAGAATGTTTCTATTCCTATCTCCTTTAAAATCTCATTTCATAGTTGTACCGATGTAAATCAAGACCTATGGTTACCAAATAAACTCACATTATATGTTGTGATGATTACGATCCCAAGATATCATGTGCAAGGTCATCTCTATGTCAATTCTTATATCTCACGCTTCGTGCTTACATGTTTTAATAGGGGTTATCATGAATGTCTTTTGATGTCATTTTATATATTGTTGAGGAGAAATGTTCAATGTGAGTTTACTTTCGTTATTTCATACTTTGAGAACTTTAACAAGTCACTACCCATTATTCGAGGATGAATGATCCCAAGGGGGAGATAATGTAACACCCGCACCTTTGGGCTAGAATTTAAACCGTCGTTCCTCCATATATAGACCACAATCCAATGAATCCTTGCTAATATCTGTGTGATTTTCAATCCTATAGTCTTTGAATACCTTTGAATATGAATTTAGGTCACAAAAATCCCCTAACACAAAGTCGAGTTGAAAACGTTTCCTATCTATTAATTTTTAGTTGACGATTTTTCATGGGTCAACTTCCAGTGACTGTTTCTCATAGTATAAAAAGATTCATGTGGCCTACTAAATATCAAGTTAAGTAAATTCGATTCTTCTTTCCAACGCCTCAGGCCGTTCATCAATCTGAGTCAGGAGTAAGAGGTTTTAAGTGTTTGAATAAGGCACCTACAAGTTGTATGATTGTGATACCCTATAGTAGTAACACTCATTTAATGCTTCCAAAATAATATTTAGTACCACAGTAGTGATGGTAGATCATTTATTGATATTTTGGTAGGTGTTGGGGGTGTCTAAGGACCTCAAAACTAAGTAGGTGTCACAAACTATAGATTAGGTGATGGCTTGATATCGCCTTAACCTCACCAACGCTCACTCAAAAAGGTTGGCAATAAGGTTGTTGACGAAAAGCCTAATGTTTTCCATGGACTTGGTGCCGCAAACTTCAATGTTGGCCATGGATATAGAGCCGAAAACCCTATGGCTAAGTGGTGCAGAAACTCTATTTTTGAGTATTTCAAGGGAAACATGATCTTTTGTCACCCAATAATCATCCCTAAATATCTTAACACATATTTAAGTCCCTAAAACATGTTTTAACCCTTGAAAATCATTAGTTAATCATCTAAAACACAAGAGGAGAAAAACAACTTAGGGTTTGGGAAATCAAGCTTAAAGGTTTAATCTTTTTGCAAATTCTTCATCATTAAGGTATGTGGGTTTTTCTAAACTACATGGGTATGATGAAATCATTTTTATAATATTTTGAATGTTGAGAAATCATGTATTTATGAAGGGTTTTGAATTACATTAAAAAGTATTCTTTGTGAACTCTTTCAATGAGATAGTATTTTGGTCTTGAGGCCTTCCCCTAAATTTGATTTGTACTCGTATATAAGTATGTATGCTTTTTGAGTTTGAATGTTGAATTGAGAGCATACACATTTATAATCCCTCTCTTATTATAAAGCCTCTTGTTTTCCTATGTCATGAATTATTCAATTGCACATCAATTACATATTGAGAAGCATGAATACAAATATATTTACTATCATTTAAGACTTGGTTTTGGTTATGAACTTTAGAGAGGGTGTTTCTTATTAATATAGATAAAAAGTGATGATTTAAAGAGTTGCATGCTTCGCTACAAGTAATGGACCACCACATGTTTTAAAAGTCGAAAGAGAGAGTCTTTGCATAAGATTCATGTAATTCGAAATACAAATCTTCCTGTACTGTTTGAATGACTTGGTGGTGTAAACATTGTTTTGAATCAAAGTACTGTAACATGATATTTTATGGCTTAGAGATATGACTTGCAATTTTTGGTATGACGATACCAAACAAATGAATGTCGTACCAGAGTAAGATTTTCAAATTTTGATTTCAAAGAATGGATGTCTTAAAGAGTTAAAAATGGATTTAAAGAGAGTTAGGTGGTTATCCGAATAAGGCATTTGAGTGGAAAGGCTCATTGTGGGAAATCGTGTTTTGTCGATGCGTGTTTATTATGTCCCCAAGAGGGACCATACGATGGCTTTGTGCCCCTTAGCGTATTAGAGATAGAGACTCTAACCCTTGGGACAAACTTGGGCTAGGTTCTTGACCTCCTAGTTAAGGGTGGATTCCTTATAGCCCGTGGAATTGTGGAGTCGTAGGGTGTACCACCTAGCTCGAAAGTAAGATAAAGAGTAAGTCATGGTTTCAAGAAACGTTTTAAATTCTTTTGAGTAAGCCCATGAATTTTCGTATATTGTGTGTAAAATATTTCATAAATTGCTCTCACTTATGTTATATAAAAGTATTTTATTTTGGATTACTCTACGTACCACTACATCTGTATTGGCCCTCTATATTTCAGGTTCTGAGACCCAGTCTAGCGGTCTTGCTAAATAGTAGATTGTTGTCGGACATTCAAAGTTGGTGACCATCCCTTACTTTGGAAGGCGTCTTTTTCACTTGTGTAATTTGAGAATTGGGAAAGACAAAACCTATTTTGTATGGGAAATCCATCAGTTTTTTATCAAAATACATAGATATTCATCTTTAGAATTGGGAAAAAAAGACAAAACCTCATGCAGTAATTTGAGAGAATTTCTCAATGCTACTTTCATGTGTTAAGGATCTTAAAGTTGGCTTGATAAAGAAAAGGGATATTAACTTCATCCTTTGTTTTTCTTTTAGGTATTGGATTGGATGTTAGATAAGGGGCACGTTGTCCTTCTACGGAGAGCTGAACTAAAAATGTTTGTGGATTTCCATAGCAATGAGGTAATATATTTAGTATTTCCCAATTTTTAATGCTAGTATAAGAAAGTGTAAATATATCTCTGGACACGCAATATTTCGTATGTATGCATGAACACAATCTGCTTACACGACCAATTTCATCTCACAAAGATTAGGTGTTATAGCTAGTTGAACCTTGTTTTCAATTCATTATGTTCCTTTAACTGTATGCCTCAACATGTATGCTTCTTATTGGTATGACAGGGTAGAAAAGGAGGGGATTTGACTCCTGATGAAACAACAATAATTGTTGGAGCACTTGAGTTGATAGAAAAAACTGCAAAAGATGCAATGACTCCAATATCAAAGGCTTTTTCTCTTGATATGGACGGAACACTTAACTTGTGGGTTTATAATTTGTGTTCAATTTTATTCAATCTTTCAAAAAAAATTTATTTGTTGTTTATGTTCCACGACAAAAATATGTACTTCGACACTGGATTTTGGGTGTTTTTAATTTTACGGATTGGTGGATATATGTATATGACTTCAACCGTACCAGGCGCAATGATAAAGTTTGTCAAAAATTGATGTTACCTTACCTAACATTGATACCATTTTTTCTGAAAAAGGTCAATTTCTATCTTGAGAAGGGCATTGACAAATCTGGAAATGACACTTTGCCGATAAAATGGTTGATGAGCTGCCACAACAAATTCAATGGTATCTTATTGCATTTATTTTTTAAATGTTCATTTCACTTCTTTTTTTGTTGTTTTCCATATATTCACGTAATATATTTCTTTTGTTTCATAGTGATTGTGGAGCACTTATTTGTGCATTTGCTGAATATGTCCTTCATAGTGGAGATATTCCTAAATAGATTGACATTGGTTATGTTCGCATGAGGTATGGAGCTTTATGGTGGGATCATGAAAAGAGAAAACTAGAAGCTGGAATAAAAGACAACACTACAGAAAATATTGGCAGATTATTTGGAAAGAAAAAGAGGAAGAGGACGTACCAGGAGGAGCAGTAGTTTAGTTTAGTAGTTATTGAAAAACACTATACAAGAAGAAGTTTTAGCTATTTTTATGAGATTATGTGAATTTTAAACAGTCTTTTCAAATTGAATTGGCTATTTTTTATGTGATAATGTAAAGTATACAATGTAGAATCGCTACTGATTCATTTGTTTATATCTTTGTATATTTATGTTTTATTATCGAAGAATATTTTTTTGCCTTTCCTTGTGGAAAGTCTTTCCCTTGAGGCAAGAGTTATTGAGTATCTTCTAAATTAGTAAACAATGTGGCTGGGCCAATTGATGCCCATGAGGTATAACTTGTTCCTATGGGGGCTGTCTTATCATTAATTATATGCGACTACTACATGAGTATTTTGGCCATTGTGAACATTTCAATGACATTTGTCCTCGATTAAATGGCATAAAATAAGAAAAAATTTAGACCTTGTAATCTAAGGGTCATCTCCTCCTCCTTAGTAGTTGGTTCTGCACTTTTATTTATTTGGTTAGATGTTTGGTTTTGTTGATTGATATCATCTTTTTTTTTACTCACAATTGAATACTCCCCCATGCTTTTATTTTTGTAATTTTTAATATTTATTGCTTTTGTTCTTAGCTTATAGTATTTTAGTTTTTGGTCTAGAAGATTCATTCTTATATGGTTGTAAGATTGTAATATTCTTATAAACATATTTTGTATGGTAGATGATGAATGTTTGAAAAATTACGAGTTGAACAACCTTTGATGTGTAAGTCTTTACTCTAGGGCAAGAGTTATAGATCATCTGTCGAATCATTATAGACTATGCTAGTGTCAACTCTTGCCCATTGGGCATAACTTGTTTCTTTGGGGTCTAAAAATCTACGCTCTTGGACAAGACTTATAAATTATCTACCAAATCATTACACACTAATTTAGTATCAAAGCTTGGACATAGATATAACTTATTCATTTGTTGTTTTAATTTTTGCCTCTAGGGCACGAGCTGTAGATCATCTGCCAAGTTATTACACACCAAACTAGTGTCAACTCTTGCCCATGGGGCATAAGTTGTTTCTTTAGGGCTTATGTCTTACCTCTAGGGAAAGTGTTGTAGATCATCTGCCGAATCATTGTAGACTAAGCTAGTGTCAACTCTCGTCCATGGGGCATAACTTGTTCCTTTGGGGTCTAAAAACCTTTCTTCTTAGGAAAGACTTGTAATCTATCCACCAAATCATTACACACTAATCTAGTACTAACACTTGTCTATGGAGCATAACTTGTCCGTTTATTGTATATATTTTTGCCTCTAGGGCACGAGCTGTTGGTCATCTACCAAGTTATTACACACTAAGTTAGTGTCTACTCTTGCCAATAGAGCATAACTTGTTTCTTTGGGTCTTAAGTCCTACCTCTACGTTAAGTGTTGTAGATCATCTGCCGAATTATTGCAGAATAAGCTAGTGTGAACTCTTGCCCATGGGGCACAACTTGTTTTGCATCATGCCTTCAAGGAAAATTTTAAAGTGTATCCCGTGGAATTATTCATAGAACATTTCTTGGGGATGTGGTCCTTCCCTGAATCCTTTTAATAAGATTTATTTTTACACATCAATATATAAAAAAATTTAACATGCTAAGTAATTTTTATAAAAAAATCAATAAGAAGGTATTGAGTTAAATACGTCACCACAAGTTTAAACTTCAAATAAATAAGAAGAAATTCATGATTGAAAGTCAAAAGTACTTGTTACTAACTAAAATAAGGGATCAAATAATCCTATTATAACTGGTATTTTGATCCAACTTCTTGGATAAAAAGTAAAACTAATCATGTTTTCTTATTTTTCTTTCTGTATCTTCTTGCATATGGATGAAGGATAGGAGTGTAGTGATACTTTGATATATTATTCCCAGTTCTTTTGCATCTCGAACATCTGTAATTAATTCTTGAAGATTCTGTTCTGCATAGATATCTGGATGTTTGTCTTCTCCCTAGTAGAACCTCCTTATCTGGGGGTTTTGTGTTCAGATCTTTTATGATAGTTGGGACAATCCATGATGTTGTTTTTTCAAATGGTAGGATTCTCCCTGGTACATTTGTAGCCAAGACTGTCTTGAGAACTAATGAGAACAATAGCTAGAATTATTCATATTTCTACTGTTTATCGTTGCAATTGCATAGGTGTATGGTATCTCATCTGTTTGAAATACAAGTTTTGACAAGTCCTACTCTTCAAGTCTACAATATATTAAACTCCTCCTTTTCTTACAACAAATCTTATTGCATCATTGGGGTCTACCTGCAAACAAAATGTTAAATAAATGACAACTTCTAGTGAAACATCTAGTATATGAGCAAAATCAGGCATATAGAGCAATCAACCATACATATGGAACGAATATTGAGGCAACCAAAAAACAGGTACAATCAAGCATATAACATCTAATCACAATCTAATATTGAACTAACCAAAAATCTAATAATAAGTGACCAATAATAAGGATTCACAATTAAGGTTCTATTTCAAAATGGAAGAGAAGGGCTAATATAGGGTATAGTTAGAGTTTTGATGCTTGGCTTGGTCAGTGATAGCGCAGGAGAAGGATGTTTCATCCAAGGAATGAGCTTTCAAAGTCAAATTCTTTGTATTATATGGAAAGGACAGAACCTTGCTCTGGCACAGCAGCTGTTCGAATAGTGATGCTTCCAACATATCAGCAGGATAATTAGCTACAAATAAACTGAGACAAAACAGATATTGTATCTAACCTGGGAGTAGAATCACCTACGATAGTGAAACATCTAGTAAATTAGAAGAATCAGCCTTACATAGCAATCAAACATACATAGGGGATGAATTTTGAGGCAACCAAAAACAGCTACAATCAAGCATACAACATCAAATCACAAACGATCACACAACTATGAGTAGAAAAATGGAATAGAAGCAACAAAATACATATTTCGCGCGCGAATATCAAAGAAATAAAAAAACTAGCAATAAATCACAAATAAAATTACACCATGTATATATAATATGCAATCAAAAAATAGTAACCTTATATTTCCCAATCATCAAAATACAATTTCAATTACTTACTTTCAATTTCAAGTCGACTTGAATATTGTCAGTCACCTCCACATCCGAACAATGTGTGATGTCTTGAAATTTTCTATTTTCTTCCATTTTTACTTTCCAAAAAAAACTTTGTAACTTGTTCTGAATATAATTGATCCGTCCCAGTATTGGCAATTGCCTTACTTTTCTCAGTACCGCATTCATGGACTCCACGTTGTTAGTTGTAAGCAGATTGGAACTTCTGTTGGTATGAAATAAACAAGCCCATATTCTTGGTTCTTCTTCATTCAATTACTCTGTAGCAACTTTGTCGACTTTTTCTATCTCATCCATGAAAGTTTAAAATTCAGTTTGTTTTTATATTGTTGTTGCATTGTAGAAGAGCGATAGAACCACATGTGAAAAGTATCTTTTTCTTAAATTTTCTCCATTTAGTAGATGTATGTCCCTTGCTGACACTCTGGATAGACATTTGAAATTGTATTTGTAATGGCTGGGTGACATCTGATAGAATAGACAATTGTTTACGTACCCCAATTGCATTTCTTAACTGATTGAAGAACCAGTTATAAGACTCATTATTTTCTGAGTCTACAATTCCAAAAGACAAGGGAAATATGTTGTTTTTTCCGTTCTTTGAAATTGCTATCATGAGGAAACCATGATAGTTTGACTTCAAAAATGTTGCATCTACCATTATTATTCCTCTATAGATGGTCTATCCAATGATTAACGTGCCATAAGAAAAAAATGCATATTGAAACCTGTGTTGAGCAAAAGAATATTAGTAAAAATTTAAATTTAATGTTTATAATCAAAGTACAATAATTTTCTAAACTAAGTCTTGCCCATGAGGCAGGAGTTACATATATGTTAATAATCTAATCGGTGCAATTAAAGAATAAATTTTTGCCTCTTAGGCAAAAGTTTTCAACTTCAACAGTTAGCATTTGTACAACAATTTTCTAAATGAAGTCTTTCCCATGAGGTAAGAGTTCCATCTATGTTAAAAATATAATCAGTGCAAATAAATAATAAACTTTTTCCTCTTGGGCAAAAGTTTCAATTTCAACGATTTTTTACACAAAGTTTTGCCCATGAGGCAAGAGTTTCATATATGTTAATAATCTAATCTGTGCAATTAAAGAATAAACTATTTCCTCTTGGGAAAATTTTTTCAATTTCAATAATTTTATAAATAAGTCTTGCCCATGAGTCAAGAGTTGCATATATTTTAATAATCTAATCAGTGAAATGAAAGAATAAACTTTTGCCTCTTGGGCAAAAGTTTTCAATTTCAACAGTAAAGCATTCGTACAAACTAAGTCTTGCGCAATAGGCAAGAGTTGCATCGATGTTAATAATGTAAGCAGTACATTTAAAGAATAATGTTTAGCCTGTTGGGCAAAAGTTTTTAATTTCAACAGTATAGCATTTGTATAAACTAAGTCTTTCCCATAAGGTAAGAGTTGTATGTATGTTAATAATCTAATCAGTGCAATTAAAGGATAAGCTTTTTCCGCTTGGGTAAATATTTTCAATTTCAATAATTTTCTAAAGTAAGTCTTGCCCATGAGGCATGAGTTGAAAATATGTTAATAATCTAATCAGTGCAATTGTAGAATAAAGTTTTGCCTCTGGGCAAAAGTTTTCAAGTTGCATAGCATTTGTATAATAATTTTCTAAACTATGTCTTGTCCATGAGGCAACAGTTGCATATATGTTAATAATCTAATCAGTACAATTAAAGAATAAACTTTTGCCTCTTGGGCAAAAGTTTTGAATTACAATATTTTTCTAAACTAAGTCTTGCCCATGAGGCAAGAGTTGCATATATGATAATAATCTAATCAGGCAATTAAAGAATAAACTTTTGCCTCTTGGGCAAACGTTTTCACTTTCAACAATTTTATAAAGTAAGTCTTGCTCATGAGGCAAGAGTTGCATATATGTTAATAATCGCACCAGTGCAATTAATGAATAAACTTTTTCCCCTGGTGCAAAAGTTTTCAATTTCAATAGTATAGCATTTGTATAATAATTTTTCTAAACTAAGTCTTGCCTATGAGGCAAGAGTCGCATATATGTTAATAATTTAATTAGTGCAGTTAAAGAGTAAAACTTTTGCCTCTTGGGTAAATGTGTTCAATTTCAACAGTATAGAATTTATACCTATTCTCATCGTCCCTCTTTTTGTTTGTGTACGCGCCTGGATTGTTTTCTTTCATCATGTGAAGATACGATGGAAACCTATTGTAGTTCTTTTCCGTGGTTCCTCTTATGATCGCATAGGCATGATATATCGCTCGCCATCCTTTGTTGTAGGATATGATTATTCCGTATTTCCTTCTCATTTCATCTACCACGAAGTTTGGTGTGAATACATTACTAGAGTCACGCATAAGTTCTAGTATGTAGTCACATATGACCTTTGATGTTGCATTCCTGTGGTTGGACATTTTAAAATCAACCGAGCAATTATGAGCCTTGTCATATATAGTAACCCGAAGAGCAAATAATTGGGAATCTTCGAGGCATGAAACCGCCACACACAGTTTTAATTGAAACATCGTAGTGAGTATCTTGTTGTGCTTGATTTGAATACCTTAAATTGGATGTTGTTTATAATTGCAATGTTTGACATGCACGTCATCATATTTTGTTTGTCAATTAACATCCAATTGACATTTACCTCATTCAAAAAGGCATTGTGTCTCAAGAGAGTAGTCTCGACATCAAGTATCCTCTTCTTCTTTTGGTGTACCCTTTTAATCTTCAATGGCTGCCGCATTTCTTCATCTATTTCGGCCTCTAATATTGGTTTGATAACCTATAACTCGTTATTTCTAGCAATAATTTCAATTGATTGTTCCATATTGTATTGCTCAATACTCATTTCTTTTCTATCCATTCCAAGCACAACCCTTGTGAAAAATAAAACAACAAAAGATTAGTAACAATTTAATTTAGGATATATATCTTCAACAAGTAAAATCATTCAAGAGTAAGGCATAGTTAACTATTGTCCAATGGGCAAACTGTCAAAGTCTTGCCACTAGGGAAAGAGTTATAGGTCATCTGCCAAATCATTACAGACTATGAAAGTCTCAACTCTTGCCTATGGGGCATAACTGTCTTAGTCTTGCCTCTGAGCAAGAGTTATAGGACATTTGCCAAATCATTACAGACTAATGAAGTGTCAATTCTTGCCCATGGGGAATAACTTAAAATGTTTGGCAGAATCTAAAGATGCTAAATCGCACTTGAAACTATGGAAAACACACACTATAGGGGTGATTCTGAGAGGGTTGTTTACTTTAGAGGAGGTTGCAAGTGATACAACATAGTTTATCAAATGAATACTCTTATAGTATGACCTTGAAAGAGAATGATGGAATGACTATAATTGAGAAGTGGAGCAATATTGAAGAGAGCATGTTAAATATGAAGAAGTAAAAAACACTGAGAAATTAAGGTGACATTATATGGAATATATATATATATATATAATATAATATAATATTTCAGTGAAAGGGTATCCAATGACTCCCATTTGACAAGGGAGTGAGGAGAGGCGCTAAAAACCCCAGTAGTAGCTGATTGGCCTCTTGAAAGTAGCTTTTCTATCTGGTGGTTCAATTCCAATCCAGAAGCTTAATTTGTTAGTGTTGGAGGAATTAGGAGTATCCCTTTATACATATATTAGATGGGTAAGGCCCGTGATAAGCACAGAATCAACATATTAATTTACAAACCAATGGAAATGGAAAGGATGTTATGTTCACCAAGATAATAATTTTCATGTAACGTTGAAAACGATGCATAGGAAATATCAACATATTGGTAACAAACTTCATCTGCAAGATCCAATCTTTCCCACACAAATTAAGATGCATGGTAAAGATTCTCTTCATTAGGGACTACTACATTCACATAAGATTGGTATTTAAGAGAAATTTTTACAATTTGGTAAAAAGGAACAGTACCAAGACCAGAAAACAAAATGAAAATTAAAATAACTTCTTGCTCCATCCTTCTTTCTTTTAATGCAATAATTTCATTAGTTACACGATCATGAGCCTTGTACATTACACCATGTTGGGTTCGAAATCGAGAGGGCGTCATGCGGAAGCTTAAACTTTGCAAAGCAATGGTGATAATTCAGATGACAAATAAAACATATATTAAAAGATATATTATTAATATGATTCGGTCAGACGACCTACATATTAAAAACAATATTGAAAAAATAAAACATATGGAAAAACATAAACCTATGCGAGAAATCTCCCCCTAAATCAGACTCTTTTAACGACTATATTATGGATGTTATTGTGTTATGGTATGAGAAGGGGGCATCTATTTATCGAGTTCGAAAACCTTTGCTCTAAGAAACAGGTTTTCCAAATATGAAAAACTTTTCCCTTTCAGGAAAAGTAAAAGTGTTTATGGTTACTTTTATTTTCCTTCTAAGAAAAAGTAAAACTTAATTTTGATAAGAAAATCAGGGCAAAAACCCTAACAAATCTCCCCTTTTTGGCTTAATTTTCTTCCTAATATCCACCTTCTTCAGATCTTTGGCCCTTGTGTTTCACATAGTCTTAACCACTGTTTTTTGGCATGTTTAAAAATGGAGCTTGCGTTAAAAGTATATGAGCAATTTTCAGGTTAAAAAATATTGGAGTCCTTTTGCAGGGTTAAAAGTGAACTTTATTTAGAAATATGTGACAGCAGGATTGTTGAAAATATAATTGAAAATCATCTCCACATGTATTTTTTGGACATATAACTTTATTATCATCAACTTGGTAGCCACTTTGACCTTAAAGTATCCTCAATTGAACCATCAGATCTTTGAACCATAGGCTTTGATACCACTTGTTGGGTTCGAAATCGAGATGGCGTTATGCGGAAGCTTAAAATTTGCAAACAAACGGTGATAATATATATCACTACAATAAAATTGATAGATAGCTAAGAAATTATTATCTATGACGTGAAATTCATCACTAATTGTTCACCTTTTATGACATAAATTACATTTCACATCTAAATATATGAAACACATACTTTTAGTGACCAAACATAAAATTTCGTAGCAAAGTTTTGTCCTTTAAAGTTTTCATTATCCTAATTTTCAAAATGCTCTCCTTTGTTTACCAGGTATGCCTTCTTAAGTTTTGTTTTTCAATTTAATAGGGATTTTATTAAGGGAAAAGGACATAGGCTGGCAAGTTTAAAAAAAGAATGACCCATAATTGAAAAGGTGGACAACCTTAGCCAGTCGGCCCAATTTAATTCCTCTTTTTAGCCATTTGGCCCAATTGGGCACATGCAGTCTCTATACTCTATTGATACAGTTTTATGCCACCTTGATACACTTTTATACTATATTGATACACTTTTTAAAAAAGAGAGGAAATTCTATGTAAGCACATGCATTTCCTATACCCAATTCATACTCTGTTATACCACATTAATAAATTTTTATACTACATAGATACACTTGCAGTGTCCATGTACTTAATTGATACTCTCTTATACTAGATTGATACATTTTCATAATGCATGTAGAAACTATATAGAGTCGTATAAAATATGTATCTAAATAATTATGGTAGTTAAAAATTATATAAAATGTGTAAAAAATGCTATAGTTATTATATAGAATATGTATATATATAGAAATTTTATCATTATCATATATAAATATATATCTTTAACAATTGTATTATATAGTTACTCTTTTGGTTTATTGTATCAAACTATGTAGGTGAAACACCTCGTCTATTTCTAAAGCATGTGTGTAGTTTAAGTTGGACAAAGATTTGTTCCAGTACCCTTGGCCTATATTACATCGCTTTGTTCAATGTAATATTAATTTGTCATATTTATAATTAATATGATTAGATTAATATAATTTGTCATATTCGTAATTAATATATGTAGATTAATATAATTAAAAGACATTTATAATTGTAACATTTTTTAAAGCTCAGCTAAAAGACAATTCTAAAGTAAAAGTATCAGTGAGATATAAAAAAGAGTAGAATCTTTAAAAGAGAAAGGAAAAAAAGAGCCAAAAAAAAGCATGAACCATCAAAGATGAAAAGTGGGTCCAACACCCAAAATGGAAAGGGCCAAATTGTGTTGTAGAATTGAGGAAGATACATGGATTAGTGACAAATATATACCAGCTTCTCGCGTGCGCCCATCCCTAAGTGGCTATTTCTCGAGTTTTTAAATTTAGGCACTAGTTTTGTGAAATTAATTTAATTTTAGGTGTTATTTTTGTCCTTTCCTCTTTTATTAATTTAAAGACTAGACCACATTGTCTTTACATAAATGGACCAACCCATTTAAAATAACATCGTCCAAACATTTAAAATCATAAAGCCCAAAATAAAACATTTGAATCGGCCCTATTATGCTTAGTACAAACCCGTGAAGATAGGATTTCCTAATCTAATTATAAACTTAGCCATCACTTCTTCAAAAACCTGACAAATATTGTTCTTAGTTGAGTTCAACCTGAGTTTCGTCTTGTTGTTCATATGGGTGATACTTACTCTTCCTCGTATCCTCAGCATATATGCTTCTGATTAATCAGTTGTCAGAGTAAGTATCCTTTTCTCCTTTGTCTTCTTCGTCTTTATATGCAACTCATTTTTTTTGGTTATTCTTCCTAAATGTGATCTCCAGTATTGGAATTTGGAGCTATTTTTTGCTGCTGAAGGAGGGTTTGAGCCCCTTCGTTGTAACTACATAACCAAGTCAGCTCCTTCTGCCAATTCTAGATCTATCCACACTTGCTTGAGTTAACAAATTCTCCTTGGTGTAGCTATGGCTGTGATGAGATACCAAGATGCTCAAACCCGAAAATAGTTGCAATGTCTTTTCATCCTCAGGTGTATCATTCACAAATCTTGTATAAACTCTCCCCTACACTGGGAGTCCTTCTTGCTAGCTGCAGATCTATATGATAGGGTGCTAAATGGTAGGACCAACTTCTTCAGCCAGCTACAACTTTTCCTATTGTAAAAATTAATCTACCTGCTGGCATGCAACAAGTGTGTCCTACTTTGCAGAAGCTAGAAGAAATGGCTCTTTGAACTGGTCATTTCCATTCACGTTCCCCTGTTGCCACCGAAGTGTTATGTCAAAGAACTTCTGATTTCTCTTTTTAAATTTTTTTATTACATGATCATAGATTTCTATTTACGTGGGAAAATTACATCTAAGACATGCTATAGTTTAGATATATCCTCAAACACTTCCTGTTTTATTTTCCATTTTCATTTTTTTCCCTTTGTGGTGCACTAGTCCCTGGGTTGGGGTTTCGTGGATGGTAACAAGTATCTATTTCCATCATATACACATGGATTATATCAATAGATTGATATAGCTCTTAGGTTTCTAGCTTGAATGATTTTAAGTTGTCAGAGGAATTTTCAAGATGGTTTTTCACCTCCTTGAAAAGAAATTGTCCGACTCATGTACTTTCACCTCCTATCTGGGTATGGATAAATGTGTTGGGAACAATTAGGAGCCTTCGTATTGGCTTATCAGTTTGCTTATATGACTCCACTCTCCACTCTTAAAAACCAACTAAATATTTCTCTTCACTCATTTTGTTCTCTACCGGTCTACCCTTGTGAAAACCCCATTTAAAAATAGGAAAAGGAGCCTTTAGGCCTAATGATTGTTGACACCGAATTTTGACCTCCCGATACTACATTTAGGCTTCTATTTTAGCAAAATTATTAATTTTTAAATGTTAGTATTTTTTACACATTTTTCTTACGTCAAACAGATTTTTGACGTGTCACATTCATGTTTTAAAATGTACAAATTATTTTATTAATTTTTGATGTCATTTTTTTTATAATTTATTAATTCAGATACAACATTTTAGATAATTTTATTAATATTTATTAAATTATTTTTTCACAAAATATGCACATTTACAATTTATAAATACATTGCTTATTATTATTATTATTATTAACGATAATCTTATATGACAATTTTTACATAACATTAATTTTAAATGCGTAATTTTTTTTTAAACTTGACACCCTATTATCTTTTTCGTTATTATTACATCTGTTAAATTGTAGCCTAATTCAATTCAATTTCCAAGTTCATTTAAATACTTACCTTTTTCTATTTGATTTATGACAATTGTAGCCTAATTTTACCCAATTTATTATAATTTATATAATCTTTTTAATCTTAGCCATGGATCAATTTTGATCCAACGACTTAGATCATATCACTCACTCTTTCCATCTTAAAAAATGCTCAAACCCTAATTCCTTATTACATTATAACATCCACCTCTCTTGGAGCGCTCTCTCTCTACCTTTTCTCTCTCTCTCTACCTTCTCTCTAGTCTCACTTATCTGTATACCATAACCATGAGTGCTGCCGCCAGCCATCCAGCATAGGTTGGAGAAAATTCGGCATCCTCCCTCCCACTCTCTTCCATCTCTCACTCTCATCGGTGACTTACCGAAATTGATGACTGACGAGTTTGAGGCAGCATCAATAGCATCAACCGCCACTAATGGCTGGCGAACAAACTATCCATTGCATCGCCCTTCTCTCTCCATCATTAGCCACCAAAAAAAACAAGGGAAAATCGCTCCAACCTCCAATCCCGTCGCCGGACAACCAAAATCAGCGCCTCTCAACCGGCGCCACCAGCCGTATCTATTGGAAATCAAACCGGATAAGCTCCCCTTGAATGAACATCAATATAATCTCGCTGCCACTCTAGACTATGGAACTAGACCAAATCGACGCTTCCAACAACAACAGCAGTATTACGCCGCCTGTCCTCTGCCGCTCTGTCATCGCCATGGCTGCCTCCAGCAATCGTGAACTAGCAACGTATCCCCAGCCGTGATTTAGCCTCCCCCTCTTCTCACTGACACATTCTCATCAAAATTGAGGACCAGTGAGGTCCCTTTTGGTGAACCCGACTATTATACGATTTGATTCCTCAATCCTTTAATTGCATGATTATTTTCTTTGGTTTAATTTGCATGTTCTTTTTCTTCTTTGGGTGCAAATTTTCTAAATTAAACTATTAGATCTAAAGTTTGTGATATCTAACTTTGAATGTTGATTCAATCCGTTTAATTATGTGTTTATCTCTGCTTGTTCTCAAAAGATGTTATACTTGTATTAAGTTTGATTTAATTGATATTGACTGAAATTTGAATCAGCTTTTATGGTAAAATATTGATTATGCTTATTCCTAAATGAAAGTACTAAATTGATATAGTAGATTGGTGGAATGGATTTAGTATGATTTTTGTGATTAGTTGCCTTATGATTTGTAAATCAATTTTTAATATATATGCTAAATACTAATGTTGATACATGTTGATATTATTATTATCTCTTCTCTTTTAAATTCGCACCTTATTTTCCATATCTATTTATAGTAAAACATTAAATAATTTATTGAGTCCATTTTTAGTTTTATTTTGGCAAATTAAATGTATATTAACTATTGCCTGCCTTGATAATGTGATTTTTTATGGTAAATATGGCATTAAAGGGATTGAGATTTCTCCTAATTGATTCTTGATATATTTTTCCTTTAATTTTCGAAAGTTATTTTTTTATAATATACTTTTTCCTTTTGTGGTACTGTATTCCTACTACTGTATAAACCGCCCTTCTTTTCATTGGAGGGACAGTTCTTGAATGACAATTACTACTCTCTAAAATAAACAAAAACATAAAGAACTGCTGGCTATTTTAATACAAGGAAATTATATATTTTGATGGTTATTCAATTTTCCTTCAAGGCTTACTGAAAACATCTTCCATATTTCACGGTTACAAGTGCTTGGCCTTATTATTCTTATTAACTCTTTTACTGTTTTTCACTAGTAAGTTCTCGAAATGATGTAATTTTCATTCTCTCTATGTGTTGACTGCATCACGTTGTGAAAGCCTTTAGAAAACATGTCTATAGGAATATTTCGATGTTTGTTATTATATGTTCCTATTTGCTTGCCATTATATCTTGTTTCGCGGGTTTATATAAACAATTATGGGGTTCTGATAAGTTGCTGGGATATTTATAATAGATTGTATTAGTTCTACTTAGTTGTTTTTTCTTATTAAAGTACTGCTGAATAACTGAAACTTCTCTGACTTATATTAGCTAGAAGTGTGTTGTACTGTTGTTGTGTGCTTTTATTTTTTTTTTGTTATACTGTTATCTATCCTGAGTCAGGTGTAAAAGTGAGTTGAATGCAGACTAATTGCAAGCTCAACACGTTATTGGTACTTTCAAAGAAGCCTCTACATATCTGCCTTAGTTTAGGATAGGAGTAATATTTAGTACTATATTTCAGTTAGTTTCCTTTGTGTTGGACTAGTTTTACTTTTCTTTGAACTGTGAGGGGATATTACCTTAGTACAATTTACGTTTTTTTAAATTTTATGATTGTGGGTGAATTTTATCAATATGACATGTTTTATAATTTTATTTTTGATTTATTCAATTATAATTTAAAAAATAATATTAATATGAAATAATTAAGCGATTTCTTGTAATTTGTGACAAAAAATTTTATTATCAAAGATAACTTTTAGCAACGATTAAATTAGACTTTTCAAGACAAATATTTTCGTCACGAAATAAACTAATTCGTCATAAGTTTGACTATATTTAGTGACATATGTATTTGTCTCAATATCTTCCTTTTCATTTGATACAAATTAATTTTGTATTTTATGACATTCATAATTGTTAGTAATCATAATAATTTAGTGACGATTCTGCATTATCGGTAAAAAAATACTATTTTTAGTGACAAATGGTAGATTTAACTACAAAATTATTAATCTTTATTATAATAATAAATTTGTCACTAATTCATACATTTAAGGACGAAAATTTTTGATGTATACAAAAAGTTGTCAATAGTGACGAAAATACATTTGTTCAGCCACGAAATATATATAACTCAAGAGACAATTAGTGTCGTCTCTGATTGAACTAAATAATTAGGGACGATGAAATTTTGTCGGTATTGATAACTTTTTATTGACAAAAGCTTACCATCAACTACAAAAAATTTACATTTTATGACAACAGATTCATCATAAATGTTACACATTTGGGGACGATTGTTGTTTTGTACCTAATTTAATTTTTTTTAGCGACGAAGCACTAAATCGTATTTGTTTACTTTTTGCAACCCACTTTTAGAGACAATTGATTGACAAAATCCTTTTCGTCACACTAAATCTTTTGCGCTGAAATATGACTTATAAGTGACAAAATAATTCATTCCAAATAATCAAATTTGTTGTAGTGATAATTCAGATGACAAATAAAACATATATTAAAAAAACATATTATTAATATCATTCGGTCAAACGGCCTACATATTAAAAATAATATTGAAAAAATAAAATCTATGAAAAAACATAAACCTGTGGGATAAATCTCTCCCTAAACCAGACTCTTATAACGACTACATTGTGGAAGCTATTGTGTAATGGTATGAGAAGGGGGTCATCTATTTATAGAGCTCCAAAACCTTTCCTCTAAGAAAAAGGTTTGCCAAATATGAAAAAGTTTTATATTTTCCTTTCAGGAAAAGTAAAAGTATTTATGGTTACTTTTATTTTCCTTCTAAGAAAAAGTAAAACTTAATTTTTGTAAGAAAATCACGGAAAAAACCCTAACACACCATATGTTCCTTACAAGGATGATTGGGTACTCTTCCTTCGAAGTCATCCCATAAAGTGAGGAGAAACTGAGGGTTCCTGAAAGCAGCAAGAAGTAACTACCATTTGTTCCAGAATCTGTTACAAAAATGCAGGTATTTTCAAAGTAGAAACTCCACTATCTTGTGTAAAAGGTTATAGTTACCGATCAGCAGCCCCGGTAATCTCTCGACGCCTATTTTTAAGGCGACCTATATTTTTCTCTTATCCAATAGTAAGAAATATGAGAATATTTAGCATCTTTGTGTACATGCATATAAATTTCAGCCATAAAACATCTGAGTAGAGTAATATACAAATTTTTGTAAAGGGAGTGCGAGTCATCTGAGAAACATTTCCTAAATCCATGAGATTCATCTTGGTCGGCAGTGGTAGGGGTTTCTCTATACATCACTTATACCAATCCAGGACTGTGCATCCAAAGCATTCACTTAGTTATTTATTTTGAAGCATATATGTGTAGGTTTTTGTAATGCCCCGAGAGTACACCCAGGGTGCCACCGGTGCTTACTGTTCTAAGAGACCACAAGCTAACCCATGAGCTGGTACCTACTGTGAACATTGAATAATATAATAACATATGTCTACAAACAACTGATAAGTCATGAGGTTTTAAATAACCGAAAACAATATTGGATCATGAATATGGAAACAACTGCTAGAAAAAACTGTCTGGAACTAATAAAATAATAACAAAACTGACAGATTGTCTGTACTAGTCTGAAAAGCCTCTAAAAACTGAATAAAAGTTGATGGGACAGGCCCAACTAACTCCATCTAACTACTAAATTGAAAGCATGATAATCAATATAGTCTGTCCTCGAAATACGAGGACTCGCCACTGCTACGGCTTATAATCTGGAAGGTCTAGGCATAATTCGGGAACTGAGCATCCGAACCTATGATATGATACATAATAGCATAAGAAAAAATTATGCGATCAGTACTTTGAATGTACTGGTATGCTAAATGAGGTTGGCGGAAATGCATGGTTTCATGTACATGAGTAATAACTGATTGAATAAATAACATGAAGTACTAAATAGAATGCATGAAATCTATAAATACTTTTAATGCGTTACCAAGAATAAAACATGTTCTAAACTGAAATACAAAAATATGATAACTAAATAACCGATATCTGTATGTTATGGTCAATGGAAGCTTGAACTAAAGTATACTGAATACTGAAATGAGACTGTGGGAGCTATCACCTAACTGACATGCCCTAATGAGAAAATTAGGTCCAACTTGTGACCCCAGTTGGAAGGGTGTCAGTACCATTCCATGGGTACTAACACTGGTTGTATGGATCCACTAATGTACTATTCCAAAAGACTAAGGGTGTCAAGTTTAAATTAACGGGTGACCCCTGTGAGGCAGTCAAGCCTAAACTGACGGGTGACTCATCATATACTATGCTGGCTACGTAGTTCTCGTATACAAAGACTACTGATAACGACTCTGTGTATCTCTTGGGAAAGCCGCCATCCCTGAACTAACTTGGTGCTAAATCCTACTTCCAACTGAATTGACTCGGGATACTAAACTGTTCTAAGTTTAACTGATTATGGTGACTGGATGAACTGATAGTGCTCATAACATATTCTGAAGCTATTGAGACTAAGTAAACATCTAAGTTTTCGGGTATTCACAACCCCCATGACTCAATAACAATAATATAAAAATAGTACTAAAGCTTTGAGCACATAATATGAAATCATTTATTCAAAATTAATTCTTGTAGGCATTTCATCAAACACTTGATATTAGTAGTGTAAGATAAGCATGACATTAATTTAAATCTCATACTAATAATGTGATTTCAACATATATAAATTAAATCAGCAAATAACATCATTAAAACATGTGGGGTTGAATAACAACGACAATTTCATGTAAACATGGTGTAGAATTACAATTCATAGGAATTCATAGTTAAAATCACAATTAAAAATCATGAAAAAATTGTAAAAATCACAACTTGAATTTAGAATTGGATATTTAGACTCCATGGTTAAAAGTAACCCATAGATGATCACTTAAAATACCTGGGTTGATGAATTCATGAGAATTGATTGTGAATTCTTGAGTTTTGATCTTGAACATGGAAGGCTAGGGTTTTTGTTCTTGAAAGAGGGCTACTTTAATTTTTTGTGAGAATTGTGAAATAATTAGCAAATAATGCTCTATTGGGACTTAAATCCCATGTTGGGACGGATGTGGGGCTATGGGAAAAGACCAAACGGTCCCTGGAATTTAAATCATAGAAGCTGAAAGTCCCAATTTTTTGCTCCAGCGCGACGCGGTTCAATTTTGTCAGGCCACTGGAAAACTGACAATCCTCATTTTACCCTACTGTGCAATCTAGTGCTATGGCATTACAACTCTGGAAATGGACGATCCCAAACTAGAATCTTGGCTCGCGGTGCCCTACTGGAAAAGGACAATTGTGAAATGGCCCCCCTGGCGTAACGCATTTTCAATTGCAGTGACACACTGGAAAAGGACGAACGTGATTTTGGCCTTCACCATGACGTGGCCTTAGCCCATTGGGATACTATTTTGCACTAAAAGTACCATAACTTTTCACCTGAGTATCAAATTCGGGTGAAATTGGTATCATTGGAAAGCTAATTCAATTTCTATCATTTGGTGGGTCTTGAGCTGGAAAATTCTCAATATGGCAAAAGATATGATTATTTAAAGTTGACTAAAGAGACATTCTCTTCAAAAATTCAATAGGTAAGAATTACATTAATTCATAAAACTCATGTATATCACTACCAAATAAGTATAATGTACTATGCATGCTCTTGAAACATGGCTCTAACATTGGTACGAATATTTGAGGTATTACAATATCACTCCGTTGGGAACATTCGTCCTCGAATGAGACTGGTTAAGCTGAAAACACTGAGGAACTTAGGTTACATGTTTGGTATACTTGATTACATGAATGAGTCTAAAGTGTAACACATGACTAAACTTGTTCTATGAATGCATGACCAACATGAGAATGATATACAACTGAAACTGAGCATGGCAAAGAGAAATTCTAAGAAGGTTGTTAGCTTAGGTGAATCTGAGTTTACGTAGAAAAGATGAGGGTTCTTGGTTAGTATATCTACTTTTGCTTCCCAAGTGGCTCCCTCAACGGACTAATTCGGCCAAAGAACTTTGACTAGGGGAACTTCTTTGTTCCTTCGTCTACAAATTTGTCGATCAAGGATCTCGAATGGAATTTCTTCGTAAGAGAGGTTGTTCTAAACATATATGCTTTATAATGGAACGAAAACTGCTGGGTATCCAGTACACTTCTTCAACAAAGAGATATAGAATACTGGATGCAGTAATGTTAAGTCTACAGGAAACTCAAGCTCATAAGCCATATTTCCAAAATAGCTCATAATTTTGTAAGGGCCAACATATCAGATACTAAGCTTCCCCTTCGTACCAAAAGTCTTTACTCCCTTCTTGGGAGAGATCTTTAGATATACAATTTGGAAACCTCAAATTCAGCATCTTTTCTCCTCACATCTGGATAAGATTTCTATTGGCTCTGTGCTGCCTTAAGTCTCTTCCTGATCAACAATACTTTCTCTAAGGCATCAAACACAAAGTCAGGACCCACAACCATGGCCTCAGCTACTTCAAGCCAATCAATCAGAGATCTACATCTCCTTCCATACAGAGCCTCAAACTGAGCCATCTGAATACTGAAATGATCGCTATTATTATACGCGATCTAAATCAAAGGCAAGTGGTTATCCCAACTGCCCTTAGTCAATAGCACACGCTCTCAACATATCCTCAAGGGTATGAATTATCCTTTCTGCCTGACCATCTGTCTAAGGGTGGAAGGTTGTACTGACGTAAACTTGGGTACCAAAACCCTTCTTCAAAGCCTTCCAAAAGTGCGATATTAATTGAGTACCTCTATCTGAAATGATGGACAACCAAACACTATTCAAGCTAACCAACTCTCTGAGATAGAGTTTGGCATAGTCCTCAACTGAATAAGAAGGCAAAAAATAGGATAATTTAGTCATCTTGTCTACAATGACCCAAATCTAATTATGTTGATGGCGAGTACGAGGCAAACCCATCACAAAATCCATGTTCACTTCCTCCGACTTCCAAGTGGGAATATTGAACTCCTTCCTAGACCTACTGGGCTTCTAATATTTAATATTAACTTATTGAAAAATAGAGAAGTTACCCAATAACTCTGAAATACCTCTATTTATCCCACTCCACCAATAGATTTCCCGCATATCACAGTATATCTTTGTGGCCCCTGGATAAATTGAGTAACGCGCACAATGCACTTTTACAAGAATTTACTATCTCAACTCATCAACACATGACATACACAGTATACCCTGGTAACCCAACAAACCATATCTACCTTGGGAGAAAACCTCTACTTTATGATCTCTAACTAACTCCATGGACTTTAGCAGACTAGGATCTCTATCCTGCTTTCCCTTCACTTCGGCAGCCAAAGTAGATTCCAAACTATTCTGAACCCAAACGCTACCCTCAGCTGAATCAGCCAAACGAACACCTAACCTAAAAAGTTGATGAACGTCTCTAGCTAAATTCTTTTTATCAACCACGACATGAGCAACACTACCTATAGATAATCTACTTAGGGTAAATGCCACTATATTGACCTTTCCCATATGGTACAAAACACTTATATCATAATATTTCAGCAAATCTAACCATGTTCTGTGGCACATATTCAAATCCTTCTACGAAAACACATATTGCAAGCTTTTGTGATCTGTGAACACATTAATACAGACCTCATATAAATACTGCCTCCAAATCGTTAAGGCAAACACAACAGCAAGTAACTCAAGGTCATAGGTGGGATATTCTTTTCATGGGGCTTAATCTGTTTAGAGGAATAGAGTACAAATTTACTGATGATAGGCGAAATTAGGCGCCTATATCAATATATTTTGCCCATATTTTAGCCTAGTTTTGAGAACAAATTATATATTTCATGCACTTTTAGTCCTTTTTCCTATAAATGAGCTAACGAACATGATTAGTAAAGTTTCAGGTATAAATGATGCAAAATTCAGCATTTTATGGCTTACTTGACGCAAAAGAAAGCTCACGAAGGAAGGAAAGGGAGTTTACACGCCTAAGGACCAAAACTGCTGCATGGAAACTCTGTCCCGGGCTAAAACAGCATTTCTGAAGACTCTGGGGAGCTGGACCAAAACTGCTGGATGGAAAATCTGTCCCGGGCTAAAACAGCATTTCTGAAGACTTTGGGGACTTACAGACACAAAGCTGGATTTTGACAATGATACATTAACCTAGTACAATTGGGTTATGTATTTCATTAGTTTATTTGGATTAGGAGAATGTTACATTAACCTAGTACAAATGGGTTAAGTATTTCCTTAGTTTAGTAGGATTTGGTTATTTATTTCATTAGCATAGTAGGAGTAGGATAGGAGTATTATAAATACCCTATCATGCTAGAGATTTTAATCAAGTCCTCCCTTAGTGGAGGCAACTCCTCCCTTCATTCAAGAAATTCATTCTTAAACTATTAATTTTCTTCCATCTCTCTCATCTTCCACCACAAACACTTCTAATCTATTCTTCTATTCATCTATTCCACAACAAGAGAATCGTTACTTGCTATGGAATCACCAAAACCACACGCCAAACACCTACTATTCACGCCATCCACCATGCAAAACGTGATATCCTTCGCATTCATGGGTAACTAAACCTCTTAGTTGGGGTTATGGAAGCCGAATGAGTTACTATCTACAGCTATGAGCTTGTGAGTTCAAGACACGTATATTGCTTATATCATTATTCTCTTCATCTTAAATCTACATCCTTTGCGGTTCAAACACAAGAACACGCCATTCTAACATCTAACCTGTTTGAGAGAAAGGTTATTTGTCTAGAAAAGAAGACGCATAGACCAACGCCAGTCTAACATTTAACTTGTTCGAGAGAAAGGTTATTTGTCTGGAAAAGAGATAATGTCAAGGTAGTAGGACACCCTTTCCTATTAAAAAGCTAGTGCCGTAACTGGACTAACCTCTTGGAGAATTCGTACCGTTAGACACACTTTAAGCTCGAGAGAGTTAAAGTGAAATAGTCCTTGTTTAGGTCGAGAGACGCTTGGATTTACCATCGACTACAATTCTCTATAAGCAATTGCATGTCAAGACTCTACACACTCATAGCCAATAGAGACGTATACCTCAGAAGGTGGACATAACCCCAACGCTTCAATTCTCATTGTTTACAACCAACGTGACAATCTTTCTCTTTTTACTTTATTATTTTCAGCTTTTATTTCATTACTTTGGTTACTTATTACAATCCCCCCTTCTTACGAGACTTGCACCAAAAGTCTATTAATTTTGCTTACTTGTTGACCAAGCTATTCCCTGTGGGATCGATACCCAACCCAGGTTGGGTTCTATATTTGCTATCGACCGCTTTACACTCCCACGAGAGCTGTAGATTGAGCGTTATCAAAAATTGGCGCCGTTGCCGGGGAATACGAGTGGTAATCAAGTTCGTGATAATTACTAGACCCTTTGGTCAAAGATTCTCGTACTTTTACGTTTAGTTTTTGTTTTTGTTTATTGCAGGTTTTTCTTTTAGTGCATGCCCCATACTAGAAGTTCTGGTCAACCGTTATTACCAATCAATCCGGAACCGCAACAAATTAGAAGAATGGAAGCACAAGCTGTAATCGACAGGATGGCTGCTCAACACGAGCAAGCAAGATTAGCTGCTCTTGCCGCTGCTCAAGTCCAACAACAAAACATTGATAATCATGGACGAGCAACAAATCCTGACGATGAAGATTTAGGTGATGACGAGTTACTGAACCCTAGGCGTGATGCTGAAATTGCAACACCTGCCAATCGAAGAGGTCGACAAGCTCGGTACAGATATGATCGCCAACCTTTGCAACCAGCTTTCGACGATGATGATGATGATCTTGATGGTGCCGGAGCCACTGGAGCTATAATTCCACCACCATTAGCGCCCGGAGCCAAGTACAACATCACAAGCACCATGATTCAGTTATTGCAACTCAAGGGATTATTTGGTGGACTAGCAGGCGATGATCCGAATATGCATCTCATCAACTTTATTTCTACATGCAAGTCTTTTGACAATCCTGGTGTTGGTCAGAATGCTATTCGATTACGTCTATTTCCATTGTCTCTGTCTGGGGAGGCAACATTATGGTTGAATGGGCTGACTCCTGATTCTATTACAAATTGGAGGCAATTGAGAGACGCTTTCCTAGAAAGATTCTTTCCGCCATCCAAGAGGGCTCAATTGAGAGATGAAATCAGCAACTTTCGTCAGCTTCCATCTGAAGCTCTTCACGAAACATGGGAGAGGTTCAAGACAAAGCTAGCGAGATGCCCAAACCATCACATGACCAATGTCCACTTGATGGAGATCTTATATAGAGCCTTGAATTCAGTAACTAAACCAGTGGTGGACAACGCAGCTGGAGGTTCTTTTATGGACCTCACCTTTGGTCAAGCAAGCAACATGCTAGATCGTATGACTAAACAAAGTAGAGCTTGGCATACCAGGGATTCTGAGGTAGCAAGCCCCACTTTATCTATTTGCATGTCTGCAGACCAAAGAAGAAGAGAAGAAGAACGTGATCAAGATATGGCGCACATGAAAACCCAAATGGATCTTCTTACAAAGCATCTATTAGGGAAGACTGAAAAAGTGAAAGCTATTGCGTCAAAAGGAAGAGACGGATCTGATTCAGAAGAGGAGGCCAACTACTTGAACAATCATGGGGGTTTCTGTGGGAATGCCCAAGGAAACCAAGGTCGGAACTATTATGATAAATCTGGAGGTAAAGACCAAGGTAGTTGGAAGAAAAATAATGAAAATAGTGGTTTGTACGTTCCCCCTGGTAGACGTGATACCACCACATCTAATTCTATGGAAGACATGATGGCTAAGTTATTGAAAGGAGTGGAAGCGACGAGCGCGGGAGTTAAGGAGGTGATTGACGATTTGGCCTCCATGAAGCAATTAGTTGATTCTCATTCCACTTCTATCAAGCAAATAGAGCAGCAATTAAGCCAACTTTCAGCAGCATTTAATCAAAGAAAGGCTGGCACCTTACCGAGCGATACAGTCCAAAACCCAAGGAATGATGGGTCATGCATGGCCATCACTACGAGGAGTGGTAAGGTGCTGGAAATTTCAGCAGAAGGCAAGCAAGTAGTTGACGGAACAGCAGACATGGACGCCACACCTAGTGACGCCACTAGGGAAGACGCTGCAATATCCACTTCCAACGTCAAGGACGTGTTGCCTAGTGACGTGCAGCCTGGAAAAAATAATAAACGGAAGCAAGAGGAGAAGAAAGCCATGGAGAGAACACTTCCATACCCACCACCACCTTTTCCACAAAGATTGAAGAAGGTGGCCGATGACACTAAGTTCAGCAAATTGATGACCATGTTGAAGCAGCTGACTATTAATGTCCCATTGGTAGAGGCACTTGAACAAATGCCTGGGTATGCGAATTTTATGAAAGATCTTTTGACTAAGAAGAGGGCAGCAAGCTATGAGCTGAAAGATGATGTGCATCATTGTAGTGCAATCGCTACCCGATCCATAGTTCAGAAGAAGGCCGACACCGGAGCTTTCACTATTCCTTGCACCGTCGGATCTTTGGACTTTGCTAAAGCATTATGTGACTTAGGAGCCAGCATCAACCTGATGCCATTATCAATCTACAAGAAGTTGGGGTTAGGAGATCCTACACCAACTAATATGAGGCTTGTCATGGCGGATAGGTCGGTAAAACGACCGGTGGGTATTCTATGCGATGTCTTGGTGAAGGTATCTTCATTCATATTTCCGGCAGACTTTGTCATTTTGGATTGTGAAGCAGATTCAGAGGTTCCCATAATCTTGGGACGCCCTTTCCTTGCTACGGGAAGTGTGCTCATAGATTTGAGAGCTAATGAGCTTTCATTCCGAATAAATGATGAAGTGGTGCGCTTTGATGTTTGCAAATCAATGAAGCAACCCAAAGATCTAAGTGTATTTTCTGTGGCTGATGTTGTCGTTGATGACGAGGATGAGTTACTTGCTGAAGAGCAAATTCTTGATGATCCTTTGGAGGTTTTGCTCATGGAAGAAGATGATGATGATGCTGAAATTTCTGAAGATAATGTTTGTGCTCTATCAGGATTAGGAGCATATCGCTATACTCCTAAGAAGCTGGATCTTGATCTCAAGAATCGACCCACACCACCAGCTAAGCCATCTATTGAAGAACCACCCACATTAGAATTAAAGGAGCTGCCAAGCCATTTGAAGTACGCATTCTTAGGAAGCGGAAACACTCTTCCAGTCATAGTGGCAGCCGATTTAGGTGAGCAACAAGTTGCAGCTCTTATTTCAATTTTACGCAAGTATATTAGAGCTATTGGATGGACCATTGCGGATATCCTTGGTATTCCACCTGGGATTTGCACTCATAAAATTCAGCTCCAAGAAAAGTGCACACCCACCATCGAACACCAAACACGTCTAAACCCACCAATGCAAGATGTGGTGAAGAAGGAGATTATCAAGTGGTTAGACGCAGGAGTTGTGTATCCTATTTCTGATAGTACATGGGTAAGCCCAGTACAATGTGTTCCCAAGAAAGGAGGCATGACGGTGGTTGCTAATGCAAAGAATGAGCTTATTCCACTCAGGCCCGTTACTGGATGAAGAGTATGTATGGACTACCGCAAGCTGAATTCTTGGACTCTCAAGGATCATTTCCCCATGCCATTTATGGACCAAATGCTAGATCGATTAGCGGGGAAAGGATGGTTTTGCTTTCTTGATGGTTATTCAGGTTACAATCAGATTTGTATTGCCCCCGAAGACCAAGAGAAGACAACGTTTACATGCCCATATGGTACCTTTGCCTTCAAACGCATGCCATTCGGGTTATGTAACGCACCAGCCACCTTTCAACGTTGTATGATGTCTATTTTCTCTGATATGGTAGAAGACACTTTGGAGGTATTTATGGACGACTTTTCAGTTGTTGGTGAGTCCTTTGACGCATGTTTGGTGAACTTGAGCATGGCATTACAAAGATGTGTAGAGTTCAACCTTGTGCTGAATTGGGAGAAGTGCCACTTCATGGTAAAAGAAGGAATTGTTCTTGGGCACAAGATCTCCGAAAGAGGAATAGAGGTTGATCGCGCCAAAATAGAGGTAATTGAGAAGCTACCACCTCCAATTTCGGTGAAAGGAGTTCGTAGTTTTCTTGGCCATGCTGGGTTTTATCGTAGATTCATCAAAGACTTCTCCAAAATTTCAAGTCCATTGTGCAAGCTATTGGAGAAAGATGCGAAGTTTGACTTTAATGATGATTGCTTGAAGGCATTCGAATGCCTTAAAGAAAAACTCATTGAAGCCCCTATCATGGTAGCACCAGATTGGACGCTCCCGTTTGAAATCATGTGTGATGCTAGTGGTGTAGCCGTTGGCGCTGTTCTTGGACAGAGAAAGGAGAAATTATTTCATCCTATCTACTATGCGAGTAAGGTCCTCAATGAAGCCCAAAAGAACTACACTGTCACTGAACAAGAGCTCTTAGCGGTTGTGTATGCGTTTGAGAAGTTCCGTGCCTATCTATTGGGTACTAAAGTGATCGTTCATACAGACCATGCAGCTCTTAGATATCTAATGACAAAGAAGGATGCAAAACCAAGGCTGATTAGATGGGTATTGCTGCTGCAAGAGTTTGATTTCGAAGTCAAAGATAGAAGAGGTTGCGAGAACCAAGTGGCTGATCACCTATCTAGACTGGAGAATGAGTATGTGGCGCAACCAGAAAATCAGATTGACGATGCATTCCCTGACGAGGAGATACTAGCGACAACAATGGAGAACTTACCATGGTATGCCGACTTTGCAAATTTCGTGGTGAGTAATGTGTTACCTTCCAATTTATCTTACCACCAGAGGAGGAAGTTTATGCATGACGTTCAGCACTACTATTGGGATGAGCCTTATTTGTTTCGAAGATGCGCGGATGGTATCATTCGACGATGTATATCCCATGAAGAAGTGCCTACTATATTGGACGCATGCCACACTTCGCAAGTTGGAGGACATCATGCGGGTAATCGAACAACAAGGAAAGTCTTGCAAAGTGGTTATTATTGGCCTACAATATTCAGAGATGCACACGACTATGTGAGAAGGTGTGACCAATGCCAACGTCAAGGTGCTATTTCAAAACACCATGAAATGCCCATGTCCAAAATTATGGAGGTAGAACTCTTTGATGTGTGGGGTATTGATTTCATGGGACCATTCGTGAATTCGTTTGGAATGAAGTACATCTTGGTTGCTGTGGATTATGTGTCGAAATGGGTTGAAGCTGTAGCATTGGCCGATAACGAAGGAAAGCGTGTTGTAGCGTTTCTAAAGAAGAATATCTTCTCTCGCTTCGGGGTACCTCGTACTATCATAAGTGATGGAGGATCTCACTTCTGCAACAAGCTATTCAAATCTGTATTGGCCAAGTATGGAGTCAAGCAACACAAGGTAGCTACGCCTTATCATCCCCAAACTAGTGGACAAGTAGAGGTTTCCAATCGTGAGATCAAGCAAATCCTTGCCAAGACGGTCAATGCGAATCGGAAGGATTGGTCTCGAAAGCTAGATGATGCACTATGGGCGTACAGGACTGCATTCAAAACACCCATTGGCATGTCACCTTATCAGCTATTTTATGGGAAGGCTTGTCATCTACCCATCGAGCTTGAGTACAAGGCATTGTGGGCATTGAAGCACTTGAATCTGAATCGGGATGATGTGAAGAGCCTGAGGTTGGAGCAGCTGAACGAACTAGATGAATTCCGTATCCATGCATATGAAAGATCAGATTTATACAAGGAGCGGATGAAGAAGTATCATGATCAGCGGATTGTTCGACGAAACTTCCAAAAAGGTGACATGGTACTACTCTTTAACTCCAGATTCAAGCTCTTCCCAGGTAAGTTAAAATCAAAGTGGTCTGGTCCATTTAAAGTCACCCAAGTCTACTCGTCTGGAGTAGTCGAATTGGAAAACAATGAGGGTGTTATCTTCAAAGTGAATGGCCAACGTGTCAAGCCATATATCGGTCCTCTTGACTCGATAAATGACATGGCCATCACTTATCTCGACGAAGTCTAAGTACTCGAGACTACTACGTCGAGCCACGACAATAAATAAGGCGCTAGATGGGAGGCAACCCATCGTACTAATCGTTTTTATTGTCTTTTGAGCAAATATAGGTGCAAGAAGTATGCAACGAGGAGATTGATTTCAATTGACGATTTGGTCGCATTGTATGGTAAAGTCGGTAAGTTAGGAATGGTGATGCATAAGGCTATGAATTGAGCCTTTCTCACATCATAATAGGCTTCGAGGAAGGCTAGGCCTTGGTATAAATAGGCCACGAACGATGCACAACCTATTCTATAGCCTAAGGACTCGGAATCTAGAGTTCTATACACTATGCGCCGCCTATTCCTAGGTATGCTTTTGACTATGCGCCGCCTATGCTATGGCATTTGAGATACTGAGACCAAATGCCATAGACTATGCGGCGCATATGTCTAGAAATGCCATAGGATATGCGGCGCATATGTCCCATTATGCCATGGACAATGCGCCGCATATGTCATTGGTATGCCAAGAGATATGCGCCGCATATGTGGTGATTTTGTCCCCAAATCCGATTGTAAATGGGTCATAACCCGACCCATACTCTTCCTATATAAAGGGGACATAGTTTTACAACACAACCACATTAGAAAACACCCTAAAGGCGCCACATAACCTTCCAAATCTTCTCAAAATTTTCTTCTTTTGCTCTTCTAATTCACAACACCGTCTCCACAAGCTTCAAGCAAGTAAGTACTCTCTTATTCTTCATTTATTTATCGTAAGTACTACGTTGCTATGCTTATTATAAATTGCTAAATCATATAAGATTGTTGGTGATGTTCATGTGTTTGAATTGTTGTTACATAATCATGTGAGTAAACATATACGTAGGGAATTCTTGACTTATTTCCGACTTGAATTTGGTTTCAATAGCATTGTTATGATATTTGCTGAATTGATATGGCTATGAATATTTCTTGAGAGTGTTGTTTGGATGCTTGCATGATTAACCATCCCGGCCATCGGGATAAGGTTATAGTGACTATCGACGTAGGAGGTAGTGTTTGTTGTACGAATAGCAATTCCATGCGGTAACTCCTATGTTGTAGTGTCGCTATATGCACCATGAAAGACGTCCAAGTGGCTGCTCATAAGTGATGTAATGCTGATTTTCTTGTCGGAATACAATCCTAAAACGTATGTCGACGAAGTCTGAGTACTCGACCACTTTCACTTCACTGATTTGTGCTAACAAGATTAAGTGTGGGGTGGTACCCCTAGTGCTTGAATGTAGATTGTATAAAGTGCGATTGTGCTGCAACTAACATTATTTCTAGTCTCAGGTACAATGGCACCGAAAGCAAGGCAAGGCAAGGAGAAGGCTACCACAACCCGAAAGGATAAAAAGAGAAGCCGAAAAGACCAAGGAGAATCATCTTCAGCACACCTACCACGCAGAATGTTCGGAATCAAATGGGTTCTTGAGGAAGACGCCAAGGCATGGTACAGCAGCAACAAAGAAAAGAAATATGTGCACGTCGACTTAATCAACAAGGAGACCTTAGCAAAGAAGGAGCCGCAAATGTTGGCTAAGATAATGGCTCTGAAGCTGGATTTCATCTTCCGTGACATGGGAGAGTGCAATCTTGACTTGACAAGAGAGTTTTATGCCAACTGGTCGCCAAACACAACAGGCAACGAAGTCAAAATTCGGGGCCAAGTGTTACAGCTTACAGCGGATTGGATCAACTCGTTTCTAGGCCTACCTTTGGTCGACACTGCACCATACAAAGAGCTGTACAGCAGGCCTCCTTACAGAGCAATAAGACACACGCTTTGTGGAAGCAGATCAATGGCAAGATGGGGCAGACATAAAGAAACAGGCCATCACAACACATTCCCCTATGCTCCACTAAATAGGGAAGCAAGAATCTGGATGCGCATTGTCAACTCATGCCTTATTCCTGGGACGCAATACACAAAGATATCGAGAGATAGAGTGTGTTTGGTTTATGCGTTGATGACGAATGTCCCTATCAACTTTGGGGCAATCATTCGATCTACCATGAGAAAAGCCAGACTCCACAGCAGGTCCCATTTCACATTCGGCAATTTGTTGACAGCAATGTTGCGGAAGGAGGATATAGAAGAGGAACCAGCTGACCACAAACTCCCACATACCCCAAAGAAGGTTGACCTCACCAAGGTCAAAGATGCTGAAACAACGCATGGAGTCAACCTTACCACTGCGGAGAGACACGCTCGTGACGAGAGTTTCTTCCGTCATCTCTATGGCATGACACGATTCACTATGATGAGTGGTGGACGTATTCCAACTGCTGAAGAGCTCCAACAGCTGGACCACGACTACCCAATGAACTGACATGCCCGGGAGATGTGTGGAGTGGGAGTATATTTCGAGGAACCTCTTGATGATGACGTGCCAACTGATGATGATAGACGCTTGCCTGATTCTGATGCTGAGGAGAACTCTGACGATGACTCTTACGATGATTCGGACGAAGGGGGTATGACCCCCGACATTGAGGAAGAGTCCGACTAATCAGGTTCTTCGACTTTATTTTCCACTGAGGGCAGTGTCTAGTCTAAGTGTGGGGTGTCGGCAGAATCTGCATGCTATGTTTGTATGTTTGCTTGTTTATTTTGTTTTGAGTCCAAATTTTTTTTTTTTTGTGATTTTTTTCGTGTGACGTTTTTTTTTATTTTTTAGGAGGAAAATTTTTCTAGCTATGCATGAAATTATTTGGATAGGCAGCATGAGATTAGAACAAGAGTATGTGCTACAATTGTGACTATTGAGACATTTAGGCTCTAGTTGTGACTCATTATGTGATAGTGTGTGATTCAATTCCATAACTTGTTGGGTCGAGAGTCTATATTACTACCAATCAAGTCGACCATGTGCCTTGTGTGTGCGAGATAATAGTATATTCTATGTATGTGGCTGATGCTAGAACTTGCCCGGTATGTATGCAAAGCGAAAATAAGGAATGTAAGTTTAGGATATGATTTAGGCATTTCTTTGGCAACCTATACATGTTTACCTTCAGTTTTTCCTACCCATGAAAATCATCCTAGTTAAACCCTTTTGAGCCTTTAGCCTATTTCTTTGACAACCTTGTATGTAAGCCTAATCCATTTTTTTCAAGACCGTAATTTGATCCAAATTCCTAAGTGCTTTAAAGTGAAAAAAAAAGTCATGTGACAACATAAGAGGAATTTGGGTGAGTATGATGCTTTAAAATTGCAATGGTGCTTGAATATATTATGAAAAAGAAAGTGCTATCATAGGTGGTACGTTGTGAAAAGAAAAAGGAAAAGAAAGCTGAAAAGTAAGTTGTGCTTGAAATTGAAAAACAAAATAGGAGAACAAGGGTGGTAGAAAAAAAGAAAGAAGAAAGGTTGAAAGAACAAAGTGTCAATGATACAATGTGATGTATTAAAGTGCTTAGGAACTTAGTCACTATTTCTGGCCAAAATAGTCCTACCCGTCCCTTAGCCTACATTACAACCATCTAAAGACCTACTTGATCCTAATCTCAACATTCTGACATTTAGTAGAGTACTACATTAAAGGCAAGCTTATGGTCATTAGTTGCTACATATGAATTCTTTGTGAGAGTGAGTGCAGGGATACTTTGATACCCATGTTTGAAAAATATGCTATATTTGTGAGTGATTATGGGTACTATATTGTGAGACACACATGGTTGATGAGTTTTGGATAGTTGTATATGATTCTATGTACCTTAACGTTTGCATGCGAGTTGATCACCATCACGAGTCTATGCTTGAGGTTAAATTATTTCTACTTAATCGGAAAGCTACTCTTTGTTGCTAATTGTTGTGCTTGTCTTGAAGAATGTTTTGTGTTGTTGCTGTAAAAACCTTAAGTCGATGCTTAGAAGGACATGATATGTTGTTCGAGGACGAACAAAGCTCTAAGTGTGGGGTGTTGATGATAGGCGAAATTACGCGCCTATATCAATATATTTTGCCCATATTTTAGCCTAGTTTTGAGAACCAATTATATATTTCATGCACTTTTAGTCCTTTTTCCTATAAATGAGCTAACGAACATGATTAGTAAAGTTTCAGGTATAAATGATGCAAAATTCAGCATTTTATGGCTTACTTGACGCAAAAGAAAGCTCACGAAGGAAGGAAAGGGAGTTTACACGCCTAAGGACCAAAACTGCTGCATGGAAACTCTGTCCCGGGCTAAAACAGCATTTCTGAAGACTCTGGGGACCTGGACCAAAACTGCTGGATGGAAAATTTGTCCCGGGCTAAAACAGCATTTCTGAAGACTTTGGGGACTTACAGACACAAAGCTGGATTTTGACAATGATACATTAACCTAGTACAATTGGGTTATGTATTTCATTAGTTTATTTGGATTAGGAGAATGTTACATTAACCTAGTACAAATGGGTTAAGTATTTCCTTAGTTTAGTAGGATTTGGTTATTTATTTCATTAGCATAGTAGGAGTAGGATAGGAGTATTATAAATACCCTATCATGCTAGAGATTTTAATCAAGTCCTCCCTTAGTGGAGGCAACTCCTCCCTTCATTCAAGAAATTCATTCTTAAACTATTAATTTTCTTCCATCTCTCTCATCTTCCACCACAAACACTTCTAATCTATTCTTCTATTCATCTATTCCACAACAAGAGAATCGTTACTTGCTATGGAATCACCAAAACCACACGCCAAACACCTACTATTCACGCCATCCACCATGCAAAACGTGATATCCTTCGCATTCATGGGTAACTAAACCTCTTAGTTGGGGTTATGGAAGCCGAATGAGTTACTATCTACAGCTATGAGCTTGTGAGTTCAAGACACGTATATTGCTTATATCATTATTCTCTTCATCTTAAATCTACATCCTTTGCGGTTCAAACACAAGAACACGCCATTCTAACATCTAACCTGTTTGAGAGAAAGGTTATTTGTCTAGAAAAGAAGACGCATAGACCAACGCCAGTCTAACATTTAACTTGTTCGAGAGAAAGGTTATTTGTCTGGAAAAGAGATAATGTCAAGGTAGTAGGACACCCTTTCCTATTAAAAAGCTAGTGCCGTAACTGGACTAACCTCTTGGAGAATTCGTACCGTTAGACACACTTTAAGCTCGAGAGAGTTAAAGTGAAATAGTCCTTGTTTAGGTCGAGAGACGCTTGGATTTACCATCGACTACAATTCTCTATAAGCAATTGCATGTCAAGACTCTACACACTCATAGCCAATAGAGACGTATACCTCAGAAGGTGGACATAACCCCAACGCTTCAATTCTCATTGTTTACAACCAACGTGACAATCTTTCTCTTTTTACTTTATTATTTTCAGCTTTTATTTCATTACTTTGGTTACTTATTACAATCCCCCCTTCTTACGAGACTTGCACCAAAAGTCTATTAATTTTGCTTACTTGTTGACCAAGCTATTCCCTGTGGGATCGATACCCAACCCAGGTTGGGTTCTATATTTGCTATCGACCGCTTTACACTCCCACGAGAGCTGTAGATTGAGCGTTATCATTTACCCTTCTACATCAAAACACACCCCAAACCAACTCTAGAAGCAACACAACACAAAAAAAAATCTATTTGAACCATCTGGCAATGTGAAAATTGAGGTTGTGGTGTGTCGAGTCTTTAACTCCGAAAAACTCTTTTCACAAGAATCTGACCATTGAAACATACTTTCTTCTGATTCAATCTATACATGAAGGACACAATGGACAAAAATCCTTTAATAAACCGTCGTTAATAGCAAGCCAAACCTAAGAAACTGGTGATATCTGATGGAGAGATGGGTCTGGTCCAGTTTTTCACTACCTCGGTCTTTTGAGTATCGACTTTAATGCCATCAACAAAAATAATATTGCCAAGAAAAGCTACTTATATTAGTTAAAATTTGTACTTACAGAATTTAGCGAACAACTGATGGGGTCTAAGAGTCTACAATACTATTTTAAGATGGTCTGCATGATTATTTTCATTATGAGAATTGACAAGAATATTATCAATAAAGACTATGATGAACATGTCTAAGTACTGTTCGAATACTCTGTTCATCAAGTCAATAGAGGTTGTTAAGGAATTCCTGAGACCAGAGGATATGGCTAGAAATTTGAAATGACCATACCGAGTTCTAGAAGATATTTTTGGAATGTCACATTATCTGACTCTGAGCTTATGATGGCCAGATCTGAGATTTATCTTAGAAAAATAACAGGCACCCTGAACTTGGTCAAATAAGTTATTGATTCTGGGAAGTGGGTATTTCTTCTTGATTGTGACTTTGTTCAACTGACGGTAGTCCGTAAATATTCTAAGAAAACCATCTTTCTTATGCACAAACAGAATTGGTGTGTCCCACAGGGAAATGCTGGGCCTGATAAATCCCTTATCTAGGAGATCTGTCAACTATTCTTTTAACTTTTTGAGTTCTGATAGAGCCATTCTATATGGAGAAATAGAGATAGGGTGGGTATCTGAAAGAAGGTCTATTCCGAATTTAATTTCCCTTTTGGGAGGAACTCTGGCAAGATCTTGAGAAAACACATGTGGAAATTTCCTCGTTGCTGAAACTGACACAAGATTAGGAGACTTAAAATTTGAGTGTTTAACTCAGACAAGATGATAAATACACCCTCTGAATATCATTTTCCTCACTCTAAGTTATGAAATAAGCTGACCACTAAGTGTTGTAGTACTACCCCTCCATTCAAGAATCTATTCATTTGGAAACTAAAAAATGAACTACTGTATTTTTGCAATCCACTGAAACATAGCATGAGTGGAGCCAATCCATGCCGAGAATCACGTAAAAATTTGTTATCTCTAACTCCAAGAGGTCAATTGAAGTAACTTTCTGAGACACTATAATCAGGCAGTTCCTGTATACCCGCTGGGCTACAATAGAGACACCTACTGGGGTAGAGATTGAAAAGGGTTCTGCTAAGATTTTGGGACTGACTCTGAAGTTGATGTCTATATAAGAGGTTACAAAAAAAAGAAGCTCCAAGGTCTAGTAAATCATAAATATGTAAATGAAAGACTTTCAATGTAACAGTAACTATGTGAGGAGAACTTTTGTAATCTTATCGAGACTAAAATGTATAGAGCTTGTTTTGACACTGACCGCTAGTAGCGATGGAAGCGCCACCCTACTGAGTCGAGTGACTGGCTAGAATTGATGATTGAGGGGACTAGGCCTGTTGGCACAAATACCTACCTATTTTAGCAACTGCCCCGACGCTCTCAAATCTGATGGTCTGGCTTTCCACACCCAAAGCATATATCACTGCCAGCTCTACACTAACCCTAATGGTTTCTACTATATTTTTACAAAGAGGATTTGTACGACTACTACTTACTTCCTTGGAACTTAGATCCTGGAGCTCTATCCATATTATCATTTTTGAATTTAGGTAATAGGTCACTAGCTTAAGATAGAGCTGGGACTAAAGATTTCTGATGGAACTGAGGACAGTTACCACTTTTTCACTTTGGCTGAGTGAAATTAAAGATACCTATTCTAGTCCTCTTGTTCTCTCTCTCCTTCTTATTACTCTTCTACTCCTCAATCTGTTAAGCATGGACCATAAGCCTAGATTTGTCCATCTCCTTAATTAACATCGCTATACAATACTTATTGACCATACTATCAGATACCCTAGACACAAACTTGCTCATCCTAGATTCGGTATTAGCTACCACATGGGGAGCATACCTAGGTAACTGAGCAAACTTAAGGGAATACTCATTCATACTCATGTTTCCTTGCCTCAAGTTGATAAACTCTAACACTTTGGCTTCTCTCAGTTCCAAGAAAAAGAATCTATCTAAGAAGGCAGTAGCACACTCTTCCCACTCTATAGGCCCTACATCTATTCCTCTATCTACCTTCCACTGCTTAAACCATGTATGAGCCATATCTTGTAATTGGTAAGCATCCAATTCAACACTCTTACTAAAAGTTATCCCTGTAATATCAGTTACCTTCTAGACCATGTCTAAGAATTCCTGTGGATCCTCTTCATATTTGAATCTCAAAAACAGAGGAGGATTCATTTAGATAATGTCCTGAATCCTATATGCGGTAGTATTGGACACTGGGTTAGCCGGGAAAGCAGCTAGATGAGCATTTTGTGCTTCTAGAGAGTGAGCTAGAGTTGTGAATGAATCTCTGAATTCTACATGGGAAACACGCTCGTTCAGGGGATCTACCTGTACAAGCGGAGATATTGGTTGGTTTATATCTCTTCTTCTGTTTATATTTCTGGGAGGAATAATCTATAAATGGAAGGGAGAACAGATGAGGCAGAGAGTTTAACATGAGCTCATGCTCGGTTGCATGACATGAACACTGAAAAAAGGGAAACTTTTCATAAAATACCTCGTAGTCTCTTGTCCATAAGAGTGGCACATTTCACACCCATGTACAAGACTCTACTCAAGGCAGCTTTCAGACTTTTTAGGACACATTAAAAACTTAGGCTCTGATACTAAGTTTGTAACGACCCAATAGTACACCTTAGGAGCCGTATGGTGCTTACGGTCCTGAGAGACCACAAACTAACCCATGAGTTGGTACCTTGTGTGAGCACAAAATAATATAATAGCATATGCGGAATAACAATCGATAAGCCATAAGGTTTTAAATAACTGAAAATAATATTGGATCATGAAATTGTAAACAACTATCTAGGACTAATAAAATAATAAAAAAACTATCTGACAGTCTATACTAGTCTGAAAAGCCTCTACTGACTAAATAAGAGTTGATGGGACCAGCCCTAACAAACTCTATTTAACTACTGAACTAAAATTGTGAAAATAAATTTAGTCTGTCCTTGAAATAAATGGTCTCACCACAACTATGACTGATAATCTGAAATGTCTATACATGGTCCAAGAACTGAGCGTCCGAACCTATGATATGATACATCATAGCGCATGAAAAAAGAATGTGATCAGTACTTTGAATGTACTTGTATGCTAAATGAGGTAGTTTGGTATGCATGGTTTCATGTACAGGAGTAATAACTGAATGAATGAATAGCATGAAGTACTGAATAGTATGAATGAAATCTGTAAATACTGAGAATCTATGACCAAGCATATAACATGTTCTTAAGATAATATGCAAACTAAAATGCTGAAATCTGATTACTGAATAACCGATATCTGTATGCTATGGTCAATACAAGCATGAACTGAAGTATAATAAATACTAAAATGAGACTGTGGGAGCTATCATCTAATCGACATGCCCCAATAAGCAAATTGGATTCCAATCTGTGACCCCAATTATAAGGGTGTTATTAGTGTGCCATGGGTACTGACACTGGCTGTGTGGATCCACAGATGTACTGTCTTGAAGGACTAAAGGTGTCAAGCCAAAACTGACGGTGACCCTTGCGAGGTAGTCAAGCATAAACTGACAGTGGACTCCTCATATCCTACATTGGCTACATAGTTCTAGAGTACAAGGAATGCTGCTAATTATGATGACTGATTGAACTGATAATGCTCATAACATATTCTAAAGATATTCCAAAGATATTGAGACTAAGTAAACAACTAAGTTTTCAAGAATTCACAACCCCCAGGACTCAATAGCAATAACAGCAAAATAGTACTAAAACTTTAAGGACATAATATGAAAGAATTTATTCAAAATTCAATCTTGTAGGCATTTCATCAAACACTTGATATTCATAGAGTAAGCTAAGCATGTGAATAATTTAAATCTTGTAGTAATAACATGATTTCAACATCAACATCACTAATTATGAATTAAATCAGCGAATAACATCATTAAAACATGTGGGGTTGAATAACAACGGCAATTTCATGTAAACACGGTGTAGAATTATAATTTATAGGAATTCATGGTTAAAATCACAATTAAAAATCATGAAAAACTTATAAAGATCGCAACTTGAATTTAGAATTTGATATTTGGACTCCATGGGTGAAATAAACCCACAGATGAACACTTAACATACCTGGGTTGATGAATTCGTGAGAATTGATGGTGAATTCTTAAGTTTTGATTTTGAACTTAGAAAACTAGGGTTTTTGTTCTTGAAAGAGGGATATTTTAATTTTTTCGAGTGAATTATGAAATAATCAGCAAATAATGCTCTATTGGGACTTAAATCCCGTGTTTGGACGGATTTGGGACTATGAAAAAAGACCAAACGCTCCTGGAATGAAAATTGCAAAAGTCTAAATTTTTGGCTCCAGCGCGACGCGGTCCAATTGTATTGGGCCACTTGAAAACTGAAAATCCCCATTTTACCAAACGGCACAATGCGGTTCTATTGTGTTCTTCCTCTGAAAAATGGAAGATCGTAAATTAGAAGCTTGCCGCGACGCAGTGCCAATCACGATGCCCCACTGGAAAAGAACTATTGTAAAATATCCCCTTGGTTTGGCGCGATGGTAATCGTAGTGGCACACTAGAAATAGACAAACGTCATTTCGTCCATCACCGCAACACGGCCTTATCGCTTTGGGCTACTATTTTGCACTAAAAGAGTCGTAACTTCTCACCCAATTATCGGATTAGGGCAAAATTAATATCGTTGGAAAGCTAATTCAATTTACTATTATTTGGTGGATTTTGATCTAGAAAATTCTCAATATTGCAAAAGATATGCTCTTTTAAAGTTGACTAAAGCAACATTCTTATCAAAAATTCAATCGGTAAGGATTATTTTTATTCGTCTAATAGTTGGGAGTTATTTGAGGCCTTAATATACATCAAACTCATGAATATCACTGTGAAAGAACAATAATGTACTATGTATGAGCTTGAAACATGTCTCTAACATTGGTTTTGATTTTTGGGATATTACAGTTTGGCAATGAAAATCATAACTTTTCAAAGTTGTAGCTGTACAATTATATGGATAGTAAGTGTTAGAGAGTCGGATGAAGCAGGTTTGTGTTTCATCTCCTTCCAACTAAAATGAGGCACACATTTAGCTCCTAAAATTCTGATATTACTCTTGAATAAGAAATGAATAGGAGAAGCAACTAACATGGTAATACACAATGCGCATAAGTTCTTACCTCACATAATATGAAGATTAATAGTATGATTTTGAGACTAAAAATCAAACAAAATTAAACAGACATTGAAATAATGGGAGTTAGAGAATCAAATAGTGCATCACAAAAGGTTTTTATTTCACCAATCACCTTAGCTTCATTGATTTATAACAACAGTCGAGCAAGTTTTTTTAACCGCAATTTTCATATTTAAGCACAGAAAATACTTTTACTCATATTTTGGAAGTTCTAATCTCCTCTAATTTCAATAGGGGTTGTTGCTCGACAGCTAGTGCCAATTTTCTGAGTCAACTATTTTATTCGCGAGAATTTCTTCTCTCTGATTTTGTCTCCTCACTAAATGGATGCACATAGTTGTCTTACATCATAGATATTCAATTCAATCATCTCTAAGCATAAAATTAACCTCGAAAAGATAATGGAGAAATATATATGCTACTTTATTCATTATCAGTAGTAATGAATAGATCAAATCTAATAAAATTTCAAATCCACTGACTTACATGTTAAAAACAATGAAAAAATGTAAAAAAAATATGGCATGTCAACAAAATGGAGTAGAAATGAAAACGGAATGGAAAATATGGAGTCACCATAGTTCTTACATTTTCAATCTTAGGTTTTAATTTATCCAGTGCATTAAGCTCTACATCAGTCAACAAGTTGAGTGAATCATGCACATCAATAAATACAGAAATGATTACTTGGAATAAGAGGCTCATGTAATACCCTGTACATTTCCTAGTTTAAATTCATTCCTAGAATGTTAAGAAATATTTTTCAAAATGAAGAATGTTTATTTGGTGTGTAATTTTCCATATTTAGATCTTCCATTGTGTGAGAAATTGAATAAGCTTTCCACCGATACCAAATTCGCCTAATTCCGATACTCGGTTGAGGATTTAGAGCATTTTTAAGTTGACAGTGTGCCACTTGGACACTGGGCACATCGCGAAAGTCAGTAAAATGATAATATTCAAATTCCAATGGCCCTCTGCGATATACCCACATCTTGGAGAGGGATAATTTCCCAATTGTTGATTTCAAGTAGCCCAACGTGATATTGGCGCATCGTACCAGTGGCCAAAATGGCATGTCTAAAGGACACCACAATGGTGGTGCATATTATTGAAGATTCAGGTCCCAATTGTCAAAATATGGTTGGTCAATGCGATATCTCCTCATTGCAGACACCACCAATTTCCCAGTCGTCCATTTCTAGTGAACCACCGTGATAGTGGTACGTCACGGTGGCTCATTAAATCAGGATTTTCAGTTCTCATTTCCAGTCCCATTTAGGAGTTTAGAAAGGGTATTCAGGACAATTTCCAAGCCCCCAATCCATCAAAAACACAAGATTAATCATATTCAAAGCGCTTTGTTCTTACTATTCATCATTCTTATCAAAAAAAAAAACTAGAGCTCTAAAACCTCTTCTCTAAGAAATCAAAATCCTCCATAGTCTTTAAGAAATCTCTAAATTGAGCATTCCCAAGGCAATATAATCAAGAATCTATCATCAAGAACTCAAATAGTAATCCATAATTTAAGAATCTACATCTAATCATTAATGAAGGTATGTGTAACATCTCGCATTTCGGCTAGAATTAAAAAATATGACTCTGATGTGTTGATAATCCCAGAGCCTTAAATCCTATGATAATTTGGCATATCAATCAATTTTGTAGTATGTGAATCCATTTGCGCATGAAATTATACCTTAGAAGTCCTTCAACTCAAGGACGAGTTAAAACCATTTCGATCGATTAAGTTTTAGTGGACGTTGTAATTTGTGTCACATCCCATTGACCATAACCCATTGTCTATAATGAACTGGGTGGCCTACTATATATCAAATTGTAGATAATTGAATAATCTTTCCAACTATACCAAATTCGCCTAAAACGGACACCCGGTGAAGAAGTTATGGCCTTTCAAAGTTGAATGTATTGCCTATGCACATATAGGCGATGCATAGGGCGACGCCTATTCAAATATAGGCGATGCATAGGGAGGCACCTATGCAAATACAGGCGATGCATAGGGCGGCGCCTATGTAAAAACACTCCGTTTTGAGTTACTTTAAGTGCAAGTTAGTCCTTAGAAAACCCAAAATCGTCCTTAGCCACTCCTAAATGGATTTGGGCCTACTAACAACATTGAAGCCTCCTATAAAGTCCCAAAATCTAATCCTTCAAGAACTTAAGAGAAGGAGCAAATAGGGTTTGAGAAAATAAGCTTGAAGGTCCGATCATTTCGAAACTTCTTCGTGAAACAAATTACAGATTTGGAATCCTTTCGACGTAGGCTTCGATAGACACCCAAAAGTTTTGGAGATAAAGGTCCGTGGGGTTTTACTAAATTCTCATGGGCATAGAAATCATGTTTTAAGAATTGGGTTTTTCGAAATTCATGTACATATTCAGGTTTTAGAAGCTTTAATGATATTATTTTGGCCTTTTGTCTTTCCCCCAAAGTGACTTGAAATTATATGTATATGTATATATGTGTTTGTCCTAAAATATGATTTGAGAGCATAATTTTTATGCAACCCCTCTCTTAATGTAAAGGTTCTTTCATGTTTTGCTTAATATAAACTGTTTTAAAATACGTCTTGAAAAGAAAAGGAAATTATGATATGAAGTGCTTTGACTCTTGCTATGTTTGGAATATGATTTTGAACATGAATGAGAGGGTTGTGATTGTTGAATATGAATGTAATGAAAGAATGCATTATTTTGCCGAAAAGCACATGACCACCATATGTTTGATAAAAGTTTTGCATGAATTGAACTTTAAGTTTCGGAATATGAAATCCTTTACATCAGTTGCATGCTTTGGGTGGTCTAAACTATGTTTTGAATGAAAGCTTTTTGCTTAATATATTATGGCACAGAAAAAAATCTTGACTTGTCAGGTCTTGGTATGACGATACCAACTCAGACAAATGCCATATCAAACTCAAACTAACAGACATTTCAGACTTTTCATGATTTTAGACATTCAGAATATTGCATGTATAGAAAAGGTTAAAAATGGGCATACAGAGATGTTAGGTGGTCCCCCGAAGAGGGCTTGAGTTCAAGCGACTCATTGCCTAAAACCGTAGTTTGCCGACCCAGGTATACTATTTTGCGCTGACTTAAATGTCCTATGGCGTATCAGACTCAGAGACTCCAACCCTTGCGGCACACTTGGGTTGGGGGCTTCCCCACCGAGTCAATGGCGAATTTCATACAGCCCGTGGAATATCAGAGTTGTAGGGGAATACCACCTAACTCAGAAGTAAAACACAGATCATGATTTGAAATGAACAGACATGTTGCATGTTTTCAAAAATTGCCCATGTATTTTTCAGAAACAGTTTTATACATGATGTCTTGAAGAAAAATTGCTTTCACTTAATATATATATATATATGTATGTTCCATTATACTATTTCGTATTGCTTCGCGTGCCAGTACTTTTGTGCTGAACCCCCCTTCTTTCACGTTCTGAGGCACAGTCTAGGGGTCCAGTTACTCAGTAGACATTCTCCGATTTGTAGACTCTATTTACAGTGGTGTGCCATCTATCATTCGGAAGGCCTAATTATGTCAGAAATTCTCTTATGTATTACGTTTTTTTTGGTTTACTGTGGGCCTTGTCCCAGTTTATTTTCAGGCAGATGTTTGTGTTCTTAGTAGAGATTTCGCAAATTGATGTCACATAGTATTATTCAGAAATATTGCAGGACTTGACCATGTTTTTCGTACTCAGTTAAATTCTGCATTTTTTGATGATTATGAATGTTATGCATGATAACCAGATAGAGAATGGGTATTCCTGGCCTTCATGGTTCGGGATGCTCATCACGGCCAGGGACTAGGCTCGAGTCGTGGCAAACTTGGCATCAGAGCATGGTTCATGGTCTTAGGGTGACTGCGAAATCGCATCGGGTAGAGTCTTGTTTATAGGTGTGTAGTACACCATACTTATAAATAGGAGGCTACTAGGTGTTTAGGAATGTTTTCCTTCTATGTGATTTAGTTCATGCTTCAGAGTCTAAAATGTCCCCTAATCGATGATCTCTTATATTACAGTGAAACACGACTATGCCTCCCCATCACAACATCGATTAGAGTGCTCAGGCAGATGTGGTCTATCCCACCCATGGGATGCGGACCCATAATAGAGTTTCCACGCCAGTACCTGTCCCTACTCCGAGAGTCCCTCCAGTTCCAACCAGTACACCTCGGGCTCCGTGGACTAATGTCAACCGTCTACCAACTGCTCAAAGAGATAACTCAAATGCATAGTTCAGACGGTCTATCCATATACTGACACATCTGGTAGCTAACCAGGCTCAATGATTGGAAGATGTTGGGTCTGCACCCGTTACATGTAAGGCTACTAGAGTCGAGCAATTCATGAAGATGAATCCACCGAAGTTTACTGGTACAAAGGTGGAGGAAGATCCACAGAGTTCATGGATGAGATGGAAAAGATCATTAAGGTAATGTATGTATATGAGATTGAAGGAGTGGAATTGGCAACTTATCAGCTTAGGGATGTTGCAAATCAGTGGTATGTAGACTTGGAAGATGCAAAAGGTGAGAGTGTTGAGCCTACAGTTTGGGGTGAGTTTGCAGAAGCTTTCTTTGACAGATTCTTTCCTATGGAGTTGAGGAAGGCCAAAGCAGAAGAGTTCATGAATCTGAGGCAGGGCAGTATGAGTGTACAAGAGTACACTTTGAAGTTTAATCAACTAGCCCGCTATGCACTAGAATTGACTAGCAATTTGAGAGCTCAGATGAGAAAATTTTCATCCGGCCTTGCTGATAACCTAATACTTGAGTGCTAGGGGTAATGTTGAATAGGGAGTTAGACTTTGCTAGACTGAAATTCCACATGCAGCAGGTAGAAGAGAGGAAGAGAAACATTGCTGAATCTAGAGAAAAGAACAGACAGGCGAAGAGAGTTAAATCTGCGGACCAGCACCAGAGTCAGCCACAGAGTGGTAACTGGGGAAATAGGTGGTTAAAGAAGATGAGGTTTTGGAATAATACACAGTCATCAGCCAGCTCCCCAGCGCCCAGACCCCACAGACAGACAGACTCAGAGCTATCAGATTCCTCAGGGATCTAGAGCACTAGATACTCAGTAGCAGGGTAGTGTGGCTTAGCATCATCGCACTTACCCGCAATGTGAAAAGTGTGGTAGGAATCATCCAGGGAAATGTCAGTTGGGCACACGTGTATGTTATTCATGTGGTCAGCCAGGCTACTTTCAGAGGGACTATCCATCTACTAGGAGTAGTGCTGGAGGTGCAAAGTTTCAGGGCAATTCCACAGCGCCACCCCCATCCCAAAAGGGTGCCACATCAGCTGCCGGGTACAGTCGCAACTGGTTATATGCCTTGACCAACCTCCAGGAGGCGAAAGTTTCCCCAGATGTTGTTACCAGTACGTTACAAATCTTTTCCCGTGATGTCTGTGTGTTACTTGATCCCGGATCTATCTTATACTATGTGACCCCTTATGTGGCGGTTGGTTTCGGGTTTGAGCCCAGCGTGATTTCTGAACCCTTTTCTGTTTCTACCATGGTCGGGGATTCGGTTGTTGCTAGAAGGGTATATAGGGGTTGTGTGGTGACTGTTGGTAGTCAGGATACGGTGGCAGACCTTATAGAGTTGGACATGGTTGCATTTGATGCTATCTTAGGGATGGATTGGCTCCATTCATGCTATGCCATATTGGATTGTAGGACCCGTAGAGTTACCTTTTCTTTCCTAAATGAACCAATGATAGAATAGGAGGGACATTCTTTAGCACCCAAAGGGCACTTTATATCTTACCTCAGATCCCGAAAACTCATTTCTAAGGGTTGCTTGTATCACCTTATTCGAGTCAAGGACTCTAAAGTTGAAAATCCTCCTCTTCAGTCTGTCTCTGTGGTGAATGAATTTCCTGAAGTCTTTCCCGAAGATCTCCCAGGGATACCCCCTGATAGGGAGATAGAGTTTGGTATTGATGTGTTGCTAGATACCCATCCCATTTCCATTCCGCCATATAGAATGGATCCCGCAGAGCTAAAAGAGTTGAAAGAGCAGCTAGCAGACCTCCTAGATAAGGGATTTATATTCCCCAGTGTATCTCCTTGGGGTGCACCTGTACTTTTCGTGCGTAAGAAAGATGGTTCCCTTTGTATGTGCATAGATTACCGTCAGTTAAATAAGGTCACAATTAAAAACAAATATCCCCTTCCTAGGATTGATGATCTTTTTGACCAGCTTCAGGGTGCTAGATGTTTTTCAAAAATAGACCTTCGTTCGAGCTATCATCAATTGAAAGTTAGGGAGTCAGACATTCCCAGAACAGCTTTCTGAACCCGATATGGTCACTATGAGTTTCTTGTTCATGGATCTTATGAACAGAGTTTTCCATCAGTTTCTTGACTCGTTTGTCATTGTATTTATTGATTATATTCTGATTTATTCTAAGAGTAAGAAGGATCATGCCGATCACCTTCGAATCATTCTTCAGACCCTTAAGGATCATTGATTGTATGCCAAATTTTCCAAGTGTGAGTTCTGGTTAGATGTTATTACCTTCTTAGGGCATATTTTGTCGAGTGACGGGATTAAAGTGGACCCCCAGAAAGTTGAGGCATTGAGGAAATTGCCCAGACCCACGACTCCAATTAATATTCGGAGGTTCTTGGGTTAGGAAGGTTATTGCAGAAGATTCGTAGAGGGTTTTTCATCCATAGTAGCCCCACTTACTAAACTGACTCTGAAAAAGGAAAAGTTTGTGTGGTCTGATTTATGTGAAAATAGTTTTGAGAAGTTGAAAGACAGACTGACCACTGCATCTGTTTTGACTCTTCCCAAGGGTATTGATGGTTTTATGTTTTACTGTGATGCGTCCCGTGTGGGACTTGGCTGCATTTTGATGCAACATGGTAAGGTGGTAGCTTATGCATCTAGGCAGTTTAAGGTGCACGAGCAGAAATACCCTACACATGATTTTGAGTTAGTGGCGGTGGTTTTGCCCTTAAGATTTGGCGGGACTACTTGTACGGTGTTCATGTTGATATCTTCACTGATCACAAGAGTCTGCAGTATATTTTCTTGCAGAAAGAATTGAATCTCTGACAGAGGCGGTGGTTGGAACTTCTGAAAGACTATGATATGATCCTGCATTACCATCTGGGCAAGGCAAATATTGTAGCCGACGCCCTCAGCAGGTTGTCTATGGGCAACTTTTATCATGTAGAAGAAGAAAAGAAAGAGATGGTGAAGGATATTCACCGCCTTGCGAATTTGGGAGTGCGACTGTTAGATTCCGAAGACGGAGGGGTAATTGTTCATGAGTTAACTAAGTCATCCCTTTGTGCTGAAGTAAAGGAGAAGCAGGTTGAAGATCCCATCCTGATGCAAATCAATAAAGATGTGGGTCAACAGAAGGTGATGTATTTTGAAATTGGTGGTGATGGAATTCTGAGGTTTCAGGGTAGACTATGTGTTCCAAATGTCGACGGGCTTCGATAAAGAATTCTTGATGAAGCTCACACCACAATGTATGTTTTTCATCCTGGTTCTACTAAGATGTACCATGATTTGAAATCTATGTTTTGGTGGAATAATATGAAGCGAGATGTGGCTAACTTTGTTTCTCAGCGCTTGAATTGCCAACAAGTGAAAGTAGAACATTTGAGGCTAGGAGGTACTTCCTAAGTAATAGCGTTGCCCTTGTGGAAGTGGGAAATGATCAATATGGACTTTATTACAGGACTTCCGAAGTCCCGAAATCAGTATGACTCTATATGGGTGATTGTAGATAGGCTGACCAAGTCAGCTCACTTTTTGCCTGTCAGGACTAACTATTCAGGGGAAGATTATGCTAAGCTAATCATTGCAGAAAGTGTCCGTTTGCATGGAGCGCCTGTCTCCATCATATCCGTCCGAGGTACGAAGTTTTCTTCTTAGTTTTGGAGATTATTTCAGAAAGGTTTGGGTACCAAAGTGAACTTAAGTACAGCATTCCACCCTCAGACTGATGGGCAAGCTGAATGCACCATCCAGGCCCTGGAGTATATGTTGAGGGCCTGTGTGATTGACTTTAAAGGTTGTTGGGTTGATCACTTGCCACTGATAGAGTTTGCCTATAACAACAGTTTCCACTCTAGTATTAAGATGGCACCTTTTGAGGCATTGTATGGTAGGAGATGTAGGTCTCTAATAGGCTGGTATGATGTAGGTGAATGCAGATGTATGGGCCTGATCTTGTTCATCAAGCAATGGAGGATATGAAACTCATTAGCGAACGACTTAAGACAGCCCAGAGTCGTCAGAAATCCTATGCCGATGTCAGAAGAAGAGAGTTAGAGTTTGAGATTGGAGATTGGGTTTTCCTCAAAGTTTCTCCAATGAAGGGAGTTATGCATTTCAGGAAGAGGGGTAAGCTAAGTCCTCGTTATATAGGCCCATATCATATTGTAAGAAGAATAGGTGGAGTTGCGTATGAATTAGAATTGCCTGGAAGTTTGGGTTCTGTTTATCCAGTACTCCACATATCCATGTTGAAGAAGTGCATCGGAGATCACTCTTTGGTGTTGCCCATTGATGAAATCAAGGTGAGCGATTCCTTGTATTACGAGGAAGAGCCTGTTGAAATCCTAGATCGACAAGTGAGAAAATTGAGGAGTAAAGAGATAGTCTCAGTTAAAGTGTTATGGCGAAATCAGAAAGTTGAAGAAGCAACTTGGGAGTCGGAGCATGACATGAAAGAGAGATACCCAAGCCTATTTGAAATCAGCAAGTGATGAATTTGAAGGTATAATTCTTTCTTTATGTTTCCTTCTATGTATGAATCTGTTTGAAAATCGTGCGTGACTATTTCCGCATCATCATTCGGGGACGAATGACCCCAAAGGGGGGATAATGTAACACCCCGCATTTCGGGCTAGAATAAAAAAATATGACTCTGATGCGTTGATAATCCCATAGCCTTAAATCCTATGCTAATTTGGCATGTTAATCAATTTTGTAGTATTTGAATCCATTTGCGCATGAAATTAGACCATAGAAGTCCTTCAACTCAAGGACGAGTTAAAACCATTTCGATCGATTAAGTTTTAGTGGACGTTGTAATTTGTGTCAAATCCCATTGACCATAACTCATTGTATGTAATGAAATGGGTGGAGTACTATATACCAAATTGTAGATAATTGAATAAGCTTTCCAACGATACCAAATTCGTCTAAAATGGACATCCGGTGAAGAAGTTATGGCCTTTCAAAGTTGAATGTGTCGCCTATGCACATATAGTCGATGCATAGGGCGGCGCCTATGCAAATATAGGCGATGCATAAGGCGGCGCCTATGTAAATACAGGTGATGCAAAGTGCGGCGCATATTTATGGTTTCAGGTGACGAAACACTCCGTTTTGAGTTACTTTAAGTGCAAGTTAGTCCTTACAAAACCCAAAATCGTCCTTACCCACTGCTAAATGGATTTGGGCCTATTAACAACATAGAAGCCTCCTATAAAGTCCCAAAATCTAATCCTTCAAGAACTTAAGAGAAGGAGCAAATAGGGTTTGAGAAAATAAGCTTGAAGGTCCGATCATTTCGAAACTTCTTCGTGGAACAAATTACAAATTTGGAATCCTCTCGACGTAGGCTTCGATAGACACCCAAAATTCATGGAGAACAAGGTACGTGGGGTTTTACTAAATTCTCATGGGCATAGAAATCATGTTTTAAGAATTGGGTTTTTCGAAATTCATGTACATATTCAGGTTTTAGAAGCTTTAATGATATTGTTTTGGCCTTTTGGCTTTCCCCCAAAGTGACTTGAAAATTATATGTATATGTATATATGTGTTTGTCCTAAAATATGATTTGAGAGCATGATTTTTATGAAACGCCTCTCTTAATGTAAAGGTTGTTTCATGTTTTGCGTAATATAAATTGTTTTGAAATACGTCTTTAAAAGAAAAGGAAATCATGATATGAAGTGCTTTGATTCTTGCTATGTTTGGAATATGATTTTGAACACGAATGAGAGGGTTGTGAATGTTGAATATGCATGTAATGAAAGAATGCATGGTTTTGCCAAAAAGCACATGACCACCATATGTTTGATAAAAGTTTTGCATGAATTGAACTTTAAGTTTCGGAATATGAAATCCTTTACATTAGTTGTATGTTTTGGGTGGTCTAAACTATGTTTTGAATGAAAGATTTTTGCTTAATATATTATTTCTTAGAAAAAAATCATGACTTGCAAGGTTTTGGTATGACGATACCAACTAAGACAAATGCCATATCAGACTCAGACTAACAGACATTTCAGACTTTTCATGATTTTAGACATTCAGAATGTTGCATGTATAGAAAAGGTTAAAAATGGGCATACAGAGATGTTAGGTGGTCCCCCGAAGAGGGCTTGAGTTCAAGCGACTCATTGCCTAAAACCGTGGTTTGCCGACCCAGGTATACTATTATGCACTGACTTAAATGTCCTGTGGCGTATCAAACTCAGAGACTGCAACCCTTGCAGCACACTTGGGTTGGGGGCTTCCCCGCCGAGTCAATGACGGATTCCATACTGCCCGTGGAATATCAGACTTGTAGGGGAATACCACCTAACTCAGAAGTAAAACACATATCATTATTTGAAATGAACAGACTGGTTGCATGTTTTCAGAAATTGCCCATGTATTTTTCAGAAACAGTTTTATACATGATGTATTGATGAAAAATTTCTTTCACTTAATATATATATATATATATGTATGTTCCATTATACTATTTTGGATTGCTTCGCGTGCCAGTACTTTTGTGCTGACACCCCCTCCTTCCAGGTTCTGAGGCACAGTTTAGGGGTCTAGTTACTCAGTAGACATTCTCAGATTTGCAGACTTGATTTACAGTGGTGAGCCTTCTATCATTCGGAAGGCCTAATTATGTCAGAAATTCTCTTATTTATTACTTTTTTTTTGGTTTACTGCGGGCCTTGTCCCAATTTCTTTTCAGGCAGATGTTTGTGTTCTTAGTAGATATTTCGCAGACTGATGTCAGATAGTATTATTAAGAAATATTGGAGGACTTGACCATGTTTTTCGTACTTAGTTAAATTCCGCATTTTATTATGATTATGAATGTTGTGAATGATAACCGGATAGAGAATAGGTGTTCCGGGCCTTCATGTTTCGGGATGCTCGTCATGGCCAGGGCCTAGGCTCGATTCGTGACAGTATGTGGGGTTTATGAACAAGGATCTTATTTAGTCCTTGTGCCAAAAACTAAGCTTTTACACTTAAATTCATATGATTTTAAATGATATTCCATGAGTTTTGAATTATGGTTCAAACCCGTTATTGCTCTTTGCAAGATTTTGAGATTTCCAATGTTTTAAAAGTTGAATTGCATGTCTATTTTCATAATTTCATGCCTATTGAGTAATTTACAGATTTTGAGATAAAATATCATTGTTTTCAATATCAAGAATGACTATTTTGATGTTTTGACATGAGATTGAAGCATGGGTTATTAGTCCAAGATTGAATATTATTTTAAGAAAGATGATGCTTTATGCATCCTTTTATCAGATTATTTATAGATTTTCAGTAAAAGCTTTGATCTTTTGATCATCAGATAAATTTTTCAATCTATTTTTCAGATTATTACAAATTACAGAATTCTCATCAGCTTTATTTACAGATTTTATTAGATAAATGCATTAGTGGTTTTAGATAAACCCTTATGCTAGTTTTAAAGTGGATTTCTAGCATAATGGGCGTAGCAAATAAAAAGGGAGTAGTATTTAGCATCGAACAGGAAGTGTGGGTTTAGCGCATCCTACTTCCACAGAACTTCGTAGCTAATGTAGGTACAGATTATCAGCTTATTCCCACTTATATGTGATTGACAGTTTTAGAGTGAGTCCTTTCTACACTTTGTATGATATAAAGAGAGAACCCAAGTACAACTTTCAGAACTAAATGTTATGACTCACTAGATTTATAAAGTATGATTGATTTATTATTCATGATTTCAGTATTTTAGATATTCCACCTTATGTGAGTCATTTACATTTATCATGTATTATTTTATAGATTATGATGATAAGATTATGTTTTACTTATGCATTTCACCCCATATACTCAGTACATCCTCAAAGTACTGATCCACATAAATGTCTACATGCTATGTTGACTAATAATATAGGTTCAGGTGATCAGTATCAGCCACGTAAGTAGTTCGAGCATCTCTGTCGTCATATGATAGTTGGTGAGTCATCATAGTTTGGGGACTTATTACTCAAATTTTGCAGTTTATCAGTTTATGAGATTTTAGCATTTATTTCAGACAGTTTGAGTTAGTTGGGGGTTTATCCCTGTGACTCTCTAGTGTTAGTAATTGAGGCTTGTCAGACTGCCAATTTTCATTCAAATAATTCAGTATTGATGTTTCAAATATTATTCTCAGATATTATAGACAAATTCTGCTTTCTAGCATGACTTTTATACCTATATTTCCATCATTATGAGATTTAGGCTCTGTAGTATGTAGAGAAGGTTAGATTAAGGGTACTCATAGTTTTGAGCACCATGTGACATCTTGTGATCAGATTTTAAGCTGTTAATGTTCATTCATAACTGTAAGGCATTGTGTCTTGAATTTTTAAGGATGTGAACAATTTTATTTATGCTAGTACTAAGAAGGTACTGCCTAGTCAGCAATATAGTAAGGTCTTTTGCTTCTAATTTTTATTACCACATAAACTTTTTTGCAATAAAATTACATAGGTAGCAGATTTGATGCTTACATGGTTATATATGCGAATAAAATATCACAAGTAAACATTGAATGGGACAAGATTAAAGGAAACTTACAAGAAAATGGTATGTGACACTACCTATAAATCTGGAATACTGAGGTGACCAATAAATTAGAATAACCAGTTAGCCATTTTCTTTGGTACTTCATCTTCCTATGTTTTCGATGGTTGGTTTCACCTATTGGACAATCTTTTATGGAATAAGAATCTAAAAAGCTTATCTTTTCCATCAAAAAAATTCACAAAAACAAAAATGATACTTCCTTCAATTAGACAACATAAAGGCAACAAAAAAACTAAATATAAATTCCATTATACCTCAATTATGTCAATCAGAACTTTCTCTTAATCAACATAGAGCAGCGAGTGAAAACACATCATTGTTTAATCGTACTAAAGGTCTTAGAAATTTTAAAATATACATAGGATTCTTTCATCAATGAACCAACATGTGTACCAACTAATACTCCAATTTGTGTACTACTTTGGAACTATTACACACCATTCTAATCTCCTTCACATTGTCTACAAATTTTCTTTTGTTGTAGGATCAATTTCCTTTATGTTCTCGAACTATTTCTTCCAAGCTATGGAGTGTCTTATTTATGTTATTCACACTCTCCTCCTTTGCTTGTAAATTTCATCTATTTTTGAATAAATTTTTAAACTTTTTTTTTCACTTTTTTAGTAACAGATCGATATGTTTTGTTATATGGTTGTTCTCTGTTCTTCACTCTTTGGAAGTTATCTTTTATTAATGATGGCATCTTATGGTGTCTCTTTGTTCTATAGGATTTTTTTCCACTTCTGATTCTCTTTTCTTTCTCATCAATTTTTTAGAAAACGAATCGTGTTCCTACACATGAAACCTCCTATCTAGTGATTAATATTGGAGTACATAAATTAGGATGAGTATCCTAGTGATAATAGATAGAATGATGTGTTAAGCATGTTCATAAGAGTCACTTAGTGTAAGCCAAGCTAGGATCTTTTGAATCCACCATGTTTTCGTGTCTGATTTCACATAGGTCATCTTTGAATGAGTATAAATTGGTTTATAGGTGGAATTTTGGAAGATTTATACCCTCCAAATTGTATAGAATTAAATAAGATTTCAATCGATACTAAATTCGACTAAAACGGACACCCGGTGAAGAAGTTATGGCGATTTAATGTTTCAATAGCGTCATTTCAGTCAGTGGCACGTCGTGCTGTAAGCCAAAATGAAGTTTGTCAATTTCCAGTGTCTCTCGACAATTCCACCGCATCGTTGTGAGTTGTCAGGTCACAAATGTGAGGCAATGCGATATCTTCGGATCGCGTCGGGGGCCCAAATCAAGTAATTTTCACATAAATTAAATGATGTATCTAGAGGGGTATTTGGGTCATCTTTCCACCCCTATATATATTCAATAAAAATGGAATTAAGACCTTATTTCACCGAAAGATATTCTTTCTCTGAAAATCCATTGAAGAACACATTAGGATTTTCAATTGGGGATTTAAGTTCAAGCAAATTTCTCCATCAATCATCAAGAATCTTCCATCTATGTTTTGCGTAGTGTTTATCTATGGATCAATTTCATTCATAGAGCTCAAGAACCATGTTTTAAATATTATATTATGATTGTATTGTTGTGATATGACCATTTTCATGTTGATGACTTTTGTTTAAGTTTCAAGATGATATCTAAAGGTGTTTTCATGAAGTATATGTGTTCGTTCGTTGAAATCCATGAACTTTATGTGGTTTAAAATGGAGAAATTTATGAAAACACACCTAATATAAAAGAATGCATGCAAAGTGTTTGACAAAATGCTTAAGGTGATAAGATTCATGTCCCATGATTTAATAGTGCTTAAATGACAAGTCCATGCTCTGTGCTTTATGATTTCACATGAATTCTACATAATTGATATTCGTCGTTGTTGTGATGTGGACTGAGCATGATATTGAAGCTATGCAAGTATACACATTTTGTATGAATTTCCCTTCCATACGTATGATATAGAGAACTATGCTTACTGTGAAATCCCCTACTTATGATATGGTGAATTGTGGACTCCATTTTATGATCAAGTCAGTTATGTGTGTCAGTTTCCTTCCATCGAGTCCTGGGGGTACTAGTACCTGAAAAATATAGTTGTGTTCCTCGGGCCATGTCACGTTATCATAATAATCTCAGTGAAGACATGATCTATAGAACTCATTCAGTCATGTGACTCATTCAGTCATTATTTCAGTTCAGTTTTGCTAAACGAAGTTAGTTTGAGACATGTTCCTTCAACTTCTTATTTTAGACAGTATTTCGAGGCTTTCAAATTAAGTTCAGATTTTAGATTCATCTTTCAGTTGTTTTAGGTTTTTATTAACCTATATGGACGTTAGTATTTATCAGATATTCTATTCAACTAAACCTTATTGACTATTGTTCATGTTTTCTGAATTCTACAAGTATAATATGTAGTGTACAGGTACAGATATCAGTGATGGGTTAGCTTGTGGTCCCTTGGCGTCATGAGCACCGTGTAGCATTTCAGGTACCAGATTTGGGGTGTTAAAAAGATGGTATCAGAGCCAAAGGTTCAATAGAGTCCTAGGAAGTCTAAAAGCCGCATCTTGTAGAGTCTTGTGCATGGGTATTACATGCCAAATTTATGTGCAAGAGGCTATGAGATGTTTAAGAACATTTTCCCTTCTTTTATTATTCATGTCATGCATGTGAGCATAATTACAAGTCAGTCTTTGAGTCTAATCCTCTTCTTCTCTTTGTTTTAAAACATGCCTCCTAAGAGAAGAAACTAGTCAGCCCCTCAGCCCAAAGAACGTTTGGGCGATCACGTTTCTAATGCGGAGTTTAGGACTACATTTACCACTCTTTCCCAATTAGTCGTTGCTCATAATAAAAGGCCAACAGTTATTCCGACAAAACCAGTGGACAACTCAGTTGTAGCGAGGATTCAGGACTTCACCAAACTGAATCCTACAACCTTTATAAGGTATAAGGTAGATGATGACTCTCTAGAATTCTTAGATCAAGTTCAAAAATTGACAGACGCCATGGAGGTGACTACTGTTGAGAGTGCTGAGCTAGCTGCATACCAGTTGCAGGATGTGGCTCATGCTTGGTTCAAATAGTGGAAGTTTGAAAGATCAGATGATGTAGGTCCTATAGAGTTGGAGGATTTTCTCACTGCATTCTTAGGCAGATTTTTTCCATATGAGCTTAGAGAAGACAAGGTGTTAGAGTTCATCAACCTCAGGGAGGGAAATATGACAGTGAAAGAGTATTCTTTTAAGTTTACTCAATTAGCCAGGTATGTCTGTCATGTGGTTGTGTACAGTAGATCTAAGATGAGTAAGTTTGCTTCAAGGGTGAATAACAGCGAGGTTAATGCATGTACATCCACCATGCTAAACAGTGACATGACCTTAGCTAGACTTATGAACCATGCTCAACAGATAGAGGAGGCAAAGATTAAGCAGGGGGGAAAAGTAGAATAAAAGAGCGGCGACAGGTAGTTTTAACTTTGCTCAGCCTAAATTAGAAAGAGGAAACCGTTCTCAGATTTATCCTAAGTTATCAGTTCCATCTCCCTCTCAAGACAGTGCTCTAGTTCCTAAGTTCAGAGAGGGTAACAAAGACAGATCGCCAGGCTCTAAAACCCAGGGTAGTATTAGTATTGCCCGCACCTATTCTCTTTGCCAGACTTGCGGTAAGCACTCTCAAGGTATGTGTAGAGTATGTAGTGGAATTTTTTTTCGTTGTGGAAAGCCAGCTAATAGAGTTAGAGATTGTCCATAGCCAAGTCCTCATGGTCAATAGAATTGCTCTTCATCTCAGTCCAATGGCCCAAATCAGCAGGGGGCCATTTCTAGATCTACTAGCTAGCAATGATGAAATCATCTCTATGCTCTTCAGACTGGACAAGATCAGGAAAGTTCTCCTGATGTAGTTACTGAGACATTACAGATCTTTCACGATCATGTTTACGCTTTGCTATATAGAGGATCTTACTTGTCTTTTGTTACTTCTTATATAGAAGTTGATTTTGGAATCAGTAGCCAAATTCTAGCCGAGCCTTTCTCAATCTCTACCCAAGTGGGTAAAACCATCATAGCCCAGAGGTATACAAGAACTGCTCGGTTATGATATTTCAGAAATTCACTTCAGCAGACATAGTCGAATTAGAGATGGCAAATTTTAATGTCATTCATTTCATGGATTGGATTCATTCCTGCTATGCCACAGTCGACTACAGAAATAGAATAGTTTAGTTTTATTTCCCAAATGAACCCATCCTAGAGTGGAAGGGTAGCGTATCCACTTTCATGGGTCAACCTGTTTCCTTCCTTCGGGCAAGAAAATTGTTATCTAAGAGATGTATTTATCATCTTGTTCATGTTAGAGATTTCAGTTCTGAGGCTTCAAGTCTCGAATCAGTCCCAGTAGTGAATGAATATTCAGATGTCTTCCATGAAGATCTTCCAGGAATTCCTCTGGAAAGGAAAATAGACTTCGATATTGATCCTCTTTCACATACTCAGCCTATATTTATTCTACCATGTAGAATGGCACCAGCAGAACTCAAGGAACTTAAACAATAGTTGAAGGATATCTTAGATTAGGGATTTATCAGACCCAGCATTTCCCCGTGGGGCACACCAGTGTTATTCATGCACAAGAAAGACGGTTCACTCAAAATGTGCATTGATTACCATCAACTCTATAAGGTTATAGTCAAGAATAAGTATCCTCTTCCCAGAATAGATGACCTCTTTTACCAACTTTAGGGTGCCAATTATATCTCAAAGGTAGACCTCAGATCCGGCTATCATCAGGTCAAAGTTAGAGAATGTGATATCTCAATGATAGCTTTTTGTACACAGTATGGTCACTTTGAATTCTTAGTTATGTCCTTTGGTCGTACCTATTCCCTAGTCGATTTCATTGACTTGATGAATTGCATGTTCAAGCAGTACTTAGACATGTTTATCATCATCTTAATAGATGATATCCTGGTCTATTCCCATACAGAGCATTATCATTCAGACCATATCAGAATTGTTCTTCATACTCTTAGAGATCACTAGCTATATGCCAAATTTAGTAAGTCCGAGTTTTGGCTAAGATCAGTAGCATTCCTTGGACATATTATTTTCGGTGATGGCATTAAAGTACATCCTCAAAAGACCGAAGCAGTAAAAAACTGGACTCGCCCTATTTCTCCGTCAGATATCAGGAGTATATTGGGTTTTTTTGGCTATTACAGATGTTTTATTGAAGGATTTTCATCCATTGCAAACTGTATGTCTAGATTTACTCAGAATAAAGTCAAGTTCTAGTGGTTAGATCCTTGTGAGATGAGTTTTCAGGAATTGAAGACTCGACTCACCTCAGCTCCAGTCTTATCTCTTCTAGATGGTTCATATGGTTTCGTAGTTTATTGTGATACATCTAGAGTGGGTTTAGGTTATGTCCTCATGTAGCATAGTAAGATCATAGCGTATGCTTCCAGATAGATTAAACCCCATGAGTGGAATTGTCCTACTCATGATCTTGAATTAGTAGCCATAGTATTTGTCTTGAAGATTTGGAGGCATTATTTAAACGGTGTTCATGTAGATGTCTTCACAGATCATAAGAGCCTTTGGAATGTATTTTCCCAAAAAGATCTCAATCTTCGTCAGAGAAGGTGGTTAGAGCTATTAAAAGATTATGACATGAGTGTCCTCTATCATCTTGGCTAGTCCAACATAATGTCCAACACTCTCAGTAGACTATCCATGGGTAGTATTTCTCATGTTGATGATAGTAAGAAGAAGTTAGTCTAGGAAGTCCACCAGTTTGCTAGACTAGGCATTCTCTTTGTTGACTCTCCAGAGGGCGGTGTATGTGTTCAGAGTAGTTCAGAATCATCTCTATTTTTTGAGGTGAAACAAAATCAAGATAAGGATCCTACCTTGTCAAGTTAAAAAAGTCATTTTAGAATCAAAAAATAAAGGTTTTCTCCTAAGTGGAAGATGGTGTCATTCGTTGTCAGGGTCATCTCTGTATTCCAGGTGTAGATGATTTATAGCAGTGAATTCTTGTAGAAGCGCATGTGTGCGATACTCTATTCATCCAGGGGTCACTAAGATGTACCATGACCTAAGGGAGATCTATCGGTGGAGTGGGATAAAGAAAGATGTTGCAGAGTTTGTGGCTAAGTTCCCTACATATTAGTAGGTTAATACAGAGTATCAGAAACCTAGTGGTTCCATGCAAGAGTTCACCATTCCTACTTAGAAGTGGGAACAAGTGAACATGGACTTGGTGACTGGTTTTCCTAGAACTTATTATTAGCATGATTCAGTTTAGGTCATTGTAGATAGAATGACCAAGTTAGCCCATTTATTTCCAGTCCATGCCTCTTATTCAGCCGAGGATTACAATAAACTCAATATCAGGGAGTTTGTTAGATTACACGGTGTTCCATTATCTATCATCTCAAAGAGGTACCCAGTTTACCTCTCACTTCTGGAAAGCATTCCAAAAGGGTCTTGGTACCTAAGTTCATCTTAGTACAACTTTTCATCCTCAGACAAATGGTCAAGAAGAAAGGACTATTCAGAATCTTGAAGATATGCTAAAGGCGTGTGCAATTAATTTCAAGGAAATTTGGGATGACCACTTTCCTTTGATTGAGTTTGCATGCAATAATGGCTATCATTCCAGTATTAGAATGGCTCCATTCAAAGATCTCTATGGTAGCAGTTTTAGATATCTAATTAGGTGGTTCAAAGTTAGAGAGGCCTCAGTCATAAGGCCTAACTTAGTATTCGATGACTTAGGGAAAGTATAGTTAATCAGAGAAAGACTTCGAGCTGCTCAGAGCTGACAAAATTCATATGCAAATGTTTGTAAAAAGGACCTTGTGTTTAAGGTTGTTGGCTATGTCTATCTAACGATATCTCCCATGAAGGAAGTAAAGCGGTTCGGTAGGAAGGGAAATCTTAGTCCCCGATATATAGGTCCCTTCAAGATTCTCAGTCGTTTAGGCAAGGTAGCTTATGTGATCAAATTGCCTTCAGATCTAGACTCAGTTCATCTAGTGTTTCATGTCTCCTTGCTCAAGAAGTTGATAGGTGATCCATCAGTTGTAGTCCCTATTCAGAGCATTGATAGTCAGAACAATCTCTTCTATGAGGAAATTCTTGTTGAAATTCTAGACTATCAGACTCGTAGACTGAGGAACAAAGAAGTATCTCTAGTCAAAGTTCTTTAGAGAAATCAATCCGTTGAGGGAGCTACTTGGGAAGCAGAAGAAGACATGCGTACCAAGTGTCCTCACCTCTTCTCTGCCAATCCAGATATATCTTAAGGTAACAGTTCTCCTTAAGCTTATTTATTTTCCCGTTCAGAATTCTATACAACTTGGTATTCTGTTCATTCTCATGTTTCATCACAAATATGGTATTAACTACCATTGCATATTCAATCATGCATTCATTTATAAAATTAGTTTATAATCATGCATCAAATATGTATTCTCATTGGGAGAATTTAGTCATCCGAAATCTCATTTATGCATTCATGAATCAATTAGTCATACATTAGATATGCATGTCCAGCATTATATGTTTAGCTTATCAGCCATGTCCGTCATGAGATCATGATCCAGTAGTGTATGTCTTGCACATACTCCAGTTTATCATCTATCCCAATTTCAGTCTGTATCATTCAAGGTCAAATGTTTCCCAAGGGAGATATTGTATTTCCCCGTATATTTCTAAGCTAGAAAATAAATCGCCGTTCCTACACATAAAACATTCTATCCTGTGATTCATATTGGAGTACCTGAATTAGGATGAAACATCCTATCCTGTGATTCATAACTGGTTTATACGTGGTATTTTGGAAGATTTATACCTTTCAAATTGTATATACTTGAATAAGCTTTCCATCGATACCAAATTTGGCTAAAATGGACACCCGGTGAAGAAGTTATGGCGATTTAAAGTTTCAGCAGCGTAATTTCAGACAGTGGTGCATCGCGCCCTAAGCCAAAATGACGTTTGTCAATTTTCAGTGTCTCTCCATGATTCCAATGCATCGCGGTGAGTTTCCAAGTCACAAATGGGGAGCAACTTGATCTCTCCACGCTGCGCCGGGGGTCCAAATCAGGAAATTTTCACAGAAATTAAATGATGCATCTATAGGGGTATTTGGGTCATCTTTCCACCCCTATATATATATATTCCATAAATATAGAATTAAGCCCTTATTTCACCAAAACATACTCTTTCTCTAAAAATCCTCTCAAGAACACATTAGGATTTTCAATTGGGGATTCAAGTTCAAGGAAATTTCTCCATCAATCATCAAGATCTTTCATCTAAGGTAAGTGAAGTGTTCATCTATGGATCTATTTCGTTCATAAAGCTCAAGAACAATATTTTAAATATTATGTTGTGATTTTCTTGTTGTGATATAACCATGTACATGTTGACTATTATTGTTTAGTTTACAGGATGATATCTGAAGGTGTTTTAATGAAGTATATGTGTTCGTTAGTTGAAATCCATGAAATTTATGTGGTTTAAAATGGGGAAATTCATGAAAACACGCCTAAGCTAAAAGAATGCATGAAAAGTGTTTGATAAAATCCTTAAGGTGATAAGATTCGTGTCCCATGAGTTAATAGTTTTTAAATGACAAGTCCATGCTCTATGCTTTATGATTTCACATGAATTCCACGTGATTGATATGTGCCATTGTTGTGATGTGGATTGAGAATGATATTAAAGCTATGCAAGTATACTGATGTTTATGAATAAGTAAGATGTTGAGAACTATGCTTAGTGTGAAATCCCCTACATATGATATGGTAAATTGTGGAGTCCATTTTATGATCAAGTCAGTTATGTGTGTCAGTTTTCGTCCATCGAGTCCTGGGGTTACTAGTACCCAAAAAATATAGTTGTGTGCCTAGATCCATGTCATGTTTTCATGATAATCTCAGTCAAGCCATAATTTATAGAACTTAGTTAGTCGTATGACTCAGGAAATCTCAAAAATCTTATGATCTCAATAATTTCTTAGATAGTAGTACTATTCCATCAGTCAATAAAAGTCAGTTACTCAGTCCATGTATATCCAGATAAATCATGTTAAGCCTCTTCAGATGGGAGTGGAAGTTAGCACCGAGTGAACCCAAGGATGGGAACTCACCTGCCAGTTTATGGTGTGATTCTTAGTAGTCATTCTTATGTTCCAGAACTACGTAGCCAGCATAGGTTGAGACATCTTAACCTACATGATTAGGTTTGATGAGATGGATTAACCTATCAGTTTAGGGTTCCCACCGTTATCATTCGAGTACCTTCTAAGTAAGGGTCACTCACAGCTATCCTTACCAGTGGCACGGAATTAACACCCTTCCAGTCAGGGTAGAATTGGGCCCTAACCTAGCTATATGTGTTATTGGGGCATGTCGGTTAAGCAATTACCTCCCACAGTTTTAGTCCCAGCCTCAGTAAAAAAAGTCAGATAGTTCTTCAGATTTCAGTATACCAGGACTGTCAGTTACATTCAATTCAATTATAGTACAGAACTCAAGCAGTTCCATCAGATTCAGGACTGTCAGAAATAGTCATCCATGTTATCAAAATTTCAGTATCAGTCATGTGGGAAAACAGTAAACCATGTATTAGCGTGCGGATCCTAATATCATGTATTCATGATTTTAGTTACTATGCATGCATACTTGTACTCTTATGTTCATATCAGTCAGTCAGCTAGCATTGTTCAAGCATGTAAACCCTTTTTCATTTAGCCTACCTCACTCATATACTCAGTACTCCCAGTCGTACTGACATATTTGCGCTATGGTTCTTTCTTTCATGTTAAACCATAGGTTCAGAGACACGATTTCCAGATCAGTAGTAGCATTCCAATCGCAGTGTTGTAGTGAGTCCTCATCCATAAAAGGACGATATTATTTTATTTCATTCATTATATCAGTTCTGTTTTGCTAGATAAAGTTAGTTGGAGACATATTCCTTCAACCCCTTATTTCATATAGTATTAGAGGCTTTCAGATTTAGTTTAGATTTTAGATTCAACTTTCAGTTTTTTTGGGTATTCGTTACCCTATATGGACGTTAGTATTTATCAGATAATTTATTTAGTTGAACCTTATGGCCTATTATTCATGTTTCCGCTTTCTACAAGTATATTATGCAGTGCACAGATAGCAGTCATGGGTTAGCTTGTGGTCCCTTAGGGTCATAAGCACTGTGTAGCATTCCAGGTACCAGATTTGGGGTGTTACACTTGGTCTTCGACATTCAATTTATAGAAAAATCAATCTAAGAAAAGCAAAAAAAAAAATGAAATAAATTGGGTTTGTTGTTGTTATTGTTGTTGTATGTTGCATGCATAGAAAATTTAAAGTAAGCAGTAAAAAAATCTATAATTCTTTTAAGAATATGAAAGTTCATTCTTTCCTCTTAATAGAAAACATCTAAAGCTCCATCCTTCCAATCAACTTCCCTTGGAGACTTTAACGCGTAGTCCACCACTCATTCTTGAAACCTCAATTTCTCAAATCCCTAAATAAAAATATAAAGTACAAAATTATACATACAAAGAGACAGTAATTTAGAAATTGAAAGAAGGAAAACAAAAAAAGCAACAAAAGGAGAAAAACAAAAAATAGGGAATAGCAAGAAAGAAAATAAACAAAGTAATAAAAGGAGACAATAAGAGAAGAGACATAGAAAAGAAGAAGCAAGAAGACTAATAAAGAACAGAAAAGAGAAGTAAGGGGAAAAACAAAATGGAGTATTGGAAGCCCTTGTCTGTTAAAGTAAAGATAGGAATTAGTGAATAATCTAAGTGAATAGGTAGATAGATATTTCTCCATAAATTAAAAGTTTGGGTTTGAAGTATAAAATAAGTAACATTTTGTACAATAACTAACTACACTGTTGGTTCACTAGCAGTGTTATACATATTTTGCTGCCTTTGGTACAATAATTGGATGTTGTGATAGTCCTATGACTATTGTCTTATATAATAGAGTAATACTATTATGCCAACTCACTTAGATAATTTAAAGGGATATTAATCAGACTTCTTTTATACCTTGAGAGTTATAAGCCTCTTCACATGTTGGAAAAATACTTTCCTTAGCTACTAGCACCATTTTCATTTAGAGGTTGATATTATGTTCCTAGACATGGAAAACAGTGCGGTTGTGGTTCAATCCTGCATAGATTTCAACCAGTCCCACCGCACACATATTTTTAATCCACCCGACCCACATATTTATTAAAAAACAACTGTGTTTGATACTAAAATAAAAAAAATCATAAAATATTTTTTTCATTTTTCTATCAAGTAATATTAATTTAATAGATAATGACTAACAATAATTTCTTGACATCAATTGTGAATCTATAACAACCCGCATTTTCGAGATATAAAGTGAACCATCGTTCTTATATGTGCAAAACTTAATCCTATGATTCATAATTTAATTCACTTGTCATGATCTTTATCCTAGTTTATGAATTTCTCACAAAGTGAAAGATGTTCATCGAATTTATTGAGAGCAAAGTTGAGCTAAGAATCTTTGATCCATCAAAAGTTTGGTATTCGATTATACTAAGGTATACTTTAAATGAGTATAACTTTTGATATACTTGGAATTTATTATATCGAGACCCACCAAATTGTAGATAATTTAGTCATCTTTCCAAAGTACCAATTTTACCTTAATCAAATACCCGAGTGAAAAGTTATAGCATTTTTCATGTGAGGCGGTAAGCTGCCGTGATTACAACGCTCGGTGATGCCAATAGCGGTGAACCAATAGCGCTCAGCAGTAAACCTCAAAGTTGGGATTTTTCAAGATAGTCGGTGACTGCTATTACACCTCTCGGCAGTGCCCATAGTGGTGGCACCAATAGTGCTCAATGGTGAGCCTCAAAATTGGGATTTCTGCTGAAACATTTAATTCCAATGGGCAGTCTTATTTTTTCCCTATAAACCCAAGTCATGTAAACAGTATATTAAAATTTTTTTGGACATAATAGGCCCAAACTCACTCAAATCTATCATGAACAAAAGCCTAACCTCCCTTCTAAAGATCAAGAATCTATACTTTAAGTTCAAGATTTTCAAGAAACAAAATCAAGATTCGGATCCTATTCTTCAAACTAAGTAGTCTAAGGTATATGGGACAACTCTAAACACCATGTGCATAAGATTTACTATTTTATCATGTTTAAACATCCCAAATCACGTTTATAAAGAAGAGTTTTGATATTGTTTCAAAAAGTATGTATCATGGAATTGTTTTGATGAAATTATATGTTGTCTTGAACCTTTTTCAAAAAATATAAATTGTAAATATATGTGTATATTTTCGTTTGTAATGAAGAGTTTGATTGGGAGCATGATTGATTAAAACTCCTTCTACTTTTATGATGTCTTTGGTTTCAAGTGTAGTGGATTCTTTGAATTGCATGAACTTCCTTAAAGAAAACAAAAGGGTGAATGTTTTTTAATGATCATGGATTGATACTAATTGTGACATGTTGAGAGGGTTTCTTTCGCATGATAAATATTCATTGTGTCAAATTAATAATTTCCATGGGTTTTGAGTAATGCAAATATGATATTGCCACCTTATAATCGTACTACAGAGAGAAGAGTGTCTTTGATGTAAACTCAAATGAAAATCTATTGCATGAATCTCTCTCACTTGATGTTTAAAAACTATGGATGGTCATTAACATGAGGATAAGTAAAAAGGGCAATATATGTTATGGTGTGACATGAATTACTTACAAGTCGGGGTATGACGATACCCAATGATAGTATGCACTTAATAAAAAAACTGTTGAATGTTTTGTATGTATGAAAAATGGTATTAAATAAGTAAAAGTTGGTCTCAAGAGAGTTAGATGGTTACCTAAATAAAGCACGAGTCGAGAGACTCAATGATGGAAATTGTGGTTTGCCGACTCAAAATTTTGGCACCATGCTGTATGGTCTTGAATTCGTTGATTCATATCACTTCAACTTGGGACTATTGTTAGGAGATATTCTTTGTGGTCTTGTTCCCTACCATGATATATTATTATGATTGGGAATTATGGCACCCTACTTTGTGGACTGGCGTGTCACCCATAGCAATGCTCCAACCCTTACGGCAAACTTGGATTAGGAGCTTGGCCACCGAGTCAAGAGCAGCTACCATATAGCCTGTGGGATGATTTAAATGTAGGGTGTACTATATATATCGGTATAAAATAGAAAGCGAGTCATGAATTCCAAGAGTTGTTGAAATTTATTTCTGTATGCCTGTGTGTTTTCACTTATGCATTATGTTTATTGTTTTATAAAATGCCCTCATTATGATATATAAAAAAATGTTATTTTGGGTTTTTTCATATGCTAGTACATTTTGTATTGACCCCCTATATTTTGTTGCTAGACATTAAGAGTTGCTGAATCTCCCTTACTTCGTAAGGCAACTTGTTTAGATATATCGATCTCATAGTTTTTAGTTCATGGTCCGAATGGGGGCCTTGTCCTATTTCAAATAGATTGTTGTTTTCAGTTGTAGTAAAGATTTTGCAAATGTGTATTAGATGGTTTGAGTTTTATTGAACTTATGTACGCATTACTCAGTTGATATATTAAAGTGACCATGTTTCTATTTATTTTCTGCATTTCCTTACTGTATATGAATTGTGTATATGATTTCTATTTAGAGAAGGGCTCTCGAGCCTTTATGGTTTGGGATGCTCGTCCCATCCTAGGCCTCGGTTCGGTTCGTGACAAACTTGGCATCATAGCGAGGTTCATAGTCCCAGGGTGTCTGTGAAATCATGTCGGGTAGAGTCCTATTTATTGGTGTGTAGCGTGCCACACTTATAAGTAGAAGGCTATAAGGCGTTTCAAAATGTCTCCTTTCTTTGCATGATTTGGTTCATGCCATATAGTATGAATGTCCCCTAGAAAAATCATCATGCCTCACTATAGATCCAATGAACAAAATGCCCGAGCTAAGGGTATCTGTTCTACTCATGGAATGCGGACCCATAATAGAGATCGTACCCCAGAGTCCACCTTGGTCCCCAAGTACCATTGTTAACAATCCCCAGCCTCCTCATTGGGAAGTTTCAAATGCTGAGTTCAAATAGTTCATCCATATGATTGCTCAGCTAGTGGACTCTCTGACCCGTCGGTCTAAAGATGTGGATTCCGAGTCTGGTTCATTTGAGGTTACACGGGTTGGTCAATTCATGAGGCTAAACCCACCCTCCTTTAATAGCACAAAGGTTGAGGATGAACCCCAAGGGTTCATTGATTAACTGGAGAAAAAAATTTAAAGTTATGCATACGAATGAGGTTGACGGGGTTGAGTTAGAATCCTATCATTTAAAGGATTTAGCCAATCAATGGTATAATGAATGGGAGGATTCAAAGTGTAGTGATGTTGAGCCTTCTATATGGGGTGAGTTTGTCGAGGCCTTCCTAGATTGCTTCTTTCCCAAGGAATTGAGGGAAGAAAAGGCTGAAGAATTTATGAATCTGAAGCAAGGGAAGATGAGGGTAAATGATTATACATTGAATTTCACCCATATATCCCATTATTCTCTAGAATTAGGGGGTAACATAAGAGCTCACATGAAAAAGTTTGTATACGGTCTCTTAGATGATCTGGTGTTGGAATGCAAGGGAGCGATGCTGAATAAAGATATGGATTTCTCTAGGTTATCCATTCATATGCAATAGGTAGAAAAGTAAAAGAAGAGGTTGGCTGAGGTAAGGGAAAAGAAAGAGAAACTAAGAGGCTTGGTTCCACAAATCAAACTAACTGTCAGCAAGTGCACCTGAGCCCAGGCCTTCGGGTGAATAGCATTTTTCAGTTAGGAGATAGGCCTGGGGATTATGGCACCCAGTCCCAATAGAAGATGACTCAACCTATTATGTAACATCCTCGTTGTAGTAATTATGATCAAGTTAGTTATGTGTGTTAGTTTCCTTCCATCGAGTCCTGGGGGTACTAGTACCTGAAAAATATAGTTGTGTTCCTAGAGCCATGTCACGTTATCATAATAATCTCAGTCAAGCCATGATCTATAGAACTCAGTCAGTCATGTGACTCAGGAAAGCTCAGAAATATCATGATCTTAATAAATTCTCAGATAGTAGTACTATTCCATCAATCAACGGAAGTCAGTTACTTAATCCATGTAAATCCAGTTAAATCATGTTCAGTCTCTTCAGATGGGAGTAGAAGTTAGCACCAAATGAACCCAAGTATTAGAACTCACCTTCCAGTTAAAAGTGTGATTCTTAGTAGTCATCTTATGTTCCAGAACTACGTAGCCAGCATAGGTTGAGACATCTTAACCTTCCAATTAGAGTTTATTAGGTGGCTTAACATATAAGTTTAGGGTTCCCACCATTATCATTCGAATACCTGCTAGCTAAGGGTCAATCACAACTGTCCTTACCAGTGTCACGGTATTAACAACCTTCTAGTCGGGGCAGAGATTGGACCCTAACCTATCTATATGAATTATTGGGGCATGTCGGTTAAGCAACTCCCTCCCATAGTTTTAGTCCCAATCTTAGTAATAGAACTCATATAGTTCTTCAGATTTCAGTAACTAGGACTATCAGTTACAGTCAATTCAGTTACAGTACGGAACAAAGGTAGTTCCATCAGATTCGAGACTGTCACACACAGTTATCCATGTTATCAAAATTTTTGTATCAGTCATATAAGATAACAGTAAACCATGTATTATCATACAGATTCAGATATCATGTATTCACGATTTCAGTTACTATGTATGCACATTTGTACTCTTACGTTTATATCAGTCAATCAGCTAGCATTGTTCATGCATGTAAACCCTTTTGCATTTAGCCTACCTCACTTTATACTCAGTACTCCCAGTCGTACTGACATATTTGGGCTATGGTTCTTTCTTTCATATTACACCATAGGTTCAGAGACATGAGTTCCAGATCAGCAGTAGCATTCTAGTCGCAGTGTTGCAGTGAGTCCTCATCCATTTGAGGATGATATTATTTTATTTCATTCATTATTTTAGTTTAGTTTTGCTAGACGGAGTTAGTTGGAGACATGTTCTGTCAACTCCTTATTTCAGATAGTATTTAGAGGTTTTCAGATTAAGTTTAGATTTTAGATTCAGCTTTCAGTTTTTTTAGGTTTTTATTACCCTATATGAACGTTAGTATTTATCAGATATTCTATTTAGTTGAACCTTATGGACAACTATTCATATTTTCTGCATTCTATAAGTATATTTTGCAGTATACAGGTACAGATATCAGTCATAGGTTAGCTTGTGGTCCCTTGGGGTCATGAGCACCGTGTAGAATTTCAGGTACCAGATTTGGGGTGTTAAAAACATGGTATCAGAGCATATGGTTCAATAGAGTCCTAGGAAGTTTAAAAGCCGCATCTAGTAGAGTCTTGTGCATGGGTGTTGCATACCACATTTATGTGCAAGAGGCTATAATATGCTTAAGAACAGTTTTCCTTCTTGCAGTATTCATGTCGTGCCTGTGAGCATAATCACAAGTCAGTCTCTCAGTTTAATCTCTTCTTTTCTTTATTTTAGAACATGCCTCCTAATAGAAGAAACTACTTAGCCCCTCAGTCGAAAGAATCTTTGGGCGATCATGTTTCTAATGCGGAGTTTAGGACTACATTTACCACAATTTCCCAATCAGTCACTGCTCATACTAAACGGCTAATAGTTATGACGGCCAACAGCGAGGATTTAGGACTTCACCCGAATGAATCCTCTAACCTTTCGCAGGTCTAAGGTAGATGAAGACTCTATATAATTCTTAGATCAAGTTCAAAAAGTGACAGACGCCATGGGGGTGACTACTGTTGAGAGTGCTGAGCTAGCTGCATACCAGTTGCAGGATGTGACTCATGTTTGGTTCAAATAGTTGAAATTCAAAAGATCAGATGATGTAGGTCCTATAGAGTGGACACAGTTTGTCAGTGCATTCTTAGATAGATTCTTTCCCTAAGAGCTTAGATAAGACATGGTGCTAGAGTTCATCAACCTCAGGAAGGGAAATATGATAGTGAAAGAGTATTCTTTTAAGTTTACTTAATTAGCCAGGTATGTCACTCATGTGGTTGCAGACAGTATATCTAAGATGAGTAAGTTTGTTTTAGGGATTAATAACAGCGTGGTTAATAAGTGCAGATCCGCCATGCTGAACAGTGACATAAACTTAGCTAGACTTATGACCCATGATCAGCAGATAGAGGACAAGAAGATTAAGCAGAGGGAAAAGAAGAGTAAATGGCTGAAGATAGGTAGTTTCAACTTTTCTCAGCCTAAATTAGAAAGAGGAAACCGTTCTCAGATTTATCCTAAGTCATCAGTTCCAGCTCCCTTTCTAGCTAGTGCTCCAGTTCCTAAGATCAGAGAGGGTAACAAAGATAGAGCGCAAGGCTCTAAAACCCAGGGTAGTATTAGTAGTGCCCGCACCTATCCTCTTTGTCGGACTTATGGTAAGCACCATCAGGGTATGTGTAGAGTAGGTAGTGGCATTTGTTTTTATTGTGGCAAGCCAAGCCATAGAGTTAGAGACTGTCAGTAGCCAAGTCCTTATGGTCAACATAATAGCTCTTCAGCTCAGTCCGATCGCCCAAATCAGCAGGGTGCCACTTCCAGTGTTACTAGCTGGCAATGCCCAAATCATCTCTATGCTCTTCAGACTCGACAAGATCAGGAAATTTCTCCTGATGTAGTTACTGGGACATTACACATATTTCATATTCATGTTTAAGCATTCCTAGATAAAGGAGCTTCCTTGTATTTTGTTACTCCTTATATAGCAGTTGATTTTGGAATCAATACTAAAATTCTAGCTGAGCCTTTCTCAGTCTCGACCCAAGTGGGTAAAACCATCATAGCCAGGTAGGTATACAAGAACTGCCCGATTATGATATTTTAGAAAGTCACTTCAGCAGACTTAGTCGAATTAGATTTGACTGATTTTAATGTCATTCATTTCATAGATTGGATTCATTCCAGCTATACCACAGTCGACGACAAAAATAGAATAGTTCAGTTTCAATTCCCGAATGAACCCATCCTAGAGTGGAAGGGTAGCGTATCTTCTTTTAGGGGTCAACTTGTTTCCTACCTTTGGGGAAGGAAGTTGTTATCTAAGAGATGTGTTTATCATCTAGTTAATGTTAGAGATTTCAGTTCTGAGGCTCCAAGTCTCGAATCAGTCCTAGTAGTGAATGAATATTCATACGTCTCTCCTGAAGATCTTCTAGGAATTCCTCTTGAAAGGGAAATAGACTTCGGTATTTATCTTCTTTCAGACACTCAGCCTATATTTATTCTACCATATAGAATGGCACCAGCAGAACTCAAGGAACTGAAAGAATAGTTGAAGGATCTCTTAGTTAACAGATTCATCAGACCTAGCATTTCCCCATGGGGCACACCAGTGTTATTCATGCGCAAGAAAGACAGTTCACTAAGAATGTCCATTGATTACCATCAACTCAATAAGGTTACGATCAAGAACAAGTATCATCTTCCCAGAATCGATGACTTGTTTTACCAACTTTAGGGTGCCAATTATTTCTCTAAGATAGACCTCAGATTCGGCTATCATCAGCTCAGAGTTAGAGAATGTGACATCTCAAAGAGAGCTTTTTGTGCACGGTATGGTCACTTTGAACTCTCAGTTATGTCCTTTGGTCTTACCTATGTGGTCTTCATAAACCGCGTGTTCAAGCAGTACTTGGGCATGTTCATCATCGTCTTTGTAGATGATATCCTGGTCTATTCCCATACAAAGCGTTATCATTCAGACCATCTCAGAATTGTTCTTCAGACTCTCAGATATCACCAGCTATATGCCAAATTCAATAAGTCTGAGTTTTGGCTAAGATCAGTTGCATTCCTTGGCCATATTATTTTTGGTGATGGCATTAGAGTAGATCCTTAAAAGACCAAAGTAGTAAGAAACTGGACTCGCCCTATTTCTCCATTAGATTCTAAGAGTTTCTTGGGTTTGGCTAGCTATTACAGATGGTTTATTGAAGGATTTTCATCCATTGCATCCCATATGTCTAGATGAACTTAGAAAAAAGTCAAGTTCCAGTGGTCAGATCCTTGCAAGAAGAGTTTTTAGGAATTGAAAACTTGACTCATCTCTCCAGTCTTAGCTCTTCAAGATGGTTCATATGGGTTCGTATTTTATTGTGATACATCTAGAGTGGGTTTAGGTTATATCCTCATGCTGCAGCATGGTAAGGTCATAGCCTATGCCTCCAGATAGCTTAAACCCTATGAAAGTAATTATCCTACTCATGATCTTGAATTAGCAGCCGTAGTATTTTCCTTGAAGATTTTGAGACATTATTTATATGGTGTTCATTTAGACGTCTTCACATGTCATAATATCCTTCGGTATGTCTTTTACCAAAAAGATCTCAATCTTTATCAAAGAAGTTGGTTAGAGCTCTTAAAATATTATGACATGAGTGTCCTCAATCATCTGGGCTAGGCCAATATAGTTGCCAACACTCTCAGTAGACTATCTATGGGTAGTATTTCTCATGTTGATGATAGTAAGAAGAAGTTAGTCTAGGATGTCCACCAGTTTTCCAGACTAGGCGTTCTCTTAGTTGACTCTTCAGAGGGAGGTGTATGTGTTCAGAGTAGTTCAGAATCATCTCTATTTTTTGAGGTGAAAAACAATAAAGATAAGGATCTTAGCCTTGTCAAGATAAAAGAGTCCTTTTAGAATTAGAAAGTAAAGGTTTTCTCCCTAGGGGCAGATGGTGTCATTGGTTTTCAGGGTCATCTCTATATTGCAGGTGTAGGTGATTTAAAGTAGTGAATAATTGCAGAATCGCATGGTGTGCGATACTCTATTCATCTAGGGTCCACTAAGATGTGCTGTGACCTATGGCAGATCTATTGGTGGAGTGGAATAAAGAAATCTACTACATAATTTGTGGCTAAGAGCCCTACATATTACTAGGGTAATATAGAGCATGAGAAACCTAGTCGTTCCATGCAAGAGTTCACCATTCCTACTTAGAAGTAGGAAGAAGTGAACATGGACTTCGTGACGGGTTTTTTTAGAAATCATTATCAGCATGATTCAGTTTCGGTCATTGTAGATAGATGACCAACTTAGCCCATTTCTTTCCAGTCCAGGCCTCTTATTCAGCCGAGGAATACGACAAACAATATATATTAGGGAGTTGGTAAGATTACATGGTGTTCCATTATCTATCATCTCATAGAAGTACCCGGTTCACCTCTCACTTCTAGAAAGCATTCCAAAAGGGTCTTGGTATCCAAGTTAATCTTAGTACAACTTTTCATCCTCAGAAAAATGGTCAAAAAGAAAGGACTATTCAGACTCTTAAAGATATGCAGAGGGTGTGTGCAATTAATTTCAAGGGAAGTTGGGATTACCACTTTTCTTTGGGTCATCTTTCCACTCCTATATATATTCCATAAATACAGAATTAATCCCTTATTTCACCCAAACATACTCTTTCTCTCAAAATCTTCTCAAGAACACATTAGGATTTTCAATTGGGAATTCAAGGTCAAGCAAATTTCTCCATTCATAATCAAGATCTTCCATCTAAGGTATGTGTAGTGTTCATCTATGGATCTATTTCATTCATAGATCTCAAGAACTATGTTTTAAATATTATATTGTGATTGTCTTGTTCTGATATAACCATGTACATGTTGATTATTATTGTTCAAGTTTTAAGATGATATCTAAAGGTGTTTCCATAAAGTATATGTGTTCGTTAGTTGAAATCCATGAACTTTATGTGGTTCAAAATGGGGAAATTCATGAAAACACACCTAAGCTAAAAGAATACATTCAAAGTGTTTTATAAAATGCTTAAATGATAAGTTCATGCTCTATGCTTTATGATTTCACATGAATTATATGTTATTGATATGCGCCATTGTCGTGATGTAGATTGAGAATGATATTAAAGCTATGTAAGTATACACATGTTTATGAATTTGCCTTCCATACATAAGATGTTGAGAACTATGCTTAGTGTGAAATCCCCTACATATGATATGGTGAATTGTGGACTCTATTTTATGATCAAGTCAGTTATGTGCGTCAGTTTGCTTCCATCGAGTACTGGGGTTACCTGCACCCAAAAAAGATAGTTGTGTTCCTATATCCATGTCATGTTTTCACGATAATCTCATTAAACCCATGATTTATAAAACTCAGTCATTCATATGACTCAGAAAATCTCATCATCTCATCATCTCATTAAATTCTCAGATAGTAGTACTATTCCGTCATTCAACAGAAGTCAGTTACTCAGTCAATGTATATCCAGCTAAATCATGTTCAACCTCTTCAGATGGGAGAAGAAGTTAGCACCGTGTGAACCCATGGATGGGAACTCACCTTGCAGTTTAGGGTGTGATTCTTAGTTGTCATTTTTGTGTTCCAGAACTACGTAGCCAGCGTAGGTTAGGACATCTTAACTTGCCAGATTAGTGTTGATAATATGGCTTAACCTGTAAGTTTAGGGTTCCCACCATTCTCATTCGAGTCCCTTCCAGCTAAGGGTCACTCACACTGTCCTTACCAGTGGCGCGGTATTGATACCCTTCCAGTCAGGGTAGATATTGGGCCCTAACATTGTTATATTCATTATTAGGGCATGTCGGTTAAGCAACTGCCTCCCACAGTTTTAGTCCCAGTCTCAGTAAAAGAACTCAAATAGTTCTTCAGATTTCAGTATGGCAGGACTGTCAGTTCCAGTTAATTAAATTACAGTACAGAACTCAGGTAGTTCAATCAGATTTAGGACTATCAGACACAGTCATCCATGTTATAAAAATTTCAGTATAAGTTATGTGAGATAACAGTAAACCATGTATTAGCGTGCAAATCCAAATATCATGTATTCACGATTTTAGTTACTATGTACGCATGTTTGTACTCTTATTTTTATATCAGTCAGTCAGTTAGCATTGTTCATGCATGCAAACCCTTTTGCATTTAGCCTACCTCACTTGTATGCTTAGTACTCCCAATCGTACTGACATATTTGCGCTATGGTTCTTTTTTTTATGTTACACCATAGGATCAGAGACACGAGTTCCAGATCAGCAGTAGTATTCCAATCGCTGTGTTGCAGTGAGTCCTCATCCATTTGACAATGATATTATTTCATTTCATTCATTATTTCAGTTTTGTTTTGCTAGGCAGAGTTAGTTGGTGACATATTCCTTCAACTCCTTCTTTCAAACAGTACTTCGAGGCTTTCAGATTTAGTTCAGATTTTAGATTCAACTTTCAGTTGTTTTGGGTATTTGTTACCCTATATGGACGTTAGTATTTATCAGATATTCTATTTAGTTGAACCTTATGGCCTATTTATTCATGTTTTCCTCATTCTACAAATATATTATGTAGTGTACAGGTACAGATATCAATCATGGGTTAGCTTGTGGTCCCTTAGGGTCATAAGCACCGTGTAGCATTTTGAGTACCAGATTTGGGGTGTTACACTTGGGCTTCGACATGCAATTTATACAAAAATCAATCTAAGAAAAGAAAAAAAAAACAACCATGAAATAAACTAGTTTTGTTGTTGTTATTGTTGTTGCATGTTGCATGCATAAAAAATTCGAAGTAAGCAGTAAAAAAATCTATAATTCTTTTTAGAATATGAAAGTTTATTCTTACCTCTTAGTAGAAAACTTCTAAAGCTCCATCCTTCCAATCAACATCCCTTGGAGATTTTAACGCGTAGTCCACCACTTGTTCTTGAAACCCCAATTTCTCAAATCCCTAAATAAAAAAATAAAGCATATAACTATACATACAAAGAGACAATAACTTAGAAATTGAAAGAAGGAAAACAAATAAAACAACAAAAGGAGAAAAACAAAAAATAGGGAATAGCAACAAAGGAAATAAACAAAGTAATAAAAGGAGAAAATAAGAGAAGAGACGTAGAAAAGAAGAAGCAAGAAAACAAATAAAGAACAGAAAAGAAAAGGAAGGGGAAAAACAAAATGGTGTAGTGGAAGCCCTTTTCTTTAAAAGTAAAGACAGGAATTAGTGAATCATCAAAGTGAATAGGTAGATAGATATTTCTCCATAAATTAAATGTTTGGGTTTGAAGTACAATATAAGTAATATTTAGTACAATAATTAACTACACTGTTGGTTCACTAGCAGTGTTATACATATTTGGCTGCCTTTGATACAATAATTGGATATTGTGATAGTCCTATGACTATTGGCTTATATAATAAATTAATACTTTTCTTCCAACTCACTTAGATAATTTAAAAGGGATATTAATAAGACTTATTTTATACCTTGAGAGTTATAAGCCTCTTCACATGTTGGAAAAATCCTTTCCTTAGCTACTAGCACCATTTTCATTTAGAAGTTGATGTTACGTACCTAGACATGGCAAATAGTACGGTTGTGGTTCAATCTCGCAAAGATTTAAACCTGTCCCACCGCACACATATTTTCAATCCACCCGACCCGCATATTTATTATAAAACAACTGTGTTTGATACTAAAATAAAAAAAATCATAAAATATTTTTTTCATTTTTCTATCAAGTAATATTAATTTAATAGAAAATGACTAACAATAATTTCTTGACATCAATTGGGTATCTATAACAACCTGCATTTTCGTGCTAGAAAGTGAACTATCATTCCTATATGTGCAAAACTTAACCCCATGATTCATAATTTAATTTATTTGGTATGATTTTTATCCTAGTTTATGAAGTTCTCTCAAAGTGAAATATGTTCATTGAATTTATTGAGAGCAAAGTTGAGTTAAGAATCTTTGATTCATCCAAAGTTTGGTATTCGATTATACAAAGGTATACTTTAAACGTGTATAACTTTGTATATACTTTTAATTTTTCATATCAAGGCCCACCAAATTGTAGATAATTGAGTGAACTTTTCAAAGATACCAATTTTGCCTTAATCTAATACCCGAGTGCAAAGTTATAGCATTTTTCGTGCAAGACGGTAAGCTATCGTGATTACACTGCTCGACGGTGCCTATAGCGGTGGAACCAATAGTTCTCAGCAGTAAACCTCAAAGGTGGGATTTTCAAAATAGTAGGTGACTGCGATTACACTGCTCGGCGGTGCCCATATCGGTGGCACCAATAGCGCTCAGCAGTGAGCCTCAAAATTGGGATTTCTGTTGAATCTTTTGATTCCAATGGGCAGTCTTGTCTTTTCTCTATAAACCCAAGTCATGTAAACAGTAAACTAAAATTTCTTTTGGACATAATATGCCCAAATTCACTCAAATCTATCAAGAACAAAACCCTAACCTCCCTTCCAAAGATCAAGAATCTATACTTTAAGTTCAAGATTTTCAAGAAACAAAATCAAGATTCGGATCCTATTCTTCGAACTAAGTAGTATAAGGTATATGGGACTATTATAAACACCATGGGCATAAGGTTAACAATTTTATCATGTTTAAACATCCCCAATCATGTTTATAAAGAAGAGTTTTGGTTAAATTGTATGTTTTCTTGAACCCTTTTCACAAAATTTAAATTGTAAATATATATGTGTATTTTCGTTTGTAATGAAGAGTTTGATTGGGAGCATGATTGATAAAAACTCCTTCTAGTTTTATGATGTCATGGTTTCAAGAGTTGTGGATTGTTTGAATTGCATGAACTTTCTTAAAGAACATAAAAGGGTGAATGTTTGTTTAATGATCATGGAATGATACTAATTATGACAAGTTGTGAAGGTGTTTTTCGCATTATAAATGTTCATTGTGTCAAATTAGTAATTTCCATGGGTTTTGAGTAATGCAAATATGATATTGTCACCTTATGATTGTACTATAGAGATAAGAGTGTCTTTGATGTAAACTCAAATGAAAAGCTATTGCATGAATATCTCTCACTTGATGTTTAAAAACTGTGGATGGTCATTAACATGAGGATAAGTGAAAAAGGGCTATATATATGTTATGGTGTGACTTGAATCACTTGTAAGTCGGTATATGACGATACCCGGTGATAGTATGCACTTAACAGAACAAGTGTTGAATGTTTTGAATGTATGAAGAATGGTTTTAAAGAACTAAAAGTTGGTCTCAAGAGAGTTAGATGATTACCCAAAGAAAGCACGAGTTGAGAGACTCAATGATGGAAATTGTGGTTTGCCGACTCAAAATTTTGGCGCCATGTTGTATGGTCTTGTATTCTTTGATTCATATCATTTCAACTTGGGACTATTATTAATATCTATTATTTGTGGTCTTGTGCCCTACAATGATATATTATTAAGATTGGGAATTATGGTACCCTACTTTGTGGACTAGCGTGTCTCCTATATCAATACTCCAACCCTTATGGCAAACTTTGATTAGGAGCTTGGCCACCGAGTCAAGAGCGGATCCCATATAGCCCGTGGGATGATAGAATTGTAGGGTGTACTATCTAGATCAGTAGAAAATCGAAAGTGAGTCATGATTTCCAAGAGTTGTTGAAATTCATTTCAGTATGCCCGTGCGTTTTCACTTATGCATTATGTTTATTGTTTTATACAATTCCCTCATTATGATATATAAAAACATGTTATTTTTAGTTGTTTCCCATACCAGTACATTTTGTATTGACCCCTTAAATTTTAGGTTCTGAGGCCCAATCTAGTGGTCCTACTAAACAGTAGATTGGTTTAGTAGATTGTTGCCAGACATTTAGAGTTGGTGAGCCTCCCTTACTTCGAAAGGCATTTTGTTTGCATATATCGATCTCATTGTTCTTAGTCCATGGTCCTTACGTACGCCTTGTCCTGTTTCAAATAGATTGTTGTTTTCAATTGTAGTAAAGATTTTGCAAATGTGCATTACATGGTTTGAGTTTTATTGAACTTATGTCTGCATTACTCAGTTGAGATATTAAAGTGACCATGTTTCAATTTATTTTCTGTATTTCCTTTCAGTATATGAATTGTATATATGATTGCCATTTAGAGAAGGGCTCTCGAGCCTTTATGGTTAGGGATGCTCATCCCATCCTGGGCCTCGGTTTGGTTCATGAAATACTTGGTATCATAGCAAGGTTCATGGTCCCAGGGTGTCTGCAAAATCATGTCCAGTAGAGTCCTATTTATGGGTGTGTTGCGCGCCACACTTAAAACTAGGAGTCTATAAGGCATTTAGAAATATCACTCTTCTTTTCATGATTTGGTTAATGCCATATAGTATAAATGTCCTCTAATCAATGATTTCCTATATTTTAGAAAAATTATCATGCCTTACTGTAGATCCAACGAACAAAATGCCCAAGCTAAGGATATCTGTCCTACTCATGGAATGCGGGCCCATAATAGAGCTTGTACCCCAGAGTTTATTGCTACTATGGGAGTTTTTTCAGTTCTAAATAGTCCACCTCAGGCCCCAAGTACTGGTGTTAACCATCCCCAGCTTCCTCAGAGGGAAGTTTCAAATGCTGAATTCCAACAGTTCATCCATATGACTGCTCAGCGAGTGGACTCTCTGACCCGTCGGTCAAAAGATGTGGATTCTGTGTTTGGTTTATCCGAGGTTACACAGTTTGGTCAATTCATGAGGCTAAACCCACCTACCTGTACTAGTACAAAGGTTGAGGAGGAACCCCAAGGGTTTATTGATAAACTGGAGAAAAAGTTAAAGTTATGCATGCGAATAAGGTTGAGGGGGTTGAGTTAGTAGCCTATCAGTTAAACGATTTGGCCAATCAATGGTATAATGAATGGAAGGATTCAAAGGGTAGTGATGATGAGCCTTCTATATGGGGTGAGTCTGTAGATTCCTTCCTAGATTGCTTCTTTCCACAGGAATTAAGGGAAGAAAAGGCTAAAGAATTTATGAATCTGAAGCAAGGGAAGATGAGGGTAAAAGATTATACTTTGAATTTCACCCAGCTATCCCATTATTCTCCAGAATTAGGGGGTAACATGAGAGCTCACATGAAAAAGTTTGTATCCGATCTCTTAGATGATTTGGTGTTAGAATACAAGGGAGCGATGCAGAATAAAGATATGAATTTCTCTAGGTTGTCCATTTATATGAAATAGGTAGAAGAGTTAAATAAGAGGTTGGCTTAGATAAGGGAAAAGAAAGAGAAACTAAGAGAGTTGGGTCCACAGATCAAAATAACAGTCAACACCAAGGTTGTAATTGGGGAAATAAGTATTCTAAAAATAAGTTTTGGAGCAATGCTCAGTTGTCAGCAAGTGAACATGAGCCTAGGCCTTCGGGTGAATAGCGTCTTCAGTCAGGAGATAGGCCTGGAGATTATGGCATCTAGTCCCAAGAGAGTGTGACTCAGCCTTTTAGGTCACATCCTCATTGTAGAAATTGTGGGAGAAATCATCTGGGTAAGTGTTATTCTAAGATTTGGATGTGTTATTCATGCAGCTAAGTGGGCTATTTTCAGAGGGAGTGTCCCTTAACTAGTGGTAATATAGGGGGAGCTAACTCCCAAGCCCTAAGGGTACTACTTCAGCTGTCGGTGGTGGTCACAATTGAATATATACCTTATCTAACCTCCAAGATGCAGAGACCTCGATAGATGTTGTTATGGGTATGTTACAAATTTTCTCCCATGATGGGTATGTATTTGTCGTGCTTTACATTATTGGTGTCTTTAGATAATAAGATGTGGAGTGTAGTGGTAGAAATAGTAGCTTAAGATTGTTAATGCGTGTCTTGTGGAAAGGAATTAGTGGTCTTGATGCAATATTTAGAATAACCTAGGTTGGCAACTTACGAAATAAGGAGTGGATAATGATAATTTATATATACGTATATCCATGATACAAGTGTTATAACAATGAATTGCGGTGGAGTCATTAAGCAGATAAGAGCGTGGGTAAAGGAGAATAAGTTGAACCCCCATATAGCACGATGTTAGATAAAGTTTTATCTGTCTAAGTGTTTTTGCACCTAGTTCCTATTCTTGAATTTTTGTAGCATGGGAAACACTATAGAGTTGTTGTGTGATATTCATTAGATCTGAATTGTGGGAATATAGGTAGAAGGTATGTGCCTTTGCGTTAGTTTTACAAAAAAAATTTATGTTGTAGCTTATGTGATTAGCGGTCTAATGTTAGAATGTTAAGTTGAATGGATTGGATTTTTATGTAATAAGGAGTGAGGATAGGTACGCTCATAAGACTATGAGTTGTAACTTGATGGCTATAGTGGATAAAAATTAAGAGTAGCGTTCTTGGAAAGCAATGCCTGCAGAGTATAATTTAAAAAGGGGAGTTTAGCATTTATGTGTATGGTGATACCTTATTTTGTTGAGAGTTGTGATTATTTTTTTGATGAGGGAATATGTTTAAAAGTCTAGTACCATGACTTTGACCTAAGAGGGAGATGGTGAATTAAGGTAGTTCCTGAATTTTCTCCCATTAATGATGCTTATGCTCGGGGTCCCTCAATGACCCTCTGTATGTTAATAGGATGGTAGTTGTGCAAGCATAGTAATGTTTTAGGTAGGGGACTATATGTTCTTGAGTGTGTAAAGTTTGATGTGATTTCTTTAGATAAGGTTATAGGTGAAGGGGCAAAGAAGGAGATGGGCTTTCATTATGTGAAATAGTTAGAAAGGAGATATATGGTGAAATCTTTATGAGAATGATTGAATTTGATGGTCTTAGTGGAGAGAGCCACTATGTGGGTGTAGTAATGATAGGATTGAATGTTGTAATTGATGAAAACATAAACCAATGAGCCATGTGGTTATTTCTCCTTGAATTATGACCTGAGATTGTTGGGTTATAGTGATGAGGTGAGATAATTTCTTAATGTGTTGTAGAGTACAGGATCCCGTAGTTTAAGTTAGCATCCTTTTAACTTCAGCTTAGGCTTCAACATGGAAGTACTATACAGTGGGACTCAAACTCTTGTGATTAGATGATTTTCGGGAGAATTTTAAGTTGGAAATGATGAAGTATGTTATTTATTGTTATGGGCATGTTTGAGTAGTGTCTCTAAGTTTTAGTTCTATTCATTCTATATTGTAAGGTAGAGAATGCTTCTAATTCCTATCTTCTACGAAATCTCATTTCAAGATTGTACCGATATAATTAGGCCTATTATCACCAAATAAACTCATGTCTTATGTTGTGATTATCATGATTCATGTGCAAGGTCATCTCTATGCCAATCCTTATCAACTCATGCTTCGTGCGTATACGATTCACTAGGGGATTATCATGAAACTCTTTTTATGCCTTTGCATATTCTCTTAAGGAAAAGAAAATGTTCAATCCGAGGTTACATTCCTTATTTCATACTTTTCGAGCCTGAACAAGATCCTACCCATTATTTGGGGACGAATGATCCCAATGGGGACATAATGTAACAACCCACATTTTTAGCTAGAAATTGAACCGTCGTTCCTATGTGTCCAATCTCTAATCCCATAATTTATATTTTAATTCATGTGTCATGATTTTTATCCTATTTTATGAAGTTCTCTCAAAGTGAAAGATGTTCGTAGAATCGACTGAGATCAAAAAGGGTCTACTTCGAACGTGTATAAATTTTGATATACATGAAATTTTTTAGGTCAATACACACCAAATTGTAGATAATTGAGTCAGCTTTCCAACAATTATAATTTTGCCTTAATCCGATACCCGAGTGAAAAGTTATAGCATTTTTTGTGTGAGGCAGTATGTTGCCACGATTACACCACTCGGTGGTGCCTATAGAGGTGCAACTAATTGCACTCAGTGGTAATCCTCACAATCGGGATTTTCTAAAATAGTAGGTCACCGCGATTACACTGCTCAGCGGTGACTATAGCGGTGGCACCAATAGGGCTCAGCGGTGAGCCTCAAAATTTGTATTTCTGCTAAAACTTTTAATTTTGAGGGGCATTCTAATCTTTTCTCTACAAACCCAAGTCATGTAAACAGTGAATTAGAACGTCTTTTGTGCATAATATGCCTAAATTCACTCAAATTTATCAAGAAAAAACCCTAACCTCCCTCCCAAGATCAAGAATCCATAGTTTAAGTTCAAGATTTCCAAGAAACAAAATCATGATTTGGATCCTATCCTTTGAACTAAGTAGTCTAAGGTATGTGGGACTACTCTAAACACCATAGGGATAAGATTTAGTATTTTATCTTGTTTAAACATCCCCAATCATGTTTATGAAGAAGAGTTTTGACTTAGAAGTCGGGGTATGACATGAATGACTTGCAAGTCGGGGTATGAGGATACCTGGTGATAGTATGCCCTTAACATAACAAGTGTTGAATATTTTGCATGTATAAAGAATGGTTTTAAGGAACTAAAAGTTGGGCTTAAGACAGTTCGATAGTTAGCCGAAGAAAGCATGAGTTGAAAGACTCAATGTTGGAAATCATGATTTGCCGACTCGGGATTTTTTCAATATGTTGTATGGTCTTGTGTGCCTTGATTTATGTCATCCCAACTTGGGACTATGGTTAGGAACCAAGATTTGGGGTTTTGTGCCCTACCATGATATGTTATTACGATTGAGAATTATGGAACTCTGCTTTGTGGATTGGCGTGTCTCACGTACAGTTACTCCAAACCTTGAGGAAAATTTAGGTAGGGGGCTTATCCGCTGAGTCAAGGAAGGATACCATATAACTTATAGGATAATCAGAATTGTCAGGTGTACCAACTAGCTCAGAGAAAATAGAAAGTGAGTCACGATTTCCAAGAGTTGTTGAAATTCATTTCAGTATGCCCATGTCTTTTCACTTATGCATTATGTTTATTGTTTTATAAAATGCTCTTATTACGATATATAAAAACATGTTATTTTGGGTGGCTTCACATACCAATACATTTTGTATTGACCCCCTATATTTCAGGTTCCGAGGCCCAGTCTAGCGGTCCTACTAAATAGTAGATTGTTCCCAGACATTCAGAGTTGGTGATCCTCCCTTGCTCCGGAAGGCATCTTGATTACTTATGTTGCTCTCATTGTTTTTAGTTCATGATTTGGCCGGGGCCCTTGTCCTGGTTTCAAACTGATTTTTGTTTTCGTAGTAGAGATTTCACAATCGTGTAATAGATGGTTTGAGCTTTATTGAACTTATGTCCGCATTACTCAGTTGAGATATTAAAGTGACCATGTTTCCATTTATTTTCCACATTTCCTTACAATATATGAATTGTGCAAATGATTGCTAGTTAGAGAAGGGATCCCTAGCCTTCATGGTTCGGGATGCTCATCTATTCTTGGGAATCAGTTATGGTCATGACAGGATCTTTCGTAGTCATAATAAATGTCAATTTTTACTTGAATATCAAATGAATTAACTTTCAGTTACAAAATCAGACAAGATTAAAATAGATTGTCATTTATGGGGTTCTGACCATTTTCTCTCTTATATTTGTTCCTTAAAAAAATTCTTTTTTGATAATCTTTTAAATTCAATACTTATTAATCAAATCATCTTGCGGGATTTTTTATGCAATTTGGGTTGACTGGACAAATAATGAATTAATAATAATAATTCATTTACCTTTTTTATATTGATTGTTTTATGAAGAATATTATGTTTTTGGTAAGTTGCTAAGATTGATAAATTTGGTCTAATATTGATTTTTGAGAAAATCTAATGTAAATCAATGTATATAGAATGTTATTTATAAGATTTCCAAATATTATCTTATAAAAGCATCTCACACAAACTATAAAAACCCTTCTTTTTTTCTTTAATTTTTCACCCTTCAGTTACTTTTGGTGACACAACTTGAAAGCTAGAAATTTTCAAGTACAACTTCTTACTCTCTTTTCTCTTCTTTCCTATAAAGCCAACCTCATCTACTCTATCTGGTTGTATCAAGGAAGACCATACCATTGCTTGAGCTCATTTGCAAACTCACTAGTCGTCTGGACAATGTACGAGGATTGTATTGAAATTTTAGCAGGAATGAAATGTCGTATTATCCTCGCGTGATGTCCAGGAGGACTAGACAATAGGCTAACAAATGAATTCAGACAAATTTCTTCCTTCATACTACCAGGTAGAGTTGGTGTCTTTGGAGTTAAAGGGTAGAAGTGTGTCATCGGAGTCAATGAATAGTTGGGTAATGTCGATGTTCTCCAACTCAATATGCTGGCCCAAACTAATGATGTTTGCGGTAAATTATGATAAGATTATCTTATGTAATTAGAGATAATGATATGAAAGAGTTAAGTTATTTATTTATTGTTAAATATGATATGAAAATATTTTTATTACATCGTGGTCAAAATAATACCTATAATTTCCTCGAAATGATAGAAATAAAATATCATTGATGGAGGTTTTGATGTATTTGGTTAAGCACAAGAAGTTAATTAGTTAAGATGAAAATATATCCCTCAACTATACGAAGAGTGAAAATATTCCTCGTTAAAATGGTAGTGTACTTCATTGCCTAACAAATAATGTATATATTATAAGTTCACTCCCATTTTTTAGCATGAGAAATGTTCCTCACTATTTGGACCAGTTACAACTCCATTAACACTTATCTGAAATCACCCAAATTGATTCCCTAAAGGATGAATCTATTGCCATGAATGCTGAGGAGAGTTGCTTGATATGTGTTTGGATTTTTGTTTAGCTTTTGTTTTGTGTCGTTTGTTTGTGATTTTTTAATACTAATAAAATATTCCCACTAAGCATATCATAAAGATTCCCGGAAAAAAAAATTATTTCCAAGCTGCACAGTTTTGTCTTGTGAAAACCTTGGTATCTACTTATTAGCAGAGGCAAATTCAAAATTTTAAATTTGTAAGTTTCTAATTGTTATACTTCCTACAAAACGGGTACGTAGAATCTGTATAATAGAGTAAGAACCTCAACACTAGTTCAAGTACAAAACAAGAACTCTTATGAAGTTATGTAACACCCTCAACACAAGATGAAAAAAGACCTTTCAAAGAAGTGTGTTTTTCAAAAAAATTAGATGAAAACAGAAAAGTAGTTAAGACCAAGTCATCCGAATTCACGGACATTCCTTAAGGAAATAATTCCCCTCACTGTACCCGAGGTTGTGGAATCTTCCTCCCAGGATAAAATGGCCTTCAATCTGACTATAGCGTACCTCAAATAGGCAGATTCGTCGAACACACTCACGGTTGAATGATCACACTTAAGAGTATTTTTAAGACAAGAAGAAGAAATTTGTAATCTGAAAATTTCTATGTCAAAACCTGTGAATCAAAGCAGGTTTTTATAGCCAAATAATGTCTCTTACGAAAAGAGACAAAGGTTCATCAAAAAGGTGTTACCTTTCCTGAAAATTCATGTCCATTCGGCGAAACAGTGTGACTAGTCCTGAACAGGCATGTCATTTAGGATGAAACAGTGTGTTATTTCACGAAGAATCGCAACTTTCTGCAGCATCTGTTCATGAATCAGTGCATCTGTTCGTAAAACAGTGCATCAGTTCTGGAAACATTACATCTACTGAAGCTTTTTGCAACTCTTTAAAGTTTCTGCAGCAGTTCACTGCATGCATATAAATGGAGTCCAAATCACAGAAAATATTTCCTGCGTTTTACACATATTCAGATTCGTCAAATGAAATTTGTCCAAAAAATAGATCTCATCGATCATTTGACCAAATCCAAATCCAAATCCAAATCCGAAGCCGAGCTGAGCGAGCGACGACGACGACAGCGCGAGGAATCTCTATTTCCTTGCCTCACTTACCATGTGAAGTAAGTGTTTCACTTTATAAACACTTTAAAGTTCTCTTCTTCCACCAATGTGGGAGAAGAGTAAAGTTTCCAATTTAAAGAGTACACTTTCCAATTTGGGTGTCTCCTTCCCTTCACTTGGTTTCTCCATTTTCCATTCAACACACTATGAACCCAACAATCCCCCACATGAATGGGGAATGTCTATTTTTCGAAAAACATTTACGGACAGTATGTGATCATCAAGCAAAGACTGATTACATCTTGATAAGTGGGTTTCCCTTTGAACTTTCTGTAGTGAACATGTATCGGATGCACTTGGTCAATCGGTAGTCGAGCTTTAATGTATACCTAGATAACACATGTCACACAACCTGCCTTTTACCATTTATGGTTCTTACGGTTTTGTTTTTTTCAGCCATGAACACGTCCCGGTTTGCATGAGAGCTTAGAGAATAGGCCTTTACTAACATTCTCTTTGAAGCGGCTTCCACTTCGCCCTCACATAGGTGATTTCTAAATGTTTCAATACTTTAGCTTGAACTATTTTGTCAAATCTTCCAAATTTAGATAATCATTAAAAGACTTTTCACCTTGAGTCTTATCCTTGTTTACTATACATTGTCTACATCATGAGAATGGGTTGGGTAAATGACAATGTTGAACCTGTCAGACACAACTTTGTTTGATCTCCTTGATCCTAGCTCTTGGGATCTCCAGTCTGCTAGGTAGAGTTACCGCCATGCTAACTTGTCCTAGGCCTTAAACCCATTCCCTTGGATGTCCTTTCTACTCCTTCTCTAGATAGGCCTTTTGTAAGTGGATCGACATATTATCCTTTGACTTTACATAGTCTATAGCGATAATTCCACTAGAGAGAAGTTCTCTAACGGTATTATGTCTTCGACGTATGTGGCGAGACTTACCGTTGTACATCATGCTCCCTGCCCTACCTATTTCCGCTTGGCTATCACAGTGTATACATACTGGTGCCACTGGCTTAGGCCAATAAGGAATATCTTCTAAGAAATTCCAGAGCCATTTTGCTTCTTCACTGGCTTTATCTAATGCAATAAATTCAGATTCCATTATAGAGCGAGCGATACAAGTCTGTTTCGATGATTTCCAAGAAACTGCTCCTTCACCAATAGTAAATACATATCCACTTGTGGATTTTACTTTGTTCGATCCGGTGATCCAATTTTCATCACTATATCCTTCAAGTACCGCGGGATATTTATTATAATGCAAAGCATAGTATTGAGTGTATTTAAGATAACCCAAAACTCTTTTCATTGCCATCCAGTGAGTTTTGTTGGGATTACTCGTGTACCGAATCAATTTACTAATAGTGCATGCTATGTCTAGTCGTGTACAGTTCATTATATACATTAAACATCCCAATACTCTTGCGTACTCCAATTGAGAATCACTTTCACCTTTATTTTTCCGAAGTGCAAAGTTTGCATCCAATGGAGTCTTGGCAATATCGAATTCCATATACTTGAACTTGTCAGGTACTTTTTCGATATAATGAGACTGTGACAGTGCTAACCCTTATGGAGTTCGATGGATTCTTATACCTAAGATCACATCTGCAACTCTGAGGTCTTTCATATCAAACTTGCTCTCGAGCATTCGTTTGGTTGCATTTATGTCACAAATGTCTCTACTGATGATCAACATATCATCCATATATAAACATACAATGACTTGGTGATTTGGTGTGTCCTTAATATATACACATTTATCACATTCATTTATCTTGAATTCGTTTGCCAACATGGTTTGGTCAAACTTTGCATGCCATTGCTTAGGTGCTTGTTTTAGTCCATAAAGTGACTTAACAAGTTTACACACCTTATTTTCTTTTCCTGGAACCACAAAACCCTCAGGTTGTTCCATGTATATTTCTTCCTCCAACACTCCATTTAGGAATGCAGTTTTCACATCCATTTGATGGATTTGAAGATGATATACTGCCGCCAAGGCAATTAACATTCGAATTGAGGTTATCCTTGTCACTGGAGAGTATGTATCTAAGTAATCAAGACCTTCTTTTTGGTTAAAGCCTTTTACTATAAGTCTTGCCTTGTATTTGTCAATACTACCATCCGTTTTCATTTTCCTTTTGAAGATCCATTTAGAACCTAAAGGTTTATTTCCTGGAGGAAGATCAACCAATTCCCACATATGGTTACTTAAGATTGAGTCAATCTCACTATTGACTGCTTCTTTCCAAAAGGATGAGTCTGATGATGACATCGTTTCTTTAAACGTTCGAGGCTCATTTTCTAAGAGAAATGTTACAAAATCCGATCCAAACAAAGTTGACGTCCTTTGACGTGTACTACGTCTTGGATTTTCTTCATTATGTACATTCTCACTTGGTTCATCTTGGGGTCGTTTAGATCCTCCACTAGACTGTTCATGTCTAGTTTTATACGGATAAATGTTTTCAAAGAATTTAGTATTATCTGATTCAATTACCGTATTTTCATTTATATCTGAATGTTCGCATTTATGAACCAAAAGTCGACATGCTTTACTGCTTTTAGCATATCCTATGAACACGCAGTCCACCGTTTTAGGTCCTATCTTAACCCTTTTAGGTTTAGGAACTTGAACCTTCGCTAGACACCACCACACTTTAAAATATTTCAAGTTGGGTTTCCTTCCATTCCATTTTTCATAAGGAATTGATTGTGTCTTACTATGGGGAACTCTATTGAGTATACGATTGGCCGTAAGGATAGCCTCCCCCCACAAGTTTTGCGGTAAACCAGAACTTATTAGTAAGGCATTCATCATTTCCTTCAAAGTTTGGTTTTTCCTTTCCGCAATTCCATTAGATTGAGGTGAATACGGGGCAGTAGTTTGATGGATTATTCCATTCTCTACACATATTTGCGCAAAGGGAGATTCATATTCTCCGCCCCTGTCACTTCTTATCATTTTGATCCTTTTGTCTAACTGATTTTCAACTTCAGTTTTATATTGCCTAAACGCATCTATTGCTTCATCCTTACTATTTAGCAAGTAGACATAACAATATCTAATGCAACCGTCAATAAAAGTTATGAAATACTTTTTTCCACCACGTGATGGTGTTGACTTCATATCACAAATGTCAGTGTGTATTAAGTCTAAGGGATTGGAATTCCTTTCAACAGACTTATAAGGATGCTTAGCATACTTTGATTCTACACACGTTTGACACTTAGATTTATTGTACTCAAAATTTGGCAAAACTTCTAAGTTAATCAGTTTTCGTAACGTTTTGTAATTAACATGGCCTAAACATTCATGCCATATATTATAAGACTCAAGCAAGTAAGAAGAATTTGAATTTTTATTCACTTCAACATTCATTACATTCATCTTATAAAGGCCTTCCTCGAGATAGCCTTTTCCTACATACATTTCTCCTTTGCTAACTATTATTTTTCCAGAAACAGTTACACATTTGAAACCATTTTTATCTAGGAGTGAAACAGAAATTAAGTTCCTACGTAACTCCGGAACATATAACCCATTATTCAGTGTCAAAACCTTTCCGGATGTCATATTTAGGCAAACTTTTCCTATTCCATCCACCTTAGCAGTCGCGGAGTTGGCCATGTAAATTGTTTCTTCCGCTTGAGCTGAGAATATGTCGAGAACAACTCTTTGTTTGCGCAGACATGGCGTGTGGCCCCTGAATCCATCCACCAAGTGTGTGGATTGCCGACCATGTTGCATTCCGTGAACATAGCACACAGGTAGTTATAATCCTTATTGGACTCAATCAGATTTGCTTAGTCCTTTTTCTTCCCTTTTTTTGGGACTCGACAGTCTATTGATTTGTGGTCAACTTTGGCACAGTTGAAGCACTTTCCCTTAAACTTTTTAGTGGGATGATTGCTTCCGTGTTCAACATTCTTTCTTTTCTTCGAGTTGTTTTGGCCATCTTCTACAATATGTGCTCCATTCATTGTAGAGTATCCCTTTGACCTTCTTTCGGAAGCTTTATTGTCTTCTTCAATACGAAGTCGGACAATAAGTTCTTCAACGGTCATCTCCTTGCACTTATGCTTTAAGTACTTTTTGAAGTCTTTCCACAAAGGTGGTAGCTTCTCAACTATTGCTTCTACTTGAAAGCATCATTCACAATTAAACCTACAAAACTATTTATGTGAGTATTATGAACATTTTTAATTTGTTCAACTAAGGTATTTTTTAAAATTATACCATCTGCTAGGAGATCATGTATGATGACTTGGAAATCTTGTACTTGAGAGACAACAGAATTGTTATCAATCATTTTGAAGTCCAAGAATCGTTCAACAAGGAATTTCTTAATCCCGCATCTTCCATTTTATATTTCCATTCAAGTGCCTCCCACAGTTCTTTTGATGTCTTAGTTCAAATATAGACATTATAGAGGTCTTATTGGAGACCACTCAGAATATAGTTCCTGCAAAGAAAATCTGAATGTTTCCAAGCTTCTACAATGACAAAGCAATCCTTGTCCAAGGTTCCCTCAGGTACCTCGGGAGAATCTTCGCTAGTGAACCTTTGTAGACATAACGTGGTGAGGTAAAAGAACATCTTTTGTTGCCACCGCTTGAAGTCGATGCCAAAAAATTTTTTGGGCTTCTCCGTCGGGGCCATCGATGGCGGAGCAGTTGAGCGACTAGATGTGGCAATATTAGTTGCCCCCATAGACATTGTCGCACTCATAATTTGACTTTCAGATGTCATTTTTTCCTGTCACCACAAGACAGAAAAATTAGTATTTTTTCAGAATACTTTTAATAAAGTTAAATAACTTTACAACTTTTCCTTCTTGTTTCTAATTAACGACGAAGTTTTTATCACTTTAAATCGTCAATCGAGTGAACTTCAACTTTTGATGAAGATTTTATGTCTTTTAATCACAAGTTAAATTCAAACGGAGTAGAAAGGATAAGCTTTAATCTCCACAAACAAGTTATATAGATTCTGTAGATTATTTCCTTAAGATTGTTATACTTCCTACAAAATGGGTACGTAGAATCTGTATAATAGAGTAAGAACCTCAACACTAGTTCAAGTACAAAACAAGAACTCTTATGAAGTTATGTAACACCCTCAACACAAGATCAAAAAAGATCTTTCAAAGAAGTGTGTTTTTCAAAAAAATTAGATGAAAACAGAAAAGTAGTTAAGACCAAGTCGTCCGAATGCACGGACATTCCTTAAGGAAATAATTCCCCTCACTGTACCCGAGGTTGTGGAATCTTCCTCCCAGGATAAAATGGCCTTCAATCTGACTATACCGGTACCTCAAATAGGCATATTCTTCGAACAAACTCATGGTTGAATGATCACACTTAAGAGTATTTTTAAGACAAGAAGAAGAAGTTTGTAATCTGAAAATTTCTGTGTCAAAACCTGTGAATCAAAGCAGGTTTTTATAGCCAAATGATGTCTCTTCTGAAAACAGACAAAGGTTCATCAAAAAGGTGTTACCTTTCCTGAAAATTCATGTCCATTCGGCCAAACAGTGTGACTAGTGCAGCATCTGTCTGTGAAACAGTGCATCTGTTCGTAAAACAGTGCATCAGTTCTGGAAACATTTCATCTGCTGAAGCTTTTTGCAACTCTTTAACGTTTCTGCAGCAGTTCACTGCATGCATATAAATGGAATCACAGAAAATATTTCCTACGTTTTACACATATTCAGATTCGTCAAATAAAATTTGTCCAAAAAATAGATCTCATCGATCATTTGACCAAAACCAAATCCAAATCCGAAGTCGAGCGACGACGATAACGACGTCGCGAGGCATCTCTATTTCCTTACCTCACTTACCATGTGAAGTAAGTGTTTCACTTTATAAACACTTTAAAGTTCTCTTCTTCCACCAATGTGGGAGAAGAGTAAACTTTCCAATTTAAAGAGTACACTTTCCAATTTGGGTGTCTCCTTTCCTTCACTTGGTTTCTCCATTTTCCATTCAACACACTATGAACCCAACACTAATAAAATAAAGTAATATTTTGACAATCAAAAGAGAGGGGGGAGGGGGTGGTAGAAGTGGAATTAGTCGTGAGGTAACAAAGACATAAAGAAAATATAAATTATTCATTTTTTGAAAGAAAAAAAAAGAGTTGACTAGGAAATATAAGGTAAAAAGGTAACAGAAAAAAGGCTAAAAAAATGATGTTTTCACTGCGTTTGGATCCCTCCTCGAGAGGGTGTTGAGGATTTTGTTATTATTTATATCATCTTGCATGATTTTATATTGAATTGCCATTCACTGGTCAAAAAATTCATTAATAGCAATAATTCTTTTACCTTTTGTCATGTTGATTTCTTACAAAGAGTACTCTGCTTTTGGTAAGTTGTTAAGATTGATAAGTTTGATTAAATTCTGACTTTTGACAAAATCTAATGTAAATGATTATTTATATAAATTTATATATAAGATTCTTACATATTATCTTGTAAAATCATCTCATATCAATTATAAAAATTCTTCTTTTGTTCCTTAATTTTTCACCCTTCAATTGCTTTTTCTAACACCTTGAGAGTTAGGAATTTTCAAGCACAACTTCTTGCTCCTCTTTTCTCTTTTTGTTGGAGTCCACATCACCCAACTCTTCATTGACTCCAACAACAAGCTTATTTCCTTTAAAGCCAACATTATCAGCTCTATCTGGTTGTATCAAGTAAGACCTTGGTGGAGTTCGATTGCAAGCCCACTTTCTAGTTCTACTTTACAACCTACCAGGTTAAACATCAACCTACAAACATAAAAATCATACCATTGTTTTTATACTTGTACGTTGAAGTATTACCTTTGTAGGTTGTCCAATAGGACTAGATAGTGGGTTGAAGTATGTTCTCCGAGAGGCAACAAAGAATTGGGTAGTGTGGATGTACTCCAACTCATTAGGTAGCCTAAATGATGTTGGAGTAAAATTCTGATCATATTTTCCTTATATTCTTAAAAATAATGATATGAAAGACTTAAGTTATTTTTGTTCATTTAAATGCACTAAGGAAATATTTTTATTATGTTGTCATGGTCGAAATAGTAGCTTTAATTTCTTGATCTAAATGATAGGAATAATCATTGATGCAAGTTTTGAAGTATTTGATTATGTACAAGGAGTTAATTAGTAAAGTAAAAAATAATTTAGAGGGAATATATCCCTCATTAAAAAAATAGTGTATATTTACCCTTTTTCATAACTGGCCTATATTCACTAACTTAAAGAAAAACCCTAAAAGTGATCTTCTAATTTCAAAAGGCCATCCATTCAAGCATTTACTGTCTTTTTTTATTGTTAGATTTAGAAAATTAAGTCACCCATTCTTTTAGCCCTCTAAATCCGATCCAACTGGGAAAAAAATCTCTCTTCTACTTAATCATAAAACGACCTTGGGTCAGAATTGAATAAATGATAGTGTTTTTTCAGTTAGATAGAGTCTAAAAGGGTAAAAAGTGTGCAGGGTAATTTTTAAAATTTAGACCTGATCTAACTTTAAAACCTACCTAAACATAAAAAGGCTTTTGTACGTTGGTGTGCCATGTTTTGATAAGATAATATTTGAAAATCATATAAGTAATATTGTATATCCATTGGTCCTAACCAAAATGAATGTCACGAACTACTCTGTGTAGTCTTTTTTTCCTTTTTTTTGGGCTAATTTATACGACAGTGTTTCTTGAAGCCTTTTATTAATAATAAAAATCTTCAACCTGGATAATTAAGGGGAATTAGGTCATTCTTTACCAATCCTAATGCTGTAATGAACCTCTATTAATTAACAATCATGAAGAAAATAAGAACTACAGAGAACTAGTCATCTTATGATCATCACAGAGTATGTAACATACCCTATGATGATATTGCAAATGATGATGCTTAAACAATACAAAAATATAAAATCTAGGATGAAATTTGAGTTATCAAACTCAAACTTCCTTCTACAAATGCTTAAAATTTAAAAAGAAAGATTTCCCGTCTAAAGTAACCTGCAGTATTTTCTCTTGTCTTCATATTCCAATCTGTCCAACAACATTTGATAGTTCATCAGTTATTCTTGAATTTATTGAATTTTGTTGAATCTTTTGACACTGTTGTGTGATTTTTCTTTCTCAGTCGCAATGGCAGGTGTCTTGGAACATACTCCCCGCACTTTACCATCCCAGCTATGTTGCCTCTCATGCGTCTTTTTATTGCTTCCACTTTTTTGTTGTTTAGGTGAGATTCCATGTCTTGCCACTTTATCAAAGCACATATCCAACATATTTTCTTCCTCTTCCTCATAAAAAATTATTGCTCAAATCACTAAAATAAGTGTTAATTGGACTAAGTCCTGATGCTAATTCCCCTGACTCATTTTTCATTATGGTGCACTTTTAGACACAAATATGGAAGCTTCTAAACTGAATTTTATATTCAAAGGAAGAGGTCAAACCTACTCCTCTCCATCAGCTAAATCGGCCCATCTAGGAACACTCATCTCCCTTTTCATCATGTCTTTGTTATTCCCCGTGGATGAATAGGCCCACCCCCCTCAAGATAAGTGATGGGTCACTAACCCTAACTTGAATAGATTACTCGCACATGCAGTCCTGGCCAGTGCTTTGTTGAAAGTGTCAACTATTTGGTCATTACCTTGAATATGTATAACACGGACCTTTTTTTTCAACATATGGTGGCGGGAAAAGTAAAAGTCTATTGCATTATGCTTCACACAATTATGGAGTAAAATATTCTTTATTAGGAATGAGGTTCCATGCTATCTCAATAAATTATAGGTAACTGATGTACTAGCATAATACATATGCAAATTTGTGTATCTCAACGATTACATGCTAAGATAAATAAATATCTACTGGTTGTTTGTGTTATTTCCTTCTACGGGTAAACAGAATCTGTATATGCAGAACAACAACTTCAACTAAAGTTCAAGTATAAACAAGAACACAATGAAGTGTATCAAATACCCCCAACACAAGATTAAAATGACGTTTCCAAGCGGTGTATTTTATTTTTTCAGAAAATAGATGAAATAGAAATGAATAAGGCCAAGTCGTCCGAATTCACGGACTTTCCTTAAGGAAATAATTTCCCTCACTGTACCCGTGGTTTTGGAATTTTCCTCCAAGGATAAAATGTCCTTCAATCCAAATATAGTGTTACCTCACATATTTAGGCTCGTCGAACGCACTCAACAGTTTGAATGATCACATAAAATTTTTGATGAGAAAAAGAGTATTTTTTATTGTGAAATTTCTCGTATCAAAACTTGTGGAAGAAAGCATTTTTTATAGCCATAACATGCCTCTTCTAAAAAGAGGCAATGGTTCATGTCAAAGGTAATACATGCTCTGTAAATTTATGTTTCTCCATCCAAAGATTGCATCTTTTCCTGAACAGTCATCTCTCTCCATGAATCAGTATGTCCTTTTGTTGAAGTATTGCATCCTTCTGAAACAACACATCAGTTCAAAATAGTGCAGCTATTTTAAAGCATTAGTTCTGTTTGGAATTACAGAAGCATCAGTTCAAAATTTCTGAAGCATTGCATCTGCTGTTGCATGCATAGATAGAGAATACTGTTTCATTTTGGTAGATTCAGATCATCAAATAAAGTTTGTTCAAAAAGATAGATCTCATTGATCGTACATTTGACAAATCCAAATCAAAATATAAAGTCGAACCGAGCGAGCGACGACGATGACAACGCAAAGCACTCTTATTCCTTGCCTCACTTATCCATGTAGGAGTGTGTTTCACATTATAAATGCTTTAAAGCTTCTTTCTCCCACCAATGTGGGAGAATTTAGTAATTTTTCCTATTTTTGAGTACACTTTCCATATTGGTATGATCTCAATTTTTCTCTTCCACTTGGTTTATTTTTCTCTTCCACTTGGTTTTCTCCATTTTCCATTCATAGCTCTCATTTACTATGAACCCAACAATCGCTCACATAAATGTGGATTGACTATTTTTCATAAAGTTTTTATGGACAAGTATGTGATTATCAACCAAAGACTGATTATATCAAGATAAGTGGGTTTTCCTTTGAACTTTCTATAGTGAACATGTATTGGATGCACTCGGTCAATCGATAGATTTGATATCTTTGAAACATCGAGATTTATTGTACACCTAGACAACACATATCACACAACCAGCCTTTTATTGGTTATGTTTCTCACAGTTTTATTCTTTTCATCCATGAACATATCTCGATTTCACGAGAGCTTAGAGAGTAGGCCTTTACTAACATTCTCCTTGAAGTGGCTTCCACTTCGCCCTTACATAGGTGATTTCTGAACATTCAATCCTATAAATTAAACTATTTGGTCAAATCTGTCAAATTTAGATAATTATTAAAAGACTTTTCACTTTAAGTCTTATCCTTGATTGCTATACATTGTCTACATCATGAGAATGGGTTGGGTAATTGACAATGTTGAACCTGTCAGACATAAATTTGTTTGATCTCCTAGAACCTAGCTCTTGGGATCGCCAGTCTACTAGTAGAGTTACCGCCATGCTGACTTGTCCAAGGCCTTAAATCCATTCCCTTAGATTTCTTTCCACTCCTTCTATAGATATGCCTTGTGAAGGTGGATATGACATATTATCCTTTGACTTTACATAGTAAACATTGATAATTCAACTAGAGAGAAGTTCCCTAATGGTATTATGTCTCCATCGTATGTGATGAGATTTATAGTTGTACATTATGCTCCCTTCCCTACGTATTCCCGCTTGGCTATCACAGTGTATACATACTAGTGACACTGGCTTGGGCTAAAAAGGAATATCTTCTATGAAATTCCGGAGCCATTCTGCTTCTTCACCGATTTTATCCAATGTGATAAATTTATATTCCATTGTAAGCGAGCAATACAAGTCTGTTTGGATGATTTCCAAGAGACTACTCCTCCACCAATAGTAAATACATATCCACTTGTCGATTTTACTTCGTTCGATCCGGTGATCCAATTTGCATCATTATATCTTTCAAGTACCGCAGGATATTTATTATAATGCAAAGCATAATCTTGAGTGTATTTAAGATGCCCCAAACTATTTTCATTGCCATCCAGTGAGTTTTGTTGGGTTTACTTGTGTACCGACTCAATGTACTGATAGTACATACTATGTATGGTTGTGTACAGTTTACTATATACATTAAACATCCCAATACTCTTGAGTAATCCAATTCCGAGTTACTTTCACCTTTTTTCTTTCTAAGTGCAAAGCTCGCATCCAATGGAGTCTTGGGAATACCTAATTCCATATACTTAAACTTGTGAAGTACCTTTTCGATATAATGAGAATGTGACAATTCCAACCCTTTTGGAGTTTGATGGATTCTTATACCTAAGATTACATCTGCAACTCCAAGTTCTTTCATATCAAACTTACTCTCGAGCATTCGTTTTATTGATTTTATGTCAGAAATGTCTCTACTGATGATAAACATATCATCCACATATAAACATGCAATGACTTGGTGATTTGGAGTGTCTTTAATATAAATATATTTAATACATTCAGTTTTTCTGAATCCGTTTGCCAACATGGTTTGGTAAAACTTCACATGCCATTGTTTAGGTGCTTACTTTAGTCCATATAATGACTTGATAAGTCCACACACACTATTTTCCTTTCCTGGAACCACAAAACCCTCAGGCTCTTCCATGTATATTTCTTCCTCCAATTCTCCATTTAGGAAAGCGGTTTTTATATCTATTTGATGGATTTGAAGATCATATACTTCTGCTAAGGAAAGTAACATTTGAACCTATGTTATCCTTATTACTTGAAAGTATGTATCAAAGTAATCAAGGCCTTCTTTTTGTTTGAAGACCCTTACTACAAGTCTTTCCTTGTATTTGTCAATAGTGCCATCCGCTTTCATATTCCTCTTGAAAATATATTGAGAACCTAAAGTTTTATTTTCTGGGAGGAAGATCAACTAATTCCCATGTATGGTTTCTTAAGATTGAATCAATCACACAATAGAATGCGTCTTTCCAAAAGGATAAGTCCAAAGATATCATCGCTTCCCTAAATATTTAAGGCTCATTTTCTAAGAGAAATGTTACAAAATCTGATCCAAATGAAGTAGACGTTCTTTGATGTATACTACGTCTTGGATTTTCTTCATTATTTGAATTCTCACTTGATTTATTTTGAGGTCATTTAAATCCTCCACTAGACTGTTCATGTCAAATTTTGTATGGGTAAATGTTTTTAAAGAATTCAACATTGTCTGTTTCAATTACAGTATTTTCATTAAAATCTAGAAGTTTGGATTTATGATCCAAAAATCAACATGCTTTACTACCTTTTAGCATGTCCTATGAACACACAGTCCACCGTTTTAGGTCTTATCTTAACCTTTTTAGACATAGATAGTTGGACCTTTACTAGACACCCCTACACTTTGAAATATTTCAAGTTGGGTTTCCTTCCTTTCCATTTTTCTTAAGGAATTGATTGTGTCTTACTATGAAGAACTCTGTTGAGTATATGATTAGTTGTAAGGATAGCCTCCCCCCATAAGTTTTGCGGTAAACCAAAATTTATAAGCAAGGCATTCATCATTTTCTTTAAAGTTTGGTTTTTTCTTTCAACAATTCCGTTTGATTGAGGTGAATACAGGGAAAGTGATGAAAACAACTCTTTATTGGCACATACATGGCGGTGGCACCAGAATCGATCAACCATTCGCGAGGATTCCCCCACCAAGTTGCATTCTGAGAACATCGCACACAAATCATTGCATTCTTTTTTGGATTCAATCAAATTTGCTTGATCCTTTTTCTTACCTTTCTTCGAGGCACGATAATTCGTGGACTTATGGCCAATATTTCCACAATCGAAGCATTTTCCCTTGAATTTCATCTTGGGTTGATTTCTTCCTTATTCAACTTTCTTCATTTTCTTAGAATTGTTTTGATCATCTTCTACAATATATGCTCTATTAATTGTAGAATTCCCTTTTGACCTTCTCTCGACAACCCTATTATCCTTTTCAATATGCAGTAGGACAATAAGATCTTCAAAAATTATCTCTTTGCATTTATGTTTCAAGTAGTTTTTGGAGTCTTTCCACAAAGGTGGTAGCTTCTCAACTATCGTTGCTACTTGAAATGCATCATTCATAATCAAACCTACAAAACAGTTTATGTGAGTATTAAAAACCTTTTTAATTTGTTCAACTAAGGTACTTTTTAAAGATATAATTTCTTCTAGGAGATCATGTATGATGACTTGCAACTCCTGCACTTGATAGACAACTGATATATTATCTATCATTTCAAAGTCCAGGAACCGTGCAACAAGGAATTTCTTAATTCCCTCATCCTCTATTTTATATTTTCGTTCAAGTGCCCCCTACAATTACTTCCATGTCATAGCTCCACTGTAAACATTGTAGATGTAATCTTGGAGACCACTCAGAATATAATTCCTGCAAAGGAAGTCTGAATGTTTCCAAGCTTCTACAACAACGAAACTCTCTTCGCCTGAGGATTCCTCGGGAACCTTAAGAGCGTCTTCGCTAGTGAAACATTGCAGAAAGAAAGTGGTGAGGTAAAAGAACATATTTTGCTGCCATCATTAAAGGCAATGCCCGCAAATTTTCTATGCTTCCCCACCGGTGCCATTGTGGCAGAGCATTTATGTGACTTGATGTGGCAATCTTAGTTGCCCCCACAGATGTTTCCACATCTTGCATTTGACTATCGCTTGTCATTTTTTCTATCACCAAAAGACAAAAAATACTTAGTATTTTCAGAATACTACCTATAAAGTTAAGCAACTTTAAACTTTTCTTCTTCTTTCTAGTTAACAATGAAGTTTTTATGACTTCCAATTGTCAACCAAATGATCTTTAATATGTAATGAAGTTTTTATGACTTCAAATCACTAGTTACGTTCAGGAGGAGAAGAAAATTAAAACTTTAACCTCTAAAAACAAACTATACAGATTCTGAAACTTTTTTTTCTTAAGATTGTTATTTTCTTCTATGGGTTCGCAAAATCTGTATATGCAAAACAGCAACTTCAACTAGACTTCAAGTATAAAAAAGAACACAATGAAGTGTATCAAATACCCTTAACACAAGACCAAAATGACCTTTTCAAGAGGTGTATTTTATTTTTTCAGAAAATAGATGAAACAAAAATGATTAAGGCTAAGTCGTCCGAATTCATGGACTTTCCTTAAGGAAATAATTCCCCTCACTGTACCCGAGGTTGCGGAATTTTCCTCCCAGGATAAAATGGCCTTCAATCAAAATATAGCAGTACCTCAAATATTTGGACTCGTCGAACGCACTAAACAGTTTGAATGATCACACAGAATTTTCGAAGAGAAAAAAATATTTTTTATTGTTAAATTTCTCGTATCAAAAGCTGTGGAATAAAACAGGTTTTTATAGCCATAACATGCCTCTTCTCCTCTTCTGAAAAGAGGAAATGGTTCATGTCAAAGGTTACACATGTTCTGTAAATTCATGTCTGTTCATCCAAAGATTGCATCTTTTCCTGAACAATCATCTCCCTCCATGAATCAGTGTGTCCTTTTGCTGAAGGATTGCATCCTTCTGAAACAACACAACTGTTGCGTTTTGGTAGATTCGGATCATCAAATAAAATTTGTCCAAAAATATAGATCTCATTTTCCAATGCCGAAGTCGAAGCCGAGCGAGCGACAACGACGACGGCGCGAGGCATATCTTATTCCTTGCCTCACTTATCAATGTGGGAGCGTGTTTCACAATATAAATACTTTAAAGCTTCTTTCTCCAACCAATGTTGGAGAATTTAGTAAGATTTCCTATTTTTTAGTACACTTTTCATATTGGTGTGATCTCAATTTTTCTCTTCCACTTGGTTTCTCCATTTTCCATTCACACCTCTAATTTAATATGAACCCAACAGTTTGTTGATAAAATTAGTTAAAGAGAGTAACTAATTTGGAGATTCAAAATTTAATTTTAACTCCTTCATAATAGTACAATCATCAGATATAAATATGAAACTTTCAGTTCGTGCAACATTATCAAAAAGTGAAAAACAAAACAGAATTTTGTACATGTAATTACAAGTAATATCAATTTCTTTTAGTTAAATCATAAATAAATTCCTTATATCTTTAATCTGTATACAAATATTATATTATTCACATCAAAATATTTTTTTCTGTTGAAAAAAAAACTACTTTTACTGAATGAAATGTTTATTACATGCCTTGTCTAGGTTATATGCTACCTAAGCTGGCAATCATTTTCATATGATGGTAAAACTTATGGGTATATAATATATATATATATATACAACCATTATTTATTCACATCAAATCATTGTAATATAAATTAAATAATTGAATACTTTAAATCAGTGTTTTAAAAGGTGGTGGTGTAGGAGACATTGCATTTTACTTAGCAGGGGGTGAGCCGAAATCCTCGAGGCTTTGGGCTTAAGCTTCATGTATTTAAAAATTTTTAATTAATAATATAGTAATACAATATAATAAAACAAAATATTACTAAAAAAACACATTAATTGATTAAAAGGTCATGGAAAATAAAACTTCTAAATGCAACGATACAAAAGCTAGTATGAGAAACAAATTAACTCTAGCATCTTAATATTCAAACAATAAAAGAATAAAAACTTCTTAAAATATATGACCATGCAATTTACCTCTGTAAAAAAATAATTAATAAGCGATTAGTATTACAATTAAAATATCACTGCTTGAATAAAAGTAAAATACTTTTAAATAATTAAATAATAAAATATGATAATTTTGAAAATTATAAATAAAAAATTAAAAAGAATAAAATAAAAAACATTAATAACAATGACAAGTGAAGATGTATAGTCCGAGTATGTATTTTAAAAGAAATGTAAGTGATATTCACTCTCACAATATTCTCAAATAGTAAATAAGCAATAAAAGTTATAGATTTTGAGCTCTTTTACCATTGAGTTGCAGACTATACTTTGTTTAGGAGGTGCAGTTCTAGTTATTCATACCTAAAACAATAATCTGATCCTATATGCACAGTGTATTTGTTTGGTCGGGGGGGGGGGGGGGGGGGGGGGGTCGGATGAACCCTCTAGGCTCCATGTAGATTCGACCCTGATTGTAGACTATAGGCTTGAACTTGAGATGTGGGTAGTGGTAAAAAGGATAGTAGTTTAAGATTAGTGATGTATGTTTTATGGGAATGAATTTGTAGGCTTAATATGGGATGTGAAATAGTTTAGGTTGGCAACTTGTGAAAAAGGAGTGGATAATTATGATATTTATATAAATGAGGACTAGTGTTAAAATGATGAATTATGGTTGAGTCATTAAGTGTATAAGAGCGTGAATATATAAGAAAAAGTTTAACCCGGAGGTATTATATTGTTAGATATAGTGTGATGTGTACGAGTGTCACGTGTACATATATTTCATTCTCAACTCTCGGAGTACGGAGAAGACTAAGGAGTTATTGTGTGATGTTCTTTAGAGATGAATGGAGGAACTATAAGTAAGCAGTATGTTCCTTTGGTATAGTCTTAAAGTTTTATTATGATGTAAGTTATAAAATTAACAGACTAATGTTAGAATGTTAAGTACTGGAGAGTGGATTTTTATGTGATAAGGCATGAGGATGGGTATGCTCATGAGACTGGGAGTTGTAGGTTGATTGCTATAGAGGATGGTGAAAATTAAGAGTAGCGTTCTTGGAAAGCAATGCCTTTAGATTATAGTTATGCATGGGGATACCCCATTGTGTTGAGTGTTGTTCTTGTAAGATTTAATGAGAAGATATGTCCATAAGTTTAGGATTGTGACTTTAATCTAAGGGGGAGATGATGAATTAAATAGTTCCCGTATTTTCTTGTGGTGTCAAGTTTCAAGTAAGAATCATGATAAAATCAATTCATATGCAAGCAAGCCCCTCCTACTCCAATTTAAGAGGTCATTCTACCAAAGTCTTATGTATTCAAGTCTTGCCTATATCTAAGGTTTTAGTTCTCTATGTAACTCATGTCATGTTCTGACCTCCAAACTAGAAGCAATAATGTCCCCTTATAATTTAATATTCTACATATTTAAGCTCTATGTTATGTTGCTCATGATCGATAAAAATTCATGTCTCACAAAATGATTGGTTCTAATAAAATGTGCCTTCTAAATGTTGCTGATTCATTTTATGTCGGGATTACCCAAAAAGATAAAGTTGTGTGAACTCATAACTATTTCAGATCTGAAAATGAGAAGCGATAGCTTCGCGTAGATGTCCTTGTCGCAATTGTTGACTTCATGAATCCTAAACTTATGTTATACGACCCATGATGTAAGCACTTATGTTTCTGGGTATGGTTTATCCTAAGGACTCATGCTATGTTGTGTTTATGACAAAGTGTCTCTCTACTTATGATCAAGACTCTTGATATATAAAGAACTTCGTGATTATATCGTATCTTTACGTCATGTCCCTTCTTGAGTAGTGTAATAAGTATAAGTTATTGTCTAATAGTGTTACTCCCAGTCATGATGCTTATGCTCGGGTTCCTCAATGACCCTCCCTATATTAGTGTGATGGTGGTTGTGAAAGTTTAGTAATGTCTTAGGTAAGGGAGTAGATGTTCTTCAATGTGAAAATTTTGATGTAATTTCTTGAGCTAAGATTATAGGTGAAGGGAAAAAGAAAGAGATGAACTTTCGTTAAGTAAAATAGTTAGAAAGGAGATATGTGCAAAAAAAATTTAGTAATAGTGATATATTTTGCTGGTCCTAGTGGGGAGATCCGTGAAGTGGGTGTAGTAATGATAGGCTTGAATATTATGATTGATGGAAACTCAAACGAAAGTGCTATGTGGTTATTACTCCCTGAATAAAGACCCGAAGGTGTTTGATGGTAGTGATAAGGTGAAGTAATATCCTTAAAGAGATGTAGGGTATGAGGTCCCATAGCTTAAGCTAGCTCCTATTTTCTCCGAGTTAGGATTCAACATTGGAGTATTACGTGGTGGGACTCAAACTCTTATGGTTAGAAGTGTTATGGGATGATTGTAAGTTGGAAATAACGAAGTACGTTATTTTTCTTTTGGGCCATAGATAAGTAGTGGTTCTAGGTGTAACATCTATTCTTTTTATCTTGTAAAGTAGAAAATGTTTGTATTCCTGTCTCCTGCAAAATCTCATTTCATAGTTGTACCGATGTAAATCAAGACCTATGGTCACCAAATAAACTCACATCGTATGTCGTGATGATTACGATCCTAAAATATCATGTGCAAGGTCATCTCTATATCAATTCTTATATCTCACGCTTCATGCTTACACATTTTAATAGGTGTTATCATGAAACCCTTTTGATGTCTTTGCATATATTGTTGAGGATAAATGTTCATTGCCAGGTTACTTTCATTATTTCATACTTTTAGAGCTTGAACAAGTCACTACCCATCATTCGAGGATGAATGATCCTAAGGGGGAGATAATGTAACACCCGCACCTTTGGGCTAGAATTTAGACCATCGTTCCTACACATATAGACCAGAAACCAATGAATCCTTGTTAATAAATGTGTAATTATCAATCCTATAGTGTTTGAATACCTTTGAATATGAATTTAGGTCACAAAAATCCCCTAACACAAAGTCAAGTTGAAAACTTTTCCTATCAGTTGATTTTTAGTTAATGATTTTGCATGGGTCAACTTCCAGTGACTGTTACTCATAGTATATAAAGATTTATGTGGAATACTATATATCAATTTAAGTACATTCGAGTCTTCTTTCCAACACATCTGACCGTTCATCAATCTGAGTCCGGAGTAATAGGTTATGAGTATCTGAATAAGGCACCGTACAGGTTGTATGATTGTGACACCCTATAGTCGTAACACTTATTTGATGCTTCTAAAATGATCTTTAGGACAACAGTAGTGATGGTAGATCATGTATTGACATTTTGGGGGTGTTAGGGGTGTTTAACGACCTCAAAACTAAGTAGGTACCGCAAACTATAGCTTAGGTGATGGCTTGAGATCGCCTTACCATCACCAACGCTCACTGGAAAAGGTTGGAAATAAGGTTGGTGACGCAAAGCCTAATGTTTTCCATGAACTTGGTGTCACAAATTTTAATGTTTTCCATGGATATAGAGCCACAAACCCTATGGCTAAGTGATGCAGAAACTCTATTTTCGAGTATTTCAAGGGCAAGATGGTCTTTTGTCACCCAATAACCATCACTAAACATAGTAACACGTATTTAAGTCCCTAAAACAGGTTTTAACCCTAGAAAATCATTAGTTAATTATGTAAAATACAAGAGGAGAATAACAAATTAGGGTTTGGGTAATCAAGCTTAAAGGTTTAATAGTTTCGCAAATTCTTCATCATTAAGGTATATGGGTTTTTCTAAACTACATGGGTATGATGAAATAATTTTTATAATGTTTTTAATGTTGAGAAATTATGTATTTATGAAGGGTTTTGAATTAAATTAAAAAGTATTCTTTGTGAACTCTTTCAATGAGATAATGTTTTGGTCTTGAGGCATTTCCCTAAATTTGATTTGTATTCGTATATAAGTATGTATGCTTTTTAAGTTTGAATTTTTAATTGAGAGCATAAAATTTATAATCCCTCTCTTGTTATAAAGCCTCTTGTTTTCATAGGTCATGAATTATTCAATTGCATATCAATTGCATATTGAGAAGCTTGAATACAAATATATTTACTATAGTTTAACACTTGGTTTTGGTTATGAACTTAAGAGAGGGTGTTTCTTGTTAATATTGATGAAAAGAGATGATTTAAAGAGTTTCATGCTTTGCTACAAGTAATGGACCACCACATGTTTTAAGAGTTGACAGAGAGAGTCTTTGCATAAGTTTCATTTAAATCAATATACAAATCCTCCTGTACTGTTTGAATGACTTGGTGGTCTAAACATTGTTTTGAGAAAGTACTGTAACATGATATTTTATGTCTTAGAGATATGACTTGCAAGGTTTGGTATGACGATGCCAAACAAATGAATGTCATAACATAGTAAGATTTTCGAATTTTGATTTCAAAGAATGGATGTCTTAAAGAGTTAAAAATGGATTTAAAGAGAGTTAGATGGTTATCCGAAGAATGCATTTGAGTGGAAAGGCTCATTGTGGGAAATCGTGTTTTGTCGATGCAGGTTTATTAAGTCCCCAAGAGGGACCAAACGCTGGCTTTGTTCCCCTTAGCATATTATAGATAGAGACTCTAACCCTTGGGACAAACTTGGGCTAGGGACTTGACCGCCTAGTTAAGGGTGGATTCCTTATAGCCCGTGGGATTGTAGAGGTGTACGGTGTCTGACCTAGCTTAAAAGTAAGATAAAGAGTAAGTCATGGTTTGAAGAAATGTTTTAAATTCTTTTAAGTATGCCCATGCATTTTCATATATTGTATGTAAAATATTTCATAAATTGCTCTAACTTATGTTATATAAAAGTATGTTATTTTTGATTACTCTACGTACCACTACATTTGTATTGACCGTCTATATTTCAGGTTCTGAGGCCCAGTCTAGCGGTCTTGCTAAATAGTAGATTGTTGTCGAACATTCAAAGTTGGTGAGACCCCCTTACTTCGGAACGCGTCTTGTTCACTTATGTTAATATCATTTGGTTTTGGTTTATGGTCCGACCGGGGGCCTTGTCCCGATCTTCAAACAGATATTGTTTTCCTTCAGTTAGTAGAGATTTCATAGACAGGTGTTAGATGGATTTGAGTCTTGTTGAACTTATGTCGTGTTGTTTTCTTAATATAATCAGATGACCATGTTTTCATTTTGTTATCTTTTCCGCATTTCCTTATAAATATATGAATGGTGTGTATGATTTCCAGTTAGCTCTCGGGACTTCACGATTTGAAATTCCCATGTCGATCTGGGCCTCGGTTCGGGTTGTGTCATACACACGGAAAAAAAATATGTTTTCAGTCTACCCAATTCGCATATTTAAAAAAAAATACAACTATTTTTGATACTTAAAATAAAAAAAATCATAAATTCTTTTTCATTTTCCAGTCATGAAATGTTAGTTTAATAGAAAATGACTTAAATTAATTTAATGGACTCCAATTGTGGATCTGTCTTAAAGTCATAATAAATGTCAATTTTTACTTGACTTCGAAATGACTTGATTTTCAGTTACATCAAAAAACAAGATTAAAATGGATTGTTATTTATGTTGTTTTAATAATTTTCTCACTTATAATTTGGTCCTTAAAAAAAATTCTTTCTTGGTAATCATGTAAATCTAATACTTACTAGTCATATCATCTTGCGGAATTTGCAATATGGGTTGACTGGAAAAAATGAATTAATAATAACAATAATTCACTTGCCTATTTTTTATGTTGATTTTTTTATTAAGAATATTACGTTTTTGGTAGGTTGTTAAGATGGATAAATACAACTTTAACTTACGAGAAAATCTAATGTAAATCAATGTATATACAATGTTATTTATAAAATTTCCAAATATTATCTTTGTAAAAGCATATCATATTAATTATAAAAACCCTTCTTTTCTTCTTTAATTTTTCACCCTTTAGTTGCTTTCTGTGACACAACTTGAAAGCTAGAAATTTTAACGTACAACTTCTTGCTCTCTTTTCTCTTCTTTCGTCTAAAGCCAACTCCATTGACTATATCTGATTGTATCAAGGAAGACCATACTATTGGTCGAGTTCATTTGAAAACACACTAGTAGTCTAGTCCTCTGGACATCATGCAAGGATAGTATTGAAATTTTAGTTAGAATGAAATGTTACATTATCCTCGCATGATGCCCAAGAGGACTAGACAGTAGGCTAACAAACGAATTCGGACAAATTTCTTCCTTGATACAACCATGTAGAGTTGGTGCCGTTGGGGTTAAAGGATAAAAGTTAGTTGTTGGAGTCAATGACTAGTTGGGTAATGTGGATGTTCTCCAACTCATTATGCAGGCCGAAACTAATGATGCACAGGAAATTGCATGCTATAGATTCAAATATGGGTAGCTTTAGATATTTGACCCGAAATAAGAATAGTCTTCCTTACTTTTTAATATACTAAAAGTATCATTCTGCCCCTCTACACCTCAAATATATTTTTGAACCTTCCATACTCATTTATCTGTCAAATTTTATTTTTTATTATTTTCACTTTTTATTTTACCTTTACTTTTATAATTCTACTTTTTTTTCACTTTTTTATTTTTTTCCTATAAATTTATTATTCTATTTTTTATTATTCTTAGTTTTTATTTTTTCCTTTAACTTTATTTTCATATTTTAATTTATTTGTCTCAACCTTTATTTTATTTTCTTTTTCATTTTTCTCAACCATTATCTATTTCTTCATTTTTTTCATTTATTTGTCTTTAACCTTTATTTAGAGTTTTTTTATTTCTTTTTTTTTTCCCAGATTTTTCTCAGATATTCATTCTCGTTGTTTATCGTTTTTCCTCATTTCTCAAATATTCATTCTCTTTTTCCTCTTTCTCTTGATCCTCTTTTACATCATGGTATAAGAGCTATTGACTATTGATATGGTCTAAGTTAAGATAATTGAGGAGAAAAATTAAGAAAGCTAGTAGGAGTAACAGTGGTGGTGGTGATAGATACTGAATTGCCCAAGAAATTGAGTCATAATTATCAATTGTATCTGAATGCATCAGATCTGTCTGGAGTTATGTTGATTTTTATTCACTTAGAGAGATCTAAAAACTATTGTGTGGATTGAATCGATGAGAATTGCCATACTTGAAGAAACAAGTTGGAATTCATCAATAGAACGAGTAGGAAAGAAAGCTTCGACCCACAGATCTCTCATTTCCCAAAGATGTACTGCCTGAATGTTTAATGTTTGGCTCTTGTGTTGTGGATTCGAATGAGTGGTTTTATTCACTTGCAACTTGTGGTCGACCTTTGAATGACACGGTATTATCAACGGCTATCCTAATCTATATTTGTAATGTGCTTTTGACTTGTCCTTTGTTTTGTTCCTCCATTTCTTCTAGTAGGTCAAACATGCTGACAACATTTCTTGTTTGGTTTTTTGTAATGGTTATATTTATTCTGGTTCTTTCGATACAATCTTAAAAAAAAAATTATGTGTATTTTGTAGACGATGAATGTCTTGGTAAAAATTCAGCTTCTTCTAATGTTGATCAGTAGTTTTTTCCGAGTTTATTAAGTAGTTCTAAAGTTTGTTTGTTTGGATTTTAATTGTTTGTTTGCTTTTTTTTCATGCAAGTTTGATGTCTTATCCATTATTCTTGTCGTTTACTTCATTAGTAGAGCTAGGGTCAGAGTTAAGTAGAGGTTGTGCATTGGCGAAAATTTATATGTCATTTTATAAGGTCAAAAACTATTTTATGTGTATATTGTAGATGATGAATACCCTTCATGAATATCCAACTTCCACTAATACTGGTCAGTAGTTTGGATTGGCTAATATCTACCTGCTACCTTGGTAACTTTGGTGTAAAGTTGTAACTTTCCTATTCACTAGTAGCGCCAGATGTGTAGTTAGAGTGGCGAAAGGGGGTCATTTGGACCAACAACAACATACCAAGTGTAATTCTACAAGACACAAGTGGGGTCTGCGAGGATTATGTGTATGTACCCCTACATTGTGCCGGTAGAAAGGGTCAGTTGGGCCTCTTTTGTCAAAAATTCATATTGTATATGTGTATACAAGGTTAAAAATTCTCTTTGTTATGTATACACTGAAGATGATGAAAATTTGTCCTCCACCCCTTTAACGATGTTGTTTCATTAGTTGATTAGCTAAATATCTAGTTGTTACTTTGTAACATTGGTGTAAAGCTATAAACTTTTCTATAAGTTCAATTCTTGGAGTTCTATTTCCTCTTTCTTTTTCTATGCTTTAGTTAGAATTTTTCTTTTAAATCGTTCAGCTGGTGATACAAGAATTATAAGGACAACATGAAACACACTTCAAAATCAGTCCCCAAGATCAAAGATTCAAGGATCCTTTTGAAGAACACACTCGAATTCAACAAACAAAAACAAGAACACAATGTATTGATGTGTTTATCACCTAAAAACAGATAACAACAACAAAATAAAGAATAACAACAATGAAACAAGAACAACAAGTCACGTATTTGAATTACAAGAACACAAACAAACGATTACAACATAAACAAAATGGATAGATAGTTAGACCTTGGTTGGTATAATTTTAAGAATCCAAGAATATGGTAATCTTTGACTCTTAACACTACAAAAAATGGTTAACCTAACTCCTACGTTAACACAAAAGGAACTTTACCTCCTTTAAACACCAATGTCTTAAGCCAACATTGCAACATAAGTGATATCCACACTTGTTGCCGTCATTTCAGTATGGTGGCTATTCCAAGCCCTACAACTAAAGGTGTATCATTTTTGAAGTCTTACATCAATGAACAACTAAATATAAAAAGAACTAAAATGCTCTATTTATATTCTATTACAAGACAAGGGAAAATAACAACAATGCCCTTAAAGGGAGGGGTGGCCATGGACTGTATTTTGACCCAATGAAGTGACCAAAATACCCTTAATGAAGATAACCAAATCATGACCCATTAAGAATTTTCAAAAACCGTGAGTCCTCAAGTCTTCGATACTCCAAGAAATCTTCCACCCACGGCCTTGATTTTGCTCAAAACGAATCTTCCTTGCATATTTTTGTGCCCTCGGGGTGACCAAGTATTGAGCCTTTAAATGATGACGTCCAATCGTATCTTCAAAAATTAAGGTTGCCATTTGACTTGTATCAGCTGGGTAAATATATGTATAGAATTGGCTACCCCAAAATATCAAAGGAATTCTTGAAAAGGTTGAATGTTAACTTAGGCAAGGTGTCTATAAATCATGAGTAAGTAAAAATGAGTGAATTTATCTTTTGAAACTGAATAAACTGTATAGAAATTCTTTGATGTTGTTAGTTGCAAAGTAAATAGTAGAATTAAACTTACAGTAAAGGAATGATGCATTGAATATGTACCCAAGCAAAGGTATTTGAATAGTTGAAAGAGTAAGAGAAAAAGGTTCAAGATTCTTCTTATACCTGGAATGCACAATTACAAAAGTTAAGCCACTTTATGTATCATGGATCTACAATTGTATCAATAACCACCCATATTAGAATAGGGCTTATAGTGGGATAAGTTAGAAGAGAAGCAGTGTGGTGCACAGTTTGAGTTGTACCTATGTCTTCTTTAATTAGCCTGTTAAAGTATTCTTCCTTTCTTTTACAGCTAAAATACTTCCAGTGGTAAAAAACCAACATCTATTGCTTTGCACACTCTTGATCGGCAACTCCTTAGCAGTGGAGGTTTGTGTACCAATACTTATTTGGCAATAGTTATCCTTTTATTACCCCCGTCGGCTTATTTATTACTTTTCTCAGATATATTACTTTTCTCCTTTTTCGTTGTAGTCTCTTCCTATATTCTTGGACAAGCTTGTACTATCGTGGGCAGTAATACTGGTATCTATTAAACTGATTCTCATGTTCAGAGAGGTGGTCTATTATATTCATCAACTTATCCTTTCAGCTTGTTAGCTATGGAATTTGCTCAGCTCTTGTGCTCTAACTAGGTTCGTTAGATTTACATTTGTAGATAATTCCTTGATCAATCTATACTCGCCATGGATTGATAGTTAGATCCACTATAGCACCCCTAGTTCATCTTCTTCTCTGGTTATTTTTCCCCATTGCTTATCCAATTAGTAAGGTATAAAGTACAACAATCACATTCTATAATTTACTTATGTAGAGTTGTTAAGTTTTCATGTTTTGCTACTATAGAGAGAGAGAGATATTTCACTAGCTGTGTGTTCGGTTGCCACCTTGTATTTTCAATCCGAGTTAGATGACAGGGTTTAAGAAATAAAACTACATGAACCCATGATCTGTACTCACATACGCTATGGTGGTTAATTTGTATGCTTTGTTCCTTTTCTGTAGCTTGGAAAGAAATGGAAAGAATGCAAAATAAAGTTGAATGGAGGAGTTCCTTGGTTATGTTCTCCCTCCGTTTGGATTTACTTGTCACATTTTGATGTGGCACAACTATTAAGAAAACAATGATTGGTATGGTGACTTTACAATATTACCACTATCAATTGATGTTTAGTAATAGGTATTGGAAATGATTTCGAGAATAAGTAATTAATGCTAAGGGTAAAAGATGAAATTTTTTATTTTGTATTTTGTATTTTCTTGATTTGTCAAAAATGATGAGTAAAAATGAAAATCAAATTAGGAAAATAGTGACAAGTAAATCCGAACGGAAGGAAAAAATTAGTAATAATATCATAGTTACTTCATTTTTCTATCTCTATTTATTTTTTGTTATTACTATAAAATAGAAACTTTTTATGCTAATAACATGATATGTAAAATATCCATCAGTTTCTTTATTAAGATACACGGATATTCATATTTAGAATCGAAAAAAAAAAGACAAAATCTCGTGCAGTAATTTGAGAGAATTTCTCAGTGCTACTTTCTGTTGTTACAGATCTTATAGTTGGCTTGATAAAGAAAAGGGATATTAACTTCTTCCTTGGTTTTTCTTTTAGGTCATGGATTGGATGTTAGGTAAGGGGCACGCTGCCCTTCTACGGAGAGCTAAACTAAAAACGTTTGTGGATTTGAATGGCAATGAAGTAATCTATTCAGTGTTTCCCAATTTTTAATGCTAATCTAAGAAAGTGTAAATATATCTCTGGACATGCAATATTTTGTATGCATGTATGAACACAATCCGCTTACATGACCAAGTTTATCTCATAAAGATTAGGTTTTATAGCTAGTTGAACCTCGTTTTCAATTTATTATGTTCCTTTAATTGTATGCCTCAACTTGTTCGCTTCTTATTGCTATGACAGGATAGAAAAGGAGGGGATGTGACACCTGATGAAACAACAATAATTGTTGGAGCACTTGAGTTGACGGAAAAAACTGCAAAACATGCAATGACTCCAATATCAAAGGCTTTTTCTCTTGATCTGGACGGAGCACATAAATTGTGGGTTTATAAGTTGTTGTTCAATGTTATTCAATATTTCACAAACTTTTTATTTACAGTCTACGTTCCATTAGAAAAATCTGAACTTGGACACTGGATTTTGGGAGGTTTTGACTTTTCTGATTGGTGCATATATGTATACGACTTCAACCGTACTAGGCACAGTGATGAAGTTGTTCAAAAATTGATGTTACCTTACCAAACATTGATACCATATTTTTTGAAAAAGGTCAATTTCTATTTTGAGAAAGGCATTGACAAATCTGAAAATGACACTTTGCCGATAAAAATGGTTGATGAAATGCAAGAACAAATTCAACGGTATCTTATTGCCTTTATTTTTTAAATATTCATTTCACTTCTTTTTTTGTTGTTTTCCATATATTCACGTAATATATTTCTTTTGTATCATAATGATTGTGGAGCATTTATTTGTGTGTTTGTTGAATATGTCATTCATGGTAAAGATATTCCTAAATAGATTGACATTGGTTATGTTCGCATGAGGTATGGAGCTTTATTGTGGGATTATGAAATGAGAAAACTATAAGCTGGTATAAAAGACAACACTATAGAAAAAGTTGGCAGATTATTTGGAAAGAAAAAGAGGAAGAGGACGCACAAGGAGCAGTAGTTTAGTTTTTTAGTTATTGAAAATCACTGTAAAAGAAGGAGTTTTAGCTATTTTTATGAGATTATGTAAATTTTAAATAATCTTTTCAAATTGAATCGGCTATTTTTTATGTGATAATGTAAAGTATACAAAGTAGAATCGCTACTGATTCATTTGTTTATATCTTTGTATATTTATGTTTTATTATCGAAGAAAATTTTTTGCCTTTCCTTGTAGAAAGTCTTGCCCTTGAGGAATGAGTTATTGAGTATCTTCTAAATTAGTAAACAATGTGGTAGGGCAATTCATGCCCCTGAGGTATAACTTGTTCCTATGGAGGCTGTCTTATCATTAATTATGTGCGATTGCTACATGAGTATTTTGATCATTGTGAACTTTTCAATCACATTTATCCTCGATTAAATGTAATAAAATAAGAAACAATTTATACCTTGTAATCTAAGGGTCATCTACTCCTCCTTAGTAGTTGGTTCTCCACTGTTATTTATTTGGTTAGATGTTAGGTTTTGTTGATTGATATCATCATTTTTGCTATTCGCAATTGAATACTCCCCTATGCTTTTCTTTTTGTAATTTTTAATATTTATTGCTTTTGTTCTTCACTTATAGTATTTTAGTTTTTGGTCTTGAAGATTGATTCGGATGTGGTTATAAGATTATAATATTCCTATAAACATATTTTGTATGGTACAGGAAGAATGTTCTTTGAAAAATTGCGAGTTGAACCACCTTTGATGTGTACGTCTTGCCTCTAGGGCAAGAGTGACAGATCATCTGTCAAATCATTATAACTATGCTAGTGTCAACTCTTTCCCATGGGGCATAATTGGTTCCTTAGAGGTATAAAAATCGTGCCTCTTGGGCAAGACTTATAAATTATCTACCAAATTATTACACACTAATCTAGTATCATCACTTGGACATGGGCATAACTTGTTCGTTTGGTGTATTAACTTTTCTCTCTAGGGCACGAGCTGTAGATCATCTGCCAAGTTAGTACACACCAAACTAGTGTCAACTCTTGCCCATAGGGCATAACTTTTTTCTTTGGGGCTTAAGTCTTGCCTCTAGAGAAAGTGTTGTAGATCATCTGCTGAATCACTGCAGAATAAGCTAGTGTCAACTCTCCTCCATGGGGCATAACTTGTTCCTTTGGGGTCTTAAAATCTTTCCTCTTAGGAAAGGCTTATAAACTATCTACCAAATCATTACACACTAATCTAGTGTCAAGGCTTGGCCATGGGGCATAACATGTCTGTTTATTATACTAATTTTTGCCTCTAGGGCACGAGTTGTTGATCATGTACCAAGTTATTACACACTCAGTTAGTGTCTACTCTTACCTATAGGGAATAACTTGTTTCTTTGGGTCTTAATTCTTGCCTCTAGGGCAAGTGTTGTAGATCATCTGCCGAATTATTGCAGAATAAGCTAGTATCAACTCTTGCCCATGGGGCACAACTTGTTCTGCATCTTGCCTTCAAGGAATGTTTTAAAGCGTATCCCGTGAAATTGGTCACAACACATCTCTTGGGGATATGGTCCTTCCCTGAATCCTTTTAATATGACATATTTTTATACATCAATATTTACAAAAATTTAAGATGCTAAGTAATTTTTATAAAAAATCAATAAGAAGGTATTGAGTTAAATACTTCACCGCAAGTTTAAACTTCAAATAAATAAGAAGAAGTTCATGATTGAAAGTCAAAAGTACCTGTTACTAACTAAAATAGGGGATCAAATAATCCTATTGTAACTGCTATTTTGATCCAACTTATCGGATAAAAAGTAAAACTAATCATGTTTTCTTATTTTTCTTTCTCTTTCTTCTTGCATATGGATTAAGGATAGGAGTGTAGTGATAATTTTACATGTTATTCCCAGTTCTATTGCATCTCGAACATCTATAATTGTTTCTTGAAGATTCTATGCTACAAGGATATCTGGATTTTTGTCTTCTCCCAAGTAGAACCTCCTTATCTGGGGGTTTTGTGATCAGATACTTTATGCTATTTAGGACAATCCATGATGTTGTGTCTTCAACTGGTAGGATTTTCCCTAGTACATTTGTAGCCAAGACTGTCTTGAGAACCAATGAGAACAATAGTTAGACTTGTTCATATTTTTACTGTTTATCGCTGCAATTGCATGGGTGGATGGTATCTCACCTGTTTGAAATACCAAGCATTGACAAGTCTTACTCTTCAGGTCTACAGTATATTCAACTCTTCCATCTCTTACAACAAATCTTATTGCATGAATGGGATCTACCTGTAAACAAAATGACAAATAAATGATAACGTATAGTGAAACATCTAGTATTTGAACAGAATCAGGCATATAGAGCAATCAACCATACATATGGAAGGAATCTTGAGGCAACCAAAAAACAGCTACAATCAGGAAGATAACATCAAATAACAATCTAATAGTGAACTAATAAAAAATCTAATAATAAGTGACCACTAATAAGGAGTCACAATTAAGGCTCTATTTCAAAATGGAAGAGAAGGGCCAATATAGGGAATAGTTAGAGTTTTGATGCTTGGCTTGGTCAGGAATAGCGCAGGAGAAGGATATGTCATCTAAGGAATGAGATTTCAAAGTCAAATACCCTGTATTATATGGAACAGACAGAACCTTGCTCAAGAATAACAGCTGATTCAATAGTGATTCTTCCAACATAAAAGTAAGAGAATCAACTACAAATAAACTGAGATAAAACAGATATTGTATCTAACCTGGGAGTAGAGTCAACAATGATAGTGAAACATGTAGTATATAAGAAGAATCATCCCTATATAGAAATCAAACATACATAGGGGACAAATCTTGAGGCAACCAAAAAACAGCTACAACCAATCATACAACATCAAATCACAAACGATCACACAACTATGAGTAGAAAAAATGGAACAGAATCACTAAAATACATATTTCGTGTGCAAATCTCAAGGAAATAAAAAAACTAGCAATAAATCACAAACAATAGTAAACCAACTATATATAATCTGTAATAAAAAAAATAGTAACCTTATATGTTCCTATCATCAAAATACAATTTCAATTACTTACTTTAAATTTCAAGGCGACTTAAATCTTGTCAGTCACCTCCACTTCCGCCCAATGTGTGATGTCATGAAATTTGCCTTTCTCTTCCATTTTTCTTTCATAAATCCAACTTTGTAACTTGTTCTGAATATAATCGATCAGTCCCAGTATTGGAAGTTGCCTTGCTTTTATCAATACCGTATTCATGGACTCTACGTTGTTAGTTGTAAGAAAATTGTACCTTCTGTTGGTATGAAATGAATGAGCCCATCGTTTTGGGTCTTCTTTTTTCAAGTACTCCATAGCAACTTTGTCGACTTTTTCTATCTCATCCATGAAATTATAAAATTCCGTTTGTTTGTATGTTGTTGTTGCATTGTACAAGAGTGATAGAACTACTGAGAAAGAACTTTTTCTTAAATTCTTCTCCATGTAGTATATGTATATCCCTTGCTGACACTCTGGATAGATATTTGAAGTTCCATTTGTAATGGCTGGGTGAATATCTGATAGAATAGACAATTGTTTACATACCCTAATTACATTTTTTAACTGACTGAAGAACCAGTTATAAGACTCATTTTTTTCTGAGTCTACAATACCAAATTCCAAGGGAAATATATTGTTGTTTCCGTTCTTTGAAATTGCTGTCATGAGGACACCATGATATTTTGACTTAAAAAATGTTGCATCTACCATTATTACAGGTCTACAGTTGGTCCATCCAATGATTAAAGTGCCATAAGTAAAAAATGCATATTGAAACCTGTGTTGAGCAAAACAATATTAGTAATAATTTGCATTTGATATTAATAATAAAAGTACAATAATTTTCTAAACTAAGTCTTTCCCATGAGGCAAGAGTTGCATGTATATTAATAATCTAATCGGTGCAATTAAAGAATAAACTTTTACCTCTTGGGAAAAAGTTTTCAACTTCAACAGTTAGCATTTGTACAACAGTTTTCTAAACAAAGTCTGGCCCATTAGGTAAGAGGTCCATCTATGTTAATAATATAATCAGTGCAAATAAAGGATAAACTTTTTCCTCTTGGGCAAAAGTTTCAATTTCAACAATTTTTTAAACGAAGTTTTGCCCATGAGGCAAGAGTTGCATAAATGTTAATAATGTAATCAGTGCAATTAAAGAATAAATTTTTTCCTCTGGGGAAAACTTTTTCAATTTCAATAATTTAATAAACTAACTCTTGCCCATGAGTCAAGAGTTGCATATATGTTAATTATATAATCAGTAGAATTAAAGAATAAACCTTTGCCTCTTGGGCAACAGTTTTCATTTTCACTAATTTTCTAAACTAAGTCTTGCCCATGAGGCAAGAGTTGCATATATGTTAATAATCTAATCAGTGCAATTAAACAACAAACTTTTGCCTCTTGGGCAAAAGTTTTCAATTTCAACAATATTCTAAAGTAAGTCTTGCTCATGAGGTAAGAGTTGCATATATGTTAATAATCACATCAGTGCAATTAAAGAATAAACTTTTGCCCCTTGTGCAAAAGTTTCAATTTCAACAGTATAACATTTGTACAATAATTTTCTAAACTAATTCTTGCCGATGAGGCAAGGTTTTCATATATGTTAATAATTTAATCAGTGTAATTAAAGAATAAAAATTTTTCCTCTTAGGTAAAAGTTTTCAATTTCAATAGCATAGCATTTGTACCTATTCTCATCGTCCCTCTTTATGTTTGTGTACGTGCCTGGCTTGTTTTCTTTTATCATGTGAAGATACGATGGCAACCTGTTATAGTTCTTTTCCATGGTTCCTCTTATCATCATATAGGCATGTTGTATCACTCGCCATCCTTTGTTGTAGGATTTGATTATTCCATATTTCCTTCTCATTTCATCTACCATGAATTTTAGTGTGATTACATTACTAGAGTCACACACAAGTTCTAGTATGTAGTCACATATAACCTTTGATGTTGCATTCCTATGGTTGGACGTTATAAAATCAACCGAGCAATTATGAGCCTTTTCATATGTAGTAACCTGAAAGAGCAAAGAATCGAGAATCTTCGAGGCATGAAACAACCACACACAGTTGTCGTTCAAACATCGCAGAGAATATCTTGTTGTCCTTGATTTGAAAACCGTAAATTGGATATTGTTTATAATTTCAATGTTTGACATGCACGTCATATTATTTTGTTTGTCAATTAACATCAACTTGACTTTTACCGCATTCAAAAAGGCATTGTGTCTCAAGAGAGTAGTCTCGACATCAAGTATCCTCTTCTTCTTTTGTTGTACCCTCTTAAAGTTTGATGGCTGTCCCATTTCTTCATCTATTGTAGCCTCCAATATTGGTTTGATAACCTGTAACTCATTATTTCTATCAATAATTTCAATTGATTCTTCCATATTGTATTGCTCAATACTTATTTCTTTTCCATCGTTTCCAAGCACAACCCTTGTAAAAAATAAAACAACAAAAGATTAGTAACAATTTAATTTAGGATATATATCTTCAACAAGTACAATCATTAAAGAGTAAGACATAGTCAAATATTGTCCATTGGGCAAAATGTCAAAGTCTTTCCTCTAGGGAAAGAGTATTAGGTCATCTACCAAATCATTACAGACTATGACAGTCTCAACTCTTGCCCATGAGGCATAATTGTCTCTATCTTGCCTCTGGGGCAAGAGTTATAGGTCATTTTCCAAATCATTACAGGATAATGAAGTGTTAACTCTTGCCCATAGGGAATAACTTAAAATGTATGGCAGAATTTGAAGATGCTAAATCGCACTTGAAACTACGGAATAACACACACTATAAGGGTGATTCTGAAAGGGTTGTTTACTTCAGAGATAGGTTGCAAGTGATACAACATATTTTATCAACTGAATACTCTTATAGTATGGCCTTGAAATATAATGATGGAATGACTATAATTGAGAAGTGGAGCAATATTGAAGAGGGCACGTTACAATAAAAATTCAGGTCTTTGTGTATAAGCTAGGTGATTCAAACCCTATGTATTTTAGTGCAGTTATGAAGAAAAAAAGGAACAGTAATCTTATTTAGTTTTTAAACTAAGAATCTTATTATATTATTATTTAATTTGCCTTTCAGATTTTCGGTTAATGCTTTGTTGAATATATTCTTTACCCCACCGAATACAGCCAAAAAAATTTATTTTGGCTTGTCAAATCCTGTAGATAACCATGGATACCCCAAACGGGATCATTTATTTCTACCAAATCACCTCAACACCCAACGGTTCACGCCCACAGTCAAGGGACTGAATGTAGCAAACATAATGGATATTATAATATGCCAAGACAGAAATTTTCTAATAATGGGTTCTGGGAGATGTGTTGAAAACTAAGAAACTGTGTCATCTTTAGGGGATCTCCTGTGTTATGTCACCCAACATAAACACGTGATACTGAGACAAAAGAAGTTTCCAGAAATACTGTTGATTATTCCAACATATCTAGGTAAGCATGGTTCAACAACAAATGGTCAATGAATATAAATATGATGTGTGTTCAACAACGAAGGATTTTTTTAACACTGAAAAGTTGTATAATAGTAAGCGTGTTACCTAAAGTGCCAAATCCTACTACCATTAGAGAGTTTAAACCCATTGCCTGTTGCTCTATGTTATACAAGCTAATATCTAAGGTGTTCTCTCTTAGAATCAACAAGTTAGTGCTTCTTTAATCTCCAAAACATAGGCTGGATTCATTCGAGATGGAAAACACAGACTTTCCCTCCAAGACCAAACCCTCACAGCTACTCAAACACAATTATAATCGCAATAACAAACTCTCCACAAACTGTCCGACAAGATTCCTCATCATCTTTTAATGCTAATTATACCACTAGGTTGAAATACTTGGAACTAATTTCTTGTACCGCCTTGACCTTATACATTTGGCCTCCTAAAATATGTTGGGATTAACGTTAACTCTCATATTAACGGCCTTTCTCTCCAATACCAACGTCCCACACCTACTCAAACACAATTATAACCGCAATAACAAACTGCCCACAACCTGTTCCATGGAATTCCTCAATGGTAAATATGTTACTACAACACAAACATATCCTAAGTTCTGTTTACGTTCACCTCCTGAAAAATCAAAGCAATATGCTAATTATATAAAGAGCTAAAATTACCACAATGCATCAATAAGCTAAAATTACTACAATGAATTTAATGATGAAATTCATACCTGAAGAAACCTTACGGCTAAAGTCAATTCTGTGAATGTTTGAAGGTCGATTATCGAATTTGGAAGAAGGCGATTTAATAGCAATATTTTGAAAGTCGATTCTAAAATTTGGAAGAAAGAAAGGAAGAAAGAGATTCAAACGAGAAGCAGAAGAAGTTAATTAGTTAGAGGAAAATATATCCGTCGATTATACAAAGAATGGATATATCCCTCATTTCTTATTTCGGCAGTATCCCTTGTTTCTTTTTATTTTTGTCTTCTTTATTTCTATACTTAACAATTATCGCTAGATTTTCTGATGAATCTAACCAGATAAGAGAAGGAACAAGTTTACAAGTTTAATTGCCATAATTTTTATTATTTTCTTTCTTTGTACTTTATTTAATAATTAATAAGTCTTTTATCACATCTAAGTTCCGGTGTTTTCTATCTTCTTTTTCTTCAACGATACAGTGAATTGTAGATATACTTAATTAATTAAGGATGTGCGGAATAGATTTACACATCATAAACTGTTTCTCTCGGCTCATATAAAAATTTAAAAAATGATTGTACCAAATTAAATGCATCCACAGTCTCCATCCACTTTATTTGTCAAGTTTAAAAAATAAAGCGATAAATTAATCACATAGTTACCAATCATCTCTTGCAAGGTTTGTATGTGTGTGTTAGAATTGGCGAAAGTGTATTGCAGGGGCGTCTCAACCCTTTGGGAAATAAGGCCGAAACCTAAGGCCCCCAAAATTTGAGGGCCTCATTTTTTTTTAGTAATAATAAATTATAAATTTTAAAAAATATATTAAAAGAAAGAATTTAGATGGAGTTCGATATATCTAGTCCAGAATACTATGTGTCAAGAAATTAATGCATTGACTCTATTATTAATTTCAAAAAATTATTAGAAGAAATTGATTATATAATTTCAAAAATAGTCTTTATAAAAATAATTATTTTTTTTTTAAAAACGTAAAACTTTCGTTTGATTTTGGTCTTGGGCCACGATTCGCTTGAGCCTCCCTTGATGTATTGTTGATCCACCTAAACCACGAACTTTTGTTGGTATCAAACGTGATGTGATCTCCTCTACAATAGTTCATTATGAAATATCATTTGTTCATTCGAGTGTAACAATTGAAACCTTCTCTTTTGAGACTAATGTGTGGACTACCACCGATCTTCTCCTTTGTAGTTTCTCAACAAATATTCAATCTGTTAATCTTCACACCTTTTGCTTAATTGTAGGTGATAAGGTTATTTCATATGACTCAAAAAACTGTAATATAAAACTTTTTTATTAAATCAGAGTGCCTAGATCGATGGCAGAATACTACTTATTCTTTAGTTTTAAGTGGCATCAATGGCCATGTCTTCTCTAGACTAGTCAATTGGCAGAACTTTAACTTGTAGGTTTATCTGCATTCTTAAGATTAGGTGCAACATCTCTACTTTTCCAACTACTATTACACCTTTTCTATGATCACTGGTTCAGAAAAAAAATATTTCAAGCCCATACATGGTAAGAGGTTGCACACATTTATCTCTGTTATAAAGCAATATATGAAAAAAGGGTTCAAAAACACTGTGTTAGTGGCATGATCAAAGCCAAATGATTGTAAGTTAATGTCCTTTGTCATGATCTTGAATGAAACTATTCATGAAATTTGTCCCGTGCTACATGTATATCATGACAATTCTTAATTAACAGTGTTAGTGTAAGGTATCTCCATCTCGAAGCTGAAGCATCCCGAGATTCAAAGACGAACCCAGGATCTTAATTAAGGAAATTAAATACAAAAAAAGTAAAAAATACTGAGAAATTAAGGTGACAATATATGGAATATATATATATATATATATATATATATATATATATATATATATATATATGTATATATATATATATAGAATATAATATTTCAGCGAAAGGGTATCCATTGACTCCCATTTGACAAGGGAGTGAGGAGAAGCACTAAAAAACCCCAGTAGTAGCTGATTTGCCTTTTGAAAGTAGCTTCTCTGTCTGGTGGTTCAATTCCAATCCAGAAGCTTAATTTGTTAGTGTTGGAGGAATTAGGAATATCCCTTTATACATAAATTAGATGGGTAAGGCCCTTGCTAAGCACAGACTCAACATATTAATTTACAAACCAATTGAAATGGAAAGGCAGTTATGTTCAACAAGATAATAATTTTCATGTAACGTTGAAAACAATGCACGGGAAATTTCAACATATTGGTAACAAACTTCAACTGCAAGATCCTGTCTTTTGCTGCACATATTAAGATTCATGGGAAAGATTCTCTTCATTAGGGACTCCTACATTCACTGAAGATTCGTATTTAAGGGAAATTTTTACAAATTGGTAAAAAGGAACAGTACCAAGACCAGAAAACAAAATAAAAATTAAAATAACTTCCTGCTCCATCCTTCTTTCTTTTATTGCAATAATTTCATTAGTTACATGATCATGAGCCTTGTACATTACACCATGTGGGGTTCGAAATCGAGAAGGCGTCATACGGAAGCTTAAAGTTTGCAAATCAATGATGATAATTCAGATGACAAATAAAACATATATTAAAAAGATATATTATTAATATGATTCGGCCAAACGACCAACATATTAAAAACAATATTGAAAAAATAAAACATATGGAAAAACATAAACCTATGCGAGAAATCTCCCCCTAAAACAGACACTTTTAACGAATACATTGTAGATGCTATTATGTTATGGTATGAGAAGGGGACATCTATTTATCGAGTTTGATAACCTTTCCTCTAATAAAGAGTTTTGCCAAATATGAAAAACTTTTCCCTTTCAGGAAAAGTAAAAGTATTTATGGTTACTTTTATTTTCCTTCTAAGAAAAAGTAAAACTTAATTTTGCAAAGAAAATCAGGGCAAAAACCTTAACAAATCTCCCCTTTTTGGCTTGATTTTCTTCCTAATATCCACCTTCATCAAATCTTTGGTCCTTGTATTTTGTCATAGTCTTCACCACTGCTGTTTGGCATGTTTAAAAATGGAGCTTGGGTTAAAAGTATATAAACAATTTTCGGATTAAAAAATATTGGAGTCCTTTTGCAGGGTTAAAAGTGAACTTTATTTTCAAATATGTGACATCAGGATTGTTGAAAATATAATTGAAAATCATCTCCACATGTATTTTTTGGGCATATATCTTTATTATCATCAAATTGGTTGCAACTTTGACCTTAAAGTATCCTTAATTGAACCATCAGATCTTTGAACCATAGGCTTTGATACCACTTGTTGGGTTCAAAATCGAGAGGGCGTCGTGCGGAAGCTTAAAGTTTGCAAACCAACGGTGATAATATATATCAGTACAGTAAAATTAATAAATAGCTACGAAATAAGTAGCTATGAGATAAAATTCGTCACTAATTGTTCACCTTTTATGACAAAAATTACATTTCATATCTAAATATATGAAGCACATACTTTTAGTGACCAAACGTAAAATTTCGTAGCAAAGTTTTTTCTTCTAAATTTTCCCACCAAAAAATATGTTGGTGCCATTTTATTGAGTACCATTAGTGACGAATTTTAAGTTTTCAGTGACACCTTTTTTTATCACCAATAATGGATCCAATTTGTGACAAACTATTTTTTGTCTTGAATTACTTTTAATTTTAGACACAAAAGAAAAAATTGATATAAAAAATAAGTTATCGCAACAGCGACAAATTAGAGTTCGTAGTTAAATATTGTAACTTTTAGCTACAAAATATGATAGTTAATTGTGACCTCAATTTTTGTCACTAATACTATACACATTTAGTGACACTTATTTTATTGTCTCTAATAATAGATTCAATTCGTGACAAACTATTTTTTGTCTTTAATTCATTATACTTTTAGACAAAAAAAAAATCATCATAAAAAATAAGTTATCGCAATAGCGATAAATTAGAGTTCGTAGTTAAATATTGTAAGTTTTAGCTACAAAATTTGATACTTAATTGTGAACTCAATTTTTGTCACTAATACTATAAACAATTAGTGACACTTATTTTATTGTCACTAATTAATCTATGATTCAGTGACAACATAATTTTATGACAAAATATGTCATTGTTAAGTAGTGATGATTTGGAATTTGTAGCTGAATAATTTAGTTATTTTTTTCTACGATAAAATTTCATAGCTAAATATAAATTGATATTTGGCTATTTTTGTTTATGATTATAGAAAATTAATTGTATATTGATATAGCTATAAAAAACATGACTCGATCTAATTGTGTGAAGGTTGAATTAAACTTATTGAATGAATTTTTCGGAAGGTATAAAGTCAGTGTGTTAATCTTTTATAGGTGAGAAACATTTTATGTAGACCGATTTCAAATATGATCAACTAATTAATTAAAGTTTGAAGCTATCATATTGTAAGTTTTAGCCACAAAATTTTATATTAAATTTTGACAATACTTTTTGTAACTAATTATTCAAACAATTAGCAACGATGATATTATCGTCACTGTATAACTATAAGATCATCATCTTTTGGTTATGTGTTCATGATATGTTGTCATGTTTATCTTTTATTTTATTTTTTAAAGATATTTTATGTATCTTCTTTGTTGTATTACAAACTTTCTTAGGCAACTTCTTTTAAACAAAAGTGCTTCTAATAATTTTATTCGTTTTAAAGGTTAATTTTCGACACTAGATAAAAGTCGAAGTCTATTTGGATTCTATTTACAATAAGAGATGCCTTCTTCTATCCCTTACTAATACCGTAATTTAAACTGTAGTAAGTACTCATTCGCTTTTACTTGTCACATTTTTACTTGACACGATCGATTGAGAAAAAGGTTTAATAACATAATTATTTCACTATAGTATTCCTATACAATGATGTTTATATTGTGTCTTGAAAACATATAGAAGCTAGAGTAATATTCCCTCAAGACCAATCATATATGCTTCATTTAGTTTGAAATGCCCCACATGTTGAAGATAGTAGAAAAAATATATATTAAATGTGCACTAGGCTCATCAATAGTTGTTCACTATTAACTTTGACACATATCATTAAAACTAGTAAATGATAGGGATAATGATACTATGTTATCTTTTGAATATAATCAATTTACCTTTTTGAAAAATTTATTGGATAATGAATCGTATTTAATATCAATGGTAAAATCGACAGAAATGACAAATTATCCATTGATTTTTCAAATTGAACAGTAGTATTGCACATCTATTTTTGATAAAATGGACAAGTAAATATAAACGGAGGGAGTAGTATTTAGTCTCAATTATGTGACACAAATGCAAATTGGCGTTAATCAAATTTTATATATATTCATAAAAAAATTTAATTATTAATTATTTTAATTTATAATACTTTTAAAATAGCTTCTGTATTATATACGTTACTTTCTCCATCCTTACTTTTTTAGACACATCAAAATTTATCATATTTTAATGTCGAGAATATCAAAAATTAAATAAAAATCTCCCAAATAATATTATCAAATTAAAATTTTTTTAATTTATTATTTTTTAAAAAGAGATTATGAGTGGCAATGTCAAAATAGTAAAAATATATTTTTTAGAAATTATGCAATTATATTTTACACCAAACAAAAAACTACCTAAATAATATGCAAACATAACTATTCAAGCATTAGTAATACAACATATTTTATATAATTCATATTCACCGTGCCAAAGGACCATTTAATTTATGGATATTTTCTTTTTTAAAAATATCTATTTATAGCTAATCACATTTAATTATAATTAAATAAAAATTTGTGTATCTTAATTAAATATAATTTTGTGATAATTTTTTTGTGAATGCACTGTAATATGTTTATTAAATCGTTGTAACCATTTGCTGCAAAAATAAATATTCACTTTTTTCTTGTATATACTTTTTGATTTACAACTATATATATATATATATATATATATATATATATATATATATATATATATATATATATATATATATATTGTTTTTAGATGTGAACCACAAAATACATTAAAAAAAATGTAAATACTAAGCAATAAAAAACAACAAAACAAAAAATGTCAACATAAAGACTAAAAGAAAAGAAACATCAAAAATCAGAAAATGGAAAGTAACTGTGGAAGATAAATCTAGAAGCGCGCAGTTCATCTTCTTCATGTTAATTCAATCTTCTTTATCTACCAAATTGGTGTTGAAACTTGATTTAGATACGTGTAAGCACTTTCCAGCCTTGATTTGCAGTCTACTTTACTATTTCTCAAAGCCAGCCTTCTCAAATTTTAGTACCTATTGAATTTTTGGTGAAATTTCACATAATCATTTATGTTTTTTTCTGAATATCCAAAGAGGACCAAGAAAAAAGATTGAAACTCTTGTATACGATAGTCTAAGAAATGACCCAATATTGTGTGAAAATTGAAATTCCAAGTAGGACTGCAATTGAATTTTTCATCCCTGATGCACAACCAAGTCTCTTAAATTAATTATACAAATTGTCAAAATGCTCTCCTTTGTTTACTAGGTATACCTTCTTAAGTTTTTTTATTTCAATTTAATAAGGATTTTATTAAGGGAAAAGGACATGGGTTGTCCATTTTAAAAAAAGAATGACCCATAATTGAAAAGGTGGACAACCTTAGCCAGCCTGCCCAACTTAATTCCCCTTTTTAGCCATTTGGCCCAATTGGGCACATGCAATGTCTATACTCAATTGATACACTTTTATGCCACATTGATACACTTTTATACTATATTGATACACTTTTTAAAAAAGAGAAAGGAAATTATATGCAAGCACATGCATTTCCTTTACCCAATTGATACTCTTTTATACCACATTAAAACACTTTTATACTACATTGATACATTTGTAGTATCAATATACTTAATTGATACTCTCTTATACTAATTGATATATTTTTAGAATTCATGTATAAACTATATAGAGTCGTATAAAATATGTATATAAATAATAATGGTAGTTAAGAATTATATAAAATGTGTATAAAAATGCTATAATTGTTATATAGAATATGTATATATATAGAAACTGTATCATTATTATATATAAATATATATCTTTAACAATTGTATCATATAGTTGCTCTTTTGGTTTATTGTATCAAACTATGGAGGTGAAACACATCATCTATTGTCTAAAACATGTGTGTAGTCTAAGTTGGACAAAGATTTGTTCCAGTACCCTTGGCCTATATTGCATCGCTTTGTTCAATCTAATATTAATTTGTCACATTTATAATTAATATAATTAGATTAATATAATTTTTCATATTTGTAATTAATATATTTAGATTAATATAATTAAAAGACATTTATAATTGTAACTGCTTTTAAAAGCTCAGCTACAAGACAATTCAAAAGTAAAAGTATCAGTGAGATATTAAAAAGAGTAGAATCTTTAAGAAAGAGCCAAAAAAAGCATGAACCATTAAAGATGAAAAGTGGATCCAGTACCCAAAATGGAAAGGGCCGAATTGTGTTGTAGAATTGAGGAAAATACGTGGAATAGTGACAAATATATTCCAGCTTCTCGCGTGCGCCCAACCCTCAGTGGCTATTTCTCTGGTTTTTAAATTTAGGTGTTAATTTTGTGAAATTATTTTAAATTTAGGTGTTATTTTTCTCATTTCCTCCTTTATTAATTTAAAGAAGAAACCACATTGTCTTTACATAAATGGACCAACCCTTTTAAAATGACATTGTCCAAACATTTAAAATCAGAAGGCCCAAAATAAAACATCTGAACCGGACCTGTTCTGCTTAGTACAAAACTCATAAAGATAGGATATCCTAATCCAATTCAAAAATTATCCATCACTTCTTCAAAAACCCGAGAAATACTATTCTTGGTGGAGTTCAATCTGAGTTTTGTCTTGTTGTTCATATGGGTTATACTTACTGTGTCTCGTATCCTCAGCGTACATGCTTTTGATAAATCAGTTGTCAGAGTAAGTATCCTTTTCACCTTTGTCTTCTTCGTCTTTATCTGCATCTCATTTTTTTTGGTTATTCTTCCTAACTATGATCTCTGGTATTGGAATTTGGAGCTACTTTTTTGTGCGAAATGAGGGTTTGAACCCCTTGGTTGTAAATACATGACCAAGTAAGCTCCTTCTGCTAATTCTAGATCTATCCACACTTGCTTGAGTTAACAAATTCTCCTTGGTGTAGCTAGATAACAAGACGCTCGAACCCAAAAATAGTTGCAATGTCTTTTCATCCTCAGGATCTACACTGGGAGTCCTTCTTTATAGCTGCAGATCTAAAGGCTAGGGGGTAGAATGGGAGGAGCAGCTCCTTCAGCCTGCTACAACTTCTCCTATTGCGCCAATTAATCTACCGAGTAGGCAACAAGTGTGTCCTACTGTGCAGAAGATTAAAAAAATGGCTCTTTGAACTGGTCATTTCCATTCACGTTCAGTTGTTTCCACTGAAGTGTTGAGTCAAAGAACTTCTGATTTTTCTTTTTAAAACTTTTAATTACTTGATCATAAATTTCTATTTATGTTGGAAAATTACGACTGAGACATGCTATAGTTTAGATATATCCTAAAACGCTTCCTGTTTTATTTTCCATTTTCATTTTTTTTCCTTTGTGGTGCACTAGTCCCTGGGTTGGGGTTTCGTTGATGGTAACTACTATCCAGTTCCATCACATACATGTGGATTATATCAATCGATTGATATAGCACTTAGGTTTCTAGCTTGAATGATTTTAAGTTGTCAAAGGAATTTTAAAGATGGTCTTAGCGAGTATGAATATTGTGCATTCAAACTTGTTTAATTGAAAAAAAATTGTCCGACTCATGTACTTTCACCTCCCATATGGGTATGGATACATGTGTTGGGCACAATTAGACGCCTTCCTAATTGCTTATTAGTTTTCTTATATGACTCCACTCTCGACTCTTAAGAACCAACTAAAGGTTTCTCTTCATTCACTTTGTTCTCTACCGGTCTATCCTTGTGGAGACCCAATTTTAATACAGGAAAAGGAGCATTTAAGCCCAATGATTGTTTAAACCCAATTTTGACCTTCCGATACTACATTTAGGCTACTATTTTAGCAAAATTATTAATTTTTAAATGTTAGTATTTTCTACACATTTTTCTTACATCAAACAGATTTTTGACGTATCACATTCATGTTTTAAAATATACAAATTATTTTATTAATTTTTGATGTTTTGTTTTTACAATTTACTAATCCAGATACAACATCTTACATAATTTTATTAATATTTATTAAATTATTTTTTCCACAAAATATGCACACTTACAATTTATAAATACATTGCTTATTATTATTATTATTATTATTATTATTATTATTATTATTATTATTATTATGAAAGATAATCTTATATGACAATTTTTATGTAACATTAATTTTAAATGCGTAATTTATTTTAACCTCGACACCCTAGTTCATTTAAATGCTAGCCTTTTTCTATTCGATTTAGGACAAATGTAGCCTAATTTTAACCAATTTATTACAATTTTAGTTACATTTAACTCCATTTCAATTCATTTTTTATTTTTATAATCCTTTTAATCTTAGTCGTGGATCAATTTTGATTCAACGACTGAGATCATATCACTCACTGTATCCATCTTAAAAAACACTCAAAACCTAATTCCTCATTACGCAAAAACATTCGCCTCTCTTGGTGCTCTCTCTCTCTCTACTTTTCTCTCTCTCTACCTTCTCTCTAGCCTCACTTATCTCTATACCATAACCATGGCTGCCGCCGCCGACCAGACACCATGGGTTATAGAAAAATTTGGCCTCCTCCCTCCCACTCTATTCCGTCTCTCACTCTCGTCGATGACTCACCGAAATCGATGATCGATGAGTTCGAGGCAGCATCAATAGCGTCAACCGCCACTAATGGTTGGCGAACAAACTATCCACCGTGTCTCCCTCCTATCTACATCATCAGCCACCGGGAAAACCAAGGGAAACTACTCCAACCACCAATCCCGCCACTGGACAACCAAAATCAGCGTCTCCCAGTCGACGCCACCAGCCGCATCTATTGGCAAGCAAACCAGCTAAGCTCCCCTCGAACGAACATCAATATCAGCCTGTTGCCACTCTAGAAGATGAGACTAGACCCAATCGATGTTGCCAACAATAGCAGCGGTATCCCGCCGTTTGTCCTTTACCGATCCATCATCATCGTGTCCGTCTCCAGCAATCGTGAACCAGCAACACATCCCCAGCCGCGATTCAACCTTCCCAACTTCTCACTGATCACGTTTTCATCAAAATTGAGGACCGGTGAGGTCCCTTTTGGTGAACTCGATGATTATACGATTTTATTCCTTAATACTTTAATTGCATGATTTTTTTATTTGGTTTAATTTGCATGTTCTTTTTCTTCTTTGGGTGTAAATTGACTAAATTAATCTGTTAGATCTAAAGTTTGTGATATCTGACTTTGAATGTTGATTCATTCCTTTTAATTACATGTTTATCTCTGCTTGTTCTTAAAAGATGTTATACTTGTATTACGTTGGATTTAATTGATATTGACTAAAATTTGAATCTGCTTTTATGGTAAAATATTGATTATGCTTATTACTAAATGAAAGTACTAAATTGATTTAGTAGACTGGTGGAATGGATTTAGTTTGATTTTTGTGATTAGTTGCCTTATGATTTGTAAATCAATTTTTAACATATATGCTAAATACTAGTGTTGATACATGTTGCTATTATTATTATCTCTTCTCTTTTAAATTCGCACCTTATTTTCCTCGTCTATTTATAGTAAAACATTAAATAATTGATTGAGTCCATTTTTAGTTTTCTTTCTAAAAATTAAATGTATATTAATTGTTGCCTGCCTTGATAATGTGATTTTTTTTATGGTAAATATGCATTAAAGGGATTGAGCTTTCTCCTAATTGATTCTTGATATATTTTTCCTTTAATTTTCGATAGTGATTTTTTTAATAATATACTTTTTCCTTTTGTGCTACTGTATTACTACTACTTTATAAACTGCCCTTCTTTTCATTGGAGGGACAGTTCTTGAATGACAATTACTACTCTCTAAAATAAACAAAAACAAAAAGAATTACTAGCTATTTTAATAGAAGGCAATTATATATTTTGATGGCTCTTTAATTTTCCTTCAAGGATTACTGAAAACATCTTCCACATCTCACTGTTACAAGTGCTTGGCCTTTATTATTCTTATTATCTCTTTTACTGTTGTTCACTGGAAAGTTCTCGAAATGATGTAATTTTCATTCTTTGTGTGTGTTTACTGCATCACATTGTGAAAGCCTTTAGAAAACATGTCTATAGGAATATTTCGATGATTGTTATTATATGTTCCTAGTTGCTTGCCATAATATCTTGTTTCGTGGGTTCAAATAGACAATTACGGGGTTCTGATAAGTTGCCGGGATATTTATAATAGATTGTATTAGTTCTACTTAGTTTTGTTTTCTTATTAAGTACTATTGAATAACTGAAACATCTCTGAATTGTATTAGCTAGAAGTGTGTTGTACCGTTGTTGTGTGCTTTTATATTTTTTTTTGTTATACTGTTATCTATCCTAAGTCAGGGTTTATCAAAAACAATCTCTCTACTTTATTCGAGGTGGTGGTGTGCACTGAGTACACATTATCCTCCTCATACCCCATACACTGGCTATGTTGTTGTATAATTCATTTAAGGTAGTGGTATGGACTACATACAGTTACCCTCTCCAAACCTCACTTTGTGGGAATGCATCGAGTATGTTATTGTTGTTGTTATACAAGTTTGATGTATTTACTGGATAGTATTTATCTAGTTTCTGGGTAGCCTCGGTTTTCATAATTACATGTTTAATGGATTCTAGTTGTGGCTTGGGGAAGTAGTAGCATGTAGAGTCATTTTAACTATCAAACCTGAAAGAATCATCATCAATCTTAATTTTCTTCTCTTTTCCATAGGTGTAAAAGTGAGTTGAATGAAGACTAATTGCAAGCTCAACACGTTATTGGTATTTTCGAAGAAGCCTCTACATATCTTCCTTAGTTTAGGATAGGATTAATATTTAGTACTATATTTCAGTTAGTTTCCTTTGTGTTGGACTAGTTTTACTTTTCTTTGAACTGTGAGGAGATATTACCTTAGTACAATTTTAGTTTTTGTAATTGTATGATTGTGGGTGAATTTTATCTATCTGACATGTTTTATAATTTTATTTTTGATTTATTCAATTCTAATTTAAAAAATAATATCAATATGAAATAATTAAGCGATTTTTTCTAATTTGTGACAAAAGATTTTATTATCAAAGATAACTTGTATAAACGATTAAATTAGACTTTTCAAGACAAATATTTTTGTCACGAAATAAACTAGTTCGTCATAAGTTTGACTATATTTAGTGACATATGTATTTGTCTTAATATCTTACTTTTTATTTGATACAAATTAATTTTGTATTTTATGACAATCATAATTGTCAGTAATCATAATAATTTAGTGACGATTCTACATTGTCGGTAAAAAAAAAAAAATATTTTTAGTAACAAATGGTAAATTTAACTACAAAATTATTAATATTTATTTAAATAATAAATTTATCACTAATTCATACATTTAAGGACGAAAATTTTTGTTGTATTCAAAAAGTTGTCAATAGTGACGAAAATACATTTGTTCAGCCACGAAATTTATATAACTCTAGCAACAATTGGTGTCGTCGCTGATTGAACTATATAATTATCGATGATAAAATTTTGTAGGTATTGATAACTTTTTAGTGACAAAATCTTACCATCAACTACAAAAAAAATTACATTTTAATGACAACAGATTTGTCATAAATATTACACATTCGAGGACGATTTTTTTTTTTGTACCTAATTTAATTTGTTTAGCGACGAAGCACTAAATCGTCTTTGTCTATTTTTGGTGACCCACGTTTAGAGACAATTGATTGACGAAATCAGTTTCGTCACACTAAATCTTTTGCGCCAAAATATGACTTATAAGTGACCAAATAATTCATTCCAAATAATGAAATGTTTTGTAGTAATAATTCAGATGACAAATAAAACATATATTAAAAAGACATATTATTAATATGATTCGGTCAAACGACCTACATATTAAAAACAATATTGAAAAAAATAAAATCTATGAAAAAACATAAACCTATGGGATAAATCTCCCCCTAAACCAGACTTTTATAACGACTACATTGTGGAAGTTATTGTTTTATGGTATGAGAAGGGGGTCATCTATTTATAGAGTTCCAAAACCTTTCCTCTAAGAAAGAGGTTTGCCAAATATGAAAAAGTTTTATATTTTCCTTTCAAGAAAAGTAAAAGTATTTATGGTTACTTTTATTTTCCTTCTAAGAAAAAGTAAAACTTAATTTTTGTAAGAAAATCACGGCAAAAACCCTAACAGACCATATGTTCCTTCCAAGGATGATTGGGTACTCTTCCTTCGAAGTCATCCCTTAAAGTGAGGAGAAACTGAGGGTTACTGAAAGAAGCAGGAAGTAACTACCATTTGTTCCGGAATCTATTAAAAAATGCAGGCACTTTCAAAGTAGAAACTCCACTATCTTATGTAAAAGGTTATAGTTATCGATCATCATCCCTGGTAATCTCTCGACGCCTAATTTGAATGAGACCTATATTTTTCTCTTATCGGATAGTAGGAAATACGAGAATATTTAGCATCTATGTGTACATGCATATAAATTTCAGCCATAAAACATCTGAGTGGTATAATATACCAATTTCTGTAGAGGGAGTGGGAGTCATCTGCGAAACATTGCCTAAAACCATGAGATTTAGCTTGGTCGGCGGTGGCAGGGGCTTTTCTATACATCACTTATACAAATCCATGACTGTGCATCCAAAGCATTCACTTAGTTATTTATTTTGAAATATACATGTGCAAGTTTTTGTAAAGCCCCAAGAGTATACCCTGGGTGCCACACGGTGCTTACGGTTCTAAGAGACCACAAGCTAACCCATGAGCTGATAGCTGTTGTGCGCATTGAATAATATAATAACATATGTATAAAAAAAACTGATAAGTCATGAGTTTTAAATAACTGAAAACACTATTGGATCATGAATATGGAAACAACTGTAGAAATAACTGCTAGAAACAACTGTCTAGAACTAATAATATAATAACAAAACTGACAGATTGTTTGTACTATTCTGAAAAGCCTCTAAAAACTGAATAAAAGTTGATGGGACTGGCCCCAACTAACTCCATCTAACTACTGAATTGAAAGCATGAAAATAAATATAGTCTGTCCTCGAAATATGAAGACTCGCCACTGCTACGGCTGATAATCTAAAAGGTCTATGAATGATCTGAGAATTGAGCATCTGAAACTATGACATGATACATCATAGCGCAAGAAAAAAGTATGCGATCAGTATCAGAACTTTGAATGTACTGGTATGCTAAATGAGGTTGGCGGATATGCATGGTTTCATGTACAAGAGTAATAACTGACTGAATGAATAGCATGAAGTGCTAAATAGAATGCACGAAATCTATAAATACTGAGAATGCATAACTAAGCATAAAACATGTCATAAATATCATTTGTAAACTTAAATACTAAAATCTGATAACTGAATAACTGATATTTGTATGTTATGGTCAATACAAGCTTGAGCTGAAGTATAATGAATACTGAACTGAGACTGTAGGAGCTATCACCTAACCGACATGCCCCAACGAGCGAATTGTGTCCAACCTGTGACCCCACAGTTGGAAAGGTGTCAGTACCGTACAAGGGGTACTAACACTTGTTATGTGGATCCACTGATGTACAATCCTGAAAGACTAAGGGTGTCAACCTTAAATTGACGGGTGACCCCTGTGAGGTAGTCAAGCCTAAACTGACGGGTGACTCCTCATATCCAATGTTGGCTACATAGTTCTAGAGTACAAGGACTGCTGCTAATGACTCTGCGTATCTTTTAAGAAAGCCTCCATCCTTGAACTCACTTGGTGCTAAATCCTACTCCAAACTGAATTGACTTGGGATACTAAAATGTTCTAAGTTTAACTGATTATGGTGACTAGCTGAACTGATAATGCTCATAACATATTCTGAAGCTAATCTGAAGATATTGAGACTAAGTAAACAACTAAGTTTTTGGGTATTCACAACCCCCAGGACTCAGTAGCAATAATAGAAAAATAGTACTATAGCTTTGAGCACATAATATGAAAGAATTAATTCAAAATTCATTCTTGTAGGCATTTCGTCAAACACTTGATATTCATTGTGTAAGCTAAGCATGAGATTAATTTAAAGCATGTAGTAATAACATTATTTAAACATCTATGAGTTAAATCAGCGAATAACATAATTAAAACATGTGGGGTTGAGTAACAACGACAATTTCATGTAAACATGGTGTAGAATTACAATTTATGGGAATTCATGGTTAAAATCACAATTAAAAATCATGAAAAAACTGTAAAGATCCCAACTTGAATTTAGAATTAGATATTTGGACTCCATGGTTAAAAAGAACCCATAGATGATCACTTAACATACCTGGGTTGATGAATTATTTAGAATTGATGGTAAATTCTTGATTTTTGTTCTTGAACTTGGAAGGCTAGGGTTTTTGTTCTTGAAAGAGGGCTACTTTAATTTTTTGAGAGAATTGTGAAATAATGAGCAAATAATGCTCTATTGGGACTTAAATCCCATGTTTGGACGGATTTGGGGATATGGAAAAAGACCAAACGGTCCCTAGAATTTAAATCACAAAGCTGAAAATCCCAATTTTTTGCTCCAGCGCGACGCGGTGCAATCACGTCAGGCCGTTCGAAAACTCACAATCCCCATTTTACCCTACGGTGCAATACAGTGCTATCGCATTGCACCTCTGGAAATAGACGATCCCAAACTAGAAGCTTGGCTCACTGTGCCCCACTAAAAAAGGAAAATTACGAAATGGTCCCCTGGCGCGTTGTGGTGTCAATTGCAGTGACACACTGGAAAAGGACGAACGTGATTTCGGCCATCACCACGACGCAGCCTTATCGCGTTGGGCTACTATTTTGAACAAAAAGTGCCATAACTTTTTACCCGAGTATCAAATTCGGGTGAAATTGGTATCATTGGAAAGCTAATTCAATTTCCTATCATTTGGTGAGTCTTGATCTGGAAAATTCTCAATATAGCAAAAGATATGCTCGTTTGAAGTTGATTAAAGAGCCATTCTTTTAAAAATTCAATCGGTAATGATTATTTTAATTCGTCTAATAGCTAGGAGTTATTTGAGGCGTTAATATACATCAAACTCATGCATATCACTACCAAATAACTATAAAGTACTATGCATGATCTTGAAACATGGCTCTTACATTGATTTGAATTTTTGAGGTATTACAATATCTCTCCCTAGGGAACATTCTTCCTCGAGTGAGACTTGATAAGCTGAAAACATTGAGGAACTTAGGTTTCATGTTGGATATACTTGATTACATGACTGAATCTAAAGTGTAACACATGTGTAAACTGGTTCTTTGAATACATGACTAACATAAGAATGATATGCAACTAAAACTGAGCATGGCAAAGAGAAATTCTAAGAAGGTTGTTACCTTAGCTGAATCTGATCTTGTAGATAAAAGATGGGGGTACTTGGGTAGTATATCTGCTTTTGCTTCCCAAGTGGCTCCCTCAATGGACTAATTCGGCCAAAGAACTTTGACTAGGGGAACTTCTTTGTTCTTATGTCTACAGATTTGTCGATCAAGGATCTCGACTGGAATTTCTTCGTAAGAGAGGTTGTTCTAAACATATATGCTTTCTAAGGGGACGAAAACTGCTTGGTATCCAGCACACTTCTTCAACAAGGAGATATAGAATACTGGGTGCACAAATGTTAAGTCTGCAGACAACTCAAGCTCATAAGCCATCATTCAAAATATGTCATAATTCTGTAAGGGCCAATATATCGGATACTAAGCTTCCCTTTCTTACAAAAATGCTTTATTCCTTTCATGGGAGAGATCTTTAGATATACAAATTGGAAACCTCAAATTCAAGGACTTTTCTCCTCACATCTGGATAATATTTCTATCGTCTAAGTGCTGCCTTAAGCCTCTTCCTGATCAACTGTACTTTCTCTAAGACATCAAATATCAAGTCAGGCCCTACTACTGTGGCCTCACCTATTTCAAGCCAATCAATCAGAGATCTATATCTCCTTCCATACAGATCCTCAAGCCGAGCCATCTAATACTGAAATGACAACTATTATTATACGCGAACTCAATCAAAGGCAAGTGGTCATCCCAACTGCCCTTAGTCAATAGCACATGATCTCAACATATCCTCAAGGGTATGAATTTTCCTTTCTGCCTAACCATTTGTCCAAGGGTGAAAGGTTGTACTTAGGTGAACTTGGGTACCAAAACCCTTCTGCAAAGCCTTCGAAAAGTGCAAGATAAATTAAGTACCTCTATCTGAAATGATGCACGGTGAAACATCGTTCAACCTAACCAACTCTTTGAGATAGAGTTTGGCATAGTGAGCAAATCGAATGACCAAATTGAATTATGCTGACGGCGAGTACGAGGCAAACCCATCACAATCCATGTTCACTTCCTCCCACTTTCAAGTGGGAATATTGAACTCCTACCTACACCTACTGGGCTTCTAATGTTTAATATTAACCTATTGACAAATGGAGCACTTAGCCAATAACTCTAAAATATCCCTCTTTATCCCACTCCACCCATAAACTTCCCTCACATCGCATATCTTCATGGACCCTCGATGAATTGAGTAACGTGCACCATGGGTTTTTGCAAGAATTCGATGTCTCAACTCAACAACACATAACATACATAGTCTACCCTTGCAATGCAACAAATGATCTTTCCCTTGAGAGAAAACCTCTACTTTATGATCTCTAATTGACTCCTTTCACTTTAGCAGACTAGGATCCCTGTCCTGCTTTCCCTTCAATTCGGCAGCCAAAGAAGATTCCAAACTATTCTGAACCCAAACTGTACCCTCAGATGAATCAACTAAACGAACTCCTAACCTGAAAAGATGATGAACTTCTCTAACTAAATTCTTTTTATCACCCTCGACATGAGCACCACTACCCATAGACATTGACCTTTCTTGGATGGTACAAAACACTTATATCCTAATCTTTCAGAAACTCTAACCATGTTCTCTGACACAAATTCAAATCCTTCTACAAAAACACATACTGCAAGCTTTTGTGATCTGTGAACACATCAACACGCACCCTATATAAATAGTGCCTCCAAATCTTTAAGGCCAACACAACAACCACTAACTCAAGATCATGAGTGTGATATTCTTTTCATGGGGGTTAAGTTGTCGAGAGGAATAGGGTACAACTTTACTCTTCTGCATCAAAACACACCCCAAACCAACTCTGGAAGCATCACAATACACAAAAAAACTCATCTGAACCATCTGGCAATGTCAAAATTGAGGTTGTGGTGTGTCGAGTCTTCAACTCCTAAAAAATCTTCTCACAAGAATCCGACCAGTAAAACTTAACTTTCTTCTGAGTCAATCTATACATGGAGGATACAATGGACAAAAATCCTTCAACAAACCATCGATAATAGCTAGCCAATCCCAAGAAACTCCTGATATCTGATGGAGAGATGGGTCTGGTCCAATTTTCCACCATATCAGTCTTTTGAGTATCGACTCTAATACCATCACCAGAAATAATTTGGCTAAGAAAATCTACTGCTCTTAGTCAAAATTCGCACTTAGTGAATTTAGCGAACAAGTAATTGGCTCTAAGAGTCTACAATACTCTTTTGAGGTGGTCTGCATGATCATTTTCATTAAGGGAATAAACAAGAATATCATCAATAAAAACAATGAAGAACATGTCAAAGTACTGTTTGAACACTCTGTTCATCAAGTACATACAGGTTTTTGGGGAATTCCTGAGACCAAAGGATATGGCTAGAAATTTGAAGTGACCATACTGGGTTCTAAAAGCTATTTATGGAATGTCACATTCTCTGACTCTGAGCTGATGATGGTCGGATCTGAGATCTATCTTAGAAAAATAACTGGCACCCTGAAGTTGGTCGAATAAGTCATTGATTCTGGGAAGTGGGTATTTGTTCTTGATTGTGACTTTGTTCAACTGATGGTAGTCAATAAATATTCTAAGAAAACCATCTTTCTTATGCACAAATAGAACTGGTGTGCCCCACAGGGAAATGCTGGTCCTGATAAATCCCTTATCTAGGAGATCTTTCAACTATTCTTTTAAATTTTTGAGTTCGGCTCGAGCCATTCTATATGGAGCAATAGAGATAGGTTGGGTATGTAGAAGAATGTCTATTCTGAAGTTAATTTCCCTTTCGGGAGGAACTCTGGGAAGATCTTTAGAAAACACATGTGGAAATTTCCTCACTACTGAAACGGACTCAAGATTAGGAGACTCAAAATTTGAGTCTTTGACTCAGACAAGATGATAAATACACCCTCTGGATATCATTTTCCTCGTTCAAAGGTATGAAATAAGTTGATCCCTAAGTGTTGTAGTACTACCCCTCCATTTAAGAACTGATTTATTTGGAAACAGATAATGAACTACTCTATTTTTGCAATCCACTAAAGCATAGCATGAGTGGAGCCAATCCATGCCGAGAATGAGTAAAAACCTGTCATCTATAACTATACAAGGTCAATTGAAGTAACTTTCTGAGACACTATAATCAGGCAGTTCCTATATACCGGCAGGGCTACAATAGAGACACTTACTGGGGTAGACACTGAAAAAGGTTCTGCTAAGATTTCAGGACTGACTCTGAAGTTGATGGCTATATAAGAGGTTACCAAAAAAAAGAAGCTCCAGGGTCTAGTAAATCATAATATGTAAATGAAAGACTTGCAATGTACTAGTAACTACGTTAGGAAATATTTTGTAATCTTATCGAGACTAAAGTGTATAGAGCTTATTCTGACGCTGGCCGTTAGTAGCACTAGAAGTGCCACCCTACCGAGTCTAGTGGATGGCTAGAATTGATTACTAAGGGGACTAGCCCTGTTGGCACAAATCCCTACCTTTTTTAGAAACTGCCCGACGCTCTCAAATATGATGGCCTGGCTTTCCACACCCAAAGCATACATCACTGCCAGCTCTACACTTACCCTGATAGTTTCAACTATATTTTTAGCAAAGAGGATTTGTACGACTACTGCTTACACTGCCTTGTGATTTAGATCCTGGAGCTCTATACATATTATCATTTATGAATTTGGGTACTAGGTCACTAGCTAAAGATGGAGCTAGGACTAAAGATTTTTGATGGAACTGAGGACGGTTACCACTTTTTGACTTTAGCTGAGCGAAATTAAAGCTACCTGTTCTAGCCCTCTTGTTATCTCTTTCTTTCTCATTATCCTTCTATTCCTTAATCTTTTAAGCATGGACCATAAGCCTAGATATGTCCATACCCACAATTAACATCGCAGTCCTACACTTATTAACTATACTATCAGATGCCCTAGACACAAACTTGCTCATCTTAGATCTGGTATCAGCTACCACATAAGGAGCATACCTAGCTAACTCAGTAAACTTAAGGGAATATTCATTCACACTCATATTTCCTTTCCTCAAGTTGATAAATCCAATAGAAAGAATCTATCTAAGAAGGTAGTAGCAAACTCTTCCCACTCTATAGGCCCTACAAGTACGCCTCCAACTACCTTTAAATGCTTAAACCATGTATGAGACACATCCTGTAATTGGTAAGAAGCCAATTCAACACTCTTACTAGAAGTTACCACCATAATATATATTACCTTCTAGACTATGTCTAAGAATTCCTGCGAATCCTCCTCATATTTTGATCTAAAAAACAGAGGAGGATTCATTCAGGTAAAGTCCTGAATCCTAGCTAAAGCAGTATTGGACACTAGGTTGGTCGTGAAAGCAGCAAGATAAGCATTTTGTGCTTCTACAAAGTGAGCTAGAGTAGTGAATGAAGCTCTGAACTCTACATGGGACACATACTCATTCAAGGGATCTTTCTGAACAGGCGGAGATGCTGGTTGGTTCACATTTTTTCTTCCGTTTGTCTTTATGGGAGGCATAATCTGTAAATAGAAGGGAGAACATATTAGACAGAGAGTTTAACATGAGATCATGCTTGGTTGCATGACATGAACACTGAAAGAAGGGAAACATTTCTTAAAATACCTCATAGTCTTTTTTTCATAAGAGTGGTGCGTTTCACACCCATGCACAAGACTCTACTCGAGGCGGCTTCCAAATTTGTTAGGACACATTAAAAATTTAGGCTCTGATACCAAGTTTGTAACGACACAATAGTACACCCTGGGCTCTACATGGTGCTTACAGTCCTAAGAAACCACAACAAAGCCCATGAGTTGGTACCTACTGTGAGCAGAAAATAATATAATAGCATATGCGGAAGAACACTAGATAAGCCATAAGGTTTTAAATAACTGAAAAAAACATTGGATCATGAAACTGGAAACAACTGTCTAGCACTAATAAAATAATAAAAAAAATATCTAACAGTCTATACTAGTCTGAAAAGCCTCTCTGGCTGAATAAGAGTTGATGGGACCATCCCCAACTAACTGTACTTAACTACTGAACTAAAAGTATGAAAATAAATTTGGTCTGTCCTCAAAATAAAAGTTCTCACCACTACTACGGCTGATAATCAAAAAGGTCTATACACTGTCCAAGAACTGAGCGTCCAAACCTATGATATGATACATCATAGCGCAAGAAAAAAGAACATGATCAGTACTTTGAATATACTAGTATGCTAAATGAGGTAGGTTGATATGAATGGTTTCATGTACAGGAGTAATAACCGAATGAATGAATAGCATGAAGTACTGAATAGAATGAATGAAATCTGTAAATACTGAGAATGTATGACAAAGCATAATATAATCTGTAAACTGAAATGGTGAAATCTGATAACTGAATAGCCGATATCTATATGCTATGGTCACTACAATCCTGAACTGAATATAATGAATACTGAACTGAGACATTGGGAGCTATCATCTAACCGGCATACCCCAATGAGCAAATTGGGGTCTAATCTGTGACCCCAATTGGAAGGGTGTTATTACTGTGCCATGGGTACTAACACTGGGTGTGTGGATCCACAAATGTACTGTCCTGAAGGACTAAGGATATCAAGCCTAACCTGATGGTTTCCCCTACGAGGTAGTCAAGCCTAAACTGATGGGTGACTCCTCATATCCTACACTATCTACGTAGTTTTAGAGTACAGGTAATACTGCTAATTACTCTACCTATCTAAAGAGGAAGCCTCCATCCATACACTCGCTCGGTGCTAAGTCCTACTCCCAACTGAACTGACTTGAGATATTGAACTGTTCTAAGTTTAACTGATTATGATGACTGATTGAACTGATAATGCTCACAACATATTCTGAAGCTATTCCGAAGATATTGAGACTAAGTAAATAGCTAATATTTTGGGTATTCACAATCACCAGGACTCAATAGCAATAATAGCAAAATATTACTAAAACTTTGAGGATATAATATGAAAGCATTTATTCAAAATTCAATCTTGTAGGCATTTCATCAAACACTTCATATTCAAAGTGTAAGCTAAGCATGGGAATAATTTAAATCTTGTAGTAATAACATGATTTCAACATCAAAATCACGAATTATGAATTAAATCAGCGAATAAAATCATTATAACATGTGGGGTTGAATAACAACGACAATTTCATGTAAACACGGTGTGGAATTATAATTCATAGGAATTCATGGTTAAAATCACAATTAAAAATCATGACAAACATATAAAGATCCCAACTTGAATTTAGAATTGGATATTTGGACTCCATGGGTGAAATAAACCCATATATGAACACTTAACATACCTGGGTTGATGAATTCGTCAGAATTGATGGTGAATTCTTGAGTTTTGATTTTGAACGTAGAAATCTAGGGTTTTTGTTCTTCAAAGAGAGATACTTTAATTTTTTTTGGAGAAAATTATGAAATAATGAGCAAATAATGTTCTATTTGGACTTAAATCCCATATTTGGACGGATTTGGGGCTATGAAAAATGACTTAACAATCCTTGGAATTTAAATCACAAAAGTCTCAATTTTTTGCTCTAGCGCGACGCGGTGTAATTGCATCAGGCCACTTTAAAACTGACAATCCCCATTTTACCCTACGACACGATGTGGTGCTACTGGGTTGTGCCTCTGAAAACAGAGGATCCTAAACTAGAAGCTTGTCGTGATGCGGTGCCAATCGCGATGCCCCACTGGAAAAGAACTATTGTGAAATGTCCCCTTAGTGCAACGCGATGGTAATCATGGTGGCACACTTTAAAAAGACAAACGTGATTTTGGCCATCACCGCAATACGGCCTTATCGCATTGGGCTACTATTTTGAAGTAAAAGTGTCGTAAATTCTCACCCGAGTATCGAATTCGGGAAAAATTGGTATCGTTGGAAAGATAATTCAATTTCCTATTATTTCGTGGATTTTGATCTAGAAAATTCTCAATATAGCAAAAGATATTCTCTTTTAAAGTTGACTAAAGCAACATTCTTGTGAAAAATTCAACCAGTAAGGATTATTTTGATTCATCTAATAGTTAGGAGTTATTTGAGGCCTTAATATACATCAAACTCATGGATATCACTGCAAAAGAACTATAATGTACTATGCATGAGCTTGAAACATGTCTCTAACATTGGTTTGGATTTTTGGGATATTACATTTTGGCAATGAAAATCATAACTTTTCGGAGTTGTAGCTGTACAATTATACGGATAGTAATAGTTAGACAGTCGGATAAAGCAGGTTTGTGTTTAATCTCCAACCAACTAAAATGAGGCACACATTTAGCTCCTAAAATTCTGATATTACCCTTGAATAAAAAATGAATAGGAGAAGCAACTAACATGGTAATACACAATGCGTAAGTTCTTACCTAACATAATATGAAGTTAATAATATGATTTTTAGACTAAAAATCAAACAACATTATTCAGACATTGAAATAATAAGAGTTAGAGAATAATATAGTGCATCACAAAATGTTTTCATTTCACCAAGCACCTTAGCTTCATTGATTTATAACAGAGCAAGTTTTTTTAACTGCAATTTTCATATTTAAGCATAGAAAATACTTTTTCTCATATTCTGTAAGTTCTAATCGCCTCTAATTTCAATAGGGGTTGTTGCTCGACTACTAGTGCCAATTTTCTGGGTCAACTATCTTATTCGTGAGAATTTCTTCTCACTAATTTTATCTCCTCAATAAATGGATGCACACACTTGTCTTACATCAGAGATATTCAATTCAATCATCTCTAAGCATAAAATTAACCTCGAAAAGATAATTGAGAAATATATATGCTACTTTACTTAATATTGATAGGCGAATTTACGCGCCTATATCAATATATTTTGCCCATATTTTAGCCTAGTTTTGAGAACTAATTATCTATTTCGTACACTTTTAGTCCTTTTTCCTGTAAATGAGCTAACAAATGTGAGTAGGAAAGTTTCAGGTATAAATGATGCAAAATACAGCAATTTATGGCTTACTTGACGCAAAAGAAAGCTCACGAACGAAGTGGAAAGGAGCTGGACGCCTAAAGAACTAAATCTGCTGCATGGAAAATCTGTCCCGGGCTAAAACAGCAATTCTGAAGACTTTGGGGACTTACAGACACAAAGCTGGATTTTTGCCATAATACATTAACCTAGTGCAATTAGGTTATGTGTTTCATTATTCTATTTGGATTATAATTTTGTAACCTTACCCTAGTACATTTGGGTCAAGGATTTCATTAGTATATTAGGATTTGGTTATTTATTTCATTAGCTTTGTAGGAGTAGGATAGGAGTATTATAAATACCCTATCATGCTAGAGATTTAGAGACACATTCTTACAATTCAATTAACTCTTCACTTAAGACATCTCCTTACAATTTAATCAATTTTCTTTCATCCCTCTCATCTTCCACTACAAACACTTCTAATCTATTCTTCTATTCTCAAAATCCACAACAAGAGAATCGTTACTTGCTACGGAATCACTAAAACCACACGCCAAACACCTACTATTCACGCCATTCACCATGCAAAACGTGATATCCTTCGCATTCATGGGTAACTAAACCTCTTAGTTGGGGTTATGGAAGCCGAATGAGTTACTATCTATTGCTATGAGCTTGTGAGTTCAAGACACGTATATTGCTTATATCATTATTCTCTTCATCTTAAATCTACAATCTTTGCGGTTTCAAACACATGAACACGCCATTCTAACATCTAACCTGTTCGAGAGAAAGGTTACTTGTCTAGAAAAGAAGACGCATAGACTAACGCCAGTCTAACATTTAACTTGTTCGAGAGAAAGGTTATTTGTCTGGAAAAGAGATAATGTCAAGGTAGTAGGACACCCTTTCCTATTAAAAAGCTAGTGCCGTAACTGGACTAACCTCTTGGAGAATTTGTACCGCTAGACACACTTTAAGCTCGAGAGAGTTAAAGTGAAATAGTCCTTGTTTAGGTCGAGAGACGCTTGGATTTACCATCGACTACAATTCTCTATAAGCAATTGCATGTCAAGACTCTACACACTCATAGTCAATAGAGACGTATAACTCAGAAGGTGGACATAACCCCAACGCCTCAATTCTCATTGTTTCACAACCTACGAAATACTCTCTTTTTACTTTACTATTTTCAGCTTTTATTACTTTTGTTACTTATTACAATCCCCCCTTTTTTTACGAGACTTGCACCAAAAGTCTATTAATTTTGCGTACTTGTTGACCAAGCTATTCCCTGTGGGATCGATACCCAACCCAGGTTGGGTTCTATATTTGCTAACGACCGCTTTACACTCCCACGAGAGCTGTAGATTGAGCGTTATCAAAAAATTGGCGCCGTTGCCGGGGAATACGAGTGTCAATCAAGTTCGTGATAATTACTAGACCCTTTGGTCAAAGATTCTCGCACTTTTACGTTTAGTTTTTGTTTTTGTTTATTGCAGGTTTTTCTTTTAGTGCATGACCCATACTAGAAGTTCTGGTCAACCGTTATTACCAATCAATCCGGAACCGCAATGAATTAGAAGAATGGAAGCACAAGCTGAAATCGACAGGATGGCTGCTCAACACGAGCAAGCAAGATTAGCTTCTCTTGCCGCTGCTCAAGTCCAACAACAAAACATTGATAATCCTGGACGAGCAACAAATCCTGACGATGAAGATTTAGGTGATGACGAGTTACTGAACCCTAGGCGTGATGCTGAAATTATAACACCTGCCAACAGAAGAGGTCGACAAGCTCGGTACAGATATGATCGCCAACCTTTGCAACCAGCTTTCGACGATGATGATGATGATCTTGATGGTGCCGGAGCCACTGGAGCTATAATTCCACCACCATTAGCGCCCGGAGCCAAGTTCAACATCACAAGCACCATGATTCAGTTATTGCAACTCAAGGGATTATTTGGTGGACTAGCAGGCGATGATCCGAATATGCATCTCATCAACTTTATTTCGATTACGTCTTTTGACAATCCTGGTGTTGGTCAGAATGCTATTCGATTACGTCTATTTCCATTGTCTCTGTCTGGGGAGGCAACATTATGGTTGAATGGGCTGACTCCTGATTCTATTACAAATTGGAGGCAATTGAGAGACGCTTTCCTAGAAAGATTCTTTCCGCCATCCAAGAGGGCTCAATTGAGAGATGAAATCAGCAACTTTCGTCAGCTTCCATCTGAAGATCTTCACGAAACATGGGAGAGGTTCAAGACAAAGCTAGCGAGATGCCCAAACCATCACATGACTAATGTTCACCTCATGGAGATCTTGTATAGAGCCCTGAATTCAGTAACTAAACCAGTGGTGGACAACGCAGCTGGAGGTTCTTTTATGGACCTCACCTTTGGTCAAGCAAGCAACATGCTAGATCGTATGACAAAACAAAGTAGAGCTTGGCATACCAGGGATTCTGAGGTAGCAAGCCCCACTTTATCTATTGGCATGTCTGCAGACCAAAGAAGAAGAGAAGAAGAACGTGATCAAGATATGGCGCACATGAAAACCCAAATGGATCTTCTTACAAAGAATCTATTAGGGAAGACTGAAAAAGTGAAAGCTATTGCGTCAAAGGGAAGAGACGAATCTGATTCGGAAGAGGAGGCCAACTACTTGAACAATCAGGGGGGTTTCCGTGGGAATGCCCAAGGAAACCAAGGTCGGAACTATTATGACAAATCTGGAGGTAAAGACCAAGGTAGTTGGAAGAAAAATAATGAAAATAGTGGTTTGTACGTTCCCCCTGGTAGACGTGATGCCACCACATCTAATTCTATGGAAGACATGACGGCTAAGTTATTGAAAGGAGTGGAAGCGACGAGCGCGGGAGTTAAGGAGGTGATTGACGATTTGGCCTCCATGAAGCAATTAGTTGATTCTCATTCCACTTCTATCAAGCAAATAGAGCAGCAATTAAGCCAACTTTCAGCAGCATTCAATCAAAGAAAGGCTGGCACCTTACCGAGCGATACAGTCCAAAACCCAAGGAATGATGGGTCATGCATGGCCATCACTACGAGGAGTGGTAAGGTGCTGGAAACTTCAGCAACAGGCAAGCAAGTAGTTGACGGAACAGCAGACAAGGACGCCACACCTAGTGACGCCACTAGGGAAGACGCCGCAATATCCACTTCCAACGTCAAGGACGTGTTGCCTAGTGACGTGCAGCCTAAAAAAAATAATAAACGGAAGCAAGAGGAGAAGAAAGCCATGGAGAGAACACTTCCATACCCACCACCACCTTTTCCACAAAGATTGAAGAAGGTGGCCGATGACACTAAGTTCAGCAAATTTATGACCATGTTGAAGCAGCTGACTATTAATGTCCCATTGGTAGAGGCACTTGAACAAATGCCTGGGTATGCGAAGTTTATGAAAGATCTTTTGACTAAGAAAAGGGCAGCAAGCTATGAGCTGAAAGATGATGTGCATCATTGTAGTGCAATCGCTACCCGATCCATAGTTCAGAAGAAGGCCGACCCCGGAGCTTTCACTATTCCTTGCACCGTCGGATCTTTGGACTTTGCTAAAGCATTATGTGACTTAGGAGCCAGCATCAACTTGATGCCATTATCAATCTACAAGAAGTTGGGGTTAGGAGATTCTACACCAACTAATATGAAGCTTGTTATGGCGGATTGGTCGGTAAAACGACCGGTTGGTATTCTATGCGATGTCTTGGTGAAGGTATCTTCATTCATATTTCCAGCAGACTTTGTCATCTTGGATTGCGAAGCAGATTCAGAGGTTCCCATAATCTTGGGACGCCCTTTCCTTGCTACGGGAAGTGTGCTCATAGATTTGAGAGCTAATGAGCTTTCATTCCGAATAAATGATGAAGTGGTGCACTTTGATGTTTGCAAATCAATGAAGCAACCCAAAGATCTAAGTGTATTTTCTGTGGCTGATGTTGTCGTTGATAACGAGGATGAGTTACTTGCTGAAGAGCAAATTCTTGATGATCCTTTGGAGGTTTTGCTCATGGAAGAAGTTGATGATGATGCTGAAATTTCTGAAGATGATATTTGTGCTCTATCGGGATTAGGAGCATATCGCTATACTCCTAAGAAGCTGGATCTTGATCTCAAGAATCGACCCACACCACCAGCTAAGCCATCTATTGAAGAACCACCCACATTAGAATTAAAGGAGCTGCCAAGCCATTTGAAGTACGCATTCTTAGGAAGCGGAAACACTCTTCCAGTCATAGTGGCAGCCGATTTAGGTGAGCAACAAGTTGCAGCTCTTATTGCAATTTTACGCAAGTATATTAGAGCTATTGGATGGACCATTGCGGATATCCTTGGTATTCCACCTGGGATTTGCACTCATAAAATTCAGCTCCAAGAAAAGTGCACACCCACCATCGAACACCAAAGACGTCTAAACCCACCAATGCAAGAGGTGGTGAAGAAGGAGATTATCAAGTGGTTAGACGCAGGAGTTGTGTATCCTATTTCTGATAGTACATGGGTAAGCCCAGTACAATGTGTTCCCAAGAAAGGAGGCATGACGGTGGTTGCTAATGCAAAGAATGAGCTTATTCCACTCAGGCCCGTTACTGGATGGAGAGTATGTATGGACTACCGCAAGCTGAATTCTTGGACTCTCAAGGATCATTTCCCCATGCCATTTATGGACCAAATGCTAGATCGATTAGCAGGGAAATGATGGTTTTGCTTTCTTGATGGTTATTCAGGTTACAATCAGATTTGTATTGCCCCCAAAGACCAAAAGAAGACAACGTTTACATGCCCATATGGTACCTTTGCCTTCAAACGCATGCCATTCGGGTTATGTAACGCACCAGCCACCTTTCAACGTTGTATGATGTCTATTTTCTCTGATATGGTAGAAGACACTTTGGAGGTATTTATGGACGATTTTTCAGTTGTTGGTGAGTCCTTTGACGCATGTTTGGTGAACTTGAGCATGGCATTACAAAGATGTGTAGAGTTCAACCTTGTGCTGAATTGGGAGAAGTGCCACTTCATGGTAAAAGAAGGAATTGTTCTTGGGCACAAGATCTCCGAAAGAGGAATAGAGGTTGATCGCGCCAAAATAGAGGTAATTGAGAAGCTACCACCTCCAATTTCGGTGAAAGGAGTTCGTAGTTTTCTTGGCCATGCTGGGTTTTATCGTAGATTCATCAAAGACTTCTCCAAAATTTCAAGTCCATTGTGCAAGCTACTGGAGAAAGATGCGAAGTTTGACTTTAATGATGATTGCTTGAAGGCATTCGAATGCCTTAAAGAAAAACTCATTGAAGCCCCTATAATGGTAGCACCAGATTGGACGCTCCCATTTGAAATTATGTGTGATGCTAGTGGTGTAGCCGTTGGCACTGTTCTTGGACAGAGAAAGGAGAAATTATTTCATCCTATCTACTATGCGAGTAAGGTCCTCAATGAAGCCCAAAAGAACTACACTGTCACTGAACAAGAGCTCTTAGCGGTTGTGTATGCGTTTGAGAAGTTCCGTGCCTATCTATTGGGTACTAAAGTGATCGTTCATACAGACCATGCAGCTCTTAGATATCTAATGACAAAGAAGGATGCAAAACCAAGGCTGATTAGATGGGTATTGCTGCTGCAAGAGTTTGATTTCGAAGTCAAAGATAGAAGAGGTTGCGAGAACCAAGTGGCTGATCACCTATCTAGACTTGAGAATGAGTATGTGGCGCAACCAGAAAATCAGATTGACGATGCATTCCCTGACGAGGAGATACTAGCGACAACAATGGAGAACTTACCATGGTATGCTGACTTTGCAAATTTCGTGGTGAGTAATGTGTTACCTTCCAATTTATCTTACCACCAGAGGAGGAAGTTTATGCATGACGTTCAGCACTACTATTGGGATGAGCCTTATTTGTTTCGAAGATGCGCGGATGGCATCATTCGACGATGTATATCCCATGACGAAGTGCCTACTATATTGGAAGCATGCCACACTTCGCATGTTGGAGGACATCATGCGGGTAATCGAACAGCAAGAAAAGTCTTGCAAAGTGGTTATTATTGGCCTACAATATTCAGAGATGCACATGACTATGTGAGAAGGTGTGACCAATGCCAACGCCAAGGTGCTATTTCAAAACACCATGAAATGCCCATGTCCAAAATTATGGAGGTAGAACTCTTTGATGTGTGGGGTATTGATTTCATGGGACCATTCGTGAATTCGTTTGGAATGAAGTACATCTTGGTTGCTGTGGATTATGTGTCGAAATGGGTTGAAGCTGTAGCATTGGCCGATAACGAAGGAAAGCGTGTTGTAGCGTTTTTAAAGAAGAATATCTTCTCTCGCTTTGGGGTACCTCGTACTATCATAAGTGATGGAGGATCTCACTTCTGCAATAAGCTATTCAAATCTGTATTGGCCAAGTATGGAGTCAAGCAACACATGGTAGCTACGCCTTATCATCCCCAAACTAGTGGACAAGTAGAGGTTTCCAATCGTGAGATCAAGCAAATCCTTGCCAAGACGGTCAATGCGAATTGGAAGGATTGGTCTCGAAAGCTAGATGATGCACTATGGGCATACAGGACTGCATTCAAAACACCCATTGGCATGTCACCCTATCAGCTAGTTTATGGGAAGGCTTGTCATCTACCCATCGAGCTTGAGTACAAGGCATTGTGGGCATTGAAGCACTTGAATCTGAATTGGGATGATGTGAAGAACCTGAGGTTGGAGCAGCTGAACGAACTAGATGAATTCCGTCTCCATGCATATGAAAGATCAGATTTATACAAGGAGCGGATGAAGAAGTATCATGATCAGCGGATTGTTCGACGAAACTTCCAAAAAGGTGACATGGTACTACTCTTTAACTCCAGATTCAAGCTCTTCCCAGGTAAGTTAAAATCAAAGTGGTCTGGTCCATTTAAAGTCACCCAAGTCTACTCGTCTGGAGTAGTCGAATTGGAAAACAATGAGGGTGTTATCTTCAAAGTGAATGGCCAACGTGTCAAGCCATATATCGGTCCTCTTGACTCGATAAATGACATGTCCATCACTTATCTCGACGAAGTCTAAGTACTCGAGACTACTACGTCGAGCCACGACAATAAATAAGGCGCTAGATGGGAGGCAACCCATCGTTTTATCGTTTTATCGTTTTATCGTTTCATCGTTTTAATTTTTTTCTTTTTGATAAATGAAAATCCAAAAATAAGAGTCGTGCCACGACCAAAACTAAGGCGCTTGGTGGGAGGCAACCCATCGTACTAATCGTTTTTATTGTGTTTTGAGCAAATATAGGTGCAAGAAGTATGCAACGAGGAGATTGATTTCACTTGACGATTTGGTCGCATTGTATGGTAAAGTCGGTAAGTTAGGATTGGTGATGCATAAGGCTATGAATTGAGCCTTTCTCACGTCATAATAGGCTTCGAGGAAGGCTAGGCCTTGGTATAAACAGGCCACGAACGATGCACAACCTATTCTATAGCCTAAAGACTCGGAATCTAGTGTGCTATACACAATGCGCCGCCTATTCCTAGGTGTGCTTTTGACTATGCGCCGCCTATGCTATGGCATTTGAGATACTGAGACCAAATGCTATAGGATATGCGCCGCATATGTCTAGATATGCCATAGGATATGCGGCGCATATGTCCCATTATGCCATGGACAATGCGCCGCACATGTAAGTGATATGCCGAGGGATATGCGCCGCATATGTAGTGATTTTGTCCCCAAATCCGATTGTTAATGGGTCATAACCCGACCCATACTCCTTCTATATAAAGGGGACTTGTTTTTTTATCACAAACACATTAGAATCAACCCTAAAGGCGCCGCATATCATCTCAAATCCTCTCAAATTTTTCTTCCTTTGTTCTTCCAATCCACAACAAACTTCTCCACACTCTTCAAGCAAGTAAGTGCTCTCTTATTCTTCATCTATTTATCGTAAGTACTACGTTGCTATGCTTATTATAAAATGCTAAATCATAAGAAATTGGTGGTGATGTTCATGTGTGTGGATAATTGTTGCAAAATCGTGTGATTGAATATATACGTATGGAATTCTTGACTTGTTTCCGACTTGAATTTTGTTTCAATGGCATTGTTATGATACTTGCTGAACATATGTGGCTATGAATATTGCTTGAGAGTGTTGTTTGAATGCTTGCATGATTAACCATCCCGGCCATCGGGATAAGGTTATAGTGACTATCGACTTAGGAGGTGGTGTTTGTTGTTCGAATAACAATTCCATGTGGTAACCCCTATGTTGTAGTGCAGCTATATGCACCATGAAAGTCGTCCAAATGGCTGCACATAAGTGATGTAATGCTGATTTTCTTGTCGGAATACAATCCTAAGACGTATGTCGACGAAGTCTGAGTACTCGACAACTTTCACTTCACTGATTTGTGCTAACAAGATTAAGTGTGGGGTGGTACCCCTAGTGCTTGCATATAGATGGTATAAAGTGTGATTGTGCTGCAACTAACATTATTTTTAGTCTCAGGTACAATGGCACCGAAAGCAAGGCAAGGCAAGGAGAAGGCTACCACAACCCGAAAGGATAAAAAGAGAAGCCGAAAAGACCAAGGAGAATCATCTTCAGCACACCTACCACGCAGAATGTTCAGAATCAAATGGGTTCTTGAGGACGACGCCAAGGCATGGTAAAGCAGCAACAAAGAAAAGAAATATGAGCACGTCGACTTAATCAACAAGGAGACCTTAGCAAAGAAGGAGCCGCAAATGTTGGCTAAGATAATGGCTCTGAAGCTGGATTTCATCTTCCGTGACATGGGAGAGTGCAATCTTGACTTGACAAGAGAGTTTTATGCCAACTGGTCGCCAAACACAACAGGCAACGAAGTCAAAATTCGGGGCCAAGTGTTACAGCTTACAGCGGATTGGATCAACTCGTTTCTCGGCCTACCTTCGGTCGACACTGCACCATACAAAGAGCTGTACAGCAGGCCTCCTTACAGAGCAATAAGACACACGCTTTGTGGAAGCAGATCAATGGCAAGATGGGGCAGACATAAGGAAACAGGCCGTCACAACACATTCCCCTATGCTCCACTAAATAGGGAAGCAAGAATCTGGATGTGCATTGTCAACTCATGCCTTATTCCTGGGACGCAATACACAAAGATATCGAGAGATAGAGTGTGTTTGGTTTATGCGTTGATGACGAATGTCCCTATCAACTTTGGGGCAATCATTCGATCTACCATGAGAAAAGCCAGACTCCACAGCAGGTCCCATTTCACATTCGGCAATTTGTTGACAGCAATGTTGCGGAAGGAGGATATAGAAGAGGAACCAGCTGACCAGAAACTCCCACATACCCCAAAGAAGGTTGACCTCACCAAGGTCAAAGATGCTGAAACAACACATGGAGTCAACCTTACCACTGCGGAGAGACACGCTCGTGACGAGAGTTTCTTCCGTCATCTCTATGGCATGACACGATTCACTATGCTGAGTGGTGGACGTATTCCAACTGCTGAAGAGCTCCAACAGCTGGACCACGACTACCCAATGAATAGGAATGCCCGAGAGATGTGTGGAGTGGGAGTATATTTCGAGGAACCTCTTGATGATGACGTGCCAACTGATGATGATAGACGCTTGCCTGATTCTGATGCTGAGGAGAACTCTGACGATGACTCTTACGATGATTCGGACGAAGGGGGTATGACCCCCGACATTGAGGAAGAGTCCGACTAATCAGGTTCTTCGACTTTATTTTCCACTGAGGGCAGTGTCTAGTCTAAGTGTGGGGTGTCGGCAGAATCTGCATGCTATGTTTGTATGTTTGCTTATTTATTTTGTTTTGAGTCCAAATTTTTTTTGTGATTTTTTTCGTGTGACGTTTTTTTATTTTTTTAGAGTAAAATTTTTCTAGCTACGCATGAAATTATTTTGATAGGCAGCATGAGATTAGAACAAGAGTATGTGCTACAATTGTGACTATTGAGACATTTAGGCTCTAGTTGTGACTCATTATGTGATAGTGTGTGATTCAATTCCTTCACTTGTTGGGTAGAGAGTCTATATTACTACCAATCAAGTCGACCATGTGCCTTGTGTGTGTGAGATTAATAGTATATTCTATGTATGTGGCTGATGCTAGAACTTGCCCCGTATGTATGCAAAGCGAAAATAAGGAATGTAAGTTTAGGATATGATTTAGGCATTTCTTTGGCAACCTATACATGTTTACCTTCAGTTTTTCCTACCCATGTAAATCATCCTAGTTAAACCCTTTTGAGCCTTTAGCCTATTTCTTTGACAACCTTGTATGTAAGCCTAATCCATTTTTTTTCAAGACCGTAATTTGATCCAAATTCCTAAGTGCTTTAAAGTGAAAAAGTCATGTGACAACATAAGAGGAAATTGGGTAAGTATGATGCTTTAAATTGTAATGGTGCTTGAATGTAGTGCTATCATAAGGGGTATGTTGTGAAAAGAAAAAGGAAAAGAAAGCTGAAAAGTGAGTTGTGCTTAAAATTGAAAAACTAAAGATGAGAACAAGGGTGGAAGAATAAAATAAAGAAAGGTTGAAAGAACAAAGTGTCAATGATACAATGTGATGTATTAAAGTGCTTAGGAACTTAGTCACTATTTCTGGCCAAAATAGTCCTACCCGTCCCTTAGCATACATTACAACCATCTAAAGACCTACTTGATCCTAATCTTAACATTCCGACATTTAGTAGAGTACTACATTAAAGGCAAGCTTATGGTCACTAGTTGCTACATATGAATTCTTTGCGAGAGTGAGAGCAAGGATATGTTGATACCCATGTTTGAAAAATATGCTATACTTGTGAATGATTATGGGTACTATATTGTGAGACACACATGGTTGATGAGCTTTGGATAGTTGTATATGATTCTATGTACCTTAACGTTTGCATGCGAGTTGATCACCATCACGAGTCTATGCTTGAGGTTAAATTGTTTCTACTTATAATCGGAAAGCTATTCTTCGTTGATAATTGTTGTGCTTGTCTTGAAGAATGTTTTGTGTTGTTTCTGTAAAAACCTTAAGTCAATGCTTAGAAGGACATGATATGTTGTTCGAGGACGAACAAAGCTCTAAGTGTGGGGTGTTGATGATAGGCGAATTTACGCGCCTATATCAATATATTTTGCCCATATTTTAGCCTAGTTTTGAGAACTAATTATCTATTTCGTACACTTTTAGTCCTTTTTCCTGTAAATGAGCTAACAAATGTGATTAGGAAAGTTTCAGGTATAAATGATGCAAAATACAGCAATTTATGGCTTACTTGACGCAAAAGAAAGCTCACGAACGAAGTGGAAAGGAGCTGGACGCCTAAAGGACTAAATCTGCTGCATGGAAAATCTGTCCCGGGCTAAAACAGCAATTCTGAAGACTTTGGGGACTTACAGACACAAAGCTGGATTTTTGCCATAATACATTAACCTAGTGCAATTAGGTTATGTGTTTCATTATTCTATTTGGATTATAATTTTGTAACCTTACCCTAGTACATTTGGGTCAAGGATTTCATTAGTATATTAGGATTTGGTTATTTATTTCATTAGCTTTGTAGGAGTAGGATAGGAGTATTATAAATACCCTATCATGCTAGAGATTTAGAGACACATTCTTACAATTCAATTAACTCTTCACTTAAGACATCTCCTTACAATTTAATCAATTTTCTTTCATCCCTCTCATCTTCCACTACAAACACTTCTAATCTATTCTTCTATTCTCAAAATCCACAACAAGAGAATCGTTACTTGCTACGGAATCACTAAAACCACACGCCAAACACCTACTATTCACGCCATTCACCATGCAAAACGTGATATCCTTCGCATTCAAGGGTAACTAAACCTCTTAGTTGGGGTTATGGAAGCCGAATGAGTTACTATCTATTGCTATGAGCTTGTGAGTTCAAGACATGTATATTGCTTATATCATTATTCTCTTCATCTTAAATCTACAATCTTTGCGGTTTCAAACACATGAACACGCCATTCTAACATCTAACCTGTTCGAGAGAAAGGTTACTTGTCTAGAAAAGAAGACGCATAGACTAACGCCAGTCTAACATTTAACTTGTTCGAGAGAAAGGTTATTTGTCTGGAAAAGAGATAATGTCAAGGTAGTAGGACACCCTTTCCTATTAAAAAGCTAGTGCCGTAACTGGACTAACCTCTTGGAGAATTTGTACCGCTAGACACACTTTAAGCTCGAGAGAGTTAAAGTGAAATAGTCCTTGTTTAGGTCGAGAGACGCTTGGATTTACCATCGACTACAATTCTCTATAAGCAATTGCATGTCAAGACTCTACACACTCATAGTCAATAGAGACGTATAACTCAGAAGGTGGACATAACCCCAACGCCTCAATTCTCATTGTTTCACAACCTACGAAATACTCTCTTTTTACTTTACTATTTTCAGCTTTTATTACTTTTGTTACTTATTACAATCCCCCCTTTTTTTACGAGACTTGCACCAAAAGTCTATTAATTTTGCGTACTTGTTGACCAAGCTATTCCCTGTGGGATCGATACCCAACCCAGGTTGGGTTCTATATTTGCTAACGACCGCTTTACACTCCCACGAGAGCTGTAGATTGAGCGTTATCAAATATCAGTAGTAATCAATAGATAAAATCTAATAAAACTTCAAATTCATTGAATTATATGTGAAAAACAATGAAAAAAATGCAAAAAAAAATATGGCGTGTGAACTAAATAGGGTAGAAATGAAAACGGAGTGGATAATGTGGAGTCACCATAGTTCTTACATTTTCAATCTTGGATTTTAATTTATCCAGTGCATTAAGCTCTACATCAGTCAACAAGTTGAGTGAATCACGCACATCAATAAATACAGAAGTGATTTCTTGGAATAAGAGGCTCATGTAATACCCCGTACTTTTCCTAGCTTAAATTCATTCCTAGAATGTTAAGAAATATTTTTCAAAAAAAAAAATATTTATTTGGCGTGGAATTTTCCAGCTTTAGATCTCCCACTATCTGAGAAATTGAATAAGCTTTTCATCGATACCAAATTCTCCTAATTCCGATACTCGATTGAGGAGTTGGAGCATTTTTATGTTGACAGTGCGCCACCTGGACACTTGGTGCGTCGCGGATGTCAGTAAAATGATAATTGTTAAATTCCAATGGCCCTCTGAGATATCCCCACATTTTGGAGAGGGACAATTCCCAAATATCAATTTCCAGTGGCCCAATGTGATATTGGCGCGTCGTGCTAGTAGCGTAAATGGCATTTCTATAGGACACCGCGATGATGGCTTATCGCATAGAAGTTTCAGGCCCCAATTGTCAAAATCTAGTTGGACAACTCGATAGCTCCACATTACGGAGACCAATTTTTCAGTCATTAATTTCGAGTGAACCACCGTGATAGTGGAACCTCACAATGGCTCATTAAATTGAGATTTTCAGTTCTTGTTTCCAGTCCCGTTTAGGAGTTTATAAAGGGTATTTTGGACAATTTACAAGCCCCCAATCCGTCAAAAACACAGGATTAATCATATTCAAAGCAGTTTGTACTTATTATTCATCATTCTTTTCAAAAGTAAAACCCTAGAGCTCTGAAACCTCTTTTCTAAGAAATCAAAATCCTTCATAGATTCTCCAAGAAAGCTCTAAATTAAGGATTCCCAAGGCAAGATAATCAAGAATCCATCATCAAGAACTCAAATAGGAATCCATAATTAAAGAATCTACATTTAATCATTAATCAAGGTATGTAGGGTTTATGAACAAGGATCTCCTTTCTTCCTTGTGCCCAAACCCAAGCTTTTACATTAAATTCATATTATTTTGAATGATATTCCATGATTTTTGAATTAGGGTTCATACCCATTATTGCTCTTTGCAAGATTTTGAGATTTCAAATGTTTTAGAGGTTGAATTGCATGTCCATTTTCATTTTTCATGCCTATTGCAGTAATTTACAGATTTTGAGATGAAATATCATTGTTTTCAATATCAAGCATGACTATTTTGATGTTTTGACATGAGATTGAAGCATGGGTTATCACCCCAAGATTGAATATTATTTTAAGAAAGATGATTTTTTAAGCATCCTATTATCAGATTATTTATAGATTTTCAGTAAAGCTTTTATCTATCGATCATCAAATATGTTTTTGAATCCATTTTTCTCATTATTACAGATTACAAAATTCAAATCATCTTTATTTACAGATTTTGTTAGATAAATGCATTACTGGTTTTAGATAAACCCTTATGCTAGTTTTAAAGTGGATTTCAAACAAAATGAGCGAAACAAATAAAAGGGAGTAGTATTTAGCACCGAACGGGAAGTGTGGGTTTAGCGCATCCTACCTCCACAGAACTTTTTAGCCAACGTAGGAACAAATTATCAGCTTATTCCCACTTATATGTGGAAGACAGTTTCAATTTGATCACTTAGCTCAGGTTATACTCACTGGAAAGAGTATGACACCTCTCCCCACCATGAGATTTCATCCTTAGGAGGACAAGACGTTAGACTCCATGTAGCTCACATGGTTTATGTCGGTTAAGAGAACCTCCCTGCTAGTAAAAGTAAATAACAATTTTTCCTTACTATTAAAGAAAAGCTTTGAAAGAATTCCCTTACAGGTAAGCTTAAGATAAAGTGTTTTCCCTACAGATTAAATATTTTAGAAAAGATTAACAGAAAATATTTTAGAAAACTAAGTGTAAAGGCTCACAATGTTTACTCAGATTATGCTATATAGAATGATATTAGCTACAGACTTCAGCTTTCAGATTTCAGAATTTAGAGTGAGTCCTTTCTACACTTAGACAGTATGATTTAAAGAGAGAACACAAGTATAGCTTTCAGAACAAAATGTTATGACTCACTATATTTATAAAGTGTGATTAATTTATTATTCATGATTTCAGTATTTTAGATATTCCAGCTTATGTGAGTCATTTACATTTAGCATGCATTGTTTTATAAATTATGATGATGAGATGATATTTTACATATGCATTTCACCCCATATACTCAGTACATCCTCAAAGTACTGATTCATATATATGTCTATGTGCTATGTTGTCTCATAATGTAGGTTTAGGTGCTCAGTATCAGCCACGTGACTAGTTCGAGCATCTCTGTCTACATACGACAGTGGGTGAGTCCTCATAGCTCGGGGACTTATTACTCAGATTTTGTAGTTTATCATTTTATGAGATTTTAGCATTTCTTTCAGACAGTTTAAGTTACCTGGGGGTTTATACCTGTGACTCTCCAGTGTTAGTAATTGAGGCTTGTCAGATTGCCAGTTTTGATTCAAATTATTTAGTATTGATGTTTCAAATATTATTCTTAGATATTATAGAAAATTTCTGCATTCTATCATGACTTTTATACCTATATTTCCATCATTATGAGATTTAGGCTAAGTAGTATGTAGACAAGGTTATATTAAGGATACTCATAGTCTTGAGCACCGTGTCACATCTCTGGATCAGATTTTGAGGCATTACAGTTCACTCATAACTGTAAGGCATTGTGTCTTGAATTTTTAAGGATGTGAACAATTTTATTTATGCTAGTACTAAGAAGGTATTGCCTAGTCAGCAATACAGTAAGGTCTTTTGCTTCCAATTTATATTACCACATCAACTTTTTTGCTATAAAATAAGATAGGTAGCAGATTTGATGCTTACATGGTTATATATGCGAAGAAAATATCGCCAGTAAACATTAAATAGGACAAGATTAAAGGAAACTTACAAGAAAATGGTATGTGACGCTACCTGTAAAGGTGAAATACTAAGGTGACCAAAAAATTAGAATCACCAGTTAGTCATTTTCTTTGGTACTTCATCTTCATAAGTTTTCGATGGTTGGTTCCACCTATTGGACAATCATTTATGGAATAAGAATCTAGAAATCTTATCTTTTCCGTCAAAATAAATTCACAAAAATAAGAAAGATACTTCCTGCAATTAGACAACATAAAGAAAAAAAAAAACGAAATAGAAATTACATTATAGCTCAATTATGTCAATCACAATGTTCTCTTAGTCAACATAGAGCAGCAGTGAAAACACATCATTGGTTAATCTTACTAACAGTTTTAGAAATTTTACAATATATATAGGATTATTTCATCAATGAACCAACATGTGTACCGACTAATACTCCAGTTTCTGTACTACTTTTCAACAATTACGCACCATTCGCATCTCCTTCACATTGTCTACAAATTTTCTTTTGTTGTAGGCTCCATTTCCTTTATTTTCTCTAACTTATTCTTCCAAGATATGGAGTGGCGTATCTATGTTCTTCACCTTCTCCTCCTCTGCTTGTAAATTTCATCTATTTTTGAATAAATTTTTAAACTTTTTTCTTCACTATTTTAGTAACAGATCGATATGTTTTGTTATATGGTTGTTCTTTGTTCTTCTCTCTTTTGATGTTAACTTTTTTTAATGATGGCATCTTATGGTGTCTCTTATTTCTATAGAATTTTTTTCCTCTTCTGATGCTCTTTTCTTTCTCATCAATTTTTCCTTTAGATTTCTAAATAAGGGTAATATCAATTTCTTGGTGTAATACCTCGTATATTTCTAAGCTAGAAAATGAACCGTTATTCCTACACATAAAACCTCATATCCTATGATTAATATTGGAGTACATTAATTAGTATGAGTATCCTAGTGATAATAGAGCTTATGATGCGTTAAACATGTTCATAAGACTCACTTAGAGTAAGCCACGCTAAGAACTTTTGAATCAACCAAGTTTTCGTGTGTGATTTCACATGGGTCATATTTGAATGAGCATAAATTTGTTTATAGGTGGAATTTTTGCAGATTTATACCCTCCAAATTATATATAATTGAATAAGCTTTCCGTCGATACTAAATTCACCTAAAACGGACACCCGGTGAAGAAGTTATGGCAATCTAAAGTTTCAACATCGTTATTTTAGTCAGTGGCATGTCGCGCCATAAGACAAAATGATGTTTGTCAATTTCCAGTATTTCTCTACAATTCCACCTCATCGCGGTGAGTTTTCAGGTCATAAATGGGGGGCAACACGATATCTCAGCATCGTGTCAGGGGCCCAAACCTAGTAATTTTCACAGAAATTAAATGACGTATCTAGAGGGGTATTTGGGTTATCTTTCCACCCCTATATATATTCCATAAACATGGAATTAAGATCTTATTTCATGAAAATATATTCTTTCTCTCAAAATCCTCTCAAGAACACATTAGGGTTTTCTATTGGGATTCAAGTTCAAGCAAATTTCTCCATCAATCATCTAGAATCTTCCATCTAAGGTATGCGTAGTATTCATCTATGGATCCATTTCGTTTATAGAGCTCAAGAACCATGTTTTAAATTTTATATTGTGATTGTCTTGTTGTGATATGACCATGTACATGTTGATGATTGTTCTTTAAGTTTCAAGATGATATCTAAAGGTATTTTCATGAAGTATATGTGTTCGTTAGTTGAAATCAATGAACTTTATGTGGATTAAAATTGAAAAATTCATGAAAACAAACCTAAGCTAAAAGAATGCATGCAAAGTGTTTGCTAAAATACTTAAGGTGATAAGATTCGTGTCCTATGATTTAATAGTGCTTAAATGACAAGTCCATGCTCTATGCTTTTTGATTTCACATGAATTCCACGTGATTGCTATGCATCGTTGTTGTGATGTGGATTAAGAATGATATTGAAGCTATGCAAGTATACACATGTTGTATGAATTTCCCTTTCATACGTAAGATGTTAAGAACTATGCTTAGTGTGAAATCCCCTACTTATGATATGGTGAATTGTGGACTCCATTTTATGATCAAGTCAGTTATGTGTGTCAATTTCCTTCCATCGAGTCCTGGGGGTACTAGTATCTAAAAAATATAGTTGTGTGCCTAGTGCTATGTCACTTTATCATTATAATGTCAATCAAGCCATGATCTATAGAACTCAGTCAGTCATGCGACTTAGGAAATCTCAAAAATCTCATAATCTTAATAAATTCTCAGATAGTAGTAGTATTCCATCTGTCAACGGAAGTTAGATAATCAGTCCATGTACATCCAGTTAAATCATGTTCAGTCTCTTTAGATGTTAGTAGAAGTTAGCACTGAGTGAACCCAAGGATTGGAACTCACTTGCCAGTTTAGGGTGTGATTCTTAGTAGTCATCCTTGTGTCCTAGAACTACGTAGCAAGCATAGATTGAGACATCTTAACCTGGAAGATTAGGGTTTATGAGGTGGCCTAACTTTCCAGTTTAGGGTTCCCACCATTCTTATTCGAGTACCTTCTAGCTAAGGGTCAGGCATAGCTGTCCTTACCTGTAGCATGGTATTGACACCCTTCCGGTCGGGGGAGAGATTAGACCCTAACCTAGCCATATGCGTTATTGGCGCATGTCGGTTAAGCAACTACCTCCCACAGTTTTAGTCCCAGTATTAGTAAAAGAACTCAGATAATTCTTTATATTTCAGTATACTATGGCTATCAGTTACAGTCCATTCAGTTATAGTACAAAACTTAGGTAGTTCCATAAGATTTAGGACTGTCAGACATAGTCATCCATGTTAACAAAATTTTAGTGTCACTCATATAAGATAATAGTAAACCATGTATTAGCGTACAGATCCAGATATCATGTATTCACGATTTTAGTTACTATGTTTGCATGTTTGCACTCTTACGTTCATATCAGTTAGTCAGTTAGCATTTTTCATGCGTGTAAACCCTTTTGCATTTAGCCTACCTCACTCTATACTTAGTACTCCCAGTTGTACTGAAACATTTGTGCTATGGTGCTTTCTTTTATGTTACACCAGAGGTTTAGAGACATGAGTTCTAGATCAGCAGTAGCATTCCAGTCATAGTGTTGCAGTGAGTCCTCATCTCATCGAGGATGATATTATTTTATTTTATTCATTATTTCTTTTTAGTTTTGCTAGATAGAGTTAGTTGGAAACATGTTCCTTCAACTCCTTATTTTAGACAGTATTTAGAGGCATTCATATTTAGTTTAGATTAGATTCAGCTTTTAGTTGTTTTAGGTATTTATTAATTACACTATATGGATATTAGTATTTATCAGATATTCTATTAAGTTTAACCTTATGGCCAATTGTTCATGTTTTCAGCATTCTACAAGTATATTATGTAGTGTACAGGTACAAATAGAAGTCATGGGTTAGCTTGTGGTCCCTTGGGGTCATAAGCACCGTGAAGCATTTTGGGTACAAGATTTTGGGTGTTAAAAACTTGGTATCAGAGCCTTAAGTTCAATAGAGTCCTAGAAAGTCTGAAATCCACATCTAGTAGAGTCTTGTGCATAGGTGTTTCATGCCACATTTATATGCAAGAGGCTATGAGATGTTTAAGAACAGTTTTCCTTCTTTCAGTATTCATGTCGTGCGTGTGAGCATAATACCAAGTTAGTCTCTCCGTCTAATCCACTTTTTCTCTTTATTTCAGAACATGCCTCCTAAGAGAAGAAATTAGTCAGCCCCTCAGCCCAAAGAACCTTTGGGAGATCATGTTTCTAATGTGGAGTTCAGGACTACATTTACCACTCTTGTTCAATCAGTCGTCACTCATAATAAATGGCGAACAGTTATTCCGGCTAACCCAGTGTCCAACTCAGCTGCAGCGAGGATTCAAGACTTCACCCGAATGAATCCTCCAATCTTTCTTCGGTCTAAGGTAGATGTAGACCCTCAGGAATTCTTATATCATGTTCAAAAAGTGACAGACTCCATGGGGGTGACTACTGTTGGGAGTGCTGAGCTAGTTGCATATGAGTTGTAGGATGTGGCTCATTCTTGGTTCAAATAGTAGAAGTTTGAAAGATCAGATGATGCAGGTCCTATAGAGTGGGAGGATTTTTTCACTGCATTCTTAGATAGATTCTTCCCTAAGAGCTTAGAGAATACAAGGTACTAGAGTTCATCAACCTCAGGCAGGGCAGTATGACAGTGAAAGAGTATTCTTTTAAGTTTTCTCAATTAGTTAGGTATGCCCCTCATGTCGTTGCAGACAGTAGATCTAAGATGAGTAAGTTCGCTTCAGGGGTGAATGACAGCATGGTTAATGAGTGTAGATCCACCATGCTGAAAGGTGACATGACCTTAGCTAAACTTATGACCCATGATCAGCAGATAGAGGAACAAAAGATTAAGCAGAGGGAGAAGTAGAATAAAAGAGCGAAGACAGGTGGTTTTAACTTCGCTTAGCCTAAATCAGAAGGAGGAAACCTTTCTTAGTCACATCCTAAGTCATCAGTTCCAGCTCTCTCTCTAGCCAATGCTCTAGTTCTTAAGTTCAACGAGGGTAACAAAGATAGAGAGCATGGATCTAAGACCCAGGGCAGTATTAGGAGATCCCACACCTATCTTCTTTCCCAGACTTGCGGTAAGCACCATCAGGGTATGTGTAGAGTAGGTAGTGGCATTTGTTTTTGTTGTGTCAAGATAGGCCATAGAGTTAGAGATTGTCCGCATCTAGGTCCTCAGGGTCAACAAAATCGCTCTTCAGATTAGTTCGATTGCCCAAATCAGCAGGGTGCCATTTCTAGTGCAACTAGCAGGCAATGCCCAAATCATCTCTATTCTCTTCAGAATTGATAAGATCAGGAAATTTTTCCTAATGTAGTTACTGGTATGTTACAGTTCTTTCATGTGCATGTTTACGCTTTGCTAGATCGAGGAAATTTCTTGTCTTTTGTTACTCCTTATATAGCCATTTATTTTGGAATCAGTACCAAAATTCAAGCTGTTCTCAGTCTCTACCCAAGTGGGTAAAACAATCATAGCCTGGTAGGTATACAAGAACAACCCGATTATGATATTTTAGAAAGTAACTTCAGCAGAATTAGTCAAATTAGAGATGACTGATTCGGATGTCATTCATGTCATAGATTGAATGCATTCCTGCTATGCCACAGTCAACTATAGAAATAGAATAGTTCAGTTTTAATTCCCGAATGAACCCATCCAAGAGTGGAAGGGTAGCGTATCTGCTTTCAGGGGTCAACTTGTTTCCTACCTTCGGGCAAGGAAATTGTTGTCTAAGCGATGTGTTTATCATCTAGTTAATGTTAGAGATTTCAGTTCTAAGGATCCCAGTGTTGAATCAGTACCAGTAGTGAATGAATATTTAGATGTCTTTCCCGAAGATCTTCTAGGAATTCCTCTCGAAAGGGATATAAACTTCGGTATTGATCTGCCTATCTTTATTCCGCCTTATAGAATGGCACTAGTAGAACTCAAGAAATTGAAAAGTCAAAGAATCTCTTAGATAAGGGATTCATCAGACCTAGCATTTCCCCGTGGGGCGTTCCAGTCTTATTCATGTGCAAGAAAGATGATTCACTCAGAATGTGCATTGATTACTGTCAACTCAATAAGTTATGGTTAAGAACAAGTATCCTCTTCCCAGAATTGATGACTTGTTTGACCAACTTTAGGGTGCCAATTATTTCTCTAAGATAGACCTTAGATCCAGCTATCATCAGCTTAGAGTTAGAGAATGCGACATCCCAAAGACAGTTTTTCGTACGTGGTATGGTCGCTTTGAATTTTAGTTATGTCCTTTAGTCTTACCAATGTCCTAGCCTCTTCCAAGGACTTGATGAACCACGTGTTCAAGCAGTACTTGGAAATGTTCGTCATAGTCTTCATAAATGATATCCTGTTCTATTCCCATACAGAGCGTTATCATTCAAACCATCTAAGAATTGTTCTTCAGACTCTCAGAGATCACCAGCTATTTGCCAAATTCAGTAAGTACGAGTTTTGTCTAAGGTTAGTTGCATTCCTTGGACATATTATTTTCCAATAATGGCATTAGAGTAGATCCTCAAAATATCGAAGCAGTAAGAAACTAGACTGGCCTTGTTTCTCCATCAGATATCAGAAGTTTCTTGGGTTTGGCTGGCTATTAAAAATATTTTATTAATGGATTTTTATCCATTGCATCCCGTATGTCTAGATTGAATCAGAAGAAAGCCAAGTTCCAGTGGTCAGATCCTTGCGAGAAGAGTTTTCATAAATTAAAGACTCGACTCACCTCAGCTCCAGTCTTAGCTCTTTCAGATGGTTCAAATGGGTTCGTAGTGTATTGTTATACATCTACAGTGTGTTTAGGTTATGTCCTCATGCAACATGATAAGGTCATAGCCTACACCTCCCGATAGCTTAAACCCCATGAGAGGAATTATACTACTCATGATCTTCAATTAGCAGCCATAGTATTTTCCTTGAAGATTTGAAGGCATTATTTATACGGTGTTCATGTAGACTTCTTCACAGATCATAAGAGCCTTCGGTATGTCTTTTCACAAAAAGATCACAATCTTTGTCAGAGAAGGTGGTTAGAGCTCTTAAAAGATTATGGCATGAGTGTCCTCTATCAACTGAGCTAGGCCAACATAGTGGCTGACACTCTCATAAGATTGTCCATTGGTAGTATTTCTCATGTTGATGATAGTAAGAAGAAGTTAATCTAGAAAGTTCACCAGTTTGCCAGACTAGGCTTTCTCCTAGTCGACTCTTCAGAGGGCGGTGTATGTGTTCAGAGTAATTTAGAATCATCTCTATTTTTAGAGGTGAAACAAAATCAAGATAAGGATCCTAGCCTTGTTAAGATAAAAGAGTCATTTTAGAATCATAAACTAGAGGTTTTCTCCCACGGGGGAGATGGTGTCATTCGTTGTCAGGGTCATCTTTGTATTACAGGTGTAGATGATTTAAAGTAGTGAATTCTAGCATAAACACATGGTACACGATACTCTATTCATCCAAGGGCCACTAACATGTATCGTGACCTACGGGAGATCTATTGGTGGAGTAGGATAAAGAAAGATGTTGCAGAATTTTTGGCTAAGTTCCCTACATGTTAGAAGGTTAATATAGAGCATCAGAAACCTAGTGGTTCCATGCAGGATTTCACCATTACTACTTAGAAGTGGGAAGAAGTGAACATGGACTTCATGATGGGTTTTCCTCGAACTCATCATCAGCATGATTGAGTTTGGGTCATTGTATATAGAATGACCAAGTTAGCCCATTTCTTTCTAGACCATGTCTCTTATTCAGCCGAGGATTACGACAAACTCTAAATTAGGGAGTTAGTCAGATTACACTGTGTTCCATTATCTATCATCTCAGAGAGGTACCCAGTTCACCTATCACTTTTGGAAAGCATTCCAAAAGGGTTTTGGTACCTATGTTCATCTCAGTAAAACTTTTCATCCTTTGACAAATAGTCAAGCATAAAGGACCATTCAAACTCTTGAAGATATGCTAAGGGTCTGTACAATTAGTTTCAAGGGAAGTTGGGATGACCACTTGCCTTGGATTGAGTTTGCATGTAATAATAACTTTCATTCCAGTATTAAAATTGCTCCATTCAAAGCTCTCGATTGTAGCAGGTAAAAATCTCCAATCGGGTGGTTCAAAGTTAGAGAGGCCATAGTCATAGGGCCTGACTTAGTATTCGATGCCTTAGAGAAAGTCCAATTAATGAGAGAGCTACTTTGGGCTGCTCAAAGCTGACTGAATTCGTATACTGACGTTCGTAGAAAGGATCTTGAGTTTGAGGTTGATGACTATGTCTATCTAAAGATCTCTCCCATGAAGAGATTAAAGTGGTTCGGCAAGAAGGGAAAGCTCAATCCTCGATATATCGGTCCCTTCAAGATTGTTAGTCGTTTAGGAAAGGTCTCTTATGATCTCGAATTGCCTTCAGATCTAGCCTCAGTTCATCTAGTCGTTCATGTATCTTTGCTCAAGAAGTGTATAGGTGATCCATCAGTCGTAGTCCCTATTTAGAGCATTGACAGTCAGAACAGTCTCTTCTATGAGGAAATTCTGGTTGAAATTCTAGACTATCAGACTCGTAGACTAAGGAACAAAGAAGTCTCTCTAGTAAAAGTTCTTTGGTTAAATTAGTCCGTTGAGGGATATACCTAGGAAGCAGAATAAGACAGGCATACGAAGTATCCTCATCTCTTCTCCGCCAATCCAGATATAGCTCAAGGTAATAGTTCTTCTTCAGCTTAATCAGTTTCCCATTCATAATTCTATACAACTTAGTATTCAGTTCATGATTATGTTTCATCACAAATCTGGTATTAAGTACCATTGCATATTAAGTCATGCATTAATGTATCAGTTTAGTGTATAATCCTGCATCAAATATGAATTCTCATTGGGAGAACTCAGTTATCATAAATCTCATTTATGCATTCATGAATCAGTTACTCATACATCAGATATGCATGTCTAGCATAATATGTTTGACTTATCAGCCATGTCCGTCATGAGATCTTGTTCAAGTACTGTATGTCTTGCACAAACTCTAGTTTATCGTCTATCCCCATTTCAGTCAGTCATATTTGAGGACAAATGTTTTTCAAAAGGGGAGAGATTGTAATACCCCTTATATTTCTAAGCTAGAAAATGAACCATTGTGCCTACACATGACACCACCTATCCTGTGATTCATATTGGAGTACATGATATGTTAAGCATGTTCATAAGAGTCACTTAGAGTACGCCAAGCTATGAATTTTTTGAATCCACCAAGTTTTTATGTATGATTTAACATAGGTCATCTTTGCACGAGCATAACTTGGTTTATAGGTGGCATTTTCTAACGCCCCGAAAACAAGTCCCGGAGCGTCACACGGTGCTTGAGGCTACAAGTAGCCCCAAGCTAACCCTTTGATACATTTTCATTCATTTCAACACAAATCAATGAGATTTACATAAATAACCCTGAAATATCAACAGAGTAATCATCATCCAAGAATAAAAGAATTTCAGAAAGATAACAAAATACGACTTATCAGTCAACTCCCAACATCTATACAAGTCTGACAAGCCTCTAAGAAAATCAATAAAACCAGCGAGCCATTGAGACATGCCCCAACTGACTCATACTCAATTAACAAATGTAAACAATTCTGTGAAACCAACATCAGACATTACATCCTCGGAACATGAGGACACACCACAACAGAGGATGTAGAACAACGTGCCCGAAGAATAACTATCGAACCTGGAACTTAGAACCTGAACCTACATTCCAAGAAAACTCATCCCACATCTGAAGATGTGGGTTAGTACCATTGAAAGGAACCGAGTATATAGGGGTGTATGCATTTCTATAAACATCATCATCATAAATATTTATAAGAAATATGAAGGATGTATGAAAGACTTACATAGCCCAAAGAAAATCATCATAATCATGAGAGGATGAAATAAGTATAATAGCACATGTGATTCGTCATATAATTTGTCAATTAGTTTCATTTCATCAAGAATATCAATTCTCATAATGTAAATATCATTTAAATCTTTCGAAAGAATAACTTTCATAATTCCACTTTCAAATCACTTCACCGTTCACCATAGACAAAAGGAAACACACACACACACTGGGAGATCCTATAACCTACATAAACTATGTGAGCTACATGGAGTCCAACGTACAACCCACGTTGGGGAGAGCCATCCTATCATTGCCATCGGAGTAGGACTATCGATATCAAATCCACAACAACAAGTGATCACTATATAAATCAGCCTTATGATCACTCCTATAGGGGCACATAATTTTAGTCAAGAAAGGTCGCTTTATACCTCCCACTCGGTGCTAAATATTTCTCCCGGACTTATCTCAGATCATTTCAAAGACAATCCACAACAAAACAATTTCAGTAATATATAGATATACATTAGGAGCCATCATGCTTCCCATCTATCAAAATCAAACACGTTGTGGATTTCTTTCACACTCGAGTTCAAAACTACTCCATTAAGACCAAAAGGTCAAATCATTCAAAATATCTCAAATATTCAACATCAACATGCTTATAACTCACACTTTCTCAAAAAAACACAATTTTCAATGGGGATTCACGACCTAAATATAAAAATCATGATAAATATCGTTCAAGATTCATTCTTTATATCACCATACACGTAAATTCATCTTTCAAAATAATAAATATCAAGATTTCATAATAAACATCATAAGATAAGGGTTCATGCTTCCAATTCTAGAAATCAAATAAAAATCCTGCCTTTGTAAAGAAAATTACCTTTGGGCACAAGAACGAAAGAGTGTTCTCGTTGAAAAACCCCACATACCTTGAATGATGAACTTTAGATCGACACTTATTTTTGAGATGTTAATCGTGCCTTTGAATGATGGTTCTTGGAGTTCTTGAACTAGGAACTTGGAATCTTGAGTAAATTTGTAGAATTTATGGTTAACATTAGAGTTTCTTGAAGTTGGATGTAGGAGCTTAGGGTTTTCTTTTTGAGGGAATTTGATGAAATATAACATATAATGGTTCTAATAGGCTTTAATATAGGGTTTCGACGGATTTTGGGTGAGGGGGAATGACCAAAACACCCCTAAAAATCAAATAATTCTAGAATCTGTCCTTTGGCGGACTGTTTTGATAGTCTGAAGTAGATCAACCATAACATTTTTCTCCGATATCCAAATTGGATGAAACTAATTTCATTAGAAAGAGGACTCTCATATATTTCCGTTGATATATAGTATCTCGCCCAGATCATTGTATACGAGGAGTTATGACCATTTGAAATTGACCAAAAAAATCACTTTTGATAGTCTGAGGTAGATTGACCATAACTTTTAGCTTCGATAGACAAATTGGATGAAACCAATTTCATTCGAAAGAAGACTCATAGAGCTTTCCGTTGATATATATTAGATCACCCAAATTACTATGTGCTAAGAGTTATGATAATTTAAAGTTGGAGTGAAAATACGCCAGACCTCAGTACTTTTTCCTCCACGTTTTACTGTTCACTACTATTCACGGTTTGATCGGTATGTTCATAACTCGTCGCTCGGGTGTCCATTTTAGATGATCTATATATCGTTGGAAAGATTATTCGATAATATATGCATTGGTGGGTCATAATCTAAGACATTCCGCACGGAAAATTTTTAGTTCATTGTAGAAGATAGAACCAACAAGTTTACGCATAAAATTTCAACGAAAAATTTCCCGGGGTGATATCCCCCCGTGGAAACATTCTTCCTCGAGTGATGCTAGACATGCCAAGATTAGATAAGGAATAGAAAATGCAGCTGAAACCATTCGTTATACTTATCACCACATCATTGCTCACTCCAAATACAACATAGAATGCATAAATTCAAGAAACTACAACTGAACACATAATAAGCTAAACAGCTGCAACTTTTATCAGAAGTGCATGATTTAGGAAAGAACGATACCTTCGGCTTGATCGAAGTTCACAGAATATAGGTGCGGGTACTTAGATCACATATCCGCCTCAGCTTCCAAAGTTGCACCATCAACAGATTGGTTTCGCTACAACACCTTGACCAAGGGAACTTGTTTGTTCTTTAGACTTCGGACACTAAAATCAAGAATCTCAACAGGAATCTCGTCAAAAGAAAGATTTTCTTGAATGTCAGCACTCACAGAGGAATCCACTACCACAACATCTCTATTATGCTTTCTAAGGATAGAGACATGGAATATTGGATGAACAGAGGATAACTGAGAAGGCAACTCGACCTCATAAGCTACCTTACCAACACGGCTAAGAATCTTGTAAGGACCAACATAACGGGGACTAAGCTTCCCCTTCTTTCCGAATCTCTTCACCCACCTCATGGGTGAAATTTTCAGATACACTAGGTCACCAACTTCAAACTCAAGGTCTCTCCTTCTAACAGCATATGACTTCTGACGACTCTACACAGTTTTCAACCTTTCCTAATCAACTTAACTTTTTCCATAGCCTCAAATACCAAATAGTACTACTCACAGCCGCTTCACCTACCTCAAACCAACCTATGGGTGATCTATACTTCCTCTCATATAAGGTTTCAAATGGAGCCATGCAAATACTAGAGTGGAAACTGTTATTATAAGCAAACTCTATCAATGGTAAGTGATCATCCCAACTTCCCTTAAAGTCAAGTGTACAAGCTCTCAATATATCATCTAACTTCTGGATGGTCCACTCAGCCTGACCATGGGTCTGCGGGTGAAAAGCAAAACTCAAAAGCACTTGGGTACCAAGACCCTTCTGAAAAGCTTTCCAAAATTTCAAAGTGAACTGAGTACCCCTATCCGAAATAATAGACAAGGGAACTCTATGCAGTCTGACTAGCTCTCGGATATCCAATCTAGTGTAATCCTCAGCAGTATATGAAGTAGGAAGAGGCAAGAAATGAACAGACTTAGTCAATCTATCAACCATAACCCAAATGGAATCATAATGGCGTCGGGAAGGAGGTAAACCAATCATAAAGTCCATATTTATCAGTTCCCACTTCTAGGTGGGAATACTAAACTCTTGCATCATACCACCAGGTATTTGATGTTCAACCTTAACTAGTTGGCATGTTGCACACTTAGCTATAAATGCTGCTATATCTTTCTTCATGTCACTCCACCAATAGATTTCCCGCAAGTCTTGGTACATCTTGGTGGCACAGGATGAATAGATTATCGTGCCCTGTGCGCTTCAGCCATAATCCTCTGTCTCAAATCATCAACATTCAGTACACACAATCTACCCTGCAATATCAACACACCATCTCTCCCTTGGGAGAAAACCTTAACTTTTTGGTCCTTGACTGACTCCTTCAGTCTGACCAAAGTAGCATCTAAGTATTGCTTTTCCTTCACTTCCGAAACCAAGGAGGATTCGAAACTACTCTGAACCCCTATATGACCTTCAGCAGAGTCAAACAGCCTAACCCCCAATCTAGCCAAACAACGTACTACATGAGCCAAATCTTTCTTACCTTCTACCACATGTGAAACACTACCCATGAACACTCTACTTAGGGCATATACCACAACATTGGCCTTACCCGGATGGTACAACACACTCATATCATAGTCCTTTAACAATTCTAACCATCGTCTCTGCTTAAGATACAATTCTCTTTAGGTAAACACATACTGCAGACTCTTATCATCAGTGAAAACTATTTTTGAAAGAGGAGAGCATAAATCAATAGCAGAGAGAGACACTTTAAGAATGACAGACTTCTAAAAGAAAGCATCACACTTTTTCCTAAAACTTCTTGTAGCCTCTTGCTCATAGATGTGGTGCGCTACACACGGATGATCAAGACTCTACTTAACGCGGCTTGTCAGACTCCCTATGATACCTGAAAATATTAGTCTTTGATACCAAATTTGTAATTCCCCAAAACTAGGTCCCGAAGCGTCACACGATGCTTGAGTCTACGAGTAGCCCCAAGCCAACCCTTTGAGCCATTTTCATTCAGTTCAACACAAATCAATGGGGTTTCCATAAATAATCCTCAAATATCAACAGAGTAATCATCATCCAAGAATAAAAGAATTTCAGAAAGATAACAAAATACAACTTATTAGTCAACTCCCAACATCTATACTGGTCTGATGAGCCTCTAAGAAAATCAATAAAACCAGCGAGCCATTGAGACATAACCCAACTGATTCATACTCAGTTATTAAATGTAAACAATTTCGTGAAACCAACATCAGACATCACGTACTCGGAACATGAGAACTCACCATAATAGAGGATATAGAACAATATGCCCGAAGAATCACTGCCGAACCTAGAATTGAGCACCTAAACCTTTAGTCTGAGTAAAGGCAGACCACATCCAAAGATGTGGGTCAGTACCATGGAAATCAACCGAGTATATGGGGGTGTATGTAGTTTTATAAAAATCATCATCATAAATATTTATAAGAAATATGCAGGATGTGTGAAAGACTCATATAGCCTGAAGAAAATCATCATAATCATGAGAGGATGAAATAAGTATAATAACACATGTGAGTCATCATATGATTTGTCAATCACTTTCAGTTCATCCAGAATATCAATTCTCATAATATAAATATCATTTATATCTTTCAAAAGAATAACTTTCACAATTCCACTTTCAAATCACTTCACTGTTCACCATATACACAAGAAAACACACACACTGGGAGATCCTATAACCAACATAAACCATGTGAGCTACATGGTGTCCAACGTACAACCCACATTGGGGAGAGCCGTCCTATCCTTTCCATTGGAGTAGGACTATAGATATCAAATCCACAAAAACTAGTGATCACTATATAAATCAGCCTCAGACTTACTCCTACGGCGGCACATAGTTCTAGGGAAGTAAGGTCGATTTATACCTCCCACTCGGTGCTAAAGATTTCTCCCAGAATTAGCACCGATGATTTCAAAGACAGTCTATAACACAATAATTTCAGTAATATATAAATATACATCGGGATCCATCATGCTTCCCATCTATCAAAATCATCCACTTTGTGGATTTCTTTCACACTCGAGTTCAAAACAACTCCATTAAGATCAAATGGTGAAATCATTCAAAATATCTCAAATATTCAACATCAACGTGCTTATAACATTCACTTTAAAAAAAACAATTTCCAATGGGGATTCATGACCCAAATATCAAAATCATGAGAAATATCTCTCAAGATTCATGCTTTATATCACCACATATGTAAATTCATCTTTCAAAATCATTAACATCAAGATTTCATAATCATCATCATAATATATCAATTCATACTTCAAATTCATACAAATCAAATAAAAATCATGCCTTTGTAAAGAAAATTACTTTTGGGCACAAGAAGGAAAAAGAGTTATTGTTGAAAAACCCCACATACCTTGAATGATTAACTTTAGATCGATACTCATTTTTGAGATGTCAATCGTGCCTTTAAATTATGGTTGTTGGAGTTCTTAAACTAGGACCTAGGAATCTTAAATTAATTTGCAGAATTAATGGTGAACTTTGGAGGTTTTTGAAGTTTGATGTAGGAGCTTAGGGTTTTCTTTTTGAGGGAATTTGATGAAATATAACATATAATGCTTCTAATAGGCTTTAATATAGGGTTTGGATGGATTTTGGGTGAGGGGAAATGACCAAAATGCCCCTAAAATCAAATAATTCTCAAATCTATCCTTTGGTGAACTGTTTTGATAGTTTGAAGTAGATCAACCATAACGTTTTACTCCCATATCTAAATTTGATGAAACAAATTTCATTAGAAAGAGGAATCTCATATATTTTCATTGATATATAGTATCTCACCCAGATCATTGTGTACGAGGAGTTATGATCTTTTGAAATTGACCCAAAAATTTACTTTTGATAGGCTGAAGTAGATCGAGCATAACTTTTTTCTCCGCTAGAAAAATTGGATGAAACCAATGTCATTATAAAGAGGACACACAGAGATTTCCTTTAATATATAGTAGATCACACAGATCATAATGTACAAGGAGTACTTCTTATTTAAATTTGGAGAAAAAATATGCCATGCCTTAGTACTTTTTCCTGCATGTTTTACTGTTCACTACTAGTCACGGTTCGATCAGAATATTCATAACTTGTCACTCGGGTGTCCATTTTTGATGATACACATATCTTTGGAAAAAATATTCGATAATCTACTTAATGGTGGGTCATCATCTACAACATTCCACATGGAAAATTTATAGTTCATTCTAGAAGATTGAATCCAACACGTTTATGCACAAAATTTAAAAGAAAATTTTCCTGGGGTACTACACATTTTGGTATATTTAAACCCTCCAAATTGTATAGAATTGAATAATATTTCCATCGATACCAAATTCATCTAAAATGGACACCCAATGAAGAAGTTATGGCGATTTAAAGTTTCAACGGCGTCATTTCAGACAGTAGTGCGTCGTGCCGCAAGCGAAAATGATGTTTGTCAATTTCCAATGTCTCTTCGCAATTCCAGCACATCACGGTGAGTTTCTAGATCACAAATGGGGTGCAACATGATCTCTCCGCATTGTGTCGGGGGCCAAAATCGACAAATTTTCATAAAAATTAAATGACGCATCTAGAGGGGTATTTGGGTCATCTTTCCACCCCTTTATATATTCCATAAATCCTCTCAAGAACACATTAGCATATTTAATTGGGGATTCAACTTCAAGCAAATTTCTCCATCAATCATCAAGATCCTCCATCTAAGGTATGTGTAGTGTTCGTCTATGGATCCATTTCATTCATAGAGATCAAGAATCATGTTTTAAATATTATATTGAGATTGTCTTGTTGTAATATGACCATGTACATATTGAAGATTATTTTTTATGTTTCAAGATGATATCTAAAGGTGTTTTCATGAAGTATATGTGTTCGTTAGTTGAAGTCCAAGAACTTTATGTGGTTTAAAATGGGGAAATTCATGAAAACACACCTAAGCTAAAAGAATACATGCATAGTGTTTGATAAAATGCTTATAGTGATAAGATTCGTGTCCCATGATTTAATAGTTCTTAAATGACAAGTCCATGCTCTATGCTTTATGATTTCACATGAATTCCACCTTATTGATATGTGTCGTTGTTGTGATGTGGATTGAGAATTATATTGAAGCTATGCAAGTTTACACATGTTGTATGAATTTACCTTCCATACATAAGATGTTGAGAACTATTCTTAGTGTGAAATCCCCTGATTATGATATGGTGAATTGTGGTCTCCATTTTATGATCAATTCAGTTATGTGCATTAGTTTTCTTCCATCGAGTCCTGGGGGTACTAGTACCCAAAAAATATAGTTGTGTGCCTAGAGCCATGTCATGTTTTCATGACAATCTCAGTCAATCCATGATCTATAGAACTCACTCAGTCATTTGACTCAGGAAATCTCAGAAATCTCATGATCTTAATAAATTCTCAGATAGTAGTACTATTCTATCAGTCAACAAAAGTTAGTTACTCAGTCCATGTATAGCCAGTTAAATCATGTTCATCCTCTTTATATAGGAGTAGAAGTTAGCACCGAGTGAACCGAAGGATGGGAACTCACCTGCCAGTTTAGGGTGTGATTCTTAGTAGTCATCCTTGTGTCCAGAACTACGTAGCTAGAGTAGGTTGAGACATATTCACCTACCATATTAGGGTTGATGAAGTGGCTTAACCTGTCATTTTAGGGTTTCCACCATTCTCATTAGAGTACCTGCCAGCTAAGGGTCACTCACAGCTGTCCTTACCAGTGGCGCGGTATTGACGCCATTCTAGTTGGGGTAGAGATTGGACCCCAACCTTGCTATATGCATTATTGGGGCAGGCAAGTTAAGCAACTACCTCCCATAGTTTCAATCCCAGTCTTAGTAAAAGAACTCTAATAGTTCTTCAGATTTCAGTATATACCAGGATTGTCAATTATAGTCAATTCAGTTATAGTACCAAACTCAGGTAGATCCATCAAATTCAGGACTGTTAGACACGTTCATCCATGTTATCAAAATTTTAGTATCAGTCAGGTTAGATAATTGTAAACCATGTATTAGCGTATAGATCCAGATATCATGTATTCATAATTTTAGTTACTATGTATGCATGTTTGTACTTTTATGTTCATATCAGACAGTCAGTTAGCATTGTTCATGCATGTAAACCCTTTTGCATTTATCCTACCTCACTAGTATACTCAGTACTCCCAATCGTACAAATGCATTTTTGCTATGGTGCTTTATTTCATGTTATACGATAGGTTCTGAGAAACGTGTTCCAGATCAGCAGTAGCATTCCATTTGCATTCCATTCGCAGTTTTGCAGTGAGTCCTCATCCATTAGAGGATGATATTATTTTATTTCATTCATTATTTCAATTCAATTTTGCTAAAAGGAGTTAGTTGGAGACATGTTCCTTCAATTCCTTATTTCAAACACTATTTAGAGGCTTTCAGATTTAGTTCGGATTTTAGATTCAACTTTTAGTTGTTTTGGGTATTTGTTACCCTAAATGGATGTTAGCATTTATCAGATATTCTATTTAGTTGAACCTTATGGCCTATTATTCATGTTTTCTGTATTCTACAAGTATATTATGCAGTGTACAGGTACAGATATCAGTCATGGGTTAGCATATGGTCCCTTAGGGTCATAAGCACCATCTACCATTCCAGGTACCATATTTGCGGTGTTACACTTGGGCTTCGACATGCAATTTATGTAAAAAATCAATCTAAGAAAAGTAAAAAAAAACAACCATGAAATAAACTGGGTTTTTTCTTTTTATTATTGTTGTATGTTGCGTGCATAGAAAATTTGAAGTAAGCAGTAAAATAATCTATAATTCATTTAAGAATATGAAAGTTCATTCTTACCTTTAAATAGAAAACTTCTAAAGCTCCATCCTTCCAATCAACTTCCCTTGGAGACTTTAACACGAAGTCCACCACTGGTTCTTGAAACCTTAATTTCTCAAATCCCTAAATAAAAAAATAAAGTGCAAAATTATACATAGAAAGAGACAATAATTTAGAAATTGGAAGAAGGAAAACAAAAAAAATAACAAAAGGAGAAAAACAACAAATAGGGAATAGCAAGAAAGAAAATAAACAAAGTAATAAAATGAGAAAATAAGAGAAGATATGTAGGAAAGAAGAAGAAACTAAACTAATAAAGAACATAAAAGAGAAGGATGAGGGAAAAAAATAGTGCTATTGTGTGAGGTGGTAAGCTGCCGTGATTACACCGCACGACGGTGTCTATAGCTGTGGAACTAATAGCGCTCAACAGTAAACCTCAAATTTGGGATTTTTTAAAATAGTAGGTGACTGCGATTACACCGGTCGGCGGTGCCCATAACGGTGGCACCAATTGCGCTCAGCGGTGAGCTTCAAAATTAGGATTTCTGCTAAAACTTTTAATTCCAAGGGGCAGTCTTGTCTTTTCCCTATAAACCCAAGTCTTGTAAACAGTAAATTAAAGTATATTTTGGACATAATATCCCCAAAATCACTCAAATCTATCAAGAACAAAACTCTAACCTCCCTCCCAATGATCAAGAATCTATACTTTAATTTCAAGATTTCCATGAAACAAAATCAAGATTCGGATTCTATTCTTCGAATTAAGTAGTCTAAGGTATATGGAACTACTCTAAACACCATGGAAATAAGATTTACTATTTTATCATGCTTAAATATCCCCAATAATATTTATAAAGAAGAGTTTTGATATTGTTTCGAAAAGTATGTATCATGGAATTATTTTGGTGAAATTATATGTTGTCTTGAACCTATTTCATGAAATTTAAATTGTAAATATATATATGTATATTTTCGCTTGTAATGAAGAGTTTGATTGGGAGTATGATTGATAAAAACTCCCTCTACTTTTATGATGTCTTTGGTTTCAAGTGTTGTGGATTGTTTGAATTACATGAACTTTCTTAAAGAAAACAAAAGGGTGAATGTCTGTTTAATGATCATGGATTGATACTACTTATGACATGTTGAGAGGTTTTCTTTCGTAAGATAAACGTTCATGTGTCAAATTAGTAATTTCCATGGATTTTGAGTAATGCAAATATGATATTGCCACCTTATAATCGTACTATAGAGAGAACAATGAATTTAACATAAACTCAAACGAAAATCTATTGCATGAATCTCTCTCACTTGATGTTTAAAAACTATGGATAGTCATTAACATTAAGATAAGTTAAAAGGGTTTATATATATGTTATGGTGTGACATAAATCACTTGCAAGTCGGGGTATAACGATACCCGGTGATAGTATGCCCTTAATAGAACAAGTTTTGAATCTTTTGAATGTATGAAGAATGGTTTTAAAGAACTAAAATTTGGCCTTTAGAGAGTTAGATGGTTACCCAAAGAATGAATGAGTCGAGTGACTCAATGATGGAAATCGTGGTTTGCCGACTCAAAATTTTGGCACCATGTTGTATGGTATTGTATTCCTTGATTCATATCGTTTCAACTTGGTACTATGGTTAGGAGCTATTCTTTGTGGTCTTGTTCCCTTCCATGATATATTATTATGATATGGAATTATGGCACCCTGCTTTGTGGACTGGTGTGTCTCCCATACCAAAACTCCAACCCTTACGGAAAATTTGGAATGGGTGCTTCTCCACCGAGTCAAGAGAGAATCCCATATAGATCGTGGGATGATAGAATTGTAGGGTGTACTATCTAGATTAGTAGAAAATAGAAAGTGATTCATGATTTCCAAGAGTTTTTGAAATTCATTTCAGTATGCCCGTGTGTTTTCACTTATGCATTATGTTTATTGTTTTATAAAATTCCATCATTATGATATATAAAAATATGTTATTTTGTGTTGTTTCACATACCCCAACATTTTGTATTGACCACCTATATTTTAGGTTCTAAGGCCAAATCTAGTGGTCTTGCTAAACAGTAGATTGTTGTCAGACATTAAGAGTTGGTGAGCCTCCATTACTTTGGAAGGCATCTTGTTTACATATATCAATCTCATTGTTTTTAGTTCATGGTTCAAATGGGGGCCTTGTCCTGGTTTCAAACAGATTGTTGTTTTCAGTTGTAGTAAAGATTTCTTAAATGTGTATTTGATGGTTTGAGTTTTATAGAACTTATGTCAGCATTACTCAGTTGATATATTAAAGTGACCATGTTTTCATTTATTTTTTGCATTTTCTTATAGTATATGAATTGTTTATATGATTGTTATTTAGAGAAGGGCTCTGGAGCCTTCATGGTTTGAGATGCTCGTCCCATCCTGGGCCTCGATTCGATTTGTGACAAACTTGATATCATAGAGAGGTTCATGGTCCCAGGGTGTCTGTAAAATTATGTCGGGTAGAGTCCTATTTATGGGTGTGTACCGCGCAACACTTATAAGTAGGAGGCTATAAGGCGTTTAGAATCTCTCTTCACCATATAGCATGAATGTCCTCTAATTAATGATTTCCTATATTTCAAAAAAATTATCATGCCTCAATATAGATCTAATGAACAAAATACCCAAGCTAAGGATGTTTGTCCTACTCAAGGAATGCGAACCCATAATAGAGCTCATACTCCAGAGTTTATTTGGTACTCTGGGAGTTTCTCCAGTTCTTAATAGTCCACCTCGGGCCCCACAGACCGGTGTTAACCATCCCCATCCTCCTTAGAGAAAGTTTCGTATGCTGAGTTCCAATAATCAATCCATATGATTGCTCAACTAGTAGACTCTCAGACCCATCGGTCTGAAGATGTGGATTCTATGTATGGTTCATTGAGGTTACATGGGTTGGTCAATTTATGATGCTAAACCCACCCACCTTTACTGGCACAAAGGTTGAGGAGGACCCTTAAGGGTTCATTAATAAAATGGATAAAAAATTTAAAGTTATGCATGGGAATAAGGTTGAGGGGGTTAAGTTGGCAGCCTATCAGTTAAAGGATTTGGACAATCAATGGTATAATAAATGAGAGGATTCAAAGGGTAGTGATGCTGATCCTTCTAAGTGGGGTTAGTTTGTAGAGGCCTTCCTAGATTGCTTCTTTCCCCAGGAATTGAGGGAAGAAAAGGCTGAAGAATTTATGAATTTGAAGCAAGGAAAGATGAGGGTAAAATATTATACATTGAATTTCACCCGGCTATCCCATTATGCATGAGAGCTCACATGAAAATTTTTGTATCAGGTCTCTTAGATGATCTGGTGTTAGAATGCAAGGGAGTGATGCTAAATAAAGATATGGATTTCTCTAGGTTGTCCATTTATATGCAGTAGCTAGAAGAGCAAAAGAAGAGGTTGGCTGAGGTAAGGGAAAAGAAAGAGAAACTAAGATAGTTGGGTCCATAGATCAGAATAACAGTTAGCACCATGGTGGTAATTGGGGAAATAAGTGATCTAAAAAAAGTTTTGGAGAAATGCTCAGTCGTCAGCAAGTACACCTGAGCCCATGCCTTAGGGTGAATAGCGTTTTCAGTCAAGAGATAGGCCTAAAGCTTATGGCACCCAGTCCCAAGAGAATGTGACTTAGCCTTTTAGGCCACATCCTCGTTGTAGTAATTGTAGGAGAAATCATCTGGGGAAGTGTTATTCTAAGATTTTAATGTGTTATTCATGCGGCTAAGTGGGACATTTTTAGAGGTACTATCCCTCAACTGCAGGGAATATAGGGGGAGCTAACTTCCAAGATGCATCCACATCTTCTCCTCCTAAGGGTACTACTTCAGCTGCCGGTGGTGGTCACAATTGATTATATACCGTATTTGACCTCCAGGATGCAGAGACCTCACCAAATGTTGTTACGGGTATGTTATCGTTTTTCTCCCGTGATGGGAGTGTATTTGGCATGCTTCACATTATTGGTGTCATTAGACAGTAAGATGTGGAGTGTAGTGGTGGAAACAGTAGCTTAAGATTGTTAATGTGTGTCTTTTGGAAAGGACTTATTGGGCTTGATGCAATATTTGTAATAACCTAGGTAGGCAACTTTCGAAATAAGGAGTATATAATGATGATTTATATATGCGTATATCCATGAGACTAGTGTTATAACAATGAATTGGTTTGAGTTATTAAGCAGATAAGAGTGTGGGTAAAGGAGAATAAGTTGAACCCCTAAGTAGCATGTTGTTAGATAAAGTTTTATGTGTTTAAGTGTTTTGTGCACCTAGTTCCTATTCTGGAATTTTTGTAGTATGGGAAGACTAAAGAGTTGTTGTGTGATGTTCTTTAGATCTGAATTGAGGGAATATAAGTAGACGGTATGTGCCTTTGGGATAGTTTTACAAAATTTTACTATGTTGTAGCTTATGTGATTAGCGGTCTAATGTTAGAATGTTAAGTGGAATGGATTGGATTTTTATGTAATAAGGAGTGAGGTTGGGTATGCTCATAAGACTATGAGTCATAACTTGATGGCTATAGAGGATAAAGTTAAGAGTAGCGTTCTTGGAAAGCAATGTCTGTTGAGTAAAATTTAAAAAAAGGGCGTTTAACATTTATGTGTATGGTGATACCTTATTTTGTTGAGAGTTGTGGTTATTTATTTGATGAGGGAATATGTTCGCAAGTCTAGGATCGTGACTTTGACCTAAGGGGGAGATTGTGAATTAACGTAGTTTGTGAATTTTCTCCCATTCATGATGCTTATGCTCGGGTCCCTCAATGACCCTCTGTATGATAGTAGGATGGTGGTTGTGGAAGCATAGTAATGTTTTAGGTAGGTGAGTAGATTTTCTTGAGTGTGAAAAGTTTGATGTGATTTCTTTAGATAAGGTTATATGTGAAAGGGGAAATAAGGAGATGAACTTTCGTTACGTAAAATAATTAGAAAGGAGATATATGGAAAAAATCGTTGTGAGAATGATTGAATTTGATGGTCTTAGCAGAGAGAGCCATTAAGTGGGGGTAGTAATGATAGGCTTGAATGTTGTGATTGATGAAAATACAAACCAAAGAGCCATGTGGTTATTACTCATTGAATTAAGACTTGAGATTGTTGGGCTATAGTGATGAGGTGAGGTAATTTCTTAATGTGATGTAGAGTACAGGATCCCATAGTTTAAGTTAGCATCCTTTTAACTTCAGGTTAGGCTTCAACATAGAAGTACTATATAGAGGGACTCAAACTCTTGTGGTTAGATTCGTTATGGGAGAATTTTAAGTCGGAAATAATGAAGTATGTTATTTATTGCTAGGGGCATGTTTGAGTAGTGTCTCTAAGTTTTAGGTCTATTCATTGTATCTTGTAAGGTAGAGAATGCTTCTAATTCCTCTCTTCCGCAAAATCTCATTTCATGATTGTACTGATATAACCAGGCCTATTATCACTAAATAAACCCATGTCTTATGTTATGATGATCATGAATCATGTGCCAGGTCATCTCTATGTCAATCCTTATCAACTCACGCTTTGTGCGTATACGATTCACTAGGGTATTGTCATGAAACTCTTTTGATGCCTTTGCATATTCACTTAAGCAAAAGAAAATGTTCAATCTGAGGTTACATTTCTTACTTCATACTTTTTGAGCTTCAACAAGATCCTACCCATCATTCGGGGATGAATGATCCCAATGGGGAGATAATCTAACAACCCACATTTTTTAGCTAGAAATTGAACCGTCGTTCCTATGTGTCCAAACTCTAATCACATAATTTATATTTTAGTTCATGTGTCAAGATTTTTATCCTAGTTTATGAAGTTCTTTCGAAGTGAAAGATGTTCATAGAATTTACTGAGAGCAAAGTTGAGCTAAGAATCTTTGATTCGTCCAGATTTTGGTACTCGATTCAACAAGGGTCTACTTTGAATGTGTATAACTTTTGATATACATGAAATATTTTAGATCAAGACCCCACCAAATTGTAGATAATTGAGTCAGCTTTCCAACGATTTTAATTTTGCCTTAATCCGTTACACGAGTGGAGAGTTATAGCATTTTTCGTGTGAGGCAGTAAGTTGCCATGATAACACCGCTCGACGGTGCCTATAGCGGTGGAACTAATAGATCTCAGTGGTAAGCCTCAAATTTGGGATTTTGTAAAACAGTAGGTCACCGCGATTACACTGCTCAGCGGTGCCTATTGAGGTGGCACCAATAATGCTCAGCGGTGAGCCTTAAAATTTATATTTCTGCTGAAACTTTTAATTCTGAGGGGTAGTCTTATCTTTTACTTAGAAACCCAAGTCATATAAATAGTGAATTAAAGCATCTTTTGTGCATAATATGCCCAAATTCACTCAAATTTGTCAAGAAAAAACCCTAACCTCCCTCCCAAGATCAAGAATGCATAGTTTAAGTTCAAGATTTCAAAGAAACAAAATCAAGATTTGGATCCTATCCTTTGAACTAAGTAGTCTAAGGTATGCGGGACTACTCTAAATACCATGGGGATAAGATTTACTATTTTATCATGTTTAAGAATCCCCAATCATGTGTACAAAGAAGGGTTTTGACTCATAAGTCGGGGTATGACATAAATGACTTGCAAGTCGGGGTATGAGGGTACTCGATGATAGTATGCCCTTAACAGAACAAGTGTCGAATATTTTGCATGTATAAAGAATGGTTTTAAGTATCTAAAAGTTGGGCTTAAGAGAGTTCGATAGTTACTCGAAGAAAGCACGAGTTGAAAGACTCAATGTTGGAAATCATGATTTGCCGACTCAGGATTTTGGCACCATGCTGTGTGGTATTGTGTGCCTTGATTTAGGGCATCCCAACTTGGGAATATGGTTAGGATCCATGCTTTGTGGTTTTGTGCCCTACCATGATATATTATTATGATTGAGAATTATGGCACTCTGCTTTGTTGACTGGCGTATCTCCCATACGGATACTCTAACCCTTGAGAAAAATTTGTGTAGGGGGCTTGGCCGTCGAGCCAAGGACAGATCCCATATAACTCATGGGATAATTAGAATAATAGGGTGTACCATCTAGCGCAGAGAAAATAGAAAGTAAGTCATGATTTCCAAGAGTTGTTGAGATTCATTTTAGTATGCCCATGTGTTTTAACTTATGCATTATTTTTATTGTTTTATAAAATGCTCTTATTATGATATATAAAAAATGTTATTTTGGGTTGTTTCACATACCAGTACATTTTGTATTGACCCCCTATATTTCAGGTTCTGAGACCCAATCTAGCAGTCCTGCTAAATAGAGCCTCCCTTACTTCGGAAGGCGTCTTGTTTACTTATGTTGCTCTCATTGTTTTTAGTTCATGATCCGACCGGGGCCTTGTCCCGGTTTCAAACAGATGATTGTTTTCATAGTAGAGATTTCGCAGACATGTATTAGTTGGTTTGAGTTTTATTGTACTTATGTCCGCATTACTCAGTTGAGATATTAAAGTGACCATGTTTCATTTTATTTTCCACATTTCCTTACAATATATGAATTGTGTATATGATTGCTAGCTAGAGAAGGGCTCCCGAACCTTCATGTTTCAGGATTCTCATTTGTTCCTGGGCGTCTGTTCGGGTCGTGACAGGATCTTTCGTAAAGTCAAAATAAATGTCAATTTTTACTTGAATTTCAAATGACTTGACGTTCTGTTACAAAAATAGACAAGATTAAAATAGATTGTCATTTATGTGGTTCTGACCATTTTCTCTCTTATAATTTGTTCCTTAAAAAAAATTCTTTTTTGATAATCTTTTAAATTCAATACTTATTAATCAAATCATCTTGCGGGTTTTTTTATGCAATTTGGGTTGACTGGACAAATAATGAATTAATAATAATAATTCATTTACCTTTTTTATATTGATTTTTAATTAAAAATATTATGTGTTTGGTAGGTTGCTAAGATTGATAAATTTGGTGTAATTTTGATTTTTGAGAAAATCTAATGTAAATCAATGTATATAGAATGTTATTTATAAGATTTCCAAATATTATCTTGTAAAAGCATCTTACACCAACTATAAAAACCCTTCATTTGTTCTTTAATTTTTCACCCTTCAGTTGCTTTCTGTGACACAACTTGAAAGCGAGAAATTTCCAAGTACTACTTCTTGCTCTCTTTTCTCTTCTTTCCTTTAAAGCCAACCTCATCTACTCTATCTGGTTGTATCAAGTAAGACCATACCATTGCTCGAGCTCATTTGCAAGCCCATTAGTCCTCTGGACAACATCCGACGATAGTATTGAAATTTTAGAAGGAATGAAATGTCATATTATCCTCGCGTGATGTCCAGGAGGACTAGACAATACGCTAACAAATTAATTCGGACCAATTTCTTCCTAGATAATACCAGGTAGAGTTGGTGTCATTGGCGTTAAAGGGTAGAAGTGTGTCGTCGGAGTCAATAAATAGTTGGGTAATGTGGATGTTCTCCAACTCATTATGCAGGCCCAAACGAATGATGTTTGCGTTAAATTATGATAAGATTATCTTATGTAATTAAAGATAATGATATGAAAGAGTTAAGTTATTTATTTATTGTTAAATATGATATGAAAATATTTTTATTACATCGTGGTCAAAATAATACCTATAGTTTCCTCGAAACGATAGAAATAAAAGAACATTGATGCGGGTTTTGATGTATTTGGTTAAGCACAAGAAGTTAATTATTTAAGAGGAAAATATATCCCTCAACTATACGAAGAATGAAAATATTCCTCGTTAAAATGGTAGTGTACATATACTTCATTGTCTAACAAATGATGTATATATTGTAAGTTGACTCCCATTTTTGAACGTGAGAAATGTTCCTCACTATTTGGACCAGTTACAACTCCATTAACACTTATTTGAAATCACCCAAATTGATGCCCTAAAGGATGAATCTATTGCCATGGATGCTGAGGAAAGTTGCTTGATTTTTCTTTGGATTTTGCATTAGCTTTTATTCTGTGTCGTTTGTATGTGATTTTTTAATATTAATAAAATATTCCCAGTAAGCATAGAATAGAGATTACAAAATAAAAACAAAAATTCTTTTCCAAACTGCACAGTTTTATCTTGTGTAAAGCTTGGTATCTACTCATTAGCAGAGGTGAATTCAAAATTTTAAATTTGTAAGTTTCTAATAAAATAAAGTAATATTTGGAAAATAAAAAGGGAGGGGAGGGGGAGGGGGTGGTAGAAGTGGAATTAGTCGTGAGGCAACAAAGACATAAAGAAAATATAAATTATTCATTTTTTGAAAGAAAAAAAATGAGTTGAATGGGAAATATAAGGTAAAAAGGTAGTAGAAAAAAGGCTAAAAATGATGTTTCCACTGGGTTTGGATCCCTCCTCGCGAGGGTGTTGAGCATTTCGTTATTATTCATATCTTCTTGCATGATTTTATATTGAATTGCCATTCACTGGTCAAAAAATTAATTAATAACAATAATTCTTTTACCTATTGTGATGTTGATTTCTTACTAAGAATACTATGCTTTTGATAAGTTGTTAAGATTGATAAGTTTGAGCAAATTCTGACTTTTGACAAAATATAATGTAGATCATTACATATATAGAGTTATTTATAAGATTCTTACATATTATCTTGTAAAATAATCTCATATCAATTATAAAAATTCTTCTTTTGCTCTTTAATTTTTCACCCTTCAGTTGCTTTTTCTAACACCTTTAGAGTTAGGAATTTTCAAGCACAACTTCTTGCTCCTCTTTTCTCTTTTTGTTGGAGTCCACACCACCCAACTCTTCATTAACTCCAACAACAAGCCTATATCATTTAAAGACAACTTTATCAGCTCTATCTGGTCGTATCAAGTAAGACCTTTGTGGATTTTGATTGCAAGCCCACTTTCTAGTTCTACTTTACAACCTACCAGGTTAAACATCAACCTACAAACCTAAAAACATTACCGTTGTTTTTATACTTGTACGTTGAAGTATTACCCTTGTAGGTTGTCCAATAGGAGTAGATAGTGGGTAGAAGTTTGTTCTCCGATAGGCAACAAAGAGTTGGATAGGGTGGACGTACTCCAACTCATTAGGTAGCCTAAATGATGTTGGAGTAAAATTCTGATCATAGTTTCCTTATATTTTTAAAAATAATGATATGAAAGACTTAAGTTATTTTTGTCCAGTTAAATGGTATAAGGAAATATTTTTATTATGTTGTCATGGTCGAAATAGTAGCTTTAATTTCTTGATCTAAATGATAGTAATAATCACTGATGCAAGTTTTGAAGTATTTGATTACGTACAAGGAGTTAATTAGTAAAGGAAAAAATAATTTCGAGGGGATATATCCCTCATTAAAAAAATAGTGTATATTTACCTTTTTTCATAATTGGCCTATATTCACTAACTTAAACAAAAATCCTGAAAGTGATCTTCTAATTTCAAAAGGCCATCCATTCAAGCCTTTGCTGTCTTTTTTTATTGTTAGATTTAGAAAATTAAGTCACATATTTTTTTACCCCTCCAAATCCGATCCAAATGGGAAAAAAAATCTCTCTTCTACTTAATCGTAAAATGAGCTTGGGTCATAATTGAATAAATGATTTTGTTTTTTTAGTGTCTAAAAGGGTAAAAAGTGTGTAAGGTAATTTTTAAAATTTAGACCTGATCTAACCTTAAAACCTACCTAAATATAAAAAGGCTTTTGTACGTTGGTGTGCTGTATTTTGATAAGATAATATTTGAAAATCATATAAGTAATATTATATATCTATTGATTTACACTAGATTTTATTAATAATAAAGATCTTCAACATGGATAAGTAACGGGAATTAGCCCTTCCTTTACCAATCCTAATGAGGTAATGAACCTCTATTAATCAACAATCATGAAGAAAATAAGAACTAGAGAGAACTAGGTATCTTATGATCATCATAGAGTATGTAACATACCCTATGATGATATTACAAATGATGATGCTTAAACAGTACAAAAATATAAAATCCAGGATGAAATTTGAGTTATCAAACTCAAACTTCCTTCTACAAATGCATAAATTTAAAAAAGAAAGATTGCCCATCTAAAGTAACCTAAAGTGTCTTCATCTTCCAATCTGTCCAACAACATTTAATAGTTCATCAGTTATTCTTGGATTTATTGAATTTTGTTGAAGCAATTGACACTGTTGTATGATTTTGATTTGTCAGTCGCATTGGTAGGTGTCTTGGAACATACTCCCCGCACTTTACCATCCCAGCTATGTTTCCTCCTATGTGTCTTTTTATTGCTTTCACTTTTTTGTTGTTGAGGTGAGATTCCATCTCTATCCACTTTATCAAAGCACATATCCAATATATTTTCTTCCTCTTCCTCATAAAAAATTCTCGCTCAAATCACTAAAATAAATGTTAATTGGACTAAGTCTTGATGCTAAGGTCCCTGATTCATTTTTCATTATGGTGCACTTTTAGACACAAATATGGAAGCTTCTGAACTGAATTTGCTATTCAAAGGAAGAGGTGAAACCTACTCCTCTCCTTTCAGCTAAATCAGCCCATCTAGGAACAATTATCTACCCTTTCATCACGTCTTTGTTATTCCCTGTGGACGAATAGGCCCCCATCAAGTTAAGTGATGGGTCACTAACCCTAACACGAATAGATTGCTCGTATATGCAGGCCTGGCTAGTGCTTTGTTTAAAGTTTCAACTATTTGGTCATTACCTTCAATATGTATAACACGAACCTTTTTTTTCAACATATGGTGGTGGGAAAAGTGAAAGTCTATTGTATTATGCTTCACACGATTATGGAGGACAAGATTCTTTTTTAGGAATGAGGTTCCATGTTATCTCAATATATTATAGGTAATTGATGTACTAGCATAATGCATATTCAAATTTGTTTATCTGAAAGATTATACGGTAAGATAAATAAATATCTAATGGTTGTTTATGTTATTTCCTTCTACGGGTATGCAGAATCTGTATATGCAGAACAAAAATATCAACTACAGTTCAAGTATAAACAAGAACACAATGACGTATATCAAATACCCTCAACACAGGATCAAAATGACCTTTCCAAGAGGTGTATTTTATTTTTTCAGAAAATAGATAAAACAAAACTGAAGAAGGCCAATTCATCCAAATTCACAGACTTTCCTTAAGGAAATAATTCCCCTCACTGTATTCGAGGTTGCAGAATTTTTCTCCCAAGATAAAATGGCTTTCAATCAAAATACAGCGGTACCTCAAATATTTTGACTCATCGAACGCACTCAACAGTTTGAATGATCACACAGAATTTTTAAAGAGAAAAAGAGTATTTTTCATTCTGAAATATCTCTTATCAAAACCTGTGAAAGAAAGCAAGTTTTTATAGCCATAACATGCCTTTTATAAAAAGAGGAAATGGTTCATATCAAAGGTTACACATGTTCTGTAAATTTATGTTTGTTCATCCAAAGATTGCATCTTTTCCTGAACAGTTATCTCTCTCCATGAATCAGTATGTCCTTTGCTGAAGTATTGCATCCTTCTGAAACAACACATCAGTTCAAAACAGTGCAGCTATTTTGAATCATTAGTTCTGTTCGGAATTACAGAAGCATCAGTTCAAAATTTTTGAAGCATTGCATATGCTGCTACATGCATAAATGGATAATATTGTTTTGTTTTAGAATATTCAGATCATCAAATAAAATTTGTTCAAAAAGATAGGTCTCATTGATCGATCATTTGACAAATCCAAATCCGACGTCGAACCGAGCGAGCGACGGCGACGAAGACACGAGGCATCTCTTATTCCTTTCCTCACTTATCCATGTGGGAGTATGTTTCACATTATTAATACTAAATCTTCTTTCACCCATCAATGTGGGAAAATTTAGTATGTTTTCCTATTTTTGAGTACACTTTCCATATTGGTATGATCTCAATTTTTCTATTCCACTTGGTTTTCTCCATTTTCCATTCACACCTCTCATTTACTATGAACCCAACAATCCTTCACATAAATGGGGAATGACTATTTTTCATAAAAGTTTTACGAACAAGTATGTGATCATCAAGCAAAGACTGATTGCATCTGGATAAGTGGGTTTCCCTTTGAACTTTCCGTTGTGAAAATGTATTGTATACACTCAGTTAATAGGTATATTTGATATCTTTGAACAATCGATATTTAATGTACACCTAGAAAACACATATCATACAACTAGCCTTTTATCATTTATGGTTCTCACGGTTTTATTCATTTCAGCCATGAACACGTTTCGATTTCATGAGAGCCTAGAGAATAGGCCTGTACTAACATTCTGCTTGAAGAGGCTTTCACTTTGCCCTCACATAGGTTATTTCTAAACATTCAATCCTATAGATTAAACTATTTGGTCAAATCTGCCAAATTTATATAATCATTAAAAGACTTTTCGCTTTAAGTCTTATCCTTGATTACTATACATTGTCTACATCATGATAATGGGTTGGATAATTGACAATGTTAAACTTGTCAGACACAACTTTGTTTGACCTCCTTGAACCTAGCTCTTGGGATCTCCATTCTGCTAGTAGAGTTAACTGCCATGCTGACTTGTCCTAGGCCTTAAATCCATTCCCTTGGATTCTTTTCCACTCCTTCTCTAGATTAGCCTTTTGTAGGTAGATCTGACACATTATCCTTTGACTTTACATAGTCAACAGTGATAATTCCACTAGAGAGAAGTTCCCTAAAGGTATTATGTCTCCCTCATATGTGATGAGATTTACAGTTGTACATCATGCTCCCTGCCCTACCTATTGCCGCTTGTCCATCAGAGTGTATACATACTGGTGCCACAGGCTTGAGACAATATGGAATATCTTCTAAGAAATTTCAAAGACATCCTACTTATTCATCGGCTTTAACCATAGCGATAAATTCTAATTCCATTGTAGAGCGAGCAATACAAGTCTGTTTGGATGATTTCCTAGAGACTGCTCCTCCACTGATAGTAAATACATATCCACTTGTGGATTTTACTTCATTAGATCCAGTGATCCAATCTGCATCACTATATCCTTCAAGTACCGCAGGATATTTATTATAATGAAAAGCATAATCTTGAGTGTATTTAACATACCCCAAACTATTTTCATTGCCATCAGGGAGTTTTTTTGGGATTACTTGTGTACCAACTCAATTTACTGATAGTACATGCTATGTATGGTCGTGTACAGTTCATTATATACATTAAACATCCCAATACTCTTGAGTACTGCAATTGCAAGTCACTTTCACCTTCATTTTTTTGAAGTGCAAAGCTCGCATCCAATGGAGTCTTGGCAATATCGAATTCCATATACTTGAAATTGTCAAGTACCTTTTTAATATAATGAGATTGTGACAATGCCAACCCTTGTGGAGTTTAATGGATTCTTATACCTAAAATTATATCTACAACTCCAAGGTCTTTCATATCAAACTTGATCTCGAGTATTCATTTTGTTGCATTTATGTTAGAAATATCTCTACTGATGATCAACATATCATCCACATATAAACATACAATTACTTTGTGATTTGCAGTTTCTTTAATGTTAACATATTTATCACATTCATTATTTTGGTCAAGCTTCGCATGCCATTATTTTGGTGCTTACTTTAGTCCATATAATGACTTAATAGGTTTACACACCTTGTTTTCCTTTCCTGTAACCATAAAACCCTCAGGCTGTGCCACGTATATTTGTTCCTCCAATTCTCCATTTAGGAAAGTGGTTTTCGTATCCATTTGATGGATTTTAAGATCATATAACGCTGCTAAGGTAATTAATATTTGAATTGATGTTATCCTTATTACTGGCGAGTATGTATCAAAGTAATCAAGGCCTTCATTTTGTTTGAAGCCCTTAACTACAAGTCATGCCTTGTATTTGTCAATAGTGTCATCCTCTTTCATATTCCATTTGAAAATCCATTTAGAACCTAAAGGTTTATTTCAGGGAGGAACATCAACTAATTCCCATGTATGGTTGCTTAAGATTGAATCAGTCTCACTATTGACTGCCTCTTTCCAAAAGAATGAGTTCGAAGATGTCATCGCTTCCCTAAATGTTTGAGGCTCATTTTCTAAGAGAAATGTTACAAAATTCAATCCAAAGAAAGTAGACGTTCTTTGACGTATACTACGTCATGGATTTTTTTCATTATGTACATTCTCACTTGGTTCTTCTCGAGGTCATTTGGATCCTCCACTAGACTGTTCATGACTAATTTTATACAGGTAAATGTTTTTAAAGTATTCAGCATTGTCTGATTCAATTACCGTATTTTCATTAATATCAAGAAGTTCGGATTGATGAACCAAAAATCGACATTCTTTACTACTTTTATCATATCCTATGAACACACAGTCCACCGTTTTAGGTCCTATATTAACCCTTTTAGGCATAGGAATTTGTACCTTTGCTAGGCACCCCCACACTTTGAAATATTTCAAGTTGGGTTTCCTTCCTTTCCATTTTTTCATAAGGAAATGATTGTGTCTTACTATGGGGAACTCTATTGAGTATATGATTGGTTGTATGGATTGCCTTCCCCCATAAGTTTTGCGGTAAACCGAAACTTATAATTAAGGCATTTATCATTTCCTTGAATGTTCGGTTTTTACTTTCCACAATTCCGTTACATTGAGGTGAATACGGAGCCGTAGTTTGATGGATAATTCCATTCTCTACACATATTTTGGCGAAGGGAGATTCATATTCTCTGCTCCTATCACTTATATAATTTTTATCTTTTGTCTAACTTATTTTCAACTTCAGTTTTATATTGCCTAAATGAATCTATTGCTTCATCCTTACTATTTAGCAAATAGACATAACAATATCTAGTGAAATCATCAATAAAAGTTATGAAATAAAATTTCCCACCACGTGATGCTGTTGACTTCATATCACAAATATCAGTGTTTACTAAGTCTAAAGGATTTTCCTTTCATCGAACTTATAAGGATGCTTTGCATACTTTGATTCTACACACGTTTGACACTTTTATTTATTGCACTCAACTTTTGGCAAAACTTCTAAGTTAATCAATTTTCGTAACGTTTTATAATTAACATGGTCTAAACGTTCAGACCAAAAATAATAAGACACAAGCAAATAAGAAGAATTTGAACTTTTATTTATTTCAACAGTCATTACATTCATCTTATAAAGGCCCTCAGTGAGATAACCTTTTCCTACATACATTTCTCCTTTGCTAATTACAATTTTTCCAGAAATGGTTACACATTTGAATCCATTCTTATCTAGAAGTGAAACATAAATTAAGTTCCTACATAATTCTGAAACTTACAAGACATTGTTAAGTGTTAAGACCTTTCCCAAAGTCATTTTCAAGAACGCTTTCCCTGTTCCTTCCACCTTAGCAGTAGCTGAGTTAGCCATGTAGATCATTTCTTCTACCTGAGCTGGAGCAAATGATGAAAACAACTCTTTATTGGCACATACATGGTGGGTGGCACCAAAATATATCTACCATTTGCGAGGATTCCCCACCAAGTTTCATTCTGAGAACATAGCACGCAAATCATCTCATTCTTTGTTAGATTCAATCATATTTGCTTGATCCTTTTTCTTGCCTTTCTTCAGGGCACGACAATCCATGGACTTGTGGTCAATCTTGCCATAATTGAAACATTTTCCCTTGAATTGTTTCTTTGGTTGATTGCTATCTTATTCAACTTTCTTCCTTTTCTTAGAATTATTTTGACAATCTTCTACAATATGTGCTCCATTAATTGTAGAATTCCCTTTTGACCTTCTCTCGATATCCTTAATATCCTTTTAAATATGCAGTCGAACAATAAGATCTTCAAAAATTATCTCTTTGAGTTTATGCTACAAGTAGTTTTTGGAGTCTTTCCACAAAGGTGGTAGCGATACTTTTGGAGTCTTTCCACAAAGGTGGTAGCTTCTCAACTATCGCTGCTACTTGAAATGCATCATTCATAATCAAACCTACAAAACAGTTTATGTGAGTATTAAGAACCTTTTTAATTTGTTCAAATAAGGTATTTTTCAAAGATATATCTTCAGCTAGGAGATCATGTATGATGACTTGGAACTCCTGCACTTGAGAGACAACCGATTTGTTATCTATCATTTTAAACTCCAGGAACCATGCTATAACGAATTTCTTAATTCCCGCATTCTCTATTTTATATTTTATTCCAAGTGCCCCCCATAATTCCTTCGATGTCTTAGTTCAACTGTAAACATTGTAGAGATCATCTTGGAGACCACTTAGAATATAATTCCTGCAAAGGAAGTCTGAATGTTTCCAAGCTTCTACAATTAAGAAACACTCTTTGTCTGAGGTTTCCTCGGGAAACTCAGAAGTGTCTTCGCTAGTGAATCATTGCAAACAGAAAGTGGTGAGGGAAAATAATAACTTTTGCTGCCATCATTAAAGTCAATGACCGCAAATTTTCCTGTCTTCTCCGCCGGTGCCATTGTAGGCTGAGCATTTGTGCGACTTGATGTGGCGATATTAGTTTCCCCCACAGATGTTGCCGCATCTTGCATTTGGCTATCACTTGTCATTTTTTCTGTCACCACGAGAAAAAATACTTAGTATTTTCAGAATACTACCTATAAAGTTATGCAACTTTAAACTTTTCTTCTTCTTTCTAGTTGACAATGAAGTTTTTATGACTTCCAATTGTCAACAGAATGATCTTTAAAATGTAGTGTAATTTTTATGACTTCAAATCACTAGTTAAGTTCAGGCGGAGTAGAAAGTTAAAACTTTAATCTCCAAAAACAAGCTATACAGATTTTGAAACATATTTCCTTAAGATTGTTATTTTCTTCTATGGGTATGCAGAATCTGTATATACAAAACAACAACTTCAACTAGAGTTCAAGTATAAAGAAGAACACAATGAAGTGTATCAAATACCCTCAACACAAGACCAAAATGACCTTTTCAAGAGGTGTATTTGATTTTTTCTAAAAATAGATGAAACAAAAATGAATAAGGCTAAGTTGTCTGCATTCACGGACTTTCTTTCAGAAAGTAATTACCCTCACTGTACCCGAGGTTGTGGAATTTTCCTCCCAGGATAAAATGACCTTCAATCAAAATATAGTGGTACCTCAAATATTTGGACTCGTCGAACGTACTCAACAGTTTGAATGATCACGCAGAAATTTTGAAGAGAAAAAGAGTATTTTTTTATTCTGAAACAACAAAACTATTACGTTTTGGTAGATTCGGATCATCAAATAAAATTTGTCAGAAAAGATAGATCTCATTTTCCAATGATGAAGTCGAAGCCGAGCGAGCGACAACGACGACGGCTCGAGGCATATCTTATTCCTTGCCTCACTTATCCATGTGGGAGTGTGTTTTCCAATATAAACACTTTAAAGCTTCTTTCTCCCACCAATGGGGGAGAATTTAGTAAGCTTTCCTATTTTTGAGTACACTTTTCATAGTGGTGTGATCTCAATTTTTCTCTTCCATTTGGTTTTCTCCATTTTCCATTCACACCTTTCATTTAATATTAACCCAATAGTTTGTTCGATAAAATTAGTTAAAGGGAGTAACCAATTTGTAGATTAACATTTAATTTTAACTCCTTCATAATAGTATAATCATCAGATATAAATGTGAAACTTTTAGTTCGTGCAACATTATCAAAAAGTGAAAAAAAAAACAGAATTTTGTACATGTAATTACAAGTAATACAATTGCTTTTAGTTAAATCAAAAATAAATTCCTTATATCTTTAATATATCTAGAAATATTATATTATTCACATCAAAATATTTTTTTCTGTTTTAAAAAAACTACTTGTACTAAATGAAAAGTTTATTACATGCCTTGTCTAGGTTATATGGTACCTAAGCTGGCAATCATTTTCATAGGAAGGTAAAACTAAAAACTCGTATATAATATAGAAATACCACCATTATTTATTCACATCAAATCATTGTAATAGAAGTTAAATAATTGTATACTTTAAATTAGTGTTTTAAAAGGTGGTGGTATAGGAGACATTGCATTTTACTTAGCAGGGGGTGAGCCAAAAGACTCAAGGCATGGGGCTTAAGCCTCATGTATTTTAAATTTTTTAATTCGGGTATGTATTTTAAAAGAAATGTAAGTGATATTCACACTCACAAAAATCTCAAATAGTAAATAAGCAATAAAAGTTATAGATTTTGAGCCCTTTTACCATTGAGTTTCAGACTATACTTTGTCTAGGAGGTGCAGTGCTAGTTATACATACCTCATACAATAATTTGATCCTACATGCACATTGTATTTTTTTGGCTGAGGGGGTTCGGATGAACCCTCTAGGCTCCATGTAGATCCGACCCTAATTGTAGACAATAGGCTTAAACTTGAGATGTGGGTAGTGGTAAAAAGGATAGTAGTTTAAGATTAATGATTTATATTTTATGGGAATGAATTAGCAGGCTAATTATGGGGTGTGAAATAGCTTAGGTTGGCAACTTGTAAAAAAAGAGTGGATAATTATGATATTTATGTACATAAGGACTAGTGTTAAAATGATGAATTGTGGTTGAGTCATTAAGTTTATAAGAGTGTGAGTATATAAGAATAAGTTGAACCCGGAGGTAGTATGTTGTTAGATGAAGTGTGATGTGTACGAGTGTCACGTGTACCTAGATTTCATTATCCAATCTCGTAGTACGGAGAAGACTAAGGAGTTATTGTGTGATGTTCTTTAGAGATGAATGGAGGAACTATAAGTAGGCAGTATGTCCCTTTTGTATAGTCTTAAAGATTTTATTATGGTGTAACTTATGTGATTAACGGTCTAATGTTAGAATGTTAAGTAGTAGAGAGTGAATTTTTATGTTATAAGGCATGATGATGGGTACGCTTATAAGACTGGGAGTTGTAGGTTGACTTCTATAGAGGATGGTGAAAATTAAGAGTAGGGTTCTTGGAAAGCAATCCCTTTAGAGTATAGTTAAAAAGGGGAAGTTTAGCATTTATATGCATGGTGATACCCTAATGTGTTGAGTGTTGTTCTTGTAAGATTTAATGAGAATATATGTCCTTAAGTTTAGGATTGTGACTTTGATCTAAGGGGGATATGATGAATTAAACAGTTCCAGTATTTTCTTGTGGTGTCAAGTGTCAAGTAAGAATCATGATAAAATCAATTCCTATGCAAGCAAGCCCCTCCTACTCCAATTTAAGAGGTCATTCTACCAAAGTCTTATGTATTCAAGTCTTACATATATCTAAGATTTGATATCTCTATGTAACTCATGTCATGTTACGACCTACAAACTAAAAGCAATAATGTCCCTCGATAATCTAATATTTCAGGTATTCAAGCTCTATGTTATGTTACTCATGATCGATAAAAATTCATGTCTCACAAAATACTTGGTTCTAATAAAATATGCTTTCTAAATGTTACTGATTCATTTTTTGTCGGGATTACCCAAAATGATAAAGTTGTGCGAACTCCTGACTATTTCTGATCTGAAAATGATTAGCGATAGCTTCAAGTAGAAGTCCTTGTCTCAATTGTTGAATTCATGAATCCTAAACTTATGTTATACGACTCATGATGTAAGCAATTATGTTTCTCGCTATGGTTTGTCCTAAGAACTCATGCTATGTTGTGTTTATGCCAGAGTGTCTCTCTACTTATGATCAAGACACTTGTTATATAAAGCACTTCGTCATTATATGGTATCTTTATATCATGTCCCTCCTTGAGTAGTGTTATAAGTATAAGTTATAGTCTAATAGTGTTACTCCCATTCATGATGCTTATGCTCGAGTTCCTCAACGACCCTCTGTATATTAGTGTGATGGTGGTTGTGAAAATTTAGTAATGTCTTAGGTAAGGGAGTAGATGTTCTTCAATGTAAAAATTTTGATGTAATTTCTTGAGCTAAGGTTATAGGTTAAGGGGAAAATAAGGAGATGAACTTTCGTTAAGTGAAATAGTTAGAAAGGAGATATGTGGAAAAAAATCTTGGTAATAGTGATAGAATTTGCCGGTCCTAGTGGGGAGATCCATGAAGTGAGTGTAGTAATGATAGGCTTGAATATTATGATTGATGAAAAGTCAAACCAAAGTGCTATGTGGTTAGTACTCCCTGAATTACGACCCGAGGGTGTTTGATGGTAGTGATAAGGTGAAGTAATATCCTTAAAGAGATGTAAGGTATGAGTTCCCATAGCTTAGGCTAGCTCCTCTTTTCTCTGAGTTAGGCTTCAACACTGGAATATTACGTGGTGGGACTTAAACTCTTATGGTTAGAAGTGTTGTGGGATAATTGTAAGTTGGAAATAATGAAGTATGTTATTTTTTGTTTGGGCCATAGATGAGTAATGTTTCTAGGTGTAACATCTATTCTTTGTATCTTGTAAAGTAGAGAATGTTTCTATTCCTATCTCCTGCAAAAACTCATTTCATAGTTGTACCGATGTAAATCAAGACCTATGGTCACCAAATAAACTCACATCATATGTCGTTATGATTACGATCCTAAGATATCATGTGCAAGGTCATCTATATGTCAATTCTTATATCTCACGCTTTGTGCTTACACGTTTCAATAGGGGTTATCATGAAGCTCTTTTGATGTCTTTGCATATATTGTTGAGGAGAAATTTTCAATGCGAGGTTACATTCATTATTTCATACTTTTAGAGCTTGAACAAGTCACTACCCATTATTCGAGGATGAATAATCCCAAGGGGGAGATAATGTAAAACCCGTACCTTTGGGCTAGAATTTAAACCGTCATTCCTACATGTATAGACCACAACCCAATGAATATTTGTTAATATATGTGTGATTATCAATCCTATAGTTTTTGAATACCTTTGAATATTAATTTAGGTCACAAAAATCCCCAAACACAAAGTCGAGTTGAAAACTTTTCCTATCGGTTGATTTTTAGTTGACGATTTTGTATGGGTCAACTTCCAGTGACTGTTTCTCATAGTATAGAAAGATTCATGTAGCCTACTATGTATCAAGTTAATTACATTCTAGTCTTCTTTCCAACGATTCTGACCATTCATCAATTTGAGTCTGGAGTTAGAGGTTATGAGTGTTTGAATAAGGCACCTACAGGTTGTATGATTGTGACACCCTATAGTCGTAACACTCATTTGATGCTTCTAAAATGATCTTTAGGAACACATTAGTGATGGTAGATCATGTATTGATATTTTGGGGGGTGTTGGGGGTGTTTAAGAACCTCAAAACTAAGTAGGCGCCACAAACTATATCTTAGGCGATGGCTTGACATCTCCTTAATATCACCAACGCTCACTGGAAAAGGTTGGCAATAAGGTTGTTGACGAAAAGCCTAATGTCTTCCATGGACTTGGTGCCACAAACTTTAATGTTGGCCATGGATATGGAGCCGCAAACACTATGGCTAAGTGGTGCAGAAACTCTATTTTTTAGTATTTCAAGCGAAACATGGTCTTTTGTCACCCAATAACCATCCCTAAAAATCTTAACACGTATTTAAGTCCCTAGAACACGTTTTTACCCTAGAAAATCATTAGTTAATCATCTAAAACACAAGAGGAGAAAAACTACTTAGGGTATGGGCAATCAAGCTTAAAATTTTAATCTTTTCGCAAATTCTTCATCATTAAGGTATGTGGGTTTTTCTAAACTACATGGGTATGATGAAATTACTTTTATAATATTTTGAATGTTGAGAAATCATGTATTTATGAAGGGTTTTGAATTACATTAAAAAGTATGCTTTGTGAACTCTTTCAATGAGATAATGCTTTGGTCTCGAGGCCTTCCCCTAAATTTGATTTGTACTCTTATATAAGTATGTATGCATTTTGAGTTTGAATGTTGAATTGAGAGCATAAACATTTATAATCCCTCTCTTATTATAAAGCCTCTTGTTTTCATATGTCATGAATTATTCAATTTCACATCAATTACTTATTGAGAAGCATGAATACAAATATATTTACTATCGTTTAAGACTTGGTTTGGTGATGAACATAAGAGAGGGTGTTTCTTATTAATATAGATGAAAAGTGATGATTTAAAGAGTTGCATGCTTTGCTACAAGTAATGGACCACCACATGTTTTAAAAGTTGAAATAGAGTCTTTGCATAAGTTTCATGTAATTCGATATACAAATCCTCCTGTACTGTTTGAATGACTTGGTGGTCTAAATATTGTTTTGAATGAAAGTAATGTAACATGATATTTTATGGCTTATAGATATGACTTGCAAGTTTTGGTATGACGATACCAAACAAATGAATGTCATAACAGAGTAAGATTTTCAAATTTTGATTTCAAAGAATGGATCTCTTAAAGAGTTAAAAATGGATTTAAAGAGAGTTAGATGGTTATCCGAAGAAGGCATTTGAGTGGAATGGATCATTGTGGGAAATCATGTTCTGTCAATGGGGTTTTATTATGTCCCCAATAGGCATCATACGATGGATTTATGCCCCTTAGCGTATTAGAGATAGAGACTCTAACCATTGGGACAAACATGGGCTAGGGGCTTGACCTCCTAGTTAAGGGTGGATTCCATATAGCCCGTGGGATTGTAGAGTTGTAGGGTGTACCACCTAGCTCAAAAGTAAGATAAAGAGTAAGTCATGGTTTCAAGAAATGTTTTAAATTCTTTTAAGTATGCCTATGCATTTTCATATATTGTATGTAAAATATTTCATAAATTGCTCTCACTTATGTAATATAAAAGTATGCTATTTTGGATTAATCTACGTACCACTACATCTTTATTGCCCCTCTATATTTCAGGTTCTGAGGCCAAGTCTAGCAGTCTTGCTAAATAGTAAATTATTGTCGGACATTCAAAGTTGGTGAACCTCCCTTACTTTAGAAGGCGTCTTGTTCACTTGTGTTAATCTCATTTGGTTTTGGTTTATGGTACGACTGAGGGCCTTGTCCCGATCTTCAAACATATATTATTTTTCTTCAGTTAGTAGAGATTTCGCAGATAGGTGTTATATGGATTTGAGTCTTGTTGAACTTATGCCGTGTTGTTTTCTTAATATAATCAGATGACCATGTTTCTGTTTTGTTATCTTTTCCGCATTTCCTTATAAATATATGAATGGTGTGTATGATTTCTAGTTCGCTCTCGGGCCTTCATGATTTGAAATGCCCGTGTCGATCTGGGCCTCGGTTCGGATCGTGTCATACACACGAAAACAAATATGTTTTCAGTCTACCCAATTCGCATATTTAAAAAAAATACAACTATTTTTGATACTTAAAATTAAAAAAAATTATAAATTCTTTTTCATTTTTCTGTCACGTAATGTTAGTTTAATAGATAATGACTTAAATTAATTTAATGGATGCCAATTGTAGATCTTTCTTAAAGTGATAATAAATGTCAATTTTTACTTGACTTCGAAATGACTTGATTTCAGTTACATCAAAAAACAAGATTAAAATGGATTGTTATTTATGTTGTTCTAATCATTTTCTCTCTTATAATTTGTTCCTTTGAAATTTTTTTTGATAATCTTGTAAATCTAATACATACTAGTCATATCATCTTGGGAAATTTTTTATGCAATATGGGTTGACTGGAAAAAATGAATTTATAATAACAATAATTCACTTGGCATTTTTTTATCTTGATTTTTTTATTAAGAATATTATGTTTTTGGTAGGTTGTTAAGATTGATAAGTATAACTTTGACTTACGAGAAAATCTAATGTAAATCAATGCATACAGAATGTTATTTATAAAATTTCCAAATATTATCTTTGTAAAAGCATACCATACTAACTATTAAAACCCTTCTTTTCTTCTTTAATTTTTCACCCTTTATTTGCTTTCTGTGACACAACTTGAAAGCTAGAAATTTTCAAGTACAACTTCTTGCTCTCTTTTCTCTTCTTTCGTCTAAAGCCAACTCCATTGACTATATCTGGCTGTATCAAGGAAAACCACAATATTGGTCAAGTTCATTTGTAAACACTCTAGTAGTCTAGTCCTCTGGACATCATGCAAGGATATTATTGAAATTTTAGTAAGAATGAAATGCCATATTATCCTCACATGATGCCCAAGAGGACTAGACGCTAGGCTAAGAAATTAATTCAGACATATTTCTTCCTTGCTACAACCAGGTAGAGTTGGTGCAGTTATGCAACCAGGTAGAGTTGGTGCAGTTATGGTTAAAGGATAAAAGTTAGTTGTCGGAGTCAACAAATAGTTGGGTAATGTGGATGATCTCCAACTCATTATGCAGGCACAAGCTAATGATGCACAGGAAATTGCATGCTATAGACCCAGATATGGGTAGCTTTAGATATTTGACCCTAAATAAGGAAGTCTTTGAAGAATAGTCTTCCTTACTTTTTAATATACTAAAAGTATAATTTTGCCCCTCTACACCTCCAATATATTTTTAAACTTTCCATATTCATTTATCTCTCAAATTTTATTTTTTATTATTTTAACTTTTTTGTTTTTCCTTTACTTTTATAATTCTACTTTTTTTTTCACTTTTTATTATTTCCTTTAAATTTATTATTCTGTTTTTTATTATTTTCAGTTTTTATTTTTTCCTTTAACTTTATTTTCATCTTTTAATTTATCTTTCTTGACCATTATTTTTTTTATTTTTCATTTTTCTCAACCATTTTATATTTCTTCATTTTTTTATTTTTTTTAATTTATTTGTCTTTAACATTTATTTAGAGTTTTTTTATTTCTCTTTTTTTTTCCAGATTTTTCCCAGATATTCATTCTCGTTGTTTATCTTTTTCCGTCATTTATCAAGTATTCATTCTCTTTTTCCTCTTTCTCTTCATGCGATTTCAATCAAATATACTAACGATATTGATCATCAACCATTGGATCACGACTTGGTTCACCTTGGAGATTATCCTCATTTCTCCTCTTTGTCTTGATCCTCTTTTACATCATGGTATAAGAGCTATTGACCATTCATATGGTCTAAGTTAAAATAATTGAGGAGAAAAATTAAGAAAGCTAGTAGGAGTAACAGTGGTGGTGTGATTGATAATGAATTGGCCATGAAATTTAGTCATAATCATCAATTGTATCTGAATGAATCAGATCTGTCTGGAGTTATGTGGATTTTTATTCAATTAGAGAGATCTAAAAATATTAGGGGATTTAATCGATGAGAATTGCCTTACTTGGAAGAAACAAGTTGGGATTCATCAATGGCACTTGTAGGAAAGAAAGCTTCGACCCACAAATCTCTCATTTCTCAAAGATGTGCTGCCTAAATCTTTAATGTTTGGCTCTTGTGCTGTGGATTCCAATGAGCAGTTTTATTCAGTTGCAGCTTGTGGTTGACCTTTGAATGACACGATATTATCACTTGGTATCCTAATCTATATTTGTAATGTGCTTTTGACTTGTCCTTTGTTTTGTTCCTCTATTTCTTCTAGTAGGTCAAACATGCTGACAGTATTTCTTGTTTGGTTGTTTGTAATGGTTATATTTATTCTGGTTCTTTGGATACAATCTTAATAAAAAAAAATTATGTGTATTTTGTAGACGATGAACGTCTTGGAAAAAATTCCGCTTCTGCTAATGTTGATCAGTAGTTTTTTTTGGGTTTATTAAGAAGTGCTAAAGTTTGTTGGTTTGGATTTTTATTGTTTGTTTGCTTGTTTTTCATGGAAGTTTGATGTCTTATCCTTTATTATTGTCATTTACTTCATTAGTAGAGCTACAGGCAGAGTTAAGTAGAGGTTGTGCATTGGCAAAAATTCATATGTCATATTATAAGGTCAAAAACTATTTTTATGTGTATATTGTAGATGATGAATACCCTTCATGAATATCCAACTTCCACTAATACTGGTCAGTAGTTTGGATTGGCTAACATATACCTGCTACCTTTGTAACTTTGGTGTAAAGTTTAAATTTTTTATTCACTAGTAGAGCCAGATGTATAGTTAGAGGGGCGGAAGGGGGTCATTCGAGCCAACAACAACATACCAAGTCTAATTCTACAAGCCATAAGTAGGGTCTGGAAGGATTGAGTGTATGTACCCCTACATTGTGCCAGTAGAAGGGGTCAGTTGGGCCCCCTTTGTCAAAAATTCATATTGTATATGTATTTACAAGGTTAAAAATTTTCTTTGTTATGTATACACTGAATATGATGAAAATTTGGCCTCCACCCCTTTAACGATGTTGTTTCAATAGTTGATTAGCTAAATATCTAGCTGCTACTTTTGTAACTTTGGGGTAAAGCTATAAACATTTCTATATGTTCAATTCTTGGAGTTCTGTTTCCTCATGCTTATTCTATCCTCTAGTCAAACTTTTTCTTTTAAACAGTTCAACTGGTGATACTAGAATTTTAAGGACAACACGAAACACACTTCAAAATCAGTCCACAAGATTAAAGATCTGAGGATCCTATTGAAGACCACTCTCGGATTCAACAAATAACAACAAGAACACAATGTATTGATGTGTTTATCACCTAAAAACAGATAACAAGAACAAAATGAAGAACAACAACAATGAAACAAGAACAACAAGTCACAGATTTGAAATACAAGAACACAAACAAAAGATTATAACATAAACAAAATGGATAGATAGTTAGACCTTGGTTGGTATAATCTTAAGAATCAAAGAATATGGTAATGTTGGACCCTTAACACTACATACAATGGTTAACCTAACTCCTACGTTGACATAAATGGAACTTTACCTCCTCTAAACACCAACGTCTCAATCCAACATTGTAACACAAGTGATATCCACACTTGTTGGCCTCATTTTGGTGTGGTGGCTATACCAAGCCCTACAATAAAATGTGTTTCACGTTTCAAGTCTTACATCAATGAACAACTAAAGAGAAAAAGACCTAAAATGTTCAATTTATATTCTATTACAAGACAAGGCAAAATAACAAAAATACCCTTAATGAAGATAACCAAATCATGACCCATTAACATTTGTCCAAAACCATGAGTCCTCAAGTCTTCAATGCTCCAAGAAATCTTCCACACACAACTTTTCTTGTGCTCAAAATGAGTATTCCTTGCATATTCTTGTGCTCTCGGGGTGACCAATTATTGAGCCTTCAAATGATGATCTCCAATCATATCTTCAAAGATTAAGGTGGCCATTTGACTTATATCAGCTGGGTAAATATATGTATTTAATTGGGTACCCCAAAATATCAAAGTAATTCTGGAAAAGGTTGAACGTTGACTTAGGAAAGGTGTCTATAAATCACGAGTAAGTAAAAGAGAGTAAATTTTTCCTTTGAAACTGAATAAACTGTCTAGAAATGCTTTGATGTGGTTTATCACAAAGTAAATAGTGGAATTAAACTTACCGTAAAGGAATGATGCATTGATTATGTACCGAAGCAAAGGTATTTGAATAGTTGAAAGAGGAAGAGAAAAAAGGTACATGATTCTTGTTATATCTGGAATGCATAATTACAAAAGTTAAGCCACTTTATGAATCATGGGTCTACAATTGTATCAATAACCACCCATATTAAAATAGGGCTAATACTGGGATAAGTTAGAAGAGAAGCAGCGTTGTGCACAGTTTGAGTAGTACCTATGTCTTCATTGATCGGCCTTTTAAAGTATTCTTCCTTTCTTTTACAGCTAAAATACTTACGGTGGTAAAAAACCAACATCTATTTCTTTTCCCACTCTTGATCGGCAACTCCTTAGCAATGAGGTTTGTGTACCAATAATTATCCTTGTCAATAATTATCCTTTTATTACCCCTGTCGTCTTATTTATTACTTTTCTCCTACATATTAATTTTCTCCTTTTTCGTTGTAGTCTCTTCCTATATTCTTGGACAAGCTTGTACCATCATGGGCAGTAATACTGGTATCTATTAAACTGATTCTCATGTTTGGAGAGGTGGCCTATTATATTCATCAACTTGACCTTTCAGGTTGTTAGCTATGGAATTTGCTCGGCTCTTGTCCTCTAACTAGGTTCGTTGGTTTTCCATTTGCAGATAATTCCTCGATAAATCGATACTCGCTATGGATTGACAGTTAGATCCACTGTAGAACCCCTTGTTCATCTTTTTCTCTTGTTATTCTTCCTCATTTCTAATCCAATTAGTAAGGTATAAAGCACAACAATAACATTCTATAATTTACTCATGTAGAGTTGTTAAGTTTTCATGTTTTGCTACCAGAGAGAGAGAGATATCTCACCAGCTGTGTATTCGTTTGCCACCTTGTACTTTCTATCCGAGTTAGATGACCGGGTTTAAGAAATAAAACTACACGAACCCATGATCTGCACTCATATACGCTATGGTGGTTAATTTTTATTCTTTGTTTCTTTTCTATAGCTTGGAAAGAAATGGAAACAATGCAACATAAAGTTGAATGGAGGATTTCCTTGGTTATGTTCTACCTCCGTTTGGATTTACTTGTCACATTTTGATATGGCACAACTATTAAGAAAACAATGATTTGTATAGTGACTTTACAATATTACCACTATCAATTGAGGTTTAGTAATAGCTATTGGAGATGATTTCGAGAATAAGTAATTAATGTTAAGGGTAAAACATGAAATTTTTTATTTTGTTTTTTCTTGATTTGTCAAAAATGATGAGTAAAAATGAAAATCATATTAGGAAAATAGTGACAAGTAAATCCAAACGGAAGGAAAAAATTAGTAATAGTATCAAACTTACTCCATCTTTGTATCTCTATTTACTTTTTGTTATTACTATAAATAAGAAACTTCTCATGCTAATAACTTGATATGTAAAATATCCATCAGTTTCTTTATTAAAATACATGGATATTCATCTTTATAATTGGGAAAAAAAGACAAAGCCTCATGCAGTAATTTGAGAGAATTTCTCAGTGCTACTTTCTTTGTGAAGGATCTTATAGGTGGATTGATAAAGAAAAGGGATATTAACTTCATCCTTGGTTTTTCTTTTAGGTCTTGGATTGGATGTTAGGTAAGGGGCATGTTGCCCTTCTACTAGAGCTGAACTAAAAATGTTTGTGGATTTCCATGGCAATGAGGTAATCTATTTAGTATTTCCCTATTTGTAATGCTAATCTAAGAAAGTGTAAATATATCTCTGGACATGCAATATTTTTTATGTGTGCATGAATACAATTCTCTTACACGACCAATTTCATCTCACAAAGATGAGGTGTTATAGCTAGTTGAACCTTGTTTTCAATTCATTATGCTCCTTTAACTGTATCCCTCAACTTGTTTGCTTCTTATTGATTTGATAGGATAGAAAATAAGGGGATTTGAAACCTGATGAAACAACAATAATTGTTGGAGCACTTGAGTTGACGGAAAAAATTGCAAAAGATGGAATGACTCCAATATCAAAGGCTTTTTCTCTTGATCTGGACGGAACACTTAACTTGTGGGTTTATAACTTGTGTTCAATTTTATTCAAGCTTTCAAAAACTTTTATTTGTTGTTTATATTCCACGAGAAAAATCTGAACTTGGACACTGTATTTTGGGAGTTTTTAACTTTACTGATTGGTGCATATATGTATATGACTTCAACCGTACCAGGCGCAGTGATAAAGTTGTTCAAAAAGTGATGTTACCTTACCAAACATTGATACCGTATTTTCTGAAAAAGGTCAATTTCTATCTTGAGAAGGGCATTGACAAATCTGGAAATAACACTTTGCCGATAAAAATGGTTAATGAGATGCCACATTAAATTCAATGGTATCTTATTGCATTTATTTTTTAAATGTTCATTTCACTTCTTTTTTTGTTGTTTTCCATATATTCACGTAATATATTTCTTTTGTATCATAGTGATTATGGTGCATTTATTTGTGCATTTACTGAATATGTCATTCATGGTAGAGATATTCCTACCAATAAAAAGTTGGCAGATTATTTGCAAAGAAAAAGAGGAAGAGGACACACCAGGAGCAGTAGTTTAGTTTTGTAGTTATTGAAAATCACTGCATAAGAAGGAGTTTTAGCTATTTTTATGAGATTTTGTGAACTTCAAACGGTCTTTTCAAATTGAATCGGCTATTTTTATGTGATAACGTAAAGTATACGATTTAGAATCGCTACTGATTGATTTTTTTATATCTTTGTATATTTATGTTTTATTATCGAAGAATATTTTTTGCATTTCCTTGTGGAAAGTCTTTCCCTTGAGGCAAGAGTTATTGAGTATCTTCTAAATTAGTAAACAATGTGGCAGGGCCAATTCATGCCCATGAGTTATAACTTGTTCCTATGGGGGTTATCTTATCATTAATTATGTGTGACTGCTACATGAGTATTTTGGTCATTTTGAACTTTTCAATCACATTTGTCCTCGATTAAATGGCATAAAATAAGAAACAATTTAGACCTTGTAATCTAAGGGTCATGTACTCTTCCTTAGTAGTTGGTTCTCCACTTTTATTTGTTTGGTTAGATGTTTGGTTTTGTTGATTGATATCATCTATTTTTCTACTCGCAATTGAATACTCCCCCCATGCTTTTATTTTTGTATTTTTTAATATTTATTGTTGTTGTTCTTGGCTTATAGTATCTTATTTTTTTGTCTAGAAGATTCATTCTCATATGGTTGTAAGATTCTAATATTCCTATAAACATATTTTGTATGGTAGAGGAAGAATGTTCTTTGAAAAATTACGAGTTGAACAACCTTTGATGTGTAAGTATTACCTCTAGGGCAAGAGTTATAGATCATCTGTCAAATCATTATAGACTATGCTAGTGTCAACTCTATCCCATGGGGCATAACTTGTTCTTTTGGGTTCTAAAAATTTAGCCTCTTGGGCAAGACTTATAAATTATCTACCAAATCATTACACACTAATTTAGTATCAAATCTTGGACATGGGTATAACTTATTCGGTTGTTGTATTAATTTTTGCCTCTAGGGAAAGAGCTGTAGATCATCTGCCAAGTTATTACACACCAAACTAGTGTCAACTCTTGCCCATGGGGCATAAGTTTTTTCTTTGGGGCTTAAGTGTTTCCTCTAGGGAAAGTGTTGTAGATCATCGGCCGAATCATTGAAGACTAAGCTAGTGTCAAATCTCGTCCATGGGGCATAACTTGTTCCTTTGGGGTATAAAAATCATTCCTCTTAGGAAAGACTTATAAACTATCTACCAAATCATTACACACTAATCTAGTATCAACGCTTGGCCATGGGGCATAACTTGTCCGTTTGTTGTATTAATTTTTGCCTCTATGGCACAAGCTGTTGATCATCTACCAAGTTATTACACACTAAGCTAGTGTCTACTCTTGCCGATAGGGCATAAATTATTTCTTTGGGTCTTAAGTCTTGCCTTTAGGCAAAGTGTTGTAGATCATCTACCGAATTATTGTAGAATAAGTTACTATGAACTCTTGCCCATGGGGCACAACTTGTTCTGCATCTTACCTTCAAGGAAAATTTTAAAGTGTATCCCATGGGATTATTCACAGCACATTCTTGGGGATGTAGTCCTTTCATGAATCCTTTTAATAAGATTTATTTTTACACATCAATATATAAAAAAATGTAACATGCTAAGTAATATTTATAAAAAATCAATAAGAAGATATTGAGTTAAATACGTCACTACAAGTTTAAACTTAAAATAAATAAGACGAAATTCATGATTGAAAGTCAAAAGTACTTGTTAGTAACTAAAATAAGGGATCAAATAATCCTATTATAACTGCTATTTTGATCCAACTTCTCGGATAAAGAATGAAACTAATCATGTTTTCTTATTTTTCTTTCTGTATCTTCTTGCATATGGATGAAGGATAGGAGTGTAGTGATAATTTGATACATTATTCCCAGTTCTTTTGCATCTCAAACATCTATAATTATTTCTTGAAGATTCTTTTCTGCATGGATATCTGGATGTTTGTCTTCTCCCTAGTAGAACCTCCTTATCTGGGTTTTTGTGATCAGATCTTTTATGCTATTTGGGACAATCCATGATGTTGTGTTTTAAACGGGTAGGATTCTCTCTGGTAGATTTGTAGCCAAGACTGTTTTGAGAACCAATGAGAACAATAGTTGGACTTGTTTGTATTTGTACTGTTAATCGTTGCAATTGCATGGGTGTATGGTATCTCATTTGTTTGAAATACCAAGTATTGACAAGTACTACTCTTCAGGTCTACAATATATTCAACTCCTCCTTCTCTTACAACAAATCTTATTACATCAATGGGGTCTACCTGAAAACAAAATGATATATAAATGACAACTTATAGGGAAACATCTAGTATATGAGCAGAATCAGGCATACAGAGCAATCAACCATACATATGGAACGAATATTGAGGCAACCAAAAAACAGCTACAATCAAGCATATAACATCAAATCACAATCTAATATTGAACTAATAAAAAATCTAATAATAAGAGACCAATAATAAGGAGTAATAATTAAGGTTCTATTTCAAAATGGAAGAGAAGGGCCAATATAGGGGATAGTTAGAGTTTTGATGCTTGGCTTGGTCAGGGATAGCGCAGGAGAAGGATGTGTCATCCAAGGAATGAGCTTCCAAAGTCAAATTCTCTGTATTATATGGAAAGGATAGAACCTTGCTCAGGAACAGTAGCTGATTCAATAGTGATGCTTCCAACATATGAGCAGGAGAATTAGCTACAAATAAATTGAGATAAAACAAATATTGTATCTAACCTGGGAGTAGAATCAACTATGATTGTAAAACATCTAGTATATAAGCAGAATCAGCCATACATAGCAATCAAACATACCTAGGGGATGAATCTTGAGGCAACCAAAAAACAACTATAATAAAGCATACAACATCAAATCACAAATGATCACACAACTATGAGTAGAAAAAACGGAACCGAAGCAACCAAATATATATTTCGCGCGCTAATCACAAGGTAATAAAAAACTAGCAATAAATCACAAATAACAGTAAACCAGCTATATATAATCTGCAATGAAAAAATAGTAACCTTATATTTCCCTATCATCAAAATACAATTTCAATTACTTACTTTCAATTTTAAGGCGACTTGAATCTTGTCAGTCACCTCCACTTCCGCCCAATGTGTGATGTCCTGAAATATGACTTGTGCTTCTATTTTTATTTCATAAAAACAAACTTTGTAACTTGTTCTTAATATAATCCATCAGTCCTAGTATTGGCAGTTGCCTTGCTTTTCTTAGTACCGCATTCATGGACTGCACGTTATTAGTTGTAAGCAAATTGTACATTCTGTTAGTATGAAATAAACGATCCTATCTTTTTGGTTATTCTTCTTTCAAGTACTCTGTAGCAACTTTGTCGACTTTTTCTATGTCATCCATGAATGTACAAAATTCAGTTTGTTTGTATGTTGTTGTTGCATTGTAGAAGAGTGATAGAACCACATCTGAGAAGTATCTTTTTCTTAAATTCTTCTCTATTTAGTAGATGTATATCCCTTGATAACACTCTGGATAGACATTTGAAATTGTATTTGTAATGGATGGGTGACGATTTGAGAGAATAGACAATTGTTTACGTACCCCAATTGCTTTTCTTAACTGATTGAAGAACCAGTTATAAGACTCATTATTTTTTGAGTCCATAATTCCAAAAGACAAGGGAAATATGTTGTTGTTTCCATTCTTTGGCATTGCTATCATGAGGATACCATGATATTTTTACTTCAAAAATGTTGCATCTACCATTATTACTGGTCTATAGTTGGTCGATCCAATGATTAAAGTGTCATAAGCAAAAAATGCATATTGAAACCTGTGTGGAGCAAAAGAATATTAGTAACAATTTGCATTTGATGTTTATAATCAAAGTATAATAATTTTCTAAACTAACTCTTGCCCATGAGGAAAGAGTTGAATATATGTTAATAATCTAATCAGTCCAATTAAAGAATAAACTTTTTCCTCTTGGGAAAATTTTTTCATTTTCACTAATTTTATAAACTAAGTCTTGCCCATGAGTCAAGAGTTACATATATGTTAATAATCTAATCAGTGAAATTAAAAAATAAACTTTTGCCTCTTGGGTAAATGTTTTCAATTTCAAAAGTATTGCATTTGTATAAACTAAGTTTTGCCCATTAGGCAAGAGTTGGATATATGTTAATAATCTAAGCAGTTCAATTAAAGAATAATCTTTTGCCTCTTGGGCAAAGGTTTTCAATTTCAACAGTATAGCATTTGTATAAACTAAGTCTTTCCCATAAGGTAAGAGTTGTATGTATGTTAATAATCTAATACATGCAATTAAAGGATAAACTTTTACCTATTGGGTAAAAGTTTTCAATTTCAATAATTTTCTAAACTAAGTCTTGCCCATGAGGCAAGAGTTGAATATATATTACTAATTTAATCAGTTCAATTATAGAATAAAGTTTTTCCTCTGGGCAAATGTTTTCAAGTTGTATAGCATTTGTACAACAATTTTCTAAAATAAGTCTTGTCCATGAGGCAAGAGTTGCATATATGTTAATAATCTAATCAGTACAATTAAAGAATAAACTTTTGCCTCTTGGGCAAAAGTTTTGAATTTCAATAATTTTCTAAACTAAGTATTGCCCATGAGGCAAGAGTTGCATATATGTTAATAATCTAATCAGTGCAATTAAAGAATAAGCTTTTGTCTCTTGGGCAAAAGTTTTCAATTTCAACTTATTTCTAAAGTAAGTCTTGATCATGAGGCAAGAGTTGCATATATGTTAATAATCGCATCAGTGCAATTAAAGAATAAACTTTTGCCCCTTGTGCAAAAGTTTTGAATTTCAACAGTATAGCATGTGTATAATAATTTTCTAATCTAAGTCTTGTGTATGAGGCAAGAGTTGCATATATATTAATAATTTAACTAGTGCAATCAAAGAATAAAACTTTTGCCTCTTGGGTAAAAGTTTTCAATTTCAACACTATAGCACTTGTACCTATTCTCATCGTCCCTCTTTATGTTTGTGTATGTGACTGGGTTGTTTTCTTTCATCATGTGACGATATGTTGGCAACCTATTGTAGTTGTTTTCCGTGGTTCCTCTTATCATAGTATAGGCATGTTGTATCCCTCACCATCCTTTGTTGTAGGATATGATTATTCCGTATTTCCTTCTCATTTCATCTACCACAAAGTTTTGTGTGATTACATTACTAGAGTCATGCACAAGTTCTAGTATGTAGTCACATATGACCTTTCATGTTGCATTCCTGTGGTTGGACATAATAAAATCAACCGAGCAATTGTGAGCCTTTTTATATGTAGTAACCTGAAAGAGCAAAGAATCGGGAATCTTCGAGGCATGAAACAGCCACACACAATTATCATTCAAACATCGCAGTGAATATCTTGTTGTGCTTGATTTGAAAACCTTAAATTGGATGTTGTTTGTAATTGCAATGTTTGACATACACGTCGTCATATTTTGTTTGTCAATTAACATCTAATTAAAATGTACCTCATTCAAAAAGGCATTGTGTCTCAAGAAAGTAGTCTCGACACCAAGCATCCTCTTCTTCTTTTGTCGTACCCTCTTAATTTTCTATGGCTGCCCCATTTCTTCATCTATTACGGCCTCCAATATTGGTTTGATAACCTATAACTCATTATTTCTATCAATAATTTCAATTGATTGCTCCATATTATATTGATCAATACTCATTTCTTTTCCATCCATTCCAAGCACAACCCTTGTGAAAAATAAAACAACAAAAGATTAGTAACAATTTAATTTTGGATATATATTTTCAACAAGTAAATTCATTAAAGAGTAAGGCATAGTTAACTATTGTCTATTGGGCAAACTGTCAAAGTTTTGCCACTAGGGAAAGATTTATAGGTCATCTGCCAAATCATTATAGACTATGACAGTCTCAACTCTTGCTCATGGGGCATAACTATCTCAGTCTTGCCTCTGGGGCAAGAGTTATAGGTCATTTTCCAAATTATTATAGAATAATGAAGTTTCAACTCTAGACCATGGGGAATAACTTAAAATGTATTGCAGAATCTGAAGATGCTAAATTGCACTTGAAACTACGGAATAACACACACTATATGGGTGATTCTGTAAGGGTTGTTTATTTCCGAGATAGGTTGCAAGTGATACAACATAGTTTATCAACTGAATACCCTTATAGTATGACGTTGAAATAGAATGATGGAATGACTATAATTGATAAGTGGAGCATTATTGAATAGAGCATGTTACAATAAAAATTTCGGTCTTTATGAATAAGCTAGGTGATTCAAACCCTATGTATTTTAGTGCAGTCATCAAGAAAAAAAGTAACAAGAATCTTATTTAGTTTTTAAACTAAGAATCTTATTATATTATTATTTTCTTTGCCTTTCAGATTTTCGGTTAATGCTTTGTTGAATATATTCTTTACCTTACTGAATACTGCTATAAAATTTCCCTTTGGCTTGTAAAATCTTATAGATAACCATGGCTACCTCAAAAGGGATCATTTATTATTCTGCCAAATCACCTCAACCCCCAAAGGTTCACGCCCACAGTCAAGGGACTGAATGTAGCAAACATAATGGATATTCTAATAAGCCAAGATAGAAGTTTTCTAGTACGGGATTCTGGAAGGTGTGTGGAAAACTAAGAAACTGTGTCATCTTTAGGGGATCTCCTGTGATGTGTCACCCAACAGAAACACGTTATACTGAGACAAAAGAAGTTGCTAGAAACACTGGTGATTATTCCAAAATATCTAGTTAAGTATGGTTCAACAACAAATGGTCAATGGATATAAATATGATGTGTATTCTACAATGAAGGATTTTTTTAACACTGTAAAGTTGTTTAATAGTAACCTTGTTACCTAAAGTGCTAAATCCTACAACCATTAGAGATTTTAAACCCATTACATGTTTCTCTATGTTATACAAGCTAATAGCTAAGGTGACCTCTCTTAGAATCAACAACTTAGTGCTTCTTTAATCTCCAAAACATAGGTTAGATGCATTCGAGATGGAAAACACAGCCTTTCCTTCCAGGACCAAACCCTCGCAAATTCTCAAACACAATTATAATCACAATAACAAACTCTCCACAAACTGTCCAACACAATTCCTCATCATATTCTAATGCTAATTATACCACTAGGTTGAAATACTTGGAACTAATTTCTTGTACCGCCTTGAACTTATACATTTGGCCTCCCAAAATATGTTGGGATTAATGTTAACTCTCATATTAATGGACTTTCTCTCCAAGACCAACCTCCCACACCTACTCAAACACAATAATAACCGCAATAACAAACTGCCCACAACCTGTTTGATGGAATTCCTCAATGGTAAATATGTTACTACAACAACATATCCCAAGTGTTGTTTACGTTCACCTCCCCATAAATCAAATCGATATGCTAACTATATAATGAGCTAAAATTACCATAATGCATCAATAAGCTAAAATTACCACAATGAATTTGATGATGAATTTCATACCTGAAGAAACCTTACGGCTAAAGTCAATTCTGTGAATGTTTGAAAGTTGCTTCTCGAATTTGGAAGAAAGCAATTTAACAACAATATTTTGGAGGTTAATTCGGGAAATTGGAAGAAAGAGAGGAAGAGAGAGATTTAAATGAGAATATTTTGCAAGAGGGTATTTTCGTCCAAAAGAATATGAGTTAATAAGTAAAGGCTATTTTAACAAAGTTTTTTTATTTGGGGCTAAAATTTGAAAGCTACCCTAATTGGTGTCTATCTTTGAGAATTACCCAATGGTGTATGTTTGAGTTAAATCATGATAAAATTGTCTTATGTACTTAAAGATAATGATATGAAAGAATTAAGTTATTTATTTATTGTTAAATGCGATATGGAAATATTTTTATTACATCCTGGTCAAAATAATACCTTTAATCTCCTCGAAATGATAGTAATATAAAATCATCGATGCATGTTTTGATGTATTTGGTTAAGCAGAAGAAGGAAAATATATCCCTCGATTATATGAAGAGTGGATATATCCCTCGTTTCTTATTTGGGCAACGTCCCTTGTTTCTTTTTATTTTTGTCTTATTTATTTCTCTACTTTACAATTATCGCTAGATTTTCTCACGAATCTGACCAGATAAGAGAAGAAACAAGTTTACAAGTTTAATTGCCATAATTTGTATTATTTTCTTTCTTTGTACTTTATTTAATATTTAATAAGTCTTTTATAAAATATAAGTTTCGGTGTTTTCTATCTTTTTTTTCTTCAACAATACAGTGAATTGTAGATATACTTAATTAATTAAGGATGTGCCGAATAGATTTACACATCATAAACTATTTCTCTCGGCTCATATAAAAATTAAAAAAATGATTGTACCAAATTAAATGCATCCACAGTCTCCGTCCACTTTGTTTGTCAAGATTAAAAAATAAAGCGATAAATTAATCACATATTTTACAATCATCTCTTGCAAGGTTTGTATGTGTCTGTTAGAATTGGTGAAATGTATTGCAGGGGTGTCTCAATCCTTTGGGAAATAAGACGGCAGCCTAAGGCACCCAAAATTTGAGGGCCGCATTATTTTTTAGTACTAATAAATTTTAAATTTTAAAAAATATATTAAATACTCTTTATAGAAAAAATAATTTTTTTATAAAAGAAAGAATTTTGATGGAGTTTGATATATCTAGTCCAAAATACTATGTGTCAAGAAATTAATGCATTGACTCTATTATTAATTTAAAAAAATTATTAGAAGAAATCGATTATGTAATTTTAAAAACCGACTTTATAAAAATAATTATTTTTTCTTAAAAATGTAAAACTGTATTGTTGATCCATCTAAACCACAATCTTTTGTTGGTATCAAACGTGATGTGATCTCCTCTACAATAGTTCATTATGACATATCATTTGATCTTCATTCAAGTGTAACAATTGAAAGCTTCTCTTTTGAGACTAATGTGTGGACTACCACCTGTCTTCTCCTTTGTAGTTTTTCAAAAAATATTCAATCTGTTAATCTTCACATCTTTTGCTTACTTGTTGGTGATAAGGTTATTTCATATGACTCATAAAACGATAATATAAAAGTTTTTTATTAAATCAGAGTGCCTAGTTCGATGGAAGAATACTATTTATTCTTTTGTTTTGAGTGGCATCAATGACCATGTCTTCTCTAGACTTATCAATTGGCAAAACTGTAACTTGTAGGTTCATTTGCATTCTTAAGATTAGGTGCAGAATCTCTTCTTTTGCAACAACTATTACACCTTTCCTATGATCAATGGTGCAGAAGAAAAATATTTCAAGCCCATACATGGTAAGAGGTTCCACATATTTATGTCTGTCCTTTGTCATGATCTTGAATGAAACTATTCATGAAATTTGTGCCGCGCTACATGTATATCTTGACAATTCTTAATGAACAGTGTTAGTGTAAGGTATCTCCATCTCAAAGCTGAAGCATCCCGAGATTCAAAGACGAACCCAGGATCTTAATTAAGGAAATTAAATATAAAGAAGTAAAAAACACTGAGAAATTAAGGTGACAATATACGAAATATATATATATATATATATAATATAATATTTCAGAAAAAGGGTATCCAATGACTCCCATTTGACAAGTGAGTGAGGAGAAGCGCTAAAAACCCCAGTAGTAACTGATTGACCTCTTGAAAGTAGCTTTTCTATCTGGTGGTTCAATTCCAATCCAGAAGCTTAATTTTTTAGTGTTGGAGGAATTAGGAGTATCCCTTTATACATATATTACATGGGTAAGGCCCGTGCTATGCACAGACTCAACATATTAATTTACAAACCAATGGAAATGGAAAGGCAGTTATGTTCAACAAGATAATAATTTTCATGTAACGTTGAAAACGATGCACGGGAAATTTCAACATATTGGTAACAAACTTCAACTGCAAGATCCAGTCTTTGCCGCACAAATTAATATGCATGGGAAAGATTCTCTTCATTAGGGACTCCTATATTCACTGAAGATTGGTATTTAAGAGAATGTTTTACAAATTGATAAAAAGGAACAGTACCAAGACCAAAAAACAAAATGAAAATTAAAATAACTTCCCACTCCATCCTTCCTTCTTTTAGTGAAATAATTTCATTAGTTACACGATCATGATCCTTGTACATTACACCATATTCGGTTCGAAATCGAGAGGGCATCATGCGGAAACTTAAAGTTTGCAAATCAAAGGTGATAATTCAGATGACAAATAAAACATATATTAAAAAGATATATTATTAATATGAACGACCTACATATTAAAAAAATATTGAAATAATAAAACATATGGAAAAATATAAACCTATGCGAGAAATCTCCCCCTAAACCAAACTCTTTTAACGACTACATTGTGGATGCTATTGTGTTATGGTATGAGAAGGGAGCATCTATTTATCAAGTTCGAAAACCATTGCTCTAAGGAAGAGTTTTTCCAAATATGAAAACCTTTTCCCTTTCAGGAAAATAAAAGTATTGGTTACTTTTATTTCCTTCTAACAAAAAGTAAAACATAATTTTGATAAGAAAATCAGGGAAAAAACCATAACAAATCTCCCCTTTTTGGCTTGATTTTCTTCCTAATATCCACCTTCTTCAGATCTTTGGTCCTTGTGTTTCACATAGTATTCACCACTGTTGTTTGGCATGTTTAAAAATGGAGCTTGGGTAAAAAGAATATGAGCAATTTTTGTGTTAAAAAATATTGGAGACCTTTGCAGGGTTAAAAGTGAACTTTATTTTCAAATATGTGACAGCAGCATTGTTTAAAATATAATTGAAAATCATCTCCATATTTGTTTTTTGGACATATATCTTTATTATCATCAAATTGGTTGCAACTTTGACCTTAAAGTATCCTCAATTGAACCATCAGATCTTTGAACCATAGGCTTTGATACCACTTGTTAGGTTTGAAATCGAGAGGGCGTCATGCGGAAGCTTAAAGTTTGATTTAGTAGATTGGTGGAATGGATTTAGTTTGATTTTTGTGATTAGTTGCCTTATGATTTGTAAATCAATTTTTAATATATATGCTAAATACTAGTGTTGATACATGTTGCTATTATTATTATCTCTTCTCTTTTAAATTCGCACCTTATTTTCCTCATCTATTTATAGTAAAACATTATATAATTGATTGAGTCCATTTTTATTTTTTATTTTTGCAAATTAAATGTATATTAGATGTTGCCTGCCTTGATAATGTGATTTTTTATGGTAAATACGACATTAAAGGTATTGGGATTTCTCCGAATTGATTCTTGATATATTTTTCCTTAATTTCGAAAGTGATTTTTTTTATAATATACTTTTTCCTTTTGTGGTACTGTATTCCTACTACTGTATAAACCGCCCTTCTTTTCATTGGAGGGACAGTTCTTGAATGACAATTACTACTCTCTAAAATAAACAAAAACGAAAAGAACTACTGGCTATTTTAATACAAGGAAATTATATATTTTGATGGTTCTTCAATTTTCCTTCAAGGCTTACTGAAAAAATCTTCCATATTTCACTGTAACAAGTGTTTGGACTTTATTATTCTTATTATCTCTTTTACTGTTGTTCACTGGTAAGTTCTCGAAATGATGTAATTTTAATTCTCTCTGTCTGTTGACTGTGTCACGTTGTGAAAGCCTTTAGGAAACATGTCTATAGGAATATTTCGATGTTTGTTATTATATGTTCCTATTTGCTTGCCATTATATCTTGTTTCGCGGGTTTATATAGACAATTATGGGGTTCTGATAAGTTGCCGGGATATTTATAATACATTGTATTATTTCTACTAAGTTTTTTTTCTTATTAAAGTACTACTAAATAACTGAAACTTCTTTGACTTGTATTAGATAGAAGTGTGTCGTACCGGTGTTGTGTGCTTTTATGTCTTTTTTGTTATACTGTTATCTATCCTGAGTCTAGGTTTATCGAAAACAATCTCTCTACTTCATTCGAGGTAATGGTGTGCACTGCGTACACATTATCCTACTCATACCCCACTATGTAGGGATACACTGGCTATGTTGTTGTATAATTTGTTTAAGGTAGTGGTATGGACTACGTACAGTTACCCTCTCCAAAGCTCACTTTGTGGGAATGCACCGAGTATGTTATTGTTGTTGTTATAGAAGTTTGATGTGTTTACTAGATAGTATTTATCTAGTTTCTGGCTATCCTCTCTTTTCATAATTACATGTTTAATTGATTGTAGTTGTGGCTAGGAGAAGAAGTAGCATGTAGAGTCATTTTAGCTATCAAACCTGAAAGAATCATCATCAATCTTAATTTTATTCTCTTTTCCACAGGTGTAAAAGTGAGTTGAATGAAGACTAATTGCAAGCTCAACACGTTATTGGTACTTTTGAAGAATCCACTACATATCTGCCTTAGTTTAGGATAGGAGTAATATTTAGTACTATATTTCAGTTAGTTTCCTTTGTGTTGGACTTGTTTTACTTTTCTTTGAACTGTGAGGAGATATTACCTTAGTACAATTTTAGTTTTTTTAATTGTATGATTGTGGGTGAATTTTATCAATCTGACATGTTTTAAAATTTTATTTTTGATTTATTCAATTCTAATTTTAAAAATAATATCAATATGAAATAATTAAGAGATTTCTTGTAATTTGTGACAAAAAATTTTATTATCAAAGATAACTTTTAGCAACGATTAAATTAGACTTTTCAAGACAAATATTTTCGTCACGAAATAAACAAGTTCGTCATAAGTTTGACTCTATTTAGTGACATATGTATTTATCTCAATATCTTCCTTTTTATTTGATACAAATTAATTTTGTATTTTATGGCAATCATAATTGTCAGTAATCATAATAATTTAGTGACGATTCTACATTATCGGTTAAAAAATACTATTTTTAGTGACAAATGGTAGATTTAACTAAAAAATTATTAATCTTTATTGTAATAATAAATTTGTCACTAATTCATACATTTATGGATGAAAATTTTTGATGTATACAAAAAGTTGTCAATAGTGACAAAAATACATTTGTTCAGCCACGAAATATATGTAACTCTGGAGACAATTGGTGTCGTCTCTAATTGAACTAAATAATTAGGGACGATGAATGAGATGTTTATTTTTTCCTAAAAGTATTTATGGTTACTTTTATTTTCCTTCTAAGAAAAAGTAAAACTTAATTTTGGTAAGAAAATCACGGAAAAAACCCTAACACACCATATGTTCCTTACAAGGATGATTGGGTACTCTTCCTTCGAATTCATCCCATAAAGTGAGGAGAAACTGAGGTTTCCTGAAAGAAGAAAGAAGTAACTACCATTTGTTCCAGAATCTGTTACAAAAATGCAGGTATTTTCAAAGTAGAAACTCCACTATCTTATGTAAAAGGTTATGGTTACCGATCATCAGCCCCAGTAATCTCTCAGGCCAATTTTTAATGCGACCTATATTTTTCTCTTATATGATATTAATAAATATGAGAATATTTATCATCTATGTGTACATGCATATAAATTTCATCCATAAAACATCTGAGTGCAGTAATATACCAATTTTTGTAGAGGGAGTGGGGTCATCTGAGAAACATTTCCTAAAACCATAAGATTCAACTTGGTTGGCGGTGGCAGGGGCTTCTCAATACATCACTTATACCGAACCATGACTGTTCATCCAAAGCATTCACTTAGTTATTTATTTTGAAATATACATGTGCAGGTTTTTGTAACGCCCCGAGAGTACACCCTGGGTGCCACACGGTGCTTACGGTTCTGAGAGACCACAAGCTTACACTTGAGCTGGTACCTGCTATGAGCATTGAATAATATTATAACATATGTCTAAAAAAAACTGATAAGTCATGAGGTTTTAAATAACTGAAAACAATATTGGATCATAAATATGGAAACAACTGCTAGAAACAACTGTCTGGAACTAATAAAATAATAACAAAACTGACAGATTGTCTACACTAGTCTGAAAAGCCTCTACAAACTGAATAAAGGCTGATGGGATAGGCCCCAACTCACTCCATCAAACTACTGAATTGAAAGCATGAAAATAAATATAGTCTGTCCTCGAAATACGAGGACTCGCCACTGCTACGACTGATAAGATGGAAGGTCTATGCGTGATCCGGTAACTGAGCATCCGAACCTATGATATTATACAAAATAGCGCATGAAAAAAGTATGCGATCAATACTTTGAATGTACTGGTATGCTAAATGAGGTTGGCGGATATGCATGGTTTCATGTACAAGAGTAATAACTAATTGAATGAATATCGTGAAGTACTAAATAGAATGCATGAAATCTATAAATACTGAGAATGCTTTACCAAGCATAAAGCATGTTCTAAATATATTTTGTAAATTGAAATACTAAAATATGATAACTGAATAACCGATATCTATATGTTATGGTCAATAGAAGCTTGAGCTAAAGTATACTGAATACTGAACTGAGACTGTGGGAGCTATCACCTAACTGACATTCCCCAATGAGCAAATTGGGTCCAACTTGTGACCCCAGTTGGAATGGTGTCAGTACCATGCCGTGGGTACTAACACTGGTTGTATGGATCGACTGATGTACTGTCCTAAAAGACTAAGGGTGTCAGGTTTAAATTAACCGATGACCCCTGTGAGGTAGTCAAGCCTAGACTGACGGGTGACTCTGCATATCCGATGCTGGCTACCTAGTTTTAGTGCACAAGGACTACTGCTAATGACCCCGTGTATCTTTTGGGAAAGACACCATCCCTGAACTCACTTGGTGCTAAATCCTACTCCCCATTGAATTGACTCGGGATACTAAATTGTTCTAAGTTTAACTGATTATGGTGACTGGCTGAACTGATAATGCTCATAACATATTCTGAAGCTATTCGGAAGATATTGAGACTAAGTAAACAGCTAAGTTTTTGGTATTCACAACCCCCAGGACTTAATAACACTAATAAAAAAATAGTACTAAAGCTTTGAGCACATAATATGAAAGCATTTATTCAAAATTAATTCTTGTAGGCATTTCATCAAACACTTGATATTAGTAGTGTAAGATAAGCATGAAATTAATTTAAAGCTTGTACTAATAACATGATTTCAACAACTATGAATTAAAACAGAAAATAACATCATTAAAATATGTGGGGTTGAATAACAACGACAATTTCATGTAAACATGGTGTAGAATTATAATACATGGGAATTCATAGTTAAAATCACAATTAAAAATCATGAAAAAATTGTAAACATCCCTACTTGAATTCAGAATTGGATATTTGGATTCCATGGTTAAAAGGAACCCATAGATGATCACTTAACATACCTGGGTTAATGAATTCATGAGAATTGATGGTGAATTCTTGAGTTTTGATCTTGAACATGGAAGGCTAGGGTTTTTGTTCTTGAAAGAGGGCTACTTTAATTTTTTGAGAGAATTGTGAAATAATGATCAAATAATGCTCTATTGGGACTTAAATCCCATGTTTGGACGGATGTGGGGATATGGGAAACGACTAAACGGTCCCTGGAATTTAAATCACAAAAGCTGAAAATCCCAATTTTTGGCCTCGACGCGACGCTGTTCAATCACTTCAGGTTACTGCAAAACTGACAATCCCCATTTTACCCTACTGTGCAATCCAGTGCTATCGCATTACACCTCTAGAAATGGATGATCCCAAACTGGAAGCTTAGCTCGCGGTGGCCCACTGGAAAAGGACAATTGTAAAACTGCCCCCTGGTGCGAAACGTTGTCAATTGCAGTGACACACTGGTAAAGGATGAACGTGATTTAGGCCTTCACCACGACCTGGCCTTAGCGCATTGGGCTACTATTTTACACTAAAAGTGCCATAAATTTTCACCCGAGTATCAAATTCGGGTGAAATTGGAATCATTGGAAAGCTAATTCAATTTCCTATTATTTAGTGGGTCTTCAACTGGAAAATTCTCAATATGGTAAAAGATATGCTCATTTGAAGTTGACTAAAGAGACATTCTTTTCAAAAATTCAATCGGTAAGGATTATTTTAATTCATCTAATAGCTAGGATTTATTTGAGGCCTTAATATGCATCAAAACTCGTGCATATAACTACCAAATAACTATAATGTACTATGCATGATCTTGAAACATGGCTCTAACATTGGTTTGAATATATGAGGTATTACAATATCTCTCCCTTGGGAACATTCGTCCTCGAATGAGACTGGTTAAGCTGAAAACACTGAGGAACTTAGGTTACATGTTGGATACAATTGATTACATGAATGATTCTAAAGTGTAACACATGACTAAATTGCTTCTATGAATGCAAGACTAACATGAGAATGATATGCAGCTGAAACTGAGCATGGCAAAGAGAAATTCTAAGAAGGTTGTTACCTTAGCTGAATCTGAGTTTGCGGAGAAAAGATGAGGGTACTTGGTTAGTATATCTACTTTTGCTTCGCAAGTGGCTCCCTCAACGGAGTAATTCGGGCAAAGAACATTGACTAGGGGAACTTCTTTGTTCCTTAGTCTACAAATTTGTCGATCAAGGATCTCGACTAGAATTTCTTCATAAGAGAGGTTGTTCTAAACATATATGCTTTATAATGGAACAAAAATTGCTGGGTATCTAGTACACTTCTTCAACAAGGAGATATAGAATACTGGGTGCACTAATGTTAAGTCTGCAGGAAACTCAAGCTCATAAGCCATCTTTCCAAAACAACTCATAATTCTGTAAGGGCCAACATATTGGATGCTAAGCTTCCCCTTCGTACCAAAACTCTTTACTCCCTTCATGGGAGAGATCTTTAGTTATACAAATTGGAAACCTCAAATTCAATGTCTTTTTTCCTCACATCTGGATAAGACTTCTATCGGCTCTGTGCTGCCTTAAGCTTCTTCCTGATAAACTATACTTTCTCTAAGGCATCAAACACCAAGTCAGGCCCCACTACCGTGGCCTCACCTACTTCAATCCAATCAATCAGAGATCTACATCTCCTTCTATACATAGCCTCAAACTGAGTCATCTAAGTACTGAAATGACAGCTATTATTATACGCGAACTAAATCAAAGGGAAGTCGTCATCCAAACTGCCCTTAGTCTATAGCACATGCTCTCAACATCTCCTCAAGGGTATGAATTGTCCTTTTTTCCTGACGATCTATCTAATGGTGAAAAGTTGTACTAAGGTAAACTTGGGTACCAAAACCCTTTCGCAAAGCCTTCCAAAAGTGCGATGTAAATTGAGTACCTCTATCTGAAATGATGGACAATGAAACAACATTCAACCTAACCAACTCTATGAGATAGAGTTTGGCATAGTACTCGACTGAAAAAGAAGTATACACAGGCAAAAAATAGGCTGATTTAGTCATATTCTCTACAATGAACCAAATCGAATTATGTTGACGGTGAGTACGAGGCAAACCCATCACAAAATCCATGTTCACTTCCTCCCACTTCCATGTGGGAATATTGAACTCCTTCCTAGACCTACTGGGCTTCTAATATTTAATATTAACCTATTGACAAATAGAGGAATTATCCAATAACTCTGAATTATCTCTCTTTATCCCACTCCACCAATAGATTTCCCGTATATCACAATACATCTTCGTGGCCCCTAGATAAATTGAGTAACGCGCACTTTGCGCTTTTACAAGAATTTGCTATCTCAACTCATCAACACATGACAAACACAGTCTACCATGGTAACTCAACAAACCATCTCTCCCTTGGGAGAAAACCTCTACTTTACGATATCTAACTGACTCCATCGACTTTAGCAGACTAGGATCCCTATCCTGCTTTCTCTTCACTTCGGTAGCCAAAGTAGATTCCAAACTATTTTGAACTCAAACGCTACCCTCAGCTGAATCAACAAAATGAACAACTAACCTAAAAAGATGATGAACGTCTCTAACTAAATTCTTTTTATCAACCTCGACATGAGCAACACTACCCATAGACAATCTACTTAGGGTAAATGCCACTATATTAACCTTTCCCAGATAGTATAAAACACTTATATCATAATCTTTCCGCAACTGTAACCATTTTCTCTTACACGGATTCAGATCGTTCTGCTAAAACACATATTGCAAGATTTTGTGATCTATGAACACATCAACACGCACCTCATATAAATAGTGCCTCCAAATCTTTAAGGAAAACACAACAGCCAGTAACTCAAGATCATAGGTAGGATATTCTTTTCATGGGATTTAATCTGTTTAGAGGCATAGGGTACAACTTAACCCTTCTGCATCAAAAACACCCGAAACCAACTCTGGAAGCAACACAACACACAAAATATCTATCTGAACCATCTGGCAATGTCAAAATTAAGGTTGTGGTATGTCGAGTGCTCAACTCTTAAAAACTCTTCTCACAAGAATCTTACCATTGAAACTTAACTTTCTTCTAAGTCAATATATACATGGAGGACACAATGGACAAAAATCCTTTAACAAACCATCGATAATAGCTATCCAAACCTAAGAAACTCATGATATCTGATAGAGAGATGGGTTTGGTCCGGTTTTTTACTACCTCGGTCTTTTGAGTATCGACTCTAATGCCTTCAACAAAAATAATATGGCCAAGAAAAGCTACTAATATTAGTTAAAATTTGTACTTATAGAATTTAGCGAATAACTGATGGGGTCTAAGAGTCTACAATACTATTTTGAGATGGTCTGCATGATCATTTTCATTACGAGAATTGACAAAAAAATCATCAATAAAGACTATGATGAACATGTCTAAGTACTATTTTAACACTCTGTTCATCAAGTCCATGAAGATTGTTAGGGAATTCCTGAGACCAGAGGATATGGCTAGAAATTTGAAATGACCATACCAGGTTTTAAAAGCTATTTTTGGAATGTCACATTATCTGACTTTGAGCTTATGATGGCCGGATCTGAGATATATCTTATAAAACTAACTGGCACCCTGAAGTTGGTCGAATAAGTTATTGATTCTGGGAAGTGGGTATTTGTTCTTGATTGTGACTTTGTTCAACTGATGGTAGTCAATAAATATTCTAAGAAAACCATCTTTTTTACTCACAAACAGAACTAGTGTGCCCCACAGGGAAATGTTGGGCCTGATAAATCTCTTATCTTGGAGATCTTTCAACTATTCTTTTAACTTTTTGAGTTCTGCTGAATCCATTCTATATGGAGCAATAGAGATAGGGTGCGTATCTGGAATAAGGTCTATTCCAAAGTTAATTTCCTTTTCGGTAGGAACTCTAGGAAGATTTTCAGAAAACACATGTGGAAATTTCCTCACTGCTGAAACTGACTCAAGATTAGGAGCCTTAAAATTTGAGTCTTTAACTCAGACAAGATGATAAATAAACCCTCTGAATATCATTTTCCTCACTCTAAGGTATGAAACAAGCTTACCCCTAAGTGTTGTAGTACTACCCCTCCATTCAAGAATTGATTTATTTGGAAACTTAAAATGAACTACTCTATTTTTGCAATCCACTGAATCATAGAATGAGTGAAGCCAATCCATGCCGAGATTCACATAAAAATCTGTCATCTCAAACTCCACAAGGTCAATTGAAGTAAGTTTCCGAGACACTGTAATCAGGCAGTTCCTATATACCCGTTGGGCTATAATAGAGACACTTACTAGGGTAGAGACTGAAAAGGGTTCTGCTAAGATTTTGGGATTGACTATGAAATTGATGGCTATATAAGAGGTTACAAAAAAAATAAGAAGCTCCAGGGTTTAGTAAATCAGAAATATGTAAATGAAAGACTTGCAATGTAGAAGTAACTACGTGAGGAGAACTTTTGTAATCTTATCGAGACTAAAGTGTATAGAGCTTGTTCTGACGCTGACCGCTAGTAGCACTGGAAGCGCTACCCTACTGAGTCGAGTGGTCGGCTATAATTGAGGGCTGAGGGGACTAGCCCAGTTGGCACAAATCCCTATCTTTTTTAGTAACTTCCCGACGATCTCAAATCTGATGGTCTGGCTTACCACACCCAAAGCATACATCACTGCAAGCTCTACACTAACCCTAACGGTTTCTACTACATTTTTAGCAAAGAGGATTTGTATGACTTTTGCTTACAATGCCTTGGAAGATAGATCCTGGAGATCTATCCATATTATCATTTTTTACTTTGGGTACTAAGTCACTAGCTAAATATTGAGCTGGGACTAAAGATTTCTAATGGGACAGAGGAGAATTACCACTTTTTGACTTTGGCTAAGTGAAATTAAAGGTACCTATTCTAGCCCTCTTGTTCTCTGTCTCCTTCATATTATTCTTCTGCTCCTCAATTTGTTAAGAATGGACCATAAACGTAGATTTGTCCATCTCCTTAATTAACATCGTTATCCTACACTTATTGACCATACTGTCAGATACCCTAGACACAAATTTGCTCATCCTAGATCTGGTATCAGCTACCACATGAGGAGCATACCTAGCTAACTGAGTAAACTTACGAGAATAGTCATTCACCTTCATGTTTACTTTCCTCAAGTTGATAAACTCTAACACTTTGGCTTCTCTCAATTCCATCAGAATGAATCTATCTAAGAAGGCAGTATCAAACTCTTCCCAATCTATAGGCCCTACATCTATGCCTCTATCTACCTTCCACTACTTAAACTATATATGAGCTATAGCCTATAATTGGTAAGCATCCAATTCAACACTCTTACTAGAAGTTACCCCCATAATATTTGTTAAATTTTGGACCATGTCTAACAATTCCTGTGGATCCTCTTCATATTTGGATCTTAAAAACAGAGGAGGATTCATTTGGATAAAGTCCTGAATCTTAGCTGCAGCAGTATTGGACACTGGGTTGGCCGGGACAGCAGCTAGATGAGCATTTTGTGCTTCTACAGAGTGAGCCAGAGTAGTGAATAAAGCTCTGAAATCTACATGGGAAACATGCTCGTTCAGGGGATCTTCCTGAACAAGCGGAGATGCTGGTTTGTTCACATTTCTTCTTTCGTTTATCTTTCTGGGAGGCATAATCTGTAAATAGAAGGGAGAAAAAATTAGACAGAGAGTTTAACATGAGATCATGCTTGGTTGCATGACATGAACACTAAAAAAGGGAAACTTTTCTTAAAATACCTCATAGTCTCTTGTCCATAAGAGTGGCACATTTCATACCCATTCACAAGACTCTACTCAAGGCGGCTTTCAAACTTTGTAGGACATATTAAAAACATAGGCTCTGATACCAAGTTTGTAATGACCCAATAGTACACCTTGGGCGTTGTATGGTGCTTACGGTCTCGAGACACCACAAACTAACCCATGAGTTGGTACCTGCTGTGAGCATAAAATAATATAATAACATTTGCAGAATAACAATCGATAAGCCATAAGGTTTTGAATAACTAAAAAAAATATTGGATCATGAAATTGGAAACAACTGTCTAGAACTAATAAAATAATAACAAAACTATATGACAGTCTATACTAGTCTGAAAACCCTCTACTGACTAAATAAGAGTTGATGGGACCAGCCCTAACGAACTCTATTTAACTACTGAACTAACAGTATGAAATAAATTTAGTCTATCCTTGAAATAAAAGGTCTCACCCCAACTATGACTGATAATCTGAAAGGTCTATACGCGGTCTAAGAAATGAGCGTCCGAACCTATGATATGATACATCATAGCACAAGAAAAAAGAATATTATCAGTACTTTGAATGTACTGGTATGCTAGATGAGGTAGGTTGATATGCAAGGTTTCATGTACAAGAGTAATAACTGAATGAATGAATAGCATAAAGTACTGAATAGTATGAATGAAATCTGTAAATACTGAGAATGTATGACCAAGCATAAAATATGTTCTTAATATAATCTGCAAACTAAAATGCTGAAATCTGATAATTGAATAATCGATATCTGTATGCTATGGTCAATACAAGCCTGAACTGAAGTATAATGAATACTGAACTGAGACTGTGGAAGCTATCATCTAACCGACATGCCCCAATGAAAAAATTAGGGTCCAATTTGTGACCCCAATTGGAAGGGTGTTATTACTGTGCCATGGATACTAACATTCATTGTGTGGACCCAAAAATGTACTATCTCGAAGGACTAAAGGTGTCAAGCCTAAACTGACGGTGACCCTGATGATAGGCGTATTTACACACCTATAGTACTTTAAGTTACCCATATTTTAGTTAAGTTTTGAGGAAAAAATATATAATTCATGCACTTTTAGTCTTTTTTCCTGTAAGTGAGCTAACAAACATGATTAGCCAGTTTTCATGTATAAATGATGAAGATTTAAGCATTTTATGGATAACTTCACACCAAAGGAAGCATCACGAAAGAAGGAAAGCAGCGTTTTGATGCATATGGACTGAAAGTAACGCATGAAAAGCTTGTCCCGGTTAAAAACAGCATTTCCAAAGACTTGGGCATCAGTAGTAACTTAGTAGGATTAGGATAAGGATGCAGTATCGTAGTAGGATTAGGATAAGTATGCAGTAGCCTAGTAGGAATAGGATATGGGTGTTGTAAAAACCCTATGATGCTGAACTTTTCAGCAAACATTATTACAATTAAAACAATTCTCTTTCAATTAATTTCTTCTTCCCTTCTCTTTATCTATTCAACTTTTAATTTTCATCACAAGAGAAACGCTATTTTGTAAGTAATTCACGCCACAAGCCCTACAAAAACATACTTCACGTGAGATTTTTATCTTGGTATGCTGATAAGGTCTATTGTGATTTCTGTTGCACTCATGAATAGCTAAACTTCTCTGTTAGGGTTATGGAATCCTTATGAGAATCTCTGTGGTTGCAAACATACAGAATACGCCAGTATAGCATTAACTTGTTCAAAAAAATAGTTACATGTCTGGAAAAGAGATAATGTCAAGGAAATAGGGCACCAACCCCTGTTTAAAAGTTAGTGCCGTAACTGGATTAACCTCTTGGAGAATTTGTACCATTAGATACGCTTTAATCTCGAAAGAGTTAAAGTGAAATAATCCTTAATGGTCGAAAAACGCCTGGATTTACCATAGAATACGATTCTCTATAAGCGCGTGCATGTTTGAATTCCGCATAACTCATAGCCAATAGATACTTATAACTCATAAGGTGGACATATCCCTAACTCTCAATTCTCATTGATTAAAACGTACCAAGTACGCCGTTCTACTCTTCTATTTTCCGTTTTTACTCTACTATTTTGTTTACATCATTTGCACGGACAAAATCCCCCCCTTTTATTCGCAGAACTTTCATCAAAAGTCTAATAATCGCTGCTTACTTAGTGACCAAGTATTCTCTGTGGGATTCGACACCCAACCCAGTTGGGTTCTATATTTGACAATGACCGCTTACACTCTTACGAGAGTTGTAGTTTGATCGTTATCAAATTTTGGCGTCGTTACCGGGGAATACGGTTGTCAACTAAGTTTGTTATAATTACTAGACCCTTTGGTCAAAGATTCTTGTATTTTACTTTTAGTTATTGTTTTTGTTCTATTCAGGTTTTGTTCAGTGCTTGCCCAATACTCGAAGTTCTGGTCAACTATTATTACCCATAAACCTTGAACCACAATGTATTGGCAGGATGGAGGCTCAACGTGACATTAAAATAAGGGCCGCCCAACAGGAGCAGGCTAGATTAGCTGCGTTGGCCACTGCTCAAGTGAACCAACAGAATGTCGATAACCCTGGGCGAGCATTAGATCCTGATGATGAGGACTTGGGTGATGATGAGTTACTAAACCCTAGGTGTGATGCTAATGTGGAGACACCGGCAAACAGAAGAGATCTTCAAGCAAGATTTTGGCCTGAATGTCGAGCCGTGCAAATACCGTTCGATGATGATAATGATGATTTTGATGGAGCTGGTGCCACAGGATCCATTATTCCTCCACCATTGGCACCCAGAGCCAAGTTCAACATCACAAGCACCATGATTCAATTATTGCAACTCAAGGGATTATTCGGTGGACTTGTAGGTGATGATTCGAATATGCATCTGTTCAAATTTATCTCTACATGCAAGTCATTCGACAATCCAGGCGTTGGACAGAATGCAATTCGGCTACGCTTATTTCCATTGTCTCTATCTGGGGAGGCAACTCTATGGTTGAACGGGCTGACTCCTGATTCTATTACAAATTGGAGGCAATTGAAAGACACTTTCCTAGAAAGATTGTTTCCGCCATCCAAAAGAGCACAATTGAGAGATGAAATCAGCAACTTTTGTTAGCTTCCAACTGAAGCCCTCCACGAAACATGGGAGAGAATCAAGAATAAGCTTATGAGGTGCCCAAATCATCACATGACCAATGTCCACTTGATGGAGATACTATACAGATCCTTGAATTCAATAACTAAACCAGTGGTAGATAATGCAGCTGGAGAATCATTTATGGACCTCACCTTTGTTCAGGCAAGCGATATGCTAGACCGGATGACAAAGTAAAGTAGAGCTTGTCATACCAGGGATTCTGCAGTAAAAATCCCTACTATATCTATTGGCATGACTGCAGAACAAAGGCGAAGAGAGGAGGAACGCAATTAAGAAATGGCGCACATGAAAACACAGATGGATCTTCTTACCAAGCATTTATTATCAAGGAAGATCGAAAAAGTCAAAGTTGTTGCATCAAAAGGAAGAGACGAATCCGATTCTGAGGAAGAAGCCAACTATTTGAAAAATTAGGGGGGTTTCCGAGGCACTGCCCAAGGAAACCAAGGTCGAAACTATTTTGATAAATCTGGAAACAAGGACCGTGATCAAGGTAGTTGGAAGAATAAGACTGACAGGAGTGGTTTTTATGTTCCTCTTGGAAGTCGTGACACAGCTGCATCTAGCTCTAGTAAAATGTCAATGGAAGATAAGATGGCAAAGCTGTTGAAAGAAGTGGAGGCAACCAGCACGGGAGTAACCGAGGTAATAAATAATATGTCCTCAATGAAGCAATTAGTTGACTCACATTCCATTTCAATAAAATAGCTGGAGCAACAATTGATTCAAATTTCATCTATATTAAATCAAAAAAAGGTTGGCACCTTACCTAGCGACAAACTGCAAAATCCAAGGAACGATGGAATATGCATGGCTATTACCACCCGGAGTGGTAAGGTGTTGGAAAATCCAAACAAAGGTAGGTAAGTGGCCGACAATATAATAGATGATGCCGAACCAGAGGATGCCGAAAGAGCTGAAGAAAGCATCAATGACGTCACCCCTCAACGTCCACCGCCTGAAAAAAGTGCCAGTCCAAAGCAAGAGGAAAAAAAAGTCGTGGAGAAAACTATTCCCCTTCCACCACCACCTTTTCCTCAAACATTAAAGAAAAGAGTTGATGATACCAAGTTCAATAAATTCATGACGATGTTAAAACAGCTGGCCATTAATGTTCCGTTGGTAGAGGCACTCGAACAGATGCCTGGGTACACAAAATTTATAAAGGACCTGTTAACAAAACAGTAGGCAGAAAGTTATGAGTTGACGGATACTGTTCATCATTGTAGTGCAATCGCAACCAGATCAGTAGTACAGAAGAAGGCCGATCCCGGTGCCTTCACTATTCTGTGCACTATTGGATCTCTGAATTTTACCAAGGAATTATGCGATCTAGGATCCAGCATCAACTTAATGCCATTATCTATTTACAAAAAGTTGGGATTGGGGGATCCTACTCCAACCAATATGAGGCTGGTAATGGCAGATAGGTCGGTAAAACAACCTGTTGGTATTTTATGTGATGTATTGGTAAAGGTTTCTTGATTCATATTTCCAGCAGACTTTGTTATCTTGGATTACGAGTTGGACTCGAAAGTTCCTATAATCTTAGGGCGCCCTTTCCTTGTAACAGGAAGTGTGCTTATTGATTTACGAGCTAATGAGCTTCTATTTTGGATAAATGATGAAGTAGTCCGCTTTGATGTGTTTAAATCAATGAAGCAACCCAAAGATCTGAACGTATTCACGGTAGCTGATGTATATATTGATGATGAGAAAGAATTACCTATAGGAGCAGCTTATTGATGACCCATTGCGGTTGTGCTTATGAATGTTGAGCGTAAGAATGCTGAAAATTATGAAGATACTATTTGTGCTCTGAAAGGATCAGGGTCATATCCTCATGCTCCCAAGAATCTGGACCTTGATCTCAAAAAACGACCTACACCACCAGCTAAACCATCTATTGATGAGCCACCAACGTTAGAATTAAAGGAGCTGCCTAGTCATTTAAAGTATGCATTTTTGGGAAGCGGTAACACACTCCCGGTGATTGTGGCAGCAGATTTGGGTTAGCAGGAAGTTGCAGATCTTATCGAGGTTCTACGAAAGTACATGAGATCCATTGGTTGGACAATCGCTGATATCATTGGTATTCCGCCTGGTATTTGTACACACAAGATTCAGCTTGAAGAAAATTGCATACCCACTACTAAGCATCAAACGCGTTTAAATCAACCTATGCAATAGGTGGTGAAGAAATAAATTATTAAGTAGTTAGATGCAGGGATTGTGTATCCAATCTCCGACAGTAAATGGGTAATCCCGGTACAATGTGTACCAAAGAAAGGTGGCATGATGGTAGTTGCAAATGAAAAGAATAAGTTAATTCCACTCAGACCTGTCACAGGGTGGAGAGTATGCATGGACTACCGAAAGCTGAGTTCATGGACGCTTAAGGACCAATTCCCAATGCCATTCATGGAGCAAATGCTCAATCGATTAGCAGAGAAAGGATGGTTTTGTTTCTTAGACGGTTATTTCAGCTATAATCAGATCTGTATTTCTCCCGAGGATCAATAGAAGACAACGTTTACATGCCCATATGGTACATTTTCCTTCAAATGTATGTCATTTGGGCTATGTAACGCACCCGCCACTTTTCAGCATTGTATGATGTCTATTTTTTCTGATATGGTGGAAGACACTCTGGAGGTATTTATGGACGCTTTATCAGTTGTGGGTGAGTCGTTTGAATCATGCTTGGAAAACCTAAGTATGGTGTTGCAGAGATGTGTTGAATTCAACTTAGTGCTAAACTGGGAGAAGTGCCACTTTATGGTGAATGAAGGTATTGTTCTTGCGCATAAAATCTCCGATAGAGGAATTGAGGTGGATCGAGCTAAAATTGAAGTCATTGAGAAACTACCACCCCCAATTTCTGTCAAAGGAGTTCGTAGTTTCCTCGGGCATGCAGTTTTTTATCGAAGGTTCATTAAAGACTTTTCCAATATTGCTAGTCCGTTATGCAAGCTTTTGGAGAAGGTTGTGAAGTTTGACTTTGGAGTAGATTGTTTGAAGGTATTTGAATTCCTCAAAGGGAAGCTAATTGAAGCTCCTATCATTGTAGCACCCGATTGGTCTCTACCATTTGAAGTCATGTGTAATGCTAGCAGGGTAGCTTTGGGTGCTGTACTTGGCCAGAGAAGAGAAACGTTATTCCACCCAATCTACTATGCGAGCAAGGTCTTGAACGGAGCCCAGAAGAACGAAACTTGTCATGGAACAAGAGCTTCTAGCGGTTGTGTATGCTTTTGAAAAGTTCCGTGCGTATTTGTTGGGAACTAAAGTGGCAGTTCATATAGACCATGCATCCCTGAGATATTTGATGACAAAGAAAGATGTGAAACCAAGGCTAATTTGATGGGTATTGCTTCTGCAAGAATTTGATTTTGAGCTAAAAGATAGAAGAGGTTACGAAAACCAAGTGGCTGATCATCTATCTAGACTCGAGAACGAGCATATAGCGTAGCCAGACCTTGAGATTGATGATGCATTCCCTGATAAAGAAATCTTAGCCGCAATTATGGAAGAGTTACCTTGGTACGCAGACTTTGCAAACTTTGTGGTAAGTAATGTGATGCCTACAAATCTATTATTTCATCAAAACAGGAAGTTCATGCATGATCTGAGACACTATTTATGGGATGATCCATATTTGTTTAGGCGATACACGGATGGTGTGATCCGACGATGCATATCTCATGTGGAGGTGCGAAGTATCTTGGAAGCAAGTCATGCTTCCCAAGTTGGTGGACACCATGAAGGTGGTCGGACAGATAGGAAGGTATTACAAAGCGGCTATTATTGGCCTTCAATATTTACAGATGCCTACGAATTTGTGAGGAGATGTGACCAATGTCGGAGACAAGGCACAATTTCGAAGCACCATGAGATGCCCATGTTGAAAATTCATGAAGTGGAGCTATTTGATGTATGGGGTATTGGTTTCATGGGCCCATTCGTACATTCGTTTGGGATGAAATATATCCTAGTTGCTGTTGACTATATTTCCAAATGGGTTAAAGCAGTAGCACTGGCTGATAATGAAGGAAAGTGTGTTGTAGCATTCTTGAAGCGAAATATCTTCTATCGTTTTGGGGTACCACGTACCATCATAAGCGATGGAGGATCACACTTTTGCAACAAGCTGTTTAAAGCCGTGTTGGTGAAGTATGGGGTTAAGAAACACAAGGTACCCATGCCTTATCACCCTCAAACTAGTGGATAGGTAGAGGATTCCAATCGAGAGATCAAGCAAAATCTTGCTAAGACTGTAAATTCAAATAGGAAAGATTGGACTCAGAAGCTGGACGATGCACTATGGGCTTATAGGACTGCATTCAAAATGCCAATTGGCATGTCCCCATACCAACTAGTTTATTAGAAGGCCTGTCACTTGCCCATTGAGCTCAAGCACAAAGCATTGTGGGCGTTAAAGTGACTGAATTTGAAGTGGGATGATGCTATGAATCTGAGACTGGAGCAGCTGAACGAGATGGATGAATTCCGTCTATATGCATATGAAAGCTCTGACCTATTCAAGGAACGGATGAAAAAGTATCATGATCAACAGATTGTTCAACGAAATTTTCAAATAGGTGATATGGCACTTCTTTTCAATTCCAGACTAAAGCTATTCCCAGTTAAGTTAAGGTCCAAATGGTCTGGCCCGTACAAAATTAGCCAAGTCTACTCGTCTGGAGTAGTCGAGCTAGAAGATGATAAGGGTGTTGTTTTTAAGGTGAATGGCCATCGAATAAAGCAATATATCGGTCCTCTTGTCTTGAATAAATACATGGCCACCATTTATCTCGACGAAGTCTAAGTACTCGAGGTAACTATGTCGTGCCGCGATAATAAATCAAGCACTAGATGGGAGGCAACCCATCAAATTTTTTGCATTTGTTTTTACTAAATAAAAATCCAAAAAGAAGCGTCGAGCCATGACCAAAACTAAGGCGCTTGATGGGAGGCAACCCATCGTTCTAATCATTTTTGTTGTTTTTGAGTAAATGTAGGTGCAAGAGGTCTAAAGGAGGAGATTGGTTTCAAATTTTGATTTGGAAGTATTGCATGTTGAAGGTGGTAAGTTAGGAATGAAGAAGCAAAAGGCTATGGATTAGGCATTGCCTATGAAAATATAGGCAAAGAACAAGGAAAGGCCTATGTAAATCTAGGCCACGAACAAGGAAAGGCCTATGCTGTGGCCTAAGCTCTCCGATTCTACAATGCCATGGCATAGGCGCCGCCTATGCTCAACAATGCCATAGTATAGGCGCTGCCTATGCAAAAGCCTTTTGTCTCTGAATCTAGTATGCCATGGCATAGGCGCCGCCTATGCGTAACAATGCCATAGTATGGGCGCCGCCTATGTGCAACAATGCTTTGCAAAAGGCGTCGCCTATGCCAAGCATAGGCAAAGCATTAGGCGCTGCCTATGGTCACTTTTGTTCTCCAAATCCGATTCCAAATGGGTCAAAACCCGACCCAAAGCTTTTTCTATAAATAGAACCTTAGTCTTAGAACAAAAATGCATTACAAACCATACCTAAGCGCCGCCTACCTCTCCAAATTCTCTCAAAAAATTTCCTTTTGATCTTTTAACTTTGCACGAACATCTTCTGAGGCCATCAACCAAGTAAGTAATTCTTTGTTCTTCTTTTATATTCCGTAAGTACTACACTACTGCACCTATAATATGTTGTTAAATCTTGAAGTAGTGTTGGTGAGTTGAGTATGTTTGATTTGTGGTGACACAACTAAGTGAGTGAAAGAATACGTAAGGGCCTTCTAGACTTGGTTCCTATTTGTAGTTGATTGTTATAAACTACCATCTTGTTGAGGAATCAAAATGGTAAAGTTAATCACATACTCATGTAAGTTGAACATTGAAATATTTTGAATAGCTCGTCTATCAAAATAAAGATCATAATTGAATATAAACTTGAGATGTTCTAATTTTTATATCATCAACTTGATTTAATCTCTACGTAGTCGTCTTGTTCCACAAATGCATTAAACCAAACCATAAAGTATGGGCAAGATTACATAACATAGAGTTAAAAAGGATAGTAAGATAACAAGAAAAGTATGACTGCACTGATTATATTGTTGGAACATAGCGCCCAATCGTATATCGATGAAGTCTGATTAATCGATGTCATTCACTTAATTAGCTTGTACAAACAAACTAAGTGTGGGGTGGTGCTACTACTACTTGTTAGTTGATTGTATCCACCGAGATAAAGATAACATGACTATTATTCTAATCTTAGGTACAATGGCACCAAAAGCAAGACAAGGAAAAGAAAAAGCAACCACTTCACAAAAAGGCCAGAAAAGGGGACGAAAAGAGCAAGGAGAATCCTCCTCGCTGCAAATACCTCGCCGCATGTTTGGAATAAAATAGGTCCTAGAGGAGGAAGGAAAGGAGTAGTATAGGAACAATAAAGAGAAAAAATATGTTCATGTGGAGTTGATACACAAGGAGAGCCTAGAAAAGAAAAAAACCCATATGTTGGCCAAAATAATGGTGTTAAATCTTGATTTCATCTTCTGAGATATGGGAGAGTGCAATCTTGATTTAACACAAGAGTTCTATGCCAACTGGTCACCAAAAACACAGGGAGTGAAGTAAAGATTCGAGGCCAAGTGCTACAACTAAATGCGGAGTTCTTCAATTCTTTTCTGGGTTTGCCATCTGTTGAACCATCACCACTCAAAGAGCTGTATAACAGACCACCGTACAGGGCAATCAGACACACACTATGTGGAATAAGATCTATGGCATGATGGAGTAGACACAAGGACACCGGCCAGTACAACACCTTCCTATATGCTTCCTTGAATAGGGAATCCAGGATATGGTTGCGAATAGTCAACTCTTTCCTGATTCCAGGGACATAGTACACAAAGATAACACAAGATATATTGTGCTTGGTGTACGCATTGATGACCAATGTCCCTATCAATATTGGGTCAATTATTCGATCTACAATGCATAAGGCTAGACTGCACAAGAGGTCACACTTCAGCTTTGCAATCTGTTGTCTGCAATATTGAGGAAGGAGGACATCGAAGAGGAACCAGCTGATCATAATCTTCCACACAACCCAAAGAAGGTTGACCTCACAAAGGTTAAAGATGTTGAATCCACGCATGGTGTCAACCTTACCACTGCAGAAAGACATGCTCGCGACGAAAGCTTCTTCCGCCATTTATATGGCATGACGAGGTTTACCATGATGAGCGGGGGTCGTGTTCCAACTGCTGCAGAGCTCCAATAGCTGGATTATGACTACCCAATGAATGAGCATAGAAAGGCGGTGTGTGGAGTAGGTGTATTTTTTGAGGAACCTCTTGATGACGATGTGCCAACTGACGATGATCGCCGAATGCCAAACTCCGAAGTGGAGGAGAATTCGGATGACGACGACTCTGATGATGATTCCGATGCAGGGGGTATGACCCCAGACATAGAGGAGGAGTCCGACTAATCCAATTTCTTCGTATTTATTTTCCACTGAGGACAGTGTGTCCCGTCTAAGTGTGGGGTGCTGGTATTTGTATGCTATACATCTTTATCTGCATTTGCTTATTTATGTTTGTTTGTTTTAATTTTTCTTAGTAGTTAAATGCATATTTATGTTTGGTTTGTTTAGTTATGTTTGTTTGTTTTAATTTTTCTTAGTAGTTAAATGCATATTTATGTTTGGTTTGTTTAGTTATGTTTGTTTGTTTTAATTTTTCTTAGTAGTTATAGTTGTTTGTTTTAATTTTGTTTTTAGTTGTTAAAATTTTTTAAAAACACTTTGCATAAAATTGTTTTGATAGGCAGCATGGTATTGTGACAAGAGTCTGTGATAAAATCATTACTATTGAGACAATTAGGTTCTAAGTGTGACTCACTGTGTGATATCTATGTTGTTTAATTACTTCATACGTTGGGTCAAGAGTCTGTACTGCTTCCAATAAAGTCGACCATGTGCCATGTGTGTGTGAGATGAGAGTATATTCTATGTTTATGGTTGATGCTAGAACTTGCCTGGTATGTCTGTAAAGCAAAATAAAGAGTGTGAGTCTAGGAGATGATTTAGGCATTTCTTTGGCAACCTGTGATTGTTTACCTTCGTTTTATCTACCCATGGACATCATCCTAGATAACCCCCTTTGAACCTTTAGCCTATTTTCTTTGACAGCCTCGTATGTAAGCCTAATCCATTTTTTTCAAGACCATAATTTGATCCAAATTCCTAAGTGCTTTAAATTGTAAAGTCATGTGACAAAATAAGAGGAAATTGGGTGAGAGTAGCGCTTTAAAGTGAATTGGTACTTGAATTCATTATGAAAAAGAATGGCTATTATAGAGGTGTGTTATAAAATTAAAAAAAAAAGAGAAAAATGAAAAGAAAAATAAAAAGTTAATTCTATTTAAAATAGAATAACAAAAGAGGTGAGAAGGGGTGGTAGATTAAAAGAAAGTATAAAGGTTGTTTGAAAAGAAAGTGTTAATGGCAAAATGTGATGTATTAAAGCGCTTAGGAACATAGTCACTATTTCAGGCCAAAATAGTCCTACCCGTCCCTTAGCTTACATTACAACCTGTAAAAGACCTATTTGATCCTAAGCTTAGCATTCTGATATTAGTATAGCATCACACTAAGGTCAAGCCTATGGTCATCAACTTCAACATATGAATTCTTTATGAGAGTGAGACCAAGGATAATCCTATACCCATGTTGGAAAAAAATATATAATACTTGTGAGTGATTATGGGTAAGATATTGCGTGACACACACATGGTTGATGAGTTCTGGGTAGTCTTTTATGATTCTTTGTGCCTTAACTTTTGGATACAAATTAACCATCATCACGAGTCTAGGTTGGAGGTTAAATTATTTCTAGTAGAGATCAGAAAACTACTCTTTGTTAATGATTGTCATGCCTGTCTTGATGAAAATTTTTTGCTGTTACTATCAAATCCCAAGTATATGTTTATATGGACATGATATTTTGTTTGAGTACGAACAAAACTTTAAGTGTGGGGTGTTGATGATAGGAGTATTTACACGCCTATAGTACTTTAAGTTACACATATTTTAGCTAAGTTTTGAGGACAAAATATATAATTCAAGCACTTTTAGTCCGTTTTCCTGTAAGTGAGCTAACAAACATGATTAGCAAATTTTCAGGTATAAATGATGAATATTTCATCATTTTATGGATAACTTGACGCCAAATGCAGCATCACAAAAGAAGGAAAGTAGCGTTTCGATGCATATGGACTGAAAGTAACGCATGAAAAACTTGTCCCGGTCAAAAACAGCATTTCCAAAGACTTGGGGATCAGTAGTAACTTAGTAGGATTAGGATAAGGATGCAGTATCCTAGCAGTATTAGGATAAGTACGCTGTAGCCTAGTAGGAATAGGATATGGGTGTTATAAAAACCCTATGATGCTGAACTTTTCAGCAAGCATTATTATAATTAAAACAATTCTCTTTCAATTAATTTCTTCTTCCCTTCTCTTCATCTATTTAACTTTAAATTTTCATAACAAGAGAGATGCTATTTTTCAAGGAATTCACGCCACAAGCCCTACCAAAACATACTTCACTTGAGATTCTTATCTTGGTATGCTGATAATGTCTATTGTGATTTCCGTTGCACTCATGAATAGCTAAACTTCTCTGTTAGGGTTATGGAAGCCTTATGAGAAACTATCTATTGCTATGAGTTTGTGAATTCATGACACGTATGCTGCTTATATCATTCTTCTATTCATCTTAATTCAAATTCTTGTGGTTGCAAACATATAGAATATGCCAGTATAGCATTAACTTGTTCGAAAGAAAAGTTATTTGTCTGGAAAAGAGATAATGTCAAGGAAATAGGGCACCAACCCTTGTTTAAAAGTTAGTGTCGTAACTGGATTAACCTCTTAGAGAATTTGTACCATTAGATATGCTTTAAGCTCGATAGAGTTAAAGTGAAATAATCCTTGATGGTCGAAAGGCACCTGGATTTACCATACAATACGATTCTCTATAAGCGCACTCATGTTTGAATTCCGCATAACTCATATCCAATAGATACGTAAAACTCATAAGGTGGATATAACCTGAACTCTCAATTCTCATTGATTAAAACCTACCAAGTACGCCGTTCTACTTTTCTATTTTCTGTTTTTACTCTACTATTTTGTTTACATCATTTGCACGCACAAAATCCCCCCGTTTTATTCACAGAACTTTCATTAAAAATCTAATAATCGTTGATTACTTAGTGATCAAGTATTCTCTGTGGGATTCAACATCCAACCAAGTTGGGTTCTATATTTGACAACGACCGCTTACACTCTTTCAAGAGCTGTAGTTTGAGCGTTATCAGACCCTACGCAGTAGTCAAGCCTAAACTGATGGGTGACTCCTCATATCCTATGCTGGCTACGTAGTTCTAGAGTACAAGGAATGCTACTAATGACTCTGCCTATCTAACGTGGAAGCTTCCATCCCTACACTCGGTCGGTGCTAAGTCCTACTCCTAACTAAATTGACTCGAGATATTGAAGTGATCTAAGTTTAACTGATTATGATGACAGATTGAACTGATAATGCTCACAACATATTCTGAAGCTATTCCGAAGATATTGAGACTAAGTACACAACTATGTTTTTTGGAATTCACAACCCCCAGGACTCAATAGCAATAATAGCAAAATAGTACTAAAACTTTGAGGAATTAATATGAAAGAATTTATTCAAAATTCAATCTTGTAGGCATTTCATCAAACACTTGATATTCATAGTGTAAGCTAAGCATGTGAATAATTTAAATTTTGTAGTAATAACATGATTTCAACATCTACATCAGTAATTTTGAATTAAATCAGTGAATAACATCATTAAAACATGTGGGGTTGAATAACAATGACATTTTTATGTAAACACGATGTAGAATTATAATTCATAGGAATTCATGGTTAAAATCACAATTAAAAATCATAAAAAAATTATAAAGTTACTAACTTGAATTTAGAATTGGATATTTGAACTCCATGGGTGAAATAAACCTATAGATGAACACTTAACATATCTGGGTTGATCAATTCGTGAGAATTGATGATGAATTCTTGAGTTTTGATTTTGAACTTAGTAAGCTAGGGTTTTTGTTCTTGAAAGAGGGATACTTTAATTTTTTGAGAGAATTATGAAATAATGAGCAAAGAATTCTCTATTGGGACTTAAATGTCGTGTTTGGATGGATTGGGGGCTATGAAAAAAAAACAAATAGTCGCTGGAATTCAAATTGCAAAAGTCTCAATTTTTGGCTCCAGCGCGATGCGGTGCAATTGCATCGGGCCACTTGAAAACTGAAAATCCCCATTTTACCCAATGGCACGATGCATTTCTATTGTGTTGTGCCTCTGAAAATGGACGATCCGAAATTAGAAGCTTGCTACGACACTATGCCAATCACGATGCCCCACTGGAAAAGAACTATTGCGAAATGTCCCCTTGGTGTGGTACATGGTAATCTCGGTGGAACACTGGCAAAATAAAACTTCAATTTGGCCATCACCGCAACGCGGCCTTATCGCGTTGGGCTACTATTTTGCACTAAAAGTTTCATAACTTCTCACCCAAGTCTCGGATTCGGGCAAAATTGATATCATTGTAAAGCTAATTCAATTTCCTATTATTTGGTGGATTTTGATCTAGAAAATTCTGTTTATAGAAAAATATATGGTCTTTTAAAGTTGACTAAAGCAAGATTATTATCAAAAATTCAATCGGTAAGGATTATTTTGATTCGTCTATTGGTTGGGAGTTATTTGAGGCCTTAATATATATCAAACTCATGCATATCACTGCAAAATAACTATAATGTACTATGAATGAGCTTGAAACATGTGTCTAACATTGGTTTGGAATTTTAGGATATTACAGTTTGGCAATGAAAATCATAACTCTTCGGAGTTGTAGCTGTACAATTATACGGATAGTAAGTGTTAGAGAGTCGGATGAAGCAGGTTCGTGTTTAATCTCCTTCCAACTAAAATGAGGCACACATTTAGCTCCTAAAATTTTGATAATACCCTTGAATAAGAAATGAATAGGAGAAACAACTAACATGGTAATACACAATGCACATAAGTTCTTACCTCACATAATATGAAGATTAATAGTATGATTTTGAGACTAAAAATCAAACAACATTAATCAAACATTGCAATAATGAGAGTTAGAGAATCAAATAGTGCATCACAAAAGGTTTTTATTTCACCAAGCACCTTATCTTCATTGATTTATAACAACAGTCGAGCAAGTTTTTTTAACTGCAATTTTCATATTTAAGAACAGAAAATACTTTTTCTCATATTCTGGAAGTACTAATCACCTCTAATTTCAATAGGGGTTGTTGCTCGACAGCTAGTGCCAATTTTCTGACTCAACTATCTTATTCACGAGAATTTCTTCTCACTGATTTTGTCTCCTCACTAAATGGATGCACACACTTGTCTTACATCATAGATATTTTATTCAATCATCTCTAAGCATAAAATTAACCTCGAAAAGACAATTGAGAAATATATATATGTGACTTTATTCATTATCAGTAGTAATCAATATATAAAATCAAATAAAACATCAAATCCACTGACTTACATGTTAAAAACAATGAACAAAATGTAAAAAAATATGGCGTGTGAACAAAATGGAGTAAAAATGAGAACAGAGTGGAGAATGTGGAGTCACCATTGTTCTTACATTTTCAATCTTAGGTTTTAATTTGTCCAGTGCATTAAGCTCTACATCAGTCAACAAGTTGAGTGAATCAGGCACATCAATAAATACAAAAATGATTGCATGGAATAAGAGGCTCATGTAATACCCCATACTTTTCCTAGCTTAAATTCATTCCTAGAATGTTAAAAAATATTTTTCAAAATGAAGAATATTTAGTTGATGTGGAATTTTTCATATTTAGATCTCCCATTGTGTGAGAAATTGAATAATCTTTCCATCGATACAAAATTCGCCTGATTTCAATACTCGGTTGATGATTTAGATCATTGTTAAGTTGATAGTGTGTCACCTGGACACAGGGCACATCACGGATGTCAGTAAAATAATAATTGTCAAATTGCAATGGCCCTCTGCAATATCCCCACATCGTGGAGAGGGATAATTTACCAATTGTCGATTTCCAGTAGCCCAACGTGATATTGGCGCATCGTGCCAGTTGCCAAAATGGCATTTCTATAGGACACCACGATGGTGGCACATCACATTGAAGATTCAGGTCCCAATTGTCAAAATCTAGTTGGACAATATGATAGCTCCGCATTGCAGAGACCACCTATTTCCCGTCGTCAATTTCCTGTGAACAACCGTGATAGTGGCATGTCACAGTGGCTCATTAAATTGGTATTTTCAGTTCTCGTTTCCAGTCCCGTTTAGGAGATTAACCAGGGTATTTTGGACAATTTCCAAGCCCCCAATCTATCAAAAACACAACATTAATCATATTAAAAGCGCTTTGTGCTTATTATTCATCATTCTTTTCAAAAGAAAAACCCTAGAGATCTAAAACCTCTTCTCTAAGAAATCAAAATCCTCCATAGATTCTCCAAGAAATCTCTAAATTGAGGATTCCCAAGGCAAGATAATCAAGAATCCATCATCAATAACTCAAATAGGAATCCATAATAGAAGAATCTACATCTAATCATTAATCAAGGCATTTGGGGTTAATGAACAAGGATCTCCTTTCGTCCTTGTGCCCAAAACCAAGCTTTTACATTAAATTCATATGATTTTGAATGATATTCCATGAGTTTTGAATTAGGGTTCATACCCATTATTTCTCTTTGCAAGATTTTGAGATTTCCAATGTTTTAGAAGTTGAATTGTATGTCTATTTTCATATTTTCATGCCTATTGCAGTAATTTACAAATTTTGAGATAAAATAACATTGTTTTCAATATCAAGCATCACTATTTTGATGTTTTGACATGAGATTGAAGCATGGGTTACTACCCCAAGATTGAATATTACTTTAAGAAAGATGATTCTTTATGCATCCTATTATCATGTTATTTATAGATTTTTAGTAAAATCTTTGATCTTTTGATCATCAAATAAATTTTTGAATCCATTTTTTAGATTATTACAGATTAGATTATTCACATCATCTTTATTTATAGATTTTATTAGATAAATGCATTAGAGGTTTTAGATAAACCCTTATGCTAGTTTTAAAGTGGATTTCTAACAGAATGAGCGTAGCAAATAAAAAGGGAGTAGTATTTAGCACCGAACGGAAAGTGTGGATTTAGCGCATTCTACTTCTACAGAACTTCGTAGCTAACGTAGGTACAGATTATCAGCTTATTCCCACTTATATGTGATTGACAGTTTCAGATGTGATCACTTAGCTCAGGTTATACTCCCTGGAAAAAGTATGACACTTCTCCCCAACGTGAGATTTCTTCCTTAGGAGGACAAGACGTTAGACTCCATGTAGCTCGCTTGGTTTATGTCGGTTAATAGAACCTCCCTGCTAGTAAAATTAAATAAAAAATTTCTCCCTTCTAGTAAAGAAATGCTTTGAAAGAATTTCATTACATGTAAGCTTAAGATAAAGTGTTTTCCCTACAGGTTAAATATTTTAGAAAAAATTAACAGAAAAGATTTTTGAAAATTAAGTGTAAAGGCTCACAAACTTTACTCAGATTATACTTTATAGAATGATATTAGCTACAGACTTCAGCTTTTAGATTTCAGAATTTCGAGTGAGTCCATTCTACACTTAGTATGATTTAAAGAGAGAACACAAGTACATCTTTTAGAACTAAATGTTATGACTCACTAGATTTATAAAGTATGATTGATTTATTATTCATGATTTCAGTATTTTAGATATTCCAGGTATGTGATGCTACCTGTAAAGCGGAAATACTGAGGTGACCAAAAAATTAGAATAACCAGTTAGCCATTTTCTTTGGTACTTCATCTTCCTAAGTTTTCGATGGTTGGTTCCACCTATTGGACAATCATGTATGGAATAAGAATCTAAAAAATTATCTTTTCCGTCAAAAAAAAATCACAAAAATAAGAATGATACTTCCTGCAATTAGATAACATAAAGAAAACAAAAAAAAATAAATATAAATTACATTATACCTCAATTATGTCAATCAGAACGTTCTCTTAATCAACATAGAGCAGCGAGTGAAAACACATTATTGGTTAATCGTACTAAAGGTCTTAGAAATTTTAAAATATACATAGGATTCTTTCATCAATGAACCAACATGTGTACCGACTAATACTCAAGTGTGTGTACTACTTTTGAACTATTACGCACCATTCTCATCTCCTTCACATTCTCAACAAATTTTCTATTGTTGTAGGCTCCATTTCCTTTATTTTCTGTAACTTTTTCATCAAAGATATGGAATGTGTAATCTATGTTCTTCACACTCTCCTCCTCTACTTGTAAATTTCATCTATTTTTGAATAAAGTTTTAAACTTTTTTCTTCACATTTTTAGTAACAGATCGATATGTTTTGTTATATGGTTGTTCTTTGTTCTTCACTCTTTTGAAGTTATCTTTTTTGAATGATGGGCATTTTATGGTGTATCTTTATTCAATTTCTTGGTGTAATACCCCATATATTTCTAAGCTAGAAAATGAACCGTTGCTCCTACACATGAAACCTCTTATCCAGTGATTAATATTAGAGTACATGAATTAGGATGAGTATCCTAGTGATAATAGAGCTTATGATGTGTTAAGCATGTTCATAAGAGTCACTTAGAGTAAGCCAATCTAAGAACTTTCTAATCCACCAAGTTTTCGTGTGTGATTTCACATGGGTCATCTTTGAATAAGAATAAATTGGTTTATAGGTGTAATTTTGGATAAGCATTCAGTCGATACAAAATTTGTCTAAAATGGACACCCGGTGAAGAAGTTATGGCGACTTAAAGTTTCAATAGCCTCATTTCAGTCAGTAGCACGTCGCGCCATAAGCCAAAATAACGTTTGTCAATTTCCAGTGTCTCTCTACGATTCCACCGCATCACAATGAGTTTCTAGGTCATAAATACGAGGCAACGCAATATCTCCGCATCGTGTCGGCGGCCCAAATCTGGTGATTTTCACAGAAATTAAATGACGTATCTAGAGGGGTATTTAGGTCATCTTTCCACCCCTGTATATATTCTATAAAAATGGAATTAAGACCTTATTTCACCAAAACATATTCTTTCTCTCAAAATCCTCTCAAGAAAACATTAGGGTTTTCAATTGGGGATTTAAGTTCAAGCAAATTTCTCCATCAATCATGGATAATCTTCCATCTAAGTTATGCTTAGTGTTCATCTATGGATATATTTCATTCATAGAGATCAAGAACTATGTTTTAAATATTATATTATGATTGTATTGTTGTAATATGACCAATGTTCATGTTGATGATTTTTATTTAGGTTTCAACATTATATCTAAAAGTGTTTTCATGAAGTATATGCGTTCGTTAGTTGAAATCCATGAACTTTATGTGGTTTAAAATGGAGAAATTTATGAAAACACACCTAAGCTAAAAGAATGCATGCAAAGTGTTTGAGAAAATGCTGAAGGTGATAAGATTCATGTCCCATGATTTAATAGTGCTTAAATGACAAGTCTATGCTCTATGCTTTATGATTTCACATGAATTCCACATGATTGATATGCGTCTTTGTTGTGATGTGGATTGAGCATGATATTGAAGCTATGCAAGTATACACATGTTTTATGAATCTCCCTTCCATACGTAAGATATTGAGAATTATGCTTAGTGTGAAATCCCCTACTTATGATAAGGTGAATTATGGACTCTATTTATGATCAAGTTAGTTATGTGTCTCACTTTCCTTCCATCAAGTCTTGGGGGTACTAGTACCTAAAAAATATAGTTGTGTTCCTAGAGACATGTCACGTTATCATAATAATCTCTGTGAATCCATGATCTATAGAACTCAATCAGTCATGTGACTCAGTAAATCACAGAAATCTCATCATCTTAATAAATTCTCAGATAGTAGTACTATTCCATCAGCCAACGGAAGTCAGTTACTCAGTCCATGAACATCAAATTAAATCATGTTCAGTCTCTTCATATGGGAGTAGAAATTAGCATCGAGTGAACCCAAGTATTTGAACTCACGTGCCAGTTTAGGGTGTGATTCTTAGTAGTCATCCTTGTGTTCTAGAACTACGCATCCAGCATTGGTTGAGACATCTTAACCTACCAGATTAGGGTTTATTAGGTGGATTAACCTGTCAATTTAAGGTTCCCACCATTCTCATTCGAGTACCTGCTAGCTAAGGGTCACTCACAGCTATCCTTACCAGTGGAATAGTATTGACACGCTTCCCATCGAGATAGAGATTGGACGCCAACCTAGCTATATGCGTTATTGGGGCATGTTGGTTATACAATTACCTCCCATATTTTTAGTCCCAATCTTAGTAAAAGAACTCAGATAGTTCTTCAGATTTTAGTGACTAGGACTATCAGTTATAGTCAATTCAGTTATAGTACGGAACTCAGGTAGTTCCATCAGATTCAAGACTGTCAGACACATTCATCCATGTTATTAAAATTTTGGTATCAGTCATGTAAGATAACAGTAAACCATGTATTAGCGTACAGATTCCGATATCATGTATTCACGATTTTTGTTACTATGTATGCATGTTTGTACTCTTACGTTTATATCAGTCAGTCAGTTAGCATTGTTCATGCATGTAAACCCTTTTGCATTTAGCCTACCTCACTCTATACTCAGTACTCCCAGTCATACTGACATATTTTCCCTATGGTGATTTCTTTCATAGTACACCATAGGTTCAGAGACATGAGTTCCAGATCAGCAGTACTATTCCATTTGCAGTGTTGTAGTGAGTCCTTATCCATTCGAGGATGATATTATTTTATTTCATTCATTATTTCAGTTCAGTTTCGCGAGACGCTGTTAGTTGGAGACATGTTCTTTCAACTCCTTATTTCAGACAGTTTTTACAGGCTTTCAGATTAAGTTTAGATTTTAGATTCAGCTTTCAGTTGTTTTGGGTTTTTATTACCCTATATAGACGTTTGTATTTATTAGATATTATATTCAGATGAACCTTATGGACAATTGTTCATATTTTATGAATTCTACAAGTATATTATGTAGTGTACAGGTACAGATATCATTCATGGGTTATCTTGTGGTCCCTTGGGGTCCTGAGCACCATAAAGCATTTCAGGTACCAAATTTTGGGTGTTAAAAACATAGTATCAGAGCCTAAGGTTCAATAGAGTCCTAGGATGTCTGAAAGCTGCATCTAGTAGTGTCTTGTCCATGGATGTTACACGCCACATTTATGTGTAAGTGGCTATAAGATGTTTAAGAACATATTTCTTTCTTTTAGTATTCATGTCATTCCTGTGAGCATAATCACAACTCAGTCTCTCAGTCTAATCCACTTCTTCTCTTTATTTTAGAACATGCCTCCTAAGAGAAGAACGGACTACATTTTTCACTCTTTCCCAATCAGTTGTTGATCATAATGAACGGACAACAGTAATTCCGGCCAACCTAGTGGCCAACTAAGGTACAACGAGGATTCAGGACTTCACCCGATTGAATCCTCCAACCTTTATCGGGTCTAAGGTAGATGAAGACTCTCAGGAATTCTTGGATCAATTTCAAAAAGTGACAGGCGCCATAGGGGTGACTACTTTTGAGAGTGCTGAGCTAGTTGCATACCAGTTGTAGGATGTGGCTCATTCATAGTTCAAATAGTGGAAGTTCGACATATCAGATAATGTAGGTCCTATAGAGTGTGAGGAGTTTGTCACTACATTCTTAGAAAAATTCTTTCCCTAAGAGCTTAGAGAGACAAAGTGCTAGAGTTCATCAACCTCAGGAAAGGAAATATGACAGTGAAAGAGTATTCTTTTAAGTTTACTCAATTAGACAGGTATATCCCTCATTTGGTTGCAGACAGTAAATCTAAGATGAGTAAGTTTGCTTCAGAGATGAATAATAGTGAGGTTAATGAGTGCAGATCCGCCATGCTGAACCGTGACACGACCATAGCTAGACTTATGACCCATGCTCAGCAGATAGAGGAGCAAACTATTAAGCAGAGGGAAAAGCAGAATATAAGAGCGAAGACAGGTAGTTTAAACTTCGCTCAGCCTAAATCAGAAAGAGGAAACCGTTCTCAGATTAATCCTAAGTCATCAGTTCCAGCTCCTTCTCTAGACAGTGCTTCAGTTCCTATGTTCAAAGAGGGTAACAGAGATAGAGCGCCAGGCTCAAAGACCCAGGGCAGTATTAGCATTGCCCGCACCTATCCTCTTTGCCAGACTTATGGTAAGCACCATCAAGCTATGTGTAGAGTAGGTAGTGCCATTTGTTTTTGTTGTGGTAAGCCAGACCGTAGAGTTAGAGACATTCCATAGCCAAGTCCTCATGCTCAACAGAATCGCTCATCAGCTCACTCCAATCTCCCAAATCAGTAGGGTACCACTTCCAATGCTACTAGCTGGCAATGCCCAAATCATCTCTATTCCCTTCAGACTCGCCAAGATTAGGAAAGTTCTCCTGATGTTGTTATTGGGACATTACAGATATTTCATATTCATATTTACGCTTTGCGTAAATCATCTACCTAGAATTTTGTTACTCCTTATGTAGCAACTGATTTTGGAATCAGTACTAAAATTCTAGCCGATCCTTTCTCATTCTCTACCTAAGTGGGTAAAACCATCCTAGCCCGATAGGTATACAAGAACTGCTAGGTTATGCTTTTTCATAAAGTCACTTCAGCAGACTTAGTCGAATTAGAGATGACTGATTTTAATGTCATTCATGTCATGGATTAGATTCATTCCTGCTATGCCACAGTCGACTACAGAAATAGAATACTTCAGTTTCAATTCCTGAATAAACCCATCCTAGAGTGGAATGGTAGCATATCCGCTTTCAGGGTTCAACGTATTTCCTACCTTTGGGAAAGGAAATTGTTATTTAAGGATGTGTTTATCATCTAGTTCATGTTAGAGATTTCAGTTCTGAGGCTCCAACTCTTGAATCGATTGCAATAGTGAATAAATATTCAGATGTCTTTCTTGAAGATCTTCCAGGAATTCCTCTCGAAAGGGAAATAAACTTTGGTATTGATCTTTTTTTAGATACTCAGCCTATCTCTATTCTACCATATAGAATGGAACCAGCAGAACTCAAGGAACTGAAAGAATAGGTGAAGGATCTCTTAGATAAGGGATTCATCACACCCAATATTTCCCCATAGGACACACCAGTTTTATTCATGTGCAAGAAAGATGGTTCACTCAGAATGTGCATTGATTACCATCAACTTAATAAGGTTACGGTCAAGAACAAGTATCCTCTTGCCAGAATTGATAACTTGTTTGACCAACTTTTGGGTGCCAATTATTTCTCTAAGATAGACCTCAGATCTAGCTATCATCAGCTCAAAGTTAGAGAATGTGACATCCCGAAGACAACTTTTTGTACACGGTATGGTCACTTTGAATTTTTAGTTATATCCTTTGGTCTTACCTATGCCCTAGCCGCTTTCATGGACTTGATGAACCGCGTGTTCAAGCAGTACTTGGACATGTTCATCATCGTCTTCATAGATGATATCCTGGTCTATTCCCATACAGAGCATTATCATTCAAATCATCTCAGAATTGTTCTTCAGACTCTCAAAGATCACCATCTATACGCCAAATTTTATAAGTCCAAGTTTTGGCTAAAATCAATAGAATTCCTTGTCTATATTATTTTCGGTGATGGCATTAGAGTAGATCCTCAAAAGATCAAAGAAGTAAGAAACTGGACTTGCCCTATTTCTCCACCAGATATCAGGGGTTTCTTGGGTTTGGCTGGCTCTTACAGACGGTTTATTAAAGGATTTTCATCCATTGCATCCCATATGTCTAGATTGACTCAGAAGAAAGTCAAGTTCCAGTGGTCAGATCCTTGCAAGAAGAGTTTTCAAGAATTGAAGACTCGACTCACCTCAGCTCCAGTCTTTGCTCTTCAAGATGGTTCATATGGGTTCGTAGTTTATTGTGATACATATAGAGTGGGTTTAGGTTATGTCCTCATGCATCATGGTAAGGTCATAGCCTACGCCTCCAGATATCTTAAACCCCATGAGAGTAATTATCCTACTCATGATCTTGAATTAGTAGCCATAGTATTTTCCTTAATGATTTGGAGGAATTATATATACGGTGTTCATGTAGACGACTTCACAGATCATAAGAGCCTTCGGTATGTCTTTTCCTAAAAAGATCACAATCTGCGTCAGAGAAGGTGGTTAGAGCTTTCAAAAGATTATGACATGAGTGTCCTCTATCATTTGGGATAGGCCAACATAGTGGACAACACTCTCAGTAGACTATCCATGGAGACTATTTCTCATTTTGATGATAGTACGAAGATGTTAGTTTAGGAAGTCCACCAGTTTGCCAGACTAGGTGCTCTCTTAGTTGACTCTTCAATGGGCGGTGTATGTGTTCAGAGTAGTTCCAAATCATATCTATTTTTTGAGGTGAAACAAAGTCAAGATAAGGATCCTAGCCTTGTCAAGATAAAAGAGTCATTTTAGAATCATAAAGTAAAGGTTTTCTCCCAAGGGGTAGATGGTGTCATTCGTTGTTAGGGTTATCTCTGTATTCCAGGTGTAGATGATTTAAAGTAGTGAATTCTTGCAGAAGCGCATATGGCCACCAGTATGTACCATGAACTATGGAGATTTATTGGTGGAGTTGGATGAAGAAAGATGTTGCAGAATTTGTGGCTAAGTTCCCTACATGTTAGCAGGTCAATATAGAGCATCAGAAACCTAGTGGTTCCATACAAGAGTTCACCATTCCTACTTAGAAGTGGGAAGAAGTGAACATGGACTTCGTGATGGGTTTACATAGAACTCATCATCAGCATGATTTAGTTAGGGTCATTATAAATAGTATGACCAAGTTAGCCTATTTCTTTCCAATCCATGCCTCTTATTCTGCTGCGGATTACGACAAACTCTATATTAGAGAGTTGGCCAGATTAGACGGTGTTCCATTATCTATCATCTCAGAGAGGTACCCAGTTTGCCTGTCACTTCTGGAAAGCATTCCGAAAGGGTCTTGGTACCCAATTTTATCTCAGTACAGCTTTTCATCCTCAGACAAATGGTCAAGAAGAAAGGACAATTCATATTTTTGAAGATATGCTAAGGGTGTGTGCAATTAACTTCAAGGGAAGTTGGGATGACCACTTTCCTTTGATTGAGTTTTCATGCAATAATAACTATCATTCCAGTATTAAAATGGCTCTATTCAATGATCTCTATGGTAGCAGGTACAGATCTCCGATCGGGTGGTTCAAATTTAGAGAGGCCTTAGTCGTAGGGCCTGTCTTAGTATTCGACGCCTTAGGAAAAGTCTAGTTAATCAGAGAAAGACTTTGGGATACTCAGAGCTTATAGAAGTCGTATGCTAATGTTCGTAGAAAGGATCTTGAGTTTGAGGTTGATGACTATGTCTATCTAAAGATCTCTCCCATGAAGGGAGTAAAGCGGTTCGGCAAAAAGGGAAAGCTCAGTCCTCGATATATTGGTCCCTTTAAGATTCTCAGTCGTTTATTCAAGGTAGCTTATGAGCTTGAATTGCCTTCAGATCTAGACTCAGATATTCTAGTCTTTCATGTCTCTTTGCTCAAGAAATTTATATGTCATCCATCAGTCGTAGTCCCTATTCAGAGCATTGATAGTTATAATAGTCTTTTTTATGAGGAAATTCTGGTTGAAATTCTAGTCTATCAGACTCGTAGACTGAGGAACAAAGAAGTCCCTCCAGTTAATGTTCTTTGGCGAAATCAGTCAGTTGAGGGAGCTACTTGGGAAGCTGGAGAAGACATGCGTACCAAGTGTCCTCACCTCTTCTCCGCCAATCCAGATATAGATCAAGGTAACAGTTCTTCTTAAGCTTATTCAGTTTTTGGTTCAGAATTCTATACAACTTGGTATTCAGTTCATGCTTACGTTTCATCAGAAATATGGTATCAAGTACCATTGCATATTCAGTCATGCATTCATTTATAAAATTAGTGTATAATCATGCATCAAATATACATTCTCATTGGGAGAACTTACTTATCAGAAATCTCATTTATGCATTCATGAATCAGTTACTCATACATTAGATATGCATGTCCAGCGTTATATATTTAGCTTATCAGCTATGTCCCTCATAAGATCATGTTACAGTAGTGTATGTCTTACACGTACTCCAATTTATCATCTATCCTAATTTTAGTCTGTCTCATTCGAGGACAAATGTTTCCCAAGGGGAGATATTGTAATACCCCGTATATTTCTAAGCTAGAAAATAAATCGTCGTTCCTACACATGAAAACTCCTATCATGTGATTCATATTGGAGTATATGAATTAGGATGAGTATCCTAGTAATAATAGAGCTTATGATGTGTTAAGCGTGTCCATAAGAGTTACTTAGAGTAACCTAATCTAAGAACTTTTGAATCCATCAAGTTTTTGTGTATGATTTCACATAGGTCATCTTTGATTAAGCATAACTTGGTTTATAGGTGGAATTTTCGCAAATTTATACCCTCCAAATTGTATGGAATTGAATAAGCTTTCCATTGATACCAAGTTTTAGCAGCGTCATTTAAGATAGTGGTGCATCGCACCATAAGCCAAAATGATGTTTATCAATTTTCAGTGTCTCTCTACTATTCCAATGCATTGCGGTGAGTTTCCAAGTCACAAATGGGGAGCAACGTAATCTCTCCGCGTCGTGCCGGGGGCCCAAATCGAGAAATTTTCACAGAAATAAAATGACGCATCTAAAGGGGTATTTGGGTCATCTTTCCACCCCTATGTACATTCCATAAATATAGAATTAAGCCCTTATTTCACCAAAACATACTCTTTATCTCAAAATCCTCTCAAGAACACATTAGGATTGTCAATTGGGGATTCAAGTTCAAGCAAATTTCTCCATCAATAATCAAGATCTTCCATCTAAGGTATGTGTAGTGTTTATCTATGGATCTATTTCATTCATAATGCTCAAGAACAATGTTTTAAATATTATATTGTGACTGTCTTGTGGTTATATAACCATGTACATGTTGATTATTATTGTTTAGGTTTCAAGATGATATCTAAAGGTGTTTTCATGAAGTATATGTGTTCGTTAGTTGAAATCCATGACCTTCATGTGGTTTAAAATGGGGAAATTCATGAAAACACACCTAAGCTAAAAGAATACATGCAAAGTTTTTGATAAAATGCTTAAGGTGATAAGATTCGTGTCCCATAATTTAATAGTTCTTAAATGAAAAGTCCATGCTCTATGCTTTATGATTTAACATGAATCCCACGTTATTGATATGCGTCATTGGTGTGGTGTGGATTGAGAATGATATTGAATCTATGCAAGTATACACATATTTATGAATTTCCCTTCCATACGTAAGATGTTGAGAACTATGCATTGTGTGAAATTCCCTACTTATGATATGGTGAATTATGGACTCCATTTTATGATAAAGTCAGTTATGTGTGTCAGTTTCCTTCAATCAAATCTTGGGGTTTCTAGTAGCCAAAAAATATAGTTGTGTGCCTAGATCCATGTCATGTTTTCATGATAATCTCAGTCAAGCCATGATCTATAGAACTCAGTTAGTCATATGACTAAGTAAATCTCAGAAATCTTATGATATCAATAAATTATCAAATAGTAGTACTATTCCGTCAGTCAACAGAAGTCAGTTACTCAGTCCATGTTTATCCAGCTAAATGATGTTCAGCAACTTCATATGGGAGGAGAAGTTAGCACCGAATGAACACAAGGATGGGAACTCATCTACCAGTTTAGGGTGTGATTCTTAGTAGTCATTCTTGTGTTCCAGAACTACGTAGCTGGTGTAGGTTGAAACTTTTTAACCTACCAGATTAGGTTTGATGAGATGGATTAACCTATCATTTTAGGGTTCCCACCATTCTCATTCGAGTAGCTGCCAGCTAAGGGTCACTCACAGCTATCCTTACCAGTGGTGCGGTATTGACATCCTTCAATTCAGTGTAGAGATTGGGCCCTAACCTAGCTATATGCGTTATTGGGGAAAGTCGGTTAAGCAACTACCACCCATAGTTTCTGTCCTAGTCTCAGTAAAAGAACTCAGATAGTTCTTCAGATTTAAGTATACTAGGACTGTCAGTTCTAGTCAATTCAATTACAGTACAGAACTCAGGTAGTTCCATCAGATTCAGGAAAGTCAGACACAGTCATCCATGTTATCAAAATTTCAGTATCATTCATGTGAGATAACAGTAAAACATGTATTAGCGTGCAGAACCAGATATTATGTATTCACGATTTTAGCTACTATGCATGCATGTTTGTACTCTTATGTTTATATCAGTCAGTCAGTTAGCATTGTTCATGCATGTAAACCCTTTTGCATTTAGCCTACCTCTCTTGTTTACTCAGTACTCCCAATCATACTACATATTTGCGCTATGATTCATTCTTTCATGTTACACCATAGGTTCAGAGACACGAGTTCCAAATCAGCAGTAGCATTCCAATCGCATTTCATTCGCTGTTTTGCAGTGAGTCCTCATCCATTAGAAGATGATATTATTTTATTTCATTCATTATATCAGTTCTATTTTGCTAGATGGAGTTATTTTGAGACATATTCCATCAACTCCTTATTTCAAACAGTATTTAGAGGCTTTCAGATTTAGTTCAGATTGTAGATTTAACTTTCAGTTGTTTGGGGTATTTGTTACCCTATAGGGATGTTAGTATTTATAAGATATTCTATTTAGTTGAACCTTGTGGCCTATTATTTATGTTTTCCGCATTCTAGAAGTATATTATGTAGTGTATAGGTATAGACATCAGTCATGGATTAGCTTGTGGTCTCTTAGGGTCATAAGCACCGAGTAGCATTCCGAGCACCAAATTTGGGGTGTTACACTTGGGCTTCGACATGCAATTTAAATAAAAATCAATCTATGAAATGTAAAAAAAAAACATGAAATAAACATGGTTTGTTGTTGGTGGTGTATGTTGTATGCAAAGAAAATTTGAAGTAAGCAGTAAAAATCTATAATTCTTTTAAGAATATGAAAGTTCATTCTTACCTCTTCATAGAACACTTCTAAAGTTCCATCCTTCCATTCAACTTCCCTCGGAGACTTTAACGAGTAGTCCACCACTCATTCCTAAAACCACAATTTCTCAAATCCCTAAATTAAAAAGTAAAGTACAAAATTATACATACAAAGAGACAATAATTTAGAAATTGAAAGAAGGAAAACAAACAAAACAACAAAAGGAGAAAAACTAAAAATAGGGAATAGCAAGAAACAATATAAACAGAGTACTAAAGGGAGAAAATAACAGAACAGACGTCGAAAAGAAGAAGCAAGAAAACTAATAAAGAACAGAAAAGACAAGGAAGGGAAAAATAAAATGGTGTAGTGGAAGCCCTTTTCTTTTAAAGTAAAGACAGGAATTAGTGAATCATCAAAGAGATAGGTAGATACATCTTTCTCCATAAATTAAATGTTTATCTTTGAAGTACAATATATGTAACATTTGGTACAATAATTAACTACACTGTTTGTTCACTATAAGTGTTATACATATTTGGCTGCCTTTGGTAAAATAATTGGATGTTGTGATAGTCCTATGACTATTGGCTTATATAATAGAGTAATACTATTATGCCAACTTACTTAGATAATTTAAAAGGGATATTAATCATACTTCTTTTATACCTTGATAGTTATAAGCCTCTTCACAAGTTGGAAAAATCCTTTCCTTAGCTACTAGCACTATTTTCATTTAGAGGTTGATGTTATGTACCTATACCTGGCAAACGGTGCAGTTGTGGTTCAATCCCGCAAAGATTTCATCCAGTCCCACCGCACACATATTTTCAATCCACCCGACCCGCATATTAATTAAAAAACAACAGTGTTTGATACTAAAATAAAAAAAATCATAAAATCTTTTTTTCATTTTTCTATCAAATAATATTAATTTAATAGATAATGACTAGCAATAATTTCTTGACATCAATTATGGATCTTTAACAACCCGCATTTTCAAGCTAGAAAGTGAACCATTGTTCCTATATGTGCAAAACTTAACCCCATGATTCATAATTTAATTCATTTGTCATGATCTTTATCAATGTTTATGAAGTTCTGTCTAAGTGAAAGATGTTCATAGAATTTATTGAGAGCAATGTTGAGCTAAGAATCTTTGATTCATCCAAAGATTGGTATTCGATTATACAAAGGTATACTTTAAATATGTATAACTTTTGATATATTTGGAATTTTTCATATTAAGGCCCACCAAATTGTAGATAATTGAGTCAGATTTTCAAAGATACCAATTTAGCCTTAATCTAATACCCGAGTAAAAAGTTATAGCATTTTTTGTGTGAGGCAGTAAGTTGTCGTAATTACACCGCTCGGCGGTGCCTACAACGGTGGAACCAATAGCGCTCAGCAGTAAACCTCAAAGTCAGGATTTTTCAAAATAGTGGGTGACTTCGATTACACCGCTCGGCGGTGCCCATAGTGGTGTCACCAATAGCACTCAGCGGAGAGCCTCAAAATTGGGCTTGCTGCTGAAACTTTTAATTCCAATGGGCAGTCTTGTCTTTTTCCTACAAACCCAAGTCATTTAAATAGTAAATTAAAATGTCGTTTGGACATAATATGCCCAAATTCACTCAAATTTATCAAGAACAAAAACCCTAACCTCCCTTCCAAAGATCAAGAATCTATACTTTAAGTTCAAGATTTTCAAGAAACAAAATTAAAATTCCGATCCTATTCTTCGAACTAAGTAGGATAAGGTATATGGGAATACTCTAAACACCATGGGCATAAGATTTACTATTTTATCATGATTAAACATCCCCAATCATGTTTATAAAGAATGGTTTTGATATTGTTTCGAAAAGTATGTATCATGGAATTGTTTCGGTAAAATTATATGTTGTCTTGAACCTTTTTCACAAAATTTAAATTGTAAATATATATGTATATTTTCGTTTGTAATGAAGAGTTTGATTGGGAGCATGATTGATAAAAACTCCTTCTACTTTTATGATGTCTTTGGTTTCAAGTGTTGTGGATTGTTTGAATTGCATGAACTTTCTTAAAGAAAACAAAAGGGTGAATGTTTGTTTCATGATCATGGATTGATACTAATTATGACATATTGAGAGGGTGTCTTTCGCATGATAAATGTTCATTGTATAAAATTAATAATTTCTATGGGTTTTGAGAAATGCAAATATGATATTGCCACCTTATGATCGTACTATAGAGAGAAGAGTGTCTTTGATGTAAACTCAAATAAAAGTCTATTGCATTAATCTCTCTCACTTGATGTTTAAAAATTATGGATGGTCATTAACATGAGGATAAGTGAAAATGGGCTATATATATGTTATGGTGTAACATGAATCACTTGCAAGTTGGGGTTTGACGATACCCGGTGATAGTATGCACTTAACAGACCAAGTGTTGAATGTTTTGAATGTATGAAGAATGGTTCTAAAGAACTGAGAGTTAGTCTCAAGAGAGATAGATGGTTACCCAAAGAAAGGATGAGTTGAGAGACTCAATGATGGAAATTGTGGTTTGCTGACTCAAAATTTTGGCACCATGTTGTATGGTCTTGTATTCCTTGAGTCATATCATTTCAACTTGGGACTACTGTAAGGAGCTATTCGTTGTGGTCTTGTGCTCTACCATGATATATTATTATGATTGGGAATTATGGCACCCTAATTTGTGGACTAGCGTGTCTCCCATACCAATACTCTAACCCTTACGGCAAACTTAGATTAGGAGCTTGGCCACCGAATCAAGAGAGGATCCCATAGAGCCCGTGGGATGATAGAATTGTACGGTGTACTATCTAGATCAGTAGAAAATAGAAAGTAAGTCATGATTTCCAAGAGTTGTTGAAATTCATTTCAGTATGCTTGTGTGTTTTCACTTATGCATTATGTTTATTGTTTTATAAAACACCCTCATTATGATATATAAAAAAATGTTATTTTGGGTTGTTTCAGATACCAGTACATTTTGTATTGACCCCTATATTTTAGGTTCTAAAGCCCAATCTGGTTGTCCTGCTAAACAGTAGATTGTTGCCAGACATTCAGAGTTGGTGAGTCTCCCTTTCTTCGGAAGGAATCTTGTTTACATATATCAATCTTATTGTTTTTAGTTCATGGTTCGAACGGGTGCCTTGTCCCATTTCAAATAGATTGTTGTTTTCAGTTGTAGTAAAGATTTTGCAAATGTGTATTAGACGGTTTGATTTTTATTGTACTTATGTTCGTATTACTCAGTTGATATATCAAAGTGACCATGTTTTCATTTATTTTCTGTATTTCCTTACAGTATATGAATTATGTATATGATTTCCATTTAGAGAAGGGCTCTCAAGCCTTTATGGTTCGGGATGCGCATCCCATCCTAGGCCTCAGTTTAGTTCGTGACAAACTTGGTATCATAGTGAGGTTCCTGGTCCCAGTGTGTCTACGAAATCATGTCGGGTAGAGTCCTATTTATGGTTGTGTAGCGTGTCACACTTATAAGTAGGAGGATATAACGCGTTTACAAATATCTCTCTTATTTGCATGATTTGGTTCATGCCATATACTATGAATGTCCCCTAATCAATGATTTCCTATATTTCATAAAAATTATCATGCCTCACTATAGATCCAATGAACAAAATGCCCAAGATAAGGATGTCTTTCCTACTCATGGAATGCGGACCCATAATAGAGCTCGTACCCTAGAGTTTATTGCTACTCTGAGAGTTTCTCCAGTTTCGAATAGTCCACCTCGATTCCCAAGTACCATTGTTAACTATCCCCAGCCTTCTCAGAGCGAAGTTTCAAATGTTGAGTTCCAACAATCCATCCATATGATTGCTTAGCTAGTGGACTCTTTGACCCGTTGGTCTGAAGTTGTGAATTCTGTGTATGGTTCATCTGAGGTTACACGGGTTGGTAAATTCATGAGGCTAAACCCACCTACCTTTACTAGCACAAAGGTTGAGGAGGAACCCCAAGGGTTCATTGACAAACTGGAGAAAAAATTTAAAGTTATGCATGTGAATGAGGTTGAGGGGGTTGAGTTAGCAGCCTATCAGTTAAAGGATTTGGATAATCAATGGTATAATCAATGGGAGGATTCAAAGGGTAGTGATGTTGAGCCTTCTTTATGGAGTGAGTTTGTAGAGGCCTTCCTAGATTGCTTTTTTCCCCAGGAATTGAGGGAAGAAAAGGCTGAAGAATTTATGAATCTGAAGTAAGGGAAGATGAGGGTAAAATATTATATATTGAACTTCATGCATCTATCCCATTATGCACCAAAATTAGGAGGTAACATGAGTGCTCGCATGAAAAAGTTTATATCTGGTCTCTTAGGTGATCTGCTGTTGAAATGCAAGGGACCAATGATGAATAAAGATATGGATTTCTCTAGGTTGTCCAGTCATATGTAATAAGTAGAAGAGCAAAAGAAGAGGTTGGCTGAGGTAAGGGAAAAGAAAGAAAAACTAAGAGAGTTGGGTCCACAGATCAAAATAACAGTCAGGACCAAGGTGGTAATTGGGGAAATAAGTGTTCTAAAAAGAAGTTTTGGAGCAATGCTCAGTCGTCAGTAAGTGAACCTGATCCCAATCCTTTGGGTGAATAACATTTTTAGTTAGGAGATAGGCCTTGGGATTATGGCAGCCAGTTCCAAGAGAATGTGACTCAGCCTTTTATGTCACATCCTTGTTGTAGTAATTATGATCAAGTCAGTTATGTGTGTCAGTTTCCTTACATCGAGTCCTGGGGATACTAGTACCTAGAATATATAGTTGTGTTCCTAGGCCATGTCACATTATCATAATAATTTCAGACAAGCCATCATCTATAGAACTCAGTCAGACATGTGACTCAGGAAATCTCAGAAATCTCATGATCTTAATAAATTCTCAGATAGTAGTACTATTCCATCAGTCAACAGAATTCAGTTACTCAAACCATGTACATCCAGTTAAATCATGTTCAGTATCTTCAGATGGGAGTAGAAGTTATCACCGAGTGAACCCAAGTATTGTAACTCACCTCCCAGCTTTGGGTGTGATTCTTAGTATTCATCCCTGTGTTCCAGTACTACGTAGCCAGTATAGGTTGAGACATCTTAACTTGCTAGATTAGTGTTTATTACGTGTCTTAACCTGTCAGTTTAGGGTTCCCACCATTCTCATTCAAGTACCTGCTAGCTAAGGGTAACTCATAGCTGTCCTTACCAGTGGAACAGTATTGACACCCATCCAGTCAGGGATGAGATTGGACCCAAACCTAGCTATATGCGTTATTGGGGAAAGTCTGTTAAGCAACTACCTCAAAAAGTTTTAGTCCCAGTTTTAGTAAAAGAACTCAGATAATTATTTTGATTTCAGTAACTAGGACTATCAGTTATAGTCAATTCAGTTATAGTACGAAACTCAGTTAGTTCCATCAGATTTAAGACTGTCAGAAACAGTCATCCATGTTATCAAAATTTTGGTATCATTCATGTAAGATAATAGTAACCATGTATTAGTGTACAGATTCAGATATCATGTATTCATAATCATAGTTACTATGTATGCATGTTAGTACTTTTACGTTTATATCAGTCAGTCAATTAGAATTGTTCATGCATGTAAACCCTTTTGCATTTATCCTACCTCACTCTATACTCATTACTCCCAATCGTACTGACACATTTGCGATATGGTGCTTTCTTTCATATTACACCATAGGTTCAGAGACAAGACTTCCAGATCAGTAGTAGCATTCCAGTCACAGTGTTGCAGTGAGTCCTTATCCATTCGAGGATTATATTATTTTATTTCATTCATTATTTCAGTTTAGTTATGCTAGACGGAGTTAGTTGGAGACATGTTCCTTTTACTCCTTATTTCAAATAGTATTTAGAGTCTTTCAGATTAAGTTCAAATTTTAGATTCAGATTTCACTTGTTTTAGGTTTTTATTACCCTATATGGACATTAGTATTTATCATATATTCTATTAAGTTGAACCTTATGGGAAATTGTTCATGTTTTCTGTATTCTACATGTATATTATGCAGTGTACAGGTACAGATATCAGTAATGGGTTAGCTTGTGGTCCCTTAGGGTCATGAGCACTTCATAGAATTTGAGGCACCAGATTTGGGGTGTTAAAAACATGGTATCATAGCATAAGGTTTGATTGAGTCCTAGGAAATCTGAAAGCCGCATCTAGTAGAGTCTTGTGGATGGGTGTTGCACGCCACATTTATGTGCAAGAGGATATAAGATGTTTAAGAATAGTTTTCCTTATTTTAGTATTCATGTGGTGTCTGTGAGCATAATCACAATTCAGTCTCTCAGTCTAATCCGTTTCTTCTCTTTATTTTAGAACATGCCTCCTAAGAGAAGAAACTAGTCAGCCCCTCAGCCCAAAGAACCTTTGGGCGATCATGTTTCTAATGCGTAGTTCAGGACTACATTTACCATTCTTTCCCAATCATCGCTGATCATAATGAATGGCCAACAGTAATTCTGGCCAACCTTGTGGACAACTAAGCTACAGCAAGGATTCAGGACTTCACCCGATTGAATCCTCCAACCTTTCGCAGGTCTAAGGTAGATGAAGATGCTCAGGAATTCTTAGGGCAAGTTCAAAAAGTGAAAGACGACATGGGGGTGACTGCTTTTGAGAGTGCTGAGCTAGCTGCATACCAGTTGGAGGATATGGCTCATGCTTAGTTCAAATAGTAGAAGTTCAAAAGATCAGATGATGTAGGACCTATAGAGTGGGAGGAGTTTGTCACGGCATTCTTAGACAGATTCTTTCCCTAAGAGCTTAGAGAAGACAAGGTGCTAAATTTCATCAACCTCATGAAGGGAAATATGACCGTGAAATAGTATTCTTTTAAGTTTACTTAATTAGCCAGTTATGTCCCTCATGCGGTTGCAGACAGTAAATCTAAGATGCGTATGTTTTATTCAAGAGTGAATAATATCATGGTTAATGAGTGCAGATTCGCCATGCTGAACAGTGACAAGACCTTAGTTTGACTTATGGCCCATGCTCAGCGGATAGAGGAACAGAAGATTAAGTAGAGGGAAAAGCAGAATAAAAGGGCGAAGATAGGTAGTTTCAGCTTCGCTCAGCCTAAATCAAAAAGAGAAAACCATTCCCAGATTCATCCTAAGTCATTAGTTTCAGATCCCACTGTAGCTAGTGCTCCAGTTCCTAATTTCAGAGAGGGTAACAAAGATAGAGCACAAGGCTCTAAGACCCAGGGCAGTATTAGCAGTGCCCGCACCTATCCTCTTTGCCAGACTTGCAGTAAGCATCATCAGGGTATGTATAGAGTAGGTAGTTGCATTTGTTTTTCTTGTGGCAAGCCAGGCCATAGAGTTAAAGACGTTCTGTAGCCAAGTCCTCATGGTCAACAGAATCGTTCTCCAGCGCAGTCTGATCGCCCAAATCAACAGGGTGCCACTTCCAGTGCTACTAGGTGGCAATACCCGAATCATGTCTATTCTCTTCATACTCGACAAGATCAGGAAAGTTCTCTTGATGTAGTTACTGGTACATTACAGATCTTTCATGTTCATGTTTACACTTTTCTATATTGAGGATCTTCCTTGTCTTTTACTACTCCTTACATAGTAAGTGATTGTGGACTCAGTATCAAAATTCTATCCAAGCCTTTCTCAGTCTCTACACAAGTGGGTAAAACTATCATAGCCCGACAATTATACAAGAACTGCCCGGTTATGATATTTCAGAAAGTCACTTCAACAGACTTAGTCGAATTAGAGATAACTGATTTTAATGTAATTCATGTAATGGATTGGATTTATTCCTGCTATGCCATAGTTGACTACAGAAATAAAATAGTTCAGTTTCAATTCCCGAATGAACCCATCCTAGAGTGGAAGGGTAGTGTATCCGCTTTCAGGGGTTAACTTGTATCCTAGTTTCGAGCAAGGAAATTATTATGTAAGAGATATGTTTATCATCTAGTTCATGTTAGAGATTTTAGTTCTGAGGCTCCAAGTCTTAAATCAGTCCCAGTAGTGAATGAATATTCAGATGTCTTTCCTGAAGATCTTCCAGGAATTCCTCTCGAAAGGGAAATAGGCTTCTGTATTGATTTTATTTCAAATACTCAGCCTATCTTTATTCTGCCATATAGAATGGCACCAGCAGAACTCAAGGAACTTAAAGAACAGTTGAAGGATCTCTTAGATAAGGGATTCATCAGACCCAACATTTCCACGTGGGGCGCACCAGTGTTATTCATGCACAAGAAAGATGGTTCACTCAGAATGTGCATTGATTACCATCAACTCAATAATGTTACGGTCAAGAACAAGTAACCTCTTCCCAGAATAGATGACTTGTTTGACCAACTTTAGGGTGCCAATTATTTATTTATGATAGACCTTAGATCTTCCTATCATCAGCTCAGAGTTAGATAACATGACATTTTGAACACAGCTTTTTGTACACAGTATGGTACCTTTGAATTTTTTGTTATGTCCTTTGGTCTTACCAATGCCCTAGCCGCTTTCATGGACTTGATGAACCACGTGTTCAAGCAGTACTTGGACATGTTCATAATCATCTTCATAGATGATATCCTAGTCAATTCCCATATAGAGAGTTATCATTCAGACCATCTCAGAATTGTTCTTCAGACTCTCAGAGATCACCAGCTATATGCCAAATTAGTAAGTTTGAGTTTTGGCTAAGATCAGCAGCATTCCTTTACCATATTATTTTCGGTGATGGCATTAGAATAGATCCTCAAAAGACCGAAGCAGTAAAAAACTGGACTCGTCCTATTTCTTCGTTAGATATAAGCAGTTTCTTAGGTTTCGGTGGCTATTATAGATAGTTTATTGAATTATTTTCATCCATTGCATCCCGTATGTCTAAATTGATTTAGAAGAAAGTCAAGTTCTAGTTGCCAGATCCGTGCGAGAAGATTTTTTAGGAATTGAAGACGACTCACCTCAGCTCCAATCTTAGCTCTTGTAGATAGTTCATATAGGTTCGTACTTTATTGTGATACATCTAGAGTGGGTTTAGGTTATGTCCTCATACAGTATGGTAAGGTCATATCCTACGTTACAAGACAGCTTAAACCCCATGAGAGAAATTATCCTACTCACAATCTTGAATTAGAAGCCGTAGTTTTTTCCTTGAAGATTTGGAGGCATTATTTATACAGTGTACATGTAAACGTCTTTACAGATCATAAGAGCCTTCGATATGTATTATCCCAAAAGTATTTCAATCTTCATCATAGAAGGTGGTTAGAGCTCTTAAAAAATTATAACATGAGTGTCCTGTATCATCTGGGCTAGGCCAACATAGTGGCCAACACTATCAGTAGACTATCCATGGGTAGTATTTTTTTTGTTGATGATAGTAAGAAGAAGTTATTCTAGGAAGTCCACCAGTTTACCAGACTAGGCGTTCTCTTAGTTGACTCTTCAGAGGTTAGTGTATGTGTTCAGAGTAGTTCCGAATCATCTCTATTTTTTTAGGTTAAACAAAATCAAGATAAGGATCCTAGCCTTGTCAAGCTAAAAGAGTCATTTTAGAATCAGAAAGTAAAGGTTTTCTCCCAAAGGGGAGATGGTGTCATTCGTTGTCAGGGTCTTCTCTGTATTCCAGGTGTAGATCATTTAACATAGTGAATTCTTGCAGAAACACATGGTTCCTGATACTCTATTTATTAAGGGGCCACTAAGATGTACCATGGCCTATGGGAGATTTATTGGTGGAGTGGGATGAAGAAAGATGTTGCAGAATTTGTGGCTAAGTTCCCTACATGTTAGCAGGTCAATATAGAGCATCAGAAACCTAGTGGTTCCATGCAAGAGTTCACCATTCCTACTTAGAAGTGGGAAGAAGTGAACATGGACTTCGTCATCAGCATAATACAGTTTGGGTCATTGTAGGTAGAATGACCAAGTTAGCCTATTTCTTTCCATTCCATGCCTCTTATTCAGCCAAGGATTAAGACAAACTCGATATTAGGGAGTTGGTTAGATTAGACAGTGTTCCATTATCTATCATCTCAGAGATGTACCCAGTTTACCTCTCACTTTTGGAAAGTATTGTAAAAGGGACTTGGTACCCAAGTTCATCTCAGTACATCTTTTCATCCTCAGACAAATGGTCAAGAAGGAAGGACCATTCAAACTCTTGAAGATATGCTAAGGATGTGTGCAATTAATTTCAAAGGAAGTTGGGATGACCACTTTCCTTTGATTGAGTTTGCATGCAATAATAGATATCATTGTAGTATTAAAATGGCTCCATTCAAAGATATCTATGGTAGCAGGTGTAGATCTCAAATCGTGTGATTCAAAGTTAGAGAGGCCTCAGTCGTAGGGCCTGACTTAGTATTCGATGCCTTAGGGAAAGTCTAATTAATCAGAGAAAGACTTTGGGCTGCTCAGAGATGACAAAAGTCATATGCTAATGCTCGTAGAAAGGATCTTGAGTTCGAGGTGGATGACTATGTCTATCTAAAGATCTCTCCCATGAAGGGAGAAAAGCGGTTAGGCAATAAGGGAAAGCTCAGTCCCCAATATGTTGGTCCCTTTAAGATTCTCAGTCGTTTAGGCAAGGTAGCTTATGATCTTGAATTGCCTTCAGATCTAGACTCATTTCATCTAGTCTTTCATGTCTCATTGCTCAAGAAGTTTATAGGTGATCCATCAGTCGTAGTCCCTATTCAGAGCATTGATAGTTAGAACAGTCTCTTCTATGAGGACATTCTGGTTGAAATTCTAGACTATCAGACTCGTATACTGAGTAACAAAGAAGTCCCTCTAGTTAAAGTTCTTTGGCAAAATCAATCCATTGAGGGAGATACTTGGGAAGCAAAAGAAGACATGCCTACCAAGTGTCCTCACCTCTTCTCTGCCAATCCAGATATGTCTTGTGCCCTACCATGATATATTATTATGATTGGGAATTATGGCACCCTACTTTGTGGACTGGCGTGTCTCCCATAACAATGCTCCAACCCTTACGGCAAACTTAGATTAGGAGCTTGGCCAGCGAGTCAAGAGCGGATCACATATAGCCTGTGGGATGATAGAATTGTAAGGTGTACTATCTAGATCAGTAGAAAATAGAAAGTGACTGATGATTTCCAAGAGTTGTTGAAATTCATTTCAGTATGCCCGTGTGTTTTCACTTATGCATTATGTTAATTGTTTTAAAAAATGCCCTCATTATGATATATAAAAACATGTTATTTTTAGTTGTTTAACATACCAGTACATTTTATATTGACCCCTATATTTTAGGTTCTGAGGCTCAATCTAGTAGTCCTGCTAAACAGTAGATTCATGCCAGACATTATGAGTTGGTGAGCCTCTCTTACTTCAGAACGCATCTTGTTTACATATATCAATCTCATTGTATTTAGTTCATGGTCCGAACGGGGGCCTTGTCCTGTTTCAAACAGATTGTTGTTTTTAGTTGTAGTAAAGTTTTTGCAAATGTGTATTAGATGGTTTGAGTTTTATTGAATTTATGTCCACATTACTCAGTTGATATATTAAAGTGACTATGTTTCCATTTATTTTCTGCATTTCCTTACAGTATATGAATTGTGTATATGATTGGCATTTACATAAGGGCTCTCGAGCCTTTATGGTTCAGGATGCTCGTCCCATCCTTAGCCTCAGTTCGGTTCGTGACAAACTTGGTATCATAGCGAGGTTCATGGTCCCAGGGTGTCTACAAAATCATGTCGGTTAGAGTCCTCTTGATGGGTGTGTAACGCGCCACGCTTATAAGTAGGAGGCTATAAGGTGTTTAGAAATGTAGTTCTTCTTTTCATGATTTGGTTCATGCCATATAGTATGAATCTCCTCTAATAAATGATTTCCTATAATTCAAAAAAATTATCATGCCTCACTATAGATCCAACGAACAAAATGCCAAAGCTAAGGATGTTTGTCCTACTCATGGAATGCAGACCCATAATAGAGCTCGTACCCCAGAGTTTATTTCAACTCTGGGAGTTTCTCCTGTTCCCAATAGTCCATCTCGAGCCCCAAGTATTGGTGATAACCATCCCCAGCTTCCTCAGAGGGAAGTTTAAAATGCTGAGTTCCAACAATCTATCTATATGATTGCATAGCTAGTGGACTCTTTGACCCATAGGTTTGAAGATGTGGATTCTGTATCTGGTTAATCTGAGGTTACATGGGTTGGTCAATTCATGAGGCTAAACCCACCTACCTTTACTAGCACAAAGGTTGAGGAGGAACCCCAAGGTTTCATTGATAAACTGGAGAAAAAATTTAAATTTATGCATATGAATGATGTTGCGGGGGTTGAGTTAGCAGCCTATCAGTTAAAGGTTTTGGCCAATCAATGGTATAACGAAACAGAGGATTCAAACGGTAGTGATGTTGAGCCTTCTATATGGGGTGAGTTTGTAGAGGCCTTCCTAGATTGCTTCTTTCCCCAGGAATTGAGGAAAGAAAAGGTTGAAGAATTTATGAATCTGAAGCAAGGGAAGTTGAGGGTAAAAGATTATACATTTAATTTCACCCAACTATCCCATTATGCTCCAGAATTAAGGGGTAACATGAGAGCTCGTATGTAAAAGTTTGTATCTGGTCTCTTAGATGATTTGGTGTTGGAATGCAAGGGAGTGATGCTGAATAAAGATTTAGATTTATCTAGGTTGTCCATCTATATGCAATAGGTAGAAGAGTAAAAGAAGAGGTTGGTTGAGGTAAGTTAAAAGAAAGAGAAACTAAGAGAGTTGGGTCCACAGATCAAAATAACAGTCAGCACCAAGGGGGTAATTGGGGAAATAAGTGTTCTAAAAAGAAGTTTTGGAGAAATGCTTAGTCATCAGAAAGTTCACCTGAGCCCAGGACTTTGGGTGAATAGCATTTTCAGTAAGGAGATAGGCCTGGAGATTATGGCACTCAGTCCTAAGAGAATGTAATTCATCCTTTTAGGTCACATCCTCGTTGTAGTAATTGTGGGACAAATCCTCTGGGGAAGTGTTATTCTGAGATTCGGACGTGTTATTCATGTGTCTAAGTGGGCTATTTTCAGAGGGATTGTCCCTCAACTGGAGGGAATATAAGGGGAGCTAACTTCCAAGCCGCATCCATATCTTCTCCTAAGGGTACTACTTCAGCTATCGGTGGTGGTCACAATTGATTATATACCTTATCTAACCTCCAAGATACAGAGACCTCGCTAGATGTTGTTACAGGTATGTTATAGATTTTCTCCCGTAATACGTAGGTATTTGGCATGCTTTACATTATTGGTGTCTTTACACAATAAGATGTGGAGTGTAGTAGTGGAAATAGTAGCTTAAGATTGTTAATGTGTGTCTTGTGGAAAGGAATTACTAGGCTTGATGCAATATTTGGAATAACCTAGGTTGCCAACTTTCGAGATAAGGAGTTGATAATGATAATTTATATATACGTATATCCATGATACTAGTGTTATAACAATGAATTGCGGTTGAGTCATTAAGCAGATAAGTGCATGGGCAAAGGAGAATAAGTTGAACCCCCAAGTAGCATGTTGTTAGATAAAGTTTTATGTGTGTAAGTGTTTTTGCACCCAGTTCCTATTCTTGAATTTTTGTAGTATGGAAAAGACTAAAGAGTTGTTGTGTGATGTTCTTTAGATCTCAATTAAGGGAATATAGGTAGACGGTATATGCCTTTGGGATAGTTTTACAAAATTTTATTATGTTGTAGTTTATGTGATTAGCGGTCTAATGTTAGAATTTTAAGTGGAATGAATTGGATTCTTATGTAATAAGTAGTGACGATGGGTATGCTCATAAGACTATGAGTTGTTACTTGATGGCTATAGAGGATAAAAATTAATAGTAGTGTTCTTGGAAAGCAATGCCTGTAGAGTATAATTTAAAAAAGGTAGTTTAGCAGTTATATGTATGGTGATACTTTATTTTGTTGAGACTTGTGGTTATTTATTTGGTGAGGGAATATGTTTACAAGTCTAGGATCATGACTTTGAACTAAGAGGGCGATGGTGAATTAAGGTAGCTCCTTAATTTTCTCCCATTCATGATGCTTATGCTCGGGTCCCTCAATGACTAATAGGATGGTTGTTTTGGAAGCATAGTAATGTTTTAGGTAGGGGAGTAGATGTTCTTGAGTGTGAAAAGTTTGATGTGATTTGTTTAGATAAGTTATAGGTGAAGGGGAAAAGAAGGAGATGAACATTCATTACGTGAAATAGTTAGAAAGGAGATATATGGTGAAAATCTTTGTGAGAATGATTTAATTTGATGGTCATAATGGAGACAACCATTAAGTGGGTGTAGTAATGATAGGCTTGAATGTTGTGATTGATGAAAACACAAACCACTGAGCCATGTGGTTATTACTACTTGAATTAAGACTTGAGATTGTTGGGTTATAGTGATGAGGTGAGGTAATTTCTTAATGTGATGTAGAGTATAGGATCCCGTAGTTTAAGTTAGCATCCTTTTAACTTCAGGTTAGGCTTCAACATGGAAGTACTATACAGTGGGAATCAAACTCTTATGGTTATATGATTTTTGGGAGAATTTTAAGTCAGAAATGATGAAGTGTGTTATTTATTATTAGGGGCATCTTTGAGTAGTGTCTCTAAGATTTAAGTCTATTCATTGTATCTTGTAAGGTAGAGAATGCTTCTAATTCCTATCTTCCTCGAAATCTCATTTCATGATTGTACCATTATAATCAGGACTATTATTACCAAATAAACTAATGTCTTATGTTGTGATGATCATGAATCATGTGCAAGGTCATCTATATGTCAATCCTTATCAACTAACGTTTCATGCGTATATGATTCACTAGGGATTATCATGAAACTCTTTTGATGCCTTTGCATATTCTCTTAAGGAAAATAAAATGTTCAATCCAAGGTTACATTCCTTACTTCATACTTTTCGAGCTTCAACAATATCCTACCCATCATTCAGGGATGAATGATCCAAATGTGGAGATAATGTAGCAACCCACATTCTTTAACTAGAAATTGAACCATAGTTCCTTTGTGTCCAAACTCTAATCCCATAATTTATATTTTATTTCATGTGTTATGATTTTTATCCTATTTTATGAATTTCTCTCAAAGTGAAAGATGTTCGTAGAATTTACTGAGATCAAAGTTAAGCTAAGAATCTTTGATTCATCTAGAATTTGGTATTCGATTCAACAAGGGTATACTTTGGATGTGTATAACTTCTTATATACATGAAATTTTTTCGATCAATACCAAACCAAATTATAGATATTGAGTCAGCTTTCCAACGATTTTAATTTTGCCTTAATCCGATAGCTGAGTGAAAAGTTATAGCATTTCTTGTGTGAGGCAGTAAGTTGCTTCGATTACACGACTCGGTGGTGCCTATAGCGGTGGAACCAATAGCGCTCAATGGTAAGCCTCAAAATCGAGATTTTTTAAAATAGTAGGTCACCGCAATTACGCCGCTCCGCAGTGGATATAGCGGTGGCACCAATAGGGCTCAGCGGTGAGCCTCAAAATTTGTATTTCTGCTGAAACTTTTAATTCTGAGGGGCAGTCTTATCTTTTCTATAGAAACCCAAGTCAAGTAAACAGTGAATTAAAATATCTTTTGTGCATAATAAGCCTAAATTCACTCAAATTCATCAAGAAAAAACCCTAACCTCGCTCCCAAGATCAAGAATCCATAGTTTAAGTTCAAGATTTCCAAGAAACAAAATCAAGATTTGGATCCTATCCTTTGAACTAAGTAGTCTAAGGTATGTGGGACTACTCTAAACACCATAGGGATAATATTTACTATTTTATCATGTTTAAACATCCCCAATCATGTTTATAAAGAAGAGTTTTGACTTAGAAGCCGGGGTATGACATGAATGACTTGCATGTCAGGGTATGAGGATACCCGGTGATAGTATGCCCTTAACAGAACAAGTTTTTAATGTTTTGCATGTATGAAGAATGGTTTTAATTAACTAAAAGTAGGGCTTAAGAGAGTTCGATAGTTACCCGAAGAAAGCACGAGTTGAAAGACTTAATGTTGGAAATTATGATTTGCCGACTCCGAATTTTGGCACCATGTTGTGTGGTCTCGTGTGCTTTTATTTATGTCATCCCAACTTGGGACTATGGTTTGGAGCCATGCTTTGGGGTGTTGTGCCCTACCATGATATATTATTATGATTGAGAATTATGGCACTCTGCTTTGTGGACTGGCGTGTCTCCCATACCAATAATCCAACCCTTGAGGAAAATTAAGGTAGGGGGCTTAGCCGCCGAGTCAAGGACGGATCCCATATAACTGATGGCATAATTAGAATTGTAGGGTGTACCAGCTAGATCAGAGAAAATAGAAAGTGAGTCATGATTTCCAAATGTTGTTGAAATTCATTTCAGTATGCCCATGTGTTTACACTTATGCATTATGTTTATTGATTTATAAAATACTCTTATTATGATATATAAAACATGTTATTTTGGGTTGTTTCATATACCAGTACATTTTGTATTGACGCCCTATATTTCTAATTTTGAGTCCCAGTCTAGCGGTCTTGCTAAATAGTAGATTGTTGCCAAAAATTCAGAGTTGGTGAGCCTCCCTTACTTCGGGAGGCGTCTTGTTTACTTATGTTTCTCTCATTGTTATTAGTTCATGATCCAACCGGTGGCCTTGTCATGGATTCAAACAGATTGTTGTTTTCGTAGTAGAGATTTTGCAAACGTGTATTAGATGGTTTGAGTTTTATTGAACTTATGTCCGCATTACTCGGTTGAGATATTAAAGTGACAATGTTTCCATTTATTTTCTACATTTCCTTACAATAACATGATTTCAACATCAACATCACGAATTATGAATTAAATCAGCGAATAACATCATTAAAACATGTGGGGTTGAATAACAACGACAATTTCATGTGAACACGGTGTAGAATTATAATTCATAGGAATTCAAGGTTAAAATCACAATTAAAAATCATGAAAAACTTATAAAGATCCCAACTTGAATTTAGAATTGGATATTTTGACTCCATGGGTGAAATAAACACATAGACGAACACTTAACATACCTGGGATGATGAATTCGTGAGAATTGATGGTGAATTCTTGAGTTTTGATTTTGAACTTAGAAAGCTAGAGTTTTGTTCTTGAAAGAGGGATACTTTATTTTTTTGAGAGAATTATGAAATAATGAGAAAATAATGCTCTATTGGGACTTAAATCCCGTGTTTGGACAGATTTGGGGCTATGAAAAAAGACCAAACGGTCCCTGGAATTAAAATCGCAAAAGTCTCAAATTTTTAATCCAGCTCGACGTGATGCAATTGCATCGGGCCACTTGAAAACTGGCAATCCCCATTTTATCCTAGGGCACGATGCGATGCTATTGCGTTGTGCCTTTGAAAACGGACGATCCTAAACTAGAAGCTTGCCGCGATGCAGTGCCAATCGCGATGCCTCTCTAGAAAAGAACTATTTTGAAATGTCCCCTTGGTGCGATGCGATGGTAATCACGGTGGCACGCAGGAAAAAGACAAATGTGATTTCAGACATCACTGCAACGCGAACTTATCGCATTGGGCTACTATTTTGCACTAAAAGTGTCTTAACTTCTCACCCGAGTATCGGATTCGGACTAAATTGGCATCTTTGGAAAGATAATTCAATTTTATTTTATTTGGTGGATTTTGATCTAGAAAATTCTCAATATAGCAAAAGATATGCTCCTTTAAAGTTTACTAAAGCAACATTCTTATCAAAAATTCAATCGGTAAGTATTATTTTGATTCGTCTGATAGTTGGGAGTTATTTGAGGCCTTAATATACATCAAACTCATGCATATCACTGTGAAGGAACTATTTAGGATTTTTGTGATATTACAGTTTGGCAACGAAAATCATAACTTTTCGGAGTTGTTGCTGTACAATTATACGGATAGTAAGAGTTAGATAGTTGGATGAAGCAGGTTTGTGTTTAATCTCCTGCCAACTAAAATGAGGCACACATTTAGCTCCAAAAATTCTGATATTACCTTTGAATAAGAAATGAATAGGAGAAGCAATTGGCATGGTAATACACAATACGCATAAGTTCTTACCTCACATAATATAAAGATTAATAATATGATTTTGAGACTAATAATAAAACAACATTAATCAAACATTGAAATAATGAGAATTAGAGAATCAAATAGTGCATCACAAAAGGCTTTCATTTCACCAAGCACCTTAGCTTCATTGATTTATAACAACAGTCGAGCAAGTTTGTTTAACTGAAATTTTCATATTTAAGCACAGAAAATATTTTTTCTCATATTCTGGAAGTTCTAATCACCTCTAATTTCAATAGGGGTTGTTCCATGATAGCTAGTGCCAATTTTTCGAGTCAACTATCTTATTCGTGAGAATATCTTCTATCTGATTTTGTCTCATCACTAAATGGATGCACACACTTGTCTTACATCAGAGATATTCAATTCAATCATCTCTAATCATAAAATTAACCTTTAAAAGATAATTGAGAAATATATATGCTACTTTATTCAATATCAGTAGTAATAAATAGATAAAATCTAATAAAACTTCAAATCCACTGACTTACATGTGAAAAACAATATAAAAAATGTAAAAAAGTATGTGGAGATAATGTAACAACCCACATCTTTTAGCTAGAAATTGAACTGTCATTCCTATGTGTCCAAACTTTAATCCCATAATTTATATTTTAATTCATGTTTCATTATTTTTATCCTAGTTTATGAAGTTCTCTCAGAGTGAAAGATGTTCATAGAATTTCCTGAGAGCAAAGTTGAGCTAAGAATCTTTGATTCGTCCAGAGTTTGGTATTCGATTCAACAAGGGTCTACTTTGAACGTGCATAACTTTTGATATACATGAAATAATTTAGATCAATACCCCACCAAGTTGTATATAATTGAGTTATCTTTCCAACGATTTTAATTTTACCTTAATCCGATACCCGAGAGAAAAGTTATAGCATTTTTCGTGTGAAGCAGTAAGTTGCCACGATTACACAGCTCGGTAGTGCCGATAGTGGTGGAACCAATAGCGCTCAGTGGTAATACTCAAATTCGGGATTTTCTAAAATAGTAGGTCACCGCGATTACACTGCTCAGCGATGCCTATAGCGGTGGCACCAATAAGGCTTAGCGGTGAGCCTCAAAATTTGTATTTCTTCTTAAATTTTTAATTCTGAGGGGCAGTCTTATCTTTTTCCTACAAACTCAAGTTGTGTAAACAGTGAATTAAAAAGTATTTTGTGCATAATATGCCCAAATTCACTCAAATTTATAAAGAAAAAACCCTAACCTCTCTCCCAAAGGTCAAGAATCCATAGTTTATGTTCAAGATTACAAAGAAACAAAATCAAGATTTGGATCCTATCCTTTGAACTATGTAGTATAAGGTATGTGGGACTATTCTAAACACCATGGGGATAAGATTTACTATTTTATTATGTTTAAACATCCCCAATAATGTTTATAAAGAAGAGTTTTGACTTACAAGTCGGGGTATGACATGAATGACTTGCAAGTTGAGGTATGAGGAAACACGATGATAGTATGCCCTTAACAAAAAAAGTTCTGAATATTTTGCATGTATGAAGAATGGTTTTAAGGAACTAAAAGTTGGGCTTAAGAGAGTTTGATAGTTACTCGAAGAAAGCATGAGTTGAAAGACTTAATGTTGGAAATCATGATTTGCCGACTCGGGATTTTGGTACCATGATGTATGGTCTTGTGTACCTTGATTTATGTCATCCAAATTGGGACTATGTTTAGGAGCCATGCTTTGTGGTTTGTGCCCTACCATGATATATTATTACGATTGACAATCCTGGCACTCTGCTTTGTGGACTGGCATGTCTCCCATACCGATACTCCAACCCTTGAGGAAAATTTGGGCAGGGGGCTTAGACGCCGATTCAAGGACAGATCCCATATAACTCATGGGATAATCAATTGTAGGGTGTACCATCTAGCTCAGAGAAAATAGAAAGTGAGTCATGATTTCGAAGAGTTGTTGAAATTCATTTCAGTATGCCCATGTGTTTACACTTATGCATTATGTTTATTGTTTTATAAAATGTTCTTATTATGATGTATAAAAACATGTTATTTTGGGTTGTTTCACATACTAGTACATTTTATATTGACCCCCTATATTTCAGGTTCTAAGGCCCAGTCTAGCAGTCCTGCTAAATAGTAGATTATTGCCAGACATTCAGAGTTGGTGAGCCTCCCTTACTTCGGAAGGCGTCTTGTTTACTTATGTTTCACTCATTGTTTTTAGTTCATGATCCGACCGGGGGCCTTGTCCCGGTTTCAAACAGATTGTTGTTTTCATAGTAGAGATTTCACAAACGTGTATTAGATGGTTCGAGTTTTGTTGAACTTATGTCCGCATTACTCAGTTGAGATATTAAAGTGACCATGTTTCCCTTTTTTCCATATTTCCTTACAATATATGAATTGTGTATACGATTTCCAGTTAAAGAAAGGCTCCCTAGCCTTCATGGTTCGGGATGCTCATCTGTTCCTGGGCGTCTGTTCGGGTGGTGACAGGATCTTTCATAAAGTCATAATAAATATCAATTTTTACTTTAATTTCAAATGACTTGACTTTCAGTTACAAAATCAGACAATATTAAAATAGATTGTCATTTATGTGGTTCTGACCATTTTCTCTCTTATAATTTGTTCCTTAAAAAAATATTTTTTTGATAATCTTTTAAATTCAATAATTATTAATCAAATCATCTTGCGGCATTTTTTATGCAATTTGGATTGTCTGGACAAATAATGAATTAATAATAATAATTCATTTACCTTTTTATATTGATTTTGTTATTAAGAATATTATATTTTTGGTAGGTTGCTAAGATTGATAAATTTTGTCTAATTTTGATTTTTGAGAAAATCTAATGTAAATCAATGTATATAGAATGTTATTTATAAGATTTTCAAATATTACCTTGTAAAATCATCTCACACCAAGTATAAAAACCCTTCTTTTATTCTTTAATTTTTCACCCTTCAGTTGCTTTCTGTGACACACAACTTGAAAGCTAAAGATTTTCAAGTACAACTTCTTGCTCTCTTTTCTCTTCTTTCCCTTAAAGCCAACCTCATCTACTCTATCTTGTTGTATCAAGGAAGACCATACCATTGCTCGAGCTCATTTGTAAACCCACTAGTCCTCTGGACAACATGCGAGGATAGTATTGAAATTTTAGCAGGAATGAAATGTCATATTATCCTCGCGTGATGTCCAGGAGGACTAGACAATAGGCTAACAAGTGAATTCATACAAATTTGTTCCTTAATACTACCAAGAAGAGTTGGTGTCGTTGGCGTTAAAGGGTAGAAGTGTGTCGTCGGAGTTAATGAATTATGCAGGCCCAAACTAAAGATGTTTGCGTTAAATTATTATAAGATTATCTTATATAATTAAAGATAATGACATGAAAGAGTTAAGTTATTTATTTATTGTTAAATATGATATGAAAATATTTTTATGACATCGTGGTCAAAATAATACCTATAATTTCCTCGAAATGATAGAAATAAAAGATCATTGATGGAGGTTTTGATGTATTTGGTTAAGCACAAGAAGTTAATTAGTTAAGAGGAAAATATATCCCTCAACTATACGAAGAGTGAAAATATTACTCGTTAAAATGGTAGTGTGCATATACTTCATTGTCTAACAAATGATGTATATATTATAAGTTCACTCCCATTTTTTTACGTGAGAAATGTTCCTCACTATTTGGACCAATTACAACTCCATTAACACTTATCTGAAATCACCCGAATTGCTGCCCTAATGGATGAATCTATTTCCATGAATGCTGAGGAGGGTTGCTTGATATTAATAAAATATTCCCACTAAGCATAGCATAGAGATTCCAAAAAAAAAATTCTTTTCCAAGCTGCACAGTTTTGTCTTGTGAAAAGCTTGGTATCTACTCATTAGTAGAGTCGAATTCAAAATTTTAAATTTGTAAGTTTCTAATATAATAAAGTAATATTTGGACAATAAAAAGGGAGGGGCAGGGGAGGGGGTGGTAGAAGTGCAATTAGTCGCGAGGCAACAAAGACGTAAAGAAAATATAAATTATTCATTTTTTGAAAGAAAAAAAAATGAGTTGACTGGAAAATATAAGGTAAAAAGGTAAAAGAAAAAACGTTAAAAAAATGATGTTTCCACTGGGTTTGGCTCCCTCCTCGCGTGGGTGTTGAGGATTTCGTTATTATTCATATCATCTTGCATGATTTTATATTGAATTGTCATTCACTGGTCAAAAAATTAATTAATAACAATAATTCTTTTACCTTTTGTGATGTTTATTTCTTACTAAGAATACTATGCTTTTGGTAAGTTTATTTATAAGATTCTTACATATTATCTTGTAAAATCATCTCATATCAATTATAAAAATTCTTCTTTTGTTCTTTAATTTTTCACCCTTCAGTTGCTTTTTATAACACCTTGAGAGTTAGGAATTTTCAAGCACTACTTCTTCCTCCTCTTTTCTCTTTTTGTTGGAGTCTACACCACCCAACTCTTCATTGACTCCAACAACAAGCTTATTTCCTTTAAGCCAACTTTATCAGCTCTATTTGGTCGTATCAAGTAAGACCTTGGTGGAGTTTGATTGCAAGCCCACTTTCTAGTTCTACTTTACAACCTACCAGGTTAAACATCAATCTACAAATATAAAAACATTACCGTTGTTTTTATACTTGTACGTTGAAGTATTACCCTTGAAGGTTGTCCAATAGGACTAGATAGTGGGTAGAAGTTTGTTCTCCTAGAGGCAACAAAGAATTGGGTAATGTGGACGTAGTCCAACTCATTAGGTAGCCTAAATGTTGTTGGAGTAAAATTCTGATCATATTTTCCTTATATTCTTAAAAATAATGATATGAAAGACTTACGTTATTTTTGTTTAGTTAAATGGACTAAGGAAATATTTTTATTATGTTGTATTGGTCTAACTAGTAGCTTTAATTTCTTGATCTAAATGATAGGAATAATCAGTGATGCATGTTTTCAAGTATTTGATTACGTACAAAGAGTTAATTAGTAGAGGAAAAAATAATTTTGAGGGGATGTATCCCTCAATAAAAAAATAGTGTATATTTACTGTTTTTCATAACTGGCCTATATTCACTAACTTAAAGAAAAATCCTGAAAGTGATCTTCTAATTTCAAAAGGCCATCCATTCAAGCCTTTACAGTCTTTTTATTGTTAGATTTAGAAAATTAAGTCAGCCATTCTTTTAGCCCTCAAAATCCGATCCAAATGGGGAAACAAATCTCTCCTCCACTTAATCATAAAACGAGCTTGGGTCAGAATTGAATAAATGATATTGTTTTTTCAGTTAGATCGAGTCTTAAATGGTAAAAAATGTGTAAGGTAATTTTTAAAATTTAGACCTGATCTAACTTTAAAACCTACCTAAACATAAAAAGGCTTTTGTACAATGGTGTTCCGTGTTTTGATAAGATAATATTTGAAAATCATATAAGTAATATTGTATATCCATTTATTTACACTAGATTTGATTAGACCAAATCTATCGATCTCCTAACCAAAATGAATGTCACGAACTACTCTGTGTAGTCTTTTTTTCCTTTTTTTTGGTCTAATTTATACCACAGTGTTTCTAGAAGCCTTTTATTAATAATAAAAATCTTCAACATAGATAAGTAAGGGGAATTAGGTCTTCCTTTACCAATCCTAATGAGGTAATGAACCTCTATTAATCAACAATCATGAAGAAAATAAGAACTACAGAGAAATAGGTATCTTATGATCATCACAGAGTATGTAACATACCCTATGATTACATTACAAATGATGATGCTTAAAAAGTACAAAAATATTAAATCTAGGATGAAATTTACGTTATCAAACTCAAACTTCCTTCTACAAATGCATGAATTTGAAAAAGAAAGATTGTCCGTCTAAAGTAACCTGAAGTATTTTCTCTTGTCTTCATCTTCCAATCTGTCCAACAACATTTGATAGTTCATCAGTTATTCTTGGATTTATTTAATTTTGTTGAAGCTATTGACACTGTTGTATGATTTTGCTTTGTCAGTCGCATTGGTAGGTGTCTTGGAACATACTCCTCGCACTTTACCATCCCAGCTATGTTTCCTCTCATGTGTCTTTTTATTGCTTCCACTTTTTTGTTGTTGAGGTGAGATTCCATCTCTAGCCACTTTATCAAAGCACATATCCAAAATATTTTCTTCCTCTTCCTCATAAAAAATTCTTGCTGAAATCACTAGAATAAGTGTTAATTGGACCAATTCCTGATTGTAAGGCCCCTGACTCATTTTTCATTATGGTGCACTTTTAGACACAAATATGGAAGCTTTTTAATTGAATTTTCTTTTCAAAGGAAGGGGTGAAACCTACTCCTCTCCATCAGCTAAATTATCCCATCTAAGAAAACTCATCTCCCCTTTCATCACGTCTTTGTTATTCCCCGTGGACGAATAGGCCCCCCTCAAGATAACTGATAGGTCACTAAACCTAACTTGAATAGATTGCTCGCATATATAGGCCTGGCCAGTGCTCTGTTGAAAGTGTTAACTATTTGGTCATTACCTTGAATATGTATAACACGAACCTTTTTTTTCAACATATGGTGGCGGGAAGAGTGAAAGTCTATTGCATTATGCTTCACATGATAATGGAGGACAAGATTCTTGCTTAGGAATGAGGTTCTATGTTATCTCAATAAATTATAGGTAACTGTTGTACTAGCATAATGCATAGGCAAATTTGTTTGTCTAAAAGATTACACGGTAAGATAAATAAATATCTAATGGTTGTTTGTGTTATTTCTTTCTACGGGTACGTAAAATCTGTATATGCAGAACAAAAACTTCAGCTAGAGTTCAAGTATAAACAAGAAACCAATGAAGTACATCAAATACCCTCAACACAAGATCAAAATGACCTTTCCAAGAGGTGTATTATATTTTTTCAGAAAATAGATGAAATAGAAATTAATAAGGCCAAGTCGTCCGAATTCACGACCTTTCCTTAAGGAAATAATTCCCCTCACTGTACCCAAGGTTGTGGAATTTTCCCCCACGATAAAATGTCCTTCAATCCAAATATAGTTGTACCTCAAATATTTGGATTCCTCAAACATACTCAACAGTTTGAATGATCGCATAGAATTTTTGAAGAGAAAAAGAGTACATTTTATTTTGAAATTTCTCATATCAAAACCTGTGGAAGAAAATAGTTTCTTATAGCCATAACATGCCTCTTCTAAAAAGAGGCAATGGTTCATGTCAAAGGTAACACATGCTCTTTAAATTTATGTCTGTTCATCCAAAGATTGCATCTTTTCCTAAACAGTCATCTCTCTCCATGAATCAGTATGTCATTTTACTGAAGTATTGCATCCTTCTGAAACAACACACCAGTTTAAAATAGTGCAGCTATTTTAAAGCATTAGTTCTGTTCAGAATTACAGAAGCATCAGTTCGAAATTTCTGAAGCATTGCATCTACTGATGCATGCATAGATGGAGAATACTTTTTTGTTTTGGTAGAATTGGATCATCAAATAAAATTTGTTTAAAAATATAGATCTCATTGATCGATCATTTGATAAATCAAAATCCAACTCTGAAGTCGAACCGAGTGAGCGACGACGATGACGACAATAGGCATCTCTTATTCCTTTCCTTACTTATCTATGTGGGAGTGTCTTTCACATTATAAATACTTTAAATCTTATTTCTCCCACCAATGTGGGAGAATTTAGTAAGTTTTCCTATTTTTTAGTACACTTTCCATATTGGTATGATCTCAATTTTTCTCTTCAACATGGTTTTCTCCATTTTCCATTCACACCTCTCATTTACTATGAACCCAACAATCCCTCACATAAATGGGGAATGGCTATTTTTTGTAAAAATTTTATGGACAAGTATGTGATCATTAAGCAAAGACTGATTGTATCTAGATTAGTGGGTTTCCCTTTGAACTTTCTGTAGTGAACATGTATTGTATGCACTCAGTCAATCGGTAGATTTGATATCTTTGAACCATCGAGATTTAATGTACACCTAGACAACACATATCACACAACCAGCTTTTTATCATTTATGGTTCTCACAGTTTTATTATTTTCAGCCATGAACACATCTCAGTTTCATGAGAGCTTAGAGAATACGCCTTTACTAACATTCTCCTTGAAGCGGCTTCCTCTTCGCCCTCACATAGGTTATTTCTGAACATTCAATCCTTAGATTAAACTATTTGGTCAAATCTGCCAAATTTGGATAATCATTAAAAGACTTTTCACTTTAAGTCTTATCCTTGATTACTATACATTGTCTACATCATGAGAATGGGTTGTGTAATTGACAATGTTGAACCTGTCAGACATAACTTTGTCTGATCTCCTTGAACCTAGCTCTTGAGATCTCCAGTCTACTAGTAGAGTTACCGCCATGCTGACTTGTCCTAAGCCTTAAATCCATTCCGTTCCATTCCTTTCCACTCCTTCTATAGATAGGTATTTTGTCGGTGGATCCGACATATTATCCTTTAACTTTACATAGTCAACATTGATAATTCAACTAGAGAGAAGTTCCTTAATGGTATATGTCTCAATCGTATGTGACGAGATTTATAGTTGTACATCATGCTCCCTGCCCTACCTATTACCGCTTGGCTATCACAGTGTATACATAATGGTGCCACTGGCTTGGGACAATAAGGAATATCTTCTAAGCAATTTCGGAGCCAGTCTGCTTCTTCACCGGATTTATCCAATACGATAAATTTATATTCCATTGTAGAGCGAGCAATACAAGTCTGTTTGGATGATTTCCAAGAGACTACTCCTCCACCGATAGTAAATATATATCCACTTTTGGATTTTACTTCGTTCGATCCGGTGATCCAATCTGCATCACTATATCCTTCATGTACCGCAGGATATTTATTATAATGTAAAGCATAATCTTGAGTGTATTTAAGATACCACAAACTATTTTCATTGCCATCCAGTGAGTTTTGTTGGTATTACTTGAGTACTGACTCAATTTACTAATAGTACATGCTATGTCCGATCGTGTATAGTTTATTATATACATTAAACATCCCAATACTCTTGAGTACTCCAATTGCGAGTCACTTTCAACTTCATTCTTTCGAAGTGCAAAGCTCGCATCCAATGGAGTCTTGGCAATACCGAATTCCATATACTTGAACTTGTCAAGTACCTTTTTTGATATAATGAGACTGTGACAATGCCAACCTTTTTGGAGTTCGATGGATTCTTATACCTAAGATTATATATACAACTCCAAGGTCTTTCAAATCAAACTTGCTCTCGAGCATTTGTTTTGTTGCTTTTACGTCAGAAATGTCTCTACTGGTGATCAACCTATCATCCACATATAAACATATAATGACTTGGTGATTTTGAGTGTCTTTAATTTAAACATATTTATCACATTCATTTTTTTTGAATCCGTTTGCCAACATTGTTTGGTCAAACTTCGCATGCCATTTCCTTGGTGCTTACTTTAGTCCATATAATGACTCGATAAATTTACACACCTTGTTTTCCTTTCCTGGAACCAGAAAACCCTCAGGTTGTTCCATGTATATTTCTTCCTCCAATTCTCCATTTAGGAAAGCGGTTTTCATATCTAATTGATGGCTTTGAAGATCATATACTTCCACTAAGGAAATTAACATTTGAATCGATGTTATCCTTATTACTGTCATGTATGTATCAAAGTAATCAAGGCCTTCTTTTTGTTTGAAGCCCTTTACTACAAGTCTTGCCTTGTATTTGTCAATAGTGCCATCTGCTTTCATATTCCTTTTGAAAATCTATTTAGAACCTAAAGGTTTATTTTTGGGAGGTATATCAACTAATTCCCATGTATGGTAGCTTAAGATTGAATCAATGTCTCTATTGACTGCCTCTTTCCAAAAGGATGAGTCCGAAGATGTCATCGCTTTCCTAAATGTTTTAGGCTCATTTTCTAAGAGAAATGTTACAAAATATGATCCAAATGTAGTAGACTTTCTTTGACGTATACTACGTCTTTGATTTTCTTCATTATGTACATTCTCACTTGGTTCATCTCGAGGTCGTTTAGATCTTCCACTAGACTGTTCATGTAAAAATTTTTATGGATAAATGTTTCTAAAGAATTCAGCATTGTCTAATTCAATTATCGTATTTTCATTAATATCCCGAAGTTTGGATTTATGAACCAAAAATTGACATGCTTTGCTACTTTTAGCATATCCTATGAACACGCAGTCCACCGTTTGAGGCCCTATCTTAACCATTTTAGGCATAGGTATTTGGACCTTTGCTAGACACCCCCACACTTTGAAATATTTCAAGTTGGGTTTCCTTCCTTTCCATTTTTCATAAGCAATTGATTGTGTCTTACTATAGAGAACTTTGTTGAGTATATGATTGGTTGGAAGGATAGCCTCCTCCCATAAGTTTTACGGTAAACCAAAATTTATAATCAAGGCATTCATCATTTTCTTCAAAGTTTGGTTTTTTTCTTTCCACAATTCCGTTTGATTGAGCTGAATAAGGGGTCGTAGTTTGATGGATGATTCCATTCTCTACACATATTTCGGCGAAGGGAGATTCATATTCTCTACCCCTATCACTTCTATCAATTTTTATCTTTTATCTAACTGATTTTCAACTTCAGTTTTATATTGCCTAAACACTTCTATTGTTTCATCCTTACTATTTAGAAAATAGACATTATAATATCTAGTGCACTCGTCAATAAAATTTATGAAATACTTTTTCCCACCACGTGATGCTTTTAACATCATATCACAAATATCAGTGTGTACTAAGTCTAAAGGATTAGAATTCCTTTCACCAAACTTATAAGGATATTTTGCATACTTTGATTCTACACACGTTTGACACTTTGATTTATTGCACTCAAATTTTGGTAAAAATTCTAAGTTAATCAATTTTCGTAACGTCTTATAATTAACATGGCCTAAACGTTCATGCCAAAACTAATAAGACTCAATAAAATAAGAATAATTTGAACTTTTATTTATTTCAACAGTCATTACATTCATCTTATAAAGGCCCTCGGTGAGATAGCCTTTTCCTACATACATTTCTCCTTTGCTAATTACAATTTTTCCAGAAACAGTTACACATTTGAATCCGTTATTATCTAGAAGTGAAACATAAATTAAGTTCCTACATAATTCTAGAACGTACAAGACATTGTTGAGTGTCAAGATCTTCCCCGAAGTCATTTTCAAGCACAGTTTCCCTATTCTTTCCCCCTTAGCAGTAGCGAAGTTAGCCATGTAGATCATTTCTTCTACTTGAGCCAGAGAAAATGATGAAAACAACTCTTTATTGGCACATACATGGCGGGTGGCACTAGAATCCATCTACCATTCGCGAGGATTCCCCCATCAAGTTGCATTCTTAGAACATAGCACCCAAATCATCGCATTCTTTGTTGGATTCAATCATATTTGCTTGATCCTTTTTCTTGCCTTTCTTCAGGGCACAATAATTCGTGGACTTGTGGCCAATATTTCCACAATTGAAGCATTTTCCCTTGAATTTTTTCTTGATTTGATTTCTTTCTTATTCAACTTTCTTTCTTTTCTTAAAATTGTTTTGATCATCTGCTACAATATGTGCTCCATTAATTGTAGAATTCTCTTTTGACCTTTTGTCGGCATCCTTATTATCCTCTAAAATATGAAGTCGGACAATAAGATCTTCAAAAATTATCTATTTGCATTTATGCTTCAAGTAATTTTTGGAGTCTTTCCACAAAGGTGGTAGCTTTTCAACTATCGCTGCTTCTTGAAATGCATCATTCACAATAAAACCTACAAAACAGTTTATGTGAGTATTAAGAACCTTTTTAATTTGTTCAACTAAGGTACTTTTTAAGGATATAATTTCTTCTAGGAGATCATATATGATAACTTACAACTCCTACACTTGAGAGACAACCGGTTTGTTTTCTATCATTTTAAAGTCCAGGAACCGTGCAACAAGGAATTTCTTAATTCCCACATCCTCTGTTTTATATTTTCATTCAAGTTCCCTCCCATAATTCCTTCCATGTCTTTGTTCCACTTAAACATTGTAGAGGTCGTCTTGGAGACTACTCAGAATATAATTCCTTCAAAAGAAGTCTGAATGTTTCCAAGCTTCTACAACTACGAAACGCTCTTTGTCCGAGGTTTCCTCAGTAACCTTAGGAGCGTCTTCACTAGTGAACCATTCCAGATAGAAAGTGGTGAGGTAAAAGAATATCTTTTGCTGCCATCGTTAAAGTCAATGCCCGCAAATTTTCCAGGCTTCTCCGCCGGTGCCATTGTAGGCGGAGCATTTGTGCGACTTGATGTGGCAATATTAGTAGCCCCTACAGATGGTGCCGCATCTTGCATTTGACTATCGCTTGTCATTTTTTCTATCACCATAAGACAAAAAAACTTAGTATTTTCAGAATAATACTTATAAAGTTAAGCAACTTGAAACCTTTCTCTATCTTTCTAGTTGACAATGAAGTTTTTATAACTTCAAATTGTAAACCGAATGATCTTTAATATGTAATAAAGATTTTATGACTTCAAATCACTAGTTAAATTTAGGCAGAGTAGAAAATTAAAACTTTAATCTCCAAAAACAAGCTATACAGATTCTTAAACTTATTTCCTTAAGATTTTTATTTTCTTCTACGGGTATGCAGAATCTGTATATGCAAAACAACAAGTTCAACTAGAGTTCAAGTATAAACAAGAACATAATAAAGTATATCAAATACCCTCAACACAAGACCAAAATGACCTTTTCAAGTGGTGTATTTTATTTTTTCAGAAAATAGATGAAACAAAAATGAATAAGGCTAAGTCATCCGAATTCAGGGACTTTCCTTAAGGAATTAATTCCCCTCATTATACCCGAGGTTGTGGAATTTTCCTCCCAGGATAAAATGGCCTTCAATCCAAATGTAGAGGTACCTCAAATATTTGGACTCGTCGAACACACTCAATAGTTTGAATGATCATAAAGAATTTTTGAAAAGAACAAAAGTATTTTTTATTCTAAAATTTCTCGTATCAAAACCAGTGAAAGAAAACAGGTTTTTATAGCCGTAACATGCCTCATCTCCTCTTTTGAAAAGAGGCAATGGTTCATGTCAAAGGTTACATATATTCTGTAAATTCATGTCTGTTCATTCAAAGATTGCATCTTTTCCTAAACAGTCATCTCTCTCCATGAATCAGTGTGTCCTTTTGCTGAAGGATTGCATCCTTCTGAAAAACAACACAACTGTTGTCTTTTGGTAGATTCGTATCATCAAATAAAATTTTTCCAAAGAGATAGATCTCATTTTCCACTGCCGAAGTCGAAGCCGAGCGAGCGACAACGTCGACGGCGTGAGGCATATCTTATTCCTTGCCTCACTTATACATGTGGGAGTGTATTTCACAATATAAACACTTTAAAACTTCTTTCTCCAACCAATGTGGGAGAATTTAGTAAGCTTTCCTATTTTTGAGTAAACTTTTCATATTGGTGTGATCTCAATTTTTCTCTTCCACTTGATTTTCTCCATTTTCCATTCACACCTCTCATTTACTATGAACCCAACAGTTTGTTGGATAAAATTTGTTAAAGAGAGTAACTAATTTGGAGGTTAACTTTTAATTTTAACTCCTTCATAATAGTACAATCATCAGATATAAATATGAAACTTTTAGTTCGTGCTACATTATCAAAAAGTGAAAACAAAAATAGAATTTTGTACATGTAATTACAAGTAATATCAATATCTTTTAGTTAAATCAAAAATAAATTCCTTATATCTTTAATCTGTCTAGATATATCATATTATTCACATCAAATTTTTTTTTCTATTTAAAAAAATATACTTTTACAAAATGAAAAGTTTATTACATGCCTTGTCTAGGTTATATGGTACCTAAGCTGGCAATCATTTTCATAGGAAGGTAAAACTGAAAACGGGTAAATAACATATATATATATATATATATATATATAAATATATATATATATATCAACATTATTTATTCACATCAAATCATTGTAATAGAAATTAAATAATTGCATACTTTAAATCAGTGTTTTAAAATGCGGTGGTGTAGGAGACATTGCATTTTACTTTGCAGGGGGTGAGCTGAAAGCCTCGAGGCATGGGGCTTAAGCTTCATGTATTTTAAAATTTTTAATTAATAATATAGTAATACAATATAATAAAACAAAATATTTCTAGAAAAAACACATTAATTGATTAAAAGGTCATGGAAACTAAAACTTCTAAATGCAACGATACAAAAGCTAGTATGAGAAACAAATTAACTCTAGCATCTTTATATTCAAACCATAAAAGAATCACAACTTCTTAAAATATATGACCATGCAATTTACCTCTCTAAAAAAATAATCAATAAGTAATTAGTATTACAATTAAAATATTACTGCATGAATAAAAGTAAAATACTTTTAAATAATAAAATAATAAAATATGATAATTTTGAAAATTATAAATAAAAAAATAAAAAGAATAAAATAAAAAACATTAATAACAATTACAGGTGAAGATGTAAAATCCGGATATGTATTTTAAAAGAAATGTAAGTGATATTCACTCTTACAATATCCTCAAATAGTAAATAAGCAATAAAAGTTATAGATTTTGAGCCCTTTTATCATTGAGTTGCAGACTATACTTTGTTTAGGAGGTGCAATGGTAGTTATTCATACCTAAAACAATAATTTGATCCTACATGCACAGTGTATTATTTTGGCCGAGGGGGTTCGGATGAACCCTCTGGGCTCCATGTAGATCCGACCCTGATTGTAGACTATAGGCTTAAACTTGAGATGTGGGTAGTGGTAAAAAGGATAGAGGTATAAGATTAGTGATGTATGATTTATGGGAATGAATTAGTAGGCTTAATATGGGGTGTGAAATAGCTTAGGTTGGCAACTTGTGAAAAAAGGAGTGGATAATTATGATATTTATGTACATGAGGACTAGTGTTAAAATGCTCAATTGTGGTTGAGTCATTTAGTCTATAAGAGCGTGAGTATATAAGAATAAGTTTAACCCGAACGTAGTATATTGTTAGATAAAGTGTGATGTGTACGAGTGTCACATGTCCTAGATTTCATTCTCGACTATTGTGTGATGTTCTTTAGAGATGAATGGAGGAACTATAAGTAGGCAGTTTGTTCCATTGGTATAGTCTTAAAGATTTTATTATGATGTATGTTATGTGATTAACGGTATAATGTTAGAATGCTAAGTAGTGGAGAGTGGATTTTTATGTGACAAGGCATGAGGATGGGTATGCTCATGAGACTGGGAGTTGTAGGTTGATTGCTATAGAGGATTGTGAAAATTAAGAGTAGAGTTCTTGGCAATCAATGCCTTTAGAGTATAGATAAAAAGGGGAAGTTTAGCATTTATGTGTATGGTGATACCCCATTTTTTTTAGTGTTGTTCTTGTAAGATTTAATGAGAAGATATGTCCTTAAGTTTAGGATTGTGACTTTGATCTAAGGGGGAGATGATGAATTAAATAGTTCCTGTATTTTCTTGTGGTGTCATGTTTCAAGTAAGAATCATGATAAAATCAATTTCTATGCAAGCTAACCCCTCCTACTCCAATATAAGAGTTCATTCTACCAAAGTCTTATGTATTCAAGTCTTTCCTATATCTAAGGTTTGAGATCTCTATGTAACTCATGTCATGTTCTGACCTCCTAACTAGAAGCAATATTGTCCCTCGGTAGTTTAATAATCCAAATATTCAAGCTCTATGTTATGTTGCTCATGATCAATAAAAATTCATGTTTCACAAAATATTTGGTTCAAATAAAATATGCTTTCTAAATGTTGCTGATTCATTTTATGTCGGGATGAACCGAAAAGATAAAGTTGTGCGAACTCATGAGTATTTTAGATCTGAAAATGAGAAGCGATAGCTTCGAGTAGATGTCGTTGTCTCAATTGGTGACTTCATGAATTCTAAACTTATGTTATACGACTCATGATGTAAGCAATTATGTTTCTCGGTATGGTGTATCCTAAGGACTCATGCTATGTTGTGTTTACGACAGAGTGTCTCTCTACTTATGATCAAGACTCTTGATAGATAAAGCACTTCGTGATTATATCGTATCTTTACCTCATGTCCCTCCTTGAGTAGTGTAATAAGTATAAGTTATAGTCTAATAGTGTTACTCCTATTCATTATGCTTATGCTCGGGTTCCTCAATGACCCTCCGTATATTAGTGTGATGGTGGTTATGAAAGTTTAGTAATGTCTTAGGTAAGGGAGTAGATGTTCTTCAATGTGAAAATTTTGATGTAATTTCTTGAGATAAGGTTATAGGTGAAGGGGAAAAGAAGGAGATGAACTTTCATTAAGTGAAATAGATAGAAAGGAGATATGTGGAAAAAAATCTTGGTAATAGTGATAGAATTTACCAGTCCTAGTGAGGAGATCCATGAAGTGGGTGTAGTAATGATACGCTTGAATATTATGATTGATGAAAACTCAAACCAAAGTGCTATGTGGTTAGTACTCCCTAAATTAAGACCTGAGGGTGTTTGATGGTAGTGATAAGGTGAAGTAATATTCTTAAAGAGATGTAGGGTATGAGGTCCCATAGCTTAAGCTAGCTCCTCTTTTCTCTGAGTTAGGCTTCAACATAGGATTATTATCTAGAGGGACTCAAAACTTTTGTGGTTAGAAGTGTTATGGGATAATTGTAATTTGGAAATAACGAAGTATGCTATTTTTTGTTTGGGCCATAGATGAGTAGTGTTTCTAGGTGTAACATTTATTCTTTGTATCTTGTAAAGTAGAGAATGTTTGTATTCCTGTCTCCTGCAAAATCTCATTTCATAGATTTACCGATGTATATCAAGACCTATGGTCACCAAATAATCTCACATAATATGCCGTGATGATTACGATCCTAAGAAATCATGTGAAAGGTCATCTCTATATCAATTCTTATATCTCACGCTTCGTTCTTACACATTTTAATAGGGGTTATCATGAATCTCTTTTGATGTCTTTGAATATATTGTTGACGAGAAATGTTCAATGTAAGGTTACTTTCATTATTTCATACTTTTAGAGCTTTAAAAATTCACTACCCATCATTCGAGGATAAGTGATCCCAAGGGGGAGATAATGTAACACCCGCACCTTTGGGCTAGAATTTAAACCATCGTTCCTACACATATAGACTAGAACCCAATGAATCCTTGTTAATATATGTGTGATTATCAATCCTATAGTCTTTGAATAACTTTGAATATGAATTTAGGTCACAAAAATCCCCTAACACAAAGTCGAGTAGAAAACTTTTCCTATCGGTTGATTTTTAGTTGATGATTTTGCCTGGGTCAACTTGCAGTGACTGTTACTCACAGTATATAAATATTTATGTGGCCTAATATATATCAAGTTAATTACATTCGAGTCTTTTTTCCAATACCTCTGACCGTTCATCAATCTGAGTCAGGAGTAAGAGGTTATGAGTGTTTGAATAAGGCACCGTACCGGGTGTATAAATGTGACACTCTATAGTCGTAACACTTATTTGACATTTCTAAAATGATCTTTAGGACCACAGTAGTGATGATAGATCATGTATTGATATTTTGGGGGTGGTTGGGGGTGTTTAACGACCTCAAAACTAAGTCGGCGCTGCAAACTATAGCTTAGGTACTGGCTTGACATCGCCTTAGCATCATGAACGCTCACTGGAAAAGGTTGGAAATAAGATTGGTGACGCAAAGCCTAATGTTTTCCATGGACTTGGTGCCGCAAATTTCAATGTTTGCCATGGATATGGAGCCGCAAACCCTATGGCTAAGTGATGCAGAAACTTTATTTTTTAGTATTTCAAGGGCAACATGGTCTTTTGTCACCCAATAACCATCCCTAAACATATTAACACGTATTTAAGTCCCTAAAACATGTTTTAACCCTAGAAAATCATTAGTTAATCATCTAAAATGCAAGAGGAGAAAAATAACTTAGGGTTTGGGCAATCAAGCTTAAAGGTTTAATCTTTTCGCAAATTCTTCATCATTAAGGTATGTGGGTTTTTCTAAACTACATGGGTATGATGAAATCATTTTTATAATGTTTTGAACGTTGAGAAATAATGTATTTATGAAGGGTTTTGAATTAAATTAAAAAGTATGCTTTGTGAACTCTTTGAATGAGATAATGGTTTGGTCTTGAGGCCTTTCCCAAAGTTTGATTTGTACTCGTATATAAGTATGTATGATTTTTGAGTTTGAATGTTGAATTGAGAGCATAAACATTTATAATCCCTCTCTTGTTATAAAGCCTCTTGTTTTCATATGTCATGAATTATTCAATTTCATATCAATTGCATATTGAGAAGCTTGAATACAAATATATTTACTATAGTTTAAGACTTGGTTTTGGTTATGAACTTAAGAGAGGGTGTTTCTTGTTAATATAGATGAAAAGTGATGATTTAAAGAGTTGCATGCTTTGCAACAAGTAATGGACCACCACATGATTTAAGAGTTGAAAGAGAGAGTCTTTGTATAAGTTTCATTTAATTCGATATACAAATCGTCCTGTACTATTTGAATAACTTGGTGGTCTAATCTTTGTTTTGAATAAAAGTACCGCAACATGACATTTTATGGCTTAGAGATATGACTTGAAAGTTTTGGTATGACGATGCCAAACAAATGACTGTCATAACATAGTAAGATTTTCAAATTTTGATATCAAAGAATGGATGTCTTAAAGAGTTAAAGATGGATTTAAAGAGAGTTAGGTGGTTATCCAAAGAATGCATTTGAGTGGAAAGGCTCATTGTGGTAAATCGTATTTTGTCGATGCGGGTTTATTATGTCCCCAAGAGGGTCCAAATGCTGGCTTTCTTCCCCTTAGCATATTAGAGATAGAGATTCTAACCTGATGTTGGGCGTATTTATACGTCTAAGAACCATAATTTACCCATATTTTAGTTAAGTTTTGAGGATAAAATATATAATTCCTGCACTTTTAGTCCATTTTCCTTTAAGTGAGCTGACCATTGTGATTAGCATATTTTTCAGGTACTAATGATGAAGATTTCAGCACTTTGTGGACCTATGAGCAGCAAAGGAAAACATCACATTAGAGGGAAGGCAGCTTTTGGACTGAAAGTAATGCATGGGAACTTTTTCTCGGGCAAACCCAGTATTTTTAAATACTTAAGGATGCAGTAGAAACTTAGTGGGAAGGATATTATTAAAAACCTTATTGCTGAATTTTCAGCATAATTCATTCATTATTCAATTTTCAGATTCTGTAATAGTTTTGGATAACAGAGAACACGTCATAGACTTGTGCAATGGATAGAGGGAAAACGTCATTCTATTATTGACGCTAAATCTTCTCCATCGTGAAGCTTGTTCTAGTTTTGGTATGATGATGATGTTTACTTTGCTTTTCGTTGTATTCATGAGTAGCTAAACTTATATGTTAGGGTTATGGAAACCTTGTAAGATACTATCTATTGCTATGAGTTTGTGAATTCTTGATGTGTTATGCTATTTATATCACTACTCTCTTCGTTTTGATTGAATTCTCAGGGTTGCAAACATAGAGAATACGTCATTGTAGCATTAACTTGTTCGAGAGATAATTTACATGTTTGGAAAAGAGAGTGTGACAAGAAAATAGGGTTTCCAACCTCTATTTACACGTTAATGGCTTAACCGGATTAATTTCTTGGAGAATTCGTACCATTTGTTATACACTTTAGGTTCGAGAGAGTTAAGGTGAAATAATCCTTGATGATTGAAAAACACTTGGATTTAGAATTAGAATATGATGATAGGCGGATTTACGTGCCAATATCAATATATTTTGCCAATATTTTAACCTAGTTTTGAGAATTAATTATCTATTTCATGCACTTTTAGTCCTTTTTCCTATAAATGAGCTAACAAACATGATTAGTAAAGTTTCAGGTATAAATGATGCAAAATACAGCATTTTATGGCTTACTTGACGCAAAAGAAAGCTCACGAACGAGATGGAAAGGAGCTGGACGCCTAAAGGACCAAATCTGCTGCATGGAAAATCTGTCCCGGGCTAAAACAGCAATTCTGAAGACTTTGGGGACTTACAGACACAAAGCTGGATTTTTTCCAAGATACATTAACCTAGTGCAATTAGGTTATGTGCTTCACTAATCTATTTGGATTATGATATTGTAACCTTACCCTAGTACATTTGGGTCAAGGATTTCATTAGTATATTAGGATTTGGTTATTTATTTCATTAGTTTAGTAGGAGTAGGATAGGAGTATTATAAATACCCTATCATGCTAGAGATTTTAATGAATCTTCTAGCATTCTTAAATCTTCAATTCTTAAACTATTAATTTTCTTCCATCCCTCTCATCTTCCACTACAAACACTTCTAATCTACTCTTCTATTCTTAAAGTCCACAACAAGAGAATTGTTACTTGCTACGGAATCACCAAAACCACACGCCTAAACACCTACTTTTCACGCCATCCACCATGCAAAACGTGATATCCTTCGCATTCATGGGTAACTAAACCTCTTAGTTGGGGTTATGGAAGCCGAATGAGTTACTATCTATAGCTGTGAGTTTGTGAGTTCAAGACACGTATATTGCTTATATCATTACGCTCTTCATCTTAATCTACATTCTTTGCGGTTGCAAACGCAAGAATACGCCAGTCTAACATTTAACTTGTTCGAGAGAAAGGTTATTTGTCTGTAAAAGAGATAATATCAAGGTAGTAGGACACCCTTTCCTATTAAAAAGCTAGTGCCGTAACTGGACTAACCTCTTGGAGAATTCGTACCGCTAGACACGCTTTAAGCTCGAGAGAGTTAAAGTGAAATAGTCCTTGTTTAGGTCGAGAGACGCTTGGATTTACCATCGACTACAATTCTCTATAAGCAATTGCATGTCAAGACTCTACACACTCATAGCCAATAGAGACGTATACCTCAAAAGGTGGACATAACCCCAACGCTTCAATTCTCATTGTTTACAACCAACGTAACAATCTCTTTCTCTTTTTACTTTGCTATTTTCAGCTTTTATTTCATTACTTTGGTTACTTATTACAATCCCCCCTTCTTACGAGACTTGCACCAAAAGTCTATTAATTTTACTTACTTGTTGGCCAAGCTATTCCCTGTGGGATCGACACCCAACCCAGGTTGGGTTCTATATTTGCTAACGACCGCTTTACACTCAAACGAGAGTTGTAGATTGAGCGTTATCAAAAATTGGCGTCGTTGCCGGGGAATACGAGTGTCAATCAAGTTCGTGATAATTACTAGACCCTTTGGTCAAAGATTCTCGTACTTTCACGTTTAGTTTTTGTTTTTGTTTATTGCAGGTTTTTCTTTTAGTGCATGCCCCATACTAGAAGTTCTGGTCAACCGTTATTACCAATCAATCCTGAACCACAACAAATTAGAAGAATGGAAGCACAAACTGAAATCGACAGGATGGCTGCTCAACACGAGCAAGCAAGATTAGCTGCTCTTGCCGCTGCTCAAGTCCAACAATAAAACATTGATAATCCTGGACGAGCAACAAATCCTGACGATGAAGATTTAGGAGATGACGAGTTGATAAACCCAAGGCATGGCGCTGAAATTGCAACACCTGCCAATCGAAGAGGTCGACAAGCTCGGTACAGATATGATCGCCAACCTTTGCAACCAGCTTTCGACGACGATGATGATGATCTTGATGGTGCCGGAGCCACTGGAGCTATAATTCCACCACCATTAGCGCCCGGAGCCATGTTCAACATCACAAGCACCATGATTCAGTTATTGCAACTCTAGGGGTTATTTGGTGGACTAGCAGGCGATGATCCGAATATGCATCTCATCAACTTTATTTCTACATGCAAGTCTTTTGACAATCCTGGTGTTGGTCAGAATGTTATTCGATTACGTCTATTTCCATTATCTCTGTCTGGGGAGGCAACATTATGGTTGAATGGGCTGACTACTGATTCTATTACAAATTGGAGGCAATTGAGAGACGCTTTCCTAGAAAGATTCATTCCGCCATCCAAGAGGGCTCAATTAAGAGATGAAATTAGCAACTTTCGTCAGCTTCCCTCTGAAGCTCTTCACGAAACATGGGAGAGGTTCAAGACAAAGCTAACGAGATGCCCAAACCATCACATGACTAATGTTCACCTCATGGAGATTTTGTATAGAGCCTTGAATTCAGTAACTAAACCAGTGGTGGACAACGCAGCTGGAGGTTCTTTTATGGACCTCACCTTTGGTCAAGCAAGCAACATGCTAGATCGTATGACGAAACAAAGTAGAGCTTGGCATACCAGGGATTCTGAGGTAGCAAGCCCCACTTTATCTATTGGCATGTCTGCGACCAAAGAAGAAGAGAAAAAGAACGTGATCAAGACATGGCGCACATGAAAACCCAAATGGATCTTCTTACAAAGCATCTATTAGGGAAGACTGAAAAAGTGAAAGCTATTGCGTCAAAAGGAAGAGACGAATCTGATTCGGAAGAGGAGGCCAACTACTTGAACAATCAGGGGGGTTTCCGTGGGAATGCCCAAGGAAACTAAGGTCGGAACTATTATGTTAAATCTGGAAGCAAAGACCAAGGTAGTTGGAAGAAAAATAATGAAAATAGTGGTTTGTACGTTCCCCTTGGTAAACGTGATGCCACCACATCTAATTCTATGGAAGACATGATGGCTAAGTTATTGAAAGGAGTGGAAGCAATGAGCGCAGGAGTGAAGGAGGTAATTGACGATTTGTCCTCCATGAAGCAACTAGTTGATTCTCATTCCACTTCGATCAAGCAAATAGAGCAGCAATTAAGCCAACTTTCAGCAGCATTCAATCAAAGAAAGGCTGGCACCTTACCGAGCGATACAGTCCAAAACCCAAGGAATGATGGGTCATGCATGGCCATCACTACTAGGAGTGGTAAGGTGCTGGAAACTTCAGAAAAAGGCAAGCAAGTGGTTGACAGAACAGCAGATATGGACGCCACACCTAGTGACGTCACAAGAGAAGAAGCCGCAACATCTACTTCCAACGTCAAGGACGTTTCACCTAGTGACGTGCAACCTGAAAAAAATAATAAACGGAAGCAAGAGGACAAGAAAGCCATGGAGAGAACACTTCCATACCCACCACCACCTTTTCCACAAAGATTGAAGAAGGTGGCCGATGACACTAAGTTTAGCAAATTTATGACCATGTTGAAGCAGCTGACTATTAATGTCCCATTGGTAGAGGCACTTGAACAAATGCCTGGGTATGCGAAGTTTATGAAAGATCTTTTGACTAAGAAGAGGGCAGCAAGCTATGAGCTGAAAGATGATGTGCATCATTGTATTGCAATTGCTACTCGATCGATAGTTCAGAAGAAGGCCGACCCCGGAGCTTTCACGATTCCTTGCACCGTCGGATCTTTGGACTTTGCTAAAGCATTGTGTGACTTAGGAGCCAGCATCAACTTGATGCCATTATCGATCTATAAGAAGTTGGGGTTAGGAGATCCTACACCAACTAATATGAGGCTTGTGATGGCGGATAGGTCGGTAAAACGACCGGTTGGTATTCTATGCGATGTCTTGGTAAAGGTATCTTCATTCATATTTCCAGCAGACTTTGTCATCTTGGATTGTGAAGCAGATTTAGAGGTTCCCATAATCTTGGGACGCCCCTTCCTTGCTACGGGAAGTGTGCTCATAGATTTGAGAGCTAATGAGCTTTCATTCCGAATAAATGATGAAGTGGTTCGCTTTGATGTTTGCAAATACATGAAGCAACCCAAAGATCTAAGTGTATTTTCGGTGGCTGATGTTGTCTTTGATGACGAGAAAGAGTTACTTGCAGAAGAGCAAATTCTTGATAATCCTTTGGAGGCTTTGTTCATAAAAGAAGAGGATGATGATGCTGAAATTTCTGAAGATGATATTTGTGCTCTATCGGGATTAGGAACATATCGTTATACTCCCAAGAAGCTGGATCTTGATCTCAAGAATCGACCCACACCACCAGCTAAGCCATCTATTGAAGAACCACCCACGTTAGAATTGAAGGAGCTGCCAAGCCATTTGAAGTACGCATTCTTAGGAAGCGGAAACACTCTTCCAGTCATAGTGGCAGCCGATTTAGGTGAGCAACAAGTTGCAGCTCTTATTGCAATCTTACGCAAGTATATTAGAGCTATTGGATGGACCATTGAGGATATCATTGGTATTCCACCTGGGATTTGCACACATAAAATTCAGCTTCAAGAAAAGTGCACACCCACCATTGAACATCAAAGACGTCTAAACCCACCAATGCAAGAGGTGGTGAAGAAGGAGATTATCAAGTGGTTAGACGCAGGAGTCGTGTATCCTATTTCTGACAGTACATGGGTAAGCCCAGTACAATGTGTTCCCAAGAAAGGAGGTATGACGGTGGTTGCGAATGCAAAGAATGAGCTTATTCCACTCAGGCCCGTTACTGGATGGAGAGTATGCATGGACTACCGCAAACTGAATTCTTGGACTCTTAAGGATCACTTCCCCATGCCATTTATGGACCAAATGCTAGATCGATTAGCGGGGAAAGGATGGTTTTGCTTCTTGGATGGTTATTCAGGTTACAATCAGATTTGTATTGCCCCCGAAGACCAAGAGAAGACAACGTTTACATGCCCATATGGTACTTTTGCCTTCAAACGCATGCCATTCGGGTTGTGCAATGCACCAGCCACCTTTCAACGTTGTATGATATCTATTTTCTCTGATATGGTAGAAGACACTTTGGAGGTATTTATGGATGACTTTTCAGTTGTTGGTGAGTCCTTTGACGCATATTTGGTGAACTTGAGCATGGCATTACAAAGATGTGTAGAGTTCAACCTTGTGCTGAATTGGGAAAAGTGCCACTTCATGGTAAAAGAAGGAATCGTTCTTGGGCACAAGATTTCTGACAGAGGAATAGAGGTTGATCGCGCCAAAATAGAAGTAATTGAAAAGCTACCGCCTCCAATTTCGGTGAAGGGAGTTCGTAGTTTTCTTGGCCATGCCAGTTTTTATCGAAGATTCATCAAAGACTTCTCCAGAATTTCTAGTCCATTGTGCAAGCTATTGGAGAAAGATGCGAAGTTTGATTTTAACGATGACTGCTTAAAGGCATTCGAATGCCTTAAAGAAAAACTCATTGAAGCCCCTATCATGGTAGCACCAGATTGGATGCTTCCGTTCGAAGTCATGTGTGATGCTAGTGGTGTAGCCGTTGGTGCTGTTCTTGGACAGAGAAAGGAGAAATTGTTTCATCCTATCTACTATGCGAGTAAGGTCCTAAATGAAGCCCAAAGGAACTACACTGTCACTGAACAAGAGCTCCTAGCGGTTGTGTATGCGTTTGAGAAGTTTCGTGCCTATCTATTGGGTACTAAGGTGATCGTTCATACGGACCATGCAGCTCTTAGGTATCTAATGACAAAGAAGGATGCAAAACCAAGGCTGATTCGATGGGTATTGCTGCTGCAAGAGTTCGATTTCGAAGTCAAAGATAGAAGAGGTTGCGAGAACCAGGTGGCTGATCACCTATCTAGACTTGAGAATGAGTATGTGGCGCAACCAGAAAATCAGATTGATGATGCATTCCCTGACGAGGAGATACTAGCGACAACAATGGAGAAATTACCATGGTATGCCGACTTTGCAAATTTCGTGGTGAGTAATGTGTTACCTTCCAATTTATCTTACCACCAGAGGAGGAAGTTTATGCATGACGTTCAGCACTACTATTGGGATGAGCCTTATTTGTTTCGAAGATGCGCGGATGGTATCATTCGACGATGTATATCCCATGAAGAAGTGCCTACTATATTGGAAGCATGCCACACTTCGCAAGTTGGAGGACATCATGCAGGGAATCGAACGGCAAGGAAAGTCTAGCAAAGTGGTTATTATTGGCCTACAATATTCAGAGATGCACACGACTATGTGAGAAGGTGTGACCAATGCCAACGTCAAGGTGCTATTTCAAAACACCATGAAATGCCCATGTCCAAAATTCTGGAGGTAGAACTCTTTGATGTGTGGGGTATTGATTTCATGGGACCATTCGTGAATTCGTTTGGAATGAAGTACATCTTGGTTGCTGTGGATTATGTGTCGAAATAGGTTGAAGCTGTAGCATTGGCTGACAACGAAGGAAAGCGTGTTGTAGCATTTTTAAAGAAGAATATCTTCTCTCGCTTTGGAGTACCTCGTACTATCATAAGTGATGGAGGATCTCACTTTTGCAACAAGCTATTCAAATCTGTATTGGCCAAGTATGGAGTCAAGCAACACAAGGTAGCTACGCCTTATCATCCCCAAACCAGTGGACAAGTTGAGGTGTCCAACCGCGAGATCAAGCAGATCCTTGCCAAGACGGTTAATGCAAATAGGAAGGACTGGTCTCGGAAGCTAGATGATGCACTATGGGCGTATAGGACTGCATTCAAGACACCCATTGGCATGTCACCTTATCAGCTAGTTTATGGGAAGGCTTGTCATCTAACCATCGAGCTTGAATACAAGGCATTGTGGGCATTGAAGCACTTGAATCTGAATTGGGATGATGTGAAGAACCTGAGGTTGGAGCAGCTGAACGAACTAGATGAATTTTGTCTCCATGCATACGAAAGATCAGATTTATACAAGGAGCGGATGAAGAAGTATCATGATCAGCGGATTGTTCGACGAAACTTCCAAAAAGTTGACATGGTACTGCTCTTTAACTCCAGACTCAAGCTCTTCCCAGGCAAGTTAAAATCAAAGTGGTCTGGTCCATTTAAAGTCATCCAAGTCTACTCATCTGGAGTAGTCGAATTGGAAAACAATGATGGTGTTATCTTCAAAGTGAATGGCCAACGTGTCAAGCCATATATCGGTCCTCTTGACTCGATGAATGACATGGCCATCACTTATCTCGACGAAGTCTAGGTACTCGAGATTACTACGTCGAGCCACGACAATAAATAAGGCGCTAGATGGGAGGCAACCCATCGTTTTATTGTTTTATCATTTTGCCATTTTATCGTTTTATTATTTCGTCGCTTTAGTATTTTTTTTTTCTTGATAAATGAAAATCCAAAAATAAGAGTCGTGCCACGACCAAAACTAAGGCGCTTGGTGGGAGGCAACCCATCGTACTAATCGTTTTCATTTTGTTTTGAGCAAATATAGGTGCAAGAAGTACGCGACGAAGAGATTGATCTCAATCGATGATTTGGACGCATTGTATGGTAAAGTCGGTAAGTTAGGAATGGTGATGCATAAGGCTATGAATTGACTCTTTCTCACGTCATAATAGGCTTCGAGGAAGGCTAGGCCTTGGTAAAAATAGGCCACGAACGATGCACAACCTATTCTATAGCCTAAGGACTCGGAATCTAGTGTGCTATACACTATGCGCCGCCTATTCCTAGGTATGCTTTTGACTATGCGCCGCCTATGCTATGGCATTTGAGATACTGAGACCAAATGCCATAGACTATGCGGCGCATATGTCTAGAAATGCCATAGACTATGCGGCGCATATGTCCCATTATGCCATGGACAATGCGCCGCATATGTAAGTGATATGCCGAGGGATATGCGCCGCATATGTGGTGATTTTGTCCCCAAATCCGATTGTAAATGGGTCATAACCCGACCCATACTCTTCCTATATAAAGGGGACTTGGTTTTATAACACAATCACATTAGAAACAACCCTAAAGGCGCCGCATATCACTCCAAATCCTCTCAAAATTTTCTTCCTTTGTTCTTCCAATCCACAACAACTTCTCCACAATCTTCAAGCAAGTAAGTGCTCTCTTATTCTTCATCTATTTATAGTAAGTACTACGTTGCTATGCTTATTATATTTTGCTAAATCATGTGAGATTGATGGTGATGATCATGTGTTTGGATAATTGTTGCAAAAACGTGTGAGTGAATATCTACGTAGGGAATTCTTGACTTGTTTCCGACTTGAATTTTGCTCCGATAGCATTGTTATGATAATTACTGAATTGTTATGACTATGAATATTGCTTAAGATTGTTGTTTGGATGCTTACATGATAGACCTTCCCGGCCATCGGGATAAGGTTATAGTACCTATGGACTTAGGAGGTTGTGCTTGTTGTAAGAATAATGATTCCATGTGGTATCCCCTAGGTTGTAGCGTGCTATATCCACCATGAAAGTAGTCCAATGGCTGCAAATAAGTGATGTAATGCTGATTTTCTTGTCGGAATACACTCCTAAAACGTATGTCGACGAAATCTGAGTACTCGACCACTTTCACTTCACTGATTTGTGTTAACAAGATTAAGTGTGGGGTGGTGGTACCCCTAGTGCTTGCATATAGATTGTATAACGTGAGATTGTGCTGCAACTAACATTATTTCTAGTCTCAGGTACAATGGCACCTAAAGCAAAGCAAGGCAAGGAGAAGGCGATCACGTCCCGAAAGGACAAGAAGAGAAGTCGAAAAGACCAAGGAGAATCATCTTCAGTACACCTACCACGCAGAATGTTCGGAATCAAATGGGTTCTTGAGGAAGAAGCCAAGGCATGGTACAGCAGCAACAAAGAAAGGAAGTACGTGCATGTCGACTTGATCAACAAGGATACCTTAGCAAAGAAAGAGCCACGTACGTTGGCGAAAATAATGGCTTTGAAGCTGGATTTCATCTTCCGTGACATGGGAGAGTGCAATCTTGACTTGACAAGAGAGTTTTATGCCAACTGGTCGCCAAACACAACAGGCAACGAAGTCAAAATTCGGGGCCAAGTGTTATAGCTTACAGCGGATTGGATCAACTCTTTTCTTGGCCTACCTTCGGTCGACACAGCACCACACAAAGAGCTATACAGCAGGCCTCCTTACAGAGCAATAAGACACACGCTTTGTGGAAGCAGATCGATGGCAAGATGGGGCAGACATAAGGAAACAGGCCGTCACAACACCTTCCCCTATGCTCGACTAAATAGGGAAGCAAGAATCTGGATGCGCATTGTCAACTCATGCCTTATTCCTGGGACGCAATACACCAAGATATCGAGAGATAGAGTGTGTTTGGTTTATGCGTTGATGACGAATGTCCCTATCAACTTTGGGGCAATCATTCGATCTACCATGAGGAAGGCCAGACTCTACCGGAGGTCCCATTTCACATTCGGCAATTTGTTGACAGCAATGTTGCGGAAAGAGGATATAGAAGAGGAACCAGCTGACCACAAACTCCCACATAACCCAAAGAAGGTTGACCTCACCAAGGTCAAAGATGCTGAAACAACGCATGGAGTCAACCTTACCACTGCGGAGAGACATGCTCGTGACGAAAGTTTCTTCCGTCATCTCTATGGCATGACGCGATTCACTATGATGAGTGGTGGACGTATTCCAACTTTTGAAGAGCTCCAACAGCTGGACCACGACTACCCAATGAATAGGCATGCCCGGGAGATGTGTGGAGTGGGCATATATTTTGAGGAACCTCTTGACGATGATGTGCCAACTGATGATGATAGACGCTTGCCTGATTCTGATGATGAGGAGAACTCTGACGATGACTCTTATGATGATTCTGACGAAGGGGGTATGACCCCCGACATTGATGAGGAGTCCGACTAATCAGGTTCTTCGACTTTATTTTCCACTGAGGGCAGTGTCCAGTCTAAGTGTGGGGTGGCAGAATCTGCATGCTATACTTCTTTGTTTGCACCTATGTTTGTATGTTTGCTTGTTTATTTTGTTTTGAGTCCAATTTGTTTTATTTTTTTCGTGTGACGTTTTTTTAATTTTTTAGGAGTAAAATTTTTCTAGCTACGCATGAAATTATTTTGATAGGCAGCATGAGATTAGAACAAGAGTATGTGCTACAATTGTGACTATTAAGACATTTAGGCTCTAGTTGTGACTTATTATGTGATATTGTGTGACTCAATTCCTTCACTTGTTGGGTCGAGAGTCTATATTACTTCCAATCAAGTCGACCATGTGCCTTGTGTGTGCGAGATAATAGTATATTCTATGTATGTGGCTGATGCTAGAACTTGCCTGGTATGTATGCAAAGCAAAAATAAGGAGTGTAAGTTTAGGATATGATTTAGGTATTTCTTTGGCGACCTATACATGTTTACCGTCAGTTTTTCCTACCCATGTAAATCATCCTAGTTAAACCCTTTTGAGCCTTTAGCCTATTTCTTTGACAACCTTGTATGTAAGCCTAATCCATTTCTTTCAAGACCATAATTTGATCCAAAATCCTGAGTGCTTTAAAGTGAAAAAGTCATGTGACAATATAAGAGGAAATTGGGTGAGTATAATGCTATAAATTGGAATGGTTCTTGAATGTGTTATGAAAAAGAAAAAATGCTATCATAAGAGGTATATTGTGAAAAGAAAAAGGAAAAGAAAGCTGAAAAGTGAGTTGTGCTTAAAATTGAAAAACAAAAGATGAGAACAAGGGTGGAAGAATAAAAAGAAGAAAGGTTGAAAGAAAAAAAGTGTCAATGATACAAAGTAATGTATTAAAGCGCTTAGGAACCTAGTCACTATTCTTGGCCAAAATAGTCCTACCCGTCCCTTATCCTACATTACAACCATCTAAAGACCTACTTGATCCTAATCTTAACATTCCGACATTTAGTAGAGTACTACATTAAAGGCAAGCTTATGGTCATTAGTTGCTACATATGAATTCTTTGTGAGAGTGAGTGCAAGGATACTTTGATACCCATGTTTGAAAAATATGCTATACTTGTAAGAGATTATGGGTACTATATTGTGAGACACACATGATTGATGAGTTTTGGATAGTTGTATATGATTCTATGTACCTTAACGTTTGCATGCGAGCTGATCACCATCACGAGTCTATGCTTGAGGTTAAATTGTTTCTACTTATAATCAGAAAGCTACTCTTTGTTGATAATTGTTGTGCTTGTCTTGAAGAATGTTTTGTGTTGTTTCTGTAAAAACCTTAAGTCGATGTTTAGAAGGACATGATATGTTGTTCGAGGACGAACAAAGCTCTAAGTGTGGGGTGTTGATGATAGGCGGATTTACGTTCCTATATCAATATATTTTGCCCATATTTTAACCTAGTTTTGAGAACTAATTATCTATTTCATGCACTTTTAGTCCTTTTTCCTATAAATGAGCTAACAAACATGATTAGTAAAGTTTCAGGTATAAATGATGCAAAATACAGCATTTTATGGCTTACTTGACGCAAAAGAAAGCTCACGAACGAGATGGAAAGGAGCTGGACGCCTAAAGGACCAAATATGCTGCATGGAAAATCTGTCCCGGGCTAAAACAGTAATTCTGAAGACTTTGGGGACTTACAGACACAAAGCTGGATTTTTTCCAAGATACATTAACCTAGTGCAATTAGGTTATGTGCTTCACTAATCTATTTGGATTATGATATTGTAACCTTACCCTAGTACATTTGGGTCAAGGATTTCATTAGTATATTAGGATTTGGTTATTTATTTCATTAGTTTAGTAGGAGTAGGATAGGAGTATTATAAATACCCTATCATGCTAGAGATTTTAATGAATCTTCTAACATTCTTAATTCTTCAATTCTTAAACTATTAATTTTCTTCCATCCCTCTCATCTTCCACTACAAACACTTCTAATCTACTCTTCTATTCTTAAATTCCCCAACAAGAGAATTGTTACTTGCTACGGAATCACCAAAACCACACGCCTAAACACCTACTTTTCACGCCATCCACCATGCAAAATGTGATATCCTTCGCATTCATGGGTAACTAAACCTCTTAGTTGGGGTTATGGAAGCCGAATGAGTTACTATCTATAGCTGTGAGTTTGTGAGTTCAAGACATGTATATTGCTTATATCATTACTCTCTTCATCTTAATCTACATTCTTTGCGGTTGCAAACGCAAGAATACGCCAGTCTAACATTTAACTTGTTCGAGAGAAAGGTTATTTGTCTGGAAAAGAGATAATGTCAAGGTAGTAGGACACCCTTTCCTATTAAAAAGCTAGTGCCGTAACTGGACTAACCTCTTGGAGAATTCGTAACGCTAGACACGCTTTAAGCTCGAGAGAGTTAAAGTGAAATAGTCCTTGTTTAGGTCGAGAGACGCTTGGATTTACCATCGACTACAATTCTCTATAAGCAATTGCATGTCAAGACTCTACACACTCATAGCCAATAGAGACGTATACCTCAAAAGGTGGACATAACCCCAACGCTTCAATTCTCATTGTTTACAACCAACGTAACAATCTCTTTCTCTTTTTACTTTGCTATTTTCAGCTTTTATTTCATTACTTTGGTTACTTATTACAATCCCCCCTTCTTACGAGACTTGCACCAAAAGTCTATTAATTTTGCTTACTTTTTGGCCAAGCTATTCCCTGTGGGATTGACACCCAACCCAGGTTGGGTTCTATATTTGCTAACGACCACTTTAGACTCAAACGAGAGCTGTAGATTGAGCGTTATCAGAATACGAATCTCTATAAGTGCATGCATGTCTAAATTCCGCATTACTCATAGTTAATAGAGAAGTAGAACTTACAAGGGGGTCAATACCCTAACTTATCATTCCCTGTGATTAAATCTTACTACACAAATCATTCCATCGTTACTTTGATAATATTAGTTCACGCCTAAACCAAACCCCCCTTTTTTCCTTGGAATTTTGGATCAATAGTCTACTAATAATTGCAACACTTAGTGACTAGAGTATTCCCTGTGGGATTCGACACCCAACCCAGTTGGGTTCTATATTTGACAGCGACTGCTTACACTTTCTAAAGAGAGTTGTAATTTGGGCGTATCAAATTTTTGCACCGTTGCCAGGGAATACGGTTGTCAACTAAGTTTGTGATAGTTAGTAGACCCTTTGGTCAAAGATTCTCGAATTTTACTTTATTGTTTGTTGTTTTTGTTTTGTTCAGGTTTGGTAGAGTTCATGCCAAATACACGAAGTTCTGGTCAGCCGTTATTACCTTTAAATCCTGAACCACGTCTTATTGGCAGAATGGATGTGCAACGAAACCTTGAACGGATGGATGCTCAACAGGAGCAGGCTAGATTAGCTGCATTGCCAGCTACTGAAGTGCCTAAACATAATATTGATAACCCAGGTCGGGCAATAAAATGTGACGAAGAGGACCTGGGTGATGATGAGTTACTAAATCTAAGGCGTGCAGATGAGGTGGAAGCACCTGTGAACAAGAGAGATCGTCAAGCTAGAATGAGACCTGAACGCCAAGCTATGTAGGCTCCTTTTGATAATGATGATGACGATTTGGATGGAGCTGGTGCAACAGGGGCTATTATTCCTCCGCCCTTAGCACCCGGAGCCAAGTTCAATATCACTAGCACCGTGATCTAACTATTGAAACTTAAAGGTTTATATGGTGGACTTGCAGGAGATGATCCAAATATGCATCTGATTAATATTATCTCAACATGCAAGTCGTTAGACAATCCAGGAGTTGGACAGAATGCAATTCGGCTGCACTTATTCCCATTATCTCGATATGGAGAGCCAACTCTATGGTTGAACGGGCTAACTCCTGACTCTATTACCAATTGGAGGCAACTGAAAGACGCTTTCCTAGAAATATTTTTTCCACCATCCAAGAGAGAACAATTAAGAGATGAGATAAGCAATTTTCGACAGCTTCCAACTGAAGCTCTCCACGAAACATTGGAGAGGTTCAAGAAGAAGCTTATGCGGTGCCCAAACCATCAGATGACCAATATCCACTTGATGGAAATATTATACAGGGCTTTGAACTCAGTGACAAAGCCAGTGGTTGATAATGTTGCGGGTGGGTCATTCATGGACCTTACTTTTATTGATGCAAGTGATCTGCTGGATCGTATGACAAAGCAGAGTAGAGCTTGGCATACCAGGGATTCTGAGGTAGCAAGCTCTACTTTATCTATTGGCATGACTTTAGAACAGAGACGAAGAGAAGAGGAACGTGACCAGGATATGGATCACATGAAAACGCAGATGGATCTTCTTACCAAGCATTTATTATCAGGGCAGACAGAAAAGGTTATGGTCGTTGTATCATAGGGAAGAGATGACTCCGATTCTGTGGAGGAAGCAAACTACTTGAATAATAAGGGGGGTTTTTGAGGCAATTCCCAAGGAAACCAAGGTCAGAACTATTATGAAAAATCAGGATACAAGGACCACGAACTAGGGAGTTGGAAGAATAAGACTAACAGGAGTGGTTTGTATGTTCCTCCTAGAAATCTTGAGGCTGCGGTGTCTGGCTCTGTGAAGATGTCCATGGAAGATATGATAGCTAAGTTGTTGAAAGGAGTGGAGGCAACTAACACGGGAGTAACTGAGGTAAAAAATGATTTGTCCTCAATAAATCAATTGGTTGACTCGCATTCCACTTCAATAAAATATCTAGAACAATAATTGAGTCAACTATCAGCGGCATTCAATCAAAGAAAGGCTGGCACTTTACCTAGTGACACCGTGCAAAATCCGAGGAATGATGGATCATGTTTGGCTATTACTACCAGGAGTGTTAAGGTGTTGGAAAATCCATCCAAAGGCAAGCTGGCGGTTGACAATATAAAAGAGAATGTCATTGAAGTAGATTGTGATGATTCTATAGAAGCTGGAAATCAGAATGAGAACGTTCACGATACTACACCTAGATGTCAGCAGTCTGAAAAGATCGATAATGGGAAGCAAAATAATAAGGAAGTGGTGGAGAAAACTCTTCTAAATCCACCACCACCTTTTCCTCAAAGTCTAAAGAAGAAGGTTGATGACACCAGGTTCAGTAAATTCATGACCATATTGAAGCAACTAACTATTAATGTGCCTTTGGTGGAGGCACTGGAGCAGATGTCTGGGTACGCCAAATTCATTAAGGACCTTTTTACAAAGAAGCGAGTAGCAAGCTATGAACTGGCAGATAATTTTCACTATTGCAGTGCAATTGCCACAAGATCTTTAGTACAGAAGAAGGCAGATCCTGGTGCTTTCACAATTCCTTGCACGGTTCGATCATTGGATTTTTCTAAGGCATTGTGCAATTTGGGGGCTAGCATCAATTTGATGCCCCTATCCATTTACAGACAGTTGGGGTTGGGCAATCCTGCACCAACCAATATGCGGCTCGTGATGGCAGATAGATCAGTTAAACGACCTATTGGTATCTTATATGATGTACTGGTGAAGGTTTCTACCTTCATTTTTCCTACAGACTTTGTTATTTTGGATTGTGAGGTGGATTCTGAAGTTCACAAAATCTTGGGGGGTCCTTTTCTCGCAACAGGAAGTGTGCTTATTGATTTACGAGCCAATGAGCTTTTATTTTGGATGAATGAAGAAGTGGTCCATTTTGATGTATGCAAAGCAATGAAGCAGCCCAAAGATATGAATGTGTTATCTGTAGCTGATGTTTATTATGAGGATGAGAAAGAAGTATCTGTAGAGAAGCAGCTTACTGTTCAGCCATTGGCTGCTGTACTTTTGAACTTTGAGCATGAGGATGTTGAAGAATATGAAGAAACCATTTGTGATCTAACAGGAATGGAGTCATATTCTCATGCCCCTAAGAAGCTGGACCTTGATCTTAAGAATCGACCTTCACCACCAGCGAAACCATCCATTGAAGAGCCACCAATGCTTGAATTGAAAGAGCTACCCAGTCACCTAAAGTATGCATTCTTGGGAAGTGGAAATACACTTTCGATTATTGTTGTGGTTGATTTAGGTGAACAACGTGTAGTGGCTCTCATCTTTGTTCTAAAGAGGTAAAAGAGTGACATTGGTTGGACTATCGCTAATATAATTGGTATCCCTCCTGGGATATTTATACATAAGATTCAGCTCGAGGAAGATTGCGTGCCTACTATTGAGCATCAATGTTGTTTGAATCCACCTATGCAAGAGGTGGTGAAGAAAGAAATTATTAAGTGGTTAGATGCAGGGGTGGTGTACCCAATCTCAGACAGTAAATGGGTGAGTCTGGTGCAATGCATGACAGTAATCGCAAACAAAAAGAATGTGCTAATTCCACTCAGACCTGTCACAGGGTGGAGAGTGTGCATGGGCTACCGAAAGATGAATTCGTGGACGCTAAAGGATCACTTCCCAATGCCATTCATGGATCAAATGCTTGATCAATTGGCAGGTAAGGGATGGTTCTGTTTCTTAGATGGTTATTCCAGATACAATCAGATTTGCATTGCTCCTGAAGATCATGAGAAGACCACTTTTACATGCCCGTATGGTACTTTTGTATTCAAACGAATGCCATTTGGGCTATGTAATGCACCTGCCACTTTTCAATGGTGTATGTTGTTCATTTTCTCTGATATGGTCGAAGACACCTTGAATGTGTTTATGGACGACTTTTCGATTGTAGGTGAGTCATTTGAATCATGCTTGACAAATCATAGTATGTCTTGGCAGAGATGTGTTGAATTCAACCTGGTGCTAAATTGGGAGAAGTGTCATTTTATGGTTAAGGAAGGAATTTTTCTTGGGCATAAAGTCTCTGAAAAGGGAATTAAGGTTGATCAAGCCAAAATTGAAGTTATCGAGAGACTACCACCTCCAATTTCTGTAAAGGGGGTTTGTAGTTTTCTCGGTCATACAGGTTTTTATCGGAGGTTTATTAAAGAATTCGCCAAGACTGCTAGCCTATTATGAAAAATTTTGGAGAAGGATGCAAAATTTGACTTTGGTGAATATTGCTTGAAGGCATTTGAATGCCTCAAAGAAAAGCTAGTTGAAGCTCCTATTATTGTATCACCCGATTGGTCTCTACCTTCTGAAGTTATGTGTGATGCAAGCGGGGTAGCCTTGGGTGCGGTACTTGGTAAGAAACGATAAAGGCTATTTCATCCAATCTACTATGAGAGCAAGGCCTTGAATCGATCCCAGAAGAACTATGCCGTCACTAAACAAGAGCTTATGCTTTCGAAAAGTTCCGTGCTTACTTGTTGGGAACCAAAGTAGTGGTGCATACAGATAATGCATCTCTGAGATATCTAATATAAAAGAAGAATGCTAAGCCAAGGCTAATTAGGTAGGTATTACTGCTTCAAGAATTTGATTTCGAGGTAAAGGATAGAAAAGGTTGTGAAAACCAAGTAGCTGATCGTCTATCCAGACTTGAGAGTGAGCGCATAGTGCAAACCGACCTTGATATTGATAATGCATTTCCCAATGAAGAGATCCTAGCCACTATGGTGGAAGACTTACCGTGGTTTGTAGACTTTGCGAACTACAAGGTAAGTAAAGTGATTTCTGAGCATCTCTCCTTCCATCAAAAGAAAAAGTTCATGCATGATGTGAAACACTACTTCTGGGATGAACCGTATCTTTTTCGACGATGCGCTGATGGTGTTATTAGGCGATGCATCTTAGATGTGGAGGTGCCTAGCATACTAGAAGCAAGTCATCCTTCCCAAGTTGGGGGTCACCATGCAGGTGATCGGACGGCTAAGAAGGTACTGTAGAGTTGCTATTATTGGCATTTATTATTCAAGGATGCCTACGACTTTGTGAGAAGATGTGATCAGTGTCAGAGGCAAGGCGCTATATCAAAGAACCATGAGATGCCCATGTCTAAAATACTTGAGGTAGAGTTATTTGATGTCTGGGGTATTGATTTCATGGGCCCATTTGTGAGTTCGTTTGGGATGAAATATATCCTAGTTGCTGTGGATTATGTATCCAAATGGGTCGAAGCAGTCGCGCTAGCTGATAATGAAGGTAAGCGTGTTGTAGCTTTCTTAAAGAGAAATATCTTCTCTCGTTTTGGGGTACCTCGTACCATCATAAGCGATGGAGGATCACATTTTTGCAACAAGCTGTTCAGAGCCGTATTGGTGAAATATGGGGTTAAGCAACATAAGGTAGCTACACCTTACCACCCACAAACTAGTGGGCAGGTAGAGGTTTCTGATTGAGAGATCAAGCTGATCCTTGCTAAGACTATAAATGCCAGTAGGAAAGATTGGTCCCAAAAGCTGGACGATGCCTTATGGGCTTATAGGACTGCGTTCAAGACACCAATTGGGATGATGCTATTAATCTGAGATCGGAACAGCTAAATGAGATGGATGAATTCCGTCTACATGTGTATGAAAGAGCAGATCTCTACAAGGAAAGGATGAAAAAGTACCATGATCGGAGGATTATCCAACGAAACTTTTAGAAGGATGATCTGGTACTTCTTTTCAACTCCAGACTGAAGCTATTTCCAGGTAAGTTGAATTCTAAATGGTCTGTTCCATTCAGAATTAGCCAAGTCTACTCGTCTAGAGTAGGGGAGTTAGAAAACAATGATGGTCGTGTCTTTATGGTGAATGGCCAACGAGTGAAGAATATATCGGTCCACCCGACTTAATAAAATGTATAGCCACCATATATCTCGATGAAGTCTGAGTAATCGAGATAACCATTTCGTGCTGCGATAATAAATCAAGTGCTACATGGGAGGCAACCCATCATTTTTAATCGTTTTGTTTTACTAGGAGTTTGTTTTTGTTAAATGAAAATTCAAAAAGAAGAGTCAAGCCACGACCAAAACTAAGGCGCTTGGTGGGAGGCAACCCATTTTTTTAATCATTTTTGTTGTTATTGATTAAGTGTAGGTGCAAGACATATAAAGTAGGAGATTAGTCCCAAATTTTTATTTGAAAGTGAGCCATGCGAAAGGTGGTAAGTTAGGAATGATGGATCAAAGGCTATCGACTAGGCATTGCCTATGCCAATGTAGGCAATGCTATAGGCAACGCCTATGCAATTGCCTATGCTCACTGCCTAACATAGTCAATGGACAAGGCATTGCCTATGCCAATGTAGGAAATACTATAGGTGCCACCTATGTGATTGCCTATGCTCACTGCCTCGCATAGGCAATGGACAAGGCATTGCCTATGCCAATGTAGGCAATGTTATAGGCGCCGCCTATGCCAATCTAGGCAATACCATAGGCGTCGCCTATGCCATTGCCTATGCTCACTGCCTCACATAAGAAATAGGTAAGGCGCCACCTATGCCAATCTAGGCAATAGGCAAAGCGCTACCTATGCCAATATAGGCAACACCATAGGCGCCGCCTATTCTAGCATAGGCAAAGCAAAAGGCGCCGCCTACTTATACTTGTTGACTTCTAACCCGTTTGAATATGGACAAAACCTTACCCATGACTTAGTCTTTAAATAGATCCTTAACCTTAAAACATAATGTCATTGTTTGTTCAACCTAGGCGCCGCCCAAGCTCTTCCAATTTCTCCAATTTTTTCTTTTTTCTCATCTAATCTTACAAGCTCATCTTCCGGATCCATCACCACGTAAGTTACTCTTTTATATTTCGTAGTTGTTGCAATAATACGCTTATAAGGGTTTATTAAATTTTGAAGTGGTGTTTGGTGATAAGAATATGGTTGGTTTGTTATGATGCATCTAGTTGAGTAAAAGGATACGTGTGGGTGTTCTTGACTCTACTCCGACTTGTATTTGATTGGTATTCACTGTCATATTTTTATGGAATCGAAATTGTGAAGTTAATGATTAATCTTGAAAGTTGTAAGCTTGAATGTTTGAATGATTCGTTCATCGAGATACTGATCATGATTGACCACAAGCATAAGATGGTGTGATTATTTCTATGCAATAACCTGGCATGATCTCTATATGGTAGTCTTGTTCAAAATGTGCATTAATCCATTGAAATATAGCTGGAAAAGATAGCCAAGATTACATGAAAGTATGACTATGCTAAACATGTTGTTGGAACATACCGCTTAAATGTATGTCGATGAAGTCTGAGTAATCGACATCACTCACTTAATTAGTCTGTTCCAACAAATTAAGTATGGGGTGGTGCCATTACTATTTGGTTTTCGATTATAGTGAATCTTCTGAGATGAAGCTAACATAACTCTATTGTGATCTCAGGTAGAATGGCCCCAAAAGGACGACAAGGAAAAGAAAGAGTGTCCACCTCACAGAAAGGTCAGAAAAGGTCAAGAAAAGAGCAAGATGAGTCCTCCCCTGTGCAAGTGCCTCGACGTACTTTTGGAATCAAGTGGGTTCTATAAGAGAAAGGGAAGGAGTGGTATAGGAACAACAAAGTAAAAAAATATGTTCATGTGGATTTGATGCAGAAGGAGAGTCCAGCAAAGAGAGACCCCCTCATTTTGGCTAAAATCATGGTGCTAAATCTTAACATCATTTTTCGAGACATGGGGGAATTCAATCTTGATCTAACTCAAGAGTTTTATGCCAATTGGTCCCCAAAGACTACCGGAAGTGAAGTAAAGATTCGGGGCCAAATCTTGCAATCGAACGCGGAGTTCTTCAACTCTTTTCTGGGCGCTCCATCTATGGATCCAGCACTACTCAAGGAGCCTTATCATAGACCTCTCTACAAGGTCAGACATACACTGTACGGAACAAGGTCCATGACCCGGTGGATTTGTCACAAGGATAATGGTAGTCACAATACTTACCCGTATGCTTTTTTGAACAGAGAGGCTCGCATATTGTTAAGGATAGTCAACTCTTGCTTGATTCCTGGGACACAGTACACAAAGATCACACGTGATCGAATATGCTTGGTGTACGCTCTGATGACGAATATTCCCATCAACATTGGTGTAATTATACGATCGTCAATGCGTAAGGCAAGGCTACACAAAAGGTCTAATTTTAGTTTTGCCAATTTTTTGACTGTGATCTTGAGGAAAAAGCACATTGAAGAGGAACCGTAGACCATAAGCTTCCACACAAGCCGAAGAATGTTGATCTCACGAAAATTAAAGAGCCCGAAACTGGTTAAGGCATCAACCTTACCACTGCTAAGAGACATGCTCGAGATGAAAGTTTCTTTTGCCATCTATATGGCATGACTAGGTTTACCATGATGAGTGGGGGTCGTGTTCCGACTAATGCAGAGCTTCTGCAGTTGAACTATGACTACCCGCTTAATGAGCATGCGCGGGCCATGTGTGGAGTAGGGGTACATTTTGAGGAACCTCTCGATGATGATGTGCCGACTGACGATGATCACCGACTATCAGACTCAGATGTGCAGGACAACTCTGATGATGAAGACTCTGATGATGATTCCGATGAAGGGGGTATGACCCCGAATATAGAAGAGGAGTTTGACTAATCAGGTTTTGCTTATTTATTTCCACTGAGGGTAGTGTGTCCCGTCTAAGTGTGGGGTATGGGTATATGTCTGTTGTATATGCCTGTTGTATTGTACTTCTTTTCCTATATTTATTCTTGTTTGTTTGAATTAGTGATAGTTAGTTAGTCGTAATTAGTTAGTTAGATTTTAGATTTCGCATGAAATTTTTCTGATAGACTGCATGGTATTATAACCAGAGTTTGTACTAAATCATCACTATTGAGACACTTAGGCTCTAAGTTGTGACTCACTGTGTGATAAATTATTGTGGTTTAATTCATTTATCTGTTGGGTCAAGAATCTATAATGCTCCTAATGAAGTTGACCATGTTCCTTATGTGTGTGAGGTTATTGTATATTCTTTGTTGTGACTGATGCTAGAACTTACCTGGTGTGTGTGTGAAGTGAAATAAAGATTGTGAGTTTAGGAGATGATTTAGGCATTTCTTTGGCAGCCCTGAAATTGTTTACCTTCTTTTTACCTACCTTTGTACATTGTCTTAGTCAACACCCTTTGAGCCTTTAGCTATCTTCTTTGGCAGCCTCGTATGTAGCCTAATCCATTTTTTTAAGACCATATTTTGATCCAAATTCCTAAGCGCTTTAAATTGTAGAATCATGTGGCAAAATAAGAGGAAAATGGTGAAAGTGATGCCTCAGAGTGTATTGGTGCTTGAAAATGTTGTGAAAAAGAGTGGCTATCAGAGGGATTCTTAAAATAAAGAAAAACAAAATAAAAAATAAAAGAAAAAAAAAGAATTAGAAAAACAAAAAGATAGTTGTGTTTATGATTGAATAACAAAAAGGGTGAAAAGGGGTTGGTAGATGAAAGGAAGGTAATGGGGTTGTTAAAAGATAGTGTAAATGGCATATTGTAGTGTGTCAAAGCTCTTAGGGAACATAGTCACTATTTCTGGCCAAAATAGTCCTACTTGTCCCTTAGCCTACATTACAACCTATAAAGACCTATTTGATCCTAAGCATAGCATTCTGATATTAGTGGAGCATTACACTAAGGGAAAGCCTATGGTCATCAGTTGCAATATAAGAATTCTTTGTGTGAGTGAGAGAAAGGAGAGTCTTATACCCATGTTTCGAAAAATGTATAACTATGAGTGATTATGGGTGATATCTTGCGTGAGCACGCATGGTTGATGATTTTTGGATAGTTTTATATGATTCTTTGTGGCTTAACTTGTGGATACGAATTAAACATCCTAATGAGTCTATGTTGGAGGTTGAGTTCTTTCTAGTAATGATGAAGAAACCTACTCTTTGTTAATAATTGTCGTGCTCGTCTTGTTGAAAATTTTGTGTTGCTATTGTAAAATTCTAGTTAGGTGTTTGCATGGATGTAATATTTTGTTCGAGGACAAACAAAGCTTTAAGTGTGGGGTGTCGATGTTGGGTGTATTTATACGTCTAAGAACTATAATTTACCCATATTTTAGCTAAGTTTTGAGGATAAAATATATAATTCCTGCACTTTTAGTCCATTTTCCTTTAAGTGAGCTGACCTATGTGATTAGCATGTTTTTCAGGTACTAATGATGAAGATTTCAGCACTTTGTGGACCTGTGAGCAGCAAAGGAAAACTTCACATTAGAGGGAAGGCAGCTTTTGGACTGAAAGTAAAGCATGGGAACATTTTTCCGGGCAAACACAATATTTTTAAATACTTAAGGATGCAGTAGCAACTTAGTGGGAAGGATATTATTAAAAACCTTATTGCTGAATTTTCAGCATAATTCATTCATTGTTCAATTTTCAGATTCTGTAATAGTTTTGAAGAACAGAGAACACGGCTTAGACTTGGGCAACGGATAGAGGGAAAAACGTCATTCTATTATTGATGGTAAATCATCTACATCGTGAAGCTTGTTATAGTTTTGGTATGATGATGATGTTTACTTTACTTTCCGTTGTATTCATGAGTAGCTAAACTTATCTGTTAGGGTTATGGAAACCTTGTAAGATACTATCTATTGCTATGAGTTTGTGAATTCTTGATGTGTTATGCTACTTATATCACTACTCTCTTCATTTTGATTGAATTCTCATGGTTGCAAACATAGAGAATACTCCATTATAGCATTAACTTGTTCGAGAGAAAATTTACATGTTTGGAAAAGAGAGTGTGACAAGAAAATAGGGTTTCCAACCTTTATTTACACATTAATGCCTTAACCGGATTAATTTCTTGGAGAATTCGTACCATTTGTTATACACTTTAGGTTTAAGAGAGCTAAGGTGAAATAATCCTTGATGGTTGAAAAACACTTGGATTTAGAATTAGAATACGAATCTCTATAAGTGTATGCATGTCTAAATTCGGCATTACACATAGTTAATAGAGTAGTAGCACTTACATTGTGAACATAACGCTAACTTATCATTCTCTGTGATTAAATCTTACTACACAAATCATTCCATCATTATTTTGATAATATTAGTTCACGCCTAAACCAAACCCCCCTTTTTTCCTTGGAATTTTTGACCAACAGTCTACTAATAATTGCAACACTTAGTGACTAGAGTATTCCCTATGGGATTCGACACCCAGCCCAGTTGAGTTCTATATTTGACAGCGACCGCTTACACTTTCTAACGAGAGTTGTAATTTGGGCGTATCATAACCCATGGGACAAACTTGGGCGAGTGGCTTGACCGCCTAGTTAACGGTGGATTCCTTATAGCCCGTGAGATTTTAGTGTTGTAGGGTGTACCACCTAGCTCAAAAGTAAGATAAAGAGTAAGTCATGGTTTCAAGAAATGTTTTAAGTTCTTTTAAGTATGCCCATGAATTTTCATATATTGTATGTAAAATATTTCATAAATTGCTCTAACTTATGTTATATAAAAGTATGTTATTTTGGATTACCCTACATACCACTACATCTGTATTGACCGTCTATATTTCAAGTTCTGAGGCCCAGTTTAGTAGTCTTGCTAAATAGTAGATTGTTGTCGGACATTCAAAGTTTGTGAGCCTCCCTTACTTCAGAAGGCCTCTTGTTCACTTATGTTAATATCATTTGGTTTTGGTTTATGGTCCGACCTGGGGCCTTGTCCAGATCTTCAAACCAATATTGTTTTCCTTCAGTTAGTAGAGATTTCGTAGACAGGTGTTAGATGGATTTGAGTCTTGTTAAACTTATGTCGTGTTGTTTTCTTAATATAATCAGATGACCATGTTTTCGTTTTGTTATCTTTTCCGCACTTCCTTATAAATATATGAATGGAGTGTATGATTGCCAGTTAGCTCTCGATCCTTCACGGTTTGAAATGTCCGTGTCGATCTGGGCCTCAGTTCGGGTCGTGTCATACACACACAAAAAAAATATTTTCAGTCAACCCAATTCGCATATTTTAAAAAAAAATAAAACTATTTTTGATACTTAAAGCAAAAAAAAAATCATAAATTCTTTTTCATTTTTCTGTCACGTAATGTTAGTTTAATGGGTATTGACTTAAATTAATTTAATGGACGCCAATTGTGGATCTTTCTTAAAGTCATAGTAAATGTCAATTTTTATTTGACTTCCAAACGACTTGATTTTCAGTTACATCAAAAAACAAAATTAAAATGGATTGTTATTTATGTTGTTCTAATCATTTTCTCACTTATAATTTGTTCCTTAAAAAAAATTCTTTCTTGGTAATCTTGTAAATCTAATACTTACTAGTCATATCATCTTGTGGAATTTTTTATGCAATATGGGTTGACTGGAAAAAATGAATTAATAATAACAATAATTCTCTTGCCTTTTTTTTTTATGTTGATTTTTTTATTAAGAATATTATGTTTCTGGTAGGTTGTTAAGATTGATAAATACAACTTTGACTTACGAGTAAATCTAATGTAAAACAATGTATATAGAATGTTATTTATAAAATTTCCAAATATTATCTTTGTAAAATCATATCATACTAACTATAAAAACGCTTCTTTTCTTCTTTAATTTTTCACCCTTTAGTTGCTTTCTGTGACACAACTTGAAAGCTAGAAATTTTCAAGTACAACTTCTTGCTCTCTTTTCTCTTTTTTCGTCTAAATCCAACTCCATTGACTATATCTGGTTGTATCAAGAATTGAAATTTTAGTCGAGTTCATTTGCAAACACACTAGTAGACTAGTCCTTTGGACATCATGCAAGGATAGTATTGAAATTTTAGTAAGAATGAAATGTCATATTATCCTCGCATGATGCCCAAGAGGACTAGATAGTAGGCTAACAAATTAATTTGGATAAATTTCTTCCTTGATACAACTAGGTAGAGTTGGTGTCGTTGGTGTTTATGGGTAAAAGTTAGTTGTCGGAGTCAATGAATAGTTGGGTAATGTGGATGTTCTCCAACTCATTATGCAGGCCCAAACTAATGATGCACAGGAAATTGCATGCTATAGATCCAAATATGGGTAACTTTAGATATTTGACCCTAAATAAGAATAGTCTTCCTTACTTTTTAATATACTAAAAGTATCATTTTGCCTCTCTACACCTCAAATATATTTTTAAACTTTCCATACTCATTTATCTCTCAAATTTTATTTTATATTATTTTCACTTTTTTGTTTTTCCTTTACTTTTATAATTATACTTTTTTTCACTTATTTATTTTTTCCTTTAAATTTATTATTCTGTTTTTATTATTTCAGTTTTTATTTTTTCTTTTAACTTTATTTTCATGTTTTAATTTATTTGCCTCAACCTTTATTTTTTTTATTTTTCATTTTTCTCAACCATTATCTATTTCTTCTTTTTTTTTTTAATTTATTTGTCTTTAACCTTTATTTAGATTTTTTTTATTTCTCTTTTTTTTCCCAGATTTTTCTAAGATATTCATTCTCATTGTTTATCTTTTTTCCTCATTTCTCAAATATTCATTCTCTTTTTCCTCTTTCTCTTCATCCGATTTCAATCAAATAGGCTCAAGATATTGATCATCAACCATTGGATCACGACTTGGTTCACCTTGGAGATTATCCTCATTTCTCCTCTTTCTCTTGATCCTCTTTTACATCATGGTATAAAAGCTATTCACTATTGATATGGTCTAAGTTAAGATAATACAGGAGAAAAATTAATAAAGCTTGCAGGAGTAAAAGTGGTGGTGGTGATAGATAATGAATTGTCCAAGAAATTGAGTCATAATGATCAATTGTATCTGAATGTATCAGATCTGTCTGGACTTATGTTGATTTTTATTCACTTAGCGAGATCTAAAAATTATTGTGTGGATTCAATTGATAAGAATTGCCACACTTGGAGAAACAAGCTGGGATTAATCAATGGCACGTGTAGGAAAGAAAGTTTCGACCTACAGATCTCTCATTTCTCAAAGATGTGCTGCCTGAAAGTTTAATGTTTCGCTCTTGTGCTGTGGATTCAGATGAGCGGTTTTATTCACTTGTAACTTGTGGTCAACCTTTGAATGAAACGGTATTATCATCTGTTATCCTAATCTATATTTGTAATGTGCTTTTGACTTGTCCTTTGTTTTGTTCCTCCATTTCTTCTAGTAGGTCAAACATGCTGACAGAATTTCTTGTTTTGTCATTTGTAATGGTTATATGTATTCTGGTTCTTTGGACACAAGTTTTAAAAAAAAAATTACGTGTATTTTGTAGTTGATGAAAATCTTGGTAAAAATTCAGATCCTTCTAATGTTGATCAGTAATTTTTTTTTGGTTTATTAAGAAGTGCTAAAGTTTGTTGGTTTGGATTTTTATTGTTTGTTGGCTTGTTTTTCATGGAAGTTTGATGTCTTATCCATTATTCTTGCTGTTTACTTCATTCGTAGAGCTAGGGGCAGAGTTAAGTAGAGGTTGTGCATTGGCAAAAATTCATGTCATTTTATAAGGTCAAAAACTGTTTTTATGTGTACATTGTAGATGATGAATACCCTTCATGAATATCCAACTTCCACTAATACTGGTCAGTAGTGTGGATTGGCTAATATCTACCTGCTACCTTTGAAACTTTGGTATAAAGTTGTAACTTTACTATTCACTAGTAGAGCCAAATGTATAGTTAGGGGGGCGAAAGGGGGTCATTCGAACCAACAACAACATACCAAGTGTAATTCTACAAGCCACAATTGGGGTCTGGGAGGATTGAGTATATGTACCCCTACATTGTGCAGGTAGAAGGGGTTAGTTGGGCCCCCTTTGTCAAAAATTCATATTGTATATGTATTTACAAGGTTAAAAATTCTATTTGTTATGTATACACTGAAGATGATGAAAATTTGGCCTCCACCCCTTTAACGATATTGTTTCAGTAGTTGATTAGCTAAATATCTAGCTGCTACTTTGTAACTTTGGTGTAAAGCTATAAAATTCTCTATATGTTCAATTCTTGGAGTTCTATTTCTTCTTAATTATTCTATGCTCTAGTCAGACTATTTCTTTTAAATCGTTCAGCTGGTGATACAAGAATTATACGGACAACACAAAACACACTTCAAAATTAGTCCACAAGATCAAAGATTCGAGGATCCTTTTGAAGAACACACTCGAATTCAACAAAAAACAACAAGAACTCAATGTATTGATGTGTTTATCACCTAAAAACAGCTAACAACAACAAAATAAAGAACAACAACAATTAAACAAGAACAACAAGTTACGGATTTGAATTACAAGAACACAAACAAACGATTAAAACATAAACAAAATGGATAGATAGTTAGACCATGGTTGGTATAATCTTAAGAATCAAAGAATATGGTAATCTTGGAACCTTAAAACTACACACAATGGTTAACCTAACCCCTACATTAGCACAAGAGGAACTTTACCTCCTCTAAATACCAACGTCTTGAGCCAATATTGCAACACAAGTGATAACCACACTTGTTGCCCTCATTTCGGTGTGGTGGCTATTCCAAACCCTACAACTAAAGGTTTTTCATGTTTCAAGTCTAACATCAATGAATAACTAAAGAGAAAAAGAACTAAAATGTTCTATTTATATTCTATTACAAGATAAGGCAAAATAACAACAATGCCCTTAAAGGGAGAGGTGGCCATGGACTGCATTTAGACCCGATGAAGTGACCAAAAGACCTTTAATGAAGATAACAAAATCATGACCCATTAAGAGTTGTTAAAAACCATGAGTCCTTAAGTCTTCGATGATCCAAGAAATCTTCCACCCACGGCCTTGATTGTGCTCAAAATGAGTCTTTCTTGCATATTCTTGTGCCCTCGGGGTGACCAAGTATTGAGCCTTTAAATGATGACCTCCAATCATATCTTCAAAAATTAAGGTGGCTATTTGAATTGTATCAGCTGGGTAAATATATGTATTGAATTGGCTACCCCAAAATATCAAAGGAATTCTTGAAAAGGTTGAATGTTGACTTAGGCAAGGTGTCTATAAATCACGAGTAAGTAAAAGAGAGTGGATTTTTCCTTTGAAACTGAATAAACTGTGTAGAAATTCTTTGATGTTGTTTATTGCAAAGTAAATAGTGGAATTAAACTTACAGTAAAGGAATGATACATTGATTATGTACCCAAGCAAAGGTATTTGAATAGTTGAAAGAGTAAGAGAAAAAGGTACATGATTCTTCTTATACCTGGAATGCACAATTACAAAAGTTAAGCCACTTTACGTATCATGGGTCGACAATTGTATCAATAACCACCCATATTAGAATAGGGCTTATAGTGGGATAAGTTAGAAGAGAAGAAGTGTTGTGCACAGTTTGAGTTGTACCTTTGTCTTCTTTGATCGGCCTTTTAAAGTATTCTTCCTTTCTTTTACAGCTAAAATACTTTCGGTGGTAAAAAAACCCAACATCTATTGCTTTGCAAACTCTTGATCGGCAACTCCTTAGCAATGAAGGTTTGTGTACAAATACTTATTTGGCAATAGTTTTCCTTTTATTACCCATGTCGGCTTATTTATTACTTTTCTCCAATACATTACTTTTCTCCTTTTTCGTTGTGGCCTCTTCATATATTCTTGGACAAGCTTGTACCGTCGTGGGCAGTAATACTGGTATCTATTAAACTGATTCTCATGTTCAGAGAGGTGGTCTATTATATTTATCAACTTAACCTTTCAGCTTGTTAGCTATGGAATTTGCTCATCTCTTGTCCTCTAACTAGGTACGTAAGTTTTACATTTGTAGATACTTGCTTGATCAATCTATACTCGCTATGGATTGACAGTTAGATCCACTATAGCACCCTTTGTTCAGCTTCTTCTCTGGGTATTCTTCCCCATTTCTTATACAATTAGTAAGGAATAAAGAACAACAATCACATTCTATAATTTACTCATGTAGAGTTGTTAAGTTTTCATGTTTTGCTACCCGAGAGAGAGATAGATATTTCACCAGATGTGTGTTCAGTTGCCACGTTGTAATTTCAATCCAAGTTAGATGACATGGTTTAAGCAATAAAACTACATGAACCCATGATCTGTACTCACATACGCTATGGTGCTTAATTTGTATGCTTTGTCCTTTTCTGTAGCTCGGAAATAAATGGAAAGAATGCAACATAAAGTTGAATGGAGGAGTTCCTTGGTTATGTTCTCCCTCTGTTTGGATTTACTTGTCACATTTTGATGTGACACAACTATTAAGAAAACAATGATTGGTATAGTGACTTTACAATATTACCACTATCAATTGATGTTTATTAATAGGTATTGGAAATGATTTCGAGAATAAGTAATTAATGCTAAGGGTAAAACATGAAATTCTTTATTTTGTATTTTCTTGATTTTTCAAAAATGATGAGTAAAAATGAAAATCAAATTAGGAAAATAGTGACAAGTAAATCCGAACAGAAGGAAAAAATTAGTAATAATATCATAGTTACTCCTTTTTTCTATCTCTATTTATTTTTTGTTATTACTATAAATGAGAAACTTCTCATGCTAATAACTTGATATGTAAAATATCCATCCGTTTCTTTATTAAGATACACAGATATTCGTCTTTAGAGTTGGAAAAAAAAGCCAAAACCTCATGCAGTAATTTGAGAGAATTTCTCAGTGCTACTTTCTGTTGTTACGGATCTTACAGTTGGGTTTATAAAGAAAAGGGTTATTAACTTCATCCTTGGTTTTTCTTTTAGGTCTTGAATTGGATGTTAGGTAAGGGGCACGCTGCCCTTCTATGGAGAGCTAAACTAAAAACGTTTGTGGATTTCCATGGCAATGAAGTAATATATTCAGTATTTCCTAATTTTTAATGCTAATCTAAGAAAGTGTAATATATCTCTGTACATGGAATATTTTGTATGTATGCATGAACACAATACGCTTACACGACCAAGTTCATCTCACAAAGATTATGTGTTATAGCTAGTTGAACCTCGTTTTGAATTCATTATGTTACTTTAACTGTATGCCTCAACTTGTTTTCTTCTTATTTCTATGATAGGCTAGAAAAGGATGGGATTTGACACCTGATGAAACAACAATAATTGTTGGAGCACTTGAGTTGACGGAAAAATCTGCAAAAAATGCAATGACTCCAAATCAAAGGATTTTTCTCTTGATCTGGATGGAACACTTAACTTGTGGGTTTATAAGTTGTTGTTCAATTTTATTCAATATTTCACAAACTTTTTATTTGCAGTTTATGTTCCACGAGAAAAATCTGAACTTGGACACTGGATTTTGGGAGTGTTTGACTTTACTGATAGGTGCATATATGTATATGACCTCAGCCGTAGTAGGCGGAGTGATAAATTTGTTCAAAAAGTGATGTTACCTTACCAAACATTGATACCGTATTTTCTGAAAAAGGTCAATTTATATCTTGAGAAGGGCATTGACAAATCTAGAAATGATACTTTGCCGATAAAAATGGTTGATGAGCTGCCACAACAAATTCAATGGTATCTTATTGCTTATTTTTTAAATGTTTATTTCACTTTTTTTTTGTTTTCAAATATTCACGTAATATATTTCTTTTGTATCATAATGATTGTGGAGCATTTATTTGTGCGTTTGCTGAATATGTCATTCATGGTAGATATATTCCTAAATATATTGACATTGGTTATGTTCGCATGAGGTATGGATCTTTATTTTGGGATCATGAAAAGAGAAAACTAGAAGCTAATATAAAAGACAACACTATAGAAAAAGTTGGCATATTATTTAGAAAGAAAAAAAGGAAGAGGACGCACCAGGAGCAGTAGTTTAGTTTTGTAGTTATTGAAAATCACTGTACAAGAAGTAGTTTTAGCTATTTGTATGAGATTATGTTAATTTTAAATAGTCTTTTCAAATTGATTCAGTTATTTTTTATGTGATAACATAAAGTATACAATGTAGAATCGCTGCTGATTCATTTGTTTATATCTTTGTATATTTATGTTTTATTATCGAAGAATATTTTTTGCCTTTCCTTGTGGCAAGTCTTTCCCTTGAGGCAAGAGTGATTGAGTATCTTCTAAACTAGTAAACAATGTGGCAGGGCCAATTCATGCCCATGAGGTATAACTTGTTCCTATGGGGTCTATCTTATCATTAATTATGTCCAACTGCTACATGAGTATTTTGGTCATTGTGAACTTTTCAATCACATTTGTCCTCGATTAAATGGAATAAAATAAGAAACAATTTAGACCTTGTAATCTAAGGGTCATCTACTCCTCCTTAGTAGTTGGTTCTCCACTTTTATTTATTTGGTTAGATGTTTGGTTTTGTTGATTGATATCATCTTTTTTTCTACTCGCAATTGAATACTCCCCCATGATTTTCTTTTTGTAATTTTTAATATTTATTTCTTTTGTTCTTGGCTTATACTATTTTCGTTTTTGGTCTAGAAGATTGATTCTCATATGGTTATAAGATTGTAATATTCCTATAAACATATTTTGTATGGTAGAGGAAGAATGTACTTTGTAAAATTGTGAGTTGAACCACCTTTGATGTGTAAGTCTTACCTCTAGGGAAAAAGTTATAGATCATTATAGACTATGCTAGTGTCAACTCTTGCCCACGGGGCATAACTTGTTCCTTTGGGGTTTAAAAATCTTGCCTCTAGGGAAAGTGTTGTAGATCATCTGCCGAATTGTTGCAGAATAAGGTAGTGTCAACTCTCGTCGATGGGGCATAACTTTTTCCTTTGGTGTCTAAAAATATTTCCTCTTAGGAAAGACTTATAAACTATCTACCAAATCATTACACACTAATCTAGTATCAACCCTTGGCCATGGGGTATAACTTGTCCATTTGTTGTATTAATTTTTGCTTCTAGGGCACGAGCAGTTGATCATCTACTAATTTATTACACACTAAGTTAGTGTCCACTCTTACAGATAGGCCATAATTCTTGCCTCTAGGGCATGTGTTGTAGATCATCTGCAGAATTATTGCAAAATAAGCTAGTGTCAACTCTTGCCCATGGGGTACAACTTTTTCTGTATCTTGCCTTCAAGGCAAATTTTAAAGTGTATACCATGGAATTATTCACAGCACATCTCTTCGGCATGTGGTCCTTCCCTGAATCCTTTTAATATGATATATTTTTACACATCAATATATAAAAAAAATTAACATGCTAACTAATTTTTATAAAAAATCAATAAGAAGATATTGAGTTAAATACTTCACCACAAGTTTAAACTTCAAATAAATAAGAAGAAATTCATGATTTAAAGTCAAAAGTACTTGTTACTAACTAAAATAGGGGATCAAATAATCCTATTCTAACTGCTATTTTGATCCAACTTCTCGGATAAAAATTAAAACTAATCATGTTTTCTTATTTTTCTTTCTTTATCTTCTTGCATATGGATTAAGGATAGGAGTGTACTGATAATTTGATATGTTATTACCAGTTCTTTTGCATCTCGAACATCTGTAATAAAGATTTTGTTCTGCAAGGATATCTGGATGTTTGCCTTCTCCCAAGTAGAACCTCCTTATCTGGGGGTTTTATGATCAAATCATTTATGCTATTTGGGAAAATCCATGATGTTGTGTTTTCAACTGGTAGGATTATCCCTGGTACATTTTTAGCCAAGACTGTCTTGAGAACCAATGAGAACAACATCTAGATTTGTTCATATTTTTACTGTTTATCGCTACAATTGCATGGGTGTATGGTATCTCATCTGTTTGAAATACCAAGCATTGACAAGTCCTACTCTTCAGGTCTACAATATGTTCAACTCCTCCTTCTCTTACAACAAATCGTGTTGTATAAATGGGGTCTACCTGTAAACAAAATGATAAATAAATGACAACTTATAGTGAAACATCTAGTATATGAGCAGAATCAGGCTTACAGAGCAATCAACCATACAAATGGAGCGAATCTTGAGGAAACAAAAAATAGCTATAATCAAGCATATAACATCAAATAATAATCTAATATTGAACTAATCAAAAATCTAATAATAAGTGACCAATAATGAGGTGTCACAATTAAGGTTCTATTTCAAAATGGAAGAGAAGGGCCAATATAGGGGATAGTTAGAGTTTTGATGCTTGGCTTGGTCAGGGATAGCGCAGGAGAACGATATGTCATCCAAGGAATGAGCTTTCAAAGTCAAATTCCCTGTATTATATGGAAAAGACAGAACTTTGCTCAGGAACAGCAGTTGATTCAATAGTGATGCTTCCAACATATGAGCAGGAGAATCAGCTACAAATAAATTGAGATAAAATAGATATTGTACCTAACCTAGGAGTATAATCAACTATGATAGTGAAACATCTTGTATATATGCGAAGAAAATGTCACAACTAAACATTAAATGGGACAAGATTAAAGCAAACTTACAAGAAAATGGTATGTGACGCTACCTGTAAAGCTGAAATACTGAGGTGACCAAAAAATTAGACTAACGAGTTAGTCATTTTCTTTGGTACTTGATCTTCCTAAGTTTTCGATAGTTGGTTCCACCTATTGGACAATTATGTATGGAATAAGAATCTAAAAAGTCTTTTCTGTCAAAAAAAATTCACAAAAATAAGAAAGATACTTCCTGCAATTAGACATCATAAAGAAAACAAAATAACTAAATATAAATTACATTATACCTCAATTAAGTCAATCAGAACATTCTCTTAATCAACATAGAGCAGCGAGGGAAAACACATCATTGGTTAATCGTACTAAAGGTCTTAGAAATTTTACAATATACATAGGCTTCTTTCATCAATGAACCAACATGTCTACCGACTAATACTCCAGTTTTTGTACTACTTTTGAACTACTACGGACCATTCTTATCTCTTTCACATTCTCTACAAATTTTCTTTTATTGTAGGCTCCATTTCCTTTATTTTATCTAACTTATTCTTCCAAGAAATGGAGTGGCTTATCGATGTTCTTCACACTTTCATCCTCTTCTTGTAAATTTCATCTATTTTTAAACTTTTTTCTTCACTATTTTAGTAACAGATCGATAAGTTTTGTAATATGGTTGTTCTTTGTTCTTCACTCTTTTGAAGTTAACTTTTTTTAATGATGGCATCTTATGGTGTCTCATTGTTCTATAGGATTTTTTTCCTCTTATGATGCTCTTTTCTTTCTAATCAGTTTTTCCTTTAGATTTCTAAATGAGGGTAATATCAACTTCTTTTTGTAATACCCCGTATATTTCTAAGCTAGAAAATGAACCGTTATTCCTACACATGAAACCTCCTATGCTGTGATTAATTTTGGAGTAAATGAATTAGGATGAGTATCCGAGTGATAATAGAGCTTATTATGTATTAAGCATGTTCATAAGAGTCACTTAGAGTAAGCCAAGCTAAGAACTTTTGAATCCACCAAGTTTTCGTGAGTGATCTCAAATGAGACATCTTTGAATGAGAATAAATTGGTTTATAGGTGGAATTTTTGCAGATTTATACCCTCCAAATTGTATAGAATTGAATAAGCTTTTCGTCGATACTAAATTCACCTAAAATGGACACTTGGTGAAGAAGTTATGGCAATTTAAAGTTTCAACAACGTTATTTCAGTCAGCGGCATGTAGATCCATAAGCCAAAATGATGTTTGTCAATTTCCAGTGTCTCTCTGCAATTCCACCGCATCACGGTAAGTTTTCATGTCACAAATAGGGGGCAACGCGATATCTCAGCATTGCGTCGGGGGGCCAAATCTGGTAATTTTCACAAAAATTAAATGACGCATCTGGAAGGGTATTTGCATCATCTTTCTACCCCTATATATATATTCCATAAACATGGAATTAAGACCTTATTTCATTAAAACATCTTCTTTCTCTCAAAATCCTCTCAAGAATAGGGTTTTCAATTGGGGATTCAAGTTCAAGCAAATTTCTCCATCAATCATTAAGAATCTTCCATCTAAGGTATGCGTAGTGTTCATCTATGGATCCATTTTGTTCATAGAGCTCAAGAACCATGTTTTAACTATTATATTGTGATTGTCTTCTTGTGATATGACCATGTACATTTTGATGATTGTTGTTTAAGTTTTAAGATGATATCTAAAGGTGTTTTCATGAAGTGTATGTGTTTGTTAGTTGAAATCAATGAACTTTATGTGGTTTAAAATGGAGAAATTCATGAAAACACACCTAAGCTAAAAGAATGCATGAAAAGTGTTTGCTAAAATTCTTAAGGTGATAAGATTCGTGTCCCATGATTTAATAGTGCTTAAATGATAAGTTCTTGTTGTATGCTTTGTGATTTTACATGAATTCCACGTGATTGATATGCGACGTTGTTGTGATGTGGATTGAGAATGATATTGAAGCTATGAAAGTATACATATGTTGTATGAATTTCCCTTCCATATGTAAGATGTTGAGAACTATGCTTAGTGTGAAATCCTCTACTTATGATATGGTGAATTGTGGACTCCATTTTATGATCAAGTTAGTTATGTGTGTCAGTTTCCTTCTATCGAGTCTTGGGGGTACTAGTACCTAAAAAAAGTAGTTTTGGTCCTTGAGCTATGTCACGTTATCATAATAATCTCAATCAAGCCATGATCTATAAAACTGAGTCAATCATGTGACTCAGGAAATCTCAGAAATCTCATGATCTTAATAAATTCTCAGATAGTAGTACTGTTCCATCAGTCAACGGAAGTCAGTTACTCAGTCCATTTACATCTAGTTAAATCATGTTCAGTCTCTTCAGATGGGAGTAGAAGTTAGCACCATGTGAAACCAAGGATTGGAACTCACTTGCCAGTTTAGGGTGTGATTCATAGTAGTCATCCTTGTATTCCATAACTATGTAGCCAGCATAGGTTAAGACATCTTAACATGCCAGATTAGGGTTTATGAGGTGGCTTAACCTACTAGCTTAGGGTTCCCACCATTCTCATTCGAGTACCTGCTAGCAAAGGGTCACTCACAGCTGTCCTTACCTGTGGCACGGTATTGACACCCTTCCAATCGGGGCAGATATTGGACCATAACCTAGATATATGCGTTATTGGAGCATGTCGGTTAAGCAACTACCTCATAGTTTTAGTCCCAGTCTTAGTAATAGAACTCAGATAGTTCTTCAGATTTCAGTATACTAGGACTATCAATTACAGTACGAAATTTAGGTAGTTCCATCAGATTTAGGACTGTCAGACACAGTCATCCATGTTATCAAATTTTTAGTATCAGTCATGTAAGATAACAGTAAACAATATATTAGTCTACAGATCCATATATCATGTATTCACGATTTTAGTTACTATGTATGCATGTTTGTACTCTTACATTCATATCAGTTAGCCAGTTAGCATTGTCCATTCATGTAAACCCTTTTCTATTTATCCTACCTCACTATATACTCAGTACTCCCAATAGTACTGATACATTTGCGCTATGGTGCTTTATTTTATGTTACACCATAGGTTCAAAGACATGAGTTCTAGATCAGCAGTAGCATTCCAGTCACAGTTTTACAGTGATTCGCGGATGATATTATTTTATTTCATTCATTATTTCAGTTTAGTTTTGCTAGACGGAGTTAGTTGGAAACATGTTCCTTCAACTCCTTATTTCAGACAGTATTTAGAGGCTTTCAGATTAAGTTTAGATTTTAGATTCAGATTTCAGTTGTTTTAGGAATTTATTACCCTATATGGACGTTAATATTTATCAGATATTCTATTAAGTTGAACCTTATGACAAATTGTTCATGTTTTCTGCATTCTACAAGTATATTATGTAGTGTACAAGTACAGATATCAGTCATGCATTAGCTTGTGGTCTCTTGGGGTCATAAGCACCGTGTAGCATTTCGGCTACCAGATTTGGGGTGTTAAAAACTTTGTATCAGAGCCTAAGGTTCAATAGAGTCCTAGGAAGTCAGAAAGCCACATCTAGTAGAGTCTTGTGCATAGGTGTTGCACGCCACATTTATGTGCAAGAGGCTATGAGATGTTTAAAAACAGTTTTCCTTCTTTTAGTATTCATGTCGTGCGTGTGAGCATAATCATAAGTCAGTCTCTCAGTCTAATCTGCTTTTTCTCTTTATTTCAGAACATGCCTCCTAAGAGAAGAAATTAGTCAGCCCCTCAGCCCAAAGAACCTTTGGGCGATCATGTTTCTAATGCGGAGTTTAGGACTACATTTTCCACTCTTGCTCAATCATTCGCTACTCATAATGAACGGCCAACAGCTATTGCTGCCAACCTAGTGTCCAACTCAGCTATAGCGAGGATTCAAGAGTTCACCCGAATGAATCCTCTAACCTTTCTTAGGTCTAAGGTAGATGAAGACCCTCAGGAATTCTTAGATCATGTTTAAAAAGTGATTGATACCATGGGGGTGACTACTATTGGGAGTGCTGAGCTAGCTGCATACCAGTTGCAGGATGGGGCTCATGCTTGGTTCAAATAGTGGAAGTTCAAAAGATCAGATGATGCAGGTCCTATAGAGTGGGAAGAGTTTATCACTGCATTCTTCGACAAATTCTTTCCCTAAGAGCGTAGAGAAGACAAGGTGCTAGAGTTCATCAACCTCAGGAAGGGCAATATGGCAGTAAAAGAGTATTCTTTTAAGTTTTCTCAATTAGCCAGGTATGCCCCTCATGTAGTTGCAGACAGTAGATCTAAGATAAGTAAGTTTGCTTCAGGGGTGAATGACAGCGTGGTTAATGAGTGTAGATCCGCCATGCTGAACAGTGATAAGACCTTAGATAGACTTATGACCCATGCTCAGCAGATAGAGGAACAGAAGATTAAGCAGAGGGAAAAGCAGAATAAATGAGCAAAGACAGGTGGTTTCAACTTCGCTCAGCCTAAATTAGAAGGAGGAAACTGTTCTCAATCTCATCTTAAGACATCAGTTCCAGCTCCGTCTCTAGCCAATTCTCCAGGTCGTAAGCTTAGAGAAGGTAACAAAGATAGAGTGCCAGGATCTAAGACCTAGGGCAATATTAGCAGTGCCCACACCTATGCTCTTTCCCAGACTTGCGGTAAGCACCATCAGGGTTTGTGTAGAGTAGGTAGTGGCATTTGTTTTTGTTGTGTCAATATAGGCCATAGAGTTAGAGACTGTCCATATCAAGGTCTTCAGGGTCAACAGAATTGCTCTTCAGCTCAGTTTGATCGCCCAAATCAGTAGAGTGCCATTTCCAGTGCTACTAGTGGGCAATGCCCAAATCATCTCTATTCTCTTCAGACTCGACAAGATGAGGAAAGTTCTCCTGATGTAGTTACTGGTATGTTACAGATCTTTCATGTGCATGTTTATGCTTTGATAGATCGAGGAGCTTTCTTATCTTTTTTTACTCCTTATATAGCAGTTGATTTTGGAATCAGTACAAAAATTCAAGCAGAGCCTTTCTTAGTCTCTACCCAAGTGGGTAAAATCATCATAGCCCGGCAGGTATACAAGAACTGCCTAGTTATGATATTTTAGAAAGTCACTTCAGTAGACGTAGTTGAATTAGAGATGACTGATTTTAATGTCATTCATGTCACGGATTGAATCCATTCCTGCTATGCCATAGTCGACTACAAAAATAGAATAGTTTAGTTTAAATTCTCGAATGAACCCATCCTAGAGTGGAAGGGTAGCATATCCGCTTTAAGGGGTCAACTTTTTTCCTACCTTCGGGCAAGGAAATTGTTATGTAAGTGATGTGTTTATCATCTAGTTCATGTTAGAGATTTCAGTTCTAGGGCTCCCAGTCTCGAATCAGTCCCAGTAGTGAATGAATATTCAGATGTCTTTCTCAAAAATCTTCCAGGAATTCCTCTGAAAAGGGAAATAGACTTCGGTACTGATCTTCTTTCAGATACTCAGCCTATATTTATTCTGCTATATATAATGGCACCAAAAGAACTCAAGGAACTAAAAAGTTGAAGGATCTCTTAGATAAGGGATTCATCAGACCGAGCATTTCACCGTGGGGCATACCAGTCTTATTCATGCGCTAGAAAGACGATTCACTCAGAATGTGCATTGATGACCATCAACGCAATAGGTTATGGTCAAGAAAAAGTATCCTCTTCCCAGAATCGATGACTTATTTTACTAACTTCAGGGTGCCAATTATTTCTCTAAGATAGACCTCAGATCCGGCTATATCAGCTCAGAGTTAGAGAATGTGGCATCCCGAAGACAGTTTTTTGTACGTGGTATGGTCTCTTTGAATTTTTAGTTATGTTATTTGGTCTTACCAATGCCCTAGCTACTTTCATAGACTTGATGAACCACATGTTCAAGCAGTACTTGGACATGATCTTTATAGTATTCATAGCTGATATCCTGGTCAATTCCCAAATAGAGCATTATGATTCGGACCATCTCATAATTGTTCTTCAGACACTCAGAGATCACCAGCTATTCGCCAAATTCAGTAAGTTTAAGTTTTTTCTATGGTCAGTTGCGTTCCTTGGCCATATTATTTCCAGTGATGGCATTAGAGTAGATTCTCAAAAGACTGAAGAAGTAAGAAACTCGACTCGCCCTGTTTCTCCATCTAATATCAAGAGTTTTTTGGGTTTTGCTGGCTATTACAAATGGTTTATGGAAGGATTTTCATCCATTACATCCTGTATGTCTAGATTGATTCAAAATAAAGTCAAGTTCCAGTGGTCAGATCCTTGCGAGAAGAGTTTTTAGGAATTGAAGACTTGACTTACCTCGGCTCCAGTCTTAGCTCTTTCAGATGGTTCAAATAGGTTCATAGTGTATTGTGATTCATCCAGAGTAGCTTTATGTTATGTCCTCATGCAGAATTGTAAAGTCATAGCCTAAGTATCCACACAGTTTAAACCCCGTGAGAGGAATTATACTACTCATGATCTTGAATTAGCATCCATAGTATTTGCCTTGAAGATTTGAAGGCATTATTTATACGGTGTTCATGTAGACGTCTTCACAGATAATAAAAGCCTTCGGTATGTCTTTTTCCAAAAAGATCTCAATCTTTGTCAGAGAAAGTGGTTAGATCTCTTAAAAGATTATGACATGAGTGTCCTCTATCGTCTAGGCTAGGCCAACATAGTGGCTGAAACTCTCAGTAGACTGTCCATGGGTAGTATTTCTCATGTTAATGAATGTAAGAAGAAGTTAGTCTAGGAAGTTCACCAGTTTGCTAGACTAGGCGTTCTCTTAGTCGACTTTTCAGAGGGCGGTGTATGTGTTCAGAGTATTTTAGAATCATCTCTATTTTTTTAGATGAACCAAAATCAAGATAAGGATCCTAGACTTGTCAATATAAAAGAGTCATTTTAGAATCAGAAAGTAGAGGTTTTCTCCTAAAGGGGGAGATTGTGTCATTCGTTTTTAGGGTCATGTCTGTATTCCAGGTGTAGATGATTTAAAGCAGTGAATTCTTGTAGAATCACATATTCATCCAGGGGCCACTAAGATGTACCGTGACCTACGGGAGAACTATTGGTGGAGTGGGATGAAGAAATATATTGCAGAATTTGTGGCTAAGTACCCTACATGTTAGCAGGTTGTATAGAGCATCAGAAATCTAGTGGTTCCATGCAGGAGTTCACCATTCCTACATAGAAGTGGGAAGAAGTGAACATGGACTTCGTGATGGGTTTTCCTCGAACTCATCATCAGTATGATTGAGTTTGGGTCATTATATATATAATGACCAAGTTAGCCCATTTATTTCTAGTCCATGCCTCTTATTCAGCCGAGGATTACGACAAAATCTATATTACAGAGTTAGTCAGATTATGCGGTGTTCCATTATCTATCATCTCAGAGAGGTACCCATTTTTCCTCTCACTTTTGGAAAGCATTATAAAAGGGTTTTGGTACCAAGGTTCATCTTAGTACAACTTTTCATCCTCAGAAAAATGGTCAAGTAGAAAGGAACATTCAGACTCTTGAAGCTATGCTAAGGGTGTGTTAAATTAGTTTTAAGGGAAGTTGGGATGACCACTTGCCTTTTATTAAGTTTGCATGCAATAATAACTATCATTCCAGTATTAAAATGGCTCCATTCAAAGCTCTCTATGGTAGCAGGTGCAAATTTCCAATCGGGTGGTTCAAAGTTAGAGAGGCCTCAGTCATAGGGCCTAACTTAATATTCGATACCTTAAAGAAAGTCCAGTTAATCATAGAAAGACTTTGGGCTGCTCAGAGCTGACAGAAGTCATATGCTGATGTTCGTAGAAAGGATCTTGAGTTCGAGGTTGATGACTATGTCTATCTAAAGATCTCTCCGATGAAGTTTTTAAAGCGGTTCGGCATGAAGGGAAAGCTCAGTCCCTGATATATTGGTCCCTTTAAGATTCTCATTAGTTTAGGCAAAGTAGCTTATGATCTCGAATTGCCTTCAGATCTAGCCTCAGTTCATCTGGTCTTTCATGTCTATTTGCTCAATAAGTGTATAGGTGATCCATCAGTCGTAGTCCTTATTCAGAGAATTGACAGTCAGAATAGTCTCTTCTATGAGGAAATTCTGGTTGAAATTCTAGACTATCAGACTCGTAGACTGAGGAACAAAGAATTCCCTCTAGTCAAAGTTCTTTGGCGAAATCAGTCCGTTGAGGGATATACTTGGGAAGCAGAAGAAGACATGCATACAAAGTATCCTCTCCTCTTCTCCGCCAATACAGATATAGCTCAAGGTAAAAGTTCTCCTTAAGCTTAATCAGTTTCATCACAAATCTGGTATGAAGTACCATTGCGTATTAAGTCATGCATTCATGTATCAGTTTAGTGTATAATCATGCATCAAATATGCATTCTCATTCGGAGAACTCAGTTATTAGAAATCTCATTTATGCATTCATGAATTAGTTATTCATACACTAGCTATGCATATCCAGCATGATATGTTTGGCTTCTCAGCCATGTCCATCATGAGATCATGTTCCAGTAGTGTATGTCTTGCACGTACTCCCATTTATCGTCTATACCCATTTCAGTCAGTCTCATTCCAGGACAAATGTTTCCAAAGGGGAGATATTGTAATACCCGTATATTTCTAAGCTAGAAAATGAACCATTGTTCCTACACATGAAACCTCCTATCCTGTGATTCATATTGGTGTACATGAATTAGGTTGAGAATCCTAGTGATAATAGAGCTTATGATATGTTAAGCATGTTCATAATAGTCACTTAGAGTAAGCCAAGCTAAGAACTTTTGAATCCACCAAGTTTTTGTGTCTGATTTCACATAGGTCATCTTTGAACGAGCATAACTTGGTTTATAGGTGGCATTTTGTAATGCCCCGAAAATGAGTCCCGAAGAGTCACACGGTGCTTGAGGCTACGAGTAGCCCCAAGCTAACCCTTTGAGCCATTTTCATTCATTTCAACACAAATCAATGGGTTTACATAAAAAAACCTTGAAATATCAACAGAGTAATCATCATCCAAGAATAAAAGAATTTCAGAAAGATAAAAAAATACGACTTAGTAGTCAACTACCAACATCTATACTAGTCTGACAAGCCTCTAAGAAAATCAATAAAACCAGCGAACCATTGAGACATGCCCCAACTGACTCATACTCAGTTATCAAATATAAACAATTCCGTGAAACCAACATCAGACATCACATCCTCAAAACATGAGGAATCACCACAACAAAGGATGTAGAACAACGTGCCAGAAGAATCACTATTGAACCTGGAACTGAGCACTTGAACCTACATTCCGAGAAAATGCAGCCCACATCCGAAGATATGGGTTAGTACCATGGAAAGGAACCGAGTATATGGGGATGTATGCAGTTGTATAAGCATCATCATGATAAATATTTATAAGAAATATGCAGGATGTATGAAAGACTCACATAGCTCGAAGAAAATCATCATAATCATGAGCGGATGAAATAAGTATAATAACACATGTGAGTCATCATATAATTTGTCAATCACTTTCAGTTCATCAAGAATATCAATTCTCATAATGTAAATATCATTTAAATCTTTCGTAAGAATAACTTTCATAATTTCACTTTCAAATCACTTCACCGTTCACCATAGACACAAGGAAACACACACACACAGGGAGATCCTATAACCGACATAAACCATGTGAGCTACATGGAGTCCAACGTACAACCCACGTCGGGGAGAGCCATCCTATCTTTACCATCGGAGTAGCAGTATCGATATCAAATCCATACAAACTAGTGACCACTATATAAATCAGCCTCAGGCTCACTCCTACGGGGGCACGTAGTTTTAGGGACGTAAGGTCGCTTTATACCTCCTACTCGGTGCTAAATATTTCTCCCGGACATAGCTCAGATCATTTCAAAGACAATCCGCAACAAAACAATTTTAGTAATATATAACTATACATCGGGAGCCATCATGCTTCCCATCTATCAAAATCAATCAGATTGTGAATTTCTTTCACACTCGAGTTCAAAACAACTCCATTAAGACCAAAAGGTCAAATCATTCAAAATATCTCAAATATTCAACATTAACGTGCTTATAACACACACTTTCTCAAAAAGACACAATTTCCAATAGGGATTCACGACCCAAATATCAAAATCATGATAAATATCGTTCAATATTCATGCTTTATATCACCACATATGTAAATTCATCTTTCAAAATCATAAACATCAAGATTTTATAATAATCATCATAAGATATGGGTTCATTCTTCAAATTCATAAAAATCAAATAAAAATCATGCCTTTTTAAAGAAAATTACTTTTGGTCACAAGAACGAAAGAGAGTTCTTGTTGAAAAACCCCACATACCTTGAATGATGAACTTTAGATCGATACTCAATTTTGAGATGATAATCGTGCCTTTGAATGATGGTTCTTGGAGTTCTTGAACTATGAACTTGGAATCAAGAATAAATTTGCAGAATTAATGGTTAAATTTAGAGTTTGTTGAAGTTGGATGTAGGAGCTTAGGATTTTGTTTTTGAGGTAATTTGATGAAATATAACATATAATGCTTCTAATAGGCTTTAATATAGGGTTTGGACGGATTTAGGGTGAGGGGAGTGACCAAAACACCCCTAAAAATCAAATAATTCTTGAATCTGTCCTTTGGTGGACTGTTTTGATAGTCTGAAGTAGATCAACTATAACTTTTTAGTTCGATATCCAAATTGGATGAAACCAATTTAATTAGAAAGAGGACTCTCATATATTTGCGTTGATATATAGTATCGCACCCAGATTATTGTGTACGAGGAGTTATGATCATTTGAAATTGACCCAACAATTCACTTTTGATAGTTTCAAGTAGATTGACCATAACTTATTGCTCCGATAGACAAATTGGATGAAACCAAATTTTATTAGAAAGAGGACTCATAGATCTTTCCGTTCATTTATAGTAGATCACCCAAAATAATTATGTGCAAGGAATTGAGAAAAAGTACGCCGGACCTCAGTACTTTTTCCTGCACGTTTTACTGTTCACTACTATTCACGGTTCGATCGGAATGTTCATAACTCGTCTCTCGGGTGTCCGTTTTGGATGATCCACATATAGTTGGAAAGATTATTTGATACTATATGCAATGGTGTGTCATAATCTAAGACATTACGCACGAAAAATTTATAGTTCATTCTAGAAGATAGAACCCAACACCTTTACGTATAAAATTTCAACGAAAAATTTCCTGGGGTATTACATCATCCCTCCTTGGAAACATTCTTCCTCGAATGATGCTAGACATCCCAAGATTAGATAAGGAATAGAGAATACAGCTGACACCATTCGTTAGACTCATCACCACATTGTTTCTCACTCCAAATGCAACATGGAAAGCATAAATTCAAGAAACTACAGCTGAACACATATTAAATGACAGCTGAACTGCTGCAACTTTTATCAAAAGTGCATGATTTAGGTTGATCGGAGTTCGCGAAAAATAGGTGTAGGTACTTGGATCGCATATCCGCCTCAGCTTCCCATGTTGCACCATCAACAGATTGGTTTCGCCACAACACCTTGACCAAGGGAACTTCTTTGTTCCTTAGTCTTCGTACACTGAATTCAAGAATCTCAACAGGAATCTCATCAAAAGAAAGATTTTCTTGAATGTCAGCACTCACAGAGGAATCAACTACCACAACATCTATAATATGCTTTCTAAGCATGGAGACATGGAATATTGGATGAACAGAGGACAACTCAGAAGGCAACTCGACCTCATAAGCTACCTTACCAACACGACTAAGTATTTTGTAATGACCAACATAACAGGGACTAAGCTTCCCCTTCTTTCCAAATATCTTCACCCGCCTCATGGGTCCAACTTCAAACTCAAGGTCTCTCCTTCTAACATCCGCATATGACTTCTAAAGACTCTATGAAGTTTTCAACCTTTCCCTAATCAACTTAACTTTTTCCACAGCCGCAAATACTGAATAAGGACCACTCACAATCGTTTCATCCACCTCGAACTAACCTATGGGTGATCTACACTTCCTCCTATATAAGGCTTCAAACGGAGCCATTCCAATACTAGAGTGAAAACTATTACTGTAAGAAAACTCTATCAACGGTAAGTGATCATCCCCACTTCCCTTAAAGTCAAGTGCACAAGCTCTCAACATATCCTCTAAGTTCTAGATGGTCCGCTCATCCTAACCATCGGTCTGTGGATGAAAAACAGAACTCAAACGAACTTGGGTACCAAGGCCCTTCTAAAGGGAACTCCATGCAGTCTGACTAGATCTCGAATATCCAATATAGCATAATCCTCAGTAGTATATGAAGTAGGAACAGGCAAGAAATGAGCACACTTAGTCAATCTATCAACCACAACCCAAATGGAATCATGATGGCATCGGGAAGGGGGTAAACCAATCACGAAATCCATATTATCTCTTCCCACTTCCAGGTGATCAACCTTAACCTGTTGGCATGTTGCACACTTAGATACAAACGCTGACATATCTTTCTTCATACCACTCCACCAATAGATTTCCCGCAAGTCTCGGAATATCTTATTGCCACCAGGATGAATAGAATATCTTATCCCATGCACTTCAGCCATAATCCTTTGTCTCAGATGATCAACATTGGGGACACATAATGTACCCTACAATCTCAATACACCATCTCTCCCTTGGGAGAAAACCTTTACTTTTTTGTCCTTGACTGACTCCTTCAGTCTGACCAAACTAGCATCTAAGTATTGCTTTTCCTTTACTTCCGAAAACAAGGAGGATTCAGAACTACTCTGAACCCCTATACTACCTTCATCAGAGTCAAACAACCTAACCCCCAATCTAGCCAAACGATATACTTCATAAGCCAACTCTTTCTTACCTTCTACCACATGAAAAACACTACCCATGGACACTCTACTTAGGGCATCCACCATAATATTGGCCTTTCCCGAATGGTACAGCACACTCATATCATAGTCCTTTAACAATTCTAACCATTGTCTCTACCTAAGATTCAATTCTCTCTGGTAAACATATACTGCAGACTCTTATGATCAGTGAAAACTATTTCTAAAAGAGGGGAGCATGAATCAATAGTAGAGAGAGACACTTTAAGCACGATAGACTTCAGAAAAGAATCACACTTTTTCCTAAAACTTATTGTAGCCTCTTTCTCATAGATGTGGTGCACTACACATCGATGATCAAGACTCTACTTAACACGGCTTGTCAGACTCCCTAGGACACCGTAAAACCTTAGGGTTTGATACCAAGTTTGTAACGCCCCAAAAATCGGTCCTGAAGTGTCACACATTTCTTGAGGCTACGAGTAGCCCCAAGCTAACCCTTTGAGCCATTTTCATTCAGTTCAACACAAATCAATGGGGTTTCAATAAATAACCCTAAAAATATCAATAGAGTAATCATCATCCAAGAATAAAAGAATTTCAGAAAGATAAAAAAATATGACTTATTTGTCAACTCCCAACATCTATACTAGTCTGACAAGCCTCTAAGAAAATCAATAAAACCAGCGAGCCATTGAAATATACCCCAACTGACACATACTCAGTTATCAAATATAAATAATTCTGTGAAACCAACATCAGACATCACATTCTCGAAACATGAGGACTATTCACAACAGATGATGTAGAACAACGTGTCCAAAGAATCACTATTGAACCTGGAATTGAGCACCTGAACCTATATTCTAAGAAAATGCAGCCCACATCCAAAGATGTGGGTCAGTACCATGGAAAGGAACTAAGTATATGGGGTGTATGCAATTGTATAAACATCATCATCATAAATATTTATAAGAAATATACAGGATGTATGAAAGACTCACATAGCAAGAAGAAAATCATCATAATCATGAGAGGATGAAATAAGTACAATAATACATGTGAGTCATCATATAATTTGTCAATCACTTTCAGTTCATCAAGAATATCAATTCTCATAATGTAAATATCATTTAAATCTTTCGTAAGAATAACTTTCTTAATTCCACTTTCAAATCACTTCACCATTCACCATAGACACAAGGAAACACACACACAGGGAGATCCTATAACCGACATAAACCATGTGAGCTACATGGAGTCCGACGTACAACCCACATCGGGGAGAGCCATCCTATCTTTATCATCGGAGTAGGAGTATCGATATCAAATCCATACAAACTAGTGATCACTATATAAATCAGCCTCAGGCTCACTCCTACGGGGGCACGTAGTTTTAGGGACGTAAGGTCTCTTTATACCTCCCACTCGGGGATAAATATTTCTCCCGGTTGATAATTTTGAAGACAATCCATAACAAAACAATTTCAGTAATATATAAATATACATCGGGAGCCATCATGCTTCCCATCTATCAAAATCAACCACGTTGTGGATTTCTTTCACACTCGAGTTCAAAACAACTACGTTAAGACCAAAAGGTTAAATCATTCAAAATATCTCAAATATTCAACATCAACGTTCTTATAACACGCACTTTTAAAAAAAACAATTTCCAATGGGGATTCACGACCCAAATATCAAAATCATGATAAATATTGTTCAAGATTCATGCTTTATATCACCACACATGTAAATACATCTTTCAAAATCATAAACATCAATATTTTATAATAATCATCATAAGATATGGGTTCATGCTTCAAATTCATAAAAATCAAATAAAAATCATGCCTTTGCAAAGAAAATTATGTTTGAACACAAGAGAGCTCTTGTTGAAAAACCCCACATACCTTGAATGATAAACTTTAGATCGATACTCATTTTTGAGATGTTAATCATGCCTTTGAATGATGGTTCTTGGAGTTATTGAACTAGGAACTTGGAATCTTGAATAAATTTGCAGAATTAATGGTGAACTTTGGAGGTTCTTGAAGTTGGATTTAGGAGCTTAGGGTTTTCGTTTTGAGGGAATTTGATGAAATATAACATATAATGCTTCTAATAGGCTTTAATATAGTGTTTGGACGAATTTTGGGTAAGGAGGGATGACCAAAATGTCCCTAAAAATCAACTAATTCTCGAATCTATCCTTTGGTGGACTATTTTGATAGTCTGAAGTAGATCAACCATAACATTTTACTCCGATATCTAAATTGTATGAAACCAATTTCATTAGAAAGAAGACTCTCATATCTTTCCTTTGATATATAGTATCTCGCCCAGATCATTGTGTACAAGGAGTTGTGATCATTTGAAATTGATCCAAAAATTCACTTTTGGTAGGCTGAAGTAGATCGAGCATAACTTTTTTCTCCGATAGAAAAATTAGATGAAACCAATTTCATTAGAAGGAGGACTCATAGAGATTTCCTTTGATATATAGTAGATCACATAGATCATTATGTACAAGGAGTTATGGTTGTTTAAAGTTGGAAAAAAATACCCCAGGCCCAGTACTTTTTCCTGCATGTTTAACTGTTTACTACTATTCACGGTTCGATCGGAATTTTCATAACTCATCGCTCGGGTGTCCATTTTGGATGATCCACATATATTTGGAAAGCTTATTCGAAACTATACATAATGGTTGGTCATAATCGAAGACACTCTCTATGGAAAATTTATAGTTCATTCTAGTAGATTCAACCCAACACGTTTATGCATAAAATTTCAAAGAACAATTTCCTGGGTATTACATATTTTGGCAGATTTAAACCATCAAAATTGTATATAATTGAATAAGATTTCCATCGATACCAAATTCATCTAAAATGGACACCCAGTAAAGACGTTATGGCGATTTAAAGTTTCAACAGCGTCATTTTAGACAATGGTGCGTCGTGGCATAAGCTAAAATGATGTTTTTCAATTTTTGGTGTCTCTTCGCAATTCCATCACATCTTAGTGATTTTCCAGGTCACAAACGGGGTGCAAAGTGGTCTCTCCGCGTCGTGCCGGGGCCCAAAAAGGTAAATTTTCATAGAAATTAAATGACGCATCTAAAGGGGTATTTGGGTCATCTTTATACCCCTATATATATTCCATAAATACAAAATTAAGCCCTTATATCACCAAAACATACTCTTTATCTCAAAATCCTCTCAAGAATACATTAGGATTTTCAATTGGGGATTCAACTTCAAGCAAATTTCTCCATCAATCTTCAAGATATTCCATCTAAGGTATGTGTAGTGTTCGTCTATGGAACTATTTCGTTCATAGAGATCAAGAATCATGTTTTAAATATTATATTGTGATTGTCTTGTTGTGATATAACCATGTACATGTTGATGATTATTGTTTAAGTTTCAAGATGATATCTAAAGATGTTTTTATGATGCATATGTGTTCATTAGTTGAAATCCATAGACTTTATGTGGTTTAAAATGGGGAAATTCATGAAAACACGCCTAAGATAAAAGAATGTATTCATAGTGTTTAATAAAATGCTTAAGGTGATAAGATTCGTGTCCCATGATTTAATAGTTCTTAAATGAAAAGTCCATGCTCTATGCTTTATGATTTCACATGAACTCCACGTGATTGATATGCGTCGTCGTTGTATGGATTTCCCTTTCATACGTAAGATGTTGAGAACTATTCTTAGTGTGAAATCCCCTACTTATGATATGGTGAATTGTGGCCTCCATTTTATAATATAGTCAGTTATGTGTGTCAGTTTCCTTCCATCGAGTCCTGGGGTACTAGTACCCAAAAAATATAGTTGTGTGCCTAGATTCATGTCATGTTTTAATGATAATCTCAGTCAAGACATGATCTATAGAACTCAGTAAGTCATATGATTCAGGAAATCTCAGAAATCTCATGATCTTAATAAATTCTCTGATAGTAGTACTATTTCGTCAGTCAATGGAAGTTAGTTACACATTCTATGTATAGCCAGTTAAATCATGTTCAGCCTCTTCAAATGGGAGTAGAAGTTAGCACCGAGTGAACCCAAGGATGGAAACTCACATGCTAGTTTAGGGTGTGATTCTTAGTAGTCATCCTTGTGTTCCAGAACTACGTAGCTAGCATAGGTTGAGATATCTTAACCTGCCAGATTAGGGTTGATAATGTGGCTTAACCTGTCAGTTTAGTGTTTCCAGCATTCTCATTTGATTACTTTCAAACTAAGGGTCACTAACAGTTGTCCTTACTAGTGGCGCGATATTGACACCATTCCAGTTGGGATATAGATTCGACCCCAACCTAGCTATATGCGTTATCGGGGCATGTCGGTTAAGCAAATACCTCCCATAGTTTCAGTCCCAGTCTCAGTAAAAGAACTCAGATAGTTCTTCAGATTTTAGTATACCAGGACTATCAATTACATTCAATTCAGTTACAGTAAAGAACTCAGGTAGATTATCAGATTTAGGACTACCAGACACAGTCATCCATGTTATCAAAATTTCAGTATCAGTCATGTTAGATAACAATAAACCATGTATTAGCATACAAATCCAGATATCATGCATTCACGATTTTAGTAACTATGTATGCATGTTTTTACTCTTATGATCATATCAGTCAGTCGGTTAGCATTGTTCATGCATGTAAACCCTTTTGCATTTAGCCTACCTCAGTCATATACTCAGTACTCCAAGTCGTACTGCCGCATTTTCGCTATGGTGCTTTCTTTCATGTTACACCATAGGTTCAGAGACACGAGTTTCATATTAGCAGTAGCATTCCAGTCGTAATTTTGCAGTGAGTCTTCATTCATTCGAGGATGATATTATTTTATTTCATTCATTATTTCAGTTCATTTTTGCCTGATGGATTTAGTTGGAGACATATTCCTTCAACTCCTTATTTCAAATAGTATTTAGAGGCTTTCAAATTTAGTTTGGATTTTAGATTCAACTTTTAGGTGTTTTGGGTATTTGTTACCCTATATGGACGTTAGTATTTAGCAGATTTTCTATTTAGTTGAACCTTATGTCCTATTTATCATGTTTTCCGCATTCTACAAGTATATTATATAGTGTTCAAGTACTGATATCAGTCATGGGTTAGCTTGTGGTCCCTTAGGGTCATAAGCACCGTGTATCATTCCAGGTACCAAATTTAGGGTGTTACACTTGGGGTTCGACATGCAATTTATACAAAAATCAATCTAAGAAAGTACAGAAAACAACCATGAAATAAACTGGGTTTGTTGTTGTTATTGTTGTTGTATGTTGCATGCATAGAAAATTTGAAGCAAGCAGTAAAAAAATCTATAATTCTTTTAAGAATATGAAAGTTCATTCTTACCTCTTAATAGAAAACTTCTAAATCTCCATCCTTCCAATCAACTTCCCTTGGTGACTTTAATGCGTAGTCCACCACTCGTTCTTGAAACACCAATTTCTCAAATCCCTAAATAAAAAAATAAAGTACAAAATTATACATACAAAGAGACAATAATTTAGAAATTAAAAGAATGAAAACAAACAAAATAACAAAAGGAGAAAAACAACAAATATGGAATAGAAAGAAAGAAAATAAACAAAGTAATAAAAGGAGAAAATAAGAGAAGAGACATAGAAAAGAAGAAGAAAGAAAACTAATAAAGAACAGAAAAGAGAAGGATGGGGGAAAACAAAATGGTGTAGTGGAAGCCCTTTTCTTTTAAAGTAAAGACAGGAATTAGTGAATCATCAAAGTGAATAGGTAGATAGATATTTCTCCATAAATTAAAAGTTTGGGTTTGAAGTACAATTTATGTAACATTTGGTACAATAATTAACTACAATGTTTGTTCACTAGAAGTGTTGTACATATTTGGCTGCCTTTGGTACAATAATTGGATGTTGTGATAGTCCTATGACTATTGTCTTATATAATAGAGGAATACTATCATTCCAACTCACTTAGATAATTTAAAAGGGATATTAATCAGACTTCTTTTATACCTTGATAGTTATAAGCCTCTTCACATGTTGGAAAAATCCTTTCCTTAGCTACTAGCACCATTTTCATTTAGAGGTTAATGTTATGTACCTAGACATGGCAAATGGTGCGGTTGTGGTTCAATCCCGCAAAGATTTCAACCTGGCCTGCCGCACACATATTTTCAATCCACCCGACCCGCATATTTATTAAAAAACAACTGTGTTTCATACTGAAATAAAAAAAATCATAAAATATTTTTTTATTTTTCTGTCAAGTAATATTAATTTAATAGATAATGACTAACAATAATTTCTTGACATCAATTGTGGATCTGTAACAACCCATATTTTCGAGCTAGAAAGTGAACCATCGTTCCTATATGTGCAAAACTTAATCCCATGATTGATAATTTAATTTATTTTTCATGATCTTTATCCTAGTTTATGAAGTTCTCTCAAAGTGAAAGATGTTCATAGAATTTATTGAGAGCAAAGTTGAGCTAAGAATCTTTGATTCGACCAAAGTTTGGTATTCGATTATAAAAAGGTATACTTTGAATTTGTATAACTTTTGATATACTTTGAAATTTTCTTATCAAGAGCCACCAAATTGTAGATAATTGAGTCATCTTTCCAAAGGTACCAATTTCACCTTAATCCTATACCCGAGTGAAAGTTATAGCATTTTTCGTGTGAGGCAGTAAGGTGTTGTGATTGCACCTCGGCGGTGTCTATAGCGGTGGAACCAATAGCACTCAGTAGTAAAACTCAAATTTGGGATTTTTCAAAATAGTAGGTGACTGTGATTACACCGCTCGGCGGTGCCCATAGCGGTGGGACCAATAGCGCTTAGCGGTGAGCCTCAAAATCGGGATTTCTACTGAAACTTTTAATTCCAAGGGGCATTCTTTTATTTTCCCTATAAACCCAAGTCATGTAAACAGTAAATTAAAATGTCTTTTGGACATAATATGCCCAACTTCACTCAAATATATCAAGAACAAAACCCTAACCTCCCTCCCAAAGATCAAGAATCTATACTTTAAGCTCAAGATTTCCAAGAAATAAAATCAAGATTCGGATCCTATTCTTCGAATAAAGTAGTCTAAGGTATATGGGACTACTCTAAACACCATGGGCATAATATTTACTATTTTATCATGTTTAAACATTCCCAATCATATTTATAAAGAAGAGTTTTGTTATTCATCCGAAAATTATGTATCACGGAATTGTTTTGGTGAAATTATATATTGTCTTGAACCTTTTTCACTAAATTTAAATTGTAAATATATATGTATATTTTCTCTTGTAATGAAGAGTTTGATTGGGAGCATGATTGATGAAAACTCCCTCTACTTTTATGATGTCTTTGGTTTCAAGTGTTGTGAATTGTTTGAATTGCATGACCTTTCTTAAAGAAAACAAAAGGGTGAATGTTTGTTTAATGATCATAGATTGATATTACTTATGACATGTTGAGAGGGTATCTTTCGATAGATAAACATTCATTGTGTTAAATTAATAATTTCCATGTGTTTTGAGTAATGCAAATATGATATTGCCACCTTATGATCATACTATAGAGAGAAGAGTGTCTTTAATGTAAACTCAAATGAAAATCTATTGCATGAATCTCTCTCACTTGATTTTTAAAAACTATAGATGGTCATTAACATGAGGATAAGTGAAAAAGGGTTATATATATGTTATGGTGTGACATAAATGACTTGCAAGTTGGGGTATGACGATAACCGGTGATAGTATGCCCTTAATATAACAAGTGTTGAATGTTTTGAATGTCTGAAGAATGGTTTTAAAGAACTAAAAGTTGGTCTTAAGAGAGTTAGATGGTTACCCAAAGAAAGCAGGAGTCGAGAGACTCAATGATGGAAATTGTGGTTTGCCGACTCAAAATTTTGGCACCATGTTGTATGGTCTTGTATTCCTTGATTCATATTGTTTCAACTTGGGACTATGGTTAGGAGCTATTATTTGTGGTCTTGTTTCCTACCATGATATATTATTATGATTAATAATTATGGCACCCTGCTTGGTGGATTGGCCTGTCTCCCATACCAATACTCCAACCCTTAGGACAAATTTGTATTGGGGGCTTGGCCACCAAGTTAAGAGAGGATCCCATATAGCCCGTGGGATGATAGAATTATAGGGTGTACTATCTCGATCAGTAGAAAATAGAAAGTGAGTCATGATTTCCAAGAGTTGTTGAAATTCATTTCAGTATACCCGTGTGTTTTCACTTATGCATTATGTTTATTGTTTTATAAAATTCCCTCATTATGATATATAAAAACATATTATTTTTTGTTGTTTGACATACCAATACATTTTGTATTAACCCCCAATATTTTAGGTTCTGAGGCCCAATCTAATGGTCTTTCTAAACAGTAGATTGTTGTCAGAAATTCAGAGTTAGTGAGTCTCCCTTACTTCAGAAGGTATCTTGTTTACATATATCAATCTCATTGTTTTTAGTTCATGGTACAAATGGGGGCCTTGTCTCGATTTCAATCAGATTGTTGTTTTCAGTTGTAGTAAAGATTTCGCAAATGTGTATTAGATGGTTTAACTTTTATTGAACTTATGTCTGCATTACTCAGTTGATATATTAATGTCACCATGTTTCCCTTTATTTTCTGCATTTCCTTACAGTATATGAATTATGTATATGATTGCCATTTAGAGAAGGGCTCTGGAGCCTTCATGGTTCGGGATGCTCGTCCCATCCTAGGACTCGGTTCGGTTCGTGATAAACTTGGTATCATAGCGAGGTTCATGGTTATAGGGTGTCTACAAAATCATGTAAGGTAGCATCCTATTTATTGGTGTGTAGCACGCCACACTTATAAGTAGGAGGCTTTAAGGCTTTTAGAAATGTCTCTCTTCTTTACATGATTTGATTCATGCCATATAGTATGAATGTCCTCTAATCAATGATTTCCTATATTTCAGAAAATTATCATGCCTCACTATAGATCTAATGAACAAAATTCCCAAGATAAGGATGTTTGTCCTTCTCATGGAATGCGGACCCATAATAGAGCTCGAACCCAGAGTTTATAGCTACTCTAGGAGTTTCTCCAGTTCTGAATAGTCTACCTCGGGCCCCATGGACCAATGTTAACCATCCCTAGCCTCCTCAAAGAGAAGTTTCGAATGCTGAGTTCCGACAGTCCATCCATATGATTGGTCAGCTAGTAGACTCTCAGACCCGTCGGTCTGAAGATGTGGATTCTATGTCTGGTTCATCTGAGATTACATGGGTTGGTCAATTTATAAGGCTAAACCCACCAACCTTTACTCGAACAAAGGTTGAGGAGGACCCCTAAGGGTTCATTAATAAACTGGATAAAAAATTTAAAGTTATGCATGCAAATGAGGTTGAGGGGGTTAAGTTGGTAGCCTATCAGTTAAAGGATTTGGACAATCAATGGTATAATGAATGGGAGGATTCAAAGGTAGTGATGCTGAGCCTTCTATGTGGGATGAGTTTGGAGAGGACTTCCTAGATTGCTTCTTTCCCTAGGAATTTAGGGAAAAAGGCTAAAAATTTATGAATCTGAAGCAAGGGAAGATGAGGGTAAAAGATTATACATTGAATTTCACCAACTATCTCATTATGCATGAGAGCTCGCATGAAAAATTTTGTATCCAGTCTCTTAGATGATCTGGTGTTGGAATTCAAGGGAGCGATGCTAAATAAAGATATGGATTTCTCTAGGTTATCCATTTATATGCAGTAGGTAGAAGAGCAAAAGAAGAGGTTGGCTAAGGTAAGGGAAAAGAAAGAGAAACTAAGAGAGTTGGGTCCATAGATTAAAATAACAGTCTGCACCAAGGTGGTAATTGGGGAAATTAGTATTCTAAAAAGAAGTTTTTGAGCAATGCTCAGTCGTCATCAAGTGCACCTGAGCCCAGGACTTAGGGTGAATAGCATTTTTAGTAAGGAGACAGGCCTGGAGCTTATGGCACCCAGTCCCAAGAGAATGTGACTCAGCGTTTTAGGTCACATCCTCGTTGTAGTAATTGTAGGAGAAATCATCTGGGGAAATGTTACTCTATGATTCGAACGTGTTATTCGTGCGTCTAAGTGGGCCATTTTCAGAGGGACTATCCCTCAGCCAAAGGGAATATAGGGGGATCTAACTCTCAAGATGCATCCACATCATCTCCTCCTAAGGGTACTACTTCAGATGCCGGTGGTGGTCACAATTAATTATATACCTTATCTGACCTCCAGGATGCAGAGACCTCGCCAGATGTTGTTATGGGTATGTTATAGATTTTCTCCCGTGATGGGTATGTATTTGCCATTATTCACATTATTTGTGTTGTTAGACAATAAGATGTGGAGTGTAGTGGTGGAAACAGTAGCTTAAGATTGTTAATGTGTGTCTTGTGGAAAGGACATAGTGGGCTTGATACAATATTTGGAATAACCTAGGTTGGACACTTCCGAAATAAGGAGTGGATAATGATAATTTATATATACATATATCCATGACACTAGTGTTATAACAATGAATTGTGGTTGAGTTATTAAGCAGATAAGAGCGTGGGTAAAGGAGAATAAGTTGAACCCCCAAGTAGCATGTCATTAGATAAAGTTTTATGTGTGTAAGTGTTTTGTGCACTTAGTTCCTGTTCTTGAATTTTGGTAGTATGGGAAAGACTAAAGAGTTTTTGTGTGATGTTCTTTAGATCTGAATTGAGGGAATATAGGTAGACGGTATGTGCCTTTGGGATAGTTTTACAAAATTTTACTATGTTGTAGCTTATGTGATTGGCGGTCTAATGTTATAATGTTAAGTGGAATGGATTGGATTTTTATGTAATAAAGAGTGAGGATGGGTATGCTCATAAGCCTGAGTTGTGACTTGATGGCTATAGAGGATAAAAGTTAAGAGTAGCATTCTTGGAAAGCAATGCCTGTAGAGTAGAATTAAAAAAGGGAGTTTAACGTTTATATGTGTGGTGATACCTTATTTTGTTGAGAGTTGTGGTTATTTATTTGATGAGGGAATAAATAGAAATTGAACCATTGTTCCTATGTGTCCAAACTCTAATACCATAATTTATATTTTAATTCATGTTTCATGATTTTTATCCTTGTTTATGAAGCTCTCTCGAAGTGAAAGATGTTCATAGAATTTACTGAGAGCAAAGTTGAGCTAAGAATCTTTGATTCGTCCAGATTTTGGTATTCAATTCAACAAGGGTCTACTTTGAATGTGTACAACTTTTGATATACATGAAGTTTTTTAGATCAAGACCCCACCAAATTATAGATAATTGAGTCAGCTTTCCAACGATTTTAATTTTGCCGTAATCCGAGACCCGAGAGAAAAGATATCGCATTTTTCATATGAGGAATTTGCCACGATTACACCGCTCGGTGGTGCCTATAACGGTGGAATCAATAGAGCTCAGTGGTAAGCCTGAAAGTCAGGCTTTTGTAAAACAGTAGGTCACCGCGATTACACTGCTCAGTGGTACCTATAGCTGTGGCACCAATAGGGCTCAGCGGTGAGTCTCAAAATTTGTATTTCTACTGGAAGTTTTAATTCTGAGGGGTAGTCTTATCTTTTCCTTACAAACCCAAGTCGTATAAACAGCGAATTAAAATGTCTTTTGTGCATAATATGCCCAAAGTCACTCAAATTTTATCAAGAAAAAACCCTAGCCTCCCTCCCAAAGAATCCATAGTTTAAGTTCAAGATTTCCAAGAAACAAAATCAAGATTTGGATCCTATCCTTTGAACTAAGTAGACTAAGGTATGTGGGACTACTCTAAATACCATGGGGATAAGATTTACTATTTTATCATGTTTAAACATCCCCAATCATGTTTATGAAGAAAAGTTTTGACTTATAAGTTGGGGTATGACAGGAATGACTTGCAAGTCTGGGTATGAGGATACCCGGTGATTGTATGCCTTTAACAGAACAAGTGTTGAATACTTTTCATGTATAAAGAACGGTTTTAAGGAACTAAAAGTTGGGCTTAAGAGAGTTCGATAGTTACCCGAAGAAATCACGAGTTGAAAGACTCAATGTTGGAAATCATTTTTGCCGACTCAGGATTTTGGCACCATGATGTGTGGTATTATGTGCCTTGATTTATGTAATCCCAACTTTAGACTATGTTTAGAAGCCATGCTTTGTGGTTTTTTGCCCTACCATGATATATTATTATGATTGAGAATTATGGTACTCTACTTTGTGGACTGGCATGTCTCCCATACCGATACTCCAACCCTTGAGGAAAATTTGGGTAGGGGGATTGGCCACTGAGTCAAGGACGGATCCCATATAACTCATGGGATAATCAAAATTATAGGGTATACCATCTAGCTCAGAGAAAATAGAAAGTGAGTCATGATTTCCAAGAGTTGTTGAAATTCAATTCAGTATGCCCATGTGTTTTAACTTATGCATTATGTTTATTGTTTTATAAAATGCTCTTATAATGATATATAAAAATATGTTATTTTGCGTTGTTTCACATACCAGTACATTTTGTATTGACCCCCTATATTTCAGATTCTATGGCCCAGTCTAGCGATCCTGCTAAATAGTAGATTATTGACAGACAGTCAGAGTTGGTGAGCCTCGCTTACTTCGGAAGGCGTCTTGTTTACTTATGTTTCTCTCATTGTTTGTAGTTCATGATCCGACCGGGGGCCTTGTCCCGGTTTTAAACAGATTGTTGTTTTCATAGTACAGATTTCGCAGACATGTATTAGATGGTTTGAGTTTTGTTGAACTTATGTCCGCTTTACTTAGTTGAGATATTAAAGTGACCATGTTTCCGTTTATTTTGCACATTTCCTTACAATATATGAATTGTGTATATGATTGCCAGTTAGAGAAGGGCTCTCGAGCCTTCATGGTTTGGGATTCTCATCTATTCCTGGGCGTCTGTTCGGGTCGTGACAGGATCTTTCGAAAAGTCATAATAAATGTCAATTTTTACTTGAATTTCAAATGACTTGACTTTCCATTACAAACACAGACAAGATTAAAATAGATTGTCATTTATATGGTTCTGACCATTTTCTCTCTTATAATTTGTTCCTTAAAAAAAAAAAATTGATAATCTTTTAAATTCAATACTTATTAATCAAATAATCTTGAGGCATTTTTTATGCAATTTGGGTTGACTGGAAAAATAATGAATTAATAATAATAATTCATTTACCTTTTTTATATTGAATTTTTTATTAAGAATATTATGTTTTTGGTAGGTTGGTAAGATTGATAAATTTGGTCTAATTTTGATTTTTTGAGAAAATCTAATGTAAATCAATGTATATAGAATGTTATTTATAATATTTCCAAATATTATCTTGTAAAAGCATCTCACACCAACTATAAAAACCCTTCTTTTGTTCTTTAATTTTTCACCCTTCAGTTGCTTTCTATGACACAACTTGAAAGCTAGAAATTTTCAAGTACAACTTCTTGCTCTGTTTTCTCTTGTTTCCCTTAAAGCCAACCTCATCTACTTTATCTGGTTGTATCAAGGAAGAGCATACCATTGCTCGAGCTCATTTGCAAACCCACTAGTCCTCTGGACAACATGCGAAGATAGTATTGAAATTTTAGCAGGAATGAAATGTCCTATTATCCTCGCGTGATGTCCAGGAGGACTAGACAATAGGCTAACAAATGAATTCGGACAAATTTCTTCCTTGATACTACCGGGTAGAGTTGGTGTCGTTGGCGTTAAAGGGTAGAAGTGTGTCTTCCGAGTCAATGAATAATTGGGTAATGTGGATGTCCTCCAACTCATTATGCAGGCCCAAACTAATGATGTTTGCATTAAATTATGATAAGTTTATCTTATGTAATTAAAGATACTGATATGAAAGAGTTAAGTTATTTATTTATTGTTAAATATGATATGAAAATATTTTTATTACATCGTGGTCAAAATAATACCTATAATTTCCTCGAAATGATAGAAATAAAAGATCGTTGATGGAGGTTTTGATGTATTTGGTTAAGCACAAGAAGTTAATTAGTTAAAAGGAAAATATATCCCTCAACTATACGAAGAGCGAAAATATTACTCGTTAAAATGGTAGTGTGCATATACTTCATTATCCAACAAATGATGTATATATTATAAGTTCACTCCCATTTTGTAACATAAGAAATGTTCCTCACTATTTGGACCAGTTACAACTCCATTAACACTTATCAGAAATCACCCAAATTGCCACCCTAAAGGATGAATCTATTTCCATGAATGCTGAGGAGACTTGCTTGATATTTATTTGGATCTGTGTCATTTGTATGTGATTTTTTAATATTAATAAAATATTCCCACTAAGCATAGCATAGAGATTCCAAAAAAAAAAAATCCAAGCTGAACTGTTTTGTCTTGTGAAAAGCTTGGTATCTACTCATTATCAGCGGCGAATTCAAAATTTTAAATTTGTAAGTTTCTAATAAAATAAAGTAATATTTGGAAAATTAAAAAGGAGGGGCAGGGGAGGGGGTGGTAGAAGTGGAATTAGTCGTGAGGCAACAAAGACGTAAAGAAAATATAAATTATTCATTTTTTGAAAGAAAAAAAAAAGAGTTGACTGGGAAATGTAAGGTAAAAAGGTAATAGAAAAAAGGCTAAAAAAATGATGTTTCCACTGGTTTTGGATCCCTCCTCGCGAGTGTGTTGAGCATTTCGTTATTTTTCATAACATCTTGCATGATTTTATATTGAATTGTCAATCACTGGTCAAAAAAATTAATTAATAGCAATAATTCTTTTACCTTTTGTGATGTTGATTTCTTACTAAGAATACTATGCTTTTGGTAAGTTGTTAAGATTGATAAGTTTGATCAAATTCTGACTTTTGACAAAATGTAACATAAATCATTGTTTATATAAAGTTATTCATAAGACTCTTACATATTATTTTGTAAAATCATCTCATATCAATTATAAAAATTCTTCTTTTGTTCTTTAATTTTTCACCCTTCAAATGCTTTTTCTAACACCTTGAGAGTTAGGAATTTTCAAGCACAACTTTTTGCTTTTCTTTTCTCTTTTTGTTGGAGTCCACACCACCCCACTCTTCATTGACTCCAACAACAAGCTTATTACCTTTAAAGCCAACTTTATCAGCTCTATCTGGTCGTATCAAGAAAGACCTTGGTGGAGTTCGATTGCGAGCCCACTTTCTAGTTCTACTTTACAACCTACCAGTTAAACATCAACCTGCAAACATAAAAACATTACCGTTGTTTTTATACTTGTACGTTGAAGTATTACCCTTGTAGGTTGTCCAATAGGACTAGATAGTGGGTAGAAGTTTGTTCTCCGAGAGGCAACAAAGAATTGGGTAGTGTGGACATACTCCAACTCATTAGGTAGCCTAAATGTTATTGGAGTAAAATTCTGTTCATATTTTCCTTATATTCTTAAAAATAATGATATGAAAGACTTAAGTTATTTTTGTTAAGTTAAATGGACTAAGGAAATATTTTTATTATGTTGTCATGGTCGAAATAGTAGCTTTAATTTCTTGATCTAAATGACAGGAATAACCAGTGATGCAAGTTTTGAAGTATTTGATTACGTATAAAGAGTTAATTAGTAAAGGAAAAAATAATTTCGAGGGGATATATCCCTCATTAAAAAATAGTATATATTTACCCTTTTTCATAACTGGCCTATATTCACTAACTTAAAGAAAAATCTTGAAAGTGATCTTCTAATTTCAAAAGGCCATCCATTCAAGCCTTCGCAGTCTTTTTTTATTGTTAGATTTAGAAAATTAAGTCACCCATTCTTTTAGCCCTCCAAATCCGATCCAAATGGGAAAACAACTCTCTCTTCTGCTTAATCATAAAACGAGCTTGGGTCAGAATTGAATAAATGATATTGTTTCTTTAGTTAGATCGATTCTATAAGGGTAAAAAGTGTGTAAGGAAATTTTTAAAATTTAGACCTGATCGAACTTTAAAACCTACCTAAACATAAAAAGGCTTTTGTACGTTGGTGTGCCGTGTTTTGATAAGATAATATTTGAAAATAATATAAGTAATATTGTATATCCAGTGATTTACACTAGATTTGATTAGACTAAATCTATCGATCTCCTAACCAAAATGAATGTCACGAACTACTCTGTGTAGTCTTTTTTTCCTTTTTTTTGGGCTAATTTATACCACAGTGTTTCTAGAAGCATTTTATTAATAATAAAAATCTTCAACATGGATAAGTAAGGGGAATTAGGTCTTCCTTTACCAATCCTAATGAGGTAATGAACCTCTATTAATCAACAATCATGAAGAAAATAAGAACTATAGAGAACTAGGTATCTTATGATCATCACAGAGTATGTAACATACCCTATGATGATATTACAAATGGTGATGCTTAAACAGTACAAAAATATAAAATCCAGGATGAAATTTGAGTTATCAAACTCAAACTTCCTTCTACAAATGCATAAATTTTAAAAAGAAAGATTGCCCATCTAAAGTAACCTGAAGTATCTTCATCTTCCAATCTATCCGACAACATTTGATTATTCATCAGTTATTCTTGGATTTATTGAATTTTGTTGAAGCTATTGACACTGTTGTATGATTTTTCTTTGTCAGTGGAATTGGTAGGTGTCTTGTAACATACCCCTCATACTTTACCATCCCAGCTATGTTGCCTCTCATGTGTCTTTTTATTGCTTCCACTTTTTTTTGTTGAGGTGAGATTCCTCTCTAGCCACTTTAACAAAGCACATATCCAACATATTTTATTCCTCTTCCTCATCAAAACTTCTCACTCAAATCACTAAAATAAGTGTTAATTGGACTAAGTCCTGATGCTAAGGCCCCTGACTCATTTTTCATTACGGTACACTTTTAGACACAAATATGGAAGCTTCTGAACTAAATTGGCTATTCAAAGAAAGAGGTAAAACCTACTCCTCTCCATCAGCTAAATCAGCCCATCTAGGAACACTCATCTCCCCTTTCATCACGTCTTTGTTATTCCCCGTGGACGAATAAGCCCCCCTCAAGTTAAGTGATGGGTCACTAACCCTAACTTGAATAGATTGCTCGCATATGCAGGCCTGGCTAGTGCTTTGTTGAAAGTGTCAACTATTTGGTCATTACCTTCAATATGTATAACACGAACCCTTTTTTCCAACATATGGTAGCGGGAAAAGTGAAAGTCTATTATATTATGCTTCACCCGATTATGGAGGACAAAATTCTTTCTTCGGAATGAGGTTCCATGTTATCTCAATAAATTATAGGTAACTGATGTCCTAGCATAATGCATATGCAAATTTGTTTATCTAAAAGATTACACAATAAGATAAATAAATATCTAATGATTGTTTGTGTTATTTCCTTCTATGGGTATGTAGAATCTGTATATGCAGAACAAAAACTTCAACTAGAGTTCAAGTATGAACAAGAACACAATGAAGTATATCAAATACCCTCAACATAAGATCAAAATGACCTTTCAAAGAGGTGTATTTTATTTTTTCAGAAAATAATCACAGGTGGTATGTAAGAGGGATAGTTACAAGTATCTTGGGTCCGTGATCCAGGGTAATGGTGACATTGACGAGGATGTCTCGCACCGTTGATAACGCTCAATCTACAGCTCTCGTTTGAGTGTAAAGCGGTCGTTAGCAAATATAGAACCCAACCTGGGTTAGGTGTCGATCCCACAGGGAATAGCTTGGCCGACAAGTAAGTAAAGTTAATAGACTTTTGGTGCAAGTCTCGTAAGAAAGGGGGATTGTAATAAGTAACCAAAGTAATGAAATAAAAGCTGAAAATAGCAAAGTAAAAAGAGAAAGAGATTGTTACGTTGGTTGTAAACAATGAGAATTGAAGCGTTGGGGTTATGTCCACCTTCAGAGGTATACGTCTCTATTGGCTATGAGTGTGTAGAGTCTTGACATGCAATTGCTTATAGAGAATTGTAGTCGATGGTAAATCCAAGCGTCTCTCGACCTAAACAAGGACTATTTCACTTTAACTCTCTCGAGCTTAAAGCGTGTCTAGCGGTACGAATTCTCCAAGAGGTTAGTCCAGTTACGGCACTAGCTTTTTAATAGGAAAGGGTGTCCTACTACCTTGACATTATCTCTTTTCCAGACAAATAACCTTTCTCTCGAACAAGTTAAATGTTAGACTGGCGTATTCTTGCGTTTGCAACCGCAAAGAATGTAGATTAAGATGAAGAGCGTAATGATATAAGCAATATACGTGTCTTGAACTCACAAACTCACAGCTATAGATAGTAACTCATTCGGCTTCCATAACCCCAACTAAGAGGTTTAGTTACCCATGAATGCGAAGGATATCACGTTTTGCATGGTGGATGGCGTGAAAAGTAGGTGTTTAGGCATGTGGTTTTTGTGATTCCGTAGAAAGTAACGATTCTCTTGTTGTGGAATTTAAGAATAGAAGAGTAGATTAGAAGTGTTTGTAGTGGAAGATGAGAGGGATGGAAGAAAATTAATAGTTTAAGAATTGAAGAATTAAGAATGTTAGAAGATGAATAAAAATCTCTTGCATGATAGGGTATTTATAATACTCCTATCCTACTCCTACTAAACTAATGAAATAAATAACCAAATCCTAATATACTAATGAAATCCTTGACCCAAATGTACTAGGGTAAGGTTACAATATCATAATCCAAATAGATTAGTGAAACACATAACCTAATTGCACTAGGTTAATGTATCTTGGAAAAAATCCAGCTTTGTGTCTGTAAGTCCCCAAAGTCTTCAGAATTGCTGTTTTAGCCCGGGACAAATTTTCCATGCAGCAGATTTGGTCCTTTAGGCGTCCAACTCCTTTCCATCTCGTTCGTGAGCTTTCTTTTGCGTCAAGTAAGCCATAAAATGCGGTATTTTGCATCATTTATACCTGAAACTTTACTAATCATGTTTGTTAGCTCATTTATAGGAAAAAGGACTAAAAGTGCATGAAATAGATAATTAGTTCTCAAAACTAGGCTAAAATATGGGCAAAATATATTGATATAGGCACGTAAATCAGCCTATCATCAACACCCCACACTTAGAGCTTTGTTCGTCCTCGAACAACATATCATGTCCTTCTAAACATCGACTTAAGGTTTTTACAGCAACAACACAAAACATTCTTCAAGACAAGCACAACAATTATCAACAAAGAGTAGCTTTCTGATTATAAGTAGAAACAATTTAACCTCAAGCATAGACTCGTGATGGTGATCAGCTCGCATGCAAACGTTAAGGTACATAGAATCATATACAACTATCCAAAACTCATCAACCATGTGTGTCTCACAATATAGTACCCATAATCACTCACAAGTATAGTATATTTTTCAAACATGGGTATCAAAGTATCCTTGCACTCACTCTCACAAAGAATTCATATGTAGCAACTAATGACCATAAGCTTGCCTTTAATGTAGTACTCTACTAAATGTCGGAATGTTAAGATTAGGATCAAGTAGGTCTTTAGATGGTTGTAATGTAGGCTAAGGGACGGGTAGGACTATTTTGGCCAAGAATAGTGACTAGGTTCCTAAGCGCTTTAATACATTACTTTGTATCATTGACACTTTTTTCTTTCAACCTTTATTCTTTTTATTCTTCCACCCTTGTTCTCATCTTTTGTTTTTCAATTTTAAGCACAACTCACTTTTCAGCTTTCTTTTCCTTTTTCTTTTCACAACATACCTCTTATGATAGCATTTTTTCTTTTTCATAACACATTCAAGAACCATTCCAATTTATAGCATTATACTCACCCAATTTCCTCTTATATTGTCACATGACTTTTTCACTTTAAAGCACTCAGGATTTTGGATCAAATTATGGTCTTGAAAGAAATGGATTAGGCTTACATACAAGGTTGTCAAAGAAATAGGCTAAAGGCTCAAAAGGGTTTAACTAGGATGATTTACATGGGTAGGAAAAACTGACGGTAAACATGTATAGGTTGCCAAAGAAATGCCTAAATCATATCCTAAACTTACACTCCTTATTTTCGCTTTGCATACATACCAGGCAAGTTCTAGCATCAGCCACATACATAGAATATACTATTATCTCGCACACACAAGGCACATGGTCGACTTGATTGGAAGTAATATAGACTCTCGACCCAACAAGTGAAGGAATTGAGTCACACAATATCACATAATAAGTCACAACTAGAGCCTAAATGTCTCAATAGTCACAATTGTAGCACATACTCTTGTTCTAATCTCATGCTGCCTATCAAAATAATTTCATGCGTAGCTAGAAAAATTTTACTCCTAAAAAAATTAAAAAAAACGTCACACGAAAAAAAATCAAAAAAATTGGACTCAAAACAAAATAAACAAGCAAACATACAAACATAGGTGCAAACAAAGAAGTATAGCATGCAGATTCTGCCACCCCACACTTAGACTGGACACTGCCCTCAGTGGAAAATAAAGTCGAAGAACCTGATTAGTCGGACTCCTCATTAATGTCGGGGGTCATACCCCCTTCGTCAGAATCATCATAAGAGTCATCGTCAGAGTTCTCCTCATCATCAGAATCAGGCAAGCGTCTATCATCATCAGTTGGCACGTCATCGTCAAGAGGTTCCTCAAAATATACGCCCACTCCATACATCTCCCGGGCATGCCTATTCATTGGGTAGTCGTGGTCCAGCTGTTGGAGCTCTTCAGCAGTTGGAATACGTCCACCACTCATCATAGTGAATCGCGTCATGCCATAGAGATGACGGAAGAAACTCTCGTCATGAGCATATCTCTCTGCAGTGGTAAGGTTGACTCCATGCGTTGTTTCAGCATCTTTGACCTTGGTGAGGTCAACCTTCTTTGGGTTATGTGGGAGTTTGTGGTCAGCTGGTTTCTCTTCTATATCCTCCTTCCACAACATTGCTATCAACAAATTGCCGAATGTGAAATGGGACCTCCGGTGGAGTCTGGCCTTCCTCATGGTAGATCGAATGATTGACCCAAAGTTGATAGGGACATTCGTCATCAACGCATAAACCAAACACACTCTATCTCTCGATATCTTGGTGTATTGCGTCCCAGGAATAAGGCATGAGTTGACAATGCGCATCTAGATTCTTGCTTCCCTATTTAGTGGAGCATAGGGGAAGGTGTTGTGACGGCCTGTTTCCTTATGTCTGCCCCATCTTGCCATCGATCTGCTTCCACAAAGCGTGTGTCTTATTGCTCTGTAAGGAGGCCTGCTGTACAGCTCTTTGTATGGTGCTGTGTCGACCGAAGGTAGGCCAAGAAAAGAGTTGATCCAATCCGCTGTAAGCTGTAACACTTGGCCCCGAATTTTGACTTCGTTGCCTGTTGTGTTTGGCGACCAGTTGGCATAAAACTCTCTTGTCAAGTCAAGATTGCACTCTCCCATGTCACGGAAGATGAAATCCAGCTTCAAAGCCATTATTTTCGCCAACATACGCGGCTCTTTCTTTGCTAAGGTCTCCTTGTTGATCAAGTCGACATGCACGTACTTCCTTTCTTTGTTGCTGCTGTACCATACCTTGGCTTCTTCCTCAAGAACCCATTTGATTCCGAACATTCTGCGTGGTAGGTGTGCTGAAGATGATTCTCCTTGCCTTGCTTTGCTTTAGGTGCCATTGTACCTGAGACTAGAAATAATGTTAGTTGCCGCACAATCTCACGTTATACAATCTATATTCAAGCACTAGGGGTACCACCCCACACTTAATCTTGTTAACACAAATCAGTGAAGTGAAAGTGGTCGAGTACTCAGATTTCATCGACATACGTTTTAGGAGTGTATTCCGACAAGAAAATCAGCATTACATCACTTATTTGCAGCCATTGGACTACTTTCATGGTGGATATAGCACGCTACAACCTAGGGGATACCACATGGAATCATTATTCTTACAACAAGCACAACCTCCTAAGTCGATAGGTACTATAACCTTATCCCGATGGCCGGGAAGGTCTATCATGTAAGCATCCAAACAACAATCTTAAGCAATATTCATAGTCATAACAATTCAGTAATTATCATAACAATGCTATCGGAGAAAATTCAAGTCGGAAACAAGTCAAGAATTCCCTACGTAAATATTCACTCACACGTTTTTGCAACAATTATCCAAACACATGATCATCACCATCAATCTCACATGATTTAGCAAAATATAATAAGCATAGTAACGTAGTACTTACTATAAATAGATGAAGAATAAGAGAGCACTTACTTGCTAGAAGATTGTGGAGAAGTTGTTGTGGATTGAAAGAACAAAGGAAGAAAATTTTGAGAGGATTTGGAGTGATATGCGGCGCCTTTAGGGTTGTTTCTAATGTGATTGTGTTATAAAACCAAGTCCCCTTTATATAGGAAGAGTATGGGTCGGGTTATGACCCATTTACAATCGGATTTGGGGACAAAATCACCACATATGCGGCGCATATCCCTCGGTATATCACTTACATATGCGGCGCATTGTCCATGGCATAATGGGACATATGCGCCGCATAGTCTATGGCATTTCTAGACATATGCGCCGCATAGTCTATGGCATTTGGTCTCAGTATCTCAAATGCCATAGCATAGGCGGGGCATAGTCAAAAGCATACCTAGGAATAGGCGGCGCATAGTGTATAGCACACTAGATTCCGAGTCCTTAGGCTATAGAATAGGTTGTGCATCGTTCGTGGCCTATTTTTACCAAGTCCTAGCCTTCCTCGAAGCCTATTATGACGTGAGAAAGACTCAATTCATAGCCTTATGCATCACCATTCCTAACTTACCGACTTTACCATACAATGCGTCCAAATCGTCAATTGAGATCAATCTCCTCGTCGCGTACTTCTTGCACCTATATTTGCTCAAAACAAAATGAAAATGATTAGTACGATGGGTTGCCTCCCACCAAGCGCCTTAGTTTTGGTCGTGGCACGACTCTTATTTTTGGATTTTCATTTATCAAGAAGAAAAAAATACTAAAGCGACGAAATAATAAAACGATAAAATGACAAAACGATAAGACAATAAAACGATGGGTTGCCTCCCATCTAGCGCCTTATTTATTGTCGTGGCTCGATGTAGTAATCTCGAGTACCTAGACTTCATTGAGATAAGTGATGGCCATGTCATTCATCGAGTCAATAGGACCGATATATGGCTTGACACGTTGGCCATTCACTTTGAAGATAACACCCTCATTGTTTTCCAATTCGACTACTCCAGATGAGTAGACTTGGATGACTTTAAATGGACCAGACCACTTTGATTTTAACTTACCTGGGAAGAGCTTGAGTCTGGAGTTAAAAAGCAGTACCATGTCACCTTTTTGGAAGTTTCGTCGAACAATCCGCTGATCATGATACTTCTTCATCCGCTCCTTGTATAAATCTGATCTTTCGTATGCATGGAGATGAAATTCATCTAGTTCGTTCAGCTTCTCCAACCTCAGGTTCTTCTCATCATCCCAATTCAGATTCAAGTGCTTCAATGCCCACAATGCCTTGTATTCAAGCTCGATGGGTAGATGACAAGCCTTCCCATAAACTAGCTGATAAGGTGACATGCCAATGGGTGTCTTGAATGCAGTCCTATACGCCCATAGTGCATCATCTAGCTTCCGAGACCAGTCCTTCCTATTTGCATTAACCGTCTTGGCAAGGATCTGCTTGATCTAGCGGTTGGAAACCTCAACTTGTCCACTGGTTTGGGGATGATAAGGCGTAGCTACCTTGTGTTGCTTGACTCCATACTTGGCCAATACAGATTTGAATAGCTTGTTGCAAAAGTGAGATCCTCCATCACTTATGATAGTACGAGGTACTCCAAAGCGAGAGAAGATATTCTTCTTTAAAAATGCTACAACACGCTTTCCTTCGTTGTCAGCCAATGCTACAGCTTCAACCCATTTCGACACATAATCCACAGCAACCAAGATGTACTTCATTCCAAACGAATTCACGAATGGTCCCATGAAATCAATACCCCACACATCAAAGAGTTCTACCTCCAGAATTTTGGACATGGGCATTTCATGGTGTTTTGAAATAGCACCTTGACGTTGGCATTGGTCACACCTTCTCACATAGTCGTGTGCATCTCTGAATATTGTAGGCCAATAATAACCACTTTGCAAAACTTTCCTTGCTGTTCGATTCCCTGCATGATGTCCTCCAACTTGCGAAGTGTGGCATGCTTCCAATATAGTAGGCACTTCTTCATGGGATATACATCGTCGAATGATACCATCCGCGCATCTTCGAAACAAATAAGGCTTATCCCAATAGTAGTGCTGAACGTCATGCATAAACTTCCTCCTCTGGTGGTAAGATAAATTGGAAGGTAACACATTACTCACCACGAAATTTGCAAAGTCGGCATACCATGGTAATTTCTCCATTGTTGTCGCTAGTATCTCCTCGTCAGGGAATGCATCATCAATCTGATTTTCTGGTTGCGCCACATACTCATTCTCAAGTCTAGATAGGTGATCAGCCACTTGGTTCTCGTAACCTCTTCTATCTTTGACTTCGAAATCGAACTCTTGCAGCAGCAATACCCATCGAATCAACCTTGGTTTTGCATCCTTCTTTGTCAATAGATACCTAAGAGCTGCATGGTCTGTATGAACGATCACCTTAGTACCCAATAGATAGGCACGAAACTTCTCAAACACATACACAACCGCTAGGAGCTCTTGTTCAGTGACAGTGTAGTTCCTTTGGGCTTCATTTAGGACCTTACTCGCATAGTAGATAAGATGAAACAATTTCTCCTTTCTCTGTCCAAGAACAGCACCAACGGCTACACCACTAGCATCACACATGACTTCGAACGGGAGCATCCAATCTGGTGCTACCATGATAGGGGCTTCAATGAGTTTTTCTTTAAGGCATTCGAATGCCTTTAAGCAATCATCATTAAAATCAAACTTCGCATCTTTCTCCAATAGCTTGCACAATGGACTAGAAATTCTGGAGAAGTCTTTGATGAATCTTCGATAAAAACCGGCATGGCCAAGAAAACTACGAACTCCCTTCACCGAAATTGGAGGCGGTAGCTTTTCAAATACTTCTATTTTGGCGCGATCAACCTCTATTCCTCTTTCGGAAATCTTGTGCCCAAGAACGATTCCTTCTTTTACCATGAAGTGGCACTTTTCCCAATTCAGCACAAGGTTGAACTCTACACATCTTTGTAATGCCATGCTCAATTTCACCAAACATGCGTCAAAGTACTCACCAACAACTGAAAAGTCGTCCATAAATACCTCCAAAGTGTCTTCTACCATATCAGAGAAAATAGACATCATACAACGTTGAAAGGTGGCTGGTGCGTTGCACAACCCGAATGGCATGCGTTTGAAGGCAAAAGTACCATATGGGCATGTAAACGTTGTCTTCTCTTGGTCTTCGGGGGCAATACAAATCTGATTGTAACCTGAATAACCATCCAAGAAGCAAAACCATCCTTTCCCCGCTAATCGATCTAGCATTTGGTCCAATAAATGGCATGGGGAAGTGATCCTTGAGAGTCCAAGAATTCAGCTTGAGGTAGTCCATGCATACTCTCCATCCAGTAACGGGCCTGAGTGGAATAAGCTCATTCTTTGCATTCGCAACCACCGTCATACCTCCTTTCTTGGGAACACATTGTACTGGGCTTACCCATGTACTGTCAGAAATAGGATACACGACTCTTGCGTCTAACCACTTGATAATCTCCTTCTTCACCACCTCTTGCATTGGTGGGTTTAGACGTCTTTGATGTTCAATGGTGGGTGTGCACTTTTCTTGAAGCTGAATTTTATGTGTGCAAATCCCAGGTGGAATATCAATGATATCCGCAATGGTCCATCCAATAGCTCTAATATACTTGCGTAAGATTGCAATAAGAGCTGCAACTTGTTGCTCACCTAAATCGGCTGCCACTATGACTGGAAGAGTGTTTTCGCTTCCTAAGAATGCGTACTTCAAATGGCTTGGCAGCTCCTTCAATTCTAATGTGGGTGGTTCTTCAATAGATGGCTTAGCTGGTGGTGTGGGTCGATTCTTGAGATCAAGATCCAGCTTCTTGGGAGTATAACGATATGTTCCTAATCCCGATAGAGCACAAATATCATCTTCAGAAATTTCAGCATCATCATCCTCTTCTTTCATGAACAAAGCCTCCAAAGGATCATCAAGAATTTGCTCTTCTGCAAGTAACTCTTTCTCGTCATCAAAGACAACATCAGCCACCGAAAATACACTTAGATCTTTGGGTTGCTTCATTGATTTGCAAACATCAAAGCGAACCACTTCATTATTTATTCGGAATGAAAGCTCATTAGCTCTCAAATCTATGAGCACACTTCCCGTAGCAAGGAAGGGGCGTCCCAAGATTATGGGAACCTCTGAATCTGCTTCACAATCCAAGATGACAAAGTCTGCTGGAAATATGAATGAAGATACCTTTACCAAGACATCGTATAGAATACCAACCGGTCATTTTACCGACCTATCCGCCATCACAAGCCTAATATTAGTTGGTGTAGGATCTCCTAACCCCAACTTCTTATAGATCGATAATGGCATCAAGTTGATGCTGGCTCCTAAGTCACACAATGCTTTAGCAAAGTCCAAAGATCCGACGGTGCAAGGAATCGTGAAAGCTCCGGGGTCGGCCTTCTTCTGAACTATCGATCGAGTAGCAATTGCACTACAATGATGCACATCATCTTTCAGCTCATAGCTTGCTGCTCTCTTCTTAGTCAAAAGATCTTTCATAAACTTCGCATACCCAGGCATTTGTTCAAGTGCCTCTACCAATGGGACATTAATAGTCAGCTGCTTCAACATTGTCATAAATTTGCTGAACTTAGTGTCATCGGCCACCTTCTTCAATCTTTGTGGAAAAGGTGGTGGTGGGTATGGAAGTGTTCTCTCCATGGATTTCTTTTCCTCTTGCTTCCGTTTATTATTTTTTTCAGGCTGCACGTCACTAGGTGAAACGTCCTTGACGTTGGAAGTAGATGTTGCGGCTTCTTCTCTTGTGACGTCACTAGGTGTGGCGTCCATATCTGCTGTTCCGTCAACCACTTGCTTGCCTTTTTCTGAAGTTTCCAGCACCTTACCACTCCGGGTAGTGATTGCCATGCATGACCCATCATTCCTTGGGTTTTGGACTGTATCGCTCGGTAAGGTGCCAGCCTTTCTTTGATTGAATGCTGCTGAAAGTTGGCTTAATTGCTGCTCTATTTGCTTGATATAAGTGGAATGAGAATCAACTAGTTGCTTCATGGAGGCCAAATCGTCAATTACCTCCTTCACTCCTGCGCTCGTTGCTTCCACTCCTTTCAATAACTTAGCCATCATGTCTTCCATAGAATTAGATGTGGTGGTATCATGTTTACCAGGTGGAACGTACAAACCACTATTTTCATTATTTTTCTTCCAACTACCTTGGTCTTTGCTTCCAGATTTAACATAATAGTTCCGACCTTGGTTTCCTTGGGCATTCCCACGGAAACCCCCCTGATTGTTCAAGTAGTTGGCCTCCTCTTCCGAATCAGATTCGTCTCTTCCTTTTGACGCAATAGCTTTCACTTTTTCAGTCTTCCCTAATAGATGCTTTGTAAGAAGATCCATTTGGGTTTTCATGTGCGCCATGTCTTGATCACGTTCTTCTTCTCTTCTTCTTTGGTCTGCAGACATGCCAATAGATAAAGTGGGGCTTGCTACCTCAGAATCCCTGGTATGCGAAGCTCTACTTTGTTTCGTCATACGATCTAGCATGTTGCTTGCTTGACCAAAGGTGAGGTCCATAAAAGAACCTCCAGCTGCGTTGTCCACCACTGGTTTAGTTACTGAATTCAAGGCTCTATACAAGATCTCCATGAGGTGAACATTAGTCATGTGATGGTTTGGGCATCTCGTTAGCTTTGTCTTGAACCTCTCCCATGTTTCGTGAAGAGCTTCAGAGGGAAGCTGACGAAAGTTGCTGATTTCATCTCTTAATTGAGCCCTCTTGGATGGCGGAAAGAATCTTTCTAGGAAAGCGTCTCTCAATTGCCTCCAATTTGTAATAGAATCAGGAGTCAGCCCATTCAACCATAATGTTGCCTCCCCAGACAGAGACAATGGAAATAGACATAATCGAATAGCATTCTGACCAACACCAGGATTGTCAAAAGACTTGCATATAGAAATAAAGTTGATGAGATGTATATTCGGATCATCGCCTGCTAGTCCACCAAATAACCCCTTGAGTTGCAATAACTGAATCATGGTGCTTGTGATGTTGAACTTGGCTCCGGGCGCTAATGGTGGTGGAATTATAGCTCCAGTGGCTCCGGCACCATCAAGATCATCATCATCGTCGTCGAAAGCTGGTTGCAAAGGTTGGCGATCATATCTCTACCGAGCTTGTCGACCTCTTCGATTGGCAGGTGTTGCAATTTCAGCGCCATGCCTTGGGTTTATCAACTCGTCATCTCCTAAATCTTCATCGTCAGGATTTGTTGCTCGTCCAGGATTATCAATGTTTTGTTGTTGGACTTGAGCAGCAGCAAGAGCAGCTAATCTTGCTTACTCGTGTTGAGCAGCCATCCTGTCGATTTCAGCTTGTGCTTCCATTCTTCTAATTCGTTGCGGTTCAGGATTGATTGGTAATAATGGTTGACCAGAACTTCTAGTATGGGGCATGCACTAAAAGAAAAACCTGCAATAAACAAAAACAAAAACTAAACGTAAAAGTACGAGAATGTTTGACCAAAGGGTCTAGTAATTATCACGAACTTGATTGACACTCGTATTCCCCGGCAACGGCGCCAATTTTTGATAACGCTCAATCTACAGCTCTCGTTTGAGTGTAAAGCGGTCGTTAGCAAATATAGAACCCAACCTGGGTTGGGTGTCGATCCCACAGGGAATAGCTTGGCCGACAAGTAAGTAAAGTTAATAGACTTTTGGTGCAAGTCTCGTAAGAAAGGGGGATTGTAATAAGTAACCAAAGTAATGAAATAAAAGCTGAAAATAGCAAAGTAAAAAGAGAAAGAGATTGTTACGTTGGTTGTAAACAATGAGAATTGAAGCGTTGGGGTTATGTCCACCTTCAGAGGTATACGTCTCTATTGGCTATGAGTGTGTAGAGTCTTGACATGCAATTGCTTATAGAGAATTGTAGTCGATGGTAAATCCAAGCGTCTCTCGACCTAAACAAGGACTATTTCACTTTAACTCTCTCGAGCTTAAAGCGTGTCTAGCGGTACGAATTCGCCAAGAGGTTAGTCCAGTTACGGCACTAGCTTTTTAATAGGAAAGGGTGTCCTACTACCTTGACATTATCTCTTTTCCAGACAAATAACCTTTCTCTCGAACAAGTTAAATGTTAGACTGGCGTATTCTTGCGTTTGCAACCGCAAAGAATGTAGATTAAGATGAAGAGCGTAATGATATAAGCAATATACGTGTCTTGAACTCACAAACTCACAGCTATAGATAGTAACTCATTCGGCTTCCATAACCCCAACTAAGAGGTTTAGTTACCCATGAATGCGAAGGATATCACATTTTGCATGGTGGATGGCGTGGAAAGTAGGTGTTTAGGCGTGTGGTTTTTGTGATTCCGTAGCAAGTAACGATTCTCTTGTTGTAGAATTTAAGAATAGAAGAGTAGATTAGACGTGTTTGTAGTAGAAGATGAGAGGGATGGAAGAAAATTAATAGTTTAAGAATTGAAGAATTAAGAATGTTAGAACATGAATAAAAATCTCTAGCATGATAGGGTATTTATAATACTCCTATCCTACTCCTACTAAACTAATGAAATAAATAACCAAATCCTAATATACTAATGAAATCCTTGACCCAAATGTACTAGGGTAAGGTTACAATATCATAATCCAAATAGATTAGTGAAACACATAACCTAATTGCACTAGGTTAATGTATCTTGGAAAAAATCCAGCTTTGTGTCTGTAAGTCCCCAAAGTCTTCAGAATTGTTGTTTTAGCCCGGGACAGATTTTCCATGCAGCAGATTTGGTCCTTTAGGCGTCCAGCTCCTTTCCATCTCGTTCGTGAGCTTTGTTTTGCGTCAAGTAAGCCATAAAATGCTGTATTTTGCATCATTTATACCTGAAACTTTACTAATCATGTTTGTTAGATCATTTATAGGAAAAAGGACTAAAAGTGCATGAAATAGATAATTAGTTCTCAAAACTAGGCTAAAATATGGGCAAAATATATTGATATAGGCACGTAAATCCGCCTATCATCAACCGTATTAGGGCGGGATGGATGAAGTGGAAGCTCGCGTCGGGGGTGTTGTGCGATAAGAAGGTGCCGCCCAAGCTTAAATTTAAATTCTACAGGGTGGTAGTCCGTCCGGCCATGTTGTATGGAGTGGAGTGTTGGCCAGTTAAGAAGTCTCACATCCAAAAAATGAAGGTGGCAGAGATGCGGATGTTGCGCTGGATGTGTGGGCTGACTAGAGGGGATAGAGTTTGGAACGAGACTATCAGGGAGAAGGCTGGTGTGATCCCGGTGGAGTGCAAGATGCGGGAAGTCCGATTGAGCTGGTTCGGTTATGTGAAGAGGAGGGGCATGGATGCCCCGGTTCGTAGGTGTGAGAGGCTAGCGTTGGATGGTTTTAGGCGGGGTAGGGGTAGGCTGAAGAAGTACTGGGGTGAGGTGATTAGGCGGTATATGGAGCAGTTACAGATCACCGAGGTCATGACCCTAGATAGGAAGGTCTGGTGATGATAGGCGAATTTACGCGCCTATATCAATATATTTTGCCCATATTTTAGCCTAGTTTTGAGAACTAATTATCTATTTCATGCACTTTTAGTCCTTTTTCCTGTAAATGAGCTAACAAACATGATTAGGAAAGTTTCAGGTATAAATGATGCAAAATACAGCATTTTATGGCTTACTTGACGCAAAAGAAAGCTCACAAACGAAGTGGAAAGGAGCTGGACGCCTAAAGGACCAAATCTGCTGCATGGAAAATCTGTCCCGGGCTAAAACAGCATTTCTGAATACTTTGGGGACTACATGGAAAATCTGTTCAGGACTAAAACAGCATTTCTGAAGACTTTGGGGACTTACAGACACAAAGCTGGATTTTGACAATGATACATTAACCTAGTACAATTGGGTTATGTATTTCATTAGTTTATTTGGATTAGGAGAATGTTACATTAACCTAGTACAAATGGGTTAAGTATTTCCTTAGTTTAGTAGGATTTGGTTATTTATTTCATTAGCATAGTAGGAGTAGGATAGGAGTATTATAAATACCCTATCATGCTAGAGATTTTAATCAAGTCCTCCCTTAGTGGAGGCAACTCCTCTCTAAATTCAAGAAATTCATTCTTAAACTATTAATTTTCTTCCATCTTTCTCATCTTCCACTACAAACACTTCTAATCTATTCTTCTATTCTTAAATTCCACAACAAGAGAATCGTTACTTGCTAAGGAATCACCAAAACCACACGCCAAACACCTACTATTCACGCCATCCACCATGCAAAACGTGATATCCTTCGCATTCATGGGTAACTAAACCTCTTAGTTGGGGTTATGGAAGCCGAATGAGTTACTATCTATAGCTGTGAGTTAGTGAGTTCAAGACAAGTATATTGCTTATATCATTACGCTCTTCATCTTAAACTACATTCTTTGCGGTTACAAACACAAGAACACGCCATTCTAACATCTAACCTGTTCGAGAGAAAGGTTATTTGTCTAGAAAAGAAGACGCAAGAATACGCCAGTCTAACATTTAAATTGTTCGAGAGAAAGGTTATTTGTCTGGAAAAGAGATAATGTCAAGGTAGTAGGACACCCTTTCCTATTAAAAAGCTAGTGCCGTAACTGGACTAACCTCTTGGAGAATTCGTACCGTTAGACACGCTTTAAGCTCGAGAGAGTTAAAGTGAAATAGTCCTTGTTTAGGTCGAGAGACGCTTGGATTTACCATCGACTACAATTCTCTATAAGCAATTGCATGTCAAGACTCTACACACTCATAGCTAATAGAGACGTATACCTCTGAAGGTGGACATAACCCCAACGCTTCAATTCTCATTGTTTACAACCAACGTGACAATCTTTCTCTTTTTACTTTATTATTTTCAGCTTTTATTTCATTACTTTGGTTACTTATTACAATCCCCCCTTCTTACGAGACTTGCACCAAAAGTCTATTAATTTTGCTTACTTGTTGACCAAGCTATTCCCTGTGGGATCGACACCCAACCCAGGTTGGGTTCTATATTTGCTATCGATCGCTTTACACTCCTACGAGAGCTGTAGATTGAGCGTTATCATCTGGAGGATGCGAATTAGGGCAGAGGACTAGAGAACTAGAGGACTAGGTCCAATTTGGGTCGCTTGTGTAGGGAATTACTTGTTGGGGGTAGTATCCTGGTTATGATTCTGTGTCCCTTGTTTTAGTACGAATCTGGGTGCTCTCCTCTGTTTTCTTTTACTTTTACTTTTACTTTTACTTTTACTTTTACTTTTACTTTTACTTTTACTTTTGGCTGCCGTACTTATGTTATGTATTCTTGTAACCTTGTTTGGTGTTTTTCTTTGTAATTGTGTGGTATCTTGTGTCTTGAGCCGGGGGTCTATCGGAAACAACCTTTCTACTTCTTTAGAGGTAGAGGTATGGACTGACTACATCTTACCCCACCATGTGGGAATACACTGGGTTTGTTGTTGTTGTTGTTGTTGTTGTAGATGAAACAGAAATGAATAAGGCCAATTCGTCCAAATTCACAGACTTTCCTTAAAAAAATAATTCCCCTCACTGTATTTGAGGTTGCGGAATTTTTCTCCCACGATAAAATGGCCTTCAATCCAAATATTTGGACTCGTCGAATGCACTCAACAGTTTGAATGATCACACATAATTTTTGAAGAGAAAAATAGTATTTTTTATTCTGAAATTTCTCTTATCAAAACCTGTGGAAGAAAGAAGGTTTTTATAGCCATAACATGCCTCTTCTGAAAAGTGGCAATGGTTCATGTCAAAGGTTACACATGTTCTGTAAATTTATGTTTGTTCATTCAAAGATTGCATCTTTTCCTGAAAAGTCATCTCTCTCCATGAATTAGTATGTCCTTTTGCTGAAGTATTGCATCCTTCTGAAACAACACGTCAGTTCAAAACAGTGCAACTATTTTGAAGCATTAATTCTGGTCGAAATAACAGAAGCATCAGTACAAAATTTCTGAAGCATTGCATATGTTGCTGCATGCATAAATGGAGAATACTATTTCGCTTTTGTAGATTCAGAACATCAAATAAAATTTGTTCGCTTATTGATCGATCATTTGACAAATCCAAATCCAAATACGATGTCGAACCGAGCGACGATGACGACGACATGAGGCATCTCTTATTCCTTTCCTTACTTATCCATGTGGGAGTGTGTTTCACATTATAAATACTTTAAATCATTTTTCTCCCATCAATGTGGGAGAATTTAGTAATTTTCCTATTTTTGAGTACACTTTCCATATTGGTATGATCTCTATTTTTCTCTTCCACTTGATTTTCTCCATTTTCCATTCACACCTCTCATTTACTATGAACCCAACAATCCCTCACATAAATGGAGAATGGATATTTTTCATAAAAGTTTTACGGACAAGTATGTGATCATCAAGCAAAGACTGATTGCATCTGGATAAGTGGATTTCCCTTTGAACTTTCCGTAGTGAACATGTATTGTATACAAATGGTTAATTGGTAAATTTGATATCTTTGAATAGTCGAGCTTTAATGTACACCTAGACAAGAAATATCATACAACCAGCCTTTTATCGTTTATGGTTCTCATGGTTTTATTCTTTTCATCCATGAACACGTTTTGATTTTGTGAGAGCTTAGAGAATAGGCCTTTACTAACATTCTCCTTGAATCGGCTTCCACTTCGCCCTCACATAGGTGATTTCTAAACATTCAATCCTATAGATTAAACTATTTGGTCAAATCTGCCAAATTTAGATAATCATTAAAAGACTTTTCACTTTAAGTACTATCCTTGATTACTATACATTGTCTACATCATGATAATGGTTTGGGTAATTCAAAATGCTGAACCTGTTAGACACACTTTGTTTGACCTCCTTGAACCTAGCTCTTTGGATCTCCATTCTGCTAGTAGAGTTACCGCCATGCTGACTTGTCCTAGGCCTTAAATCCATTCCCTTGGATTCATTTCTACTCCTTCTATAGATAGGCCTTTTGTAGGTGGATCCGACACATTATTCTTTGACTTTACATAGTCAACAGCGATAATTCCACTAGAGAGAAGTTCCCTAATGGTATTATGTCTCCATCGTATGTGATGAGATTTACAGTTGTACATCATGCTCCCTGCCCTAACTATTGTCGCTTGGCTATCACAGTGTATTTTTACTGGTGCCACTGGCTTGGGCCAATAAGGAATATCTTCTAAGAAATTTCTGAGCCATTCTACTTCTTTACCGGGTTTATCCTATGCAATAATTTTAGATTCCATTGTAGAGCAAGCAATACAAGTCTGTTTGGATGATTTCCACGAGACTACTCCTCCACCAATAGTAAATACATATCCACTTGTGGATTTTACTTCATTCGATCCAGTGATCCAATCTACATCACTATATCCTTCAAGTACCGTAGGATATTTATTATAATGCAGAGTATAATCTTGAGTGTAGTTAAGATACCCCAAACTATTTTCATTGCCATCCAGTGAGTTTTGTTGGGATTACTTGTGTACCGACTCAATTTACTGATAGTACATGCTATGTATGGTTGTGTATAGTTCATTATATACATTAAAAATCCTAATACACTTGAGTACTCCAATTGCGAGTCACTTTCACCTTCATTTTTTCGAAGTGCAAAGCTCGCTTCCAGTGGAGTCTTGGCAATACCGAATTCCATATACTTGAACTTGTCAAGTAACTTCTCGATATAATGAGACTGTGACAATGCCAACCCTTATGGATTTCAATGTATTCTTATACCTAAGATTACATCTACAACTCCAAGGTCTTTCATATCAAACTTGCTCTCGAGCATTCATTTTGTTGCATTTATGTCAGAAATGTCTCTACTGATGATCAACATATCGTCCACATAAAAACATACAATGACTTGGTGATTTGGAGTGTCTTTAATATTAACATATTTATCACATTCATTTATTTTGAATCTGTTTGCCAATATGGTTTGGTCAAGCTTGGCATGCCATTATTTTGGTGCTTACTTTAGACCATATAATGACTTGATAATTTTACACACCTTGTTATCCTTTACCTGAACCACAAAACCCTCAGGCTGTTCCATGTATATTTATTCTTCCAATTCTCCATTTAGGAAAGTGGTTTTCGCATTCATTTGATGGATTTTAAGATCATATACCGCCGCTATGGAAATTAACATTTGAATCAATGTTATCCTTATTACTGGCGAGTATGTATCAAAGTAATCAAGGCCTTCTTTTTATTTGAAGCCCTTTACTACAAGTCTTGCCTTGTATTTGGCAACAGTGCTATCCGTTTTCATATTCCTTTTGAAAATTCATTTAGAACCTAAAGGTTTATTTCAGGGAGGAACATCAGCTAATTCTCATGTATGGTTGCTTAAGATTGAATCAATCTCACAATTGACTGCCTCTTTCAAAAAGGATGAGTTCAAAGATGTCATCGCTTCCCTAAATGTTTGAGGATTCTTTTATAAGGGAAATGTTACAAAATCCGATCCAAATGAAGTAGACGTTATGGTTCATCTCGATGTCATTTAGATCCTTCACTAGGCTTTTATCTAATTTTATACGGGTAAATGTTTTTAAAGAATTCAGCATTGTCTGATTCAACTACAGTATTTTCATTAATATCCAGAAGTTTAGATTTATGAACCAAAATCGACATGCTTTACTCCTTTTAGAATATCCTATGAACACACAGTCCACCGTTTTAGGTCCTATCTTAACCCTTTTAGGCATAGGAATTTGGACCTTTGCTAGACACCCCCACACTTTGAAATATTTCAAGTTGGGTTTCCTTCCTTTCCATTTTTCATAATGAAATGATTGTGTCTTACTATGGGGAACTCTATTGAGTATATGATTGGTTGTAAGGATAGCCTCCCCCCAAAAAATTTGCGGTAAACCAAAACTTATAAGCAAGGCATTTATCATTTCCTTCAAAGTTTGGTTTTTCCTTTCCACAATTCCATTAGATTGAGGTGAATTCGGAGCCGTAGTTTGATGGAAGATTCTATTCTCTACAAATATTTTGGCAAAGGGAGATTCATATTCTCCGCCCCTATCACTTCTATAATTTTTATCTTTTATCTAACTGATTTTCAACTTCAGTTTTATATTTCCTAAATGCATCTATTGCTTCATCCTTACTATTTAGCAAATAGACATAATAATATCTAGTACAATCGTCAATAAAAGTTATGAAATACTTTTTTCCACCACGTGATGCTGTTGAGTTCATATCACAAATATCAGTGTGTACTAAGTCTAAAGGATTTGAATTCCTTTCATCGAACTTATAAGGATGCTTTGTATACTTTGATTCTATACACGTTTGACACTGCAAAACTTCTAAGTTAATCAGTTTTTGTAACGTTTTATAATTAACATGGCCTAAACGTTCATGCCAAAAATAATAATACTTAAGCAATAAGAAGAATTTGAACTTTTATTTATTTCAACAGTCATTACATTCATCTTATAAAGGCCCTCATTGAGATAGCCTTTTCCTACATACATTTCTCCTTTGCTAATTGCAATTTTTTCAGAAATGATTACACATTTGAATCCGTTCTTATCTAGAAGTGAAACATGAATTAAGTTCATACATAATTCTGGAACATACAAGACATTGTTAAGTGTCAAGACCTTTTCCAAAGTTATTTTCAAGCACACTTTCCCTATTCCTTCGACCTATGCAGTAGCGGAGTTAGCCATGTAGATCATTTCTTCTACTTGAGCTGGAGCAAATGATGAAAACAACTCTTTATTGGCACATACATGGCGGGTGGCAGCAGAATCCATCTAACATTCGCGAGGATTCCCCCACCAAGTTGCATTCTAAGAACATAGCACACAAATCATTGCATTCTTTGTTGGATTCAATGATATTTGCTTAATCCTTTTTCTTGCCTTCTTCAAGGAACGACAATCCGTGGACTTGTTGCCAATCTTGCCACAATTGAAGAATTTTTCCTTGAATTTCTTCTTGGGTTGATTGCTATCTTATTCAATTTTCTTACTTTTCTTAGAATTGTTTTGATCATTTTCTACAATATGTGCTCCATTAATTGTAGAATTCCCATTTGACCTTCTCTGGACAGCCTTATTATCCTCTTCAATATGCTGTCGGACAATAAGATCTTCAAAAATTATCTCTTTGTGTTTATGCTTCAAGTAGTTTTTGGAGTCTTATCATAATGGTGGTAGCTTCTCAACTATCTCTACTACTTGAAATGAATCATTCACAATCAAACCTACAAAACAGTTCATGTGAGTATTAAGAACCTTTTTAATTTGTTCAACTAAGGTACTTTTCAAAGATATACCTTCTGCTAGGAGATCCTGCACTTGAGAGACAACCGATTTGTTATCTATCATTTTAAAGTCCAAGAATCGTGTAACAAGGAATTTCTTAATTCCCACATCCTCTATTTTATATTTTCGTTCAAGTACCCCCTACAATTCCTTTGATGTCTTAGTTCCACTGTAAACATTGTAGAGGTCATCTTGGAGACCACTCAGAATATAATTCCTACAAAGGAAGTTTGAATGTTTCCAAGCTTCTACAATTACGAAACGCTTTTTGTCTAAGCTTTCCTCGGGAACCTCAGAAGTGTGTTCTCTTGTGAACCATTACAGACAGAAAGTGGTCAGGTAAAACAATATCTTTTGCTGCCATCGTTAAAGTCAATGCCCGCAAAGTTTCTAGACTTCTCCGCCAGAGCCATTGTAGGCGGAGCATTTATGCGACTTGATGTGGCAATATTAGTTTCCCCACAGATGTTGCCGCATCTTGCATTTGACTATCGCTTGTTATTTTTTTTGTCACCACAAGAAAAAAATACTTAGTATTTTCAGAATACTACTTATAAAGTTAAGCAACTTTAAACTTTTCATCTTCTTTCTAGTTGACAATGAAGTTCTTATGACTTCTAATTGTCAATCGAATGATCTTTAACATGTAATGAAGTTTTTATCACTTCAAATCACTAGTTAAGTTCAGGCGGAGTAGAAAGTTAAAACTTTAATCACCAAAAACAAGCTATACAGATTTTGAAACTTATTTCCTTAATATTGTTATTTTCTTCTATGGGTACACAGAATCTGTATATATAAAACAACAACTTCAATGAAGTATAAACAAGAACACAATGAAGTATATCAAATACCCTCAACACAAGACCAAAATGGCCTTTTCAAGAGGTGTATTTTATCTTTTTTAGAAAATAGATGAAACAAAAATGAATAAGGCTAAGTCATCTGAATTCACGGACTTTCTTTAAGGAAATAATTCCCCTCACTGTACCCGAGGTTGCGGAATTTTCCTCACAAGATAAAATGGCGTTCAATCCAAATGTAGCGGTACCTCAAATGTTTTGACTCGTCGTACGCACTCAATAGTTTGAATGATCACACAGAATTTTTGAAGATAAAAAGAGTTTTTTTATTAGTTGATTAAAAGGTCATGGAACATAAAACTTCTAAATGCAACGATACAAAAGCTAGTATGAGAAACAAATTAGCTCTAGCATCTTAATATTCAAATAATAAAAGAATCACAACATCTTAAAATATATGACCATGCAATGTACCTCTCTAAAAAATAATCAATAAGCGATTAGTATTACAATTAAAATATCACTGCATGAATAATAGTAAAATACTTTTAAATACTAAAATAATAAATATGATAATTCTAAAAATTATAAATAAAAAATTAAAAAGAATAAAATAAAAAATATTAATAACAATTACAGGTGAAGATGTAAAATTTGTGTATGTATTTTAAAAGAAATGTAAGTGATATTCACTTTCACAATATTCTCAAATACTAAATAAGCAATAAAAGTTATAGATTTTGAGCCCTTTTACCATTGAGTTGCAGACTATACTTTGTTTAGGAGGTGCAATGCTAGTTATTCATACCTAAAACAATAATTTGATCCTACATGCACAGTGTGTTTTTTTGGCCGAGGGGGTTCGGATTAACCCTCTGGGCTCTATGTAGATCCAACCCTGATTGTAGACAATAGGCTTAAACTTGAGATGTGGGCAGTGGTAAAAAGGATAGTAGTTTAAGATTAGTGATGTATGTTTTATGGGAATGAATTAGTAGGCTTAATATGGGGTGTGAAATAGCTTAGGTTGGAAACTTGTGAACAAAGGAGTGGATAATTATGATATTTATGTACATGAGGACTAGTGTTAAAATGATGAATTGTGGTTGAGTGATTAAGTGTATAAGAGCGTGATTATATAAGAATAAGTTGAACTCGGAGGTAGTATGTTGTTAGATAAAGTGTGATGTGTACGAGTGTCACGTGTACCTAGATTTCATTCTCCAATCTCATAGTACAGAGAATACTAAGGAGTTATTGTGTGATGTTCTTTAGAGATGAATGGGGGAACTACAAGTATTCAGTATGTCCCTTTGGTATAGTCTTAAAGATTTTATTATGATGTACGTTATGTGATTAACGGTCTAATGTTAGAATGTTAAGTAGTGGAGAGTGGATTTTTATGTTATAAAGCATGAGGATAGGTATTCTCATAAGAATGGGAGTTGTATGTTGATTGCTATAGAGGATGGTTAAAATTAAGAGTAGTGTTCCTAGAAAGAAATGCCTTTAGAGAATAGTTAAAAAGGGGAAGTTTAGCATTTATGTGTATGGTGATACCACATTGTGTTGAGTGTTGTTCTTGTAAGATTTAATGAGAATATATGTCCTTAAGTTTAGGATTGTGACTTTGATATAGCGTTCCTAGAAAGAAATGCCTTTAGAGAATAGTTAAAAAGGGGAAGTTTAGCATTTATGTGTATGGTGATACCACATTGTGTTGAGTGTTGTTCTTGTAAGATTTAATGAGAATATATGTCCTTAAGTTTAGGATTGTGACTTTGATATAAGGGGGAGATGATGAATTAAATAGTTCTTGTCTTTTGTTGTGGTGTCAAGTTTCAAGTAAGAATCATGATAAAATCAATTCCTATGCAAGTAAGCCCCTCCTACTCAAATTTAAGAGGTCATTCTACCAAAGTCTTATGTATTCAAGTCTTACCTATATCTAAGGTTTGAGATCTCTATGTAACTCATGTCATGTTGCGACCTCCAAACTAGAAGCAATAATGTCCCTCGGTAATCAAATGTTTCAGATATTCAAGCTCTATGTTATGTTGCTTATGATCGATAAAAATTCATGTCTCACAAAATTATTGGTTCTAATAAAATATGTTTTCTAAATGTTATTGATTCATTTTATGTCGATATTACCCAAAATGATAACGTTGTGCGAACTCATGACTATTTCAGATATGAAAATGAGAAGAAATAGCTTCGAGTAGAAGTCCTTATCTCAATTGTTGACTTCATGAATCCTAAACTTATGTTATACGACTCATGATGTAAGCACTTATGTTTTTTGCTATGGTTTGTTCTAAGAACTCGTGCTATGTTGTATTTATGCCAGAGTGTCTCTCTACTTATGATCAAGACACTTGATATATAAAGCACTTCGTTATCGTATCTTTACATCATGTACCTCCTTGAGTAGTGTAATAAGTATAAGTTATAGTCTAATAGTATTACTCCTATTTATGATGCTTATGCTCGGGTTCCTCAATGACCCTCTGTATATTAGTGTGATGGTGGTTGTGAAAGTTAGTAATGTCTTAGGTAAGGGAGTAGATGTTAAGGAGATGAACTTTCGTTAAGTGAAATAGTTAGAAAGGTGATATGTGGAAAAAAATCTTGGTAATAGTGATAGAATTTTTCGGTCCTAGTGGGGAGATCCATAAAGTGGGTGTAGTAATGATAGGCTTGAATATTATGATTGATGAAAACTCAAACCAATGTGCTATGTGGTTAGTACTCCCTGAATTAAGACTTGAGGGTGTCTGATGGTAGTGATAAGGTGAAGTAATATCCTTAAAGAGATGTAGGGTATGAGTTCCCATAGCTTAAGCTAGCTCCTCTTTTCTCTGAGTTAGGCTTCAACACAGGATTATTACGTGGCGGGACTCAAGCTCTAGTGGTTAGAAGTGTTATGGGATAATTATAAGTTGGAAATAATGAAGTAAGTTATTTTTTGTTCGGGCCATAGATGAGTAGTGTTTCTAGGTCTAACATCTATTCTTTGTATCTTGTAAAGTAGAGAATGTTTCTATTCCTATCTCCTGCAAAATCTCATTTCATAGTTTTACTGATGTAAATCAATACCTATGGTCACCAAATAAACTCGCATCATATGTCGTGATGATTACGATCCCAAGATATCATGTGCAAGGTCATCTATATGTCAACTCTGATATCTCACGCTTCTTGCTTACACGTTTTAATAGGGGTTATCATGAAGCTCTTTTGATGACGTTGCATATATTGTAGAGGAGAAATTTTCAATGCGAGGTTACTTTCATTATTTCATACTTTTAGAGCTTGAAGAAGTCACTACCTATCATTCGAGGATGAATGATCCCAAGGGGGAGATAATGTAACACCCGTACCTTTGGGCTAGAATTTAAACCGTCGTTCCTACATGTATAGACCACAACCCAATGAATACTTATTAATATATGTGTGATTATCAATCCTATAGTTTTTGAATACCTTTGAATATGAATTTAGGTCACAAAAATCCTCTAACACAAAGTCTCATTGAATACCTTACCTATCGTTTGATTTTTAGTTGATGATTTTGCATGGGTCAACTTCCAGTGACTGTTTCTCATAGTATATAAAGATTCATGTGGCCTACTATATATAAAGTTAAGTACATTCAAGTCCTTTTTCCAACGCCTCCGACCGTTCATCAATCTGAGTCTGGAGTAAGAGGTTATGAGTGTTTTAATAAGGCACCTACAGGTTGTATGATTGTGATACTCTATAGTCATAACACTCATTTGATGATTCTAAAATGATCTTTAGGACCACAGTAGTGATGGTAGATCATGTGTTGATACTTTTGGGGATGTTGGGGTGTTTAAGGACCTCAAAACTAAGTAGGTGCCACAAACTATAGCATAGGCGATGGCTTGACATCTCCTTAACATCACCAACGCTCACCCAAAAAGGTTGGCAATAAGGTTGTTGGCGAAAAGCCTAATGTTTTCGATGGACTTGGTACTGCAAACATCAATGTTGGCCATGGATATGGAGCCGCAAACCCTATGGCTAAGTGGTGCAGAAACTCTATCTTTGAGTATTTCAAGGGAAACATGGTCTTTTGTCACCCAATAACCATCCCTAAACATCTTAACAAGTATTTTAGTCCCTAAAACACGTTTTAACCCTACAAAATCATTAGTTAATCATCTAAAACACAAGAGGAGAAAAACAACTTAGGGTTTGGGAAATCAAGCTTAAAGGTTTAATCTTTTCGCAAATTCTTCATCATTAAGGTATATGGGTTTTTCTAAACTACATGGGTATGATGAAATAATTTTTATAATATTTTGAATGTTGAGAAATCATGTATGTATGACGGGTTTTGAATTACATTAAAAAGTATGCTTTGTGAACTCTTTCAATGAGATAGTATTTTGGTCTTGAGGCCTTCCCCTAAATTTGATTTGTACTCGTATATAAGTATGTATGCTTTTTGAGTTTGAATGTTGAATTGACAGCATAAACATTTATAATCCCTCTCTTATTATAAAGACTCGTGTTTTCATATGTCATGAATTATTCAATTGAATATCAATTACATATTGAGAAGCATGACTACAAAAATATTTACTATTGTTTAAGACTTGGTTTTGGTTATGAACTTAAGAGAGGCTGTTTCTTATTAATATAGATGAAAAGTAATGATTTAAAGAGTTTCATGCTTTGCTACAAGTAGTGGACCACCACATGTTTTAAAAGTTGAAAGAGAGAGTCTTTGCACAAGATTCATGTAATTTGATGTACAAATCCTCCTATACTATTTGAATGACTTGGTGGTCTAAACATTGTTTTGAATGAAACTACTGTAACATGATATTTTATGGCTTAGAGATATAACTTGGAAGTTTTGGTCTGACGATACCAAACAAATGCATGTCATAACAGAGTAAGATTTTCAAATTTTTATTTCAAAGAATGGATGTCTTAAAGATTTAAAAATGGATTTAAAGAGAGTTAGGTGGTTATCCGAAGAATGTATTTGAGAGTAAAGGCTCATTGTCGAAAATCATGTTTCGTCGATGCGGGTTTATTATGTCCCCAAGAGGGACCATACGATAGCTTTGTGCCCCTTAGCGTATTAGAGATAGAGACTCTAACCCATGGGACAAACTTGGGCTAGGGGCTTGACCGCCTAGTTAAAGGTAGATTCCTTATATCTCATGGGATTGTAGAGTTATAGGGTGCACCACCTAGCTCAAAAGTAAGATAAAGAGTAAGTCATGGTTTCAGGAAATGTTTTAAATTCTTTTTAGTATGCCCATGCATTTTCATATATTGTATGTAAAATATTTCATAAATTGCTCTCACTTATGTTATATAAAAGTATGTTATTTTGGATTACTCTATGTACCACTACATCTGTATTAACCCTCTATATTTCAGGTTCTAAGGCCCAGTCTAGCGGTCTTGCTAAATAGTAGATTGTTGTCGGACATTCAAAGTTGGTGAGCCTCCCTTACTTTGGAAGGTGTCTTGTTCACTTGTGTTAATCTCATTTTGTTTTGGTTTATGGTCCGACCGAGGGCCTTGTCCCGATCTTCTAAACAGATATTGTTTTCCTTCAGTTAGTAGAGATTTCGCAGACAGGTGTTAGATGGATTTGAGTCTTGTTGAACTTATGCCGTGTTGTTTTCTTAATATAATCAGATGACCATGTTTCCGTTTTGTTATCTTTTCCGCATTTCGTTATAAATATATGAGTGGTGTGTATGATTTCTAGTTAGCCCTCGGGCCTTCACGATTTGAAATGCCCATGTCGATCTGGACCTCGGTTCGGGTCATGTCATACACACGAAAAAAAATATGTTTTCAGTCTACCCAATTCGCATATTTAAAAAAAAATACAACAATTTTTGATACTTAAAATAAAAAAGTTATAAATTCTTTTTCATTTTTCTGTCACGTAATGTTAGTTTAATAGATAATGACTTAAATTAATTTAATGGACGCCAATTGTGGATCTTTCTTAAAGTCATAATAAATGTCAATTTTTACTTGACGTCCAAACGACTTGATTTTTAGTCATCAACAAACAAGATTAAAATGGATTGTTATTTATGTTGTTCTAATCATTTTATCTCTTATAATTTGTTCCTTAAAAAAAATTCTTGATAATCTTGTAAATCTAATATTTACTAGTCATATCATCTTGCGGAATTTTTTATGCAATATGGGTTGACCGGAAAAAATGAATTAATAATAACAATAATTCACTTGCATTTTTCGTATCTTGATTTTTTTTAAGAATATTATGTTTTTAGTAGGTTGTTAAAATTGATAAGTATAACTTTGACTTACGAGAAAATCTAATGCAAATCAATGCATATAGAATGTTATTTATAAAATTTCCAAACATTATCTTTGTAAAAGCATATCATACTAACTATAAAAACCCTTCTTTTCTTCTTTAATTTTTCACCATTTAGTTGCTTTCTGTGACACAACTTGAAAGCTAGAAATTTTCAAGTACAACTTATTGCTCTCTTTTCTCTTCTTTCGTCTAAAGCCAACTCCATTGACTATATATGGTTGTATCAAGGAAGACCACACTATTGGTCAAGTTCATTTGCAAACACACTAGTAATCTAGTCCTCTGGACATCATGCAAGGATAGTATTGAAATTTTAGTAAGAATGAAATGCCATATTATCCTCGCATGATGCCCAAGAGGACTAGACAGTAGGCTAAGAAATGAATTCACACAAATTTATTCCTTGATACAACCAGGTAGAGTTGGTGCAGTTGGGGTTAAAGGATAGAAGTTAGTTGTCGGAATCAACGAATAGTTGGGAAATGTGGATGTTCTCCAACTCATTATGCAGGCCCAAGCTAATGATGCACAGGAAATTGCATGCTATAGACCCAAATATGGGTAGCTTTAGATATTTGACCCTAAATAAGAATGTCTTTGAAGAATAGTCTTCCTTACTTCTTAATATACTAAAAGCATCATTTTTCCCCTCTACACCTAAAATATATTTATAAACTTTCCATATTCATTTATCTCTCAAATTTTATTTTTTATTATTTTCACTTTTTCGTTTTTCCTTTACTTTTATAATTCTACTTCTTTTCAATTTTTTATTTTTTCCTTTAAATGTATTATTCTGTTTTTTATTGTTTTCAGTTTTTATTTTTCCTTTAACTTTATTTTCATGTTTTAATTGATTTGTCTTAACCTTGATTTTTTTTATTGTTCATTTTTCTCAACCATTATCTATTTCTTCATTTTTTTTATTTTTTTTATTTATTTGTCTTTAACCTTTATTTAGAGTTTTTTTTATTTCTCTTTTTTTTCCAGATTTTTCTCAGATATTCATTCTCGTTGTTTATATTTTTTCCTCATTTATCAAATATTCATTCTCTTTTTCCTCTTTCTCTTCATCCGATTTCAATCAAATAGACTCACGATATTGATCAATGGTTCACGACTTGGTTCACCTTGGAGATTATCCTCATTTCTCCTCTTTCTCTTGATCCTCTTTTACATCATGGTATAAGATCTATTGACTATTGATATGTCTAGGTTAAAATAATTGAGGAGAAAAATTAAGAAAGCTAGTAGGAGTAACAGTCGTGGTGGTGATAGATAATGAATTGCCCCAGAAATTGAGTCATAATCATCAATTGTATCTGAATGAATCAGATCTGTCTGGAGTTATGTTGATTTTTATTCAATTAGAGAGATCTAAAAACTATTGTGTGAATTGAATCGATGAGAATTGCCATACTTGGAAGAAACAAGTTGGGATCCATCAATGGCACGTGTAGGAAAGAAAGCTTCGACCGACAGATCTCTCATTTCTCAAAGATATGTTGCCTAAATATTTAATGTTTGGCTGGATTTGAATGAAAAATTTTATTCACTTTCAACTTGTGGTCTAACTTTGAATGACATGGTATTATCACTTGCTATCCTAATCTATATTTGTAATGTCCTTTTGACTTGTCCTATGTTTTGTTCCTCCATTTCTTCTAGTAGGTCAAATATGCTGACAGTATTTCTTGTTTGGTTGTTTGTAATGGTTATATTTATTCTGGTTCTTTGGATACAAGCTTAATAAAAAAAATTATGTGTATTTTGTAGACGATGAACGTCTTGGTAAAAATTCAGCTTCTGCTAATGTTGATCAGTAGTTTTTTTTGGGTTTATTAAGAAGTGCTAAAGTTTGTTGGTTTGGATTTTTATTGTTTGTTTGCTTGTTTTTCATGGAAGTTTGATGTCGTATCCTTTATTCTTGCCGTTTACTTTATTAGTAGAGCTACGGGCAGGGTTAAGTAGAGGTTGTGCATTGGCGAAAATTCATATGTCATTTTATAAGGTCAAAAACTGTTTTTATGTGTATATTGTAGATGGTGAATACCCTTCATGAATATCCAACTTCCACTAATACTGGTCAGTAGTTTGGATTGGCTAATATCTACCTGCTACCTTTGTAACTTTGGTGTAAAGTTGTAAATTTTTTATTCACTAGTAGAGCCAGATGTATAATTAGAGGGGCGAAAGGGGGTCATTCGGACCAACAACAACATACCATTTCTAATTCTACAATCCACAAGTGGGGTCTGGGAAGATTGAGTGTATGTACCCCTACATTGTGCAGGTAGAAGGGGTCAGTTGGGCCCCCTTTGTCAAAAATTCCTATTGTATATGTATATACAAGGTTAAGTATTCTCTTTATTATGTATACACTGAAGATGATGAAAATTTGGCCTTCACCCCTTTAACGATGTTGTTTCAGTAGTTGATTAGCTAAATATCTAGCTGCTACTTTGTAACTTTGGTGTAAAGCTATAAACTTTTCTATATGTTCAATTCTTGGAGTTCTATTTCCTCTTGCTTATTCTATGCTCTAGTCAGAATTTTTCTTTTAAATTGTTCAGCTGGTGATACTAGAATTATAAGGATAACAAGAAACACACTTCAAAATCTGTCCACAAGATCGAAGATCTGAGGATCCTTTTGAAGACCACACTCGGATTCAACAAACAACAACAAGAACACAATGTATTGATGTGTTTATCACCTAAAAACAGCTAACAAGAACAAAATGAAGAACAACAACAATGAAACAAGAACAAGAAGTCACGGATTTGAATTACAACAACACAAACAAACGATTACAACATAAACAAAATGGATAGATAGTTAGACCTTGGTTGGTATAATCTTAAGAATCCAAGAATATGGTAATATTGGACCCTTAACATTACATACAATGGTTAACTTAACCCCTACATTGACACAAAAAGATCTTTACCTCCTCTAAACACCAACGTCTCAAGCCAACATTGCAACACAAGTGATATACACACTTGTTGCCCTCATTTTGGTGTGGTGGCTATTCCATGCCCTACAACAAAAGGTGTTTCATGTTTCAAGTCTTACATCAATGAACAACTAAAGAGAAAAAGACCTATAATGTTCTATTTATATTTTATTACAAGACAAGGCAAAATAATAACAATGCCCTTAAAGAGCAGGGTGGACATGGAGTGCATTTAGACCCAATGAAGTGACCAAAATACCCTTAATGATGATAACCAAATCATGACCCATTAAGATTTGTCCAAAATCATGAGTCCTCAAGTTTTTTATGCTCTAAGAAATCTTCCACACACGGCCTTGCTTGTGCTCAAAACGAGTCTTCCTTGCATATCCTTGTGCTCTCGGGGTGACCAAGTATCGAGCCTTTAAATGATGATCTCCAATCATATCTTCAAAATTTAAGGTGGCCATTTGACTTGTATCAGCTGGGTAAATATATGTATGGAATTGGCTACCCCAAAATATCAAAGGAATTCTGGAAAAGGTTGAATGTTGACTTAGGCAAGGTGTCTATAAATCATGAGTAAGTAAAAGAGAATGGATTTTTCCTTTGAAACTGAATAAATTGTCTAGAAATGCTTTGATGTGGTTTATTCCAAAGTAAATAGTGGAATTAAACTTACAGTAAAGGAATTATGCATTGATTATTTACCCAAGCAAAGGTATTTGAATAGTTGAAAGAGTAAGAGAAAAAAGGTACATGATTCTTCTTATACCTGGAATGCATAATTACAAGAGTTAAGACACTTTACGTATCATGGGTCTACAATTGTATCAATAACCACCCATATTAGAATAGGGCTTATAGTGGGATAAGTTAGAAGAGAAGTAGTGTTGTGCATAGTTTGAGTTGTACCTATGTCTTCTTTGATCGGCTTTTTAAAGTATTCTTCCTTTCTTTTACAGCTAAAATACTTCCGGTGGTCAAAAACCAACATCTATTGCTTTGCACACTCTTGATCGGCAACTCCTGAGCAATGAGGTTTGTGTACCAATACTTATTTGGCAATAGTTATCCTTTTATTACCCCTGTCATCTTATTTATTACTTTTCTCCTATATATTACTTTTCTCATTTTTCATTGTGGTCTCTTCCTATATTCTTGGACAAGCTTGTACCGTCGTAGGCTATAATACTAGTATCTGTTAAAATGATTCTCATTTTTTGAGAGGTGGTCTATTATATTCATCAACTTAACTTTTCATCTTGTTAGCTATGGAATTTTCTCATCTCTTGTCCTCTAACTAGGTACGTCAGTTTTACATTTGTAGATACTTGCTTGATCAATCTATACTCACTATGGATTGACAGTTAGATCCACTATAGCACCCCTTGTTCATCTTTTTCTCTGGTTATTCTTCCCCACTACTAATCCAATTAGTAAGGTATAAAGCACAACAATCACATTCTATAATTTACTCATGTAGAGTTGTTAAGTTTTCATGTTTTGCTACCAGAGAGAGAGAGAGATCTCACTAGCTATGTGTTCGGTTGCCACCTTGTACTTTCAATCCGAGTTAGATGACATGGTTTAAGAAATAAAACTACATGAACCCATGATCTGTACTCATATACGTTATGGTGGTTAATTTGTATGCTTTGTTCCTTTTCTATAGCTTGGAAAGAAATGGAAAGAATGCAACATAAAGTTGAAGAGGAGTTCCTTCGTTATGTTCTCCCTCTGTTTGGATTTACTTGTCACATTCTGATGTGGCACAACTATTAAGAAAATAATGATTGGTATAGTACCTTTACAATATTACCACTATCAATTGAGGTTTAGTAATCGGTATTGGAAATGATTTCGAGAATAAGTAATTAATGCTAAGGGTAAAACATGAAATTTTTTATTTTGTTTTTTCTTGATTTGTCAAAAATGATGAGTAAAAATGAAAATCAAATTAGGAAAATAGTGACAAGTAAATCTGAATAGAAGGAAAAAATTAGTAATAATATCAATAATATCATAGTTACTCCATCTTTCTATCTCTATTTACTTTTTGTTATTACTATAAATGAGAAACTTCTCATGCTAATAACTTGATATGTAAAATATCCATCAGATTCTTTATTAAAATACAGTGATATTTATCTTTAGAATTGGAAAAAAAAAAGACAAAACCTCATGCAGTAATTTGAGAGAATTTCTCAGTGCTACTTTCTTGTGTTATGGATCTTATAGTTGGCTTGATAAAGAAAAGGGATATTAACTTCATCCTTGGTTTTTCTTTTAGGTCTTGGATTGGATTTTAGGTAAGGGGCACGTTGCCATTCGACGGAGAGATGAACTAAAAATGTTTGTGGATTTCCATGGAAATGCGTTAATCTATTTAGTATTTCTCGATTTTTAATGCTAATCTAAGCAAGTGTAAATATATCTCTGGACATGCAATATTTTGTATGTATGCATGAACACAATCCGCTTACACGACCAATTTTATCTCACAAAGATTAGGTGTTATAGCTAGTTGAGCCTTGTTTTCAATTCATTATGTTCCTTTAACTATATGCCTCAACTTGTTTGCTTCTTATTGCTATGATAGGCTAGAAAAGGAGGGGATTTGACACCTGATGAAACAACAATAATTGTTGGAGCACTTGAGTTGATGGAAAAAACTGCAAAAGATGCAATGACTCCAATATCAAAGGCTTTTTCTCTTGATCTGGACAGAACACTTAACTTGTGGTTTTCTAAGTTGTGTTCAATTTTATTCAAGCTTTCAAAAACTTTTTATTTTTTGTTTATGTTCCACGAGAAAAATATGAACTTGGACACTGGATTTTCGGAGTTTTTAACTTTACTGATTGGTGCATATGTGTATATGACTTCAACCGTACCAGGTGCAGTGATAAAGTTGTTCAAAAAGTGATGTTACCTCACCAAATATTGATACCATATTTTCTGAAAAAGGTCAATTTCTATCTTGAGAAGGGCATTGACAAATCTGGAAATGACACTTTGCCGATAAAAATGGTTGATAAGCTTCCACAACAAATTCAATGGTATCTTATTGCATTTATTTTTTAAATGTTTTTTTCACTTCTTTTTTTGCTTTTTTCCATATATTCACGTAATATATTTCTTTTGTATCGTAGTGATTGTGGAGCATTTATTTGTGCATTTGCTGAATATGTCATTCATGGTAGAGATATTCCTAAATAGATTGACATTGGTTATGCTCGCATGAGGTATGGAGCTTTATTGTGGGATCATGAAAAGATAAAACTAGAAGCTGGTATAAAAGACAACACTACAGAAAAAGTTGGCAGATTATTTGGAAAGAAAAAGAGGAAGAGGACGCACCAGGAGCAGTAGTTTAGTTTAGTGGTTATGGAAAATTACTGTACAAGAAGGAGTTTTAGCTATTTTTATGAGATTATGTGAATTTTAAATAGTCTTTTCAAATTGAATCGGCTATTTTTTATGTGATAACGTAAAGTATACAATGAAGAATCGCTACTGATTCATTTGTTTATATCTTTGTATATTTATGTTTTATTATCGAAGAATATTTTTTGTCTTTCCTTGTGGAAAGTCTTTCCCTTGAGGCAAGAGTTATTGAGTATCTTCTGAATTAGTAAACAATGTGGCAGGGCCAATTCATGCCCATGAGGTATAACTTGTTCTTTTGGGGGCTGTCTTATCATTAATTATGTGCGACTACTACATGAGTATTTTGGTCATTGTGAACTTTTCAATCACATTTGTCCTCGATTAAATGGCATAAAATAAGAAACAATTTAGACCTTGTAATCTAATGGTCATCTACTCCTCCTTAGTAGTTGGTTATCCACTTTTATTTATTTGGTTAGATGTTTGGTTTTGTTGATTGATATCATCTTTTTTTCTAATCGCAATTGAATACTCCCCCGTGCTTTTCTTTTTGTAATTTTTAATACTTATTGCTTTTGTTCTTGGCTTATAGCATTTTAGTTTTTGGTCTAGAATATTCATTCTCATATGGTTGTAAGATTGTAATATTCCTATAAACATATTTTGTATGGTAGAGGAAGAATGTTTTTTGAAAAATTGTGATTTGAACCACCTTTGATGTGTAAGTCTTGCCTTTAGGGCAATAGTTATAAATCATCTGTCAAATCATTATAGACTATGCTAGTGTCAACTCTTGCCCATGGGGCATAACTTGTTCCTTTGGGGTCTAAAAATCTAGCCTCTTGGGCAAGACTTATAAATTATCTACCAAATCATTACACACTAATTTAGTATCAAATCTTGGACATGGGCATAAATTATTCGTTTGTTGTATTAATTTTTACCTCTAGGGCATGAACTGTAGATCATCTTCCAAGTTACTACACACCAAACTAGTGTCAACTCTTGCCCATGGGGCATAAGTTGTTTTTTTGGGGCTTAAGTCTTGCCTCTAGGGAAAGTGTTGTTGATCATCTACCGAATCATTGTAGACTAATCTAGTGTCAACTCTCGTCCATGGGGCATAACTTGTTCCTTTGGGGTCTAAAAATCTTTCCTCTTAGGAAAGACTTATAAACTATCTACCAAATCATTACACACTAATCTAGTATCAACGCTTGGCCATGGGGCATAACTTGTCCGTTTGTTGTATTAATTTTTGCCTCTAGGGTACCAAGTTATTACACACTAAGATAGTTTCTACTCTTGTCGATAGGGCATAACTTGTTTCTTTGGGTCTTAAGTCTTGCCTCTAGGGCAAATATGGTAGATCATGCGGAATTATTGCAGAATAAGCTAGTGTGAACTCTTCCCCATGGGGCACATCTTGTTCTGCATCTTCCCTTCAAAAAAAATTTAAAAGTGTATCCCGTGGAATTATTCACAGCATATTTCTTGGGGACGTGGTCTTTCCCTGAATCCTTTTAATATGATTTATTTTTACACATCAATATATAAAAAAATTTAACATGCTAAGTAATTTTTATAAAAAATCAATAAGAAGGTATTGAGTTAAATACGTCACCACAAGTTTAAACTTCAAATAAATAAGAAGAAATTCCTGATTGAAAGTCAAAAGTACTTGTTACTAACTAAAATAGGGGATCAAACAATCCTATTATAACTGCTATTTTGATCCAACTTCTCAAATAAAAAGTAAAACTAATCATGTTTTCTTATTTTTCTTTCTGTATCTTCTTGCATATGGATGAAGGATAGGAGTGTAGTGATAATTTGATATCTTATTCCCAGTTCTTTTGCATCTCCAACATCTGTAATTGATTCTTGAAGATTCTGTTCTACATAGATATCTGGATGTTTGTCTTCTCCCTATTAGAACCTCCTTATCTGGGGGTTTTGTGCTCAGATCTTTTATGCTATTTGGGACAATCCATGATGTTGTGTGTTCAACTGGTGAGATTCTCCCTGGTACATTTATAGCCAAGACTGTCTTGAGAACCAATGTGAACAATAGCTTGACTTGTTCATATTTCTTCTATTTATCGCTGCAATTGCATGGGTGTATGGTATCTCATCTGTTTGAAATACCAAGCATTGGCAAGTCCTACTCTTCAGGTCTACAACATATTCAACTCCTCCTTATCTTACAACAAATCTTATTGCGTCAATGGGTTCTACCTGTAAACAAAATGACAAATAAATGACAACTTATGGTGAAACGTTTAGTAAATGAGCAGAATCAGGCATACAGAGCAATCAACCATACATATGGAATGAATATTGAGGCAACCAAAAAACAGCTACAATCAAGCATATCATATCAAATCACAATCTAATATTAAACTAATCAAAACTCTAACAATAAGTGACCAATAATAAGGAGTCATAATTAAGGTTCTATTTCAAAATGGAAGAGAAGGGCCAATATAGGGGATAGTTAGAGTTTTGATTCTTGGCTTGGTCAGGGATTGCGCAGGAGAAGGATCTGACATCCAAGGAATGAGCTTTCAAAGTCAAATTCTCTGTATTATATGGAAAGGACAGAATCTTGCTCAGGAACAACAACTAACTCAATAGTGATGCTTCCAACATATGAGCAGGAGAATTAGCTACAAATAAACTGAGATAAAATAGATATTGTGTCTAACCTGGGAGTAGAATCAACTATGATAGTGAAACATCTAGTATATAAGCAGAATCGGCCATAATAGCAATCAAGCATACATAGGGGATGAATCTTGAGGCAACCAAAAAATAGTACAATCAAGCATACAACATCAAATCACAAAAGATCACGCAGCTATGAGTAGAAAAAATGGAACAGAATCAACAAAATACATATTTCGCCCGCGAATCTCAAAGAAATAAAAAAACTAGCAATAAATCACAAATAATAATAAACCAGTTATATATAATATGCAATAAAAAAATATTAACCTTATATTTCCCTATCATCAAAATACAATTTCAATTACTTACATTCAATTTCAAGGCGACTTGAATCTTGGCAGTCACTTCCACTTCCACCCAATGTGTGATGTCTTGAAATTTGCCTTGTTCTTCTAATTCTATTTCATAAAACAAACTTTGTAACTTGTTCTGAATATAATCGATCAGTCCCAGTATTGGCAGTTGCCTTACTTTTCTCAGTACCGCATTCATGGACTCCACGTTCTTAGTTGTAAGCAAATTGTACCTTTTGTTGGTATGAAATGAACGAGCCCATCTTTTTGGTTCTTCTTCTTTCAAGTACTCTGTAGAAACTTTGTCGACTTTTTCTATCTCATACATAAAAGTATAAAATTCCGTTTGTTTGTATGTTCTTGTTGCATTGTAGAAGAGTGATAGAACCACATCTGAGAAGTATCTTTTTCTTAAATTCTTCTCCATTTAGTAGATGTATATCCCTTGCTGACACTCTGGATAGACTTTTGAAATTGCATTTGTAATGGCTGGGTGACGATCTAATAGAATAGACAATTGTTTACGTACCCCAATTGCATTTCTTAACTAATTGAAGAACTAGTTATAAGACTCATTATTTTTTGAGTCTACAATTCCAAAAGACAAGGGAAATATGTTGTTGTTTCCGTTCTTTGACATTTCTATCATGAGGACACCATGATATTTTCACTTCAAAAATGTTGCATCTACCATTATTACTGGTCTATAGTTGGTCTATCTGATGATTAAAGAGCCATAACCAAAAAATGCATATTGAAATCTGTGTTGAGCAAAAGAATATTAGTAAAAATTTGCATTTGGTGTTTATAATCAAAGTACAATAATTTTCTAAACTAAGTCTTGTCCATGAGTCAAGAGTTGCATATATGTTAATAATCTAATCGGTGCAATTAAAGAATAAACTTTTGCCTCTTGGGCAAAATTTTTCAACTTCAACAGTTAGCATTTGTACAACAATTTTCTAAACGAAGTCTTTCCCATGAGGTAAGAGTTCCATCTATGTTAATGATATAATCAGTGCAAATAAAGGATAAACTTTTGCCTCTGGGCAAAAGTTTCAATTTCAACAATTTTCTGAACTAAGTTTTGCCCATGAGGCAAGAGTTGCATAGATGTTAATAATCTAATCAGTGCAATTAAAGAATAAACTTTTTCCTCTTAGGCAAATTTTTTCAATTTCAATAATTTTATAAACGAAGTGTTGTCCATGAGTCAAGAGTTGGATATATGTTAATAATCTAATCAGTGAAATTAAAGAATAAACTTTTGCCTCTTGGGCAAAAGTTTTCAATTTCAACAGTATAGCATTTGTATAAACTAAGTCTTGCCCATGAGGCACGAGTTGCATATATGTTAATAATCTAATCAGTGCAATTAAAGAATAATCTTTTGCCTCTTGGGCAAAAGTTTTCAATGTCAACAGTATAGCATTTGTATAAACTAACTCTTTCCCATAAGGTAAGAGTTGTATGTATGTTAATAATCTAATCAGTGCAATTAAAGGATAAACTTTTTCCTCTTGGGTAAAAGTTTTCAATTTCAATAATTTTCTAAACAAAGTCTTACCCATGAGGTAAAAGTTAAATATATACTAATAATCTAATCAGTGCAATTATAGAATAAAGTTTTGCCTCTGGGAAAAAGTTTTCAAGTTGTATAGCATTTGTACAACAATTTTCTAAACTAAGTCTTTTCCATGAGGCAAGAGTTGCATATATGTTAATAATTTAATCAGTACTATAAAAGAATAAACTTTTGCCTCTTGGGCAAAAGTTTTTAATTTCAATAATTTTCTAAATTAAGTCTTGCCTATGAGGCAAGAGTTGCATATATGTTAATAATCTAATCAGTGCAATTAAAGAATAAAATTTTGCCTCTTGGGTAAAAGTTTTCAATTTCAACAATTTTCTAAAGTTAGTCTTGCTCATGAGGAAAGAGTTGCATATATGTTAATCATCGCATCAGTGCAATTAAAGAATAAACTTTTGCCCATTGTGCAAAAGTTTTCAATTTAAATAGTATAGCATTTGTATAATAATTTTCTAAACTATGTCTTACCTATGAGGCAAGAGTTGCATATATGTTATCAATTTAATCAGTGCAATTAAAGAAAAAAACTTTTTCCTCTTAGGTAAACATTTTCAATTTCAATAGTATAGCATTTCTACCTATTGTCATCGTCCTTATTAATGTTTGTGTACGTGCCTGGGTTGTTTTCTTTCATCATGTGAAGATACGATGACAACCTTTTGTAGTTCTTTTCCGTGGTTCCTCTTTTCATCTTATAGGCATGCTGTATCGCTCGCCATCTTTTGTTGTAGGATATGATTATTCCGTATTTCCGTCTCATTTTATCTACCACGAAGTTCGGTGTGATTACATTACTAGAGTCACGTACAAGTTCTAGTATGTAGTCACATATGACCTTTGATGTTGCATTCCTATGGTTGGAGGTTATAAAATCAACTGTGCAATTATGAGCCTTTTCGTATGTAGTAACCTGAAAGAGCGAAGAATCGGGAATCTTTGTGGCATGAAACTGCCGCAGACAGTTATTGTTCAAAAATCGTAGTGAATATCTTGTTGTTCTTGATTTGAAAACCTTAAATTGAATGTTGTTTTTAAATGCAATGTTTGATATGCACGTCATCATATTTTGTTTGTCAATTAACATCCAATTGACATTTACCTCATTCAAAAAGGCATTGTGTCTCAAGAGAGAAGTCTCGACATCAAGTATCCTTTTCTTCTTTGGTCGTACCCTCTTAATCTTCGATGGCTTGCCCATTTCTTCCTCTATTTCGGCCTCCAATATTGGTTTGATAACCTATAACTCGTTATTTCAATCAATAATTTCAATTGATTGTTCCATATTGTATTTCTCAATACTCATTTCGTTTCCATCCATTCCAAGCACAACCCTTGTGAAAAATAAAACAACAAAAGATTAGTAACAATTTAATTTAGGGTATATATCTTCAACAAGTAAAATCATTAAAGAGTAAGGCATAGTTAACTATTGTCCATTGGGCAAACTGTCAAAGTCTTACCACTAGGGAAAGAGTTATAGGTCATCTGCCAAATCATTACAGATTATGACAGTCTCAACTCTTGCCCATGGGGAATAACTGTCTCAGTCTTGCCTCTGCGGAAGAGTTATAGGACATTTGACAAATCATTACAGAATAATGAAGTGTCAACTCTTGCCCATGGGGAATAACTTAAAATGTATGGCAGAATCTGAAGATGTTAAATCGCACTTGAAACTATGGAATAACACACACTATAAGGGTGATTCTGAAAGGGTTGTTTACTTCAGAGATATGTTGCAAGTGATACAACATAGTTTATCAACTGAATACTCTTATAGTATGACCTTGAAAGAGAACCATGAATACTCTTATAGTATGACCTTTAAAGAGAACCATGGAATGACTGTAATTGAGAAGTGGAGCAATATTGAAGAGAGCATGCTACAATAAAAATTTAGGTCTTTGTGTATAAGCTAGGTGATTCAAACCCTATGTATTTTAGTGCAGTTATGAAGAAAAAAAGTAACAAGAATCTTATTTAGTTTTTAAACTAAGAATCTTATTATATTATTATTTGCTTTGGCCTCAGTTAATGCTTTGTTGAATATATTCTTTACCTCACCGAATACAGCCAGAAAATTTTCCTTTGGCTTGTAAAATCTTGTAGATAACCATGGCTACCCCAAAAGGGATCATTTATTATTCTGCCAAATCACGTCAACACCCAAAGGTTCACACCCACATTCAAGGGACTGAATGTAGCAAACATAATGGATATTATAATATGTCAAGACAAAAGTTTTCTAATAAGGGGTTCTGGAAGGTGTGTGGAGAACTAAGAAACTGTGTCATCTTTAGGGGATCTCCTGTGTTGTGTTACCCAACAGAAACACGTTATACTGAGACAAAAGAAGTTTCTAGAAACACTAGTGATTATTCCAACATATCTAGGTAAGCATGGTTCAACAAAAAATGGTCAATGAATATAAATATGATGCGTGTTCAACAATGAAGGATTTTTTTAACACTGAAAAGTTGTATAATAGTAACCTTGTTACCTAAAGTGCCAAATCCTACTACCATTAGAGAGTTTAAACCCATTGCCTGTTGCTCTATGTTATACATGCTAATACCTAAGGTGCTCTCTCTTAGAATCAACAAGTTAGTGCTTCTTTAATCTCCAAAACATAGGTTGGATTCATTCAAGATGGAAAACACAGCCTTTCCCTCCAAGACCAAACCCTCGCAACTACTCAAACACTATTATAATCGCAATAACAAACTCTCCACAAACTGTCCGACATAATTCCTCATCATCTTCTAATGCTAATTATACCACTAGGAATTTCTTGTACCGCCTTGACCTTATACATTTGGCCTCCCAAATTATGTTGGGATTAACGTTAACGCTCATATTAACGGCCTTTCTCTACAAGAGCAACCTCCCACACCTACTCAAACACAATTATAACCGCAATAACAAACTGCCCACAACCTGTTCGATAGAATTCCTCAATGGTAAGTATGTTACTACAACAACAACATATCCAAAGTTCTGTTTACATTCACCTCCCCAAAAATTAAATCAATATGCTAATTATATAATGAGCTAAAATTACCACAATGCATCAATAAGATATAATTACCACAATGAATTTGATGATGCAATTCATACCTGAAGAAACCTTACGGCTAAAGTCAATTCTGCAAATGTTTGAAAGTCGATTCTCGAATTTGGAAGAAAGCGATTTAACAACAATATTTTGGAGGTCAATTCTAGAAATTGGAAGAAAGAGAGGAAGAAAGAGATTTAAACGAGAATATTTTGCAGGAGGATATTTTCGTCCAAAAGAATATACTTAACAAGTAAAGACTATTTTAACGAAGTTTTTTTATTTGGGGCTAAAATTTGTAAGCTACCCTAATTGGTGTCTATCTTTGAGAATTACCCAATGATGCATGTTTGAGTTAAATCATGATAAAATTGTCTTATGTACTTAAAGATAAAGATATGAAAGAATTAAGTTATTTATTTATTGTTAAATGCGTATGGAAATATTTTTATTACATCCTGGTCAAAATAATACCTTTAATCTCCTCGAAATGATAGTAAAAAAATATCATCGATGCATGTTTTGATGTATTTGGTTAAGCAGAAGAAGTTAATTAGTTAAGAGGAAAATATATCCCTCGATTATACGAGGAGTGGATATATCCCTCGTTTGTCCCTTGTTTCTTTTTATTTTTGTCTTCTTTATTTCTCTACTTAACAATTATCGCTAGATTTTCTCACGAATCTGACCAGATAAGAGAAGGAACAAGTTTACAAGTTTAATTACCATAATTTGTATTATTTTCTTTCTTTGTACTTTATTTAATATTTAATAAGTCTTTTATCACATCTAAGTTCCGGTGTTTTCTATCTTCTTTTTCTTCAACGATACAGTGAACTGTAGATATACTTAATTAACTAAGGATGTGCGGAATAGATTTACACATTATAAACTATTTCTCTCAGCTCATATAAAAATTTAAAAAATGATTGTACCAAATTAAATGCATCCACAGTCTCCGTCCACTTTATTTGTCAAGTTTAAAAAATAAAGCGATAAATTAATCACATATTTTTCAATCATCTCTTGCAAGGTTTGTATGTGTCTGTTAGAATTGGCGAAAGTGTATTACAGGGGCGTCTCAACCCTTTGAGAAATAAGGCGGCAGCGTAAGGCACCCAAAATTTGAGGGCCTCATTCTTTTTTAGTAATAATAAATTTTAAATTTAGAAAAATATATTAAATACTATTTCTAGAAAAATAACTTTTTTATAGAATAAAGAATTTAGATTGAGTTTGATGTATCTAGTCCAGAATACTATGTGTCAAGAAATTAATGCATTGACTCTATTATTAATTTAAAAAAATTATTAGAAGAAATCGATTATATAATTTTAAAAACATACTTCATAAAAATAATTCTTTTTTCTTAAAAACGTAAAACTTCCATTTGATTTTGGCCTTGGGCCACGATTTGCTTGAGCCGCCCCTAGTGTATTGTTGACCCATCTAAACCATGAAATTTTTTTGGTATCAAACGTGATGTGATCTCTCTACAATAGTTTATTATGAAATATCATTTGATCTTCATTCAAGTGTAACAATTGAAAGCTTCTCTTCTGAGACTAATGTGTGGACTACCACCGGTCTTCTCCTTTGTAGTTTCTCAATAAATATTCAATCTGTTGATCTTCACATCTTTTGCTTACTTTTAGGTGATAAGGTTATTTCATATGACTCAGAAAACGATACTATAAAACTTTTCTATTAAATCAGAGTGCCTAGTTCGATGGCAGAATACTACTTATTCTTTTGTTTTGAGTGGCATCAATGGCCATGTCTTCTCTTGACTAGTCAATTGGCAAAGCTGTAACTTGTAGGTTTATCTACATTCTTAAGATTAGGTGCAGCATCTCTTCTTTTGCAACAACTATTACACCTTTCCTATGATCAATGGTGCAGAAGAAAATATTTCAAGTCCATACATGGTAAGAGGTTGCACACATTTATCTCTGTTAAAAAGAAATATATGAAAAAAGGGTTCAAAAACATTGTGTTAGTGGCATGATCAAAGCCAAAAGATTGTAAGTTAATGTCCTTTGTCATGATCTTGAATGAAACTATTCATGAAATTTGTGCCGCGCTACATGTATATCTTCACAATTCTTAATTAACAGTGTTAGTGTTAGGTATCTCCATCTCGAAGCTGAAGCATCCCGTGATTCAAAGATGAACCCAGGATCATAATTAAGGAAATTAAATATAAAGAAGTAAAAAACACTGAGAAATTAAGGTGACAATATATGGAATATATATATATATATATATATATATATATAAAATTTCAGCGAAAGGGTATCCAATGACTCCCATTTGACAAGGGAGTGAGGAGAAGCGCTAAAAACCCAGTAGTTGATGATTGGCCTTTTGAAAGTAGCTTTTCTATCTGGTGGTTCAATTCCAATCCACAAGTTTAATTTGTTAGTGTTGGAGGAATTAGGAGTATCCCTTTATACATATATTAGATGGGTAAGGCCCGTGCTAAGCACAGACTCAACATATTAATTTACAAACCAATGGAAATGGGAAGGCAGTTACGTTCAACAAGATAATAATTTTCGTGTAACGTTGAAAACGATGCACGGGAAATTTCAACATATTGGTAACAAACTTCAACTGCAAGATCCAATCTTTGCCGCACAAATTAAGATGCATGTGAAAGATTCTCTTCATTAGGTACTCCTACATTCACAGAAGATTGGTATTTAAGAGAAATTTTTACAAATTGGTAAAAAGGAACAATACCAAGACCAGAAAACAAAATGAAAATTAAAATAACTTCCTGCTCCATCCTTCTTTCTTTTAGTGCAATAATTTCATTAGTTACACAATCATGAGCCTTGTACATTACACCATGTTGGGTTCGAAATCGAGAGCGCGTCATGCGGAAGCTTAAAGTTTGTAAATCAATGGTGATAATTCAGATGACAAATAAAACATATTTTAAAAAGATATATTATTAATATGATTTGGTCAGACGACCTACATATTAAAAACAAAATTGAAAAAATAAAATATATTGAAAAACATAAACCTATGTGAGAAATCTCCCCCTAAACCAGACTCTTTTAACGACTACATTGTGGATGCTATTGTGTTATGCTATGAGAAGGGGGCATATATTTATCGAGTTCGAAAACCTTTACTCTAAGAAAGAGGTTTTCCAAATATGAAAAAAATTTCCCTTTCATGAAAAGTAAAAGTATTTATGGTTACTTTTATTTTCCTTCTAAGAAAAAGTAAAACTTAATTTTGATAAGAAAATCAGGGCAAAAACCCTAACAAATCTCCCCTTTTTGGCTTGATTTTCTTCCTAATATCCACCTTCTTCAGATCTTTGGCCCTTGTGTTTCACATAGTCTTCACCACTGTTGTTTGGAATGTTTAAAAATGGAGCTTGGGTTAAAAGTATATGAGCAATTTTTGGGATAAAAAATATTGGAGTCCTTTTGCAGGGTCGAAAGTGAACTTTATTTTCAAATATATGACAGCATGATTGTTGAAAATATAATTTAAAATCATCTCCACATGTATTTATTGGACATATAACTTTATTATCATCAAATTAGTTGCAACTTTGACATTAAAGTATCCTCAATTAAACCATCAGATCTTTGAACCATAGGCTTTGATACCACTTGTTGGGTTCGAAATCGAGAAGGCGTCATGCGGAAGCTTAAAGTTTGCAAACCAACGGTGATAATATTTATCAGTACAATAAAATTGATTTATAGCTACAAAATTATTAACTACGAGATGAATATTCGTCACTAATTGTTCACCTTTTATGATGAAAATTACATTTCATATCTAAATATATGAAGCACATACTTTTAGTGACCAAACGTAAAATTTCGTGGCAAAGTTTTGTCCACTAAATTTTCCCACCAAAAAATATGTTGGCGCCATTTTATTGAGTACCATTAATGGCGAATTTTATGTTTTCAGTGACACCCTTTTTTATCACCAGTAATGGATCCAATTTGTGAGAAACTATTTTTTGTGTTGAATTAGTTATAATTTTAGACACAAAAAAAAAAATCGACATAAAAAATAAGTTATCACAACAACGACAAATTAGAGTTGGTTGTTAAATATTGTAAGTTTTAGCTACAAAATTTGATATTTAATTGTGACCTCAATTTTTGTCACTAATACTACAAACAATTAGTGATGCTCATTTTATTGTCTCTAATAATGGATTCAATTCGTGACAAACTATTTTTTATCTTGAATTAGTTATAATTTTAGACACAAAAAAAAATTCATCATAAAAAATAAGTTATCGCAATTGCGACAAATTAGAGTTCGTAGTTAAATATTGTAAGTTTTAGCTACAAATTTGATACTTAATTGTGACCTCAATTTTTGTCACTAATACTATAAACAATTAGTGACACTTATTTTATTGTCTCTAATTAATCTATGATTCTGTGACAACATAATATTATGACAAAATATGTCATCATTAAGTAGTGATGATTTGGAATTTGTAGCAGAATAATTTAGTTATTTTTTTCTACGAAAAAATTTCATAGCTAAATATAAATTGATCTTTGGCTATTTTTGTTTATGATTATAGAAAATTAATTGTATATTGATATAGCTATAAAAAAAACAAGACTCGATCTAATTGTGTGAAGGTTGAAGTGACCTTATTGAATGAATTTTTCGGAAGGTATAAAGTCAGTGTTAATCTTGTACATGTGAGAAACATTTTAAGTAGACCAACGTTGAATATGATCAACTAATTAATTAAAGTTTGAAGCTATCATATTGTAAGTTTTAGCCACAAAATTTTATATTTAATTGTGACAATAGTTTTTGTAACTAATTATTCAAACAATTAGCAAAGATGATATTATCGTGACTGTTTAACCTGCAATTAATCACAGTAAAAAATTTTCACAAAAAATAATTACAACTTTGATTTGGTAATTGAATAGTATAATTATTGGATACGAAGCACTTTATAGGTATAACTGAGATCCTCATCTTTTGGTTATGTGTTCATGATATGTTGTCATGTTTATTTTTTATTTTATTTTTTAAAGATATTATATGTGTCTTGTTTGTTGTATTACTAACTTTCTTAGGCGACTTCTTTTAAACAAAAGTGCTTATAAGAATTTTATTTGTTTTAAAGGTTAATTTTCGACAATAGATAAAAGTCGAGGTCTATTTGGATTCTATTTACAATAGGAGATGCCTTCTTCTATCCCTTACTAATCCCGTAATTTAAAATGTAGTAAGTACTCGTTCACTTTTACTTGTCACATTTTTACTTGACACGATCTATTGAGAAAAAGAATTAATAACATAATCATTTCACTATAATATTCCTATTCAATGATGTTTATATTGTGTCTTGAAAACATACAGAAGCTAGAGTAATATTCCCTCAACACTTTTATATATGCTTCATTTTATTTGAAATGCCCCACATGTTGAAGATAGTAGAAAAAATATATATTAAATGTGTGCTCATTTCTATTTTTATTTATAAGACTACAGATCGGAGCACCCACGCTAGTATGGACTCAATATATGTTTATCCCTCGGCCCATCAATAGTTGTTCACTATTAACTTTGACACATATGTTTAAAACTAGTAAATGATTGGGATAATGGTACTATGTTATCTTTTGAATATAATAAATTTAATATTTTGAAAAATTTATTGGATAATGAATCGTATTTAATATCAATGGTAAAATCGACAGAAATGAAAAATTATCCATTGATTTTTCAAATTGAACAGTGTTATTACAAATTTATTTTTGATAAAATGGACAAGTAAATATGAATGGAGAGAGTAATATTTAGTCTCAATGATGTGACACAAATGCAATTTAGTCTCAATTCATTTTCTGTTTTTATAATCCTTTTAATCTCAGCCATGGATCAATTTTGATCCAACTACTGAGATCATATCACTCACTCTTTCCATCTTAAAAAAAATTCAAACCCTAATTCCTTGATACATAAAAACATCCGCCTCTCTTGGCACTCTCTCTCTCTACCTTTTCTCTCTCTCTACGTTCTCTCTAGCCTCACTTATCTGTATACCATAACCATGGCTGCTGTCGCCAGCCATCCACCATAGGTTTGAGAAAAATTCAACCTCCTCCCTCCCACTCTCTTCTGTCTCTTACTCTCATCGATGACTCACCGGAATTGATGACTGACGAGTTTGAGGCAGTATCAATAGCGTCAACCGCCACTAATGGCTGGCAAACAAACCAGCCACCACATCGCCCTCCCCTTTCCATCATCAGCCATTGGAAAAATCAAGGGAAAACCGCTCCAACCTCCAATCCCATTGCCGGACAACCAAAATCAGTCCTTCCCAACCAGCGCCACCAGCCGCATCTGTTGGAAAGCAAACCGGCTAAGCTCCCCTCGAAAGAATATCAATTTCAGCCCGCTGCCCCTCCAGACGATGTAACTAGACCCAATCGACACTGCCAACAACAGTAGAGGTATCCCGCCGCCTATCCTCTGCCACTCTGTCATTTCCATGGCCACCTCCATCAATCGTGAACTAGCAGCGCATCCCCAGCCGTGATTCAGCCTCCCACTCTTCTCACTTGTCACATTCTTATCAAAATTGAGGACTGGTGATGTCCATTTTGGTGAATTCGACTATTATAAAATTTGATTCCTCAATCCTTTAATTGCATGATTATTTTCTTTGGTTTAATTTGCATGTTCTTTTTCTTGTTTGGGTGAAAATTTTCTAAATTAAACTGTTAGATCTAAAGTTTGTGATATCTGACTTTGAATGTTGATTCAATCCATTCAATTACCTGTTTATCTTTGCTTGTTCTCAAAAGATGTTATACTTGTATTACGTTTGATTTAATTGATATTGACTGAAATTTGAATCTGCTTTTATGGTAAAATATTGATTATGCTTATTCCAAAATGAAAGTACTAAATTGATTTAGCAGATTGGTGGAATGGATTTAGTTTAATTTTTGTGATTAGTTGCCTTATGATTTGTAAATCAATTTATAATATATATGCTAAATACTAGTGTTGATACATGTTGCTATTATTATTATCTCTTCTCTATTAAATTCACACCTTATTTTCCTCATCTATTTATAGTAAAACATTAAATAATTGATTGAGTTCATTTTTCGTTTTCTTTTTGTAAATTAAATGTATATTAACTGTTGCCTGCCTTGATAATGTGATTTTTTTTGGTAAATACAGCATTAAAGGTATTGAGATTTCTCCTAATTGATTCTTGATATATTTTTCCTTTAATTTTCGAAAGTGATTTTTTTTATAATATACTTTTTCCTTTTGTGGTACTGTATTCCTACTACTATATAAACCGCCCTTCTTTTCATTGGAGGGACAGTTCTTGAATGACAATTACTACTCTCTAAAATAAGCAAAAACAAAAAGAACTACTGGCTATTTTAATACAAGGAAATTATATATTTTGAAAGTTCTTCAATTTTCCTTCAAGGCTTACTGAAAACATCTTCCATATTTCACTATTACAAGTTCTTGGCCTTTATTATTCTTATTAACTCTTTTACTGTTGTTCACTGGTAAGTTCTCGAAATGATGTAATTTTCATTCTCTCTGTGTGTTGACTGTATGACGTTGTAAAAGCCTTTAGAAAACATGTCTATAGGAATATTTCGATGTTTGTTATTATTTGTTCCTATTTGCTTGCCATTATATCTTGTTTCGCGGGTTTATATTGATAATTACGGGGTTATGATAAGTTGCCGGGATATTTATAATAGATTGTATTAGTTCTACTTAGTTTTTTTTTATTAAAGTACTAATGAATAACTGAAACTTCTCTGACTTGTATTAGCTAGAAGTGGGTTGTACCGTTGTTGTGTTCTTTTATGTTTTTTTGTTATACTGTTATCTATCCTGAGTCAGGGTTTATTGAAAACAATATCTCTACTTCATTCGAGGTAGTGGTGTGCACAGCGCACACATTATCCTCCTCATACCCCACTATGTGGGGATACACTGGCTACATTACTGTATAATTCATTTAAGTTAGTGGTATGGACTACGTACAGTTACCCTCTCCAAACCTCACTTTGTGGGAATGCACCGAGTATGTTATTGTTGTTGTTATAGAAGTTTGATGTGTTTACTAGAGAGTATTTATCTAGTTTCTCGGTAGCCTCACTTTTCATAATTACATGTTTAATGGATTCTAGTTGTGGCTTGGATAAGAAGTAGCATATAGAGTCATTTTAACTATCAAACCTGAAAGAATCATCATCAATCTTAATTTTCTTCTGTTTTCCACAGGTGTAAAAGTGAGTTGAATGAAGACTAATTGCAAGCTCAACACGTTATTGGTACTTTCGAAGAAGCCTCTACATATCTGCCTTAGTTTAGGATAGGAGTAGTATTTAGTACTATATTTCAGTTAGTTTCCTTTGTGTTGGACTAGTTTTACTTTTCTTTGAACTGTGAGGAGATATTACCTTAGTACGATTTAGGTTTTTTTAATTGTATGATTGTGGGTGAATTTTATCAATCTGGCATGTTTTATAATTTTATTTTTGATTTATTCAATTCTAATTTAAAAAATAATATCAATATGAAATAATTAAGCGATTTCTTATAATTTGTGACAAAAGATTTTATTATCAAAGATAACTTTTAGCAACGATTAAATTAGACTTTTCAAGACAAAAATTTTCGTCACTAAATAAACTAGTTCTTCATAAGTTTGACTATATTTAGTGACATATGTATTTGTCTCAATATCTTCCTTTTTATTTGATACAAATTGATTTTGTATTTTACGACAATCATATTTGTCAGTAATCATAATAATTTAGTGACGATTCTACATTGTCGGTAAAAAAAATACTATTTTTAGTGACAAATGGTAGATTTAACTACAAAATTATTAATATTTATTATAATAATAAATTTGTCACTAATTCATACATTTAAGGACAAAAATTTTTGATGTATACAAAAAGTTATCAATAGTGACGAAAATACATTTGTTCAGCCATGAAATATATATAACTCTAGAGACAATTGTTGTCGTCTCTGATTGAACTAAATAATTAGGGACGATGAAATTTTGTCGGTATTGATAACTTTTTATTGACAAAAGCATACCATGATGCTTAAATGTTTAGAAATCATGAATTTACAAAGGGTTTTGGATTTACAATTACAATTATGTATTATGAAACCTTATTGATGATAAAGTTTTGGTCTTGAGGCCTTCCCTCCTTAAATTTGAAATTTGTTATATACATGTATACATGTGGTTTGAGTTTTGAAAATTGAATTGAGAGCATGAAGATTTATACTCCCTCTCTTGTTATAAATTATCCAATTATATATTGAGAAGTATGAACTAAATGCCTTTACTGTTGTTTGTTGACTTGGTTTTGCTGATGATTTGAAGAGAGGAATTTTTCCTTAATTACATAAATGATAGTGATGAGTTAAAGATATTTCATTGGTTGGTACAAGATACTTGACCACCAAGTGTTTGTGAATTGAATTGAGGATCTTTGCCTATGTTTTCATGAATTTTATTATACATATCCTTTTACGTTGTTTGATTAGTTTAGTGGTCCAAAAACAATGTTTTGAAAGAGAATACTGCAACATGATAATGTATAGCTTATAAATATGACTTGCAAGTCTTGGTATGATGATACCAAATCAGACAATACCATAAAAGATTCAAAATAGAACAGAAGTAAGATTTCACTAAGATTTTTAGAACTTGAATTTTAAAGATACATACTTAGAAAGGGATAAAATTGGGCTTAAGAGATGGTAGGTGGTTACCCTAAGAAGTCACGAGTTTTGATAACTCATTGCCCAAAATGATGTTTTGCCTATGCGGGTCATTATGTCCCTAAGTCGGATTATATGGTAGCCTAGTGACCTGTGGCGTATCAAACTCCAACTCTTGTAGGAAACTTGCGTTGGAGGCTTGACTTCTGAGTCAAGGACGGACTCCATATAGCCTATGGGGTCGTAGAATTGTAGAGTGTACCACCTAACTTAGAAGTAAAACAAAGATTAGAACTATTTTGACAAGAGTGTTATAAAATTATTAGAGATTTCCCATGTACTTTAAATTATATCATGCATGATATTTCATGAGTTTCTATCATCTATTTTATATATAGACACATTATTTTGGATTGCTCTACGTACTAGTACATCTGTATTAACCCCCTATATCTCAGGATCTGAGGCACAGTCCCGTCCAGTAGTAGATTGGTGTATGACAGAAGTTGCAGTTGGTGAGCCTTCCCTATTCTGGAAGGCCTGATATTTTTGTTAGATTTTGATATTTTTCTCTATTTTATGATCTACGGGGGGTCTTGTCCCAGTTTCAGATGAGATATTGGGTTCTATGTAATAGAGATTTCGCAATCAATTGTAATCGTTGTTGAAAGTTATGGTTTCCATTTTGAATTATTCCTTTGAATTATATTATTGGCCATGATTTCATATTAATATGTCAATCTATAATGTCTTTTATAACATATGAATATGTTCATGACTATTAAAGAGTGAAGGGCACTCGGGCCTTAATGGTTCGGGATACTTGTTGTGGCCAGGGCCCAACTCGGGTCATGACAAAGTTGGTATTAGAACAAAGTTCATGGTCCCAGGGTGTCTGCAAAATCGCATCGGGTAAAGTTCTGCTTATGGGTGTGCAGTGCGCCATACTTATAATTAGGAGGCTACAAGACATCTAGGAATGTCTCTCTTCTTTTATGAATTAGTTTGTACTATAAATCCTAAATTTCCTCTAAGGCGATTTCTTGTATTTCGGAAAGTTAACATGTCTCCCCATTGAACCAACGAACAGAATGCCCAAGGTGAGGAGGTTTGCTCTACCCATAGGATGTAAACCCAAAATAGAGCTCAGACCCTAGAGTTTGATCCTACTCCTAGAGTCTCTCCAGTTCTGACCAGTCGACCTCGGGCATCACAAACCAACGTTCTATCCTCCTCAGAGGGAGGTTTTGAATGCTAAGTTCAAATAGTCCATCCATATGATTTCATAGCTGGTAGCCTCTCAAACCCGTCAGTCTGAATATGTGGGTTCTGAGCTGGGTTCGTCTGAGATTTTCCAGGTTGTCAATTCATGAGACTAAACCCACCTATGTTCACTGGAATGAAGATTAAGGAGGACCCCGAATGGTTCATTGATGAGTTAGAAAAGAGTTTTAGAGTTATGAACATGAATGAGGTTGAAGGTGTGGAGTTGGCAACATATCAACTGAAAGATATGAAAAATCAATCATACAATGAGTGAGAGGATTCGAAGGGTAGTGATACTGAGCCTTCTATATGGGGTGATTTTATGGAAGCTTTTCTAAATCATTTCTTTCCTCAGGAATTGAGGGAATCAAAGGTGAAAGAATTTATGAGCTTGAAACAAGGGAAATGAGCATCAAGGAGTACACACTGAAGTTCAACCAGTTATCTCAATATGCCCCAGAACTAGTAGGTAATATGACAGCCCGCATGAGGAAATTCGCATTCAGTCTCTCGAATGACTTATTGTTGGAATTCAAAGGGGAAATGTTGAACAGATATATGGATTTCTCTAGACTATCTGCTCATATGCAATATATTGAAGAGCAAAAACAGAGGCTAACAGAGGCAAAGGAGAAAGACAGGCAGTCCAAGAGGGCCAGATCTATAGACCAGAACAACAGTCAGCAACAAGGTAGTAATTGGGGTAACAGGTGGCCGAATAAAAAGTTTTAGGGTAATGATCAGGCTATAGCTAGCGTCCCAGTGCCCAAACCTCCAATTGATCGGCGGTTTCAGAATTTTTAGCCTAATAATAGATCAGGAGTAAAGGGTACCCAGTCTCAGGGCAGTATAGCTCAGGCGTATCAGACTTTTCCGTGGTGTAAAACTTGCGGTAAGCATCACCCAGGGAGGTGCTAGATGGGTAGGTTAGTGTGCTATACTTATGGTCAGTCGGGCATTTTCAGAGAGATTGTCCTTCCACTAGAAAGAATTTTGGTGGTTCCATGTCTCAGGCCAACTCCTTAGTGCTACCGCCACCTCCCAATGGTACTACTTCAGCCATTGGGAGTGGTCGCAATTGGTTGTATTCTTTGTCCTACCGCCAGGATGCAAAGGCTTTGCCAGACGTTGTCATAGGTATGTTGCAAATCTTTTCCCAAAATGTGTATGTGTTGCTTGACCCAGGGCCTACCTTATCTTATGTGACCACGTATGTGGTAGTCAAATTTGGGTTTGAGCCTGAAGTTATTCCAAAACCTTTTTCTGTTTCTACTCTTTTTGGTGACTTTATTGTGGCTAGAAGGGTGTATAGAAATTGTATGGTGTCTATCTGTAATCGTGATACTGTAGCAGACCTAATAGAGTTTGACAATATTTTCTTTGATGTAATCTTGGGGATGGATTGGCTCCATTCGTGTTATGCCACATTAGACTGTAGAACCCAAAAGGTTTCCTTCTCCTTCCCAAATGAGCTAGTGATAAAGTGGGAGGGATATTCTTTAGCACCCAGAGGGAAATTTATATCCTATATTAGAGCTCCTAGGCTTATATCAAAGGGGTGTTTGTATCATCTTATTCGATTCCAAGATTCCAGTACTAAAAGTCCTCCTCTCCAGTCTGTTCTTGTAGTTAATAAATTCCCAAAAGTCTTTCTTGATGATCTCCCAGGGATACCTCCTGATAGGGATATAGATTTTGGCATTGAATTTTTGAGAGACACTCATCCTATTTATATTCCACCATACAGAATGGCTCCTATAGAATTGAAAGAGTTAAAAGAACAGTTGAAAGATCTTGCAGATAAAGGCTTTATTCGTCTGAGTGTTTCTTCCTGGGGTGCACCTTTACTTTTTGTATATAAAAAGGATGGCTCCCTCCGTATGTATATATATTACTGTCAGCTAAATAAGATCACAGTTAATAACAAATAGCCTCTTCCCAGAATTGATGATTTATTTGATCAACTCCAAAGTTCTAAATATTTTTCTAGGATAGACCTTTGTTCGGGGTACCACCAGTTGAAGGTTAGAGAGGCTGACATTCCCAAGATAGCTTTTCGAACCCGATATGGCCATTATGAATTCTTATGTGTGTCCTTTGGATTGACTAATGCCCCCACAACTTTGATGGATCTATTTAATAGGATGATCCATCAATATCTAGACCTATTCATTATAGTTTTCATTGATGACATCCTGGTTTACTCTAAGAATGAAATAAATCATGCTAGTCACCTCTGAATCATCCTTCAGACCCTTAAGTATCTTGAGTTATTTGCAAGGTTTTCCAAATGTGAATTCTGGATTAATGTTATTGCTTTGTTGGGGAACATTGTTTCTAGCGAGGGGATTAAGGTTGACCCCCAAAAGGTAGATACAGTGAGGAAGTGTCCCAAACCCAAGACTCCAACCAATATTTGGAGATTCTTGGGTTTGGTAGGATATTACAGAAGGTTTGTAGAGAATTTTTCCTCCATAGACTCTCCCCTTACCAAATTGACTCAAAAGAAGGCAAAATTTTTGTAGTCCGACTCATGTGAAGGTAGTTTCGAAAAGAAGAAAGATAAGTTTACTACTGCACTAGTTTTGAATCTTCCTGGGGGTACAGAGGGTTTTATTATGTATTGTGATGCGTCCAGGGTAGGACTTGGGTGTGTGCTTTTCTAACATGGTAAAGTTGTGGCTTATGCATGAAGGCAGTTAAAGGTGCTCGAAAAAAATTATCCTACTTATGACTTAGAGTTAGTGGTACTGGTGTTTGCACTTAATATCAGCGGCATTATCTATATAGGGTTTATTTTGATATATTCACTGACCACAATAGTTTACTATTTGTTTTCTCGCAGAAAGAACTGAATCTCAGATAGAGGCAGTGGTTAAAGCTGTTAAAATATTATGAGATGAGCCTACATTATCATTCGAGAAAATCCAATATGGGGTCTGACGCCCTTAGAAGAATGTTAATGGGCATCCAATCCCATGTTGAGAAAGGAAAAAAGGAGATGGTGAAAGATATTCACCGACTTGCAAATCTAGGGTTCAACTTTTAGATTTCGAAGATGGAGGGGTAATTGCTCATGAGATAGATAAATCTTCCCTATCTGTTGAAGTTAAGGGAAAGAAATCCAAAGATCCTATTTTGTAACAAATTAAGAATGATGTGGGTCAATAAAAGATGATGGCTTTTGAAATTGGAGGTGATAGGATATTGAGGTATCAGGGTAGGCTATGTGTACTGAACGTGAATGGTTTGCCCAAGAGGATTCTTGATGAAGCTCACACTTCATGGTATGTTTTTCACCCAGGCTCTACTAAAATGAACTGTTACGACCGGAGCCGGGGCCCTGGGTGTAACAAGCATCCCAAACCATGTAGGCCCAAGAGCTCTTCTAAATTTGGTAATCATGCACAATATTCATATAATATGAATAAAAATACGAAAATATAAAATAATACGGAATCATGGTCAATATCATAACTCGATTGAACAATATTGAATAGAATCGATAACCTCTAACAATGTCTAACATCAGTCTCCGAAATCTCTAAAAACTGAAAAAGACATTTATCTGAAATCTGGGACCAAGCCCTAGTCGGACCAAGAATCAATATAAAATGACAATAACAAGTTTCATAAACAAGCCTTCCGAAGTAAGGGAGGCTCACCAGTTGCAAACTTCTGACAAGTCAATCTACTGATTAATAGGAACCCAGGACTGTGCCTCAGAATCCTTAAATATAGGGGGCCAATACAAATGTGTTGGTACGCAGAGCAATCCAAAAATAATGCAATTTTATATATAACATAAGGGAGAGAATTTCATAAAATGTTATGCATGAAGTAATTAAAAATACATGAAAAATTTCAATGATCTTAAAAGGACTTAGACAATGCAGTTTTACTATTTGTATTACTGCTGAGCTATGTGGTACACCCTACTTATCATAAAGTTTCCCACGGGCAAAATGGGATCCGCCATTAACTCAACGGCCAAGCCCCCAACCCAAGTTTGCCGTAAGGATTGAAATATCTGAATCTGATATGCCCCAGGGTATTAGGCCAGTGTATAATCCCTCTTTAGGGAAATCATAAACCCGTATCGGCAAAAAACGACTTCGAGCAATGAATCATATGACTCGTGCCTTCTTCAGGTAACCACCTAGCTCTCTTAGTGCCCATTTTCAACGCATTCTAAACATTCATCGTTCTGAATTCAAAATCTGAAATCTAAAACAAAATCTGTCTTTTGTTTTAAATTTTTTATGGCCTTATCTACTTTGGTATCATCATACCAAGACTTTCAAGTCGTATATCTGAGCCATAAAGTATCATGTTACAGTCTTATTTTTCAAAACATAAAGTTTGGACCACCATAATTCAAATTATTGGAGAAGATTTATACTTCAAAACATTTGTCAAATTATATAAAGGTCATTGTTTTCATCTTTCTCAACAACATGTGGTGGTCATGAAATTTGTGACAAAATATGCAATCTTCTTAATAACATCTTTAACCTTTCGCACCAAGTAAAATACCCTCTCTTCAGTTCAAACCTTAATCAAGTCATAAATAAAATCAGGGCATTTATATCATGCTTCCAATAATGTATTTCGAATAAATCATAACTTACAAAAACAAGAAGCTTGTAAACAAGAGAGAGCGTTCTAATAGTTCATGCTCTCAATTAATCATTCAAACCCATCAATGCATGCATATATTTGTGTATATATATATATATATATATATATATATATATATATATATATATATATATATATATATATATATTTATATATCCCCTAACTTTGATTTATAATCATGTTTAAGTGTGTGTGTGTGTGTGTGTATATATATATATATATATATATATGTACTTAAACATGATTATAAAACAAACTTAGGGGAAAGGCCTCAAGATTAAATTAATTATACTATTAAAGAATTTATAAAGCAAAATCATAACGTAAATTCCAAAATCCCTTCAAGAATTCATGATTTCACAATGTTTAAATGTTGTTGGAACAATTTCCTTATGCCTATGTAGTTTTAGGAAAACCCCACGTACCTTAATTGGGAAGAATAACGAAGAAATTTCAAACAAAATTTGACCTTTAAGCTTGATTTCCCAAACCCTAGTTATTTTCTCCTCTTGGGTTCTTGAAAGATGAATTAGGGATCTTAGAGAGTTGAAACATTGTTTGAGACGTAATATTGTTTAAGGATGTTTAGGGATGAAATTTGTGTGAGGTAATATGACTAAAGTGCCCTATACCCTTTAGAAATTTAAATAACACGTAAAAATAGATTTGCATTAGGTTTCGTGTCGGGGCGCAGTCTACGCAATGCGTCAAGATCGTGTCGGCTTACTTCCTCACACAGAAAATGCCATAAATTTTCCCTCAGTTATCAGATTTTAGCAAAATTGATATTGTTGGAATGCTATTTCAATTATATACAATTTGGTGAGTCTTGAGATGCAAAATTATACGTGTATAGAAAGTTATAAACATTCAAAGTAGACCCTTAAAGAATCGACTATCAAACTTTGGATGAATGAATGACTCTTATCTCAACTTTGATCCAAGTGATTTTTATGAACACTTTTCACCTCATAATCACTTCATACACTAGGAGAAGGATCATTATACATGAATTTAAATATAAACTATGTAATTAAATCTTACACACGTAGGAATGACAATTCACTTTCTACCTCAAAATTGCGGGGTGTTAAATGTACCATGATCTTAAAATGATTTATTAGTGGAAAAATATGAAATGTGACATTGATAGTTACATTTCTAAGTTCTTAAATTACCAATAAGTCAAAGTAGAGCATTTGAGACCAGGCGGCACTTCCCAAAAAAAATAGCCTTGCCTATGAGGAAATGGGAGATGATCACTATAGATTTCATCATAGGACTTCCAAAGTCCGAAACCAATATGAATACATATGAGTAATTGTGGACTGGATGACTAAGTCATCTCACTTTTTACCTATGAGGACAAACTATTCAGGAGATAATTATGCTAAGCTATATATTTGTGAGATAGTCCGTTGGCATGGTGCTCCCATATCTATTATATCTGATCGAAGTACGTAGTTATCTTTGCAGTTTTAGCAGTCTTTTTAGAGTGGATTAGGTATCTAAGTGAACTTAGGTACTGCTTTCCACCCTCAGACTGATGGGTAGGTTGAACACACTATTCAGAATCTTGAGGACTTGTTAAGGGCCTGTGTAATTGACTTCAAAGGCAATTGGGTGAATCATTTGCCACTGATAGAATCACTTACAATAATAGCTATCATGCTAGTGTTTAGATGGCTCCTTTTGAAGAACTCTATGGGAGAAGATGTAGATCACCAATTAGGTGGTATGAAGTGTGTGAGACCCAGTTGTTCAGGCCTGTGCTTTTTCATCCGACAATGGAGAAGGTTAAGATCATTAGAGAACGACTTAAGTTAGCTCAGAGTCACCATTAGTGTTTAGGTATTTAGGTCACCAATTACTTAACCCAGTTAGTGATTAGGTATTTCTAAAGGTCTCCCCTATGAAGGAAGTCATGTATTCAAAAAGAAAGGGAAGCTTAGTCCTCGTTATATAGGACCATATCGGATTGTGAGAAGGATTGGTGGGGTTGCTTATGAGTTAGAATTGCTCGCAAGTTTAGTTTTTGTCTATCCAGTGTTCCATGTGTCCATGTTTAAAAAGTCCATTAGAGATCACTCCTTAGTGTTGCCTGTAGATGAATCAATGTGAAGGATTCCTTATCATATGAAGAAGAAACCATTGCTATCTTAGATCGTCAAGTTCAAAGATTGACAAGTAAGGAGATAGTTGTTATCTCCGACAATACGGGTACGTAGAATATGTATAATAGAATAACAACTTCAACTCTTGAGTTCAAGTATGAACAAGAACACAAAGAAGTTGAACAAATACCCTTAACACAAGATCAAAATGATCTTTTAAAGAGGCGTATTTGTTTTTTTTTTTTTTCAGAAACTAGATGAAACAGAAAGTTGTTAAGGCCAAGTCATCCGAATTCACGGACATTCCTTAAGGAAATAATTCCCCTCACTGTACCTGAGGTTGTAGAATCTTCCTCCCAGGATAAAATGGCCTTCAATCCAACTATAGCGGTACCTCAAATAGGAAGATTCTTCGAACACACTCACGGTTAGAATGAGCATACTTAGAGTATTTTAAGACAAGAAGAGAAGCTTGTAATCAAAAAAATATTGATAATCTACAAAACCTGTGGGTGAAACCAGGTTTTTATAGCCATACCATACCTTTTCAGAAAGGTGGCATTGGTTCATTCAAAGGTGTGTGTCTTTCCCTGAAAATGCATGTCTGTTTACTTAAACCATTATAGTAATTTTTATGAAATATTATACCATTTCTTGAAACAGTGCATCACTTCAAATTGAAGAGTTGCATTAGTTCAGTCGAACCAGTGCAACTGTTCACTCGTAGCAGTGCACCAGTTCACTGTTACTGCATGCATAATAAATTAATGGAGCATTACTGTTTCGGATTGATTTTCAGTCTGGATTTCTTTTCATCAAATAAACTTTATCCAAAAATAAAGACCTCATTGATCGATCATTTGACCAAATCCAAATCTAAATCCAAATCCGAAGCCGAGCCGAGCGAGCGACGATGACGACGGCGCGAGGCATCTCTATTTCCTTGCCTCACTTACCATGTGAAGTAAGTGTTTCACTTTATAAATACTTTAAAGTTCTCTTCTTCCACCAATGTGGGAGAAGAGTAAACTTTCCAATTTAAAGAGTACACTTTCCAATTTGGGTGTCTCCTACCCTTCAATTGATTTCTCCATTTTCCATTCAACACACTATGAACCCAACAATCCCCCACATGAATGGGGAATGGCTATTTTTCATAAAAGTTTACGGACAGTATGTGATCATCAAGCAAAGACTGATTGCATCTGGATAAGTGGGTTTCCCTTTGAACTTTCCGTAGTGAACATGTATCGGATGCACTCGGTCAATCGGTAGATTTGATATCTTTGAACCATCGAGCTTTAATGTACACCTAGACAACACATGTCACACAACCAGCCTTTTACCGTTTATGGTTATTACGGTTTTGTTCTTTTCAGCCATGAACACGTCCCGGTTTTCATGAGAGCTTAGAGAATAGGCCTTTACTAATATTCTCTTTAAAGCGGCTTCCACTTCACCCTCACATAGGTGATTTCTAAATGTTTCAATCCTTTAGATTGAACTATTTGGTCAAACCTGCCAAATTTAGATAATCATTAAAAGACTTTTCACCTTGAGTCTTATCCTTGTTTACTATACATTGTCTACATCATGAGAATGGGTTGGGTAAATGACAATGTTGAACCTGTCAGAAAAAACTTTGTTTGATCTCCTTGAACCTAGCTCTTGGGATCTCCAGTCTGCTAGGTAGAGTTACCGCCATGCTGACTTTTCCTAGGCCTTAAACCCATTCCCTTGGATGTCCTTTCTACTTCTTCTCTAGATAGGCCTTTTGTAAGTGGATCCGACACATTATCCTTTGACTTTACATAGTCTGTAGTGATAATTCCACTAGAAAGAAGTTCTCTCATGGTATTATGTCTTCGACGTATGTGACGAGACTTACCGTTGTACATCATGATCCCTGCCCTACCTATTGCCGCTTGGCTATCACAGTGTATACATATTGGTGCCACTGGCTTGGGCCAATAAGGAATATCTTCTAAGAAATTCCGGAGCCATTCTATTTCTTCACCGGCTTTATCTAATGCGATAAATTTAGATTCCATTGTAGAGCGAGTGATACAAGTCTGTTCTGATGATTTCCAAGAAACTGCTCCTCCACCGATAGTAAATACATATCCACTTGTGGATTTTACTTCATTCGATCCGGTGATCCAATTTGCATCACTATATCCTTCAAGTACCGCGGGATATTTATTATAATGCAAATCATAGTATTGAGTGTATTTAAGATAACCCAAAACTCTTTTCATTGCCATCCCGTGAGTTTTGTTGGGATTACTCGTGTACCGACTCAATTTACTGATAGTGCATGCTATGTCTGGTTGTGTACAGTTCATTATATACATTAAACATCCCAATACTCTTGCACAGTTCATTATATACATTAAACATCCCAATACTCTTGCGTACTCCAATTGAGAATCACTTTCACCTTCATTTTTCCGAAGTGCAAAGTTCGCATCCAATGGAGTCTTGGCAATATCGAATTCCATATACTTTAACTTGTCAAGTACTTTTTTGATATTATGAGACTGTGACAGTGCTAACCCTTGTAGAGTTCGATGGATTCTTATACCTAAGATCACATCTGCAACTCCGAGGTCTTTCATATCAAACTTGCTCTCGAGCATTCGTTTGGTTGCATTTATGTCACAAATGTCTCTACTGATGATCAACATATCATCCACATATAAACATACATGACTTGGTGATTTGGTGTGTCCTTAATATATACACATTTATCACATTCATTTATCTTGAATCCGTTTGCCAACATGGTTTGGTCAAACTTTGCCTGCCATTGCTTAGGTGCTTGTTTTAGTCCATAAAGTGACTTAACAAGTTTACACACCTTATTTTCTTTTCTTGGAACCACAAAACCCTCAGGTTGTTTGATGATAGGCGATATTAAACGCCTATATCAATATATTTTGCCCATATTTGTGCCATGTTTTGAGAATAAATTATATATTTCATGCACTTTTAGTCCTTTTTCCTGTAAGTGAGCTAACGAACATGATTAGCAAAGTTTCAGGTATAAATGATGCAGAAATCAGCATTTTATGGCTTACTTGGTGCCAAAGAAAGCTCACAAAGGAAGGAAAGGGAGTTTGGACGCCTAAAGGACCAAAAGTGATGCATGGAATTTCTGTCCCGGGCTAAAACAGCATTTCTGAAGACTTTGAGGACTAGCAGTAACTTATTTGGATTAGGATAATGATACACTAACCTAGTACAATTGTGTTAAGTATTTCATTTGCTTATTTGGATTAGGAGAATATTACATTAACCTAGTACAATTGGGTTAAGTATTTCATTTGTTTAGTAGGATTTGGTTAGATATTTCATTAGCTTAGTAGGATTAGGATATGGGTATTATAAATACCCTATCATGCTAGAGATTTTTATTCAACATTCACCATTCCACCATTCCACAATTCGCCATCTTTCTATTCTCTTCCATCAACAACAATTACTCTTTCTATTAATTCTATTTTTCTTCTTCTATTCATCTATTCTTAAATTCCGCAACAAGAGAATCATTACTCTGCCTAGGAATTCACGCCTAAACGCCTACCATACTTGAGCTACACGAAATTAATCAATATTGTGGTATAACAACAATGTCAATCGTGATCTCCTTCGCACTCATGGGTAACTAAATCTCTCTGTTGGGGTTATGGAAGCCGAATGAGATACTATCTATTGCTATGAGTTTGTGAGTTCGTGACACGTATGCTGCTTATATCATTATTCTCTTCATCTTAATGCAAATTCTTGTGGCTGCAGACGCATAGAATAACGTCAGTCTAACATTTAACTTGTTCAAAAGAAAGGTTATATGTCTGGAAAAGAGATAATGTCAAGGTAGTAGGGTCCCATACCCTATTAAAAAGTTAGTGCCGTAACTGGATTAACCTCTTGGAGAATTCGTACCGTTAGACACGCTTTAAGCTCAAAAGAGTTAAAGTGAAATAATCCTCGATTAGGTCGAAAGACGCCTGGATTTACCATCGAATACAATTCTCTATAAGCACATGCATGTCAGAATTCTACACACTCATAGCCAATAGAGATGTATACATCAGAAGGTGGACATAACCCCAACGCCTCAATTCTCATTGTTTACAACTTACGTAATATTCTTTCTTTTTATTTTCAGCTTTTACTTTAATACTTGTTTTTGTGTGGTGTCTCGTGTCTTGAGCCGGGGGTCTATCGAAAACAGTCTTTCTACTTCTTCAGAGGTAGAGGTATGGACTGCGTACATCTTACCCCCCCCCCCCCCCAGACCCCACTAGGTGGGAATACACTGGGTTTGTTGTTGTTTTATTACTTTAATACTTTGTTTACATTACTTGCACTACAATCCCCCCTTTTACGAGACTTGCACTAAAAGTCTAGTAACCGTTGCTTACTTGTTTGCCAAGCTATTCCCTGTGGGATCGACACCCAACCCAGGTTGGGTTCTATATTTGCTAACGACCACTTTACACTCCCACGAGAGTTGTAGATTGAGCGTCATCAAAAATTGGCGCCGTTGCCGGGGAATACGAGTGTCAATTAAGTTTGTGATAATTACTAGACCCTTTGGTCAAAGATTCTCATACTTTTACTTTTAGTTGTTGTTTTTGTTTTTTTCAGGTTTGTTCAGTGCATCAATGGATGCACAACGTGAAATTGAAAGGATGGATGCTCAAGCGCATCAACAGAATATTGATAACCCAAGGCGTGCAACAAATCCTGACAATGAGGATCTGGGCGATGAAGAGCTACTAAACCCATGGCATACTGCTGAGATGGCAGCACCCATGCAGAGGAGAGATCGTCAAGCGCGATTTAGGCCCTAACACCGAGCTGTGCACATACCGTTCGATGATGATGATGATGATCTTGATGGAGCTGGTGCCACAGGAGCTATTATTCTTCCACCATTGGCACGCGGAGCAAAGTTCAATATCACTAGCGCCATGATTCAGCTTTTGCAACTCAAGGGATTATTTGGTGGACTAGCAGGCGATGATCCGAATATGCATCTGATCAACTTTATTTCTACATACAAGTCATTCGACAATCCTGGCGTTGGACAGAATGCAATTCGATTACTTCTATTTCCATTGTCTCTGTCTGGGGAGGCAACTCTGTGGTTGAATGGGCTGACTCTTGATTCTATTACAAATTGGAGGCAATTGAGAGACGCTTTCCTAGAAAGGTTCTTTCCGCCATCAAAAAGAGCACAATTGAGAGATGAAATCAGCAACTTCCGTCAGCTTCCAACTGAAGCACTTCATGAAACATGGGAGAGGTTCAAGACTAAGCTAATGAGGTGCCCAAACCATCATATGACCAATGTCCACTTGATGGAGATATTATACAGAGCTTTGAATTCGGTGACGAAGCCAGTGGTTGATAATGCGGCTGGAGGATCATTTATGGACCTCACCTTTGTTCAGGCAAGCAATATGCTAGATCAGATGACGAAGCAAAGTAGAGCTTGGCATACCAGGGATTCTGAGGTAGCAAGCCCCACTTTATCTATTGGTATGACTGCAGAACAAAGGAGGAGAGAAGAGGAACGCGATCAAGACATGGCGCATATGAAAACACAAATGGATTTTCTTACAAAGCATCTATTATTAGGAAAGACCGAAAAAGTCAAAGTTGTTGCGTCAAAAGGAAGAGAGGAATCCGACTCTGAAGAAGAAGCCAACTACTTGAATAATCAGGGGGTTTCCGAGGCAATTCCCAAGGAAACCAAGGTTGGAACTATTATGATGAATCTGGATACAAGAACCGTGATCAAGGTAGTTGGAAGAATAATTCAGACAGGAGTGGTTTGTATATTTCTCCTAGAAATCATGAGGCTGAGGCGTCTATCTCCAAAAAGATGTCTATGGAAGATATGATGGCCAAGAGTTGAAAGGAGTGGAGGCAACCAATATGGGCGTAACTGAGGTGAAGAAAGATTGTCTTCAATATCAGTTGGTTGACTCATATTCCATTGCAATAAGACAACTAGAGCAGCAATTGAGTCAACTTTCAGTAGCAATTAATCAAAGAAAAGCCGGCACACTACCCAGCGACACTGTGCCAAATCCAAGGAACGAAGGATCATGCATGGCTATCACTACCCGAAGTGGTAAGGTGCTGGAAACTTCAGAAAAAGGCAAGAAAGAGGTAGACGAAGTAGTGGACATTGATGAAAATACAAAAGGAGAAGATGCCACAGCAACTAATCCTGTCGCCCATGACATCAACCCCATTAATTTGCAAACTGAAAAAGCTGAAAAACGGAAGCAAGAGGAGAAGAAAGCCGTGGAGAGAACACTTCCATACCCACCACCCCCTTTTCCCCAAAGATTAAAGAAGGTGGCGGATGATACAAAATTCAGCAAATTCATGAATATGTTAAAGCAGTTGACCATTAATGTTCCATTGGTAGAGGCACTTGAACAAATGCCTGGGTATGCGAAATTTATGAAGGACCTGTTGACAAAGAAGCGGGCAGAAAGTTATGAGTTAGCGGATAATGTACATCATTGTAGTGCAATCGCTACAAGGTCGCTAGTTCAAAAGAAGGCAGATCCTGGAGCTTTCACTATTCCTTGCACAATTGGATCGTTGGATTTTGCCAAGGCATTGTGTGATCTAGGAGCTAGCATCAATTTGATGCCACTATCCATCTATAAGAAGTTGGGGTTAGGCGATCCAACACCAACTAATATGAGGCTCGTGATGGCTGATAGGTCGGTAAAACGACCTGTGGGTATCTTGAATGATATGTTGGTGAAGGTCTCTTCACTCATCTTTCCTGCAGACTTTGTTATTCTGGATTGTGAGGTGGATTCTGACGTTCCCATAATCTTGGGACACCCCTTCCTCACAACTGGAAGTGTGCTTATTGACATGAAAGATAATGAGCTTTTGTTTCGAATTAATGACGAAGTGGTCCGCTTTGATATATACAAAGACATGAAGCAGCCCAGCAATATGAATGTGTTATCTGTAGCTGATGCTCATCATGAGGATAAGAAAGCATTATCTGTAGAGAAACAGGCTATTGTTGAGCCATTGACCGCTGTGCCACTGAATGTTGAGCATGAGGATGATGAAGATTATGAAGAACTTATGGGTGCTCGAACAGAAATAGAGTATTATACTCCTAAGCAACCAGATTGTGTTCTCAAGAATCAACCAGCGAAGACTCCCATTGACGAGCCACCAATGCCAGAATCGCAAGAGCTCCCCGATTATCTATGGTATGTTTTCTTGGTGGATGAGTTAAGTGAACAGCACGTAGAGGCTCTCATCTCTGCTCTGAAGAGATACAAGAGAGCTATGGGTTGGACTATTGATGATATAATTGGTGACTCTCCTGAGGTATGTATGCACAAGAGTCATATCGAAGAAAATTGCATGCCTATAAGTAAGTATCAGCATCGTCTGAATCCATTCAGAAAATGATGCCCCATCTATCTCGATGAAAACTAAGTAATCGAGATAGCTATGTCGTGCCACGAAAATAAATAAGGCACTAGATGGGAGGCAACCCATCATTTTATTGTTTTAGCGTTTAGCATTTATCGTTTTCTATCTTTCTTTCATTTTAGTACGTGTTTTGCTTTGATAAGAGAAAATCCAAAAATAAGAGTCGTGCCACGACCAAAACTAAGGTGCTTGGTGGGAGGCAACCCATCGTACTAATCGTTTTCATTAGTTTTGAGCAAATACAGGTGCGAGAAGTATTCAACGAGGAGATTGGTTTCAAATGACGATTTGGACGTATTGTATGGTAAAGGTGGTAAGTTAGGAATAAGGATGCATAAGGCTATGGATTGAGCATTGCTCATGCCAAAATAGGCATCGAGGAAGGCTAGGCCTAGGTAAAACTAGGCCACGAACAATGCAAAACCTATACTATAGCCTAAGGTCTCGAAATCTAGTGTGCAAAGACATAGGCGCCGCCCATGCTTAAGTATGCTTTACACTATGCGCCGCCTATGCTAAAGCATTTGGTCTCTGAATCACATATGCAAAGTGAAATGCGCTGCATATGGTCAAGAATGCTTTTAATAATGCGCCTCATATGGTCACTAAATGTTTTTCACAATGCATGGCATATGCTATGGCATTCTGCTCAACTATGCAAAGCATTAGGCATCGCCTATGGTCACTTTTGGTCTCCAAATCCGATTTTAATGGATCAAAACTCAACCCAACCTTTTATTATAAATATGAGACTTAATATTGAACCAAAAACACATTGGAAACCTAGCTTATACACCACCTATAGTCTCCAAATCCTATCAAAAAGTTTCCTTTTGCTCTTTTTCTTCACAAGAACATCATCCAAAAGCTTCAACCAAGTAAGTACTACTTTGTTCTTCATTTATATTTTGTAAGTACTACATTACTACACCTATTATGAATTGCTAAATCTTGAAGAAGTATTGGTGATGTGAATGTGTTTGAATTAATGTGATACAACTAAGTGAGTGAATGAATACGTAAGGATGATCTTCACTTCCTTCCGACTTGAATTTGATTTGGATGCATTGTTATACTACTTGCAAAATTGCTATAGTCATGAACATTGCATTATCCTAACATGAAAGTATTGCAAAGGTTGCAAGAAGTGATACATCTCTGATTTTCTTGTCGGAATTTAGCCCCTAAAACGTGTGTCGACGAGGTCTAAATAATCGACCACTTTCACTTCACTAGTTTGTACCAACAACCTAAGTGTGGGGTGGTACCTATACTGCTTGTTTATAGATTGTATCCATTGAGATGATGCTAACATGACTTGATTGAGATCTCAGGTAAAATGGAACCAAAAGACAAGGCAAAGATAAGGCTACCACTTCACAAAAAGGCAAGAAAAGAGGCCAACAAGAGCAAGGAGAACCCTCCTCGACACAAACACCTCGATTCACTCTTGGAATTAAGTGGTATACTTATGAGGAACTTCTAAGGATGACGACTCTGATGATGATTCCGATGCAAGGGGTATGACCCCAGACATAGAGAATGAGTCCGACTAACCAGGTTCTTCTTATTTATTTTCCACTGAGGACAGTGTGTCCCGTCTAAGTGTGGGGTGATGGTATTTGCATGCTATACTTCTCTATCCACATTTGCATTTATTCATGTTTGTTTGCTTAGTTTTTTTTTCACGTTTTATTTTTTAGTAGTTAAAATTTTTAATGTAGCTTCGCATGAAATTATTCTAATAGGCAGCATGATATTATAACAAGAGTTTGCGCTACAATCATGACTATTGAGACGTTTAGGCTCTAATTGTGACTCATTATGTGATATTGTGTGGTTCAATTTCTTCACCTGTTGGGTCAAGAGTCTATATTACTTCCAATAAAGTCGACCATGTGCCTTGTGTGTGTGAGATTAATAGTATATTCTATGTTTGTGGCTGATGCTAGAACTTGCCTGGTATGTATGCAAAGCGAAAATAAAGAGTGTAAGTTTAGGAGATGATTTAGCCATTTCTTTGGCAACCTATACATGTTTACCTTCGTTTTACCTACCCATGGACATTATCCTAGTTAACCCTTTTGAGCCTTTAGCCTATTTTCTTTGACAACCTCGTATGTAAGCCTAATCCATTTTTGTCAAGACCGTAATTTTATCCAAATTCCTAAGTGCTTTAAAGTATAAATTCATGTGACAATATAAGAGGAAATTGGGTAAGTATGATGCTTTAAATTGTAATGGTGCTTGAATGTGTTATGAAAAAAAAAGTGATATCATAAGAGGTATGTTGTGAAAAGAAGAAGGAAAAAGAAAGCTGAAAAGTGAGTTATGTTTAAAATTGAAAAGCAAAAGAGGAGAACAAGGGTGGTAGAAGAAAAGAAGAAGAAAGGTTGAAAGGAAAAAAGTGTCAATGATACAATGTGATGTATTAAAGTGCTTAGGAACTTAGTCACTATTTCTGGCCAAAATAGCTGATCCTACCCATCCCTTATCCTACATTACAACCCTCAAAAGACCTATTTGATCCTAAGCTTAGCATTCTGACATTTAGTGGAGCATTACACTAAGGGAAAGCCTATGGTCATCAGTTGCTGCATACGAATTCTTTGTGAGAGTGAGAGCAAGGATATTTTGATACCCATGTTTGAAAAATATGCTATACTTGTGAGTGATTATCGGTACTATATTGTGAGACACACATGGTTGATGAGTTTGGGTAGTTATATATGATTCCTTGAACTTTAACTTTTGAATATGAGTTGACCACCATCACGAGTCTATGCTAGAGGTTAAACTGTTTCTACTAATAATCGGAAAGCTACTCTTTGTTGATAATTGTTGTGCTTGTCTTGACGAATGTTTTGTGTTGTTGCTGTGAAACCCTAAGTTAGTGTGTAGAAGGACATGATATTTTGTTCGAGGACGAACAAAGCTTCAAGTGTAGGGTGTTGATGATAGGCGATATTACGCGCCTATATCAATATATTTTGCCCATATTTGTGCCATGTTTTGAGAATAAATTATATATTTCATGCACTTTTAGTCCTTTTTCCTGTAAGTGAGCTAACGAACATGATTAGGAAAGTTTCAGGTATAAATGATGCATAAATCAGCATTTTATGGCTTACTTGACGCCAAAGAAAGCTCACGAAGGAAGGAAAGGGAATTTGGACGCCTAAAGGACCAAAAGTGATGCATGGAATTTCTGTTCCGGGCTAAAACAACATTTATGAAGACTTTGGGGACAAGCAGTAACTTATTTGGATTAGGATAATGATACATTAACCTAGTACAATTGGGTTAAGTATTTCATTTGTTTATTTGGATTAGGAGAATATTACATTAACCTAGTACAATTGGGTTAAGTATTTCATTTGTCTAGTAGGATTTGGTTAGATATTTCATTAGCTTAGTAGGATTAGGATATGGGTATTATAAATACCCTATCATGCTAGAGATTTTTATTCAACATTCACCATTCCACCATTCCACAATTCGCCATCTTTCTATTCTCTTCCATCAACAACAATTACTCTTTCTATTAATTCTATTTTTCTTCTATTCATCTATTCTTAAATTCCGCAACAAGAGAATCGTTACTCTGCCTAGGAATTCATGCCTAAACGCCTACCATACTTGAGCTACACGAAATTAATCAATATTGTGGTATAACAACAATGTCAATCGTGATCTCCTTCGCACTCATGGGTAACTAAATCTCTCTGTTGGGGTTATGGAAGCCGAATGAGATACTATCTATTGCTATGAGTTTGTGAGTTCGTGACACGTATGCTGCTTATATCATTATTCTCTTCATCTTAATGCAAATTCTTGTGGCTGCATACGCATAGAATAACGCCAGTCTAACATTTAACTTGTTCAAAAGAAAGGTTATATGTTTGGAAAAGAGATAATTTCAAGGTAGTAGGGTCCCATCCCCTATTAAAAAGTTAGTGCCGTAACTGGATTAACCTCTTGGAGAATTCGTACCGTTAGACACGCTTTAAGCTCGAAAGAGTTAAAGTGAAATAATCCTCGAATAGGTCGAAAGACGCCTGGATTTACCATCGAATACAATTCTCTATAAGCACATGCATGTCAGAATTCTACACACTCATAGCCAATAGAGACGTATACCTCAGAAGGTGGACATAACCCCAACGCCTCAATTCTCATTGTTTACAACTTACATAATATTCTTTCTTTTTGTTTTCAGCTTTTACTTTAATACTTTGTTTACATTACTTGCACTACAATCCCTCCTTTTACGAGACTTGCACTAAAAGTCTAGTAACCGTTGCTTACTTGTTGGCCAAGCTATTCCCTGTGGGATCGACACCCAACCCAGTTTGGGTTCTATATTTGCTAACGACCGCTTTACACTCCCACGAGAGCTGTAGATTGAGCGTTATCATTGTTCCATGTAGATTTCTTCCTCCAATTCTCCATTTAGGAATGCGGTTTTCACATCCATTTGATGGATTTGAAGATCATATACTGCTGCTAAGGCAATTAACGTTCGAATTGAGGTTATCCTTGTCACTGGAGAGTAAGTATCAAAGTAATCAAGACCTTCTTTTTGGTTGAAGCCTTTTACTACAAGTCTTGCCTTGTATTTGTCAATAGTACCGTCCATTTTCATTTTACTTTTGAAGATCCATTTAGAACCTAAAGGTTTATTTCCTGGAGAAAGATAAACCAATTCCCACGTATGGTTACTTAAGATTGAATCAATCTCACTATTGACTGCCTCTTTCCAAAAGGATGAGTCTGATGACGACATCACTTCTTTAAACGTTCGAGGCTCATTTTCTAAGAGAAATGTTACAAAATCCGATCCAAACGAAGTTTACGTTCTTTGACGTGTACTACGTCTTGGATTTTCTTCATTATGTACATTCTCACTTAGTTCTTCTCGGGGTCGTTTTGATCCTCCACTAGAATGTTCATGTCTAGTTTTATACGGATAAATGTTTTCAAAGAATTCAGCATTATCTGATTCAATTACCGTATTTTCATTTATATCCGAATGTTCGGATTTATGAACCAAAAATCGACATGCTTTACTATTTTTAGCATATCCTATGAACACGCAGTCCACTGTTTTAGGTCCTATCTTAACCCTTTTAGGTATAGGAACTTGAACCTTCGCTAGACACCCCCACACTTTGAAATATTTCAAGTTGGGTTTCCTTCCTTTCCATTTTTTCGTAAGGAGTTGATTGTGTCTTACTATGGGGAACTCTATTGAGTATACGATTGGACGTAAGGATAGCCTCCCCCCACAAGTTTTGCGGTAAACCAGAACTTATTAGTAAGGCATTCATCATTTCCTTCAAAGTTTGGTTTTTCCTTTCCGCAATTCCATTAGATTGAGGTGAATACAGGGCCGTAGTTTTATGGATTATTCCATTCTCTGCACATATTTACGCAAAGGGAGATTCATATTCTCCGCCCCTATCACTTCTTATCATTTTGATCCTTTTGTCTAATTGATTTTCAACTTCAGTTTTATATTGCCTAAACATATCTATTGCTTCATCCTTACTATTTAGCAAGTAGACATAACAATATCTAGTTCAATCGTCAATAAAAGTTATGAAATACTTTTTTCCACCACGTGATGGTTTTGACTTCATATCACAAATGTCAGTGTGTATTAAGTCTAAGGGATTGGAATTCCTTTCAACAGACTTATAAGGATGCTTAGCATACTTTGATTCTACAAATGTTTGACACTTAGATTTATTGCACTCAAAATTTGGCAAAATTTCTAAGTTAATCAGTTTTTGTAACGTTTTGTAATTAACATGGCCTAAAAGTTCATGACATAAATTATAAGACTCAAGAAAGTAAGAAGAATTTTAATGTTTATTCATTACAACAGTCATTACATTCATCTTATAAAGGCCTTCCTCGAGATAGCCTTTTCCTACATACATTTCTCCTTTGCTAACTACTATTTTTCTAAAAATGGTTACACATTTGAAACCATTTTTATCTAGGAGTGAAATAGAAATTAAGTTCCTACGTAACTCCGGAACATATAACACATTATTCAGTGTCAAAACCTTTTCGGATGTCATCTTTAGGCAAACTTTTCCTATTCCCTCCACCTTAGCAGTCGCGGAGTTGGCCATGTAAATTGTTTCTTCCACTTGAGCTGGAGCATATGTCGAGAACAACTCTTTGCTTGCGCAGACATGGCGTGTGGCCCCTGAATCCATCCACCAAGCGCGTGGATTGCCGACCATGTTGCATTCCGTGAACATAGCACACAGGTCGTCATAATCCTCGTTGGACTTAATCAGATTTGCTTGGTCTTTTTTCTTCCCTTTTTTCGGGGCTCGACAGTCTGTTGATTTGTGGCCAACTTTGCCACAGTTGAAGCACTTTCCCTTAAACTTTTTCTTGGGATGATTGCTTCCATGTTCAACATTCTTTCTTTTCTTCGAGTTGTTTTGGCCATCTTCTACAATATGTGCTCCACTCATTGTAGAATTTCCCTTTGACCTTCTTTCGACAGCTTTATTGTCTTCTTCAATACGAAGTCGGACAATAAGATCTTCAATGTTCATCTCCCTGCGCTTATGCTTTAAGTAGTTTTTGAAGTCTTTCCACAAAGGTTGTAGCTTCTCAACTATTGCTGCTACTTGGAAAGCATCATTCACAATTAAACCTACAAAATAGTTTATGTGAGTATTATGAACATTTTTAATTTTTTCAACTAAGGTATTTTTCAAAATTATACCTTCTGCTAGGAGATCATGTATGATGACTTGCAACTCCTGTACTTGAGAGACAACAGATTTATTATCAATCATTTTGAAGTCCAGGAATCGTGCAACAAGGAATTTCTTAATTCCTGCATCTTCCATTTTATATTTCCGTTCAAGTGCCTCCCACAGTTCTTTTGATGTTTTGGCTCCACTATAGACATTATAGAGGTCATCTTGGAGACCACTCAGAATATAGTTCCTGCAAAGGAAATCTGAATGTTTCTAAGCTTCTACAATAACGAAGCGGTCCTTGTCCGAGGTTCCCTTGGGTACCTCGGGAGCGTCTTTGCTAGTGAACCGTTGTATACATAACGTGGTGAGGTAAAAGAACATCTTTTTTTGCCACCGCTTGAAGTTGATGCCAGAAAATTTTCCGGGATTCTCCGTCGGGGCCATCATTGGCGGAGCATTAGTGCGACTTGATGTGGCAATATTAGTTTCCCCCATAGACGTTGTCGCATCCATCATTTGACTTTCAGTTGTCATTTTTCCTGTCACCACAAGACAGAAAAATTAGTATTTTTCAGAATACTATTAATAAAGTTAAATAACTTTACAACTTTTCCTTCTTGTTTCTAATTAACGATGAAGTTTTTATAACTTCAAATCGTCAATCGAGTGAACTTCAACTTTTGATGAAGATTTTATATCTTCTAATCACAAGTTAAATTCAAACGGAGTAGAAAGCATAAGCTTTAATCTCCAAAAACAAGTTATACAGATTCTGTAAAATTATTTCCTTAAGATTGTTATCTCCGACAATACGGGTACGTAGAATCTGTATAATTTAATAACAACTTCAACTCTTGAGTTCAAGTATGAACAAGAACACAAAGAAGTTGAACAAATACCCTCAACACAAGATCAAAATTATCTTCCAAAGAGCTGTATTTGTTTTTTTTTTCAGAAACTAGATGAAACAGAAAGTTGTTAAGGCCAAGTCGTCCGAATTCACGGACTTTCCTTAAGGAAATAATTCCCCTCACTGTACCCGAGGTTGTAGAATCTTCCTCCCAGGATAAAATGGCCTTCAATCCGACTATAGCGGTACCTCAAATAGGCAGATTCTTCGAACACACTCACGGTTAGAATGATCATACTTAGAGTATTTTAAGACAAGAAGAGAAGCTTGTAATCAAAAAAAAATTGATAATCTACAAAACTTGTGGGTGAAACCAGGTTTTTATAGCCATACCATACCTTTTCAGAAAGGTGGCATTGGTTCATTCAAAGGTGTGTATCTTTCCCTGAAAATGCATGTCTGTTTACTTAAACCATTGCAGTAATTTTTCTGAAATATTATACCATTTCGTGAAACAGTGCATCACTTCGAATTAAAGAGTTGCATTAGTTCAGTCGAACCAGTGCAACTGTTCACTCGTAACAGTGCACCAGTTCACTATTATTGCATGCATAATAAATTAATGGAGCATTACTATTTCGGATTGATTTTCAGTCTGGATTTCTTTTCGTCAAATAAACTTTGTCCAAAAAGAAAGATCTCATTGATCGATCATTTGAACAAATCCAAATCCAAATCCGAAGCCGAGCCGAGCGAGCGACGACGATGATGGCATGAGGAATCTCTATTTACTTGCCTCACTTACCATGTGAAGTAAGTGTTTCACTTTATAAACACTTTAAAGTTCTCTTCTTCCACCAATGTGGGAGAAGAGTAAACTTTCCAATTTATAGAGTACACTTTCCAATTTGGGTGTCTCCTTCCCTTCACTTGATTTCTCCATTTTCCATTCAACACACTATGAACCCAACAATAGTTTCAGTTAAGGTATTGTAGAGGAATCAAAAAGACGAGAAATCTACTTGGGTGTCAGAAGATGACATGTGAGCTAGATACCTAAATCTCTATGAAATCATAGATGACGACACGAAAGGTATAATCCTATAATACTATTTCTCCCTAATTTTTTCCTTATTATTCTGAAATCATGTATGTCTGTGTCCCAAGATATCATTTGGGGATGAATGATCCCAAGGGAGGATAATGTAACACCCCTTAGCATTCTTGACTTAATACCTCGCTTGGTAGCATGCTTAAAGAGCTAATTATCTGAAAAATTTTCTAAGTATTGAAATGACTTAGCCTTATTTTAAGTCCTTAAACTTCAATAATTCAAAATCAATCTTCCTGACCCTGAGATATGGATTTTTAAGTGGAATTAAGTTAGGGGTGCAAGGGGGTGTCTCGAGAAGGTTTTGAATTTCTTGAACAAGATTTGGGATGTGTTTAGATCAGAAAAATAGTGGCTCATTGCGATATCAATATACCATGATGGTGATCTCATTGTCAAATCCAGTGACTTGATGCAATACTGATGCTTTGCGATGGTAATTGCGTCGACAGGTAACGTATCGCATTGTTGCATGCATCAGATATCCACTTCATATTAAATTTTTCTCGAGTCCAGAAGGGTATTTTTGTCTATTTATCTCACTATAACTCAGCCAAAACACAAGATTTAGTTTTGATTAAGGCATATTATATAAGAAACCACTCAAATTTATTCAAAACAAAACCCTAGCTTCCCTCCCATAGATCAAGGTTTCATCTTCCAAGCCAAGATTCCCAAGAAAAGAGTCAAGGATAGGATTCCACTCTTCGAGCTAATTAATATAAGGTACGTGGGGTTTTCCTAAACTACATGGGCATGGTGAAATTGTTTTAATGATCATTAAATTTTTAGAAATCATGAATTTACAAAGGGGTTTGGATTTACAATTATAATTATGCATTATGAAACCTTATTGATGATAAGGTTTTTGTCTTGAGGCCTTCCCGCCTTAAATTTGATCTTTCTTATATATATGTATACATGTGGTTTGAGTTTTGAAAATTTAATTGAGCGCATGAAGATTTATACTCCCTCTCTTGATAGAAATTATCCGATTGTATATTGAGAAGCATGAACTAAATGCCTTTACTATTTTTTGTAGACTTGGTTTTGGTGATGATTTGAAGAGAGGGCATTTTTATTAATTACATAAATGAAAGTGACGAGTTAAAGAGATTTCATTGGTTGTTACAAGATACTTGACAACCAAGTATTTGTGAATTGAATTGAGGACCTTTGCCTATGTTTTCATGAATTTTACTATACATATCCTCTTACGCTGTTTCACTAGTTTGGTAATTTGAAAACCATTTTTTGAAAGAGAAGACTATAACATGATAATGTATGGCTGAGAAATATGAATTGCAAGTTTTGGTATGATATACCAAATCAGACAATGCCATAACAGATTCAGAACAAAGCAAAAGTCAGATTTCACTTAGATTTTTAGAAGTTGAGTTGTAATGATACATTCTTAAAAAAGGCTAAAAATTGTCTTAAGAGATGTTAGGTGGTTACCCAAAGAAGGCACAAGTTCAGATAACTCATTGCCCAAAACCGTGTTTTGCTGATATGGGTCATTATATCCCAAGTAGGATTATACACTGGCCTAATGACCTGTGGCATATCAGAATCAGAAACTCCAAATCTTGAGGTAAACTTGGGTTGGAGGCTTGGCTTTTGAGTCAAGGGAGGCTCCATATAGACCATGGGGTCGTTGAATTATAGGGTGTACCACCTAACTCAGGAGTAATACAAAGATTAGAATTGTTTTGACAAGAATGTTATAAAATTATTAGAGATTGCTCATGCACTTTAAATTATATCATGCATGATATTTCATGAATTTCTCTCATCTATTTTATATATAGACATATTATTTTGAATTTCTCTGTGTACCAGTACATTAGTATTGATCCCCTATATCTCAAGATCCTAGGCACAGTCCCGTGATCCTATCCAGCAGTAGATTGGTGTGTGATAGAAGTTGCATTTGGTGAGCCTTCTCTATTCTGGAAGGCCTAATATTTTTTTTAGATTTTGATGTTTTTCTTTTTTTTATAGTCTACTGGGTTCCTTTTCCCAGTTTCAAACGAGATATTGGTTTCTATGTAATAGAGATTTCGCAGATAGTTGTAGATGTTGTTGAAGGTTATGGTTTCTGTTTTGAATTATATTATTGTCCATAATTCCATAGTAATATGTAAATCCATACTATCTTTTATAACATATGAATATATATGTTCATGACTATCAAAGAGTGAAGGGCACTCGAGCCTTTATGGTTCGGGATGCTCATCGCGGCCAGGGCCTGGCTCGAGTCATGACAACAATTTAGTGAGTCACGTCAGCCCAAGAGTGACTTGCAATGCTGGTATTTCAAGAAGTCTAGCCACAGTGAAGTATATTGTTGAACCAAGCAAAGAGATGAACAAAAGCATGCCAATCTCTCTTAGAAAGTTGAGGATGAAAGTCTGTTGTTCATGGCTCATTCTCTAATTACTGACAATTCTAATGGTGTTTGGATTATGGATAGTGGATTCTTGAATCATATGTCGAGTACAAAATCTTTATTTAGGGATCTTGTTGAGTCGAGAAAAAGTAAAGTTTGACTTGGTGATGACAAGCAAGTACGAGTTAAAGGCAGGGGCACCATAGTTGTCAAAACAACACAGGGTAATTCTAAACTTATCTGTGATGTGCAATTTGTTCCTAGTTTGGCTTACTTTTGCTAAGTGTTGGACAATTGATCGCTAATAGTTACTCTGTTCTGTTTGATAATGATTCATGCATTGTTAGTGACAAGGAATCTGGTCAAACTATTACAATTGTGACTATGACTCAGAACAAATATTTCAAATATTGTTTAAAATTCGTTAGTTGCTAAAGCTGTTAATGAAACTAAACTTTGGCATCTTTGCTATGGTCATTTGAACATTAATGGGTTGAAATTATTAACTAGAAAGAACATGGTGGTTATTTTACCAAAAAGGGGTGATCTTGACTTATATGAAGGGTGTATATTCGGAAAACATAGTAGAAAATCTTTCCCTGTAGGAAAATATTGTAGGGATAGTAGTTGTCTTGAGATTGTACACGCTAACTTGTGTGGGCCGATGAAAACTGAGTCATTAGGTGGGAGTCGATTGGTGGGAGTCGGTACTTTCTTGTGTTTACTGATGACTATAGCCATATGAGTTGGGCTTACTTTCTAAAGTTCAAATCTGAAGCATTTGAGAATTTTGGGAAATTCAAGGCCCTCATGGAGAAGCAATCAGGCTACAACATAAAATCTCTTCGCACAAATCGTGGTGGTGAATTTTTATCTAATGATTTTAATTTATTTTTTGAAGAGAATGGAATTCTCAGGGAGCATACAACACCGTACTCGCCACAGCAAAATGGAGCTGTCGAGCGAAAAAATCACATAGTGGTTGAGATGGCCAGAAGATTACTTAATGGAAGGGGACTTCATGATCACTTTTGGGGAGAAGCAGTGGCTGCAGCTCTATACCTCCTGAAAATCTCTCCAACAAAAGTTGTTTTCAATCGAACTCCATATGAAGCATGGGGGACAGAAACCACAAGTAAGACACTTGAAAGTCTTTGGTTGTATAGCTTATGCTTTGGTTAATATACATTCTAAACTAGAGGAAAAATCAGATAAATGCATTTTCATTAGTTATAGTCCACAATCCAGAGCATATAGACTATATAATCCTACTAGTGGCAAAGTGATTATCAAAACAAATGTTGTTTTCAATGAAGAAGCAAGCTGGGAGTGGAATGGTGAGAAAGAAGATTTAGTAATCCATATTCTAGTCCAATCAGAAGAAGAGCATACTACAATTCTTAAATATACAGGTTTTGATCCTTTCTCTTCTTTCAGCAGTTATACTAATCATTCTTCTCTTTTGAGTAACAGCAACAATTCTATTCCAGTAAGCTCCCGCTGTCTATCTTTTGCGTCATCCAGCAAAATATCACCAATAAAGTTTTGGTCATTAGAAGATATTTATGCATCTTGCAGTTTTTCCTTGTTAGATGTTGAACCAACATGTTATGAAGAAAGCGACCCAAGTGGAAGAATGTAATGATTGAAGAGATCCAGTCCATTGAGAAAAAACAAACCTGGGAGTTAGTTGATTTTCAATCTATGGGCTCTTATGAATCTATTGTTTTAGAAGTTAAGAGTTGAATGATGGATAAATTTGAAATGTCCGACTTGGGTATGCTAAATTATTTCTTGGGATTGAGGTGAGACAAGGTTAAGAAGGAATCTTTATTTCTCAAAGAAAATATGATACTAAACTTTTACAGAAGTTCAACATATTGAATTGTAATCCATCTCCCAGGCCCATGAATATGAATGAGAAAACGGTACTTGATATGGTACAGGTGCAGCAAATGTTTTTTATTTTAGAAGCTTGGTTGGTGGTATAAAATACTTATCACACACAAGGCCCAATATAACATTCTCTATCAGTTTGATTTCAAGTTTAATGTATAGTCCTTCAAAGCAACACCTGAGTGCATCCAAAAGGATCTTGCGATATGTTGCTGGCACAATAAGCTATGGAATTTGGTGCTCAAAAGTTTCAGATTAATTGGTTTACTGATAGTGATTGGGCACGTAACTTGGAAAATCGCATGAGCACATTTGAGAATGTCTTTAGTCTTGGTTCTGGAGTAATCTTATGGAGTTTAAGGAAACAAGATACAATCGCCTTGTCATCTTCGAAAGCAAAATACATGTCTACAACTTCCACGGGTTGCCAAGCTATCTGGTTAAGGAAATTTAGTGGATCTTCAACAAGAGCAGATTGGTCCAACTTGTGACAACAAGGCGGTAATTTCTATGAAAAATATCCTTTATTTTACAGAAGGACAAAACATATCGACATTCGTTATCACTTCATTCGCAATCTAGTTGCTGGTGGAATAATCTCATTGAAATTTGGTGGCACAAATAATCAGGTTACTGATGTTCTTACGAAATCTCTGTAGCACAACAAGCATGACTTCTTCAGGCTACAAATGGGAGTATGTGATTTTGAATAAAGGGTGAGTGTTGACTAATTCTTCAATAAATCAATCACTGCAAAATCTTTTCTTAATGGTCCTGTTTTTTTGTCTCAGTGGAATTATGTTTTACTTGGTCAATGTTTTTTTATTTTCAATTTTCTATTAGTGGGAATGTTGATATTTGTGTCATGTTTCACCACTACTTGTTTTAGTTTCTATATTTTATCTTAAATTGTTGAGTTGTAAGCCTATAAAAGGGCAGTAGATTTCTTGTTATTCTGCAATTGAATTAAGAAGTAAAAAAGAAACATATTTCTTTCTCACTTTGCCTACTTTTCATTTCTAACATGACATACCGTATCATAAGAAAAGAATATACCTCCTTGCATGACATATCTTTTCATGAAAAAGAATATGCCTCCTTGCATTACATACATTTTTCTTAACAGAAAACCCACATCGGCAAAATACAATTTCGGGCCGTGAGTTATCTGAACACGTGCCTTCTTCGGATAACCATCTAACTCCCTTTAAATCCAGTTTTAGTCCTTTAAACCCATGTTTCATGCTTATAAAACATCCAATGCTTATTCTGTTAAGGGCATATCATCACCGGGTATCGTCATACCCAGACTTGCAAGTCATTCATTTCATACCACATCATATCCATAGCCCTTGTTACTTAAAAACATATTAATGGCCTGATGATAGGCGTATTTACACGCCTAAAGTACTTTAATTTACCCATATTTTAGCCAAGTTTTGAGGACAAAATATATAATTCCTGCACTTTTAGTCCTTTTTCCTGTAAGTGAGCTAACCAATGTGATTAGTAAGTTTTCAGGTATAAATGATGAAGATTTCAGCATGTTATGGACTGGTTGTAGCCAAAGAATGCTTCACGAAAGAAGGAAAGCAGCTTGTGGAAGTCTATGAACTGAAAGTGATGCATGGAAAACCTGTCCTGGGCAAAAACAGTATTTCCAAAGACTTGGGGACCAGCAGTAACTTAGTAGGAGTAGGACATGGATGCAGCAACATAGTAGGATTAGGACAAGTATGCAGTAGCTTAGTAGGAATAGGATATGGGTGTTATAAAAACCCTATTTTGCTGAACTTTTCAGCAACCAATTTGGCCCAATTCTTCCTTATTTCTGACAATTTTCTTTCTATTCGACTTTTAATTACAGATTCTGTAAGTTTACAAAGAAACTTGGCACTCTAGGGAAAAACATCAACCTAGTTTGACGCTACCCCCATATTCAACGTGAGATTCTTGGAGTTTTGGTATGATGATTATATCTACTATGATTTTCATTGTAATTATGAGTAGCTAAACCTCTCTGTTAGGGTTATGGAAGCCTTATGAGATACTATCTATTGCTATGAGGTTGTTAATTCTTGACACGTATGCTGCTTATATCATTCTTCTCTTCATCTTAATTTAAATTCTTGTGGTTGCAAACATATAGAATACGCCACTATAGCATTAACTTGTTCGAAAGAAAAGTTATATGTGTGGAAAAGAGGGTGTGACAAGGAAATAGGGTTATTAACCCCTGTTTAAAAGTTAGTGTCGTAACTGGATTAACCTCTTGGAGAATTCGTACCATTAGACACGTTTTAAGCTCGAAAGAGTTAAAGTGAAATAATCCTTGATGGTCGAAAGACGCCTGGATTTACCATAGAATACGAATCTCTATAAGCGCATGCATGTCTGAATTCCGTATAACTCATAGTTAATAGACACGTAAAACTCATAAGGTGGACATAACCCTAAATTACAATTATCATTGATTAAAATCTTACCAAACAAATCATTTCGTTTTTACTTTGCTATTTTGATACTTTTAATTCACGCCTAAACCATCCCCCCTTTTTTATAGAATTTTCGACCAAAAGTCTATTAATAGTTGCTTACTTAGTGACCAAGTATTCCCTGTGGGATTCGACACCCAACCCAGTTGGGTTCTATATTTGACGACGACCACTTACACTCTTACGAGAGCTGTAGTTTGAGCGTTATCATGGCCACCAAGAGAATTTAAACATCAGAAGAGAGTTCTTATTTCTAAACACGTGAAGACTTATGCAACATACACTCTTTTCAAGTCCTTAACACATGGTAGCCAATTCATTTATTCAACACATGTTTTTCTTTCAGTTAAGACACAAGTTCCTTTAGCATAAGAAATACCCCTTTGAAAATGTCTAAACAACAATGCATAATGGTTAAAAAGGCATTTAAAACTCAAGAAACATCATTATTCATAAAGCAGCCCCAGCATTTAGTTGTACATAAATCTTACAATCAAAAGGGGCTTAAAATTCATGCTCTTAAACCCAATTCACAATTCATAACATGCAAAGACCATAAATTTCATCATGGTGAAGGAAATTTCACAAGTCATATTCATAAATCACTTTTCGAACTCAAATCATGTATGCACAAGATTATAAATCAAGTTTATGGAAAACCCCAAGATAAATGCACACTATCATCAAAATGGGTTCATGATGCATTCTCTTCAAACAATTTCCAAAACCCTTCGCATATACGTGCATATATATCTTTAAAGCTTGAAAAATCATAAAACCTATGCCCATGCGAGTTAGGATAGCCCCACATAACTTAAGTTTCTTAACTTGGGAATGAAACCCTAATGTTGATTCTTTCTTGAAGGTTATTGAACTTGCAGAGCTTGAATTCTAGATTACTTGGGGAAGAAAGAGTTGAATTTCTTGTTCTTGGAGAAAGAGGAGGGTTTTCTTGAGAGTGAATTGGAGAGAAGGCCAAATAATGCCCTAATTGATATCCCAATTCGTGTTATCGACGATTCAGGTTGAGCAAGAAAAGACCCAGTTACCCCTCAACCATTTAAATCAGAAAGGGACGCAAAAACGTCACTGCGACGCGATCCAAATCGCGGTAGTTGATTTTCCTCACCGTAACGCGGTCTTATCATGGTGACCCACTGGATTCACAGTCCAAACGTGCCCCAAACCTCGTCCAAAAAATTCAAAACTCTCCCGCGACATACTTCCTACTTCTCTGAAGATGAATTAACTCAAAAACCAACATCTCGGGGTCGGAAAGATCAAAATAAAAATCCTCGAAGTTTAGGGGTCTTGAAAATGACTAAGTCCCCAACACTTATTGAAATTTTTAGGCCTTAAGCCCCTTATTACTGCAACTAAGAGCTGAATCGAGTCAAGAATAATACAGGGTGTTACAATAAGCCTATAATAACATTGACAACTTTTATATTCACGGAATGTAAGAGTAGTTTGTATTTTCAACGAATTAAAACTTTAATTGAAATGTTCACTGGATGCCTATTTGGAGTTGGAGGGCATGGTTTATTATGAGACAAAACAAATGTGAAAAACACTACATTGAACAAAATAAAAAATGAAATTACCTTAGAACCAAACAGTGTTTTAGTAGCTAGCTAGCTTTGTACAAATATTTTGATGAATTTATGTAACAAATTTAGGTTCATTTGTGAATTTATATAGTGCAATTTGTAGAATATAGGTATATATCCTAACTAGTGGGTCAGTTATGGTTCTGAGGTTATTTTCATGAAATGAAGATAAGGAATAAAGTGGAAATGAATGAAGTTCACAATTATAGGTTGTTTGGTCATATTTGTCCAACAATATCCATGTGCATTGTAGGGCTACAAATAAAACTAGTCCTACAAAATGATCAGTTGGTCATTTCGGATTTATATTCCAATGTATATTTGATGTCTTCCTCCATCTTCAATGTGATTTAATTTAAATTTAACGATATTCAAATTCCTGTAGTCATTTTTTATATTTACACTTATTTCCATCATTTGAGCTTCTCCATAGTTGCCCCAAGTTATTTATGACTTGTTGGGACTGACGGTTCGGTTACCGGGCAGTTCATTTGGTTTTTAGAGTCAATTCCCTGTTTTGAAGTCTTTTCTGGTTTCAAATAATTACTACGCGAAAACTTCCGTGAAATAATCTCAAATGTGAATTCTAACTATACCAGTAGATCCGAAATATCAATTTTAGGCTAGGTAGATCTTTGGTTCGGGTCTCAATGTACCCGAGCTCATTTCAAACTATTGATCGAAAAGTTGGAAAATCAAGAATATGGGTGTGGGATCCATGTTTGACTGAAACAACTTCGGATGCAAAATACGACTTCGGCATCAGATCCGGAATATCAATTTTAGGATGATAACATATTTGGTGTGATTTACGGCTTTTAAATCTCATTTCAACCCTCAGTTTGAAAATTTATGACTTCAGATTTTGGGGGTTAACATTATGAAATTAATATTTTTTTTGAAAATATGATATTTCCATTGAGTCCGGAGCGTTGAATTTAGCGTGGTTACATAGTTCGTTTGCGTATATCGGACTCTGAACAAAGTCCGGGCACCTCGTCGAAGTCCGTTTGAAAGGGGGAAAAAGCTGTACAGATTTTTCTGCACTATTTAAAGCAGTTTTAAGCTCATTTTTCATCTTTTCTCTTGAGAGTGAAACTGGTGGAGGCTCGGAAAGATAGATTAACATCTATTTCTTGATTCTATTACGAATTTAAGGTAAGAATTCATCCTTTTCTTATAAATTTCTTGATTAATTTCTCAAAACCCCAAAAATCATAGGGCTTGATTTTAAACCTCAATTTCACTCCTTTTCACTTAAATAATATTTTTATCTTAGAATTACTAGTTTTTCATCAATTTAACCTTCAAAACAACTCAAATTTTTATTTTAATTCGGATTTCAAAGATTTTACCCGGTGAAGCTCAAAAATAATTTTTCTCCGATTTAAACCTCATTTTTTACTCAATTTGACATGGGTTTTCAGATGTAGGTTTCTAAAAATATGAGAAACACATTTTTGCAGTAAAGTTCTGATTTTTTCCTTCTTTTTCAGAAATCCGTTCTGGGGGTCCGTTTTGACCCTAAATCAAAAGTAGTCAATATGGATATTGTTAGACTCGTATTGATGAGTAGATTTCTATTTTCATAGAGTGATGACATTTTGGAATTGTGAAGTGAGCACTTGGACAATGATTTGAGGTTTTATGGTTCGGCCATAGATGATGTGTGATATATATTGCGTGTGAATGTGAATGTTAGGTTTGATTATGAATAGAATGACTTGGTATTAAATATTAAAATTTTGGATATTATATGAGGGTTTCAGACTCATAAGGTGGTATGCATATGACCTTTTAGAATCTTATTGCCTTCTCCCAAGATTGGACTAATTTGTAGCATGAATATGATATGATGTTAGGTTTGGGATGTGGTTAAAGTGTTAAAATCATGGTTATTATGATTAACCTTAGTTGGGCTAGTCTAGTGGTCTTGAAATCGTAATTTTGGTAGAGTTGATTTAAATGCTCATGTTTTTAGACGAAGTTCCTATCTTAGGATTGGTTATGACTTACTTGACATCTAAAAGTGAACTAGATACCTTAGACTAGTTTGGGGGTGTAGATTGCCTAAATATGAAAATTGAGGATTAGAAGCGGGTTCGCCCGGCCCACTTAGGTCAAGACTTGTATAAGCCCTTGTGGACTTAGTTGCGGATGTTAGGCCTAGTTGAGACTAATGAGCCTTATTTATGAGATTTTCTTGGTGAATTAATAAATTATGATGACTTTTACCGAATTTTGATTAATGGCCTATAGAGATGTCAATTCCTCTTAGATACGATATCGGTCCTTTAGAGACGATATTTCCTCTTAGATACGATATATGACCTATAGAGACGATATTCCTCTTTGATATGATGATTGTCCTAGAGAGGTGATATTTCTTATAGTCATGATGTGTGACCTATTGATATGAGATATCCTATGTGAGAGATGATTATATGCTTATTGAGATCATACCTTATTTATGCGAGATATCTCTTATACGAGAGATTATTAGAGATATGCTATGGCTTATAAATATGATTACAGATATGAGTTTCGGATATGTATATGGGTCGAAGGACGTGATTATATTATTGTGATTATTCCGGATGTATTATTGGGCTGAAGATCATGTTAAGATATTGGTTGGATATCTAGAAAGTGTTTATCCTTTTAAAGGATGTAGTTATAGTTTATGAATTTATATGTATGTGCATATACACATCTCTCCGGTATAGGATGGAGGAAAATGCGGTATGATGCTTATTGTTTCACTGATTGAATACTGCTGATGGCATGCATAGATTCGGTACATTCATGATTATTATATCTATAATTGATGTGATTCTATATACAATGCGATCTCATGACTGTTCTTCCTAATTAAGGGCTAAGCTACATGGTAATTAGTTGACCTATTAGATGACTATAGCACTTGATGACTAGGAATCTAATGAACTAGTTAATGAAACTTGCTAGTTGAATTATGGTACCTAGCGATATTTGATTCATGGTTAATGGTGTTGTCGATTTTAGCATAGGTGAAGATTAGTTGTTATTAATGACAAAGTTTACGATGTTGTTTAGTTGTTAAATAAGGATTTGTATATTAATGAGGTTAGATAATAAAAGAGGTTAGTGATAAGAGATAAGTAGTTAATATTGATTAACGGATATAGGTTGATATGTGTTTGAATGATGATAGTAGTCTTTTGCTAGATGATGACTAGTGAATTAGCGATGCAATAATGAGTACTGGTTAGTTAACAATAGGTAGATAGAATATATTGATAAGATAGTCATCTTTATGGTGTTACGTTGTTGGTTATGAGTACTTAATTTATGTTATTCTTTTATGTTAATTGATGAAGATATATTGATATTCGGCAAGGCCGGGGGATACTATGATGATATATTAATACCTGGCAAGGCCAGATGATACTACGATGATATATTGATACCCGACAAGGCCGAAGGATACTATGATGATATATTGATACCCGGCAAGGCCGGAGGATACTGTTGTGATACACTTATACCCGGCAAGACCGAAGGTTGATTACAATGATAATGTTCATGACGATGATAGTTATGATGAGTTGTGATATTGATTGTATACCTTGCATTCATTCCTGCATGAGCATACCCTATCGCCAGTATGTGCCTATGTCTATCAGCTGGTATGGGACGGTTGCATAGATATAGGTGAAGAATATGCCTTGTGTTATTATGTGTTGATTGAACCTTCCGAGTCTGGGGTGGTAGGGTTACGCATATGCTCGACTAGGTATTTGGTTGTCCAAAGTATTTGGTTATTCACGTTGATATTGATATAGTTATTATTATTGTTATGATCATTACTATGGCTTACTTATGACAGATTGGTCATTGATCTAGTATTGGAATTTGAGGTATGTATTCGGCCTCTTCTATCTTATGATTGCATTATTATGCACGATTATATCATGTCTAGCCATGTGGATTAGAAATCGTGAGTATGATGGTATTAAATCTTGATAGTATTCTAATGAGGTATTAATATGAGAATATGATGATCTAGGGTATTCTTTCAGATGGCCTCACGTCTATATGTATGTATGTATATTATATATATACATGTCTAGCTATATGAAGCTATGACATTATCATATATCCCTCGCTTTGTTTGTTCTTATTGTATATTCGTTTCTTCGCCTTGTAATTGCTATATATATTTCATTCACCCTTTATTTGTATATTGTCTTGGGATATATCATATAGCATTGACGTCTATTGAATGTAGCTAGAATAGAATAGTTCACCCTTGATGCTTCCTTAGTCTTATTATGTTAGTCTCTTGGACCTAAACAGGATAGTTGTTCCTTATTATCTCATTGACTTGTGATATGATTTCTAGACTCTTGGGTGTAGGTTTCATTCTGTTTATATGATGTGTATATCTGTTTTATCTTTGTATTTCAGTTGGCAGTTTCCTACTGAGTACCATTCATTTGGTACTCATACTACACTTCTGCAGCTTGCAGATCATAGGATGGGTTATCACTGTTGACATGTATCTCATGCGGAGCATCCAAGATTTAGAGACTTAGAGTGAGCTCCTGACGTTCGGAGTATTACTCATATCTCTCTTATGTATTAGACTAATCTCTATGTTGTATGCAGAGATAAGTTGTATCAGGGTAATTCTCTCGATAGTTCACTTTTGTACTCTTATTCTATTTAGAAGCACTTGTACTGATACCCCAGATTTTGGGATTCTATAATGTATTCATCTTTATGTCATTTATTCTGCATTTTTTCCTTATATCATTGAGTAGTATGTTACTAGCCATTCCGGACTACGGTGGATTATGGTAAGCGTCATCATAACTTGAGAAATTAGGTGGTGACAATTCCTCTGCGTCATTCATTTGGAATTGGTTAATTAATAAGAAGACAAATGTAGATACTTGTGTAGTACATAGCTTACTGATGGAGATGCTTTTCCCATCTATATATCTATATATATATTATTAAAATATATATATTATTAAAAGGAGAGGACAAGACCTCTATATTAAGCCAAGTGGCAACCCAACAATAAGACACTTGGTAGATTAGGAAAACAGATAGTTAAATTAGTTATTAGTTACCACTATTTTTTATTTACTTTAAGCATTTTTAAATAAATTCAAATTTTGACACATATTTTACAGTTGCCGCTTTTTAAAAATTCAGTTTTTAAAAATTATATAGATAAGTTTGAGTCCTATTATTTCTTCCGCCTATTTTTTAAGTTTTAAACTTATACAACTTCTTATAGGATAACTACTACAGAAATCAGTTTCTCTCTTCTATTATTGGAGAAGTTTGCAACCTATATATCTTATTTCAACAAATAATGACTGGAAAATAGTTTCTACAACCTAAAAGCAAATCTTCATCTCATGTATATAAATCGACATGCCAAAATTTGGGGAATTATCCTTGGTCAACTTCTTTTATATTTGTCCTACATTTTTTTATAATTCATGTTGAAATTCCGTTGTTGTTTACTGATAACATAATCCAATTGATGGTATCTTAAAAAAATTAACTCTTATAAGACATGTCCGAATAGAATTTTTTTCCACTTAGATGTAACTGATGAGATCTTATTCTCCTTCATTATTTTTAGTTTATTTCTACATTATAATTGAAGTTTAAGCTTATTATGATTTGGATATAACATTCCACTCGGAATTACAGTTACTGTTTTATATATTTTATCATAAGGGGTGAGAATTCAAAAGGCAGACTCTATTTGGTTATCAGTTAACACTTGAATGTAACTACTACAGATTAGTAGTTTCTTTGTTCTTTTTGATGGTGACAGTTTTATGGCAGGTGAATTTGAGGTAGACATAACAACAAATGGGAATTCGTAACAACTGTTTAATGAAGAAACATAGGAGATTTGTCATTGTTTCTCGAAGTTCCCTCAAATATTTGAAGGTTCTGATTTAGATCCATTTTAAATTTGTCCCTCAAAATAGAAAAGTTATGGAGGTAAGAATCCTAAGAGGTAGACTCTTTGATTTATGTTTTATGTTATTTCAACTTTTAATTACTATCTAACTTCAAAATTTAGAAACATTTTTTGCCAATATCATATTATGTGACATTTGTTTTTCACTGTTTTAATTACCAGACCTGTTTCTACAATCAAAATACCTCTGCTTTATGTTCCTATATTGAAGCTTTCCTTCCATGTTTCCCGTTATGGTTATAAGTTACGAATCCAACGATCTCATCACTTTAACACATCAATTGGTAAGACATTGGAAAAACAGTTATCTTCACTTTTCTTGCACATTTCCCCTTTGTTTTGCCCTTCATACATATCATTGTTTGAAATTTATAAATTAGACAACCACAGGAGTGTTGTATTCTTGGGGTGAGATATGAGCCAAGACCCTTTCAACCTTCTCATTTATCAGATGTGTTGCGTTTTTGGGCTCAGACATGAGGTAAGTTTCTCATTTTCATCTTGTTGTTGCCTTCTTCAAATATTGTTTAGGTTCTATTAAATTGGACACGACATATGTCTGGAATAAATTGATAGTAAATAAATATGGCGTCCATATGATTAGCATAGACATAATTCATTACTTTTGAATTGGTACTCCCTCCGTTTCAAAAAGAATGGCCTACTTTCTTTTATAATCCGTTTAAAAAAAAATGACTCTTTCCCTTTTTAGCAACTTTTTAATTTTAACTTTCCACATGGCAAGTTTAACACCACAAGATTGAAGGCCATTTTGGTACATTTGACATGTCTTTAATTTAACACCACAAGATTCAAAAGTCTTCTTTATTTTCTTAAACTCCGTGCCAAGTCAAATTAGGTCATTCTTTTTTAAATGGAGGGAGTAGTATTTTCCTCTTTGGAGACAAACATATGACATGAAAAATGAAATGTTTGTTTGCAAAAACTAGGTCAGTAATTTGAAATTGTGACCTTCTCTGCTACAAAAACGACTTGGTTGTTCCTCAGATAGCATTGATATGAACTTTTATCAATATCGGTAATTTTACTACAGACCATATTTAGCAGATATGTTAGTGGAAAAAAAAATGTTTGACTATTACACTTTGTTCTTATAATTCGCTTCAAAAGTGTTTAGTAATTGTTGATGCACAAATAATGACTATTATAACTTTCTTGATTGATATATCGGCTTTATTGTTCAATTTTCCATATTGGTTCGTGCTGAAAAGTTTACTAGCAGCTGCTGCAATCTTTACTAAGCAATGTACTTTCGATTCATCTAAAGAGTAAAATAAATTCTTTCAGAAGCATAGCAGCTACGGTAAAGACCATCTTTCATAAGTGTAGTATAATTTTGATTAAATATCATTTTATTGACAAACAGAGATGTTTGCAATTCTTAAAACCTGTAACATGTTAAACAAATTCATACAACAACAGAAAATTTTGCATTTCTTAATTTTTTTTCTATGTTTTTATGAGGATTTCTACTTTTCATATCTTTAAGTATAACATGGAAAAGGACAAAAAATACAGTGCAAATTTTAAGATTCCATGATCCTTTGAAAGGAAACAATGGGAAAAAAATTAAATGTAATATTGTTGTGTATAAAGAACAAGAAAGGTGAAACACAGGAAGGTTTGAGAACGTAAGTGCTGATGTTTTTTAATCTGCTGACTACATCTCTTTTTATATAAATTTGTACATGTTGAGGATAAATATAAGAGTTCTTATCTAATTCCTTTTCTACAGGAAAGGTAATCTTTGTTACAGAAAAAGTTACAATAATTCAAATTCGAAATAAACTTTAATAGTCCCTTGCAAGATCATGTTCGGGATCGAACCATGAGCTTGGATCGAATATTGAGGAACCGATTTGTGCCAACTGCTTTAGTAAATATATCTGCAAGTTGATTTTGAGATGAAACATAGTGAACCCCTAACGATTGATCTTCAACCATCTCTCGTAAAAAGTTATAGTCAAGACAAATATATTTTGACCATTGATGGATGACAGGATTTTGAGATAAAAACTGTGCACTCAAATTATAACAAAGGACAATAGGGGGTGCAGTAAGAGGAGCACGTAGCTCACTGAGCAGTTGCTGAACCCAAATTAATTCAGTAGTTGCAAAAGCTAAAGCACGATACTTAGCTTCAGTGTTTGAGCGGGCCACAACCTTTTGTTTGCGAGAAGAACAACTAATCAGGTTACCTCCATAAAATAATGCAAAACCATGTTGTGAGTGACTATCATCAAGGTCAGAGATCCAACCAACATTCAAAAAGGCCATAAGGCTAGAATCAGACATAGGTCATAGTAAGAGTCCATCATGGATGGACCCTTTTAGATATCGAAGTATGCGTTTGACAGCTAACCAATGAGCAGTGGTGGGTACTTGCATAAATTGGCATACTCGATTGACTGCACAGGATATTTCTGGCCTAGTGATAGCAACATATTAAAGTGAACCAACAACACTACGGTAAAAACAAGCATCAGGCAGGGGATCACAAGAAAGAGTAAGTCTTGATCCAGGTTCAGCCGAACTAGAGATAGGCTTAATATCAACCATGTTAGTTCGACGAAGTAAGTCACGAATGTACCTTCCTTGAGATAAAATGATCCCATTTGATGTTGTAGATACTTCAATACCAAGAAAATAATTTAAGGAACCGAGATCTTTGAGAGAAAACTGTTGATCAAGAGAATAAATAAATGTAGTGATAAAATCACTATCGTTGCCAGTTAGAATAAGTTCATCCACATAGACAAGAACATATGTTGTGCACTTATAATTTTGCTGCACAAAAAGAGAAGAGTCAGATAAACAAGAGCGGAAGCCAATACCCAGGAGAAAAACCTTTAACTTATTGAACCAAGCGTGTGGCGCTCGTTAGAGGCCATATAAGGCCTTGTTCGATTTGCATACAAAATGTTGCTGACGAGGATCAACAAATCCTTTTGGTTGCTCCATAAATACTTGTTCAGAGAGATCACCATTTAAGAATGCATTGTTAATGTCAAGTTGTAGAATGGGCCACTAATTTATCATATCTAAAGACAAGACAAGTCGAATGGTTGTAGGCTTAACAACGGGACTGAAAGTATCAAAGTAATCAACACCCTCCTCTTGGTGAAAACCTTTCGCTACAAGATGAGATTTGAGACATTCAATAGATCCATCAACTTTCCTCTTAACCCTATAGACCCATTTACAACCAACAATGTTAGAATTAGGCGGCGGTGGAACCAATGTCCAAGTTTTATTTCGCATAAGGGCTAAAAATTCTGTCTGTATAGCATGATTCCATTCAGGATATTTGGAGGCTTGATGATATGTTTTAGGTTCTGGAATGTGCGAGGGATCAGAAAGAAGAGAATGTCAAGATGTTATAAGAGCTTTTGGTTTTAAAGAATTAGTTTTACTTCGAACAAATATGTGATGATGAAAGGTGTCGGAGGGGCAAAATATAAAGGGGTTGAGGTCGAGTTAGAGGAACTAGATGGTGGCAGGTGTTCAGGTGGGTTAATGGTCGGTGTATACTCTATTTGTGGATATTCTTGAGGGGATATGGTAGAGGGTATATGTGTATGATTAGTGTGCTCATATGAGGGGCTAGGTAATGCAACTGGAGGACTTGATGATGACCTTGATGCGAGAGAATGAGAATGCACTGGACATTGAGAAGCTTGATTGAGTAAAGAGAAAGGAGGAGGATGACATTGTGATCGGCAGCATGGAGGAATACGGGAAAGTGTTTTCATCAAACACAACATGACGAGTAATATAAATTCGAGAAGACGCGACATGGTAATAAAGGTAACCTTTTTGACAAAAACTATACCCTGTAAAGACACAAGGAACTGACCAAAAATCAACTTTATGATAGTTGTAGGGTCAAAGAAAAGGATAACAAAGGCAACCAAAAGTTTTGAGAAAACCATAATCAGGAGAATTATTGTAAAGTAATTGATATGGTTATTTAATGGATAAGGAAGAGGATATTGTAATATTAGATAAGTACGTAGTAGTGAGAAATGCATGCTCCCAAAATTGAAATAGAACATAAGCGTGGGAAAGAAGAGTGAGTCCCTTTTCAATTATAATATGATTTCGCCGTTCCGATGCAACATTTTGTTGAGATGTATAAGGACAAGAAATATGATGATGAATGCCTTGATTTTGTAAAAATGATGATACATTCGGTACTCACCTCCCCAGTCAGTTTGAAGTGATTTTATTTTTGTCCCAAAATTGGGTTTCAACGGCAGACTTAAATTGAGTGAAAAATTAAAAAACTTGCGATTTATGTGACATGAAATATATCCAAATAAATTTGGTGCAATCGTCAATGAATAACACAAAGTAGGAGGATCCATTAATAGAAGGAACGGGGGAAGGTCCCCAAACATCAGAATAAACCAATTGTAAAGGACTATTTCTAGAAACATGGGAATAGGAAAAGGGTAGGCGTAGACTCTTTCCTAGTTGACAAGGTTAACAAACATTAGGAAAATCAAAGATAGAAACAGTTAGCCTAAAATTAGACACAACACACTGAAGAAGAGCTTCATTTGGATGAGCCAGTCGACGATGCCAACCAACAAGAGATGTGCGTTCACTAAGAAATATGGAAGGTTGGGATGACTAAGAATCAGGCGGTGATAGTTGAAGACGGTACAGGTCATCATCAAGTGTTCCTCGAAGTAGTTTTCTGCACTTAGCAATCATAAGGATGAAATTCCATATAGACATTATCATCACGAGTTAATTTAGAAATACTACGTAAATTCTTCGAAATTTTAGGGACATGGAGAATATTTTTAAGATGAATGGGTTGTGTGCGTGTAGACAAAATTGATGAGACAATGCGCGAAATAGGAAGTTTCATACCATTACCAACCGTTAAACTATCATTGCTGGTGTAAGGTTGTAACGAGAGGTTAGCCATGTCTGAGGTCACATGATGTGTAGCACCCGAATCAAAACATTAAACAGGTTCAACAATAGCCGAAGGAGAAGAAAAATATGCTTGTTTGGGAGTTGGCCATGATGGTGATGGCATTGTTGGTGGATAATCTTTTTCATTTGAGCGATGGTAGCAATTATGAGTTTCATGATTAGTTTTACCACATATTTGACATGTCACACAATGCTTGGATTGACGATTATTGGACCGAGAGAATGCAGATTGGGAATACTGTTGAAGTACCATAGATTGAGCATAATTATAAGAATTGTGGGCAACAAGATTAGAGAGTGGAGGTGGTCCAAGAATAGATGACTGGTTGATATTACGAACGGGTGGAGAGAGAGGAGGATAAGTGAATTTTGAGTTAAGAGGGCATGATAAGGAGTAGAGCCAAATTGAGTATTAATGGCGGTAGAACGAATTTCTTTAGCCAAGCGTTCTTCTTCCTGAAGGAGGAGTCCAAACAGTTCTTCAGGAGTCATAGGACCAAAACGCATATTAAGTGCAGCCTTGAAAATTCTGAATGAAGAATTCAGACCATTAAGAACAAATGAGATGAAGTCACCATCTTGTATAATGTACAAGCTTTCTGCTAAAGATCGACGATTGCGCGTTTCTTCTAAAAGTATTTTGGGATGGAAAGATTGCCTTTAGAAAGGTTTTGAAGTTGAGATTTTAATTGCATAAATCGAGCACGTGTCTGTGATTGAAAAGTATGCTCGATTTTAGTCCAAGCATCATAAGAAGAGGTAGCTCGAGTTAAGTGACCAAGAAGAGGATCAGAAATTATTTGACAAAGCCAAACAAGAATAAGAAGATCGTTGTGTCTCCATTCATCATACTCAGGGTTAGAAGTAACCACTGGTTGTGCTTGGCTGGTAGCGTACTCTGTATTAGGATGGGCGACAATAATGGTTTTTGGAGGAGATTTGAAACCAAGGACAAAGGAGTTAAGAGAAAAGGCTTTGAGTATGTCCAAGGTATTTTCTTTCCAAAGACAATAGTTGTTTCTAGCAAGTTTGAGAGAGAGATTTGGCAGTTGAATAATGGTGGAAGAACCAGACTCTTTTGCAAGTGATAAAAGGTTGCTGGAGTTTTGAGAATTGGCCATAGGATCGATGGGAAAATATGATACCATATAAAGAACGAGAAAGGTTAAGCACAGGGAAGGTTTGAGAACATAAGTGCTGATGTTTTTTATTCTGCTGATTTTGATCTCTTTTTATATAAATTTGTACATGTTTAGGATAAATATAAGAGTCCTTATCTAATGCCTATTATACAGGAAAGGTAATCTTTTGTTACAGAAAAAGCTACAATAATTCAAATTCAAAATAAACTCTAATATTGTGTATATCCTTTTCTCTCCTTGAATTATATAAAGATTCTTAAGGTGTATATAACTCAAACGAATCAAGGTTTTCTAGAGCTTCGATTCTCAGGACCAACCTTCGACAATCCATGTAAGTACTCTTGCAGTTCATAATTGCTCTTTTTTGAGATCAAAGTTATAGTATAAGAAATATTTTATTAGAACTACTCTAAATACTAACTGTTAAATGTTAAAAGGATTCTACTTCTGGATAAATCATTTTACGCATACTAGATGCACCTACAAAATTATTAATAATAAAGTACGTATTTGAAGCTAATAACAGTAATTCAAGTGAAGTATGCACTTCTGATAAATTGCGTGATAGCGACTAAAGAAACAACTACTTCTTTCATTTATATTTTTTAATTAGTTCTATTGTGGTTACCTCTTTACTGCAAAAAGAGAGATAATTGGGATTGAAACTACATTCGCGTAATTCGAATGATTCTATAAATGACTTTTACGTGACTTATTTGCTAATCCTATCACTTTGCATAAATGTGTGCCTCAAGCAAATAACAGACAACAAATGTGACCTGATCATAAAAACTATTAGTACATCATATTGTAGCTTCACCAATTCAGCTTTTACACTCCCTGATGAAGTTTGGTGTAAGCAATGGTGAAAACACTTTCAGCAGGCACTATTTGTAGATGTGTGATGATTGTCTTATTAACCTACACAAAAATTACTTCTTGGCATATCTCTTAAAATTTGTATTATTTTGTTCATCAGTGTTGAATAATATTAGTCCCACACACGTATGCATATCTTTTTCCACAATCTTTATTATAATAAATTTTTATCAATTTGCGATAATGTATTTTTCTTCAAGTGAAATCTCTGTCAAGACCAAGAGGATAAGATTGGAGAATGTCGTTTATTGACAATCTAAATGCACAATTCTCTAGCGGCGTCATACAAATGGTTAAAAGAAAATCATGAATAGAATGAGCGGGTTGGTGGGGGAGTATGTGTGTGTGTTTCGGGGGGGGGGGGGGGGGGGGGGTTAATAAAAATTTAATTATGAAAAATTTGTCGTTATCAGCTATAGCTTTTTACTATAACTATATCTTCATTACGGTTTGTTCTTAGAATTCGCTACAAAAGTGTTTTAGTAATTATTTATGCACAAATAATGACTAGCTTTCTTGATTTGATATATTTTTCGATTTTGTTCTTTAGTTGTGCATATTGGTTCATGCTGAAAAGTTAGTTGATTGATCTGCTTCGATTTCCACCATCAGCGCTAGCAGATGCCGCAATAATTACTAAGCAATGCACTCTCGATTTATCTAAGTAGTAAATCAGTAAAATAAAACCCTCTCGATTTACCTACAGAGTAGGGGTGTCTAACGGGCCGGGACGGGACAACCCAGAACCGGCCCTCCCATTTTACCCGGGTTCCGGGCAGGTTCCGGGCTAGGTTTGGCGTTAACCGGGCTGGGCCAAATAGTAAAAAAATTAAAACCCACCCGAAACCAGCCCACTTAACCCAATCCGGTCAAACCCACCAAAATCGGGTCAAACCCGATTAAAAACTGGTCAAACCTGTTTAAAAATTAAATAAAAAATCCAATATACACTCCTATATACACTCCAATATACAACATATATTTTTTAAAAAAATATATAAAGTATAAACAATTACACATATATACGTACCATTCAATATATAATTATATATGACTATACGTACTACTTTAAATAAAACATATGATATAATAGTATAACATATATATATACACTACAATATATATATACACTAATTTATAAAACATATACACATGTATACGTTAAATATATACTACTTTAGAAGATATATACACATATATATGCACCATTCAATATATATGTATTACTTTAAATAAAATATATACTACAATATACATATATATATATATATACAACAATATGTATATATATATAGAGTTAAATACTAATTTATAAAACATATATTCTTGTATACTTTAAAGATATACGTCTATAGAAGATATGTACACATATATACGCACCATTCAATATATATGTACTACTTTTAAAAAAAATATATACTACAATATATATACTAATTTATGAAACATAAAGTAATGTATACGTTAAATATACATGTCTATAGAAGATCTATTCACATATATACACTCTATTCTATGTATATGTAATACTTTAAATGAGATATACTACAATATATATACATTACAATATATATTTGTATAGTTATATACTAATTTATAAAATATATACACATGTATACATTAAATATACATGTCTATAGAAGATCCATTCACATATATACACTCTATTCTATGTATATGTAATACTTTAAATGAAATATACTATAATGTATATACATTACAATATATATTTGTATTGTTATATACTAATTTATAAAACATATACACATGTATACATTAAATATACACTTCTATATAAGATATATACACGTGTATACGCACCATTCAATGTATATATACTACAACTTATAAAATATACTACATTATATATACATTACAATATGTATAGATATACTTATATACTAATTTATAAAACATATACACATGTATACGTTAAATATACACTTCTATAGAAGATATATGCACAAATATACAAAACATATGCTACTTAATATAATAAATTAATAATATTTGGTAGTAAATTAATAATATATTAGAAGTAAGTTTTTAAATTAACGTAGAAAACTAGAAATTCAATTTAAAATTTTAAATCGTTAAATAAAAAAAATAAAAAACAACGACTAAGGAGTGAATGAATTTGGGGAATTTTATTGATTGCAAAATGATCCAAAATTTATAATTTACATGAATGAAAAATCTATAAATTATGCATCATTTTTTCCAACTCATTCATGTTAATATTAATGGGAACTTGCATAGGATAGTCGAAGTCAACGGGGGCAAAACCATGCATTGGACTTGATTCTGCTGAGTTCTCCCGTGAAGTCATAATTTCTTCAAGTTTCAGCTCGTCGCTCGGCTCCGGTTCCATTCCTTGGTTTCTTCTTTCCGCTCTAATCCAATCTCTGAGGCAAACTAAAACATTCATTGTGTTGCTTCTCAATGAGTGTCGGTTGTCTCCAAGCTGCTGTCGTCCCTGACTGAAGGCGCTCTCTGATGCAACGGTTGACATTGGAACATTCAAGATATATCTAGCTAATCTTGAAAGTACAGGATATTGTGATTCATTATTCCTCCACCAATCCAGCGTGTTGATCCGTCGTCTGCGATCCTCTGGTGTCGTCCGAAGATAATATTTCAGCTCTTCCCGATAAGTTGATGTGTAAGCTCTCTCATCAACACTGTTCCAACAATTTAAATCATAATCAGAAAAACCACTATGTGCCGGCCTTTTAGAAGATGATGGCTCCTCGGGAGGATGAGGAGCGACAGTTGGAGTGATATTTGTAGGTATGGCTGAATCAAATAAATCAGCATAGTGATTATATAATTTTTCTATATAATCCTTTGCATCAGCCGTAGCCGTCCACAAATCAGGTTGTACTTGTTCAAAATCATGGTTAGTATTTATTTCTAAGTTAGTATAAATAAGAGTACTAAAGTGACACATATGATTATATTTCATGCACGGATTTAGCATAGCACCAACCAAGTAAATAGGGGGAATCGGGAAAAAATATTTTTTAAATTTCGTAAACATGGCGCCAACAGCTTCTTTATAACCTTCTTTATTTTTATATTGTTGGAGCAAACCAGAAATATCGGCTATATATGCCAAAATATTACAAACAGTAGGATAGTAAGCACCGGAAAATTCAATCGTAGCTACATAAAATTTTTCTAAAAACTTAAGATCATTAATTACAACCCAATCAGAATTATGTAGCATACAATCAGCAGAATCAGCAAATGAACCGCAATGTTGGTTAAAAGCTAGTGTAATAGGAATTCTATATTTATAACAAGTTTTTAAAAATTCATACGTAGAATTCCATCTAGTATCAACTTCCTCAGGCATCAAAATCGGTGTAAGTCCATTTTGTTGACATTTAACTTTAAATTCTTTAATTCTCGATCTACGATTATTTCCTTGAATAAAACCAACGGCAAGATGAATTTTTTCAATATAAAGCTCAAAAAAGTCAAGACCATCTTTTACAATTAAATTATATATATGACATGCACACTTAATATGAAAAATTTCAGGCAAGGGCGGAGATAGCGTAGATTTTATTTTTGTTATAGCAGTGTTGTTGTTAGAAGCATTATCAAAAGCAATACATGAAATTTTATTTTCTATACCATAATATCCGGCAATTTTAACAATAGAATCAGTAATAAATTGTCCAGTATGTTTACGATCTTCATCATATAAAAAAACAAGAATACGTTTTTGCATCACGAAATTACTATCCATCCAATGACAAGTAACGGTTAAATAATCATTTTTATTTACAGCACGACCAAGATCAGAAGTTAGGGACAATCTACATTGAATATTTTTTAATAATGTTGATAAATAAAAACAATATTGTGAATGGAGTCTAAAAATATCAGACCAACAAGTAGTTCTAGGAATACCATTAAACATAGGATTATAAATTGCTTGTACATAACGAATAAAAGCATCAGAAGAAGGAAAACTAAAAGGCAAACAACCCACAGCTACCATTTTAGCTATTTCTTCCCTGTCCCTCAATTTATTATACTTTTTCGCTACTTGACCGGTTGTTGGGTCCATTCTAGTTTGCGTTGACACACCAACATCCCCACCACCTTTTGCAATATTTAACTCTCTTTTGTGATCTTCAGCTATATGTCTCATTAACGTACCCGTACCCCCTTGCTTACCTCCATTTCTATGCTTATATATTTGTTGACAAATATTGCACTGCACCTCAATATCTGATATACGTTCAAAAAATTGTCATGCAATACTAGTTCTTTTACGAGGTTTTGGGGCACTGGGAGGACGGGAAGGGAGATTAACTGATTCAGATCTAACGTTAGCAACTCCTACTACGGGTGTTTCAGCAATATTTTCATCATCTTCGTCTAAATTAACTTCATCTACTTCATTTTCTTCTTCTATACCGTAATTTTTCTGAGCTTCTACATAATCCATATCGTGAGCACCTACACCTATTTCTTCCTCAAAAGGTGTACCAAGCGGTACCGGAGGTGAAGGAACACAGGTATATCTATTACTTGAACTACCTCTACCACTAGTAATTCGCTTTTTACTACCACTACCGCTTCCGGGACAAAAAATTTTAACACCTTTAGCAGCGAGGTTTTTTAATTTATCCATAATATAAATTAAATTAAACCAAAAATATTTAAAATACAAAAATATAATAAAATTAAATATTAAACAATTAATACAATAAATAAAAATTAAACGTAAGAGATGGAACGACAATACCAAATTTTGGAAGTATCCGAAGATTGCGACTTTAGAAACTTCCGCTCGTACTTTGTAAACGAAAAAATAAAAAATTAAAGTGAACACTTTAAGAAATTAAATATATTGAATATTTGAGAATTGAGAATTGAGATTTGAGAGAGAATGAGATTTGAGAGAGTGAAAAATTGTGTGAAAAATGATTTGAAGTTGTAGGGTATTTATAGATTTTTTGGGGGGATTAAAAAATATTTTTTAAAGTTTTTTTTTTTATTAAATGGGTCCAAACTAGCCATTTGGACCCAAAAACGGCTACATAGCCGTTGGGCCAACGGCTAGTTTGGCCCAAAAACCAAAAATTTCTTTCTTTTTTTTTTCGGGCTGGGCCGGGTCGGTTAACCGGCGGGCCTGGACCGGGCTTGGTCCGGGCCGGGTTAACCGAGCCCATTTTAACCAAAAAACCAGCCCGGGACCCGGAACCCTAAAGCCCTAGGGCTTACCGAGCCGGGTCAAACCGGGTTGGGTTAACTAGTCGGGCCGGGTCGGGCCGGCTCGTTTGACACCCTTACTACAGAGTAAAATAAAATCTTTGAGAAGCATAGCAACTGCAGTAAAGATCATTTTGCGTAAGTATAGTATACTTTTTATTGAATATCATTTTATTGATATATAGAGATGTTTGCAATTCTGATATTTTTATATACATGGAATTTTAACAACCACGCATCGCGCGGGTATGATTACTAGTTATATATCATAATGATGCAACTCTTCGGAAAGTTACAAGACATTGGAAAGGTCATAACTATTCAATCCGATAAGGTGTCTATTCAAATTGCATCCTTTCTTTTAATATCTATTCGAAAAAAATACCATCTTTTCATTTTCTATTCACACCTCTTACTAACTCAACATATGCACACACACATATATAGCTTGCTCTAGGTTGTTAAAATCGTTATATCTTGTTTACCATATGCTCCTTTTGTTTATATACATCGATAAGTCGATAAATTGACTCAAAAATCTAAAATAGATCGAATTGACTAATTTAAATCGACACCATATTCAATCTCCATCAGCGATGATAAATTCACATTAACGATAACGATAGCACGTATAACATTCAAATTTTGATTTCGCCTATCTTAACAATCTTTAATTTGTTGGATATTGCATTTGTTACTGCAACAGTATTATAGAATAATTACTTGTTTAGTTATAGGAGGAGTTCAATTATTAAGTTAGTAGGATATTCAGTTTCTTTTTAATTTTAGTAAAAGACTACTACTTTAGTTGTAGAAGGAGTCAACAACTTTATTCATGTATCTGCTCATAATTAATAAAATTCATATGAGAAGAGTTTTTTCAATAAGAGTTTATTTTCTACTGTTCTTTTCCTCTTCCTAAAAATCTAACAGTGATATCAAGAGCCTTCATCGATACTCATGGATCTGTGAATTCATTGAAGAAAAGCTTTCAATCAATTTTTTTCTACTTTCAACCTATTTTTAATCATTACTTTTATTTTTAACGAAGAACTATTTTTAACCCTTACTTTTATTTTTCAAGTAGGGATATTTTTTAATCGATTTTCAACCCATATTATTTTAAATCTTGATTTTCATATCATGACAAAGCAATACTCTCACTTTCAATGCCCTACAAATATTCACCGGTGAAAACTATCAAATTTGTGCAGCTAAGATGAAATCTTATCTTGAAGCTTATGATTTGTGGGAAGTTGTAGAGGAAGACAATCTGATACAATCACTCCCTGCAAATCCTTCTGCTGTCGAAATCAAAATTCACTCAGAAGAGAAATCCAAAAAAATATAAAGAAAAAATTGTAATTCAAAATTCAGTTGCTGATTCAATTTTCTCAAAAATCATTTCATGTGAAGTATCAAAAAAAGCTTGGAAAAAACTTGAAAAGGAGTACCAAGGGAATGAACGAGGCAGACAAGATGAAATTCTGAATTTGAAAAGAGATTTTGAATCTCATAGGATGCAAGAAGGCGAGACAATCACTAAGTATTCTGACAGAGTTTCTTTGATTGTCAATAAATCAGGTTACTTGACGAAGATTTTAAAGAAAATAGAATAGTTGAAAAATTCTGGTGACTATTCCTGAGAGATTTGAGTCCAAAATCTCCGCTTTGTAAGAGTCTACGGATCTCTCTGTCACCTCTCTTGCTGAATTGATAAGCGCTCTTCAAGCACAAGAGCAAAGAAGAGTTTACAGGGGGAAAAAGGTGTTAAAGGCATTATTTTTTTTATGTAAATCACCAAAAAAGAAAAGTTGATTATCCACCTTGCAAATGTTGCAAAAAGAAAACACACTTATAAAAAATTTGCCATTGGAGATCTAATGAATTATGTGGAAGTTGCAAAAAAAAGGTCACGTCACAAAAGTGTGCAAGTTCAAAGACACTCAAGATGATTCAAAAGCACTACTTATGGAAGAAGAAAGCGAGGACAACTTTACTAGATTGCAGCAACAGAAGCAAGGAGGAGTATTGGATATTGCATCTGTTACTACAACAGAATTCTATAATAATTAGTTGTTTAGTTATAGGAGCCCTTAGTTATTCAGTTATAGGAGGAGTCCAATTATTAAGTTAGTTGGATAATCATTTTCTTTTAAATTTTAGTAAAAGTCTACTACTTTAGTTATAGGAGGAGTCAACAATTTTATTCATGTGTCTATATAAAGACTTATAATTAATAAAATTCATATGAGTATAAAATTCATATGAGAAAATTCATGGATGCCCCGGTTCGTAGGTGTGAGAGGCTAGCGTTGGATGGTTTTAGGCGGGGTAGGGGTAGGCCGAAGAAGTACTGGGGAGAGGTGATTAGGCGGGACATGGAACAGTTACAACTCACCGAGGACATGGCCCTAGATAGGAAGGTCTGGAGGACGCGAATTAGGGTAGAAGACTAGGGCAAGTTTGGGTTGCTAGTGTAGGGAATTATCTGCTAGGGGTAGTATCCTTATTACGATTCCGTGTTCCTTGTTTTAGTACGAATCTGGGCGCTTTACTCTGTTTGCTTTTACATATGGCTGTCGTATTTATGTTATGTAATCTTGTAACCTTGTTCGGTGCTTTACTATGTATTTATATACTATGTTATTATATACTATGTATTTGCGTGGCGTCTCGTGTCTTGAGCCGGGGGTCTATTGGAAACAGCCTTTCTACTTCTTTAGAGGTAGAGGTATGGACTGCGTACATCTTACCCCCCCCAGACCCCACCAGGTGGGAATACACTGGGTTTGTTGTTGTTGTTGTTGAGAATAGTTTTTTCAATTAAGAGTTTATTTTCTATTGTTTGTTTTGCTCTTCCAAAAAACCTAACACAATGTAAATTCCTCTGCCTCGTTCGAATGGAATTGGCTAGCAGGTAAAATTTTAGGTAAATAATTGAGTGATATAATTTACTTGGTCTATCTTAAGGTTCGATTCTCACCCGATTCTTTTTCTTTTTTTCTCCTAACTTGAGCTCTCTCATCACAAGAAGAAAAGAGAAAATGAACATAAATACATATATATGCATATATACATACATACATACATACATACATATATATATATATATATATATATATATATATATATATATATATATATATATATATATATATATATATATATTGCTTTTTTATTATTGTAGTGTTTTGGTCAATTTACACAAACTTTCTATTAGCATATATACCGATTAACTCTATCCACAAAGAATTTAATAGATGGGGAAAATACTTAATTTTTTGCCTCAACGGGCAATTATATAGAAATGAATTCATCTACTTTTAATGGTAATTCATTTTAATTATGAAAATCTAATATTTATATATTTATTCAGTATATTCCTGACTTAAAATTTTCCACTCAGACATAATCTAGTCTCTATCAGCACCATCTCATCTTTATCACGTTAATTATCAATCACCAGCCTATGCATGTTGAAAAGTCAAAGAATTCACTTCATTAAGAACTGAAAAGTTGACTCTTGGGGAAGGGTTTATTATGACCATTACTTTAAGGAAAGTTGACTCTTGGAGAAGGGGTTCTTATGACCATTACTTTAAGGACAAAATGAAGTTAAAAAATAAAGAAAATGAACTTGGAAAACAAGATATCCAATTTAGAAACAGTTGGAGGTACTTCCCCAGGTGATATAAATAAGAACCCTCCCATGCAGAACTAGTAAATAGTAATTAAGGAACAAATACAATTGAAAAACTTTTATTAATACATAGAGAAATGGGCTTTGGAAGAGGCTTTACATTCATTTTGGGCTCTCTTTGTGGAGTGTATGTTGCCCAACACTACAAAGTTCCTAGAATAGGTGACTGAGTTCATTCGGGTTGTGTCAAGGCCCGTGAGCTTGAACAGGCTTATCATAGGCCCGATAATTTCAATTCTAATGAAGGTCATCGGGTACGTGATTGCTTGTTTCGGGCCAAGCATCATGAGAGAAACTATCATAGGCTCGAGAATTTCTATGGTAATGAAGAACAATACAATAATAAAGTTCTCCGTCATGATCGGGCCCGGCCTATGGATCTTGAAGGGATTTACTACAGGCCCAAGACTTACGATCTTAATGTTCATGAAAAGCAGAACCCAAAAAACACTATCCACCCTAGGTTGATCAGGCCCAAGGATCTCAATAAGCCTTACAACAACTATGGGCCTGAGAATTTCAACCCAAATGAAGCTGGTCAAGAGTGATCTGTTAATTATGTTGGAGGAGTGACAAATCTCTATGCTTTTTGTTTTTCTTCTTTTATTTTATTTCTTATATCAATCTAATTAGAGTATTTCTTCCCTTTTCTAGTTTTTTTTTTTTCTCTTTTTGTGGTTGGGGTTGAAAGTGTTTGTTTGTATTTAAGTACTTGTAATTATGTAAGTATGAAATATAGATCGTGTTACCTTTCTTTTTACAATAGATGACGAGCTTTTAGTGTTGTAATTATCTCATAGATTCGTCTATTATCCTCTACGAAAAATATGATTTATTGTTTAGTTGAAGAAACTTTAAAAATAATCTGATCAGGCGAAAAACGTATTGTCGATATCATAGTAATTTTTTATTATGATTTAGTTGGAGTTTGCTCTCATATATTTTGATCTACTAAATCTTTCACGTAAATATTTACAAAGTAAATTAAGCCGATAGAAGTAAGATTAACCGAATATAACATAGAGATATTATGCTATGTAAACAAATATTTATGCCTCAAATTTTTTATTTATTGCTACGAGGGACATAAATTAAAGATCAGCACAAAACAAGGACATAAGTGTTAATAATCCCAATTAGTCCATAACAATTTCAATTTTAATGATGAACAAAATCGTAATAACTCAAAAGCGGTACGAATTGCTTGAGAATTAAGAATTTGACTATTGGAGAAGGGGTAAGGTTTAAAAACAAATTAGGAAAATATTACTTGAAGGATAAGATATCCGACTAATATTTGTACACTATATATTAAGGTTGTCCATAACATCGTGGCTTTTAAAAGAGAAATCTTGGTTGAATTTCAACGAGTAAATTGCAAATTGTTTAGATAGACAAGTATATATTGCACAGAATTACACACTGCCCAAAATTGATGATTGGGCTCAATCTACATATGTGAAAGCTGGGGAGCTTGAGAAGGCCTACCGTAAGACGAAGAATTTTGATCCAAATGAGGCCCATAAAGATTCCAGCCCAACTAAATCAGGCCCATGAATGGGTAAGTGGTAGGGTAGTATAGGACTATAGGTGGAGGTGAAGTTTTCTTTTTTTGATAAAAAATCAGTTGAGATTGTTATTAAACTTATTGTCGCCAATCTTATAGAAGCTTTTACCTTTTTGTGTTGTTTTTCGTCTCCTATTAGGTTACAAAAAAACGTTTACATTTTTATGGATGGCAGATGTACTATTCTTCTTTCTGTTTGATATATTATAAAGTGTTTATTTTCAATTTTGTTATCATATATCTATAATCTATATTTATACTAGATATCAAAGGTTCGTGCCAGCACAACCTTAATATATGTTATTTTTTGTTTAATTTATGTGATATAAATAAAAATAGTTAATTAATTATACTTTTAATATGTTTTTAGATTTTTTAAGTTGTTAACTATTGTAATCTATAATACTTTTTTGATATTGTAATTTGTTATTTTAAGTTGTTTGCTATTGTAATTTATAATATTCTTCTTGTTCAGAATTTTGTGGTATTGATAGTCAATTTATATTTTAAAAGTAATTTAAGTTTTTAATTATTGTGATTTATAATATAATTTTCTATTTCAATTTAAGCGACACTGATATAATTTCTAGAGTCAATCAAATATTACGATTGAAGTAGCAAAATCGGCACATCTTCTTGAATGACTCATAATAACTAATTAGAAGTGATATAACAAAATTGCTATAAAGAAATACTTGTGAAAAAAAAATTAAGTGAGCCTCATATAAGATGTCAAATTAATTTAGAACATCAAGAGTTAATTTATTATTTTATATTTATTTTACTTTTTTATTAAATATTATTAATTTTATAATACTGTAATGCCCCGAGAGTGCACCTTGGGCGCTACATGATGCTTACGGTTACAAGGGACCACAAGCTAACCCATGATACTGGTACCTGCTGTGAGTACTAAATAAAATTGATAACAAAAGAGTATTTGTGGAATTTGACAGAAAAATGCCATAAGGTTTTAAATCACAATTCTGATAATACTGATAAAACTACTAATAATGACAACAGAAAACTGACTAACTGTCTGTACTGGTCTGAAAGCCTCCACTGACTGACTGTGAAGCTGATGAGAAAACCCCCCAACTAACTCCAGCTGAATAAAAAATACTGAACTTATAAGGTAAACTCAGATAAATAAACCATGTCCTCGAAGTATAATGATGCACCACTGCTACACCTGATAATTTGGTGTGTCTATACACGATCAGGGAGCTGAGCGTTTGAACCTATGATATTAAACATCATAGCGCAAAAAATGAGTATGCGATCAGTACGTTGAATGTACTGGTATGCTAAATGAGGTTAGGCTAATATGCATGGGTTTATCTGCATGAGTAATAACTGACTGAATGTATAGCATGGAGTACTGAATAGAATGCATGAAACCTGTAAAGACTGAGAATATATGACCAAGCATAAAACATGTTCTGAATATAATCTATAATTGAGATACTGAATACTGATAAGTGAATAACTTATATCTGTATGCTATGGTCAAGCAAAACTAAAATTGAATTATTGAGCTGATGACTGGACAAAGATTGCGGTAGCTATCATCTAACCGACATGCCCCAATGATCAAACTGGGGTCTAACCTGTGACCCAAGTTGGAAGGGTGTCAGTACCGTGCCACAGGTACTAACACTGATTGTGTGGATCCACTAAGCTACTAAAGAACCAAGGTATCAAGCCTAAACTGACGGGTAATCCCTGGACGGAGTCAAGCCTAATCTGACGAGTGACTTATAGGAGGAAGTCAAGCCTAAACTGACGGGTGACCCCTCATGCCTAAACTGATGGGCGACCCCCCATCTTACACTGGCTACATAGTTCTGGGGTACAAGGACTACTACTAACGACTCTGCCTATCTGACGAGGAAGCTGCCATCCCTGCACTCGCTTGGTGCTAAATACTAATCCCAACTGAACTGACTCGGAATACTGAACTATTCTAAGTTTAACTGATTATGATAACTAGATGAACTGATAATGCTCATAACATTTCTGAAACTATTCTAAACATACTGAGACTAAGTAAAAAGCTATGTTTTCGGGGATTCATAACCCCCTAGACTCAATAACAATGATAGCAAAATAGTACTAAAACTTTTAGAACATAATGTGAAATAATTTATTCAAAATTCATTCTTGTAGATATTTCATCAAACAGTTGATGCTCATAGTTTAAGTTAAGTATGGAATAGTTTTAAGCTTGTGGTACTAACATGATTTCAACATTAACATTATTAATTATGATTCAAATCAGCGAACAACATTATTCAAACGTGTGAGATTTAATAACAACAACAATTTCATGTAAACATGGTATAGAATTAAGATTCATGGTTAAAATCGCAATAACTTGTAATAATCAAAACTTTGAATTTGAAATTAGATTCTTGGACTCCATGGGTGAAAGGGGCCCATGGATAAACATTTAACATACCTTGACTAAGGAATTCGTGAAGGTTCTTGAGGGTTTTCTTGAAACTTGAGCTTGAATCTTGAAGGCTAAGGTTTGTTCTTGAGAGAGAATTAGTTTCTTGGAGGGAAATTATGAATGATGGGGCACATAATGCCTTTTTAAGGTTTTAATCTTATGCTTAGGATAGATTTGGGGCTATGGAAAAAGACTAAACAATCCCTGGAAATTTAAAATACGTACTGATAAATCTCAATTTTTGGCTTCGATGCGATGTGGTGCTATCGCGTTGTGCCGCTGGAAATGGAAAATCCCAATTTGGCACCTTGGTACAACGCAGCGCCATTGAGGTGGCCCACTGGAAAAGAACGAACATAAAAATAACCCTTGGCGTGACGTGGAGCTGTTGCATTACTCTATTGGAAAAGAACAAACATGATTTTGGCCATCACCGCGACACAACCTAATCGCGATTGGCTATTTTCTTTCACTAAAAGTGTCATAACTTCTCACCCGGGTATCAAATTTAGGCAAAATTGGTATCTCTGGAAAGTTAATTCTATTTTCTACAGTTTGGTGGTTCTTGAGCTGAAAAATCCTCCGTGGAACAAAAGATATGCTCATTTAAATTTGACTATAGGAACGTTCTTCTCAACAACTGAATTGGTAAGGGATATTTTGATTCGTCTAATAAAACTATCAAAGCACTATAATTCATTTCTCATGAGATCGAAGCCTGGTTATAATATGGTATGGATTTTTGGGGTATTATAATATCTCCCCCTTGGGAACATTCATCCTCGAATGAGACTGGTTAGACTGAGAGTACTATACTGAGGTAACTGAGATCATGTACTGAACATGCATAACTTGGAACATGATTGAATAACTGATACTGAAACATGATACATGAACTGAATGGATTTCTTGAGTACATGCAATAACATGAGAATGGTTATAAGGCTGAGAAAGAAATGAAAGGGTCAACTTGTGGGTACCCATTACTTCAAGCTGGACCTTGTTATGTGAAGGAAACATGGAAGGTTTAGGACATGAAAGCTTGAGGAATTATATTATATCTCCCCCTTGGGATATTATGTCCCCTGAAAGGCACTAATATAGTTGAAAAACTGAGGAAAGATAAAGATGATACATGAGACACTTACAAACTGAATCATGACTGAATATCTGAAATTTGAAAATGATGCATGATGCATGAATTGTACTAAAGTTATGACTTGCATGGTCATGAAGGAATTTCCTCCTGAATGGGAGATATGAAAATCATAGGAACTTACCTACTTGACTGCTAAATCGAATTACTGGCTATACAACTAACTCATACTAAAAGCTTATACTTAACTGGAGTATTTCTTTAACACTCTTTCTATGAAGTTCTAATGACTTTAGGGAGCAAAGAATCTTGGCATGTCCTAAATAAAACATCACAACATAGCTAAAATTCTATAAGATGGGACACATGCCCATAAAACATCAGCTAGGATAGAGTTACTAAGCCTTATGCACTACAACTACTAACTTACAATCTTAGCCATACTTCTCAACTACTCCCCTCAACTACACTTTCTACTTCAACACCGCACTTTACTTGAAGATATTGAAATTATTCACATGGTCACTTATAACTCTACCTACTCAGGTCTGAGTTGGACTGAATTCTCCCACAATGTGCAAGCCTACCCAAATCTACAAAATGTACACCTAATACTGTAATACATGTCTGAGTCATGAATTCAATGCGCCTTGCCTTTTCACAACTTCTAACTTCATGAATAATTCTTGTTACCCCTTCAACAACTACATTTAATCTCTTACTAAGAATTCACTAACGCCCAATGCATTTATCCACATACATATAAACATGACGTTCAAGCCTATTTTCTTAACAATGTATGACTTTACCAATAAGCTTCAGGTGCTATCCCCAAGAAATATATATATGAAATTTTCAACTAACCTTGACATGTATCAAAAGCCTTGCCTCAATAATTCTTCAAATCTTTCCTTAACATGAACATTTACTCTCTTACATCTAAACAAATTACTCATCATTATATCATTCTATAAGGGGGTCACTGAAAGGTTAGACACATGGGGACCTGAGACATAAAGGGATACTATGCATAACCTTGATACTTAACTGGGGCCTGAAGAATAGAGTATGAATGACATGAATTCCTCAAAGAGGTCTAAACTGATGACATACATGACACAAATCTAAACTTCGCTGATCATTAAGAGTATAACATAAGTAATGGGAACTGGGCATACTGTAAAACATGACTATATGAGTCATAAGCTGCATGAACTGAGTTCGGAGTTTCTAAATTCATGGAACATGATTCATACAGTTGATCAAACTGGAACTCATTATACTAAGAACTAGAAGCACACATGATTCTATATAATGTAGAAGAACGTGAACTGTGATCATGAAACTGACATATAGAGCATAAGTAGATATCGTAATGATGGAAGTACAAAACTCTACATTGAGATAAGAATGGGTCACTCACCTTTCTCCCCTACTGATGTTATACAATACACTAGCATTACTACTATAATCTGAGGGACTGACTTGGTTACTTGTTCTATCTTCTCCCCCTCAACTTAAAGTCGTCATTCTAAGTCAGCGAACCACTTATCAAACTCTAAACTTAAATGCCGCCACTTTACTCTATAATCTGGGGTAATAATACCCATAAATGATAAATTTCCCCTGAAGGACTGCACCTGAAATGTAAGACCCATTGCTAATACTTCCTTCTGAGATACACTGTTAACTTTATATAGCCTAATCATCACATAACAACTTAAACACTGACTAACTTAGAATTCTCAACTCTTCTTTCTATTAGCTAAATCTTCAACGATTCAAACTTAGACTCTAACACATATCCTAGATATCCCCAAATCTGTAATAACCATACTACTTTCATCATAGCCTACAAACATCACATCCACAACATATGTTTCGAATGAACAAACCTAATTTTTTGCATACCCTGCTTCAAGCCTATTGATTTACCTTTCATCCAACTAGCCCATGAAATATGCTCTGCTCAAATTTAGATAACACTATTCCTACTCTAATATTGTTGCTAGACTATGGGTTTCACGCCTTTAATTCTAGATCATATACTATCATAGTATTTTTAGAAAGAATCTAAAGAAACGTCTGACTCCTAAGCACCGAGGTAATACTCCTCTATTCAATGATCGGTTCATTTGAAAACTAAAACCGAACTACTCTATTTTTGAAATCAACTGAAGTGATTTTCTGGGATACTAAAACTAGGCCGTTTTTGTATAACCATTTGGATAGGATAGATTTACCCACTGAGGTAGATTCTGAGAAAGGCTTCACTAATATTTTGGGTCTGATACTGAAGTTGACGGCTATATAAGGGGTTATAAGAGAAAGTGAAGCCTTGGATCTAACAAGCTTTAAAATAAAGATGAAAGACTTATAACGTACCCTTAAATATATTAGGAGAACTTTTTGGATCATGTTGGGACTGGAGTGCATAAGTCTATTCTGACACTAACTACGAGTAGCACCGGAAGTAGCACCCTGCTGAGTCGAGCGATCGGATGGGACTAAAGGATGACTGTGCTCACTCTGCGAACCAGCCTTAGGATATTCTCTAACTCTGTGGAATGACTTTCCACATCCAAAGCACAAATTACCATCGACTCTACACATACCCTTATGATTCTTACCATATTTTCTGCAAAGCGGATTAGTACGAACACCGTTCCCACTACCTTGTGATTTAGAGCTTGGTGCTCTATCTCGACTATCATTCTTAAACTTAGGCACTAGTGCACTGACTGAAGGTGGAGCTGGGGATGAGAATTATTGACGAAATTGGGATCGGTTACTACCCCTTGAACTAGTCTTAAAACTATTTGTTTTGGCCCTCTTATTCTTTTTCTCTTTCTCTCTATGCTCCCTTCTCTCACTTAGCTGAGCATGCATCAAAATCCTAGATAGGAAAATGTCCTACAGATTGTTCTGAGCAACTACTAAATAAGCTAAGGTAGTGAAAGCAGCTCTAAATTCAGCATGAGAGACAGGCTCATTCAGGGGATCTTCCTAAATAGGCGGAGGTGCGGACTGATTCCTATTTCTTCTTCCGTTGTTCTTTCTAGTAGGTAGTTTTCTATACACGAAAGGTTGGATAAGTTATAAAGAGAGTTTATATAGAGCTCATTCTCTATCGCACGACATGAACACTGAAAGAAGGAAAACTTTTCTTAAAATGCCTCGTAGCCTCTTGTCCACAAGTGTGGCATGCTTCACACCCATACACAAGACTCTACTTGATGCGATTTTTAGACTCCCTAGGACACTTTAAAACCTTAGGCTCTGATACCAAGTTTATAATGCCCCGAGAGTGTACCCTAGGCGATAGATGATGCTTATGGTCATAAGGGACCACAAGCTGACCTATGATACTGGTACCTGCTATGAGCACTGAATAAAACTGATAAAGAAAGAGTATTTATGGAACTTGATTGAAAAATTCCATAAGGTTTTGAATTATAGTTATGATAATGTCTACAAAAAAACACTGATAATACTGATAAAACGGTTGATAATGACAATTAAAAACTCACTAACTGTCTGTACTAGTATGAAAACCTCTATTGACTGACTGTAGAGCTGATGGGACAAACCTCCAACTAACTCCGACTGAATAGAAAATAATGAACTAAAAAGGTAAAATCAGATAAATAAACCATGTTCTCGAAATATGAGGACTCACCACTTCTATTGCTGATAATCTGGTGTGTCTATGCCCGATCAGGGAACTGAGCATTTGAACCTATGATATTAAGCATCATAGCGCAATATATGAGTGTGCGATCAGTACTTTAAATGTACTGGTATACTAAATGAGGTTAGTTTGATATGCATAGGTTCATGTTCATGAGTAATAATTGATGGAATATATAGCATGAAGTACTGAATAGAATGCACAAAATCTATAAAGACTGAGAATGCATGACCAAACATAAAACATATTCTCAATATAATCTATTAACTGAGATACTGAATACTGATAAGTGAATAACTTATATCTGTATGTTATGGTCAATCAAAATTGAAACTGAATTACTGAGCTAATGACTGGACTGAGACTGTGAGAGCTATCATCTAACCAACATGCCCCAATGAGCAAACTGGGCTCTAACCTGTGACCCCAGTTGAAAGGGTATCAGTACCGTACCACGAGTACCAACAATGGCTGTGTGGATCCACTAAGCTACTAAAGAACCAGGGTATCAAGCCTAAACTAACGGGTGATCCCTGGACAGAGTCAAGCCTAGTCTGACGGGTGACCTGGAGGAAGTCAAGCCTAAACTGATGGGTGACCCCTCATCCTACACAGGATACGTAGTTCTGGAGTATAGGGACTACTAATAATGAATTTGCCTATTTGACGGGGAAGCCGACATCCCTATACTCGCTCGGTGCTAAATCCTACTCCCAAGTGAGCTGACTCAGAATACTGAATTGTTCTAAGTTTAACTAATTCTTATAACTCGCTGAACTGATAATGCTCATAACATATCTAAAACTATTCTACAGATATTGAGACTAAGTAAACAACTATGTTTTTGGATTTTCACAACCCCCAGGACTCGATAGCAATAATAGCAAAATAGTACTAAAACTTTTAGAACATAATGTGAAAGCATTTATTCAAAATTCATTCTTGTAGGCATTTCATCAAACACTTGATGTTTATAGTTTAGTTAAGCATGGGAATAGTTTAAAACTTGTGGTACTAGCATGATTTCAAAATCAACATCATTAATTATGATTCTAATCAGCGAACAACATTATCTAAACCTGTGGGATTTAATAACAACAACAATTTCATGTAAACATGGTATAGAATTAAGATGCATGGGGAATCATGTTTAAAATCACAATTTAAAATCACAATAACTTGTAATAATAAAAGCTTTGAATTTGAAATTAGATTCTTGGTGTAACGCCCCCAAAAATGGGTCCAGGACTGACACACGATGCTTGAGGCTACGAGTAGCCCCAAGCTAACCCTTTGAGCCATTTTCATTCAGTTCAACACAAATCAATGGGGTTTCCATAAATAACCCTTAAATATTAACAGAGTAATCGAGCCATTGATACATGCCCCAACTGACTTATACTCAGTTATCGAATGTAAATGATTCCGTGAACCAACATCAGACATCACGTCCTCGAAACATGAGGACTCACCACAACAGAAGATATAGAACAGCGTGCCCGAAGGATCATTGTCGAACCTGGAACTGAGCACCTTAACCTACATTTTGAGAAAATGCAGCCCACATCCGAAGATGTGGGTCAGTACTATGGAAAGGAACCGAGTATATGGGGTGTATGCAGTTTTATAAACATCATCATCATAAATATTTATAAGAAATATGCAGGATGTATGAAAGACTCACATAGCCTGAAGAAAATCATCATAATCATGAGAGGACGAAATAAGTATAATAACACATGTGAGTCATTATATAATTTGTCAATCACTTTCAGTTTATCAAGAATATCAATTCTCATAATGTAAATATCATTTAAATCTTTCGAAAGAATAACTTTCATAATTCCGCTTTCAAATCACTTCACCATTCACCATAGACACAAGAAAACACACACACTGGGAGATCCTATAACCGACATAAACCATGTGAGCTACTTAGAGTCCAACGTACAACCCACGTTGGGGAGAGCCATCCTATCCTTACAATCGGAGTAGGACTATCGATTTAAATCCACACAAACTAGTGATCACTATATAAATCAGCCTCAGGCTCACTCCTACGAGGGCACGTAGTTCTAGGGAAGTAAGGTTGCTTTATACCTCCCACTCGGTGCTAAAGATTTCTCTCATACTTAGCTCAGATCATTTCAAAGAAAATCCACAACAAAACAATTTTAGTAATATATAAATATACAACGGGAGCCATCATGCTTCTCATCTATCAAAATCAACCACGTTGTGGATTTCTTTCACACTTGAGTTTAAAACAACTCCATTAAGATCAAAAGGTCAAATCATTCAAAATATCTAAAATATTCAACATCAACGTGCTTATAACACACACTTTCTCAGAAAAACATAATTTCGAATGGGGATTCATGACCCAAATATCAAAATCATGATAAATATTATTCAAGATTCATGATTTATATCTCCACACACGTAAATTCATCTTTCAAAATCATAAACATCAAGATTTTATAATAATCATCATAAAATATAGGTTCATGCTTCAAATTCGTAAAAATCAAATAAAAATCACACCTTTGTAAAGAAAATTACTTTTGGGCACAAGAACGAAAGAGAGTTCTTGTTAAAAAAAATCCCACATACCTTGAATGATGAACTTTAGATCGATACTCATTTTTTAGATGTAATCGTGCCTTTGAATGATGTTTCTTGGAGTTCTTGAACTAGGAACTTGGAATCTTGAATAAATTTGCAGAATTAATGGTGAACTTTGGCGGTTCTTGAAGTTGGATGTAGGAGCTTAGGATTTTCTTTTTGAGGGAATTTGATGAAATATAACATATAATGCTTCTAATAGACTTTAATATAGGGTTTGGATGGATTTTGGATGAGGGGGAATGACCAAAACGCCCCTAAAAAATCAAATAATTCTCGAATCTGTCCTTTGGTGGACTTTTTGATAGTCTGAAGTAGATCAACCATAATGTTTTACTCCGATATCCAAATTGGATGAAACCAATTTCATTAAAAAGAGAACTCTCATATATTTCGGTTGATATATAGTATTTCACCCAGATCATTGTTTATGAGGAGTTATGATCGTTTGAAGTTGACCCAAAAATTTTCTTTTGATAGGCTGAAGTAGATCGACCATAACTTTTTTCTCTGATAGAAAAATTAGATGAAACTAATTTCATTGGAAAGAGGACTTGCAGAGCTTTCCGTTGATATATAGTAGATCACTCAGATCATTATGTACAAGTATTTATGATCATTTAAATTTGGAGAAAAAATACGCCAGGCCTCAATACTTTTTCCTGCATGTTTTACTGTTCACTACTATTCATAGTTCGATTGGAATGTTCATAACTCGTCGCTCGGGTGTCCGTTTTGGATGATACGCATATCATTGAAAAGCTTTTTCGATACTCTACGTAATGGTGGGTCAAATCTAAGACATTCCGCATGAAAAAGTTATAATTCATTTTAGAAGATAGAACCCAACACGTTTACGCACAAAATTTCAACGAAAAATTTCCCGGGGTATTACATCATCCCCCCTTGGAGGCATTAGTCCTCGAATGACGCTAGACATGCCAAGATTAGATAGGGAATAGAGAATACAGCTGAAACCATTCGTTAGACTCATCACCACATCGTTTCTCACTCCGAATGCAACATAGAATGCATATTCAAGAAACTACAGCTGAACACATAATAAATGACAGCTGAACTACTGCAACTTTTATCAAAAGCACATGATTTAGGAAAGAATGGTACCTTCGGCTTGATCGGATTTCACGGAAAATAGGTGCGGGTACTTGGATCGCATATCCGCCTCAGCTTCCCAAGTTGCACCCTCAACAGATTTGTTTCGCCACAACACCTTGACTAAGGGAACTTCTTTGTTCCTTAGTCTTCGGATACTGAAATCAAGAATCTCAATAGGAATCACTTCAAAAGAAAGATTTTCTTGAATGTCAGCACTCACAGAGGAATCCACTACCACAACATCGCTAATATGCTTTCTAAGCATAGAGACATGGAATATTGGATGAACAGAGGATAAATCGGAAGACAACTCGACCTCATAAGCTACCTTACCAACACGACTAAGAATTTTGTAAGGACCAACATAATGGGGACTAAGCTTCCCCTTCTTTTCGAATCTCTTCACGCCACTCATGGGTGAAATTTTCAGATACACTAGGTCACCAACTTCAAACTAAAGGTCTCTCCTTCTAACATCCGTATATAACTTCTGACAACTCTGCGCTGTTTTTAACCTTTCCCTAATCAAACTAACTTTTTCCATAGACTCGAATACCGAATCAGGACCACTCACAACCGCTTCACCCACCTCGAACCAACCTATGGGTGATCTACACTTCCTCTCATACAAGGCTTCAAATAGAGCCATGCCAATACTAGAGTGAAAGCTGTTATTATAAGCAACTTCTATTAATGGTAAGTGATCATCCCAACTTCCCTTAAAGTCAAGTGCATAAGATCTCAACATATCTTCTAAGGTCTGGATGGTCTGCTCAGTCTGACCATCGGTCTGTGGATGAAAAGCAGAACTCAGAAGCACTTGGGTACCAAGACCCTTCTAAAAAGCTTTCCAAAATTTCAAAGTGAACTGAGTACCCCTATTCGAAATGATAGACAAGGGAATTCCATGCAGTCTGACTAGCTCTCAGATATACAATCTAGCATAATCCTCAATAGTATATAAAGTATGAACAGGCAAGAAATGAGCAGACTTAGTCCATCTATCAACCACAACCCAAATAGAATTATGATGGCATCGGAAAGGAGGTAAACCAATCACGAAGCCCATATTTATCTCTTCCCACTTCCAGGTGGGAATACTAAACTCTTGCATCATACCACTAGGTCTTTGGTGTTCAACCTTAACCTGTTGGCATGTTGCACACTTAGCTACAAACGCTGCTTTATCTTTCTTCATGCCACTCCACCAATAGATTTCCCACAAGTCTCGGTATATCTTGGTGGCACTAGGATGAATAGAATATCGCGCCCCGTGCACTTCAGCCATAATCCTCTGTGTTTGATAATCAACATTCGAGACACATAAGCTACCCTGCAATCTCAACACATCATCTCCCCCTGGGGAGAAAACCTCTACTATTTGGTCCTTGACTGACTCCTTCAGTCTGACCAAACTAGTATCTAAGTATTGCTTTTCCTTCACTTCTGATACCAAGGAGGATTCGGAACTACTCTGAACCCCTATACAACCTTCAGCAGCATCAAACAACTTAACCCCCAATCTAGCCAAACGATGTACATCACGAGCCAACTCTTTCTTACCTTCTACCACATTCGAAAAACTACCCATAGAAACTCTACTTAGGGCATCCGCCATAATATTTGCCTTGCTCGGATGGTACAACACACTCATATCATAGTACTTTAATAATTCTAACCATTGTCTCTGCATAAGATTGAATTCTCTCTGGGTAAACATATACTGCAGACTATTATGATCAGTGAAAACATCAATATGGACACCATACAAATAATGTCTCTAGATTTTCAAAGCAAACACAATAACAACCAACTCAAGGTCATGGGTGGGGTAATTTTTCTCATGGGGTTTCAACTATCTAGAAGCATAAGCTATCACCTTACCCTTCTGCATCAATACGTAACCCAACCCAACTCTCGAAGCATCACAGTATACCACAAAACCATCAACACCATCAGGCAAAGTCAAAACAAGGGCTGAAGTGAGTCGAGTCTTCAACTCCTGAAACTCTTCTCACAAGATTCGAAACACAAGAACTTCACTTTCTTTTGGGTCAACCGAGTCATAGGAGACGCTATAGAGGAGAATCCCTCAACAAAATGGCGGTAACAGCTAGCTAAACCCAGGAAACTTTGGATATCAGTCGAAGAAATAGGTCTAGGCTAATTTATAATAGCTTCGGTCTTTTGGGGATCAACTCTAATACCCTCGAAAGAAATGATATGACCTAGAAAAGCAACTGACCTTAGCCAAAACTCACACTTACTGAACTTGACAAACAACTTATGATCTAAGGGTTTACAAGACAGTTCGGAGATGATCAGAATATTCATCCTCACTATGGGAGTACACCAGTATATCATCCATGAACACTATGACAAACATATCCAGATATGGTTTGAACACTTGTAACACCCTGTACTTAATTAAGTGCATTAGCCATGGTTATATGTGTTGGATTATACGTATTGATCATAAGTTAGGTATATATAAGTTTAAGTATGAGTATTGATTATTTTGAGATGGTTTCAAGTGTATAGTTTGATTATATGTGTATAGGAATTGACTTTATTTATACCGGAATTTTCTCGTCGAAGTTTCTATGCGAAGTTTATCGAGTTAGCTTTCCAATGATATAAAGATTTCTAAAAATAGATGAGTATCGATATAAGCGAGCATGTTCGAAACTTGAAAACAGTGGACGCAATGAACAGTATATGTGCAGAAATTTTCTGCACACAAAAGTACTGCAGCCAAACAGAGTTTTGGGTCGATTTTAAATGATCATAACTCCTAGTACAAAATGAACTGTGTGAGCTTCTATATATCGATGAGAAGCCCCGAGAGTCTTATTTCTGATGCAATTGGTTTCACCCAAATACATTATCGGAGAAAAAGAGTTATGGTCAATTTACTTTAGCCTATCAAAACAGTCCACCATGGACAAATTCAGATTTACTTAAATTTTAAGGGCAATATGGTCATTTTCCATCACCTCATGGACGAAAATTGGTCATTATATTTATATACTTAGCCTTATATCCATCATTTATCATCCAAATTATTGAAGAATAAGAAACCCTAGCCTAAGTTCAACTCCAATTATCTTATGATACAACTGTAGAAAATCCAAATTGATTCCGTAGTTGTGTTCACCGTCTCGAGGGCTTCGAGAAGCACCCCTTATTTGTGCCAAAATGACTTCGAAATTAAAAGGGCCATTTTATGGTAAGGATGTAAATTATGTTGGTGTTTTTTACATGGATATGTATATATATATGCATGTGAGCATACGAAGTATGTTATTTGATTGTTGTTGAAAGATGATTGGGAAATGATGTTGGATTATTCTTGTGCATGGTTGGATTATGTTGAATTATGAAGGGATTTGGTGTGATGATGTGGTATTGAAATGATGATTATATATATATATATACACATAAACCTATTGTTCAAGTTGGTTTTTGGAATGCTTTGCAAATATTGGTTGTATGGAATTATGGAAGAGAATTGTGGTGTTGGGTTGCTAATACTAGATGCCAAATATTTCATTGTAGATAAGTGATTTGTAAAGGCGGGAAGTTGTGTTGAATTGGTATCCGAATCTACAATGAGGTATGTAAATCATACTCTAACGATGTTCTTTGGCATGAAAACACCAATGTTCCATCAAGTAAGATTCTGAGGTTGCCCAAAAACATGTATTGTTCTACATTACCAACGAGGTTGTTTCCATTCTATAAAGCGTCAAAATGTTTCATTGATATACCAAAAGGCTCCTATTTCATTGTTGTGATATTGATGATTTTGAAACACATTGTTGATGTACCAATGAGTCTTTATTACATTGTTATTGTATAGAAGGTCTATTACTTGGTTCCTATTGATGTATCATTTTTCCAAAGGTATTATATTGGCATGAACACTAATGTAATAATCTCAAAACCTTTTGAACTAAGTTATTGGAAAGATCTCTTATGTGTGTTACTTGATATACGTGTGGGTGGTAGCTCAGGGGCTTAAGCCTAGCATGGGCCGATCCCGATACTTGATATGATTACAGTTGATATGTACTGGGGGAAGCCTAATGGTCACAGTACGGTACAATACTGATTATCGTTAGGTGGTTGGAGGTTCAGGAGGAGGAGGTAATGGCGAATGATAATTGTAAAGAATGAAATGAACGAATGTATACCGTTCCACAAATGTGTTTGAATTCAAGAACCCAATTCAGATTAATGAAAATGTACATGATCCTAAAAGTGTTTACGAAGTGTGGTTTACTTCTATTATGATTTATTCACTTGCGTCTGATTTTCTTGATCCCCCATATCACATATGATTATTTACAGCTTTACATACTCAGTACACATTTCGTACCGACGTCCTTCATGGGGGACCTGCATTTTATGCTGCAGGCACAGGTGCTTCAGCTTATTCATAGCATAGATAGGAGCCTGGTCATACAGCTATTGTGGTGAGCTCCAGTTTGCTTCAGAGCTTTCCGAGTCAGTTCCTTATGTTTTGTTATTGTACAGGAGTCATGTGTGGGCGGGGGTTTGTCCCGACCCTAGTTACGTCATGTATATCCTAGAGGCTTTGTAGACATAAGGAAGGGTAAAGTCATAGAAGTTTATATAGTGATGTTATATTTGTATATGTGGTGGCCACGACAGCCAAGTATTATATATATATATATATTTGTGCGTGTTGTGATGATACAGGTAATTATATCCTTCTATATGCAACGAAGTGCTGTCCAAATTTTTGGTGACATGTAAGTGAAAGTACAGGTATTTGAACGGGTTCTCCCGGGCCTTCTCGGCTTCGGGTGCCAGTCCGGCCCGATGGGATTTTGGGGCGTGACAACACTTGATTCATGAGGTCCATGAAAGCTTCTGGGGCATTAGTTAACTTGAAAGACATATCAAGAAACTCAAAATGGCCATAGTTAGTTTGGAAAGTGGTTTTCAGGATGTCACACTCCCTAAATTTGAGTTGATGATAGCCAGAACGAAGGTGTATCTTTGAAAAATAACTTGCACCTTGCAATTGGTCAAATAAATCATCTATTCTCGGAAGGGGGTACTTATTTTTGATGGTGACTTTATTCAGTTGGCGGTAATCAATGCACATACGCAAAGAGCCATCTTTCTTTCTCACAAACAATACAGGAGCACCCCAAGGAGAAACACTGGGCCTTATGAAACCCTTATCTAGTATATCTTTGAGTTAATCTTTCAACTTCTTAAGTTTTGCAGGGGCCATACGGTAAGGAGGAATAGAAATGGGCTGAGTATCGGGAAGAAGATCAATACTGAACTCCATCTCTCTATCAGGAGGTATCCCTGGGAGATCATCCAAAAAGACATCAGAAATCTCATCGACGACGTTAACAGACTAGAGAGTTGGAGTCTCAGACTTAGTGTCTTTGACTCTAACAAAATGGTAAATACACCCCTTGGAAATAAGCTTTCTAGCTTTGAGGTAAGAGATAAAATGACTCTTGGGTGACACAGAATTCCCAGACCACTCAAACACGGATGCACCTGAAAATTGAAACTTGACCACTCGGGTCCGGCAATCAATAGAGAAATAAAAAGAATACAACCAGTCCATACACAGAATCATATCAAAATCTACCATGTCTAACTCAATCAGATCAGCCAACAAGACTCTATGAAGAACGGTAACAGGACACTTTTTATACACTTTCTGGGCAACAATCGAATCACCCACTGGGGTAGAAAATAGGATAGGCTCAGGAATAATCTCAGGACTCATTTGAAAATTCACAAAAATCAAAGGTTTAACATATGAGAAACTGGATCCAGGATCCATCAAAGCATACATATCAAACTGAAATATACGAAGCATACCAGTAACAACATCGGGAGAGTCCTCCTATTCCTGGTGGGATGGAAAAGCATAGAATCTATCCTGGCGTTGCCCGCCAGCATTGCTAGAAGAGGCACCCTGAGCTGGGGCGGGGCGAGTCGCTGGAACTGGAGCACTAACAGTCTGAGTTTGGGTTTGAGGACGATAGTCACGGTGCCATTTTCCATCATGTGGATAATCTCCAACTCTGTGACCCATGTCACCATACTAGAAATAAACCCTCTTCTCACCCCAACACTCACTCGAATGAGCCCTACCATACTTAGGACACAGGGGAGGATTTTGCTTACTGCCAGTACTGTACTGGGACTCGGATGCATATGACCTACTACCATGATCCTGCCTACCTCTAGGCACGAGAGCACTAGCAGATGACGACGCTGGCATAGATGAATGATCCTGATACTGAGGGTGACTCCCTCCCTACAATCTAGTCTGACCCTATTTATGCTGCTCGGACCTAGCTCTCTTATTTTCTCACATTCTATCTCTCTCCTTAATCTTGTCTGCTTCAATAGGTTGGTCATGAGTCATTAGCCTAGAAAGCTTCATCTCACTATTCAGCAAAGCAGACCTACCCTCCTTAACCACATAACTAGACACTCCAGTCACAAATTTACTCATACTAGCCCGATTATCAGCCACTAAGTCAGGAGCCTACTTGGCCAACTGATTGAACTTTAGACAGTACTCCCTAACAGTCATAGAGCCTTGTCGCAAGTTCATAAACTCTTCCACCTTTGCCTCCCTTATCTCCAAAGGGAAAAACTTATCCAGGAATGCATCCGGAACTCTTGCCAAGTTGTAGGGATAGCTCCCTCACCTCTACCTTTTCTCTAAGCAACAACCCAGTCATAAGCAAGTTCTTTCAACCTATACACAGCCAAATCCACACTATGTTCCTCAGATATATGCATCACCTGAGTAATCTTCCGCACCTCCTCTAAAAACAACCGTGGATCCTCTTTATCCTTGGACCCATAGAATTCTTGCTGATTCATCTGCATGATGTCATGGATCCTGCAAGTAGCTGAATAACCTCCTTGCTGCTGTGGATCCAGGGCTGGGGCCGAGTTGGCCTGAATATTTGCAGTAATAGCTTGGGCCAGCGCCTAAAAGACTGCCTGAAATTCAGCATAAGATACATTTTCATTCAATGGGTCAACGGGTTGAGGTTGCTGACCATCATTATTTCTTCTCGTTCGATGTGGAGGCATATTTCTAAAAAAAGAGAGAACAAATCAATAGCAGAGAGAGACACTTTAAGCATGATAGACTTCTGAAAGAAAGAATCACACTTTTTCCTAAAATGTCTTGTAGCCTCTTGCTCATAGATTTGGTATGCTACACACCGATGATCAAGACTCTACTTAACGCGGCTTGTTAGACTCCCTAGGACATCTTAAAACCTTAGGCTCTGATATCAAGTTTGTAACGCCCCAAAAAATAGGTCCTGGAGCATCAGACGTTGCTTGAGGCTACGAGTAGCCCCAAGCTAACCCTTTGAGCCATTTTCATTCAGTTTAATACAAATGAACGGGGTTTTCATAAATAACCCTCAAATATCAACAGAGTAATCATCATCTAATAATAAAAGAATTTCAGAAAGATAACAAAATATGACTTATTAGTCAACTCCCAACATCTATACTAGTCTGACAAGCCTCAAAGAAAATTTATAAAACCAGCGAGCCATTGAGACATGCCCCAACTAACTCATACTCAGTTATCAAATGTAAACGATTTCGTGAAACCAACATCAGATATCATGTCCTCAGAACATGAGGACTCACCACAATAGAGGATGTAGAACAGCGTGCCCGAAGGATCACTGTCGAACCTAGAACTGAGCACCTGAACCTACATTCCGAGAAAATACAGCCCACATCCGAAGATGTGGGTCAGTACCATGGAAATGAACTGAGTATATGGGGGTGTATGCAGTTTTATAAACATCATCATCATAAATATTTATAAGAAGCATACAGGATGTATGAAAGACTCACATAGTCCGAAGAAAATCATCATAATCATGAGAGGATGAAATAAGTACAATAACACATGTGAGTCATTATATAATTTGTCAATCACTTTCATTTCATCAAGAATATCAATTATCATAATGTAAATATCATTTAAATCTTTCGAAAGAATAACTTTCACAATTCCGCTTTCAAATCACTTCATCATTCACCATAGACACAAGGAAACACACATACACTGGGATATCCTATAACCGACACTAACCATGTTAGTTACATTGAGTCCAACGTACAACCCACGTTGGGGAGAGCCGTCCTATCCTTGCCATCGAAGTAGGACTATCGATATCAAATCCACACAAACTAGTGATCACTATATAAATCAGCCTCAGGCTCACTCCTACGGGGGCACATAGTTCTAGGGAAGTAAGGTCGCTTTATACCCCCCACTCGGTGCTAAAGATTTCTCCCGGACCTAGCGCAGATCATATTAAAGATAATCCACAACAAAATTATTGTAGTAATATATAAATATACATTGGGAGCCATCATGCTTCCCATCTATCAAAATCAACCACGTTGTGGATTTATTTGACACTCCAGTTCAAAAAAACTCCATTAAGACCAAAAGGTCAAATCATTCAAAATATCTAAAATATTCAACATCAACGTGCTTATAACACACACTTTCTAAAAAAAAATACAATTTTCAATGGGGATTCATGACCCAAATATTAAAATCATGATAAATATCATTCAAGATTCATGTTTTATATCTCCACACATGTAAATTCATATTTCAAAATCATAAACATCAAGATTTCATAATAATCATCATAAGATATGGGTTCATGCTTCAAATTCGTAAAAATTATGCCTTTGTAAAGAAAATTACTTTTAGGCACAAGAACGAAAGAGAGTTCTTGTAGAAAAAAAACCCCGTACCTTGAATGATGAACTTTAGATCGATACTCATTTTTGAGATGTTAATCGTGCCTTTGAATGATGTTTCTTGGAGTTCTTGAACTAGGAACTTGGAATCTTGAATAAATTTGCAGAATTAATGGTGAACTTTGGAGGTTCTTGAAGTTGGATGTAGGAGCTTAGGGTTTTCTTTTTGAGTGAATTTGATGAAATATAACATATAATCCTTCTAATAGGCTTTAATATAGGGTTTGGATGGATTTTGGGTGAGGAGAAATAACCAAAATGCCCCTAAAAATTTCAAATAATTCTCGAATCTGTCCTTTGGTGGACTGTTTTGATAGTATGAAGTAGATCAACCATAACATTTTACTCCAATATCCAAATTGGATGAAATTAATTTCATTAGAAAGAGGACTCTCATATCTTTCCGTTGATATATAGTATCTCACCCAGATCATTGTTTACGAGGAGTTATGATCATTTGAATTTGACCCAAAAATTTACTTTTGATAAGCTGAAGTAGATCGACTATAACTTTTTGCTCCGATAGAAAAATTGAATGAAACCAATTTCATTTGAAAATGGACTCGCAGATCTTTCCATTGATATATAGTAGATCACCTAGATTGTAGACACCTAATTTTGTCCCTCCCAAGTTCAATTTTATTCTTTTTTACCTCACTTTATCATACACCCATACCCACGTGATTATACCCTCCATAAAATGACAAAAAGAATAACCCTTAACAAATTTTATCTTGTTTTGATCCTATCATAACAAACTTTATCATTACACCTCACCTACCCTACCTCTACCCCACCTACCCTACCTCAACCCCACCTAACCTACCTTACTACTCACCCTCACCTCACTGGAATTGAATTCCACTCATAATATAATAACACATCACACACAAAATAAAGGGACGGACCATATACATAACCCATTTCAATTTTTTTTTGACAAAATATATACCCATTCCCCATAATTTACACAGGGGGTTACATCTTCTTCACTGGGAATTACACGCATAGGGGGGTATCATTTTCATCTCTGGGGTATCATTTTCATCTCTTCTTCTTTCCATTATCAATATACCGAAAAACCTCATACAATCATCAAGACCATCACACACTAATCCACATACATTCACTCTCTCACGGAAGAAACCCCATTAACACCAGGTACACACAGCTTGACCATGACAACCTCACCATCACACACTCTTATTACATGCCTCACCAAAAATTCATGCACACACTGAAATAACAAAGACTGAGAGAGGTGGAGAGAGATATTTACAAGAAATTGAGAGAGAGATGTAGGAGAAAAATAAAGGGAACCAAGAGAGAAAAGGGGTAGACGGGGTTGACGAAGGTCAAATTCTCCGGCAAAACCTACCCTCACACAAACCATGCCACTTTTCTCCAATTTTAATCATTGTTGAGCTCATCAGAGCTTCAGCAAAAGGAAAATAGTGAACCTAATTTTGGTCTGACCAATTTCAATCTATTTTCTGGCAACGTCCACCGGAAAATGGTTGAAATAGTGATGGGGGACCAAATTTGGGTATGGGTCTTTGGTTATTTTAAGGTTTTGATTGAGGTGGAAAGTTCGTAGTCGAGGTTCGAATTGATATTCTTCAGTGCGCGGATTTTGCCTTTTTGATTGACTGATATTTGGAATAAAATCATCATCGAGGTCCAATTCTACTCTTTACCTCTTTTTGTTTTATTGTTGATGGTATTCGATGCATTGCTTTTAATATTATGTGTTGGTTGATTCATGATGATGTGAATAGTTGTTGTTCTGGTTCAGTACTTGAGTCCTTTGATTGTGGATTGATTATGGATTATGCGATGAAATGATATATCATTTGAGAATTAAAATTGATTGTTGTGGGACAGAAGTTAAAAGTTGATAAAAATGATTTTTTTGATTTGATTCATTGATATCAATCTTTATAGTATCCTGATGGGTCGAATTGGATAGGCAAAAATATTTAGGTGCGGGTAGGCAAAAGTTAGGAGTGATGTGTTGATTCAACGCGGTGAATGTTGAAATGTGTGTTGAATACTTTTATTTTATCACTTTTGGATCAATTGTACTATTTGGCCGGGGAATGCCCCAAAGTATCTGTTCATCTTTATTCACTGGGGAATGCCCAGAGGTATTTTGTACTCGGAGGACGTTATGATAAAGGACCGAGGCATCGGGTAAAGCACGGGAGCTTAGCTAGTATTAGTGAAGGTTAGATAGGATTTATTTTTGCATTTTTATTTTTGAACTGTATAAATTGGACTGGACACTGTACTATTGATTCTTTTTGTTTTGTTTGTTTGTTTGATTGTTTTACGTGTTTTTTGTGGGCTGTACATTCATAGTGTCAAAATTAGCTGATTCGCTCCACCAAGAGACCGTGGTCTAACCAAGGGATCGAGGGGTTCCTAACACCTTCCCCTTGGTCAACAGAATTCCTTAGCTGGAATCTCTGTTCGCAAATCAGTTTAAAGAGTCAAATAATTTTGTAAAGGATTTTCCAATGGTGACTTGACACACCAGATTATGCCAAGTGGCGACTCTGATTTCAAATGTAAAAATAATCCTTCTTCGAAACAAATCGTTTTCTTTTACCACTTAATATTAAAAATCCTTTCGAATCCCAAAACGAATCTTTTGGATGTTGAAAAAGAGGTGTGACAGCCCTGGCGACTCCACTGGGGATGAACTTGTTCAGAATTCGAGCTTATTTTGGAGTCGTATTGGCTTTGTTTGGCATTTTGGGTTTATAAAAATTGTTTGTAATTATTGTTTGTGTTATTGTTATCACTGTTGTGCGTTTTGGTGCTCTTTGTGTACAATATTTATCTTATATGTTACCGCTTTTATATCTGGCATCATCTGTCTACCCCTAGGCCTTCTTTCTACAACAAGTCCGTAGTAAACGTGTTGTACACGACCTCTAGTTGATTCACCCTTATTTTAGGAGGGGAGCCGTCAGTGTTATGGAGTAGGTGGAAAGAAAAGCAACCACTGTCGACCATACGCTCCCCCGAACACTCTTGTTAGTGAACCCCAACGTAGGTCATGCTTATGTGCATCATATTGAGACCTAGCGGGGCCCACTTGGTCCTTTGTAGGAGACTCACCTCTAAAGCATCCCTACATGCTAAATGTTGCATCTTTGAGGATAACGTGGTCATTTGACTGACTGATTTGGGAAAAACATGTGTTAGAAGTAAAGTGTGTGGGTAATGATAAAAGTAAAAAGAGAGTCTTAGTTTTTAGTGTTTTTTATGGCTTTTATTTTTCAAAATTTCAAAATTCAAAAGGACTTTTTTACCTCTCGCACTCATTTTATCAAAAACATCAAAAAGATTTTCCTTTGTCTCGTTTTGCATGCATTCACTATTCGAAAACTTCAAAAATATTTTTTCATTCATAGGATGTGTTTCTAAAAGAAAAATTCAAAAAAAAAAAGATATTAGAAATTTTTTACATTTCGTATAATGAAAATACCAAAAAGATATTTCTTTCATAGTTTTTGATGTCATTTTTCTCTGAAGTATCAAAATGAAAACTCAAAAGATTTTATTAACATGGTTCATCGTCTGTCCTTGGTCGTATCTCTTAAGTTAGGGTCTAGCCTTTTATTTAATCATTAATTGTCCAATCTGGACGAATTACGCACCCCCTGATTCTCCTCTTTCGGGAGTGAGATACGTAGGCAGCCTATTGTTGGTTCGGGGATCTTATTTGAAAAATCCAAATATATTTCTTCACTCTCCATTTAGAGTAGGAATTTCATATACGTCTTTAAAAGAAAACTACAAAAAGATTTTCCTTTAAGAGGTTCAAGTTTTATTTTCATATTAAATTCAAAATTGAAAACCCAAAAATATTTTTCTTTGGTAATCATAGGTTAAGTTTTGTCTAGGGAGTTTAAACCTGAAAAAAAAAATACAAAAAGATTTTCGTCAATTATTTTGACACTTTGTTTCAAGAAAGAAAAAAGAGTTCAATTGGCCATTTTGGCAAAATATCACGAATTACGCACACCTGATTCTCCCCTTTCGGGGGTGAGATACGTAGGCGCACTTCTTGGGTTCGGTGATCTTTTCAAGAAAAAAAAAAGAAGAGGTTTTGAAAAATCGTTGAAATCTAACACATTTGCTATCTCTTGTCCAGTTAGTTTAAGGTGGTTGGTTTGTGGCATTTTGGCTGGTCCTCTATATTGCTCCAAGTGACAGAGAAAATTATGGCCAACAAGGATACCGAGTTTTTTGTCACTAATCAGATGGGGATTTTGGGGAATGAGAATGTAGGAGCTAATGAAGAGATTCGGAAATTGAGGCAACAAATGATAGAAATGCATCGAACTTGGGATAACGGGTTGCCGCCTCCTTTATTTCCTACAGATAATTTGGAATATCTTTCTAATTTGCCTCCAGTGTCACATGCACAATTTCCTATTTTGGTCGACACGCCACAACATGCATCAGGACCTACTCTGGGGAAACAATATCCAAACACTTCTAATATTCATTTTCTCACTCCTCAATACAAAATTACCACATGCTCTGCTCCACCTGCTATTCATGCTTTTGCAGTCCCACTCCTGTCTAGAGCTCTTGCTTTTAATGTCAATCCAACGGTTGTGATTCCTCACTCTACAAGTGACCCTGTATTTAATATTTTTAGAAGTTGACTGGTCCTTACGATTGCCTTCAACCACCTAAATTTCCTCCTAACACTGAGAAGCCTGTTATGACAGAAGAACAACAGGAAATAGCCAGAAAATTGAGAAGTTTAGAACTAACTTTAAAAAACTTGCAAGGACTTGAGGGGTACAAAAGTGTCTCATATAAAGATATGTGCATGTTTCCAGGTGTACATCTTTCTCTTCGTTTTAAAATGCCGAAGTTTGAGAAGTATGATGGACATGGCGATCCTATAGCATATTTGAGATGCTATTGCAACCGGCTAAGGGGAACTGGAGGGAAGGAAGAATTACTCATGGCATATTTTGGTGAGAGTCTTTCAGGTCTAGCTTCAAAATAGTTTGTTGACCAAGATATCGACAAGTGGAATAGCTGGGATGAACTGGCTAATGAATTCGTGCAGTAATTTCAATACAATATGGAGTTGATTCCTGATGAGAAATCCTTAACTAATACGAAGAAAAAGAGTATTGAAACTTTCATAGAGTATGCGATTACATGGCGTGAACAAGCTGCTAGAGTGAAACCGCCAATGAAAGAAAGTAAGATAGTAGAGATGTTTATTAAAGAGTAAGATGAAAAATATTATCAACACTTGTTACCTGTATTAGGCAAGCCATTTATTAAAGTCCTCAAAATGGGGGAGATAATAGAGGATGTAATTAAGACTGGTTGCATTATGAGTTTTGCAACATTGAAAGCGACTACTCAAGCAATTCAAAAAGGTTTGAGAAGTGTTGGAGGAAATAAGAATGAGGAAGATGCATCTGCTATTATAGTTGGACAACAGGAATGGGTAAGAGGACCATACCATCGTTACCCACGGGCTCAAACCCAAGTTAATTGCCAAGTTCCACAAAATCCTTCCCAAAATCCATTATATTACTTTCCCCCATCTCCATATCAAGTGTATAATGTGCAAACATATATTCATCCCCCATCTTACCCACGCTGGCATGCGCCAACTCTGTCGGGTTATCCTTCAACTCCACATACATACCGAGTTCTTTCTAGGCCTGGTTTTCAATTTAAGCCAAATAATGAAATGAGACAGAAGTCAAGGGATAGCTTCACACCCATTAGAGTCGTATGCAAGTTTTTTCTAGAGATTGGTAAAGCAGGGCATGATCACTCCTCTCCTTAGGTATACTCCTAACCCATATTCAAGAAGTTTTGATCCTAATGTACGATGTACACATCATTCCGATGTTAAGGGTCATAGTATTGAAGATTGTCATGCTTTGAAAAGAGAAATTGAAAAGATGATTAAAGATAAATCAATCATGGTGCAGAACATTGACAGTGAGGGAAGATCTACTCATGCTGATATGGAAACCAGTGGCTAAGATGTTAGGCTGAGCAATTGAGAAGTCACCCATCTCCTTACTAGGAAGGGTTTTGGTAGCTTATTTTGTTTTATTTTCCGTTCTTTAAATTATTTCAGGGTTGTAGTTCAGGATCTGTCTGGTTTTGTCCTTTTGTTGTTTATGTTCAAACCCTTATATCTTTTGTTTTGACTAAATGAAGTGTCTCATTTTCCTTTGTGTTTTAAATATGTGTTTTTTGTTTGTTTTCTTTACATAGTACATTTTGTGTTGATTCTAGTGATATGACATGCTAGTGAAATTTTCAGCCAGATCTTAAAATCCAGTTTAAGAATGAACATTGAATCAGAGGGTTAAAGTTAGAAAAAGAGAGCACATGAGAAAATAGATAGAGTGCTAAGACATTTGTTGACAAGTTAAGGCAATTATTTTGAGAATCACAAGAACAACTTAGTCATCGATAGAAAGGCAAGTCCCAATTAGGTCAAATAGTGGATGTGTGATCCCTATATCAAGAGAAACAAGAAGATAAGCAGATCCACGAAAGCATGAGTCATTTGATATGAGGAATGTACAACAAAGGTGGAGTTTACAGAAGAAGTAGTGACGCACAGACTCAATCTACTTAAAAAAATGTCGCAAATGATCTTCATCTCTCACTTCTAATTGTATATTATGTACTTGCATTCTCAAGGATTGATATGATGAAGGAATTTCATTCTGCTTTCCAAACATTTTGTCATCCTTTGTTTACCCTATTTGAGCCTTTGTGTTATTTTCTTTCATACCTCTCTTTTCGAATCAAGATAGAGTAAGCAAAGTTCAAAGAATAGTGTCGAGTAAAAAGATAAAGTCAAAAATTTACAAAAAAGAGACAAAAAGTTTCCAAAAAAAGAGTGTCAAGAAAAATAGAGTTAGAAAAAATAATCGCAAAGTGAAAAGAGCGAATAAAAGAAAAAAAAGAAAAATCAGATAAAAGCAAAAGAACAATCTTCCAGAACTACGCATGACCTGATTCTCCTCTCTTGGGGGTGAGATACGTAGGCTGCCCTACTAAGGGCTTGGTCTAACCAAATAAACAATTTAGAATCACCCAGTGAAAAGAAACTGGGGCTTGAGTTAATCCTCATTGTTTGAGTCGATTCCAAAAGTTATAAGTCCTAACCCACTTCAAGTGTCATTTGGGCCTCATGCCATCCTTTCTTTCTAACCCTATCCAATAGCCAAGTTACAACCAAAGAAAGACCTTCAGATCAATATTTAGGGATGTTAAGGCAAAGCATGCAAGGTATATGATGATGTATTTGGGAACTACCTGTCTTCCTCAGCACAAGGAATCAAGAGAGAAATAAAAATGAGAGTCTTATTGGTGAAAACCCTCATGGGCACCGTAAGGCGATGGTAAGTTGAGAGAAATAAAAATGAGAGAGTATTCTCAGTGAAAACCCTTACGGGCACCATAAGACGATGGTGAGCTGAGAGAAAAATAAGAGAGGTTTGTTGGGAAAAACCTTTCAAGGTGCCACTAGCCGAATGAGGTCTCCGAATGTAATTGGCCCAAGGAAGCAACTTAGTTTCAAGGCCATTAACCCAAAGACAACTGGTGGAAGGTGCGGATGGAAAGATCAGGAAGATTAATCCAAAATGCATGGCATAATCATTAGAGTTGACAGTCATTTTTAGATAAATTTTTCGTTTCTTTGTTTCAAATAGGGACATTCATTATCTTTTCTTTCTTTTTTATATTTTTTTTTATTTTTCTTGGGTCTGTTGTCCAAATAAAAATCACTGTCATTATTTTTCTTGTATTTGAGTCAAGTCTATATCGAAACAAGTGAGAAAAGATTTCAAAACTGGCTACCAGTTTCTTCAATTGCACAAAGCAAGACAAAATGGCCAGCACATGCTAAAGACATGATTGTGAGCCAAAACAAGGCATGCAGAAAGTTTTGTCAACCGACAAGTCTGGGAACTCATGGAAATACCAAGGTTCAAAGGGTTTATCTGAGAAGCATGACAAAGCAGGGATACTGTATTTGTTTCAGAGTCACTCTTAATAATTAGAGTTTGGGTCAATGATGCGGCAAGTCAATAACATATGCTAATGGTTGGAAGCGAGGTTAAATGTGACCGTGGAAAGAGTAATTTCCACAAAAGCCAAAGCCACAAACTAACCACCATATTTTTAAACTAACAAGTTTTCTTTGTATGAAATAGGAATACATGCTACCTTCGAATCAAGGATTTCAAAGCCTAAACATCAAGGGTCGTAATATTCTCACTTCTACAAATGCAAGAGGCAATGTTGCTGCACATATTTGGTATTCAAACCCATGGTAATTAAAGCGGCATTTGTAAGGAGACCCACTTCCTTGTTTTGGTAATTCTAGCAACATTTGTAAAAACACACACTTCCTTGTTTGGGTAATTCCAACAATATTTTTAAGGAAACACACTTCCTTATTTGGTAAATCCAGCAACATTTGTGAGGAAACACACTTTCTTGTTTGGTAATTCAAGCGGTATTTGTAAGGAGATGCACTTTCTTGTGTGGGAAATTCAAGCAGCATTTGTAAGGAGATGCACTTCCCTGTTTGATAATTCAAGCAACATTTGTAAGGAGACACACTTCCTTGTTTGGTAATTCGATCGACATTTGTAAGGAGACGCACTTCCTTGTTTGGGAAATTCCAGCAACATTTTTAAGGAGACGCACCTCCTTGTTTGGGTAATACTAGCAACATTTGTAAGGAGACGCACTTCCTGGTTTGGGAAATTCGAGAAACATTTGTAACGAGATGCACTTCCTTAATTCAAGCGCTATCATAAGGAGATGCACTTCTAAAGGAGACACACTTCCTTGTTTGTTAATTCAAGCGCTATCATAAGGAGACGCACTTCCAAAGGACACACGCTTCCTTGTTTTGTAATTCAAGCGCTATCATAAGGAGATGCACTTCCAAAAGAGACACACTTTCTTATTTGGTAATTCAAGCGATATTTGTAAGGAGACACACTTCCTTTTTTGGGTAATTCAAGAGACATTTGATAAGGAGACGCACTTCCTTATTTGGGTAATTCAAGCAACATTTGTAAGGAGATGCACTTCCTGGTTTGGTCAATTTAAGAAACATTTGTAAGGAGATGCACTTCCTTGTTTGAGTAATTCAAGAGGCATTGGTGATGCACTTCCTAACTTAAGTCTTGATTCCTAGAATATGCACTTTCTAGTCGAGTTATCGCACTTAACCCTAAGGAGATGCACTTCCTTGTTTGAGTAATTCAAGCGGCATTGGTAAGAATACGCACTTCCTTGTTTTGGTAATTCAAGAAACATTGGTAAGGAGATGCACTTTCTTGATTGGATAATTTTAATTTTGATTTTTAGGTGATGCACTTCCTAACTTAAGTCATGATTCATAGAAAATGCACTTTCTAGTGAGTTATCGCACTTAACCCTAAGGAGACACACTTTCTTGCTAGTTTCATTTGTCATGTGGCACACTTTTAACTTAAAATTGTATCTCTAGAAGATGCACTTTCTAGTTAGAATCCCTCACTTTAATTCTTAGGAGACACACTTCCTAGTCTTGGTTATTCAATTTCACTCTCAAGAGATGCATTTCTTGGTCAAAGTCTTGATTTATCATTTCAACATGCAAGTAGGTATGATGTGACTTTTCCAAAAGTCTTCTGATGATAAATTGGAATTTTTTTTTTAATTTCTGTTTTTGAAACTTTAGTTTTCTGGCAAACGGAATTTCTCTTTATAATAATCTTTGTTTGGGATAATTTTACTTTTTTAGTTTTGATGTGATTTTAGGAGTCCACCTGAAGAACAGGGTGAATAAATGGAAAGTCAAGCAACAAAGTGAAGAAATGAAAAGTCAACCAACAAGGTGAAGAAGTTGAAAACGAAGCAACAAGGTGAAAAGTTGAAAGTTAACAGATTGAAAGAATAGCAAGTCGGGAGCCCGCCTGAAGAATAGGGAGAGAAAATTGTAAGTCGGGAGCCGTCCTGAAGAACAGGGTATTGAAATGTCAAGTCAATAGCCCACCCGGAGCACAGGGCTAATAAATGGAAAGTTAAGCAACGAGGTGAAACAATTGAAAGCCAAACAACAAGTTGAGGAAATTGCAAGTCAGGAGCCTGCCTGAAGAATAGGGTGATGAAACGCAAGTCAAAAGTTCAGAAGAAGCTGTATAGATAGGATTTTGTAATTTCGTTTATGTTTTTAACTTGTAATTTTTATTTTGATGCAATGACAGAGCCGCGGACCGGAACCTCGATAGGCCTCACTCGACTCTCCAACTCGGTATAATTCCTCTCTTGCCAACTATTTGAGATACTTATGATTGGACTCTCTCATAACTTGGGTAAGTATGATGTCAAAGACCTGGTTGCCTTTTTTCCTTCCGTTTCTTTCTTTGAATAATAGTCGGGTCAAAATTTGGTCTCGTTGTCTACTTCTTGTCTGACAATACTTCATGTTTACATTCAAAGGAAAATGCTTAGATACCTAAATTTGTCCTTCCCAAGTCCAATTTTATTCATTTTTACCTCACTTTATCACACACCCTTACCCACGTGATTATACCCTCCATAAAATGACAAAAATAACAGCCCTTAACAAATTTTATCTTGTTTTGATCCTATCCTAACAAACTTTATCCTTACACCTCACCTACCCTATGTTTACCCTACCTACCCTACCTCACTACCCCACCCTCACCTCACTGGAATTGAATTCCACTAACAATATAACAACACTTCACACACAGAATAAAGGGACGGACCATATATACAGCCCATTTCAAAAAAAAAAATTTGACAGAATATATACCCATTTACCACAATTTACATAGGGGGTTTCATCTTCTTCACTAGGAATTACACGCATAGGGGGGGATATTGTTTTCATCTCTTGTTCTTTCCATTATCAATAGATATAAAAACCTCATACAATCATCAAGACCATCACACACTAATCCACATACACACACTCTCTCACTGAAGAAACCCCATCAACACCAGGTATGCACAACTCAACTATGACAACCTCACCATCACACACACTCATTACACGCCTCACCAAAAATTCACGCACACACTAAAATAGTAAAGACTGAGAGAGGTGGAGAGAGATATTTGTAAAAAATTAAGAGAGAAATATGGGAGAAAAACAGAGGGAACCAAGAGAGAAAAGGGGTAGACGGGGTTGACGGAGGTCAAATTCTCTGGAAAAACCTATCGAAAAATGCTACCATCGCATAAACCACGCCACTTTTCTCCGATTTTAACCATTGTTGAGCTCACCGGAGCTCCGACAAGAGGAAAACAGTGAACCCAATTTTGGTCTGACCAATTTTAGTCTATTTTCAGGCAAAGTCCACTAGAAAATGGTCGAAATAGTGACGGCGGACCAAATTTGGGTATGGGTCTTTGGTTATTTAGAGGTTTTGATTAAGGTGGCAAGTTTGTAGTCGAGGTTCAAATTGAGGTTCTTTGGTACACGGATTATGCCTTTTTGATTGACTGATATTTGGAATAAAATCTTCGTCGAGGTCCAATTCTACTCTTTACCTCTTTTTGTTTTATTGTGGATGGTATTCGATGCATTGATTTTAATATTGTGTGTTGGTTGATTCGTGATGATGTGAATTATTGTTGTTCTGGTTCGATACTTGATTCCCTTGATTGTGGATTGATTATGGATTATGTGATGAAATGATATCTCGTTTGAGAATTAAAATTGATTGTTGTGGGGTGGAAGTTAAAAGTTGATAAAAATGATTTTGTTATTTGATTCATTGATATCGAGCTTGATAGTATCCTGATAGGTCGAATTGGATAGGCAGAAATATTTAGGTGAGGGTAGGCAAAAGTAAGGAGTGATGTGTTGATTCAATGCGGTGAATGTTGAAATGTGTGTTGAATGGTTTTGTTTTATCACTTTTGGATCAATTGTACTATTTGGCCGGGGAATGCCCCAAAGTATTTGTACATCTTTATTCACCGGGGAATTCCCTGAGGTATTTTGTACTCAGAGGACGTTCGTGATGAAGGCCCGAGGCGTCGGGTAAAGCGGGGAGTGTATCTAGTATTAGTGTAGGTTAGATAGGATTTATTTTTGCATTTTTATTTTTGGACTGTATAAATTGGACAGGACACTGTATTATTGATTCTTTTTATTTTGTTTGTTTGATTGTTTTATGTGTTTTGGGTGGGTTGTACATTCATAGTGTCAAAATTAGCCGATACGCTCCACCAAGCGACCGTGGTCTAACCACGGGATCGAGGGGTGCCTAACCCCTTCCTCTCGATCAACAGAATTCCTTAGCTAGAATCTCTGTTCGCAAACCAGTTTAAAGAGTCAAATGGTTTTGGAAAGTATTTTCCAATGGTGACTTGGTACACCAGATTATGCCAAGTGGCGACTCTAATTTCAAATGTAAAAACAATCCTTCTTCGAAACAAATTGTTTTCTTTTGTTACTTAATAATAAAAACCCTTTCGAACCCCAAAACGAATCTTTTGGATGTTGAAAAAGGGGTGTGACACAGATAATTATGTACAAGGAGTTATGATCATTTAAATTTTGAGAAAAAATACGCCAAGCCTCAGTACTTTTTCCTACACGTTTTACTATTCACTACTATTCACGGTTAGATCGGAATGTTGATAACTCGTCGCTCGGGTGTCCGTTTGGGATGATACACATATCGTTAGAAATCTTATTCGATACTCTACACAATGGTGGGTCATAATCTAAGACATTCTTAATGGAAAATTTATAATTCATTTTAGAAGATAGAACCCAATACGTTTACGCACAAAATTTCAACGAAAAATTTTCCGAGGTATTACACTTGGATACCATAGGTGAAAGGGGCCCATGGATGAACATTTAACATACCCTAGCCGAGGAATTTGTGAAGGTTCTTGAGGGTTTTCTTGAAACTTGATCTTGAATCTTGAAGGCTAAGGTTTGTTCTTGAGAGAGGATTAGTTTTTTTTGGAGGGAAATTATGAATAATAGGGCACATAATGCCCCTTTAGGGTTTTAATTTAATGTTTACGATGGATTTGGGTATATAGGAAAATACTAAATGGTCTCTCAAAATTTAAAATGCGGACTAACAAATCTCAATTTTTAGGCGTGATGCGGTGCTATCGCGTTGCACCATTGGAAACGGACAATCCCGATTTGGCACCTTAGCGCGACGCAAAGCCATTACAGTGTCCTTTTGGAAAAGGAAGAATGCAAAAATATCCCTTGGCGCGACGCAGTGCCATCTTGGAGCTCCACTTGAAAAGTACGAACGTGATTTTGGCCATCACAGCGACGCGGCCTAATAGCAATGGGCTATTGCCTTTTACTAAAAGTGCCATAACTTCTCACTCGGGTATCAGATTTAGGAAAAATTTATATCGCTGGAAAAATAATTCAATTTTCTACAATTTGGTGTGTCTTGAGATGAAAAATAATAAGTGGAACAAAATATATGCTCGTTTGAAGTTGACTATAGCAACGTTCTTCTCAACAACTCAATCGGTAAGGGATATTTTAATTCGTCTAATAGCTAGGAGTTATTTGAGGCCTTAATATGCATCAAACTCACTCATAAAACTATCAAAGCACTATAATTCATTTCTCATGAGCTCAGAGCATGGTTCTAGTATTGTTCTGAATTTTCGGGATATTACAAATACTTAGATGACTTATAATAATTACTTAAGGGTGATATTACAAATAACGATTGAAGCAGCTAAAGCAGACATGTCATTAATATCTATTTTTATTTTTTAATAGTCACGGAATGTAATATCTTACTTGCTTTGGAGTGAACCGAAGATGATAAGATGTTTCTTCTTTTGCTAGAATTATAACATAATCATATCACTAGAATAAGTAAAATGTTATAATATCACTATGATTAGATTATGGTGAAGTAACTGAGGATGGAATCAATGAAGTTGAATAAACAATTGTGTGACCAAATGTTCAAATCTTAATAGATGTTATAAGTGCTAAATGGTTCTTTTTTCATCGATGAGAGCATCAAAAACCTTTCAACTTTAAGAAAGATGGTCTTATTAGGAGAAATGGTCAATGGTGATGTAAATTCATTCTTATCAGCTATCACTCTTGGTAAAATTTAAAAGAAACATAAAAGTAAAATACGGTCTCCTCCACATTTTCTACATATTATATAAAATAGAAAAAGAGATAAATATATAGCCCTCTATTTTTGCAATTTCAAGCGGATATATCATTCGTTGAAAAAAATATGCATATATATGCCTGAAATTTAACAAATAGCTTATATATACCCTTGCCATGTAACAAGTTAAAACTATTTTTTTAAAATTTCAACAAATACGACATGGATTTAAGAAATTATCTCACCCATATTATTTACCTCTCGAGAGCCAACCTAACTAAAAAAAATCAATTCGTCTTCTATTCAAAATTACAAAAAAAATTAGTTTTAATATTTTTTTTAAAATTCAGTAAACATAGATCTTTCAACAAAAATAATAAATATGCACAATTTGTTAGACAATGGCATGTATATGCATAACTTTTTCAAACGAGACATGTATTCGCTCTAAATCACAAAATTGACGAGGATATTTGCCCCTTTCTCCCCGTAACAATTGTTAATTATGCATAATTTGTTATTAAATAATGTGATATGCATTTTTACATCGACTTATGATTAATCACGGTAAAGTAGAATCGAAAAGTGCAAAGGAAGTCTTTTTCACTATTTCATAAATCCTTTAAGTTTTCCCTTGTCATATCCTTTGTATCAGATTCCTTTACGCCAACTAGTGAATAATGGTTTTAGTCTACTGAATAATATAAGCCTGTAATAACATCGACAACTTGATCATATCACTAGAATAAGTAAACTGTTTTGCTAAATCTTACATCGTATTGTCCCTCATTTATATCAATTTATGATTAGATTATGGTGAATTAATTGAGGATGAAATCAATGAAATTGAAAGAACAGTTACATAACCAAATGTTTAAATTTTAATAGAGGGTATATATGCTAAATGTTTATTTTTTCTTTGATACGAGCATCAAAAAACTTTCAACAGTAACAAAGCCGGTCTTATTAGGAGAAATGGTCAACACTGACGTAAATTCATTCTTATCATCTATCACTCTTGGTGAAAATTTCAAAGAAACATAAAATATGACCTCCATAATATTTTCTACATATTATATAATAAAAGAAAAAGAGAATAATATATGCTCCTCTATTATTGTGATTTCAAGTGGATATATCACTCGTTGGAAAAATGATGCATATATACTCTTGGAGTTTAACAAATAGTGTACATATACCCTCGCTATCTACCAAGTTAAAATTAATTCTTTTTAATTTCAAATAATACGACATGACTTTAAAAATTATCTCACCCATTTTATTTACCTCTCGAGACCCAACCTAACAAAAAAAAATCAATTCATCTTTTATTCAGACCTGACCGATTTTTTTTTTTTTTTTTTGTGGTAAATGACACAATTTCATTTATTGATTGTGTAGATGGATTGGATTTTTTTCTGTTGGACAGGTTCTGGAGGGATAAAATGTGAGATAATTTTTGTAAGGAAAAACGCTCAAATATTTCATTGAACTTTCAAAAATGTCTCATTTATGTCATCGGTTAAAATTTTGGCTCATTCATGTCATTGTCATTACAAAATAAGCTCATCCTTGTCATTATTTTTTAACGGTGGATTTTCAAAAATAAATTTGCCATGTGACCTTTATTAGAGGTCCATGTCATTGATTAATATAAGATAAAAGGCTCAAATATGTCATTAAATTATTAGAAATGACTCATTTATGCCATCAGTTTAAAGTTCGGCTCATTTGTGCCATCACTATTATAAAATCAGCCCATCCATGCGATTACTTTTTAATGGTAGATTTTCAAAAATAGTTTTTTCAAGTCGACTCTTATTAAAGGTCCACCTCATTAATTAAAATAAATCTATATTAATTTCAAAATATTTGAAACTAGTTAGTATCAAAATTATTTGTCCCACCATTTATACCATAGTGATTGAAGGAATAAGTTATCCCATATAAATAACAGAATAATTAAGATAGCAGACTTCTTTTAAGCCGTTATTTGGAAATGATTTTTCAACAATGTATGCTCCCCTATATTGGTACACCTCTTTCTTTTTCTTGTTTTCCCTAATCATTCATTGGCTTCTTTCTTGCAACTTCGGAGTGTAGGAGTCACTGAAATTATAATTAATCAGTTATTGTAGGATTAAAAAAAGTTACTGTTGTATAAAACTTTTGAGGCTTATGTTAAAGGTAATATTTGTAATAATTTAGAATCAACAAAAACAGTCAAAGGATATACACTAATCACTATTTTTGTAATCAGAAAAATAATTGTTGTTGTAGAAAAAAAATATTTTAATGAGTGTGGGTTAGGTTATGTTAAATGGATCAGTTTTTTCTAATGGCTCTAAAATATTTTGAAATTAATATTGACTTATTTTGATTAATGATGTGTACCTCTAATAAAAGACCACATGGCAAAGCTATTTTTGAAAACCCACTGTTAAAAAGTTATCACATAGGTGAATTGGTTTTATAACGACGATGGCACGAATGAGTCGAACTTTTAACCGATGATATAAATGAGTCATTCTTGATAGTCCAACGGAATATTTGAGCTTTTTTTCCTATATTTTTTTGGCTCATTTAATTAATGACGTGGACGAATCATTGTTGACCACGTGTACAAAATAATTTTGCCAAAAACCACCAAGCTAGACTGTTAAAAAAGACATGAATGAGCCTTTCTTCTAACGGCAATGACATGAATGAGCCAAACTTTAAATGGATGGTATATATGAGTCTTTTCTCAAAGTACAATGACATATGGTGAAGGAAGGGATAGGTGTTACATCCATTATTTTTCTTCTTTTTATTGAATATATATTATTATTAGTATGTGTATTTATAAGTTATGCCACCCATTTTAAGTTTAAGTCCTGGTTATTAGTTGAGGTGTTATGGTTGCATAATTGAGCTTATCGTGCTTCAAATTTAGTTGAGAATCAAACTAGAATGGTTCGTATATGTTTCAAATATTATTCAGGCATAAAACCATGCCCAGGGATGAAGATTTCATTACTGCAAAATAGCAGTAGTACAAGAGAATGAAGAAGACAGCAAGCCATGAGCCACTGCTCATTAACTTGCCAAGTCTCTTCAACGGCAATTTTGTCTTTTCCTTCTCACCTTATCCCAAGCGATTAAACCTTTTTAAAATTTTTCACCTTCCAGACATTATTTTTAACCGAAGAACATTTTATTTCAACAAATAAATTCACACTTTTTCTTAACAGTTTCACATACGGTAAAAAAACTCTGTTTCCATCAGTTTAAAGCATTAAAAAGAGTCCCTCTATTTTTCTCAAGTTTTACACTATAAAAACCTCAATTCCCCATCATTTTCACACATTTTCCCTGAGCAGACAACCCCATTCCTCCTCTCAAACTCAACTTGTAAGAAGCTCCATAAAATTAGTTCAAGAAATCAAGTTTACTTGTCCTCTTTGCAATCTAAATATCTTCAAACTTTTTGAGATATCTAGAACAATTCCTTCTTATATTCTTTAAGTTTTATTATTTCTCCAAATTTAAATTAATCTCAAGTGATGTTTAGAGTTGAATGAATCTTTATTTTTATCAATTTACTTTGTGAATAGGTTTATGAAACAAAAATCTGGAAAAAAAAAATCTGTGAAATCTCGAAAATCACTCTAATCCATGAATACTCTTCATTTTTTTTGTCAAACTTATTAAATCCTATGAATTATTGCCAGATTTGTAAATTTTGAGTACTTGAAACTATGGAAATCTATGAACCTTTTAGTTACTGATTTATGGCTTGAAATTCGTAACATGGAAAGGTGAAAATAGAGATAGGAACTTGTTTACTGAGGGGTTGTTTGTTTTGTAGTCTTTAAGATGAACTATGCTGATTTCTTGTAACCAAATAATACAAACTTTTTATTGTTTTTCTAAGATACGAACTGGAACTCCAATTGTTTAGATGCAACCTATGAATCTCAACTGGAACACTCATAACCATTTCTTAATTTATTGAGTACTGTAATAGCTATGATCTGAGAACTTGATGGAATGCTTTCTCTAAGCTTGAATATGCTCTTTCTTGATTTTGTTTCCATACCAGTAAAAGTATGAATCCATGAGTTAATTGTACCATTATAAAGAACAATCCAACTGAAGTTATCTTCAAATTTAAATGGTTATTATGACTCCTAGCAGTAAGGTTTCAAATTGCTCCATAATGCTTGTAAATGTAGTGAAAAAGCTTTGATATGAACCCCTTAACATAATGTATCCTCACTTGCACAGAAAGCTATGGAATGGTATCTAATCAAAATCTTATGAACCCAAAATGGTTGAATTCCCACTATCATCCTAAAAGGCTAAATTATATACATAAGCCAATTCAACATGAGCCTAAAAGGCTAAATCACGAGTTTGAGCCTAATATGGCTAACATTTTGAACATAAATAAATGAGATAATGTCATGATCATAAGGGAGTTGGTTAATTAACTGTGAAGACATAAGTTTAAATGAAAAATGCCTGAAACTATGTTTGCCTACATAGGATAGAGATTATTCTGTGAGTCGAATGACTTTTTTTTTCATGTGATCCAAAAAGGGGCTAACCATGTATACTTTCTTGTAAATTATGTCTTGTCATGTCCTATGGTCGGTGAGGTATAGGATGACTTAGTTGATCAAGATGAGATCAAACTCCATACGCTCACATTGTGGTTTATGATGGTTCACTACTTTCTCCTACAAATAATCAAAGGAATTAAATCTACCTTACTTGGTCAACTATACATTTAGTTTATATTCTTGTTCCTTTTTAGTTGTCTTCACTTACATTTGAATTTTATTGTTATTTCTAATTTCTTGATTTGTTACCCTCCTGATATGGTTTTACATACCAATACATTCCATGTATTGTTCATCTTTGGCGCTACATCATTTCATGATATAGGTTGTGGTTATCAAGTCCGTTGTCAGATGCCTCATTAGGATCTCTATCTTTTGCCATTAGTATGCCTATTTCTTACCAGGAGGCTGACGAGACATGATGATTTCTTTATATTTTATTTCCTTTTGGTATTGGTACTTATTAGTTGCTTCACAAGCTGGTGTAGTTGTCAAACAAACTTTATAATTTTCAGTCTTTGTTTATCAGCACTATTAGTATCGTTAGACATCATACGACACTAATCAACTTTGGTGAAGTTTTATCCCTTCAGAAATTCATAAATAAATTTTATCTTATTTTTTTCTTTATTCATTTGTATTGAAAGTATGTTCGAGTGATATGCCAGAAAGTTCGCTCATACTACTGATAGTATCAGGTGCATATCACGTCTAGGCCCAAGGCTTAGGTTGTGACAAACTTGGTATCAGAGCCCAAAGTTTAAATGTCCTACGTTGTTTGTGAAGCCGTGTCTAGTAGTTTTCTTTTTATAGGTGTGAAATGCGTCACACTTATATTGGGAGGCTACATGGCATTTAGGAGATATTTTCCATTTTCTTATACTCTAGGTCATACAATAGAGCGGTGCCATAAGTTTGTGTGTGGCTCAAACTCCTCTATCATCACCTTATCTTCAAGGTGATAAAACCAATAGCTCAGCTTTCTACCATTGTGGTGCTCTTATTTAGAACCATCAGAAATCTAAGAGACCACAACAGGATTGAGGGGAGCCCAGTGTACATACGATTTTTATTTCAATAGAATGCATCTTTGTTCACATTTATGGTGCGTCTGACCCTTCATAATAAGTGCTCTCATACCCTTACAAACCTTAATACAAATGAAACCTTTAAAGGGGGAAGTATGTACTTCAATTCTTGGGTAGTGTTTTCACATATAGTGTAGTTTAGGTCATTGTAAGTCATAAGCAGTAGAATGAATTCTAGAGCCAGAAATATGAAGCCAAAGTGTAATGGCCTAAGAGTGAGTATATGTCACGACCCGACACTACCCCCTAGTTGCAAAAATAGTGCTTAGGGTTACAAATGACCACAAACTAACCCATGAGCGGGTACCTACTGTGAGCACTGAATAATTTGCTGATAATAAATATGTTCATAAAATAATTGAATATGCCATAAGGTTTAAATACTGAAAACAATAAAACTAGATCCAAAAATCTAAAATATCAGAGAAAATGCTTAAAAATAACTGATAAGACTGACAACTAACTAACTATCTGAAATGTCTGAAAGCCTATAACTGAATTAAAAGAGAGTTGATGGGACAGGCCCCAACTAACTCCAAACTGTCTAACTGAAATAAAATACAAAAAGACTGAAATGACATAATAGGCCCTCCAAATATGAGGACTCACCACTGCTGCTGCTGCTGACTAGATGGACTGTCTAAGTGCGTTCGGGAAGCTGAGCTTCCGAACCTATGATATTAAACATCATAGCACAAAGAAAAAATATGCGATCAGTACTTTAAATGTACTGGTGTATGAGATGAGGTTAGGCTGTATTGCATGGGTTTATGTAGATGAAGTAATGTCTGACTAAATAACATAAGATAACTGAATGTAAATGTGTGAAAAGCTATAAAATCTAAGAATGCAGGAACAACAATATAATATGTTCTAAAATAGTCTATAACTTGAAATACTGAAAGCTGATAAGTGAATAACTGATAAACTGTATGTTATGGAAAAGCAAAATTGAACTAAGAATATACTGAACATTGTACTGAGACTGTGGGAGGTGTTGTCTAATCGATATGCCCCAATATGAGCTTATCAGGGTCCAATCTGTAACCCCAATTGGAAGGGTGTTAGTACCGTGCCATGGGTACTAACACTGGCTGAGTGGATCCACTAATCTGGTGTACTGAAGGATCATGGTGTAAAGCCTAAACTGATGGGTGACCCCTGGGAGGAAGTCAAGACTAAACTGATGGGTGACAACTTAGAGGAAGTCAAGCCTATACTTATGGGTGACTCCTCATATCCTATGTTGGCTACGTAGTTCTGGCATACAAGGATTGCTACTAATGAATCTTCCTAACTGACAGGTGACCCCTGAGAGGAATTAAAACCTATACTGATGAGGAAGCCACCATCCCCACATTCGCTCGGTGCTAAATCCCACTCTCAACTGAACTGACACTGATTACTAAACTGAGTAATACAACTGATCATGGTAACTAACTGGAAGACAATGCTTATGGTTTATCTGAAACCATTCTGAAAATACTGAAACTATGGAAACAGCTAAGTATCGGGGATTTATAACCCCCAACATTGAATGTAAATAACAATAAGGGCATGTAAAAGCTTCGAAAAACCATGATGGGGAATCATTCTACAAAATAATTCTCTTTGACATTTCATCAAACACATGGGGATTAAGGCTTTAACATGGGGATGCTTTTAAACACGATGATATAGCATGATTACATGACAAAAACCATAATTTGGGGATTTATATTGAATTGCATGAACATGACATGGGAACTTCAACATCCCAAAACAAATTAAAATCCATTCTACTTGAAAATAGTTGTAATCTTAACTTGAAATCAAAATAACAAGTAATTCATGGAGATAATTCATTTAAAATATGGAAAACTCATAATTTAACATTTAAAAAGGGTTTCTTGGGCTCCATGGTGAAAAGAAACCATAGATGAACCTCAGACATACTTTAACCCTTAATCTTGAAAGGAAAACACAATCTTGAAAGCTTTCTTGAAGATCTTGGATTGGTAGTCTTGAATTCTTTCTTTTTTTAAGAGAATGCAATTGGATTTGATGTTCTTGGGAGAGGGTTAGGGTTTCTTTGATACAAAATTTACGAAGAATGGGCAAATAATGCCTAAATTACTGATATAAGTCATGTTATGACAACTTGGATTGAGGGAAAAAGATGCTACTACCCCTTAGACATTTAAATTCGTAATTGGAATCCTGATTGAAGGATCACCGTGATGTGCTCATGGTCTAATCTCTATACCACCGCGACACTCCACAATTGTGGTGATGTTTTGGAATTAAAATCCAAACGTTCTTCAATCCTTATCCAAAATATCTTAAACTTCCTCGAGAGATGCTCATTACACCCCTGAACATGAATTAACTTAAAAACCAACATCTCGGAGTCGGAAAGGCTCATTTAAAAATCCTCGAAGTTAAGAGGCCAAAATTAAGACTAAGTCCTCAACATTTAGTAAAATTTTCAGGTTTAAAGCTTCTTATACATGCACTATGATGTAATACCTCAGATTTTCTTTAAGTCGAGTTTCACCCTTAAGAAAAGTAAGGGATAACTTCCAAAGTGAAAAATATTTTAAACTGTGTATAATTTCCTTAATATTGACTTTTTTCATATAGATAATTAAATAAGCTTTCCATCGATACCAAATTTGTCCAAATCCAACACTCGGGCAAAGAGTTAGAGCCATTTTTGTGATATAGTGTGTCACCTGACACTTTAGCGCGTCGCGGAGCCAGCCAAAATGGAAATTATCAAATTCCAGTGAGCCTACGCAATTCCACCATGCCACAGTGTCTTTATAGTTTGCAACCAAGGTGGAAATGCAATTTTCACCTGCCACGCCAAGGCTCAATTACCCAATTATCGAATTTCCAGTAAGCTGGTGCGATTATGGCGCGTCGCGCCAGCATGTAAAATCAAGATTTTTCCAGTTCCAATTTTAATTCCAAGGGAAAAAAGGGTCTTTTACCAACCCCTATTTATACTCTTTAACATGAGATTCAACACATTTACACCCAAATTTATTAGTTTCTCTCAATTTTCTTCTAGAACAAGACCTAGGGTTTCTAATCCAAAACCCAAATCATCAAGGTTTCACCGTGAATCTTTCAAGAATTACATAGCAAGGTATGTTGGATGTTGATTCTTGGGTTTATTCCACCCAAGAAGTTTAAGAATCCTTTTCAAAATTATAAATTTTATGTTTTATGAGCTTTCATGATTTATGTGAATAGAAACTAAAGTTCATGTTGTGGAGAATTTTTTATTCATGTTTTAACTATAAAGATTCAAGCTTTGATCGTAGAATTTGTTGATTATACGATATTTATGATAAAGCCCCTTCAAGAAGCATGTTGAATTATGGAATCATGTTAATTGGGTGTATTGAATGTTGTATAACCAAGGTGTGTCTTCCATATGTTTGATAAAGTGATTATGTGAAGGAATTAGAGCCATTATAGCATGTTGACTTGGAATCCTCAATTGTGTGCAAGCTCATGCAAGCCAAGTGTTTGTTGAAAATCCTTAGTGAATGAATTGTGACATGTTAGCATGAAATTCCCTAATTCTGTGTTCTTTAATACATGTTAAGTGTTTGATGCAAGACCTTGTTGAATGAAGTATGAGTCAATAACATGTCTCCCTATGCTATCACATGTTTATGATTTCTAAGTGCTTGAAGAGATGTTTTAATGATTGTGATGGTGAATGAATGTTCATGGTCCTGATTATTCAAGAATGGTTATGTTTACTTTTATGTTATCGAGTCCTAGGGGTATTTATACCCGATAAATTAGCTACAGTCTAGAGCCCATGTCAGTTTTCACGATAATCTCAGTCAAGCAAAGATCTTAGAACTCAGTGAGTTACAAAACTCAGAACTCTTAGATAGTTACAGAACTTAAGAAATCTCAGTAATCTTAGTATCATTAGCATTCTAGCCTCAGTTCAGTACTCAGCTTAGATCTAGTAGTATTCAAGTGTTCAGTTCAGACCTCAGTAGCATTCAAGTAATCAATTCAGAGCTCAGTAGCATTCAGTTAAACATTCAGTAGTATTCTGTTAGATAACGAAACCAAGTGAACTTAGCTTAACTTAGTTAATCGTTATCAATCTAAGTTGAGTTAAGAATTAGTTCAGACTTCTTCAGTTGGGAGTAGTAGCTAGTACCGAGCGAGTGCAGGGATGACGACTTTCCTATTAGAGAGGCAGAGTCATTAGCAGCAATCCCTGAACTCCAGAACTGCATAGCCAGTGCAGGACCAGGAGTCACCCGTTAGATTAAGGCTTAAATATCATATTACCCTAGGCTTGACTTTCTGTTCAGGGTCACCCATTAGAGAGGCTTGACCATCCCAGAGGTATTTACCCATGGCACGATATTGACACCCTTCTAGATGGGGTTATAGGTTGGACCCCACTAGATCAGATTTAGGGCATGTCGATTAAGTGAGAAATCCCACAGTTTCAGTTTTAGTATCAGTCTTCAGAGTAGAACTCAGAAACCAGGACTGTCAGATACAGTCACCTATCTCAGTAAGGAACTTATATAGTTCCATAGATTCATAGACCACCCTCTAGATAGGCCTGGTCTCATGTAAATTTAATCAGAATTAGTACTAATAGATCTAGAGATCACCCATCCGAGGCCTGATCTCAAACTCTATCCATCATTTTTATTATTATAAGATTCAGAGAGTTTCTACTAAATAGGCCTGATCTCAGATACAATTATGCTTTATCATTATTAGTAGATTCAGAGATCATCCTCTAGGAGGGTTTGATCACAGATTTAGTCAGTCGATAGTAGAAAGCTCAGAACTCTGTCATTGATATGAATAGAGTCAGTTAATCAGCTCCAGTATCATCAGATTCAGAGATCACTCGCTAGATAAGACTTATCTCAACTTCAGTAATCAGTTATCAACATTAGAAAATTCAGTTATTCAGTTTTTAGTATTAGTAGTGAGTTCAGATGTCAGTAAAACAGTATCCGAGTCTCAGTATTTAGAGTCACGATGATTTCAATTATGGTGGTGCATTCATGCATATGCCCTCATTCAGTACTCTCATAATTATTCAGTTGAGCTATGTTCATGCATAAGCCCTTGCATTTAGTGTTACCTCATCTAGCATACCAGTACATCCAAAGTACTAACACATACTTTTCTCTTGCTTATGGTGTCTTATACCATAGGTTCAGAATCACAAGATCCAGAGCACCCTTAGCAGTCCAAACTCAGTCAGCAGCAATAGACGTAGCAGTGAGTCCTCTTCATTCGAGGATGATCCTTATTTTAATATTGCATTAGATTTAGTTTATTTACATTAGACAGAGTTAATTGGGGACCTGTACCATCGAATTGATAGTTCAGATAGTTAGAGGCTTTTTGGATAGATATATAAGTATTCAGTTCTCAGTATTGATTATTTCAGATGTTTTGAACCTTATGGAAAGTTTCTGCCAGTTTTTCACATTTATTACCTATATTTGCTTAGGTACAGATATCAGAAGGGGGTTAGCTTGTGATCCCTCAGGGTTATGAGCATCGTGTGCTGACTAGGGGGTAGTCCTAGTTTGTTAGAAACGAGCTGAACTAAACTAAATAAAGTATGGGGTATTACAATATCTCCTTCTTGGGAACATTCATCCTTGAATGAAACTAATTAAGCTGAGATTACTAGGGAAACTGAGATCATACCCTTAACATGCATAGCCAAAAACATGGTTACATGACTGAGTTTGAAACATGATACATGAACTGAATATCATGAACAGAACTGATTCCTTGAATACATGCAATGACACGAGGATGATTATAAGGCTGAGATAGTAATGAGACAGTCAACTTATGAGTATTACTTCATGCTGGATTTTGTTTCATGAAGAAAAGTTGAGAGATTTAGTACATGAAAGATCGGGGGTATTACAACATCTCTCCCTTAGGATAGTTCATCCCACAAATGATACAGACTTAGCTGAAATGCTAAGGAAAGATAGAGGCGATGGATGGGACACTTATGCATTGAATTGTGACTAAATATCTAGAATCTAAAACTGATGCATGAACATAGAGTATCCACATCCTGGATTTATTACAGAGATAAAACTGAGGATATACATGACATAGTCTAAATTTTGCTGATCATTAAAAGAGTAGCATGAGTACTGAATTTGAACACACTGTAAAGCATGAGTACATGAGTTATGATCTATATGACCTAAGTTTGGAGTTCATAAATTTCATGGAATATGATTTGTAAAGATGAGAAAATTAGAACTCTTTATACTAAGAACTGGAAGAGTACACGATTCTATGGAAAGTGCATGAATATGAGTTATTATTAGGGAGCTGACATTTAAGGCATGAGCATATATCGTGATAATTGTAGTACAAGTACTAAAATAAGCATGGGTCGGGCATCATCCTCCCTCGTGTTATTCTTCAACACACTGGCATCACTACTAGAATCTGAGAGACTGACTTGGTTACTAGTCCTATCATCTCCCCCCTTAGCTTCAATCCATCCTCCTAAGTTGGTGGTACAATAATATGCATAAGGATAAACTCACCCGAAAAGACTGTGCCTGATAATGTAAGACCCACTGCTGGTACTTCCTTTTGACATACAAATTTCAATATTTCTATAGCCCATAACTTAGCTGGTAAGAACGGCAATTACTACATTACTAGCCCCATTAAAACTTAGCACTCAAGGGTACTACATAAGCATAACCACTATTAAAACATAGAAATAATACAATCCCGTATCACCTTGGGTACACCTCTAGATCATACACACATAATCATACTTAATCTCGAATCAACAACTTAAATTCTTGCATGCACTGTTTCAAGCCTATTAATTTACCCTCATACAAAAATCCCCATGGATAAATAATCTGCTCAATTTAAACAACAATATCCCAACTCTACTATTGTTAAACTTCTGAGTTCATGCTTCTAACTCTAGGTCATATGCTACATAGGATTCTGAGAAGGGATTCGAAAGTACATCCCTTAGATATCATTTTTCTTGCTCTAGGATATGAAACAATTTAACTCCTAAACACTTTGGTACTACCCCTCTAATTAATGATTGGTTCAATGGAAAGATGAAACCAAATAATTCTATTCCTGTAATTAACTGAAGTGATTTTCAGGGATACTATAATCAGGCAATTTTTGTATACCTGTCTAGCTGTAATAGATTTACCCACTGGGGTAGATACTAAGAAAGTCTCTGCTAATGTTTAGGGACTAACAACAAAATTAACATTTATATATAGGGTTACAAATGAAAGTAAGGCTTCGGGGTATAATAAAACATACACACAATGATGAAAGACTTATAACATACTCATAACCACATCAGGAGAACTTTCCTAATCCTCTCAGGAATGGAGTGCATACATTCAATTCTGACACTGACGACTAGTGGTACTGAAAGTGGTGCCCCACCAAGTTGGGCGACCGACTAGAGCTGATGACTGATTGGACTATCTTGTTGGTGCAAATATCTTCCCCTCTGAGCAACTACCCAGCATTCCCAAATCTTGTTGCCTAGCTTACCATACCCAAAACACATATTACTGCTAACTCTGCACTCACCCTGATGAATTATACCATATTTCTAGAAAAGCAGATTGGTACGACCACTATTCATACTACCCTGGGTCTTGGATCCTAGCACCCTATCACGACTGTCATTCTTGAACTTTGGTACTGGCACACTAGTTGAAGAAAGAGCTGGGGATGAAAAATTTTGATGGAATTTAGAATGGTTAACAGCCTCTAACTTAGGCTGAGAAAAATTAAAGCTACCTATTTTGTCCCTCTTATTCTCTCTCTCTCTCTCTTTATGTTTCTATTCCTTAATATGTTTATAATGGACGATAAGCCTAGATATGTGTAACACCCTGCATTTCGGGCTAGAACATAAACCATTATTCCTATGCGAAGATGTTCCAAAAGCCATTAATCCAATGTAGATATAGTGCGTTCATCAATTATGTAGTGTGCGAATATAGTTGAGCATGAATTGAGATCATAGAGGTCCCTTAACTCAAGGACGAGTTGAAATATTTCCTATCGTTCGAGTTTTAGTGAGCGTCAAGACTTAGGTCAACTTCAATTGGCCATAACTTTTTGTATATATCTAATTAGAGTGTCTACTATATATCAAATGAAAGGTCTTTGAGTTCTCTTTCCAACTCCAGCAATTTTTCCTAAATCCAATATAGGCATAAAAATTTATAGTTATTTTACAATAAACTATCTGAGCTACCAAACTGCGATGGAAAGGCCGATGGACCGTCACACCAACGATGAACCGTCACCCAAACCATCACAACTGAGGCAGTAAGCTTATTTTCTAGCTATAAAGTGATTATTTGAGGGATGGTCCATCCCTAGGGTGATGGTTCATCGCCCAAACCATCCCGCACCTCCGTTTAGCTATCTAAAGTTGTTTTTAAAGGGATTTTTGGGTCTTTTCCATCCTTTTTAACACCTAATTACATCAAATCAGAGGACCTAAATCCTCATTCAGCCATAACATCAAAATTAGAGTTTTTTTTTCAAGAATAAGGAATCAAGAACCAAACTCTAAGTTCAAGATTTCTAAGAAATGAATCGAGATTCGAGTTCTTCTTTCTAAACTAATTAATCTAAGGTACGTGAGGTTGTCCTAAATCTCATGGAAATGGTTTTGATATGAATTTAAACAATATTTTTAATAATTACATAAGTATGTATGCCATTATACATGGGGTTTCATTTTTAACACAAAAAGCATGCTTTGTGATATGGTTTTGAGAAGAATATTGAAAGATCATAGGGTTGTTTGCTTATATATCTCAATTGTTGAATTTTTGAATATGTGATTTGAATTTTAAAAGGTGTTATGAATATGAATTGTGAATTTCTTTAATCCCCATGACGATGTTTATGTACTCCACATGATACTCGTGTTAAACTACTGACAGTATGAGTTTTATAACTACTATTGTACTACTTTATAAATGATGAAGTTTCTTGACTATTATGTGTTGAGAATCTTTTTGCATGTGTTTGGTGTATGGGAGTCTTATTGGTGTTCATACTATGATTTGCATAAGAGGTTTTGAGAATTAATGTAGTACTGGTAACTTTCAAGTCGGGGGATGATGATACCCCGCAGAGTAATTGCCTCGAATGAAAAGATAAAAGAATGTTGTGAGTATGATGAATGTTTTGTCTTATATAAAACTTAAAGCTTAAATTGATGTGATTTATATGGTTACCCAAAGAAAGCATGAGTCAGATAACTCTATGCTAGAAACCGTGATTTGCTGACATGGGAACTTGGTACCCTACTATGTGATCTTGTGTACCTAGTACTATGTTATCCCAAATTGGGACCAATGGTTAGGATCCCTGCTTTGTGATATTGAGCCCAACCACAACATATTGACTTGATTGGGATTATGGCACCCTGTTGTGTGATCTTGTGTGTGCTTCCCTCACTAATAATCCAATCTTGAAGGCAACCGAGATTTGGCAATTGGTGAAAATGTGAAATTGTAGGGTGTACCATCTAGCTTAATAATGCTGCATTATTATTGAAAAATCATTATACTATACCCATGTGTTTTTCAAACGATTTTGTGTTAACGTGTTTTATAATAGCTCTCACCTATGTTATATAAAAGTTGTATTTTGTTTTTGATTACTCCATATACCAGAACAATTGTATTGACCCCCTATATTCCAGGGTCTGAGGCTCAGTCTAGAAGTCCTGGAAAGCCGTAGAGTTTTCATCCATAAGTGAAGTGTGTGTGCAATTGGTGAGCCTTCTTTATTTTGGAAGTCCTATTTCTTTTTATCACATGTTATTTATATTGGTTTAGGTCCACTGGGGGCCTTGTCTCAGTTTTAGTTATGATGACTGATTTTGATATACTAGATATTTCGCAGACAGATGTTAGATGATGTTGAAGGTTTTATTGAATTCTTTGACTTTTCAGTTGTATGATGTTATTGATCATGTTTCCTCATGAGTCCATTTTCTCATTCTCTTTATGATTGTATGAACGTGTGTATGATTGCTTGTTAACAAAGAGGCCCTCGAGCCCTCACGGCTCACGATTCTCGTCATGGCCAGGGTCTTGTTCAGGTCATGACAATATGTCCATCTCCTTAATCAACATGTTAGTTCTACACTCCTTGAGCACACTAGTAGATATACCAGACACGAACTTACTCATTCTAGACCTATTATCAGCCACCACCAAAGGAGCATACCTATCCAACTGAGTAAACTTAAGAGAGTATTCCTTCACACTTATAGTACCCTGCTTCAAATTAATAAACTCCATAACCTTAGCTTTCCTCAACTCTAAAGGAAAGAACCTATCTGAAAAGGTTGTGGAAAACTCCCCCCACTCTACTGACCCTGCATCTGCGACCCTATTCTCTTTCCACTGCTTAAAACAGGTGCGAGCTATATCTTGCAACTAGTAAGCAACCAACTCTGCACTTTCACTAGATGCAAGACCCATAATATCAGTCATATTCTGAACCATAACAAGAAATTCCTGTAGATTCTAATCATACTTGGATCCCAAAGATAAGGGAGGATTCATTCGGGTAAAGTCCCAAATCCTGCCTGCAGTTGTGTTAGCAACTGGATTACCTGGGAAAATAGCCTGCTGATTATTCTGAGCTACTACCGAGTAAGCTAGGATAGTGAATGCAGATCTAAACTCGGCATGAAAGACATGCTTATTTAGGGGATCGTCTTGAACAGGCGGAGGTACGGGATGATTCCCATTATCCTTCCGTTGGTCTTTTTGGAAGGCATTTTCTATAAATGGGAGGAAGAATGAATTAGAAGGAGATTTTAAATAGAGCTCATACTCATTCACACGATATGAATACTGAAAGAAGGGAAACTTTTCCTAAAACATCTTGTAGCCTTTTGTCCATAAGTGTGGCACACTTCACACACATGCATAAGACTCTACTCATGCAATACCCCGTATTTACCCTAGTTTAATTCATCTATAAATAGGTTCATTACAGACTTAGAACCTAAAATTTTAGCTAAGTGTTGGAGACTTACTCTCATTTTTGGCCTCAAAACTTTGATGACTTTATTTTCAACCTTCCCGACCTTGGAATGTAAATTTTTAGGTTATCTCAGCAACGGGGTAGTCCATAGTACCTCTCGAATAAGTTTTGGAATTTTTGGAAAAGGTTTGGGGGATGTTTGGATGGCTGAAGCAGAATGTCAATGCAATTTGGATGCACTGCATCAGTGATCGCGTCGAGGAGGGCAATGCAATGCATCGCCTATCATAATGAAGTGAGAGATACGATGTATCACTTATCTTGTCAGTGCCCAATTGTGTATTGTTAAATGACGGGTCCATGGGGGTATTTGAGTCATTTACCCTCACCCAAATTTTCCCAAAACACATAATTTGAGCCCTAAATGGCCTAGATACTTCATTATTCAACTTTTTCTCTCTAAGAATGAAACCCTAGGTTTCTCTCTAAGAACAAAGCCCTACCTTTAAGAAATCAAGAACAATTCCATTACTCCTTCTCCAAGAAAGTCATTAATCAAAGCTTTCATGTTTAAGAACTTTAAGAAGAAGCTTCAAGAACACCATTAGAGATTCAAAAGTTCAAGCTTTTACATTCAATCAATCCAACAAGTCATGTAGGTTTATGAACAAGGATCCTCTTTCATCCTTATGCCCAAAACTTTTTTAAAGGTTAGATTTCATGAATTTCATATATGGGTTCATACCCAAATTATCTTGTTTTGAGTTTATAATTTATAAGTGATTTAAGTATTGTAGTGTATGTTTATCTTACCTACTTTGGCTTTGAATTAAAGGTTTATATCATGAATTATACTTTCTTCTTATGAATTGATACTGTTGAATGGTTTCAAGAATGACATTGTGCATGAAGTTTTGTTGTGAATTGTCCTGAGTTAAACCATGAATTTTTAACCCCACAGTTTAAGTGTTGAGATTTTAAGAAGATCATTCTCTTAAGTTTTATTTGATAAGTTTATCTCAAGAATGAGTTTGAAATTTCAAGAAGACTATGGTCTTAAGTTTCTTTGACAATTGTTTACTAAGATTTGAAGAAAAGAATTGATATTTTGACCCTAAGCTAAGATACGGAATCCACATTGTTCATCTTGACCATGATTTAAAGAAAGAGAAGCATAATTGGTTTCATTATAAACCCTTGTGTTATTTTAAGGTGGATTTCCTAAAGTCTGAGCATAAGGATATGAGTAGTATTTAGCACCGAGTTGGGTATGATTCCAAAGGTCCCATGCCTCAGAAATATGCGCCACCATAGGTTTAAGATTTGCCCATAGTGAGCTAAGACAGTGATAACTTAAGATAAGAAGCTCTATTCCAATGGCAAGGGTAGAACAACTCTCCCTAATGTAAGTAAGACGTTGGACTCTGTGATAGCTCACATGGTTTATGTCGATTAGAAGAAATTCCCAATAAAAAGAGTAAGAGTACAACTTTTAAAACTAAGTGCTTTGACTTATAATGATTTCTATGTTTTTACATACTCATCCTTTATTATTTCGTAGTACATGTTTCATTTGAGCCAAGGTGAGTCATTACACTTTGCATGCATCCTTTGAAAGTTTTGATTTAATATTGTATCATTGTTTTTGTAATACCCCGTACATTTCTAAGCTAGAAACCGAACCGTTGTTCCTATGTGTGAAACCTCTAATATTGTAATTCATATTTGAGTACATGACTTACAATGAGTATTATACTTAAAAGAGAGCTTATGATGTGTTAAACATGTTCATAAGAGTCACTTAAAGTAATGCAAGCTAAGAGCTTTTGAACCGATCAAGTTTTAGTGTTTGATCTCACAAGGGTCATATTTGAAAGAGAATAACTTACTGTAAATGTTGTATTTTGTAAGATTTATACTTACCAAATTATAGATAATCAAATTATCTTTCTAATGATACCAATTTTGCCTTAATCCAGTACCCGAGCAAAACGTTATGCCCATTTTAGTGAGAGGCAGTAAGGGTATGCGACTGCTTAGACGTTGCCCAACCAAACTTAGGTGATTGAAAAGGTGTCGCCCACCTTAACTTAGGATATTGACTATACGCCATCTAAGTCATTGCCAAGTGCCAAAAATACTCCGTTTTGACCTAGATCAAGGGTGTTATAGTCATTTCACACTCCTAAACTATCCCTAATCACTTCAAAATGTTTTTATGATTTATTAATCACATAAAATCCTCTCTCTTAACCCTAAGAAGTCAGTAAACAAATCAAAAACCTTCCCCTCTTCCCAAAAAATATCCGTCAGTAAATAAATCAAAACCCTTCCCCTCTTCCCAAAACAAATCCAAGTGTCATCCCTCTAGAATACAGAAGTTAAGCTCCAAATTAAAATTTATCTACAAGAATTCTTTCAATCAAGCTTAAAGGTCCAATATTTCAACAATTTCATCACCATTAAGGTAGGTTAGATATTGATTCATGGGTTCCTTCCACCTATGAAGCTCAAGAATCCTTTTGAATTAAAAAGATTGTGTATTTATGATTTCCATGATTATGATTGAATTGAAGTTTATGTTTATATTATTTTTGGGATATAATTCATGTTTTAGATTTTAAATTGCAAGCTTTGATCCTAGTATGTGATGACTTACATAATATTCATGATAAACCCCTACAACTTGCATGTTGATTTATGTAGCCATGTTTTTTAGATGTAATGTGTGTTGTATAACCAAAGCATACCCCCCATATTCTTGATTAAATGCCTAGGTGAATGAAGTAGTGCCAATAAAGAATGTAAATATGAAATCCCCATTTTTGTTCAAGTTAATGTATGTTATGTTTTTGTTAAAAGGCTTGGGTGAATGAATAATGAGACATTAGTATGCATGCCCAGACATCTAAAAGTTTATGAATGCAAATATTTGGAAAGATGCTTCAGTGATTGTATTATGAATGATAGACGATTGACATGTTATTCAAGAATTGTTATGCTCTACTTTATGCTATCGAGTCCTGGGGGTATTTAATACCAGACAATTTAGCTATGTGCCTAGAGCCAGTGTCAGTTATATCACTCTTAGTCACATCATGATCAATAGTATTCTCAGTCAGTTACAACATTCAGTAGAACTCAGTCAGCTTCATTACTTAGGAAAAACTCAATAATCTCATTATCAGTCCAACTGAACTCAGTAATTAATTCAGAACTCAGTAGTGTTCAGCCTATTAACAGAATTCACTAGTTTTTCATCAGTCTACGAAACTCAGTAACTTAGTTCAATCCAGTTGAACAGTACAGTTAGTAGAAACTCAGTCAGGCCTAGTATAAATTAGGAAATTAGTTCAGTGTTATTCAGTTGGGAGTAGGACTAAGTACTGAGAAAGCCTAGGGATAGGGGCTCACCCATTAGATAGTGTTGAGATCCCTAGAAGCAATCCCTAAGTTCTAGAACTACATACCCAGCATAGGTATGAGATGTCACCCATTATATTGGACTGGCATACTCAGGTATCACCCGCTAGTATAGTACTGATCTCAGGGATCACCCGCTAGATTATGACTGACTCCACAACAGTTGTCTTTACCTGTGGAACGGTACTGACACCCTTACAGCTGGGGTTAAAGGTTGGACCCCACTAGTTCAGATTCGGGGCATGTCGGTTAGATGATTGCTTCCTACAGTCTAAGTTTCAGTCTCAGTCTTTAGAATAGAACTCAGATTGGTATTAGGGAAATTAGGACTATCAGATACAGTCACTTAGATTAGTAAAGAACTTAGATAGTTCCATAGATCCTGAGATCACTCACTAGATAGGATTGATCTTTGATTAAGTCAATCATTTTCATTATAAGAAGATTCAGAGATCACCCGCTAGATAGGAATGATCTCAGCTTTAGTTTATCAAATATCAGTATTAGTAGAATCAGACATCAGAAATCTAGTTATTAGGATTCAGTATTTAGTGTAACTACGATTTAAGCTATAGTTTATGCACTCATGCATGTATCCTCATTCAGTAGTCTCATGATATTTAGTCAGTATTGTGTATGCCTATAAACCCTTGCATTCAGCCTTACCTCATCTAGCATACCAATATATTCTCACATGCTAACACTTACTTTTCTCTTGCGCTATGGTGTCTTATACAATAGGTTCAGAAGCACGGGATCCAGAGCACCCTTAGTAGTTTAGATTTAGCCAACAGGAGTAGACTTAGTAGTGAGTCCTCATCGTTCAAGGATGTTCCTCATTTTATTATTGTATTAGATTTAGTATTTCAGTAGATGGAGTTAGTTGGGGGATTGTCCCATCAACTCCTTATTCAGATAGTCTAGAGGCGTTTTCAGACCAAAGTATTTTAAGACAGTTGTTTTAGTTTTGGTATTATTATACCTTTTTCAGTTTTATTTAAGTATTGAACCTAATGGAAAGTGTCCACCAGTTTTTCTAGTATATTATTCTGTGCTCAGTTACTGATATTAGTCATGGATTATATTGTAGTCCTTCGGGCTCATAAGCATCGTGTAGCATCTAGGGTTCAGAATCTAGGGCATTACAAACTTGGTATCAGAGCCTAAGGTTCAATAGTTTTCTAGGTAACTAAAAAGCCGCATCTAGTGGAGTCTTGTGAATAGGTGTGTTGCATGCCACATTTATGTACAAGAAGCTATAATATGTTTTAGGAACAGAGTTCTTTATTTTAGTATTCATGTCATACGAGTGAGCATGATCTCAAGTTAAACTCTCAGTCTAATCCATTTCTTCCTTTCAATTACAGAAGATGCCTTCTCACAGAGCTAATGCCCGTAGAAATAATAACTAGCCACCTTAGCTCGCAGATCCTCTAAATGAGAATGTGTCACATGCAGAGTTTCGGGCAGCTTTCCAGGCACTAGCCCAAGCTGTGACTACTAATATTCAGGGTAACTATTAGGCTACATCTCCACCTCAACAAGATGGGGATTTAGCTATAGTCAGAATCAAAGATTTTACGAGAATGAATCTGCCAGTTTTCTTTAGATCGAAGGCAAATAAGGACCCACAACTTTATCTTGATGATGTTAATAAGATCACCCAGTTTATCCATGTTTTTGAAGAAGAGAGTGTATAATTGGCATCCTATAGGATGAAGGATATTACTTATAATTGGGTAGTGATGTGGAAGAAGAGTAGAGGAGAGGATGCAACTTCCATGCCTTGGTAGATATTTTAGGATGCATTCTTAGATAAGTTTTTCATACTTGAGATGAGGGAAGATAAGATAAAAGAGTTCATGAACCTGAGGCAGGGCTCTATGACAGTGAAGGAATATTGCCTCAAGTTCAACCAGTTGTCTAAGTATGCCCCTGAGCAGATTGCTGACCCTAGAGCAAGCATGAGTAAGTTAGTGATTGGTGTGCTTGGGTTGGTGATTAAGAAGGGTAGGACTACTATGCTCAATAAAGAAATGGATTTTTCTAGATTGATGATGCACGCTCAGAAAGATTGAGGCAGAGAAAGTTAAGGAAAGAGAGAGTAAATAAGAAATCCAGAACAGGTAGTTTTATTTTTCTCAGCCAGGGTCACAGAGTGGTAATTGTTCTCAGCATAGTCAGAAATTTTCAATCCCAGCTCTATCTTCTGCTAGTGCACAAGTACCAAAGTTTAGGAATGATAGTCATGATGGAGCGCCAGGCTCCAAAACCTAGGATAGTGTGAGAAGTGATCATTCCTATGTATAGTAGAAATCACCTAGGTGCATGTATATCATGCAGTGAGGTATGTTTTGGATGTGGTAAGCTAGGACACGGGATATGGGAGTGTAGAGTATTGGCTCAGAGGGATAATGTTTTGCATCGGTGGGGCGCCACTTCCAGTACCACTAGTGGTCATCGTCAGAAAAAATTTTATGCACTCCAGACTCGCCATGATTAAGAAAGTTCCCCTAATATAGATTCGGGTATGTTATGAGTCTTTCAAATTTAGGATATTCTTTGTTAGATCCTTTGCTCGAAGTTGAGCTTAATTTTTAAGCATGAGTCGGTCTATAAAGCAAAAATTCAGTTTAGCAGTCAAGCAGTCAAATTCGTATGGTTTGTTTTTCCTATCTTTCCATCTAGTCATGTTATTAGAAATCTCAAAAAATGTAACTATTCCAAGATAGAACATCCTAGTAGTAGCGAGTTCATCCCAGTTCATGAATCATGCATTAGTTTCAGATCTCAGAAGTTCAGTTATGATCCAGTTCGTAGGTGCCTTGTGTGTCGCCTTAGTTTTCCCCAGTATCTTGATAATGCTCAATCTACAGCTCTCGTTTGAGTGTAAAGCGGTCGTTAGCAAATATAGAACCCAACCTGGGTTGGGTGTCGATCCCACAGGGAATAGCTTGGCCAACAAGTAAGCCAAATTAATAGACTTTTAGTGCATGTCTCGTAAGAAGGGGGGATTGTAATAAGTAACCAAAGTAATGAAATAAAAGCTGAAAATAGCAAAGTAAAAAGAGAGTATTTCGTAGGTTGTGAAACAATGAGAATTGAAGCGTTGGGGTTATGTCCACCTTCTGAGGTATACGTCTCTATTGGCTATGAGTGTGTAGAGTCTTGACATGCAATTGCTTATAGAGAATTGTAGTCGATGGTAAATCCAAACGTCTCTCGACCTAAACAAGGACTATTTCACTTTAACTCTCTCGAGCTTAAAGTGTGTTTAACGGTACGAATTCTCCAAGAGGTTAGTCCAGTTACGGCACTAGCTTTTTAATAGGAAAGGGTGTCCTACTACCTTGACATTATCTCTTTTCCAGACAAATAACCTTTCTCTCGAACAAGTTAAATGTTAGACTGGCATATTCTTGCGTTTGCAACCGCAAAGAATGTAGATTAAGATGAAGAGAATAATGATATAAGCAATATACTTGTCTTGAACTCACAAACTCATAGCTATAGATAGTACCTCATTCGGCTTCCATAACCGCAACTAAGAGGTTTAGTTACCCATGAATGCGAAGGATATTTGATGGCGTGAGAAGTAGATGATAGGCGTGTGGTGTTGGTGATTCCCTAGCAAGTAACGATTCTCTTGTTGTGGAATTTAAGAATAGAAGAGTAGATTAGAAGTGTTTGTAGTGGAAGATGAGAGAGATGGAAGAAAACTAATTGTTGAATTAAGTGAAGAATAGAAAGATTGTTAGAAGATGAATGAATAAAAATCTCTAGTATGATAGGGTATTTATAATACTCCTATCCTACTCCTACTAAGCTAATGAAATAAATAACCAAATCCTAATATACTAATGAAATCCTTGACCCAAATGTACTAGGGTAAGGTTACAATATCATAATCCAAATAGAATAGTAAAACACATAACCTAATTATACTAGGTTAATGTATCTTTGTAAAAATCCATCTTTGTATCTGTAAGTCCCCAAAGTCTTCAGAATTGCTGTTTTAGCCCGGGACAGATTTTCCATGCAGCAGATTTGGTCCTTTAGGCGTCCAGCTCCTTTCTACTTCGTTTGTGAGCTTTCTTTTGTGTCAAGTAAGCCATAAAATGCTGTATTTTGCATCATTTATACCTGAAACTTTCCTAATCATATTTGTTAGCTCGATTACAGGAAAAAGGACTAAAAGTGCATGAAATAGATAATTAGTTCTCAAAACTAAGCTAAATATGGGCAAAATATATTGATGTGGGCGCGTAAATTCGCCTATCATCAACACCCCACACTTAGAGCTTTGTTCGTCCTCGAACAACATATCATGTCCTTCTAAGCGTTGACTTAAGGTTTTTACAGCAACAACACAAAACATTTATCAAGACAAGCACAACAATTATCAACAAAGAGTAGCTTTCTGATTATAAGTAGAAACAATTTAACCTCAAGCATAGACTCGTGATGGTGATCAACTCGCATGCAAACGTTAAGGTGCATAGAATCTTATACAACTATCCAAAGCTCATCAACCATGTGTGTCTCACAATATAGTACCCATAATCACTCACAAATATAGTATATTTTTCAAACATGGGTATCAAAGTGTCCTTGCACTCACTCTCACAAAAAATTCATATGTAGCAACTAATGACCATAGGCTTGCCTTTAATGTAGTACTCTACTAAATGTCGGAATATTAAGATTAGGATCAAGTAGGTCTTTTGATGGTTGTAATGTAGGCTAAGGGACGGGTAGGACTATTTTGGCCAAGAATAGTGACTAGGTTCCTAAGCACTTTAATACATCACATTGTATCATTGACACTTTTTTCTTTCAACCTTTCTTCTTTCTTTTGTTCTACCACCCTTTTTCTCCTCTTTTGTTTTTCAATTTTAAGCACAACTCACTTTTCAGCTTTCTTTTCCTTTTTCGTTTCACAACATACCTCTTATGATAGCATTTTTTTCTTTTTCATAACAAATTCAAGAACCATTACAATTTAAAGCATCATACTCACCCAATTTCCTCTTATATTGTCACATGACTTTGTTTTATTTAAAGCACTTAGGAATTTGGATCAAATTACGGTCTTGAAAAAAAAATGGATTAGGCTTACATACAAGGTTGTCAAAGAAATAGGTTAAAGGCTCAAAAGGGTTTAACTAGGATGATTTACATGGGTAGGAAAAACTGAAGGTAAACATGTATAGGTTGCAAAAGAAATGCCTAAATCATATCCTAAACTTACATTCCTTATTTTCGCTTTGCATACATACCAGGCAAGTTCTAGCATCAGCTACAAACAAAGAATATACTATTATCTCACACACACAAGGCACATGGGTCGACTTGATTGGAAGTAATATAGACTCTCGACCCAACACGTGAAGGAATTGAATCACATAATATCACATAATAAGTCACAACTAGAGCCTAAACGTCTCACTATTCACAATTGTAGCACATACTCTTGTTCTAATCTCATGCTGCCTATCAAAATAATTTCATGCGAAGCTAGAAAAATTTGACTCCTAAAAAAACTAAAAAAACGTCAAACAAAAAAATAAACAAAAAAAAACGAAAAAAAAACGGACTCAAAAAACAAACATACAAACATAGGTGCAAATAAAGAAGTATAGCATGCGATTCTGCCACCCCACACTTAGACGGGACACTGCCCTCAGTGGAAAATAAATAAGAAGAATCTGGTTAGTCAGACTCATCCTCTATGTCTGGGGTCATACCCCTTGCATTGGAATCATCATCAGAGTCGTCATCCTCAGAAGTTCCTCATAAGTATCCCACTTAATTCCAAGCATGAGTCGAGGTATTTGCAATGAGGAGGGTTCTCCTTGCTCCTTGCGGCCTCTTTTCTTACCTTTTTTGGGAAGTGGTAGCCTTTTCTTTGCCTTGTCTTGCTTTGGGTGCCATTGTACCTGAGACTAGAAATAGTGTTAATGGTAGCACAATCTCAATGGTTACAATCTATACACAAGCAGTAGGGGTACCACCCCACACTTAGTTTTATTGATACAAATCAGTGAAGTGAAAGTGGTCGAGTACTCAGATTTCGTCGACATACGTTTTAGGATTGTATTCCGACAAGAAAATCAACAATGTATCACTTACTTGCAGCCATTGGACTACTTTCATGGTAGATATAGCAACACTACTACATAGGGGTTACCACATGGAATCGTTATTCTTGAAACAAACACAACCTCCTAAGTCGGTAGGCCCTATAAATCTTATCCCGATGGCCGGGATAGTCTAACATGTAAGTATCCAAACAACCATCTTAAGTAATCTAGTAATTCCTAAAATAGTATAACAATGCTATTAAAACCAATTTCAAGTCGGAAACAAGTCAAGATGATTCTAACGTTTACGTTCACTCACATGATTTTGCATCAATAATCCAAACACATGAACATCACCAATAACTTTTCAAGATTTAGCAATTCATGATAGACATAGCAACGTAGTACTTACGAGAAATATATGAAGAATAAGAGAGTACTTACTTGCTTGAAGCTTTTTGGAGATGGTTTTGTGATTTGGAAGAGCAAGAAAAAATTTTGAGATGATTTGGAGAGGGAATGCGGTGCCTTTAGGTCATTTTTTAGTGTGGTTATGTTTCAAGACTAAGTCCCCTTTATATAGGAAGAGTATGGGTTGAGTTATGACCCATTTACAATCAGTTTTGGAGACAAAAACACCACATATGCGGCGCATATCACTCGGCATATCAATGACATATGCGGCGCATTGTCTATGGCATAATGGGACATATGCGCCGCATAGTCTATGGCATTTGTAGACATATGCGCCGCATAGTCTGTGGCACATGAGATTCTGAGACCAAATGCCATAGCATAGGCGGCGCATAGTCAAAAGCATACCTAGGAATAGGCGGCGCATAGTGTATAGCACACTAGATTCCGAGTCCTTAGGCTATAGAATAGGTTGTGCATCGTTCGTGGCCTATTTTTACCAAGGCCTAGCCTTCCTCGAAGCCTATTTTGACGTGAGAAAGGCTCAATTCATAGCCTTATGCACCACCATTCCTAACTTACCGACTTTACCATACAATGCGTCCAAATCGTCGATTGAGATCAATCTCCTCGTCGCATACTTCTTGCACCTATATATGCTCAAAACAAAATGAAAACAATTAGTACGATGGGTTGCCTCCCACCAAGCGCCTTAGTTTTGGTCGTGGCACGACTCTTATTTTTGGATTTTCATTTATTAAAAAGAAAAAATACTGAAACGATAAAACGATAAAACGACAAAACGATAAAACAATAAAACGATGGGTTGCCTCCCATCTAGCGCCTTATTTATTGTCGTGGCTCGACGTAGTAATCTCGAGTACTTAGACTTCGTCGAGATAAGTGATGGCCATGTCATTCATCGAGTCAAGAGGATCGATATATGGCTTGACACGTTGGCCATTCACTTTGAAGATAACACCCTCATTGTTTTCCAATTCGACTACTCCAGACGAGTAGACTTGAATGACTTTAAATGGACCAGACCATTTCAATTTTAACTTACCTGGGAAGAGCTTGAGTCTGGAATTAAAGAGTAGTACCATGTCACCTTTTTGGAAGTTTCGTCGAACAATCCGCTGATCATGATACTTCTTCATCCGCTCCTTGTATAAATCTGATCTTTCATATGCATGGAGACAAAATTCATCTAGTTCGTTCAGCTGCTCCAACCTCAGGTTCTTCACATCATCCCAATTCAGATTCAAGTGCTTCAATGCCCACAATGCCTTGTATTCAAGCTCGATGGGTAGATGACAAGCCTTCCCATAAACTAGCTGATAAGGTGACATGCCAATGGGTGTCTTGAATGCAGTCCTATACGCCCATAGTGCATCATCTAGCTTTCGAGACCAGTCCTTCCTATTCGCATTAACCGTCTTGGCAAGGATTTGCTTGATCTCGCGGTTGGAAACCTCAACTTGTCCACTGGTTTGGGGATGATAAGGCGTAGCTACCTTGTGTTGCTTGACTCCATACTTGGCCAATACAGATTTGAATAGCTTGTTGCAAAAGTGAGATCCTCCATCACTTGTGATAGTACGAGGTACTCCAAAGCGAGAGAAGATATTCTTCTTTAAAAACGCTACAACACGCTTTCCTTCGTTGTCGGCCAATGCTACAGCTTCAACCCATTTTGACACATAATCCACAGCAACCAAGATGTACTTCATTCCAAACGAATTCACGAATGGTCCCATGAAATCAATACCCCACAAATCAAAGAGTTCTACCTCCAGAATTTTGGATATGGGCATTTCATGGTGTTTTGAAATAGCACCTTGACGTTGGCATTGGTCACACCTTCTCACATAGTCGTGTGCATCTTTGAATATTGTAGGCCAATAATAACCACTTTGCAAGACTTTCCTTGCCGTTTGATTCCCTGCATGATGTCCTCCGACTTGCGAAGTGTGGCATGCTTCCAATATAGTAGGCACTTCTTCATGGGATATACATTATCGAATGATACCATCCGCGCATCTTCGAAACAAATAAGGCTCATCCCAATAGTAGTGCTGAACGTCATGCATAAACTTCCTCCTTTGGTGGTAAGATAAATTGGAAGGTAACACATTACTCACCACGAAATTTGCAAAGTCGGCATACCATGGTAATTTCTCCATTGTTGTCGCTAGTATCTCCTCGTCAGGGAATGCATCATCAATCTGATTTTCTGGATGCGCCACATACTCATTCTCAAGTCTAGATAGGTGATCAGCCACTTAGTTCTCGCAACCTCTTCTATCTTTGACTTCGAAATCAAACTCTTGCAGCAGCAATACCCATTGAATCAGCCTTGGTTTTGCATCCTTCTTCGTCATTAGATACCTAAGAGCTACATGGTCTGTATGAACGATCACCTTAGTACCCAATAGATAGGCACGAAACTTCTCAAACGCATACACAACCGCTAAGAGCTCTTGTTCAGTAACAGTGTAGTTCCTTTGGGCTACATTTAGGACCTTACTTGCATAATATATAGGATGAAACAATTTCTCCTTTCTCTGTCCAAGAACAGCACCAACGGCTACACCACTAGCATCACACATGACTTCAAACGGGAGTGTCCAATCTGGTGCTACCATGATAGGGGCTTCAATGAGTTTTCCTTTAAGGCATTCGAATGCCTTTAAGCAATAGTCATTAAAGTCAAACTTCGCATCTTTCTCCAATAGTTTGCACAATGGACTAGAAATTTTGGAGAGGTCTTTGATGAATCTACGATAAAACCCAGCGTGGCCAAGAAAACTACGAACTCCCTTCACCGTAATTGGAGGCGGTAGCTTCTCAATTACCTCTATTTTGGCGCGATCAACCTCTATTCCTCTTTCGGAGATCTTGTGCCCAAGAACGATTCCTTCTTTTACCATGAAGTGGCACTTCTCCCAATTCAGCACAAGGTTGAACTCTACACATCTTTGCAATGCCATGCTCAAGTTTGCCAAACATGCTTCAAAAGACTCACCAACAACTGAAAAGTCGTCCATAAATACCTCAAAAGTGTCTTCAACCATATCAGAGAAAATAGACATCATACAACGTTGAAAGGTGGCTGGTGCATTACACAACCCGAATGGCATGCGTTTCAAGGCAAACGTACCATATGGGCATGTAAACGTTGTCTTCTCTTAGTCTTCAGGTGCAATACAAATCTGATTATAACCTGAATAACCATCAAAGAAGCAAAACCATCCTTTCCCCGCTAATCGATCTAGCATTTGGTCCATAAATGGCATGGGAAAGTGATCCTTGAGCGTCCAAGAATTCAGCTTGCGGTAGTCCATGCATACTCTCCATCCAGTAACGAGCCTGAGTGGAATAAGCTCATTCTTTGCATTCGCGACCACCGTCATACCTCCTTTCTTGGGAACACATTGCACAGGACTCACCCATGTACTATCAGAGATAGGATATACAACTCCTGCGTCTAACCACTTGATAATCTCCTTCTTCACCACTTCTTGCATTAGTGGGTTTAATCGTCTTAGATTTTCAATGGTGGGTGTGCACTTTTCTTGAAGCTGAATTTTATGTGTGCAAATCCTAGGTGGAATACCAATAATATCCGCAATGGTCCATCCAATATCTCTAATATACTTGCGTAAGATTGCAATAAGAGCTGCAACTTGTTGCTCACCCAAATCGGCTGCTACAATGACTGGAAGAGTGTTTCCGCTTCCTAAGAAGGCGTACTTCAAATGGCTTGGCAGCTCTTTCAATTCTAACGTGGGTGGTTCTTCAATAGATGGCTTAGCTGGTGGTGTGGGTCGATTCTTGAGATCAAGATCCAGCTTCTTGGGGGTATAGTGATATGTCCCTAATCCCGATAGAGCACAAATATCGTCTGCAGAAATTTCAGCATCATCATTCTCTCCTTTCATGAGCGAAACCTCCAAAGGATCATCAAGAATTCGCTCTTCAGCAAGTAACTCGTTCTAATCATCAAAGACAACATCAGCCATAGAAAATACACTCAGATCTTTAGGTTGCTTCATTGATTTGCAAACATCAAAGCGAACCACTTCGTCATTTATTCGGAATGAAAGCTCATTAGCTCTCAAATCTGTGAGCACACTTCCCGTAGCAAGGAAAGGGCGTCCCAAGATTATGGGAACCTCTGAATCTACTTCACAATCCAAGATGACAAAGTCTGCTGGAAATATGAATGAAGATACCTTCACCAAGACATCGGATAGAATGCCAACTGGTCGTTTTACCGACCTATCCGCCATAATAAGCCTCATATTAGTTGGTGTAGGATCTCCTAACCCCAACTTCTTGTAGATCGATAATGGCATCAAGTTGATGCTGGCTCCTAAGTCACACAATGCTTTGGCAAATTCCAAAGATCCGACGGTGCAAGGAATCGTGAAAGCTCCGGAGTCGGCCTTCTTCTGAACTATCGATCGGGTAGCAATTGCACTACAATGATGCACATCATCCTTCAGCTCATAACTTGCTGCCCTCTTCTTAGTCAAAAGATCTTTCATAAACTTCGCATACCCAGGTATTTGTTCAAGTGCCTCTACCAATGGGACATTAATGGTCAGCTGCTTCAACATAGTCATAAATTTGCTGAACTTAGTGTCATCGGCCACCTTCTTCAATCTTTGTGGAAAAGGTGGTGGTGGGTATGGAAGTGTTCTCTCCATGGCTTTCTTCTCCTCTTGCTTCCGTTTATTATTTTTTTCAGGCTGCACGTCACTAGGTAAAACATCCTTGACGTTTGAAGTAGTTGTTGCGGCTTCTTCTCTTGTAACGTCGCTAGGTGTGGCGTCAATGTCTGCTGTTACGTCAACCACTTGCTTGCCTTTTGCTGAAGTTTCCAGCACCTTACCACTTCTGGTAGTGTTGGCCATGCATGACCCATCATTCCTTGGGTTTTGCACAGTATCGCTCGGTAAGGTGCCAACCTTTCTTTGATTAAATGCTGCTGAAAGTTGGCTTAATTGCTGCTCTATTTGCTTGATAGAAGTGGAATGAGAATCAACTAGTTGCTTCATGGAGGACAAATCATCAATCACCTCCTTAACTCCCGCGCTCGTTGCTTCCACTTCTTTCAATAACTTAGCCATCATGTCTTCCATAGAATTAGATGTGGTGGTGTCACGTTTACCAGGGGGAACGTACAAACCACTCTTTTCATTATTTTTCTTCCAACTACCTTGGTCTTTACTTCCAGATTTATCATAATAGTTCCGACCTTGGTTTCCTTGGGTATTCCCTCGGAAACCCCCCTGATTGTTCAAGTAGTTGGCCTCCTCTTCCGAATCAGATTCGTCTCTTCCTTTCAGCTCCACAACTTTCACTTTTTCGGTCTTCCCTGATAATAAGTGCTTTGTCAGAAGATCCAATTGTGTTTTCATGTGCGCCATGTCTTGCTCACGTTCTTCTTCTCTTCTTCTTTGGTCTGCAGACATGCCAATAGATAAAGTGGGGCTTGCTACCTCAGAATCCCTGGTATGCCAAGCTCTACTTTGCTTTGTCATGCGATCTAGCATACTGCTTGCTTGACCAAAGGTAAGGTCCATGAAAGAACCTCTGGCTGCGTTATCCACCACTGGTTTAGTTATTGAATTCAAGGCTCTATACAAGATCTCCATTAGGTGAACATTAGTCATGTGATGATTTGGGCATCTCGCTAGCTTTGTATTGAACCTCTCCCATGTTTCGTGAAGAGCTTCAGAGGGAAGCTGACGAAAGTTTCTGATTTCATCTCTCAATTGAGCCCTTTTGGATGGCGGAAAGAATCTTTCTAGGAAAGCGTCTCTCAATTGCCTCCAATTTGTAATTGAATCAGGAGTCAGCCCATTCAACCATAGCGTTGCCTCCCCAGACAGAGACAATGGAAATAGATGTAATCGAATAGTATTCTGACCAACACCAGGATTGTCAAAAGACTTGCATGTAGAAATAAAGTAGATGAGATGCATATTCGGATCATCGCCTGCTAGTCGACCAAATAATCCCTTGAGTTGCAATAACTGAATCATGGTGCTAGTGATGTTGAATTTGGCTCCGGGCGCTAATGGTGGTGGAATTATAGCTCCAGTGGCTCCGGCACCATCAAGATCATCATCATCATCGTCGAAAGCTGGTTGCAAAGGTTGGCGATCATACCTATACCGAGCTTGTCGACCTCTTCGATTGGCAGGTGTTATAATTTCAGCATCACGCCTAGGGTTTAGTAACTCGTCATCACCTAAATCTTCATCGTCAGGATTTGTTGCTCGCCCAGGATTATCAATGTTTTGTTGTTGGACTTGAGCAGCGGCAAGAGCAACTAATCTTGCTTGCTCGTGTTGAGCAGCCATCCTGTCGATTTCAGCTTGTGCTTCCATTCTTCTAATTCGTTGTGGTTCAGGATTGATTGGTAATAACGGTTGACCAGAACTTCTAGTATGGGGCATGCACTAAAAGAAAAACCTGCAATAAACAAAAACAAAAACTAAACGTAAAAGTATGAGAATCTTTGACCAAAGGGTCTAGTAATTATCACGAACTTGATTGAAACTCGTATTTCCCGGCAACGGCGCCAATTTTTGATAACGCTCAATCTACAGCTCTCGTTTGAGTGTAAAGCGGTCGTTAGCAAATATAGAACCCAACCTGGGTTGGGTGTCGATCCCACAGGGAATAGCTTGGCCAACAAGTAAGCAAAATTAATAGACTTTTGGTGCAAGTCTCGTAAGAAGGGGGGATTGTAATAAGTAACCAAAGTAATGAAATAAAAGCTGAAAATAGCAAAGTAAAAAGAGAGTATTTCGTAGGTTGTGAAACAATGAGAATTGAAGCGTTGGGGTTATGTCCACCTTCTGAGGTATACGTCTCTATTGGCTATGAGTGTGTAGAGTCTTGACATGCAATTGCTTATAGAGAATTGTAGTCGATGGTAAATCCAAGCGTCTCTCGACCTAAACAAGGACTATTTCACTTTAACTCTCTCGAGCTTAAAGTGTGTTTAACGGTACGAATTCTCCAAGAGGTTAGTCCAGTTACGGCACTAGCTTTTTAATAGGAAAGGGTGTCCTACTACCTTGACATTATCTCTTTTCCAGACAAATAACCTTTCTCTCGAACAAGTTAAATGTTAGATTGGTGTATTCTTGCATTTGCAACCGCAAAGAATGTAGATTAAGATGAAGAGAATAATGATATAAGCAATATACTTGTCTTGAACTCACAAACTCATAGCTATAGATAGTACCTCATTCGGCTTCCATAACCGCAACTAAGAGGTTTAGTTACCCATGAATGCGAAGGATATTTGATGGCGTGAGAAGTAGATGATAGGCGTGTGGTTTTGGTGATTCCCTAGCAAGTAACGATTCTCTTGTTGTGGAATTTAAGAATAGAAGAGTAGATTAGAAGTGTTTGTAGTGGAAGATGAGAGAGATGGAAGAAAACTAATTGTTGAATTAAGTGAAGAATAGAAATATTGTTAGAAGATGAATGAATAAAAATCTCTAGTATGATAGGGTATTTATAATACTCCTATCCTACTCCTACTAAGCTAATGAAATAAATAACCAAATCCTAATATACTAATGAAATCCTTGACCCAAATGTACTAGGGTAAGGTTACAATATCATAATCCAAATAGAATAGTAAAACACATAACCTAATTATACTAGGTTAATGTATCTTTGTAAAAATCCATCTTTGTATCTATAAGTCCCCAAAGTCTTCAGAATTGCTGTTTTAGCCCGGGACAGATTTTCCATGCAGCAGATTTGGTCCTTTAGGCGTCCAGCTCCTTTCTACTTCGTTTGTGAGCTTTCTTTTGTGTCAAGTAAGCCATAAAATGTTGTATTTTGCATCATTTATACCTGAAACTTTCCTAATCATATTTGTTAGCTCGATTACAGGAAAAAGGACTAAAAGTGCATGAAATAGATAATTAGTTCTCAAAACTAAGCTAAAATATGGGCAAAATATATTGATATAGGCGCGTAAATTCGCCTATCATCATATCTAAGTGAATTAAGCATTATTAGAAATCTCAAAAAATGTAACTATTCCAAGATAGAACATCCTAGTAGTAGCGAGTTCATCCCAGTTCATGAATCATGCATTAGTTTCAGATCTTAGAAGTTCAGTTATGATCCAGTTCGTAGGTGCCTTGTGCGTCGCCTTAGTTTTCCCCAGTATCTACGTGAATTAAGCATTCTTAGAGGGACATAGTGTCCCAAGGAGGAGATACCCGATGATTCCTCAATGCTTGCATGTCCTTAGACCCATTTAGTTTCATGCTCAAATTTTCTTTACAAACTCGATGCCAGTTACCATTGCATATTTAGTAATGCATTCACGAGTTAGTTCGGTCAGGTAGTCATGCATCAGATATGAATATTTAGTATGAAATTCCAGTAAATTAGTAATGTCAATCATATAATCATGTTTTAGGTGCTCATGTCCAGTAAGTAAGTTCAATCTATCAGTATTCTCAGCTTAGTCAGCCTCATTCGAGTACGAATGTTCCCAAGAGGGAGATACTGTAATACCTCGTACATTTCTAAGCTAGAAAACGAACTATTGTTCCTATGTGTGAAACCTCTAATATTGTAATTCATATTTTAGTACATGACTTACAATTACTATCATACTAAAAATAGTGCTTATAATGTGTTAAACATGTTCATAGGAGTCACTTAAAGTAATGCAAGTTAAGAGCTTTTGAACCCATCAAGTTTTAGTGTTTGATTTCGCAAGGTTCATCTTTGAATGATCTTAACTTGGTTTACATGTGGTATTTTTGCAAATTTAGACCCACCAAATTATAGATAATCAAATTAGTTTTCTAACGATACCAATTTCACCTTAATCCAGTACCCACATGAAAAGTTATGCACATTTCCGTGAGAGGTAGTAAGGGTATGCAATTGGTTAGGTCCCACCCAACCAAACTTAGGAAATTGACAAGATGTCGCCCACCTTAACTTAGGCGATTTACTAGGCTCCGTCTAAGTCATTGCCAAGTGCCAAAAACACTCTGTTTTGACCTAGATCAAGGGTGTTGAAGTCATTTCACACCCCTAAACCATCCCTAATCACTTCAAAACATTTTTATGATACATTAATCACAAAAATATCCTCTCTCTTAACCCTAAGAAGTCAGTAAACAAATCAAAACCCTTCCCCTTTTCCCAAAAACAAAATCCAAGTGTCATCTCTCAAGAATCAAGAAGTTAAGCTCCAAATTCAAATTTATCTATAAGAATTCTGTCAATCAAGCTGAAAGGTCCAATCTTTCAACAATTTCATCACCATTAAGGTATGTTAGATGTTGATTCATGGGTAGGGATGACAATAGTGCGGTGCGGTGCGGGTGCGGTGTGATTTGTTTTTAAAACCGCACCACACCGCATCACCTTTAAACCCGCATAAACCTGCCCCACATTCATACCCGCACATAACCGCACCGCACCGCCCCATATTTTAATTTTTTTCCTTTTTTTCTGAAAATTTTATAAGTCCATTGAAAATCATAATATTTTCAAATCTACAACTAGGAAATAATAACTAATTTCTATTATATCACTTATCAATAAAAAATTGTTAAAAAGTATAATGTGTACAAGTAATGATGCAAATATCATATTTTTATTAAAATGAATAGATATGTTAAATACTTTATTTGTAGTGTTATACATGTCATTTTAAGTATCATAAAAATTTAAGTAAATAATAAATATAATTTTAGGTATATTCACGAGAAAAATACTAATTTTTAGCTTTTTTTATTTTAAACCCGTGTATACCCGCAACCAACACCACATTTCACCATTTCAAAAAAACATACTTTAACCCGCACTGCACCATATAACTTAAAACCCGTACCTCCACGCATAGCTTAAAACCCGCACCACACCGCACCCGCACCCGCACCACCGCATTGCCATCCCTATTGATGGGTTCCTTCCACCCATGAAGCTCAAGAATCTTTTTGAATAATAAAGATTGTGTATTTATGATTTCCATGATTATGATTGAATTGAAGTTCATGTTTATGTTGTTGTAGGGATATGATTCATGTTCTAAATTTCAAGTGGCAAGCTTTGATCCTAGTATGTGATGACTTACATGATATTCTTGATAAACCCCTTCAACTTGCATGTTGATTTATGTAGCCATGTTATTTAGATGAAATGTGTGTTGTATAACCAAAGCATGCTCCCCATATGCTTGATTAAATGCCTAGGTGAATGAAGTAGCGCCATTATAGCATGTTAATATGAAATCCCCATTTATGTACAAGTTAATGTATGTTATGTGTTTGTTTAAAGGATTGGGTGAATAAATAATGAGACATTAGTATGCATGCCCATACGTCTACAAGTTTATAACTGCAAATATTTTAAAAGATGCTTCAGTGATTATATTGCGAATGATAGACGATTGACATGGTATTCAAGAATTGCTATGATCTACTTTATGCTATCGAGTCTTGGGGGTATTTAATACCTAAAAATTTAGTTATGTGCCTAGATCCAGTGTCAGTTATAGTACTCTTAGTCATGTCACGATCAGTAGTATTCTTAGTCAGTTACAGTATTCAGTAGAACTCAGTTAGCTTTATGATTTAGGAAAAACTCAGTAATCACACTATCAGTCCAACTCAGCTCAATAGTTAATTCAGAACTCAGTAATATTCAATCAGTTAATAGAATTCAAGAGTTTTCCATCAATCTACGAAACTCAGTTACTTAGTTCAGTCCAGTTAAATAGTATGATCATTAACAACTTAGTTAGGCCTAGTATGAATTATCAAATCTGTTTAGTGTCATTCAGTTGGGAGTAAAACTCAGCACCGAGCAAGCCTAGGGATGGGGGATCACCCATTAGATAGGACTGAGATCCCTAGAAGCAATCCCTAAGTTCCAGAACTACGTATCCAGCGTAGGTATGAGATGTCACCCATTAGATAGAACTGTCATACGTAGGGATTACCCACTAGTACAGGACTGATCTAAGGGGTCACCTGCTAGATTAGGACTGACTCCATAGCAATTGTCTTTACTCATGGCATGGTACTGACACCCTTCCAGCTGGGGTTATAGGTTGGACACCACTAGTTTAGATTTGGGGCATGTCGATAAGATGATCACTTCCTATATTCTCAATTTTAGTCTCGGCCTTCAGAATAAACTCAAATCAATATTACAAAAATAGGAATGTCAGATACAGTCACTCAGATCACTAAAGAACTTAGATAGTTACATAGATCCAGGGATCACCTCTTAGATAGGACTGGTCTCAGATTAAGTCAATTATTTTTATTATAAGAAAATTTAGAGATCACCCGTTAGATAGGACTAATCTCAGCTTCAGTCAATCAGATATCAGTATTAGTAGACTCAGACATCAAAAATCCAGTTATTAGGATTCAGTATTTAGTGTTACTACGATTTCAGTTATAGTTTATGCACTTATGAATGTATCCTTATTCAGTAGTCTCATGATATTTAGTCAGTATTGTTCATGTATCTAAACCCTTGCATTCAGACTTAACTTACCTAGAGTACCAGTACATTCTTACATACTAACGCATACTTTTCTCTTACGCTATGGTGTTTTATACCATAGGTTCAGAAGCTCGAGATCCAGAGCACCCTTAGCAGTTCAGATTTAGCCATCAGCAGTAGACTTAGCAGTAAGTCCTCATCATTCAAGTATGTTTCTTATTTTATTATTGTATTAGATTTAGTATTTTAGTAGATGGAGTTAGTTGGGGGATTGTCTTATCAACTCCTTATTAAGTCAGTCTAGAGGCTTTTTCAGACTAGAGTATTATAAGACATTTGTTTTAGTTTTGGTATTATTATACTTTATTTAGTTTTATTTAAGTATTGAACCTTATGTAAAGTTTTCGCCAGTTTTTTGCAAATTTTATAGTATATTATTTAGTGCTCAGTTACAGATATCAGTCATGGGTTAGCTTGTCGTTCTTCGGGGTCATAAGCACCGTGTAGCATCCAAGGTTCAGAATCTGGGGCGTTACAGTTTTACTTATGTATTTACCCGCATATGCTCAGTACATTCCAAAAGTACTGATCCACTTAGATGTATATGTTCTACATTGTTTAATAATGTAGGTTCAGGTGCTCAGTTCTAGCAGTGTGATTAACTATGAGTATCTATATCCATATCTTGACAGTTTGTGAGTCCTCATAGTTTATGGACCCACTTATTAAGATTTCCAACTTATCAAAGTAGATTGTTTAGTTGTTTTTAGTCCGTTCGAGTATGCTGGAGGTCTATCCCAGCCACTATCTAGTTATTAGTAGTAGAGGCTTGTCAGACCAGTTATATTTCAGATTTCAAGTGTTGGTTGTCTAACCGGTTAAGCTAAATGCTTTCAGACATTATGTTCAATTAAATTCAGTATTTCAGTAGTTCATATGCCTAAGTTATCTTTATTATGAGTTTCAGAAGTAGTGGAAGGCTCAAAGGGTTAGCTTGGGGCTACTCGTAGCCCTGAGCGCTGTGTGACATCTCGGGACACATTTTCGGGGTATTACAACTAAATGTGTCTTTCATACTCCCTAGGACACTGTAAAACCTTTGGATCTAATGCCGAGTTTTGTCACAACTCGAGGATATTCCCTAGTCGTGACAATGGTACTTACGGTCACAAGTGACCACAAGCTAACCTATGATCTGATACCTGTTGTAAGAACTAAATAATAGACTAATAATGAACATGTGCAAAAAACAACTAAATATGTGATAAGGCTTAAATACTGAAAACAATACAACTTATTCCACAAGTCTGAAACATAAGCGAAAATGCTGAAAATTAACTGATAGGACTGACAATTAGATAACTATCTAAAATATCTGAAATCCTCTAACTGACTGAAAAGAAAGTTGATGGGACATACCCTAAATAACTCTAAACTATCTAACTAAAATAAAATATAGAAAAACTTAAATAACATAACAAGTCCCCGAAACATAAGGACACACCTTTTCTTACTAGATAGATTGTCTAAGCACGGTCCAAAAACTAAGTGTCCAAACCTATGATATTAAACATCTAAGCGCAAAGAAAATGTATGCGATCAGTAGTTTGAATATACTAGTATATAAGATGGGGTTAGGCTAGAATGCATGGGTTTATGTACATGAAGTAAATACTGACTGAATAGCATGAGATAACTGATTGTAAATGCGTGAAAAGCTATAAAATCTGAGAATGCATGACCAAGCATATAACATGTTCTGAAATAGTCTACAAACTGAAATACTAAAATCTATTAACTGAATAACTGATAAATTGTATGCTATGGTCAAGCAAAACTGAGCTGAGAATATACTGAACACTTTACTGAGACTGTGGGAGGTATCATCTAACCGACATGCCCCAATATGAGCTAATCGAGATCCAACCTGTAACCCCCATTGAAAGGGTATTAGTACAATTCCACAGGTACTAACGCTGGCTGTGTAGATTCACTAATCTAGTGTACTAAAGGACTAGGGTGTCAAGCCTAAACTGACGGGTGACTCCTGGGAGGAAGTCAAGCCTAATATGATGGATGACTTCTTTGAGGAAGTCAAGCCTATACTGACGGGTGACTCCTCATATCCTATGTTAGCTACGTAGTTTTGGAATACCAGGACTGCTACTAACAACTCTGCCTAACTGACGGGTGACCCTTAAGAGGAAGTCAAGTCTATACTGACGGGGAAGTCGCCATCCCTCCATTCGCTTGGTGCTAAATCCTACTCCTAACTGAACTGACACTAATTATTGAACTAAGCTAAGTTTAACTAAGCAATGCAGCTGATTATGGTAACTAACTGGATGACAATGCACGTGGTTTATTTGAAACAATCCTGAAAATACTAAAACTATAAAAAATAAACAAATTATTAGGTATTCACAATCCCCAGCATTGAATGTAAATAACAACAAGGGCATGTAAAAGCTTAGAAAAACAATAGTGGGGAATCATTCTATTTGACATTTCATCAAACATATGGGGATTAAAGCTTTAACATGGGGATACTTTTAAACATGATAAGATAGCACGATTACATGACAACAAACATTATTTGAGGATTTATCTTGAATTGCATGAACATGACATGGGAACTTCAACATCCCAAAATATATTAAAATCTATTCCACTTGAAAACAATTGTAATCTTAACTTGAAATCGAAATAACAAGAAATTCATGGAGGTAATTCATTTAAAACATGGAAAATTCATAATTTAATATTTAAAAAGGGATTCTTGGACTTTATGGTGAAAGAAAACCATAGATGAACATCACACATACCTTAACCCTTACGCTTGAAAGGGAAACACAATCTTGAAAGCTTTCTTGAAGATCTTGGATTGGTAGTCTTGAATTCTTGTTTTTCTTGAAGAGAATGCAATTGGATTTGATGTTCTTAGGAGAGGGTTAGGGTTTCTTTGATAGAAAATTTATGAAGAATGGTCAAATAATGCCTAAATTACGGATATAAGTTGTGTTATGATGACTTGGATTGAAGGGAAAAGACGTTATTGCACCTTAGTTATTTAAATTTGTAATTGGAATGTTGATTGAAGGATCACTGCGATGCGGTAATGGTCTCATAACTATACTACCGTGACGCGCCATAATCGTGGTGAGGTTCTGGAATTAAAATCCAAATATGCCTCAATCCTCGTTCGAAATATCTTAAACTTTCTTGAGACATGCTCATTACACCCCTGAATAGGAATTAACTTAAAAACCAATATCTCGAAGTCAGGAAGACTCATTTAAAAATTCTTGAAGTTAAGAGGCCACAAATAAGACTAAGTCCTCAATACTTAGTGAAATTTTCAGGTTCTAAGCTTCTTATGCACGCACTATGAGCTGATCTGAACTAAGTAAAGTACAAGATATTATAATATAGTAAAGTGATCAAAGTATGTAGCTAGAGTCATGTACCTATTAAGTGATTAATGGGGTGATATGTCCTTAAGTGTTGAATAAGGCGTGATAAGTTTGGTATAGATTCTATACTTTCAAGTAGATCAAGGATTGTTGGATACACTGACTTAGAAGTATACTTGAACTAGGAAGATCGTTAGGACAACATGTCATGGTGTTAGTAAAGATTAAGTCTATGTTGTGAACAGGAGGATAAAGCGTTAGGGATTGACAAATTTAGGCTACCCCTTGTGTTTTAAGGAGAGTACCCACACTTGTTTTTTTGTAGATCTATGAATATAGTTTAGGCATGTCATTGAATAAGTAGTAGTTGTGTGAGAAAAAAATATACAGATAGATTGCAATTAGATAGACTTTGAGATTAGATTAAAAATTTTCTATTTTGTCATAAGCCATGAATGACCTAGTGTTTCTTGATTTTATTCGATAGCAATAATTCTAAGTAGTATAAGTGGATAAGTGTTTCCATCTATGTTTAGTACAACAACAACAACAAACCCAGTGTATTCCCACCTAGTGGGGTCTAGGGGTAGGAAGATGTACGCAGTCCATACCTCTACCCCTAAAGAGGTAGAAAGGCTGTTTCCGATAGACCCCCGGCTCAAGACATGAGATACCGCACAAATACATAATTTATACTTTTTCTTGCCTCTATGGCCATCATTCTATAATTTATGCTCCTATTTCAAAACCCCTTTATAAATTCATGATCTTTATAACTTTAAACCTTATTCAATGTGTTTTAAACAAGCTCATGTAGTTTAGGAAAACTCCACGTACCTTAAATTACAAGGTTTAGAGAGTAGAACTCGAATCTTGATTCGTTCCTTGGAAATCTTGGACTTAAGGAGTAATTTTCTTGATTTCTTGTTCTTGGAGGAAACCCCAATTTGATTTTATTTTTTGAGAGTGAAAATAGGATTTTGATATTGTAAAATGATATCAAAATGGATTATAATGCTTAGGATACAATTTATATTTGTGGGGTAGGTTTTAGGTTGAGGAAAAGACCGAAATACCCCTAAAGAAACCAAAGAAATAGTAGATTTTCATCAGTTGACAACCATGGTTGATAACCCGTCACTCAGGTGATAGGTCGTCACCTAGGTCGTCACTTTTGGGCTGGATTTTATAACTTACTTCCCTAGGTTGACAACTAGGGCTGATAGGCTGTCACGTAGTTGATAGGTCGTCAGCCTCGTCGTCATATTTTGGCAGACCGACACTTCAAAGTAAAATAAGTATAACTTTCTACTCTAATATCAGATTAAGGTTAAACTAGTTGTGTTGGAAAAAGACTCGAAGATCTTTCATTTTATATATTGTAGCCCCCTAATTCGATATATACAAAAAGGCTATGGTCGATGAAAGTTGATCCAAGTTTAGACGTTCATCAAAACTTAATCGATAAAAGAGTTTTCAACTCGTCTTTGAGTTTGAGATTTTTTTGTGACCTCAATTCATATTCAAAGGTATTCACACACTATAGGATTGATCATCACACATATATTAACAAAGAATCATCGGGTTAGGGTCTATACGCGTAAAAAGGACTTTTCAAACTTTAGCCCAAAAGTGTGTGGTGTTACACAGTTAAACTCAGGATCTAGTAGTAATGTGCTCGTATGGGGATTATAATTGAAAATGATGATGTATGGTATTGAGAGGAGAACACATAGTTGAGACGTCTTGCTAAGCTTAAGGGTTATCAGTCATATCATCTAAGGTGGAAATACTCATCCTACTATGTTCAACGCATCCTTGATTCTTGTCATGTAACATTAGATTGTGTGGAACCTATGGTCAAGTCTATTCTCATATGTAGTTCTTCATGTATATGTGTCTTTTGACTTTACGGACTCATGCTTCATGTCTTTAGTGTGATAATTCTTCTATTTATAACTCGTGCTTCTAAATTTCTTAGTGCTTGGTTGTCAAACCCTTGTCATAAATATTGTTCAACCATATTGATGAGTACAGTGCAACAGTCGATAGTAAATTATTTCAACTCATGCAATTTCTTCTATCCAAAACCTTAAGGAGGGGATAATGTTACACCTCCCATGTTAAGTTTAAGACACAATTGTAAGTTGAGGTGTTATGGCTGCATAATTAAGCTTGTCGTGCTTCAAATTTATTGAAAATCAAACTAGAATGGTTCATATATGTTTCAAATATTATTCGGGAGTAAAACAGAACTCAGGGATGAAGATTTTACTGCTGCAACGTAGCAGCAGTGCAAGAGAATGAAGAATACAGCTAGCAAAGAGCCACTGCTCATTAACTTGCCAAGTCTCTTCAAGGGCAATTTTATCTTTTTCTTCATACCTTATCCCAAGTGATTAAATATCTTTTTAATTCTTCAGCTTCAAGACGTTATTTTTAACAGAAGAACATTTTATTTCAGCAAATAAATTCTCACTTTTTTTTAACAGTTTCACATATGGTAAAAATACCTCTGTTTCGATCAGTTTGATGTGTTAAAAAGAGTCCCTCTATTTTCCTCAAGTTTTACATGATAAAAACCTCAATTCCCCATTAATTTTCACACGTTTTCCCTCAGCAGACATCCTTATTCCTCCTCTCAAACTTAACTTCTAAGAAGCTCCATAAAATTGGTTCAAGAAATCAAGTTTAGTTTCCTCTTTGCAATCGAAAGATCTTCAAATGTTTTGAGGTATGTAGAACTGTTCCTTATGATATTCTTTAAGTTTTATTATTTCTCTCAATTTAAGTTAATCTCAAGTGATGTTTAGTGTTGAATGAATCTTCATCTTTATCAATCAAGTTAGTCTGTCAATAGGTTTATGATGAAACAAAAATCTGGAAAAAACAACAACTAAATTTCTGCTAAAATCTGGAAAATCACTCTAATCGATAAATACTCTTCATTTTTTTGTGAAACTTATTAAATCCTATGAATTATTGCCATATTTGTAAATTCTGAGTATTTGAAATTATTGAAATCCATGAACCTTGTAGTTACTAATTTATGGCTTGAAATTTGTAACATGGAAAAGTGAAAATAGAGATAGGAACTTGTTAACTGATAGATTGTTTGTTTTGTAGTCTTTAAGATCAACTATGTTGATTTCTTGTAACCAAAGAATACAACCTGTTTATTGTTTTGCTAAGATGCCAACTGAAACTCCAATTGTTTAGACGCAACCTATGAATCTCAACTGAAACACTCATAACCATTCCTTAATTCATTAAGTACTGTAAAAGCCATGATCTGAGAACTTAGTGGAATGCTTTCTCTAAGCTTGAATATGATCTTTCTTGATTTTGTTTTCATACCGGTAAATGTACGAATCCACAAGTTAATTGTTCGTTATAAAGAAAATTCCAACTGGAGCTATCTTCAAATTTAAATGAAAATTATGACTCCTAGTAATAAGGTTTCAAATTGCTCCATAATGCTTGTAAATGTAATGAAAAAGCTTTGATATGAACCCCTTAACAGAATGTATCTTCACTGCCCAAAAAGCTATGATTGGTGCCATCAAAATCTTATGAACCCAGAGTGGTTGAATTTTCAACATTAGCCTAAGAGACTAAATTATGTACAAGAGCCTAAAAAGGCTAAACCACGAGCATGAGCCTAATATGGATAACACTTTGAACATAAATAAATATGATAACATTATGAGCATAAGGGAGTTAGTTAGATGATCGTGAAGTAATAGGTTTAAACGACAAATGTCTGAAACTATGTTTGCCAACATAGGATAGAGATTATTCCATAAGTCGAATGACTCTTTTTTTCATGTGTCCCGAAAAGGGGCTAACCATGGATAATTGCTAGAAAATTATGTCATGTCATGTCCTGTGCTTGGCAAGGTATATGATGGATTAGCTGATCGGGCCGATATCAGACTCCATACGCTCACATAGTGGTTTATGACAGTTCACTACTTTCTCCTGCAAATAATCAAAGGAATTAAATCTACCTTACTTGGTCAACTATAGATTTAGTTTATATTCTTGTTCCTTTCCAGTTGTCTTCACTTAAATTTGAATTTTATTTTCATTTCTAATCTCTTGCTGTATTACCCTCCTAAAATGGTTTTACATACTAATACATTTCATGTATTAACCGTCTTTGTCACTACATCGTTTCATGATGTAGGTTTTGGCTCTCAAGTTCGTGGTCAGACGCGTCATTAAGATATCTATCTTCCACCATTGGTGCGACTCTTTCATACTAGGAGGCTGGGCGATATATGATGATTTATTTTTATTTTGTTTTCACTCAGTATTAGTACTTGTTAAAAGGCTAGGCTGGTGTAGTTGTCAAACAAACTTTGTAATTTTCAGTCTTTATTTATGTCACTATTAGTATTATTGGACATCATGCGGCGCTAATAAGCTTTGGTGAAGTTTTATCCCTTGAGAAATTCATAAATAAATTTTATATTATTTTCGCTTTATTCATGTGTATTGGAAGTATGCTTGGGTGATATGCCAGAACGTTCGCTCGTACTAGTGATCGTATTGGGTGCATGTCACGTTCAGGCCCCGGCTTAGGTCGTGACTTTATATTTTTGTACAAAATATATTTGAAGCAATATCAAATTGAAGGATAATGTAGACACTCAACGTTAAAAGGTTGTTTTCTTAATCCAACTTTTACCTTGGAACTTCCCACTTATAGAATAAATATGATATGATGATTGAACTAGCTAAATAAGATCAACTCTCATCATAATTGTTATAGCTTAAGCTTTTCTTAATCTCTATTTTTTATGTCATAAATCCAACACCTAATTAACTGTATACTTTTTAAAATTTTATATTCAAGGAATGGAGTACACAAACAAAGCCCAGAAACTAGTATATATGGTAGTACAGTTGTAAGAATGTACTGGTGTTATTCTCATATAGCTTCTTTCTTGCCAATAGCCGGGGCCTCTTCGTAGAAACTAGAAGTGAAAAAAATGTGCAATAATGTCGGACTATTTGCCTGAAATCCTTTGCAGACTTTGAGCAGAACTTTTCGGCCCATACGACAATTTTTATTCCATCCGGCCCAACCATATATTATACTTTTTAGTTGTCCTTGCCGCTTATTTCTAAATTAATTCCTCATTTCCAAACAAAGAACTGAAATCACATTTCCTCTTCTCTGCATCTATGAGCATGGAGGCGGCATCCTGTGGGGAAAACTTTGTGGCTATCGGAAATGACTTTCAAAAACTACGACCCCTTTAGACTTGACAATTTTTCCAGACCCAATTGTTTTTCCTCTAATTGACACAACAAACCGTCCGTTGAAAGCCTTTTGCGATTCAGGCATGTATTCTATCATTTCATCTCCTGGTTTCATCTCTATTCATCGATTGACCACTGCTACTCCCCTTCTTCTCCTCCCTCACTTCTTCACCAAACCCATGAAAAAATAAAAGTACTACCTCTACTTTGGCCCTTCTTTAGAAATCAAAAATCTCACCCAAGCCTCGTGTTTGCTCTGTGATCCATATGGTCTACACATATTTTACCTTGGATTTGATAAAAAAAAAGAACCTCATGATTTTAACGTGGTGTGGATAGCATATCTACGCGGAGCTAGTGATATTTATACGGTGCCTACAGATCTATAAATGGAGTACAGGTATATGGAAAACAGTTAACTCAAAGGGCTTTTTCAATTGTAAACTGGATATTGGTTATTGCAGTATTTACTTAAATGAGGCTACTCATTGGGTTTCCCATAATAAGAACTGCAGTAGGAAAATCACTAATATCTTGTTGGTTTTTGACCGAAGCGCTGAGACATATAGTGAAATAGGTTTGCCGTGAGTGCTAACTCATATTTCTTCTTTGGATTTCTCTATTACTTTCTGTGGGAAACATATTTATGTGATTTGGTAGGAAAAAAGTCAGCGATTTTGGTCCATTATGTGATAATTGTGTTGTCTGGGTTCTGATCCAGTATGGTAAAGTGGAGTCATGGATGAAGAAATTTGTTATGGATCTGAATAGTGGGATTAGCAATGCTATTGGGTTCACAAGAAATGGGATATATCTGGTAGTGACGTATCCTGGACTTCATCATATGATCCTAAGAGCACGGAATTTAAGGATCTTGATAACCATGGTAGGGTGATTCATTTTACTATCAAGATCCTTCAGTTCCTTCAGGATCATATGATGAAAGATCTCCAGGATACTGTACTAACAGAAACTCTCAATTTCTTATGAACTCAATAGCATCGGTGATCCTACCATTCAAATCCACAACAAATTTCTCCATCGACGAATCCTGCTGACATGCTGGTTCATAACCTATGCAACACAACTATGACATAATAAACCAAGATCATGACTTCTTTTGTACCAAATCATAGAAATATGTTCCCCTCATAAAGTAACAGACAAATCCAAAGAAAAAACATAAGCTAGTTTTTGTGGCAAACCATTTCACTAAATGTCATCACTTGGGTCAAAAACCAACAAGCTATTACTGATTTTCCCACCTTCATTCTTGCATGGGAAAACCAATGAATAGCCCCATTTAAGCAAATACTAGGATAATTGATATTTAGTTTACAATTGAAGTGCCCCTTTGAGTTAACCGTTTCCCATATATCTGCACATAACTTATAGACCTCAACTTCCAGAGGCTGAAGCATATAATCACTAGCTCTTTGTAGATAGGCTATCCTCACCACTTTAAAATGATGAGTTTTGTGATCAGATCCAATGCAAAATATGTGCGGACCAAATGGACTAGAGCAAACACGAGGCTTAGGGAGGATGATATTTTTGCAAATAGCGTGGCTGCAGAGACAATATATGTGTATCGGAAGAGATCATCAGCTAGGTAAAACAAATCATTACAGAAACCCACAACTCTAAAGTAGTTTTCAGAAAAGGGAAACTTGAGTTGTTTGGAGAGGGTGAAACTTTAGGTTAAGAATATGAGATGGTAAACTCTCGTTTCCCTTTTATATATCTCTTTGATATAGCTGAAAACAAAAGGTCTAGGTATGACATTAAGCTCTCAGGTAAACTTCCTGGAAGACCCTAAGATACTTTTGCTTCTCATGACGAGCCCAAAAATTTCCTTTCAAAATAGTGAAATCCTTATTTGGAGAACCATATGGAGGAAAGAAGCAGCAACTAGGCCAAACCTTTTCATTTTGGGTAATTGACAACATAGGATACATCTTCTTTAGGCCACAGTTTGAAAGAGCTGAAAGTTCTTGTTGGTGTAATATACCACAAATTACAATATTACAGTTGAAAAATTAAATTGAACAAAAATGCAAATAAGATTCAGGTTGAGGCGCGGATACCTCGCTCTTTAAGAAGATTCAAACTCACTACGGCATAATCTACACCGATGTAGAAGTATCACTCTTGACTTATCCCCTCAAGGATACAATAGCCCATCAACATCATAACTCAAACAACTCCGGATTAATTTAAGAGTCCAAATTAAGCTCCACCAAAAGAACACCTTCCTCCAACATATATTACTCTCTTTTGTATAGTGAATATGGTTGGAGACTTAGAATATTATATGGTTGGAGACTTAGAATATTTTCTTTGTCTCAACCCTCGGTTTTGCTACTATGCACTATAATATTTTCCCACACTTATCATATTTCTCTTTTTCTTACACAAAGGAAGAAACACCACTATTTATAGGTGGGAATTCATCCTTTGTATTGAATTGGAAGAAGCTGGGTAGTAAAGTTTGTAGATAAATGGCTTATAGGTTACAAGAAACTAATGCAATTAGAATTACAAGAAACTAATGCAATTAGAAGTTATTAGAACGTAATGACCATGAGAGTTACAAAATCTAATGGTCATACTAATAATCATGCACTTTAATATAATTATTTTGATATTAAAATGCACCAACAGTTCTCAACAAAACGTTCTTAGAAAAGTGACTATAGAAATAGGTCCACTCTCTTTAGAGAAACATTAATTGTTCCCTAGTAGTTGATTTTTCACTATAGAAATAAGTTGACACAGAGTGCATTACTAGAGAGTATAGCTAATACTGAAGTAATGAAATTGTTTTTTTATCAACCAAGATGACCAAGTCAAAACCGAGAAGGAAAGTAGACTTTGCTAATTTAGGTTTTAAATTAGTGTTCTTCTCTTTTGAAAGGTCGGGGTGGATTGCTCCTCAACTCAGGGAACTATTCCCAGAATCACACATGCCTCAATAACTAGGAGATAAATACAATAAGAAGTGCCGGAGTACAGAAAAGTAAAGACACAGGACTTTTACGTGGAAACTCTTTGCTCAAGGGAGAAAAAACCATGGCCTACCTCCAGAATTTCAAGCTCTGCTATATTCAATCAACCTCTTGAATACAGACTCCAAGGATTAACCTCCTAATCCTTTGTTTCCTAGAAAAAACTCTATTACAAGGAAACCAAGCAGTAACTCTACTGCTTCTACCTCCAGCTAACTCTAACTGGACTCCTCAAGCTAACTCTAGCTTGGACAATCACCTAACTCTAAATGATTTACAAGAGACAATAACACCATGCACCTACTACAATCATAATAAAGCATAGGCAAGCATTTAAGTACAAAATGAAAAGACTAAACTATAACAAGGAAATAAAGATACAACTCGATGAACAGTAGGTTCCCTGTTATAGTTCCAGCCTTTGATTGCAGTGCTGCACAACTTTAGAAAGATCTTTAATTGTGAAAATATGGAAGTATTGGTTTTCTTGTTGAGAAAGATGAGCATTATATATTGTGACACAAGAAAACCTAAAAGCAATCTCTTTGGTTAAGGAAAAAAGGTGGAAGGCAGATTTTCACCAACTTTTGTACTATGTGTCAGCTGAACTATTGACTGTGACAGTGACCGATGAGACCAACTTTTCTCTAATACGTAGAGAGCCTTTGTCATCACAATAAGGGCTCCAGGAAACAGGTCTAAAACTATGAATTTGTCAATCATCAAAACTAAGAACTTAACAATTCCCCCCTTTGATGATACAAACTCATACAATTAGATCAACATACTCAAAATCTTCAATCAATTTATACACAACATAGCCTACACCTCAGCAACATAACATCAACAACAAGACCACATATCAGACCAGTTTGCCCAACCAATTCCCCATATCACTGATGCCTATAAGAATATTGACATCCTCCACCTTATTCCCTCTATCAATAAGTATTTAATTTCCCCCTGAATGAGAGAACTCCTATCTTTATCAGCAGAACACCACAACCACAAACTGCATATCTACACAACATACTACACATATTTTCACAACACCACAGCTGACAAACTACATATCTACACATATATACAAGGGCAGACTACACATCAGGTTTTGCCCCTTTTGACATCATCAAAAGTGTTAGTAGTAAACCAGGCTTAGATAAGTTATACATGTTAATTCATGGTCATTGAGGCAACACTTATATAATCAAGAGAGAATTAGAGATAAATAGGAGAAGTGATAGCACAAAAAGAGAAATCATCCATTCATGCATCAAGTAGTACCATAAACCACTTACAAAAATAATAATCTACAAAATGTTTAAACAATGGTGCCAATCATTCATCACAAACTAAATATGGGTAAGAAGAAGAAAACAGAGTTGAACAGGATCAGTTCTATCCTAGAATAGGAATAAGGATTAGAAATATCAGTACTAGTGGTGATAGTCGGAAGGGAAAAAGAGGGAATTGGGTAGGACGTGATTCAAGGGGGGCTTTAGGTAAAAACAAATCATAGTTTCAGACTCTTCCACCCTTTTTTACAGAGTAGCCTTTGCAGCACACACTTTCTTTCTTGAGTTTATTCCTTTTTCACTTTTGTCTTGCAAGTTCAGCCTTCAACACATTTATTTTAGTATCTTATAGATAAAGAAGTGCACTTAGAGTTTCTATATCCTTCTTCTATTGTTTCTGCTCATCCATGAGGTCAGCCATGCATTTATTCTCCTCAACAGCTGAAATACTAAATGCTTCCTTCATTGAGTCAGTTTTCACTTGTCCACACTAAATGTTGAAGTAAGCAAACACCCTATTCATCCAAAAACCATAGGGTAGCCCACTCCTTCCAGTGTTAGCATTGATGACAAAATTCATATGTTCCATAACAATGGGCGGTAGGTTAATCCTTTTGTACTTAAACAACATCTCCATTAGAAATAAATCAATGCATGTAGGATTAATATCCTTGCCAAACCTAGGGAGTAGTGCTCCTTTTTTAAGTTCAAGAAATAATAGAAATTCTTCCCTAGGAGTCTTATTGGTGAAATCTTTAACACCACAAAATTTCAAAAACTTAGTAGATTCCTTTTCCGAGTTGATGGACCTGACTCCCACAGTTGGAACACCGAAGACTTTTTAGAGTGTCTTCATCCAATACCATATCCATACCATGTTTATGAGATGTTAGATATGAGCCATCGACAGATATTTTCAAGTTATAATAAAACAACTTCACCTCCTTCTCATACAAATAAGACACATAAAAATTAAATAAGTGTTACCAATTTTGAAATTTCACCATCTCTTGCAACTCTCTCATTTATGACGTATTAATCACATCAGGGTCAAATGTCTTATTCCTAGAACTTCCTGATTCTAAGAAAGTCCAGCCTTGCTTTTCTAGACAAGGATGAGCTAGAGCTTGATTCCTTTACAGTGGCTTGGTCTAATTTTTTTTACTTATGAGATAGGATACTGGTTTTGGTTTCATAACTAAAAGTTCTTTTTCTTTATTTTTGAATGCATCCCATGTTCTTATCCTGTTCACTTTAGTACCAATAGAGTGTTTCACAAAGTCCGACTCAAGTGACTCATCCTCATAGTCACTTGTTCCTTCAAATATATATTCTACCTCACTGTCTATATTGTCTGAGGGAGGTTCCCACTTTGGACGCTTAGTGATTGAGGATGGAAGTCTTAGAGATCCTACCTTTTTCCTCATGGATGAAACAAATGTCATATGCCTTCTTTTGAAGTAGAAAAGTTAGAGAAGTAGGGTTCCTGATTAGCTAAGGAACTAATGAAATTTTAGAGTGAGATTTCTTTTAACATGGGAAGGAATTTAGCTGAGTTTAAACTTAATATATGGCATAAGGGAACAGTCAATATCGAAGGATGTGAAGCATCTAATGGGACATGTCCGGTTAGATGGACAAGTCTGTGAGTTTTAAAGTATGAGTAGCAGCCTTCTAAAAAGGTAGGAGAGTGATATGACATAGTTATTAAACATTTAAAATAGTCATTATTTAAGAGTAGCAAATGGTACTAACCTGACCAGGAACTTGTTCCTAAGGCGATGTTAAAATCCAGTGACTTTTGTTATCTCACTACTCCATTCTTATCTTTTTACTTATCATGGGTGTATATCTGCAAGGATATGAGACTGAATTAGACACATAATACATTATCCTCTTACTAATTCATAGTCTTGGGTAGGGGTCATGAGTGCTTCGTGCATTCATGTGGATCCTAAAACATCCTCCCTCTAAAATATTACCCCATCGGTTCTGCAATCTTCTTTACCAGGGAAGTGCCAAGGACACTTCCTAAAAAATCACAAAATCATCAGCATTAATCAGTCTTCTCATCTTATTATTCAGAAAACATGTATTTACCAAGGGCATTTAGCAAGAGGCACTTTTTATTTTTTTCATCCATGTTCTTTGAGAAACTATCATCAACTTGGTTGTTGCTCCCTCTTGTTTTTTCCTACATCATTACTCATTTTTTAGCTTTGGGAACCCATTGGAGTCTGAGTTCCCAAAAAGGTGACAAGGGAGAGATCAACATTTTCTTTGTCCAACTTGGCTCTTTGCTTCCTTCTTTTAAGTACTTTAGAGCTTCTCCTATTCTTCAAGGTTGCATTCTTGGAAGAACACTTGTCTTTGGAGTGGCCATCTTCTCTATATTTTGTATGTGAGATACCATTCTTGCTCATAAGGAGCTAGAACCATCTTCTTGGCTATGAGAATTTGTCATGGCTTGTGAATACACAGTCCACTGAGAGCTTTATCAAGTTTAGTCTTCATCTTAGTTAGTTCCTTCTCAAGTATAGAACTTTTATCAATTGAGGTAGACAACTCATCCTTGACATTTTTCAGCTCCTATTCCAACTAAAACTGAATTATGCTCCCTTCACCCTTACCCTTGAGATACTGCTCTGAGACCTCATCTATTTTTTTCTTCAGCCGATCATTTTCACCAGTAAGGATCTTACAATTGGATTGTTACTCAGATACTTGTACACTCAGTTCCACTATCTCTTCCTCATATTTAGCCAATTCTTTCTTCAATCTTTTATTCTCATTAGTAAACTCAGCCACTTTAGCATCTATTTTGATTACTTCTTCCTCATATTTTTTCATAACCACCTTTAGATTTTCTTTATCTTTGGATAGATCATTTAGAGAGTCAATTAGCATAAATGCATGGGATCTCATCTTACTTAGAGAGTAATCCTTCAGGTTGTCTTTGATTTCAAAGAGAGTGATGGAATTATCACCCTTACCGTCACTATTAGCCAACCAGTGAGTCAAACACTAAGACTTTATATTCTATTACCATTATGGAAGTATCATTTTACTTGTTCTGAATCATCTGAGTCGCTAGAAGAATTGCCCTAGTAGGTTGTTAGTACTTGGCTCATAATTCTGTTTGTTTCACCTTTCTTGTTGAACCTTCTCTGAGATTGACCCCTTCCATTTTTCTTAAACAGTAGCTTGCCTAGCATATTCCTTCTATTCTATCTGGTGCATAGGACAATCCTTGATATAGTGGCCGAGCTTGCCATGTTTCCTTTACCCTTAGAGATCTTGCGAGTATCTCTTCCTTTTGATAGAGCCCCGGACATTCTCAGGGCTTTGAGAACCCTCTTGGCTTTATAGGATGTCCCCTCTTCTTCAACACTGGTAGTTTCTTTTATATCCTCAAAAACCAAGTTTTTCTCAATTTTAGGCTCAACCTTTAGCTTCCTAATTTTTTTCAGCATCTCATAGGTTTTGAGATTACCTATGAGCTCATCTATGGACATCTTGTTTAAATTTAGGTCTTCATTAATTACATCTACTTTTCTCTCTCACTTCTTGGGAAATATGGTCAAAAATTTTGTAACATGCTTGTGAGTTGGAATGATTTCTCCAAGACAATACAACTCATTGGTTATTGCAGTGAACTTGGTGTCCAACTCCTAGATGAATTCATCCTCCTGCATGGTGAATGTATCATACTGATTAGTCAGTATGTCCACCATAGACTGCTTAACCTGAGTAGTCCTTTATGGGTCGTCTGAAGACATACCTAAAATTTTCTTAGTAGTTTGACAGGCAGAGATGCTATTGTACTCATCAGGCCCAATACCCTAGATAGGAATATTCTTAGCCTTTTAATTCTTTTCTATCTTCTTTCTGTCAGTATCATCAAACTCCTTCTTGGTTTTAGGAACTTTTTGTAATGCCCCAAAGTTTTTCCTAGCTAAATTTTTGTCCCTAAAGTATCAAGAATTGGCTTCTAGAATTATTTATAGTTATTTCCCTATGGAATTCCTTAGATTTCAATTTTTCATTATGTAGATGATCGAATAAGTTTTCCTTCAACATAAGATTCGTCCAAAACGGACACTCGGTGAAAGAGTTATGGTTAATTTAAGTCCTAGTCGTAAAACACCGTCATTCCTGTCCTTGGCGCATCGCGGAGAGGGTGTAAATGATGATGTACAATTTCCAGTTAGACTCCACAATGGTGGCGCATCACAGAGCATCGCAGAGTGGGTGAAATTACCATTCATCACTTTGCAGCGAGTCACCACGAAAGTGGCGCGTTGCGGTGGCCCATAAGATCGGGTTCCAGTTTAAATTTTTCCTATTTTATTCAGAAGTTAACAAGGGTAGTTTGGACGTTTTTCCAGATTCTTAAAACATCCAAACAAGAGATTAAGACCTCTACAAGCATAATAAACGACATTCTCAAGATTTCCCTCAAAACAAAAACCCTAGTTCATATACTTATCCTCCAAGAAACTCAAGATTCAACCGTGGATTTTCAAAATTGATTGGAGATTTGTAATCCCCAAACCATAGGTTTCAAGGATCAGCCAGTATTCTTTATAATCGAGGTACACGGATTTTTTCCTAAATCCTCATGGGTATAGAAATCATGATTTTAAGAAAAGGGTTTTTGAATTTATGAATACATTCATATTTTAGAAGCTTCGATAATATTGTTTTGGTCTTTAGGCCTTCCCCCAAATTGATTTGAATTGTATATATGTACGTATGCTTTGAAAACTGTGAATTGTGAATAGAGAACATGAAATATATAATCTCCCTCTCCCATTACTTTATTATTTGATTTACAAGTTATGAATCCTTACATTTCATGGTTTATAGAATGATTTAAGATACCATTTGTCTTATGTAAATTTCATGATGATTAAGAATGGGAGAGAGGAAGAATTAATGATTTTAAATATTGAGATTTATAAACAAAGAAACTTTAGGAATGTTTTAGAGAAGTTGGCCACTACTTATTGAAATTGTTGAATAAATGGAAAGCGTTTGCATGATTTTTGACTTATGATTTGAAATATGACTCTTCTTAAACTATATGCATGATCAAGTGGACTGAACATTGTTTTAGAATGAAATAATCATATATGGCTCAAAATAATGACTTGAAAGTCTTGGTATGACGATACCAACTCAGACAATGCCATAATAGACACAGACTATTACTGAAATCAGACTTTTATGTTTTAGAATTTTAGAATGATGCATGTTCAAAGAAGGCTAAAATAAGGCATAAAGAGATGTTAGGTGGTTTGCTGAAGAGGGCACGAGTTTAGATAACTCGTAGGCCAAAATTGTGATTTGCTGATCTAGGTATATTATATTACACTGGTCTAGTGTCGTGTGGCGTATCAGAATCAGAGACTCCAACACTTGCGGCATACTTGGGTTGTGGGATTCCCCACCGAGTCGATGGTAGATTTCATATAGCCCGTGGAATATCAGAGTTGTAGGGGAGTGTCACCTAACTCAGAAGTAATACGAAGAACAGGCATTGCATTGATACGAATGATTTATGATTTTTAGAAAAATGTCCATGTGTTTCGAGAACTGTTTATGCATGATGTTTTAACAACTTGATCTCCACTATTTTACTTATATAAAAGTTTTATTTTGGATTACTTTACATACCAGTACATTGTATTGACCCCCCTTTCCCTTATCTCTCAGGTTCTGAGGCTCAGTCTAGGGGTCCAGATAAGCAATAGATTTCAGACAGAGTTACAGAGTCTAGTTGTTGAGCCTTCTATATTTTGGAAGGCCTATTTATTTTCAGACAATTATTAGTGGTTACGGTTTTGGTCTACTGGGGGCCTCGTCCTAGCTTTCAGATTGTGTTAGAGAGTATGTAATAGAGATTTCGCAGACGGTTTGCAGATGTTCGTAATTAGTTTTTGATTTTGTTCTTAAATGATAAATTCATATCAAATTTATGACCATGATTCCGTCTTGCTATAATTTCTGTATTTCCTTATTTATGTATGAATAATGTATATGATTTCAAGATAGAAGGGTGTATGGGCCATCATGGTTTAGGATGCTCGTTATGGCCAGGGCCTTGATTCGTGTTGTGACAAACTTGGTATCAGAGCACAGTTCATGGTCCCAGGGTGTCTGCGAAATCACATTTGGTAGAGTCTCGTTTATGGGTGTGTAGTGTGCCACACTTATAAGTAGGGGGCTGCTAGGCATTTAGGAATTTTTCCTCTCTTTGATTTAGTTCGTGCTTTGGAGTCTAATCTTCCACTAATCAATGTTCTCTTGCTTTTAAGAAAAATTGATCATGCCTCCTCGTCGCGCTATCGATCAGAATACACAGATAGACGATGTCCATCCCACTAATGGGATGCAGACCTATAACAGAGCTCCAACCCTAGAACCTATTCCTACTTTGGGAGTACCTCCAGCCCACCCCGGGCTCAACAGGCCAATGTTAACCATCACCCGACTTCTCAGAGGGATATTTCTAATGCAGAATTCAGATAGTCTATTCATATACTGACATAGTTAGTGGCCAATCAGGCTGAATGATCGGAAGATGTTGGGTCTGCATCTATTACATCTGAGGCTACTAGGGTGGGTCATTTCATAAGTATGAACCCGCCTAAGTTTACTGGCACCAAGGTAGAAGAAGATCCACAGGAGTTTGTGGATGAGATAAAGAAGATCTTTAAGGTAATGCATGTGGAGGTTATAGAAGGGGTGGAGTTGGCAACTTATCAGCTCAAGGATGTTACAAATCAGTGGTATAACAAGTGGTAGGATGTGAAGGGAAAGGTGCTGAGCCCACAATTTGGGATGCATTTGTGGTTAGCTGGGTCATTTACAGAGGGATTGTCCATCTGCTAGAAAAAATGTTGGTGGTACAAAATCTTAGGAAAATTCTTCTGTACCACAACCACCTCAAAAGGGCACCACTTCAGCTATCGAAAGCGGTCACAACCGGCTGTACACTTTGACTAACCGCCAGGAGGCAGAGGCCTCACTAGATGTTGTCACCGGTACATTACAAATCTTTTCCTGTGATGTTTATGTGTTACTTGATGCCAGGTCTACCTTGTCTTATGTGACCCCATATGTGGCTGTTAGTTTTGGGTTTAAGCCCGAAGTCATTACTGACCCTTTCTCTGTTTCTACTCCGGTAGGTGATTCTGTTGCGGCTAGAAGGATATATAAAAATTGTGTTGTGTCTATTCTTAGCTGGGATGCTATGGTAGATCTCATAGATCTTGATATGGTTGATTTTGATGCTATCCTAGGGATGGATTGGCTTCATTCATATTATGCCACTCTAGACTGTAGAACCCGAAAGGTTATTCTTTTCCGAATGAGCCAGCAATAAAATGGGAAGGGCAATCTTTATCACCTAGAGGGAACTTCATATCTTATCTCAGGGCCCGTAAACTCATTTCCAATGGTTGCTTATATCATCTTATTCGGGTTAAAGATTCTAACACTAAAAGTCTTTCTTTTCAGTCTATCCTTGTAGTAAATAAATTCTTGAAAGTCTTTCCAGATGAACTCCCAGGAATACCACCTGATAGGGATATAGATTTTGGCATAGTATATATTGCCAGACACCCATCCTATCTCTATTCAACCATAAGAATGGCTCCAGTAGAGCTGAAAGAGTTGAAAGAGTAGCTAGTAGACCTCCTAGATAAAGTTTTCATCCATCCTAGTGTTTCTCTCTGGGGTGCACCTATACTTTTCATGCAAAATAAACATGGTTCCCTACGTATGTGCATAGATTACCGCCAGTTAAAAAAGGTTACTATTAAAAATAAGTATCCGCTTCCTAGGATTGATGATCTGTATGAACAACTTCAAGGTGCTAAGTGCTTTTCTAAAATATACTTTCATTCAAGATATCATCAATTGAAAGTTAGGGAGTCAGACATTTCCAAGACAGCTTTCCAAACTAGATACGGTCATTATGAATTTCTTGTCATGTCCTTCGGGTTGACTAATGCCCCTGCAGCCTTCATGGACCTAAAGAATAGGGTCTTCCAATAGTTTCCAGACTTGTTTATCATAGTTTTCATTGATAATATCTTGATTTATTCCAAAAGTGAGGAGGACCATGCAAATCACCTTCGAATTATCCTCTAGACTCTCAAAGATCATAGGTTGTATGCAAAGTTCACCAAGTGTGAATTCTTGTTAAATGCTATTGCTTTCTCGCGACATATTGTGTCTAGTGATGGGATTAAGGTTGATCCCCAAAAGGTTAAGACAGTGAGGAAATGGCCCAAACGCACGACTGCAACCGACATTTGAAGCTTCTTGGGTTTGGCGGGTTATTACAGAAGGTTCGTAGAGAGTTTTTTTTCTATAGATGCACCACTTACTAAGTTGACTCAGAAAAATCCTTTACATATACATAATTATATATCTTTAAAACTTGTTAAAATGATAAACTTATGCCCATGAGATTTATGATAGTCCCACATACCTTGATAACAATGAAAATATAGAGTAATTTGATCCTTGAAGATTAAAATCCTCAAACCCGAGGTAGTTTTCTCCTCTCTTACTTATGGAATGATATTTAGGGATTTGCAGAGGTGGAATAATGTGTTTAAACCTTATATTTGTCCAAAAAGGATTAGGGACGGTTTTAGAGTGACAAAAGACCTTAATTCCCTTAAAATAAAATAAAAAGGAACAAAATTTGACGCCCGGGAGGGGCTCCGCATCACACCCCTATCGCAAACCACAAGGTCTGTGGCACAGACCAAAAATGAAGGTGGAGGTCCATGACATAGAGCCATATTATACCTTCTCCACTGCCTCTTCACGATTCCTCCGTGGTGCGGTCCTAACGTGGACATGAGGTAGTGCCTTACTAAAACACTCATAACTTTTGATTCAACACTCGGATTGACGAACGGTCAAGTGCATTGAAATAAGGACTCGAAGGGATTTAATTTGACATATAATGGGTCAAATAAATTGTTATATTCTAAGATTAATATTCATTGGAAGTTGACCGAATAAAAATCATAAACTAAAACTCAACCGGTAGGAAAGTGTTCAATTTGACTTTGAGCTAGGTAACATTTAAGACTTCAATCCATCTCTAAAGATGTTCCCATCCTAACGAATCAATATTCATACTTATTTATAGTTAGTGATAACGCTCAATCTACAGCTCTCGTAGGAGTGTAAAGCGGTCGTTAGCAAATATAGAACCCAACTGGGTTGGGTATCGATCCCACAGAGAATAGCTTGGCCAACAAGCAAGAGAAATTACTAGACTTTTAGTGCAAGTCTCGTAGGAAAGGGGGGATTGTAGTATGTAACCAAAATAAGAATGTAAGAACTGAAAATAGCAAAATAAAGAGAGATTGTCACGTGTGTTGTAAACAATGAGAATTGAGGCGTTGGGGTTATGTCCACCTTCAGAAGTATACGTCTCTATTGGCTATGAGTGTGTAGAGTCTTGACATGCAATTGCTTATAGAGAATTGTAGTCGATGGTAAATCCAAGCGTCTCTCGACCTAAACAAGGACTATTTCACTTTAACTCTCTCGAGCTTAAAGCGTGTCTAACGGTACGAATTCTCCAAGAGGTTAGTCCAGGTACGGCACTAGCTTTTTAATAGGAAAGGGTGTCCTACTACCTTGACATTATCTCTTTTCCAGACAAATAACCTTTCTCTCGAACAAGTTAAATGTTAGACTGGCGTTGGTCTATGCGTCTTCTTTTCTAGACAAATAACCTTTCTCTCGAACAGGTTAGATGTTAGAATGGCGTGTTCTTGTGTTTGAACCGCAAAGGATGTAGATTTAAGATGAAGAGAATAATGATATAAGCAATATACTTGTCTTGAACTCACAAACTCATAGCTATAGATAGTAACTCATTCGGCTTCCATAACCCCAACTAAGAGGTTTAGTTACCCATGAATGCGTAGGATATCACGTTTTGCATGGTGAATGGCGTGTGAAAGAGGTGTTAGGCGTGTGGATTTAGTGATTCCGTAGCAAGTAACGATTCTCTTGTTGTGGAATTTAAGAGTTGAATGTTTGTGGTGGAAGATGAGAGGGATGGAAGAAAATTAAATTGTTGAGTTGATTATTGAAGAAGTGATTAAAAATCTCTAACATGATAGGGTATTTATAATACTCCTATCCTACTCCTACTAGACTACTAAAATAAATAACCAAATCCTAATATACTAATGAAATCCTCGACCCAAATGTACTAGGGTAAGGTTACAAAATTATAATCCAAATAGAATAATGAAACACATAACCTAATTGCACTAGGTTAATGTATTATGGCAAAAATCCAGCTTTGTGTCTGTAAGTCCCCAAAGTCTTCAGAAATGCTGTTTTAGCCCGGGACAGATTTTCCATGCAGCAGATTTAGTCCTTTATGCGTCCAGCTCCTTTCCATCTCGTTTGTGAGCTTTCTTTTGCGTCAAGTAAGCCATAAATTGCTGTATTTTGCATCATTTATACCTGAAATTTTCCTAATCACATTTGTTAGCTCATTTACAGGAAAAAGGACTAAAAGTGTATGAAATAGATAATTAGTTCTCAAAACTAGGCTAAAATATGGGCAAATTATATTGATATAGGTGCGTAAATTCGCCTATCATCAACACCCCACACTTAGAGCTTTGTTCGTCCTCGAACAACATATCATGTCCTTCTAAGCATTGACTTAAGGTTTTTACAGAAACAACACAAAACATTCTTCAAGACAAGCACAAAAATTATCAACAAAGAGTAGCTTTCTGATTATAAGTAGAAACAATTTAACCTCAAGCATAGACTCGTGATGGTGATCAAATCGCATGCAAACGTTAGGATACATAGAATCATATACAACTATCCAAAACTCATCAACCATGTGTGTCTCACAATATAGCACCCATAATCACTCACAAGTATAGCATATTTTTCAAACATGGGTATCAACATATCATTGCTCTCACTCTCGCAAAGAATTCATATGTAGCAACTAATGACCATAGGCTTGCCTTTAATGTAATACTCTACTAAATGTCGGAATGTTAAGATTAGGATCAAGTAGGTCTTTAGATGGTTGTAATGTAGGCTAAGGGACGGGTAGGACTATTTTGGCCAGAAATAGTGACTAGGTTCCTAAGCACTTTAATACATCACATTGTATCATTGACACTTTTTTTCTTTCAACCTTTCTTCTTTCCTTTTTATTCTACCACCCTTGTTATCATCTTTTGTTTTTCAATTTTAAGCACAACTCACTTTTCAGCTTTCTTGTCCTTTTTCTTTTCACAACATACCTCTTATGATAGCCCTTTCATAACACATTCAAGAACCATTCCAATTTAAAGCTTCATACTCACCCAATTTCCTCTTATGTTGTCACATGACTTATTCACTTTAAAGCACTTAGGAATTTGGATCAAATTACGGTCTTGAAAAAAAATGGATTAGGCTTACATACAAGGTTGTCAAAGAAATAGGCTAAAGGCTCAAAAGGGTTTAACTAGGATGATTTTCATGGGTAGGAAAAACTGAAGGTAAACATGTATAGGTTGCCAAAGAAATGCCTAAATCATATCCTAAACTTACATTCCTTATTTTCGCTTTGCATACATACCAGGCAAGTTCTAGCATCAGCCACATACATAGAATATACTATTACCTCACACACACAAGGCACATGGTCGACTTGATTGGAAGTAATATAGACTCTTGACCCAACAAGTGAAGGAATTGAATCACACACTATCACATAATGAGTCACAACTAGAGCCTAAATGTCTCAATAGTCACAATTGTAGCACATACTCTTGTTCTAATCTCATGCTGCCTATCAAAATAATTTCATGCGTAGCTAGAAAGAAAAAAATTTTACTCCTAAAAAATAAAAAAACGTCACACGAAAAAAAAAAAAAAAAAAAAAATCACAACAAATAAAAATTTGGACTCAAAACAAAATAAACAAGAGCAAACATACAAACATAGCATGCAAATTCTGCCGACACCCCACACTTAGACTAGACACTGCCCTCAGTGGAAAATAAAGTCGAAGAACCTGATTAGTCGGACTCTTCCTTCATCCGAATCATCGTAAGAGTCATCGTCAGAGTTCTCCTCAGCATCAGAATCAGGCAGGCGTCTATCATCATCAGTTGGCACGTCATCATCAAGAGGTTCCTCGAAATAGACTCCCACTCCACACAGCTCCCGGGCATGTCTGTTCATTGGGTAGTCGTGGTCCAGCTGTTGGAGCTCTACAGCAGTTGGAATACGTCCACCACTCATCATAGTGAATCTCGTCATGCCATAGAGATGACGGAAGAAACTCTCATCACGAGCGTGTCTCTCCGCAGTGGTAAGGTTGACTCCATGCGTTGTTTCAGCATCTTTGACCTTGGTGAGGTCAACCTTCTTTGGGGTATGTGGGAGTTTGTGGTCAGCTGGTTCCTCTTTTATATCCTCCTTCCGCAACATTGCTGTCAACAAATTGCCGAATGTGAAATGGGACCTGCTGTGGAGTCTGGCTTTTCTCATGGTCGATCGAATGATTGCCCCAAAGTTGATAGGGACATTTGTCATCAATGCATAAACCAGACACACTCTATCTCTCGATATCTTTGTGTATTGCGTCCCAGGAATAAGGCATGAGTTGACGATGCGCATCCAGATTCTTGCTTCCCTATTTAGTGGAGCATAGGGGAATGTGTTGTGACGGCCTGTTTCCTTATGTCTGCCCCATCTTGCCATTGATCTGCTTCCACAAAGCGCGTGTCTTATAGCTCTGTAAGGAGGCCTGCTGTACAGCTCTTTGTATGGTGCAGTGTCGACCGAAGGTAGGCCTAGAAACGAGTTGATCCAATCCGCTGTAAGCTGTAACACTTGGCCCCGAATTTTAACTTCGTTGCCTGTTGTGTTTGGCGACCAGTTGGCATAAAACTCTCTTGTCAAGTCAAGATTGCACTCTCCCATGTCACGGAAGATGAAATCTAGCTTCAAAGCCATTATCTTAGCCAACAGTTGCGGCTCCTTCTTTGCTAAGGTCTCCTTGTTGATTAAATCGACGTGCACATATTTCTTTTCTTTGTTGCTGCTGTACCATGCCTTGGCTTCTTCCTCAAGAACCCATTTGATTCCGAACATTCTGCGTGGTAGGTGTGCTGAAGATGATTCGCCTTGGTCTTTTCGGCTTCTCTTTTTGTCCTTGCGGGTTGTGGTAGCCTTCTCCTTGCCTTGCCTTGCTTTCGGTGCCATTGTACCTGAGACTAGAAATAATGTTAGTTGCAGCACAATCTCACTTTATACAATCTACATGCAAGGACTAGGGGTACCACCCCACACTTAATCTTGTTAGCACAAATCTGTGAAGTGAAAGTGGTCGAGTACTCAGACTTCGTCGACATACGTCCTCGGATTGTATTCCGACAAGAAAATCAGCATTACATTACTCATGAGCAGCCATGTGGACGACGTGCATGGGGAATATAGCAACGTTACAACATAGGAGTTACCACATGGAATTGTTATTCAAACAACAAACACCACCACCTAAGTCGATAGTCACTATAACCTTATCCCGATGGCCGGGATGGTTAATCATGCAAGCATCCAAACAACACTCTCAATCAATATTCATGGCCACATATGTTCAGCAAGTATCACAACAATGCCATTGAAACAAAATTCAAGTCGGAAACAAGTCATGAATTCCATACGTATATAATCAATCACACGATTTTGCAACAATTATCCACACACATGAACATCACCACTAATCTCTCATGAGTTAGCATTTAATAATAAGCATAGTAAAGTAGTACTTACGATAAGTAGATGAAGAATAAGAGAGCACTTACTTGCTTGAAGATTGTGGAGAAGTTGTTGTGGATTGGAAGAACAAAGGAAGAAAAATTTGAGAGGATTTGGGATGATATGCGGCGCCTTTAGGGTTACTTCTAATGTGTTTGTGAAATAAAAACAAGTCCCCTTTATATAGGAAGAGTATGGGTCGGGTTATGACCCATTTACAATCGGATTTGGGGACAACATCACCCTATATGCGGCGCATATCCCTCGGCATATCACATGTATATGCGGCGCATTGTCCATGGCATAATGGGACATATGCGCCGCACATAGTATGGCATATCTAGGCATATGCGGCGCATATGGCATGGCATTTGGTCTCAGTATCTCAAATGCCATAGCATAGGCGGCGCATAGTCAAAAGCACACCTAGGAATAGGCGGCGCATAGGGTATAGCACACTAGATTCCGAGTCCTTAGGCTATAGAATAGGTTGTGCATCGTTCGTGGCCTATTTTTACCAAGGCCTAGCCTTCCTCGAAGCCTATTATGACGTGAGAAAGGCTCAATTCATAGCTTTATGCATCACCATTCCTAACTTACCGACTTTACCATACAATGCGACCAAATCGTCAATTGAAATCAATCTCCTCGTTGCATACTTCTTACACCTATATTTGCTCAAACAAATGAAAACGATTAGTACGATGGGTTGCCTCCCACCAAGCGCCTTAGTTTTGGTCGTGGCACGACTCTTATTTTTGGATTTTCATTTATCAAAAAGAAAAAAAATACTAAAACGACAAAACAATAAAACAATAAAACGAAGGGTTGCCTCCCATCTAGCGCCTTATTTATTGTCGTGGCTCGACGTAGTAATCTCGAGTACTTAGACTTCATCGAGATAGGTGATGGCCATGTCATTCATTGAGTCAAGAGGACCGATATATGGCTTAACACGTTGGCCATTCACCTTGAAGATAACACCCTCATTATTTTCCAGTTGGACTACTCCAGACGAGTAGACGTGGGTGACTTTAAATGGACCAGACCACTTTGACTTTAACTTACCTGGGAAGAGCTTGAATCTGGAGTTAAAGAGTAGTACCATGTCACCTTTTTGGAAGTGTCGTCGAACAATCCGCTGATCGTGATACTTCTTCATCCGCTCCTTGTATAAATCTGATCTTTCATATGCATGGAGACGGAATTCATCTAGCTCGTTCAGCTGCTCCAACCTCAGGTTCTTCACATCATCCCAATTCAGATTCAAGTGCTTCAATGCCCATAATGCCTTGTATTCAAGCTCGATGGGTAGATGACAAGCCTTCCCATAAACTAGCTGATAAGGTGACATGCCAATGGGTGTCTTGAATGCAGTCCTATACGCCCATAGTGCATCATCTAGCTTCCGAGACCAATCCTTCCGATTCGCATTAACCGTCTTGGCCAGGATTTGCTTGATCTCACGATTGGAAACCTCTACTTGTCCACTAGTTTGGGGATGATAAGGCGTAGCTACCTTGTGTTGCTTGACTCCATACTTGGCCAATACAGATTTGAATAGCTTGTTGCAGAAGTGAGATCCTCCATCACTTATGATAGTACGAGGTACCCCAAAGCGAGAGAAGATATTCTTCTTTAAAAACGCTACAACACGCTTTCCTTCATTATCGGCCAATGCCACAGCTTCAACCCATTTCGACACATAATCCACAGCAACCAAGATGTACTTCATTCCAAACGAATTCACGAATGGTCCCATGAAATCAATGCCCCATACATCAAAGAGTTCTACCTCCAGAATTGTGGACATGGGCATTTCGTGGTGTTTTGAAATAGCACCTTGACGTTGGCATTGGTCACACCTTCTTACATAGTCGTGTGCATCTCTGAATATTGTAGGCCAATAATAACCACTTTGCAAGACTTTTCTTGCTGTTCGATTCCCTGCATGATGGCCTCCAACTTGCGAAGTGTGGCATGCTTCTAATATAGTGGGCACTTCTTCATGGGATATACATCGTCGAATGATACCATCCGCGCATCTTCGAAACAAATGAGGCTCATCCCAATAATAGTGCTGAACGTCATGCATAAACTTCCGCCTCTGGTGGTAAGATAAATTGGAAGGTAACACATTACTCACCACGAAATTTGCAAAGTCGGCATACCATGGTAAGTTCTCCATTGTTGTCGCTAGTATCTCCTCGTCAGGGAATGCATCGCCAATCTGATTTTCTGATTGCGCCACATATTCTTTCTCAAGTCTAGATAGGTGATCAGCCACTTGGTTCTCGCAACCTCTTCTATCTTTGACTTCGAAATCAAACTCTTGCAGCAGCAACACCCATCGAATCAGCCTTGGTTTTGCATCCTTCTTTGTCATTAGATACCTAAGAGCTGCATGGTCTGTATGAACAATCACTTTAGTACCTAATAGGTAGGCGCGGAACTTCTCAAACGCATACACAACCGCTAATAGCTCTTGTTCAGTGACGGTGTAGTTCCTTTGGGCTTCATTGAGGACCTTACTCGCATAGTAGATAGGATGAAATAATTTCTCCTTTCTCTGTCCAAGAACAGCACCAACGGCTACACCACTAGCATCACACATGACTTCGAACGGGAGCGTCCAATCTGGTGTTACCATGATAGGGGCTTCAATGAGTTTTTCTTTAAGGCATTCAAATGCCTTTAAGCAATCATCATTAAAGTCAAACTTCGCATCTTTCTCCAATAGCTTGCACAATGGACTAGAAATTTTGGAGAAGTCTTTGATGAATCTACGATAAAACCCAGCATGGCCAAGAAAACTACGAACTCCCTTCACCGAAATTGGAGGTGGTAGCTTCTCAATTACCTCTATTTTGGCACGATCAACCTCTAGTCCTTTTTCGGAGATCTTGTGCCCAAGAACAATTCCTTCTTTTACCATGAAGTGGCACTTCTCCCAATTCAGCACAAGGTTGAACTCTACACATCTTTGTAATGCCATGCTTAAATTCACCAAACATGCTTCGAAAGACTCCCCAACAACTGAAAAGTCGTCCATAAATACCTCCAAAGTGTCTTCTACCATATCAGAGAAAATAGACATCATACATCGCTGAAAGGTGGCTGGTGCATTACATAACCCGAATGGCATACGTTTGAAGGCAAACGTACCATATGGGCATGTAAACGTGGTCTTCTCTTGGTCTTCTGGTGCAATAAAAATCTGATTATAACCCGAATAACCATCAAGAAAGCAAAACCATCCTTTTCCCGCTAATCGATCTAGCATTTGGTCCATAAATGGCATGGGGAAGTGATCCTTGAGAGTCCAAGAATTCAGCTTGCGGTAGTCCATGCATACTCTCCATCCAGTGACAGGCCTGAGTGGAATAAGCTCATTCTTTGCATTCGCAACCACCGTCATACCTCCTTTCTTGGGGACGCATTGTACTGGGCTTACCCATGTACTATCAGAAATAGGATACACAACTCCTGCGTCTAACCACTTGATAATCTCCTTCTTCACCACCTCTTGCATTGGTGGGTTTAGACGTCTTTGGTGTTCGATGGTGGGTGTGCACTTTTCTTGGAGCTGAATTTTATGAGTGCAAATCCCAGGTGGAATACCAAGGATATCCGCAATGGTCCATCCAATAGCTCTAATATACTTGCGTAAAATTGCAATAAGAGCTGCAACTTGTTGCTCACCTAAATCGGCTGCCACTATGACTGGAAGAGTGTTTCCGCTTCCTAAGAATGCATACTTCAAATGGCTTGGCAGCTCCTTTAATTCTAATGTGGGTGGTTCTTCAATAGATGGCTTAGCTGGTGGTGTGGGTCGATTCTTGAGATCAAGATCCAGCTTCTTAGGAGGATAGCGATATGCTCCTAATCCCGATAGAGCACAAATATCATCTTCAGAAATTTCAGCATCATCATCATCTTCTTCCATGAGCAAAACCTCCAAAGGATCATCAAGAATTTGCTCTTCAGCAAGTAACTCATCCTCGTCGTCAACGACAACATCAGCCACAGAAAATACACTTAGATCTTTGGGTTGCTTCATTGATTTGCAAACATCAAAGCGCACCACTTCATCATTTATTCGGAATGAAAGCTCATTAGCTCTCAAATCTATGAGCACACTTCCCGTAGCAAGGAAAGGGCGTCCCAAGATTATGGGAACCTCTGAATCTGCTTCGCAATCCAAGATGACAAAGTCTGCTGGAAATATGAACGAAGATACCTTCACCAAGACATCGCATAGAATACCAACCGGTCGTTTTACCGACCTATCCGCCATAACAAGCTTCATATTAGTTGGTGTAGGATCTCCTAACCCCAACTTCTTGTAGATTGATAATGGCATCAAGTTGATGCTGGCTCCTAAGTCACATAATGCCTTAGCAAAGTCCAAAGATCCGACGGTGCAAGGAATAGTGAAAGCTCCGGGGTCGGCCTTCTTCTGAACTATGGATCGGGTAGCTATTGCACTACAATGATGCACATCTTCTTTCAGCTCATAGCTTGCTGCCCTCTTCTTAGTCAAAAGATCTTTCATAAACTTCGCATACCCAGGCATTTGTTCAAGTGCCTCTACCAATGGGACATTAATAGTCAGCTGCTTCAACATGGTCATGAACTTGCTGAACTTAGTGTCATCGGCCGCCTTCTTCAATCTTTGTGGAAACGGTGGTGGTGGGTATGGAAGTGTTCTCTCCATGGCTTTCTTCTCCTCTTGCTTCCGTTTATTATTTTTTTCAGGCTGCACGTCACTAGGCAACACGTCCTTGACGTTGGAAGTGGATATTGCGGCGTCTTCCCTAGTGGCGTCACTAGGTGTGGCGTCCATGTCTGCTGTTCTGTCAACTACTTGCTTGCCTTCTGCTGAAGTTTCCAGCACCTTACCACTCCTCGTAGTGATGGCCATACATGACCCATCATTCCTTGGGTTTTGCACAGTATCGCTAGGCAAGGTGCCGGCTTTTCGTTGGTTGAGTGTTGCTGAAAGTTGACTGAATTGCTGCTCTAGTTGCTTGATAGAAGTGGAATGAGAATCAACTAATTGCTTCATGGAGGCTAAATCGTCAATCACCTCCTTAACTCCCGCGCTCGTCGCTTCCACTCCTTTCAATAACTTAGCCATCATGTCTTCCATAGAATTAGATGTGGTGGTATCACGTCTACCAGGGGGAACGTACAAACCACTATTTTCATTATTTTTCTTCCAACTACCTTGGTCTTTACCTCCAGATTTATCATAATAGTTCCGACCTTGGTTTCCTTGGGCATTCCCACGGAAACCCCCCTGATTGTTCAAGTAGTTGGCCTCCTCTTCCGAATCAGATTCGTCTCTTCCTTTTGACGCAATAGCTTTCACTTTTTCAGTCTTCCCTAATAGATGCTTTGTAAGAAGATCCATTTGGGTTTTCATGTGCGCCATATCTTGATCACGTTCTTCTTCTCTTCTTCTTTGATCTGCAGACATGCCAATAGATAAAGTGGGGCTTGCTACCTCAGAATCCCTGGTATGCCAAGCTCTACTTTGTTTCGTCATACGATCTAGCATGTTGCTTGCTTGACCAAAGGTGAGGTCCATAAAAGAACCTCCAGCTGCGTTGTCCACCACTGGTTTAGTTACTGAATTCAAGGCTCTATACAAGATCTCCATGAGGTGAACATTAGTCATGTGATGGTTTGGGCATCTCGCTAGCTTTGTCTTGAACCTCTCCCATGTTTCGTGAAGAGCTTCAGAGGGAAGCTGACGAAAGTTGCTGATTTCATCTCTTAACTGAGTCCTCTTGGATGGCGGAAAGAATCTTTCTAGGAAAGCATCTCTCAATTGCCTCCAATTTGTAATAGAATCAGGAGTCAGCCCATTCAACCATAATGTTGCCTCCCCAGACAGAGACAATGGAAATAGACGTAATCGAATAGCATTCTGACCAACTCCGGGATTGTCAAAAGACTTGCATGTAGAAATAAAGTTGATGAGATGCATATTCGGATCATCGCCTGCTAGTCCACCAAATAATCCCTTGAGTTGCAATAACTGAATCATGGTGCTAGTGATGTTGAACTTGGCTCCGGGCGCTAATGGTGGTGGAATTATAGCTCCAGTGGCACCGGCACCATCAAGATCATCATCATCATCGTCGAAAGCTGGTTGCAAAGGTTGGCGATCATATCTGTACCGAGCTTGTCGACCTCGTCTATTGGCAGGTGTTGCCAAATCAGCGCCATGCCTTGGGTTGATCAACTCGTCATCTCCTAAATCCTCATCGTCAGGATTTGTTGCTCGTCCAGGATTATCAATGTTTTGTTGTTGGACCTGAGCAGCGGCAAGAGCAGCTAATCTTGCTTGCTCGTGTTGAGCAGCCATCCTGTCGATTTCCGCTTGTGCTTCCATTCTTCTAATTCGTTGCGGTTCCGGATTGATTGGTAATAACGGTTGACCAGAACTTCTAGTATGGGGCATGCACTAAAAGAAAAACCTGCAATAAACAAAAACAAAAACTAAACGTAAAAGTACGAGAATCTTTGACCAAAGGGTCTAGTAATTATCACAAACTTGATTGACACTCGTATTCCCCGGCAACGGCGCCAATTTTTGATAACGCTCAATCTACAGCTCTCGTAGGAGTGTAAAGCGGTCGTTAGCAAATATAGAACCCAACTGGGTTGGGTATCGATCCCACAGAGAATAGCTTGGCCAACAAGCAAGAGAAATTACTAGACTTTTAGTGCAAGTCTCGTAGGAAAGGGGGGATTGTAGTATGTAACCAAAATAAGAATGTAAGAACTGAAAATAGCAAAATAAAGAGAGATTGTCACGTGTGTTGTAAACAATGAGAATTGAGGCGTTGGGGTTATGTCCACCTTCAGAAGTATACGTCTCTATTGGCTATGAGTGTGTAGAGTCTTGACATGCAATTGCTTATAGAGAATTGTAGTCGATGGTAAATCCAAGCGTCTCTCGACCTAAACAAGGACTATTTCACTTTAACTCTCTCGAGCTTAAAGCGTGTCTAACGGTACGAATTCTCCAAGAGGTTAGTCCAGGTACGGCACTAGCTTTTTAATAGGAAAGGGTGTCCTACTACCTTGACATTATCTCTTTTCCAGACAAATAACCTTTCTCTCGAACAAGTTAAATGTTAGACTGGCGTTGGTCTATGCGTCTTCTTTTCTAGACAAATAACCTTTCTCTCGAACAGGTTAGATGTTAGAATGGCGTGTTCTTGTGTTTGAACCGCAAAGGATGTAGATTTAAGATGAAGAGAATAATGATATAAGCAATATACTTGTCTTGAACTCACAAACTCATAGCTATAGATAGTAACTCATTCGGCTTCCATAACCCCAACTAAGAGGTTTAGTTACCCATGAATGCGTAGGATATCACGTTTTGCATGGTGAATGGCGTGTGAAAGAGGTGTTAGGCGTGTGGATTTAGTGATTCCGTAGCAAGTAACGATTCTCTTGTTGTGGAATTTAAGAGTTGAATGTTTGTGGTGGAAGATGAGAGGGATGGAAGAAAATTAAATTGTTGAGTTGATTATTGAAGAAGTGATTAAAAATCTCTAACATGATAGGGTATTTATAATACTCCTATCCTACTCCTACTAGACTACTAAAATAAATAACCAAATCCTAATATACTAATGAAATCCTCGACCCAAATGTACTAGGGTAAGGTTACAAAATTATAATCCAAATAGAATAATGAAACACATAACCTAATTGCACTAGGTTAATGTATTATGGCAAAAATCCAGCTTTGTGTCTGTAAGTCCCCAAAGTCTTCAGAAATGCTGTTTTAGCCCGGGACAGATTTTCCATGCAGCAGATTTAGTCCTTTATGCGTCCAGCTCCTTTCCATCTCGTTTGTGAGCTTTCTTTTGCGTCAAGTAAGCCATAAATTGCTGTATTTTGCATCATTTATACCTGAAATTTTCCTAATCACATTTGTTAGCTCATTTACAGGAAAAAGGACTAAAAGTGTATGAAATAGATAATTAGTTCTCAAAACTAGGCTAAAATATGGGCAAATTATATTGATATAGGTGCGTAAATTCGCCTATCATCAGTTAGAAACGATTGGTTTCGAGTCTATATACATAGGAACGATGATTCAAAACTTAGCCCAAAAAAGTGGGGTGTTACAGTCTAGTGGTAGACTGGCCTTCTTCTAAACTTAAGGGAGAAGCCATTTCTCTGCTCAGGATCCTTCTAAGGTGTTAGACTTTATAAGGAAGTCCCACTATGATACCAAATGAAGGGTTAGGGTGGGTTGCTCCTCGACTTAGGAAACTATTTCCAGAATCACATATGCAGCAAGAACTTGGAGATAAATATAGTAAGAAGTGTTTTAGTACTGAAAAGTAAAGACAGAATTTTTACTTGGAAACTTCTTGCTCAAGGGAAAAAAACCATAACCTACCTCCAGGATTTCAAGATCCACTATATTCAAGAAACCTGTAGAATACAAACTCCAAGGATTATCCTCATAATCCTTTGTTTTCAAGCAATAACTTTATTACAAGGAAACTAAGCAGTAAATCTGCAGCTTTCACCTCCAACTAACTCTAACTAGAATCCTCAAGCTAACTCTAGTTTGGACAATCACCTAACTCTAGATGATTTACAAGCGACAGTCATACCACACACCTACTATAATCATGAGCAAGCGCAGGCAAGCAATTAAGTACAAAGTACAAAGACTCAACTATAACAAGAAAATAAAGATATAACTGGATGAACAACACTTCTCTGTTACAGTTTCATCCTATAACTAAAGTATTGCACTACTTTGAAAAGATCTTTGATTGTGAGCATATTGAAGTGTTGGTTTTCTTATTAAGGAAGATGAGCATTATATATTGTGACATACGAAAACCTAGAAGCAATCTCATTGGTTAAGGAAAAAAAGAGGGGAGACAACTTTTCACCAACTTTTGAACTATGTGTCAATTGGACTTTTGATTGTGAAAGCACAGTAAGCCTATCCTATTTTGTAATACATAGAGGTACTTTGTCATCACAATAAGTGATCCAGGGAACAGGTCCCAAACAATGAATTTTTTAATTATTATCATCCATAGTGATTCAGATCTAAGGAACAAGTTGTCCAACTTCTCAAAAAGTCAATGATTGTTCATCCTCTATTCTTGAAAAGATCTGCAAGTGAGTCCCAAATCTCAAACACCTCCTTAGTGGAAAGAGTTACCAGCTCAGGTTGTAACTCAATTGCCTCTTCAGATTTTGATGCAATGGAATCAATCATAGCCTCAATGCTTCCATCAAGCAACAATAAACTCTTAATGTATTTGTCCAAGATGAATAAATGACACTTACTATGGCTATCAAGATCCTTATATTCCATCTCTCTGGATAATATGATAAAATCTCTCTAAAGTAAAAGAAGAAAACTAGAACAGGAATAAGTGTCATATGAATTCTTGCCATCTATTTATAGGGGTTTTTCTGTGATTTTCTTACTAAATTTAAGTTTTATTTTTCTTGAAAGGGAAACAAAAGTAACCATAATTACTTTTTTCTTTTTATAAAATGAAAGTATAGAACTCTTTCATATTTGGCTAACCTCTTTCTTGGAGAAAGGTTTTGGACCTCTTCAAATAGAAAGACTATCTTCTGTTACAATAACACAATATCATCCATAATATAGTCATCAAAAATTTTGTTTAGGGGGAGATTTCTCCCAATAGGTTTATGTTTTTCAATATTATTTTTAATATGTATGTCATTTGACCAAACCATATTAATAATATGTTTTTAGTATTTATTTTCGTTGTCATCTGATCATCGTCTCTATAGTTTGTAAACTATTAGCTTCCGCATGACGAACTCTTGATTTTGAACCCAACACTATGAGATAGGTATGATATCTATCCAAGCTAAGGGGGAAGAAAAGCCTAAGAAAATAGATCTAACTTATCATATGCATTCACCCCATATGCTCAGTACATTCTAAAGGTACTGATCCATATATATGTCTATGTGCTACATTATTTAATAATGTAGGTTCAGGTGATCAGTTTAGCAGATTCATTAATCGTGAGTATCTCTATCCATATCCCGATAGTTGGTGAGTCCTCATAGTTTAGGGACCCAGTTATTTAGATTTCCAGCTTATCAAAGTAGATTGTTTAGTTGTTCTCAGTCAGTTCGAGTCAACTGGGGTTCTATCCCAGTGGCTCTCTAGTTGTTAGTAGTAGAGGCTTGTCAGACTACCAGTTATATTTCAGATTACAAGTGTTGGTTGTCTAGACAGTTAAGCTAAATTCTTTCAGACATTATGTTCAATTAAATTCAATATTTCAGTAGTTCATATGCCTAAGTTATCTTTATTGCGAGTTTCAGAAGTAGTAGAAGGATCTAACGGTTAGCTTGGGGCTACTCATAGTCCTGAGTGATGTGTGACATCTTGAGACATATTTTCGAGGCATTACAACTAAACGCGGCTTTCAGACTCCCTTGGACACTGTAAAAACCTTAGGCTATAATGTCGAGTTTTGTCACGACTCAAGGCTATTCCCTAGTCACGGCAATGGTACTTACGATCACAAGTGACCATAAGCTAACCCATGAGCTGATACCTGCTATGAGCATTCAATAATATACTGATAATGAACTTGTGTGAAAAATAATTGAATATGCCATAAGGTTTGAATACTGAAAATAATACAAATGAATCCACAAGTCTGAAACATAAGCAAAAATGCTAAAAACTGACTGATAAGACTGACAATTAGTTGACTGTCTGAAATATCTGAAAGCCTCTAACTGAATGAAAAGAAATTTGATGGGACAGGTGCTAACTACCTCCAGACTATCTAACTGAAATGAAATACAAAAAAATAAAATAACATAACAGGTCCCCAAAACATGAGGACTCACCACTACTGACTAGATAGATTGTCTGAGCGTGGTTGAGAAACTGAGTGTTCGAACCTATGATATTAAAAATCTAAGCGCAAAGAAAATGTATATGATCAGTACTTTGAATGTACTGGTATATGAGATGAGGTTAGGCTGGAATGAATGGGTTTATGTACATGAAGTAAAGACTGACTGAATAGCATGAGATAACTGATTGTAAATGCGTCAAAAGCTGTAAAATCTGAGAATGCATGACCAAGCTATAACATGTTCTGAAATAGTCTATAAATTGAAATACTAAAATTTGATAACTGAATAACTGATAAACTGTATGCTATGGTCAAGCAAAACTGAATTGATAATATACTGAACGTTGTACTGAGACTGTGGGAGGTATCATCTTACCAATATGCCCCAATCTAAGCTAATCGAGGTCCAACTTATAACCCCAGTTGGAAGGGTGTTAGTACCGTGACATGGGTACTAATGCTGGTTGTGCAGTTCCACTAATCTGGTGTACTGAAGGACCAGGGTGTCAAGCCTAAACTGATGGGTGACTTCAAGACTAAGCTAATGAATGGCACCTTGGATAAAGTCAAGTCTATACTGATCTGTGAATCCTCATATCCTATGTTTGCTACGTAGTTTTGGAATACTGAGACTGCTACTAATGACTCTACCTAACTGACGGGTGACCTCTGAGAGGAAATCAAGCCTGTACAGATGGGGAAGCTGTCATCCCTCCATTCGTTTGGTGTTAAATCCTACTCATAACTGAACTGGCACTGATTACTAAACTTAGCTAAGTTTAACTAAGCAATATAACTGATTATGGTAACTAACTAGATGAAAATACTCGTGGTTTATCTGAAACCATTATAAAAATATTGAAACTATATTAAAAGCTAATTATCGGGTATTCACAATCCCCAGCACTGAATGTAAATAACAACAAGGGAATGTAAAAACTTCAAAAAACATAATGGGGAATCATTCTACAAAATCATTCTCTTTGACATTTCATCAGACACATGGGGATTAAGGCTTTAACATAGGGATGCTTTTAAACACGATGAGATAGCATGATTACATAACAAAAACCATAATTTGAGGATTTATCTTGAATTCCATGAACATGACATGGGAACTTAAACATCCCAAAACATATTAAAATCCATTCCACTTGAAAACAATTGTAATCTTAACTTGAAATCAAAATAAAAAGTAATTCATGGAGGTATTTAAAACATGGAAAACTCATAATTTAACATTTAAAAAGGGATTCTTGGATTCCATGGTGAAAGGAGACCATAGACGAACATTACACATATCTTAACCCTTAAGCTTGAAAGGGAAAAAAAATATTGAAATCTTTCTTGAAGATCTTTGTTTGGTAGTCTTGAATTCTTGTTTTCCTAGAAGAGAATACAATTGGATTTGATGTTATTGGGTTAGTTTTAGGGTTTATTTGATATAAAATTTTAGAAGAATGGTCAAATAACGCCCAAATTACTGATAAAAGTTGTGTTATGATGACTTGGATTGGGGGTAAAAGATACTACTGCCCCTTAGATATTTAAATTCATAATTGAAATGCTGATTCAAGGATCACCATGATGCAGTAATGGTATCATCACTATACCACCGTGACGCGCCACAATCATGGTGAGGTTCTGGAATTAAAATCCAAACGTGCCTCAATCCTTGTCCGAAAAATCTTAAACTTCCCCGAGACATGATCATTACACACCTGAATAGGAATTAGCTCAAAAACCATCATCTCAGATTCGGGAAGACTCATTTACAAATCCTCGAAGTTAAGAGGCCAAAAAAAGACTAATTCCTCAATAGTTAGTGAAATTTTTAGGTTCTAAGCCTCTTATGCACGCATTATGAGCTGAACTGAACTAAGTAAAGTACGGGGTATTACAATATAGTAAAGTGATCTAAGTATATAGCTAGAGTCATGTATGTATTAAGTGATTGATGGGGTGATATGTCCTTAAGTATTGAATAAGGTGTGATAAGTTTGGTAATGATTCTATTCTTTCAAGTAGATCAAGGATTGTTGGATACACCGAGTTAGAAGTATACTTGAACTAGGAAGAAAGTTAGGACGACATGTCATTGAGTTAGTAAAGATTAAGTCTACGTTGTGAACAGGAGGATAAAGCGTTAGGGATTGACAAATTTAGGCTACCCCACACTGGTGTTTTTGTAGAGATATGAATATAGTTTAGACATATCATTGAATAATTTGTAGTTGTGTATGAAAAATATATATGGATAGATTGCAATTATATAGATTGTGATATTAGATTAAAAATATACTGTTTTTTCATAAGCCCTCAAGGACCTAGAGTTTCTTGATTTTCTTCTATAGCAATAATTCTAAATAGTATAAGTGGATGAGTGTTTACATCTATGTTTAGTACTATACCATAAATATTGACCTTAGATGATCGTCGTGGTAAGAAGAAGGGTAGCATGAGAGTGATACTGTTAGTTAGGATTTGATATAGTGGACTTGACATAGAGTGTGAAAAATTAAGATGTTAACTTGTGAAAAGTTTGAAAATGTAAGTGTGATATATGCGGGCTCTAGATGAATAAGTGAATGGAGGCTAAAACATTTGATAATGAGGAAATCCTAAGAATTATAAGTTAAGATGTGTACTCCAGAAGAGATATATATCGTAGATGAGATTCTAAGCTCCTAAATATGGTATGTTCCTAGTTTATTATTCTTGATATTGTGTATGGTGAAGAGATTCTAGGCATGAATTATGGTATTCCTATGATCTGAATCAGGGGATTATAAATAAGACAGTACAATGTTGAGTCTCTTGATATAAGTTTTAATTCTATAACATAGGGTGGATAGAAATTTAGAGATGTGATGATTGTAGACTAATGAGAAAAGAACATCTTATTAAGTTTTAGAGGAAGTGGACATGAATACCAATAGGAGCATAAATTATAGAATAATAGCCATAGAGGCAAGAAAAAGTTTAAAGAAGTATCTCAGAAAGAGATCTTAGCAAAGATTAAGTATCTACACATATACTCTATTAAGGAGATTTTAGGATTCATGTGTATAGTGATATCCCGACCATGCAGAGTAAAGTAATCATAGCTTAGTTTAGATAATAGGTCGACAAACATAGAACAACAACTTTTAAGCTTAGGGGGAGATGATAGGGTGAAGAACCAAGTCAGGTTTTTGGATACAAATAGTAACATAATGAGTTCCAAAAAAGTTCTAGAATGAGAAAGTGACCCATTCTTATCATAAAATATCATTTGTACTTTAATCACTATGACACTCTACTCATGTCCCCCATATTAGCCTAATGCCCATGATCTAGGTTTAAGCACTTCTTACTGATTCATGTTTATGCTCAGTTACTAGAATGAAAATAAGCTTCACTGAATGATCCCAGACTTACTCCATGAATTTATGAATTCCAATATGCCCAGTGCTATGAACTCACACTTTTTGATATGTTTCAAACTTATTTTATGTCATTATGCATGTCTAGAATGGCTCACCATTCGTAATTTATGTGATTAATAAATGAAGCATCCATGTATAATAAACCTCGAGGTTAGTCTTGAATAGGGAAACAACATGTAGTTTGTCACTACCCGAACCGGGGCCCTAGCCTTGACAGGCATCTTGAACCGTGGACGCCCGGGCGCCTCTTTTCTATCTAGCAATCATGAACACCATTCATATACAATAAAGATAAACGCGGAAACAAATAGATGGAATTATGTTCATACTCTGAGTTCAATTTAATAATACGTAATGAAATAAATAGACATCTAGACAATATCCATCTTAGTCTACAAAATCTCTAATACATCAGAATATAATAACTTATCTAAAACTAGGACAAGCCCCAGTCAGACCCAAAACTAAAATGCAAAACAAAACCTTAGCAACAGGCTTTCCAAAATAATGAAATCCCACCAATTGTACACTTCAGTCTGAAGATTATATGGTTTGGCGAGACCCCGAGACTGAGCCTCAGACCCTGAAATATAGGGGGTCAATACAAATGTACTATTATGCAAAGCAATTCAAAATAATATGTTTACATATAGATAATATAGATGAGAGAAAGTTTGAAACATCATGCATGAAATAGTTAAAAACACATGGGCAATTTCAATGATCATAAAATAATTTTTGACAATGCAGTTCTAATCTTTGTATTACTTTTGAATTAGGTGGTACGCCATACAATTCTACGACCCCATGGGCTATATGGAGTCCTCCCTTGATTCGATGGCCAAGCCCCTAACCCAAATTTACTGTAAGAGTTGTAGTTTTTTATTTTGATTCTTATACGCCACAGGGCACTAGGCCAGTGTATAATCCCTCTTGAGGATACAATAACCCGCATCGGCAAAACACGATCTCGGGCAATGAGTTTTCTGAACTTTTACCTTCTTCGATAACCACCTAACATCTCTTGAGCCCATTTTTAACCTTTTCTGAACAATCATCATTCAAAACTCATATTCTAAAAATATAAGTGAAATCTGACTTCTAGTATGGTCTGAATCTGTTATGGCATTATCTGGGTTGGTGTCGTCACACCAAGACTTGCAAGTCATATTCCTGAGCCATAAAATATCATAGTAAAGTCTCTTATTTCAATCATAAGGTTTGGACCACCATACTTCTAACAATTTATGAAAATTTATACTTCAAAACATTTATCAAATTATGCAAAGATCACTCTTTTCAACATCTCAACAAACATGTGGTGGTCATGAAATTTGTGACAAAATATGCAACTCTTTGCTATATATCTTCAATATTTATCAACATGTAAAAGCACCCTCTCCTCAAGTCAAAACTATAATCAAGTCATAAACAATAATCAAGACACATTTGTATCTTGCTTCTCTAAATGCAATTTAAATAGCTTATAACGTACGAAAACAAAAGGCTTAGTAACAAGAGAGGGGTTATAACTATTCATGCTCTCAATTAAACATCCAATCTCAATTTTCTACCTACGTATATACAAGTACAAATCAATTTAGGTTAAAGGACTCAATACCAAAACAATAATATCATTTAAAGAGTGTATAATGCATATTTACAAATGCAAATTTCAAAGCCCCTTTATAAATTCATGATCATTATAACTTTAAACCTTATTCAATGTGTTTTCAACAAGCTCATGTAGTTTAGGAAAACCTCACGTAACTAAGATTACAAGGTTTAAAGAGTAGAAATCGAATCTTGATTCGTTCCTTGGAAATCTTTGACTTAAGGAGTGATTTTCTTGATTTCTTATTCTTGGAGGAAACCCCAGTTTGATTTTATTTTTTGAGCATGAAAAGAGGATTTTGATGTTGTAAACTGATATCAAAATGGATTATAATGCTTAGGATACAATTTATAGTTGTGGGGTAGGTTTTAGGTTGAGGAAAATACTGAAATACCTCTAAAGAAATCACAGATTTTCATTAGTTGACGACCATAGTTGATAACCCTCACTCAGGTGATAGGTCTCACCTAGGTCATCACTTTTGGGCTGGATTTTACCACTTACTTCTCTAGGATGATGACTAGGTCTGATAATCCGTCACGTAGTTGATAAGTCGTCAGCCTCGTCGTCACATTTTGGCAGACAGACACTTCGAAGCAAAATAAGCATAACTTTCTACTCCAAAATCAGATTAAGGTGAGACTAGTTGTGTTGGAAAGAAGACTTAAAGAACTTTCATTTTATATATAGTAGGCCCCCTAATTTGATATATACAAAAATTTATGGTCGATGAAATTTGACCGAAGTTTAAACGTTCTTCAAAACTTAATCGATAGAAGAGTTTTCAACTTGTCTTTAAGTTTGAAGATTTTTTTGTGACCTCAATTCATATTCAAGGGTATTAAAATACTATAGGAGTGATCATCACACATATATTAACAAAGAATCATTGTGTTCGGGTCTGTACATGTAAAAATACGGTTCAAACTTTAGCCTGAAAGTACGGGGTGTTACACAGTTAGACTCAGGATCTAGTAGTTATGTACTCGCATAGGGATTATAATTGAAAATGATGATGTGTACTATGAACACATAGTTGAGAAGTCTTGATAAGCTTAAGGGTTATCAGTCATATCGTCTATGGTGGAAATACTCAACCTACTATGTTCAACGCATCCTTGATTCTTGTCATGTAACATTAGATTGTGTGGAACCTACGATCAAGGCTATATTCATATGTAGTTCTTCATGTATATGTTTCATTTGACTTTACGGACTCATGTTTCATGTCTTTAGTGTGATAGTTCTTCTATTTATAACTCGTGCTTCTAAATGTCTTAGTACTTGCTTTTCTAACCCTTGTCATAAATATCGCTCAACTATATTGATGAGTACAGTGCAATAGTCGATAGTAAATTATTTAACTCATGCAATTTCTTCTATCCAAGACCTTCATTCGAGGTTGAATAATGTTAAATTTCCTTCTACGGGTATGTAAAATCTGTATATGTAGAACAACAACTTCAACATTAATTCTATGTTTACAAAATGCAATGAAGTGCAATAAATACCCTCAACACAAGTTCAAAGTAATCTTTCTTATAATTGTATTTTATTTTCAAAAATAAAGATGAAAACAGAAATGGCCAAGTCGCCTGAATTCACTAACGTTTCTTAAGGAAATAATTTCCCTCACTGTACCCGAGGTTGTAGAATTTTTCTCCCAGGATAAAATGGCCAACCAGACAAACTGTAGTGGTACCTCAAACAATTGGAATATGTTGAACTCACCTAATGGATTGACTGATCACAGAGTATTTGTAAAGACAAGAAAAGAGTTTATTGCAGAAAAATTCATATTCAAACTTGTGAATGAAATTAGGTTTATATAGCTTGTGAGATGCCTCTTCGAAAAGGTGGCATTGGTTCACTTAAATGGTGTGATGTATCTGGAAATTCATGTCTGTTTCCCTAAATAATGTGTCCTTCTCGAAACAAACATACCAGTTCACGAAATAGTACATCCGTTTGTTGAACTAACATATCAATTCATTGAACAATTTCATCAGTTCAAAGCAGTGTATCATTTCAAAAAATACTGTTTCAAACTCTGTATGCATGTATAAATGGAAGATTAATGGTAAATTTTTATTTTGGCATTCGGATTAAATTTACGTGAAATAAACTTTGTGCAAAAAGATAGATCTCATCGATCGATCATTTGACAAATCCGAATCCAAATTCGAAGCCGAAGCCGAAGCCGAAACGAGCGAGCGATGGCGATGGCACAAGGCATTTCTTATTTCTTGCCTCACTTAGCATGTGGAGTAACTTATTTCTATTAAAAACACTCCATAGTTCCCATCTCCCACCAATGTGGGAGAATTAGTGAACTTTCCAATTTTGGGAGTACACCTTCTAAATTGGTGTCTCCTTTCTTCCATCATTTTTCTCTCCATTTTCCATTCACACCCTTTTCATACATATTGAAACTAAAAATCCCTGATATAAATGGGGAATGACTATTTTTTGTAAAAGTTTTACAGACATGTATGTTATCATCAAGCAAAGACTGATTGCATCTGGATAAGTGGGTTTTCCTTTAAACTTTCCATAGTGAACACGTATCGGATGCACTCGGTCAATTGGTAGATTTGATATCCTTGAACCGTCGAGCTTTAATGTACACCTAGGCAACACATGGCACAGAACCAGCCTTTTACCATTTATGGCTCTCACTATTTTGTTTTTTTCAGCCATGAATACGTCCCAATTTTTGTGAGAGCTTAGAGAATAGGCCTTTACTAACATTCTCCTTGAAGAGTCTTCCACTTCACCCTTATATAGGTGATTTCTAAATGTTCAATCCTATAGATTAAACTATTTGGTCAAATCTTCCAAATTTAGAAAATCATTAAAAGACTTTTCACTTTAAGTCTTATCCTTGATTACTATACATTGTCTACATCATGAGAATGTGTTTGGTAATTGACAATGTTGAACCTGGCAGACACAACTTTGTTTGATCTTCTTGAACCAGGCTCTTGGGATCTCCAGTCTGCTAGGTAGAGTTACCATCATGCTGACCTATCCTAGGCCTTAAACCCATTCCTTTAGATGTCCTTTCCTCTCCTTCTCTAGAAAGGCCTTTTGTAAGTGGATCTGACATATTATCCTTTGACTTTACATAGTCAACAGTGATAATTCTCTAAGAGAGAAGTTCCCTAATGGTATTATGTCTCTGTCGTATGTGACAAGATTTACCGTTGTACATCATGCTCCCTGCCCTACCTATTGTCGCTTGGCTATCACAGTGTATACATACTGGTGCCACTGGCTTGGGACAATAAGGAATATCTTCTAAGAAATTCTAGAGCCAATCTGCTTCTTCACCAGCTTTATCTAATACAATAAATTCAGATTCCATTGTAGAGCGAGCAATATAAGTCTGTTTGGATGATTTCCAAGAGACTACTCCTCCACCGATAATAAATACATATCCACTTGTGGATTTTACTTTGTTCGATCCGGTGATCCAATTTGCATCACTATATCCTTCAAGTATCACAGTATATTTATTATAATGCAAAGCATAATCTTGAGTGTGTTTAAGATACCCCAAAACTCTTCTCATTGCCATCCAATGAGTTTTGTTAGGATTACTCGTGTAGCGACTTAATTTACAAATATCACATGCTATGTTTGATCGTTTACAGTTCATTATATACATTAAACATCCCAATACTCTTGCGTACTCCAATTGTGAGTCACTTTCACCTTCATTCTTTTGAAGTGCAAGGTTCACATCCAATGGAGTCTTGGAAATATTGAATTCCATATACTTGAACTTGTCAAGTAATTTTTTGATATAATGAGACTGTGACAATGCTAACCCTTGTGGAGTTCGTAGGATTCTTATACCTAAGATCACATTTGCAGCTCCAAGGTCTTTCATATCAAACTTGCTCTCGAGCATTCGTTTGGTTGCATTTATGTCAAAAATGTCTCTACTGACAATCAACATATCATCCACATATAAACAAACAATGACTTGGTGATTCGAAGTGTATTTAATGTAAATACAGTTATCACATTCATTTATCTTAAACCCATTTTCCAACATGGTTTGGTCAAACTTCGCATGCCAGTGTTTAGGTGCTTGCTTTAGTCCATACAATGACTTAATAAGTATACACACCTTATTCTCCTTCCCTGGAACCCCAAAACTCTCAGGTTGTTCCATGTAAATTTCTTCCTCCAATTCTCCATTTAAGAAAGCAGTTTTCACATCCATTTGATGGATTTAAAGATCATATACCGCCACTAAGGCAATTAACAATTGAATCAATGTTATCCTTGTTACTAATGAGTATGTATCAATGTAATCAATTACTTATTTTTGTTTGAAGCCCTTTACTACAAGTCTTGCCTTGTATTTGTGAATAGTGCCATCCACTTTCATCTTCCTTTTGAAAATCCATTTAGAACGTAAAGGTTTATTTCTGGGAGGAAGATCAACTAATTCTCACATATGGTTTATTAAGATTGAATTAATCTCACTATTGACTACCTCTTTCCAAAAGGATAAGTCTAATTATGACATTGCTTTTTTAAACATTTGAGGCTCATTTTCTAAGAGAAATGTTACAAAATCTAATCCAAATGAAGTTGATGTTCTTTGACGTGTACTACATCTTGGATTCTCTTCATTATGTACATTCTCACTTAGTTCATATCAAGGTCATTTAGACCCTCCACTAGACTATTCATGTCTAAGTTCATACGGGTAAATGTTTTCAAAGAATTCAGCATTAGCTGATTCAATTACCGTATTTTTATTTATATCTAGATGTTCATCTTTATGAACCAAAAATAGACATGCTTTACTACTTTTATCATATCCTATGAACACACAGTCCACCGTCTCAGGTCCTATCTTAAACCCTTTTAGGCACAGGAACTTGGACCTTTGCAAGACACCCCCACACTTTGAAATATTTCAAGTTGGGTTTTCTTCCTTTCCACTTTTCATAAGGAATTGATTGTGTCTTACAATGGAGAACTCTATTGAGTATATAGTTGGCTGTAAGGATAGCCTCCCTCATAAGTTTTGTGGTAAACTGGAACTTATAAGCAAGGCATTCATCATTTCCTTTAAAGTTTGGTTTTTCCTTTCTCCAATTCCGTTAGATTGAGGTGAATACAGGGCCGTAGTTTGATGTACAATTCCATTCTCTACACATATTTTGGTGAAAGGAGATTCATATTTTCTGTCCCTATCACTTCTTATCATTTTTATCTAACTAATTTTCAACTTCAGTTTTATATTGCCTAAACGCATCTATTGCTTCATCCTTACTATTTAGCAAATAGACATAACAATATCTAGTGCAATCGTTAATAAAAGTTATGAAATACTTTTTCCCACCACGTGATAGTATTGACTTCATATCACAAATATCATTGTATACTAAGTCTAAAGGATTAGAATTCCTTTCAATGGACTTATAAGGATGCTTTGCATACTTTGATTCTACACACATTTGACACTTTAATTTATTGCACTCAAAATTTGGCAAAACTTCTAAGTTAATGAGTTTTTGTAACGTTTTATAATTAACATGGCCTAAATGTTCATGCCATAAATCATAAGACTCAAGCAAATAAGAAGAATTTAAACTTTTATTTATTTCAACAGTCATTACATTCATCTTATAAAGGCCATCAGTGAGATAGCCTTTTCCTACATACATTTCTCCTTTTCTAATTACAATTTTTTCAGAAATGGTTACACATCGTTCTTATCTAGAAGTGAAACAAAAATTAAGTTCCTACATAATTCTGGAACATACAACACATTGTTAAGTGTCAAGACCTAGCCCAAAGTCATTTTCAAGCACACTTTCCCTGTTCCTTCTACCCTAGCAGTAGCAGAGTTAGCCATGTAGATCATTTCTTCAACTTGAGCCAGAGAAAATGATGAAAACAACTCTTTACTGGCACATACATGTAGAGTGGCACTAGAATCCATCCACCATTCGCTCGGATTCCCCACCAGTTTGCATTCTGAGAACATAGCACACAAATCATCACATTCTTTGTTGGATTCAATCATATTTCCTTGATCCCTTTTCTTGCCTTTCTTTGGTGTACGACAATCGATGGACTTGTGGCCAATGTTGCCACAATTGAAGCATTTTTCCTTGAATTTCTTTTTGGGTTGATTACTTCCTTATTCATCTTTCTTTATTTTCTTAGAATTATTTTGGTCATCTTCTACAATATGTGCTCCATTAATTGTAGAATTCCCTTTTGACCTTCTCTCGACAGCTTTATTGTCTTTTTCAATACGCAGTCGGATAATAAGATCTTCGACAGTCATCTCCTTGCGTTTATGCTTCAAGTAGTTTTGAAGTCTTCCCACAAAGGTAGTAGTTTCTCAACTATCGCAATTACTTGAAATCCATCATTCACAATTAAACTTACAAAACAATTTATGTGAGTATTAAGAACTTTTTTAATTTGTTCGACTAAGGTATTTTTCAAAGATATACCTTCGGCTAGGAGATCATGTATGATGACTTGCAACTCCTACACTTGAGTGACAACTGATTTGCTATCTATCATTTTAAAGTCCAGGAATTGTGCAACAAGGAATTTCTTAATTCCCGCATCCTCTGTTTTATATTTTCGTTCAAGTGCCCCCCATCATTCCTTCAATGTCTTAGTTCCACTGTAGACATTGTAGAGGTTGTAGAGGTTGTCTTGGAGACCACTCAAAACATATTTCCTGCAAAGAAAGTCTGAATGTTTCCAATCATCTCCAATTACGATACACTCTTTGTTCGAGGTTTCCTCGGGCACCTCAGGAGAGTCTTTGCTAGTGAACCATTGCAGACACAAAGTGGTGAGGTGAAAGAACATCTTTTGCTGCCATCATTAGAGTCAATACCCGCAATTTTTTTGGGCTTCTCCGCCGGTGCCATTGTAGGCGGAGCATTTATGTGACTTGATGTGGAAATATTAGTTTCCCCCACAGACGTTGCTACACCTTTCATTTGACTATCGCTTGTCATTTTTCCTGTCACCGCAAGACAAAAAATACTTAGTATTTTCAGAATACTACTTATAAAGTTAAGCAACTTCAAACTTTTCTTCTTGTTTCTAGTTGACAATGAAGTTGTTATGACTTCCAATTGTCAACCGAATGATCTTTAACTTGTCATGAAGTTTTTATGACTTCAAATCACTAGTTAAGTTAAGGCAGAGTAGAAAGTTAAAACTTTAATCTCCAAAAATAACCAATACAGATTCTGATATTTGTTTCCTTAAGATTGTTAAATTTCCTTCTACGGGTACGCAAAATCTGTATATGTAGAACGACAACTTCAATGTTAGTTCTATATTTAAAAACAAGAACACAATGAAGTGCAGTAAATACCCTCAATACAAGATCAAAGTGATCTTTCTTAGAAGTGTATTTTATTTTAAGAAATAAAGATGAAAACAGAAATGGCCAAGTCGCCCGAATTCACGAACTTTCCTTAAGAAAATAATTTCCCTCACTGTACTCGAGGTTGCGGAATTTTCCTCCCAGGATAAAATGACCAACCAGACCAACTATAGCGGTACCTCAAATAATTGAAATATCGTCGAACTCACTTAACGGATTGACTGAGCACACAGAGTATTTTGTAAAGACAAGAAGAGAGTTTATTGCAGAAAAATTCATAGTCAAACCTTTGAATGAAAGCAGGTTTATATAACCTGTGAGATGCCTCTTCGAAAATGTGGCATTGGTTCACTTAAACGGTGTGATGTTCCTGAAAATTCATGTCTGTTTCCCCAAAGAACGTGTCCTTCTCCAAACAGACATACCAGTTTACGAAACAATACATCAGTTCATTGAACAGATATATAATTTCATTGAACAATTGCATCAGTTTGAAGCAGTGTATCATTTCAGAAAATACTGTTTTGAAATCTGTATGCATGTATAAATGGAGGATTGCAGGTGCATTTTTCTTTTGGCATTCGGATTAAATTTACGTGAAATAAATTTTGTCCAAAAAGATAGATCTCATCAATCGATCATTTGACAAATTCAAACCATCCGAAGCTGAAGCCGAGCCAAGCGAGCGATGACAACGGCGCAAGACATTTCTTATTTCTTGCCTCACTTAGCATGTGGAGTAAGTGCTTTCTATTTAGAAAACTCCATAGTTCCCTTCTCCCACCAATGTGGGAGAATTAGTGCACTTTATAATTTTGGGAGTACACCTTCTAAATTGGTGTCTCCTTTCTTCTATCATTTTTCTCACCATTTTTCATACATATTGAACCCAACAAATAATTCCAAGGAGGGGATAATGTTACGCCTTCCATGTTAAGTTTAAGTCACAATTATAAGTTGAGGTGTTATGGCTGCATAATTGAGCTTGTCATGCTTCAAATTTATTGAAAATCAAACTAGAATGGTTCATATATGTTTCAAATGTTATTTGGGCGTAAAACAGAACTCAAGGATGAAGATTTTACTGCTGCAACATAGCAGCAGTGTAAGAGAATGAAGAATACAGCTAGTAAAGAGCCACTGCTCATTAACTTGCCAAGTCTCTTCAAGGGCAATTTTATCTTTTTCTTCTTACCTTATCCCAAGTGATTAGATCTTTTTTTAATTCTTCAGCTTCCATACGTTATTTTTAACAGAAGAACATTTTATTTCAGCAAATAAAATTCTCACTTTTTTTAAACAGTTTCACATACAGTAAAAAAAACCTCTGCTTCCATCAGTTTGATGTGTTAAAAAGAGTCCCTCTGTTTTCCTCAAGTTTTACACGATAAAAACCTCAATTCCCCATCAATTTTCACTCGTTTTTCTTCAGCAAACATCCCCATTCCTCCTCTCAAACTCAACTTCTAAGATGCTCCATAAAATTGGTTCAAGAAATCAAGTTTAGTTTCTTCTTTGCAATCTAAAGATCTTCAAATGTTTTGAGGTATGTAGAACTGTTCCTTCTCATATTCTTTCAGTTTTATTATTTATCCCAATTTAAGTTAATCTCAAGTGATGTTTAGAGTTGAATGAATCTTCATATTTATCAATTAAGTTAGTCTTTCAATAGGTTTATGATCAAACAAAAATCTGGAAGAAAACAAATAAATTTCTGCAAAAATCTGGAAAATCACTCTAATTGATTAATACTCTTCATTTTTTTGTGAAACTTATTAAATCCTATGAATTATTTCCACATTTGTAAATTCTGAGTATTTGAAATTATTGAAATCCATGAACCTTGTAGTTACTAATTTATGGCTTGAAATTCATAACATGGAAAAGTGAAAATAGAGATATGAACTTGTTAACTGATAGATTGTTTGTTTTGTAGTCTTTAAGATCAACTATGTTCATTTCTTGTAACCAAAGAACACAACCTATTTATTGTTTTGCTAAGATACCAACAGAAACTCCAATTGTTTAGTGCAATGATGATAGGCGAATTTACGTGCCTATATCAATATATTTTGCCCATATTTTAGCCTAGTTTTGAGAACTAATTATCTATTTCATGCACTTTTAGTCCTTTTTCCTATAAATGAGCTAACAAACATGATTAGCAAAGTTTCAGGTATAAATGATGTAAAATACAGCATTTTACGGCTTACTTGACGCAAAAGAAAGCTCACAAACGAAGTAAAAGGGAGCTGGACGCCTAAAGGACCTAATCTGCTGCATGGAAAATCTGTCCCGGGCTAAAATAGCAATTCTAAAGACTTTGGGGACTTACAGACACAAAGCTGGATTTTTGCCAAGATACATTAACCTAGTGCAATTAGGTTATGTGTTTCACTAATCTATTTGGATTATAATTTTGTAACCTTACCCTAGTACATTTGGGTCAAGGATTTCATTAGTATATTAGGATTTGGTTATTTATTTCATTAGCTTAGTAGGAGTAGGATAGGAGTATTATAAATACCCTATCATGCTAGAGATTTTTAATCATCTCCTTACAATTAAGACATCTTCTTACAATACATTCTTAATTCTTCATTCTTCACTTAATTAATTTTCTTCCATCCTTCTCATCTTCCACTACAAACACTTCTAATCTATTCTTCTATTCTTAAATTCCACAACAAGAGAATCGTTACTTGCTACAGAATCACCAAAACCACACGCCTAACACCTCTTTTACACGCCATCCACCATGCAAAACGTGATATCCTTCGCATTCATGGGTAACTAAACCTCTTAGTTGGGGTTATGGAAGCCGAATGAGTTACTATCTATAACTATGAGTTTGTGAGTTCAAGACAAGTATATTGCTTATATCATTACGCTCTTCATCTTAATCTACATTCTTTGCGGTTGCAAACGCAAGAATACGCCAGTCTAACATTTAACCTGTTCGAGAGAAAGGTTATTTGTCTGGAAAGAGATAATGTCAAGGTAGTAGGACACCCTTTCCTATTAAAAAGCTAGTGCCGTAACTGGACTAATCTCTTGGAGAATTTGTACCGCTAGACACACTTTAAGCTCGAGAGAGTTAAAGTGAAATAGTCCTTGTTGAGGTCGAGAGACGCTTGGATTTACCATCGACTACAATTCTCTATAAGCAATTGCATGTCAAGACTCTACACACTCATAGCCAATAGAGACGTATACCTCAGAAGGTGGACATAACCCGAACGCTTCAATTCTCATTGTTTACAACCAACGTGACAATCTTTCTCTTTTTACTTTGCTATTTTCAGCTTTTACTTTATTGTTTTGGTTACATATTACAATCCCCCCTTCTTACGAGACTTGCACCAAAAGTTTAGTAACTTTGCTTACTTGTTGGCCAAGCTATTCCCTGTGGGATCGACACCCAACCCAGGTTGGGTTCTATATTTGCTAACGACCGCTTTACACTCCCACGAGAGCTGTAGATTGAGCGTTATCATGCAACCTATGAATCTCAACTGAAACCCTCATAACCATTCCTTAATTCATTGAGTACTGTAAAATCCATGATCTGAGAACTTAATGGAATGATTTCTCTAAGCTTGAATATGCTCTTTCTTGATTTTGTTTCCATACCAGTAAAGGTATGAATCCATAAGTTAATTGTTCCGCTATAAAGAAAAAAACAACTGGAGCTATCTTTAAATTTAAATGGAAATTATGACTCCTAGCTGCAAGGTTTTAAATTGCTCCATAATTCTTGTAAATGTAATGAAAAAGCTTTGATATGAACCCCTTAACAGAATGTATCCTCACTTTCCTGAAAAGCTATGATATGGTACCATCAAAGTCTTATGAACCCAAAGTGGTTGAATTTTCAACATGAGCCTAAGAGACTAAATTATGTACACGATCCTAAAAAGGCTAAATCACGAGCATAAGCCTATTATGGGTAACGCTTTGAACATAAATAAATATGATATAGTCATGAGCATAAGAGAGTTAGTTAGATGATCATGAAGTCATAGGTTTAAACGACAAATGTCCGAAACTATATTTGCTGACATAGGATAGAGATTATTCCGCAAGTCGGATGACTCTTTTTTTCATGTGTCCCGAAAAGGGGCTAACCATGGATAATTGCTAGCAAATTATGTCATGTCATGTCCTGTGCTCGGCAAGGTATATGATGGCTTAGCTTATCGGTCCGAGATTAGACTCCATACGCTCACATAGTGGTTTATGACGGTTCACTACTTTCTCCTATAAATAATCAAAGGAATTAAATCTACCTTACTTGGTCAACTATAAATTTAGTTTATATTCTTGTTCCTTTCCAGTTGTCTTCACTTACATTTGAATTTTATTTTCATTTCTAATCTCTTGTTGTATTACCCTCCTGAAATGGTTTTACATACCAATACATTTCATGTATTGACTGTCTTTGGCACTACATATTTTCATGATGTAGGTTTTGACTCACAAGTCCGCGGTCAGGCGCGTCATTAAGATATTTATCCTCCATCATTGATGCGACGCTTTCATACCAGGAGGCTAGACGATATATGATGATTTCTTTTTATTTTATTTTCACTCAGTATTAGTACTTATTAAAGGCTGCACAAGCTGGTGTAGTTGTCAAACAAACTTTGCTATTTTCATTCTTTATTTATTGTCACTATTAGTATTGTTGGACATCATGTGGCGCTAATAAACTTTGGTGAAGTTTTATCCTTGAGAAATTCATAAATAAATTTTATATTATTTTTGCTTTATTCATTTGTATTGGAAGTATGCTCGGCATACGCTCGTACAAGCGATAGTATCGGGTGCATGTCATGTCCAGGTCCCCGACTCAGGTCGTGACTTTATATTTTTGTACAAAATATATTTGAAGCAATATCAAATTGAAGGATAATGTAGACACTCAACGTTATAAGGTTTTTCTTAATCCAACTTTTACCTTGGAACTTCCCACTTATAGAATAAATATGATATGATGATTGAACTAGCTAAATAAGATCAACACTCATCATATTTGGTTATAACTAAAGCTTTTCTTAATCTCTATTTTTTATGTCATAAATCCAACACCTAATTAACAGCATACTTTTTAAAATTTTATATTCATGGACATGGAGTACACACACAAAACCCAGAAACTAGTATATATGGTAGTACAGTTGTAAGAATGTACTGGTGTAGTTCTCATATAGCTTCTTTCTTGCCAATAGCCGGGGCCTCTTCGTAGAAACTAGAAGAGAAAAAAGTGTACAATAATGTCGGACTATTTGCCTGAAATCCTTTGCAGACTTTGATCATAACTTTTCGGCCCATACGACATTTTTTATTCTAAAAATTACATAAATACACTACTTATGTTTTCAATATTACAAAAAATTTCAACTCCCTAAACATATTACAAAAATCTCACATATACACAAAATGTTATGTATATGTCGGCTATGTTATGTATATTAATAGGGAGATAGAGTAATGTAATTTAAAAAGTGAGAGAGAGTATAATTACTTTTAAAAGGTTGGTGTTTATGTTATTTATACTTGTATTATTCTATCCGGCCCAACCATATATTATACTTTTTAGTTGTCCTAGCAGCTTATTTCTAAACAAGTTTAGGTGTACGTGCCTTGCGCGTATATCTCGCTTTAATAAGTTCAAATATTACAATAAATAGTATATTTGTTTAAATAATAAATATGAGTATAGTAATTAAGTTTAATATGTTTTGAGTATGTAAAGATGGGGGATTTATTTATTAAACCTAACATTTATCAAAGATATTTGTAAAAGTCGATCGACATTCATCTACCACCTGTAAACAATAACAAAATAATACGATAATAGAGATATTAAAATAATATAACAACACCTAATTTTTACATAAAAAAAATTCGTCAAAGCCAACCAACATTTGTCTATCACGTAAACTGCAACAAAATAATACGATAAAAATGATATCAATATAATATAATTAAACTTAAATTTTACACATAAAAATTTCTTAAAGTCGATCGACATTCATCTACGAATGGTAAACTACCACAAAATAACAAACTAATAGAGATATTACGATAATACAATTAAACCTAATATTTACCGCAAAAAATTTCAAAGCAGACCAACATTCATCTACCATCCGTAAATTAAAATAAAACAATAAGATAATAAAGATATCAAAACAATACAATTAAACTTAACCTTTACACAAGAAATTCTTCAAAGCCAACCAACATTCATCTACGACCTGTAAACTATATAAAAAAAAAAAATAGTGATCACAAAGCTTCGATTTTGATCCAACTAATTCTTGTCTGAGGATAGTTTTGACCTAAAGAATGATTTTGAATGAAAACAAATAAGATATATATACACAAATGTTGAATTTTATTATACTGACAAAAACAGTGAAGAAGTTGAGGGTTAGAAAATCAAGCATCCACCAATCTAGACATGCAATCAAATCAAGTTAGATGAACATCAATCATGTTCTCCCAATAGGCAAACCGATTTGTTCGGTAGTTTAATGTATATCTCAATATTTATAAAAGTATTTCCTTAATAGAGTCCTATATTAGGAGTATTTTTTTAATTGAACAGTAGAAAGAAAAAAATTAATTAATTCTCCTATCATTTATTTCTTTTAATAAAGTACAAAAAAATTACACATTTAATTGGTTATAAGCCTATCACAATTTTGACTTCTTCTATAATAGGAAATTTGTGCATAAAGCCACAAACGTATATTTCTTTTTTCTTTTATAATTTTTCCTTTATCTCTTATCATATATTTTAATACTCTTAACTATTAATTTTAATAATAATTTTTTCTATATATTTTGGTGTTACCATATATTTTAGGACTCCTTAATTATTAATTTTTATAATAATTCTTTTCATAAATTTTATTGTTACCATATATTTTAGAACTTCTTAATTTTTAAAACTTACCATATATTTAAGACTCTTACTATAAAATATTTTATATATAATTAAATAATAATTTTTTAAAAATAGTAAAATGACAGTTTTGTCTAAAACAGATACTTTTAATGAAGAACAAAAAGTTCAATTCACTTTTTTAAGGGTCTTCACACTTTTAGTATTAGATATATATATATATTATAAATATAAATATTAATTAATTCCTCATTTCCAAACAAAGAACTGAAATCACATTTCCTCTTCTCTGCATCTATGAGCATGGAGGCGGCATCCTGTGGGGAAAACTTTGTGGCTATCGGAAATGACTTTCAAAAACTACGACCCCTTTTAGACTTGACAATTTTTCCAGACCCAATTGTTTTTCCTCTAATTGACACAACAAACCGTCCGTTGAAAGCCTTTTGCGATTCAGGCATGTATTCTATCATTTCATCTCCTGGTTTCATCTCTATTCATCGATTGACCACTGCTACTCCCCTTCTTCTCCTCCCTCACTTCTTCACCAAACCCATGAAAAAATAAAAGTACTACCTCTACTTTGGCCCTTCTTTAGAAATCAAAAATCTCACCCAAGCCTCGTGTTTGCTCTGTGATCCATATGGTCTACACATATTTTACCTTGGATTTGATAAAAAAAAAGAACCTCATGATTTTAACGTGGTGTGGATAGCATATCTACGCGGAGCTAGTGATATTTATACGGTGCCTACAGATCTATAAATGGAGTACAGGTATATGGAAAACAGTTAATTTTTCAATTGTAAACTGGATATTGGTTATTGCAGTATTTACTTAAATGAGGCTACTCATTGGTTTCCCATAATAAGAACTGCAGTAGGAAAATCACTAATATCTTGTTGGTTTTTGACCGAAGCGTTGAGACATATAGTGAAATAGGTTTGCCGTGAGTGCTAACTCATATTTCTTCTTTGGATTTCTCTATTACTTTCTGTGGGAAACATATTTATGTGATTTGGTAGGAAAAAAGTCAGCGATTTTGGTCCATTATGTGATAATTGTGTTGTCTGAGTTCTGATCCAGTATGGTAAAGTGGAGTCATGGATGAAGAAATTTGTTATGGATCTGAATAGTGGGATTAGCGATGCTATTGGGTTCACAAGAAATGGGATATATCTGGTAGTGACGTATCCTGGACTTCATCATATGATCCTGAGAGCACGGAATTTAAGGATCTTGATAACCATGGTAGGGTGATTCATTTTACTATCAAGATCCTTCAGTTCCTTCAGGATCATATGATGAAAGATCTCCAGGATACTGTACTACCAGAAACTTTCAATTTCTTATGAACTCAATAGCATCGGTGATCCTACCATTCAAATCCACAACAAATTTCTCCATCGACGAATCCTGCTTACATGCTGGTTCATAACCTAGACAACACAACTATGACATAATAAACCAAGATCATGATTACTTTTGTACCAAATCATAGAAATATGTTCCCCTCATAAAGTAATAGACAAATCCAAAGAAAAAACATGAGCTAGTTTTTGTGGCAAACCATTTCACTAAATGTCATCACTTAGGTCAAAAACCAACAAGCTATTATTGATTTTCCCACCTTCATTCTTGCATGGGAAAACCAATGAATGGCCCCATTTAAGTAAATACTAGGATAATTGATATTTAGTTTACAATTGAAGTGCCCCTTTGAGTTAACCATTTCCCATAGATCTGCACCAATTTATAGACCTCAATTTCTAGAGGCCGTAGCATATAAACATCATTAGCTCTTTGTAGATAGGCTATCCTCACCACTTTAAAATAATGAGTTTTGTGATCAGATCCAATGCAAAATATGTGCGAACCAAATGGACTAGAGCAAACACGAGGCTTAGGGAGGATGATAATTTTGCAAATAGCATGGCTGCAGAGACAATATATGTGTATCGGAAGAGATCATCAGAGAGGTAAAATAAATCATTACAGAAACCCACAGCTCTAAAGTAGTTTTCAGAGAAGGGAAACTTGAGTTGTTTGGCGAGGGTGAAACTTTAGGTTAAGAATATGAGACGGTAAACTTTCGTTTCCCTTTTATATATCTCTTTGATATAGCAGAAAACAAAAGGTCCAGGTATGACATTAAGCTCTAACAGGTAAACTTCCTGGAACACCCTAAGATACTTTTGCTTCATATTTTCTTCTCATGACAAGCCCAAAAATTTCCTTTCAAAATAGTGAAATACTTATTTGGAGAACCATATAGAAGAAAGAAGCAGCAACTAGGCCAAACCTTTTCATTTTGTGTAATTGACAACATAGACATCTTCTTTAGGCCACAGTTTGAAAGAGCTGAAAGTTCTTGTTGGTGTAATATACCACAAATTACCATATTACAGTTGAAAAAATAAATAGAACAAAAATGCAAATAAGATTCAGGTTGAGGCGTACCTCGCTCTCTTTAAGGAGATTCAAGCCCACGAAGGCATATCAACACTGATGTAGAAGTATCACTCTTGACTCATCCCCTCCAGGATACAATATCCCATCAACATCATAACTCAAACAACTCCGAATTAATTTAAGAGTCCAAATTAAGCTCCACCAAAAGAACACCTTCCTTCAACATATATTACTCTCTTTTGTATAGTGAATATAATTGGAGACTTAGAATATTTCTTTGTCTCAACCCTCTGTTTCGCTACTACACACTATAATATTTTCCCACACTTATCATATTTCTCTTCTTCTCTTAGACAAAGGAAGAAACACCACTATTTATACGTGGGAATTCATGTTTTGTATTGAATAGGAAGAAGCTGGGTAGTCAAGTTTGTAGATAAATGGCTTGTAGGTTACAAGAAACTAATGCAATTAGAATTACAAGAAACTAATGGTCATATAAGTTATCAGAAAGTAATGACCATGAGAGTTACAAAATCTAATGGTCATACTAATAATCATGCGCTTTAATATAATTATTTTGATATTAAAATGCACCAACAGTTCTCAACAAAGTGTTCATAGAAAAGTGACTATAGAAATAGGTCCACGCTCTTTAGAGAAACATTAATTGCTAACTAGTAGTTGATGTTTCACTATAGAAATAAGTTGACACAACGTGCATTACTAGATAGTATAGCTAATACTGAAGTAATGAAATTGTTTTTTTATCAACCAAGATGACCAAGTCAAAACCGAGAAGGAAAGTAAGACTTTGCTAATTTAGGTTTTAAATTAGTGTTTTTTTCTTTTGAAGGGTCGGTGAGGATTGATCCTCAACTCAGGGAACTGTTCCCAGAATCACACACGCATCAAGAACTAGGAGATAAAAACAGTAAGAAATGGAGGAGTACAGAAAAGTAAAGACACAGGACTTTTACGTGGAAACTCCTTGCTCAAGAGAGAAAAAACCATGACCTACCTCCAGAATTTCAACCTCCACTATATTCAATAAGCCTCTTGAATACAGACTCCAAAGATTAACCTCCTAATCCTTTGTTTCCTAGAAACAACTCTATTACAAGGAAACCAAGCAGTAATTCTACTGCTTCTACCTCCATCTAACTCTAACTGGACTCCTCAAGCTAACTCTAGCTTGGACAATCACCTAACTCCAAATGATTTACAAGAGGCAATCACACCATGCACCTACTACAATCATAAGAAAGCATAGGCAAGCATTTAAGTACAAAATACAAAGACTCAACTATAACAAGGAAATAAAGATACAACTCGATGAACAGTAGGTTCCCTATTACAGTTCCAACTTTTGATTGCAGCGATGCACAATTTCAGAAAGATCTTTAATTGTGAGAATATGGAAGTATTGATTTTCTTGTTGAGAAAGTTGAATATTATATATTGTGATACAAGAAAACCTAAAAGCAATCTCTTTGGTTAAGTAAAAAAGCTGGCAGGTGGCTTTTCACCAACTTTTGTACTATGTGTCAGCTGAACTATTGACTATGACAACGACCGATGAGCCTAACTTTTCTCTAATACTTAGAGTGCCTTTGTCATCACAATAAGGGCTCCAGGAAACAGGTCCAAAACTATAAATTTGTCAATCATCAAAACTAAGGACTTCACAATTTCCCCTTTTTGATGATACAAACTCATACATTTAGATCAGCATAGTCAACATCTTCAATCAATTTCTACACAACATAGCCTACACATCAGCAACATAACATCAACAACAAGACCACATATCAGACAAGTTTTCCCAACCAATTCCCCATATCACTGATGCCTGTAAGAATATTGGAATTCTCTACCTTATTCCCCCTATCAATGACTATTTAAGTTCCCTTGAGTGAGAGAACTCCTATCTTTATCAGCACAACACCAGAGCCAAAAACTGCATATCTACACAACACACTACATATATTTGTACAACACCATAGCTGACAAACTACATATCTACATTTATAGACAAGGGCAGCCTACACATCAGGTTTTCCCCCTTTTAACATCATAAAAAAGGTTAGCAATAAACCAAGCTTAGATAAGTCATACATGTTAATTCATGGGAATTGAGGCAACACTTACATAAGCAAAAGAGAATTAGAAATAAATAGGAGAAATGATAGAACAAAAAGAAAAGTCATCTATTCATACATCAAGTAGTACCATAAACCACTTACCAAAATAATAATCTACAAAATGTTTAAACAATGGTGCCAATCAATCGTCAGAAACCAAATAAGGGTAAGAAGAAGAAAATAGAGTAGGACCTGATCAGTTCTATCCCAGAATAGGAATACAGATTAGAAATATCAGTACTAGTGGTGATAGACAGAAGGAAGAAAGAGGGAATCAGGTAGGACGTGATTCAGGGGGGAGCTTTAGGTAAAAAAATCATAGTTTCTGACTTTTCCACCCTTTTATACGGAGTAGCCTTTGCAGCACACATTTCCTTTCCTAAGATTATTCCTTTTTCACTTTCGTCTTGCAAGGGCAGCCTTAAACACATCTTTTTCAGCATCTCATAGAGAAAGAAGAGCATTTAGAGTACTTTATATCTCCTTTTTCAGTTGTTTTTACTCATCCATGAGGTCACCCATGTATTTATTCTCCTCAAGAGCTTAAATACTTAACGCTTCATTCATTGAGTTAATTTTCACTTGTCCACACTAAATGTTGAAGTAAGCTGTAATGACCCAAATATAGTACCCAGAACACTACACGATGCTCATGACCCCGAAGGATCACAATCTAACCTCTGACTAATATTTGTACTTGTATACTACATAAGATACTAAGTATTAAGAAAACATGAACTGAAAGGCCATAAGGTTCAAATGTCTGAAGTAAAACTTAACATCTGAAAAGGGGTATGAAATACCCAAAGCAAAACTTAAAAAACTGAAGTTTGAAACATGATAATCTAGAAAGCCTTTAACTGACTGAACTGTCTGAGTAAGGCGTTGATGGGACATGTCCCCAACTAACTCCCACTGATAAACTAATTAATGAGATAATAAGGAATAATCATGTCCTCGAAAGATGAGGACTCACTTTTAACTTTGACTACTGAGACTGAAATTTACTACTTCTCTGGAGCTCATATCTCTGAACCTATGGTATAAGACCCTATAGTGCAAATGCATCAGTATTTTCAATGTACTGATATCCATGTGAGGTAGGCTGAATACATGGGGTTCACATTCATGAACAATAATAATAACAAACTGACTATCATGAGCGTCAGAATACATGCATAAGACATAATGACTGACACTGATATCATGATAACATGATTACTGGGTCTGAATATTGATAACATGACATGCTAATAATTGATATGACTGATAACATGAGAGATTGTATCTGAATATAATTGATAGCATGAGTGACTATATCTGACAATCCTGAATCTGATGGAACTATCTAAGTTCCCTTCTGTATCTGATTTGACTGTATCTGATAGTCCTGATTCTATACCATAAACTGTGGGAAGTAGTTATCTAACTGATATGCCCCTGATACACCATTATAGATGAGTTGGGGTCCAATCTGTAATCCTAATTAAAAGGGTGTCAATACCGCACCACTGGTAAGGACAAGCTATGGGTGACCCTCACCTGATAGTGTCCCTTGTACGAAAATAGTGGGGCCCTTATCTGACAGTGCTTATCCACCTCATCAACCCTCATCGACAGTTTTGATGCCTCAACTTATGCTGGCTACATAGTCCTGGAATGCAAAGATGACTACTAAGGATCACACCCTCATCTAATAGTATGTGTCCCCATCCTTGGGTTCACTCGGTGCTAATGTCTACTCCCATCTGAATAGACACTGAATATGATTTAACTAAACTGAACATGGGCTAAATTACTAAATTCCGTTGACTAATAGAATGCTACTGATATCTGAAAACTGACTGAGTTCATGAGATCATGGTGATTTCCTTAGTCATAAGACTTTCTGAAGTCTAAGGATTCATAGCTTGACTGAGAGTATCATGAAAACATGACATGATCTAGGCACACAGATAATATTTTGGGTACAAGTACCCTAGGACTCAATAGAAGGAAACTAATAAAGAATGACTTGATTGAATACATAATAATCATCATAATGCAATTCCTGAAACATTTCATCAAACATGTGATAAGCATAATCTCGTACATACATGGGGATTTCATGATATCATGCTAATTTGACACTTTTCCTTTATCTTGGCATTTAATCAAACACATGGTAAGCATAGAATGTGTAAACAACATCATACAATAATTAACTATCATGATTCAACTCTAATTTAGTCATTCAAGGGTTTAGTCATAGGATTTCATGAATCTATACCTATACAAATTAACCCATATGGAATTTAACACTCATTCATGGAATATAATTCAATTACTCATTTTCAACATGAACAAGAGCAGCCCAATCATGAAATTCATAAGAAAATCCATAACTTGAATTTATAAAAGGGATTCTTTGGCTTCATGGATGAAAAGAGTCCATGAATGAACACTATGCATATCTGGGTTAAGATTCTTGATGTTCTTGAACTTAAAGAATTGGATTTTCGTTAGTTCTTGAAGAAGATTTGGATTCTTGTTCTTGGGGATTAATTTCAGAGAGAAACCCTAATGTTGTTGTTGAAATAATAATGAAACAAATGGGCTCAAATATCGTGCGACATCCGTGCGCGATGGTCCATCGTGATTCCGATGGTCAGTCGGCCTGACCGTCGCATCTGGGCGGTTTGTTCTGCCTTCCGTATTTTAGCCATAACTTTCTCCTCCGATGTCGGATTTTGATTAAATTGGTATCATTGAAAAGATAATTCAAATTTTCCATGAGACAAAAAGTGAAAATCTTAAAAATTCCACATGTACAAAAGCTGATTTATATTTCAAGGAAAGCTTCTAACATTCCTGAGATAATTTCAAGCTAAAAAAAATTACAGGGTATTACAATATCTCCCCCTTGAGAACATTCGTCCTCAAATGAGACTGAGAGTGAGGGAAGAAGATAACCAACATACATACTAAACATGAACAACTGAAACCTGATATCATGACTAACATAACTAAACATAACATACTGAACATGCATATCTGGTGCTTGTGTAACTGATTCATGAATGCATAACTGAGTGTTCTAAGGAACTAAATTTCTCACGATGAGAATGTATATCTGAGGAAAAATTATATAACAAAATTGATACATGAATTTATGACTGAATATACAATCGTACTTGGTACCAAGTGTTTGATGAACACTGAACATGAAACTAAGTAAGCTTAAGGAAAACTGTTACCTTTAGCTTGATTTGAGTTGGCCGAGAAGAAGTGAGGATACTTGGTACACATGTCTGCTTCTGCTTCCCAAGTATCTCCCTCAACAGATTTCTCCAAATAACTTTAACTAGAGGGACTTCTTTGTTCCTCAGTCTACGAGTCTGATAGTCTAGGATTTCGACTAAAATCTCTTCATTAGAGAGATTATTCTGGACATTTACGCTTTGAATAGGGACTGAATGAACTGAAGATACATGGAAGATTGAATGAACTGAAGATAGATCTGAAGTCAATTCTAGCTCATAAGCTACCTTACCAAAACGACTGAGAATTTTAAAGGGACCGACATATTGGGGACTGAGCTTTCCCTTCTTGCCGAATCGCTTCACTCCCTTCATGGGAGAGATCTTGAGATAGACAAATTCATCGATCTTAAACTCAAGATCCTTCCTATGAATATTGGCATAAGACTTCTATCGGCTCTGAGCAGTCCAAAGTCTTTCTCTGATCAACTGGACTCTTTCTAAGGCATCGAATACCAAGCCAGGACCTATGACTGAGGCCTCACTAACTTTGAACCAACCAATTTAAGACACATCTCCTACCTTAGAGAGCTTCGAATAGATCCATATGAATACTAGAATGATATCTATTGTTGTATGGAAACTCAATCAAAGGCAAATGGTCATCCTACCTACCCTTGAAATCAATTGCACACGCCCTTAGCATATCTTCTAAAGTTTGAATGGTCCTTTCTATTTGACCATCTGTCTGAGGATAAAAGGTTGTACTGAGATAAACTTCGGTACCAAGACCCTTTTTGAATGCTTTCCAAAAATGAAAGGAGAATTGGGTACCTCTTTTTGAGATGATAGATAGCGAAACACCGTGTAATCTGACCAACTCCCTGATATAGAGTTTGGCATAATCCTTGGCTGAATAAAAGGTATGAACTAGAAGAAAATGAGCTGATTTTGTCATTCTATATAAAATGACCCAAACTGAATCATGATAATGACGAGTATGAGGCAAACCCGTCACGAAGTCCATGTTCACAACTTCCCACTTCCAAGTAGGAATACTAAACTCCTGTATAGACCCACTAGGCTTCTAATGCTCTATGTTAACCTGCTAACATATAGAGCACTTGCCACAAACTTTGCAACATCTCTCTTCATCCCACTCCACCAATAAATTTCCCGTAATTCACGGTATATCTTTGTGGACCCTACATGAATAGAGTAGCATGGACCATGCGCTTCTGTAAGAATTTGCTACCTTACGTCATCTACACATGGAACACAAAGATGACCCTGAAAACGCAAAACCTCATCTCCCCCTTAGGAGAAAATCTTTACTTTTTTATCCTAGACTGACTCTTTTAACTTGACAAGGTTAGGACCTCTATTTTGTTTTTCCCTCACCTCAGAAACTAGAGATGATTCTGAACTACTCTGAACCCATATATTACCCTCTTCTGTATCGACTAAAGGAGCGCCTAGTCTGTCTAGCTAATGGACTTCCTGAGCTAACTTCTTCTTATTGTCCTTAACATGAGCAACACTACCCATAGACTGTCTACGAAGAGCGTCGTCCACTACATTAGCCTTGCCTAAATTATAAAGGACACTCATGTCATAATCTTTCAAGAGCTCTAACCATCTTCTTTGACGAAGATTGAGATCTTTCTGAGAAAAGACATACTGAAGGATCTTATGATCTGTCAACACATCTATATGAACACCGTATAGATAATGCCTCCAAATCTTCAAGGAAAAAACTACGGTGGCTAACTCAAGATCATGAGTAGGATAATTCTTCTCATGGGGTTTAAGCTGTCTGGAGGCATAGGCTATGACCTTACAATGATGCATGAGGACACAACCTAAACCAACTCTAGATGCATCATAATACACTACAAACCCATATGGACCATCTTGAAAAGCTAAAATTAGAGTTGAGGTGAGTCGAGTCTCCAACTCTTGAAAACTCTTCTCACAAGAATCTGACCACTGAAACTTGATTTTCTTCTGAGTCAATCTGGACATAGAGGATGTGATATAAGAAAACCCCCCTATAAACTTCCTCTAATATCCAGCCAAACTTAAGAAATTCCTGACATCGGATGGAGAGACAGGTTTGGGCCAGTTTCTTACCGCTTCGGTCTTTTAGGGATCTACCCTAATACCATCACTGGAAATTATATGACAAAGGAATACTACTGACCTTAGAAAAAACTCACACTTGCTGAATTTGGTGAATAACTGATGATCTCTGAGAGTCTGAAGTACAATTCTGAGATGGTCTTCATGATCACGCTTACTGCGGGAATAGACCAGATTATTATCTATGAAGACTATGACAAACATGTTGAAGTACGGCTTGAACACACGGTTCATCAAGTCCGTGAAAGCTACTGGGGCATTGGTAAGACAAAAAGACATGACTAAGAATTCGAAGTGACCATACCGAGTATGGAAAGCTGTCTTTGAAATTTCACATTCTCTGACTCTGAGCTGATGATAGCCGAATCTGAGGTCTATCTTAGAAAAATAACTAGCACCCTGAAGTTGATCAAATAAGTCATCGATTTGGGCAAGAGGATACTTGTTCTTGATCGTGACTTTATTAAGTTGATGGTAATCAATACACATTCTGAGCGAACCATATTTTTTGTGCACGAATAATACTGGTGTGCCCCATGGGGATACACTAGGCCTGATGAATCCCTTATCTAAGAGATCCTTCAATTGTTCTTTCAGTTCTCTGAGTTCTGATGGTGCCACTCTATATGGTAGAATAGATATAGGTTGAGTATCTAGAAGAAGATCACTTCCGAAGTCTATTTCCCTTTTAGGAGGAATTCCTGGAAGATCTTAGGGAAAGACATTGTGAATATTCATTCACAACTGGCACTGATTCAATACTGGGAGTTTCAGAACTAGTGTCCTTAACTTTAATAAGATGATAGACACATCCCTCAGATATCATTCTCCTTGCCTGAAGGTAGGAAACAAGATGACCTCTAAAAGTGGATACATTACCCTTCTACTCTAGGATGGGTTCATTCGAAAACTAAAATTAGATTATTCTATTTCTACAGTCGATTGTAGCATAGCAGGAATAAAGCCAATCTATACCGAGAATGACATCAAAATCAGTTATCTCTAATTTGACTAAGTCAGCTGAAGTGACTTCCTGAATATCATAACTGGGCAGTTCCTTTATACCCGCCGGGCTATAATGGTTTTACCTTCTGGGGTAGAAACTAAAAAGGCCTCTGCTAGAATTTTGGGACTGACTCTGAATCGCCTGCTATATAAGGAGTAACAAAAGACAAAGGAAGCACCTTAATCTAGCAAAGCATAAATATGCACATAAAAGATCTATAACGTACCATTGACCACAACAAGAGAATTTTCCTGATCTTGATAGGTCTGGAGAGCATAGAGTTTGTTTGGGCGTTACCCACTAGTAGCATTGGAAGTGGCACCCTACTGATTCGGGTGATCAAACTTAGCTGAGGAGCGGAGATGACTCTGATGATCTAACTGAGAACAATCTCTAACTCTGTTGCCTAGCTTGCCACATCTAAAACAAGCATCGCTACCAGCTCTGCCAGCACTGTTGTGGTTCTTACCATAAGTCTGACAAAGGGGATTAGTTTGGGCACTGCTAACGCTGCCCTGAGACTTAGATCCTAGTGCTCTATCTCTGTTTCCATCTATAAATTTTTGTACTGGAGCACTAGCTGATGAAGTAGCTGGGACGGATGACTTAGGATGAAACTGAGAATGGTTGCCTCCCTCTGACTTGGGTTGACTAAAATTAAAGCTACCTGTCCTAGTCCTCTTATTCTGCTTCTCACTCTACCTAATCTTCTTCTCCTCTATCTGTTGAGCATGAGTCATATGCCTAGCTAAAACCATGTCACTATTTAGCATGGTAGATATGCACTCATTAACCATGCTATCATTCACCCCTGAAATGAACTTACTCATATTAGCCCTGCTATCTGCAACCACATGAGAGGCATATCTGGCTAATTGAGTAAACTTAATAGAATACTCTTTCACCGTTATGTTTCCTTGCCTGAGGTTGATGAATTCTAACACCTTAGCTTCTCTAAGCTCTAAGGGAAAGAATCTACCAAGGAAAGCAGAAGTAAACTCTTCCCACTCAACTTACCCTGCATCAACTCCCCTCTATGACTTCCACTGCTTTAACCAAGTGTGAGTAATATCCTGCAACTGATATGCAGCTAGCTCAGCACTCTCAGCAGTAGTCACCCCCTTGATGTCTGTCCCCTTTTGAACCTGATCAAGAAATTCCTGAGGGTTCTCATCTGTCTTAGACCCTAAAAACATAGGGGATTCATTTGGGTGAAGTCCTGAATCCTGGATGCAGCTGAATTAGCCACTAGTTTAGCTGGAATGACAGCTGGTCATTCATTTTGAGCCGCAACTAACTGAGCAAGAGTAGTGAATACAACCCTAAACTCCGCATGAGAAACATATTTGTGCAAAGGATCTTCTTGGACATGATGGGTTCTTCTTATGGGAGGCATGTTCTGGAATAAAGAGAAGAAGTAGATTAGGCTGAGGGATTGACTTGGCATTATGCTCACTGGCACGACAAGAATACTGAAAGAAGGAAAACTATTCCTAACACATCTTATAACCTCCTGCACGAGACTCTACTAGATGCGGCTTTCAGACTTCCTAGGACACTATTGAACCTTAGGCTCTGATACCAAGTTTGTAACGACCTGAATTTGGTACCCGAAATGCTACAAGGTGCTCATAACCCCTAAGGACCACAAGCTAACCCATGACTAATATTTGTACCTATATACTACTTAAGATACTGAATAATACGGATTCAATGAACTGAAAGGCCATAAGGTTCACATGTCTGAAGTAAAACATAAATCTGAAAAAGGGTATGAAATACCCAAAATAAAACTAAAAATTCTAAAGTCTGAAATATGATAGTCTAGAAAGCCTCTAACTGCCTGAACTTTTTGAGTAAGGAATTGATGGGGCATGTACCCAACTAACTCCAACTGATAAACTAATTAATGAGATAATAAGGAATAATCATGTCCTTGAAATATGAGGACTCACTTCTAACTCTAACTACTGAGACTAGAATATACTGCTGCTCTGGAGCTCGTGTCTCTGAACCTATGGTATAAGACACTATAGCGTGAATGCGTCAGTACTTTGAATATATTGGTATGCATGTGAGGTAGGATGAATTCATGGGGTTCATATGCATGAACAATAATAATAACAGACTGACTATCATGAGCATGAGAATACATACATGAGACATAATAACTAGCACTGATATCGTGATAACATGATTACTAGGTCTGAATACTGACAACATGATATGCTAATAACTAATATGAATGATAACATAAGAGAATGTATCTCAATATAACTGATAGCATGAGTGACTATATCTGATAGTCCTGAATCTGATAAAACTATCTGAGTTTTGTACTGTATCTGAGTTGACTGTATCTGATAGTCCTAATTCAGTAACATAAAACTATGGGAAATGGGTATCTAACTGACATTCCTATGATACGCTATTATGGTTGAGTTGGGGTCCAATCTGTTACCCCAATTAGAAGGGTGTCAATACCGCACCACTAGTAAGGACAAGTTGTGGGTGATCCTCACCTGATAGTGTCCCCTATACGAGAACAGTGGGGCCCTTATCTGACAGTGCTTATCCACCTCATCAACCCTCATCGACAGTGTTGATGTCTTAACATATGTTAGCTACATAGTTCTAGAATCCAAGGAAGAATGCTAAGGATCACACTTTCACCTGATAGTGTGTATCCCTATCCATGGGTTCACTCGGTGCTAATTTCAACTCCTATCTGAATAGACACTGAACATGATTTAACTGAACTGAACATGGGCTGAATTACTGAATTCCATTGACTAACGAAATACTACTGATATTTGATAACAAACTGAGTTCATAAGAAAATGGAGATTTTCTGAGTCATAAGACTGTCTGAAGTCTAAGGATTCATAGCTTGAATGAGAGTATCATGAAAACATGACATAGATATAGGCACACAGATAATGTTTTGGGTACAAGTACCCCCAGGACTCGATAGAAGGAAACTAACAAAGCATGACTTGCTTGAATACATAATAATCATCATAATAGAATTACTGAAGCATTTAATCAAACATGTGATAGGCATAATCTTCTACGTACATGGGAATTTCATGATATTTTTCCTTCATCTTGGCATTTAATCAAACACATGTTAAGCATAGAATGTGTAAACAACATCATACACCAATTAACTATCATGATTCAATTCTAATTTAGTCATTCAAGGGTTTAGTAATAGGATTTCATGAATCTATACCTATACAAATTAACCCATATGGAATTTAACACTTATTCATGGAATATAATTCAATTACTCATTTTCAACATGAACAAGAGAAGCCCAATCATAAAATTCATAAATAAATCCATAACTTTAATTTAGAAAAGGGATTCTTGGGCTTCATGGATGAAAGGAGTCCATGAATAAACTCTATGCATACCTGGGTTGCGATTCTTGATGTTCTTGAGCTTGAAGAATTGGATTTCCCTTAGTTCTTGAAGAAGATTTGGATTCTTGTTCTTGGGGATTAATTTCAGAAAGAAATCCTAATGTTTTTTTTGAAATAGTAATAAACAAAATAGACTGAAATTAGATATAACTGGGTATATATAAGTGGGTGGTAAAAGACCAAAATACCCCAGTTAAAATGACTTTAAAAAAAGCTGAATGGGCCTACGACAGTGAGTGTGATGGCCCGTCACTGGGTTGATGGTCCGTCGGACTGACCATCGCACATGGATCTAAATAGGGTCTCACTTCCTAGGCTACGACGGTTTGGACGATGGTCTATCACAAGTTCGATGGTCCGTCAACCTGACCATCGTACCTTATGCAAAAGGTGGCCTCACTGTTTCCTATACGATGGTGTAAGCGATGGTCCGTCGTTAGTCCGATGGTCCATCGGCCTCACCATCGCATATGGGTGGTTTGTACTGCCTTCCGTATTTTGGCCATAACTTTCTCCTTCGATATAGGATTTTGACAAAATTGGTATCATTGGAAAGATAATTCAATTTCCTACATGACTAAGAAGTGAAAATCTTAAAAATTTTACATGTACAAAAGTGTATTTATATTTCAAGGAATGCTTCTAACATTTCTAAGATGATTTAAAGCTAGAAAAAACTATGGAGTATTACATAAGCAAACACCCTATTCATACAGAAACCATAGGTTAGCCCACTCCTTCCAGTGTTAGCATTGATGAAAGAGTTCATATGTTCCATAACAATGGCTGGTAGGTTAATCCTTTTGTACTTAAACAACATCTCTATTAGAAATAGATCAACGCCTGTAGGATTAATATCCTTGTAAAACCTAGGGAGTAGTGCCCCTTTCACAAGTTCAAGCAATAATAGAAATTCTTCCCTAGGAGTCTTATTCTTTAAATTTTTAACACCACAAAGTTTCAAAAACTTAGCTGATCTCTTTTCTGACTTGATGGACCTGATTCCCATAGCTGAAACACCGAGGATTTTTTGGAGTGTCTCTTCATCCAATACCATATTCATACCATGTTTCTGAGATGTCAGATATGATCCATTGGTAAAGATTTCCAAGTTATAAAAAAACAACTTCACCTCCTCCTCATACAAATAAGACACACAAAAATTAAAGAAGTGTTACAAATTTTGAAATTTTACCGTCTCTTGCAACTCTCTCATTTATGGCAAATTAATCACATCAGGGTCAAATGTTCTTATTCCTAGAACTCCCTTATTCTTAAGAAACTCTAGCCTTGCCTCTCTAGACTAGGATGAGATAGAGCTTGATTCCATTATAGTGGCTTGGTCTGATTTTTTCTTTCTACCTTCGAAAGAGGATACTAGTTTTGGTTTCATAACTAAAAGTTCTTTTTATTTCTTGTTGAATGTATCCCATGTTCATCACCTGTTCACTTTAGTACCAATAGACTGTTTCACAAAGTCTGACTCAAGTAACTCTTCCTCATTGTCACTTGTTCCTTCAAACATATGTTCTACCTCACTGTCTTTGTTGTCTGAGGGAGGTTCCCACTTGGGAGGCTTAGTGATTGAGGTTGGGAGTCTTAGATATCCTACCTTTTTTCTCATGGATGAAACAAATGCCAAATGCCTTCTTTTGAAGTTGGAAAGCGAGAGAAGCATGGTTGTTGATCAGCTAAGAAACTAATGAGATTTTGGAGTGAGATTTTTTTCAACATGGGAAGGAATTTAGAGGACTTTAAAATTAATATATAGCATAAGGTAACAATCAATATCAAAGGATAAAAATCATCTGATAGGACATGTCTGATTAGATGGATGTGTATGTTAGTTTTAAAGTATAAGTGGCAGCCTTCTGAAAAGGCGAGAGAGTGATGTGGCACAGTTATTAAACATTTAAAATAGTAATTATTTAAGAGTAGCACATAGTAATAACCTAAGCAGGAACCTGTTCCCAAGGTAGTGTTATAATCTAGTGACTATTGTTGTCTTACTACTCTATTCATATCTTTTTACTTGCCATGGGTGTATATGTGCAACAATATGAGACTGAATTAGACACATAAGGCATTATCCTCTAACAAATTCATATTCTTGGGTGGATTTCATGAGTGTTTTGTGCATTCATGTGGATCTCAAACATCCTCCCTCTCAAATATTACCCCATCAGCTCCCCAATCTTCTTTACTAGGGAAGTGCCAAGGACACTCTCTAAAAAAATCATAGAATTATCAGCATTTAGTCTTCTCATCTTATTATTGAGGAGACATATCATCAACTTGGTTTTTGCACCCTCTTTTTTTTCCTATATCGTTACTAATTTTTCAGCTTTGGGAACCCATTGAAGTCAGAGTTCTCAAAAAGGTGACAAGGGAGAGATCAACTTTTTCTTTGTCCAACTTGGCAGTCTCTGTTTCCTCCTTTTGAGTACTTTAGAGCTTCTCCTATCCTTCAAGGATACATTCTTGAAATAACACTTGTCTTTGGAGTGACCATCTTCTCTATATTGTGTATGTGAGATACCATTCTTGCTCCAAGCAAGTCTGACTAAGGAGATAGAACAATCTTCTTGGCTATGAGAATTTGTCATGGCTTGTGAATAGAAAGTATACTTGAGAGCTTTCTCAAGTTTATTCTTCATCTTAGTTCTTTCCTCCTTAAGAATAGAACTTCTATCAATTGAGGTAGACATCTCAGCCTTGACATTTGTCAGCTCCTCTTCCAACTAAAACTAAATTGTGCTCCCTTCACCCTTTCCTTTGAGATCCTGATTTGAGACCTCATCTACGTTTTTCTTCAACCGATCATTTTCACCAGTAAGGATCATACAATTGGCTTGCTGCTCAGCCACTTGTGTATTCAGTTCCACTATTTTTTCCTCAAATTTAGCCAATTCTTCCTTCAATTTTTCCTTCTTATTAGTAAACTCAGTCACTTTAGTGTTTATTTTGATTAATTATTCCTTACATTTTTCCACAACCTCCTTTAGATTTTCTATATCTTTGGCCAGATAATTCAGAGAGTCAATCAGCACAAATGCAAGGAATATTAGCTTATATAGAGAGTAATCCTTTAGGTTTTCTTTGATGTCAAGGAGAGTGATGGAATTATGACCCTCACTATCACTATCAGCCATTTGAGCAACCAGTTAGTCAAAAACTAATAATTTATGTAACACCCCACATTTTCGAGCAAGAAAGTAGATTGTTATTCCTACATGTCAATGTTCCAAAAGCCATCATATTGATTGAGTCTTGATGAGCATCTAGAATTTGTTTGAATTTTTATTCTAGAAAGCCACCGTGAATCCCCCGCATCACAGTGGAAATAGCAATGGAAGCCTCACCACATCGCGATGTAGGCCAATTCGGCATTTGTCAGTTTCCAGAAACTCATCGAGAATGCACCGCAAAGATATGAACCCCAAAATAGAAATTTTCACAATCCAGTGAGTCACCGCGATTCCACCGCATTGCGATGGGTATCACAATGACCCACTTAGCTCATTTCGCCTAAAAATGGGATTTCTTCTGCAACTTTTAAGTTCGAGGGAAGTCTCGTCTTTTCCCTACAATTTGAGTAAAACATTTTTAGGGAAGAGTATGCCTATTTTTACGTAAATTTCTCAAGAAAAAAAACCCTAACCTCTCTCCCAAAGATCAAGAACTCATCCCTAAGATCAAAAATTTTAAGAAACATATCAAGATTCGGGTTCTATCTATCAAGATCCAGGTTTCATCTTTTAAATTTTATAATCTAAGGTATGTGGAACTACTCTAAAAACCTTGGGTATAAATTTAAATATTTTATCAATATTAAAGATCCCCAATTATGATTTATACTGAAGTGTTCAGTATGATTTTCGAAAAGTATGCATCAAGGGATTGTTTTGGTGAAAACAATGGTTGTCTTGAATCACTTCTCATGGAAATTGAATTATAAATATATGTATGTATGATTTAATGTATTTTTTAAGATTTATTGAGAGCATGAGTATAAATTCCCTCTCTTATTGCGAACTCAAGTTTATATTTTTCTTTGTGAATGATTTGAAGTGCATGCCTTAAGATTTGAAAGTGATGTTCTCAATATCATGGTGTTTGACATGGTTTATAGATGAAGAGAGGGAGTTTTTTTTAATCACTACATTCTTGTTTTAAAGGGAAAGAATTGCATGTAATTGAATAAATTGACATGACCACCACATATTTTGAATCTTGCAAAGAAAGGTTAACTAACTAAGTATTTTTGTGATTTCAAAGTGATGACTTTATTGTGATGTTATGAATCTTGGGTCTTCATTTGCATGCTTTGAATATGATGGGTTGTGAATTGGATATGATATTGAATTGCTAGTCAGGGTATGACGATACCCAATGATTCAATGCCCTTACAAAGATCAGTATTGATTGTTTTGAAAGTATGAAGCATGCTTGTTTTAAAGAACTAAAAGTTGGACTTAAGAGCGCTAGTAGGTTACCTGAAGAAAGTACGAGTTGAAAGAATCTATGCTAGAAACCATGAGTTGCCGATATGGGGTTATGGTACCATGCTTTGTGATCTTATGTACCTTGATTCATGTCATCCCAAATTGGGACTATGGTTAGGAGCCCTACTTTGTGATCTTGTGCACTACCATGACATGTTGATTTGATTGGAGATTTTGGCACCCTGTTGTGTGATCTTGCTTGTCCCCCTTATATATACTTCAAGCCTTGCGGAAAACTTGGATTGTGGGCTTGGACGCAGAGTTAAGGGTGGATTCCATATAGCCCATGAAATTATAGATTGTAGGGTGTACCATCTAGCTCAGAAGAATGACAAAGAGTGAGTCAAGGTTTTCAAGAACTGTTATGAAATTATTAAATATGTCCATCTATTTTATTTATGTAATATTCACTATTATTAAGATATAATCTCATCTATTTTTTTATAAAACATGTTATTTTGAGTTGTTATATAGACCAGTACATCTGTATTGACCCACCATATGTTAGGATCTGAGACACAGTTCTCGGGTTCCGTCCAATAGTAGATCCGTGTGTCAGAAATTGTTGTTGGTGAGCCTTCTCTATTCCAGAAGGTCTGGTGATTAAACTTTGCTATTTATTTTGTTTTACGGTCTGACAAAGGGCTATGTCCTAGTCTTTAGACAGATGTTGACCTTCACATTGTTAGAGATTTTGCAGACTGGTGTCAGATGTTTTGTTGAATGTTGTGAACTCAAGTTTCATATTATTTTGCTAAACTAAGTGATTTGACCATGTTAGCGCCTTTATTACCTATTTCTATATTTATTAAAGTATATGAATATTGTGCATGATTGCCAGAAAGAAACACCCAAGCCTTCATGATTTGGGATTGTAATACCCCACATTTTAGGCTAGAACAAAAACCATTATTTTTGTGTAAATGATCCAAAAGCCATAAAGCCTATGCAATTTTTCCATGTTAATCAAATATGTAATATGGGAAATTGAATGAGCTTTCCATCGATATAAGATTTTTCCAAATCCGATACCCGGGCAAGATGTTATGGCTAATTTAAGTCCTAGTTGTAAAACACCATCATTTTGGTGCTTGGCGCATTGCGGAGGTGGTCTATTTAACAATTGTCAAATTTCAGTTTCCTAGTACGATCATGGCACGTCGCTCTGAAGTTTTAGGTTTGAACCAGTTGGAAAACTCAATGGCTCCGCATCGCGATGACCACATGAATCCCATTCGTCATTTTTCTATGAGCCACCGCGATAGTGGCATGTCACGGTTGCCCATAAAATTAGACTCTCAGTCATATTTTATTCTGTCCCATTAGGGCATATTGGGTATTTTTCAGCCCCCCCCCCCCCCCACTTATCAGGTTAAACATGAGATTTAATCCCAAAGACACCAGAATATATTCACAATCATCCAAATTACACAAGAACACTCTCTAGGGTTTCAAACTAAAAACCCAAATAACTCAAGATTCAACCGTGGGTTTTCAAAACTAATATAAGATTTGGAATCCCCAAACCATAGAATTCAAGAATCATCCCTCAAATTTCTAAATTGAGGTACGTGGGTTTTCCTAAAAATCTCATGGGCATAAACAACATGATTTTAAGAATAAGAGTTTTAGATATGTGACTTATAATCATATTTTAAAAGTCTCAATGACATTGTTTTGGTCTTTAGGCCTTCCCCCAAATTGATTTGAAAGTCTCTATATATGTATGTATGTGTTTAAATGTGATGTTTTAATTGAGAGTATGACTCACATGAAATCCCACTTTTGATATGATTTATCCCATTTTTTATATGATATGGATTGTTTTGAAATGCATCTTGAAAAGTATGATACAAAATGTATTGATTTATACTATGACATGAATATAATTTTTAAATCAAAAGAGAGGGTTGTTTTAATTGATAAATATTGAATATAAACATCTAATGTAAAGAGTTGCATGGTTTGACAAAGATTTTAGAACCACCACATTGTTATTGAAAGAATAATAATCCTTGCATAGTTTTGACTTGTACTTTTGGAACATGAAATATCTTATACTATTTGCATTTTTGGGTGGTTTGAATTGAGTTTTTCATGAAACAATCTTGCATGATACGTTATGACTCAGATATAGGACTTGGAAGTCTTGGTATGACGACACCAACTCAAATAATGCCATGTTAATTCAGAATAGAATAGAATGCATGTTTGAAATCAGATTTTCAGATTTTGAAATTAGAATGACGTATGTATCAGAATAGACTAAAATTCAGCATAAAGAGAGCTTAGGTGGTTCCCCAAAAAAGGAAAGAGTCTAGATAACTCATTGGCCAAAATTATGATTTGCTGATCCGAGTATATTATTTTACGCTAGCCTAGTGCCCTGTGGCATATCAGACTTAGACACTCCAACCCTTACGGCACACTTGGGTTGGGGGCTACCCTCGCTGAGTCAATGGAGGATTCCATATAGCCCGTGGAATATCAGACTTGTAGGAGAGTGCCACCTAACTCAGAAGTAATACAAAGATCAATGACTGCATTGACAAAAAGGTTTTATGATTATCAAATATGCCCATATGTTTTGGAATTTTTATCATATATGATATTTTAAGACTATCTCTCAACTATTTTATTTATATCAAAAGCTTTATTTTGGATTGCTCTGCATACCAGTACATCTTTATTGACCCACTACCTTCCAGGTTTCGAGGCATAATCTAGGGGTGTTGATAAGCAGTAGATTTCTTTGAATAAAAGTGCAGAGTCTAGTTGGTGAGCCTTCTATATTTCAAATGGCCTATTTATTTTCAGACATTTATTATTAGTTATGGTTTTGGTCTACTAAGGGCCTTGTCCCAATTTTCAGACAGTTGTTATTTGATTATGTAGTATTTTGCAGACAGTTTTTAGATGTTGTTAGTTGGTATTCGATTTCATTCTTCATTGTTGAATTAAAACTAGAATATGACCATGTTTCTATATTAGATTATATTTCTGCATCATATTTTATTATATAATTATTGTGCATGATTACTAGATAGAATAGGGCATCCTGGCCTTTATGGTTTGGGATGTCCATCACGGTCGGACCTTAATTTGGGTCATGATAAACTTGGTATCAGAGCACGGTTCATGATCCTAGGGTGTCTGTGAAATCTCATCGGGTAGAGTCTTGTTTATGGGTGTGTAGCACACCACACTTATAGGCAGGAGGCTACTAGGCATTTAGGAACGTCTCTCTTTCTTCATGTTCCAGTTTGTACAATAGAGTCAGAATATTCTTCTTTCATACTCTAATTCATACTATGGTGTCGCCCATATGAAAGTAACAGTCATCCCAATTCTTTCCTTACTCTGATGTTCTCAGACATGTCTCATTATCGGGGTGATTTAAGTATAGAAGTTTAGGGTCTAAACGGTATAGTCCTTTCTGATTAAGACATATAAGAGTTTAAAATTCATGCAAGGACTTGAGAAGAATCCGTTAGTGCTCCAAGGTGTATTGATTCTAGTGTGAACTTTGATTTTGATGAAATCATGCTTTTTAGCCTTTAGTATTAAGTGTATTCATTCCTTTTCAAAATTTATATTGCAGACGTCATGCTTAGGGGGGTGATGTGTAGAAGATTATTGAAACTATATTTCCACCCGAGTAGTAGTATAAGTTAAGTGATGGTGTCATGATTTGTTGGTAATGATATTGGACCAAGAATTTGGTGATGTGAAGTCGCAAGGTTAGAAATCAGAGTGAGGATGAATTTTGTGTAGATAAATGTGTTTAGTTGAATAACTGATGTTTGAGAATGATTTACCATTTTATAGTGGTAGCTAGTTGCATGTGTAGATTGTATGGTAGTCAGTGGGGGAGGTGTTTAACTCAATTTTTTTATTTATACAGAGGAAGATATGTATTCTTAGATCATTGAATATTGTGTGTCAAGTTTCTATCTCTTGTAATCTTGTTTGCATGGTATTGTGGAAACTAAAAGTCTAGTGAAGCCGTGTGGGGCTCTATTTATTCAGTAGCATATTTGCCTTGTCGTTCATGTCATTTCTTATTCAAAACATAAAATCAAAGTCTAGTGGAACCGTGTCGGGCCTATTTTGATTCACTTGCAAGTTATTGTGCTTCTTGTTGTTCTTGTGTTGGTTGGAACTGGGGTTTAGTGGGGTAATGGGAAGAAAAGTGGTAAGGGCGATTTATTGAATATATGTATTGCTGAGTCTTTTGCATGATATTGAGTTGGTAATAAGGTGATACATCTATGTGTGTTAATTTAGTAGAAGGTAAGACAAAGAAAGAGTTATTAGTTAAGGTCAATTGTTGTTTACTTGAAGTATGAAAAGAGTTGTTGATGGTGTTTTTCATGCAAGAAAATTATAGGTTATTAATGAAGGTACTTGGTGGATGAGTGGTGTTAATTTTGATGCCCCTAAGGTTGCAAGAGGGTGTTTAGTTGGTACTTATGGAGCCATGAACTAAGTTTAGTTGTATAAAAGGGGTAGATAGTAATGATGTGTAGAATAAGGATGTGTTAATGGATTTTAAATAAGATAGATCATAGGATATTGATTGATCCTTATTGTTATAAAGTTTTGGCAGATTAATGTTTTCAGCTGTTTGGCATGTAAGAAAATTGTGTGAAGTGTGGTTCATCATAGCTATAACTAGACACTAAATTGGAATAGTAGATGGTTATCAAGAGAGATATAATGAATTGATATGGTGGGTGTTAGTTGTGGGAAAGTGATCTAGTAGGCTTGAACAGTATATACAAGAGCTTAAGCTTATTTGATTCATAATCAAGTCTGATGTTGTAAGTATGATGTAGAAGTACACCCAAGGTGCTATGGGGCTGCATTATTTTCAATGATCATTGCATGTTGTGTGGTTACTAGTATCGCTGAGTGGCTAGGAGGAGAAAGATTATTTAGATAATATATGATGTTCTTGATTGCTAAGGTATGAAGTTATGATTAATGATGTTGAGCCTTTTTGTATAATCTTGATTATCATGGTTTAGAAATATAAGTTTACAGGCATAACACTGGTAGATTATGACCGAAGTAGTATGGTCTGTCAAAGGTTTAGAGATATCCATGTTTAGTGTTAGAATAATCTAAATTGGTGAATGTTTAATTTATTATATGGTTAATTTTGGGGATATAGAAACCTAAGGGTTGAATCTTAGAAGGAGGTATTAGCATTGGTTGTTATAAATGAAGATATCGTCTTATAGGGTAACTTTAGTTTTATGTGTATTGTTATATCCCCGACTCTAGAGTAAAGTGATTTCATTTTATACCAAAGTGTATATTGTGGTTCATAGACTTAGAGTAATGGCTTTAATCTAAGGGGCAGATGATAGAACAAGTAACAAAGTCAAGTTTTCAGATGCTAATAGATATTCCAGTAAGTTGTGGAATTGGCCGTAAGAAAGAATAATGCTCCATCTATTCTTATTTCAGCAGTTTATTCAGTTATTCTGATACATACTCATGTTTTATATTTTAGCTTCATGGTCATAGCTCATGTTCATGCATATGATAAGGAATCATGTACTCTACTAGTTCCTAGTATGATGAGTTCTCGGTTTGTTCAACAGTCAGAATCACTTTTCGTAAGTTATGAATTCCAAAAATTCAGCTCATGTAGTTCATAACTCTTGTGCACATGTGATACTCTTAACGATCAATGAAAATTCAGATTTATATCAGATACGTCCTAAAATTAGATCTCTTTAATGAGTCCATGCCATGAGTGATTTATTCCTCATACCTCCATAGGGTATCAAGTTACGCTTAGTACTCCCCTCATGTTCTAGATTCTGGTATTCCAATTTTTCAGTGACCTTTTCCCATAGGTCGAGATAGTGATGATGAATAGTAGTTTAGATGGGAAAGAGTAAATATTTCTTGTTGATGAAAGATGGTTATGTGCTTATTTGAGTTAAGGTAGTAATTGTGGAGTAAGATTAAGGCCGAATATGTGATACGTGTCAAGGTTAGTTGAATTTTTACGTGTTATATTTGGGAAAAATTATTGTGTGCTTGTTTTATCTAAGTCCATAAGTTGAAATAATTTTGAGGTGAAGTTTAGTGTATGGCTTGGTTAGTTGATAATATTTTATGTTTATCATCTGAATAGTGCAGGGAAGTTGTTATGGATAGAAATATTAGAGAATTTGAGAAAAATGCTTTATGAGAGTTTGTTTAAAAGTGCATATGTTGGTATAAAGATAGGCTTGAATGTCATGTTTGTATGCATACGAATGGATTGTTTGAGTGTTTGTGAATGTCTAATGCGAAGTTGAAGGTGATTGATGGAGTGGTAATAAGAATTATGCATGAGATGAGGAATTGTGAAATGCAAGGTGTACTAAATTCGTGATTCAGACTAGTACTACAGTATTAAGTGGTGCGTCTTGTGATTTTGAGTTAGGCTTGAATATGGTGAGGGGATTTAGTTTAGTTTAGACATTAGTAGATGGAAATATCAACGGCCATATGAGAAAAATAAGTGGAATCAATGAGCATGGTGTTTAAGGGGAAAGTATAGTTGAGAGAGTATTTTAGAAGTATGGCTAACCTTGAAAGTAAGAAGTTGCATTGCCTAAGGTTTTGTAATTCTATCCTAGTTTATAAGTTACATGTTGATATTCCGTGCTATAGAGTAGTGTCAATATTTTGATTCCGTAGTTGGATGTCTGGCGTAAATTGTGCCCAAGATCCTTTGCTCCCTAATGCTACTAGGAATTCTTTAGAAAGAGTGTTGAAGAGGTACTCCAGTTAAGTATAAGTGTCCAGTATAGTTCAGTTTAACAATCAGGAAGACAAGTTACTGTGGTTTCCCACATTTTCACCTAGTCCTACTATCCGAAGTCTCATGCGTATGACCATCCCAAAAGATAATCTATTCCATCCGTGTAAGTTGCATATTGAGTTCAGTCAAAGCATCATGTTTCAAATTCAGTTATTTATTGATGACTCAGTTCATAGGAGTTCAACACATAATCTCAAATTTTTTCCAGTTATTTTAGCTCAGACAGTGTAATACCTTTGTATGATCTAAATCATGTTGCCTCATGATTCGTACTTACATAAGTCATCAATTCCAAATTCAATATGTATGATCTGATCATGAACACTTCAAGGGAATCCTAAACTCTCAGCATGAATCAGCTCCCTATAGCAAGTAAGGGCAAGTCAGCTCAAAATTCAGTTTTATGATAGAAGTTTAAACATTTCAAATCAGTTAAATCCTTTCTTAGAAGACACGCCATGTCCAAGTTATTCCATACCTTTAAGATTCAACGTTCTTACCCATCATTCGGGGATGAATGATCCCAAGGGGGAGATAGTGTAATACTCCATATTTTGAGCTACAATGAAAATCGTCATTTCTATGCGTAGATGATCCAAAATACATAAATACTATGAAAATTTTCCATGTTAATCAATTATGCAGTGTGGAAAATTGATTGAAATTTCTGTCGATATAAGATTTTCCCAAATCCGATACCTGAGCAAGATATTATCGCTAATTTAAGTCCTAGTCATAAAACACCATTATTTTGGTGCTTGGCACGTTGCAGAGGTGGTCTATTTAACAATTGTCATATTTCAGTAGCCTAGCATGATCGTAGTACGTTGTGCTAAAGTTCGAAGTCCCAACCAGTGGGACAACTTTATGGCTCTGTGTCGCAGTGACCCCATGAATCTCATTCATCAATTTCCAGTGAGCCACTGCGATAGTGGCGCGTTGCGGTGGCCCATAAAATTGGGTTCCCAGTTATATTTTATTCCATACCATTAAGGGTATATTGTGTATTTTTCACCCCCATATCAGCTTAAACACGGGATTTAATCCCAAATACACTATAATACATTCATAATCATCCAAATTACTCAAGAACACTCTCTGTAATGCCTCAAAGTTTTTCCTAGCTAAATTTTTTCCCATAAAGTATCCCGCATTGGCTTCTAGAATGATTATTACTTATTACCTTGTGGAATTTCTTAGATTTCAAATTTTCATTACGTAGATGATCGAATAAAATTTCATCGGCATAAGATTTGTCCAAAACGGACACTTGATGAAGGAGTTATGGTTAATTTAAGTCCTAGTCATAAAAAACCATAATTCCAATCCTTGGCGTGTCACGGAGAGGGTGTAAATGATGATGGTCAATTTCTAGTGAGACTCTGCGATGGTGACGCATCGCGAAATTGATCGAATTCCTATTCGTCAATTTTTGGTGAGCCACCGCATCATGGCACGTCGCTGTAGCCCATAAAATCGGGCTCCCAGTTATATTTAATACCCATCTCATTAAGGGTATTTGGGGTATTATCCAACACCTTAACATATTGAACATGGGATCTAATCCCTATTACACCAAAATACACCTACTCTCACCAAAATCCATCAAGAACTCTCCCTAGGGTTTTAAACAAGAATCCCAAATAACTCAAGATTTAACCATTGAATTTCAAAACAAATTGGAGATTTGGAATCCCTAAGCCATAGGAATTAAGGAGAATCCTTTTATTTCATAAATAGAGGTACGCGGGAGTTTCTTAAAATCTCATGGACATAGAAATCATGTTTTTAAGAAAAGGGTTTCAGAATTGTGAATCCAATCATGTTTTTAGAAGTTTTTATGGTATTGTTTTGGTCTTTAGGCCTTCCCCAAATTGATTCGAATTGATGCATGTATATATGTACATGTTTTCATGTTGATGATTGAATTGAGAGCATGACTCATGTGAAAATCCCTCTATTTTTATGATTTTACCCATCTTTTATATGATATGAATTGTTGTAAATTGCATCTTGAAAACATGATATGAAATGTCTTGATTTATGATATGATTTGAGGATGATTTTTGAATTTAAAAGGAGAGGATTATGCATGTTGATAAATTTTGATTATGCGTATAACAAAGAGTAGCATGGTTTTCCAAAAGAACACATGACCACCATATGTTTGAATAATCTCAACATAGTTTTGACTTGTATTTTCGGAACATAAAATCTTTTAAACTATTGGCATGTTTGGGTGGTCTGAACTATGTTTTAATGAAAGAATTATACATGGTGCAATATGGCTCAGAAATAGGACTTTCAAATCTTGGTGTGACTATACCAATTCAGATTATGCCATGATAATTCACAACAGAATATAATGCTTGCTTGAAATCAGACTTTTTAGATATTGAAACTAGAAAAATGCATGAATCAGAATAGGATAAAATTAAGCATAAAGAGATCTTAGGTGGTTCCCCGAAGAAGGCACGAGTTCAAATAACTCATTGCTCGAAACTGTGATTTCCCAATTCGGGTATATTATATTACGCTGTCCTAGTGCCATGTGGCGTATAAGAATTAGAAACTCCAACCTTTGCGGCACACTCGGATTGGGGGATTCCCCACTGAGTCAATGGAAGATTCCATATAGCCCATGGGATTCTAGAATTTTAAGGGACTACCACCTAAGTCTGAAGTAATACAAAGAACAGACGGTACATTGACAAGAATGACTTATGATTTTCAGAAAGTACCCTTGTGTTTTAAGAACTGTTTATGCATGATGTTTTAACAAATTCCTCTCTACTATTTCACTTATATAAAAGTTTTATTTTGGATTACTTTGTGTACCAGTACATCTGTATTAACCCCCCTCCTCCCTCTAGATTATGAGGCTCAGTATCGGGGTCTAGAAAAGTAATAGATTTTATCAGACAAAGTTGCAGTGCTAGTTGGTGAGCCTTCTTTATTCCAAAAGACATGTTTAATTTCAGACAACTATTATTAGATATGGTATTTGTCTACTGGGGGCCTTGTCCCAGTTTCAGACCGTTGTCAGATTTTCATGTAGTAGAGATTTCGTAGATTGAGTCAGATGTTATTTAGATGTAGTTGATTTACAGTTTCCATACTTATGTTGAATTCAGAATTGACCATGTTTCCGTAGTAGATTTTGTTTCTGCATTTTCTTTTATTATATGAATATCGTGCATAATTACCATATAGAGAAGGGCGTTCTGGGCCTTCATGGTTTGGGATATCTGTTATGTCCAGGCCCTAGTTTGGGTTATGACACTCTCTAGGGTTTCAAACTAAAAACCCAAATAACTCAAGATTCAACTTTTGTAACTGATTGAAGATTTGGAATCCCCAAACCGTAGGCTTCAAGAATTATCCGTCAAATTTCTAAATTGAGGTACGTGGGGTTTTCCTAAAAATCTCATGGGAATAGACATCATGATTTTAAGAAAAAATGGTTTCAGATCTATGACTTATAATCACATTTTAGAAGTCTCAATGACATTGTTTTGGTCTTTAGGCCTTTCCCCAAATTGATTTAAAAGTCTATATATATATATATATGTATGTATGTGTTTTAATATAATGTGTATGTGTTTTAATAGAATGTTTGAATTGAGAGCATGACTCACATGAAATCCCTCTTTTGATATGATTTATCCCATTTTTCATATGATATGGATTGTTTTGAAATGTATCTAGAAAAGCATGATACAAAATGTATTGATTTATACAATGACATGAATATGATTTTTGAATCTAAAGAGAGGGATGTTTGTATTAATAAATGTTGAATATAAATATCTAATGGAAAGATTTGCATGGTTTGAGAAAGAGTTTAGGATCACCACATTGTTATTGAAAGAATGATAATCCTTGCATACTCTTGACTTGTACTTTTGGAACATAAAATCTCTTATACTATTTGATTGTTTGGTTGGTTTGAATTGAGTTTTTTATGAAAGAATCATGCATGTGCATTATGGCTCAAAAATAGGACTTACAAGTCTTGGTGTGACGACACCAACTCGAATAATGCCATGTTAATTTTGAACAGAATAGAATGCATGTTTGAAATCAGATTTTTAGATTTTGAAACTAGAATGACGCATGTATCAGAACAGACTAAAATTTGGCATAAAGAGAGTTTAGGTGGTTCCCTAAAGAAAGCACGAATTCAGATAACTCATTTCCTAAAATCGTGATTTGCCTATCTGGGTATATTATTTGATGATGGCCTAGTGCCTTGTGGCGTATCAGACTTAGATACTCCAACCCTTGCAGCACACTTGGGCTGAGGGCTTCCCCGCTGACTCAATGGCGGATTTCATATAGCATGTGGAATATCAGACTTTTAGGGGAGTGCCACCTAACTCAGAAGTAGTACAAAGATCAATGACTATATTGACTGAAAGGTTTTATGATTATCAAAGATGCCCATGTGTTTTAGAATTTTTATCATATATGATGTTTTATGACTAGCTCTCAACTATTGTATTTATATCAAAAGCTTTATTTTGGATTGATTTGCATACCAGTACATCTGTATTGACCCTTACCTTCCAGGTTCTGAGGCACAATCTAGAGGTCCTGACAAGTAGTAGATTTTTTCGAACAGAAGTGCAGAGTCTAGTTGGTGAGCCTTCTATATTTTAGAAGGCCTATTTATTTTTAGAAATTTATCATTAGTGATGGTTTTTGTCTACTAGGGGCTTTGTCTTAGTTTTCAAATATTTGTTATTTGATCATGTAGTAGAGATTTTGCAGACGATTTTCAGATGTTGTTGGTATTGGATTTCATTCTTCATTATTGAACTAAATCTAGAATATGGCCATATTTCTGTATTATATTATATTTCCTCATCTTTTTTTATTAGATGAATATTGTGCATGATTACCAGATGAATAGGGCATCCTGGCCTTCATGGTTCGGGATATCCGTCACGGCCAGGCCCTAGTTTGGGTCGTGATAGGGATGCTCATTATAGGTTGGGCCTTGGTTCCAATCATGACAAAATTGGTATCAAAGAACACTTTATGGTCCTAGGGTGTCTTAAAAATCATATCTAGTTGAGAATTGTTTATGGGTGTATTGTGCACCACACCTATAATCAGGAGGCTACCGGGCATTTAGGAGTTGTTTCCCATTCTTTCATACGCTAGTTCATGCTATTGAGACATCCATAAGAAAGTTAACCAAGTTCTTTCCTCATTCTAATTTCATGGGTCATGCCTCATTGTCGAGGCAATACAAGTCTAAGAGTCTAGCTCCCCTAGCGATGTGGTTCTCTCTGATTTAATTATCCAGAAAAGTTATGATTTTGCACAAAAACATAAGAGGAGTCCATGAGTTCTTTAAAGTATGATTCTTTAGGAATATGCCCCCATATGCATTAGTCGTGTGGTTGAACTTGAGGTATGGAGTGTATTCAGTCTTCTTTAATAAATTCATATTGTGGATGCCATGTTTAAGGATAATGATGTGTAGAAGAATATTGGAACTGTATTTCCACTGAGTAGTAGTGTATATTAAAGTGTCATGACCTATTGGTAGTGAGATGGGCCAAGAAATTAGTGATATGAAGTCAAAAGGTTAGAAGTCAGAGTGAGGATGACTTTTTCCATAAATAAATAGTTTAAGTTGTATAACTGTGGATTGAGGAGTGGGTTGCCATTTTATATTGATAGACTAATGTGCAACAATATTTATAGATTGTATGGTAGTCTGCGAAGGAAAATACAAGATATGATTATTATTTATTTAGAATAGGGAAGGAACACAGAATGGATGATTATGGTGGTTGTAGAAATCATTTATAGACTATGAATGGAAAAGGGTAGATTAGTTAATAAGTTGTAAGTAGAGACTCATTAGTATTTATTGAATTTTGAAGATCATTGTGATGTACGATTAGGTAAGTAAGTAAGATGTGAGAAATTAGAATATGTTGATAAGATTGAAATGAGTTATATTGCAAGATTAAGATCGACTAAACCAATCATGTGACTTTACCCCTCTTTGATGGTCTTTTTCTTTAAGTAGTAGTAAACTAGTACTTAATGTGAGAAGATATGTAATGGATTTTGAATTGTAATAGCGAGGTTATGGCAGGGTTGTGATTGTAAGCAGTAGTTAAGTGAAGTGAAGTATTTGGGTTAATTTTCCAATTTGATGGACTAGTGTAGTATGTGGTATGCTTTACCGGTGGTATATAATTGAGGGTAGACAATAAGCTTGAACTTTAGACGTGAAGTTTAGGTATGGAGTATAGTGGTAAGAATAATAGCTTAAGTTTAATGATGCATGTTTTGTGGAGTAATTATTAGGCTTGATGTGATATGAAAAATGGCCTAGGTTGATAATTTATGAAAATTTTAAGTGGTAATCGTGAGGTATATCTGTACATGAGGACTAGTGTTAAAATAATGAATTGTGGTTGAATCATTAAGTGGATAAGAACTTGAGTATATGGGAATAAGTTCAACCCCTGGTAGCAGATTGCCAAATAAAGTTTTATGTGTATAAGTGTTTTGTGTACCTAGATTTAATAATTGAATCTTGTAGTATGGAGAATTCTGGGAAGATGTTGTATGGTTCTCTCTAGAGTTGAATTGAGGAAAAAAATAGGTAGGCAATGTGAGCCTTGGGTATGGTTTTACAAATTTTTGTGAAGTTGTAGATTATTTGATTAGAGGTGTAATAATAGTATTCTAAGGAATTGAAGATGGGTGTTAAATAGTTAGAAGCACGGGTGTCTATGACCATGAAAATATTAGTCGTAAGTTGATGACTTCGGGAGTTAGAAGAAATTACGATTAGTGTCCCTGAAAGGGGATGTCCTAGAAAATAATTTAGTGCCTTTGTATTAGAGACTAATGAGAGAAGTTTTTGTTCATGTATTATCGATACCCTTTTTGTGATAGGGAGTGTGGATACGTGCGCACATGAGAGTGGGAGTTGTAGAGTGATGGCTATAGAGGCTAGCAGAAGTTAAGAGTATAATTTACAAAAAAGCAAGGCCTTCAGAGTATAGTTCTTTAGGGTGAGTTTAGAGTTTAAATGTGTGGTGATGTCTCTTTTATGTTGAGAGTTGTGGCTATAGATTTGATAAGGGGATATGTCCATAAGTCTAGGATTATGACTTTGATCTAAGGGGGAGATGGGGAGTTAAGTTAGTTCCCAAATTTTTCTCAATGTGGAAAGTTGCTGGGAGGAGTGATGATAAATCTATTCCTACTCAAGCATACTCCTCCTACTTCCATCTCAGAGATTATTTTGTTAATGTCCTACGTCATATGTTCAAGTCATGCCTATGTCTATGGTTCGAGTTATCTATGGGCTTATATTTATGATCTGATCTCCAAACTAGAAGCAATTATGCCTCTTAGTAATCCAGTTTTTCATGTATTTAAGCCATATGTTAGGTTGTTCGTGATCCATGAAAATATATATCTCTCAGCATGCTTGATCCTAAGAAAATATATTTCTATATGTTACCGATTCATACTATGTTGGTTTAGCTAAAGTGATAAATTTTATGCAAACTCATGGCATATCTCAGTTCCTTAAATAAGGAGAAATTGCTTCAAGTGGAAATCTTTGTCTTAGTTGTAATGTAACACCCTATAGCATTCCCAACTCAATACCACTCTTGGTTGAATGTATGGAGAACTGATAACCTGAAAATTTTCTAATTGTTAAAAAACATAGGCATGTTTGGATGATCAAAACAGTAGGCCAACGCAATATCGACGCATCGCTTAACGCGTCAGGTGCCCAATTCGTCTTACTAATTTCTGAGTCCAGGGGGGTAATGAAGTCTTTTTTCCTCATTTTATCTTGATATATGCACCAATGCTTTATCACTATGCTCTATTCTAAGAATTCATGTTGTATTGTGTTTCTTCCGAACGACTCTCCACTTATGATCCAGATACTTGATATCGGAAATACTTCACGATAGTATCATATCTTTACCTCATCTCCCACCTTGATATAGGTCAATGAGTATGGGTTATAATTAAGTAGTGTTTCTCCCATTCATGATGATTGTGCTCAGGTCCTTAATGACCCACCATATGTTAGTGCAATGGTGGATGTGGAATTGTAGTAATGTGGTTAGTATTCCTTAAACTAAAACGCAATTGTGTGTGAAGATAATGATAAGGTGAGGCAATATTCTTAATGGGATGTAAAGTACAGGGTCCTATAGTTTAAGTTATCACCTTTTTACTCCGAGTTTGGCTTCAACATAGCAGTACTAAGTAGTGAGACTCAAATTTTTGTGGCTAGATGTGTGATTCGAGAATTGTAAGTTGACGAGTGTGAAGTATGCCATTTATTGTTTGGGGTGCAGACAATTAATACCTCTAAGTTTAAGTCTATTCATGGTACCTTGTAAGGTAGAGAATAATGCTTCTAATCCTATCTTCCGCGAAATCTTATTTCATTATTAGTACCAATATAAATCGATCTATCATCAAATAAACCCCTTCCTTATGCTGTCATGATTTTGATTCATAGAACTCATGTGCAAGATCATCCCTATGTAAAATCTCATTATCCTATTTTTTGTACTTTCACGTTTCATTAGGTGTTATCATGAAGCTCGTTTAAGGCCTTTGCGTATTTTCTTAGGTAAAAATGTTCAATGCAAGGTTTTGTCCTTCATTCTATACTTATAGAGTTTCAAAAAATCCCTACCCATCATTCGAGGACGAGTGATCCCAAGGGAGAGATAATGTAACACCCCGTATTTTTGAGCTAGAATATAGATCATCATTCCTACGCGTCAATGTTCCAAAAGCCATCCTATTGATTGAGTCTTGATGAGCGTCTAAAATTTGTTAGGATTTTCTTTCCAATAATCCACTGTGAATCCCCACACGTCGCAGTGGAAATAGCGATGGAAACCTCACCGCTGATACAAGAATAATATCAGACATGGATTTATGAGAGTCTATGTTAGATCCTAGACTTGGTGTGTTCAATTGAAGAGCCAAAGAGGACCTAATTATGCAACCAAAATAGTCCAAACACTACACTTGGGCTACACTTGATCGGAGCCCATCACTTAAGGGCCTTTTGGTATTTTTTAGCATTCATTTTGTAATAAATATATAAGTAACATGTTAGGGCTTCCATTAGTAGTTTGTGGATATTATTTTAAGTCTTGTAATACTTTAAACACCATAGTTAGGGCTTGGAAAATCCACCAACTGAAACTAGGATACAACAATAGGGTGGATTCTATTTTGTTGTTGCTTGCTTGGAAACATTAATGCTAAAGCGGTGCAATCTGATCTTGTGTCATTTAAGAGATAGGTTTATTTTCGTTTGTGGTGTTAAGGGTCAAAGAGTTTTCATTCTTGGGTTCTTAAGATTAGACCTTCATGTGGTCCATCTATCTATCCCTTTACTTTCTTGTAATCGTGTTTAGTGTTTGTGTTGTAATCTTGTGTTCTTGTTGTTATTGTTAAATCTGAATCTTGTGCTTTTGATTTCATATTTTTCTTCACATATTGTTGCTGTTTTGGTGTGACATACACCTTGTTCGCCTTGTATTCCTGTTGTATTTGTGAATCCGAGAGAGGTCTCCAATCAGTCCAAGGATCTTAGTGATTTATGGACTGTTTTGGAGTGTGTTTGTGGACTGTTTTTGAGTGATTTCGTGTCTTCCAAGTTTCTATCGTATCATTTGGTATCAAATCCATCTTTGGTTTTGTTCTTACAATACCAATCTTGGGCCTTCTTTCTAAGAAAATAAAAAAAAGGAAAGAAAGACGTGTTCTTGAGCTTGAGATCTTGACCGAGAAGTTGAACTTGTTGTTTATCTTGGCTGAATATTATGTGTCTAGGTCTAGGATTTATTTTTCTTGTGTTGTTGTTTCAAGTGTTAGTATTCTTGTCCATTAACACTTTGAGTCGATCTAGATGTGAGCTTTTAAAAAATTGATGTTGTTGTTGTGAACAAGACCATAGACATGTGTTGAAGTTGTTGTTCTTGGACATGTGAACTTGTTGTTATAGTCTTGGTTGGAAGTTGTTGGTGTTTTTTTTTTTATCTTGATAAAGTTGTTTTTGAGTTCTTGACATTCATCATAATCTTTACCCTTGCTAAAACCGAAATACAACACCAAAAAGAACCTTGGCCGTGTGTTGGCACTAAAATTTGTCGTGATGTGTGTTGATGTTTACCGTGGGGTGGATATTGTTGTTCTGTTGTTGATGTGTTCTTGAAGGTTCTTGTGGTTTTCATATTTTTCTTCATCTCATCTTACAACTTAAGACAACCAAAAGTGTAACATAGATTCAAAAAGGTGAACCTACTAGTTGTAAAGTTTTTTGTGAGAAGACTTGAGCCATCACTTTCTTGACATCTACTTTTCAACGACTTTCCTTGTTTATGGACCTTGTTTTGTGGGAATTTTACATAGTCAAGTCTTTCCTTTTGAAGATTAGACTTAAAGGTGATTTAAGACATATATTTTCCGTCCAAAACCAATTGTTTCCATTACATAGTAACTAAAGTTTGTAAACTTCAACTAGTTACTTATTGCGGGGCCGTGACCAATGGTATGCTTCCATGTCACCCAAGTTACTGTTCACACAAAAATTTTAAGCTCAAAATTTGATCTTCTAGTTTCATTGTGTTGTTTCTTTAGTTTCCTTTGTTGATTCCATTACTAACTTACAAGATAGTTTTAGATTGTAAGTTGGTTTTAAAACCGTCCTTCGTGTATACGTTCCTTTGTGTGTCTTATTCTTTTGAGTCGTTGTAATACATGGTCCAACTCTCACTTCCTCATGGAGTACAAGCAAGGTTACGACACTTGTGAGAGTAAGGAAAAAATAATTCGAGAGACAAAACAATAGAGAGGGAGTGTGAGGACCATTCTTGTACAACTAACTTATTTGTTGTTTTGTAGGTAACTTCTTGGACATAATGGAAACCATTTTGTCCCTCCTTGATGCTTTGTCCTGAGACCTTTCTAGGGCAAATGTGGGTCTTGAAAAAATTGACTCGAATGTGGTAACTATGAGTGAGAGGTTGGATCTAATGGAGAGTCAAAGTCACTCTCGTGCTTTTACTCCCAAAGCTTTACTTCCATTGACGAATCCTCCAAGAGCACCACATAATCCGGCAAGCCAAGCTCCAAATACCCCTCAAAACTAAGAACAAGATAGACCACCTCCCCTGCAAGTTGATCAAGTCCAACTAGGTGGACTTAGAAGCCAATTTACTCCCATCCAAGCTCCACAACCGAAGCTCCACATTACCAAATCGAGCCTCTCAATCGAAACTTCACTTTCCAAAAATCAATACATCCAAGAAGAGGAACATAGTAGAAAGGAATATGAGGTACATGGAGTCTACAATGATCCTTATATGATGGAAGGAGAATTGAGTTGGGTGAGATTGAAGGCAAGTCTTAAGATGGAGAGGAATCCGAGGTGCAAAATAAAGTTGTTGACCGAGACTTGTTGTATTGAGCTCTTGGGTTCCTCCTATTTTGCGGACTGTTTTGTGTCGTTTCAGGTTTTTGCGGGATGTTTTGTGCCGTGAATTTGTGGGCAAATTCCTCTCAAGATGGAGAGAATGATACAACAATAATCCCGGGCATGGATTTATGAGAATGTGTGTTAGATCCGAGACTTGGTGTGTTCAATTGAAGAGCCAAAGAGGACCTAATTATGCAACTAAAACAGTCCAAACACTACACTTGGGCTACATTTGATGGGAGCCTATCACTTAAGGGCCTTTTGGTCATTTTTATCTTTCATTTTGTAATACCTATATAAGTAACATGTTAGGGCTTCCACTAGTAGTTTGTGGATATTATTTTAAGTCTTGTAAGACTTGAAACACCATATTTAGGTCTTGGAAAATCCACCAACTGAAACTAGGATACAACAATAGGGTGGATTCTCTTTTGTTGTTGCTTTCTTGGAAACGTTGATGCTAGAGAGGTGCAATCCAATCTTATCTCACATAAGAGATAGGTTTATTGTTGTGTGTAGAGTTAAGGGTCAAAGAGTGTCCATTCTTGGGTTCTTAAGATTACACCTTCATGTGGTCTATCTATCTATCCCTTTACTTTCTTGTAATCGTGTTTAGTGTTTGTGTTGTAATCTTGTGTTCTTGTTGTTATTGTTAAATCCGAATCTTGTACTTTTGTGTTCATCTTTTTCTTCACATATTGTTGCTGTTTTGGTGTGACATACATCTTGTTCACCTTGTATTCTTGTTGTATTTATGAATCCGAGAGAGGTCTCCAATCGATCCAAGGATCTTAGTGATTTGTGGACTGTTTTGGAGTGTGTTTGTGGACTGTTTTTGAGTGATTTCGTGTCTTCCAAGTTTCTATCGTATCAACCGCTCACGATGGAGGCCAATTCGGCATTTGTCAAAATCTAGAAACTCATCATGAATGTACCGCGTCGCAATGAACCCCAAAACGGCAATCGTCACAATCCAATGAGTCCCCATGATTTCACCGCGTTGCGGTGGGTATCACGATGACCCACTCAGCGTGTCGTGGTATGCCTCAAAAATGGGATTTCTTCTGCAACATTTAAGTCTGGGGAAATCTCATCTTTTTCCTACAATTCCTAATCATTTTAACTAGTGATTAAAGCATTTTTAGGGAAGAGTATGCCCATTTTCACTTAAATTTCTCAAGAACAAAAACCCTATCCTCTCTCGCAAAGATCAATAACTCATCCCTAAGATCAAAAATTCCAAGAAATGGATCAAGATCCGCATTCTATTTATCAAGATCTAGGCTTCATCTATCAACATTCGGGTACCATCTTACAAATTTCATAATCTAAGGTATGTGGGACTACTCTAAAAAACTTGGGAATAATTTTAAATGTTTTATCAAGATTAAAGATCCCCAATTATGATTTATAATGAAGTATTCAATATGAATTTTTGAAAAGTATGCCTCATGGGATTGTTTTGGTGAAAACAATAGTTGTCTTGAATCACTTTTTATGGAAATTGAATTATAACTATATGTATGTATGATTTCGTATATTTTTCAAGATTGATTGAGAGCATGAGTATGAATTCCTTCTCTTGTTGGGAACTCAATTTTACATTTTTCTTTATGAATGAGTTGAAGTGCATGCCTTAAGATTTGAAAATGATCTTCTCAATATCATGGTGTTTGACATGGTTTATAGATGATGAGAGGGAGTTTCTTATTATCACTACATTCTTGTTTTAAAGGGATAGAATTGCATGTAATTGAATAAGTGTTCTTGTGATTTCAAAGTGATGACTTTATTATGATGTTATGAATCTTGGATGTTCATATGCATCTTTTGTATATGATGGGCTGTGAATTGGATATGATACTAACTTGCAAGTCAGGGTATGATGACACCTGGTGATTAAATGCCATTAATAAGATAAGTATTGAATGTTTTGAAAGTATGAGGCATGCTTTCTTTAAAGAACTAAAAGTTGGGCTTAAGAGATCTAGTACGTTACTCGAAGAAAGTATGAGTTAAAAGACTCTATACTAGAAACTGTGATTTTCCGACATGGGGTTATGGTACCATGCTTTGTGATCTTATGCACCTTGATTCATGTCGTCCCAAATTGGGACTACGGTTAAGAGCCCTGGTTTGTGATCTTGTGCACTACTCTGACATGTTGATTTGATTGGGGATTTTGGCACCCTGCTGTGTGATCTTGTGTGTCCCCCTTATATATACTCCAATCCTTGTAGTAAACTTGGATTGGGAGCTTGGCTGCCTAGTTAAGGGCAGATTCCATATAGCCCTTGGAATTACAAATTGTAGGGTGTACTATCTAACTCAGAAGAATGACAAAGAGCGAGTCAAGGTTTTCAAGATCTGTTCTGAAATTATTAAATATACCCATGTATTTTATTTACGTAATATTCACTGTTATTATGATATGGTTACATCTATTTTGGTATAAAACATGTTATTTTTTATTGTTTCACATACCAGTACATCTGTATTGACCCCCCTATATTTCAGGATCTGAGACACTGTCTTGAGCTCCCGTTCAACAGTAGATTCATGTGTCAGAAATTGCAGTTGGTAAGCCTTCTCTATTCAGGAAGGCCTGGTGATAAAACTTTGTTATTTCTTTTGTTTTACGGTTTGGCTGGGGCCCTATCCCAGTCTTTAGAGAGATGTTGACCTTCACAGTGTTAGAGATTTCACAGACTAGTGTCAAATATTTTGTCTAATATTGTGAACTCAAGTTTCGTATTATTCCGTTGAACTAAGTGATTTGACCATGTTACCATCTTTATTATCTATTTCCATATTTATTAGAGTATTTGAATATTGTGCATGATTTCCAAAAAGAAAGAGGCACCCCGGCCTTCATGATTCGGGATGCTCGTTACGGCCAAGGCCTCGGTTCAGGTCATGACACTTTATCTTCCATTACCATTATGGAAGTATTATTTACTTGTTCTGAATCATCTGAGTCGCTAGAAGAATCACCCTAGAAGGTTGTTAGTACTTGGCTCCCAATTCTATCTGTTTAACCTTTCTTGTTGAACATTCCTTTCTTGTTGAACATTCTCTTAGACTGACCCGTTCCATTTTTCTTTACCAGTAGCTTGCCTATCATATTCCTTCTATTCTATCTGGTGCATAGGATAATCCTTGATGTAGTGGACGAGCTTGCCACATTTGTGACAAGTGCCATCTCCTTTACCTTTAGAGCTCTTTCTAGTATCTCTTCTTTTTGATAGAGCCCGGACTTTCTTAGGGATTTGAGAACCATCTCGGCTAATAGGATGTCCCCTCTTCTTCAACACTGGTAGTTTCTTTTATATCCTTGAAAATCAAGTTTTATCAATTTTAGGCTCAACCTTTAGCTTCCCAAATTTTTTCAGCATCTCATAGGTTTTGAGATTACCTATGAGCTCATCCATGGACATCTTGTTTAAATTCGGGGCTTCAGTAATGGCATCTACTTTGGTCTCCCAACTCTTGGGCAATATGCTCAAAAATTTTCTAACTTGATTTGGAATGATTTCTCCAAGACAATACAACTCATTGGTTATTGCAGTGAACTTGGTGTGCAACTCCTAGATGAATTCATCCTCCTGCATAGTAAATGTATCATACTGGTTAGTCAGCATGTCCACCTTAGATTGCTTAACCTGAGTAGTCCTTCATGGGTCATCTCAAGACAATCCCAGATTTTATTGGCAGTTTGATTGGCAGAGATCCTAGTATACTCATCAGGACCAATGCCCTAGACAAAAATCTTCTAGGCCTTGTAATTCTTTTCTATCTTCTTTCTGTCAGTATCATCAAACTCCTTCTTGGTTTTAGGAACTTGTATGGTCACATCACCAACTTTCACTGATCTGGTGGAAATAAAAGGACCATCCTCTATGACATACCGAAGCTCGCAATCTTCAGCCATGATGAAGTCGTGCATCCTTGTCTTCCACCACCCATAATATTCACCATTAAACCTAGGGGGTTTGTGTCACGACCTGAGCGGAGGCCCTATCTGTGATGGGCATCCTGAATCATGAAGGGCCGAGAGACCCCTTAGCATACTATTATAAGCATAATTCTTACATGAATCAAAGTGCGGAAGAAAAAATGAAATTAAGAAAATTTCATAATCAAATCATGTCAAAAGTGTTATGACAATACAATATAGTAAGCCAAACCTTGTCCACGAAGCCTGTACTGAATACTAAATATCTAGGTTAGGACAAGGCCCTCGGCTGGACCTTAAACTGAAAGAAGTCAATGTATGAATAAATGCCTTCCGAAAGATGGATGGGTCACCAACTCTGTTATTAACCCAAATGTTCTACTGATGTAATGTACCACGGGACTGTGCCTGAGAACTTGTGATATGGGGGAGGGAAATTCTTGGAAAGTATTGTTATGCGGAACATCAAAAATTAGCATATATTTCATGTAACATAATTGAGAGCATTGTAAAAATAATTTAGCATAATATATATAAAAATACATGGGCATAATAGGAAGTACTTTAATTCATGCTTGTAAGATATTGACTAAACTATTTACTTTAGTTCCGAGATGGATGGTACACCCTACATTTCTGAAAAATATCCCATGCGCTATACGGGATCTGCCCTTGACTCGACGACCAAGCCCCTAACCTAAGTTTATTGCAAGAGCTGAAATTTCTGATTTATGATACGCCAAAGGGAATAAAGCTAGCATATAGTCGATGTTTCAGGACATAATAAACTCGCATCAGCAAAATATGATTTTGGGAAATGAGTTATCTGAACTTGTGTCTTGTTAGGGTAACTATGTAACTCTCTTAGATCCTATTTTTAGACTTGTAAAACATGCATCTTACTTAAGACATGGTCTGAAGTATGAAAACGTCTGTATTCTGTTCTGCTCGTAGTCTGTCATGGCATTTATCTGATATGGTATCATCATACCAAGACTTGCAAGTCATATAAACCATATCAAATTATGTCATAGCCTTTTCATTCAAAACATGTCATTTGATCACCAAAAGGATTTATGTATCATATGAGAGTTCTTATTTCAAAAGCGTCTGAGAACTTATGCAAAAAACTCCCTTCCAAGACTTTTAACACATGGTGGTCAATTCTTTTATAAATCACATGCAATTATTTATTAGGAAACAAGACCCTTTTGAATAAGAATCGCCTATTTGAAAACATGAAAAATAACAAAGCATAATTGATAAAGAAGAATTAATAATTCAAGAAATATAATCATTCATAAAGCAGCCCTCAACATTAGTTATACATAAATCTCATGAACAAAAGGGGGACTTATAATTCATGATCTCAAACTCATTTCACAATTCATAACATGTTAAGACAATAAATTTCATCACTCGAACATGTTAAGACAATAAATTTCATCACTCGATGGGGATTTTGTAAATCATTCTCTTAAAAAAAATTTCAAAACTCATAATATACGAACGCATGACTATAACTCAAGTTCATGGAAAAACCCCTAATAATTATATAATTTCCTCAAACATGGGTTAATGATGTATGCTCTTCAAACGATTTTCAAAAGTACTTTACATATACATAATTATATATCTTTAAAACTTGTTAAAATGATAAACTTATGCCCAAGAGATTTATGATAGTCCCACATACCTTGATAATGATGAAAATATAGAGTAATTTGATCCTTGGAGATTAAAATCCTCAAACCCTAGGTAGTTTTCTCCTCTCTTGCTTATGGAATGATATTTAGGGATTTGCGGAGGTGAAATAATGTGTTTAAACATTATATTTGTCCAAAAAGGATTAGGGATGGTTTTAGAGTGATAAAAGACCTAAATGCGATTAAAATAAAATAAAATGGAACAAATTTGATGCATGGGAGGGGCTCCACATCACACCCCTATTACGGACCACAAGGTTTGTGGCATAGACAAAAAATGGAGGTGGAGGTCCATGGCATGGAGCCATAGCAGACCTTATCCAGTGTCTCTTCACGATCCCTCCGTGGCATGGTCACAACATGTAGATGAGGTAGTGCCTCACTAAAACACTCATAACTTTTGATTCAGCACTTGGATTGACGAACGGTCAAGTGCATTGGAAAGAAGACTCAAAGAGATTTAATTTTCCATATAATGGGCCAAATAACTCGTTATATTTGAAGAGTAATGGTAATTGGAAGTTTACCAAAGTAAAATCATAAACTAAAACTCAACCGGTAGGAAAGTGTTCAACTTAACTTTGAGCTAGCTGACATTTAAGACGTCAATCCAACTCCGAAGATATTCCCATCCTAAAGAATCAATATTCATACCTATTTATAGGCAGAAACCATTAGCTTTGGGTCTATATACATAGGAATGATGATTCAAACCTTATCCCAAAAAAGTGGGGTGTTACAGGTGGAAGACTGACCTTCTTCTAAACTTAAGGGAGAAACAATTTCTTTGCTCAGGATCCTTCCAAGGTGTTAGCCTTTATAAGGAAGTCCCTCTGTGATACCAAATGAAGTGTTAGGGTGGGTTTCTCCTCGACTTAGGAAACTATTTACATAATTACATACGCATCAAGAACTTAAAGATAAATATAGTAAGAAGTGTTGGACTGCAGAAAAGTAAAGACAAAATTTTTACGTGGAAACTCCTTGCTCAAGGGAGAAAAAACCATGACCTACCTACATGATTTCAAGCTCCACTATATTCAAGCAACCTCTTGAATACAAACTCCAAGTATTAACGTCCTAATCCTTTGTTTCCTAGAAATAACTCTATTACAAGGAAACCACGTAGTAACTCCACTGCTTCCGCCTCTAGTTAACTCTAACTGGATTTCTCAAGCTAACTCTAGTTTGGAAAATCACCTAAATCTAGATGATTTACAAGATACAGTCACACCACACACCTACTATAATCATAATCAAGTGTAGTCAAGCAATTAAGTACAAAATACAAAGACTTGACTATAACAAGAAAATAAAGATACAACTCGATGAGCAACAGTTCCCTGTTACAGTTTCAGCCTTTAACTGCAGTATTGCACCAATTTGAAAAGATCTTTGATTGTGAGAATATGGAAGTGTTGGTTTTCTTGTTGAGGAAGATGAGCATTATATATTGTGACACAAGAAAACCTAGAAGAAATCTCATTGGTTGAGGCACAATAAGCCTAACCTATTTTCTAATACGTAGAGGGCCTTTGTCATCACAATAAAGGATCTAGGGAACAGGTCCCAAACAATGAATTGGTCAATCATTATCATCCATTGTGATTCAGATCTAAGGAACAAGCTGTCCAACCTCTCAAAAAGTCAATAATTGTCCATCCTCTAATCCCGAAAAGATCTGCAGGTATGTCCCAATTCTTAAATACCTCCTTAGTGGAAAGATTCACCAGTTCAGGCTATAACTCAATTGCCTCTTCAAGTTTTGATGCAATGGAATCAATCATATCCTCAATGCTTCCATCAAGCAACATTAAACTCTCAATGTATTTTCCCAAGATGAATAAATGACACATACTATGGCTATCAAGATCCTCATAATCCATCTCTCTGGATCATATGATAAAATCTCTCCAGAGAAAAAGAAGAAAACTAGAATGGGAATAAGTGTCATATGAATTCTTGCCAGCTATGTATTAGGATTTTTGCCCTGATTTTCTTACTACATTTAAGTTATATTTTTCTTGAAAGGAAAATAAAATTAACCATAATTACTTTTTACTTTTCATAAAAGGAAAGTATAGAACTCTTCCATATTTGGCTAACCTCTTTCTTGGAGGAAAGGATTTGGACCTCTTCAAATAGAAAGACTATCTTCTCATACAATAACACAATATCATCCACAATGTAGTCATCAAAAAGTTTGTTTAGGGGGAGATTTCTCCCAATAGGTTTATGTTTTTCAATATTAATAATATGTTTTTAGTATTTATTTTCGTTGTCATCTGATTTATCATCTTTATGGTTTGTAAACTATTAGCTTCCGCATGATGTTGGAACCGCATATAACTCCGCACTAGTATGATATTGTCCGCTTTGGGCCGAGCCCTCACAGATTTGTTTTTGGGCACCTCCCAAAAGGCCTCATACTAGTGGAGTTGGGTGACACTTTAAATATTGGACATGTTCCCTCTATTTTTCCGATGTGGGATTGTGTTTGCTTCTCAACAACCCCCCTCAAACCAAGACCACATCACTTGTGACCTCCCGTACTGCCACTACCAACCAGTGTAACACGCCGCTTGACCATCACTTGTCAAGAAGACTTTCGACATAAGGCATCAACTATAAATCTCAACTACTAGGGGAATTGGGTAACACTTTAAATATTGTATATGTTCCCTCTATTTTTCCGATGTGGGATTGTGTTTGTTTCTCAACAATCCCCCCTCAAACCAAGACCACATCACTTGTAACCTCCCCGTACCACTACTACCAACCAGCGGAATACGCCACTTGACCATCACTTGTCAAGAAAACTTTCGACACGAGGCATCAACCATAGATCTCAACTAGTAGGTCACTTTACATGATCTGTTAAACATCTTGTACCGTTGTTATCACTCAACGGGACACACTTCCTGACCATCACTTGCCAGGAAGACTTTCGACACAAGGTACCACATGCAGATCTCCAGTCTTGTTGTTATACTGGGAACTTCTCACCAACCACAGTCACTACTCCGACACACCCGAACCTAGGATCTGATATCAGTTGTTAGGATCGATTAGCAGTTCACACACACTAAATCTATGGAAAGGATGAAGAAAACTAGAGAGAGTTCTTAAGGAGAGAAAGAGAAAGGTAATTTCGTGGTAACACCCGTAAGTAACCTCCACGGTGGACATGCTATTTATATTAATGACTTGGAGTATGTATAATTACACAAAGAATAAGAATAAAAGGTACAGCCTAAAAATAAAAACCATGTGAATATTAATATATAACAGTACGTCACATAATAATCAGGCTCCACAACCTAACAATTCTCCCATTTGGAGACTGATTCTGTCATCCAAGAATTACATTATCAAAAAAATAAAAAATATTCCTCCATCATCAATATTCTAGCCACACCACAACATCTGTAGACATAACTATAGAAATCCAACTAAGGTTTTGCACAACCTTAGTTCACCAACATCAACACATTTAGTCAACATGTATGCTGGATTCTTTGTACCCTGTATCTTTGATACAAGAATCATAAGGGAAACACAAAACAAACACCAAATTAGTCCACAAGTTTGAAGAACCGAGGATCCCTTTGATGACCACTCTCGGATTCACTACAACAATAATGAAAACACAATAACAACAAGACATTGAAGGTGTAAATACACCAAAAAAAACAACAATATGGAGATATGGACAACAATAATAAGATAGGAACAACACACGATTTTACTAAGAGATAGAAATGGTTACAAGAACACAAACTACTACAAGATTACAATAAAAGTGAAGGGATAGTTAGATAGACTTAATGAAGGTATAATCTTAAGAAACCAAGAGCATATTCCACTCTTGGATCGTTAACACTACACACAACGTTCACCTATCACTTACAAAGACACAAGGTTGGAGTCCACCTCCAAAGCATCACATTTCCAAACTATGAGATCAACAAGAGTGATTTCACACTATCTATGCCTAATTTCAGTTTTGGTGGCTCAAGGAGAGAGGACGTGTTTCTTTGTGCTTCAAGACTTACAACATCATGAATAATATAAGTCTAAAATCCCTACAATGTTCTATTTATACTAGGTTACAAATAAAATACAAAATGTCCGAAATGCCCTTTTAAGAGCTAGGCTCCCTTCAAGTGCATTTATGGGCTACCTTGTTGTGTTCCAAGGCTCCTCTTTACATTCCAAGTGTGAGATTAGGGTCAGTTTGGAGTGTTTTAAGTCCTTCACTCACACACTCCAAGACCCGAGTTCATTACATTCTCACATGCGCCCATCTTCGTGGTCATACTTATAACATCCTCCCCATCCATGCCTTGCAAATTCAAAGAGAGACAAACAAGCACACTTCCTCATGGCATGAGGGCTAGGATTAGTAAAAATAAACAATAATGGTATGCACTCAAAACATCCCACACAAAAAAAAAATGAGGACCCTTTGAGTTCAAGTCTCGGCCAACAACAAATATTGACATACCAAGGTGGTTCATATTTGACATATAACCAAGAGTTCTTAGTGTTAAACATTATGAAGCCATCAATAAATTCACCAAGGACTTGTCTATGATAAGAACCCAAAAGAAACGCACCTAAGCCAAGAGTAAATCTTCCCGACCCTAAGATGGCACTGGAATCAAATGGGAAGAGTGGCCATAGACACGGGTCTAAACAACACACCCATTTCCCATAGTCTTTACCCCGACCACACGGCCTACTCTCTACATTGGCATACATATCATCATAAGTAAAGAGAGAGTAGATAAATGTGACACTCAATTCTACTTCTACTATGGTGTCCTCAGAAAAGCCACACAGAGTAGAAGAAGAAGTACTTTCCAAGACCACACATTCCTTACCCTTAAGAGTACTCTCATCTTCCAAGAAGAGATTTTCATCTTTAGGAGGAATGTTGTCACACCATAGTGGGTTAGCATATATGTTATAGCTTCCAAGTCAAGATATACCATCATTTTCACCACTAGGTCTATTAGGAGTGTTTAAACTATCTTTAAACAAGACATTATACCTAAAGAGTGAATGATCTAACCCGCGGATAGATTTGGAACTTTCACTCTCTAAGGAATCATTATCAAGTTCCAAAGATATATCAAGCACACGATTAACCCTATGAGCCAAGCAAACATTAGAATCCTTACAACAACATAGTCTCACGGGTTCACTCCTTTTTTCTTGACCAATATTTTTAAATTCTTCACTCACTTAAGACTCATTAATCACATCACACATATTCTAAAGTGGTGGGAAAGTTTTACACACAAGTTGGTAAAAACAATTTTCATACGATGATGTACTTTCATTCAACACAATAGCTTCAACACTAGGTGGACACAAATCGATCTTACTAGAAGAGTCGATTCGGTCATCTATAGGATCAACTAGTGTATCCACTCACACAACATTTACATTATCTACAAGTGGTAAGTAATAAATATACTCATAATTAGGTAAGATACTACTCAAAATCAACGGCTTATTAGTCACACGTTCATCATCCACATGTACCAAAGTGTAAGAGATAGCTATTTTACATTGACGTTCATGAGTATGTTCATCTTTACCTTGGTGTGAAAGTCCTTCACAAGTTTGGGCAGCAAATTCCTTTGGGAAGATCTACCACAAGGTGTTTAGACCTTAGGTTTTGGATTTGTTGGGATAAGTGTGGATACCAATTCGCGTAGCCTTTCAACATGCAATTTTATGTCTTCAATATTATCAATAATGCGTTCAGACGTGGTATCGAGATTGGTGGCAGCCATGGTACCTACAATAAAAGATAACAACGAACAACGAACAATAAAACAAACAAACTTGTTAGCTAAAAAATGCCTCACCACACTCTCATACTCAATTTTTACCTCACACTTGGTTTCACAACTGTTGAAAGCAGGCTTGTACTTTGTGAGTGATTGAGGGAGGAGTCCACCTTTATCCGGAATAGATTTTCATTCGAGTTGACTCAAAGAAAATTTGCTTACGGACTTGAATCAACAAGATACAATGAATTCACAAAAGAGAAAAGAACACAAAGAACGTTAACACGAACAAACAGACACAAAACTAATTTACAATCTAGTAGGAGTTTACTAGCTTGTCAATTAGCATTCGGACCAATCAAACGAAACTATGGAACAATATAAAAAAACTAATAAAATCTGAAATTTGAGCCAAAATTGTTGCATGAATAGTAATAGTGATGACGTAGAAACACGTAATTGGTTGCGGTTTCTAACAATTTTTGTTGTCCAATCTCAAGTCTTAGTCAATTTCCAATTTAGGAATTGGTGGAATTTGTTTTAAGGGGGAAAATTAAACAAGTCTTGGAGCCTTTTCAAATTCAAGTTTTCAAGACTTTGACTTTCTTGTACTTCTCCTTATAACACGGACCCTTGTTTTATGAAAATTTGTTGGAAAGTGGTTGAGATGTGATTGACTATTTGATGAGTGATGGTAAGTCTTTCAAGACTAACAAAACTTCACCCCTTTTTCCTTCACCTTTATAAATCTAATGTTCACTTTATATAAAAAACTATGAAGGTTGTGAAGAACTTCAAGAACAACATCAACAATCACCAAGAACAACCAACAACAATCTCCAAAAATACCATAATTTTCACATGGCCAACTTCCAATTTTCACAATACAATATCTTCAACACTTGTCCAAGACAACAACAATTTCAAAAAAATGGTTCTCATGCCACCAATGAACAAAAATATCAAGTGGAAAATCTTATAACAACAACAAGATGAAGAACACAAGGCCAAAACAGTCCACCACAACAATGTTTCAACAACAATTCGGCCAAGCCCTATGTTCAGGAAATCAACAACAACAATGTAAGCTTAAACTTAGATTTATACTCAAGAGTGTTAGAGATGAAGAAAACCAATACTAGAAACAAAAAAAACAAGTAAAAATCTCGGCCAAGATTCAGAACACCTACTTATTCTGAACACCTTCTTTTGCCATCTGGTTCTGTCTTGATTCTGAACACCTACTTATTCAACAAGGCTCTCTTCCCTACAGGTAACTCAGTCAACATCCACGTGTTATTCTTCTCAAGTGAGCTCATCTCATCATCCATGGCTTGCTCCCACTTGGTTGAATCCTCCACCTGTAGGGCCTCAACAACAGACTCTGGTTCCTCTTCATCAGTCAGCAACAAATAATGTAATTATGGTGAATACCTATCTGGTGCTCTAATGGTCCAGGATGATATCCTCTCAGCCTGCTCAGGTGTCACTTGTTCCATCTCTGGTTCCTCAACGACACTCTCTGGAATTTGTTGAGTATCTGCTACAACATCTTTAGGTGTACTCTTCGGAAACTCAAGCTCAACTCCTACTTGCTTTGTAGTTTATTGAACCTTTTGCTCTTTGTCCTTGTACAAGATATTTTCATCAAATGTCATATCATAATGTCTTAGGATTTTCTTGTTCCTGTCATCCCAAAACCTATACCCGAACATGTCAGAACCATAACCTATAAAGTATCACTTTATAGCTTCAGCATCAAGCTTATCTCTCTTCTCTGGATCAACATGAACATAAGCAGTGCAACCAAAGGTTCTCAAGTGAGAATACTTGAGCTCTTTTCCTATCCATTCTTCTTCAGGAATCTTGAACCCCGGAGGAACTGATGGTCCCCTATTGATCAAGTATATAGCTAAGCTCACAGCATCTGCCCAAAACATCTTAGGCAGTCCACTGCATATCCTCATGCTCCTTGAACGCTCATTCAATATTATGTTCATCCTTTCAGCAACTTCGTTATACCTTGCCTTCCCAGGAACTGTCCTCATCAACCTGATTCCCTTAGCTACATAGAATTGTTTGAATTCTAACTTGTCATATTCTCCTTTATTATCAGACCTCAGGCATTTGATTTTCAATCCAGTCTGATTTTCAAATTCAGCTTTCTACCTCTTGAAATTAGCAAACACATCTGACTTATGTTTTAAGAAGTAAACCTATACCTTCCTACTAAAATCATCAATGAAGGTGACATAGAATCTGGGTCCACTAAGTGATGAAACAGGAGATGGTCCCTAAACGTCTATATGGACCATTTCCAGTCGTACTTGCTTCAGCTCTCTCGCAGTCTTCGTAAAGCTTACACACTTCTGTTTACCCATAAAACAACTCTCACAAAGACCCATATCAACATATTTCAGCCCCTCTAAATCTCTTTTTGCAGCCAGCATCTTCATTACTTTGGCACTCATGTGTACAAGTCTGTTGTGCCACAGACATGAACCGTAAGCACCCTCGTCAATAGTAGCCATATTTATACACCCTGCAGTGGTGTACAAAGTTCCAAATTTGGTGCCACGTGCTACAACCATAGCACCCTTCACAATCTTCCACGAACCTTTCCCAAACTCTGTTGCGTAGCCTGTGCTATCCAACTGACTAACAGAGATCAAATTCTTCTTGAGATCAGGAATATATCTGACATCCTCCAATGTCCAATGGTTTCCTACTGGAGTATTTATACAGACATCCCTCTTTCCTTCAATCGCCAATGGCTTGTTGTCAGCAAGATATACCTTTCTAAAATTTCCAGACTTGAAGTTTTGGAACAATTCCTTGCTAGGAGATGAATGAAAATATGCACCAGAATCCAATATCCAGGATTTAACTGGGCTATCCACACTAAGGATTAGAGAATCTCTAATGTCTTCTGCTGATTTAACAGAATCATTATCATCTCCAGATTTTCGATTCTTCTTTTTCTTGGGTTTCTTGTACTCTGTCTGAAAGTGTCATTTCTCTCCACAATTCCAACATGTCACGTTGGATTTTTGTGTAGATTTTCAACGATTCTTAGATTTTGATCTGTCGTGTATTTTTGTGAATGCTTTCGCTAAGAATAATATCTTGGATTTCATCAAACTTCAGTTTCTCATATCTGCGGGAACTGATAATTGCAGAACATCAATATCCCAAGACTCGGGCAGAGATGGCATCAAAATCAGTGCTTTAATTTCATCTTCAAAATTAATATCCATAGAACACAGTTGGCTAATAATCATATTGAACTCGTTTTTATGATCAACAACAGATCCATTCTCTGGAATATGTAAATTGAACAATCTACACATCAAATATACCTTGTTCATTGCAGATGGCTTTTCGTACATATTTGATAGTGCCTTCAATAGATCAGATGGGTTTTCTCCTTGACGATGTTGAACGCCACGTAGTCAATCGGATCAGCCTTAGAGCCTTCTGATCCTTGAGCTTCCAGTCCTTCTCCTTCATGGACTCTGGCTTCACCTCGTTCAAGGTTTTGTGAAGATCTTTCTGGTACAGATAGTCTTCGATCTGCATCTTCCAGAAACCAAAATCGGATCCATCAAACTTCGATCCTTCCATCTTCAGTGATCGTGATGAATCTCTCAAGCTTGATACCAGTTGTTGTGTAAATCTTCACTAGTATGACATTGTCCTCTTTGGGCCAAGCCCTCACTAATTTTTTTTTTTTGGAAACCTCCCAAATGGCCTCATACTAGTGGAGTTGGGTGACACTTTAAATATTGGACATGTTCTCTCTATTTTTTCGATGTGGGATTGTGTTTGCTTCTCAACACATGACGCCCTCTTGATTTGGAACCCAACACTATGAACTAGGTATGATGTCTATCCAAGTTAAGGGGGAAGAAAAGCCTGAGAAAATGGAGCAAGAGAGCATTTGAAGGATTGGAGCTTAATTTTATTAAAATGCGGGGTAGTGTTTGTCTCTCATTTCTTTAAGGTGCACTTACGAGGTCCCCATTAGTGTAGTGTATTGAAACTCTTTTGTTGAGAATCATATTTTGGTGTAAGTTTTCATCATTTCGTATACGGCTTGTATCCAGGGTGTGCTCAACTGTTAATAAAATTATTTACCTTAACCAAAAAGGAAAAAAGAAACTTATACCTTGTCAAGAAGCTTTCCTAGATGATCATTATTCTGTCTGGATACTTCAGTGTTCTTCAACTTATCATCTGTGTCATATTCTTGTTTTAACTTAAGATAAGTACTTGCTAGATCAGGAGATACTTCCAACCGAACAATTATTCCACTTTTAAAGAACTTAGAAACATATACGAGATACTTCGCGGGGATATGCAGGAGGGAAAAACACTTTTGAGTCCCATTCTTGTGTCTTATGATCCATTAGACAATGTTGTTGTTACGCATTGTAGTATTGCCATCAGAAGACACTCTCTCAGCACTCACAGGTTAGTGTTATTCCTCTGCAACAACCAGGATAAGAATGACTTAAAACAATGAATAATAAATACATACTACCTCCAACGAAGAAAACTAAGGTACTAATTCTATGACGCTTGCATTCTATCTACAGTGGTGCTATATTAGAGCACTTCAAAAATAGGAGAATGAGTCTTTGTCGAGGGAAAGACTTCCTGAGGAGGGCATTACTAATTAAAGTTATATTTCTCAACATCAATACCCTTCGAAAGTGTTTCCATAACATTTTTGTAATACGTAGAAAACTATGGATGAAGTGAAATATGACTTCCTTAATTATCTCAATGGCGTCATATAGATAAGAGTAGCTTTCCTTGGCTAAAACCAAAAATTTAGGCAGCACTCACTACCTTCACTTACACTGAACTGTACCTAGACTTTGTTTGTCAGTTCCCGATGTGAGAATATTTTGCTATTAAGTTATTGCTAGAATGAATGTGCACTGTTTATGAACTATGCTATTAAAGGTAGCCCGGTGCACTAAAGCTCCCGCTATGAGCAAGATCCGGGGAAGGGCCCGACCATGGGATCTATTGTACGCAGCCTTACCTTTCATTTCTGCCAGTGACTGTTTCCAAAGCTTGAACCTGTGACCTCCTAGTCACATGGCAAGAACTATGTCATTGATACTGTCTATTGGAAGTGTTTTATCTTGTTTGTGCTGTAATTCTCTCCTTTTTTTGTTATACTTTCTTGATGAATTTGAAGTTTGCGTTAAGCTGGATTAGAATTTCTAAATTTGAATGGAAATATCATGTATCATATGTTTGAATTTTTGTGCAAAAGGTGGTACTAGTTCAAAGTTTACTCGTACAATTTAACCAATGCCCTGTTTAAGCAACTAACATTTATTGGCACTCACCAGAGAACATTCACATTGAGTCAACTAAGATAGTTAGGTTCAGTTGATAGGCAGAGGCAAGCATAGCGAATCACATAGATACACCCTGCCGACTGGTACAACAAGGATCGAAGTAGTTGCCTATGGTATTACGATCTCTTCTTGAGCATGATCTTATTTACCAAGCTACCTACCATAACCCACCTTTACTATTAACTGGCTTTGTGGCCAACATTCGCATTTTGACATATTAAGGTTGCGTCCAAATGAAATGGTGGGTTTGAACCAAGCCACATGCCGCTTCTTGTTTCTATAGTTTTAGAGAAAATGTTTAAATGCCAGAATTGCCTTTGGATCAAACTAACTTCAATTAAGTTCATCTAATTGAGGGTTAAATATACAATTGGATCTGGTCTAACCCGACCCAAAGGCTATCAAAATTTGAGGAACTAAGTACTGATATCCCTAAAAATAAATAGGAGCAATTCTAATACATCAGGTTATATTTACCTGTTGTAGCAGATAACATTTCCTACCTTCAAGATTTCAAATCGCACATTTTAATAAGTAGCCTTCCTTGTAAGTATGTTTAAAATAAGCCGATCATGTAGAAAGTTATTTACAATAACTATGCAGAAAACTTAAACCCATTTTCATGCTCCGTAATGGATTTATTCCTATATCTTCATTTTTGTTATAGACTATTGGCAAGACAATGGCTGGATTACATCTTTAGATGGACTTAAATGATTGAGAGGTCGAGAATCTCCTCTCTTCTTCAGCTCTTGCTAGTGCTCCCTTTCTTATTCCACGAAGTAACCAGTTTTGTTGGACAGTGCAACAAAGCGATGGATCACTCACAGTTGAAGCTACTACAGAACTCTCAATTCCACAAGTACAACAAGCTCCAATTGATCATGGAAGAATATATGGAAGAGCAAAGCCCCATGCAAGGTCAAGTGTTTAATTTGGTTAGCTGAATCTTCAGAGACAAAAGTATGCAATAAGCAAAATATGTTGTCTTTGTTCTGATTGTGAAGTGGATAACAAGGCTTCTAGTCCATTGTGGTATTTTGTCCTAAATTTATTAAATGGTGCTTCCTTATGATATGCTTCTAGTGGAACTCTTTTGCCTCAAGTCCTGAATTTCAAAGGAACATTGCTATCATGGGCAAAGGAAAAACTGTAAGATAAGAGCTCTATTTGAAGGATGGCTAAAAGGCTAAAACCAAAGAAGAAAAGATCAAGGAGCACTGAATAGGGGAACAACCGAATACACCAGCTACACATTCATCAAATGTTTCTCAGTCAAAATCCCCTGAACTTTATACTGCTCAATTCAATAATGCATCATTCAGTACTGAAAACAACATACTCATAAGATCCCTTCCAATGAAACAGTGAGCCGAGATAATAGGATCATGGATTCTTGCAAGAGAATACTCGGTCTTCTGATGATTTGTTTGGATAAGACATGTTTTAGTACTATGGAACTCGGCAATAGACGGAATGTCTCAGCCTCCCAATCCCTCCTCTCTTGATTGAAGTCTCAGAAAGATTTAATCCAGAGAGTTGGGCCATGTAGTATTTTTATACACAAGCTATTTTTCATGGGAAAGTCCACTGCAGCAGGCTTGATGGTTGAATTGCTTGTAACCGGACTAGTCAGTTTGAATGAGTATGACATTTTTCATTTAGATGAATAATCCTAATATGCATCACGAAAGAAATCTCTGGAAAGCAAAAGGAACTCATACTCTAAACAAAAAGCAATACTACTATTTGAGAAAGCAGAAATTGAGCAAATTCCGAATTGCCATTGAAGTGCATACTGAAACTGATTACATTGTCACTACTAGCAAACTAACTTATGTCAACAGGGCTACTAAATTCTCACAAATTATATTGCATAATAAGCTTTCATAAAGACAACGCAGTGGATAACAAAGTATAATAGCATGGACTGCTTTCTGCTGAAAATGGTACTCCAACACCAACTATTCAACGACAACATCAATGAAACACTGGAAAGCTAAATGAGAGAGAATCGGGCAAAAAATTTCATAGATGCTTTCAAATCATCATTAGTATGAACACTATAAAGGTTCAGCTAACAACTCAACAAACTTCTTGCCAACTATCTTTCTACCAACTATTAAAAGTTAGAATTAAGTGATTAAAGTGCATAATGCAAAGACTGGATGAAATAAATAGTGAAAACATAATATTTCCTCTTCCAAATTGGTTCATCCTCTAAGCCCAAAAAAATCCGCAACAGTGTCCATAAGATACGGAATGACTCCACCGTTCAGCTCGTAATTCAGTTCAAAATCAGTCATAGCTCCACTATTTCCATCAAGCAACATTAAACTCTCAGCATATTTTCTCAAGAAGAACGAATGATACATACCATGGATATCAAGATCCTTCAATTCCCTACTATCTGGATCATATGATAAAACATTCCCAGGATACTCCACTGCCAGAAATTTCCCATTTCTTACAAAACCAATGGCTTTTGTGATCTCACCCCTCAAATCCACAATAAATTCCTTCATCCATGACTCTGGTTTACCATACTGGTTCATCACCCAGACAACACAAGTATCACATGATGGAGCATGATTGCGACTTTCTTCATACGAAATCACAGAAATCCTTTCCCCACACAAAGTAAGAGACAAAAAACAAACATGAGCTAGCTCTTGCGGCAAACTCATTTCACTAAATGTCTCAGCACTTAGGCCGAAAACCAACAAGCAATTAGTTATTTTCCCACCTTCATTCTTACAATGGAAAACCCAATGAATAGCACTATTTAAGTAAATACTCGAATAAAGGAAATCCAGTTTACCATTGATGTTCTTTGAGTTAACTGTTTTCCATAAACCAGTACTCAATTTATAGACCTCAACTTCTGGAGGCACAATATAAACACCATTAGCTCCTCGTACATAGGCTATCCTGACCACTTTAAAGTCACAAGTTTTGTGATCAAATCCAAATCCAAGGAAAACCCTGAGTGGACCACAACGAAACGTAGGCTTAGGCCTACTAGGAAGGGAGATGCTTCTGCGAATAGCGGGATTCCAGAGAATGATAGGATCTATATCCCCATAAAGATCATCAGAGAGGCAAAACAGGCCGTTACAGAACCCCACAACTCTAAAGTCTTTTCCAGAGCTAGACCTGAAGGGAAACTTGAGTTGTTTGATGAGAGTCAGGTTTTCGGTTTTTGAATCAGGATCATTGTAGACAGAGTAATGTTGTTGTTTCTTTGGTTTGACTGAGAAGTGATGGAGGACTAGAAGGGGAGTTGTAGCATTAACAGTGGTGTATAGGGAGTTGAAATCAGGAGAAGAAATCAGTGAACACCATTGCTTTGATACACACGTGAATCGTAAAAGGCTTTCAACTGGCAGCCTGCAAAGGATATCTAGTATCAAGCAATCAGGCAAATAGTGGGACATTCTTCTAGTACAATTTTTCTCTCGAAGAAGACAGCAAAACGTCGTTGACTATTGAACATTACTCCCTCGTTGCTATATTATGCGTTTCCTTTTCCTTTTCCTTTTCCTTTTTAGTGCATGTCAAAGAGTGTTACTTACTATAATTAGGATAAAATTAAATATTAAATTTCCAACTATAAAAATATTTGAGGATTATTCAATGATTTACTTTCCTTTAGTTTCTTTGAAAAAGAAAATTTCCTTTTTGGGAATCCTTTAATTCCAACTATTCATATGACATGTTTAACAATATAAAATTAAAGGATATTTTAGTACTTTTTGATATAATTTTAATGTAAGACCACAAGATCTTTAAAAAAAAAAATTGCTTAAACTTCGTGTCAAGTTACAACATTTTTTTAAATGGAGGAAGTATTTTATACCTAAATTTGAAAAGTTCTCGTTTTTTTCTTAAATACTATGACAAGTAAAAGAATGACATAAAATAGACGGAGAAAGCAATAGAAAGAAAAACAGGAAATTACATGCTACCATTCTTAAGCTTTGTGAGCACAACATGACAATTAGCACAGAGAAGTTAATAGGCATTTATAAGAGTACTGAAATGGTAATGAACAAATTTCATAACGTCCCTTTTTTAGTTGGCATAATACAAAAATACACTATCTCAACTGAGAATCAATTGACACTAAATATTTTAATTTTAGAAATACAAATTTAAACACTTTAATTTGGTTTAATTTGTAACACCCAATATTTTGCATGTACTTGTTCTATTTATATGGAACTTGGTATAGCATTGTGGTATAGGTAACTGACGAGATTTGTTATGTGAGTACTGATGGTGTAAGTGGAGTTCCAGATACTGCCTGTACGTTTTAATGTGACGCGACCAATTTAACATCGATGCAGTTATTTCACTTGGAATCGTAAGCTGGTATTTGAATCTAAAGTTTAGAGTGACCAAGTGTATACAAGTTTTAAATTATATTAAAGGGATTAGGGACTGAAAATGGATTAATTTGTTGAGGTGCTTGCTTGACTTAATTTGGCTGGTAGGTGAGTCAGCTACTTAAGTTGCATGAGCCAAGTTAATGGACCAAGTCTATGGATCAGATTTGAGCCTTTATTAGTAGACTCATTTGGACCCAAATTAAGTAAAAGAGGGAAGGAAATGCAGAAATAGCCCAACACACAAATCTATCAAGGCCCAATTTAATTGAGCCCAACAAAGAAATTACATAAGTAGGTGCATCACCTACTTTGACCTTTTGACCAGCTTGAACTCCTTAAGTAGGTGCATCACCTACTTGGACTAATTTGATCAATTTTGAGGTCCAAAATGTAGCTAAAGAGGTTCTAGTCTAGGGCCTTTATAAGGCCAAGTTGTCGGTCATTTTCCTTCATTTCTAAGTCACAAAAAGGATTATATTTCATAAATTCTCTCTACTTTCTCTAAAACAACAAGGAGCAGTCCTATTTTTCTTTCTAGAGCTCTTCAAGAAACCCAACCTTTGCAAGACAAGGTAAGTGAAAACACTTAAGGTTTAGCTTAATTCTTTCATGGAAGATTAGAAAAAACATGCTATAAATGTTTAATTATAAATATATGGCAGAATATAAAATAAGCTACATGCTCACTTTTCTTTGTTATTAAGAGAAATCTATTTCTTCTTTGATTTAAAGTGTGAAGGAAAGTTCAAACTCTTGAAGAGTTCAAATTAAAAATACAAGTTGCAAAAAATTGAGGTAAGGTGACTACTCCATTTTGTCCTCCTAATAAATGAATTTTAGAAAAAAATATGGATGTGTTGTTATTGAGAACTCAAGGGATGATGAGTTTAGCATTTGGTTGCTACGACAAAGGTAAGTTGGGGCTATTTTGTGGACTGTTTTATGTATATATGTTGGAGACTATCGGGTTGATGTTTGGAAAAGGTGTGACTAGTTTATATTGAAATATAAAAGAAGGGTGTGGTGGTACACCACAGAACTAACTATTGTATATGTTTATTGTCCAATCTGTTTTTTGTATTGTTTAGAGGGGGTAATGAAGCCCAAGTTGTTTTGAGAAATCTTATAAGATTCGTTATGATATGTGGATGTAATTGGGAGAGAAAAGGATTAAAATAACACTCTTGATTGATAAATTAAGGGCTTACTAGCCGGCTACTGTTTTGGTGAAGTTAAGTAGCCCAATATGTTTACTGATACTAGTTTTACCATATACTTTATTGTAAATAAGCAATCCTAAAGGGAAATTAAATTGGGTTAATATCGGAGTTATATGACAAGGTATCTAAGGCATACTCTATTTGGTACTCTTTGGCATGAAATCGGACACTTGTCCCATCAAGTAAGCTTTTAAAGTTATACTATAGCAAGCAATACATAATAGAAGCATATGATATCCCATGTAGCCTATGTCCTTGTTCCCGCTCTCTAACATGTTAAAACACCTCAATGCATGCTTATTATTAGGCCTGCACGTTTATTTTCACTAGAAAAGTTTAGGAGTTCTTTGTTTAGTCAAATAAGACCCATGTGTTAATTTCAGCGCCTAAACACTTCACGTGTGTGCCAATAGCGCCCTACCTTATTGTTATTGCATTAAGTTCCCATTTATGTCCCTTACTAGTAGATTTTTGTTCCAAGGTACCATAATATTATGGCCACCAAAGTAACAATCTCAAAGGCTAAATAAACTAAGTAACACAATTTGAATTGAACGGGTGGCAACTCAGGGGCATAAGCCTAGCATGGGCCAATCCCAATGTTTATATATGGGTGGTAGCTCAAGGGTGTAAGCCTAGCATGGGTCAATCCCGATTTGTCTATTTACCACTGATCAACTGGTCATTTGTATCATATGTCTTTCAAAGATTATGAAGTAAGAAAAGTAAAAATGAAGAAAATAATGTAATGTACCTGACCCTACAAGTATATATAAAGGTGGTCTACTAGCACTATTTGTACACTTGTATCTGATTTCCATTAAGCTTCTATATCATATGTGGTTACTTGATGCCCCTTATGGGGGACCTAAATTTCGTGCTGCAAGCATAGGTGCTTCATCTAATACACCTTCTCGGTAGGAACCCAGGATATCCAGTAGCTATTGGTGAGCTCCAGATTGATTCGGGGCTTTCTGAGTCTATTTTATATATTTGGGTACTACATAAAAGTTAAGATTATGGCGGGGGTTTGTACCGTCCTTAACTAAGTGTCTGCGTAAATTTTAGAGGCTTTGTAGGCCAATGTAAAGCTAAGCATGATAGTGTCTTATCTTTTAGATGTTATGGCCCCAATGGCCAAGTCTAGTATATATAGTTTTGGGCTTGTTGTTTATTTCTCATCAATGTATTATATCCATGTATGGAAAAACATTTGATTATTATAGTTACATGCATGATAAGTACAAGGTTATGGATTGGTTCTCTCAAGCCTTTATGGTTATGTGTCACAACCCGAGCCGGAGACCTGGCCGTAACGAGCATCCCAAACCATGAAGGCCCAGGTGCTCTTCTAAATCTGGTAATCTTGCACAATATTCATATAGTATAAAAAAAAATTCGGAAAACAATACAAGACGGTACCATGGTCAAACTCATAAACTTGATCAATTTGAAAAGAAGTTCTGAATATTCTGGACATATGACACCCATCTGCGAAATCTCTAACATCACAAGATCCATCATAAATCTAAAACAAAACTGGGACAAGGCCCCCAGTCGGATCCAAAACAAAATGTAATAACAAATTCTCTAGAACAGACCTTCCAAAAAAAAGAAGGCTCGCCAACTGCACACTGTTGTCTGACACTTCTACGGTTTAGCGAGACCCCTGTACTGAGTTTTAGAATCCTGAAATATAGGGGGTCAATACAAATGTACTGGTACGTAGAGCAATCCAAAATAATGAATTTATTTATATAAAATAGATTAGAGCAAGTCCTGAAACATCATGCATGATATAGTTTAAAATACATGGGCAATCTCTAATAATCTTAAAACATTTCATTTCAATGCAGCTCTATGCTTTGTATTACTTCTTATTTAGGTGGTATACCCTACATATCTGCTACCCCACGGGCTATATGGGATCTGCCCTTAACTCGGAAGTCAAGCTCCCAACCCAAGTTTGCCTCAAAGGTTAGAGTATCTGAATCTACTATGCCCCAAAGCCGTCACCAGCGTACAATAATAATATACCCGTATCGACAAAACACAGTTTCAGGCAATGAATTCTCTGAACTCGTGCCTTCTTCGGGTAACCATCTAACTCTCTTAGTGACCATTTTTAATCTGTTCTAAACGTTCAAAATCTGAAAATCTAAAATGAAATATGTATCTTTAATTTGTTATAAATTTGCTATGGTATTATCTGAATTGGTATCGTCATACCAAGACTTGCAAGTCGTATATCTGAGCCATAAGGCATCATGCAAGATTCTTTCACTTAAAACAATGTTCAGACCACTAAGGCATTCAAACAAGTATAAGAGATTTCATATTTCAAACATAAGTCAAAATCATGCAAAGATTCTCATCTTTTCAACACTTCCAACAAACATGTGGTGGTCGTGTATTTTTAACAAAAACATGCAATTCTTTCGATATAAATTTCCAGCATTTATCAACATGTAAAACATCCCTCTCATCAAAATCAAAACCATCATCAAGGCATTTGAAATCATGCTTCTCAAAATACATTCAAATAATCAAGGCTTACGAAAACAAGAAATCTTTAAATGAGAGAGGGATTTCCAATAATTGATGCTCTCAGTTCAATTTTCAATTTCATCAAGTTCATGCATTCATATATATATATATATATATATATATATATATATATATATATATATATATATATATATATATATATATATATATATATAAGAGTTCAATTTTCTAGGGGAAGGCCTCATGACCAAAGCAATAATATCATTTAAGAGTTCAAAATGTACAATTGTAATATAAATTTCCAAAACCCCTTTGTAATTCATGATTTCTAAACTTTAAACCATAATCAAAGTGTTTCAACTATCCCATGTAGTTTAAGGAAAACCCCACGTACCTTAGATTATTTGTTTTGAAAGATGGAACCTGGATCTTGATTCGTTTCTTGGAATTCTTGATCTTAGGGATGAGTTTTTGATTTTTGGGGAGGAGTTAGTGTATTAATTTGAGAGGAAAATTAAATTATAGAGTGTATTATGCCTTTTAAGGGTGGAAATAAAGTGTTATAGGCGGATTTGGGTGAGGGAGAATGACCAAAATGCCCCTATACCGACTAGAAATTGAAATAGCGTGTGAAAAAACTTCGTAATGCACAGGCCAACGCGTCGCCTCAGCTTACTGCCTCACACTGAAAATCTCATAACTTTTTGCTCTGTTATCGAATTTTGGCGAAATTGGTATAGTTGGAAAGCTAATTCAATTATCTACAGTTTGGTGGGTGTTGATCTAAAAATTATCTGTGTATAAAAAGTTATACACATTCAAAGTAGACCCTTGAAGAATCAAATATCAAACTTTGGATGAAAGAATGACTCTTAGCTCAACTTTGCTCCAAGTGATTTTTATGAACACTTTTCACCTCATAATCACTTCATACATTAGTAGAAGAATCATGACACATGAATTTAATATAAACCATGGAATTAAAGCGTATGCACATAGGAATGATGGTTCGCTTTCTAGCTAAAAAAATGTGGGGTGTTACATTATCTCCCCCTTGGGATCATTCGTCCCTGAGTGATGGGTAGGGACTTGTTGAAGTAATAAAAGTGAAGAATAAAGAGCGAATTCTCGTATTGAACACGTTTCCTTAACCAAATATGTAATGGCATCAAACAAGCTTCATGATAACCCCTAGTGAAACGTGAAAGCACAAAACATGGGATAATAAGACTCTACGTAGAGATGATCTGTAATGCCTCAAAAATGGGTCCCCGAGTAGCCCCAAGATAACCCTTTGATCCATTTTCATTCAGTTCAACACGAATCAATGGGGTTTCCATAAATAACCCTCAAATATCAATAGAGTAATCATCATCCAAGAATAAAAGAATTTCATAAAGATAACAAAATACGACTTATTAGTCAACTCCCAACATCTATACTAGTCTGACAAGCCTCTAAGAAAATCAACAAAACCAACGAGCCATTGAGACATGCCCCAACTGAATCATACTCAGCTATCAAATATAAACAATTCCTTGAAACCAACATTAGACATCACATCCTCAGAACATGAGGACTCACCACAATAGAGTATGTAGAACAGCGTGCCCGAAGAATCACTATCGAACCTATAACTGAGCACCTGAACCTATATTCCTAGAAAATTCAGCCCACATCCGAAGATGTGGGTCAGTACCATGGAAAGGAACCGAGTATATCAAGGTGTATGCAGTTGTATAAACATCATCATCATAAATATTTATAAGAAATATGCAGAATGTCTGAAAGACTCACATAGCCCGAAGAAAATCATCATAATTATGAGAGGATGAAATAAGTGCAATAACACATGTGAGTCATCATATAATTTGTCAATCACTTTCAGTTCGTCAAGAATAACAATTCTCATAATGTAAATATCATTTAAATCTTTCGAAAGAATAACTTTCACAATTCCACTTTCAAATTTCTTCACTATTCACCATAGACACAAGGAAACACACACACACTGGGAGATCCTATAACCGACATAAACCATGTGATCTATATGGATTCCAACGTACAACCCACGTTGGGGAGAGCCGTCCTATCTTTGCCATCGGAATAGGACTATCGATATCAAATCCACACAAACTAGTGATCACTATATAAATCAGCCTCAGGCTCACTCCTACGGGGGCACGTAGTTCTAGGGAAGTAAGGTCACTTTATACCTCCCACTCGGTGCTAAATATTTCTCTCGGACTTAGCTCAGATCATTTCAAAGATAATCCACAACAAAACAATTTCAGCAATATATAAGTATACATCGGGAGTCATCATGCTTCCCATCTATCAAAATCAACCATGTTGTGGATTTCTTTCACACTCGAGTTCAAAACAACTCCATTAAGACCAAAAGGTCAAATGATTCAAAATATCTCAAATATTCAACATCAACGTGCTTATAACACACACTTTCTAAAAAAAATACAATTTCCAATGGGGATTCACGACCCAAAATCAAAATCATGATAAATATCATTCAAGATTCATGCTTTATATCTCCACACATGTAAATTCCTCTTTCAAAATCAGAAACATCAAGATTTCATAATAATCATCTTAAGATATGGGTTCATGCTTCAAATTAGTAAAAATCAAATCAAAATCATGCCTTTGTAAAGAAAATTACTTTTGGGCACGAGAACGAAAGAGAGTTCTTGTTGAAAAACCCCACATACCTTGAATGATGAACTTTAGATCGATACTCATTTTTGAGATGTTAATCGTGCCTTTGAATTATGGTTCTTAGAGTTCTTGAACTAGGAACTTGAAATTTTGAATAAATTTGCAGAATTAATGGTGAACTTTGGAGGTTCTTGAAGTTGGATGTAGGAGCTTAGAGTTTTCTTTTTGGGGGAATTTGATAAAATATAACCTAAAATTCTTATAATATGCTTTAATATAGGGTTTGGACGGATTTTGAGTGAGGGAGAATGACCAAAACGCCCCTAAAAAATCAAATAATTCTCGAATTTGTCCTTTGGTGAACTGTTTTGATAGTCTGAAGTAGATCAACCATAACGTTTTACTCCGATATCCAAATTGGATGAAACCAATTTCATTAGAAAGAGGACTCTCATATATTTCCGTTTATATATAGTATCTCACCCAGATCATTGTGTACGAGGAGTTATAATCGTTTGAAGTTGAACCAAAAATTCACTTTTGATAGACTAAAGTAGATCGACCATAACTTTTTGTTCTGATAGACAAATTGGATGAAACAAATTTCATTAGAAAGAGGACTCGTAGAGCTTTCTGTTGATATATAGTAGATCACCCAGATCATTATGTACAAGGATTTATGATCGTTTAAATTTGGAGCAAAAATACGCCAGGCCTCAGTACTTTTTTCTGCATGTTTTACTGTTCACTATTATTCACGGTTCAATCAGAATGTTCATAACTCGTCACTCGGGTGTCCGTTTTGGATGATCCACATATCATTGGAAATATTATTCGATACTATACGCGATGGTGGGTCATAATCTAAGACATTCTGCACGAAATATTTATAATTCATTTTCGAAAATAGAACCCAACATGTTTACGCACAAAATTTTAACAAAAAATTTCCCGGGGTATTACATGATCTTGCATGTAATTTATATGAATCATAATCATCACAACATGAGGCAGGGGTTTATTTGATAATCATAGACCTGATTTATATTGGTACTAACAATGAAATAAGATTTCACGGAAGATAGGATTAGAAGCATTCTCTACTTTACAAGGTACCACGAATAGACTTAAACTTAGAGGCACTAATCGTTCATACCCCAAAAAATAAATAACATACTTCACACTTTCCAACTTACAATTCCCCATCACATATCTAACCACGAGGGTTTGATTCCCAATGGAAAGTAATTTTATGTTGAAGCCTAACTCAGAGTAACAAGGTAGTAACTTACGCTACAAAACCCTGTACTCTACACCCCTTTCAAAAATTTCTTCTCCTTATCAATATCATCAAACACCCTTGGGTTTTAATTAAGAGGGTACTAACAACATAGCACATAGTTTGTGTTTTCAGCAACCACCACATTCAAGACTAACCAGTACTACACCTACTACATGAATCTCCCCACTAAAACCAACAATTTCAATCACTCTTACAAATATTTTTGCCACATTCCTCCTTCTTAGCCATTTAACACAACAAAAGTTCATCCCCTTCTTTTCCCTTCCACCTATAACCTTAGGTTGAGAATTCACATCAATATTTTTTGCCTTTAAGGACATCTAATCCCCTACCTAACACATCACAACGATTCCACAACCACTATTATACTATCATATGGAGGGTCATTAAGGGGCCCGAGCATAAATGTCATGAATGGAAGTAACACTATTATACCATAACTTATTCTTATTGCACTACTCAAAGAGGGATATGAAATGAAGAAACAATAAAATAAACACGAAGTGCTCCATATAACAACTATCTGGATCATAAGTAGAGAGTCGTTCAGAAGAAATATAATACAACATGAATTCTTAAGATAGAGCACAGTGAGAATAACATTGGTGTACATGTCAATATAAAACGAGAGAAGGGACTGAATTTCCCTATTGGACCTAGAAATCAATAAGACGAACTAGGCACCCAATGCGTTAAGCGATGTACCATGCTGGTCCCTACCGACACGATTCCTGGGGCGATGCATCTACATCGCGTTGGCACACTGTTTTGATCATCCAAACATGCCTCAAATGTAGTCTGAAAAATCTAAAACTTTCCTAAGACACCTTCTTTACACCCCTGATCATGAATCAACTCAAAAATATATGTCTCGGGGTCGGGAAGATCAATTTGAAAATTATGGAAGTTAATAGCTCAAAAATATGACTAATTCTTTTACAACTAGAAAAATTCTCAGGTTGTTAGCTCTCCATACATGCAACCAATAGTGGTATTGAGTCAAGAATGCTACAGGGTGTTACATTAAAACTAAGACAAGGATTTCCGCCTGAAGCAATTGCTCCTCATTTAAAGAACTAAAATTTACCATGAGTTTACATAAATTCTATAAATTTGGCTAAACCCGACATAGAATGAATAGGTGACATATAGAAACATATTTCCTTAGGACCAAGCATGCTGAGAGACATAGATTTTCATGGATCACGAATAGCATAACATATGGCTTGAATACATAAAAGACTGGAATACTTAGAGACATAATTGTTTCTAGTTTGGAGGTCAGATCATAAACATAAGTCCATAGAGAACTCGAACTATAGGCATAGGCATGACTTGAACACATGACGTAGGACGTTAGCAGAATAATCTCTTAAATGGAAGTAGGAGGAGTATGCTTGAGTAAGATTTATCATGACTCCTCCCCGCAACTTTCCAAATTGAGAAAAATTTGGGAACTAACTTAATCCCCCATCTCCCCATTAGATCAAAGTCACAATCCTAGGCATACAGACATATCCCCTTATCAAGTCTATAGCCACAACTCTTAGTATAAAAGAGACATCACCACATACTTAAACTCTAAATTCTTCCTGAAGAACTATACTCGGAAGGCCTCGCTTTCTGAAAATATTACTCTTAACTTTTGCTAGCCTCCATAGCCATCACTCTACCACTCCCACTCTCATGAGCACACGTATCCACACTCCTTATCACAAAAAGGGGGGTACCAGTATATACATGAACACCAACTCCTCTCATTAATCTCTAATACAAAGACGCTAAATGTTTTCTTAGACCTCCCCGTTTAGGGACACTAATCATAATTTCTTCTACCTCCCAAAGTCATCAACTTACGACTAATATTTTCATGGGCATAGACACCCATGCTTCTAAATACTTAACGCTCCATCTTCACTTCCTTAGAATGCTATTATTACACCTGTAATCACATAACCTACAAATGCAAAAAATCTATAAGACTATACCAAGGGCGCATATTGCCTACCTATTTTCCTCAATTTAACTCTAAAGAGCACCATACAACAACTTCCCAGACTTCTCCATACTACAAGATTCAAGAATTAAATCTAGGTACACAAAACACTTATAGACATAAAACTTTTTTTAGCAATCTGCTACCAGGGGTTCAACTTATTCCCAAATACTCACATTCTCATCCACTTAATGATTCAACAACAATTCATCATTTTAACACTAATCCTCATGTACATATATGTATCGCAGTTGTCCATTTCTATTCTATAAGTCGCCAACCTAGGCTATTTTAAACACTACACTAAACCAACTAATTCATTCCCATAAAACATGCATTATCAATCTTGAGCTACTATTCTCACCACTATATTCCACATCTAAAGTTCAAGTCTATTATCTATCATCAATGATATACCACCGGTAAAGCATGCCACATATCATATTAGTCCATCAAATTGAGAAATCAACCCAAATATTTCACTTCACTTAACTACTACCTTCAATCACAACCCTGCCATAACCTCACTATTACAACTTAAAATCCACTATATACATTCTCACATGAAATACTAGTTTGCTACTACTAAAGAAAATATCATCAAAGGGGGTAAAGTCACATGATAGGATTAGTCGATATTAATCTTATAATATAACCCATTCCAATCTTATCAACATATTCTAATTTCTCACATCGTACTTACTTACCTAATCATACATCATAATGATCTTCAAAATTCAATAAACACTAATGAGTCTCTACTTACAACTTATTAACTAATCTACCCCTTTCCATTTACATCCTATAACAAATTTCTATAACCACCATAACTATCCACTCTAGGCTCCTTCCCTGATTCGAATAGATAATAATCATATCCTATATTTTCCTTCACAGACTATCATACAATCTATAAACATTATTGCACATTAGTCTATCACTATACCACATTAGTCTATCTCCTTAACCCATAATTATACAACTAAAACTATTTTTTTATACACAAGTCACCCTCACTCTAACTTCTAACCTTGGCACATCACCAACTTCTTGGCCAATCTCACTACTAATAGGTCATGACACTTTAACATACACTACTACTCAGGTGGAAATACATTTCCAACATTCTGGTACACATCATTACCCTTATGGAAGACATTTGCAATAAGAATTTTAAAAGGAAACTTAATAGACTTTGTACTTTAGGATAAAAGGGACGATTTTATCAGAATAAAGGCATATATTCAAATCAATACACTTTGAATCACTAATGGACTCCTATCAAGTCCTTGTGCTATCTTATAACTTTATGGATAACTTAATCAGAGAGAACTAATTTACTAGGGAGAACTAGACTCTTAGACTTGTATTGCCTCGACAGTAAGGCAAGGCTTGTGAAATTAGAACAAGGAACTAATTTGAATAACTTCATTATGGACAACTCTATAGAACAAACTAGAGTATGAAAGAATAAAGAACAACCCATGAATTCCCGGTAACCTCCTGATTATAAGTGTGGTGCACAACACACCCATAAGTAAGACTCTACTAGACATGATTTCGCAAACTCCCTGGGACCATGAACCATGCTTTGATACCAAGTTTGTCATGACCCGAGCAGGGGCCCTGGCCGTAACGAGCATCCCAAACCATGAAGGCCCGGGCGCTCTTTTAAATCTGGTAATCATGCACAATATTCATATAGTATGAAAAAAATTGCAACAAAACAATACAAGACGGTACCATAGTCAAACTCATAAACTTGAACAATTTGAAAAGAAGTTCTAAATATTCTAGAAATATGACACTCGTCTGCAAAATCTCTAACATCACAAGATCTATCATAAATCTAAAACAAAACTGGGATAAGGCCCCCAATTAGACCCAAAGTAAAATGTAATAATAAATGCTCTAGAATAGGCCTTCTAAAAGAAAGAAGGCTTACTAACTGGACACTGCTGTCTGATACTTCTACGGATTAGTGGGACCCTTGGACTAAGTTTTAGAATCCTGAAATATAGGGGGTCAATACAAATGTAATGGTACATAGAGCAATCCAAAATAATGCATTTATTTAAATAAAATAGATGAGAGCAAGTCATGAAACATCATGCATGATATAGTTTAAAATACATGAGCAATCTCTAATAATCTTAAAACATTTTATGTCAATGCAACTTTATGCTTTGTTTTACTTCTTAGCTATGTGGTATACCTTACATATCCTCTACCCCGGGAGCTATATGGTATCCGCCCTTAACTCGGTCGTAAAGATCCTAACCCAAGTTTGCCGCAAGGGTTGGAGTATCTGAATTTGCTATGCCCCAGAGTCGTCGCCAGCGTACAATAATAATACACCTGTATCGGCAAACCACAATTTTAGGCAGTGAGTTCTTTGAACTCGTGCCATCTTTGGGTAACCACCTAAATCTCTTAGTGCCCATTTTTAATCTGTTCTAAACATGCATCAGTCTGAGTTCAAAATCTGAAAATCTAATATAAAATATGTATCTTTAATCTGTTATAAATCTTCTATGGCATTATCTGAATTGGTATCGCATTACCAAGACTTGCAAGTCATATTTCTGAGTCATGAGGCATCATGCAAGATTTTTTCACTTAAAATAATGTACGGCCCACCAAGGCATTCAAACAAGTATAAGAAATTTCAAATCTCAAACATTAGTAAAAACCATGCAAAGATTCTCATCTTTTCAACACTTCCAACAAACATGCGGTGGTCATGTATTTTTGACAAAAACATACAATTCTTTCAATATAAATTTTCAGCACTTATCAACATGTAAAAAAAATCCTCTAATAATCAAGGCTTACGAAAACAAGAAATCTTTAAACGAGAGAGGGATTTCTAATAATTGATGCTCTTATAAATATATATATATATATATATTCAATCTTCTAGGGGAAGGCCTCAAGACTAAAGCAATAATATCATTTAAGATTTCAAAATGCACGATTGTAATGTAAATTTCCAAAACCCCTTTCTAATTCATGATCTCTAAACTTTAAACCATAACCAAAGTGTTTCAAGTAGCCCATGTAGTTTTTCAAAAACCCCACGTACCTTAGATTATTATGTTTGAAAGTTAGAACCCGGATCTTGATTCGTTTCTTGGAATTCTTGATCTTTGGGAAAGAGTTAGGGTTTTGATTTGAGAGAAAAATTAAATTATAGAGTGTATTATGCCTTTTGGGGGAAGAAATCGAGAGTTATAGGAGGATTTGGGTGAGAAGGAATGACCAAAATGCTCCTAGACCTACTAGAAATTAAAATAGCACGTGAAACAGCTCCGTAATATGCAGGCCAATGTGTTGTGTCGACATCGCGTTGGCTTACTACCTCAGATTGAAAATATCATAACTTTTCACTCGATTATTGAATTTTGACAAAATTGGTATCGTTGAAAAGCTTATTCAATTATCTACAATTCGGTGGGTCTTGAGCTGAAAATTTCTATATGTATCAAAAGTTATACACATTCAAAGTAGACCCTTGAAGAATCAAATAACAAACTTTGGATGGAAGAATGACTCTTAGCTGAACTTTTCTCCAAGTGATTTTTATGAACACTTTTCACCTTATAATCACTTCATATACTAGGAAAAGGATCATGACACATGAATTTAAATATAAAACATGGAATTAGAGCATACACACATAGGAATAATGGTTCACTTTGTAGATCAATAAATGTGGGGTGTTACATTATGGGTGCATGTCTGGTCTAACAGTATTTCAGGTGTGGCACAAGTGGTATCAGAGTAGTTCATCCTAGGGAGTCTACAAAGCCATGTTTATGTAGCATCCTTCTTATGGGTGTGTTTTGCGCCACATCTATAAATAGAAGGCTATGGGACATTTAGGGTTTATCTCTTTTTCTTCATATCTTAGATCATGCAATAGAGCCCAAGTCATAGGTAAAGTCATATTTAACCATTGAATCTGTCTTTTTCATTATAGTAAAGATGTTGGTTACAAGAAAGAGTAAGAATATGGGTAAGTGAGTAGACGTGGCTGCCGGAGAAGGGACCAGCAAGTCACCACCTAGAAAATCTAATAAAAGTAAGGCTCAAGATGAGTTTCTATCACAAACCTTTTTTACTCCTCCATCTCAAGAAGAGCTAAGGAGGGGAAGAACAGCTAAGGAGGGGAAGAACAACATCCTCAGAATAACCTATTAATGCTACTGAGCAAGATCTAAAGAATTTGGTACAATTGGTAGATCTTATAGTTGTTGGACCAGCTCAAGGACAAACTATTCCAACCACAGGATCAGTGGTGCAGATAGGGCAACTAGCCTATGGACGCAGGATTTTCTTAAGTTAGATCCTCCCACATTCATCGAATAATATCTTAATAAAGACCCACATAACTTTATTGATTAAATCCAAAGGGCTCTAGATGTCATGCATGTATTGGGTAAAGACACAGTTGAGCTAGCAGCATATAGATTCAAAAGGAAGGTTATATTTTTGTATAAGGACTGGAAACGATCTAGGGGTATCGGTTCACCTTCAGCTACTAGGAAAGAGTTCAAAGAGGAATTTCTTGATCATTACCTTCTATTTGAGATTTAAGAGTCCCTTTCAGATCAGTTCCTAAATTTTTGCTAAGGAAATATGAGCGTGAGGGAGTACAACCTTTATTTTAACTCTTTAGATAGGTATGCTCCTAATGTAGTAACTACTACGTATGATAGATTTTATTGATATGTGGATAGATTGGATTCATATCTGGTTAGATATTGTACTATTACCGCCTTGAACAAAGACATATATATAGCAAGAATACAAGCTTTTGCACAAAAAATGAAGGATTAGAGGCAAAGAAGAAGAACACAAGAATTGGAAAGAGGGTATTCCAAGAAGGATAGATCTACTGGGAAGTTTATGGTATCCCAAAGAGATTTTAGGCCTTGATTTTCGAATAGATCACCTAGGCCATCATCTTTTTATTCTGTAACTAGTGCTCCATCGTTATTTCAAGTATCTAAGGTCAATCAATTTGGGCAAAGAAAAGGGAGACATAGTTCACAAGTAGCAGGGTTTCAAGAGCAAAAGAGTATGAGCCAATTAAGGCCTCTTCGATAGTCATGTAAACAATACGGAAAGCTTAATTTAGGTGTATGTCTATTTGGGAAAGCTGCTTGCTTTTGGTGTGGTATGTTAGGACATATGATGAGAGAATGCCCACAAAGGGCATGGGTGGTATGACACAATCTATTGGATCAGCCATTGTATCATCATCATCAGTTCCTTCTTTAGGTAGGGATGTACAACCAATAGGTTGTTGCAGAGTTATTAAAGGAGCAGCTAGTTCTAATGGGGTTTAGAATCATAAATATGCTCTAGCGGATCGACAAAAGTTAGAGGCTTCTCTAGATATGGTTGTCATGCCATATTTTTGCCAAGGTTAAACAAGCACAACTTATAGACTCTAAATGAATTGATTTTATTACATAGTCGCCACCGAATTTTAAAGGAAAATAAGAAAATTTATTGAATTATAAACATGTATGATTTTATGTTTCAATCAGCGAAAACCAATTGAGATTCTAGATAAGGTCTCAAATTATCCCAAAGGGAAGGGGTTAGCCACCCTTTAGGATCCACAAATGTGGTACATGGCTAGACTAAATTTATCAAAAATAGAGGAGATATATTTAAAATAATATAAAAATGTACGTATTAAATATAAAATAATTTTTCAAAAAAATATAAATGTTTTAAAACTATGTAAAGGTATATGTATATTAAATATATGAATAGAATAAATTGGTATAAAATATGTAAAGGACATATATAAAAATATATAAATAAATGTAAAAAGGAAATGTACTTTATAATGTATGAAAAAAAGAAATGTATTTTGATATGCCATGAAAAGAAAAAGCTATTTACCAGTAATATTTTTTATCTGATTAAAATTACGAAGAAAAGTAAAATTTATTTGATAAGAAAAGACTATATAATCTATGAATTACTAGATTCTTTTATGTAAGTGCATCAAAATAATATATATGTTTTGTCGTAAAAAATATAAACAAAAGTATATTAGTATATGTATGTAAAGAAAATATAAGATTATATAAAGAAAAATCATTCCAAAGAAAAAGCCTACGTAATATTTTTTTAATGTAAAAAGTATAAATTATTTGATTAAATAATCTTAGTCAATCTAATATATTTATATAAATATTAACGACCTAAATTTGCCTAAACGCGTGGTGAAGATTAAATAAGAATATCCCACCCAACAACACAAAAAATAAAGTTTTCACTATGATTAACTTTGTACAAGTGAAAGTATATAAAAGTATAAACACTCAATATAAAGTCTTCTTTAAATATCATCCCTACAAATATTCTCAATAACCTGTATAAATACTTTTAATAAAAGTGTCAGTAACAAATAAATAATAATCAAAATAAAATAAAAAATGTGTACATATACATATTTAAAAAATATATTTTTGTTAGTTAGTGGGCTCAGATAAAATTTTGAATTATTATAAAGATTTCGTTATCGCCCAAAAATATTTATTTTTTGTTATGTATTTGTACATATAATGTCCGTCTTTTATTTGGGATGGCCTCAAAAACTGATGGGGTTTCTTCATTGGCCATACGTCAGCCCTTAATGTAAAATAATATTTTAGGAAAGTAAAGTCTGTCTTTGTAATGGGATGGCCTCAAATATCCTGATGGAGATAATTTCATTGGCTGAACTAGTACAATATTTGTTCATTATCAGTGTAATAAATGATGCAGCAATACCCAAAATAGTACCCACAACAGTGCCAAGATCAATCAATTAGTAAACATTACCCCACAATAGTGTCAAGATCAATAAATCAGTAAACAGTAGCCCACAACAGTGGCAAGATCAATCAATCAGTGAACAGTACCCAAAACAGTGCCAAGATCAATCAATCAGTAAAACTAGGCAAAACAATCATTGAAGCAAATTTTTGAATCAAAATTGACCCTAAATCTGTAAAAAAAAAATCCCCAAAAAATGAAAAAAATTATCAGCAATATAGAGACAAACAAAAGACATTCAATGGATATAGTAAGAAAATACACAAGCGTATAAACAAATTCCGGAATCCATGGAGTTTGCCGAAAAATATGCTAACTCCGGCTAAATAATATCACAAATCACATTTAACAAATACATTAAAACAAAGAAGTGATTGGTAGCGCCGTTGCTTCAATGGCTTTTGCCGGAGCAACACCAAAAATCAAGATCCTGCCAGATTTGAGCATCGATGGTGAAAACACCATTTTTTTCCATAAGCAAAAAGTGAATCCAAGGGAGATGTGAGGGGGACTACCGCAATAGTGGATGGTTTTTCCGGAAGCTCGTTGTATCTATCCATTTTTCTGATGGGGCAGTGGTGGCATGGCTATTTTTCCAGCATTGGGTGATGGAAAAAAAGAGGAAGAAGGGGTAAAATTGTGGTGGTGGCCGGAGTGGGCTTCGCCGGCCAGTGTTTGGTGGCAGCAATGGTGAGAGAGAGAGAGAGAGAGAGAGAGAGAGTTTTTAGAAAGACAAATTGTACACGTGTGTTTGTGCGCCTAGTGTGTATATTATTATTTTTTGTTTTCCAAGGTATCCCACAGACGGCAGCCATGAGACTAATCTTCCGTTCCTCTGTCAGCACACTAACCGATAGAAAACTGGGCACGGAGTTTGCTCCATTCGCAGAGACGGGGATGAAACCTCCAACCTCTTGCTTAAGGGACATGGCGCTGAACCATCATGCAAACTCTAGTGGTTAGTGTGTATATTATGATGTATGGTCTGTTAGTGGGTTTTTAAAGAAAGAAAGAAAAATATTAACCTCCATTTCTTTATTTATAATTAAAAAACAATTCTCTTTTTTATCCATAAAATAATAAAATAACTCTTTTTTCTCCTGAAACATGATATTGACCATCGGTTATTGTCCAATGAATTTTCATCCTTTTAACCAATAAATAAAAACAATTTATTCAAAAAAAACTAAAAATTTTAACCCGTCACTTCAAGTGTCATCTTTTAAAAAGTAATGAGATCTTGACTTGATTGATTTTTGCTTTGTGTATTAAAATAATTAAATTGACTCATATTTGCAGGTTGTATTAAATAACATATAAAATAATGAATGTCGATTTATAAATACAAACAAAATATAAATAATAAATAAAAAAATTTAATTATCTTGAAAAAATATATTGTGCTATAAAATAATTAAAATTATACTGTACGATAATGAATTGTAGTGCTATTTTGTGTGCGTATATAGATGACTGCGGAAAAATATTAAAATTATAATAAAATTATAAAAATCCTAAAATTTAAAAAATTATGAATAATTATGCAAATTAAAATATGACAATAAATTTGTAAAAAATTCTAAAATAATGACAATTATCAATAACTTATCGGATGTGACAAGACATTATTGTGCGATCCTCATCAGATATGACAAAACATCAAATTATTATACTATACAAAAATGATTATTCCGACTCAACGTTTGCCGACTGCAAAGTATAAAAATTAATTTGTAATTATGAAAAAATGTAAACAATGCTGAAACTATTTAAAAAATATAATTAATATAAAAATATTATAAAAATATGATGTAATGTCCTGTAGGTTTGTATTTTGTGTATTTATTGTGTGTATGTATGTTGAGTATTTAAAAAAAAATATCAAATCTACTTTCTTCCCAACATATCCCTTAAATTTTGAATAGTGGGTGAAACAAAAGTCAAGTGTCATAATGATGACAAGACCTTGACCTGACTGATTTATTTCTCTATGTATTAAAATAATTAACTCGGCTCAATTTTTACGGATTGTAATAAATATACAAAATGCAGGTATTGATATTTAATTACAAAAAAATATAAAAAATATTGAAATTATTGAACTGTAATTAATTTAAAAATACTGTAAAAATGTGACGTCATGTCGTGCACGTGTGTGGATGATTGTAAAATGATAAGAATGATAATGAATTGATAAAAAATTCAAAATAAGAAAAAATATATTAATAAATTATGAAAAGTAAAAATGTGACAACAAATTGATTAAAATTCTAAGGAAGGATGATTATCAATAATTTATCAAACAATTGTAAAAATATGTGAAATTTATGTTTTTGGTGCCCTTTAACGATCAGGAGGCCTGAAAACATTAGTTTTAGGCACGGAAAGAAAAAATTAGGTGTCAACAGTTTCCCCTTTTCGTTTGAGGACGATTTAGAAGTCTTCAAACAAAAACGTTGACATGTAGCCAATTTTGCTCGACAAAAATGATATATATTTTTTATTTTTGAAGAAAATTCGATCGAATTCTAATTCAGAGTTGCCTACATACCTCGAGTTGTATGAGAATCAGATCGGGTGTAGTTCGAAAGAATAGGCAATTTGTTTCTTGCCTTGTTATTAGGGGTAAATGATCATGTGGAATGTTTATTGAGGGAAGGACTATTTGGGAATGAAAGTGTTCATCCATTCCCGATCTTCTTTTTAAATTGCCCAGTATCGAGCTGTGAGAAGCTGGGGATGCAAGATTGTGTACTTATTGGGGAGAAAGAATAATTGGGAGATTGTGATAATCGAACTTTGCATAGAGTTTCCTATATATCTCGAGTGTCACGAGAATCATGTAAATATAGTTCGAAAATGAGAAAGTAGAAAATTTTGGGACGATTCTTAAAATTTTCCCTAGTATATGATGTATGAAATTTGAAAAAAATGTGTTGTTGTTCTCGATTGAAAATATGCATCACGTCTTCGATTGTCTACAGAGATTTAAGGACGATGATGCCTCCAAATATTTACAGGGATTTGGGGATGAATGTCGTCTCCGATTATCTATGGAGACTGAAGTGATGAATGAAAGGTGTTTTTGATTGTCTACGGAGACCTGATGCACGGCATATCCAAGTCTCTATGGAGACTGATGTTGATTGTCGTATTACATTGTCTACGGAGACTGATGTTGAATGATGATTTCTTCGATTGTCTACGAAGACTTGATGACATCTCCAATTATCTATGGAGACTATTGTCGATGGTCGTCTTCAATTGTCTAAGTAGACTGATGTGATGAACGATGATGTCTTCGATTGTCTACTAAGACTTGATGCATGATGTCTCCAATTGTCTATGGAGACAGATGTTGATTGTCGTCTCTTATCTACAGAAACTGTTAAGACATCTTCGATTATTTACAATGACAGATGTATGACACCTTCAATTATCTATGGAGGCTAATGTGATGAATGGTGTCTTTGATTTTCTAGGAAGACTTGATGACATCTTCAATTGTCTTTGGAGATGAATGTTGAATGATAATATCTTCGATTGTCTACGAAGACTTGACGGATGACACCTCCAATTATCTATGGAGGCTGGTGAATTGTCGTCTCCGGTTTCCTATGAAGACTATGTGATGTCTTCGATTATTTACGAAGACGGATGCATGACACCTCTAATTATTTATGGAGGATAATATAATGAATGGTGTCTTCGATTGTCTACAAAGACTTGATGACATCTCCAATTGTCTATAAAGATAGACGTTGATTGTCATCGCCGATTGTCTACAAAACTGATGTTGATATCTCTAATTGTCTATGGAAACTAATGTTGATTGATGTCTTCAATTGTATACGAAGACTGACAAATGAAATCTCCAATTGTCTATGGAGACTAATGTTGATTGTCATCTTTAATTGTCTATGAAGACTGGCGAATGAAATCTCCAATTGTCTATGGAGACTAATGCTGATTGTCATCTTCAATTGTCTATGAATACTGACGGATGATTGTGATCTCCAATTATCTATAAAGACTATGTATGATACCTTCGATTGTCTATGGAGACTTAATGATAAATGATGCCTCCGATTATTTACAGAGACTGTGTCATGAATGATGTCTTTGATTGTCTACGAAGACAATGTCATAAATGTTGTCTTTGATTGTATACAAAGACTATGTATGATATCTCTGATTGTCTACGGAGACTTGATGATAAAATGACATCTCTGATTGTCTACAGACACTATGTAATGAATGTTGTCTTTGATTGTCTACGAAGACTTAGTTGATATCTCCAATTGTCTATTAAGGGTGGTTATAAAATGACGTCTCTGATTATCTACAGAGATTGTGTCATGAATGAAGTCTTTGATTATCTACAAAGACTATGTCATAAATGTTGTCTTTGATTGTATACAAAGACTATGTATGATATCTCTGATTGTTTACGAAGACTTGATGATAAAATGATGTCTCTGATTATCTACAAAGACTATGTTATGAATGTTGTCTTTGATTGTCTACGAAGACTATGTTGATTGTTGTCTCTGATTGTTTATAAAGACTGAGGCCATCAACTAGTGAGGTGACTAAAATCTAATAGCTTTCTCAACTAGTGAGGCTATTGATGTGTAAAAAATTCTCGACTTGGGAGAAAAATATAATAGCCTCCCTACTGACGGGGCTATAAAAAATATAAAATACTCAAAGATAAGTGCTTGTCTGAAAAATAAAATGTTGGTATTTACAGGTCTGTGCTTGAAGAAAAAGACAAATTCCCATACTTTAATTCTGGGTGCCTTGAATAAAAAGTTAAAAATACATGTATGTGAAAGTGAGCACCTTGAACAAAAGGTAAGAAAAATGCCTGTAAGTGAAAATGGGTGTCTGGACAAAGAAAGAATTTTTATTTTTATTTTTATTTTCTTAATAAAAATTGTTGAAAGATGAAGAAGACACGATCGTGTCTTGACTTCAGTTGGTACCAATAATTAGCAGTGTGTATATGAATTTCTAATACGAGTACGACCTCGTAGATGGACATATTTTGACCATGTCAAAGACAACCGAGAGAAGGCCCGAACTTAAGTGTTAATGAAGTCTAAAACCACCCTATGTATGCACTCCATGGGCAGCCCATTGGAGTATTTTAATTAAAAGGGCACTTTTGTTATTTACGTCTTATTTTGTGTTGTAATATAAATAGACCAACTTAGGGTTTTTGAGACTTGGCTGATCATTGTCAAGACTTGAAACATTGTAACATTTTAGCCTCTCTTTAGAAGCCCCAACCAAAACTAGGGCTAGACAAGTGAAGATTCACTCGTGTTTGCATATTGGTTTGAAACATTGGTGTTTAGAGGAGGTAAAGGCCCTCTTGAGTCAACGTAGAGTTAGGTTTGTGTCGTGGGTAGTGTTAAGGGTCAAAAATTGTAACAATTCTTGGGTTTTTAAGATTGTCCCTTCATTTGGTCTAACTATTTATCTTGTATCTTGATGTATCTGTTGGTTCTTTTTTTGTTGTTAATGTACCCGTGACTTTCTTGTTGTTGTAATCTTGTTATTTATGTGTTGATACAGTGAAGCCGTGTGGGGCTGTTTTGATTCACTATAGTCATTGTAATCTTGTGTTCTGTATTTATCTTGTTGAATATTGTGGTTGTTGTCTTGAAAACATAGAAAAGCCGAGTGGGGCCTTTGATTCTCCAGTGTTATTATCTTGTAGATCTCTTGATTTCCTTGTTTGTGTTTGATATTGTATCATTTGGTATCAAAGCCATCTTAGGTTTTGTTCTTACAATACCAATCTTGGACTTTCTTGCTAAAAAAATGTTGAAATCTGAAAATTCCAAAAAAAAAAAAAGAAATATGTCCATCTTGTTCTTGGCCGAGAAATTTGTGTTGTGTTGTTGTATTGGACGAGATTGGTGTTTCTGTGTCTAGATTTGGTAGTCATTTTGTTTGTTTAGAGTGTTTCAAGTGTTGGTTTCTTCCCCACCAACACTACAAGTGTCTAAATCTAAAGTTTGAGCTTAAAAGATGACATTGTTGTTGTGAACTTGCAAGATTGGCCGAATGGTGATGTTGTTGTAGACTTGGAGTGGAACATTGTTGTTGGTGGTGGTGTTATTGAAGTTGTTGTTGTATGTTCATCTTGTTATTCACCTAGTCTTACAATATAACCAACAAAAATTGCAAATAGATTCAAAAGGGGTGAAGATAAAAGTTGTAAAGTTGTTTGTGAGAAGACTTGAATCATCACTTCCTAGACTTGACATCCACTTTTTCAACTACTATCCCTAAATCAAGGAGCCTTGTTTGTTTGAACTAGTACAAGTCAAGATAATATTTTTGAGAATAACTTAAAAGACTCAAGGCTTATACTCCCCCCCTCCCCCCAAAACCAATTGGCTTTCATTCTAAATTGTGTGAAGGTTTAAAATTTCAAATTTGTGACTAAGTTGTATGGGCTCGAGACAAATTCCATGATGCCACATCACCACTTGCTACTGTTCACATCAATAATTAATCTCAAATTTGGATTTTTCTAGTTTCTAATTGTTGATGCTTGGTTTCATTAGCTGATCCTAGAACTAATTAACAAACTAGTAAATTCCTACTCAATTGTTATTTAATCCTTTGAATTCATTGTTCGTGCCTACGTTTCTTTGTTCTTTTGTCATTTTTATAATCGTAGTGCTTCTTGGTTCAAGTTCGAACATCACTTACTTGAGTTTTCCAACAAATAATCCATTCCAACTAAGGAGTAGACTTACTCTTTAACTCACCACAACTACAAGCTGACTTGCAAACATTTGTGACATCAAGTGTGAGGCCACAATGTGAGTGAGAGAATAGTGAGGTTGTTTGAACTAATGTGTGTTTGTTTTGTAGGTTTTGTGTTGTATTGTTTTGTGTGACATAGTGGACTGATTTGGTGACTTGTTGGACTATAACTTGAAGGACTAATCTCGATACCATCACAATGGAACCCGAGGCTTCAAATACTCAAATAATGGATAGTAAGGCCATCAATCTCATTTTAGATCGCCTTGAAACTATGTATTGAGATATGGCTAAGTTGAATGTGGGTCTTGAGAAACTATATATGGATATGGCATCAATTAGTGGGAGATTAGAGCGTGTGGAAAGTCAAAGGAGTCGACCATCCACCCCTCAAAACATTTCCTCGACCACTACTCCTTAGGCCTTGCACCAAATGTTCCATCCACCAAGACAACCATCCAATGTCACAAAACAAACTCCATTATAATCCCTCACCCGAGACCATGATAGGCCAATCCAACCATTACTTCACCAAGTCTAACAAGGACTTGGAACCTAAATTCCACCCTATAACCCAAGTCCTTCAAACCAAACTCCACTTGGCCAAAGACCTTATTATCCACCAAATCCAAACCCGCCACTACAAGCTCCACATAACCCGAATATAACTATCCAACATGAGGGGTATGGGCCTTTTGATGATGGTTACATGAGGGGGGAAGATGTACGGGGTAGACATATTGATCCAAGGCAGGTTCATGGTCGAGAAGGAAGAGTTGGTCATTGGAACCAACAAGGGAACAAAAACTGTGAAGTAGGACTAAATACCATCAAAATAGGGCTTCCAATATTCAAGGGTGGTAGTGATCCTGAAGAGTTTGTTACATGGGAATCCGCATGTGAGACGGTCTTCAAAGTCAATAATCTTACCAAGGAGAGGAAGAGTTTCTACGCGATTGCTCACTTTGAGGGTTATGCTACTACATGGTGGGAGTATGTTAAGCATTTTGGAAATATTTTGGTAGAGCCTGAAAGATATTATCAAGAGCTCCTTCCCAAGTTGTATAACTTGAGGCAAGGAAAAAAAGTGTCGTGTCTTACTACGATGAGTTCCAACAATTCATCTTGTAACTTGATCATAGATGGGAACAAGTGAGTCACAACATTATCCGATTCAAGGTGGGGTTGAATAGAGATATTGCTTCATGTTTTACACTTCACAAGTTTGACACCCTTAATGCAATCTTCCAAGCCGCATTGGAAATTGAAAGAGAGTTGCGGGAGAAATCGGGGTCTAAGTTCAAAGTCCAATCATTCTCGGGTTGGCACCATGACAAGAATGATTCTTCCAAAGTGGAAAAACCCGAGGCCAAGGCTTACCAAGCCAAATATAAGACACCTAAAAGCCAAATATAAACCGTATTCCTTTCCTAACTCTAAGGTTTTTCAATGCTTTAAATGCCAAGGTTGGGGAAACAAGGATAGTGAGTGTTCAAATAGGATTAATGTGATCTTAAGGGAGGGAAAATAATATTTTCTTGGGGAAAAGGTGGGACTTAACCGAAGGAGATTGATGATCAATTTCAAGGTAGAGAGGGGATAGAACTCGAGAAACCAAAGAAAGGGGGGAGGAAGATTCTTGTCCATGTGAAGGTAAGATTGAAGTGACATTTTGTAGTGAGAAAGTCTATGATTAGTAAGGTTTTGGGTAATCCCAGTCAAAGGGGGAAGCCCTTTTTACACCAAATACCTTATCAAGGGGGTTGTGTGTTCTATTCTTATTGATGGAGAGAGTTGTGTCAATATTGCTAGTAGTACCTGGGTTGATTTTTCGAGGCTTCCCACTATCCATCATTCCATCCCCTACAACCTTCGATGGTTAAATAAGTGTGGGGATTTAAAGTTAAACCGACAAGTGGTGATACGGTTCAAGGTAGGTAACTATTTTGATGAGGTGTTATGTGATGTTATTCCAATGCAAGTGTGCCATATATTGTTTGGAAGACCATGGGAATATGAAAAACCTACTGTGCATGATGGACGAGACAATAGCTACACTTGGAGAAACATGGCCGAAGGTATACAATCCGTTCTCTCTCACCGATTCAAGTGGCCGAAGTTAGTCAACAAGTTAGAGAGTTTAAAGAAAAGACCAAGAAGGAGTGAAAGGGAAGGACCGAGAGTGGGATTAGAGGAGAAGGATAGGGAATCAAAGAGCGAAGAGACAAGGGGTCCTCACTTTTGGGACTTAACCTCAGGAATCCTTTACTTCTCACTAACGTAGGTACTAGCATTTTGACTAGTACCACCTTTGCTTGTGTGCAGGTACATGATCTTCTGCTTCCCAAGGGATATACCAAGCAAATTTTTAACAAAAATATGCTTGATGGACTAAAGGAGTGCTTGTCTAAGCCTCCAAGCTTCGGGACAGAAAACGAGGAAGTGATTCTTTGGGGGAGTCGTGAGGTTGATGAAGCTGTGAGTTTGAGGTCAAACTCTTTTCAAGGTGGAGAGGATGATATGAGTACAACCTCGTAGATGGACATATTTTGATCAAGTCAAAGACAATCGAGAGAAGGCCCGAACTTAAGTGTTATTGAAGTCCAAAACCACCCTATGTATGCACTCCATGGGCAGCCTATTGGAGCATTTTAATTAAAAGGGCACTTTTGTCATTTACGTCTTATTTTGTATTGTAATATAAATAGACCAACTTAGGGTTTTTGAGACTTGGCTGATCATTGTCAAGACTTGAAACATTGTAATATTTTAGCCTCTCTCTTTAGAAGCCCCAACCGAAACTAGGGCTAGACAAGTGAAGATTCACTTGTGTTTATATGTTGGCCTGGAACATTGGTGTTTAGAGGAGTTAAAGGCCCTTTTGTGTCAACGTAGAGTTAGGTTTGTGTCGTGGGTAGTGTTAAGGGTTCAAGAGTGTAACATTTCTTGGGTTCTTAAGATTGTCCCTTCATTTGGTCTAACTATTTATCATGTATCTTGATGTATTTGTTGGTTTCTTTTTTGTTGTTAATCTACCGTGACTTTTTTGTTGTTGTAATCTTGTTATTTATGTGTTGATATAGTGAAGCCGTGCGGGTCTCTTTCGATTCACTATAGTCACTGTAATCTTGTGTTCTCTATTTATCTTGTTGAATATTGTGGTTGTTGTCTTGAAAATATAGAAAAGCCGAGTGGGGCCTTTGATTCTCTAGTGTTATTGTCTTGTAGATCTCCTGATTTCTTTGTTTGTGTTTGATCTTGTATCAATTTCTCCATCTCTTTCCCAACTAACTGAGATCGACTTCATGGTAACTCTTCTAGTTTCAAGTGGTACATCAGACATACCTAAGTATCGACAAGATTTGTTCATCTTGATTTAAACAACGAGTTTGAGCTATGCTTATTCTCATGTTTCAAGTGCCCTCTCCAGAAAGAAAGTCCCATTTCACACATATTTGAGTAATTTCCTTTTGAATTTGGGAACGTCTAGAGAAATACACTCACACTCGTAAAGAAATTCAATGTATGCAATTGGGATACCATAGGTTTGACCTTCATGTAAGTATCCACTAATGTGAAAACACTTGGAATAGGCTCCTGTAGTACTTATCGTTGGCTTGTAATGTAGTCTTGGGTAATAGGTAAGATGATACTTGGGATGAAAGTGACTAATTCCTCAATGAGCACTGCATTTGTGCTTTCGGCGATTGCCGCATTTTAACATTTGATCCTCTTTGTTGTGCTTCTTGCCCCTTATTACATGTTTGCTTCGACTCTTTTTGAATCATGTGTTGGAGTTTTTTCCCATTTTTTTTAATAAATGTATTTTATTTTTAATGATGATTCTTAATCTTTGTTAGAGTTATCTCTTTTTTGTAGGGGATTTTTTATCCTTCTTCTTTGGAGTCGACTTTTGTTTTTTTCTTCTAGGGATAATTGCCTCTGACAGCTTTGATCATAAATCTTTATTCGTAACTTTCATATACTTAGTGCGCTCAAGGAGTTGGGCCAAAAGAGGGATATAGCATAGAAGCACTCAAAAGGTATAAGCTCAGATGTGGTTATCGAAAGAATTGGCTTCAGGCTCAAAGGGGAAAACACTAGGGGTTGATGGCATTAGATAGGTTGTCAAAGGCACAATCGAATCAAAGGTGGCCTACAATCCTTTCCCAAACTAAGAGTAACTTAGAATTTTGTCTCAACAGACATGTAGGCCAAGTTCTGGGTCAACAATGCAATGCAATGAACTAGTCTAAATCTTACCACACAATTCACTTGAAACTATGAGGTTGGTTTCGTTCTTGTCTTAGATGTATGCAAAAGAATTTTTGAGTGTTACTCTGCTTTGTTTAAAAGGTACCAAATGAATCTATGGTTTACCATGAAATCGATCCTCTCCATCATAGCAATTTGATCTTTCTCATGCACACCTTTAACTGTCTTGGTACCAACCAAGTCAAAATTCTAAATTTTTATATATTTGAAAAAAGAAATGGGACCAAACCCTAATGAGGGTTTCCTACGTATCCTGTGAAAACAAGAATCAGGTATGCGTAGTCCAGGCACATTTATCAATGTATATGTGCAATGTATAACTATAACAAGGTGATGGTCATCCATGAAAAAATATGAATGATGATCAGGAAAGAACTGCTTGTAGCATCAAAATTATTCCAATCAGATGATTGAGAGGATGGGTGTCAAGCATGAGGAGAGCTTTGACACAACTTTGGTACGCTGAAAAGATTGAGAAAGTCAGACATTGAAGAAATTGTGACATTATTTCGCCACCGTTGGTAGGATTATTATGAATGTAAGAATATTAGACCCTTGCTTTGAAAGTGGGGATCGATACGCCATAAATTTAATGGTTTACAACGTTTGAAAATAGAAGCTAGGTGTTCTCGAACCAAAATTGGGTGAGTATTTGGAGGTAGGCCGGCTAGGCACTAATGTTATTGAGATTTGGATTTGAGAAATTATTTATTTGCGTTGTTTGAAGACTTTTGGAGAGCGTCTTTGAACTGTTACATAAAAAAAATTTGCCCTAGTTTAAATACCGGAGAAATTATTTTGAAACAGTGGAGAAATCAAACCCTAATACGGGGTTGCCTACGTATCTTGTTGGGACAAGAATCAGGTCAAAACAAATTTCAAACTATTTATGAGTTTGTACATAGCGTGATGTATTTCCAGAATAGGAACTTTCCTAAATGGTTGAGAATAAGACTGAATGATTGGGATAAAGATCACTAACCTAAATGCACTAAATCTAAAACTATGGAATTCAAAGAATGTTTGGGGGAGTGTAAGACACCCCCGCGCGAACCACAGTGTGTGAAGTGTACGGTCAAAGACTCGATGGAGTTGTTTTTCATGATCAAATGAAGTAAAAAATAATGTATAACAGTTTTTACAATATACAGATACAGTGTATTAAATAAATAATGAATAAAAGAATTGATAAGGCAACAAATTTTGCTTGTGCAAATTCAGCAAAGAATTTATGAGCAAACACACATAATGTACAGTGTGAAACAGGTAATGACTCAAACAATTTAATCATATGCAAAAGTAAAAATACTTCTCTCGATTGAAAAATTAAGTCTATCATGGTTAGAACCTAATGTTCCCCAGCAGAGTAGACATTCTATCATGCCCTGTTTTCGCTAAGGTTAAACAAGCACGACTTATGGACTCTAAACAAATTGATTTTATTACAGAGCCGCCACCTAATTTTTAAAAAAAATAAGGAAAACTATTGAATTATTAACATGTACAATTTTATGTTTCAATCTGCGAAAACCAGTTGAGATTCTGTCATGACCCGAACCGGGGCCCTAGCCGTGACGAGTATCCCAAACCATAAAGGCCCGAAACACCTCTATCTGTCTGGTAGTCATGCCATAATTCATATGATTAATAAATACGAAAGATAAACAATATTATGGAAACATGGTCAGGAATCATACGAAGGCAATAATGGAGAATAATGTCCCACAATCTCAACACAACATCTCTATAACGTCTGCGAAATCTCTACTACATGACTAAAACAAATGTCTATCTGAAAACTGGGACAAGTCCCCCAGTAGACCCAAAACTAATAAATGATAAATTAAACTGCAGACATCAGGCCTTCCAAAATATAGAAGGCTCACTACTTGATTCTGCGATCTGTCGGAAGGAATTTTTTGGTTGTCTGGACCCCTAGACTGTGCCTCCAAACCTGGGAGGAGAGGGGGTCAATACAAAAGTACTGGTACGCAGAGAAATCAAAACAAAAATATAATATTCTTACACAATATAGGTGAGAGCCATTATAAAGTAGTTTCATATCAAATTACTTGAAAACACATGGGCATAATGTAATAGTTTTCAATACTAATATAATAAGATTGAGCTAGGTGGAATACCTTACAATTTTAATTCCACGGCTATGTGGAATCCGCCTCTGGTGCTCGGCGGCCAAGCCTTCAATCCAAGTAGCCGCCAGGATTTGGAGCCGGTATACCCACCATGTGAGTACACCGCAGGGAATCCCCCCATGTTAGATGTCCCAACTATTTTATTATCCTCTCATGTAGGATACAATATCATATGACCCGCATCGGCAATTACGGTTTCCAGCGATGAGCCCTTTCACTCAAACGCCTTCTTCAGGCATCCACCTTTCTCACAAAAATCAATGCATTCAAACTTTATTCAAATCAATCACATTTCATACTTTGTAGGTTATCGTCATACCCGACTTGCAAGCCATCAATATCACATCATTCTTCTCATTCAACCATTGTATTCAACATGAATAACCTTCTCATTTTCAAGTCAAAATCATATCAATTCTCAAAACATTTCATATCATGATCTTCAATATGTTTTCAAACAATTTACATCATATGAACATTTAAAACAAATTCACATCAATAGAGGAAATTTCATATCATTCATGCTCTCAAGTTAACATCTTTTCGGAATAAATGCATATACATATATAGAGCAAATCACTTTGGGAGTATGCCTAAGGACCAAATCAATATTATAAATGTTTAAAACATAATCATATTCTCAATTTAAAAACCCCCATTTGAAAATATGAATTTTTAAAGCCCATGATATTTTTGAGATAACCCCACGGACCTCTATATGCGAATATGATAGGTGCTTCTTGAAGCCTACGTTGCAGAGATTCCGAATCTTCAATTTATTTTGAAAACCCATGGTTGAATATTGAACTACTTGGGTTTTTATTTTGAAACCCTAGAAAGAGTTTTTGAACAATTTTGATGAATGAAGATGTATTTTGGGGTCTTTGGGAACTGAATTTCGTGTTTATAGCTAAATAAGGGTGGGAAAAGGACCATTTTTCCCCAAAAATGAAGTGTTTAAGTCACTTGAAACCTTTACATAGGCGCCGCCTATGCTATCACCTATGTTTACATAGGCTCCGCCTATGCTATCGCCTATATTTTCCAGGGTCCATGTGCGATTGGTTAGGCGACGCATACTACTTTGAAAGGCCATAACTTCTTGCTCGGGTGTTGGATTTTAGGAAAATTTGTATCGTTGGAAAGCTAACTCGAAGACCTATAATTTGACACATAGTAGGATCTCTAATTTGACATATAAAGAGAGTTATGGTCGATGGAAGCTGACATAAATTACAACGTCCACTAAAACTTAATCGATCGAAATAGTTTCAACTCGTCCTTGAGTTGAAGGACCTCTATGGTCTAAATTCAAGATTGAATGGATTCACATACTACACAAATAATTAACATGCCATATTTGCATATGATTTATTGCTTCGGGATTATCAACACATTGAAATCATGGTCTATATTGTAACCTGAAATGCAGGGCATTACAAGAATAATTCAGTTCGGGTCTATATACATAGGAACGACGGTCTAAACTCTAGCCCAAAAAATACAGGATGTTACAGATTCTAGGTAAGGGTTCAAATTATTCCGAAGGGAGGGGTTAAGCACCTTTCGGGATCCACAAATGTGGTGCCCAACTAGACTAAATTTATCAAAAAGAGAGGAGGTATATTTAAAATAATATAAAAAATGTATGTATTAAATATAAAATATTTTTTTAAATATAAATATTTTAAAACTATGTAAAGATATATGTATATTAAATATATGAATAGAATAAATCATTATAAAATATGTAAAGGACATGTATAAAAATGTATAAATAAATGTGAAAAGGAAAAGTACTTTATAATGTATGAAAAAGAAATATATTTTAATATGCCATGAAAATAAAAAATATTTACCAGTAATATTTTTTATCTGATTAAAATTATGAAAAAAATAAAATTTATTTAATAAGAAAAGACTATAATATATGAATTACTTGATTAACTTGATTCTTTTATGTAAGTGCATCAAAATAATATATATGTTTTGTCGTAAAAAATAAAAAAAAAATAAAAGTATATTAGTACATGTATGTAAAGAAGAGATAAGATTATATAAAGAAAAATCGTTCCAAAGAAAAAGCCAACTTAATATTTTTTAATGAAAAAAGTATAAATTAATTGATTAAATAATCTAAGTCAATCTAATCATTTTATATAAATTTTAACAAGTTAAATTTGCCTAAACGCGTGATGAAGATTAAATAAAAAATATCCCGCCCAACACCCCAAAAAATAAAGTTTTCACTATGATTAGCATTTGTACAAGTGAAAGAATATAAAAGTATAAACACTCAATTTAAAGTCTTCTTTAAATGTCATCCCGACAAGTATTCCCAATAACATGTATAAACACTTGTAATAAAAATGTCAGTAACAAATAAATAATAATTAAAATAAAATAAAAAATATGCGTGCATATACATATTTAAAAATATATTTTTGTTAGTTAGTGAGCTCAGATAAAATTTTGAAATATTAGAAATATTTCATCATCACCCAAAAATATTTATGTTTTTATTACGTATTTGCATATGTAATGTCTGTCTTTTATTTAGGAAGGCCTCAAAAATTGATGGGGGTTTCTTCATTGGCCATGCATTAGACCATAATGTAAAATAATATTTTAGTAAAGTAAAGTCCGTGTTTGTAATGGGATGGCCTCAAATATCCAGACGAAGAGATAATTTGTCGAACTAGTTCAGCATTTGTTCATTATCAGTGTAATAAATTATGCAGCAGATACCCAAAACAGTACCCACAATAGTGCCAAGATCAATCAATCAGTAAACATTACCCCCAAAACATTGCCAAGATCAATCAATCAGTAAAACTAGGCAAAAAAATCACGAAAGCAAATTTTTGAATCAAATTGACCCTAAATTAGCAAAACAAACACGAAAAAATGGCAACAATTATGATACGAGTACGATCACGATCATGGATACATTTTGAGTATTTTGAAGACCACCTAAAGAGTGTACAAGTCTAAATGTGAAGGAGGCCCAAAACCGTCCCAAGCACACTCCATGGGCTGTTTTTGGAGCTCTTTTCATTAAAGGGTCTTTTAGTCTTTTGTCTTTTATTTTGTAATGTAATATAAATTGAACATTTTAGGGTTTTAGTTGGTAGTTTTAATGAATATTGAAGAAAGAACACTCCTCTTGGAGAGAAAGAGTTCACAACCGAAACTAGGGCATAGCATAAGGGTGGATTCTCTTATGTGTTGCATTTTGCTTGATACGTTGGTTCTTGGGTAGTGGACGCTTCTCTTGTGTCGATTGTAAAAGTTAGGTATTTGTTGTGTGAAGTGTTAAAGGTACAAAAGTGGAATATACTCTTAGGTTATTAAGACTACATCAACACTTGTCTAACTATCTATGTTGTATCTTCTTTTAGTTTTGGCTTCTTGTGTTGTTAATGTAACCCGTTTGTTCTTGTTGCTATTGTAATATTGTGGAGCTTCATCTTTTGTTACTAAAGCTGTTATTGGCTGGATGCTTTGGTGTATTAACACCTTGTATCCTCTTCTTTCTTGTTCTAAATAGTGAATCCGAGAGAGGTCCTCATTTGGTCCACGATTTATTGTGATTTGTGGACTATTTTGAGATGTAATTTCATGTTTCCTTGTCTGTTCCGTATCATTTGGTATCAAATCAAGGCTGGTTTTTGTTCTCACAAAGCCAATCTTGGGTTTGATTAGTCAAAAAAAAATAGTTGATAAAAACTAAAAAATTCCAGAAAATAGCAATCTGTCCATTTTTGTGTTCTTGACCAAAAATTATATTGTGTTGTTGTATTGGCCGAGATTTTCTTATCTTTCTTGACTAGATTTGTAGTTATTTTTTTTGTCTAGTATGTTTCTAGTGTTGGTTCTTTCTCACCAACACTAAAAGTGTCTAGATCTAAAGGTTGAGCTTATAATATTGACGTTGTTGTTGTGAACTTGACCCTGTGTTATTGTTGGTGTTAGTTGTTGAAGTTGTTGTTGAAATGTGGAACTTGACAAAGTGTTGATTGAAGTGTGAGACCAACTTGAACCTTAGACTTAAAGATTCAAAAGTTTGTGTTCTTGGTGTTCTTGGTTTTCCTGATGTTCTTCACCAATCTTCATCTTTTTTTGAAAAAAAAAGTGGATGTTAGATCTAAGAGGGTGAAGGAAGGAGGTGTAGTATTTGTTCGTCATCAAAGACTTTTACCACCACTTTCATCCACTCAAACACTTTACAACTCTTTTCAACCAACTTCCATGTTTTGAGGGCCTTGTTTTAAGGGAAAATACTACAAAATTCCAAGTATTGAAACTTGACTTGAAAAAGAGTTCCAAGACTTATTCTTTCCCTTCTTAAATAATTCCACCAATCCAGATCAAAAATTGGTCAAGACTTGAACCTTGGACAATAAAACTTGACAAAATCGTGACCAATTGAGGATTGCCACATCATCATATTTTTACTATTCACCAACAATTTTTAAGCTCAAATTTTAGATTTCTTAGTTTCATTTTATTATTTCTTTAGTTTTGTTTGTTGATTCCATTACTAACTTACAAGCTAGTACTAGAATGTAAGTTAGTTTTGAAACCGTTCTTCATGTATAAGTTCCTTTGTGTGTCTTATTCTTTTGACTCATTGTAATATTTGGTCTACCTCTCAATGCCTCAGGGAGTACAAGCAATGTTACGACACTTGTGAGATCAAAGTGTGAAAAATCTGAGAGACAAAACAATAGAGAGGGAGTGTGAGGACCATTCTTGTACAACTAACTTGTTTGTTGTTTTGTAGGTAACTCTTTTCCATAATTAAAACCATTTTGGCCCTCCTTGATGCTTTGTCCCGAGACCTTGCTAGGGAAAATGTGGGTCTTGAAAAAACTGACTCGGATGTGGTAACTATGAGTGAGAGGTTGGATCGAATGGAGAGTCAAAGGAACTCTCGTGCTTTTACTCCCCAAACTTTACTTCCAATGACCAATCCTCTAAGACCACCACATAATGCCACAATCCAAGCTCCACATAGACATCAAAACCGAGAACAAGATAGACCACTTCCCCCGCAAGTTGATCAAGTCCAACAAGGAGGACTTGGAAGCCATTTTCCTTCCATCCAAACTCCACAACCAAAACCCCACTTAACCAAAGCAAGCCTCTCAACCGCGCTCCACTACACCAAACCCAACATGTCCATATAAAGGAGAATGGTAGCAAGGAACATGAAGGATCTGGGGTCTACGACAATGACTGTATTGTGGTAAGAGACTTGTATCGGATGAGATTGAAGACAAGGCTCAAGATGGAGAGAAAGCCGAGGTTCAAAATGAAGATATTAGCCTAGACTTGTTCTCATTTTATCCTCGGATTTCCTTTGTTTTTTTATAGGCTGTTTTGTGCATTTTCTTGATGTTTTACGAACTGTTTTGGGTGGTTTCTTTTGGAGGACCAATTGCACGAGGCGAAGCCACGAATTTATGGTCAAATTCCTCTCAAGATGGAGAGGATGATATGAGTGCGATCACGATCATTGAAACTTTTTGAATATTTTGAAGACCTCCTAAAGAGTGCAAAAGTCTAAGTGTGAAGGAAGCCCAAAACCATCCCAAGCACACTTCATGGGCTGTTTTTGGAGTCCTTTTCATTAAAGGGTCTTTTAGTCTTTTGTATTTTATTTTGTAATGTAATATAAATTGAACATTGTAGGATTTTAGTTGGTAGTTTTTATGAATGTTGAAGAAACAACACTCCTTTTAGAGAGAGAGACTCCACAACCGAAACTAAGGCATGTCATAAGGATGGATTCTCTTGTGTGTTGCATTTTGCTTGATATGTTGGTGCTTAGGTGGTGGACGCCTCTCTTGTGTCAGTTGTAAGAGTTAGGTGTTCGTTGTGTGAAGTGTTAAAGGTTCAAGAGTGGAATATGCTCTTGGGCTGTTAAGACTACATCAACACTTGTCTAACTATCCATCTTGTATCTTATTTTAGTTTCGGCTTCTTGTATGGTTAATGTAACCCATTTTTTCTTGCTTCTATTGTAATATTTTAGAGCTTTATATTGTGTTGCTAAACTTGTTGTTGGCTGGATGTTTTAGTGTATTAACATCTTGTATCCTCTTCTTTCGTGTTCTAGATAGTGAATTTGAGAGAGATCCCCATTTGGTCCACGATTTGTTGTGATTTGTGGACTGCTTTGGGGTGTGATATCGTGTTCCCTTGATTGTTCCGTATCAAATTATCATCAATATAGAGACAAACAAAAGACCTTCAATGGATTTTGCAAGCAAATACACAAGTGTATAAACAAACGCTGGAATCCATGGAGTTTGCTGAAAAATGTGCTAACTCCGGCTAAATAATATCAAAAATCACATTTAACAAATACATTAAAACAAAGAAGTGATTAGTAGCTACGTTGCTTCAACGGCTTTTGTTAGAGCAACACCAAATATGAAGATCCTGCCAGATTTGAGCATCAAGGGTGAAAACGCCATTTTTTTCCATAAGCAAAAAGTGAATCCTAGGGATATGTGAGGGGGACAGCCATGATGGTGGATGGTTTCGCCAGAAGCTCGCCGAATCTTTCCATTTTTTCGACGGGGTAGTGGGGGCGTGGCTGTTTTGCCAGCATTGGGTGACACAAAAGGAGAGGAAGAAAGGGTAATGTTGTGGTGGTGGCCGGTGTGGGCTTCGCCGACCAATGTTTGGCGGCAGCAATGGTCAGAGATAGAGAGACAAATTGTACATGTGTGTGTGTTTGTGCGCCTATTGTGTATATTATGATGTATGGTGTGTTAGTAGGTTTTTAAAGAAAGAAAGAAAAATATTAACCTCCATTTCTTTATTTATAATTAAAAAATAATTCTCTTTTTTATCCATAAAATAATAAAATAACTCTTTTTTTCTCCTGAAACATGATATAGACCATGGGTTATTGTCCAATGAATTTTCATCCTTTTAACCAATAAATTAAAAAAATTCAAAAAAATAAAAATCTTAACCCTTCACTTCAAGTGTCAACTTTTAAAAAGTAATGAGATCTTGACTTGATTGATTTTTGCTTTGTGTATTAAAATAATTAAATTGACTCATATTTGCAGGTTGTATTATGTAACATATAAAATAATAAATGACAATTTATAAATACAAACAAAATATAAATAATAAATAAAAAAATATAATTATCTTTAAAAATATATTATGCTATAAAATAATTAAAATTATATTGTATGACAACGAATTGCAGTGTTATTTTGTGTGCGTATGAAGATGACTGCGCAAAAATATTAAAATGATAATAAACTGATAAAAATTCTAAAATTTACAAATTATGGATAATTATGTAAACTTAATATATGACAATACATTTGTAAAAAAATTTAAAATAATGAAAATTATCAATAACTTGTAGGATGTGACAAGACATTATTGTGCGATCCTTGTCAGATGTGATAAAATATTAAATTATTTTACTATACAAAAATGATTGTTTCGGCTCAGCGTTTGCGGACTGTAAAATGTAAAAATTGATTTGTAATTATGAAAAAATGTAAAGAATGTTGAAAATATTAAAAATAATATAATTAATTTAAAAATATTATAAGATATGATTCAATGTCGTGTAGGTGTGTATTTTGAATATTTATTGTGTTTATGTATATTGAATATTTAAAAAGAAAAAAAATAAATGTCAAATCTACTTTCTTTCCAGCATACCCCTTAAATTATGGATAGTAGGTGAAGCAAAAGTCAAGTGTCATAATGATGAAGAGACGTTGACTTGACTGATTTGTTGCTCTATGTATTAAAATAATTGACTCGATTCAATTTTTACAGATTGTAATAAATATACAAAATGCAACTATTGATATGTAATTACAAAAAGAAAATATAAAGAATATTGAAATTATTAAAATGTAATTAAATTGAAAATACTGTAAAAATGTGATGTCATGTCGTGTACGTGTGCGGGTGATTGTAAAATGTTAAGAACGATAATGAATTTATAAAAAATTCAAAGTAAGAAAAAATATATTAATAAATTATGAAAAGTAAAAATGTGACAACAAATTGATTAAAATTCTAAGGAAGGATGATTATCAATAATTTATCAAACAATTGTAAAAAGATGTGAAATTTATGTTTTTGATGCCCTTTAACGATCAAAAGGCCTGAAGACATTAATTTTAAGCATGGAGTGCAAAAATTGAGTGTCAACAGTGGTTACATATATATTGTCAATCATTTCACATAATTTATACACATAAATTGATCCGGGTTCTACATTATCATATGTCACTACATTGGTTATTGAAAAGTTCAAAAGGAAATCGGAATTACTAGTTAAGCCATTTGAAGTGTCTACGCCGGTTGGTGAATCAATTATAGCTAGGAGAGTGTGTCAAAACTGTATAATAATTATTTTTGGTCGTGATATAATGGCTAACATGGTTGAGTTAGAAATGATATATTTTGATGCTATAATGGGTATGGATTGGTTGGCTTCTTTTTATGCCATGGTAGATTGCTGAACTAAGAGGGTGTATTTCTATTTTTCAAGAGAGGCAGTCCTTGAATGGAGGGGTAATATTGGTTCTCCAAGAGGTAAATTTATTTCTTATTTTAAGGGAAAAAAAGGATGATTTCCAAGGCTTACATATACCGTCTAGTTAGAGTGAAGGATACAGATGTAGAGCCACCAACTCTTCAAACTCTTCCGATAGTAAATGAATTTCCTGATGTATTTCCTGAAGGTCTTCCAGGTTTGCCTCCAGAACGAGAAATAGAGTTTGGTATTGATGCGATTTTAGGTACTCAACCAATCTCAATTCCTCCGTATAGAATGGCTCCGTCAAAATTACGAGAGTTGAAAGAGAAATTAAAAGACTTGCTAGAGAAAGGATTCATAAGGCCTAGTATGTCCCATTGGGGTGCACCAGTGTTATTTGTGCATAAAAAAGATGGCTCATTGAGAATGTGTATTGACTACCAGTAATTGAATAAGGTGATTATTAAGAATAAATATTCTCTTCCAAGAATTAATGATTTATTTGTTCAGTTACAAGGCGTCAAGTGTTTGTCAAAGATTGATTTGAGGTCGGGGTACCACCAAGTAAGGGTCAAAGAGAATGATATAACCAAGACAACTTTTCGAACATGGTATGGTAATTACGAGTTTCTAGTTATGTCATTTGGGTTAACTAATGAACCCGCAACTTTTATGGATTTGATAAATAAGGTGTTTAAGACATTCCTAGATGTGTTCGTGATAGTTTTTATAGATCATACCCTGATTTATTCAAGATAAAAAAAAAGACCATGCCCGTCATTTATGATAGGTGTTACGAATTCTTTGTGATCTTAAGTTATATGCAAAGTTCTCTAAATGTGAGTTTTGGTTAACATACGTGGAATTCTTGTGTCATATTGTATCTAATAAAGGAATAAAGGTTGATACTCAAAAGATAGAAGTTGTGAAGAACTTCCAAGGATCTATAACTCCTATAGAGGTTCATAGTTTCCTTGAGTTGGCACGTTATTATAGAAGGCTTGTTGAAGGATTTTCTTCAATTTCTGCACCTTTAACAAATCTAACACACAAAGCATCCAAGTTTCAATGGAATGATGCATGTGAAAGGAGTTTTCAAGATCTAAAGAATAAGTTTATTTCTACACCCGTATTGGTACTTCCAGAAGGCACAGAAGGGTATGCGGTATATTGTGATGCTTCAAGAATTGGCTTAGGATATGCGTTGATGCAGCATGGTAAAGTAATGCCTCAAGACAATTATGGCCACATGAGAAGAACTATGGCGCCATTTTCTTTATGGGATTCATGTTGACATATATACTGACCACAAGAGCTTACAATATATCTTTAGCCAAAAAAGATCTAAACTCGTGGTAGCAAAGGTAGCTTGAACTATTAAAAGACTATGATGTTGACATCTTGTATCATTCGGGGAAAGAAAATGTGGTAGCTGATGCATTAAGTCGTAAGGCTATGGTGTTGTCTATAGAAAGAAAAGGGGTGACTAAAGATCTACACCAACTATCCAATTTGGGGGTTCGCCTACTTGAAACTTCAGATGAGGGTCTAATTATGCATAATGCGGTATGACAAAGGCATTTAATCTTACACAAGAGGGAGTACTTCAGTGCCAAAACCGATTGTGTGTGCCTAATTTAGATGGCTTAGAAAGAGAATTATGATAGAGGCACATCATTCAAGGTACTCCATCCATCTGGGATCAACTAAATGTATCATGATTTGAAAGGAGTGTATTTGTGGGATGACATAAAGATAATATTGCAGAATGTGTAGCCGAGTGCCCGAATTTAAAGTAGACCACCAAATGCCCAGGGGTTATATGCAATGTATAGATCTTCTAATATGTAAGTAGGACACATTTCATCACTAGTTTGCCTCGTACATCTCAAAGTTTTAATTCCATATGGGTAATAGTTGACAGTCTTACCAAATTAGCACACTTCCTACCGGTTAGGACCACTTACATAGTTGAAGAGTATGTGAAATTGTATATCAAAGAGATAATTCGGCTACATGAAATACCAATCTCTATTATATCATATAGGGGAGCTCAATTTATTGCAAATATTTTGAAGTCTTTTCAGAGAAATTTGGGAACAGAAGTGAATCAAAGTACAATTTTTCATCCTTAAACAGATGGACAAGCAGAACGTACCATTCAAACACTTAAAGATATGCTACGATATTGTGTATTAGACTTTAGAGGTAGCTAGGATGATCACTTACCTCTCATCGAGTTTTCCTACAATAATAGCTATCATTCAAGTATCAAAATTGCACCATATGAAGCTTTGTATGGAAGAAAGTGTAGATCACCAATTGGATGGTTTGAAGTAGGTAAAACTGCCTTGTTCGGGACAGATCTTCTTCATCAAGCTATGGAAAACGTTAAAGTGATTCTGTAGAAGCTAGAGATAGCCCAAAGTCGACACAAATCATATGTAGATACTAGAAGAAGGGGGCTAATGTTTGTTATCGATAATTAGGTATTCTTAAAGGTATCACCAATAAAAGGGGTAGTAAGATTTGGTAAGAAAGGATAACTAAGTCCACGTTATATAGGTCCATATAAAATTATTCAAAGGTTCGGCCAAGTCGCATAGGAGTTAGAACTACCCCAAGAGCTTTCAACAGTCCATCTAGTGTTCCACGTCTCAATGCTTCAAAAGTGCATCAAAGATCTATCTCATATTACTCCTACTGAAGATGTACAAATTATAGAAGATATCACCTATGAAGAAATAACTATTGTAATTCAGGATCGACAAGTTAAGAATTTAAGGAATAAAGAAATAGCTTATGTAAAAGTACATTGGACAAACTAGCAAGTAGAAGAGATCACATGGGAAGTTGAAGAAGAGATGAAATCCAAGTACCCCCATTTATACAAATACAAAGAGAAAGTTCAAGATGCTGAATTGGAGCAATAACGAGTAAGTATAACATATAAGTACTATGTGATAACAGGAATATTAAACTTAGGATTGAACTTGTTTTGGTTGGACAATTATGCTAATATTCGAGGACGAATGTTTCTAAGGGAGGGAGAATGTAACACCCCATATTTTGCATGTACATGTTCTATTTATGTGGAACTTGGTATAGCCTTGCAGTATAGGCAACAAACGAGATTTGTTATACGAGTATTGATGGTGTAGGTGGAGTTCTAGATAATGACCGTACATTTTAATGTGACGCGACCAAGTCAACATCGATACAATTATTTCACTTGGAATCGTTAGCTACTAGTTAAATCTAAAGTTTAGAGTGACCAAGTGTATAAAAGTTTTAAGTTAGATTAAAGAGATTAAGGGCTGAAAATATATTAATTTATTGAGATGCTTTCTTGACTTAATTAAGCTAGTATGTGAGTCACCTACTTGAGTTGCATGAGCCAAGTTAATGGACCAATTCCATGGATCAAATTTGGGCCTTTATTAGTATACTCATTTGGGCCCAAATTAAGAAAAAGATGGAAGGAAATGGAGAAATGGCCCAACACTCAAATCTACCAAGGCCCAACTAAGAAATTAAGTAAATAGGTGTAGCCTCTACTTTGACCTTTTGAGAAGCTTGAACTCCTTAAGTAGGTGCATCACCTACTTGGAGAAATTTAGCAATTTTGAGGTCCAAAATGCAGCTTAATAGGTGGCAAAATAAGGCCTTTATATAGCCAAGTTGTTGGTCATTTTCCTTCATTTCTAAGTCACAAAAAGGATTATATTTCACAAATTCCCTCTGATTCTCTAAAACAACAAGGAGCAATCCTATTTTTCTCTCTAGGGTTCTTAAAGAAACCCCAACCATTGCAAGCCAAGGTAAGTGAAAACACTTAAGGTTTAGCTTAATTCTTCTAAGGAAGATTAGGAAAAACATGCGATAAATGCTTAATTGTAAAAACAAGCTACCTGCTCACTTTTCTTTGTTATTAATAGGCATCCATTTTCTTCTTTGAGTTAAAGTTTGAAGGAAAGTTCGCGTTCTCAAAGAGTTCAAATTAAAAGGACAAGTTGCAGAAAATTGAGGTAAGGTGACTACTTCGTTTTTTCCTCCTTATATATGAATTTGGGAAAGAATTATGGATGTATTGTTATTGAGAACTCAAGGTATGATGAGTTTAGTATTTGGTTGCTTGGAAAAAGGTAAGTTGGGGTTTTTTTGTGGACTGTTTCATATATATATGATGGAGACTATCAGGTTTATGTTTGGAAAAGGTGTCACTAGTTTATATTGAAATATAGAAGAAGGGTGTGGTGGTACACCACCGAACTAACTATTGTACATGTTTATTGCCCAATTTGTTTTGTGTATTGTTTGGAGGGGGTAATGAAGCCAAAGTTGTTTTGGGGAATCTTATAAGAGTCGGTATGGTATGTGGATGTAATTGGAGGAGAAAAGGGTAAAAATAACACCCTTGATTGATAAATTAAGGGCTTACTGCCCAGGTACTATTTTGGTGAAGTTAAGTAGCCTAATGTGTCAGTTATTTACTAATACTAGTTTTACCATATACATTATTGTAGATAATCAATACTAAAGGCGGGAAAATAAATTGGGTTAACATCGGATTTATATGACTAGGTATGTAAGGCATACTCTATTTTGCACTCTTTGGCATGAAATTAGACACATGTCCCATCAAGTAAGCTTCCAAAGTTATCCTATAGCAAACAATACATAAAAATAGTGTATCATATCCCATGTATCCAATGACCTTATTACCACTCTCTAGAATGTTAAAACACCTCAATACATGCTTATTATTAGGCCTGCACATCTATTTTCCCTAGAAAATTTTAGGAGTTCTCTGCTTAGTCAAATAAGACCCATGTGTTATTTTCAGCTCCTAAACACTTCATTTGTGTGCCAAAAGCTCCCTACCTCATTGTAGTTGTATTAAGTGACCATTTATATGTCTCTTACTAGTATATTATTTTTCCAAGGTACCATAATGGTATGACCACCAAAGTAACAATTTCAAAGGCTAAATAAATTAAGTAATGCAATTTGAATTGAATGGGTGGATGCTCAAGGGTGTAATCCTAGCATGGGCCAATCTCTATACCTTTATTATGTGGGTGGAAGCTTAGGGGCAAAAGCCTAGCATGGGCCGATCCCAATATTTTTATATGGGTGGCAGCTCAGGGGCGCAAACCTAGAATGGGCCGATCCCGATTTGTCTATTTACCACTAACCAGTTGGTCATTTGTATCATATGGATTACAAAGATAATCAAGTAAGAAAAGTAAAAATGTAGAAAGAATGTAATGTACCTAACCCTACAAGTATATATAAAGATGGTCTACTAGAACTATTTGAACACTTGTATCTGATTTCCATTGAGCTCCTATATCATGCGTGATTACTTTCAGCCTTACATAATCAGTACATTTTCATACTGACGCCCCTTATAGGGTGCCTTTGTTTCATGCTACAGGCATAGGTGCTTCAGCTAATACACCTTCTTAGTAGGAACCCAGGATATCGAGCAGCTATTGGTGAGCTCCAGATTGATTCGAGGCTTTCTGAGTCTGTTTTATATATTTTGGTATTGAATAAAAGTTAAGAGTATGGCAGGGGTTTGTCCCGACCTTGACTAAGTGTATATGTATCTTGTAGAGGCTTTGTAGAACAATGTAATGGTAATAATGATAATGTCCTATCTTTTATATGTTATGGCCCCAATGGCCAAGTCTGGTATATACAGTTTTGGGCTTGTCGTTTATTTCTCATCAATGCACTATATCCATGTAAGGCAAAACCTTTGGTTATTATAGTTACATGCATGAGAAGTACAATGTTACGTATTGGCTATCTTGAGCCTTCACGGCTAGGGGGGCCTATCCGCCCCAATAAGATTTGACCCATGAAATAATTAACCTCGTAAGTACCCTAATTTTGAAAATCCATTCTTTATGCCTTAAGGTGTTTGCATATATATATATATATATATATATATATATATATATATATATATATATACATTCATATACATATATATACTACCTTAAAAGCACCAACTCATAAACCTTAAAGTAAAATTACTAACTATCCCAACTTAAAAAACCCAACTTTACATATTAAATATAACAATAGACATACCCTAAAACCTAAAGTGTGCAAACAAAGCGTCACCTCCAACAATCACAAACTCTAGGGATGCTAATGTAAACATAATGACTTTCCAGACCTTATGACATCATGCTAGGGAAGAGACTTGCTTTTAACACTCATAATCTGGAGGGATGCCAAAAGGTATGCCCTATTACTCCTGCTTAACGAAAAATACTCACTCACATACAATCTCCAACATGTTCATTTGGTATGCTAGCAATAAGTTCATAGTATAAATAGTTGTTCGTAAGCTTGATGTTGAGCTTATAATTCAATTTAAGAATCAGGAGGTTCCCAATCCGAACAAACACCAAAAGGTATGCCCTGTTACAACTGCTTAACCAAACATACTCACTTTCAAATCAAAACATGTTCTTCACTGTTGATTTTGGAATTATTTTTTGGATGCCAAATCTCAAAAATGTTTCTCTGGTATGATAGTAACAACTTCATGGGGGAAATAGATGTTCATAGGCTTTATCTGGAGTCTTTCATTCAATTTAACAATCAGAAGGTTCATAATTCGGATGGGCGCCAAAAGGTATGCCTTGTTACTCCTGCTTAAAACAACATACTCACTGATACAATCCAAATGGCCATCATAGATTTTGATAACATCATTCGAGGCCAATATAAAGAGGAACAAGATATGGTCAGGCAAAGAGCTCAAGAATGCACTTGGAGGACCTACTTCGAGCTCTTAAGAAAGCAATGTCGTGTTTGGAAGATAGCTTGGAGGCGAGAAAAGACATGGAACGAGGAATAAATATCCCTCGTGGGTACATTCATATCATTTGGTATCAGATTGGATCTTGATTTAATTCCTACGAATTCAATCTTGGGTTTGTTATCGTGAAAATCAACAAAAGAGAGTTGCCAAATCAAAAATCACAAAAAAGTTACTACTCACGTTTTGTTCTTAGGTCAAATTTTGAGTTTTTGATTTTTTATTTTTTCTTGTGTTTCTAGTGTTAGATTTTTGTTCTCTAACACTATACGAGTTTATAAATAAAATTTGAGCCAAATCAGAGTTTATTTGTGTTATATACCTAGTTGGAAGCTTGGGTTGAAGAAGTTTGATGTAAATTAAAAATCTAGAATTTTTGGTTGTGAATTTGAGTAATATAATGCTTGGAATGTGTTTAGAAGGCTGAAAATAGCCTTGTTTCAAAATTTCATCACATTCCGATCAACGGTCTAACAGATAGGGATTTTTGAAGTTCTGGTGTTCTTAAGTGTTTTTGGAGAAATTCAAATCTTTAAGAGGAATTGTTGGGAAAAGGTGGTTGTTTGATCCTCAAAAGTGATGAAAAAGTGTACAAAAGTGTTTGTAAAAACACCTTTTGAAGTCCCTAAAGAATATACCAAGAGAGAAGCAAAGGAGGCCCACATTTAGACAAAGCTCGGCTGAAATTCCAGCCTTGCTGCCTTGGCCTGCGCTGATAGGCTGCAGGTCAGGAGCAGACTACACTGGCTTGATCTGTGTTGTATCTGCTTCAGCAGATTGGTAGCATATTGTCCACAGATAAGGGGAAGATTAGTCCTGCATCCAACATACTCTCCATATGCACCTAAGGTGTGGCCGCACTTCAAGGAATCCCTCTTGAACGCACTATCAACCTATTTTGAACACATCTAAATCCTTCCCAACTTCCAATTCAAGTTCCCAAATACATATCAAAACTTTTTCAATATCAATTCAACTTCTAAAACACATCTCAACATTCTAAAAACTCCAGTGCTCAAGGTTTGATTCTTACTTTCAATTTCTTGATTCTTGAATCTATTCTTTGATTCTTTAAACTATTCATCAACTAGTAACTCATCTACTGAGTTGATTGATCAGTTTTGGGTCCGTTTTCATTAGTCGTCCTTTTCTTTGGGTTCTTTTCTTGTTTTAATTCGTCATAACTTCTTTGATTCTAGTTCATAAGTAGCTTTTGTTGTGTGTCTTGAGTCGATCAAACAAGAATCCATTCCAGTCGTAAAGTAGTGATTGACACCTTATTGACTACCGGAGTATAATAAACTTTCAAAATTCGTCGCTCCAATTGTGAGAATCACAAAGGTGAGTTTAATATGAGTGTTAGTGAGGAGCTTTCACTACTAATCTTGTTTTTCATTTTGTAGGTACAAGGTGATATAAGAGGAACATGTCTTCCATAGCCTTAGATAATCGTGACTACGACATAGGAGACTACGATTGTGGTGAAGAATGTTATGACTACGAAGAAGATAGATATTATGGGGGCTACGAATATAGCCATGATCAAGAGTTGAATAAAAATGAGGACTACTATTCCGAAGAAGAATGTGAGATGAATTATGATCCTAGTTCTTATAGTGAGTATGGAGATGATGAAGAGACTATACAAGTTCTTATGAGGAAGATGCGACATATAAGGAGTATTAAACTTCTCACTCTGAGCCTAGAGATGATGTAAGGTATAACTCATTCATTTACAAATCTAATGAGGATAATGGTAAGAATGTATGTGAGGATTATGAAGATTCATATTCCTTATCTTGTAGAAATTCTTATCAAAGTCGAAGTGGTGTGAATTGTTATACTAGCTATAGTGGAGGTTGTCCTATGAATAGAAAAGAGTATGCATCTCTGAAGTCTAAGGGTATGGCTGTAATGCCCCTAGTCTGTACCCCGGATGCTACATGATGCTCAAAATTTCAAAGGACCACAAGCTAACCCATGACTGATACTTGTTGTAATAACTGAATAATAATACTATAAATATATAAAAATTTGGCAGGAACTTTCCATAAGGTTCAATACTTATTTAAAACTGAATAAGGTATAACGATACCAAAACTGAAATATCTGTCTGAAAATACTCTAGTCTGAAAAAGACTCTAAATTGTCTGATGTATGAAGTTGATGGGACAAGCCCCCAAGTAACTCCAACTACTAAAAGTGTACTGCTAACCTGAAATACTAAATAAAATAATCATGTCCTCGAACTATGAGGACGCACCACTAACTCTGACTACTGAAAATCTGAACTGCTAAGGGTGCTCGGGAGCCCATGAGTCTGAACCTATGATATAAGACATCATAGCGCAAAATAAAAGTATGTGTTAGTACTTTGAATGTACTATTATTCTAAGAGAGGTAGGCTGAAATGCAAGGATTCATATCCATGAACAATACTAACTGAATGTCATGAGTATAATTGAATTAGAGTATATGCATGAATACGTAAACTATAACTGAGATCGTGGTAACAGTGAATACTAAATACTGAATCTGAATACTGATTAACTGATATCTGAGTATACTGATATTGAATTACTGATAACTGAATGACTCTATCTGATAGTTCGGATTCTATGGAACTATACTAATTTCCATATTGAGCTAAGTGACTGTGTCTGACAGTCCTGAATCTGTAAAAATAAATTGAGTTCTGTATTGAGACTGAATCTAAAATTGAGACTGTGGGAGGTAATCATCTAACTAACATGCCCCTTTCTGAATAAATTGGGGTCCAACTTGTAACCCCAGTTAGAAGGGTGCCAGTATCGTGCCACGGTTAAAGACAAATATGAGTTAACCCTCTCTGATAGGAAAACTCGAATGAGATATATGAACCCTCATAATATCTGGAAGGAAGATATCTCAACCTGCGATGGCTACATAGTTTTGTAACGCAGGGATTACTACTAAGGGTCAAACCCTCTACTGACAGGAATTCCCCCATCCCTGGGTTAAATCGGTGTTGAATCCTACTCCCATCTGAATATACATTAATTAATTTCCTAGTTCATACTGGCTTGACTAAACTGTTACTGATTATACTATCTAACTGAACTGAACTGAGATCACTGAAATCTGTTGACTGATGAAATACTACTTAATTTTGTTAACTGACTGAATTTACCGAGGTCTAAATTGAATACTGAACTGGACTGGACTGATACTGAGTCTACTGGGTTTTCCTGAGTCCTGTAACTGACTGAGAGTACTACTAATCAAGAAATGATTGAGATTATTATGTAACTGACATGGGATCTAGGTAAATATTTAAATTGTCGGGTATTAAATACCCCCAGGACTCGATAGCATGAAGAGTAAAGCATCACATGATCTTGCATAGCATAAAAATGCACACTTGTTCATAATGTATCTATAGAGACATTTTATCAAACATTTGCACGGTATAACTTGCACATAAACTAGCATGACATGATTTCTTTCCCTTATTAGTTCACATGAATAATTCATCAAGCACTTGGTCTGAGTCTTAGTTTGTGGAGAAGAGGTGAGGATACTTGGTTTGTATGTCTACTTTTTCTTCCCAAGTAGCTCCCTTAGTGGACTAATTCCGCCAAACAACTTTAAGTAGAGGAAATTCTTTGTTCCTTAGTCTGCGAATCTGATCATTAAGGATTTTGACTAGAATCTCTTCATAAGAAAGACTATTCAGAATATCTATGACCTCTATAGGGACTACGACTATTGGGTCACCTATGCATTTCTTAAGAAAGGAGACATGCAACACTGGATGGACTGGAGTTAAGTCTGAAGGCAACTCAAGCTCATAAGTTACCTTTTCGAAATGGCTGGGAATTTTGTAAGGACCGACATATCGGGGACTGAGTTTTCCCTTCTTGACAAACCTCTTCACTCCTTTCATAGGAGAAATTTTCAAGAATACAATATCACCAATCTCCAACTTAATATCATTTACTGATTATGCATGAAAGGGAACATGAGAACATAACTGAGCTTGAAATGTGATACAGGAACTGAATATCATAAATGGAACTGAGCCCCTGAATATATGGCTTACGGCTGAGATTGGAACTTGAGGGTCCACCTATAAGTACCCACCACTCAGAATTGGATTCATTATGTAAAGAGAAGATGGAAGATTTAGGTCATGAAAGCTCGGGGATTATAGTGAATCTCCCCCTTGGGACATTATATGTCCCCTGAAGAATGCTGACTTAGCTGAGATATTGAGGAAAAACTGAGATGATACACAGGGCTCCTACGAATGGAATTGTAACTGCATATCAAGGTTCTGAAACTGAGGCATGACACATTAACTGAGCTGAACTCGCAACCATAAGGTTGATCGATCTTGGAATAATTACATTTATGAGGCTTCGGATAGTGCGACTACATGGAAGGATAGGAAACCCAACCATGCGAATATTATCCGCCTAACTACTAAACTGAATTGCTAGTTTTGCGGACTAACTTTTGCTAAAAACTTATATTCAACTAGATCCTTTCTTTGACACTCTTTCTATAGAGTTCTAGTGGATTTAGGGTGCAAGGAGTCTTGGCATGGCTGAATGAAATAGCTGAATAAGAAAATCACATCCTGGCTAAAATTTTGTTATATGAGTCGGGGCCTACGAAATATTATCTAAGATGAAGTGACTAAGCCTTATGCACTGCAACTATAAATTTTCAAGCTTAGACTTATCCCATGAATACTCTCTCAACTGTATTCTCTACCTTAATACATCACATCACCTGATACTACTGAAAATATTCACATGGGTGTTGAGCTCAAGTGCATAAACTTTCTAACTTATCTGATTATCTGAATGGCTGATAGATGAATACTTGGTCATGTAATATTGAATTGTACTTAGTCTGAATAACTAAACTGGAACTATAGAGTATCATGCATACGAGGTAAGGATTGAATGGGTAACATGACATAACTGAGCATGAATTTGTGAAAAGTGTATTATTAGAGAACGCAAGACCAAGCGCATAACATGACTGAAATAGTCTGTAAACTGGGGTACTGAAATACTGATAACTGAATGACTGATAACTGTATGCTATGGTCAAGCAAATTTGAAACTGAACTGAGTTACTGATCTGATTACTAGACTGGGACTGGGACTGAGATAGTAACTAAGACTTTACTGAAATTGAATATTGGGTTCTGATAACTCTACCTACTGAGGTCTGATTTGGACTGAATTCTCCCACTATGTTCAAGCCTACTCAAATCTCCAAAATTCATTTAACCAATTACATATCAACATGATATTCAAGCCTATCTTCATAACTACAACCTCGTTTAAAACTAACATGCAATAATCTTTTCTTAACATGAAACATTTACTCTCTCTCTTCTAAGCAACTGGTCATCACTACATTATTTTGTAAGAAGAGTCCACTGAAGGGTTAAAACATGAGGACCTGATATATGCATAAACACAATACCAAACTCAACACTTAACTAAGGTCTAGGAATAGGATATCAACACCATGGATTTATCAAAAGATCTAAACTGAGGATATGCATGACAAAATCTGAATCTAGCCGATCGCTAGAAGTGTAGCATAGGTCATGGGAACTGAGCATACTGTACAGCATGATATGGGTACCTAAGTCATGAGCTGCATAACTTGAGTCTGGAATTTTTATATTCATGGAACATGATTCGTAATACTAAGTGAACTGGAACACATTATACTAGGAACTGTAAACGTGCATTATTGCCAATGTGCACGAGTATGGGCTATTATTATAGATCTAACATGTAAGACATGAATAGATATCATGATAACTAATGGGTTTTAAGAGTCTAGAATACGATTCTGAGATGATCTGCATGATTATTTCGCCACGAGAATAAATAAGAATGTCCTATATAAAGACTATGATGAACATGTCCAAGTATTGCTTTTACACACGGTTCATCAAGTCCATGAAAGCTGCTGGGGCATTAGTAAGACCAAATGACATGACTAAGAATTTGAAGTGACCATACCGAGTTCTTAAAGATATTTTTCGAATGTCCCATTCCCTGACTCTGAGCTGATGATAGCCTGATCTGAGGTCTATCTTAGAGAAGTAATTGGCACCTTAAAGTTGGTCAAAAAAGTCATTGATTCTGGGAAGTGGATACTTATTTCTTGACCATGACTTTATTTAGCTGACATTATTCTATACATATTCTGAGAGAACCGCCTTTCTTATGTACGAATAGACCTGGTGCCCCCACGAGGATATACTGGGTATGATGAATCCCTTATCCAGGAGATCCTTTAACTGTTCTTTTAATTCTTTGAGTTCTGCTAAAGACATTCTGTATGACAAAATAGATATGGGTTGAGTATCTGGAAGAAGGTCTATTCCGAAGTCAATTTCCCTTTTGGGAGAAACTGTAGGAAGATCTTCAGAAAACACGTCTGATAATTCATATTCTATTGATACTGACTCAAGAGTAGGGGTTTTTGATCTAGAGTCCTAGACTCAAACGAGATGGTAGACACATCCCTTAGATATCATTTTTCTTGCCCTAAGGTAGGAAATAAGTTTATTCCTAAGTGCTGAAGTACTACCCATCCACTCTAGGATGAGCTCATTCATGAACTAAAACTGGACAATTCTTTTTCTATAGTCGACTGAGGCATAGTAGGAATAAAGCCAATCCATACCAAGAATGACATCAAAATCGATCATTTCTAATTTGACTACGTCTGCTGAAGTGACTTTCTAAGACACCATAATTAAACAGTTCCTGTATACATGCTAGACTATGATAGATTTACCCACTGGGTATAGACTGAGAAATGCTCTACTAGAATTTTTGGACTGACTCTGAAGTCAACAGTTATATCAGGAGTTACAAAAAACAAAGAAGCTCCTGGATCTAGCAAAGCATAAACATGCAAATGATAAACTTGTAATATACCAGTGACCACATCAGAAGAACTTTCCTGATCCTGTTGGGACTAAAGTGCATAAATCCTATTTTTGGAATTGCCCAGTGGTGGAACTGGAAGCAGTACCGTACTAATTCGGGCGATCGGACTGAGCTGGGGAACGATTTTACTTACCCTGGGAACCTGACTGGGGACAATCTCTGACTCTATGACCTAGCTTTCCATACCTGGAACATACATCACTTCTAGCTCTGCAGATACCCTAGTGATTTCTTTCATATTTCAGACAAAGGGAATTGGTTCGGCTACTCTTTGGCCTAGATGTTTTCGCCCTCTGTTTCTTTCTCCCCTTTTTCCTATGCCCCTCTTCCTTATTCTGTAGAGCATGAGTCGTAAGCCTAGATAGTATAAAAGCCAGTTAATTGTTCTAAGAAACTATTGAATGATCTAAGGCTATGAAAATAACTCTAAAATCAGCGTGAGAAACATGCTCATTCAGGGGATCTGCCTAAACGTGAAGAGGGGCAGACTGGTTTTCATTACTTCTTTCGGTAGATTCCCTGGAAGACATGTTCTGGAAGCATAAGGAAGAGATGAATTAGACTGAGATTTTAACTTGAGATCATGCTCACTTGCATGACATGAAAACTGAAAGAAGGGATACTTTTCCTAAAACATCTTATAGCCTCTTGTCCATAAGTGTGGCGCGCTACACACCCATGCACAAGACTCTACTAGATGCGGCTTTTAGACTTCCTATGCCTCTATTGAACTTGTCTCGAATACCAAATTTGTAATACCCCAAGTCTGAACACCGGATGCTACGCGGTGTTCATAATCCCCAAGGACCATAAGCTAACCCATGACTAGTACTTGCTATAATAACTGAATAATAATACTATAAATATGCAAAAATTTGGTGGGAACTTTCCATAAGGTTCAATACTAATTTAAAACTTAATAAGGTATAACAATACCGAAACTGAAATATTTTTCTGAAAATACTCTAGTCTAAAAAAGCCTATAAACTGTCTGAATTATGGAGTTAATGGGACAAGCCCCCAACTAACTCTAACTACTGAAAGTGTACTACTAAACTGAAATACTGAAGAAAATAATAATGTCCTCAAACTATGAGGTCTCACCACTAACTCTAACTACTGAAAATTTGAACTGCTAAGGGTGCTCGGGAGCCCATGAGTCTGAACCTATGATACAAGACATCATAGCGCAAAAGAAAAGTATGTGTCAATACTTTGAATGTACTGGTATGCTAAGTGAAGTAGGCTGAAATGCATGGGTTCATATGCATGAATAATACTGAGTGAATGGCATGAGTATAACTGAATGAGAGTACATGCATAAATATGTAAACTGTAACTGAGATCGTGATAACACTAAATAATGATTAGCTGATATCTGAGTATACTGCTACTAAATTACTGATAACTAAATGACTGTATCTAACAGTCGTAATTCTATGGAACTATACTGAGTTTCATACTGATCTGAGTGACTGTGTCTAATAGTCCTAAATTTGTAGAACCGAACTGAGTTTTGTACTAAGACTGAATCTGAAACTGAGACTGTGGGAGGTAATCATCTAACCGACATGCCCCTTTCTGAATAGATTGGTGTCCAACTTGTAGACCTAGTTGGAAGGGTGTCAATACCGTGCCACGGGTAAAGACAACTGTAAGTTAACCCTCTCTGACAGGAAGCTCTTTCGTCAACCCTTGCTGGCAGAAAAACTCAAATAAGATATATCAACCCTCTTAATATCTGGCAGGAAGATATCTCAACCTACACTGGCTACATAGTTCTAAAACGTAGGGATTTCTTAGTTCATACTAGTCTTGGCTGAACTATTACTAATTATATAGTTTAACTGAACTAAACTAAGTTTACTAAATTTCGTTGACTAATGGAATACTACTAAATTCTGTTAACTAACTGAATTTATTGAGGACTAGACTGAATACTGAACTGGACTGGACTGATATTGAGTCTACTAGGTTTTCCTGAGTCCTGTAACTGACTAAGAAAATTACTGATTATGACATAATTGAGATTATTCTGTAACTGATACGGGCTCTAGGTAAACAACTAAATTATCGGGTATTAAATACCCCCAGGACTCGATATCATAAAGAGTAAAGCATCACATGATCTTGCATAGCATAAAAATGCACACTTGTTCATAATGTATCTATAGAAATATTTTATCAAACACTTGCATAGTATAACTTGCACATAAGCTAGCATAACATGATTTCTTTACCTTATTAGTTCATATGAACAATTCATCAAGCACTTGGTGAGCATAACATATGCACCTAATAAGTGAGCATCATGATTCACTTCTAATTTCACAATTTCAAGGGGATTAACATGGATTCATACGAATCTACACACACAATAATCAATTCAACATGAAACGTAAAATAGATCATGAAATAGAAATCTAATTCAAATAATAATCATGAATACACTTTAATTTCAATCATGGAAATCATAAATTCCAACTAGTTGGAGTTTAAAAGAGCTTCTTGGACTCTAAGGTTGGATGAACACTTCACATACCTTGGTTGTTTAATTCTTGGAGAATAATGGCGAAATCTTAAGCCTTGGATTTGAAATTAAATCACCTAGGATTCTTGTTCTTGAGAAATTTGAGAGAAAGTAAGTGTATGTTTCTTAATGAGGGTTGAATCTCGTGTTTTAGGGCTGAATAGGGGTGGGAAAACACCTAAATACCCATAAGGACGCGGCTTTTTAATGACTGAAAATTGGACTGTCGACGCGCAGACTGACGTGCCACATCATTGGCATCGATACGATAGCCAACGAGCCATATCGAGTCTGCGTTAGTTCACTGTAAATGCCATTGGGAGACAAGGAAAATATTGATTAACGCGATGGACACCACATCGCGCTGAGATCGCATCAATGCACTATTAGGAGATCATGTATGATGACTTGCAACTCCTGTACTTGAGAGACAACAGATTTGCTATCAATCATTTTGTAGTCCAGGAATCGTGCAACAAGGAATTTCTTAATTCCCGCATCTTCCATTTTATATTTCCGTTCAAGTGCCTCCTACAGTTCTTTTGGTGTCTTGGTTCCACTATAGACATTATAGAGGTCATCTTGGAGACCACTCAGAATATAGTTCCAGCAAAGGAAATCTGAATGTTTCCAAGCTTCTACAATAACGAAGCGGTCCTTGTCTGAGGTTCCCTCGGGTACCTCGGGAGCGTCTTCGCTAGTGAACCGTTGTAGACATAACGTGGTGAGGTAAAAGAACATCTTTTGTTGCCACCGCTTGAAGTCGATGCCAGAAAATTTTTCGGGCTTCTCCGCCGGAGCCATCGTTGGCGGAGCATTTATGCGACTTGATGTGGCAATATTAGTTGCCCCCATAGACGTTGTCGCATCCATCATTTGACTTTCAGTTGTCATTTTTCCTGTCACCACAAGACAGAAAAATTAGTATTTTTCAGAATACTATTAATAAAGTTAAATAACTTTACAACTTTTCTTTCTTGTTTCTAATTAACGATGAAGTTTTTATAATTTCAAATCGTCAATCGAGTGAACTTCAACTTTTGATGAAGATTTTATGTCTTCTAATCACAAGTTAAATTCAGACGGAGTAGAAAGCATAAGCTTTAATCTCCAAAAACAAGTTATACAGATTCTGTAGGTTATTTCCTTAAGGTTGTTATTTCCGACAATACGGGTACGTAGAATCTGTATAATAGAAAAACAACTTCAACTCTTGAGTTCAAGTATGAACAAGAACACAACGAAATTGAACAAATACCCTCAACACAAGATCAAAAATGATCTTTACAAGAGGTGTATTTTATATTTCAGAAATATAGATGAAACAGAAAGTTGTTAGGCCAAGTCGTCCGAATTCACGAACTTTTCTTAAGAAAATAATTCCCCTCACTGTACCCGAGGTTGTGGAATCTTCCTCCCAGGATAAAACGGCCTTCAATCCGACTATAGCGGTACCTCAAATAGGCAGATTCGTCGAACACACACTCACGGTTAGAATGATCACACTTAGAGTATTTTAAGACAAGAAGAGAAGCTTGTAATCAAAAATAATGATGTATAAAACCTGTGAGTGAAACCAGGTTTTTATAGACATACCATACCTTTTCAGAAAGGTGGCATTGGTTCAATTCAAAGGTGTGTGTCTTTACCTGAAAATGCATGTTTGTTTACTTAAACCATTGAAGTAATTTTTCTGAAACATTATACCATTTCGTGAAACAGTGCATCACTTCGAATTGAAGAGTTGCATCAGTTCAGTCGAACCAGTGCAACTGTTCACGCGTAACAGTGCACCAGTTCACTGTTACTGCATGCATAATAAATTAATGGAGCATTACTGTTTCGGATTGATTTTCAGTCTGGATTTCTTTTCGTCAAATAAACTTTGTCCAAAAAGAAAGATCTCATCGATCGACCAAATCCAAATCCAAAGCCGAGCCGAGCGACGACGACGACGGCGCGAGGCATCTCTATTTCCTTGCCTCACTTACCATGTGAAGTAAGTGTTTCACTTTATAAACACTTAAAGTTCTCTTCTTCCACCAATGTGGGAGAAGAGTAAACTTTCCAATTTAAAGAGTACACTTTCCAATTTGGGTGTCTCCTTCCCTTCACTTGATTTCTCCATTTTCCATTCAACACACTATGAACCCAACAATCCCCCACATGAATGGGAAATGGCTATTTTTCGTAAAACATTTACGGACAGTATGTGATCATCAAGCAAAGACTGATTGCATCTGGATAAGTGGGTTTCCCTTTGAACTTTCCGTAGTGAACATGTATCGGATGCACTCAATCAATCGGTAGATTTGATATCTTTGAACCGTCGAGCTTTAATGTACACCTAGACAACACATGTCATACCACCGGCCTTTTACCGTTTATGGTTCTTACGGTTTTGTTCTTTTCAACCATGAACACGTCCCGGTTTTCATGAAAGCTTAGAGAATAAGCCTTTACAACATTCTCTTTGAAGCGGCTTCCACTTCGCCCTCACATAGGTAATTTCTAAACGTTTCAATCCTTTAGATTGAACTATTTGGTCAAATCTGCCAAATTTAAATAATCATTAAAAGACTTTTCACCTTGAATCTTATCCTTGTTTACTATACATTGTCTACATCATGAGAATGGGTTGGGTAAATGACAATGTTGAACCTGTCAGACATAAATTTGTTTGATCTCCTTGAACCTAGCTCTTGGGATCTCCAGTCTGCTAGGTAGAGTTACCGCCATGCTGACTTGTCCTAGGCCTTAAACCCATTCCCTTGGATGCTCTTTCTACTCCTTCTCTAGATAGGCCTTTTGTAAGTAGATCCGACGCATTATCCTTTGACTTTACATAGTCTACAGTGATAATTCCACTAGAGAGAAGTTCTCTAACGGTATTATGTCTTCGACGTATGTGACGAGACTTACCGTTGTACATCATGCTCCCTGCCTTACCTATTGCCGCTTGGCTATCACAGTGTATACATACTGGTGCCATTGGCTTGGGGCAATAAGGAATATCTTCTAAGAAATTCCAGAGTCATTCTGCTTCTTCACCGGCTTTATCTAATGCGATAAATTCAGATTTTATTGTAGAGCGAGCGATACAAGTCCAATAGCAATTCTGAAGTTGTTCCGTATTTTGTTAAATTTCTGGTGATTCAAATATTTCTTTTGTTGAGAAGTTACTTTTAATTTAGCATATATAAGAGTAGCTTTTCCTTGGTCTCTCAAAGCCAAATATTTAGACTAGAACTACGGATTACACTGACTTGCTACCACTTAAACTAGGTTCACTGATGGTACCTAAGATTTTGTCTTTTCCATGGTGTGACAAGGATTGGATCTTTGTTAATCTATGCTGAGTGATCATCTAATTAATGAGTATGGGAAATGCTTACCTTTTGTTAGTTTCAGGTTATGTTGTAGCTTGTTAGCCTGATGTTGGATTCTATGTGCAAATGAGTATATGAAAGCACATATACGTGGTGTACCGGGGTCTGAGTCTTACGATGTTATTGATCTAACTAGGTTGTTACATCCGTCTCATCTTCACCTATTTTACTTGTGACCACTTGTTGCATATTTTTTCTAGTGACATGAAATTCAGCTGGAGCTTTAGGGACTCCAGCTAATAACAATTTTGTTATCAGCTGCATATCCTAGTTCATATCCCAGTTTCCTTCTGGCATACACCTTTTTAATGCTTTTCTGGCTCCATCTTTTTGTCAATTAGTACCCGTGATGTTTAGCATCATGTATGGTGAGGGTAGTTTAGCATTGTGAATGGTGAAGGTCGTTTTGTCAATACCCTGCCTCATGGTCCATGGAAATGCTTCTGTTGGCTCTGCCAGCAAGAGGATTTCTCAGTACTCCTTGGTACTCTTTTCAGTCTTGTTATACTGTTATGTGAACCACTGTATGAAGGTTCTTGGCCAAATCCTGATTCCTGTTGATTCTTATGATCATCTAAGACTAATTTTTGCTGATTAGCTATGCCGGATTTTGTTAACTCTGGAAACAAAATGCATCATATTGTCCTTTCTTCTGGGTTTTATTGTCCCAATTGAACATCTTTCACCTGGAAACAAATGTGGGAAAACTTGGAGGTATAATATTAGATACTTGGAGGATGGCTAAAGGAGGGAGGTTAAATAACTGTGTTATCTGGATTTTCAATCTTCAATTCAGGTTAGGTACTTGTTCTTCCGCCAGGCCTAGGTTTTTTTTGCTTTAGTGGAGTTCCTTGCGATTGTTATGAGGTTAGGTACCTGTTTTGAAGTGAACTAAGCTTTATCTTGGATAGTGGGCGATTGTTATTATGTTCATTTTATTTTTCACGGTAATTTGTGGTATTTACACCAACACTTCGACTAATATACACATCGTGTCTAAGTATATATATAATGTACATATAAATATATAAAAGATAAGTAAATAATTCAAATTGCATGTTTATTATAAATTACTTTCTGCAATTCCATGATGCCATTTTAAATAAGATTGACTAGAATATATGTTAATGTATATATATTCCGAACTTGAAGGAAATATATGTTGAGTTCAACTGATGTATTGCTCTATAGCTTGGCACCATTCTTCCATTGTAGGGGTCGACACTCCAATATTTTCCATGTCAAATATGTTTGCTGGTATGAATGGAAAATTTAATAATGTTAGAAGCTATGTCGTCTAGACTCTTCAAAGATGTCAATGACTGTGTCGGATCCTTCAAAAATAGTGTATTTTTGAATGATCTGACACGAGTGTGACAACTTTTTTGAAGAGTCCGAGCAACTTAGGTTAGAAGCATGTAATACAATGTGAATGCTCTATATATCTTGTTTTTGTCCCCTTGCTATTTGTGTTTAGACCAAGAGCCATGTTTAAGACATTCAAGAGCAAGAAAACGAAAATCATAGTTAGGAGCGTTGATGAAACAAATATCTATGACTTATTTCATATTATAAGCTTTAAAAGTCTTTTCTTTGTTCATAAATATATTTCGTGTTAATGTCATTTTAGTTGAGACAGAGAAAGTACCAATTAAAAAATGAAGCTTATATATTGTTTCAGGCTATAATCAAATGAAGATATCATACCATTGTGTACATCAGGTGTTGCTGCAGCTGTGGCATCAGTAATAACTGAGACATGCTTATAGTCCAATGATACTGCATCAAACACAGTCTGTCGTATGCAATTTGGTGTTTGTACACCTAGAAACACATACAAACACATGAAATAATTAGGATTTAACTCATCACATGTAAAGAGTAAAATTTTAGCTCAATTTTGGAATCCATATAATGGAGTCAATATCACCTTAGTTCACATATTCTTTATGTATATTAATAAAGGCTTGACATATTAGCAACACATTAATGTGTTATATTAATGTGTTAGCTGAAACAATTATGAATTATAATTAATTCTTTGGGAAGATTATTTAATTTATTTGTTTATGGAAAGTAGCAACTAGCTAGTAACGTAGTTGTAGAAATTTAATAAACTACTGTGGACAAATAGTGTGGGCCTATTAACTAGTTAGCAAAGGGCATGGCTACAAACTACGATTAGAATATCTATATAATGATAAATTAAATATTCAAAGTTGTCCTTTCAACTTTGTAAATGGACACAAAATTTCTCCTTTGTTTATGCTTGGAGTGAAACATACCGCACTCCTTATATCTTAATATGTGTTATAACTAGATATTTTTCAGTTGAGTTCATATTTTACGTACCAACAATGTAAAAGACCTTTATGTTATGAGGTTACTTGAAAGATAAATGCAAATAATTATAATTAATTACAATAAATGATATTTTATTTACTTTAATTTATGTCACGTAATTTGATTCTATACAAGAAAAAAAAAATAGACTTTGAAAAGTTGTGTTGTCAATTAAATTAATCATGTCATAATATTTGTGTTGCTTTAAGATTTGAAACTTGTGGTCTTCAATATGTATAATTAAATAAAATATGTCATAAAGTTTATAGTTGACGAGAGGGGTTGCTCAATTGGTAAGCACCCTCCACCTCTAATCTTAAGATTTGAGAGTTTCAAACGTCAATGGAGTAAAATTGGGAATCTCTTTAGAAAAGGGGGGAGGGGAGGGAAGGGGGGTTAAAAAGATTATAGTTGGGAAGAAAATGTGACAAAATATAACTTAATCCTTTCTAATGTATTAATCTTACTTTTATGTGCAGTTAGCTGTAAGAAAATTTTTAGGTTTACATAACAGTATATAATAAAATCATGGTTGTTAAGAAAACTTAATAATGAATCCCAATATTTAGTTACCAGTGATGACCAAATCAGTGATGCCATTGGTCTGAAGATATGAATGAAGATGTGTGTTAAGAAATGCACTAAAACGTGTTTTGACCAGCTTGTAGTCATCTTCCGTAATAACAAGCCCATCAACTAGTTCAGCACCTACACTTCCCTTTGATGCCACCTTTGTTTTGTTGTCAGCATAAAAGTGCCTACGAAATAATTCGACATCTCTCCCTAATGGATCATGCTCTCGTACAACCTACACAAAATAATGTTGCAATATTGTATTTGTTAGGCATAATAATTGGCTAGAGGAAATGATCTTACTTTTATAGAAAAGATTAAGGTGATTAAGGCTTTTTAAACACTTTTCTAATGTTTGGGTAATATAACATATTGAGTACTTTTTAAGTTTGTTTTTAAGTCAAAATAACAACAAAATAAGTCAAAAGTCCCAAGTTAGATTTTCAAACTTTGGCTTATATTTTTAGGCCATGAACTATAAGATCATCCGAACAAGCTTTAAATTAATTATGAATCTTCAAAAGAAAAAAAAGTAGGAAACGATCTCGTATGACTACTTACCAATTGAATAGAAAAAAAATACTTTTAGCCCATGAGCCAACACCATCCATGCTTTAAATTAATTATGAATCCTAAGGAAAAAGTAGGAATAGGTATCTTATGACCACTTACAAATCAAATAGAGAAAAAAAAAATCTTTTCAAATCTTCATGTGTAAAATGAAAATCTCTTATGAAAATGACATAAAAATAAAAACAAGTTTTGTAAAAGGGGTTACAAAATCAAATCTCACATTGATAAGAAAATACGTAATAAATCCTTTTAGAAACCCATTAAAGAACATGAAAATTATATAATTGACTTCTAACTAGTTTGGAATTAAGAAATGAAGATCGAATAGAATACCCAAACTATGTGAATGCCACAGTTTCTTGCAACCTCGACAGCCTTGATAACGTTGGGGACGATATCTTGACCTCCTTCTACTTTCACTGGGCCACTTATAAAGTCTTTCTGGAAACATGAGTACATTTATTTAGAAGTTTTCAGTGCAAGTCCAAAACAAATAATTAAGTGGTTGAAACAAAATAAAACTTGCCTGATGAGTTAAATTTACAAAAGAAACAGTAAATTATTATTAATACCTGCATATCTATGACAAGGAGAGCAACATTCTTCCATTTGCCGCATGCACCATATTCCAAGGCCATTTAGTTTGCTGTTTCAAACTATGAATTAAATTTCTTAGAGAGAGCAAAGCTAGAAGAGAATTGTTCTTGTATGTAATTAAATATATATATATATATATATATATATATATATATATATACAAGTTTCTATTGTCAAAGTAGCTAAGTTTGGCCTAGTGCTCCCTTGGGCAATTATATGTAATTATGAGGTACGTATGGGTGGAATTGGTGGTGTCGCGGATAGGATGGTCAAGGGTGGGAACCGGGGACCACCAAGGGGAGGGGAGGAATAAATGAGCATGGAAGAATGGGTTGAGCAACCTATGTGAAAGGGTGCTCAAATGCATATTCTTCTTTAAAAAAATTATGTTATATATATAGATTAATCGTTAGTTATTATAAATATATATTTAAGTTTGTACACTCTTAACGTAATCAAAAAAAAAATTTACTCTCTTCATCAAATTTCTTACTCCATCATTGCTAATGATGAAGGCCATTTACAAAACTAGTTTTCCTATTTATTTTTTCTTTATATAAAATATTGTTCAACATATTTTAACCGACTAAACATTAAAAAAAAATCTAAAATGTTTTTCTCTCTTTCAAACACACGCTTATGTACCAAACTTATTTTTAGGGCCGTTTGGCCATGGATATTTTTTTCTATTTTCCGAAATTTTATTTCGAAGTTGAAAATTATGGTGTTTGGCATGAAAATTTAAAAAACAATTCCGGAATTAACTTTTGAAAAGTGAAAACAACTTTTTGTTGTTTTCCCTTTTTTTTTATTTTCAATTCCAATTTCCATTATTATTACATATAACCTCAATCTTTAAATTTTTACACAAACTCTTTTTATTAATTAAATTTCGTAATTTTTTTAAAAGACCAAATTCAATAAAATAATTAATTCAAGTGAAATAATTAAGATTTTTCATCAATAAATTTAAGAATATATAAAATATATTCATATCTATCAATCATATTTATCAAAATATATTTTTTCTCTATTCAATTGATTATAGTTAGATAAACTTATTTAGCTCGTGCTTGTGATATTTTTATTCCAATTTTAGAAGAATAACAATCATAATAATTAGTTTGTTGTTAATAATTTTATCAATTGAAGACTTATAAATTATTTTCTCAACATTTGATTGTATGTTAGTAGGTAAATTAGTAGTTGGGTGATTTTAATAATTTTTAAAAATTGAGGGCATAAAATTATATTTAAAAAAGATTTTTCAAAAGTTTAAATTTTTTTTCAAAAAGACATGGTCAAACATAACTATAATTCCAACTTCATCTTCAACTCCAATTCTAATTCAAAAAAAAAAGTACTTTCTGCGTTTTATAATAAATAAATTATTGAATTTTAATATACAGATTAAGGAAAAGGTATTAAAGACATAAATGTAACACAAATTTTTATTTTTACCCATAAAAAATAAAAAATTGACTTTGTAATACCTTATTAAAAGTTAATTGATTATCAAATTATAAGATTAAATTTATAAAAAAAAATTAATAATTTACTTATTTTGAAATACTAATAAATATCTTAATAATTTATTTATTTTAAAATAAAGAAAATAATTTTCATGATGAAACGAGTATCTTATTCTAGTTCCGCTCGTGAGCTTTCTGTTTTGTTTTTTTTAAGTTTTGTGATATTTTTAGTGGTCTTACCTAACAACTCATCAACCACTTGTCTATTTGCCTGACCTGACATCGTCCTTTTTTGTTTTTTGTTTTAAGTTGTGTGATATTTTTAGTGGTCTTACCTAACAACTCATCAACCACTTGTCTATTTGCCTGATCTGACATCGTTCTTTTTTTTTTTTTTTTTAAGTTGTGTGATATTTTTAGTGGTCTTACCGAACAACTCATCCACCACTTTTCTATTCGCCTGATCTGACATCGTCCTTTTTTGTTTCTTTTTCAACTCTTCATTTCTTTGTCTCATTATTTTCCTCTGCTACATGTAACTTCGAAAAAGATGTTAAAATTTATCTTGGATTCAAATAAGGTAAACCTGACTTATTGAGAAATTTAACAACTGTAAAAATAGTGTGATCATTTACTTAATGTAATAAACTTCTATGTGTTTCTTAGATTTTTCAGTGTTTTGATTATTTTGCATTTTTTTTGTAGTTGCTTTACATCATTTATGAGTTGTGAGAATAATTTTTTCGGTCCCCAAAACATTCGGGAGTGCTTTATATGAGCTTGTGGTTTTGAGAAGCCTTTAAAGAGATATAATTGATCTTGATCAAGATTGTGTGATCCCTGCGTCGGATGATGATCCTGTTAGTTCCATTAAATTTGGAACATTCATTTTGGGTTAGTGTCATAGTTGGTTCAGGTTTTGTGATCCTTTTGTGGTTTTTTAGTGGTTGGTTGAGCTTCTAGGTTTAATTGCCTAAAGTTGGTTTTATATGTACCTTATGAGTTAATAATTTAAACGGTCACTCAACTATGAATTTTATCTCAGAAAGTTACTAAACTTTGGTCTTTATTTTAAAAGTCACTCAACTATGAACTTTTATCTTACAAAGTCACAAAACTTTAATTTTTATTTCAAAAGTTACTTACCAATCACATTTTTACTCAGACTCGACCTATTTAATTAATTTTTAAAAACAAAATTTTCTTATATGAAATTTCTATTTAAAATAAAATTTTAAAAAATAAAAATTATTTCTTTAATGACTGTTTTATCCATATTCCCTTTTTCTCCTTTTTTAAATACTTTATACATTTATTTTACTTCTCTTCTTTTGCCCTCTTTATTTTTTTATTTTTTAAAAACAAAATATGAATAAAATATAAATATAAAATATGGTAGTAATTCGATTTCGTACAATTTTAATGTCAATTCCTAGATTATAATGTTTGGTAATAAAAAAAATATGGAAAGAAAGTGAAAAAAGAAGAATGAGAAAGAGGAGGGGGAGATATTAATTTAGGAAAATATAGATAAAATGGTCATTAAAGAAATATTTTTTATTTTTTAAAAATTTATTTTTAAATAAAAATTTCACATAAGCAAATTCTATTTTTTAAAAAATAATTAATTAGGTTGAATGACTTTGTGAGCCAAAATGTGATAATTGAGTGACTTTTGAAATAAAGATCAAAGTTGAGTGACTTTCTGAGATAAAAATCCATAGTTGAATGACTTTTAAGGTAAAAACCAAAGTTGGGTGACTTATAGTTGAGTGACCATTTGAGTTATTTAACTCTGTAACTTGTTGATAATGATCTCATTTGATAAATTCGATGGTTCGATTGAGTCAGGAACATCCAAATTAGCCTAGTAGCATTATTGATTTGCTTTTGTTGGGTTCCGAGAGTCTGTATGGATAGTCTTTGACTTAGAGTTTTGCTATAAGTTGTTGTTTCCTGGTGCCAGTCATTTCCTTCTTCGCGTTCATGGCCTTAGCCTCGACACGATGAACGAATTCCTTGTACATTTCGTTCACGGGTGTAGAAAGTGTACACGATGAAGGATATTATCGGGTCAAGGCCGAGTCATTTATTCTTTGCGTTCGTGGATACATTCACAAAAGTTCGAGTCGTTGCCTCTTCGCATTCATGGCCAAGCGCTCAACAGGGGGTCGCGTTCGCCAAGTCCATTTGACCCCTGGAAAGAATTTAAATCCCTTTACTTGACCCAAATCTTATGTCCTCCGTTTTTGGAGTTTGTGAACTCAAAATTCAGAATGAGACGATTCTAAGTGATTTTCAGAGATTTCCTTCGTGGTTATATTTCTAAACCTTGAATTTATCATTTTGCATCGATTTTTGCAAAACTATCTTCAAAGCTTGGATTTTTAAACATGAATTTTGGTGGTTTTACCTGGTAGAGTACAAAATGAAGTTTATTTAATTTAAAGCTCGATTTCAACTTTTTTTAAAAGTATTTTCGTATTTAAAACCTTTAAAATATGGAAATGTGATCATTTATCAAAATTTTAGTTTTATCCTTTTATTTTTCAAAGTTGATTTTCCAAATTGATTTTGGCTCGAAATCAAAATATATCAACATAGGAGTTGTTGGTCTTGTATTTATGTGTAGATGTTATATTTTACTAGATTAGACTAATTTAGTGATGATTCGAGGGAGTAGAGCTTTTGGTTGATACTTCAAACTGTGCTTTAGATTAGTGGATTTTCTTTAAAGTAAGTTGAGATGTACCTTGACTTTTTTCTAAGGTACGTATGTGTTATGTGCTTTTTTGCTTGTGTTTTGTGAATTGCTAAGGGTATGCGATCCCGTTTAGATGAAATGACGTACATCTCCACAGATACCGGAGTCTATTGATGGGTTGCAATGATATAATTTTTTATTTTGTTTAGTCTCACTATCTGTGAATACACTTAGATTAATTTATAGATAGGTTACTTATTGACTTTGAGTAGATTTATAGTGGGTATTTATTTAAGAGTGGGGGTCTTGTGTAGCGTATTTAAATGCAATGATTGACATTTATACAAGATGTTATGCCATGGCGGACATGCAATAGCTTACATCATTAATACTGTTACATTGCATCACTTTATTGCATTGCATTTCTTTGTATGACTAATATTATTTTTTATGATTTCCTTTTGTATTGTATTGTATTGTTGTGATTGAATATTATTTGTGATATTGTGTATTTCACATCTCATATCACTACATTGTGTATTGTTATGACTTAATCCACTGAGACCATTGTGTAACATCTAGTGTTTGTGGGAAATACCCCCCCCCCCCTACCTTATCAAGATTGTTGGTTTGAGCTTGTGAGTGAATATAATGTGTTGGTGAGTCTATTTTTATATGACTTATCTCTATTATCATTGATCATGAACTTGTATGTGTATGCTTTAAATACATTGAGCTATCTGCTAAGATAGACTGAATTGGATGGTTGGTATGGTAATACTTACCATCACTTTAGACTCAAATTGGTTATCTACGATGTTTGCTGAGTGCATATTTTCATACTTACCCTTGCTTTTTTGTTTATTTTTTGTACCCCATGATGATATTGATTTGAGTAGTAGAGCATAGATCGAGTTCTCTCAGTGTTGGCTTTACAGAGATTAAGATAGCAATTGATGAGTCTTAGAGCTTACCTAAATATCTCTTATCTTATGTTTTATTCCTATTTAAGATATTTTAGACTATTCGATCATATTCTATGTTAAAGGCTTGTACAAGTGATGACCAATCTTGGGGAAATTATTGAGATTGTATCTCATCTTACATTATTTAGGGATTATTTCTACACATCTATTTTCTATTTTATCCTCTGAGTATTGACCTTGGGTTAGGTCTATTTTGGAGGGTGCAACAGGTGTCATCATGAATTCTATTTTGGATCATGAAAAATTTGTATTATAGCCCCAGGTTCACAATTCTCATTAGTATAAATCGAGTCTGTTGAGTCTTGTGAATCAGTGTGGAGATATTCATTATGAATCTTCAAGAGACTACATGACTTTAAAGGAAATCCATTTCTTTATTCTGTGTTGTGTGATCCTAGCTTTGTGTACCTAAAAAAAAACCTTATTCACTCTCACAAAAAATGAGTATGTATTCTTCCTTGGCTAGAGTATCAGGGTCCATACCTACGGTACTCGATAGGGGCAGAGGTCGAGGTAGAGTTCAGATTGGAACATCTAAACTATCTATGGGTCAAGTTGGGATTGCATCCTCAAAAATTGGAGTTTCTTGTGATGATGTGTCTCTGGAGATCACCTCCTGTAATCATGTCCATACCTATGCTTGATGATTTTTTGGTACGGGTATTGGGTTTCCTCGAAAGAATGGCTCCTACTCTCATTCGGTGGGCTATTAAGGGGCTTTAGAATACAGGTACATATTTGGCTACTACTATTTCTCCTAGTGTTGATGGGATTTCAGTAACCTTACCCTTTTTGTCCATAGAGGGGCATAATAGGTTTGTAGAGTTCATGAGGACAGATCCTCCTAGGTTCGATAGATATCCTATGGTTGAAGCTTACAGATTCTTTCTTGATTTTTGTGAAATGTTGCACAAGTTAGGTTTGGTAGACTCTAATGGAGTAAATTTTGCTGCATTTTAGTTCTTTGGACCAGCCAGGCAGTGGTCGGAGGCTTTGGTAGAGAGTAGATCACTTGGGTCACTTTTTCCCCATTGGATTAGTTTTCTTGAGAGTTTCTAAAGGAGTTTGTGTGGATATTTGTGGGCAAGAGGCCTCGCAGGCTTGGCGATAATAGTGACATGTATGGTGTAGTGACAGTCATTATGATTTTAGAATTTTTTGTGTTTTGACCATTTTTCTCTTTCGTGGTTGCCTTATCTAAGTTATGAACTGTGTAGATGATTGATACAGTCCTCGATGCATTTCAGATTTTAAGCACTCTTAAAAGAATAGATTTGACTTCAGTTAATATTTTGTGATTTGAGTCTCGGATAAGGATTCTGACATTTCGATTGGATTCAGAACATTGATTTTGGTTGGTAGCGTGGTTGGCTTGGTTAGGAACCTTTATTTTGTATTTCAATCCTTCATTTGAGAATAGTGTATTTTGGCCTAAAGAGGTCCAAGGGTTAATTTGTTGAAAGGAAATTTGTTGTAAAGGACTTTTTCATAAATTTGGATTCCATTGGATTCAAAACATGTTTTATGATCAATTTGCACTATTAACTCATGTTCATAGGATTTCGGATGAGTTTAGATGGTCAAAAATAAGTTTTTAAAATTACTTGTTGTTGGTCAATGGTAAACCGCGGTCAAGGTGTGGTCAACGATCAACAACACGGTCAATGGGCTACTTTTCTTTGTTGAAATAGCCCTATTTTGGGATTTATTCCTTTTATAAACAAACTGTTGTTCATGGGAAAACCCATTGCATCAGGTTTTTGGTTGAATTTCTTATAACCGGACTAGTCAGTTTGAATGAGTAAGACATTTTTTATTTAGATGGTCACTATTAGCAAACTAACAGAATAACATATGTTAATAGGGCTTGGGCGACGTGGTCATCATTTTAGTATAATGCTACTAAATTCTCACAGAATATATTGCATAATAAGCTTTCATAAAGACAATGCAGTGTGTAACTAATTATAATAGCATAGAATGCTTTTTCCTGAAATGTGGACTCCAACACCAACAATTCAATGGCAACATCAAAGAAAAAACTGGAAAGCTAAATGAGAGAGTGGGGCAAAATTTTTCATAGATGTTTTCCAATCATTATTAGTATGAATACTATAATGGTTCCGCTAACAACTCAACAAACTTCTTGCCAACTATCTATCTTTCTACCAACCACTGAAAGTTAGAACTAAGTTATTAAGGTGCATAATGCAAAGATCGGATGAAATAAATGGTCAAAACATAAAATTTTCTCTTCCATTTGGTTCATCTTCTAATCCCCAAAAGATCTGCAACTGTGTCCACAAGATATGGAATGAGTCCACCGTTCAGTTCGTAATTCAGTTCCCAATCAGTCATAGCTCCACTATTTCCATCAAGCAACATTAAACTCTCAACATATTTTCTCAAGAAGAATGAATGATACATACCATGGATATCAAGATCCTTCAATTCCCTACTATCTGGATTATATGCTAAAACATTCCCTGGATACTCCACTGCCATAAATTTCCCATTTTGTACAAAATCGATAGCTTTTGTGATCTTATCCCTAAAATCCATAGTAAATTCCTTCATTCATGACTCTGGTTTACCATGCTAGTTCATCACCTGGACAACACAAGTATATAATGACGGAGCATGAATGCGACCATCTTTGTACGAAATCACAGAATTTCTTTCCCACCATAAAGTAAGAGACAAAGAACAAACATAAGCTAACTCTTGTGGCAAACTCATTTCACTTAATATTTCATCACTTGGGGCCGAAAACCAACAAGATATTGGTCATTTCCCCACCTTCATTCTTACTATGAAAAATCTAATGAATAGCACTATTTAACTAAATACTTGAATAATGGAAATCCAATTTACCATTGACGTTCTTTGAGTTAAATATTTTCCATATACCAGTACTCAATTTATAGACCTTAGTTTCCGAATGCACCATATAATCACCATTAACTCCTCGTATATAGGTTGTCCTGACCACTTCAAAATCAGGAGTTTTATGATCAAATCCAAATCCAAGAAAAACCCTGAGTGGACCACAATAAAATGTAGGCCTAGGCCTACTAGGAAGGGAGATGCTTCTGCGAATGTCGGGGTACCAGAGAATGATAAGATCTATATCCCTGTAAAGATCATCAGCTAGGCAAAATAGGCTATTATAGAACCCCACAACTCCAAAAGTTTTCTCTAGAGCTAGACTTGAAGGGAAACTTGAGTTGTTTGACGAGAGTCAGGTTTTTGATTTTTGAATCAGGATTATTGTAGATAGAGTAATGTTGTTGTTTCTTCGGTTTGACCGAGAAGTGATGAAGGACAAGTAGGGGAGTTCTAGCATTAGCAGTGGCATATAGGGAGTTGAAATCAGGAGAAGAAATCAGAAAACACCATTGCTTTGATACACACTGTGAAATTTACCGAGATAATGAAAACAAAGAATCCATAGAAGTATATTTGCTCACTGTTCAACTATCAGAGAAAACTATTACATTGCTTGCAACTAACTGCTATAGGTTCTATTTATAGACTAGAGTATACCTTCTAGAATAGTCTAGCAGAATCTCAGGTCTTAGCTCAACTACATCATATTTAGAGCACATGATTGCCAGCTCACCACTCGACTTCACATCATCAATTATCTAACTAACTCTTAACCATATTGTACAGTAGCTCAATATAATAGTAAATAACTACCATTAACTAACTAAGGGATAACTAACTGATTGAAATAACTTCCAATACTCTCCCTCAAGCTGAAGGGTGTAAAATGTTGAGCACACTATGCTTGCTTAATAAGTGACAGTGTTGATCATGGCCTAAACTCTTGGTTAAGATATCTGCTACCTAATGTTGTGTTGAAACATGTAAGGGCTGGACAAGCTTCTTTGATTTTATCTCTAATAAAATGACACTCAATCTCGATGTGTTTGGTTCTTTTATGAAAGATAGGATTTGTTGCAAGCTGTATAGCTGAGTTACTATCACTAAATAGGATGATATGTTTGTGACTATGGACATTCAACTCTACAAATAGCCCTTCTATCCAAGTAAGTTCTACCACAGCAGTAGCCATACTCCGGTATTCAGCTTCAGCTGAACTCCTTGAGACTGTGTGTTGTTTTTAGACTTCTAGGATATGAGTTAGCCACCAAAATGCACCACATAACCAGTAACTGATCTTCTTGTGTTGGGGAGTGCAACCCAATCTGAGTCACACTAAAAAACCAAGTCTGCAGCAGCCTAAGCTTTCAACCAAACACTTTGACTTATAGAACCCTTTAGGTACCTTATCACTCTATATGCAGCCTCCAAATGGGATCTATTTGGTATTTGCATGAACTGACTTAATGTTTGAAAAGCAAAATTGATATCTGGTCTAGTTATGGTGGCATACATAAGCTTACCAACTAACCTTTGATAAACAGTTGCCTCCTTCAAGATAACATCACCAGTAACTCCTGTTATCGCATCATAATCAACTGATGTAAGTCTAGCATTAGAATCCATAGGAGTATAAGCTAGTTTTTCACCAGCCAGACCAGCTTCTGATATTAACTTAAGAAGATACTTCCTTTGATTCAAGATAACACCCTGTTTTGACCTTAAGACTTCAATTCCCAGGAAGTATTTGAGCTTCTCTAGATCTTTGAGTTTGAACTTCTTGTGCAAGATCTCCTTGGCTTCAATGATCATGGATTCACTATTACCTCTGATCAACAGATCATTTATATACACCAGTACCACTACCATTCCTTTTTCTTCCTTTAATGTGAATAGGGAGTAGTCATGAGCACTTTGAATGAAACCTGCACCTAATAATGCTGAGGTAAGTTTGATATTCCATTGTTTGGAAGCTTGCTTAAGTTCATATAGTGACTTAAGCGATCTACAAACTTTATGATTACCCTGTTGTTGAAAAGTTTCAGGCATTTTCATATATACTTCCTCATCTAAATCCCCTTGTAATAATACATTATAAATATCCATTTGATACAATTTCCACCCTTTTGATACAGCCAAAGCAATCACACATCTGACTGTCACCATCTTTTCCACAGGAGAAAATGTGTCATGATAATCCAGTCCTTCTTGTTGACTGTAACCCTTAGCTACCAGTCTTGCCTTGAACCTTTCAACATCACCATTTTCTTTGTATTTTATTTTGTATACCCATTTTGAGCCAATAGCATGCTTTCCAGGAGGTAAGTTAACTATTTCCCAAGTATTATTATCTTCAAATGCCTAGATTTCTTTTTTCATAGCTTGGACCCATCTTTCATCTGTTGTAGCCTTACTGAAGAACTGAGGTTCTATTAAGTTTTAAAAATTGCTCACATAGCATTGATAATTTTGAGTAGTATTCTTGTATGATAGATAATTGGCTATAAGATATCTGGTGCCTTTTCTCTTTCCTAGAACTGCATAATCTTTCATCCAAATAGGCTCCTTAGATACTCTAGGTATTCTTTTAGGTGGATATGTTTCAGAATCTGCATTTTCTGTATGTGAATGAACCAAATCCAGTTATGTGTTAGCTGACATGTCTACTGATGGACCAGTTGTAGATGCATCATGATCCAATACTTCTTCATTCAATATATGATCACCACCAGGATTAGATGAACTGACTGAGTATTGATCATCACTGATCTCTAGAAATGGTGAAGATGTCTCCATGTGTATGTGTTGACTTCCCCTTTTATTAAATGGAGATATATCTTCTTGGAATATGACATCTTTACTAACAAATAATTTATTTGATAACAAGTTCAATAATAAATACCCCTTCTGAGTAGTAGAATAACCCATCAATGTTGTTGGTTGTGCTCTTTTAGTGAACTTGTCACCTCTAGGAAATGTTGAAGCATAGCACAAACATCCTATTACTCTTAGATGTTCTAAGAAGGGTGGTTTAAAGAATAGTACCTCATATGGACTTTTACAATCAATAGAAGATAATGGTAATCTATTCATTAGGTAGACAACTACCTTAATAGCCAAGACCCAGTACTTGATAGGTATGTGTGACTGACATCTGATAGCTCTATCTATATTTAGGATTTATCTATGCTTTCTTTCCATCACACCATTTTGTTGTGGTGTATAAGGACAAATGCTTTGATGTATTATCCCTAGAGACTAGAACAAATCATTACACTGAGTATTAAAGAACTCAGTACCATTGTCAGTTCTTATGACTTTAACACCAGTTCCAAACTGAGTCTTAATCATTACAAAAAAACTTTTAAGAGCCACAATAGTTTCTGATTTAAGTTGCAGTAAATGAATCCAAGTATACCTACTACAACCACCCATAACAGTCAGGAAATAGAACTTCTTATCAAAAATTAAGGTTATATAAGGTCCCCACGAGTCTATGTGTACAATATCAAATCATGCATTTGACTTAGTCTCACTAACAGGGAATGACAACCTGGTCTGCTTAGCTAATGGACAGATTTTGCATTTATTTAATAATTCAGCATCTTTATTATGAGTTAAAAGATCTAGTGGCCTCAACACTTGAATAGATGGATGTTCAAGCCTTTTGTGCCATACATTACTGCTGTGTGTAGTGATACCTGTTACTAGCTTGTTTGGAATCCTATTGTTGATCTTCTTCTAAAGCATACCTTTGAGACCTTTGAGGATGTATCAACCTCTGTTTTCTATATCAATCCCTTTTACCCTGCCATTGTAGAGATCTTGAAACACACAGAAGTCAGGATAAAAGGACACAAAACATGATATTTTTCTAGTGACCTTAGAAACTGACAATAGGTTCAGTCTGAAATCAGGTACAAACAACACATCTTTTACTAACTCATCTTTGAAAATTAGTGCCTCTCCTGTATAAGCTATATCGACCTTTGATCCATTTGTAAGATTCACTTTATCCACTCCTATTTGAGTTGTCTTATTTCTTATGTGAATACTTCATTATCTGCTGCAATATGATGAGTTACACTAGAATCTACTATCCATTCCTGTTGCTTAGCATAAGAAAATAGACATGTAGTTATACCTGATATGTTAGTCTGATTAATGTATTGATGATCCTTGTTCATAAGCTCCATTATCTATTTATATTCTCCTTTTGTGAAACATTGTCCCCTAGCTACTATATTGTTAATTTTCTTATGATCTTTATGACTAGTGGAAGCTATATAACCTACATCACCACTAGAGACTTGCTCCTTTAGACCACTTGATGAATACTGAGCAGTAACTTGACTCACATGCTAGTTTTCATGACTATTGTGTTTCCTATACTCCTGAGTACCATGTCCACCACCATAACCCTGGTACATGAAACCTCTTGATCCTCTAGTATTGTTAATTGTTTTTCTTATCAACTTCTAATCAGCAGGTTACCCAATCAGCTTATAACAGTTCTCTCTTGTGTGCCCATTTAAATGACAATAGTCACACTTCTTGCCTCTATAGTTTTGAGTTCTATAAGTCACTTCTGATTTTCTATTCACATGAATTGCAAGTGGATCAGACTTATCACTTGAAGTAGAATGGCAGGCTAGCTGCTGAATCTCATCCTTTGTTATCATAGCATAAGCCTGGTTTAGAGTGGGTGTGACTCCTTTTAATAGAATCTGTCTCCTAGATTGATTATAGAAATTATTTAGACCTCCCACAAACTGTATTAACCTTAGCTCAGACAGGTGGTCTGTATAATTCTTGGACCTTGGAAATTCACATGAGGGAACATGGATTACTGCATCATACTCATTCCTTTGACTCTTCAGCTTGGTAAAATAAACAGCAACTGAATCAGTACCTTGTGACAAGGTATTAATCTCCCTGTGTAATTGATACACTCTCACACGATTCACCTTATTGAACCTCTCCTTCAAATCTTTCCACACTTCATATGCACTTTTTGCATACACAATTCCACTCAATAAATCTTCACTAACTGAACTCATCAGCCAAGACAGTACTATAACATTGCAGGTCTCCTATTGCTCATGTTATTCCTCTCTATACAAGCCCTTGATGCACGCACCAAATACAAAACCAAACTTTCTCTTCCCCAGCAAAGCGATCCTCATAGATCTGCTCCATATTCCATAGTTTTCTAATCCAATCATTTTGACTGGAATCAATGTGGCTCCATATATATCTGAAGCTCCATTGAATAATGGATTACTCTAATCGATCTTTGGCGTCATTGTAAATGCAATGAATGCACTCTTAGAGAGTCAGCTAAACAGAGATCTAATCTTTATCTTCCAGTATCTACAACCTAATGCTCTGATACTATGTGAAATTTACAGAGATAATGAAAACAGAGAAGTCATAGAAGTATATTTTCTCATTGTTCAACTATCAGAGAAAATTGTTACATTGCCCGCAACTAACTACTGCAGGTTCTATTTATAGACTAGAGTATACCTTCTAGAATAGTCTAGAAGAATCTCAGGTCTTAGCTCAACTACATCACACTTATAGCACATGATTGTCAGCTCACCACTCGGCTCCACATCATCAATTATCTAACTAACTCTTAACCATATTGTACAGTAGCTCAATGTAACAGTAACTAACTACCATAAACTAACTAATGGATAACTAACTGATCGAAATAACTTCCAATACACACCTGAATTGTATAAGGCTTTCAACGGGCAATCAGGCAAATAGTCAGACATTCTTGTAGTACAATTTTTCTCCCTACGAAGAAGACAGCAAAACGTCGTTGACTAGTGAATATTACTCCCTCTGTTCCATATTATGTGTTACCTTTTCCTTTTTTGTGCATGTAAAAAGAATGTTACTTGCTATAATTAGAATAGAATTAAATATTAAATTTCTAACTACAAAAATATTTAAGAATGATTCCCTCCGTTTTAAAAAAGAATGATTTACTTTTCTTTTCAATTTCTTTCAAAATGAATTTCCTTTTTGGCAATCCTTCAATTCCAATTATTCATGTGAAATGTTTAATACCACAAGATTAAAGGTTATTTAAGTAGTTTGGATATAATTTTACTATAAGACCACAAAATAATTTTTTTAATTTTTTTTTAAAACTTCGTGTCAAGTCACAACATTTTTTAAATGAAGTGAGCATTTTATATCTAAATTTCAAAAGTCTTTTTTTTTTTCTTAAATATTATATGAAGTCAAAAGATAGACAAATAAAATAAACGAAGATAAGTAGTAGAAAAGGAAAAAGGTACAACCCATTCTTCAGCTTTGTGAGCACTCAGCACATGTCAAATAGCACAGAGAAGTTTATAGGCATTTATAAGAGTACTGGAATGGTACTGGACAAAATTCATAACGTCCCTTTTTTAGTTGGCATAATACAAAATATACTACCTCAACTGAGAATCAATTGACAATTAAATATTTTAATTTTAAAAATACAAATTTAAACACTTTAATTTGATTTAATTGACCTCATAAACACCCTAATTTTGAGAATCCACTCCTTAAGCATTAAGGTGTTTGCATGATATACCTACGTTAAGTTAAAATGTCTAGATGGTATCGGTAAAAATTGAAGGGTTTAATTGCTGATGGAGGCCAAATTTACATGCGCATGTACAGTATGTATCATGGCTTTTTGGTTTTCCCAATTTTTGTCCATTTAGTGTACCAAAATATAAGATTATGTTTCCATTTTATTTGGTACAGTCTATTTGCTTGTTAATGACTCGAACATTTTCCTAATTATTTTAGTAGCATAATATAAGCAAATCATTTAGGTTTAAACGTTTTTTCAAGAAAAAAAATTGACAAAATATTTTTTTTCATACCAAACACACCCTCCAATATGAGAGTAATTTTTGAAAATATTGGAACCTACTCCTTTCATTCACTTTTAGACCCTTTGCAAAGGTCATGCGTCGCCTGACAAATGCACAAGGCCGCTGGAAAGGGTGTGCAATGGCCATGTGTCGCCCACTTGGGGTTGTGCAATGGTCATGCGTCTGCACACCTTGGCCTGTGCAATTATTGTGCGTCGCATGGCAATAGCATAGCAGGGTAAGTATTCTGTTTTGTATTATTTTAGGGGCGTTAAGGTCTTTTCACACACCCCTTAACCGTCCCTAATCACTTAGAGATGAAATTAAGGTCCTTAAATGTGTATTAACACCCACAAAATCCCCAATCCATCTTCCATAAGCACAAGAAGAGAAAACTACCCAGGGTTTGAACTTTTAAGCTTCAAAGGCTGATTTTCTCCACGTTTTCGTCATTGTTAAGGTGCATGGGACTATCCTAAATCTCTTGGGCATAGGTTTTACGATTTTAACAAGCTTTAAAGTTATATATGTATATATATATAATGAGGTTTGAGAATTTTTTTTAAGAGAACGGATCATGAACTCAATTTGATGAAAGTATGTATTTGTCATGGGGTTTTCCCATAAGTTTGATTTATAATCTTGTGCATAAATGATTTGAGTTCGAAAAGTGATTTATGAATGTGACTTGTGAAATCCCCTTCCCCATGATGAAATTTATGGTCTTTCCATGGTAGGAATTGTGAATTGGGTTTGAGAGCATGAATTATAAGCCCTTTTTTATCATGAGATTTATGTATAACTAATGTTGGGGCTAGTCTATGAATGAGGATAATTCTTGAGTTTTAAATGTCTCTTTAATTCTTATGCATTGTTGTTTTGCACGTTTTCAAAGGTATATTTCTTATGCTAAAGTCTCTTGTGTGTTAACTGAAATAAATGCATGTGTTGAATAAAAAAATTGGACACCATGTGTTAATGACTTGAAATGAGAGTAATTGCATAAGTTTTCATATTCTTTTGAAAGAAGAACTCTCATGTGATGTTTAAATCTTTTAGTAGTTATTAGCATGATCTTTGAATGAAAGGATTGTGGATATGACATGATATGATATGGCTTGCAAGTCTAGGTATGATGATACCTATTACAAAATTCCCTTAGCATGAAAGTAAATAATATTATGAGAATAGAGCATGGTTTTAAAGAACTAAAAATGGGCTTAAAGAGAGTTAAATGGTTATCCAAAGAAGGCACGAGTTCAGATAACTCATAGCCCAAAACTATATTTTGCCGATGTTGATTTCATGATATGTATGTCAGTAAGGAGACATATTTTTTTCATGATAAATATGTCAGTAAGGAGGCATACTTTTCATAACCTGGTGTGTCATTAAGGAGACATAATTTGTTTAATTACAAACCCCAACTCTTGCGGCAAACTTGGGTTGGAGGCTTGACCTCCAAGTTAAGGGCGGATTTCATATAGCTCATGGGATCGTAGAAATGTAGGGTTTATCATTTAGCTCAGAAGTAAAGCAAAGAGTTGAGTCATGATTACAAGAAAATATTTTGAAGCTCATCAAACTATGTCAATGTGTTTTATGTATATACTATGCTAAATTTGTTTTAAAATGCTCTCAACTATTTTATATGGAATAATGTTGTTTTTGGTTAGTTCTGTGTACAAATACATTCCAGGAATTGGTTGTCCTTTATGGCGGCTACATTGTCTCATAATGTAGGTTCTGGGGCAGATTTCCATGGTCTAACTCAGCAGTAGATTACTTCTTGAACTACAGAGTTGGGGAGTCTCCCTTTCTTCGGAAAGCATTCTATTCTTATGTTAGTTCAGTTGTCTTATGGTCTTACCGAGGGATTTGTCCTAGTCTAGATTGACTAGTAACTCAGTAGAGGCTTCATAGACGGAAGTTGGGCATTTTATTGTCATATTTTGTTGACACAGTTTGTATTATAAATTTCTTTGAATTTCATTATATCTCCGTACTTTGATTTATGTATGGATTATGCTTATGATAGTATGCTAAGGGGTGTCTCGAGCTTTCGTAGTTTGGTATGTCCGTCACGGCTAGGGCACCGGCTCGGGTCATGACAAGCTTGGTATCAGAGCACGGTTCATGGTATCAGGGTGTCTACAAAGCCGTGGCTAGTAGAATCTTGCTTATAGGTATGTTGTGCACCACACTTATAATCAGGAGGCTACCAAGCATTTAGGAGTTGTTTCTTATTCTTTCATACTCTAGTTCATCCTATAGTGTCGTGCATAATAAAGTTATCCAAATTCCTTCCTTGCTCTAATTTTATGGGCCATGCCTTATTACTGAGGCGATATAAGTTCAAGAGTTTAGATCCCTAATTATGTGGTCCATTCTAATTGAGTTATCCATAAAGTTATGAGATAGCACAAGGACGTGAGAGGAGTCCGTTAGCGATTTAAAGTGTATTGATTTGAGTGTATACCTCTATGTTAATGCAATCATTCTTTTCAGCCTAAGGAACAATGTGTATTCAATTCTTTTCAAAATCCTTGTTGCGGATGTCTTGCTTAAGGGTAGAGATATGTAGCAGAATTTTGGAATAATATTTCCACCCGAGTTATTGTATATGTTAAGGTGTCATGACCTATTGGTAGTAAGATAATTCCGAAGTTAGTGATATGAAGTCACAAGTTTAAAAGTCAGAGTGAGGGTAACTCTTGTGTAAATAAGTTAGTTTTAGTTGTATAACCCTTGATCTAGGGGTGGTTTGCCCTTTTATGGTAATCGGCTAATATTGTAGCAAGATTTATAGATTGTATGGTAGTTTGTAGAGGAGGTGATTGGCTATGATTATTGTTTATTTAAAAATTAGGAAGGAGCTTAGAATGTATAGTTATGGTGGTTGTATCATTTATAGCCTGTGAATAAAAAGGGATATATTACACAATAAGTTATGAGTAGAGGCTCCTTGGTGTTTATGTAATTTTAAAGGTAGTTATAATGTATGCACGAGTAAGTAGATTTAATGTGAGAAAGTAGAGCATGTTGATAAGATCGTAATGAGTTATATTTTAAGATTAAGATCGACTATTCTTATTATGTGACTTTACCCCCCTTGATTATCTTTTCTCTAGTAGTTGTAGGTTAGTACTGCATGTGAGAAGGTGTGTGGTAGATTTTGCAGTGTGGTAGTAATAATGTAGAGATAATACAGTTAAGTGAAATGTGGTATATGGGTTGTTTTCCCAATTTTATGGACTAGTATAATATGTGGCATGCTTTATCAGTGGTACATGATTGATGCTAGACTATAGGCTTGAACTTTAGATGTGGATTGTGGTGGTAAAAATAGTTGCTTAATATTAATGATGCGTGTTTTGTTGGAGTAAGTAAAAGGCTTGATTTGATGTGTGAAATAGCCCAAGTTGGCAACTTGTGGAAAAAGTGAACAATTTTGATATATGTATACATTAAACTAGTGTTAAAATGATGAATTTTGGTTGTGTCATTAAGTGGATAAGAGCATAAGTATATAAGAATAAGTTGAACCCCAAGTATCATGTTGTTAGATAAGGTTTTCTATGTATAAGTATCATGTGTACCTAGTTCATGTTCTTGAATTTTGTAGTATGGGAAAGTCTGAAGAGTTGTTGTATGGTGTTCTTTTGAGTTGAATTGAGGAAATATAGGTAGGTAATATGCGTCTTTGGTATAGTTTTATAAATTTTATTAAGTTGTAAATTATGTGATTAGAATGTTAAGTAGTAGAGAATGGACTTTTACGTGATAAGGAGTGAGGATGTGTATACTTATGAGACTGTGAGTTGTATGGTGATGTATTTAGAGGCTAGCAAAAGTTAAGAGTAGCATTTTCGGAAAGCAACGCCCTTAGAGTACAATTTATCAGGGGGAGTTTAGCGTTTATGTGTATGGTGATATCCCATTGTATTGAGTGTTGTGCTTGTAGATTTAGTGAGAAGATATGCCTTCAAGTCTAGGGTTGTGACTTTGATCTAAGGGGGAGATAATGAGTTAAGGTATCTCTCAAATTCTCTCATGGTGGCAAATTTCAGGGAAATGTCGTGATAAATCTATTACTATTTAAGAAATCTCCTCTTACTTCAATTTAATAGGTCATTCTGCTACTGTATTATGTATTCAAGTCATGCTTATGCCTTTGATTCGAGTTCTTTATGCACTTATGTCCATGTTCTGACCTCCAAACTAGAAGCAATAGTGTCTCTCAATAATCCAAGCTTTTAAGTATTCCAGCTCTATGTTGTGATGCTCATAACCTATAGGTCCATGTCTCATATCATGTTTAGTTCTAAGGAACTATATTTTCTATACGTTACTGATTCGTTTTATGTCGGGTTTAGCCCAAAGAGATAAATTTTATGCAAACTCATGACTATCTCAACTCTAAAAATAAGAAGCAATATCTTCAAGTATCAATCCTTGTCTCAATCGTTGACTTCATGAATTTCAGCCTTATGTTATACAACTCATGATATAGGTGCTCATGTTTCTCACCATAAGCTCAGTCCTATGAACTCATGTTGTACTATGTTTATACCCAAAGGAATCTCTATTTATGATCTAGACGTCTAATGTATGAAGTACTTCGTGCCTATTGTATCACATCTGACATCTCATGTCCCACCTTGATTAATACAGTAGGTATGTGTTATAATCAAATAGTGTTACTCCCTTTCATGATACTCATGTTCGGGTCCCTCAGTGACCCTTAGTAGGTTAGTATGATAGTGGTTATGGAAGCGTAGTAATGTCTTAGATAAGGGAGTAGATGTTTCTTGTTGTGTTAAGTTTTTGGTGTGAATACTCGATCTAAGGTTATAGTTGAAAAAGGGAGAAGGAGATGAACTTTCGTTATGTGAAATAATTAGGATGGGATATGTGGCAAAAATCTTTGTGAGAGTGAGTGAATTTGCTGGTCTTAGTGGGGAGATCCATGAAGTAAGTATAGTAATGATAGGCTTGAATATGGTGATTGATGAAGACACAAACCAATGTGTCATGTGGTTGATACTCATTGATTAAGACCTGAGGGTGTTTGATTATAATGATATGGTGAAGTAATATTCTTAATGGGATATAGAGTACAGGGTCCCGTAACTTTAGTTAGCACCTTTTAACTCCGAGTTAGGCTTCAACATGTAAGTACTATACGGCGGGACTCAAACTCTTGTGGTTAGATGTGTTATGGGAGAATTGTAAGTTGGAAATGATGAAGTATGTTATTTATTGTTTGGGGCATAGTTAAGTAGTGTCTCTAAGTTTTAGGTCTATTCGTTGTATCTTGTAAGGTATAGAATGCTTCGATTTTTTATCTCCCGCAAAATCTTATTTCATGATTAGTACCGATCTAAATCAGGCCTATGACCACCAAATAAACTCATACCATATGTTGTGATGATCATGATCCCTAGAACTCATGTGCAAGGTCATCTCTATGTTAATTCTGATTGTCTCATGCTTCGTGCTTACACATTTCACTAGAAATTATCATGAAGCTCTTCTGATACCTTTGCATATTGCTTTGTGGAAAAATGTTCAATGTGAGGTTACGTTCTTTATTCCATACTTTTTGAGCTTCAGAAAATTCCCACCCATTATTCGGGAACAAATGATCCCAAAGGGGAGATAATGTAATACCCCGCACTTTTGGGCTAACGTTAAACCGTCTTTCCTATGTTTGTAGAACCGAACCCAATGGTTTCATTTAGATATTAGAGTGAAGATCATTTACTTAGTGTAGGGATATCCTTGGATATGTATATTGTAACATCTTGTAGTTGTATCACTCAAATAACGCTCTCTAAAATAACCCTTAAGGCCCTCATATGAATGGTAGAACAAGTTTGGACGTTGTAGGTTGCATTGGGGGAGTTTCAAGGCCTTAAAACAAGTAGGTGTCGCACAATAAACCCTTTGCAAAGTCCATGCGTCGCATGCATGACAAACGTATAAGGCCACTGGAAAGGGTGTGTAATGGCCATGCATCGCCCACTTGGGGTTGTGCAATGGCCATGCGTCACACACCTTGGCCTGTGCAATTGTTGTGCGCCACATGGCAATAGCATAGCAGCAGCGTAAGTGCTTAATTTTGTATTATTTTAGTGGCTTTAAGGTCTTTTCACACTCCCTTAACCGTCCTTAATCACTTATAAAAGAAATTAAGGACCTTAAACACGTATTAACACCCACAAAATCCTCAATTCATCTTCCATAAGCACAAGTAAAGAAAACTACCTAGGGTTTGAACTTTTAAGCCTCAAAGGCCAATTTTCTCCACGTTTTCGTCATTGTTAAGGTATGTGGGACTATCCTAAATCTCTTGGGCATAGGTTTTATGATTTTAACAAGCTTTAAAGTTATATATGTATGGATTTGTAATAAGGTTTGAGAAATTGTTTTAAGAGCATGCATCATGAGCTCAATTTAATGAAAGTATGTATTTGTCATGGGGTTTTTCCATAAGTTTGATTTATAATCTTGTGCATACATGATTTGAGTTCGAAAAGTGATTTATAAATGTGACTTGTGAAATTCCCTTCCCCATGATGAAATTTATAGTCTTTGCATGGTATGAATTGTGAATTGAGTTTGGGAGCATGAATTATAAGCCCTTTTTTAATCATGAGATTTATGTATAACTAATGTTGGGGCTAGCTAGTTTATGAATGAGGATAATTCTTAATCTTTAAATGCCCTTTTAACCATTATGCATTGTTGTCTTGCACGTTTTCAAAGGGATATTTCTTATGCTAAAGGCTATTGTGTCTTAACTGGAATAAATGCATGTGTTGAATAAAAGAATTGTCCACCATGTATTAAAGACTTGAAATGAGAGTACGGCATCAGTTTTCATATGCTTTTTAAATAAGAACTCCCATGTGATGTTTAAATCTTTTGGTGGTTATTAGCATGATTTTTGAATGAAAGGGGTGTAGATATGATATGATATGATATGATATGATATGATATGATATGATATGATATGATATGATATGATATGATATGATATGATATGATAGACGGAATACATATACAAACCCCTAAACTATTTCACTTTTCCCGTATAGGCACCTCAATTAAGTCAGGTACCTATTGAACCCTTTACTCCTTCACAAATGGTTTCAATTGCGCTCAAGTTCCTGACATGGCAAAAAATGTAAAATGCATGTAATACACACGTTGATGATGTGTCAAAGTAACTACTTAAATAACGACACGTGGCATTTTAATTTAAAATAATTATAAAAATAATCTTTTAATAAAATTAAATCTAAATTAAAAATAAATAAACTAATAAATCCCCCCCCCCCCCCCCCCAGCCTTCTCTTCCAACCCCTCACCCCACCCCCAATCCCCTTCTCCACCCTCGTATCCCTTCTCTTCCAAACACCCCTCCCCCAGCCCCTTTCCCCACCCCCAGCAGCCCTTGTCTTCCAAACACCACCACCCCTTTCATCGATTGAACACCCCCCCCAGCCCCCTTCGCAGATTGAACACAAAAAGTAAAAAAAAAAATTGTATCTTGTATTTTTTTTTAATTTCTTCAATGTGTTTTTTAAAGAAATCATTAATGGAGAAAAAATACGGAGAAGCCATTAATTACAGTTTCTCACTCAATTTATATATGATTGATTTTTAAAGAAACTATTAATGGAGAAGAAGATGATGGCTATTTCCTTTTTTTTTTTAATTTCTTTATAGTGTATTTTTTTTATTGGTTGGTGGTTTTTTATGTTTAATTTTGTTGATTAATTGTGGTTTCTCACTCAATTTATAAGTGCATGATTTTTAAAGAAGCATTGATGGAGAGAAGATATGGAGAAGAAGATAATGGTTATTTTAAAAAAAAATATTTTAATGTATTTTTTTTATTAGTTGAAATTTTTATGTTTAATTATTTTTAATTAATTATGGTTTCTCACTCTCCTTTAGGAGAGTGCATTACACATGTCACGCTATGTCAACGTCACATCAGCGATTGGGCTCAATTGACACATTTTGTGAAGGAGTAAAGGATTCAATAGATATCTGACTTAATTGAGGTGCCTATACGGGAAAAGTGTAATAGTTCAGGGGCCTGTATATGTATCCTGATATGATATGATATATATGATATGATATGACTTACAAGTCTAGGTATGACGACACCTATTACTAAATGCCCTTAGCATGAAAGTAAATAATGTTATAAGCATGAAGCATGGTTTTAAAGAACTAAAAATGGGCCTAAAGAGACTTAGATGGTTACCCGAAAAAGGCATGAGTTCAGATAACTTGTATCCCAAAATTGTATTTTGTCGATGCCGGTTTCATGATATGTATGTTAGTAAGGAGGCATATTTTTATTTTTCATGATATGTATATCAGTAAGGAGGCATACTTTTTCACAACATGGTGTGTTAGTAAGGAGGCATACCTTGTTTTATTACAGACCCCAACTCTTGCGGCAAACTTGGGTTGGGGGCTTGGCCGCCAAGTTAAGGGTGGATTCCATATAGCCTATGGGATCGTAGAAATGTAGGGTGTACCATCTAGCTCAAAAGTAAAGCAAATAGTTGAGTCATGATTACAAGAAAATATTTTGAAGTTCATCAAATTATGCCCATGTGTTTTATGTATATACTATGCTAAATTATTTTCTAAATGCTCTCGACTCTTTTATATGGAATACATATTATTTTTGCTTAGTTCTGCGTACCAATATATTTCAGGTATTGACCTTCCTTCATGGCAGCTACATTGTCTCATAATGTAGGTTCTGAGGCAGATTTCCATGGTCCAGCTCAGCAGTAGATTACTTCCTGAACTCCAAAGTTGGTGAGTCTCCCTTGCTATAGAAGGCATTCTATTCTTATGTTAGTTCAGTTGTCTTATGGTTCTACCGGGGGCCTTGTCCCGGTCTAGATTGACTAGTAATTCAGTAGAGGTTTCGTAGACAGAAGTTGGTTATTGTATTGTCATATTTTGTTGACACAATTTGTATTATAAATACCTTTGAATTTCATTTTATCTTCCACACTTTGATTAATGTATGGATTATGCTAATGATAGTATACTAAGGGGTCTCTCAGGCTTTCGTGATTCAGAATGCCTATCGCGGTAGGGCCCCGACTCGGGTCGTGAAAATATTAATAAAGGCTTGACATATTAGGAACGTCAAAACCAAATCGAAATTATATTAGTGCGTGTTAGGTGAAACAGGTTATGAATTATTATTAATTCTTTGGGAAAATTATTTAATTTATTTGTTGATGGGAAGTAGCAACTAGCCAATAACGTAGTTGTAGAAATTTAATAAACTAGTGTGGACAAATAGTGTGGGCTAATTAACTAGTTAGCAAAGGACATGGCTACAAACTACAATTAGAATATATATATAAGGGAAAATTAAAATTCAAAGTTGCCCTTTCAACTTTTTAAATGGACACAAAATTTTCCTTTGTTTATGGCTGGAGTGAAACATACCACACTCCTTATATCTTAGTATGTTATAAGTCGAGATTTTTCGGTAGAGTTCACATTTTACGTATCAACTATGTAGAAGACCTTATTATGAGGTTACATGAAAGATAATTGTAAATAATTATATTTAATTATAATAAATGGTATTTTATGCATTTTAATTCATGTGACATAGTTTGATTCTGTACGAAAAAAAAATACTTTGAAAAGTTGTGTTGTCAATTAAATTAATCATGTCATAATATTTGTGTTGCTTTAAGATTTGAAACTTATGGTCTTCAATATGTATAATTAAATCAACGGAAAAGGACCTAAAATATCCTTCAATTATGTGAAATGGTGCAAAAATGTTCTCCGTCTACCTATTGGACCTAAAATACCCTTCTTGTCTACCTATTGAGCCTAAAATTCCTTTCTGTCTACCTATTGGGTTATTTTGTCCTTTTATTTAATAAAAAATTACATAATACCACAACTTATTTTTATTAAACTGCATAAAATCCCTATCTTTTTATTACTATTAACCCAATACATATTGCACAATATGAATTTTTCATCGTTCTAAATTGATCTAATAAATAAAAGAAAAAACAACATAATTAGCCATTTTTAAAAAAATTATTACATATACATAACTGTATAGTTGGTTGTTAGATATAGCATATAACATATTTACTTTTATAACAGATTCTAATATATAGAAAAATAATTATATATTAAAGTCTCATATTTCTTATTTATTACCTATGTTTCTGGAAGCAATTTTTCATTCATTTTTTTATATACTATATCAAAATTTTATGTTTTTTCATTTTTATTGTCTGCTTTCACGATGTCTCCACAAAAATATATAGTATATTTATATCGTAAAAATTCATGATATATTTATATATTATACAAATTATTTTTATATCATAAAAATACATGATATATTTATACCATACAAATTATATTTATACCATAAACATACATGGTATATCTTAGATATAAAAGTGTATATCATGTAATACTGAAAATATATAATTATATTTAATAAATAAGTTTTAATAAGAAAAGTACTTCCAACAAAATGAGATATACCATAAATATTTATCTCACAAATTATATAAAAAATGTAATAATAATCTAACTTTGACGTAAATTATAAATATACAATAAAAATACATGATATATTTGTACTTCCAACGTAATGATTTTTATTTCATGAATATATATCCTTACAAAAGTATGGTTAGCACATTATATTAGAATTAAAAATACACGATAATGAAATAATACTAGATTATTAAAATACATGAAAACAAAAAGAAACATACATGAGAAAATAATGGAATACCTAGTTTATTTTAAAATATTTGAATTTTGAAATCAAGAGGCAGAAATATTTGGAAGCCGGGATTATCTTTTCCACTTTTAATTTGAAGATTGAAAATATATCTCTTAAATTAAGGTGAATTGGTAATTAATTATAGCAATAAATTAGAAATTATAATTATATTTTCTGATTTTTTTTTAATTGGATATATGTGTAAAAAAAATTTTTATTTTTGCAATATTAAAAAAATACTATTATTCATGTAGTTAAACCTTAAAAGATAGTCTTTTCATGTAATTTGACTAAATAAAAGGGCAAAATAGACCCAATAGGTAGACAGAAAGGATATTTTAGACACAATAGATAGACGAGAAGGGCATTTTAGCCCAATAAATAGACGGGAAGGGCATTTTAGACCCAATAGATAGACAGAGGACATTTTTACACAATTTTACATAGTTGAACGACATTTCAGGCTCTTTTCCATTAAATCAAATATGCATAAAGTTTATAGTTGACTAGAGGGGGTGCTCAACTGGTAAGCACCCTCCACCTCTAACCTTAAGATTGAGAGTTCCGGACGTCAATGGAGTAAATTTGGGAATCTCTTTGGGAGAGGGGGGGGGGCGGGTAAAAGGATTATAGTTGGGGAGAATATGAGGCATAATATAACATGTAAAATTACTTTAATGGCATAAAGAGCGATTATAAACTGTTAGTGCATTTAACTTAATCCTTTCTAGTGTATTAATCTTACTTTTACGGGCAGTTAGTTGTAAGAAAATTTTTAGGTTAACATAACAGTATATAATAAAATCATGGTTATTTAGAAAACTTAATAATGAATTGCAATATTTAGTTACCAGTGATAACCAAATCAGTGATGCCATTGGTCTGAAGATATGAAAGAAGGTGTGTGTTAAGAAATGCACTAAAACGTGTTTTGACCAGCTTGTAATCATCTTCCTTAATAACAAGACCATCAACTAGTTCAGCCCCTACACTTCCCTATTGATGCCACCTTTGTTTTGTCCACAGCATAGAAGTGCCTACCAAATAATTCGACATCTCTCCCCAATGGATCATTCTCTCGTACAACCTACACAAAATAATGTTGCAATACATAATAAATCCTTTTAGAAATCCATTAAAGAACATGAAAATTATATAATTGACTTCTAACTAGTTTGGAAATTGAAATTAAGAAATGAAAATCGAATAGAATACCCAAACTCTGTGAATGCCACAGTTTCTTGCAACCTCGACAGCCTTGATAACGTTGGGGACGATATCTTGACCTCCTTCTACTTTCACTGGGCCACTTATAAAGTCTTTCTGGAAACATGAGTATATTTAGAAGTAGTCAATGAAAGTTCAAAACAAATAATTAAGTGGTTGAAAAAAAATCAAATTGGGCTGAATCACTACTAAAAAAAAACAGGAAAATTGACCATATGTGGTCGGTTTTCCCATATTTTCGACCACAAAATCGACCAAAATATGTGGTCGGTAAAAGCGTGGTAGCTTTTTTAAAACCGACCACGTGTGGTCGGTCTTTTGAAAAAAATATATATTTTTTAAAAATTCATTATTATTATTTAAAAAAAGGAAAAAAAAGATTTTAAAAAATTCAAAATAAACCGACCACATGTGGTCGTTTTTATTTTAAAATTATTTAAATAATTTTATTAAAATCTACCACTTGTGGTCGTTTTTTTTTAAATTAATTAATTAATTTTATTAAAACCGACCACTTGTGGTCAATTTTTTGTAAAATTTCCAAAAAAAACAAGAGAATTTATTTTAAAAAATAAAAACCAACAAGCTGAACAAATGAAATAACAACATACAATACTACAACAACAACAACAACAAACCAATTGTATTCCCACACAACTAACATACAATACAAGTCTAAAAACATACCAAAGTGTAAAAACTACAAGTCATCTCCAAATTCAAACTACAACACATACAAAAGTAAAAAAAACTACCATTCATCATCATCGTCTTCGTCTTCTGGATCCTCAGTTGCACATGCAGGATCTGATTCCTCATCCGTGTTGATATCATCCAGTGGGCCTAGACCTTTTGCAGCCCGAACTACATCACCAATACATGGAGGAATAATCCCTGCAGATTGAATAAAAGAGTTGAACTGCTCCTGCAACATCCTGATTTGTGATGATGTTTCATCCTCCTTCTTTCGCACCCTCTCTCTCTGCAGCAAGCTCTTAAGTGAGTTTAGAAACCGTATTTTTTAGTGATTTTACGGGTTTTCTATCAAATGATGAGGTATAGGATGTAGGGCCGAACGAAGACCTAACATTCTCGCCAAAATAATTTATGTGGTATTCGTAGAAATGGTCTCTAACTGCAGGACCCATAGTTTCTTGCCATAACTCCTCCTATACATGTTCGGGTATTGGGTCACCCTGAGTTTCAGGAGGCTGAGTACTATGATACTCACTAACGAGCTGCTTATATTTGTCAAATATTCAAAGTAAAGTTAAAATTAATCGTAAGAAAAATACTAAAGTACTTGTATTTGAATAATATCAACTTTGAGAAAAAGATTCATAAATTCAAAATTTGATTCTTACATGGGTAGCTTTTGCACGAGGCTCAACCCAGACACTTTCATAGTCGGGTTCTTTTTCTTCTTCACATGTGTCTCCTCGAATAGCTTATCGTGTGTTATCTTCCTACCCTTTTCTTTTTACTGTATATGAAAAAAATATTAATCTTCAAATAATTAAAAATTTAAATAGAAACAAACAATTAAAACTGTAAAAGTTACATACCATCTTTTCCTCTACAACAATCATACTAAATGTACCCGCAGTATGTAGAGAGCTACCCTTGAATGATGTTCAGGATTTCTTTCCTTTGTCCCTCAAAAATTAATATTCTTCGTTATTCCAATAGAAAATATACTCTTGCCATAATATAGATTCGAGTATCCACTCAGGTCGTACCAAGTTGGTTCTGGCACAATCTATAAAAATTCCTCCTTATAGCACTTTCATTCGCGTAATCCCATCAGTAATATTTCTACAACAACAATAAAAATATAATATTAAATCTTTTATTCTAACAATGTGTTGAGTAGTCAATAAGTTAAATCCTTACATGAAATTCTTTGAACATTAGATCTCTGTCTTTTTTCTGGAACCTTTCGCCAACTGGTCCAGTAGCCATTGAAGTGCCGACAAATGCATTTAGATGCAATTTTTCAAACTCCAGCATCCGTCCTAAGCCTACAACACAAGATCAAACAATAATTTCATAGAGCATAATAACATAGTAAATGAAAAATAAATAATGTTATTATATTTAAAAATCTTACCCTGTTCCATATGGAATAAGATAACACCTCTGATAATTATCTCTGTCACCGGGCTGCGGAAAATGTGATGGTGGATGCACTGGCGTGGGCAGATCTGAAGCACTGGATAGAGTGCCTCCAAGATGAAGATCTGTCAACCCAATAGATCCAGCAGAATCACTGTGAGAATGTGGGTGACTGCTACAGGAGGGTACTGCAGATGATGGTCGATGTCTGGATGTGCCAGCGGTCGTTCAATAGTACTGTGATGGCGGTGGCACGGTGATGGGAGCAGAATGAGCCGGTGTAGACCCATAAAGTGGTCCCATATGCATAGGATCATGAACCGAATGCTGAAAAGACCTAAAATATGAGGGTCGTGCTAGCGCATTAGCAAACCGACCCTCAGATATATCAATACCTGTCGATCGTCTATAAGGCGGAGGTTGTTTTTTCTTTTTTATTTTTGTAGGATCAACTTTTTCCTTACCTTTGTCACCTCTACCTGACATCTAAATTATGTAAAGTTAACAAGTAGTTATTTCCTACAAAATGAATATATAAGAAAATATTTCAAGTAACTAATTTCAAGTTACTAATTCACATTTCAAATCGCTCCAACAACACGAGATAGACAAGAATATTTCTATTACTATGTAAATTATGAAAAAGTGAAAGCAACAATCGTACACAGTATTTTACATATCAATGTTAAACAAGAAACATAAAGGTAAATATTACAAAGCATAAAGATATCAATACATAATAAGTACAATCTACACAACTAATCCTCCTCTCCTAAAGATTCTCCACTAAACCATTCACTCTCTTTGGAAGTTTCTTCATCTCCTACCCACTCAGCCTCTTTTTATGCAATATTAACTTTTTCAAATATATTTTTTGGGTGATTTAAACTTTCCACTAAGTCAATGTCCACTAGCTGGTGATCAATCTTCATTTCATTTTGATATGCAATCTCCAACATATTCTCTCAACTTCCACCTGTCCTATAGGCTTTATTTTGATTACATCCCACCAATCAGACTTATCACTGCGCAACGGATAATGAGCATAATACACTTGTTTAGCATTTTGCGCTAGAATAAATGGATCGTAAATAGGATACGACCTATTGCAATTCACTTCAATTATGTTGTGCTCCTTATGTACTCTTGTGCGTCTTGTGCTTGGATCAAACCACTTACATTGAAAGAGGATAATTTTTTTTATTGGGAAACCAGCATACTCCAGTTCTAAGATCTTGTGTATGATGCCAAAGTAATCAACATCATCATAACCCTTAACCCAAACACCACTATTGTTTTTTTTCCTTATTCTGGAGTGTTTTTCGGTGGAAAATTTAAACTTATTTACTGTGTAATGGGACATTACATGAGCTTCAACTGGTCCCAAAAAAATATCTTTCAAGAACTGATCGTATGCGGCTGCATTTGGTGACTGGTGTACCTAAAAATATTATATATATATATATATATATATATATATATATATATATATATATATATATAAGTTAGTTGAAGAATGTGTAAATGTTTAAAATTTGTAGAAATATTAGTACACTTACGAACCTTATATGTAAACCATGTTGTAAAGGATGCATATACTTAACTTTCGTGGAATTGAGTCTTAAATGAACTGAAGATCCCACATGCAAAACACAATTAGTTTCCTTGAGGGGACGAGCAAATAAATAAGATACGTTAATTTTTAATCTCCTTACTTCTGAGAGGGCTCAACTTCCGGGCAATTCTGCAAGACATAAAAAGTTGATGATTTGTGCTCTGTGGTAGTGAGCCGACGAAGTATGGTGTTTCTAGCCATACAACTAGATTGATCAAAAATTGATATTGATTGCAAATGAGGCCTATTCTCATCGTCTTGATGACGATTCGGGATGTTTCTTGAACAAGCAACTTTATCACAAAAGTAGTATAAACAAAATGATGATGTTTCTCTTGCAAGATATGCCTCTACTATAGAGCCTTCCACCCTATGTTTGTTTTTAGGACCCCTTTTTAATTTTCTAATTGCCCTGCACAATCTTGAGATTAGATGTTTACTATATTAAAAAAAGATATGTATGAATTTAAATATGATGCAATTGCTTATCGTTCGAATGGATACATCTACCTAGTTTGAACTAGACCACCTAGCCGAGCTTTGTACACAAGGTGAATGGAAAGATGTTCCATCACATTGAACAACGCTGGCGGAAAAATCCTCTCCAACTTGTTGGTGATAACAATAATATTACTTTCTATTCGCGCCAGATTTTCTTCTTTTAATGTGGTGGCACATAAGTCTTTGAAGAACAAACTAATCTCTACTATTGGTTTCCATATGTTTTCTGGTAAACCAATAAAAGCAATTGGGAGTCATTGTTCCATGAAAACATGACAATCATGGCTTTTCATTCCATGCAAGATTCCTTGTGTCATAGCAACCCTCTTTCCCAAATTTGAGGCATATCCATCGAACATCTTCAAACTTTAGACCCACTCACATATTTGACATTTTTGGTCCAACTTAAATGTAAAACTAGCTTAGGTCTTAAGAACATTGCCATTGGGCCCCTCCTATAAGTGTAATTCTCTACGCTTGTAATATTCTGGTAAGTCAAATCTAGACTTAGGATTACCATTTGTCTTGCCGGTGACATTCATAACTGTGTTGAACAAGTTGTCAAAATAGTTCTTCTCAGTATGTATGACATCAACATTATTTCTAAGTAAATTATATGGCCAATATTCTAACTCTCAAAATATACTTTGCTTAGTCCAGTTATGCAAAATGCCATATCCATTAAGACTGTACAATTGTTCCTCCCCGACTTTAGGCAAATCCTGAACTATCTTCCAGATGTCATGACCATATAGCCTTGGAGGTGGACCATTATGTTCCTTTCTATTCCTTCTGAATGCATTCTCGAGTCTCCTAAATTCATGATCAGGTGGCAAAAAACAATGATGACAATTAAACCATGAATTTTTCCTGTCATATCTCAATGTGAAAGATCTTGTTTTTTCCATGCAGTATGGACAAGCCAACTTTTCAGCTGTCATCCACCCAGACAACATTCTATAAGCAGGAAAATCATTAACAGTTCACATTAGATATGCACGCAGATTGAAATTTTGTTAAAGGTGAGATATCATAAGTTTCAACCCCCTCATGCTATAAAATTTGAAGTTAATCGATCAAACGTTGCAAGTAGATATCTATTCCATTTTTTGGATTACGCAGGTAAGGAACAACATAATTCAGAAATGTATAGGGACTAGTCATCAACATTTCAGGAGGAAGATTATACGGGGTGATAAATACAGGTCAACATGAATATGGTGCGGCACTAACTGAAAAAGGTACTAAGCCATCCGCACATAATCTCAAATGAATATTTCGTGGCTCAGCTACAAAATCTAGATAAGTTGCATCAAAATGATTCCAAGCCTCTCCATCAGATGGATAACACATAACACCAGTGGGCCTTCTGTTTTCACTCTCCCATCTCATATGAGGAGTTGAGCTGTTTGAAGCATACAACTGTCATACCCAATTGTTACCTAAGTTTAAATAAGCACGACTTATTCGACTCTAAAAGAATAAATGTGTACAGAGTCACCACCTAATTTTTAAGAAAAATAAGAAAATCTTTTGAATTATTAACACGTGCGGTTTATGTTTCAGTCTGTGAAAAAACAATTGAGATTTTAGGTAAAGGTTCAAATTATCCCGAAGGGAAGGGATTAGGCACCCTTCAAAATCCACAACTATGGTACTCGGCTAGACTAAATTTATCAAAGAAGCAGAAAGTATATTTAAAATAATGTAAAAAGTGTGTGTATTAAATATAAAATAATTCTTATGAAAAAATATAAATGTTTAAAACTATGTAAAGGTATATGAATATTAATTATATAAATAAAACATATTGTTATAAAAACATGTAAAAGATACCTATAAAAATGTATAAATACATGTGAAAAGAAAAGTATTTTATGATGTGTGAAAAGAAAAGCATTTTGTTGTGTCATGAAAAGAAAAAGTATTTACAAGTAATATTTTTATATGATTAAAATTACGGATAAAAATAAAATTTATTTTGAGAAGAAAAGACTACATAATATGTGAATTATTTGATTAATTTAATTCTTTTATGTAAGCGTATTAAAATAATATATATATTTTATCGTAAAAAAATATAAATTAAAATATATTACTCTATGCATCTAAAGTAAAGATAAAATTGAATAAAGAAAAAACTTGTTCTGAAGAAAAAGACAACGTAATATTTTTTAGTGTAAAAGTATAAATTATTTGATTAAATAATCTAAGTCAATCTAATATTTTTATAAATTTTACTGGCCTAAATTTGTCTAAACGCGCAGTGAAGATTGCATAAATAAAGAATATCCCGCCCAACACCCAAAAAATAAAGTTTCACTATGATTAATATTTATACGAGTATAAGAATATAAAAATATAAACACATAAGTTAAAGTCTTCTTTGAAAGTCATCCCGACAAGTATTCTCAATAACTTGTATAAACACTTATACTAAAAATGTTAGTAATAGATAAATAATAATCAAAATAAATCCAAAAATATGTCTGCATATACATATTTAAAAATATAATTTTTGTTAAAAAGCAGGCTCAGATAAAATTTTAAAATATTATAAAGATTTTGTTATTGCCCAAATTAATTTACTTTTTTACATATGTCTGTCTTGTCTTTTATTTGGGGAGGCCTCGAAAATCGACAGGGAATTTCTTCATTGGCCAAGTGTCTATTTTTGATATTTCTATTATATAGAAGAGGTGGTTTCGACCACCTCTCATGCAATTACCGAAAAATCCCTCCACTCCCACTTAATTACATACCATGCCCCAATATATAATAATTTCATTATTTCATTATAATGGTTTAAATATTTAATATATTCTATTAATTTATATTAATTAACTATAACTACATATTGGAAGAAAAAAAATATTTAGTTTATTGGCTATAATGCTCAAAACTAATTTGTTACCACAAATCACAATAATTAATAACTTAAAATATTTAAAAGACATATAAAAATTTTATTGACTCTTATTATTTTTGCAATGCCACATAAATTGAGATAAAAGAAAAAGTACTACAAATCGTAATAATTAACAACTTAAAATATTTAAAAGATATATAAAAAATTTAGTTGATTCTCAAAATTGTATCGAAGCCACATAAATTGGGACACAAGGATTAAATATATTATTTGATAATTACTTAAAAATTATTATAAATCACAATAATTAATAGGTTAAAATAATTTTTTAAAAATAGATAAAAGCTCTATTCAACTATCAGAATGGTGCACCATAAATCATGAAAAAATAAAAAAAAATATCTTAATTAATTGAAACTAAATATTTAAAGTAAAACAATTTTATTATTTTAATTGACTTTTATATAGAAAATTAATATTCTTATTTATTTATTTATTTTAGTAAATTTGAATTTTAAAATTACTTTTTTGTTATATAGAAATACTAATATTTAAACTTAACTTTAAATTTTTAAAGTACAAAATTAACAAATTTAATTTAATAAAAAAAATTCTAATAAATATTTTCTTAGAATTTGTGTTGGGTCAACATGTATCAAGTTAAAAAGAAATAAATAAAAAATATATAATAAAATTTTATTATTGTGAAAGATAAATATAATGCACTATCCAATAATATTTAATAATATCATATTTTGCATATGCAAATAGCATCCCTTATTTAATTAATACATTATTTCGATGAATTATCGATGATTACTATTGGATATGATAAATTATATTAATTTTTACAGTAATAACATAATCAATCGCTCTTAATTAATTATTATGAGTCATCTAGGTCTTAAGAAAATAAATAATATTTAATGAAAAATAAAATAGACATAAAATGCGGAATTAACTCTTAATGTTTTAAATTAAATTTTCATCTTTCGAACGATGATTTTACTATATCACTCCTTATTATAAGTCATTTATGTATCAGAAAAATAAGAATAACAAAATGATATGTCAACATAAAATATTTGATTGACTATCAAAATTATATTCGTGCCACATAAATTGGGACGGGACAGAAGAAGATATAAAGCAACATATATTATTTGAAAATGAAATAAAAAGTACTGTAAATAACAACACTTAACAAAAAGAATTTTAAAATTTGACTGATTTCTGCTGCTTCAATCGTGATTTTTATATACTCAAATGGCAAAAGTGTAAAAACACACAAGAGATAAATGTAGAGAAATCAAGAAGCATCAAATGGATTGTTAACATTTGTAACATTCAACACATTTCTAAATATTTTCAAATTCTTCTTGAATCAACACATACACATAATAAAAATAATAAATAATAAATGATAATAATTACATTTTACTATATCATCTCTAATTAATTATTATGGTCATTTAAGCATTGTGCCACATAAGTTGAAATAGAAAAAATATAATAAATCACAATGATAAAAAAATTAAATTATTTAAAAAATATAATTCGCTATCGTCAACACAAAACTCTGGACAAAGAGAGTAGCATATATTATTCAAAAATTACATAAAAAGTATTATAAATTACAATAGTTAACAACTTCAAATATCTAAAAACAATTTAATATGTTATATATTTCAAAATAATTACATGAAAAATACTAGAAATCACAATAATTAACAACTTAAAAATTTAAAAGATATAAAATATTTGGTCGACTCTTGAAATTATATTAGTGTCACTGAAATTGGAATAGAATAAAAGTATTATAATCACAATAATTAAAAACTTAAATTATTTTTAAAATATAATTGACTATCAATGCCACAAAAATTTGGAAAAGAAAAGCAACGTATATTAATTTAAAAATTACATTAAAAAATATTATAAAATACAATAGTTAACAACTTAAATTATCTATATACATATTAAAATAACATATGTTGAACTTATGCTAGATTTCAGATGAATCCTAGAAAATATATGCAATCCTTTTATTAAAAACTTTTATTTAAATATATCAAGATTGAAAAGATATATAAATATCTTAATGTTAGGCCCGTGCTGACACAAGCCGTGCTGCTCTAGTAAAATAAATAGGTTGTAAAGTAAAGATTCGTCTTTTCAATAGGGTGACCTCAAATATCTGATGGAGAGATAATTTCAGCGGCCATGTATTGGCTTTTGATATAAATAATGAATTTGACAAAAGAATGTGGAGAGAGAAGGAGATAAAGGGAAGGTGGAGAGAGAGAACGTAGATGGAAGGGAGATAGTGCGATCTTTCGGAGCACCGGCGGTGGTGGGTGATGCAGTCATGGAAGGTGAAGAGTGAGAGAAGAGAGATGCAGATTTTGTGCGTGCAGTGTATTTGCATGTGTTTGTGTGTGTTGTGAGTGTTTTGTGTGTATGTGTGTAGTATGTATTTAAAGGAAAAGGTGTCAATATATTTTGTGGCTACCCTTATTTCGTATTATTTGTCTCCCTTTTTTTAATTTGTATTATATTGTGTAAAAAAATAATCAATCCGATTCAGTATTTGTGAATCATAAAAATACAAAAAAAAAATTGTAATTACGAAAAAATATAAAGAATGTCGAAAATATTTTTAAAAAATGTAATTAATTAAAAAAATTATAAAAAATATGATGTCATGTCGCGTACGTATGTATATTATGTATTTATTATGTGTATGTATATTGGATATTTAAAAATAAAAAAATAATTATAATAAAATAGAATATCAAATCTAACTTTTTCAAACACATCCCTTAAATTAGGGATAGTACATAAAAAAAAAGTCAAATGTCATAAGTATGACGAAACCTTGACTTGACTGATTTGTTGTTCCATGTATCAAAATAATATATATTAAATAACGTACAAAATAATGAATGCCGATATATAATTTTAGAAAAATATAAATAACAAATCAAAAATATAATTATCTTTAAAAAAGATACATTATGCTAGAAATAATTAAAATTATACTATGTAGTAAAAAATTGCAGTGATATGTTGTGTACGTATGTAAATGACTGTGCAAAAAATGTTAAAATAATAATAAATTGATAAAAATTCTAAAATTTATAAAATTAAATAATTATCAATAAATCGTGTAAAATTAAAATATGACAATAAATGAAAAATAATTATAAAATAATGATGATTATCAATAATTTATTAACGATTGCAAAAGATATTTGAAAAATTGCATATTGTGTCGTTAAACAATTAGAGAGCCTAAATGCATTAGTTTTAAGTATGGAGAGCCAAAATTGGGTGTCAACAGTTTGCTTCTTTTCGTTTGAAAATAATGTAGAAGTTTTCAAATAAAAACGTTGACGTGTAGCCAATTTTGATCGACAAAAAATTATTTTTGATAAAAAAATTCAAGCGAACTCTAATTTAGAGTTGCTTATACACCTCGAGTTGTATGAAGATCAAGTCGGGTGTAATTTCAAAATTAGGTAAATTGCCTTGTTATTATGGGTGAAAGACCGTGTGAAGTAATTAATAAAATATGGTCTATTTGGGAACAAAAATGTTCATCTATTCCCGATGTTCCTTTCAAAATTGCCCCAATATCAAACTGTGAGATGTTGGGGATGCAAGATTGTGTACTTGTTGCGGAGAAAGAATAATTGTGGAGTTGTGATGATCGAACTCTGCATAAAGCTTTCTATATATCTCGAGTGTCATGAGAATTAGGCCAATATAGTTTGGAATGAGAAAATAGAATAAATTTTAAGGCAACTCTCAAAATTTGCCCCAGTGTATGATTCATGGCTAATACTGTCTTCTGAGAAAGAAAAAAATATTGTGTTATTATGGATTGTATTTTGATTGAAAAGAAGTATGACGTCTCCGATTGTTTATGGGGACTTAAGAATGAAAGATGACTTTGATTGTCTACGGAAATTTAATGGATGATATGTCCAATTGTCTATGGAGACTGATATTCATTGGCATCTTCGATTGTCTACGAAGACTATGAATGAAAGATATCTCTGATTTTATACAAAGACTTAATGATATCTCCAATTATCTATGGAGACAGATGTTGATTATCGTCTCCGATTATTTACAAAGACTGATGTTGCATGATGATGTCTTTGATTGTATGCGGAGACTTGATGACATCTCCAATTATGTATAGACACGAATGTTGCTTGTCGCCATTGATTGTCTACGAAGACTGATGTTTATAAATGGTGTCTTCGATTGTCTACAAAAACTGTGTGTTATATCTCCAATTGTTTATGGAGACTGATGTTGAATGTCGTCTTCAATTGTCTATGAAGACTGTCGGATGACATCTCCAATTATTTATGAAGACTGATGTTGATGGTTGTCTCTGATTGTTTATGGAGACTAATATGATGAATGGTGTTGTCTTTGATTGTTTAAGAAGACTTGACGCATGACACCTCTAATTGTCTATGGAGGCTGATGTTTATTCTTGTCTCCGATTGTCTACGATGACTAATGTGAATGATGATGTCTTCGATTGTTTATGAAGACTTGATGGATGATACCTTCAATTGTCTGTAGAGGCTGATGTTGATTATTGTCTCCGATTGTCTACGGAGACTGATGTGATGCCTTCGATTGTTAACGAAGACAGATACATGACCCTTCAATTATCTATAGAGGCTGGTGTGGATTTTCGTCTTCGATTATCTACGGAGACTGATGTGATGCCTTCAATTATATACGAAGATAGATGCATGACCCTCCAATTATCTATGGAGGCTAATGTGATGAATGGTGTCTTCGATTGTCTACAAAGACTTGATTACATCTCCAATTATCTATGAAGAAGGATGTTGAATGATGATGTGTTTGACTGTCTACGAAGACAGGACGACATCTCCAATTGTCTATAGATATGGATGTTGAATGATGATGTCTTCGATTGTCTATGAAGACTTAATGATGTCTCTAATTGTCTATGGAGACTAATGTTTAATGATCGTCCTCAATTATCTATGAAGACTAAGGTTATCAACTGGTGAGGTAATCGAATTCTAATGGCCTCTCGATTGGTGGAATAGCAGAAAGGTACTAGCCTCTCGACTAGTGGGGCTGTTGAAATTAAAGAGCTCTCGACTGGCAAAGCAAAAGATAATAGCCTCTTGACTGGCGAGGCTACTGAAATAAAGAAGCTCTCGAATGGCGGAGCAATTGAAACATAATAGCCTCTCGGCTGGCGGGGCTATGAAAAGGTAGAAGCAATATTGGAAGGACAACACCTACTAGAAAAGTAAAATGTTTGTGTTTGAATGCGAGAACTTGAAAAGAAAAGTTAATTGTTTGTATTTGGAGGTGGGCATCTTGCATGTAAAGTGTAATATATGTATATGAAGGCATGTGTTTGAAAGGAAAGAAAATTATTTTTTGCATTTTTGTTGTAAAAAATGTGTTGAAAGATGAAGAATGTGGGAGATTGCTTTGTGTTTTCTTTGTGGGAAATGTGAAAAGGTGAAAATGCAGAAGATTGTTTTGTGTTTTCTTTGTAAGAAATGCTGAAAGTGGAAAAATATAAAAAATTATTTTGTGTTATTCTTTGTGAGGAATGTTGAAAGGTGAAAATTGTAGACAATTGTTTTGTGTTTTCCTTGTAAAAACTGTTGAACAGTGAAACAAATTTTTTTTGTAAAAAATGTTGAAAGTTGAAAAAAGCATAATCGTGCGTTGACTGTAGTTGGTACCAATAATTAGTAGTGTGTATAAAAATTCCCCCATTTCTTTCAGCTAATCGAGATTGACTTCAAGGTAGCTCTTATAGTTTCAAGTGGTACCTCAGACATACCTGAGTATTGACGGGATTTATTCATATTGCTTCAAACAAGTATTTTGAACTGTGTTTGTTCTCATGTTTCAAGTGTCCTCTCCAGAAAGAATGTCTCTTTTGCACACTTATTTGAGTATATCTTCTTTTTTTAATGTAGAGACGTCCAGAAATATACACTCATACTCAGAAAGAAGTTCAATGAATGCAATTGTGATACCATAGTCTTGGCCTTCGTGTAAGTATCCACTAATGTGAGAACACTTAGAGTAGAATCTTGTTGGACTTGTTATTGGCTTATAATGTAGGCTTGGGGTCGGGTAAGATGACAATTCGGATAAAAGTGACTAATTCCTCAATGAGTATTGCACTATATCCATGTTTTGATATTTGTTGCACTTTGACTTTCGATCTTCTTTGTTGTGCTTCTTGCCCCTTGTTTCATATTTGCTTCGACTTCTTTTGAATAATGTGTTGGAGTTTTTTTCCTTTTTTCAATAAAAGAATTTTTTTCTTCTCTTTTTCTTTTTGATGATAATGATTCTCCATCTTTATTGGAGTTCTCTCTTTTTTTTGTGCGGGGTTTTTTGTTCTTTATTCTTTGAAGTCGTCTTTTATTTTTATTCTTCTGGGGCTATACGTCCTTTGTCTTTGGCAGCTTTGATCTTGAATCTTTTTCCACAATTTACACGTATTTAATATGCTCAATGAGGTGGGCTAAGAGAGGGATAGTGCATGTAAGCACTCAAAAGATATAGGCTCAGATGTGGTTATCCAAAGAAAAGGTTTCAAGATCAAACGAGGGGAGATGCTAGGGATTGATGTCATTTGGTAGGCTGTGAAAGGAATAATCGGATCAAAGATGGCCTACAATCCTTTCCCAAACCAAGTATAACTCAAAATTTTGCCTCAACAGATACTTAGGCCAAGTTCTGGCTCAACAATGCAATTCAATGAACTAGTCTAAAGCTCACCACACAATGCACTTGAAACGATGAGGTTGGTTCCATTCTTGTCTTAGATGTATGCAAGAGAATTCTTAAGTGTTACTTAGGTTTGATTAAAAGGCACCAAAAGAATCTATGGTTTACCATGAAGCCGGTCTTCTCCATCATATCAATTTGTTCTTTCTCATGTACACTCCTATATGTGTTGGTACCAACCAAGTCAAAATTCTGAATTTTTATTTATTTGGAAAAAAGAATGGGACTGAACCCAAATGAGGGTTTCCTACGTATCTTGTGAAAACAAGAATCAGGTCTGCGTAGTTCAGGAAAATTTACAAATTTGTATGTAGCATGTATAAATGTACAAGAGTGGTGGTCATCCTTGAATATGATGTAAAAGATGATTAGAAAGGAATTACTTATAGCATCAAAATTATTTCAATCAGACGATCGAGAGAAAGGATGTCAAGCATGAAGAGAGTTTTGAAATTACTTCAATATGTCGATGAGATTGAAAAGGTCATACATTGAAGAAGTTATGGCACTATTTCGCTGCAATTGGCTAGGATTGTTATGAATGAAAGAATGTTGAACCCTTACTTTGAAAGTAGGGATCGATACGCCATAAATTTAATAATTAATATGCGACCAAAGACTCTATGAAATTGTGATTTTTGAATAAATAAAGTTAAGAATAATGTGTAACAGTTTTTACAATATATAGATACAGTGTATTAAACATGTAATGAATAAAAGAATTGATAACGCAACAAAATTAATTTGCACAAATAATGTAAAGAATTTATGAACAAATCTACACAATTTACAATGTTAAACAGATAAAGAATCAAAGAACTAATATATACAAAAAATATAAAAATACCCCCCTCAATTGAAAAATTGAGTCTATCATGATTAGAACCTGCTGTTAATTCCCCAACAGAGTCGTCATTTTGTCATATTCGATTTTTCCCTAAGGTTAAATTAGCACGACTTATTCGACTCTAAAAGAATAAATTTGTATAGAGTCTCCACCTAATTTTTAAGAAAAATAAGGAAACCTTTTGATTTATTAACATGTGTGGTTTATGTTTTAATCTGGAACAACACAACTGAGCTACTAGGTAAGGGTTCAAATTATCCCGAAGGAAAGAGATTAGGCACCCTTCAAAATCCACAACTGTAGTACCCGGCTAGACTAAATTTATCAAAGAAGGAGGAGGTATATTTAAAATAATGTAAAAAATGTGCGTATTAAGTATAAAATAATTCTTATGAAAAATATAAATGTTTAAAACTATGTAAAGGTATATGTATATTAAATATATAAATAAAATATATTGTTATAAAAACATGTAAAAGATATGTATAAAAATGTAAAAATACATGTGAAAAGAAAAGTATTTTATGATGTGCGAAAAAAAATGCATTTTGATGTGTCATGAAAAGAAAAAGTATTTACAAGTAATATTTTTTATCTGATTAAAATTACGGAGAAAAGTAAAATTTATTTGGAGAAGAAAAGACTACATAATATGTGAATTACTTGATTTACTTAATTCTTTTATGTAAGTGCATTAAAATAATAGTATATGTTTTATCGTAAAATAATATAAACAAAAGTATATTACTATAACCATCTAAAATAAAGATAAAATGAATAAAGAAAAAACTTGTTTCGAAGAAAAAGACTACGCAATATTTTTTAGTGTTAAAGTATGAATTGTTTGATTAAATAATCTAAATCAATATAATATTTTTATAAATATTAACAGCCGAAATTTGTCTAAACGCGTGGTGAAAATTGCATAAATAAAGAATATCCAGCCCAACAACCAAAAAATTAAGTTTCACTATGATTAATATTTATACAAGTATAAGAATATAAAAATATAAACACATAATTTAATGTCTTCTTTGAAAGTCATGCCAACAAGTATTCTTAATAACTTGTATAAACACTTATACTAAAAATGTTAGTAACAGATGAATAATAATCAAAATAAATCAAAAATATGTCTGCATATACATTTTTAAAAATATAATTTTGTTAAAAATGAGCTCAGATAAAGTTTTGAAATATTATAAAGATTTCATCATTGCCCAAATTAATTTACTTTTTCACATATGTCTGTCTTCTCTTTTATTTGGGGAGGCCTCAAAAATCGACAGAGAATTTCTTCATCGGCCAAGTGTCTATTTTTGATATTTCTATTATATAAAAGAGGTGGTTTCGACCAATATTTGACAGAGAGATAATTTCATTAGTCTTCTGTTGGGTTTTGATATAAAATAATGAATTTGATAAAATAAAATTCATCTTTTGTCATGGGGTGACCTCAAATATCCGATGGAAAGATAATTTCATCGGCTAAATATTGTTCACTATCAGTATAGATGTACATATGTTCGTAAGTGACAAAATTATCCAAAATCAGAACAGCAAACCCAGAGCAAAAATGGTTGCAACAGTGAACGTAGGCAAAAATGTACATGAACAAATGCAGTCTAAAATAGCAAAATCTCATAAAAATAGAGTTATCAAAAAATGTACAACTCTGATCAAATCCGTGCAAAAAGCAACATATAACACATAAAATCAATAATACTCAGTCCTCCCAATGCTAAAATTCAAAGCAAAGGTTATTGTTGGCGTTACTTCAATGACTTCTGCTGAAGCAATGCCGGATACACAAATCTCCGGCCAGATTTGACCCATTTTCCATCAAACAGTAGTGAACGGGAGGGGGTAAGGGGTGGCGCCATTGGTGATACTTTCAACGGAGGATAAGAGAGAAGAGAAGAGGGGAGACACTAGTCGACAGCCTGCCGGTTGATTCGCCAGCGGCTGGCCGGCTCTTTGGAGCAGACGACAGAAGTTTATGTTGGTTTAGAGAGAGAAGGAGATAGAGAGAAGGTGGATAGAGAGAAAGGAGATGGAAGGGAGATGGTGCGATCCGTTGGAGCTCCGGCGGCGGTGGGTGGGGCAGCCATGGAAGGTGAAGAGTGAGAGAAAAGAGATATAGATTTTGTGCGTGCAGTGTATTTGCGTTTATGTGTGTTGTGTGTGTTTTGTGTGTATGTATGTAGTGTGTTTTTAAAGAAATAGGTTTCGATATATTTTGTGGCTACCCTTATTTCGTATTATTTGTCTCCTTTTTTTTTATTTTGTATTATATTGTGTAAAAAATAATCAATTCGATTCAGTGTTTGTGAATCATAAAAAATATAAAAAAAAAATAATTTGTAATTACGAAAATATATAAATAATGCAAAAATATTGAAAAAAATATAATTAATTAAAAATATTATAAAAATATGATGTCATGTCACGTACATGTGTTTATTATGTATTTATTATGTGTATGTATATTGGGTATTTAAAAATAAAAAAAATGAATATAATAAAGAGTAAATACATAATTACCCCACTAATGTTGGTCGAGATTTTTAAAAAAATACCTAAACTCTGAATTCGACCCATTACCCCACAATTCTTACTTTATTCATTACAAACACACCATTTTTCACTGAATCTTAGTCATAACAAGGAGAGTGAAATACACGCGCCAATCAGGTGCTACCACATGTCAAATACGTTTTATTTATTTATTTATTTATTTATTTATTTATTTTTTAATAAAATTTTACTTTTTATTTAATTTAACACCCCACCCCACCCCTTTTCCCCCACCTCACCCCATCCAGCAACTCCCTTCAGCAGCTCTCCACCACTCCCCACCCCCATTCAGCACCCCCACCCCCCGTTCAACACCCCCACCCCATCCGCATCTCACCCAAACACCCCAACCCTCCGGTCACCATTCTCTTTCCCCGTCCATTTTTTCCTCTTAATTTTGTATGCTCTCTCTCTGGAATACATAACGTTCACAACGTTCACTAACCCTAACATCCCCGACCTAACGTTCACTGACCCTTGATCGGCCGATGCCGGCGACGGCATAGGAGTGCCGAAAACTGGTAAGGTTACATTCTCGCCCCCATTCTCTCGCACTATTCTTCTCTATCCTCTCCCCTCTCCCCTTTTCTTTCTCTTACCTTCTTCTGAACCAACCAACCGCTGCTTTCGCCGGTGAGTTAAGGTCACAGTCGGCTTGACTCTGGCGACATAGGCAGCTCATAGCTCCGGTCATAGGCCACCGATTCCGGAGGGTCCATTTGAAGGATCTGCTGGTTCCGACCAGATCTAATTCAGTCAGTTCCAGATCTGAGTCCGGTGGGACTCCGGAGAATCTCCGATGATAATATCCAGGAGACCAATTTCTGCAATCAGCTTGAAGGGATACAACATTACAACATTCCAACATAATACGCAAGAAACAAGAAATTGGTCTACACGCATATCCCGGTTATTTATAACCTTTGCTATTTCCTCCTTCATATTATTTATCATATTATCTCTTGTATCTTGAATTGCGTGTCTGTTGTAGTATATTCATGACTTGCACCGCTCTTTATTATTTGTTTTGCTGTCCTTGGTGCCAGGCCATTAGTATGCTCTATTTTTCTTACTGTTACTTTTGTCCTTACCTTGGTTTTATTTTTTCTCCCTATTTGAGTTTAGTTTATTTTTTTGATTATTTCTTCTAATTTGTGTGAGCCTTGTATTTCCCGCTGCTGCTTTGTTACTATCATTGTTTATATTTTCTTATATTTTCTTATAGTAGTGGTTGTGGGCGTTGATGGTTGGATAGGGTCATGTCCGAGGAGGTTGGGGCGAGGGTCTGTTGTGGGGATAGGGGAAGAGGAAAGGGCGAGGGTGGAAGGGAGGCCAAGGTTTGGCTTTAGGGGCGTAGAGGAAGACGTGATGATAGAGTTGGTAGGCTGAGGGTTGGGTTTTGGAATATAGGGACTCTTCAGGGTAAGTCTATAAAGCTTGTGAAGATTCTTAGAAATAGGAGGATTAATATTGCGTGTGTTCAAGAGACCAAGTGGGTAGGGTCTAAGGCTAAGGATATGGATGGTGATAAGCTTTGGTACTCTGGGAGCGAGAGGCATAGGAATGGAGTTGGCATCTTAGTAGATGAAGAGCTTAGAGGTCAGGTAGTGGAGGTTAAGAGGATCAACGATAGGTTCATGACTATTAAGTTGGTCATTGGGGGTTTTACCCTGAATATGCATAATGTTTATGGGTCGTAAGTGGGCTTGGATGGTGAGGAGAAGGTACGGTTTTGGGAGGCTTTGGATGAGGTGGTGAGAGGTGTGCCTAGCTTGGAGAAGCTTATTGTAGCAGGAGATTTCAATGGGCACATCGGGGCATTACCGGGAGGCTTTGGTGATGTGCATGGTGGTTTTGGTTTTAGGGAAAAAAATGAAGAGGGGCCTACTCTATTGGATTTTGTGAGGTCCTTTGGGCTGGTGGTGGTGAACTCGGGCTTTCTACCTTTCGAAGCACGATAGACAAGACCCAGATTAGCTTTTTGTTGCTTAAGAAAGGGGATAGAGTGTTGTGTAAGGACTGTAAGGTCATCCCGAGTGAGAATTGTTTGACCCAGCATAGGCTCTTGGTTATGGATTTGGGTATAAAAAAGGATAAAAAGAGAAGGGGTGAGGAGTGTAGACCTAGAATTAAGTGAGGTGGCTTGACACCAGTGAATGCATGAGAAATAGGAGAGAAGTTGGCAAGAATGGGGGTGTGGAAGTATAGGGGGACGTGGATAGTTTGTGGGATAGGGTGGCTAGGTGCATCAGAGAGAATGCTCGTGAGGTGTTGGGTGTTTCTAGGGGTCGGTCCAGGCATCATCAGGGGGATTGGTGGTGGAATGAAGAGGTTAAGAAGAAAGTGGAGACCAAGAAAGGGGTGTATGCTAAGTTGGTTGAGAGTAAGGACGAAGAAGAGAAGCGGGTACACAGGAAAGAGTACAAGTTAGCTAGGAAGGAGGCTAAGTTAGCAGTTATGGCGGATAAGACGATAGTATTTGAGAGCTTGTATTCGGGGTTACAGGAGAAAAGAGGGGAAAAAGGTTGTTTAGACTCGCTAAGAACAGGGAGAGGAAGGGTCATGACCTCAATCAGGTGAAGTGCATTACGGGAGAGGATGGTACTGTGTCAGTGGAGGACGGCCACATTAAGAATATATGACAGTTGTATTTTCATAGGCTCTTAAATAATGAAGGGGATAGAGCTATTGTGTTAGAGGAGCTATAAAACTCAAAAGAATGTCGGGATTTTACTTATTGTAGACGTTTTAAGGTAGAGGAGGTTAGAGAGGCTATTCAAAGGATGCGAAGGGGTAGGGCGACGGGGGCTGATGATATACTTGTGGATTTTTGGAAGGTTTCTGGTGAGGCTGATTTTAGATGGTTGACTGGATTGTTTAACAAAATTTTTAAGACGGTGCAAATGCCTGAGGCTTAGATATGGAGTACTATGATCCCTCTTTATAAGAAAAAGGGTGACATTCAGAGTTTCAATAACTTTAGGGGTATTAAGTTACTGAGTCACTCTATGAAGATTTGGGAGAGAGTGGTCGAGGTAAGGCTGAGACGGATAGTGTCTATTTTGGAGAACCAGTTTGGATTTATGCCCGGCCGCTCAACGACGGAGGCAATTCACCTGGTGCGGAGGATGGTGGAACAGTATAGGGAAAGAAAGAAGGACCTGCACATGGTGTTTATCGACTTAGAGAAGGTATACGACAAAGTTACCAGGGAGGTTCTTTGGAGATGCTTGGTGGTGAGTGGAGTTACGGTGGCGTATATTAGAGCAATTAAGGACATGTATGATGGAGCTAAAGCCCAGGTGAGGACGGCGGGAGGAGACTCAGATCATTTCACTGTCTTGACAGGATTGCATCAGAGATCTACTCTTAGTCCCTTTTTATTTGCTTTGGTGATGGATGTGTTGACGCGGCGTATTCAAGGAGAGGTGCCTTGGTGTATGCTTTTTGCAGATGATGTAGTTTTGATTGACGATACGTGGGGGTGTATAAATGATAAATTAGAGGTGTGGAGACAAACTCTTAAGTCTAAAGGGTTCAGGTTGAGTAGGAGCAAGACAAAATATTTGGAATGCAAGTTTAATAACGTGAGGCTGGAGAATGAGGTGGTAGTGAAGTTGGAATCACAGGTGGTATGTAAGAGGGATAGTTTCAAGTATCTTGGGTCCAGGATTCAGGGTAATGGTGAGATTGAAGAGGATGTCTCGCACCGTATTAGGGTGGGATGGATGAAGTGGAAGCTCGCTTCGGGGGTGTTATGTGATAAGAAGGTGCCACCCAAGCTTAAAGGCAAATTCTACAGGGTGGCAGTCCATCTGGCCATGTTGTATAGAGCGGAGTGTTGGCCAGTTAAGAACTCCCACATTTAAAAAAAGAAGGTGGCAAAAATGCGGATGTTGCGTTGGATGTGTGGGCTGACTAAGGGGATAGAGTTAGAAATGAGACTATCAGGGAGAAGGTTGGTATAACTCCAGTGGAGAATAAGATGCGGGAAGTCCGATTGAAATGGTTCGTACACGTGATGAGGAGGGGCATGGATGCCCCAGTTCGTACGTGTGAGAGGCTAGCTTTGGATGGTTTTAGGTGGGGTAGGCCGAAGAAGTACTGGGGAGAGGTGATTAGGCGGGACATGGAGCAGTTACAGCTCACTGAGGACATGACCCTAGATAGGAAGATCTGGAGGACGCGAATTAGGGCAGAAGGCTAGGGTCAGTTTGGTTAGCTAGTGTAGGGCATTACTTGGTGGGGGTATTAATCTTGTTATGATACCTTGTTTCATGTTTTATTATGAATCTGTTTATTTTTCTCTGTTTACTATTACTTGTGGGTGTCGTATTTATGTTATGCCATCTTGTTCCATTCTTTACTATGAATTTGTTTATTATTTCGTGTCTCGAGCCGGGGGTCTATCGGAAATAGCCTTTCTACTTCTTTAGAGGTAGAGGTATGGACTACATACATCTTACCCTCCCCAGACCTCACTATGTGGGAATACACTGGGTTTGTTGTTGTTGTATTGAATTACGAGTTTTATGATTGAATTGAGTTATAAAGATAGTTAAATGATATTATTTAACAGAAAAATTGAGCTTTAATGATATGATTTTTTTTTAAAAAGCTTCAATGGTGATATTGTGTTGAAGAAGAAATTGTGGGTAGTTAAATGATATGATTTAGTTGTAAAATGAAGATTTAATGAATGATTTTTTTTTTATAAAAAAAGCTTCAATAGAAGATTTAATGGTGAATTGAGTTGAAGAAGAAAGAGTGGGTGGGTTGGGGGGGGGGGGGACGGAGATGATACGGGATTGACAAAGAACACACAAAACACACACTCAAAACAGTCCACAAGTTCAAGAGAACCGAGGACCCTTTGAGTGACCCCTCTCGGAATCAAGATCTACAGCAAAAACACAATTTAATGAGGTGATTAACACCTATTTTAAGCAAATAACAAACTAGATTAACAACTTGAGAATGAAGAACAAGATGAACTTAACAATGGGAATAACAACAACAACACAAACGAGTACAATACGAGATACAAACATTACAAGATTGCAAGAATAGAAAGGATAGATAGAGTGACATACTGTAACGCCCCAGAAAATGGGTCCTGGAGCGTCACACGGTGCTTGAGGCTACGAGTAGCCCCAAGATAACCCTTTGAGCCATTTTCATTTAGTTCAACACAAATCAATGGGGTTTCCATAAAATAACCCTCAAATATCATAAGAGTAATCATCATCCAAGAATAAAAGAATTTCAGAAAGATAACAAAATACGACTTATTAGTCAACTCCCAACATCTATACTAGTCTGACAAGCCTCTAAGAAAATCAACAAAACCAGCGAGCCATTGAGACATGCCCCAACTGACTCATACTCAGTTATCAAATGTAAATAATTCCATAAAACCAACATCAGACATCACGTCCTCAGAACATAAGGACTCACAACCACAGATGATGTAGAACAGCGTGCCCAAAGAATCACCGTCGAACCTAGAACTGACCACCTGAACCTACATTCTGAGAAAATGTAGCCCACATCCAAAGATGTGGGTCAGTACCATGGAAAGGAACCGAGTATATGGGGGTGTATGCATTTTTATAAACATCATCATCATAAATATTTATACGAAATATGCAGGATGTATGAAAGACTCACATAACCCGAAGAAAATCATCATAATCATGAGAGAATGAAATAAGTACAATAACACATGTGAGTCATCATATAATTTGTCAATCACTTTCAGTTCATCAACAATATCAATTCTCATAATGTAAATATCATTTAAATCTTTCAAAAGAATAACTTTCATAATTCCACTTTCAAATCACTTCACCATTCACCATAGACACAAGGAAACACACACACACTGGGAGATCCTATAACCGACATAAACCATGTGAGATACATGGAGTCCAACGTACAACCCACGTTGGGGAGAGTAGTCCTGTCCTTGCCATCGAAGTAGGACTATCGATATCAAATCCACACAAACTAGTGATCACTATATAAATCAGCCTTATGCTCACTCCTACGGGGTCACATAGTTTTAGGGAAGTAAGGTCGCTTTATACTTCCCACCCGGTGCTAAAGATTTCTCCCGGACTTAGCTCAGATCATTTCAAAGACAATCCACAATAAAACAATTTTAGTAATATATAAATACACATCGGGAGACATTATGCTTCCCATATATCAAAATCAACCACGTTGTGGATTTCTTTCACACTCGAGTTCAAATCAACTCCATTAAGACCAAAAGGTCAAATTATTCAAAATATCTCAAATATTCAACATCAACGTGCCTATAACACACACTTTCTAAAAAAAACACAATTTTCAATGGGGATCCACAACCCAAATAGTAAAACCATGATAAATATCGTTGAAGATTCATGCTTTATATCTCCACATATGTAAATTCATCTTTCAAAATCATAAACATCAAGATTTCATAATAATCATCATAAGATATGGGTTCATGCTTCAAATTTGTAAAAATCAAATAAAAATCATGCCTTCATAAAGAAAATTACTTTTGGGCACAAGAACGAAAGAGAGTTCTTGTTGAAAATCCCCACATACCTTGAATGATGAACTTTAGATCGATACTCATTTTTTAGATGTTAATTGTTCATTTGAATGATGGTTCTTGGAGTTTTTGAACTAGGAACTTAGAATCTTAAATAAATTTGCAGAATTAATGGTGAACTTTGGAGGTTCTTGAAGTTCTTGAACAAGGAACTTGGAATCTTGAATAAATTTCCAGAATTAATGGTGAACTTTGGAGGTTCTTGAAGTTGGATATAGGAGCTTAGGGTTTTCTTTTTGAGGGAATTTGATGAAATATAACATATAATGCTTCTAATAGGCTTTAATATAGGGTTTGGACAAATTTTGGGTGAGGGGGGATGACCAAAACGCCCCTAAAAATCAAATAATTCTTGAATCTGTCCTTTGGTGCACTGTTTTGATAGTCTAAAGTATATCACACATAACGTTTTACTCCAATATCCAAATTGGATTAAACTAATTTCATTAGAAAGAGGACTCTCATATCTTTACGGTGATATATAGTATCTCACCCAGATCATTGTGTACGAGGAGTTATGATCTTTTAAATTTGGAGCAAAAATACGCCAGTCCTTAGTACTTTTTTCTGCATGCTTTACTATTCACTACTATTCACGGTTCGATTGGAATTTTCATAACTCATCGCTCGGGTGTTCATTTTGGACGATCGGCATATTTTTGGAAATATTATTCGATACTCTACGCAATGGTGGGTCATAATCTAAGACATTCCGCACAAAAAATTTATAATTCATTCTAGAAGATAGAACCCAACATGTTTACGTACAAAATTTCAACAAAAAATTTCCTGGGATATTACATCATCCCCCCTTGGAAACATTCATCCTCGAATGACGCTAGACATGCCAATATTAGATAGGGAATAGAGCATACAACTGAAACCATTTGTTAGACTCATCACCACATCGTTTCTCACTCCGAATGTAACATAGGATGCATAAACTCAAGAAACTACAGCTGAACACATAATAAATGACAGCTGAACTGCTGCAACTTTTATCAAAAGTGCATGATTTAGGAAAGAACGGTACCTTCGGCTTAAACAGAGTTCGCGAAAAATAAGTGTGGGTACTTGGATCTCATATCCACCTCAGCTTCCAAGTTGCACCCACAACAGATTGGTTTCGCCACAAAACCTTGACCAAGAGAACTTCTTTGTTCCCTAGTCTTCGGACACTGAAATCAAGAATCTTAACAGGAATCTCATCAAAAGAAAGATTTTCTTGAATGTCAGCACTCACAGAGGAATCCACTACCACAGCATCGCTAATATGTTTTCTAAGCATGGAGACATGGAATATTGGATGAACAGAGGACAACTCGGAAGGCAACTCGACCTCATAAGCTACCTTACCAACACGGCTAAGAATTTTGTAAGGGCCAACATAACGGGGACTAAGCTTTCCCTTCTTTTCGAATCTCTTCACCCCTCCTTATGGGTGAAATTTTCAGATACACTAGGTCACCAACTTCAAACTCGAGGTCTCTCCTTCTAACATCCGCATATGACTTCTGACGACTCTGCCCAGTTTCCAACCTTTCCCTAATCAACTTAACTTTTTCTATAGCCTTAAATACTGAATCAGGACCACTCACAACCACTTCACCCACCTCGAACCAACCTATGGGTGATTTACACTTCCTCCTATATAAGGTTTCAAACGGAGCCATGCCAATACTAGAGTGGAAACTGTTATTGTAAGAAAACTCTATCAATGGTAAGTGATCATCCCAACTTCCCTTAAAGTCAAGTGCATAAGCTCTCAACACATCCTCTAAGGTATGGATGGTCTGCTCAGCCTGACCATCGGTCTGCGGATGAAAAGCAAAACTTAAAAGCAATTGGGTACCATCTAGCATAATCCTCACCAGTATATAAAGTATGAACAGGCAAGAAATGAACAGACTTAGTCAACCTATCAACCACAACCAAAATGGAATCATGATGGCATCGGGAAGGAGGTAAACCAATCACGAAGTCCATACTTATCTCTTCCCACTTCCAGGTGGGAATACTAAACTCTTGCATCATACCACTAGGTCTTTGGTGTTCAACCTTAACCTGTTGTCATGCTGCATACTTAGCTACAAACGCTGCTATATCTTTCTTCATGCCACTCCACCAATAGATTTCCCACAAGTCTCTGTACATCTTGGTGGCACCAGGATGAATAGAATATCGCGGCCCATGTACTTCAGCCATAATCCTCTGTCTCAGATTTTCAACATTTGGGCCACAAAATCTACCCTGCAATCTCAACACACCATCTCCCCCTTGGGAGAAAACCTCTACTTTTTGGTCCTTGACTGACTCCTTCAGTATGACCAAACTAGCATCTAAGTATTGCTTTTCCTTCACTTCCGAAACCAAGGAGGATTCGGAACTACTCTGAACCCCTATACTACCTTCAGCAGAGTCAAACAACCTAACCCCCAATCTAGCCAAATGATGTACATCACAAGCCAACACTTTATTACCTTCTACCACATGCGAAACACTACCCATGGACACTCTACTTAAGGCATCCACCACAACATTGGCCGTGCCCGAATGTTACAACACACTCATATCATTGTCCTTTAATAATTCTAACCATCGTCTCTGCGTAAGATTCAATTCTCTCTGGGTAAAAACGTACTGCAGACTCTTATGATCAGTGAAAACATCAAAATGGACACCATACAAATAGTGTCTCCAGATTTTCAAAGCAAACACAACAGTAGCCAACTCAAGGTCATGGGTGGGGTAATTTTTTTTCATGGGGTTTCAACTGTCTAGAAGGATAAGTTATTACCTTACTCTTCTGCATCAATACGCAACCCAACCCAACTCTCGAAGCATCATAGTACACCACAAAACCATCAACACCATCAGGCAAAGTCAAAACAGGGGTTGAAGTGAGTCGAGTCTTCAACTCTTGAAAAATCTTCTCACAAGATTCAGAAGACAAGAACTTCACTTTCTTTTGGGTCAACAGAGTCATAGGAGACACTATAGAGGAGAAACCCTCAATAAAATGGCGGTAATAGCCAGCTAAACCCAAGAAACTTTGGATATCAGTTGGAGAAATAGGTCTAGGCCAATTTCTAACATCTATAATCTTTTAGGGATCAACTTTAATACCCTCGGAAGAAATCATATAACCCAAAAAAGCGACTGACCTTAGCCAAAACTCACACTTATTGAACTTGGCAAACAATTTGTGATCACTAAGGGTTTGCAAGACAGTGCAAAGATGATCAGAATGTTCATCCTCACTACGGGAGTACACCAGTATATCATCGATGAACACTATGACAAACATATCCAGATATGGTCTGAACACTCGATTCATGAGGTCCATGAAAGCTGCTGGGGTATTAGTTAACCCAAAAGGCATAACAAGAAACTCAAAATAGCCATAACAAGTTTGGAAAGTGGTTTTCGGGATGTCACACTCCCTAACTTTGAGTTGATGATAGCCGGAACGAAGGTCTATCTTTGAGAAATAACTTGCACCTTGCAATTGGTCAAACAAATCATCTATTCTCGGAAAGATGTACTTATTTTTTATGGTGACTTTATTCAATTGGCATTAATCAATGCACATACACAAAGAGCCATCTTTATTTCTCATAAACAACACAGGAGCACCCCAAGGAGAAATACTGGGCCTTATGAAACCCTTATCTAGTAGATCTTTGAGTTGCTTTTTCAACTCCTTAAGTTCTACAGGGGCCATATGGTAAGGAGGAATAAAAATGGGCTGAGTATCGGGAAAAAGATCAATCCCAAACTCTATCTCTCTATCAAGAGGTATCCCTGGGAGATCATCCGAAAAGACATCAGAAAACTTATTGTCGACGTTAACAGACTGGAGAGTTGGAGTCTCAGACTTAGTGTCTTTGAATCTAACCAAATGGTAAATACACCCCTTGGAAATAAGCTTTCTAGCTTTGAGGTAAGAGATAAAATGACTCTTGGGTGATACAAAATTCCTAGACCACTCAAACACGGATGCACCCAAAAACTGAAACTTGACCACTCGGGTCTGACAATCAATAGAGGCATAAGAAGAATACAGTCAGTCCTTACCCAGAATCACATCAAAATCTACCATGTCTAACTCAATCAAATCATCCAACAAGACTCTATGAAGAATGGTAACAGGACACTTTTTATACACTTTATGGGCAACAATCGAATCACCCACTCGGGTAGAAACTAGGTTAGGATTAGGAATAATCTCAAGACTCATTTCAAAATTCACAGCAATCAAAGGTGTAACATATAAGAAACTGGATCCAAGATCCAACAAAGCATACACATCAAACTGAAATATATAAAGCATACCAGTAACAACATTGGGAGAGTCCTCCTGTTCCTGGCGGGATAGTAAAGCATAGAATCCATTCTGGCACTGCCCGCCAGCATTGCTAGAAGAGACGCCCTGAGTTGGGACTGGGCAAGTTGCTGGAACTGGAGCACTAACAGTCTGAGTCTCGGTCTGGGGTAGATAGTCACGACGCCCTTGTCCATCCTGTGGACAATTTCTAACTCTATGACCCATGTCACCACACCGGAAATAATCCCTCTTCTCACCCCAACACTCACCTAAATAAGCCCTACTACACTTAGTACACTAGAGACGATTTAGCTTACTGCCAGTACTGTACTGGGACCTGGATGCATATGACCTGCAACCTTGCTCCTGCCTACCTCTAGGCACGGGAGCACTAGCAGATGACGGTGCTGGCATAGATGAACGATCCTGATACTGAGGGAGACTCCTTTCCTGGGATCTAGTCTGACCCTGTTCGTGTTGCTCGGACCTAGCTCTCTTATTCCCTCTCATTCTATCTCTCTCCTTAATCTTATCTGCCTCAATCTATTAGGCATGAGTCATCAGCCTAGAAAGATTCATTTTACTATTCAGCATAGCAGACCTACACTCCTTAACCACATAACTAGACACTCGATTCACAAAGTTACTCATTCTATCCCAATTATCATCCACTAAGTCAGGAGTATACTTGGCCAATTGATTGAACTTTAGACAGTACTCCCTAACAGTCATAGATCCCTGTCGCAGGTTCATAAACTCTTCCACCTTCGCCTCCCTCATCTCCAAAGGGAAAAACTTATCCAGGAATGTATCTTAGAACTCTTGCCAAGTTGTAGGGATGGCTCTCTCACCTCTACCTTTCCACCAAGAAACAACCCAATCATAAGCAAGGTCTTTCAACCTATACCCAACCAACTCCACACTATGTTCCTCAGATACATGCATCACCTGAGTAATCTTCCGCACCTCCTCTAAAAATAACTGTGGATCATCATCAGACTTGGACCCATAGAATTCTGGTGGATTCATCCGCATGAAGTCACGGATCCTGCCAGCAGCTGAATCACCTCCCTGCTGCTGTAGAGCCGGGGCTGGGTTGGCCTGAATATTTGCAGTAATAGCTTGGGCCAGTACTTGAAAGGCTACCCGAAATTCAGCATGAGACACATTTTCATTCAATGGGTCAGTGAGTTGAGGTTATTGTGCATCATTATTTCTTTTCGCTCGATGTGGAGGCCTATTTCTGAAAGAGAAGAGCACGGATCAATAGCAATGAGAGACACTTTAAGCACGATAGACTTTTGAAAGAAAGAAACACACTTTTTCTTAAAATGTCTTGTAGCCTCTTGCTCATATATGTGGTGCGCTACACACCGATAATCAAGACTCTACTTAACGCGGCTTTTCAGAATCCCTAGGACACCTTAAATCCTTAGGCTCTAATACCAAGTTTGTAACGCCCCAAAAAATGAGTCCCGAAGCGTCGCACGGTGCTTAAGGCTACGAGAATCCCCAAGCTAACCCTTTGAGCCATTTTCATTCAGTTTAACACAAATCAATGGGGTTTCCATAAATAACCCTCAAATATCAACAGAGTAATCATCGTCCAAGAATTAAAGAATATCAAAAAGATAACAAAATACGACTTATTAGTCAACTTCCAACATCTATACTAGTTTGATAAGCCCTTAAGAAAATCAATAAAACCAGTGAGCCATTGAGACATGCCCCAATTGACTCATACTCAATTATCATATGTAAACGATTCCATGAAACTAACATCAGACATCACATCCTCGGAACATAAGGACTCACCACAACAGAGGATATAGAACAGCATGCCCGAAGAATCACTGTCGAACCTAGAATTGAGCACCTGAACCTACATTCCGAGAAAATGCAACCCACATCCAAAAATGTAGGTCAGTACCAAGGAAAGGAATCGAGTATATGGGGGTGTATGCAGTTGTATAAATATCATCATCATAAATATTTATATGAAATAGGCAGGATGTATGAAAGACACACATAGCCCGAAGAAAATCATCACGATCATGAGAGGATGAAATAAGTACAATAACACATGTGAGTCATCATATAATTTGTCAATCACTTTCAATTCATCAAGAATATCAATTCTCATAATGTAAATATCATTTAAATCTTTTTAAAAAATAACTTTCACAATTCCACTTTCAAATCACTTCACCATTCACCATAGACAATAGGAAACACACACACACTGGGAGATCCTATAACCGACATAAACCATGTGAGCTACATGGAGTCCAACGTACAACCCACATTAGGGAAAGCCGTCCTATCCTTGCCATCGGAGTAGGACTATCGATATCAAATTAACACAAACTAGTGATCACTATATAAATCAACCTCAAGCTCACTCCTATGGGGGCACGTAGTTCTAGGGAAGTAAGGTTACTTTATACTTCCCACTCGGTGCTAAAGATTTCTCCCGGACTTAGCTCAGATCATTTCAAAGACAATCCACAACAAAACAATTTTAGTAATATATAAATACACATCGGGGGCCATCATGCTGCCCATCTATCAAAATCAACCACGTTGTGGATTTCTTTCACACTCGAGTTCAAAACAACTCCATTAAGACCAAAAGGTCAAATCATTCAAAAATCTCAAATATTCAACATCAACGTGCTTATAACACATTTTCTCAAAAAAAACATAATTTCCAATGGGGATTCACGACCCAAATAGCAAAATCATGATAAATATCATTCAAGATTCATGCTTTATATCTCCACACATGTAAATTTATCTTTCAAAATCATAAACATCAAGATTTCATAATAATCATCATAATATATGGGTTCATGCTTCTAATTCATAAAAATCAAATAAAATTATGCCTTTGTAAAGAAAATTACTTTTGGGCACAAGAACAAAAGAGAGTTCTTGTTGAAAACCCCCACATACCTTTAATGATGAACTTTAGATCGATACTCATTTTTGAGATGTTAATCGTGCCTTTGAATGATGGTTCTTGGAGTTATTGAACTAGGAACTTGGAATCTTGAATAAATTTGCAGAATTAATGGTGAACTTTGGAGGTTCTTAAAGTTCTTGAACTAGAAACTTGGAATCTTGAATAAATTTGTAGAATTAATGGTGAACTTTGGGGGTTCTTCAAGTTTGATGTAGGAGCTTAGGATTTTCTTTTTGAGGGAATTTGATAAAATATAACATATAATGCTTCTAATAGGCTTTAATATAGGGTTTGGACGGATTTTGGGTGAGGAGAAATGACCAAAACGCCCCTAAAATCCAAATAATTCTCAAATCTATCCTTTGGTGGACTGTTTTGATAGTCTGAAGTAGATCAACCATAATGTTTTACTCCGATATCCAAATTGGATGAAACCAATTTAATTAGAAAGAGGACTCTCATATCTTTCTGTTGATATATAGTATCTCATGCAGAATTTTACTTTTTCCTGCACATTTTACTATTCACTACTATTCACGGTTCGATCGAAATGTTCATAAATCGTCGCTCGAGTGTCCGTTTTGGACGATCGACATATTTTTGGAAATATTATTCGATACTCTACGCAATGGTGGGTCATAATCTAAGACATTCCGCACGAAAAATTAACAATTCATTCTAGAAGATATAACCCAACACGTTTACGCACAAAATTTTAATGAAAAATTTCCCGTGGTATTACACATACAATATCTCTTGAACTAAGAACCTAAGTGTATTCAAGCACCTACACCCTTAATACAATGATAATAGGAACACCTACTATCTTCGGTGAGCACAAGAGAGACCTCAACCTCCTCTAGCACCCAACGTTCTAAGCAAGAATGCAACACTAGTGATTCCACCCTAATATCACCCTAGTTACAGGTTTTAGATTTGTGCCTCAAGGAGAGAGGACTTGTCTTTCAATGTTATACAACATTCATTATTATCAAAGTCTAATGAATGAAACCCTAATAGGTTCTATTTATAGATATTACAAAAATAGTGTGAAATGTCCATAATACCCCTCAAGGGTGAGGTGCCCATTAAGTGCAAGAAGTGGGCTGATTTTGGTGTGTTTAGGCCCTTCTTTACACTTCACTTGTGCACTTCCTTGGATGGATTTACTACGCACTCATTCACGTCCATCCTCGTGGTCGTACTTGTATCATCCTCCTCCTTTTGAAAAGGATTCGACCTTGAATCCGTACCTCACAAAATTAAGAGAAGACAACAAGCACACATCCTCAAGATATGAGGGGTTAGGGTTAGCAAAATACACACATCACATTCCATGCCCGGGGGGGACAAACTTGGAGATGATCAACGGGTCCTTTGTGTTGAACATAAAAAGCTTAGTACAAAAGACACAAAGGAAGTGGTCATCATCCATAAAAAGAGATAAGGAAGAACATTGTCTTCCTTCATTAGCACCTACAACCAAACATTGCTTGTCATATTGACCAAGCATTAAGTGGGGAGTGTAGAGATTTCCACATTCCAAGAGAGTGCCGGGATCAAATGGAAAAATTAGCCAAGGGCCTAAGCCAAGGTTATCCCTTCCTTCTCCTAGAATTTCACTCCCACATTCACACACAAAAATATTTTTATACACATAGTCTCTATGAGCAAATCTAATTGCAATGCTTTTACCACACAAGATGTTCACAGAGTCATGTGTATTATCAAGATCAATTCTACAGACATCATCACTAACTTGAGAATTTTTAAGCACACTATTCACATACTTAAGTAGTAAACTACATTTAAGAGTAAATTGATCATTATGAACACCAAGAGTACTTATTTTTGAGACTACACATTCCGTACCCATAAGAGTACTCTCATCTTTCAAAAAAAGATTTCCATCTTTAGGAGGAATGTTGTCACACCATAGTGGGTTAGCATATCAACTATAGCCTTCAAGGAAAGCTATACCATCATTTTCACCACTAGGTTTATTAGGAGTGTTTATATCTCACGGACAGATTTGGAACTAGCAAGTGCTTCGCTCTCTATAAGTTCACTATCTCGTACCAAAGATGTTTCAACCTCCTCTTTACCTTGGTGTGGGTCGGGGTAGACCACCTCTTCCTTCGGGAAGCTCTCGTCACAATGTTTTTGGACAAGGGAAGTTGGATTTTGTGGGATAAGTTTAGGGAGCAATTGGCATAGCCTTTCCACGTGCCATTTCATTTCTTCAATATAGTCGGTGATGCGGTCAAACATGGCATCAGGATTGGTGGTATCCATGGTACCTAAAGAAAAGACAACAATGAACAACAAAACAAACAAACTTGTTAGCTCAAAAATGTCTCACCACACTCTCACTCTCGATTTTTACATCACACTTGGTTTAACAAGTGTTGAAAGTCGGCTTGTACTTCGTGAGTAATTGAGGGATGAGTCTATCTTTGCCTGGAATAGATTTTCGTTTGAGTTGACTCAAAAGAAAATTTGTTTACGAACTTGAACCAACAAAACACAACGAATTCACAAAAGGGAAAAACACACAACAAACGCTTAACACGAATGAACGAACACAAAGACTAACTAACAATCTAGTAGATGAGTACTAGTTTGCCAATTAGTAGTGGAACCAGTAAAATTGAAACTAAGGAACAACAAAAGGAAACTAAGAAATCTAAAATTTGAGCCAAAATTTGATGCATGAACAGTACTTGATAACGTGGCAGTCACGTATTGGTTGCGGTTTCTAAAATTTTTATTTTCCAAAGTCCAAGTCTTGACCAATTTTAATTTGGATTGGTGGAATTTGTTTTAAGGAGGGAAGAATAAGTCTTGGAGCCTTTTTTTCAAGTTTTAAATTTCAATACTTGACTTTTGTAGTACTTTTTATTAAAACATGGACCCTTGTTTCATGGGAAAGTGGTTGAGAAGTGATGTAAATTCTTTTGGTGGTTGGGGTTCTTTCAAGACTAACAATTACTTACACCTCTTTCCTTCACCTTTTAGGATCTATCATTCACTTTATGTTCTAACAATATATGAAGGAAGGTGAAGAACTTAAAGAATAACAACAACCACACCAAGAAAAATAACAACAATCTTCAAGAACAACAATAATTCCAACGGCCAACTCCAATCCACAACAACAAATGGCCAAGTCTCTTTAGTGTTGTGTCTTCGATTTTAACAAGAGATGAAGGTTGTGAAGAACTTCAAGAACAATATAATTCACCAAGAATAACAATAACACTCCTTTCAACAACAACAACCAAATACACGGCCAATCAATTGCTCAACTACAATGTCTACCACAACAATGTTCAACAACAATGGGCCAAGCTTATGTTCACAATAACAACATCAAAATACAAGATCAAATCAAGATATAGTCTCAACGTGTTAGTGAGGAACAAAACTAACACCTAGAGACAACAAAGACAAATAAAAATCTCGTCCAAGACACAAAAAAACAATTTTTGGCCAAGAACACAAAATGGACAGATTATTCTTTTCCTGGAATTTTCAGATTTCCATTTTTTTTTGAATTTTCAAGTGAGCTAGCCCAAGATTTGATCTTGTAAGAACAAGATCAAGCCATGCTCTGATACAAAATGATACGGGATTTACCAAGAACACACAAAACACACACTCAAAATAGTCCACAAGTTCAAGAGAACTGAGGACCCTTTGAGTGACCCCTCTCGGATTCAAGATCTACAACAAAAACATAATGTAATGAGGTGATTAACACCTATTTTAAGCGAATAACAAACTAGATTAACAACATGAGAATGAAGAACAAGATGAACTTAACATTGGGAATAACAACAACAACACAAACGGGTACAATACGAGATACAAATATTACAAGATTGCAAGAATAGAAAGGATAGATAGAGTGACATACATTATCTCATGAACTAAGAACCGAAGTGTATTCAAGCAACTAGACCCTTAATACAATGATAATAGGAACACCTACTATCTTCGGTGAGCACAAAAGAGTCCTCAACCTCCTCTAGCACCCAACGTTCTAAGCAAGAATGCAACACTAGTGATTCCACCCTAGTATCACCCTAGATACAAGTTTCAGATTTGTGCCTCAAGTAGAGAGGACTTGTCTTTCAATGTTATACAACATTCATTATCATCAAAGTCTAATGAATGAAACCCTAAAAGGTTCTATTTATAGATATTACAAAAATAGTGTGAAATGTCCATAATACCCCTCAAGGGTGAGGTGCCCATCAAGTGCAAGAAGTGGGCTGATTTTGGTGTGTTTAGGCCCACCTTTACACTTCACTTGTGCACTTCCTTGGACGGATTTATTACGCACTCATTCACGTCCATCCTCGTGGTCGTACTTGTATCAGGAGAGGGGGTAGGGATAATTTTAAAAAATAAATAAATATTATTTAAAGAAAAAAGAATATAAATTATATATTAAATTATTTCACACATGACAACTTTTAATTGGTCAAAAAAATCAAATTCAAGCCCTTTCACGCGCCTGTGGCACGTGTATACACGCAGAGGGTCAAAATGGTGTGTTTGCAACGAAATAAAGAAGAACCGTGGGGTAATAGGTCGAAGTTAAAGTTTAGATGTCTTTTTGTAAATCTCAAATAAGATCAGGGGGTAATTATGTATTTACTCTATAATAAAATAGAATATCAAATCTAATTGTTTCAAACACATCTCTTAAATTAGGGATAGTAGATAAAAGAAAAGTCAAATGTCATAAATATGATGAGACCTTGACATGACTGATTTGTTGTTCTATGTATTAAAATGATTAAATCAACTTACTTTTGCAGGTCGTATTAAATAACATACAAAATAATGAATGCAGATATATAATTTCACAAAAATATAAATAACAAATAAAAAATGTAATTATCTTTAAAAAAAGATACATTACGCTATAAATAATTAAAATTATACTGTGCAGTAAAAAATTGCAGTTCTATACTGTGTACGTATGTAAATAACTGTGCAAAAAAATTAAAATAATAATAAATTGATAAAAATCTCAAAATTTATAAAATTAAAGATAATTATCAATAAATCGTGTAAAATTAAAATATGACAATAAATGAGTAAAAAATTATAAAATAATGATGATTATCAACAATTTATTAACAATTGCAAAAGATATATGAAAAATTACATATTGTGTCATTTAACAATTCTAGAGCCTAAATGCGTAAATTTTAAGTATGGAGAGCCAAGATTGGGTGTCAACAACAACCTCTTCAACCTTGGTATTAGAGGTAAACAATGCATCACCTTAATTGTAATTGTATTTCCACTACAACCACGCTTATATCGAGGGTGCTGACGAAACTTACAGGACTCTAGGTTAGCATCTACCTTATAGTATAACATGTAGCCATTTTCACAACAATCAATTCTAACAGAGGAGAGACCAAACTTTGACACCAATCTTTTTTCCTTATAGAAAGAATCAAGAACCTCTAAGTCAGGGTCAGCTAACTCTTTAATAAGTCTATCATTGAGTCCATTCCTCCTTCAGCAATTTTCAAGTCAGATTTCATATTTAATAATCTAACAGCAACAAACAAACATGAGTGCGAACACCCGTCAAACAAAGGATGATTAACAGCATGCAATTGTTCATAAAATTTGCCCACTTCTCTCTTGCGAATATCTTCGACATTTTCCCTAAAATTGCCCCCGTGTTGCATCTGAAAAGAATCATGCACCATTTTTGTCTTCCTAATTTCTTGATATTTATTATGCCCTGCAGACCTACTAATTTCACCAACAACAAAGTTATTCTTCCCAACGTCACCATCAATAGTACGCAATCTTAAAAGGTCCTTGTGAAACCCCTTTCTATAAAGATGTCCCTTCACAACTTCTTCTTTTAAAAGATTTGTACCATCATATCTAACACAAGGACAATAAATAGCCCAAAAATATGATCAAGTGTCTTAGCATGTTCAACAAATTCCACCCTAAGATCCTTTCTATTATCATTATTCCATTGATATATCAAGCTATAATCAGGTTCCATCTACACAATCAATTAGATTCAAGTAATTAGTTCAAGTCACACAAAGTTCACATTTCCAAACTAATTTCAAGTGACTAAGTCACCTACCAAGTCACCAAACTTAAAGAAGATTCAAAACAATAATATACCTTTAAAGTACCTACATTTAATCAATTTCAAGTGACCAAGTCACTTACCAATTCACCAAACTTAACTACATTCAAAACAAAAAATTCACCTTTAAAGTACCTACACTCAATCAATTTCAAGTGACTAAGTCACCTAACAATTCATCAAACTTAATTACATTCAAAACAAAAAATTCACCTTTAAAGTACCTACACTTAATTAATTTCAAGTGACTAAGTCACCTACCAAGTCACCAACTTAAAAAAGATTCAAAACAGTAATTCACCTTTAAAGTACCTACACTTAATCAATTTCAAGTGACTAAGTCACCTACCAAGTAATCAAACTTAACTACATTCAAAATAAAAAATTCACCGTTAAAGTACCTACACTTAGTAAATTTTCAGTGACTAAGTGACCTACCAAGTCACCAAACTTAATTACATTTAAAACAAAAATCACCTTTAAAGTACCTCCACTTAATCAATTTCAAGCGACTAAGTCACCTACCAAATCACCAAACTTAATTACATTTAAAACAAAAATTCACATTTAAAGTACCTACACTTAATCAATTTCAAGTGACTAAACTTCAACATTTTCAAGTATCTAAACTTCAACATTTTCAAGTCACTAAGTCACCTCCTAAAACAACAAACTAAACTACCTTCAAAATGATAAATTTGCATTTCAAGTACCTACACTTAATCAATTTCAACTCATTAAGTCATCACCTAAGTCACCAAACTAAACCACATTCAAAACAAAAAATCACCTTTCAAGTACCTACGCTTAATCAATTTCAAGTGACTAGTTCACCTCACAAGTTACCAAAGAAACTACATTCAAAACAAGAATTTCCATTTCAAGTATCTAAACTTCAACATCTTTAAGTCAATAAGTCACCTCCTAAAACAACAAACTAAACTACCTTCAAAATGATAAATTCACATTTCAAGTACCTACACTTAATCAATTTCAACTCACTAAGTCACCACCCAAGTCACCAGACTAAACCACATTCAAAATTATCAAGCATACCAAAATTCACAATAAAAAGTTCATATTTCAAATACCTACGCTTCAACAAAATTCAAAATAAAAGTTCACCCTTAGGCTAAGTTACTACACTTATTCACTTTCAAGCAACATATTCATTTATAGTATAATAAGTCAAACACTTGAACAAGTGTAACAAAGCAAATATAAGTAGAGGCGTCACATGTCCCTCTCACACCATATAATCATCACAAAATTCCTATGGCATTCAAAGTCTTCTACAACGAACAATCTCAAACTAAACTACATGTAAAGACTTCATTATAAGAAAATAGAGAGAAATCAACTTACCTTTGCTTGGCCTAAATTAAAGTGAAAGAGATAAGCGGTCACCGAAAAAATAGCAAAGCAATCTTTTTCCCGAATTCGAATTCTGTCAAACAGTAAAATTATTAGAAAGAATAATCTTTCGCTTAAATAATTACAACAATTTAGTAAAGGAATAGGAATAAGATCCCCCCCTCCCCCAAAAAAAAGGAATAGTAAAAACAACAATGAATTATCAAAAATTAAGCTAATGTCTTGCTCAATCTTTTCTTAAAGATTCGATCTTTTAACACAACTCGACCAAATAAGAGATCTCAACAATTACTAGTAGCATAAACAATAAAACCCCAATTCATAAACAAGAAAAAAATAAAAAAAATTACCAATATATAAGCATTAGGTATGGTTAATGTCTTAATGATCAATCAAGAAAATGGAACTAACAAGATCCAATCTCAACAACTACATAGCCAAGAATAAAGAAAAATCCCAATTTATAAACTCAAACACATAAAGAGAACAACTCACAAGTTGGATTCGCCGGTAAAGATGGCCGAGCTGCCGTCGTCGTCGCCGGATCCACTAAAGTGTGTTGTGTGTGTTTAGCGTTAAAGTGTGTGTTTGGAGTATGGTTTTAGCGTTATTTTTGTGTTTGGACGTGTATTTTGGGTGTGTTTTGTGTTTTGTTTTGTAGTATGGGTCGGGTCGGGTAAATGAATTAAATATTTTTTTAATTATTATGAAAACCGACCACACGTGGTCGGTTTCTTAAAAATTATTTTTGAAATTAAAGTTTAATAAATTAATAAATTACAAAATAAGTTAATAAATTAAAATTAATTTTTAACAAATTAAAATTTTAATAAATTCTATAATATTTATAACAACATCCAATTAATTTAATACAATTCGTATATATATAAATCATAAAAGTAGTTATTTTATCATCATATTAACACGAGTAGTATATTTTCTCTATCGTATATTAATATCAATGAATTTTACAAATTACAATAAATTTTTAGTTAATTAGCTTTTAAATATGATATATACATATATATATATATATATATACCTCGTAATACTAGTCTTACGTTATTACAACTTCAACAACATACGCGTGTCTACATTGATCCAAAATAGTATATCTATTTCCTCAATAGTATGATATATATCAACGTATCATTCAAAATATTTTGATACATAGATTTAGTTATCTAACTTTCGATTACTGCATACGTCACTACACGAGATATACATATATATACATATATTCAATTGTCTATCAGCTTTCAAATACGTACTATAAACATCAAATACATGATTTTACTACCCCATAATAATATACAACGTATTTCGCAAATACTCAGATGAATTATCAATTAGATTATCTTATACCTATACACACACACATATACACACTATTGACTATATCAAGTTCTAAATACATACTATATATATCACATATGTACACGAGTATATTATCCAGTAATATAATGCGACGTGTTTCATATACATACTCTGATGAATGATCGGTTAATTATATTTGATTAGCTTAATTATATTCTACTGGGTTTTATCTCTCTCTCTCTCTCTCTCTCTCTCTCTCTATATATATATATATATATATATATATATATATATATGTATGTGTGTATGTATATAAAACTATTTATATATATGAACTCTTAAATGCGTACTATATATATCACATCTACAAGTATATTACCTTATGATAGAACACGTTCATTATATTCTGATGAATTATTGGTTATATATTACATTATTATGACTTCAATAGTAACATAAATCATTATCTCAACGGAATGATATATATATATATATATATATATATATATATATATATATATATATATATATATATATATATATATATATATATATATATATATATGCACATATTCATTATACAAAGATTATGCATGTTTAACATCATTTAACGTATATACAAAGCAAAATATTTATTTTTTATATTGAAATATAAGTAAAAGACAGAGATTATGTTTAACGTAATTTATTTATTTTATTTGATATATTTTTTAGTGTAAGTTTTTCACAAAATTTAAGATTGATTGATTTTTATTATTATTATTATATTGGTTATCGACTACGTGTGATCAATGTAATTTCAAAAAATTATATATATATATATATATATATATATATATATATATTTATTTTATTATATATATAATTATTGGTTTCTAAAATTTATTTACTTTTTTATTTTCTTTAGTTCAAAAATCGACCACAAGTGGTTGTTTTTTTAAAATTATTTTCTTTTTTTTATTTTAATAAAAACCGACCACAAATGGTTGGTTTTTAATTTTTTTTTTTTTAATAAAAAACGACCAAAAGTGGTTGGTTTCTTAAAATTAATTTCTTTTATTATTTTAATTAAAAACCGACCACAAATTATTTTCTTTTTATTTTAACTAAAAACCGACTACAATTAATCGGTTTATTTAAATTATTTATTTTATTTTATTTGTGGTCGGTTTTTTTTATTTTTTTATTTTTTAAACATGTGATTTTTTTTCCAACCACATGTGGTCGGTTTTTGTGGTTGGAAATCCTGAATTTTTTAGTAGTGAATTAAATTTACATAAGAAACAACAAACTATTAATATCTGTAGGCTGCATGTCAATGACAAAGAGAGCAACGTTCTTCAATTTGCCGCATGCACCATATTTCGAGGCCATGTAATTTGCTGTTTCAAACTAAGAAATATATTTCCCCGAGAGAGCAAAGCTAGAAGAGAATTGTTCTTGTATGTAATTAAATATATATATACAAGTTTTTATTGTCCAAGTAGCTAAGTTTGGCCAAGTGCTCCCTTGGGTGACTATGTAATTATATGAGGTATGGGTGGAATTGGTGGTGTCGCGGATAGGATGGTCTCAAGGGTGGGGATTGGGGGCCATCGGGGGGTGGGGAGGAATAAATGAGCATGGAAGCATGGGTTGAGTCTGTTGGGTTCAAGATCAAAGTGTGAATGAAAATAGAGGGAATCAAGTGGAGGGAAAGAATTGAGATAATACTAAAAAATGGAAAGTGTACTCAAAAGTGGAAAGTTTACTAATTCTCCCACATTGGTGGGAGAAGAAAAATTTCAAGTGTTTATATTATGAAATACTCACTCCACATGGTAAGTGAGGCAAGAACCAAGAGATGTCTCGTATCGTCGTCGCTCACTTGGCTTGGATTTAGATTTGGAAAATATAACTATGAATTATATGTCCCAAAGAGAGCAGATCAAAGTGTGAATAAAAAATATAGAGCACTCAAAAATGGAAAGTGCTCAGATCATCGCTCGGCTCGAATTTGAATTTAGAAAGTGATCGATCGACGAGATCTATATTTTCAGTTTTGCTCCTTCATTAGAATGCATGACATACTGATTCGGGAAAAGAGGTATTTTCGGATGGTTGTGACTGTCCAGTAAAAAGACACACTGATTCGATGAACAGAAATGATTGTTCCAGAAGATACATCTTTCCGAATGAATTATTGCTTCTTTTCGAAAGAGACACCTAATGGCTATATAAACCTGCATTTATCCACAGGTTTAGATACGAAAATTTTTCTGCAATAAAGCACTTATTGTTTTCTGAAATACTTTGTGTGATTAATAAATCGTTGAGTGAGTTCGATGAATCTAATAATTTGAGGTACTGCTATTGTTGGATTGAAAGTCATTTTATCCTGGGAGGAAAATTCCATAACCACGGGTATTTTAGAAAAATTATTTTCTTAAGAACACTCCGTGAATTCGAAGTGTAGACACATAATTTTATCCCTCCCGAGAGTGTTTTTTTACCCATTTTTACCCCGTCTTACCACATACCTTCACCCATGTGATAATTTCTACTCAATAGCAAACCCTTAACTAATTTTGACACCTCACCCATTTTTTTCTCCCATTCATCCCAATAACAAAATAGAACATATACACACAATATACAAAAGAGGGCCCACAGGGAATTTATCACACACTAATACATACATACTTACCATTTCTTCAACAACATACAGATATTCCTCCATCACCACTCAGATATACTCACATTCACCACATTACACACAGAAAAAACACTCACCATCACTCACTGGCATAATATACGCACACAACATATAGAACACACACAAAAAGGGTACAGTAACATAAAATAGGATGCCATTCACGCACGAACTCCCTCTGATATACACAAAATACCACACAAAGTTACTTTTGATTCACAGAAAAAGTCTGCCTGAAAATGACATCAGGCAAAGTGTTGACTTTGAACAATGTCCTGTATGTACCAGAGTTACGAAAGAACTTGATTTTTGTATCACTTCTAAACAAAAATGGATTTAAATGCGTATTTGTTTTCGGAAAAATTATACTTAGTAAAGGAAAAGTGTACGTAGGAAAGGGCTACCTCACTGAGGATCTATTCAAAATAAATATAATGAATGTCGAAATCAATAAAAGTTTAGTGTCTTCTTATTTGCTTGAGTTTAATGATTTGTGGTATGAACGATTAGGACATGTCAATTACAAAACATTACAAGAATTGATTAACTTATAAGTTTTGCCAAACTTTGAGTGTGATAAATCAAAATGTCAAACGTGTGTGGAATCAAAGTATGCTAAGCATCCATTTAAGTCCGTTGAAAGGAATTTCAATCCCTTAGACTTAATACACACTGACATTTGTGATCTGTAGTCAACACCATCTCGTGGTGGAAAAAGTATTTTATAAGTTTTATTGACAATTGCACTAGATATTGTTATGTCTATTGGCTAAACAATAATGATGAAGCAATAGATGCGTTTAGGCAATTTAAATCAGAAGTTGAAAATCAGTTAGATGAAAAGATCAAAACTATAAAAAGTGATAGGGGCGGAGAATATAAATCTCCCTTCATGAAAATATGTGTAGAGAATGGAATTGTCCATCAAACTATGGCCCCGCATTCACCTCAATCTAATGGAACTGTGGAAAGGTAAAACCAAACCTTGAAGGAAATAGTGAATGCCTAACTTATAAGTTCTGGTTTACCGCAAAACTTGTGGGGGAAATCTATCCTTATAGCTAACTGAATACTCAATAGAGTTCTCCATAGTAAGACACAATTAATTTTATATGAAAAATGGAAAGGAAGGAGACCCGACTTGAAATATTTTAAAGTGTGGGGGTGTCTTGCGAAGTTCCAAGTTCTTATGCCTAAAAAGGTAAAGATAGGACCTATTACGGTGGACTACGTGTTCATAGGATATGCTAAAAGTAGTAAAACATATTGGTTTTTGGTTCATAAATTCGAATATCCGGATATCAATGAAAATGCGGTAATTAAATCAGATAATGTTGAATTCTTTGAACACATTTATCCATATAAAACTAGATATGAACAGTCTAGTGGAGGTCTAAACAACCTCGAGAAGAACCAAGTGAGGATGTACATAATGATGAGAATCCAAGACGTAGTACACATCAAAGAACATCAACTTCATTTAGATCAGATTTTGTAGCATTTATCTTAGAAAATGAGCCTCAAACATTTAAATAAGCGATGGCGTCTTCAAACTCATCCTTTTAGAAAGAGGCAGTCAATAGTGAGATTGATTCAATCTTAAACAACCATACGTGGGAATTGATTGATCTTCCTCCAGGAAATTAACCTTTAGGTTCTAAATGGATCTTCAAAAGGAAAATGAAAGCGGATGGTACTATTGACAAATACAAGGCAAGACTTGTAGTAATAGGATTCAAACAGTAAAAAGGCCTTGATTACTTTGATACATACTCACCTATAATGAGGATAATGTCAATTCAGATGTTAATTGCCTTGACGACGATGTATGGTCTTGAAATCTATCAAATGGATGTGAAAACAACATTCCTAAATAGAGAATCAGAGGATGAAATTTACATAGAACATTTTAAGGGTTTTGTGGTTCCAGGCAAAGAAAATAAGGTGTGTAAACTTGTTAAGTCACTTTATAGACTGAAACAAGCACCTAAACAATGGCATGCGAAGTTTTAGAAAATCATGTGGCAAACGGGTACAAGATAAATAAATGTGTTTACATTAAAGACACCTCCAAATCACCAAGTCATTGTTTGTTTGTATGTGGATAATATGTTGATCATCAGTAAAGATATTTCTGACATAAATACTATGAAATGAATGCTCGAGAGCAAGTTTGATATGAAAAACCTTGGAGTTGCGGATGTGATCTTAGGAATATGAATCCATAGAACTGCACAAGGGCTGGTATTGTCACAGTCTCATTACATCAAAAAGGTACTTGACAAATTCATGTATTTGGAATAAGGTATTTCCAAGACTCTATTGGACGTGAGATTCACACTTCAAAAGAATAAGGATGAAAGTGATTCACTGTTGAAATATGAAAGAGTGTTGGGATTTTAATGTATATGATAAATTTCACACGATTAGACATAGCATGTGCTATTAGTAAGTTGAGTCGATACACGAGTAATCCCAATAAAACTTATTGGATGGAAATGAAAAGAGTTTTGGGGTATCTTAAATAAACTCAAGACTATGCTTTGCATTATAAAAAATATCCCGTGGAACTTGAAGGATATAGTGATGAAAATTGGATCACCGGATCAAATAAAGTAAAATTCACGAGTGGATTTGTATTTACAATAGGTGGAGGATCAGTCGCTTGGAAATTATCCAAACCAACATGTATTGCTTACTCCACAATGGAATCTCAGTTTATTGCATTGGATAAAGCCGGTGAAGAAGCAGGACGGCTCCAAAATTTCTTGGAAGATATTCCTTATTGGTCCAAACTAGTGGCACCAGTATGTATACACTGCGATAGCCAAGCGACAATAGGTAGGGCATGGAGCATGATGTACAATGGAAAATATTGTCATATAAGACAGAGACATAATACCGTTAGAGAACTTTCCTTTTATGAAATTATCACTGTTAACTATGTGAAGTCAAAGGATAATGTGTCAGATCAACTTACAAAAGGCAAGCTATATAAGAAGTTGAGAGGAATTTCAAGAGAATAGGTTTATGGCATAGGACAAGTAAACATGATGATAACTCTACCTAGAAGACTGGAGATCCCAAAAGCTAGGTTTAAAGAGATCAAACAAAGTTGAGTATAATAGGTTCAACATTGTTAATATACCCAAACCATTCTTATGATGTAGATAATGTTTAGTAAATAAGGATAAGACTTATGGAGTAAAGTCTTTTAATGATTATCTAAGTTTGGTAGATTTGACCAAATAGTTTAATCTATAGGATTGAACGTTTAGAAATGACCTATGTGAGGGTGAAGTGGAAGCCGCTTCAAAGATAATGTTATTAAACGCCTATTCTCTAAGCTCTCATGAGACTGGGAAATGTTCATGGGTGAAACAAACAAAATCGTGAGAACCATAAATGGTAAAAGGCTGGTTGTGTGACATGTGTTGTCTAGGTGTACATTAAAGTTCGATGGTTCAAATATATCAAATCTACTAATTGACCGAGTGCATCCGATGCATGTTTACTACTGAAAGTTCAAAGGGAAACCCACTTTCCAGATGCAATCAGTCTTTGCTTGATGATCACATACTTGTCCGTAAAGTTTAACGAAAAAAATAGTCATTCCCCATTCATGTGGGGGATTTTTGGGTTCAAGACCAAAGTGTGAATGGAAAATAGAGGGAACCAAGGGGAGGAAAAAATTGAGATAACACTCAAAAATAAAAAGTGTACTCAAAAGTGGAAAGTTAACTAATTTTCTCACATTGGTGGGACTAGAAAACTTTCAAGTGTTTATATTATGAAACACTCACTCCACATGGTAAGTGAGGTAAGAACCAAGAGGTACCTTACGTTTTCGTCGTCGTCGTTGCTCGCTCGGCTTAGCTTTGGATTTGGATTTGAAAAATGATCGATCGATGAGATCTATCTTTTTGGACAAAATTTATTTCTAGTTTTGCTCCTCCATTAAAATACATGCACGCAGATGTGAAATGCTGCTTCAGAAGGGATGCAACTTTTTGATGAAATGACACACTAATTCAGGAAAAGAGGTGTCTTTTCAGATGATTGTGATCGTCTAGTAAAAAGACACACTGATTTGATGAACAAACATGACTGTTTTGATGAACAGACATGATTGTTCCAGCAGATACATCTTTCTGAATGAACCATTGCCTCTTTTTAGAAGAGGCACCTAATGGCTATATAAACCTACATTTTTTCACAGGTTTAGATACAAAATTTTTTCTGCAATAAAGCACTTCTTGTTTTCTGAATTACTCTGTTTGATCATCTAATCGTTGAGTGAGTTCGACGAATCCAATAGTTTGAGGTACCGCTATTGTTGGATTGAAATCCATTTTATCCTGGGAGGAAAATTTCATAACCTTGGGTACTTGAGGGGAATTATTTCCTTAAGGACACTCCATGAATTTGGAGAACTTGAATTTAACTTTTTGTTTCATCTTATTTCTGACATTATAACACACTTCTTGGATAGATCATTTTGATCTGTATTGAAGGTGTTGAAACTTCAAGTTGCTCTTGACAAGTTTGGTCTTGAACTTAGTTGAAGTGTATACTAGTGTACCAAACCTAGTTTTGGCATCTTATGCTAGTTCCTCCCGTGATCTTTCTGTTGTTCTTTTTTTAAGTTGTGTGATATTTTTTGTGGTCTTACCTCACAACTCATCAACCATTTTTCTATTCCTCTGACATCGTTCTTTTTGGTTTATTTTTCAGCTCTTCATTTCTTTGACTCATTGTTTCCCTCTGTTACATGTAGCTTTGAAAAAAATCTTAAAATTTATCTTGAATTCAAATAAAGAAATCCTGACTTGTATATAGAAATTTAACAACTATAGAAATAGTATGATCCTTTACTTAATGTAATAAACTTCATTATGTTTTTAGTGTTTTCTCTGTTTTGATCATTTTACACTTTTTCATAGTTGCTTTACATCATTTATGAGTTGTAAGACTGGTTTGCACGGTCCCCACAGCATTCAGAGCTGCTTTATATGAGTTTGTGGTTATGACAAGCCTTTAATGAGATATAATTGGCCTTGGTCAAGATTTTGTGATCTCAGCATCAAGCTGAAAATTTCTATCAGTTCCATTAGATCCAGAACATCCATTTTGGGTAATTATCATAGTTAGTTCAAGTCCCGAGACCCTTTTGTGACTATTGAGTAGTTTGTTGAGCTACTAGTTTTAATTTACTAAAGTTGGGTTTATATGTAACTTGTTGATAATGATCTTGTTTGGTAAATTTGATGGTTGAGCTGAGTCCAAAACATCCAAATTAGCCTAGTAGCAGAATTGATGTGCTTTTGTTGGGTTTTGAGGGTCTGTATGGTTAGTTTTTGAGTTAGAGTTTTGCTATAAGTTGTTGTTTTCTCGTGCCAGTCATTTCCTTCTTGGCGTTCACGTCCTTAGCCTCCCAGTCACGATGAATGAATTCATTGTACATTGCATTCACGGGGGTATACACGATGAAGAATGATATCGGGTCAAGGCCTGGTCGTTTATTCTTTGTATTCACAGCCACATTTGCAAAATTTCGAGTCATTGCCTCTTCGCATTCTTGGCCAAGAGCTCGAAAAGGGGGTCGCGTTCGCCAAGTCCATTTGACCCCAAGACATAATTTAAATTCCTTTACTTGGCTCCCCAAGTGATTTTTAAGATATTTCCTTCGTGGTTATATTTTCAAACCTTGAATTTATCATTTTGCATTGATTTTTACATAAAACTATCTTCAAATGTTGGATTTTTAGACATGAATTTTAGTGGTTTTACAAGTAGAGTACAAAATGAAGTTTTTTTAATTATGCTCGATTTCAACTTTTTTTATGATTTTCAAATTTAAAACCTTTAAAATATGAGAATGTGATCATTTATCAAAATTTCAGTTTTATCCTTTTATTTTTCAAAGTTGATTTCCCAAATTGATTTTGGCTCGAAATCAAAACATATCAACACAGGAGTTATTGGTCGTGTATTTACATGTAAATGTTATATTTGACTAGATTAGACATATTTAGTGATGATTCTAGGAAGTAGAGCTTCTGGTTGATGCTTCAAACTGTGTTTTGAATTTTTGGCACTTCTTTAAAGCAAGTTGAAATGTACCTTGACTTTTTCTAAGGTGCGTATATATTATGCGCTTTTTTCGCTTGTGTTTTGTGAATTGCTAAGGATATTCGATCCCGCTTAGATGAAATGACGAGCATCTCTACAGATACCGTAGTCTATTGATGGGTTATAGTGATATAATTGTTGATTTTGTTTAGTCTCGCTATTTGTGAATACACTTAGGATAACTTGTAGAAAGGTTACATACGGACTTTGAGTAGATTTATAGGTATATACAGTATATAATACTCTTCCTCATGGGTCCTATCCTGAAAGATCATGCTCAAAATGTTTATACAAGGTGTTATGCCATGGCGTCCACGCAATAGCTTACATCATTAGCATTCTATTACATTGCATCACTTTATTTCATCGCATTTCTTTGTATTATGTTTGATAATTTTCTTTTGTATTGTATTATTGTGATTAAATCTTATTTGTGATATTGTGTGTTTTACATCTCATATCACTATGTTTTGTAATGTTATGGTTTGATCCATTGAGATTGTTGTGTCACATCTAGTGTTTGTGGGAGATACACCCCCTCTACCTTAACCACGATTGTTGGTTTTAGATTGTGACTGAATATCATATAATGTGTTAGTGAGATTTTATTTTTAAAGGACTTATATCTACTGTCACTAATCATGAACTTATATATGTATGCCTTAAATGCATTGATTTGATTATCTTAATAAATATGTTATCTGCTAGGATAGGCTGAATTGGATGGTTGGTATGGTGGTACTTACTATCACATTAGGCTCAGATTGGTTATCAATGATGTTTGCTGAGTGCATTTTTTCATACTTACTCTTGCTTTTTTGTTCATTTTTGTACCTCATGATAGTATTGATTTTAGTAGTAAAGCATGGAGTGAGTTCTCTTAGTGTTGGCTTTATAGAGATTGAGGTAGAAATGGACGAGTCTTAGAGCTTACCTGAATATCTCCTTATCTTATCATATGTTTTATTCGCATTGAAGACATTTTAGACTATTTGATCATATTTTATGTTAAAGGATTGTACTAGTGATAACCAATCTTCGGTAAATTATTGAGATTGTATCTCTTCTTATATTATTTGGGGATTATTTGTATTCATCTTCTTCCTCTTTGATTTGCTTTGATTATTGACCTTGGGTTGGGCCTGTTTTGGAAGGTGCAACAGGTGCCATCATGAACTCTATTTTGGATGATGAAAAATTTGTATTATAGCCCTAGGTTCACTATTCTCATTAGCATAAATCAAGTCTAGTAGAGTTTTCTCGATCAGTGTGGAGATATTTATTATCTATCTTCATGAGGCTATACGAATTTAAAGGAAATCCATTTCTTCATTTTGTGTTGTATGATCCTATCTTTGTGTAACTACAAAAACCTCTTATTCACTCTTACAAACAATGAGCACGTATTCTTCCTTGGCGAGAGAATCATGGTCCATACCTATTGTACTTGACAGGGGAAATGGTAAAGGTAGAGGTCAGATTGGAACATCTAAACTATCTAGAGGTCAGGTTGGGATTGCCTCCTCAAGTTCTGAAGTTGCTTGTGATGATATGTCTATGGAGTGAGATGGGTTGAGGCCAGTGCAAACACCGTCTGTAATCATATCCATGCCTATGCTTGAGGATTGTTTGGTATGAGTATTGGGTTTCCTCGAAAGAATAGATCCTACTCTCATTCGAAGGGCTATTAAGGGCTTTAGACTACAGGTACATATTTGGCTACTACTATTTCTCCTAGTGTTAATGGGATATTATCGTGGATTATTCCACATTCAGTAACCTTACACTTTATGTCTATAGAGGGATATAGTAGGTTTGTAGAGTTCATGAGGACAGATCCCCCTAGGTTCTATGGATATGCTATGGTTGAAGCTTACAGGCTTTTGCTTGGTTTCTGTGAGAGGTTGCACAAGTTAGGTTTGGTAGACTCTAATGAAGTAAATTTCACTACCTTTTAGTTCTTTCGACCATCCTGGCAGTGGTCTAGGGCTTTTATAGAGAGTAGACTAGTTTTGTCAACTTTTTTTCCATTAGATCGGTTTGCTTGAGAGTTTCTAAAAGAGTTTGTGCGGATATTTGTGGGCAAGCGCAGGCTTGGCGATAGTAGTGACATGTATGGTGTAATGACAGTCATTATGATTGTAGAATTTATTGTGTTTTGATCATTTTGTCCCTTTCGTGGTTGTCTTATCTTATTTATAAGTTGTACAGATGATTGACCCAGTCCTCGATGCATTTTAAATTTTGAGTATCCTTAAAAGAATATATTTGATTTAAGTCAATAGTTTGTGATCGGAGTCTCGGGTGAGGATTCTGACATCTCGATTAGATTCAGAACATCGATTTTGGTTGGTAGCGTGGTTAATTTGAATTAGGAACCTTTATTGTGTATTTCAATCCTTCATTTGAAAATAGAGTATTTGGCCTAAAGAGGTCCACGGGTTAATTTATTGTAAAAGACTTTTTTCATAAATTTGGATTCCATTGAATTCGAAACTGTTTTATGATCAATTTGCACTATTGACTCATGTTCATAGGATTCCGGATGAATTTAGATGGTCAAAAATAAGTTTTTGAAATTACTAGTTGTAGGTCAATAGTGGACCGCGGTCAAGGTGTGGTCAACGATCAACAACATGGTCAACGGGCTACTTTTCTTTGCTGAAATAGCCCAATTTCAGGATTTATTCCTTTTTTGCTCATTTTCACCATTTTTATCATATTGGGAGCTTTCCAGAGATTTTGGGAGAGATTTCTTGTGTAAGTTCGTACAGGTAAGATCCTTACTTAATTCTAAACCATTTCTTACCAACTTTATCATCTAAATTATTGTAAATCAAAGATTCAAAAACGGTTTTGGGGTTTTTTTTCTCCAAAATAAAAATTTGATATTTCTTTGATTTGAACTATGATTCTTACTCATTTTTTCTTGTATTTTCACCCATATTCCTTTTCAATTAATTATTATGATTTCAAACAAAAATTTCATTTTTACCCTTTTCGTGTTTTGATGGATTTTTGAATTTTTTGTTGGTAAAGTTTGAAAATAGTTTTTTTTTTTTATTTAGACTTCATTTTAACTCGTTTTTGTGTGGATTTTCAAATATAGATTCCTAATGTTATAGAAAATATTTTTCCAAAATAAAAATTCTTCCCCTTCATTTTCAAAACCCATTTTAGAGTTCGTGTTGGACCCGTCTTAAGTATGGTCAATATGCGTATTGTTGAAATCTTTTAACTTGTAAATCACTACCAGAAATTTGCTATTTTCCGACCGAACACAGTAGTTGGAAATTTCCAACTACTTCCATCGAAAATCTTATTTTTTTATAATTTCCGACTACTTCCATCGGAAATCTTATTTTTTTATTTTTATTTTTTACAAAATATTTTTCCAATACTATTTGTGACAAAAATAGTCAGAATATTTGGCGAAAAATTTCGAGAAATATATATTCCGACTACAGTAGTAGGAAATATAAATAATTAAATAAATTATTAAATATATATTTCGACTACAGTAGTCAAAAATATAAATAATTAAATAAATATAATACTAAATATATAATCAGGTCCCTTATATGAAAATTAAATAACTACTTTAATAAATTATTAAATATATATTTCCGACTACTGTATTCGGAAATACTAATAACTAAATAAAATAAATAAATAATAAAATATATGTCTGAGCACGGTGGTCATAAAAGTAAATAATTAAATAAATATATTACTAAATGTATGATTAGTTCCCTATACGGAATTTTAAAAATAAGTAAAATAAATTATAATATATATTTTAGATTGTTGTAGTCAAAAATAAAAATAATTAAATGAATATATTAGTATATATATAATCAGAACCTTACACGAAAATTAAATAATTATTTAAATAAATGATTAAATATGTATTTTCGACTACTGTAGTCAGAAATATAAATAATTAAATAAATATATTACTTAATATATAATCAAATCCTTATACGAAATTAAATAATTATTTAAAAAAATTATTATATATATATTTCCAACCACTATAGTCGGAAATATTAAATAATTAAATATAATAAAATTGTTCTGACTACTGTGATCGAAAATATAAATTAAATAATTAAATATTTATTTCCGACCATTGTAGCCGGAAATCTTATAAATAATTGATTTAAATATATAATTAAATTATATTAAATATCTTTCCGACTGAAGTAGTCGAAAACATTAAATAATTAAACATATTAATTTTCTATCCGACTAAAGTAGTCGAAAATTCACATTTAATATACACTAAACACACAGATTTCTCAATTCACTCTATCACTTCCTCTCTCTCTAAGCTAGGACACACAGTTCTCTCTCTCTAGGCTCTCTTCTCTCTGCGTCTCTCTCTAAAAAATTGATCGTAAAGGTTGCGTCTCTCACAAAAAGTGGTAACAACGACTGTCACTTTCACTGATTCGAGGTAAAAAGTGGACAGACTTGCAAGAAATTTACTTGTACGTTCAAATCCATGCTGGAGATAGATGATTTCTATGTTTAAAGTGTATAGTCGGTTATACACATAGATGATAAACTGATGATTTGTTTGATTTAAACCTGTTGGTGTTACTTATCTGTTGTTTCTATAATTTCTTGTTGTATCACTATGCAAGCTATTGTACATAACAATGCAGATTAATCACTGAATACGACTTTAATTTTCGTATATAAAATTTGCCCTCTGCTGTTAGATATGAAACTTTGAGAATTGATACTTCCTTTAGTTTAAAAAGGGGGTTTTCTTGTTTCTTTCCTGTACCCTTATCAGTAGTTGTGGCAGAAAGAATGTCATTGGCATCAATATCGAGCTATCTATATGACTCACCTATTTTTGTTTTCTTCAAGTCTAGGATTTGCATTCCATTACTCCTGGCTGCTGCTTGGAAGTTAGTGTGCAGTTATTCATCCCCTTTCTTATCAACAGGTTTGTGAGATTCTACTGCTAGTTATCTATTTTGTGACTTGCTCCCTGTTTGGCTTTGCATTCTATTACTCCTTTTCATATCAACAGGTACAGAAATTTAGAACTCAAAGTTTTATCTATTTCATCCATGTCTTTCTGATTGTCTTTAGTTTTACTGGTTATATGATGCATAACAAGCTTAAAAGGGTTTGAACATAGGCAAAACAAAAACAAATAAAGTTTCTAGGTATGTTTCCTGGAATGAGCATATTACTTCAGATATCTGTGCATATGCCTATCAGTTCTGATTATGCTTGATTGTTTGTATTCTTTCTGTTGAATAAATAGGTTGATTTTAAGAAAATAGTGTTAAAAGTTATTTTGACCTTTTGACAATATTAGGCATATACAGTAGACAGAGACTAGATGAGTGTTTTTCTTTTGTTTGGACATATTATGAGATATTAATAAATTTTGGACATAGGTATATTTGTAGGTTGCTTTCATTTTGTTACATCTAATATTTCCTCATCCATCGCAAGATGGTGTTGAACCAGTTGTAATGATATCATTGTTGAGACACAAACTAAAGGTTCCTTGCTGGCTGCGTTACTATGTTGTATTGAATCTCTTGGTTTTCTTCTTATGTCCACTGCGTAGTAGCATCTCTAAACAAACCTGTTATTGTTTGTTTCTCTTGTTTTTGTTTCTCTTCTCTATTATTATTGTTGTTGTTCTTGTGTAGATGGAAAATAAAGATTGTACATGGATGTATAATAGACTTTATCCTAACCATGCGGGGTTGAGGGAGGAATATAAACATGGGGTAGCTGGATTTATTGCTAAAGCAGTGACACTTAATGATTTTCTTATTGAAGGGTCGATTATGTGTCCTTGTTGGAATTGCAAGTGTTGCAAGTTATTGAGTCCAGATGTTGTTACATTACATCATTACAGGAAGGGTCTTATGTTGAATTAGAATGTGTGGACAACTCATGGATAGAGTAGTGCTTCTAATAATTTTGCTTATCAAAATTATGTTGAAAGTCCAATAAGAGAGAATAATGTTGAAAGTTCACGATATAGTGAGATGGTCAGGGATGCTTTTGGGACAAACTCAGGGGCTTAAAATGAACCAAATGATGAAGGATCAGTGCATTCTAAGTTATCTGTTGTCGTTCGGTTACTGAGTATAAAATCAAATTATTCTATTTCTCACGAGGGCATGAACTCTATCATTGGACTTATGAATGAACTTAACCCAAATAAACTTGACTTACCCAAAGATTTCTACACTACAAAGAAGTTGGTTTCTAAGTTAGGACTTTCATCAGAAAGGATTCACTATTGCGAGAAAGGTTGCATGTTATTCTATAAGGAAGATGCAAATTTAGAACATTGCAAATTTTGTAATCAGCCTCATTTTAAGGAAGTCACACATGCTAAAGGGAAGAAGGTTCCTGTGAATTCGATTCATTACTTACCCCTTATACCATGGTTAAAGAGGTTGTATGCATCAATGAGCTCTGCCCCTCATATAAGATAGCACTATGAAAATAAAATACCACCTGGTGTTTTATGTCATTCATTAGATGGAGAAGCATGGAAGCATTTTGATAGTGCGTATCGGGATTTTGCTAGTGAACCAAGAAACATTAGGTTGGGATTATCTACTGATGGATTCACTCTATTTCCTGTCCCAGCTATACCATATTCATGTTAGCCAGTGTTTGTGACTCCTTATAATCTCTCTCCTAAATTGTGTATAATGAGTCAGTATATATTTCTAACTTGCATAATTCCAGGTCTTTGCAATCCAAAAGTTTTGATTGATGTATATCTGCAGCCATTGATTGATGAGTTGAACTTATTGTGGCATGAAGGTGTGGAAGCATATGATGTATCAATGAAACAAAACTTTAGATTACGTGCTACTTTGATGTGGACTATAAATGATTTTCCTGCTTATGGAATGATGTCTGGGTGGTCGACTGCGGGCAAGTTAGCTTGCCCGCAGTTGTATAGAAAACACAAAAGCATTCACTTTGAAACATGGGGGTAAAAACTCATGGTTTGATTGTCACCGTCAATTCTTACCAATGCAATATGAGTTTAGGAGAAATACTGGTGATCTTATGAAGAATAAGACTGGTTTTGAGAAGCCACCGCCAATTTTTTCGCGAGAAGAAATTTTGGATAGAGTGAGGAATCTGCCTAAGGTAACAGAGTCTCCATCATCCAGGATACCGGGTTATGGTGTTACACATAACTAGAATAAACGGAGCATATTTTGGGAGTTAGATTACTGGAAGGATAATCTTCTGCCTCATAATCTGGATCCCATGCATATTGAGAAAAATTTCTTTGACAACATTTTTAATACTGTAATGTATGTAAGTAACAAAACAAAAGATAACTTAAAGGCCGAGATAGACTTAAAGGAGTATTATCGGCGTAGTGAGTTGTACCTGACATACTTAAAGAATAAGATTCAGAAGCCCAAGGCCAGTTACACATTTACTTTGAAGGATAGAAGAGTGATTTGTGAATGGGTTAATAATTTGAGAATTCCATATGGATATGAATCAAATTTTTCTAGGTGTGTTGACATGAAGGAAGGAAATTTGACTTCTATGAAGATCCATGATTGTCACATTTTCATGGAGTCATTGATGTCTATTGCATTCTGTGCATTGCCCGATAGAATTTGGAAGCCCATAACAGAGATAAGCTTATTTTTCAAAGATTTATGTTCTAACACATTAAGGGAGGAGAACCTATCTTTGATGGATATCAGTATTCGCTTAACCTTAAACAAGTAGTCAAAAAAATTTCCTCCTAGTTTTTTTATGTTATGGAGCATCTTCCAATTCACCTTGTGCGAGAGGCACAACTTGGAGGGCCTGTTCAGTGTCGATAGATATATCCCTTTGAGAGGTATTGAATTTTAATATTTACCTTCATGTGTTTTGATTGAATATTATTTCATCTAAAAGATCATACTATGCAGGACTATTGGCAAATATAAGCGGACCATAAAAAATAGATCCCGAAATAAGTGATCAATATGTGAGGCTTATTTGGCTAAAGAGACCTCTTATTTTTATTCATATTATTTTGAACATGATGTACCATGTCTGAGAAACCGACCTAATAGTCATGATGATGGAGACAATATAGATCCTTCGGCACCACCATTTGCAATATTTAATCAACCAGGTAAAGAAAGTCCGAAAGGTGGTCCAGTTCGATATTTGAATGAGGTGGAGCTTAAGTCAGCTACAACACATGTATTATTAAATTGTCCTGAGGTCCTGCCTTTTTATGAGTAAGTATATTTATATTAAGGACAATCATTCAAGGTCTATCTAAGCTCTAACTAATGAAAGTCATAACTTTGACGGAAAGCTACTTCGTGGCTTTATACGGGGATGATGTTGTCTATCCTATGTTTTCAGTGTGGTTTAGAGAAAATGTAAGTGTAACTTAAATATTTAACATGATTTACACTTTTTTTCAATCTCATTTATATTTAAATTTTAATTTTTTTGAACTTTTTATAGGTTCATAATCGGCTTAATTATGACCCAAATGGCCAATTTTTACGTGATATAACTTGGGGACCTAATGCTAAAGTCAGAAAGTTTTCTAAGTACTCTGTCAATGGGTATAGATTTCATACAGAAGAGTTCTCTAAGGGTAAGAAAACCAACAATAGTGAGATTTGGGTGAAAGGTGATAGCGGTGTTGATTATTATCGTGTGCTTCACGAGATTTTAGAACTCGATTATCATGTTGGTTGGCCAAAGAAAAAATTGATTCTCTTTAGGTATAAGTGGTATGATCCTACACCTAGGTTACGTACAAAGGTACACCCTCAGTACAAAATAGTTGAAATTAAGCGTACAAGGGAGTATGGACTCTATGATCTATTTGTCATTGCACAAAATGTGAAACAAGTGTATTATGATCCTTATCCTTTGAAAAACAATCTGCATGGTGGGTAGTTATAAAAACAATGTCTGTGGGTAGAGTTGTAGTGGAGGATGCATTAGATGTAGCGTATAAGAATGACATTTCAAGTGTTGAAGAAAGGGTGGATGATGAATTAGCAAGTGAGTTGCAGCACGAAGGCCTATATGAAGAATTTGATTCTTCTTAACTTAGATTGACTGTTCATGATTATAGAGAAGGAACACCCGGGGAAAATGACGAGGAAGATCCAACTGATGAAAATAAAATAAGCAAGGAAGAGTTATTAGATGAAAATGAAACAAGTGATGAGGAAGAATCGATGAATGAATACGAAATAAATGATGAGGAAGAATTGATGAATGACTATGAAACAAGCGACGAGGATTGAGTTGTTATTAATAGTAGTAATGTGTTGTAACAAGGTTTTGAATTGTATTTTAGCTGCTGTTTTTTACTATTTTTCTTGACAACATAGTGTCTTTTCTTTGTTAACATTTGTAGTGCCAGTAACTATGCAACATGATTTTCTTGTCTTGTTTCATTTTCTTATTATAATGCACTCATCTGTATGCTTGTTCTATCTACATCATATTAAATCTGAGTGTTTTCTTCTTCTGTACAGGGTGAAAATGACTTACTTGAAACTATCATTTGTGCTAGACTTTTTATGTATCTATAATATATCACTACAGTGGGATCCAAGCCTACAATTTATAAGTTGAGAAGTCAAAGCAAGGAGTTATTATCACTAGTAATGTATGTTTATTTTGCACTATGGACTGTTAAAAGTTCCATTTTTTCTCCAGTCCTGCATCAGTGTGGGTATTAATGAAAGGTACTTATTCTACATCAGCAAGTTGAATTTGTTACCTTTATATGTGAAGAGTCAATGGTTGAACTTCCACTATATAACCAGTCCTTATATACAGCTAATGAGTTCATAGCCTTGTTTTTCATACTCCAACTCTTTGATGGTGCTTTGATCTCTTGGTGTCTATTTTTTGTTGTAGCTAACTCTTGTATGAGTAATTATATATTTGTAACTCATTTGTTGAATCAATTGTTTATGTTGTTATATTGTGGTTCTTTTTTTTCATGTGCTTAGTAAAGAAAATCAATGGCATCAAAAGGTCATGGTAATGGAGAACGTAAGAAAGGTAAGAAAGGAACTGATAACCTTCTCATAGGTCAATATGCACCACTACCACCACCAACCACAACTCTTCAACCAGCTACTATAAATATTCTTCCTCCACCAAGGGCAAATATTTCATTACCAAATGCATTTTTCATTCCCTCACCGCCCCACCAGTTCCAACCCTCTTCTCCCCACAATAGTCTGCATAGTAGCTCTTCATCTGTACCTTCAACATCATCCACACCTAGCCTTGCTGAATTGAGAATTGGAGGTGCTAGAACATCAACATCACCATCTGTTGATAGTGCTACAACATCTAATGCCACAACAGTTGCTTCCCAGATTTTGAAATTTAAAGAGATGGTAGAATATGACGACAACGGCTGGCTAATTATCGCCCCTGATGGTGGTAATGGGTAAGTAAACCTTATGTTTTTTCATAATTTTTAAAATTTTTGAAAGATAAGATAATTTAATATAATTTTATTATAGGTTCATTCCTGTATATAGCGGCGGACATATGATTATAGAAGCAATTAAAGCATTTTACACAGAGTCGTGGGGTAGTTGGAATGAGATTACCCTCGACACCAGAATTCTTATGCGGAACCAGTTTATGGCATAATAAAAATCAAAGAATTTAACATTTCATTATGATATCAATGATGAATTTACCTTTGTATTTGTCAACTCATTTCATGAATTTATATTAAACTATTTTACAGACAAAGTGTGCATGGAATTCTTGTCATGAAAATGAAATACAATGCATTTTCAAGTTCAAAGCAGCTCTATGGATCAAATAACACTTATATGAGGCCCGAAAGAACTTGGAAAAAATTGGTTGGCTGAATGCTGATGTGTGGGTCCAGTTCTTGGAAAAATGAGATACTCCTAAATATCTGGCAAGGAGGGAACGGGCAAAGGAAAATAGAGCATCTCAAATGAGTGGCTCATTGCACATAGGAGGTTCGAAGAGTTTCACTGCCCACCGACTAAGACAAGTAATATTAGCTTAAATCTCTAATTTATTAGATTTATTTCAATGTTCTAAACCGTGACATAGTGAAGCCGTGGGGGGCTCTTTCGATTCACTATTGTTGTTATCTTCTTGTTGTTGTTCGTCTTGAAGTCTAATGAAGCTGTGTGTGACCTATTTCAATTCACTAGTATTGTTGTTGACATCTTGTTGATCTTGTTGTTTCTTGTTTTTGTTGTGAACTTGATCTTGTATCACACTGCCTAATGGTTTTAGAAAGTAAGAAGAAGAGAATTAGTGGTTTAGTTAGAGAGGTGATGACTTAATTAGAAGTAATGAGCAAAGTATTTACAGTAACAGACTTAGTATAAGGCAGTCGTTGGTGTGGAGTTGTCAATGTAACTGGCAACAAATAAAGAAATAAAGTCTGAATAACAGAATTAAGTAGTTGAATTAGTCTGAATCTCAGTGTAGCTGGCGGGCAGTGCCATCTGAAAGAAGACTGTGAGCTTTTTTGTATTACAACTCCTAAAAGCTATGAAACTGTATTGCTAGTGAATGACTAAAAGTCAGGTGGTTTGCACCATGTAGATAGAAGGTTATTTGTATATAAACATCCATGGAGCATCATTTGAGAATCTCTCCTCTATTAAGTTCATTTCTGTACTTTACTTTAGTTAGTAATGGCTGGTGAAGATCTCAGTAAATGAAGTACTGAAAGTTAAAAATGTACCCATTCTTGATCTTGGTTTGGCTTGAGCTAGAGAAGTTGTAACTTTGAATTTTACATTGAATTCTAGGATGACAGATTGTTGGAAAGTTTAGAGAGGGACCCATGGAGTGTATGATGTGTTGGGTCTCTGTTTCTTGTCTTTGTTTTAGAAGCTACAACAGAAAAAAGCTGATGATAGCAAGGTCATTTTTGGTCTGTAATGGTGGTGGTCAAGAATTGGTTTTTGTTTGTGTCATGGGAAAAGGGTCACTCTAGTGGTCTATTTGTGGAGATTTATTACCAAAATAGATGGATGATGGGTCTTATTTTTTTGAGAGAGATGAGAAAAGAATTGAATAAGGAGGGAAAAAATTCATGGCAGCTTATTTCCAATGCATTCACATTCTTAATGTATGTGATATCCATGTTATGTGCCACATCACCCACATGCATCAAAGAGGCAGATTTTCGTCATAGATCAAGTGTTCAATAGGATATATGCTTAGTTTAGGAAGCTAGGTGAAAAATTCAGACAAAATTAAGCATTTGTGTATGTATTCAACCTTTGTTAAGATACAGTTGAAGAGTTGACAGTATTTAACTGTCAAGAATTTTCTACATTTACTGATTCTCTTCATTTTTTAAAAGACATTTCACTATCACTTAAAGATCCACATGAATAAATTAATAGCATCTTTTCGGAAAACAACAACATACCCAACGTAGTCCCACAAAGTGGGTATGGAAAGGGTAGAGTGTACGCAAGCGTTACCCCTACCATAAAGATGGAGTGGCTAATAGCATCTTTTCATCAGTAGAAAATCAAATCAAGTATTTCTTAATGAACTAGAAACTGTTAAGGCCAATCTTTCACACTTCAAATCAATTGAAATATGGCATAATCTATTAACATCAGATAACCTTAAATTAAGAGATCTCATCTGGATTAATACACAAGCATAACACTTACGACCACGGGCACCACTATGAACAAAGCACTCCTATCTACTAGTAAGAACGCACTCTCACTACTAAGCTTGGACTCTTAAGCTTATCTCGACCTTTATCTTGTCTGGGTCACTGTTGCCTTAACTGCAGCTGCTGCTGTTGCTGCAGTAAATGGGCTCACTACATTGGTAGCAGATCCTGCAACAACTGCTATGGCTTCAGCCTCTACGAAGGATCGTGGTTCTGTATGTGCAAAAGATCTTATCTTCGCTATGGTTGTTGAATGATATAAACCTCTTCTTTAAAAATACCATTCAAGAAGCATTTTTCACATCTAATTGATGAAAGTTTGAGAGAGGGCATGAAGTAAAAAAGGGAAAAAAGATTCTTCGAATAAAGGATGATTCTGGAGATGGTGGGTAGGTGATGGGGGTTAGCTCAAGCTTTTCTAACATTTTTGGTATGAAAAGTGAAAAAACAAAAATCTTCAAGAACTAAGTGTGGAGTAGCAGAGATGATGATGAGAATAAGAGGAAGAGTTATAGTATGGAGTGGAGATTCATGGCAGATTTTTCCTACTAAAAAATGGACTTGTTTTTCTTTCTTTTGGTGTTTTGGTAATCATTTACAGTGACTTTCTCTTTTAGACTCATTAACTTCAAAAGTTTCTTAAATTTATTAGTCAATTTTTGGTATGAATATTGCACGAGTGCTGTACTATTTTCTAATCAATAACCTATATGAATGCTTTGTAATTTCTCTTGTGTATGTTATTGTTCAAGAGATGGAAGGTTTTATTTCACCTTATTTTATTATAATATGAGTTCAAGGAAAAAAGAGTTTCAGCAATATTGTTATGATCATCTAATCTTGACTCAACACCATCAACACCACTGGAAGGATCATCTAGACTTAGTCCAGCACCATCAACACCATTGTCATAATCATGATTAACACAATTGTCATATTCATCTAATTTTGCAGGAGTATGAAAATGGGGGAAAAGAGCGCCCTTTTCTTGAGGTCTATGAAGAGACACATAGGAAGAAACACAAGGATGGTACAAGAGGAGATTGGGTCAAACTGAGTGCTAGGATTACATATGTAAGATAATAACTTTTACATACATTGTTTTATTATTACTCAACTTTGCTTGTTTACGTACTGACAAATAATTTTTCTTCAGGAAGAATTTCAAAAAAACATAGAAGAGTGGCGTCAAACCCAACCTACTTCAAAGGATGGTACCATGGTCCAACCATCACCTGCAGAGATGAATATGTGGACAGTTGTGGTAGGTGGTCCAAAGAAAGGTAGAACCTACAGGACAGAAGTTCTCCAATCCTCGAGTACTCCTTCGTTGTTTCCCAGTTCCTCTTCTACTTTGCAAACTGTGGAAGAAATGGAAGCGATGAAAAAGAAAATTGTGGAATTGACGCAGAAATGTGTAGCTAACGATGCTAGGTTTGCTAAATTTGATAAATTGGAGGCGTTGGTTACGAAGAACATGCCACAACTATTTCATTACGAGGAAGATAATGAATCTGATGATAATAGTTATTGTTCTTGTTTTTGGTTGTGACATTTAGATGTTTAAACTATTTGATTTGATGTTTGTTTTGAATGGTTTAAAATGGTTGTATTTATAAATTTTTGTCGTGTTTGATCCTATTGTGAAAAATACATTAGTTATTGTTTATAATCTGAAAGCCGTGTAAGCTAATGCAATATAATAATCTCTAAATAATTATTTATTAAATAATTATAATTATTAAATATTTATTTATTAAATTTCCGACTACGGTAGTCGGAATAATTAAGATTATTAAATATTTATTTATTAAATTTTGACTACGTTAGTCGAAATAATTATAATTATTAAATATTTATTTATTACATTTCCGACTACAGGAGTCGGAATATTTATAATTATTAAATAAATATTCATTATATATCTGATTAGATTTTCGATTAAAGTAGTCGGAAATTTTCGACTACTGTAGTCGGAAATGTTTTTCTGACAAGCTATATTCTGACTACCATCAAGTAGTCGGAAAGTAGTCGGAACTACCTCATATTCCGACCATATTCTGACTACATTGGCCATCGGGAATTTAATGTTTTCTAGTAGTGAATGTCATTTTTCGTATAGATTGGTCGTGTTTGGAGATGATTCGAAGGAGTTAAGCTTTGGTTGAGGCTTTAGGTAGTAGTTGGACTTACGGCTCTTCTTTAAAGGCAAGTTGAGATGTACCTTGACTTTTTTCAAAGTATTTATGTGTTGTATACGTGTTTGTTTGTATATTTTGATTCAGTTAGTAAACTGTAGTCGACTAACTAACTGCTTCAACTTGGTATACTGTGTTCTCATATCTTAACACAAAGATAGGATGAAATAAATAGCGAAAACATAATATTTCCTCTTCAAAATTGGTTTAGCCTCTAAGCCCAAAAAATCCGCAAGTGTCCATAAGATATGGAATGAATCCACCGTTCAGCTCGTAATTCAGTTCCGAATCAGTCATAGCTCCACTATTTCCATCAAATAACATTAAACTCTCAACATATTTGTTCAAGAAAAACGAATGATACACACCATGGATATCAAGATCCTTAAATTCCCTACTATCTGGATCATATGATAAAACATTCCCGGGATACTCCACTGCCAGAAGTTTCACATTTCTTACAAAACCAATAGCTTTTGTGATCTCACCCCTCAAATCCTCAATAAATCCCTTCATCCACGACTCTGGCTTACCATAGTGGTTCATCACCCAGACAACACAAGTATCACATGATGGATCATGATTGCCACCTTCTTCATACGAAATCACAGAAATCCTTTCCCCACACAAAGTAAGAGACAAAAAACAAACATGAGCTAGCTCTTGTGGCAAACTTATTTCACTAAATGTCTCATAACTTAGGCCAAAAACGAACAAGCTATTAGTTATTTTTCCACCTTCATTCTTACTATGGAAAACCCAATGAATAGCACTATTTAAGTAAATACTCAAATAATGGAAATCCAGTTTACCATCGACATCCTTTGAGTTAACTGTTTTCCATAAACCAGTACTCAATTTATAGACCTCAACTTCCCGAGGCACCATATAATCACCATTAACTCCTCGTATGTAGGCTACCCAGACCACTTTAAAATCACTAGTTTTATGATCAAATCCAAATCCAAGAAAAACCCTGAGGGGACCATAGCGAACTGTAGGCCTAGGCGTACTAGGAAGGGAGATGCTTCTACGAATGGAGGGGTTCCAGAGAATGATAGGATCTGTGTCCCCGTAAAGATCATCAGCGAGTGAAAACAGGCCATTACAGAACCCCACAACTCGAAAGTCTTTTCCAGAGGTAGACCTGAAGGGAAAATTGAGTTGTTTGATGAGAGTCAGGTTTTCGGTTTTTGAATCAGGATCATTGTAGACAGAGTAATGTTGCTATTTCTTCAGTTTGACTGAGAAGTGATGGAGGACTAGAAGGGGCGTTCTAGCACTAGCAGTGGTGTATTGGGAGCTGAAATCAGGAGAAGAAATGAGAGAACAGCATTGCTTTGATACACACGTGAATCGTAAAAGGCTTTCAACGGGCAGCCTGCAAAGGATATCAAGTATCAAGCAATCAGGCAAATAGTCAGACATTCTTGTTCAATTTTTTTTCTCTATGAAGAAGACAGCAAAACCTCGTTGACTATTGAATATTACTACTTCGTTGCCATATTACGTGCTACCTTTTCCTTTTCAGTGCATGTCAAAAATAATGTTAGTTGCTATAATTAGAATAAAATTAAATATTAAATTTTCCAACTACATAAACATTTAAGGATTATTTCCTCTTTTTAAAAAGGGAAAAGAATCAAATATGCCCCCTAAACTTTGTGAAAATGTTTAGATATACCCTCCGTTAAAAGTTTAGCTCACCAATGCTCTTGTCGTCCAAGTCTTGGGTCATATAATCCCTATTGTAAGGTTTTGGGTCATATAAACCCATGTTGTCAAGTTTTAGGTCATAGATACCCCTGTTGCCGTTAATTGCTTTTCTAAAATTTTTCAACCCCCTTTTTCCTTTTTTTTTTTAAGGAAATCATATTTCAACAACACTTTTTAATTGTCATATCGCATATAATTAAATTCACCCCTTCTTTTACACATTAACCATCCATCAAATGTTATCTCATAATTTCTTTGAATTTTCTCTAATTTGCCGAAATTTCTTTGTTGTGTTTTTCGATGCTTGCAGAACCCCAAGAATAATCAAGTAAAAAATGAAAAAAGTCAAGAACACCCTATAAAAACTCAATGCAGAATTGTGATAAAAATCAAGAATTAAAGTACCTACCAACTGCAAATTATTTTAGTATCATATCAACCGATTTCATCTTTCACACCACCCGTCATTTCCAACATCAACAATAAGAAGAATAAGGAAAACCCAAGTGAGATATTGAAATGTAGATGTGTAAAAGAGGCAACCTATATAGAGACAACAAAAACAAGTTGTCAATTAAGAGGATATCTTTTGTACGTACGTACGTATGTATGTATGTATGTATGTATGAGAAAAACGGTTATGCAAGAATCTGAAAATAAAACAAAGGGTTTCGACAAATTACATAAAATCCAAAGAGATTGTGAGGTATCTGAGAGCATTTGACGAACGTTTAATGTGTAGAAGAAGAAGTGAATTTAATTATATGTGATGTTGCAATAAAAAAATGATGTGGCAAATATAATTTTTTAAGGAAAAAAAAAAAGAAAAAGTGAGTTGAAAAATTCCAGCAAAGCAAATAACGGCGACAGGGATATATATGGCCCAAAATTTGGCAACAAGGGTAATATGATCCAAAACTTAACAACAGGGGTATATATGGACCAAAACTTGGACGGCAAAGGCATTGATGAGCTAAACTTTTAATGGAGGGTATATATGAACATTTCACAAAGTTTAGGGGCATACTTGACCCTTTTCCCTTTTAAGAAAGAATGATCTACTTTCCTTTTTAATCTATTTAAAAAAAAAATCCTTTTTCGCAATATTTTAATTTTAGTTTTTCTTGTTATATGTTTAAAATCACAAGATTAAAAGACATTTGAGTACTTTTGATATAATTTTAATATAAGAACACAATATTCAAAAAATTTCTTTATTTTCTTGAACTTTGTGTTAAGTCACAATAGGAGTAATTTATACCTAAATTAAAAAAAAATAAGTTCTTAAATACTGCATTAAGTCAAAAGGTGACACATAAAATAGACTGAGAAAGTGGTAGAAAGGAAAAAGTTACACCCCACTATTCAGCTCTGTGAGAACAACATGACAAATAGCACATAGAAGTTTATAGGCATTTATAAGAGTACTGGAATGATACTAAATAAAATTTGTTGGAACTTGAAGTTTTGATGAATGACAAGATAAATGAAACAAGTTGATAGATGTGTTACACTGATATGACAAGTTCAAGAGTGCAAGTCCATTGGATAAATGGTTTAAGAATCAGCAGCAGCTAAAATGGTGCAGCTGAAAAATTGAAATTACTAATCACGTGAGAAATAGAAGAAGTTGAATTTAATTCAAATACTTGGTGATAAGATAAAAGAGAGTGAGTTGAAGAAGGATTTCAACTTAGAGAAGGAGATCAACTTGAACAAGGACTTTTACTTAACAACAAATTCTGAAGAGTTGGAGAGTCCAATTGAAGATAAAAGAATGATAATCTGAAGGACTCTTTGGAGAGTTGTTCTTAAATAGAGGAAGTGACTCTTATAGTTACTCACCCACTTACAAAATAAAAAGGCAATTGGAAAATTACCTTGGCAATTCCAAAACTTGAAGAAACTAGTAGTTGAACCTATTCCTATTGATTAGAAGATAAGGTGTATTATACTTTATGTATTAGGCTGGTTTTGAGTTGAATTGTTTATGTAATCTTAGTCTCAGTGAAGTATAAACTGAGTTAGGATTATTGTCTTCAAGTTGGGAAACTTGAAGACTTGGGAACACATACATTGGGAGGATTGTTATTTTATACAAGTGGGAATTAGAGTTTATAATTCCTAGATTGCAAGAGTCTTGTAATTTGTTAATTGTTGAGGCTCAAAGTATTTTAGTAAAGTTAGGTAGAAATTTTGTAGAGGTACATGTCATGGTTTTTTAGACCTTTTTGAGTTGGCTATTTTTCACGTAAAAATTACTGTCTTATTTACTTACTGGTTTAGCCTTATTGAAACACGTTAGGCAACCTGTTTCACTAATAGGCAATTGTTAGGTTAAACTAAGTTAATCAGTAGGTATCATACTCTATCAATTGGTATCAGAGCGAGGTTGTCTTAAATAAGGTTAGCACCTAAGGAAAGATCACTATGATAAACTCTGCACCACTTACTGGTCACAGTGAATATCAATCCACTACTAGACCTCCACTTTTTGATGGCTCTCATTTTATGTAGTGGAAAGACAAAATCGAAATATTTATTCAAAGAGAAGACTATGAGTTGTGGGACAGGACCACTGATGGTCTAACTATCCTGATAAAAATCATTGAGGGAGAGCAAGTCAAGAAGGTGAGAAGTGAATTTACTGCTGAGGATCTGATTCCATTAAGAAAAAATATCAAGGCTAAGAACATTTGAGTGTGTGGACTAGGTCTTGCTGAGTACAACAGGGTATCGAATTGAACTACTGCTAAGCAAATCTAGGATGATTTGGTTAATGCACATGAGGGCACCATTTAAGTGGGAATTAGAACTGATCTACTTTTTACTAAATATGAAGCATTCAAATTGAAGGAGAATAAATATCTTCATGAGATGATGACAAGACTGACCACCTTAACAAATGATTAACATCCTTGGAGAAGGTCATCACTAATGAATCCTTCCTAAGTCTAAATGGAATATTAAAGTTACTGCGATTAGAGAAGTAAAGGACCTCATTAATATGACCCTGGATGAACTGATAGGAAACTTGAAGACTTATGAAATGCAAATAGATAAAGTCAAGAAGGTTGAAGTTGCTCTTGAGAAAAATTTTTACTCAAAGGCATCTGATAGTGATGAGGAGGTTGAACTGGATAAAGAACAAGTTGCATTCATACCCAAGAACTTTAGTAAATTCTTCAAAAATAAGAAATGAACAGGTAGTAAGGAACATTCTAATGATAATCCTGCTAGATGCTACAAATGCAGTAAGATTGATCACCAAATCAGGGATTGTTCTATATGGGAAATTTAATGGAAGGAGGAAAGAGCTGAAAAGGAATTGAAAGAAAAAACTAAGAAAAAAAAGAAAGAAAAGTATGTTATGGTAGCCACTTGGGAGTTTGATTCAGATAAATCAGATGATAAAGAAATTGATGAAACTGCCCTCATGGACATTGGAGATCCAGACATGGAAAATGAAGATAGAACTTTTGAGGTAAGTATTCTTGAACTTAAAGAAAAGTTACATTTAATCTCCAAAAGAAAACTTATCTCTTTAATGAGTGCTTTATTTGATGATTTACAACAATTAACTTCTAATAGGGATGAAATTTTCAGCAGTCTTGCCAGCCTAAAATTTGATTTCATTGATTTAGAAGCTTGCAAGGACACTATTGAAAAGAAAAACAACACTCTAAAAGAACAGGTTGGCCAACTTTATTCTTCAAACCTGATTCTCAAATCTTAAAATTGACTCTTGCTGATAAAGAAAATAGGTTAAGAGTGAGGAACAAGAAAAGAGTGAGCAAGATTTAACCAAATACAAACATGAATATTTTTGAAAAAAAAAGGTGAAAAGATTAAGTCAAGAATTTCTTACACTGAAACTTGATTTTGAAAAAGCAAATAGGTGGACAAACTCATCAAGAATTATCCACCAATTGGGTAAAAGGACCCACAATGAAAAGGCAGGATTGGGATTCTACAAAAGTCCTAGTGCCACTAAGGACTTGAGTTATATATATGAAATCAAGGACACCCAACTGTTGAATCTCCAGATGCTACTAAAAGAAGAAATAGAAGCACAAATCTAGCAAAGAATTCTGACTCCATGCTAGCATAAACTAACAAGAAGAAAGACAAAATTGGTCAGAGGAATAGGTCATACAACCTTTTGCGTCGATGGGTTAGAAGAGATCTTATTTACCTTTTTACACATAAGAAAGGACCCAAGCTTTTTGGGGTTCCTAAATCTAACCTTTAATTTCTTTTGTAGGTGAGAGTGAAAGTAAGCGAGAAAAACTGGTACTTGGAGAGTGCTTGCTCAAGAACCATGAATGGTGATAAGAAAAAATTCCTTTCACTCTCTAAGATAAGTGGAGGGGGAGTATTATTTGGTGGTGGTAAAAAGGGTACTATTACAGGAGCTGGAAAGATTGGCACATTGAATCAAGAGCTCTGGAAGATGTCTACTTTGTGGAAGGATTGAAGCACAACTTGGTTAGCTTATCATAAATATGTGATAAAGGTAACAAAGTAATTTTCACTTCTGCAGGTATTAAGGTCAAAAGGATGTATACCAAGGCGGTTGTGCTTACTGTAAGAAGACACAAAAATATGTATAAAGTTGATATCATGAGCATGCCTAGAACAAGACTAACTTGTGTAAGTGCAATTAAAAATAATCCTCTTCTTTGGCACAAAAAACTTGGACATGCAAGTCTAAGGCAATTAAACAAACTTAATTCTAAGGACATGGTAATGGTCTTGCCCAAAACCAAGTTCAAGGAAGATAAAGTTTGCAGTGCTTGTATAAGGGGGAAGTAGGTGAGATCTTCATTCAAACCCAAGAACCATGTCAGCACTACTAAGTGCCCTGACCTAATTCATGTGGATTTGTGTGGACTAATGAGAGTTCAAAGTAGAGGAGGTAAAAGGTATATTTTTATTATTTTCTATGACTATTCCAGGTTTACCTATACATTGTTCTTATCTTCCAAAGAAGATGTTTTTGATATCTTTTCTATATTCATTAATAAAATAAAAAAGAAACTAGGCACTTTCTAGATTTTCATTAGATTTGACCATGGCACCGAATTTGAAAATGCTAAGTTCTTGGATTTTTATTTCACAAATGGTATAGATCATAATTTCTCTGCTCCTAGAACACCTCAGCAAAATGGAGCAGTAGAAAGAAAATATAGAACTTTGGAAGATATAGCTAGAACAATGATGCTTGCAGGAAATGTTGTAAAAAAATCTTTAGGCTGAGACAAGTAGTATTGTTGCATACATTATAAATAGATGCATGATTAACCATATTCTAGAGAAGACTCCCTATGAATTACTAAAAGAAAGAAAACCAAATATTTTGCACTTTAGAACTTTTGGCTGCAAGTGTTTCATTCATAATAATAGAAAAGTTAATTTGGAAAAATTTGATACTAGAAGTGATGAGGGAATCATCCTAGGATATTCTCACCATAGCAAAGCATATACGTTCCTAAACAATAGAACAAACTGTGTTGAATAAAGTATACATGTAGTCTTTGATGAATCTAGTACTAAGACAAACCTACAGAAAGAAAGTAAATCTGAAGAATAGGTGAAGGAACAGGTTGTACAGCTTGGTCCATAGATAGGTGTCATGACCCAAGGCTACCCCCTAGACGCAACAACGGTGCTTGCGGTCAGAAGTAACTATAAGTTAATCCATGAGTTGGTACCTATTGTGAGCACTGAATAAATAGTAATGAAATACATGAGCGAAAAATAAACTGACATAGCACTGAAATCTGAATACTGCAAAATGCATCAAAGCATGTCTGAAACAATTGATAAAGTACTCAAAAATAACTTCTTAACCAAAACTTATTGCAATTTCAAAACAACTAATTGATTGTCTGAATGTTTGAAAGCCTCTAAACTGACTGGGGAGTTAATGGGACAGGCTCCAACTAACTCCAACTGACTAACTAAAAATAAATACAGAAATAACTGAATAAACATAATAGGTCCTCGATAGATAAGGACTCACCACTGTTGTTGCTGCTGAAGTACTGAACTGTACAAGTACAGTTGAGAAAGTGAGCATCCAAACCTATGACAAAAGACATCATAGTGCAAAGAAGAGTATACGATCAGTACTTTGAATGTACTAGTATATGATATGAGGTTGGGCTGATATACATGGGTTAATTGTGAATGAAAGAATAACTGAATGAATAGTATGAGATAACTGAGTAAGCATGCATGAAAACTGAAATACTGAGAATTCAAGACCAAGTATATATATATATATATATATATATATTCTGAAGTAATCTGTAAACTGAAATACTGAAATCTGTATAACTGAATAACTATAAATTTTGATGCTTTGGTCAAGCAAACCTGAACCAAACATACACTGAATACTGTATTGGGACTGTGGGAGGATCATATAACCGACATGTCCCAATTTGAGCTAATCGGGGTCCAACTTATAACCCAGTTGAAAGGGTGTCAGTACCATGCCACGGGTACTAACAATGGTTGTGTAAATCCATTAAGCCGGTGTCCCGAAGGACTAGGGATTTAGTCCTAAACTGGTGGGTGACCCCTAAGATAATGCCAATCCTAAATTGGCAGGTGACATCTCGGAGAATGTCAGTCCCAAACTGGTGGGTGACATCTCATAATCCTACACTAGTTACGTAGTTCTGTAACTTAGGGACTATTTCTAAGGACCTTATCCTAACTGGCGGATGAGCCCTTATACCTAGGTTCCCTCGGTGCTAAATCTTACTCCCAACTGAACTGACACAGATTACTGGACTAAGCTAAGCTTAACTGAACAAACATCTGATCGTAAATAGCTATCTGAATAGCAATGCTCATAGTTTATCTAAAATCATTCTGAAGATACTAAAATTATGTAAACAATTAGGTATCAAGTGTTCATAATCCTCCAACACTGAATGAAAATAACAATGATGACATATAAAGCTTTAAGAACCATATTAGAGAATCATTATTCAAAACCCATCACTTTGGTATTTCACCAAGTACATGGAGATCAAGACTATAACATGGGGATTCCCTTAAACATGAGGAGATAGCATGAGTACATGATAAAAATCACAAATTGAGGATTTATTCCGACTCACATGATAATAATATGGGAACTATAACATTCAAAACATACTATAATCTATTCCACTTGTAAACACGTTTAATATTAACTTGAAATCAAAATAACAAGAGATTCATGAAGATAGTTCAACATAATCATGTAAAAACTCATAATTTAAAATCAAAAAGGGATTCTTGGACTCCATGGGTGAAAAGGGCCCAGGATGAACATCACACATACCTTAAACCCTTAATATGGAGATAGAAACACCAATCTTGATGTATTTTTGAATGTTCTTCGATTGGGAAACTTGAATTCTTGGTTTCCCTGGAGAGAAATTAATGGAAATTTGATGATCTTAGGAAGGAGAGAGTTTGTTTTTGAGAGAAAATTAGAGAAAATGGGAAAATAATTCCTTAACTGGTGTTATAATTCATGGAATGACGAATTGGGTTAAGGGAAAAAGACATAATTGCCCCTAGGGAAATTAAATTTCTAACTAGAGTGCATTTTATAGGCTCACCGTGATTGGTGAAGGTGCCATCGCCATTAGCACTGCGATGCAGTACTATCATGGTGAGCTGCTGGAATCGTGATCCAAACATGACCTAATCCTCATCTAAAAAATCCAAAACTTCTCCAAGACATGCTTCTTACACCTCTAAACATGAATTAACTCAAAAACCAGCATCTCAAGGTTAGGAAGACCAATTTAAAAATCCTCAAAGTTAAGAGGTCTTAAAAATGACTATCCCAACACTTAGTGAATTTTTTAGGTTTTAACTAGGAGCCGAACTGAGCTAAGAATAATATGGAGAATTACAACAGGGGAAAATAAACTGGAAGTAACTTCAACATGGGGAACTGAAATTGGAGGCACACTGACAGAGGGAACTGAACCACTATCTAATCCATCTCAAACCAATTATTGTGTTCCTAGTAGCTCTCAAAGATTGGTTCCAAAAGGATACAAGTATCAAGGGTCTCATCTTATTAATAATATTCTCACTAATCTCACCTAAGGGATCACCACCAGATCTAGATTAAGGAAGGATCTTGTGTGCTTTCAAAGCCTTTTTGTTTTTTATTGAACTAAAAAAGGTGAATGAAGAACTTCTTGATACTGATTGGATCATTTTTATGCAAGAAGAGCTTAACTAGATTGAAAAAAGCAAGGTTTGGCACTTAGTTCCACATCCACAAGACAGAACTGTAATTGAAACTAAGTGGGTGTACAAAAATAAAGTTGATAAACATGGAACAGTTACATGAAATAAGGTAAGATTGGTGGTCCAAGGATATAGTCAGAAAGAAGACATAGACGTTAATGAAACTTTTGTCCCTGTGGCAAGACTTGAAGCAATCATACTTTTTGTGGCTTTTGTTGCCTACAAGGAATTCACTCTTTATCAAATGAATGTAAAAAGTGTTTTCTTTAATGGTATTCTCAAGAAGGTCATTTATGTGAAACAACCTTCTGGATTTGAAAGTAAGGAATTTTTGAACCATGTGTGCAAGCTTGACAAGGCTTTGTATGGACTGAAACAAGCTCCAAGGACTTGGTATGAAAGATTGTCAAAATTTCTCTTAGAGCATGGACATACAAGAGGTAAGATTAAGAACACTCTCTTTTTAAAGACTAATGAGAAGGATTTGTTGATTGTGCAGGTTTATGGTGATGACATCATATTTGGCTCCACAAACATCAACATGACTCATGACTTTGCAAAACTTATGAGTTGTGAATTTGACATAAGTATGATGGGAGATCTTAATTTTTTATTAAGGTTTCAAATCGAACAAACAACTGTTGGAACTATAATCCATCAACAATATGCAAAAGAGCTTCTCAAAAGGTCCTCTATGGAGGAAGCAAAGGAGATAAGCACTTTTATTGCCACTGCCACAAAAATGGATATGGATGAAACAAGTCCATCTGTAGAGCAAAAAATATATAGAGGGATGATTGGATCACTGCTCTACCTCACAGAAAGTAGACTTGATATTATCTTTCATGTGGGATTGTGTGTAAGGTTTCAAGCAAATACCAAGGAGTCTAATATTAAATCTATAAAAAAAAATTTAGATATCTCAAAGGAATTACTGATCTTGGTCTTTTGTATCCTAAAGGTAGCAATTTCAAGTTGTTAGGATATTCTGATGCTGACTAAGCAGGTTATCTAGTGGACAAAACAAGTACCACAGGTATAACACACTTCCTTGGATCATGTTTGCTCTGCTGGTCCACTAAGAAGCAAAACTCTATAGCCTTGTCAACTGCTGAGGCTAAGTATGTTGCTGCTGGATCTTGTTGTGCACAATTTCTATGAATTAAGAAGAAATTGGAGAATTTCGGTATGAATATTGGTTGTGTTCCAATTTATTGTGACAACACTAGTGCCATAAACATTGCAAAGAATCAAGTCAAACATAAAATAACTAAGCATATTGATATATTACATCACTTTCTTAGAGATAATGTTGAAAAAGGCCATATATCTCTTATGTTTTGTTCTACTAAAGATCAAATTACAGATATTTTTACCAGAGCACTAGGTAGAGATCCCTTTGAAAGGAACAGGTTAGACTTGGGGATGATTAAAATTGTATAAATCACCCTCAATGCTTAGTTAGAATAATTGCTTCACATTAATATTGAGAGTTAAAATTGTTAAGCTATCCAGTCTTCCACATTTAGTTGTGTCTCAAGTCCAGTTCATAATAATTGTTTTTACTGTAGAATATCTAGGTAAATTTCAGAATACAAATGAAGTACACAAAAGGTTCATACAACCAGTTATCTAAGGTATGAACAACTTGCCTAAATATACAACTCAGATTGAAAGAAACACACGAGCACATCTGCTCCATATATTAATAATTAACCCATTTCATCTTCTTTAACAGCCAAAATTTGAAAAGACTTGTTTTACTCTAAAAGGCCACCACCGCCTATCAAATCAGTTCCCATTTGTCGTACATTGTACCTAGCCTAGTGAAACTCTTCATCTTCATCTGAATTTCTTTCTATTTAATCCCCATTCTCACAATTACTCTCCTTACAAAACTTGTTTACACCGTCAAAGAAACTTGTTCTCTCATCAATGGTTTTCTCCTCTCATATTCACTTCACCTCTCAAACTAAAGAAGTATCAAGTTCCTTTGCATATTCTTCGATGGAAATTATTTCTTTTACCACACCCACAACCTAACTTCCACCTGCTCCCACCATCAAAATGTCTGATTTTACAGATTGGAATTAATTCAAAGCAATTCTTGATTCTTTTCATCATGCCTTTGCATAAATACCTCAAGATGTTATTCCCATCCAAATCCCTCTCCCAAAATATCATTCCTCTTCTCCCCAAGTTCTGAAAATCCCAATCTAAACTCAAGAAAATTTTTTATGCACTCATACCTGTACCTGATGATGAAATTCTTGAGGAACCCATAAGCTCACCTTCTCCGAAAAGGACTCCTCACACTCATAATTGCAAAAGGCAAAAAGAAATTGCCTTTAAAAAGGCTTTAAAGGCAGGTAAAAAGAAACGTGCCATGTAATCTGGTTCTCCTTCTCCAAATGTCCCTCCTTCAGATAACGACTTGCTTCTGTCTCAAGTTTGTTGTGGTAAAAAAGGTAAAGAACATCAGTCCCAAACCCTCTTATTCCCGTTCTACCAGATGTCAATCCTCCTCCACACCTCCAGTATAAAAACTATCAAACATGCTTCAAAGCCCTCAGAGAAACCCAAATACTCCTCCCAATATATCAAGAAATAGGTCACTCGACCTGCTCCGTCCTCCTCATTCTTCCTCTGGGGCTTCTTCTAAACCTAACAATCCTTCTCTTGATTACATACTCAAGATTCAAAACCAAAAGTTAGTGTGATAAAGAGTTGTTACTAGTTATGGGGGTCCTGAAGTGGAAATCCTTCTTACCAAGACAGCAGCTCAAGAATGGTCAGGCCTTTTTCTTCAAGGTACTATTCAAATAAAGTTAGCCAAGAAATAGGTGACTGAATTTTATATCCATGGTAATTTTAATGGGACGGAGTTTACATCCACTATTCTTGGAGTCCAAATCAAACTGACTCGTGTTAATGTGGCACTTATTATGGGTGTTCCATCCGAAGGTTGGTCATATTATATGAAATACACATTGCCTCATCTTCACAATTTACCCTCACCCCTGGATATTACTAGGAAATTCACAGGTGTACCTACTCTGACATATCACTGTCAAGTTGAAAAAAAAAGTGTTGCTCTTGCATCAACTCTATTTTAACATAGTACACAAAATAATTCTACAACAACAAGAAAGGAGAACTGAAGGAAATTATTTATATTTGACACTTATGGAATTGTTAGATTCTGAGGTCAGAATTGACCTTCTTACTCCTATCTTGAAACACATAAATCGTATACTCCATCAAGATAAAAATGGTCACTCTCTAGTATATGAATTTTGGTTGGGTTACATCATTGAGGAGTTTGATGTTCCTATTCCAGTGTGAGAATATCAAACTACTAAAGATGTTCTTGGTAAAGTTCATTACTCCTCTCTTCCTTAATCCATGAAACAGGAAAATACTCCTCTTTAAAGGGCCTACATTGCTTTGGAAGAGAAATCTGAAGAATTGGAGGATGTACAAGCTGCCCATGCTCAAGAAACTACAAATCTTAGGGAAAGAATTATTGAACTAGAAAATGCACTTGCATAGGGAAGAGGGTCTAGAGTTGATCAAGACTGAACCAGCTGTGTCCATCTGTTCTTTTTGTTTCTTATCCTTTCTTAGTTCCCTAGGTCCCTGTTTTTGCTCAGATGTGATTATATTTATCTTGTGCTTCTTATATTTTGGTGCTCATAGTAATGGAACCTCTAGTTTGCTGAACTGCTATCTTGACTTCCTCAATTGTTTCTACTTTAATACTGTTATTTAATACTGCTTGTTTTGTTGATAGCCCAGTGGCCATAAATGGATTGAATCATTAATTTTTGCTCAGATATATTTTGTGTTTAGCTATTCAATGATGTTAAAAGGGTGAAGAAATGGTTGTGTAATACTTATAACTCATAAACTAAACATGTTTCATTCTAGTTGTTGTCTTCTACTTAAGTATTTTAGGTAAATATGGAATGGCACAAAGATAGTGGTTTGTCATCATCAAAAAGGAGGAATTTTTCGGAACCTTAAAGTTTTGATAAATAACAAGATGAATGAAAGAAGTTGATAGATGTGTTTCACTTATATGACAAGTTCAAGAGTGCAAGTCTTCTGGATAAATAGTTTAAGAATCAAGAGCAGTTAAAATGGTGCAGCTGGAAAATTCAAATTACTAATGACTTGAGAAATAGAAGAAGTTGAATTTGTTCAAATACTTGATGATAAGATAGAAGAGAGTGAGTTGAAGAAGGAGTTCTACTTAGACAAGGAGATCAACTTGCACAAGGACTTTTACTTAACAACAAATTCTGAAGAGTTGAAGACTCCAACTGAAAATAGAAGACTGGTGATCTGAAGGACTCTTTGGAGAGTTGTTAAATAAAGGGAGTGACTTTTATAGTTACTCACACACTTACAAAAGAAAAAGACAGTTGACAAATTACCTTGGCAGTTCTAAAGTTTGAAGAAATTGGTAGTCGAACTTGTTTCTATTGCTTAGAAAATAATGTGTCTTAAACTCTATGTATTAGGCTGGTTTTGAGTTGAATTCTTTATGTAATCTTAGTCTCAGTGATTTATAAATTGAGTTAGGATTATTGTCTTCAAGTTGTGGAACTCGATGACTTGGGAACACATACCTTGGGAGGTTAGTGTATTTTGTAGATGTGAAAATTAGAGTTTATAATTTCTAGATTGTAAAAGTCTTGTAATTTGTTGATTGTTGAGGCTCAAAGTGTTTTAGTAAATTTGGGGAGAAATCCTGCAGAGGTACAGATCGTGATTTTTTACACCTTTTTGAGTCGGGTGTTTTCCACGTAAAAATCATTGTCTTATTTACTTATTGATTTAGCCTTATTGAAATACGTTAGGCAACCTATTTCACTAATAGACTACTGTTAGGCTAAACTAAGTTAATCAGTAGGTCTCATACTCTATCAAAATACATAACGTCCCTTTTTAATTAACGAAATACAAAAATGCACTACCTTAATTGGGAATCAATTGACAACTAAATATTTCAATTTTAAAAATACACATTTAAACATCTTAATTCGATTTAATTGACCTCGTAAACACTCTAACTTTGAAAAATCCACTCCTTAAGACTTAAGGTGTTAGCACGATATACCTATGTAAGTTAGAATATCTAGATGATCATAATAAAAAGGCTTAAGTCATCACTAGACACTTAAACTTGTTGCGAAAATTCACTTAGACCCCTCAACTAAGGCTTGTACCTATGAGGCCCCTCAAGTGCTAAAATTGGTACCTATCAGGCACAAAATGCTGATTTGGCAAGGAGAGACACTCTCCTTTGGGCACATGAATAGTAGAATAAAGGCTAATATTTTATTTTTTTAATTAAAAACTTATATTTAAATTATTTTATTAATATAATTTTTAATTATTATAACTTCTTAATTTAAAAAAAAAAAAAAAAAAAAACCTCCCCTCCCTCATCGTTTTCCTCACCCCTACGCCCAAGTTTGTCGCCAACCCCCCACCCTTGTTCATTAAAACTGGTCGTCTTCCTCACTCACACGACATACACAATATTTACACAATTACTGAAAATATACACAGATTCGCGTATTGAGCACACACCACCATCTTCTCCACATCTCACACAATTTCCACTCACTAGATATTCACACACACACAGAAACTTGACACACACAGTGAACAATATTACACACACCAGTGGGAGGGAGAAATCAAAGAAGAGAGGGATAGAGACGAGAGAGAATTAACGAGGGATAAGTCGACTGAGAGAGATGGCAAATGGAGATAAAGAAGTTGAGCAAAAATGGTGATCCATCACTAATGTCGTCACTGTTCCGGCGTTGGGACTCTCATCGGAGCTTAGAATAGGCCACTACGACCCAGCGGACTTCTTTGGTCGAGCCATCGCCGAAAAACGGCGACCGACGAACCCGTTTCCTCACCCCGGGTCCGATGGAAATGGAAAATTTTGAACCTGTTTCCCCCTCGCTCCCATGGCTGCTATGAGCTCTCCATTTGCTTTAAATTATTGTCGAAAAGTACTAGGAATATCATAAGAACGTAGCACGTGTTTTGAACCTGTTTCCCTCTCACTCCCAACGAAATTCCATGTTTTTCGATAAGCTTAAGTATGAATTTGAAATTTCTTTCTTTGAAATTATTAAAGAATTTAAAGAAAGAAAGTGTGCCATAAAAGATTATATTTGAAATTAATTTAAAAAAAAAATGAGTTTTGTGGTTAGGAAAAAAAGAATAAGAAAGGGAAAAAATGAAGAAGATAGGGAAGAAGATGAAGAGGGGGGAGGGGGGAGGGGGCGGGAGCCGTATGGCAGTTTTTTTATTTTATTTTTTAAAAAAAATTATAATTATTCTTAATAATTATTTGGACCCTCAATGTCATGCGTCATCATTTAATTGGCCGTTTTGCTATGTCACTGTAAGTGTAATACGCATACTTTTCATTTGTTGCTAATTAACAAAATGTGTCTAATAAGAACAATTTTCTATATAGTATAAGTGTTCAATAAGTTTGAAGGTATATTGATGTCAAAACTTTATATAGTTGGATCCTATCCATTCGAACTTCTAGAGAAGATGAGAGGCTAAGTTGACTAGTTGTTTTGACAATGGAATAAAGAAATTCTTACTAAATAATTGTTCCATTTGGACATGCAAATTGCAAAGTAATCAAAAAGCCAAAAATATCTCCAACTTTCTAAAATGCTTAGTGCTGACTATTACTGGTATCTTTTTTCCTAGTCAAAAAGCATTACTGGTATCTTTTTTCCTAGTCAAAATATCTCCAACTTTCTAAAATGCTTAGTGCTGACTACCAAGAGTAGACAAGCCAGAGAATAAGCAAACATATGCTTAGAGTTAGAGATTAATAGATGTAAAATGATTCCAAAAATTCTATTATCTGCTATGCGGGAGAACAAAGTTGACCGAAGAATCACGCATAAGTTACCAGAGACGATCAAATATACCATATGCAACTAGTACAATCCTCACTAATTCATCATTGCTTTATATCTAACCCCAATAGACTTGCATCAGACTGATGATTAGTGATCTTTCCATTCAGATTAGATCTTCTAATCCAACTTCAAACATATTAAAAGGTAAATTCATCAAGAAAGCGTACAAAAAAGGTACATTTTTCATAAACAGTGCATGTAAGTGCACCAAAAACAGTTAGCCTCTTGTATGATGGAAAGTAGTGTGCACATCTCCACTGTTTTTCAAGTTCCTCATTTCTTGGTTGTTGAAAAGGAACAACACTAACCTATTCCAAAATGCAGAGGTACATCGAAAGGATTGCTGAAAGAGCTTCTTCTTGTGGCAATAGTACGATGCTTAGCAACAACGCTATTGATTGGATTCATAACATACAAGAATGGGACAAACTATTTTACCCTCTTCCATATCCCAGTGAAGTATCTCTTGTATGTTTCTAAATTTTTAGCAAGTGTAATATTTGCTCAGATGGAGGAGTCTCTTGATCTAGCAAGTACATACTATTGTAAGTAAAAAGAAGCTAACCATACAGATGATAAGTTGAAGAAAACTGAAGTCCCGGACAGAGTAAGGATCATCTAGGAAACCTTCTTCATAAGGTGGAAGTTAAGCTCACTGAAATATCATACCAGCAGCACAAGAGTCCAGTCTAGCTGATGTGATGCTTATTCATGTTCAAGCTTGATAGAGTTGATAAAGTTGGACTTGTCAGTTTGAACTAGTATGGTATATGATATAGTGGTACACCATAAAACTTCAAACTGATGATCAAATGATCTTTCCCTTCAGATGAGAAATTCTAATCCAGTTTCATAACAAGTGTCAAATCCATCAAGAAAGTAATCTCTTGACTGGAAAAGGAATGCATATGCTGTTTGCATTGATTTTACAGTAGAAAACAGTACTTTTTCATGTCAATGAAGATCAAGCAATACCTTTCTTAATCCGGTTTCATAACAAGTGCCAAATCCATCAAAAAAGTAATCTCTGGACAGGAAAAGGAATATACACGTTTTTGCATTAGTGTAGCTTTTTCAGCACAAAGAGATCAAGCACTACCTTTTTCTTAATCTGGTTTCATAACAAGTGCCAAATCCATCAGAGAAGTAATCTTTGGACAGGAAAAGGAATGTATATGTTGTTTGCATTAGCGTAGTATTTTCAGCACAAAGAGGATCAAGCAATACCTTTTTCTTGTGGGATGTCCCCCGAACAGGGTCAATTACAGAGGTATAATTCATAAACTATCAGGCTCTTGTATGATACATTCATCCATGCTGTACTTTGGTAGCAACCAAATCACACACTAGGAAAGAGTTTCTATCATTACATCCTTAGAATATCATACTTAACCAACATAATCCCTTAAGTTACCCAAACTTTTCCAATGGAAAAACATCCCTCTAGTTTTTCTATCCTTTTTTAACAATGCCTTCTTTCTCATGTGCAATTCATCTTTCTCTTTATACGTATTTAAGTTCTACGACCTCTTTTGGAAACAGAAACATAAGGGAACTATATTAAACCAGCAACATCAGAACATTTTTTCTCCAAGAAAATATCTCTTTTTTTATCCCAAACCTCATGGTCTATCCAACCCATATCACTAGTCCCCATCTGTGAAGCTAGCTCATGAACGAGATGTGTAGGGTGGGGGTTATGGTCATAGGGTAGCAGACTCGCACCAGATGATATGAGCTCTCTCTTTACCTTTGCTCCAAGCCAACAACTAACAAATCAATGGAACAGTCAGTAGACCTAGATTAAGTGGTTGCAAGCCAGTGTAATCTGTAGTACTAGTCTAAATGTTTGGTTTGAGAGGCCAAGCAAAAGCTACTCTTATATACGCTAAGCTAAAAGTAACTTCTTAACAAAAGCAATATTTGGAAAACCAGAAATGTAACAAAATAAGGAACAACTTCAGAGTTGCAAATGAAGTGCATAATGGAATTGATTAATTACTACTAGCAAACTAACAAATGCAGCAAGGCAAGGCTGCCACAGTCATTCCATAATGCTACTATATCAGTTGACAAACTACTAAATTCTCACAAACTTTGTTGCACAAACTTTCAAAATAGTATCACTAGAATTTAAGCTATGCAACTAGTCAAAAGCAAAACCCATAGAGACTCGAATATAGGGCTAATCACTAAGACTTCAATCCAATCGCGAAAAATCCTATGAGTTCTTTCCTGTAGGGTAAATATGATTTTCTCCTATTCTTAGCAACTTCTTTACCCGCTCTATTTTGTACGTAATACAGTGCCGCTGGTAACTCTTTCTCTCCTCCGATGGCATTTCCTTTCTTCTGCTTCGAGTTTCCAGCTAGCTTCGCGACCGCATTGGAATTTTTTGCTTTTCCTGTTTCGTTTTCAATTGCCTTTTTCGGTGTGAGAAATATAATACTGTCCTTTCCGTCGCTATTACACCGCCGTAACAAATCTTGAATCCTCGGCCACCGCTTTGACACTGATCCTGTTGATTTACTCTTCTTACATTTTCCCGGTGATGGCTCGCTTATCTTCGGCTTCCATACACAATACGTACCGGGAGGTATCGTCTCTAATTCATCCGCTTCCGATGACGTTGACGAAGTCGTCGATTTCCGTGTGTCTATAAATAAATTCTCCAACGGAATGCTAATTGAACTATCCACATTCTCCGATGCCTCGTCGTTCACTTTCTTATAATCCAATTCATCGTTTAGCAATAGATCACGGTTGAAAACATGGAAAAATGGCTGAAATTTAGTTTGACCATCATAGATGAATTCCACGGTTGAGGTATCCGGATTTTCAGAGACCAAAGAGAATTCAAAATCGTCCTCGCCGTCGAAGCTATCGTTCTCCTCCGCCTGAAAGTCATCAGAGGCTTTAGCGGCGATTTCTGATAAATATCCAAAATTGTTAAAGCTGGGGCATAAATATTCATCTTGCATGTTTGTTTTACTATGGTTGAATATGAAGAGAGAGAATTGTTTGTTTGTGAATGTGACTTTGTTCTCTCCTCTACTGGGATGGAATTTTATATATCTAGTTGTCAAAGTACACTTTCCTTGATGGAAAAGAGACTGAAGGGCCCACCATTCCAAGCGTGTGCTTCTAGAACTCCTGGAATTTTTTTCTCCTTTTTAATCGTGTATGAACTTGGTAAGTATGTAGAGTATATTAAAATTTTCTGTTAAGTTCTTCTTGGTTACCTTTTTTTTAAAATTGTTTTCCTTTCTGGGCAAGTTCTTTTGTCACATATTACGTTATTTAGTCCTTTTGTCACGTATTACGTCACTTAGCTCTATTAAATAAGTTATCTTTTTTTATTTCCTTTTGGGTTGAACTTCTTCTAGATATTGTTGTAAATTATAAGAAAGAGAATGACTTTGTTTAATTATATGCATATGATAATTAATTATAAATATTTGATTACATTATAAAATCTTTATTTGTGATTAAGTATTTTGTTACATAATGAAAATTTTGTTTTTTATAGTTTCGTCTAGTTAAATAGATGAGAGTATAAAGAAATGTGTAACTTTCGAAATATAAATTAAAAGAAAGAAATTAAATTTTTAGTCAATCAATCTATATCTTTTTTGTGAATCTTTTACTCTAGTTAAAATTAAGGCAATAATCTTTTTATTGCTTTGTATTTCGTAATTAGTTATGTTAATCGAACAGATTTAGATTAGTAATATAGTTTTCTTTCTGCTTTTATTAATAATTACAAGAAAGCAAATAAAGGTTATGAATGTTAGTTAATATTAGGTCAAGAGAACTGTTAGATTATGTTAATTGTAATGTATTTTTACCACAATAGTAATCACAAATATTATTTTTTCTGCAAAAGTAAATAAAATCTCTTAGTCCCGATTATTCATTAGTTAAAAGAATTTGATATAATAACAACTAATATTGCCACTATTTTGAATGTTCTCTAAAAAAAAAAGAGGCTATGAATAATAAATATTATTATCCTTAGTCTTACTACGTGAAACAAAAAAATTTTAAATATACAACATAATTAGGAAAAAACAAAATGGAGAACATAAATCATAGTAAATAAATGCATGTATATTAGAAGCCGATGTGAAATTCAATAACTTAAAAAAGAATGATCAATACCATGAGAAAAAATACAAATGATGACGCAAGTGAGCAATAAGAGCCTAGGATGAGGAAAAATACAATTTCAAAGATCAGTTAGCTTCTATCTATTTGTCGTTGATCATCTTCCATGCATGGTTTAAAGTTGGGTCTATACATTTTTTAAGCACCATATTCATGAAATCAAGGAACAAACAATACAGTTATGATTACTATTTTCATCGAAAAAATATGTACAAAATTTTTAAGTTGGTATTCTTATGAAATATTAACTCTAAGGGTTATTATACGTTACCAGCAACTTCATTAAAATATCTGAGGGTTATTATCTTAAGATCTCAATTACTATGCTGTTAATATGGAATGTAAATAATATTCTTTAAATTATGGTTTGCACTTTATAATTTAATTTAATGACTTGGGGATTCCTGTCATTTTTCTCTTTTTAATTAGCTCTTTGGTTCTTGGTAACGGTGTCAATCGGGCTGGTTTGATCCGACCCAAATCGGTCCACCTAAACAACCCAGCCCGGTTAGCCCCTGGGCTGTAGGGTACCGGATACCGGGTTGGGCTAATTTTAAAATTGGATCCGATTAACCCGATCCGGACCAAAATCGATCCAGGTCCGTCGGTTAATCGGCTCGGCCCGAAAATATTTTATTTTAAAAAAAAATAATTTTTGACTGTTGGGCCACAAGTAGCCGTTGGGTATATGGCCGTTTTTTGGTCCAAACGGCTACTTAGCCCTTTTTAATTAAAATAAAAAGTTTTTTTCATTAAAAATATTTTTTTAACCCAAAATAATTTCTATAAATACCCTACACTTTCAAATCATTTTTCACACAATTTTCATACTCTCAAATCTCATTCTCTCTCAAATCTCAATTCTCAAAATTCAAATATTCTATATATTTTCTAAAGTGTTCAATTTAATTTTGCGATTACAAAGTACGAGTGAAAGTTTCTAATGTTGCAACTTTCGGATACTTTCAAAATTTGGTATTGTCGTTTCATTTCTTACTTTTAATTTTTAATTAGTGTATTAATTGTTGAATATTTAATTTTATTATATTTGTATATTTTGAATTTTTTTAGTTTGATTTATATTGTGGATAAATTAAGAAACCTCGCCACTAAAAGTGTAAAAAAAAATTATCCCGAAAGTGGTAGTGGTAGTAAAAAACGAATTACTGGCGATAGGGGTATTTTAAGTAGTAGATATATTTGTGTGCCTCCGGTGTCGCTTAGTCAATCTTTTGAGGAAGAAGTAGGAGTAGGTGCTCATGATATGGATTATGTAGAAGTTCAGAAAAATTACGGTATAGAAGAAGAAAATGAAGTAGATGTGGTTGATTTAGATGAAGATGATAAAAATATTGGTGAAACACCCGCAGTAAGAAATGTTAAGGTTAGATATGAATCGGTTAATCGCCCTCCCCGTCCTCCCCGTGCCCCAAGAGCTCGTAAAATAACTAGTATTGCAGGGTAATTTTTTACACGTATATTAGCTACTGAGGTTCAATGCAATATTTATCAATAAATATATAATCATAAAAGAGGAGGCAAGCAAGGGGGTACAAGTACGCTAATGAGATATATAAGTGATAATCACGAAAGAGGGTCATTTATTGCAAAAGGTGGTGAGGATGTTGGTGGGCCAACACAAACTAGAATGGACCCAGCAACCGGTCAGGTAATTAAGAAGTATAATAAATTGAGGGACCGGAAAGAAAAAATGATAGTTGTGGGTTGTTAGCCTTTCAGTTTTCCTTCTTCGGATGCTTTTATTCATTATACTCAAGAAATTTATAATCCTATGTTTAATGGTATTCCTAGAAGTACTTGTCGGGCCGATATTTTTAGACTTCATTCACAATATGTTTTTTATTTATCTACATTGTTAAAAAATATTCAATGTAGAATGGCTCTAACTTCTAATCTTGGTCGTACTGTTAATAAAAATGATTATTTAACCATTATTTGTCACTAGATAGATAGTAATTTTGTTATGCATAAACATATTCTAGTTTTTTTTTATCGTAAACATACTGCAGAATTTATTGCTGAATCGATTGGTAAAGTTGCAGAATTTTATGGTTTGAAAATAAAGTCTTATGTATTGCTTTTGATAATGCTTCTAACAACAAGAATGTTATTACAAAGTCAAAAGTTAGGCTCTCTCCGCCGTTACCTGAAACATTTTGTGTTAAGTGTGCTTGTCACATATATAATTTAATTATAAAAGATGGTTTTGAATTTTTTGAGCTTTATATTGAAAAAATTCGGCTTGCTATTGGTTTTATTCAAGAAAATAATCGAAGAAAAAGAATTAGAGAATTTAAAGATAAATGTGAACAAAATGGACTTGCACCAATATTGATGCCTGAAGAATGTGATACTAAATGGAATGCTACGTATGATTTTTTAAAAATTTGTCATACTTATAGAATTCCTATTACACTAACTTTTAACCAACATTGCGGTTCATTTGTTGATTCGGCTGAATGTATGCTACATGATTCTGATTGGACTGTAATTGATGATCTTGTTAAGTTTTTGGGAAAATTTGTTATAGCTACGGTTGAATTTTTCGGTGCTTATTATCCTACTGTTTGTAATATTTTAGCATATATAGCCGATATTTCGGGTTTGCTCAAAGAATATAAGAATAAAGAAGGCTACAAAGAAGCTGTTGGTGCTATGTTTGCTAAATTTAAAATATTTTTTTTCGATTTCCTCTATTTACTTGGTTGGTGCTATGTTAAATCTGTGTATGAAATATACTACTATGTGTCATTTTAGTACTCTTATTTATTCTAACTTAGAGATAAATACTAACAATGATTCTGATGATGAAGAACAAGAACAACCAGATTTGTGGACGACTATGGGTGATCGAACGCTTACATAGATAAACTATATAACCATTATACTGGTTTACTTGATTTAGCTGTACCGACAAATATCACTCCAATTGTTGCTCCTCATCCTCCCGAGGAGCCATCATCTTCTAAAAGGCCGTCACATAGTGGTTTTTCTGATCACTTTTATGATTTAAATTGTTGAAACAGTGTTGAGGCGGGAACTTACACCACAACTTATTAGGAAGAGCTTAAGTATTATCTTCGAACGTTGCTAAAGGATCGTAGATGACGGATCAACGCGTTGGATTGGTGGAAGAATAATGCGCCACAATATCCTGTTCTTTCAAGATTAGCTAGAGATATATTGAATGTTCCAATATCAACCGTTGCATTGAAAAACACTTTTAGTCAGGGACGACAACAGCTTGTAGACAACCGACACTCATTGGGAAACAATGCTATGAATGTTCTAATTTGCCTTATAGATTGAATTAGAGCGGAACGAAGAAATCAAGGAATAAAGGTAGAGCCGAAAGACAAACAGAAACTTGAAGAAATTATGACTTCAAGAGAGAACTCAGGAAAATCAAGTCCAATGCATGGTTTTGCCCCCATTGATTTTGGCTAACCTATGCTAGTTCCCATTAATGTTAACATGGATGAGTTAGAAAAATGTTGAAAACTTTGTAGATTTTTCATTCATGTACATTATAAATTTTGAATCATTTTGCAATCAATAAAATACAACATTCATTCATTCCTTACTTTGTAATTTTTTCCATTTAATGATTTAAATTAAATTTCTAGTTTAAATTAAATACTTAATTTTAATATATTACTAATTTACTATCAAGTTTTACACTAAGTAATAGACAATTAAACATAACAAACATATAACCATATATACACAAAATGAAAAAATAAATTTCCTTTAAGTTCAAAACCTAAAGTATTATTAATTTATTATATTAAGTAGCATATTATTTAAAGTAGTACATATATTAAATGATACGTATATATGTGTATATATAGAGTATAGACTTTAAAGTAGTATATATTTAAGGTATATATGTGTATATTTTATAAATTAGTATATATATTGTAGTATATATCTTGAAGTATATGTTTTATTTTAAGTAGTACGGATATTGAATGGTACGTATATATGTGTATATATAGAATATAGACTCTAAACTAGTATATATTTAAGGTATACATGTGTATATGTTTTATAAATTAGTATATAACTATATATAGTGTGTGTGTAAATATTGTAGTATATATAAATTAGTATATATCTTGTAGTATATATTTTATTTAAAGTCGTACATATATTGAATGGTACGTATATATGTGTATATATAGAATATAGACTCTAAAGTAGAATATATTTAAGGTATACATGTGTAAATATTTTATAAATTAGTATATAACTATATATATAGTCTGTGTATATATTGTAGTATATATAAATGAAAAAATTACACAAACTAGCATACTTAAGACATTAATTACAATTAATAGCAATAGTTTCTCAAAATTACAACTAATAGCAAAAGTAGCAATATTTTACCTTTTTTATTGAGAAACGTGTGACTTTAAACCATTGCCCTCTTTTCACGCCACTTACCTTTACACTACCCTATTATCACTCCAATTTATCAATTTCAATTCTCCCAATATCTTTTTTTGGCTATTTTTTTTTTTCAAATTTCATTTTTTTCTCTCTAATTGTTGATAAACATTGTCCCTATCTATTCAGGTAAGTTGATTTTACAGTTTATGCATGTTATCTTTTTCATATAACTTTTTTTTGTAATATATTTTCGGCATTCTTTTTTCACATTCTTCTGCATTTTGGATTTTTTTTTGTTGTTGTTGATTACATAGAATTTCTTGAGATCTGTTTTACATCCGTTAATTTTGGTTGATTTTCTACATGATTTTTAATTTCAAATTTTAGTTCGTTTTGTTAGATGTGTTTCGATTGCACATTACGTCCAGAATTTGACCTTACCAGCATGTTCATCACACGGCTCTGAAAGAAAATGTCTTGAATTAAGTTACCACAATATCTTTAAACTAAAGTTGATAAGGGATACGACGTTCCTACTTATTTATTTTGTATATGGAATACGTTCGCTCAAAGGGGGACTTGATTCATCTCATTCTTTTAGTGTCAAGCTGATTGCACAACAATGTAATATACATAAAAAGGGATTTTCTTGTTTGGTATCTCTCTGTAGACACCCTATTCTCTGTCTTTTAGCATTTGACGTTGACACAATTAAAAGGAAGGGCATAGTTTTATGTTTAATTCCAACTAGATTTGAATGGGTCTATTGTCTTTAGATATATGATATCAATGAAAACTATTTTTTTGTGTGTGTGAATAAGTAGAAGGGACGTGAAACACTCAAGATGTTATATTAGTACAAAGGATACACTAAGAAAAGAAGCTTTTACCATGTCATATAGTTCTTCAGCGTTCACAAATTAGTTAAAGCTTTGCTTTTGGTTCATTAGACTATTCAATATGTTAAAAATATAATGTCCATGTTCCTTCGATAGTTCAGTGTTGTCTCCCTGAAATGACAATTTATGCAAAAGATAAATGAAGAAGAGATGGAATTCATCTTAAGTTTGTGGACAAAATAGTATGACATTGAGATGAATATGTCTTCTATAGGTCATTGGTCATCGTCTCCTAATCCTCCTTGTGTAAATTGAAGTAAGGCTGCCTTTTCCAGAAACTTTGAACCTACTCTGTATCTGTAATTGTATAGGCATGTATGAATTACTGGGAAACAAATAACATGTTGCTGAAATTAGTCTTTGGCTGAATTTGGGGGTGTTGAACTCATTAATCAAGCTGGTTGTCTTCCTGCTCAAGCCTGCTCATATCTTTTTGGTGTTATATTCCTTAAATTGAACACTATCAACTTGACCATAGGTTTAGTTGTGGAGAATCTATTTTTCTTTTCAATTTCTGCTTTTATCTCTCAATCTGTTGATAAACATTGTGCTCCACAGTATTTGCATCTCATCTTTTCATAGAATTTAATTTTTTTATTTTTTAGTATTGCTTTCTTCTTCGTTTTTGTTGTTTTGGTGATTTGTGATTTTTTTGGTGTTTTTTTAGTCAAGGAATGTTGTTTTCGGTGATGGGTGGGCTGGTGGCTTCGATTAGACCCACCGATTTCAGTGTTTCCCGATGGATTTTTGACGAAGAGAGGGTCTATCCGGCGGATTTCACCTTGATAATGACCGGCAACGACATCAATGGTATTTTACCGACGAGTATCAGTCGAAATCGATCACAGGAGTTGAATTTTAGTCGGTGGTTTGATGGTTTTGCAAATTCGGTGAGGGACGGGCTTGGCCATCATTTTATGAATTTCTTGGTGATGTGGTAGTGGCGGGTTGGTATATTCCGGCGAGATTTCTATAAAATATAATTTTTACAGTATAGATATGTATTTGTATTTGGTAATAATAAGATTTGTATTTGTATTTATATTTGATACTGATAAGATTTGTATTTGCTACAGTGTAGATGTGTATTTGTATTTGGTATTGTAAGATTTGTATTTGTTACAGTATAGACATTTATTTTTTTATTTGTAATCTTATATTTTATAGACAATATGTTCATATATGTATTTTTTGTCTTTTTAATGTGAAGATATATATCTGTTAAATTTAAGATATGTATTTGTATTTTAGGGATTATATAAGATGTATTTGTTACAGTATAGATATATATTTGTATTTACAGGTATTGTGGTTTATATATGATTACATATGCTGAGTTTTTTACTTTTGGTGAATGTGTTTCAAATGTTGACTTTGATTCAGATATTCTTCGCATGAGATATGCTTCAATGTTGTGGCATTATGGTTCGAGGAAAGAAGAAGAGAAGGCACAAAGTGATGATGAAGCACCGATGAGGCCTTTTATGAAAATTGGGATAACAAAAGATACTGAAGTGCATGATATTTGATGTTTATTTTGAATTTGTTGTATTTGACAACAGTTAACTTTAGGTGGACTAACATTTAGTTGAATATTTCTTACGTTTCATATGTTACTTTAATGTTGAAAGTCGATATTTTAATGTTTATTTGATGTGATATTTAGATTTTTGATGTTAAAACTATAAAATAGAATTTTTCATGGTTAGTTTATGTTACTGTTATGCATATGTCGGTATAAATATGTGGTTTTCAATTTTGAATATATTTTGAGTAATTAATATGTATATTCCAGTTACTATATGTATTTTCTATATATGCATTTGTATTTTCCATTTTATGCATTTGTATTTTGAGTAATGCATAAGTGTTTTAAGTAATGCATGTGTTTTTTTTTCAGATATGCATATGTATTTATGCATAATGCATATGTATATATTATTAACGTATATGTATTTATGCATGATGCATATGTATATATGAATATTGCATATGTTTCTTACAAGTTTGAATATATATTTTCTGCTATGGATATATATATATATATATATGCATATATATATGCATATATATATATGTGTGTGTGTGTGTGTGTGTATTTCGGCTATGCATATGTATATGTATTTGTCCAGTTTAATATATATGTATTTAAGCAGATATTCATATGTATTTATGAGTTATCCATAGATTTTTTTTCAATTATGCGTATATATCTATGAATAATTCATATTTATGTATGATTAATGCATATATTTTTTAAAAATAAAATATGTATTTAAAGTTTTGATTACGTAATTGATATGCCTTTATATGTATTTTTATTTTTTTTATTTATTATATAAAGTTATGTTAACTTATTCTTAGTTTTTATAGATGGACATAGGTACTTAATAGATTCTCATATGTATTTTTTCAGATTAAAAATTTGGTAAGTGTGACTTCCAGTTTCTTAGGTATAAATCAATGATGTTATATGTCTTGTATAGTATATTCATAATGAACTAAGTTAATCAAGTTCAGTAAAAAAAATTGCAACAATTTAACTATAACAAGTTCAATAACATTAAATATTTTTATCAAAATTTAGAATCATATAATTATCAGTGAAAAAATAAAGCAATTATTTTTTGACATAATGCTACATCATGAACAGATCAACATTTAAACTATAATAATATTATTTGTACATTTTCCCATAGACGCCACATACATGCATAATGTGGCAAATCATTGTACACACCACCTACAACTTTTATGATGCTTGTATTACGATCAGAAACTACACACATGTGTTTTCTTTCACCGTATGCTTCCTTCAGATTCTCAAAGAACCAAGTCCAAGATGCATCATTTTCAGAATCAAGTACACTATATGCCAAAGGAAATATATATCCTACATATTGAAAAAATACATATAAGAATACATGATTTTTACACATAAAATACTACATATGTATATTATAAATACATACAGCTGAAAATATATGAAACTGTCGGTGAACACATAAACATACTGCATATGTATATAATAAATACATATAGATGGAAACATATGTAACTGTTAGTGAACACATAAACATAATGCATAGCTATAATATATATACATATAGCTGGAACCATATCTAACTCCTAGTGAACACAAAAAAAGACTGCATATGTATATTATAAATACACATTGCTTGACACATATATAATTGCCAGTGATTTCATAAACATACTGCATATGTATAATATAAATACATATTGCTGAAAACATATGAAACAGACAGTGAATACATAAATAGACTGCATAAGTATATTAAACACTTTTGCAGGTCAAATCTACATCAATGTGAGAAGCCAGTAGGGTGTAGAGTTGGTTATATGAAGTGTTTATGCTTAAAAATATCACATCAATAATTTAATCTTCATATTATTGTTCATATGTCCATCTACCAGAGTGTTTAACAAGAACAGGGATGTTAACGACCCTCCCGGTCGTTTATTGAATTTTCTCATCTTTAATGTTTTAACGCTCTCCATCGTTTATATACGTGAATTATGAATCATAAGATTGATAGTATCAACACTCGAGGTGTTTAGAAGTGATTTAATAAGTCGTTGAATTATTAAGATCTAATAAAATTAAGTCCAGTCATGGCCGAGCTTCGATAGAGATGACTGCAAAATAGTTTTGTAACAGTTTCAATAGGTCTAGAATATACTTTTTAGTTTATGTACATATTTGACTTATTTTCTCAAGGTTATGAATAATATCCGAGGGTCTATTAAATATTTTAGATATTATTTTAATTAGTAATTTAATGGGCCAAAGTTGTAATTTAATTACTTATGTGGTTAATATAAGAATTAAATTAAGTTGTTAGGGTTTACCATTTATAATATTAAAGTCATTAGAAAGATGGTAGAAAGAAAGGGCACAAAGTTGAGGCCTCTGTTTCTCAAATCTCATTGTAACTTCAAAGAATAATTGCAACAGCTTTCAGGTTAGCATCTGTGTTCCTTAAATTGATAGCGTGAAATATGAATTAAAGTATGCGGATGATTACTACATAGTGGACTAATGATAGTGGTGGTTTATCTTTATTAAGAAGGATTGGGTTCTATTAATTGGGTAATTATGAAGTGCATAACTGGTAGTGGTGATATGGTGAAATAAGGCTTTACTGTGAATGTTCAAGAAACCAAAGCAATTGAAGTAAAATTGTGTGTATTAGTTATGGTACATGCAATGATAATTCAATCATTGCCAATCATAAGGTAATTGTGGTGATTGGGATAAAAAGTTGTGGTGATATGCATAACTATGCTAGCAAGGTTATATTCCTACTAAATTACTACTGTTGTTTTAAATAAAACGTGAGGCAGTAGGTAGTTTTATTATTAGATATGTATTCAACATAGTTTTAGTCAATAATTTTATAATGAATACTTATAATTATTGGATAGTGAATCAATAAGAATGAAAAATCTGTTAATGGCTAGACGATGTAGTGAAGTGTTTTAGGTTAACAAGTTAGACAAAGCCATGATATTATCTGTATGTCGGTATAAAATTAAAAATAAATTAAGTAACCTAGTAATGATTAGGTAATGATTACAAATGTATGTGGGTGTCATTAGATTTGTGTTCTTATGGAGATTATGTATTAAATAGATATTGATCATTCGGAGACTTTACAGAAGGGAAAGACCCTAGCAAATTAGCTTGCATGCATTTGAATTCTTCGGTTGAGGTAGATTATGGTTTAATTGGAGTTTAGACTCGACTTAATTGTGTGTATGCTCCTAAATTGGATACTTGTGGATTGGTATTTGAACATGCATGAAATTATTGATGTTTGGATTCGTATATAAATGTTTATTGAAAATTTACTTGATGAAATTGTCTTATGACTTTAAGTGTACTTGTAAACTTGGTACATTGTGTTCTATACTGTGGGTCGTATAAATTGATATTGATAATACTTGTTTATGTTCATGTTGGATTGGGTGCCACGTCGATACGGATATGTTTATGTTGGATCGGGTACCATGCCGGTATGGATATGTTTATGTTGGATCGGGTACCACGCCGGTACGGATATGTTTACGTTGGATCGGGTGCCACGCCTGTACGGATATGTTTATGTTGGATCAGGTACCACGTCGGTACAGATATGTTTATGTTAGATCGGGTACCATACCGGTACGGATATGCTTATGTTGGATCAAGTACCACGTCGGTACAGATATGTATATATTGGATCGGGTACCACGCCAATATGGTACTTGAACATAGATTGTTCCCTGCAGATCATGACTATTTGGGTAAAAATAAGTCTCATAGCATGTGTATATATACTTGTGTTGATTTTGTGGATGTTTACAGTATGGTTTATACTCTTGATAGTTAAGTGGCTTGTATGTAAGAAATACTGACCTGTTATTACTTTATTGTTGATATATTGAAATTTTTTTATGTGATGACGCTTGTCTACTTGTTATTTGATTTATGTTGTGTACATGCTATTAAATTGAGTTGGCCTATGATACCGATCAGTACATAGTGGTTTGTACTAATACTACCCTATACTCTTCTTTCGTTCAGTGCAGAAAGTGTTCTAGATGCTCAGACATGACCTCACTTCTAGAGTTTGATAGCAGATCTTGATCCAAGGGTGAGCACTTCGTCTCCAGACTGCCATGAGTGATCTTATTTGTTCTTGTCCATCTTTTGAGCAATGAAGAATTCTTTATTTACTGTGTTTTTGAATATTTCTTTAGACACGATCCTTGTTAGTAGTTATTGTACGATGACTTTTGGGTCTTGGAGATTTTAGTAAGTAGTTTGTTTGACTTCCACATTAATAATGATTAGTCCTAAATTACTATTATTATATTAATTTTATAATAATATCATCTTGATATGACTAAGTGATTGGATAATGGTTCGGTCTAGATGGTTCTCCTACAGAAAGATTAGTGTGGGTTCCACTAATGGTCATTTGGGTCATGACAAAGTTGGTATCAAAGCGCACTAGGTTCGTCGATCTCATCGTACAAGAATATGTCTAGTAGAGTCTTACGAAACGGTACAGAGAAGTCTGTACTTTTCTTCGAGAGGCTATAGGACACTAGGAAAATTCAAATTCTTCTTTCTTACATGCTATTACTGAAATTCAATTGGTATCTGGTGATTCCAATTGGTATATGTTAATAAGAGCAGTGTCAAGTAGAGTTTCGTAGATTGGTGTGTAGGGCCCCATACCCAATCTTCGTAAGGCTATGAGGCATGTAGAAGTCATTTTTCTTTCTTTCTCTCCATCGTGCCATCCTAATCTTTGACTACTAGATTGAATCCAATTGGTATCTAGACAATTTCAATTGGTATCTTAATAATTTTGAATAAAAATTTAGGAGATTCCAATTGGTATTTATTAACAAGGTCGAAAAGTTATTGCTAATAGGTAAAGACTTGTGAAAGTTATGAACTTATTTGTTGCTTGTGTTTGATATTTGGCTAAACTTGTGTTGCTAGATTTTTTTTATTGTTGTGAATTATTTTTGTTAAGTGATAAAAATTCACTAAGTCGTTTTTGGTGATAAATGTGATGGGATTATTTGATTTCTTGTTATTGTGAAACTAGAAATTCTATTGTGCTTACTTATTTTTGGTACTATTATACTGATGAGATTGATGGTATAAGAATTAAGAGGATGATATGAGAATATGATGTCAAGAAAAGATGGTGAAAAGGTGACATGAATAAAAGACTGAGGTGATATGTGTTTTTCATAATGAGAGGTTCTTGTTAATGATGTTGTGGATGGACCCTTATGTAGTTCGATTATTTGATATTATTTGGGGATCCTTGTGTGGTCCGGTCATTGAGACTGTATTTAGAATTTTTGTGCAGTTCTATTATTGAAATTATAATGGGTTCCTTGTGAGGACTAGCTAAGTGACATTATCTTTGAGTTCCTTATGTGAACGAATTCTTAATGCTTGGCAAAATAATGAATTTTAAATAAAAGTGATAAAAACTAGTAGAGGTTGTTGATACCTACAGAATATGATCGATGACTTGTCTGAAATGTGATATTGGTGATAAGACTGTCAATGACCTATAATCGATTTATTTTGTTTGATCTTGCTTATATGCTAGTGGTGTGGGAACCACTCTTGAGATGATCAAGAGTTAGGTAAAGTCCGTAATAAAAATATTGTTAGGTAGAAATAAGAATGACTCTGTATATCTTAAATTGGTGTTAGTGATATAAGAGAGGTTTGGCTTGACCATGAAGTGTTTGTCGTTGAAAAATATTGAGTTAGTGATGATCAGGACATAAGTTATAGCTATGGATTTATACATTAGGAAAAATTTTGAGAAGATAAATTATTATTGACTTGACCTTGTGGCTGAATTATAAATTTGTATGTCCCTCAAAGTTGGTTGATATATGACACTTTTAGAGGATAGTAATTTTCATGATAGTGGCAATGCAAAATTAAATGGACTAGTTACATTCATAAAATAATTAAGGATGATCCTGAATAGGAGAATAAATGAATTATTAAATGGCATGATTGATCTTTCCTTGGGTGATACTTGGTGAATATTTCTTGTTGAGTGGTTAATATGATGATAGATGGATATTAACAATGTTGTGGAGGATAATATGTTGTAGGCTCTAATTCTGTGGGACTTGTAAAATGGCATGTTTATACCACTCTGTAATCATATTGCTTTTACTCTCTAGTTTAGTTTAGTTGAAGAGTGGTTATGATGTAAAACCTATGTTTGAGATGTTGTTTTAGTATTTGAAGCATGACTTGTATATTTAGCCTTATTGGGCTAGTGTAGTAGTCTTGAAACCGTAAGTTGAGTAGAGTTGGCTTGAGTACCTTATTTCTAGTTGAAGCAGTTATCTTAGGCTTGAATATGGCTTACTTGACATCTAGAAGATGAACTAGATACCTTAGCCTAGTTTGGGGCATAGTGTGCCTAATTATGGAAATTGAGGATTAGAAGTGAGATCATCTGGCCCACTTAGCCTAAACTTTTGTTAAGTCTTGTGGACTTAGTTGCGGATGTTAGACATAGATGAGGCTAGTAAACCTTAGAATAAGGCTACTTCGTGACTTGGTAACTTGTATTGATATTCCTCTTAGATATGCAAATTGGCCTAGAGAGGTGATATTCCCCGTAGTCATGGTGTATGACCTATCATATAAGATATTCTATAGACGATTATATGTCTATATATATTATACCTCCAATGTGTAAGATACCTTCTATATGTGAGATGACTAAAGATATGCTACGACTTATAAATATGATTACCGATATGAGTTTCGGATATGTACATGGGCTTAAGGCTATAATTATGATGTTGTGACTATTTTGAATAAATTAATGGGCCAAGGATTGAATTATGATAATGATTTTAAATTCGAGGAGTGCTTACCAATGTAAAGGATACAATTACAGTTTATGAATATATATGGCTGTATACACGTCTCTCCAGTAAGGGACAGAAGAAGATGCGATAAGTTGCTTACGACTTTATTGAGTATATACTAGTGATGGTAAGAAATCTAATGTATTAGTTAATGAATCTTGCTTAGTTGAAACATGGTAGCTAGTATAGGTGAATATTAGTTGGTATTGCGTACTAAGTCCGTGATGTCGATTCGTCGATAAACAAGGAGTTGTGTGTTAATGAAGCTAGATAATAAGAGATATTGGTAATAAGAGAGGACTAGTTAATAACTTTGAATAGTTGCTAAATGGTTAACTAATGAACAGTTAAGCAAGAATTACTTGGTAAAAGATGGTTAGATAATGAATGGTGTCGGTTAATAAAAGATGGTTAGGTGACAAATAATAATGTGTTGTCCAGTAATGATTAACAGATATAGGATGATTAGTTGATAATAATGAATGGTGAATAAATGTCGGTTTTGGTCTAGTGATGAACCTTGACTAGATGTTAGATGTTGGCTATTAAATAAATAGTGGTTAGTTGTTATCCCATGAATAAGGATTATGTGAAGGATAAGGTTTAGGCTAATAACTAGAGGTTATGTGATGACTAGCGAACTAATGACTCTACTATAACAAGTGTTGGTTAGCTAATAACGAGTAGTTGGGAAGTATTGAGTAGATAGATATTCTATGGTGATATGACTATTTTTTTAATGAATATTTTAGTGTATGTTATTCGATAATGACTATTATGATGATATGTTTATACCCGACAAGGTCAGAGGATACTATTGTGATGATATTGATACTCGACAAGCCGGAGGTTACTGTTGATGATGTATTGATATCCGATAAGGTCGGAGGTTGATTAAGATGATGATGGTCCTGATGAGGACATTTATGATGAGTTGTAATAGTGATTGTGTACTTTGCATTCATTCCTGCATGTTCATCACCTATTACCAGTATGCACCTTTATTTATCACCCGGTATAGGACGGTTGCATATATATGAGTAAAGAATATTCTTTATGTTGTTGTATGCTGATTGAACCTTCTGAGTCTGGAGTGGTGGGGTACGCATAGGCTTGGCTAGGTATTTGGTTATCGGTAAGTTGAGGACTAAGGAGATTGCGTCTGTGAAGTTCTAGTGGAAGAATCGTTCTATTGAGAAGGCCACGTGGGTGACCGAAGCAAACATGCATAAAAAGTATCCACATCTTGTTGCGGATTTAGGTAATTTCGTGTTTTCCCTTCTTGTCTTGAGTTTGCCCGTTCGGGGACGAATTGTTGTTTAATTGGTGTCTGATGTAACGACCCTCCCAGTCGTTTATGGAATTTTCTCATCTTCCCTATTTTAACGCTCTCCAACATTTGTATACGTGAATTATGACTCATGAGATGGATAGTATCAACCCTCGAGGTATTTAGAAGTGATTTAATAAGTCGTTGAATTATTGAGCTTTAATAAAATTAAGTCCGGTCATGGCCAAGCTTCGACCGAGACGACCGCAAATTTGTTTCGTAATATTTTCAATAGGTCTAGAATATACTTTTTAGTCTATGTACATATTTGACTTATTTTCTCGAGGTTATGAATAATATCTGAGGGTCTATTAAATATTTTAGATATTATTTTAATTAATGATTTAATGGGCCAAAGTGGTTAATATAAAAATTAAATTAAGTTGTTAGGGTTTATCATTTATAATATTAAAGTCAACAGAAAGATAGTAGAAAGAAAGGGCACAAAGCCGCGGCCTCTATTTCTCAAATCTCATTGTAACTTCAAAGGATAATTGCAACAACTTTCAGGTTAGCATCCTTTGTTCCTAAAATTGATAGTGTGGAATATGAATTAAAGTATGCATATGATAACTACATAGTGGACTAATGATAGTGGTGGTTTATCTTTATTAAGAAGGATTGGGTTCGATTAATTGGGTAATTATGAAGTGCATAACTAGTAGTGGTGATATGGTGAAATAAGGCTTTACGGTGAATGTTCAAGAAACCAAAGCAATTGAAGTAAAATTGTGTGTATTAGTTATGGTACATGCAAAGATAATTCAATCATTGCCAATCATGAGGTAATTATGGTGATTGAGCTAAAAAGTTATGGTGTTATGCATAACTATGCTAGCAAGGTGATATTCCTACTAAATTACTACTGTTGTTTGAAATAAAACATGAGGTAGTAGGTAGTTTTATTATTAGATATGAATTCAACATAGTTTTAGTCAATAATTTTGTAAAGACTATTTATAATTATTGGATAGTGAGTTAATGAGAATGAAAAAATTGTTAATGGCTAGACAATGCAGTGAAGTGTTTTAGGTTAACAAGTTAGACAAAGTCATGATATTATCGGTATGCCGTTATAAAATTAAAAATAAATTAAGTAACCTAGTAATGATTAGGTAATAATTACAAATGTATGTGGGTGTCATTAGATTTGTATTCCTATGTAGATTATGTTTTAAATAGATATTGATCGTTCGGAGACTTTACGGAAGGGCAAGACCCTTGCAAATTAGCTTGCATGCATTTGGATTCTTCGGTTGAGGTAGGTTATGGTTTAATTGGAGTTTAGACTTTACTTAATTGTGTGCATGCTCCAAAATTGGATACTTGTGGATTGGTATTCTAACATGCTTGAAATTGTTGATGTTTGGAATGTTGATTCATGTATAAATGTTTATTGAAAATTTACTTGATGGAATTGTCTTATGACTTTAAGTGTACTTGTAAACTTGGTACATTGTGTTGTATGTTGTGAGGTCATATAAATTGATATTGATAATACTTATTTATATTTATGTTGGATCGGTTACCACGCCGGTATGGATATGTTTATGTTTGATCGAGTACCACGCCGGAACGGATATGTTTATGTTGGATCGGGTACCACGCCGGTACGGATATGTTTATGTTGGATCAAGTACCACGCCGGTACGGATATGTTTATGTTGGATGAGTACTACGCCGGTACGGATATGTTTATGTTGGATCGAGTACCACGTCGGTACGGATATGTATATGTTGGATCGGGTACCACGCTGGTACGGTACGTGGACATAGATTGTTCCCTACAGTTCATGACTATTTGGGCAAAAATAAGTCTCATAGCATGTGTGTACATACTTGTGTTGATTCTGTGGATGTTTACAGTATAGTTGATACTTTTGATAGTTATGTGGCTTATTTGTGAGAAATACTGACCTGTTATTACTTTATTGTTGATTCATTGAGAATTTGTTATGTGATGATACATGTCTACTTGTTATTTGGTTTATGTTGTGTACATGCTATTAAATTGAGTTGGCCTATGATACCTATCAGTACATAATGGTTTGTACTGATACTACCCTGTACTCTTCTTTTGTTGAGAGTAGAAAGTGTTCTAGATGCTCAGACATGACCTCACTTCTAGAGTTTGATAGTAAATCTTGATCCAAGGGTGAGCACTCCGTCTCCAGGCTGCCATGAGTCATCTTATTTGTTCTTGTCCATATTTTGGGCAATGAAGAATTCTTTATTTACCATATTTTTGAATATTTTTTTAGACACGATCCTTGTTAGTAGTTCTTGTACGATGACTTTCGGGTCTTGGGGATTTTAGTAAGTAGTTTATTTGACTTCCGCATTAATAATGATTAGTCCTGAATTACTGTGATTATGTTGATTTTATAATAATATCATCTTGATATGACTAAGTGATTGGGTGATGGTTCGGTTTAGATGGTTCTCCCACAGAAAGATTAGTGTGGGTGCCACTCATGGCTATTGGGGTCGTGACATTCCCATTGTCAATTTCCAGAACACTAGAAAAAGTAAAAATAAAATTAATTATCAAATTCGTACTTTATACAATAACTATTTCGTATATACAAAAATGCAAAACGAATTCCAACAAACAGGAATTTTTTTTTTGAATACTAGTTATCATCGACTAAAATTTAAATTTTTCGTATAACAATTGTATCTCAAATTTTAAATTAAATAACGACATGGATAACTTTGAATTTGAAAGAAATAATTTGCTCAGAACATTTTATTCGAGAACTGATAGAATTCTTATACAATCTCAAATTTTGGAATTCCACGACTGCTACACAACTTTATTGCAAGTTGTTCAGTAATTCTCTTAATATTTTTTTTATGAAATTCGCAAACAGAATCAAGTTTGTTTATCGATACCTGTAATTGGAGCGTTATATTTTAAATATTTTCTTCAGAATTTCAGACAATCATCAATAATATTGAAAGCACTTTGTTTTTTAAATTTTTTTTGAGTTTGTTGTTTATGGAAAACGATGTTTGAATTTAAATTATGTTGATGTAAATTAATGGTTTTGGTAAATATAAGAGAGTCATATAAGGTAAAGGAATCTATTTAATTCAATGTGGTATAAATTAAGAAACAGTTTCATCCCTTATTTAACTCTAACTGATTAGAGTTAAATAAGCAACGAATATCCTATTTGTATATGTATTTTTATAGCAACTTTTTACTAAAATACAGAATACATATTATTATTTTTTGTAATTTTGAAACTGTTGCTACTATATAAATTAGTATATATCTTGTAATATATGTTTTATTTAAAGTAGTACATATATTGAATAGTACGTATATATATGTATATATTTTCTATAGACTCTAAAAGAGTATATATTTAACGTATACATGTGTATATGTTTTATAAATTAGTATATAACTATATATATAGTGTGTGTATATATTGTAGTATATAAAATTAGTACATATCTAGTAGTATATGTTTTATTTAAAGTAGTACATATATTGAATGATATGTATATGTGTGTACATATAGAATATAGACTCTAAAGTAGTATATATTTAACGTATGCATGTGTATATGTCTTATAAATTAGTATATAACTATATATATAGTGTGTATATATTGTAGTATATGTAAATTAGTATATATCTTGTAGTATATGTTTTATTTAAAGTCGTACATGTAGATAAGTAAAATTTATTGGGTCAAATTCATATAAAATTGGGATTTGACTCATATTTTATTGGATCTAAAATTAGTTTGGATGCAGATTTGAATCGGCCCACAACCCGATTAAAATTGACGGACTGATTTCGAGTTGACCCGGTTCGGCCCAGTTAACAGGCTTAGTTCTTAGTTATGTTTTTCATTTCTTTTTAGTTGTTATGATTAAAGATATTTTATAGATGATTGAACAAAAAGATATTTTTCAAAAGAGATAAAAGCTAAAGATTTTCATCTAATTTATTGTAGATTGATTCTTTTCTCTCACTTTTTATGTATGCATTCAATTTTATACTTCGGAAAAGCAAAAGAAATGGACGTACTTCATTTCATTTTCTCAATCTATATATACCATTGTATTTATTATTTTCTAAAAATATTTTATTCATAATCAACTCCATAACTCAAATCACTTTATTTTCATAACTTATGTTCCAATAATATCCAATCTTATACCTTTAACTCACACATTCTCATTTCATAACTCCTATTGTTAATTATTTTGTCTTTTCAAGTCCATAACCCACAAAACTACCAATCTAATAAATAAATGCATTAGAGGAGGACTTCAATATAGCGAATCTTTTTGATGTTCTTATATTTTGTACAGAACGATTCATTTTTTAGGAGTTTCCACTATATAGTTTGTTCTTTGGTTTCATGAATGTGGTACTTAAAAAACGTATAGACCCAACTTTGAATCATGCATGAAAGATGTGTTCGGTTCAATAGGTGTGAATGGAAAGTAGAGGGACACGGGAATAGCCATATTATTTTGGAAAATAAGTGACTATTTAGATAGTTGTGTCTGTTTAGAAAAAGACACAATGTTTCAAATAAACAGACATGACTCTTTCAAAGGATACACCTTTTCGGATGAACCATTGCAACCTTTCGGAAGGGGCACTTGATGGCTATATAAACCTGCATTTATCCACAGGTTTTGGAATGAAAAAATTTTCTGAAATACAAACTCTTCTAGTCTTCAAAACATTCCTTGTGATCAATCAAATCGTTGAGTGAGTTCGACGAATCCAATTATTTGAGGTACCAATATAGTTGGATTAAAAGCCATTTTATCTTGGGAGGAAGATTCCAAAACCTCGGGTACAGTGAGAGGAATTATTCCTTAAGGACACTCCATGAAGTTGGGGGACTTGGCTTTACATTTCTGTTTCATCTAAATTTCTGAAAAAATAAAACACACTTCTTAGAAAGATCGTTTTGATCTTATGTTGAGGGTATTGTTGTTCTTCATAGTGTTCTTGTTTTAAACTTGAACTAGTGTTGAAGTTATTGTATCAAATTACAGATTCTTGTACTCGAAAACGTTGAAAAACAACAATCTTAAGGAATAATTTTTGAAAAAAAAAAATTTTTTTTTTGCTTATTTGGTGAAATTTTCTTTTCACTACTTTTTTTTTTTGGTGAATCTGTTTTGCTTGATTTCTGGAGATTAAAGCTTTTAGATTTCTACTCTGTTTGAACTTAACTAGTTATTTGAAGACATAAAATCTTCATCACAGGTTAAAGATCACTCGGTTGACGACTGAAAGTCATAAAAACTTCATCGTTAAACTAGAAACAAGAGGTGTTTAAAGTTGCTGTAACTTTATTAGTAGTATTTTGACTTACTAAAGGTTTTATCTTGTTGTGACAGGAAAATGATGACTGATAGTCAAATGCATGATGCTGGAATGACTATGGCGGCAACTAGTATTTCCATGACGAGTCGTACTAATGCTCCACAAGCTATGGCACCGACGGAGAAATCCAAAAAGTTCACGGGTATTGACTTCAAGAGATGGCAGCAGAAAATGTTCTTCTACCTCACAACTCTGTGACTTCAAAGGTTCACGATTGAGGAAGCTCTAGAACTGCCCGAGGGAACCTCTGAAAAAGAACGTTTTGTGATTGTGGAGGCTTGAAAACACTCGAATTTCCTTTGCAGGAATTATATCTTGAGTGGTCTCCAAGATGACCTTTACAATGTGTATAGCGGAACCAATACTGCAAAAGAGTTATGGGGAGCGCTAGAATGGAAGTACAAGACAGAGGATGTCGGAACTAAAAAGTTCTTTGTTGCAAAATTCCTGGAGTACAAAATGATAAACAACAAGTCTGTTGTTTCCCAAGTGCAGGAACTACAAGTGATCATCCATGATCTCCTAGCGAAAGGTATGATTTTGATAAATACCGTTGTTGAATAATTTAAAAATGTTCTTAGTATCCACATGAACTTTATTGTAGGTTTAATTGTGAATGAAGCATTTCAAGTAGCAGCAATAATAGAGAAGCTACCACCTATGTGGAAAGACTTCAAAAACTATTTGAAACACAAATGTAAGGAGATGTCAGTCGAAGATCTGATTGTACGACTACGCATTAAAAAAGATAATAAGGTTGCGAAAAGAAGGTCAAGAGACAATTCTGCAATGAGTGGAGCATATATTGTAGAAGATGACCAAAATAACTCTAAAAAGCAAAAGAAAGCTGGAAATGAAAGCAATCAACCCAATAAGAAATTCAAGGGAAAGTGCTTCAACTATGGCAAGATTGGCCACAAGTCTACGAATTGTCGTGCCCCAAAGAAAGGGAAAAATAAGGACCAAGTAAATCTGGCTGAGTCTAAGAAAGAAATAGATTATCTGTGTGCTATGCTTTTCGAATACAACTTGGTGAGAAATCCTCGCGAATGGTGGATGGATTCTGGTGCCACCCGCCATGTTTGTGCTAACAAGGAGTTGTTTTCGATGTTCGCTCCGGCTCAAGTAGAAGAAAAGATTTACATGGTAAACTCCGCTACTGCAAAAGTGGAAGGAACAGGAAAAGTGTACTTGAAGATGACTTCTGGCAAAGTGTTGACACTTAGCAATGTCTTGTATGTTATGGAGTTACAGAAGAACTTGATTTCAGTTTCACTTCTAGACAAGAACGGATTCAAATGTGTATTTCTTTTCGGAAAAATTATACTTAGTAAAGGAGAAGTGTATGTAGGAAAAGGCTACCTCAATAAGGGCCTATTCAAAATGAATGTAATGAATGTTGAAATCAATAAAATTTCAAATTCTTCTTACTTGCTTGAGTCTCCCAATTTGTGGCATGAACGATTAGTCCATGTTAACTACAAAATGTTACGAAAACTGATTAACTTAGAAGTTTTGCCAAACTTTGAAAGGAATTTAATCCCTTAGACTTAATACACACTAACATTTATGATATGAAGTCAACACCATCACGTGGCGGGAAAAAGTATTTCATAACTTTTATTGACGATTGCACTAGATATTGTTATGTCTATTTGCAAAATAGTAAGGATGAAGCAATAGATGCGTTTAGGCAATATAAAACTGAAGTTGAAAATTAGTTAGAGAAAATGATAAAAATGATAAGAAGTGGTATGGGTGGAGAATATGAATCTCCCTTCGCCGAAATATGTGTAGAGAATGGAATTATCCATCAAACTACGGCTCCGTATTCACCTCAATCTAATGGAATTGCGGAAAAGAAAAAATAAATTTTGAAGAAAATGATGAATGTCTTACTTATAAGTTCAGGTTTATCGCAAAACTTGTGTGGGGAGGCTATCCTTACAGCCAACCGAATACTCAATAGAGTTCACCATAGTAAGACACAATCAATTCCTTATGAAAAATAAAAAGGAAGGAAACCCAACTTGAAATATTTTAAAGTGTGGGGATGTCTAGTAAAGGTCCAAGTTTCTATGCCTAAAAGGGTTAAGATAAGACATAAGACGGTGGACTGCGTGTTTATAGGATATGCTAAAAGTAGTAAAGCAAATTGATTTTTGGTTAATAAATTCGAACATCCGGATATTAATGAAAATACGGTAATTGAATCAGATAACGCTGAATTCTTTGAAAATATTTATCCATATAAAACTAGACATAAACAGTCTAGTGGAGGGTTTAAACGACCTCAGATAAATCAAGTAAGAATGTACATAATTATGAGAATCCAAGACGTAGTACACGTCAAAGAACGTCAACTTCATTTGGATCATATTTTGTAATGTTTCTCTTAGAAAATGAGCCTCAAACATTTAAGAAAGCGATGGCGTCTTCGAACTCATTATTTTGGAAAGAGGTGGTCGATAGTGAGATTGATTCAATCTTAAGCAACCATACGTAGGAGTTGGTTGATCTTCCTCCAGAAAATAAACCTTTAGGATCTAAATGGATCTTCAAAAGGAAAATAAAAGCGGATGGTACTATTAATAAATACAAGGCACGACTAGTAATGAAAGGCTTCAAACAAAAAGAAGGCCTTGATTACTTTGATACATACTCGCCGATAACAAGGATAACGTCTATTTGAATGTTAATTGCCTTGGCAGCGTTATATGGTCTTGAAATCCATCAAATGGATATGAAAATCGCATTCCTAAATGGTGAATTGGAGGAAGAAATTTACATGGAACAGCCTGAGGGTTTTGTGGTTCCAGGAAAAGAAAATAAGGTGTGTAAACTTGTTAAGTCACTTTATGAACTAAAACAAGCACCTAAGCAATGGCATGTAAAGTTTGACGAAACCATGTTGGCAAACGGATTCAAAATTAATGAATGTGATAAATGTGTTTATATTAAAGACATTCCAAATCAACAAGTCATTGTGTGTTTATATGTGGATGATATATTGATCATTAGTAGAGACATTTCAAATATAAATGTAATGAAACAAATACTCGAGAGCAAGTTCGATATAAAAAAACTTGGAGTTGTGGATGTGATCTTAGGGATAAGAATCCGTAGAACTTCACAAGGGTTGGCATTGCCACAGCCTCATTGCATTGAAAAGGTACTTGACAAATTCAAGTATATGGAATTTGGTATTTCCAAGACTCCATTGGATGTGAAGGTGAAAGTGACTCACAATTGGAGTAAGAGTATTGGGATGTCTAATGTATATAATGAATTGTACATGACCAGACATAGCATGCGCTATTAGTAAGTTAAGTCGGTACACGACTAATCCCAACAAAACACATTGGTTGGCAATGAAAAGAGTTTTGGGGTATCTCAAATACACTCAAGACTACGCTTTGCATTATAATAAATATCCCACGGTACTTGAAGGAAATAGTAATGCAAATTGGATCACCGGATCAAATGAAGTAAAATCTACGAGTAGATATGTATTTACTATCGGTAGAGGAGCGGTCTCTTGGATATCATCCAAACTTGTATTGTTCGCTCAACAATGGAATCTGAATTTATCGCATTAGATAAAGCTGGTGAAGAAGCAGAATGGCTCCGAAATTTCTTGAAAGATATTCCTTATTGGCCCAAACCAGTGGCACCAATATGTATACACTGTGATAGCCAAGCGGCGATAGGTAGGGCAGGGAACATGATGTACAGCGGTAAATTTCATCACATAAGACAGAGACATAATACTATTAGAGAACTTCTCTCTAGTGAAATTATCACTGTTGACTATGTAAAGTCAAAGGATAATGTGTCGGATCCACTTACAAAAGGCCTATCTAGAGAAGGAGTTGAGAGAACATCCAAGGAATGGGTTTAAGACCTAGTACAAGTCAGCATGGCGGTAACTCTACCTAGTAGACTGGAGATCCCAAGAGTTAGGTTCAAGGAGATCAAACAAAGTTGTGTCTGACAGGTTCAACATTGTCAAAATACCAACTCATTCTTATGATGTAGACAATGTTTAGTAAACAGGGATAAGACTTAAAGTGAAAATTCTTTTAATGATTATCTAACTTTGGCAGATTTGACCAATAGTTTAATCTATAGGATTGAACATTTAGAAATCACCTATGTGAGGGCGAAGTGGAAGCCGCTTCAAAGAGAATGTTAGTAAAGGCCTATTCTCTAAGATCTCATGAAAACGGGACGTGTTCATGACTGAAAATAACAAAACCGTGAGAATCATAAATGATAAAAAGCTGATTGTGTGACATGTGTTGTCTAGATGTACATTAAAGCTCGACGGTTCAAAGATATCAAATCTACCAATTGACCGAGTGCATCCGATGCATGTTCACTACGAAAAGTTCAAAGGAAAACCCACTTATCCTGATGCAATCAGTCTTTGCTTGATGATCACATATTTTTCTGTAAAGTTTTACAAATAATAGTCATTCCTCATTCATGTGAGGGATTGTTGGGTTCAATAGGTGTGAATGGAAAAAGGAGGGACACTGAAAAAGACATATTATTTTGAAAAGGGAGTGACTATTCAGATAGTTGTGTCTGTTTAGAAAAAGACACAATGTTTCGAATGAACAGACATGACTCTTCCAAAGGATACACCTTTTCGGATGAACCATTGCCACATTTCGAAAGGGGCACTTGATGGCTATATAAACCTACATTTATCCACAGGTTTTGGAATGAAATTTTTTTTTGAAATACAAACCCTTCTTGTCTTCAGAACATTCCTTGTGATCAATCAAATCGTTGAGTGAGTTCGACGAATCCAATTATTTGAGGTACCACTATAGTTGGATTGAAAGCCATTTTATCTTGGGAGGAAGATTCCAAAACTTTGGGTACAGTAAGGGGAATTATTCCTTAAGGACACTCCGTGAAGTCGGAGGACTTGGCTTTACATTTCTGTTTCATCTTAATTTCTGAAAAATATAACACACTTCTTAGAAAGATCGCTTTGATCTTGTGTTGAGGGTGTTGTTGTGCTTCATAGTGTTCTTGTTTTAAACTTGAACTAGTGTTGAAGTTATTGTGTCAAATTACAGATTCTTGTACCCGAAAACGTTGAAAAACAACAAGATGATCGATGAGAAATAGATAGCTGCTAACTGGTCTTTGAAATAGTGTTTTTCCTACTCCTAAGTTTTTATTCCTCACTTGCCTTATCATTTATATTTTTTCTTATGGTGTCGGTCATTTTTTTTAAGTTATTGAATTTGACATTGGCTTCTAATATACATGTATTTATTTACTATGATTTATCTTTTCGATTTTGGTTTCTTCTAACTATGTTGTATATTTTAAAAAACTAGCGTAGCCGCACGTGCTTCACACGTGTAACATTTGATTATTTAAAATTAAATGATTTTATCTATTACGAAGATTTTTAATAAAGTGTAAAAATTCAATCACTTTTCAAAAATGTTCACACTTTAATATAATAATGTAAACATAAACATATACACATATAGGTTTTACCAGTTCCAAGTGGATGATGGATCATCACTTTTGCGTTTGCATACATCTTTCCCTTGTTGACACAAACTAAGAGAGACGCATCAATTTAAACCAAATTTGTGTTAGATTATTTATATATATATATATATATATATATATATATATATATATATATATATATATATATATATATATATATATTTAAAATCTTTCCTTGTTATTAAAGTCAAATCTTTACAAATTTATTAATTATATTCCATTATATACTTAAAACATTTAAAAATCTGAAACTTCTTAATTTTTTCTTATTCTAATAGTTTTATATTTATTTATAGATTTTCAAATTTTCTTAAAATCAAATTTAGTTGATTTAGAATTCTTAAACTAATAGAAAAAGTATCAGTTGGCATTAATTTTGATGACTTCTAATAAGTTTTGATGACTTCTAATAAGGAAAGGTTCAACCATAAATATATTTAATTAATTTTCAACTCTTAAATTAGAAAAAAAAATATAGAAAATCTGATGTATTCTAATAAGGAAAAGTTTTTATCATAAATATATTTAATTAATTTTCAACTCTTAAATATTAGGAAGAAATAGTGAAAAGGACGATTTTGTCTAAAGCAGGGACTTTTAGTTAAGGGCAAAAAGTTCAATTCACTAAGGGTCTTCACACTTTTAATATATTATATTATTATATTATATTATATATATATATATAGATAGATATAGATTTTGTTTCATATAGTAAGACTACATTTGTAGATACTTTTTTCTGAGAGAGAACATTTAAAATAGTGGCAATATTAGTTGTTACTATATCAAATTCTTTTAACTATTGGATAATCGAAACTAAAAGATTCTATTTGCTTTTCCAGGAAAAAATAATATTTTTGATTACTATTGTGGTAAGAATATATTACAAATTACCATAATCTAACAATTCGCTTAACCCAATTTTAACTAATATTAATAACCTTTATTTGCTTTCTGCTAATTATTAGTAAAAGCAGAAAGAAAACTATATTACTAATCCAGATCTGTTCGGTTAACATAACTAATTACGAAATATAAAGCAATAAAATGATTATTGCCTTAATTTTAACTGGAGTAAAATATTCAAAAAAAAAAGTATAGATTGATTGACTAAAAATTTAATTCCTTCTTTTAATTTATATTTCGAAGGTTACACGTTTTTTCATACTCTCATCTTCATGTTATTTAAATAGAAGAAACTATAAAAAAAAAAAAAATCATTGTCTAACGATATACTTAATCACAAATAAAAATTTTGTAATGTAATCAAATATTTATAATTAATTATCATATGCAGAAAATTAAACAAAATCGTTCTCTTTCTAATAATTTGCAATAATATCTAGAAGAAGTTCAACCCAAAAGTGAATTAAAAAAAAAAAAAACTTATTTAATAGAACTAAGTGACGTAACACGTGACAAAAGGGCTAAATAACGTAATATGTGATAAAAGAATTTGGCAAGAAAAGAAAACAATTCCCAAAAAAAAAAAAAAAAGTAACCAAGAAGAACTTAATTAAATAAGGAATAAGGAAACACTTTATAATGTTTATCAAATTATCATTTATAAGAAAATGTGTTAATATATTTTTTTTAATTAAATAAAATCAATAAGAATAAAAGTAAAATTATATCTTTAAATAATTACAAAATAAAAAAACATAATATTTTTCTTACATGAATTAAAAAGGAAATAATGATACATGGTCGGAGAAAGTAGAAGATTTTAATATATCTACGTACTTACCAAGTTCATACATGATTAAAAAAGAGAAAAAATTCCAAGAGTTCTAGAAGCACACGTTTGAAATAGTGGGCCCTTTTCCATCAAGGAAAGTGTAGTTGACAGCTCAATATATAAATAAAATCCCAGTAGAGGAGAGAACAAAGTCACATTCACAAACAAACAATTCTCTCTCTTCATATTCAACCATAGTAAAACAAACATGCAAGAAGAATATTTATGCCCCAGCTTTAACAATTTTGGATATTTATCAGAAATCGCCGCTAAAGCCTTTGATGAATTTCAGGCGGAGGAGAACGATAGCTTCGACGGCGAGGACGATTTTGAATTCTCTTTAGTCTGTGAAAGTCCGGATACCTCAACCGTGGAATTCATCTATGATGGTCAAACTAAATTTCAGCCAATTTTCCATGTTTTCAACCGTGACCCATTGCTAAACGATGAATTGGATTATAAGAAAGTTAAAGATGAGTCATCGGAGAATGTGGATAGTTCAATTAGCATTCCGTTGGAGAATTTATTTATAGACACACGGAAATCGACGACCTCGTCAACGTCATCGGAAGCGGATGAATTAGAGACGATACCTCCCGGTACGTATTGTGTATGGAAGCCGAAGATAAGCGAGCTATCACCGGGAAAATGTAAGAAGAGTAAATCAACAGGATCGGTGTCGAAGAGGTGGCCGAGGATTCAAGATTTGGTACGGCGGTGTAATAGTGACGGAAAGGACAGTATTATACTTCTCACACCGAAAAAGGCAATCGAAAACGAAACAGGAAAAGCAAAAAATTCCAATGAGGTCGCGAAGTCAGCCGGAAACTTGAAGCAGAAGAAAGGAAGTGCCATCGGAGGAGAGAAGGGGTCACCGGCGGCGCCACTGTATTACGTACAAAATAGAGCGGGTAAAGAAGTTGCTAAGAATAGGAGAAAATCATATTTACCGTATAGGAAAGAACTCATAGGATTTTTCGCGATTGGATTGAAGTCTTGGTGATTAGCCCTATATTCGAGTCTCTATGGGTTTTGCTTTTGACTAGTTACATAGCTTAAATTCTAGTGAGACTATTTTGAAAGTTTGTGCAACATAGTTTGTGAGAATTTAGTAGTTTGTCAACTGATATAGTAGCATTATGGAATGACTGTGGCAGCCTTGCCTTGTTGCATTTGTTAGTTTGCTAGTAGTAATTAATCAATTCCATTATGCACTTCATTTGCAAATCTGAAGCTGTTACTTATTTTGTTACATTTCTGGTTTTCCAATTATTGCTTTTGTTAAGAAGTTACTTTTAGCTTGGCGTATATAAGAGTAGCTTTTGTTTGGCCTCTCAAACCAAACATTTAGACTAGCACTACAGATTACACTGGCTTGCAGCCACTTAATCTAGGTCTACTGACTGTTCCATTGATTTGTTAATTGTTGGCTTGGAGTAAAGGAAAAGAGAAGGCTCATATCATCTGATGCGAGTCTGCTACCCTATGACCATAACCCCCAACCTACAAATCTCGTTCATGAGCTAAGCTTCACAGATGGGGACTAGTGATATGGGTTAGATAGACCATAAGGTTTGGGATAAAAAAGAGATATTTTCTTGGAGAAAAAATGTTCTGATGTTGCTGGTTTAATGTAGTTCCCTGTAAGTTTTTGTTTCCAAAAGAGGTCGTAGCACTTAAATACATATAAAGAGAAAGATGAATTGCACATGGGAAAGAAGGCACTGTTAAAAAAGGATAGAAAAACTAGAGGGATGTTTTTCCATTGGAAAAGTTTGGGTAACTTAAGGGATTATGTTGGTTAAGTGTGATATTCTAAGGATGTAATGATAGAAACTCTTTCCTAGTATGTGATTAGGTTGCTACCAAAGTACAGAATGAATGAATGTATCATACAAGAGCCTGACAGCATGAATGAATGCGTCATACAAGAGCCTGATAGTTTATGGATTATGCCTTTGATATTGTCTACTGTAATTGACCCTGTCGGGGGGACATCCCACAAGAAAAATGTATCGCTTGATCCTCTTTGTGCTGAAAAAACTACACTTTTCTACAGTATAATAAATGCAAACAGCATATACATTCCTTTTCCTGTCCAGAGATTACTTTTTTGATGGATTTGGCATTTGTTATGAAACCGGATTAAGAAAAAGGTATTGCTTGATCCTCATTGTGCTGAAAAAGTACGGTTATACACTTGTTATGAATCAGCAATTTGAAGTTTTATGGTGTACCACTATATCATATACCATACTAGTTCAAACTGACAAGTCCAACTTTATCAACTCTATCAAGCTTGAACATGAATAAGCATCACATCAGCTAGACTGAACTCTTTGTGCTGCTAGGTGTGATATTTCACTGAGCTTAATAACTTCCACCTCGTGAAGGAGGTTTCCTAGATGATCCTTACTCTGTCTCGGAACTTCAGTTTTCTGCAACTTATCATCTGTATGGTTAGCTTCTTTTAACTTACAATAGTATGTACTTGCTAGATCAAGAGATTCTTCTATATGAGCAATTATTACACTTGCTAAAAATTTAGAAACATACAAGAGATACTTCACTGGGATATGGAAGAGGGTAAAATAGTTTGTCCCATTCTTATATGTTATGAATCCACTCGATAGCGTTGCTTCTAAGCATCGTACTATTACCTTCTTAAAAGATGATTCATGGAAAAACATTCCTTGTTTACCTACTTGAACTCTACAGTCACTGAAATAAAGAAGTTATATTTCAAAACTTCACTATCCTACACAAGAGTTTCCATAACATTCCTGCTCTCCAACTTCATTTCTCCAGCGAAAACTAAGGCTGAGGTGAAAGATGACTTAGATAGTAGCTTTCCCTTGACCAAGGCGAAAACTACCTTCATTTGCACTGTACTGTACCTAGATTATGTTATTTTTTCTTCTCTATTTGCTTTAATTGTATGATTATTAATCCATGATCTTTCGCAACTTCTTATGTATAAATTCTATACCCAATCCGCCTCAATAAGGTTGTTTCTAATTAATAAAGCAAGAAAAGCCAGCAGTATTACACTCGTTTAATTTGTTAATTTTTTACCAAATCTTAAAATCGATGTACACCTATTTGAATTTGCTTAAAAATTTTGATTTTGACTATAATACTTAGAATAAAATGCAAATACCCTCATCGAAAAAATATATATTGGGTATTATTTAATACAAATTACAAACTAATAGTGGTCACTATAATTGGAAAATATGTAAAATGTTATAAATGTATTTACATTACAGTGAATGTTTATCAAGATCTACTTTGATATCTATTAGGATTTGAAGCATCCATCTTTTACTCAGTAAATTTCCCTTATAAATAGAGGAGTTTTGTTCATTGTATTTACAATCAAATGATCTCTCATCCCTCAAGAGAAGAAATAAGAATCACTCTCTCTATTCTCTCTACTCTTCTTCTTTATTTTTTCTTATTTTATAACACGCTATCCGCACGAGGCTCTGCCAAATAAGGTGAGATTATAAATCTAAAGGTCAAGGTTAGTAATTCCTTATGTTATTTATATTTTTCTATTAATGATATAATTATTTTTGGATTTGAGGAAAAATAATTGGTTTGAAATCATTTATATTTTAAATTTAATCCTCAAGAACAATATTATCAAAAAGGATGATAATATGTTGGGTTCAAATCCCATCGATTCATTCCTAAGACGCCTTTATATAGATCAAATATTGAGTTTGAATCTCAATACACCATATTGATGATATTGTGATGGTTAAGGCAAAATAATGGGTGTTTGATGAAAAGTTTGAAATTCGACCCATTGAATATGCTCTATTCCACGAAGTGAATGTGGTAGCAATATATGATAAGTCTGAAATATGACAACTTACTTCTTCTTGAGGTGTATATGGTAGCAGTGCATAATATGTCTGAAAGAAGGCAAGTGATTGAATGCACGAATATACGCATGGAGGGACAATATGATAATGATCATCAAAAGTGATGATATTTTCACACGCTTATATGATTATAAGATATGCTAGAAAAAAATTCTCTACATTATATGTATGCCTCAATTTGCTTCTGAAGTAGCAAATTCTTGAAAGAGGTTATAAGCTATCATAATTTGATAGGCTTAAGGCACGATTATATTTCATTCCTAGGGAATGAGAAACTTATTAATACAAACGTGCACTTGATTGTAATCGTATCACAACTCACCTCCGAAAGAGGTTGAATAATTTTGAAATCTACTTCTAAAGTAGTAAATCTGAAATTTATTCATGTAATAGTAAATCTAAAATTTACTAAAGAAAAAGTACATGTCATGGTAAACTTGGATTTTACTAGAATAAAAGTTCATAAATTGATATGAACGATTGTGACATCTTGAAGATGTCATGTATTGAAGAACTAGAAGATTCTTCAAGAATTGTTTATATCGTTTGTTTTCATGACAAGTTGGTTGGACCAACAAATATTGAGATTGGATCCCTTCAAATCTGAAAATTATAAAAGGTGAATAAGAGCCCGTTCACCTATCATGTGATATGTTGAAAAGATGCATCAATAAGATGATCACATGTACATTCATGGTGAACCTACGTTTGACATTCATAAAGTTACTTATTCAATATAAATTGAGCATAATTTTCAGATTGTATAATCAAGAAAATTCATCTTAATGATGATGGTTTAGCATTGAATGTCTTCGATAAATATCTAAACCATTGTTAATGAGAACAAAACTTAATATATTGATCTGAAATATGATATATTGCAATAGCATTTGTATGCATTAGACCAATAAATTATGATTATTTCTTCCCTCTCAATTGGTTCAAGGTCGGGAACCAATTATTCCATCTAATAATTTTGATGTGCGGTATATGATTAATGAATATACCATAATGCACAACGATGGATTCCTCAAAGAAGTAGAAGATGTATGTTAGTTTTCCTAACATAAGGGGAAGATTATAAGCACTATGAAATATGTTAGGAATTATCACCATATCCCCATTCAAAAGATAATTCAACATTTCATATGCTGAAAGCATTTCATATTAAGTGCAAGTACTCTTATTTTGTGTTCCTAAAGGACAAAGTCTATGCATGCGTGAAGCGTGGTAGACTGATCGATTCCAAATGAAATAATCCTTGAAAAATAAGGAGTAAATAATCATAATAAGAAGTCAATGAGCTCTTGAAGAGCCTACGACATAACACTTCATGAAACCTTATGAGAGGTTCATGTACCTGAAAATAATGAAGTGATGAGATCTCAAAATATTATGTCACATTGTGAATCGATACTAAATGATATATCATCAATATATGTGACACAATATTGACGCAATATTGTAAAAGATTACGAGAATCTTAATTCTACATTAATTTAAGCATGCTGACGTAGAAACATTTATCAAGTGACAGGAAAGGATGCATCTTGGTAAGTGAAAACCTATTTGATTTGCAGTCCAGACACTTGAAGATGTCACACATAAAATGTTGAATATTGTCACTTTGACAAAATTTGTATGAAAACTTCTTTAAGGATTCAAAATATAAAAGTTTCTGGGAAACTTATTGATAATCCTTATATTGTATAACCTTATAACTTGAAAATTATTGAAACTCTTGGAGAGTTTTCAAAAGCAATAAGATTATTTGCTGAAATGAGAAATATACCAATTTGGATTGGTTATGAAGTATCATATCTTAGTACAATTGGTGCAATCATGGATCTTGTAAAAAACTACAAGACCCAATATAGCCTTTCGCTCAATTTATTAGCAAGGTATATTTCTACTCCTACTAGGAGACATCGAAATGGGATAAGATACACGAGTTTATTTTATTCTAAATATTGCAGTCCCGATCTTACTGTTCATGCTGATGTTGGGTACTCATCCAACTCGTATAAATCTCAGTCTCAAACATACAATATGTTCACATGTGGGGATACTGCCATATCTTGGAGATATACAAAGCAGTCTATCGTAGACACTTCATCGAATCATGCTGAGATAACAGTTATTCATGAAGCAAGCCGAGAATGTGTATGGTTGAGGTCCATGATACATCTCATTCGATAAAAATGTGGTGTGAAATATGACAATCTACCCACAATTTTATACAGAGATAATTCAGCATACATAGCACATCTTAAGGGAGGATTCATAAATGGAGATAGAACGAAGCACATTTTGCCAAAGCTTTTCTACATACATGAGCTACAAAAGAATGATGATATTAACGTGCAATAGATTCGTTCAACTGACAATGTGACTGATGTATTCACCAAATCTTCTCCAATTGCAACTTTCAAGAAGATGTTGCACAAGATCGAGACGCAAAGGTCAAGAATGTTCTCATTAGGGGGAGTTAATATGCGTTGTACTCTTTTTTTCTTATAAGGTTTTGTCCCACTAGGTTTTCCTTGTAAGGTTTTTAATGAGGAAACCGAAATGCGTATTATTAGAGATGTGTACTCTTTTTCCTTCACTAGATTTTTTTTCTACTGGGTTTTTTCTAGTAAGGTTTTAACGAGGCACATTATCTACCAATTAGACATTCAAGGGGGGGTGTTATAAATGTATTTACATTATAGTGAATGTCTATCAAGATCTACTTTGATATTTATTAGGATTTGAAGCATCCGTCTTTTACTCAGAGTAGGAGTAAATTGCCCCTATAAATAAAGGAGTTTTGTTTATTGTATTTACAATCAAATGATCTCTCATCCCTCAAGAGAAGAAATAAGAATCACTCTCTCTATTCTCTCTACTCTTCTTCTTTATTCTTTCTTGTTTTATAACAAAAAAGAATTAATGAAGGCTACTAATGCTTTTTTTTACTAGGAAAAAAGACAACACTAAGCATTTTAGAAAGTTATAGACATCTTTGTCTTTGCATAATACATAAATATAACCCTTAACTTGACACCAAATTATAACATTAACCTTATACTTTGATAGTGCACAAATAGGATCTTTAACTATTCAAACCTGAACAAATATGACCTCCAATCCTATGTGGCAAAACGCGTGTTGTACACGCAAAAGTAGGCGCGTCGGGCTAAAAATTTAAGCGTACCAACAGTAAAAAAAGGGTAAAATGACTATTATGCCCTTACTAATTCCTTTTTATATATTTAAATGACTTTTCACTATTATTTTCTATTTTTTTCAGCTCAAAGATGAAATTATACTAAAAATAAATAAAAAATTATAGTTTTAATAAAACGTTATTAAATTGTTATTAATAAAATGTTATTAAATTAACGTTATTAAATTAACGTTATTAAACTAACGTTATTAAATTAATGTTATTAAATTATTTTTAAATTAACGTTATTAAAATGTTATTAAGGACAGTAGTAGTATATTAAATTAACGTTATTAAAATGTTATTAATAAAACGTTATTAAGGGCAGTAGTAATAGTATATTAAAATATTTTTATTATTATTATTAATAGTAATAATATAATAATAATTATTATTATTATTACTAATCGTAGTAGTATATTGATAGAAGCAATAGTAGTATGTAATATTTAGAAATATTAGTAGTAGTAGTAGAGTAATGATAATAATAATAATAATAATAATAATAATAATAATAATAATAATAATAATAATAATAATAATAATAATAATAATAAGCAAAACGATGTCGTTTTAACTTATAGAAGCAAAATGACGTCGTTTTAGTTGAAAGACAAAAGTCCCTCCGTGTCAGCCCTTTTAATGACATGGCATCGTATGATTGAATTACATATCCACGTAGGCGCAAGTGAATTACATGTATGGAGGTTGCAAAATTGGAGGTCATATTTTTTTAGATTTTGAATAATTAAAGGTCCTATTTGTGCACTATCAAAGTTTAAGGTCAATATTATAATTTAATATCAAATTTAGAGTCATATTTATGTATTATGCCTTTTGTCTTTTTTATTATTTTGCAATTTGCATGTCCACATGGAATAATTATTTAATAAGAATTTCTTTAGTCCATAGTCAAAACTAGTCAATAACAGAATAAACGGAAAATAAAAGGCGAGGTGTTTTTTTCAACAAATAAATATGAATGTTTTGTTTTTGATTCGTACTTTTTGAATTAAGAAAACTACAATCTAAATTCAATTCAAATTATAAATTAGATTAGATCCGATATTAAGTTAGATTTTACTTCTTCATTTTATGAAATGGGATATATGCTTGAACGACATAATTTAAAACGTGAGTATGATTTAGGACCCTTGTTTAATATATAATCAGAGTTTATAAATTTTCGCAAGTATAACAGATTATATTCAAAATAAATTTTAACAATTTTTTGCATCAGAAATTTGAGTTGTCAAATATATCTGAAGTTATAGTTGTCTGAAGTTGACATATATGATTAAACTTTGGGTATTAATACGTAGACTTTGTCATTTTCATCTAAATGGGTGTTATTAGAAGAAGGAAAAATTACATATATATATATATATATATATATATATATATATATATATATATATAAGGTAACTATTATTTATTACCTAAAATTTCTTATTTGAAAAGTAATTATCAAAATTTCATATTAATTATATAGAATCTCTTTCTTTTAGACTTTCTCTCTCTTCTGCCTTATACATCCCAAAACATCCGATTTTTTCTCCATTATTGCACTCCTTATTTTACGCCTAATTTCAAGCTACGTGATTTAGGAGGTTTCAAATTTATTCAAATAAAGTCTATTATTTTAAATTATTATGAAAATAATTTATTTCATAATAAATTTCCATTATAATTAGTTGGTCTATTATTTCAAATTATTATGGGAATAATTTATTTCATAATAAATTTTCATAAAATCAAATAATGCATTTTATTTTAATTCGTTCAAATTTATTCTATATTATAGAAGAGAGATCTCTTATTTCTTCTATACCTTAACTTCAACTATAATATACATTACAAATTATTATGGAAATAAAATCAGATCCGATCATTTCTATAGCCAACGATGTGAAAGTTGATTTGAACTATAATATCCAAATTATTTCTCCTTTTTGATTGCATGTATGATTTTATCAAATTATCTGCTTTTGCAATGTCATACATAGAAAGTAAAGTATAATAAAAACGCAGACACTTGCATCATACATAGAAAGTAAGTATAATACATTCTCATGCATATAAAACATGTTATTATTGGAGAGTAAATCATACATATAATACTGACATCATACACAGAAAGTAAAGTATAATACGTTCTCATACATATAGTGTGAAATGTTTTTACTTAAATATAAATCATACATAGAAAAAAAAATATGTAATACATTCTCATACGTGTAAATTTCATAAATAATGTCAAAATATCATTCAAACTGGGTGAAGTATTATAATTTCTCATACAATATTGTGCAAGTTTTTAAAAAAACAAATACACTAAGAGGGATCGAAGGCGTCGTTGGCTGTTCATGATGGCGCCGGTGGTGGTGACAGTGGGAGAAAAATGAGAAATGACGTCGATCTTGGCGTCTGATTGCCCTTGCGTGTTCACCGACGTGAAAAAGAGGAGTGGAGCGGTGAAGGTGTCGTTGACTGTCCGTGATGACTCTGGTGGTGGCGACAGTGGGAGAGGAACGAGAAACGACGTCGCTCTTAGCAGTTTGTCGCCCTTACTTGTTCACCGGCGTGAGAAAGATGAGTGAAGCGGTGAACGGCAACAACGTTGGTTTTTTGTAGCAAGAGAAAGTGAGATGTTTCAGGATATTTTTTGAATTTGAATTACAGTTACTATTTTTAAGCATCTATAAAATCAGAACATTAATTACTGTCGTTATTAAGGTAAGATAATAATTGAATTTGATTTTATTTCCATAATTTAAGGAGAAACAGTTTCCTCATACATTGGAGTTACGTATGAGGTACATTGACATGTATATGTATTTTTTCAAATCAGGGAGAGAGAAAGTTAATCCAGAATCTTATGTAATTAGTTTCATTTAGGAAGGAAATTATGTTGTTTATACTTAGAAGAACTTGAAAACATTGGGCAAATTGTAATGATACAATTTGGAACCCTGAGAAGCTAATTATATTAAGACTTGTATTATTTTCTTTCATTGGCTATTTTATAATGGCAAAATAGTTCGGTGGACCTTTGTACTATGTCTGTTTTGTAATGTGAACACTTTTACTTACATATTTGTCATCTGTACCCTTGAACCCACTAAAAATCAATATTTCAAACTCTTTGACTGTTGACCAAGCCTATGTGGCATTAATAGGGCTGACTAGGACGAGGCGCGTGCCTAGGGTACGAGTGACCGGGGGTCAATTTTTGATCAATTTTATATTAAAATAATTTAAAAAAATAAAAATAGCACTAAAATTTTTTTTGAAAAAAGGTCCTTTTTTTCCTCCATCTTTTTTAATTTAAAAATATTTAAAAAATTTAAAAATAATAAATTTTTAAAAAATAAAAGCCCCTCTCCCCAAGCACCCTCCCCGTCCAGCCCACCCCACTCTTCACCTTCATCCAACCCCTTTCCGCAGCCCCCTCCCCTCGCTCAGCCGCCATCCCACCCCATCCCCCATCCCCCTCCTCCGTCCAGCCACCCCCACCCCACCCTTCACCCCCGTCCCCCTGTCCAGCCATGGCTGCCATGGCCATTACCATTAATGCCCCCAGGCCCACAGCCCCAAGGATCTCTCTTCGTCTTTTTTTTCTTCATCATCATATATCCCAAATTCTTCAAAAAAAAAAAAAAAGTAAAATGTCTTTGTTGTGGTTGATTTTTTGTTGTTGTTGTTGTTGTTCATTGTAAGAAGAAAAACTGTCGTGGTTGATTTGTTGTTGTTGTTGTTCATTGTCAAAAAAAAAAAAAATTATTATATATATCCATCAAGAGGGTCTTTGTTGTGGTTGATTTGTTGTGGTTGTTCATTGTCAAAAAAGAAAATATTTGTCGTGGTTGATTTGTTGTTGTGATTTGTTGTGGTTGTTCATTGTCAAAAAAAAAAATTATATATATCCCTCAAGAGGGTCTTTGTTGTGGTTGATATTGTTGTTGTTGTTCATTGTCAAAAAAAAATTTATTGTTGTTTTAATTTTTTGATTTTTTATTCACTTTCTCAATTTAAATTTTTTATTTTGTTTAGGATTAATTTTGTAAATTTTACAAATTGTTAAAGATATTTACATAAAAATTGAAAATTCATTATGTTTGTGTATGTGAATTTATAGTTAAAATTTTAAATTAATTGCAGAGAAATTTCAATTATTTGAAATAAATTTGATGTTTAATTAAATTTATTGTGTTTGTGTAATAGAATTTATAGTTGAAAATTTAAATTTATAGTTGAAAATTTAAATTAAATTAAAAATTTATTGTGTTTGTGTATTAGAATTTCTACTATTTATAAAAGAAATTTATTTAATTAAATTTATTTTATATTTAATTAAAAATAACATAAAATTTTGATGTAATACTTAAAAATGACGTAGCGGCTGATGTGGCAGTTGGCGTGGGCAATTAAATTTAATGTAATACTCAAAAGTGATGTGGAAGCTGATGTGACAGCTGACGTGGCGCGATTGTGTTACACACACCGTCAGAGGGGTTTAAAAAATTATTTTTTAATGGGTTCAAGGGTCCAAATGATAAACATGTAAATAGGAGTATCCACATTACAAAACGGATATAGTACAAGGGTCCACCGAACCATGTTGCCTTTTATAATAAGTGACTACTTATTGCCATGTATTAGGCATTAAAAATTTTTAAAATTAATATTAAAATGCCATAAAACAACATTAATCATACATTCTGTTTTGGAGATTTTGACCAAAATCATCCCTCATGTTTCAACCCAACTTTTACTACATTCTTATAATATCCTACTTAACCTAAAACATCCTTCAAGTTTCTCAAAGTGAATCAAAAACATCCCTCTGTTAATATTAACGTCTATATTCATGGCTCTTCTATTCTCACGTGACCTCTCTTTTTCCCTCTTTTTCCCATAACACTTCTTTTCATCCTTCTTTTGACAGAACAAAAAGCAACACAACACTTCTTTTCTTCCTCCTTTTGACATAGAAAAAAACAACTTTGGATGCTAGTAATAAGATGATGGGAAGGACACCAATAATAGGATAGAAGATAAAGATTCCGCTTATGAAATGGATGATAAGAATTCAGAGGATGCAACTGGAGGTGGTGAACCTTCAACGAAGTCGAAGTGTAATTTTTTTTTGTGGAGGATTAAATTATTAAAACATTGTAATGCTTTTGTTCTGTGTGTTTCATACTTTCATTAAATAGTCATCATTGTATTTACTCTGCACCTCAATTTCAAGCAATTTGATGCATATATATTCACCGACTATATCGGTCCATAAGCTTCTCAAACTAATATGGCACAAAGTTAAAAAAAAAAAGCATTAGAGGTTCTCTATATATTCTATTGGCATATAATGTCTATCTTGTAGAGTTATTCTCCCAAGGACAATAGGTTTGATCTGGACCGCGCCAATTTCTGTACAAAGTCAGATAGCCATATCAATTTCAAAAGATTGACAAACTTGTGAATTAGCTTGCTGGTGATAGAGTTAAACTCTTCAAAAATGATGTTGTACTCATGTTGGGTTCTTACAAAAATGAACTAAAAGTATTATGCACGCACCCCTCCACATTTTTGAAGAGCCCAAGCAATACTATTCAGTTATCATATAGTAATTGTTTATTTATATTGAATTATTTGTTGTTTCCTGAAACAGAACCAAATAATTCTTAACCCTTTTCAGAAAATGAAAATCTCTTCATTTGCAATGTCTGTTGTTCAAACTGATGAATTTATTCCCAAGAGCATCAGACGTTCGGCATGACACTGTTACCTTCACATTTCTTTCAGATTAACAATACACTATAGTATTCATATTTCTCTCTCTATTATTTGAGCCGAGGATCTATTGAAATAGTCTCTCCACCTCTCAAGGTAGGGTAAGGCCTTCGTACACACAACACTCCCCGTTGAATCAAATATATTTAACACAATTAGAGCCCTAACACCTTTCTAACTTCTTTGGCCAATCAGTCTACAGTGTGAGAATGGAAATATGGGCTTTTGATAATATGTACAACAAACAAAAAGTCAAGCATCCAGTTGAATTAATCTTCCTAGTAGTAGAGTAGACTCTATTAAAGTGGGTAGATAACTGCATACAGTAGAGTTAAAATCTGTGATGGCATAAATGCATTTCTCTGCCTTCATAACCCCCAAAAGCCTTAGAAGATTCATAGTAACCAAAAAAAAATATGGTAACAGATATACTTTCTAATGTGTTGCTAAAGGTTATCTTCGTGTGTACTCTTTGTTATAAAAATTGTGGTAATAAAGCACATTCTCTTCTTTGAATCCAACTTGGTGGAAGTGCAAGTAGTGGTGCACTTTCTTGGCTAAAATAATTAAAAATCAAAGTGTGGGACAAAGTAACAAACAGAAGCAAACACAGAGCTGTACAAGGAAAAATAATGGAGTTAGATAGTGTCCTAGTTCTTTTACTTGTATTTTCTAGCTCTTGCTCAACGCTTTTGCAGGTGAAGAAAGTATTGAGGTGGGGAAATCGATCACTGGTAATCAGAAAATGGTTTCAGCTGGTGGAACCTTTGCGTTAGGCTTCTTCACTCTACGTAATTCTACGTACATATAGCTCGAGAACGTATTTGTACAAAAATTTGTCATGGTCTAGAAAGTAAACACAATTGTTAACTATGGAGAGAGGGGAAAACTAAGCTCCTTACAATAAATGGACTTGGTATTGTACTTCTGCAGCACAATTCGAGATACATTCTTTTAAGAACAGCATGATGCATTATTGTAATAACAACATGACTAAGAAGTAGTCATTATTCTAAACTGATATTACAGACAAGGTTAGTAGTAGGAAGATCAAGTCGTTTCCCTGAATCCGATGTGATAAGATCCTTGAGCTGGTCTTTTGGTGTTGAAAAACATATCTAAAATATAGCACGACATGTAGGAATTGGCATTGATAGAGTTGAAAGTACATGTAGGAATTAGCTCATCCACCTTAGAATCACCAGTATAGTTGATGCATCTTTTAACTGCTGCTTCAAGAAGAAAAATGACTTTTGGAATTGACTCTTCTATCCTTCGCACAATTTCACTAAATGTAACTCCCTGGACTCCCTAAAGAGTAACAGAGCTCCTCTGAAATCAAGTCCTGAAATCTCACCGAAGAGAACTGCACGCTCTATCTGTCTATATTGTCTTTTGAAAGATTCATAAGGAAGGTAGACTGCCTTCAAAGTCTTACTCGTGCAGTGTTACTCTCTGTTCTTCGTCTTGATTTATGTCGGAACTCTATTTCATTACATATCCCAAGCTAATTATACTTTCTCAACTAATTTCTACACCCTTATACATTACTAACTGTTATATTGCTCGGACTCGTCAAAAATGCAAATACAACATCTCTTTCTTCCACTCCAATCACGATAGAGAAGAAAATAGTACCTGCCAAGGATCCTACGATCAACCTAATACTAAGTCCTACGCCACAATGGTTTTCAATATCCCTCTAGTAAATAAAGCCAACATGGACAGTCTACAAACTAAAAGACATTACTGCATCCATCGTAGAATCATTACTGTCAGCAGGAAACATAATCCCACTGCAAGAAGAGCAACTGATCAAAATAGACCAATTTGCTCATATGCTATGACAAACACTGCCAAGGATCCTACGCCCAACCCAATAATAAGTCCTACTGCTACAATGGTTTTCAATCTTTTCAATATCCCTCTAGTGAAGAAAGCCGACATGGACAGTCTACGAAAGCTATGACTCCTAAAAGACGTTATTGCATCCATTGTTAGCAGGAAACATAAATCCCACTGCTAGAAGAGCAACTGATCAATACAGACCAATTTGCTCATATGCCAAGACAAACACCCAAAAAGAGACTAGCTACCTCAACAACATAAAAAATCCACTTTGATTACGCCTCAAGACACTACCTTTTTGTCTCCGAAGAACAACACTGAAAATCATTTCTCTTATATCAACAAGTATGCCTACATAAATCCTGAATACAACAACGAATACAACAATGGGAATAGACAAAATAGTCTGGGTAAGGCCCAGCTTTAAAGTTTCAGACCAGAATGCAACAAGGGCTTGCTGAATTCCTCTTAGAGGTATCAAAAAAATCACAACCTATAAAATGGGTCTTAAATATTCTTCAAGAAATTTGCCAACAGCATAAAGAATGAAAATTGTGAAATCAAGACCAGTATGAGCCATCACTATATAGAGGTCCAAGTATATCAGCTGAAATATATAATTAAGTTGTTAAGCAATACTCTCTCCCTAACATCTTATGCTTTTATACGGGATGGTCACACTGGCAGAGCTAGGGAGACACAAGAAGATTCATCTAAAACCTCCTTGGAGCGAGAATTATGCTATACATACAAGGTTAAAATATGGCCAAAAACCCAAAAGATATGCACAGAATACAGAAAAAAGTGTAGATTACATTAAATCATGGTGTAGAAACTAAAAGAAGTCCAGAAACATGAAATCAAGCGCAAATGCAGAAAGTCAAAGTCTGAAAACATCACAATTAAGTCATACAAAATGAACTTAATTCACTTAGAAGTCATCAAATTACAAAATAAACTTGATTCATTCCCAAATTAATTATGTCATCATGAAATGAAAAAAATGATAACGGTTGTCAACGTCTACGATGCTATGCAACTTGAAGCTCACTCTCCTGCTACTATCCTCTTCTAACCTGAAAAGGAAATAAAAAGACCTTAAGCTAAATAAATTCATTATCGCAAAGTAAGACAACCATTATTGATAGATGTATCTCCTTGGAAGTTTGTCACGGAAAGAAGCAAATTCTTGCGTTCAACTTGATGTGTTCTCAACCATAATAGAGTCCAAAGATGAAGGAAAGTTTGTTGGTTCTGGTTCAACAACATTAAATAAAGAGCAACTTCTTTTGTTGTGACCAAATCTACCATACTTGCTACAATCAACTGAATTTTGTTTCCTTTTCATCCTAGTCCTTGAGGCTCCAGGCTCATCAACTTCTTTCTTTCTTAATCTTTGTTTCTTTCCTTTCTTATTTTTCAAATAAAGTGGCAGCAGCGGTTACGGATTAGATGATTTTGGCCATAAATCTTGCCCGTTCATAGGCAATATGGTTGTATATATTTTCCTGTATGTCTCAACCTTGTATCAATCATGCTCATAGTCTATAATGTCATCTTTTTTCATCCATATAGCACAAATATCATGTTTGCAAGATATTCCAGATAATTTCCATTTTCTACAACTACATATCTTGTTATACAAGTCCACAACCCAAGTGTCAATATCAGTAGACCTTATGATTTCATAATTCCATGAGTCACCCTTTCTAGGAATATAACTAGAAGCAATTCTTGCCCACTTTTCAGCTTTATCCCTATTGAATGCAATCCTAGCCATGAGTATATGTCTTATGATCTCCAAAGGTTTGATAATGGGCTTATCTCTAGCATCAAGAATAAGACTATTGAAGACCTTACACATATTATTTAATAGAATGTCACACTTTGAAAGTGGTGAGAAGTGAGATCTAGTTCATTCACTTGGTAACTTACTCAAAAGCCATTCATACATTTTTTTATCCCGTTCACATATCTCCAACATATGCATACCAAACGCTTCCACAGTTGTTGTTCTAGCTGCTTTCGAAAAAGCCTTTTTTAATGCATCACCAGGGAATCCGTTAGCTTTAAAATTATTGTGCAAGTGTCCGGCACAAAATCTATGAGAAACGTCCGGTAACACTTCCTTAAAAGCTTCAAGAAGGACTTTTTGCTTATCTGACATGAATGTCCATAGATATTGCTCTTCTATTTCAATATCAATTGCCAAATAGTTCAAAAACCACTGCTATATATCCTTGCACTCTTTTTCCACAATGGCATAGGCTATAGGAAAGATATTGTTATTGTCATTTAAACCAACAGCAGCAAGCAATTATGCACCATACATAGAATCTTTCAACCAATAACCATCAACACCAACTATCTTTCTACAACCTACCTTAAATCCATCTTTACATGCTGCAAAACAAATGTATAATCTTTGAAATCTAGACGGATTGTTAGGGGTCTCATTTGGTGTCAACTTCATGTAAATTGATGTTCCGGGATTGGATCGCACGATCTCATTAATATAATTCCACAACATGCTAAACTGGTAATTCAAATTGCCATCAATCAGAGAAATGGCCTTTTTTTTAGCTTTTCTTTCCTGACATAAAGATACATCTACTCCCAACTCTCTACTAACTTCATCTCTGAATTTTGATGTTTTCCATTCTCTGGTTGATTTGATTCTATCGACATATTTCTCTGCAATCCAACTGGAAGTGACATTCTTATTCTTGACATTCCCACAAAAACATGTATGCTCGAAGATGTAAGTCTTTATCTAAAAATTTGCGTCCCTATTCATTTTTGAAGCTAGAATTACCCACTTACAAGAGGGACGAAGCTTACATGCTCCCCTTGCTCTTACTGAGTCATCCTTTATCCACTCGACTGTCCTTCCTCTTTTAATCTCATGAGTAGTAACAGCTTCCTTAAACTCTTTTTTGTTTTGAAATATTTGTCCTAGTAGTGACTTAGGATTAGCATCACCTTGGGATTATGCTTTGGAAAGTTAAAATCCTCATTAGATGCATCGCTGTCACTATTCAAGCTTTGGGTTGTGTGAAAGTTTATGATCAGCCGGTTCCTCTTCGATGTCCTCCTTCCTCAATATTGCGGTCAACAGATTGCCAAAGCTGAAGTGGGACCTCTTGTGTAGCCTGACCTTTCGCATTATAGATCGAATAATTGCCTCAATGTTGATAGGAACATTCGTCATCAATGCGTACACCAAGCACACTCTATCTCGTTGTAATCTTCGTGTACTGGGTCCCTGAAATCATACAAGAGTTGACTATGCACATCCATATCCGAGCTTCTCTATTCAAGGAAGCATATGAGAAGGTGTTGTGTCGATCGGTGTCCTTGTGTCTGCTCCATCGTGCCATAGATCTTGTTCCGCACAATGTGTGTCTAATTTGCCTGTACGGAGGTCTGTTATATAGCTCTTTGAGTGGTGATGGATGATGATAGGCGAATTTACACGCCTATAGTGCTATATTTTACCCATATTTTAGCTAAGTTTTGAGGACAAATTATATATTTCATTCACTTTTAGTCCTTTTTCCTGTAAGTGAGCTAACGAACATGATTAGCAAATTTTCAGGTATAAATGATGCAGAATTCAGCATTTTATGGATAACTTGACACCAAAGAAAGCTTCACGAAAGAAGGAAGGGAAAGCTTACACGCCAAGGACCAAAAGTGGCGCATGGAAAATCTGTCCCGGGCAAAAACAGCAATTCTGAAGATTTTGGGGACTAGCAGTAATTTATTAGGATTAGGATAATGATACCTTAACCTAGTAGGATTGGGTTAAGTAATTCATTAGCTTAGTAGGAATAGGATATGGGTATTATAAATACCCTATTTTGCTAGAGATTTTAATACATTCCTCACAATTCCCCCATTCCATCAATTCCCATCCATCCACCATCCATCCATCCATAAAAACAATTCTCTTTATTAATTCATTGTTGACATTATTTTTCATCTATTCAATTCTTATTTTCCACAACAAGAGAAACGTTACTTTGCTAGGAATTCACGCCTAACACCTACCACACTATTACTACACGAAATCTTTATTGTGGTATAATAACAATGTTTATTGTGATTTCCTTCGCACTCATGGGTAACTAAACTTCTCTGTTGGGGTTATGGAAGCCATATCAGATACTATCTAAGGCTATGAGTTTGTGAATTCGTGACACGTATGTTGCTTATATCATTATTCTCTTCATCTTAATGCAAATTCTTGTGGCTGCAGACGCATAGAATAACGCCAGTATAGCATTAACTTGTTCGAAAGAAAAGTTATATGTCTGGAAAAGAGATAATGTCAAGGTAATAGTGTCCCATCCCCTATTAAAAAGTTAGTGCCGTAACTGGATTAACCTCTTGGAGAATTTGTACCGTTAGATACGCTTTAAGCTCGAAAGAGTTAAAGTGAAATAGTCCTTGTTGAGGTCAAAAGACGCTTGGATTTACCATCGAATACAATTCTCTATAAGCACATGAATGTCTGAATTCCGTATAACTCATAGCCAATAGAGACGTACAACTCATAAGGTGGACATAACCCCAACTTCTAAATTCTCATTGATCAACAACCTACCAAGCAAACCGTTTTTACTCTTCTATTTTCTGCTTTTACTTTATTATTTTGTTTACATTACTTGCATGACAAAACTCCCCCCTTTTACGAGACTTGCACTAAAAGTCTAGTAATCTTTGCTTACTTGTTGACCAATCTATTCCCTGTGGGATCGATACCCAACCCAGTTGGGTTCTATATTTGCTAACGACCGCTTTACACTCCTACGAGAGCTGTAGATTGAGCGTTATCAAAAATTGGCGCCGTTGTCGGGGAATACGAGTGTCAATTAAGTTCGTGATAATTACTAGACCCTTTGGTCAAAGATTCTCGTACTTTTACTTTTAGTTGTTGTTTTTGTTTTATTCAGGTTTGTTCAGTGCATCAATGGATGCACAACATGAAATTGAAAGGATAACTGCTCAAGTGCATCAACAGAATATTGATAACCCAGGCCGTGCAACAAATCCTGATGATGAGGACCTGGGCGATGAGGAGCTACTAAACCCACGATGTACTGCTGAGATGGCGGCACCCGTGCAGAGGAGAGATCGTCAAGCGCTATTTAGGCCTGATCACTGAGCTGTGCAGAATCCTTTTGATGACGATGATGACGATTTGGATGAAGCTGGTGCCACATGTGCCATTATTCTGCCACCATTGGCACCCGGAGTAAAGTTTAACATCACAAGCACCATGATTCAGTTATTGCAACTCAAGGGATTATTTGGTGGACTAGCAGGCGATGATCCAAATATACATCTCATCAACTTTATTTCTACATGCAAGTCGTTTGACAATCCTGGCGTTGGTCAGAATACAATTCGATTACGTCTATTTCCATTGTCTCTGTCTGGGGAGGCAACTCTATGGTTGAATGGGCTAACTCCTGATTCTATTACAAATTGGAGGCAATTGAAAGACGTTTTCCTAGAAAGATTCTTTCCGCCATCCAAGAAAGCACAGTTGAGAGATGAGATCAGCAATTTTCGACAGCTTCCAACTGAAGCCCTCCACGAAACATGGGAGAGGTTCAAGATGAAGCTTATGCGGTGCCCAAATCACCATATGACCAATGTCCACTTGATGGAGATATTATACAGAGCTTTGAATTCGGTGACTAAGCCAGTGGTTGATAATGCAACAGGTGGGTCATTTATGGACCTCACCTTTGTTCAGGCAAGTGATATGCTAGATCGTATGACAAAGCAAAGTAGAGCTTGGCATACCAGAGATTCTGAGGTAGCAAGCTCTACTGTATCTATTGGCATGACAGCAGAACAAAGGCGAAGAGAAGAAGAACGTGATCAAGATATGGCGCACATGAAAACACAAGTGGATCTTTTTACAAAGCATCTACTATCAGGGAAGACCGAAAAAGTCAAAGCTGTTGCGTTAAAAGGAAGAGACGAATCTGATTCAGAAGAAGAAGCCAACTACTTAAACAATCATGGGGGTTTCCGAGATAATACCCAAGGAAACCAAGGTCAGAACTATTATGATAAATCTGGAAACAGGGACCAAGGTAGTTGGAAGAACAAGAATGACAAGAGTGGTTTATACATTCTCCCAGGAAGACGTAACACCACCTCATCTGGTTTCGGAAGTATGGAAGACATGATGGCTAAACTATTGAAAGGAGTGGAAGCAACCAGCGCTGGAGTAACGGAGGTAATAAATGACTTGTCCTCAATGAAATAATTGGTTGACTCACACTCCACTTCTATAAAGCAAATAGAGCAGCAATTGAGCCAACTTTCAGCAGCACTGAATCAAAGAAAAGCCGGCACTTTACCTAGCGACACTGTGCAAAACCCAAGGAATGATGGGTCATGCATGGCCATTACTACCCGAAGTGGTAAGGTGCTGGAAACTTCAGCAAAAGGCAAACAAGTGGTTGACGAAGTAGTGGACATTGATGATAAGGCGAAAGGAAAGATGCCGCAGCAGCTGAACCTGACGTCCATAACGTCACCCCTCACGATTTGCAACCTGAAAAAGCTGAAAAACAGAAGCAAGAGGAGAAGAAAGCCGCAGAGAGAACAATTCCCTATCCACCACCACCTTTTCCTTAAAGATTGAAGAAGGTGGCGGATGATACAAAGTTCAGCAAATTCATGACTATGTTAAAGTAGTTGACCACTAATGTTCCGTTGGTAGAGGCACTAGAACAAATGCCTGGGTATGCGAAATTTATGAAGGATCTTTTGACAAAGAAGCGGGCAGCAAGCTATGAGTTGAAGGATACTGTTCATCACTGCAGCGCAATCGCTACCCAATCACTAGTTCAGAAAAAGGCCGACCCTGGTGCCTTCACTATTCCTTGCACGGTTGGATCTATGAATTTTGCCAAGGCATTGTGCGATCTGGGTGCTAGCATCAATTTGATGCCACTATCCGTCTACAAGAAGTTGGGGTTAGGCGATCCGACACCAACCAATATGAGGCTCGTGATGGCTGATAGCTCGGTAAAATGACCTGTGGGTATCTTGAATGATGTGTTGGTGAAGGTTTCTTCATTCATCTTTCCTGCAGACTTCGTTATTCTGGATTGTGAGGTGGATTCTGAAGTTCCCATAATCTTGGGACTTCCTTTCCTTGCAACAGAAAGTGTACTGATTGACATGAGAGCTAATGAGCTTTTGTTTCAGTTGAATGATGAAGTGGTCCGTTTTGATATATGCAAAGCAATGAAGCAACCCAGTGATATGGATGTGTTCTCTGTATCTTATAAGGATAAGAAATCATTATTTGTAAAGAAACAGCTTACTGTTGAGCCATTGTCTGCTGCACTGCTGAATGTTGAGCATGAGGATGATGAAGATTATGAAGAAACTACGTGTGCTCTAACAGAAATAGGGTCCTATTCTAATACTCCTAAGAAGTTAGATCTTGATCTTAAGAATCAATCGTCACCAACAGAGAAGACTTCTATTGAAGAGCCACCAATGCTAGAATCGAAAGAGCTCCCCGATTATCTAAGGTATGTGTTCTTGGAAAGTGGAAATATACTCCCGGTAAGTGTGGTGGATGATTTAAGTGAACAACACGTAGAGGCTCTCATCTCTGCTCTGAAGAGATACATGAGAGCTATGGGTTGGACTATTGATGATATAATTGGTATCTCCCCTGAGGTATGTATGCACAAGAGTCATATCGAAGGATATTGCATGCCTACAAGTAAGTATCAGCGTCGTCTGAATCCATTCAGAAAATGATGCCCCATCTATCTCGATGAAGACTAAGTAATCGAGATAGCTATGTCGTGCCGCGACAATAAATCAAGCGCTTGGTGGGAGGCAACCCATCGTTTTTAAATGTTTTTAATTGTTTTTGTTTTCTTAGGATTTTGTCGAGCCACGACCAAAACTAAGGCGCTTGATGGGAGGCAACCCATCGTTCTAATCGTTTTTGTTGTTTTTGAGTGAATGTAGGTACAAGAGGTGTCAAAGAGGAGATTGGTTTCAAATTTTGATTTGGAAGTATTGCATGTTGAAGGTGGTAAGTTAGGAATGAAGAAGCAAAAGGCTATGGATTGAGCATTGTTCATGAAAATATAGGCATCAAACAAGGCTAGGCCTGGGTAAAACTAGGCCACGAACAAGGCAAGGCCTATACTATGGCCTAAGGTCTCGGAATCTAGTGTGCCATAGCATAGGCACTGCCCATGCTCAAGTATGCCATAGCATAGGCGCCGCCTATGCTAAAGCCTTTTGTCTCTGAATCTCATATGCCATGCTAAAGGCGCCGCCTATGGTCACTAAAGGCTTTGCAATAGGCGCCGCCTATGGTCACCAAATGCTTTGCAAAAGGCGCCGCCTATGCTCACACAATGACATAGCATAGGCGCCGCCTATGCAAAAACATTCTGCTCAACAAGGCATGGCCTATGCTATGGAATTCTGCTCAACTAGGCAAAGCCTTAGGCGCCGCCTATGGTTAGTTTTGGTCTCCAAATCCAATTTTAAATGGGTCAAAACCCGACACAAGCTTGCCCTATATATAAGAAACTTAGTCTTAGGTCAAAAACACATTGCAAACCTAACATAAGCGTCGCCTACCTCTCCAAATCCTCTTAAAAATTTTCCTTTTGCTCTTTTACCTTGCTAGAACATCATCCAAGGTCATCAACCAAGTAAGTACTTCTTTGTTCTTCATTTATATTCCGTAAGTACTACACTACTACGCATATTATGAATTGCTAAATCTTGAAGTAGTATTGGTGATTTGAATATGATTGAATTGTTGTGACACAACTAAGTGAGTAAACGAATACGTAAGGATGATCTTAACTTGTTCCCAACTTGAATTTGATTTTGATGCATTGTCATACTTTCTCGGAATTGACATGGTCACTAAAATTGCATAATCTTGTCAGTTGCACACTTACATGTTGGAATGACTTGTTCATCGAGATAAGAATTATGGTTGACTACCAACATGTGAGGTTGTGATTATTTCTAGATGCTATACCTTGATTCAATCTCTATGTAGTAGTCTTGATATATCAAACATGAAAGTATTTCCAAGATTACAAGAAGTATGACTGCACTGATTATATTGTTGGAATATATCACCTAAATGTATGTCGATGAAGTCTGAGTAATCGATATCATTCACTTAATTAGTTTGTGTCAACAAATTAAGTGTGGGGTGGTGCCACTATTGTCTGTTTGTTGATTGAATCTTCTGAGATGAAGCTAACATGACTCTATTGAGATCTCAGGTACAATGGCACCAAAAGACAAGAAAAGCAACCACTTCATAAAGAGGCCAGAAAAGAGAAAGAAAAGAGCAAGGTGAATCCTCCGTGTTGCAAATACCTCGACGTACTCTTGGAAACAAGTGGGGTACTTATGAGGAACTTCTGAGGATGACGACTCTGATGATGATTCCGATGAATGGGGTATGACCCCAAACATAGAGGATGAGTCCGACTAACTAGGTTCTTCTTATTTATATTCCACTGGGGGCAGTGTGTCCCGTTTAAGTGTGGGGTGGTGGTATTTGCATGCTATACTCCTTTATCCGCATATACTCCTTTATCCGCATTTGCATTTATGTTTGTTTGCTTAGCTAGTTTTTTTCGTTTTTCGTTTTTTTTAGTAAGCAAAGTTTTTTTTCATTTAGAATTTTTTTTTAACTTAGCTTTGCATGAAATTATTCTAATAGGCAGCATAAGATTATAACAAGAGTACGTGCTAAAATCATGACTATTGAGACGTTTAGGCTCTAATTGTGACTCACTATGTGATATTGTGTGGTTCAATTCCCTCATCTGTTGGGTCAAGAGTCTATACTACTCCCAATAAAGTCGACCATGTGCCTTGTGTGTGTGAGGATATTGTATATTCTATGTTTGTGGCTAATGCTAGAACTTGCCTGGTATGTATGTGAAGCGAAAATAAAGAGTGCAAGTCTAGGAGATGATTTAGACATTTCTTTGGCAACCTATACTTGTTTACCTTCTTTTTACCTACCCATGGCCATTATCCTAGTTAACCCCTTGGGCCTTTAGCCTATTTTCTTTGACAACCTCATATGTAAGCCTAATCCATTTTTTCAAGACCATAATTCGATCCAAATTCCTAAGTGATTTAAAGTGTAAAGTCATGTGACAAAATAAGAGGAAATTGGATGAGTATGATGCTTTAGAATGTAATGGTGCTTGAATTTGTTATGAAAAAGAATTTCTATCATAAGAGGTATGTCATGAAAAGAAAAAGGAAAAGAAAACTAAAAAGTTAGTTATGTGCATAAATTGAAAAACAAAAGAGGTGACAAAGGGGAGGTAGATTAAAAGAAAGCAAAAAGGTTGTTTGAAAGAAAAGTGTTAATGGCATAATGTGATGTATTAAAGCGCTTAGGAACATAGTCACTATTTCTGGCCAAAATAGTCCTACTCGTCCCTTAGCCTACATTACAACCTGTAGAAGACCTATTTGATCCTAAGCTTAGCATTCTGACATTTAGTGGAGCATTACACTAAGGGTAAGCCTATGGTCATCAGTTGCAACATATGAATTCTTTGTGAGAGTGAGAGCAAGGATAATCCTATACCCATGTTCGAAATATATACAATACCTGTGAGTGATTATGGGTAATATATGGTGAGACACACATGGTTGATGAGTTTTGGATAGTTGTGTATGATTCTTTGTGCCTTGACTTTTGAATATGAGTTGACCACCATCACGAGTCTATGTTGGAGGTTGAATTGTTTCTACTAATGAGCAGAAAACTACTCTTTGTTAATGATTGCTATACTTGTCTTGACGAATATTTTGTGTTGTTACTGTGAAACACTAAGTTGATGTTTAGATGGACATGATAGTTTGTTCGAGGACGAACAAAGCTTTAAGCGTGGGGTGTTGATGATAGGCGAATTTACACGCCTATAGTGCTATATTTTACCCATATTTTAGCTAAGTTTTGAGGACAAATTATATATTTCATGCACTTTTAGTCCTTTTTCCTGTAAGTGAGCTAACGAACATGATTAGCAAATTTTCAGGTATAAATGATGCAGAATTCAGCATTTTATGGATAACTTGACACCAAAGAAAGCTTCGCGAAAGAAGGAAGGGAAAGCTTACACGCCAAGGACCAAAAGTGGCGCATGGAAAATTTGTCCCGGGCAAAAACAGCAATTCTGAAGACTTTGGGGACTAGCAGTAATTTATTAGGATTAGGATAATGATACCTTAACCTAGTAGGATTGGGTTAAGTAATTCATTAGCTTAGTAGGAATAGGATATGGGTATTATAAATACCCTATTTTGCTAGAGATTTTAATACATTCCTCACAATTCCCCCATTCCATCAATTCCCATCCATCCATCAAAACAATTCTCTTTATTAATTCATTGTTGACATTATTTTTCATCTATTCAATTCTTATTTTCCACAACAAGAGAAACGTTACTTTGCTAGGAATTCACGCCTAACGCCTACCACACTATTACTACACGAAATCTTTATTGTGGTATAATAACAATGTTTATTGTGATTTCCTTCGCACTCATGGGTAACTAAACTTCTCTGTTGGGGTTATGGAAGCCATATCAGATACTATCTAAGGCTATGAGTTTGTGAATTCGTGACACGTGTGTTGCTTATATCATTATTCTCTTCATCTTAATGCAAATTCTTGTGGCTGCAGATGCATAGAATAACGCCAGTATAGCATTAACTTGTTCGAAAGAAAAGTTATATGTCTGGAAAAGAGATAATGTCAAGGTAATAGGGTCCCATCCCCTATTAAAAAGTTAGTGCCGTAACTAGATTAACCTCTTAGAGAATTTGTGCCATTAGATACGCTTTAAGCTCGAAAGAGTTAAAGTGAAATAGTCCTTGTTGAGGTCGAAAGACGCTTGGATTTACCATCGAATACAATTCTCTATAAGCACATAAATGTCTGAATTCCGTATAACTCATAGCCAATAGAGACGTACAACTCATAAGGTGGACATAACCCCAACTTCTCAATTCTCATTGATCAACAACCTACCAAGCAAACCGTTTTTACTCTTCTATTTTCTACTTTTACTTTATTATTTTGTTTACATTACTTGCACGACAAAACTCCCCCCTTTTACGAGACTTGCACTAAAAGTCTAGTAATCTTTGCTTACTTGTTGACCAAGCTATTCCCTGTGGAATCGATACCCAACCCAGTTGGGTTCTATATTTGCTAACGACCGCTTTACACTCCTACGAGAGCTGTAGATTGAGCGTTATCAATGGATCAACAGATGACAAACCCAGAAAGGAGTTGAAGAACTCCGCATTTAGTTGCAGAACTTGGCCCAGAATCTTTACTTCACTCCCTGTAGTTTTCGGTGACCAGTAGGCATAGAATTCACGTGTTAAATCAATATTGCACTCTCCCATATCTCGGAAGATGAAATCAAGATGTAACGCCATTATCTTAGCCGACATACGGGGTTCTTTCTTTGCTAGGCTTTCCTTGTGTATCAGCTCCACATGAACATATTTTTTCTCTTTATTGTTCCTATACCACTCCTTTCCTTCCTCCTCGAGGACCCATTTAATTCCAAACATGCGGCTAGGTATTTGCAGCGAGAAGGATTCTCCTTGCTCTTTTCATCCCCTTTTTTGGCCTTTTTGTGAAGTGGTTGCTTTTTATTTCCCTTATCTTGATTTGGGTGCCATTGTACCTGAGATTAAAATAATTAGATTCATCTCAGTGGATACAATCAATAAACAAGCAGTAGGGGCACCACCCCACGCTTAGTTTGTTTGTACAAACTAGTGAAATGAACGATGTCGATTACTCAGATTTCATCGATATACGTTTAGGTGTTATGTTCCAACAATATAATCAGTGCAGTCATACTTTTCGTATTATCTTAACTATCCTTTCTCAATTCTTGATCATGTAATCTTGGTAATGTTTTCATGCATCACTTTGAATAAGACTACTACATAGAGAATGTATCAAATTATGGCATAGAAATAATCAACATCACATGTTTGTAGTTAACCATGATTTTCATCTCAATGAACAAGTCATCCAAACATGAAAGCTTTCAATTTACAAGATTATGCAATTTTCTTGACCATGTCAATTCCGCAAAAATATGACAGTGTATCAAAAATCAAATTCAAGTTGGAAACAAGTCAAGAGCATCCTTAAGTATTCTTTCACTCACTTAATTTCACCACAACAAATCAACCATATTCAAATCATCAATACTACTTCAAGATTAAACAATTCATTATAAACGTAGTAGTGTAGTACTTACGGAATATAAAAGAAGAACAAAGAAGTACTTACTTGGTTGATGGCCTAGGAAGATGTTCTTGCAAAGTAAAAGAGCAAAGGGAAAATTTTTGAGAGAATTTGGAGAGGTAGGCGGCGCTTTAGGGTGGAATTGCAATGTGTTTTTGATTTAAGACTAAGGTTCTATTTATAGGACAAGCTTGGGTCGGGTTTTGACCCATTTGGAATCAGATTTGGAGACGAAGAGTGACCATAGGCGGCACCTAATGCTTTGCCTATGCTTGGCATAGGCGACGCCTTTTGCAAAGCATTGTTGAGCATAGGCGGCACCTATGCTATGGCATTGTTAGGCATAGGCGGCGCCTATGCCATGGCATATGAGATTCAGAGACGAAATGTTTTTGCATAGGCGGCGCTTATGCTATGGCATTGTTGAGCATAGGCGGCGCCTATGCTATGGCACTCTAGAATCCGAGAGCTTAGGCTATAGCATAGGCCGTACCTTGTTCATGGCCTAGATTTGCATAGGCCTTGCCTTGTTCTTAGCCTATATTTTCATAAGCAATGCCTCTCCCATATCCTTTTGCTTTTTCATTCCTAACTTACCACCTTCAACATGCAATACTTCTAAATCAAAATTTGAAACCAATCTCCTCCTTTACACCTCTTGCACCTACATGCACTCAAAAACAACAAAAACGATTAGAACGATGGGTTGCCTTCCATCAAGTGCCTTAGTTTCGATCGTGGCTCAACTCTTCTTTTTGGATTTTTTATTTAGTAAAAACAAACGCAAAGGAAACGAAAAAATCACGATGGGTTGCCTCCCATCTAGCGCTTGATTTATTGTCGCGGCACGACATAGTTACCTCGAGTACTTAGACTTCGTCGAGGTAGATGGTGGCCATATAGTTCATCGAGTCAAGGGGGCCGATATATGGTTTTACTCGTTAGCCATTCACCTTAAAGACAACACCATTATTTTCTTCTAGCTCAACTACTCCAGACGAGTAGACTTGGCTAATCGTGTACGGACCAGACCATTTGGACCTTAACTTACCTGAGAATAACTTTAGTCTGGAATTGAAAAGAAGTACCATATCACCCTTTTGGAAGTTTCGTTGAACAATTCGCTAATCATGATACTTTTTCATCCGCTCCTTGTAGAGGTCTGATCTTTCATATGCATGTAGACGGAATTCATCCATCTCATTCAGCTGCTCCAACCTCAAGTTCATAGCATCATCCCAATTCAAATTCAGTTGCTTCAACGCCCACAATGCTTTGTGCTCGAGCTCAATGGGTAAATGACAAGCTTTCCCATAAACTAGTTGGTACGGGGACATGCCAATTGGCGTTTTGAATGCAGTCCTATAAGCCCATAGTGCATCGTCCAGCTTCCGAGACCAATCTTTCCTATTCGCATTTACAGTCTTAGCAAGGATTTGCTTGATCTCTCGATTGGAAACCTCAACTTGTCCACTAGTTTGTGGGTGATAAGGCGTGGCTACCTTATGTTGCTTGACACCATATTTTGCCAATACGGATTTGAATAGTTTGTTGCAAAAGTGAGATCCTCCATCTCTTATGATAGTACGTGGTACCCCAAAATGAGAGAAGATGTTTTTCTTCAAGAATGTAACAACACATTTTCCTTCATTATCAGCCAATGCTACTGCTTCGACCCATTTTGAAACATAATCTACAACAACTAGGATATATTTCATTCCAAACGAATTCACGAATGGACCCATAAAATCAATACCCCAGACATCAAAGAGCTCTACTTCAAGGATTTTTGACATGGGCATCTCATGGTGTTTCGAAATCGCACCTTGTATCTGACATTGGTCGCATCTTCTCACAAAGTCGTAGGCATCTTTAAATATCGAAGGCCAATAATAGCCACATTGCAATACCTTCCTTGCTATCCGATTACCTGTGTGATGTCCCCCAACTTGGGAAGTGTGACATGCTTCCAATATATTCAGCACCTCAACATGGGATATGCATCGCCTGATAACACCATCCGCGCATCGTCTAAACAAATATGGCTCATCCCAGAAGTAGTGTCTCACGTCATGCATGAACTTCCTCTTTTGATGAAATGGTAGATTCGTAGGCATCACATTACTTATCACAAAGTTTGCAAAGTCTGCATACCATGGTAACTCTTCCATCATGGTGGCTAAGATCTCTTCATCAGGGAATGCATCATCAATCTCTCGATATTGCTGTGCTATATGCTCATTCTCGAGTCTAGATAGATGATCAACCACTTGATTTTCGCAACCTCTTCTATCTTTTACCTCGAAATCAAATTCTTGCAGCAACAATACCCATCGAATTAGCCTTGGTTTTGCATCTTTCTTTGTCATCAGATATCTAAGGGTTGCATGGTTTATATGAACTATCACTTTGGTTCCCAACAAATAAGCACGGAACTTTTTGAAGGCATACACAACTGCTAGAAGCTCTTGTTCTGTGACAGTATAGTTTTTCTGGGCTTCGTTCAAGACCTTACTCGCGTAGTAGATTGGATGGAATAACTTTTCTCTTATTTGGCCAAGTACAACACCCAAAGCTACCCCGCTAGCATCACCCATGACTTCAAACGGTAAAGACCAATCTGGTGCTACCATGATAGGAGCTTCAATTAGCTTCTCTTTGAGGCATTTAAATGCCTTTATACAATCCTCATTGAAGTCAAACTTTGCATCTTTCTCCAAAAGTTTGCATAATGGACTAGCAATTTTGGAGAAGTCTTTGATAAACCTTCGGTAGAAACCTGCATGACCGAGGAAACTACAAACTCCTTTGACCGAAATTGGGGGTGGTAGTTTCTCGATAACTTCAACTTTAGCTCGATCCACTTCAATTCCTCTTTTGGAGATTTTATACCCAAGAACAATACCTTCTTTCACCATAAACTGGCACTTCTCCCAATTCAGCACTAGGTTAAATTCAACACATCTCTGCAACGCCATACTTAGATTTGTCAAGCACGATTCAAATGACTCACCCACAACTGAAAAATCGTCCTTGAATACCTCCAGCGTGTCTTCCACCATATCAGAAAAAATGGACATCATACAACGCTGAAAAGTGGCGGGTGTGTTACATAGCCCAAATGGCATACGTTTGAAGGCAAACGTACCATAGGGGCATGTAAACGTTGTCTTCTCTTGATCTTCAGGGGCGATACATATCTGATTATAGCCGGAATAACCATCTAAGAAACAAAACCATCCTTTCCCTGCTAATCGATCAAGCATTTGGTCAATAAAGGGCATTGAAAAGTGATCCTTAAGGGTCCATGAATTCAGCTTGCGGTAGTCCATGCATACTCTCCACCCTGTGACAGGTCTGAGTGGAATTAACTCATTTTTTTCATTCGTAACTACCGTCATGCCACCTTTCTTTGGTACACATTGTACCGGGCTTACCCATTTACTGCCGGAGATTAGATACACAACCCCTGCATCTAACCATTTAATAATTTCTTTCTTCACTACCTCTTGCATAGGTGGGTTCAGATGCCTTTGATGCTCAATGATAACGCTCAATCTACAGCTCTCGTAGGAGTGTAAATCGGTCGTTAGCAAATATAGAACCCAACTGGGTTGGGTATCGATCCCACAGGGAATAGCTCGGCCAACAAGTAAGCAAAATTAATAGACTTTTGGTGCAAGTCTCGTAAGAAGGGGGGATTGTAATAAGTAACCAAAGTAATGAAATAAAAGCTGAAAATAATAAATTAAAAAGAGAGTATTTCGTAGGTTGTGAAACAATGAGAATTGAGGCGTTGGGGTTATGTCCACCTTCTGAGGTATACGTCTCTATTGTCTATGAGTGTGTAGAGTCTTAACATGCAATTGCTTATAGAGAATTGTAGTCGATGGTAAATCCAAGCGTCTCTCGACCTAAACAAGGACTATTTCACTTTAACTCTCTCGAGCTTAAAGCGTGTCTAACGGTACGAATTCTCCAAGAGGTTAGTCCAGTTACGGCACTAGCTTTTTAATAGGAAAGGGTGTCCTACTACCTTGACATTATCTCTTTTCCAGACAAATAACCTTTCTCTCGAACAAGTTAAATGTTAGACTGGCGTTAGTCTATGCGTCTTCTTTTCTAGACAAGTAACCTTTCTCTCGAACAGGTTAGATGTTAGAATGGCGTGTTCTTGTGTTTGAAACCGCAAAGAATGTAGATTTAAGATGAAGAGAATAATGATATAAGCAATATACGTGTCTTGAACTCACAAGCTCATAGCAATAGATAGTAACTCATTCGGCTTCCATAACCCCAACTAAGAGGTTTAGTTACCCATGAATGCGAAGGATATCACGTTTTGCATGGTGGATGGCGTGAATAGTAGGTGTTTGGCGTGTGGTTTTAGTGATTCCGTAGCAAGTAACGATTCTCTTGTTGTGGAATTTAAGAATAGAAGAATAGATTAGAAGTGTTTGTAGTGGAAGATGAGAAAGATGGAAGAAAATTAATAGTTTAAGAATGAATTTCTTGAATGAAGGGAGGAGTTGCCTCCACTAAGGGAGGACTTGATTAAAATCTCTAGCATGATAGGGTATTTATAATACTCCTATCCTACTCCTACTATGCTAATGAAATAAATAACCAAATCCTACTAAACTAAGGAAATACTTAACCCATTTGTACTAGGTTAATGTAACATTCTCCTAATCCAAATAAACTAATGAAATACATAACCCAATTGAACTAGGTTAATGTATCATTATCAAAATCCAGCTTTGTGTCTGTAAGTCCCCAAAGTCTTCAGAAATGCTGTTTTAGTCCTGGACAGATTTTCCATGCAGTCCCCAAAGTATTCAGAAATGCTGTTTTAGCCCGGGACAGATTTTCCATGCAGCAGATTTGGTCCTTTAGGCGTCCAGCTCCTTTCTACTTCGTTTGTGAGCTTTCTTTTGCGTCAAGTAAGCCATAAAATGCTGTATTTTGCATCATTTATACCTGAAACTTTCCTAATCATGTTCGTTAGCTCATTTATAGGAAAAAGGACTAAAAGTGCATGAAATATATAGTTTGTTCTCAAAACTAGGCTAAAATATGGGCAAAATATATTGATATAGGCGTGTAAATTCGCCTATCATCAACACCCCACACTTGCAGCTTTGTTCGTCCTCGAACAAAATATCATGTCCTTCTAAACATCAACTTAGGGTTTTTACAGCCACAACACAAAACATTCTTCAAGACAAGCACAACAACTATCAACAAAGAGTAGCTTTCCGATTATAAGTAGAAACAATTTAACCTCAAGCATAGACTCGTGATGGTGATCAACTCGCATGCAAACGTTAAGGTACATAGAATCATATACAACTATCCAAAACTCATCAACCATGTGTGTCTCGCAATATAGTACCCATAATCACTCACAAGTATAACATATTTTCAAACATGGGTATCAAAATATCCTTGCACTCACTCTCACAAAGAATTCATATGTAGCAACTGATGACCATAGGCTTGCCCTTAATGTAGTACTCCACTAAATGTCGGAATGTTAAGATTAGGATCAAGTAGGTCTTTTGATGGTTGTAACGTAAGCTAAGGGACGGGTAGGACTATTTTGGCCAAGAATAGTGACTAGGTTCCTAAGCACTTTAATACATCACATTGTATCATTGACACTTTTTTCTTTCAACCTTTCTTTATTTTATTTTTCCACCCTTGTTATCATCTTTTGTTTTTCAATTTTAAGCACAACTCACTTTCCATCTTTCTTGTCCTTTTTCTTTTCACAACATACCTCTTATGATAGCCCTTTCTTTTTCATAACATATTCAAGCACCCTTGCAATTTAAAGCATCATACTCACCCAATTTCCTCTTATGTTGTCACATGACTTTTTCACTTTAAAGCACTTAGGAATTTGGATCAAATTACGGTCTTGAAAGAAATGGATTAGGCTTACATACAAGGTTGTCAAAGAAATAGGCTAAAGGCTCAAAAGGGTTTAACTAGGATGATGTACATGGGTAGGAAAAACTGAAGGTAAACATGTATAGGTTGCCAAAGAAATGCCTAAATCATATCCTAAACTTACACTCCTTATTTTCGCTTTGCATACATACCAGGCAAGTTCTAGCATCAGCCACACACATAGAATATACTATTATCTCACACACACAAGGCACATGGTCGACTTGATTGGAAGTAATATAGACTCTTGACCCAACAAGTGAAGGAATTGAATCACACAATATCACATAATGAGTTACAACTAGAGCCTAAACGTCTCAATAGTCACAATTGTAATACATACTCTTGTTATAATCTCATGCTGCCTATCAAAATAATTTCATGCGAAGCTAGAAAGATTTTACTACTAAAAAAACACAACGAAACAAAAATGAAACAAAAGCAAACAAACATAGATGCGAATAGAGAAGTATAGCATGCAATACCACCACCCCACACTTAGTCGGGACACTGTCCTCAGTGGAAAATAAATGCGAGGAACCTGGTTGGTCGGACTTATTCTCTATGTCTGGGGTTATACCCCTTGCGTTGGGATCATCATAAGAGTCATCATCCTCATAAGTTCCGCATAAGTATCCCACTTAATTCCAAGCGTGAGTCGATGTGTTTGCAGCGAGGAGGGTTCTCCTTGCTCCTTGCGGCCTCTTTTCTTGCCCTTTTGGGAAGTGGTAGCCTTCTTCCTTGCCTTGTCTCTCTTTAGGTGCCATTGTACCTGAGACTTGAAATAGTGTTAATGGTAGCACAATCTCAATGGATACAATCTATACACAGACAGTAGGGGTACCACCCCACACTTAGTTTTGTTGCACAAATCAGCGAGGTGAACGTAGTCGATTTACTCAGATTTCGTCGACATACGTTTTAGGATTGTATTCCAACAAGAAAATCAGCATTGTATCAATTATTTGCAGCCATTGGACTACTTTCATGGTAGATATAGCAACACTACGACATAGGGGTTACCACATGGAATCGTTATTCTTACAACAAGCACAACCTCCTAAGTCGATAGGCACTATAATCTTATCCCGATGGCCGGGATAGTCTAACATGTAAGCATCCAAACAACACTCTTAAGCAATATTCATAGCCATATCTATTCAGCAAATATCATAACAATGCTATTGAAACCAAATTCAAGTCGGAAATAAGTCAAGAATTCCCTACGTATATGTTCACTCACATGATTATGTAACAACAATTCAAACACATGAACATCACCAACAATCTTATATGATTTAGCAATTTATAATAAGCATAGCAACGTAGTACTTACGATAAATAAATGAAGAATAAGAGAGTACTTACTTGCTTGAAGCTTGTGGAGACGGTGTTGTGAATTAGAAGAGCAAAAGAAGAAAATTTTGCGAAGATTTGGAAGGTTATGTGGCGCCTTTAGGGTGTTTTCTAATGTGGTTGTGTTGTAAAACTATGTCCCCTTTATATAGGAAGAGTATGGGTCGGGTTATGACCCATTTACAATCGGATTTGGGGACAAAATTACCACATATGCGGCGCATATCCCTCGGCATATCACTTACATATGCGGCGCATTGTCCATGGCATAATGGGACATATGCGCCGCATATCTTATGGCATTTCTAGACATATGCGCCGCATAGTCTATGGCATTTGGTCTCAGTATCTCAAATGCCATAGCATAGGCGGCGCATAGTCAAAAGCACACCTAGGAATAGGCGGCGCATAGTGTATAGCACACTAGATTCCGAGTCCTTAGGCTATAGAATAGGTTGTGCATCATTCGTGGCCTATTTTTACCAAGGCCTAGCCTTTCTCGAGGCCTATTATGACGTGAGAAAGGCTCAATTCATAGCCATATGCATCACCATTCCTAACTTACCGACTTTACCATACAATGCGACCAAATCGTCAATTGAAATCAATCTCCTCGTTGCATACTTCTTGCACCTATTTTTGCTCAAAACCAAACAAAAATTATTAGTACGATGGGTTGCCTCCCATCTAGCGCCTTATTTATTGTCGTGGCTCGACATAGTTACCTCGAGTACTTAGACTTCGTCGAGATAGGTGATGGATCGTTTTCTAAAAGGATTTAGACGACAATGAGGCTTACCTGTGGGCATGCGATCTTTTTCGAGATGGCTCATACGTTTCTCCGGAGAGTCACCAATTATATCATCAATAGTCCAACCCATAGCTCTCTTGTATCTCCTCAGAGCAGAGATGAGAGCTTCTACGTGCTGTTCACTTAAATCATCTGCTCTCTCAGGAAGTATATTTCTACTTTCCAGGAACACATACTCTAGATAATCGGGAAGCTCTTGCGATTCTAGCATTGGTGGCTCGTCAAAGGGAGTATTCGCTGTTGGTCGATTCTTGAGTTCACAATCCGGTTTCTTAGGAGTATAAGACTTTATTTCTGTTAGAGCACTCATAATTTCTTTATAACCTTCATTATCTTCATGCTCAACTTTGAGTGGCACAGCAGACAATGGCTCAACAGTAGGTTGTTTCTCTATAGATAATGCTTTCATATCCTCATAATGAACATCAGCTACAGATGACTCATTCATATCGCTGGGCTGCTTCATTGTTTTGCATATATCAAACCGTACCACTTCGTCAACGACTTGCTTGCCTTTTGCTGAAGTTTCCAGCACCTTACCACTTCTGGTAGTTATGGCCATGCATGACCCATCATTCCTTGGGTTTTGCACAGTATCGCTAGGTAAAGTGCCAGCCTTTCTTTGATTAAATGCTGCTGAAAGTTGGCTCAATTGCTGCTCTATTTGCTTGATAGAAGTGGAATGAGAATCAACTAGTTTCTTCATGGAGGACAAATCATCAATCACCTCCTTAACTCCTGCGCTCGTTGCTTCCACTCATTTCAATAACTTAGCCATCATGTCTTCCATACTCCCAGAATTAGATATGGTGGTATCACGTCTGCCAGGGGGAACGTACAAACCACTCTTTTCATTATTTTTGTTCCAACTACCTTGGTCTTTGCTTCCAGATTTATCATAATAGTTCCGACCTTGGTTTCCTTGGGCATTCCCACGAAAACCCCCCTGATTGTTCAAGTAGTTGGCCTCCTCTTTAGAATCAGATTCGTATCTTCCTGTTAGCGCTACAGCTTTCACTTTTTCGGTCTTCCCTGATAATAAGTGCTTTGTCAGAAGATCCAATTGTGTTTTTATGTGAGCCATGTCTTGGTCACGATCTTCTTGTCTTCGCCTCTGCTCTGCAGTCATGCCAAAAGATAAAGTGGGGCTTGCTACCTCAGAATCCCTGGTATGCCAAGCTCTACTTTGCTTTGTCATCCGATCTAGCATATGGCTTGCCTGCCCAAAGGTGAGGTCCATAAAATATCCTCCAGCCGCATTATCAACCTCTGACTTAGTCACCGAATTCAAAGCTCTGTATAATATCTCCATCAAGTGGTCATTGGTCATATGGTGATTTGGGCATCGCATTAGCTTCGTCTTAAACCTCTCCCATGTTTCGTAGAGAGCTTCAGAGGGAAGCTGACGAAAATTGATGATCTCATCTCTCAACTGTGCTCTTTTGGATGACGGAAAGAATCTTTCTAGGAAAGCGTCTCTCAATTGCCTCCAATTTGTAATAGAATCAGGAGTCAGCCCATTCAACCACATAGTTGCCTCCCCAGACAGAGACAATGGAAATAGACGTAATCGAATTGCATTCTGTCCAACGCCAGGATTGTCGAATGACTTACATGTAGAAATAAAGTTGATCAGATGCATATTCGGATCATCGCCTGCTAGTCCACCAAATAATCCCTTGAGTTGCAAAAGCTGAATCATGGCGCTAGTGATATTGAACTTTGCTCCGGGTGCCAATGGCGGAAGAATAATAGCTCCGGTGGCACCAGGTCCGTCCAGATCGTCCTCTTCGTCATCAAAAGGAATTTGCATAACTCGGCGATCAGGCCTCAATCGCGCTTGACGATCTCTCCTCTGCATGGGTGCCGCCATCTCAGCAGTATGCCGTGGGTTTAGTAGCTCTTCATCGCCTAGATCCTCATCATCAGGATTTGTTGCTCGCCTACGGTTATCAATATTCTGTTGATGCACTTGAGCAGCCATCCTTTCAATTTCAGCTTGTGCCTCCATTGATGCACTGAATAAACCTAAAAAAAACAAAAAACAACAACTAAAAGTAAAAGTACGAGAATCTTTGACCAAAGGGTTTAGTAATTATCACAAACTTGATTGACACTCGTATTCCCCGGCAACGGCGCCAATTTTTGATAACGCTCAATCTACAGCTCTCGTAGGAGTGTAAAGCGGTCGTTAGCAAATATAGAACCCAACTGGGTTGGGTATCGATCCCACAGGGAATAGCTCGGCCAACAAGTAAGCAAAATTAATAGACTTTTGGTGCAAGTCTCGTAAGAAGGGGGGATTGTAATAAGTAACCAAAGTAATGAAATAAAAGCTGAAAATAATAAATTAAAAAGAGAGTATTTCGTAGGTTGTGAAACAATGAGAATTGAGGCGTTGGGGTTATGTCCACCTTCTGAGGTATACGTCTCTATTGTCTATGAGTGTGTAGAGTCTTAACATGCAATTGCTTATAGAGAATTGTAGTCGATGGTAAATCCAAGCGTCTCTCGACCTAAACAAGGACTATTTCACTTTAACTCTCTCGAGCTTAAAGCGTGTCTAACGGTACGAATTCTCCAAGAGGTTAGTCCAGTTACGGCACTAGCTTTTTAATAGGAAAGGGTGTCCTACTACCTTGACATTATCTCTTTTCCAGACAAATAACCTTTCTCTCGAACAAGTTAAATGTTAGACTGGCGTTAGTCTATGCGTCTTCTTTTCTAGACAAGTAACCTTTCTCTCGAACAGGTTAGATGTTAGAATGGCGTGTTCTTGTGTTTGAAACCGCAAAGAATGTAGATTTAAGATGAAGAGAATAATGATATAAGCAATATACGTGTCTTGAACTCACAAGCTCATAGCAATAGATAGTAACTCATTCGGCTTCCATAACCCCAACTAAGAGGTTTAGTTACCCATGAATGCGAAGGATATCACGTTTTGCATGGTGGATGGCGTGAATAGTAGGTGTTTGGCGTGTGGTTTTAGTGATTCCGTAGCAAGTAACGATTCTCTTGTTGTGGAATTTAAGAATAGAAGAATAGATTAGAAGTGTTTGTAGTGGAAGATGAGAAAGATGGAAGAAAATTAATAGTTTAAGAATGAATTTCTTGAATGAAGGGAGGAGTTGCCTCCACTAAGGGAGGACTTGATTAAAATCTCTAGCATGATAGGGTATTTATAATACTCCTATCCTACTCCTACTATGCTAATGAAATAAATAACCAAATCCTACTAAACTAAGGAAATACTTAACCCATTTGTACTAGGTTAATGTAACATTCTCCTAATCCAAATAAACTAATGAAATACATAACCCAATTGAACTAGGTTAATGTATCATTATCAAAATCCAGCTTTGTGTCTGTAAGTCCCCAAAGTCTTCAGAAATGCTGTTTTAGTCCTGGACAGATTTTCCATGCAGTCCCCAAAGTATTCAGAAATGCTGTTTTAGCCCGGGACAGATTTTCCATGCAGCAGATTTGGTCCTTTAGGCGTCCAGCTCCTTTCTACTTCGTTTGTGAGCTTTCTTTTGCGTCAAGTAAGCCATAAAATGCTGTATTTTGCATCATTTATACCTAAAACTTTCCTAATCATGTTCGTTAGCTCATTTATAGGAAAAAGGACTAAAAGTGCATGAAATATATAGTTTGTTCTCAAAACTAGGCTAAAATATGGGCAAAATATATTGATATAGGCGTGTAAATTCGCCTATCATCACTCAATAGTGGGTAAGCAATTTTCTTCAAGCTGAATCTTGTGTGTACAAATCCCAGGCGGAATACCAATGATATCAGCGATGGTCCAACCGATGGCTCTCATGTACTTTCGTAGAATCATGATGAGAGCTGTAACTTGTTGTTCACCCAAATAAACGGAAGTGTGTTACCGCTTCCAAAGAATACATACTTTAGATGACCAGGCAACTCCTTCAATTCTAACGTGGGTGGTTCCTCAATAGATGGTTTAGCTGGTGGTGTTGGTCGGTTTTTTAGATCAAGGTCCAGCTTCTTGGGAGCACAAGGATATGACCCTAATCCTGTTAGAGCACAAATAGTTTCTTCATAATTTTCAGCATCCTTATGCTCAACATTCATAAGCACAACCGCCAATGGGTCATCAACAAGTTGCTCCTCTACGGGTAATTCTTTCTCATCATCAATATAAACATCAGCTACCGAGAACACGTTCAGATCTTTAGGTTGCTTCATTGATTTACATACATCACAGCGGACTACTTTGTCATTCATTCGGAATAGAATCTCATTAGCTCTTAAATCAATAAGCACACTTCCTGTTGCAAGGAAAGGGCGCCCCAAGATTATGGGAACTTCAGAGTCTACCTCACAATCCAAAATAACGAAGTCTGCCGGAAAGATGAATGAAGAAACCTTCACCAATACATCACATAAAATACCAACAGGTCGTTTTACCGACCTATCCGCCATCACAAGCCTCATATTGGTTGGAGTAGGATCACCCAACCCCAACTTTTTGTAAATGGATAATGGCATCAAGTTGATGCTGGCTCCTAAATCGCATAATGCGTTGGCAAAATTCAAAGATCCGACAGTGCAAGGAATAGTGAAGGCTCCTGGGTCTGCCTTCTTCTGAACTAGTGATCTGGTAGCAATTGCACTACAATGATGAACAACATCTGTCAACTCGCCACTTGCTGCTCATTTTTTTGTTAAAAGATCCTTCATAAATTTTTCATAGCCTGGCATTTGTTCTAGTGCCTCAACCAAGGAAACAGTAATAGTCAGCTGTTTTAACATTGACATGAATTTATTGAACTTGGTATCATCAGCTCTCTTCTTTAATCTTTACGGAAAAGGAGGTGGTGGAAGGGGAATTGTTTTCTCCATGACTTTCTTTTCATCATGCTTAGGATGTGGACGTCGAGGACTGACGTCATGAACATCGTCATCAATTTTGATGGCATCATCTCCTACGATATCTTCGGCCACTTGCTTGCTTTGGGATGAATTTTGCAGCACCTTACCACTTCTGGTAGTAACAACCATGCATGTTCCATAGTTTCTTGGGTTTTGCACTGTGTCGCTTGGTACGGTGCCAGCTTTTCTTTGATTTAATGTGGCTGAAATTTGACTCAATTATTGTTCCAGCTGTCTTATTGAAGTGGAATGTGAGTGAACCAATTGCTTCATTGAGGCCAAGTCATTTATTACCTCAGTTACTCCCGTGCTGGTTGCTTCCACTCCTTTCAACAGCTTAGCCATCATATCTTCCATTGACATATTTCTCGAACCAGATGCAGTGGCCTCTCGTCGTCCAGGAGGAATATACACGCCACTCCTGTCAGTCTTGTTCTTCCAACTACCTTGATCCCGGTCCTTGTTTCCAGAATTATCATAATAGTTTCGACCTTGGTTCCCTTGGGCATTGCCTCGGAAACCCCACTGATTGTTCAAGTAGTTGGCTTCTTCCTCGGAATCGGATTTCTCTTTTCCTTTTGACACAACCGCTTTGACTTTTTCGGTCTTCCCTGATAATAGATGCTTTGTAAGAAGATCCACTTGTGTTTTCATGTGCGTCAAATCTTGATCACGTTCTTCTTCTCTTCTCTTTTGTTCTGTAGTCATGCCTATAGAAAAAGTGGGGCTTGCTACCTCAACATCTCTGGTATGCCACGCCCTACTTTGCTTCGTCATCCGGTCTATCATATCACTTGCCTGAACAAAGGTGAGGTCCATAAATGATCCTCCAGCCGCATTATCCACCACAGGTTTAGTTACTGAATTCAAGGATCTATACAGTATCTCCATCAAGTGAACATTGGTCATGTGATGGTTTGGGCACCTCATAAGCTTCTTCTTGAATCTCTCCCAGGCTTCGTGGAGGGCTTCAGTTGAAAGCTGTCGAAAATTGCTGATTTCATCTCTCAATTATGCTCTTTTGGATGGCGGAAAGAATCTTTCTAGGAAAGCGTCTTTCAATTGCCTCCAATTAGTGATAGAATCAGGAGTCAGCCCATTCAACCATAGAGTTGCCTCCCCAGATAGAGACAATGGAAATAGGCGCAACCGAATTGCATTCTGTCCAACGCCAGGATTGTCGAATGACTTGCATGTAGAAATAAAGTTGATCAGATGCATATTCGAATCATCGCCTGCTAGTCCACCAAATAATCCCTTGAGTTACAAAAGTTGAATCATGGTGCTAGTGATATTGAACTTGGCTCCGGGTGCCAATGGCGGAGGAATAGTGACTCCTGTGGCACCTGCTCCATCAAGATCATCATCATCATCATCGAATGGTATGGCTCGGCGTTCAGGCCTGAACCTAGCTTGACGATCTCTTCTGTTGGCTGGTGTCGCCATCTCAGCATCACGCCTAGGGTTTAGTAACTCATCATCACCTAGATCCTCATCGTCGGGATTTGTTGCTCGCCCAGGATTATCAATATTCTGTTGATGCACTTGAGCGGCGGCCAGAGCAGCTAGTCTAGCCTGTTCCTGTTGAGCAGCCCTTCTTTCAATTTCCTGATGAGCCTCCATTCTGCCAATACGATGTGGTTTAGGATTGAAAGGTAATAATGGTTGACCAAAACTTCGAGTATGGGGCATGCACTGGATAAAAACCTGCAGAAAACAAAAACAACAACTAAAAGTAAAGTACGAGAATCTTTGACCAAAGGGTCTAGTAATTATCACAAACTTAGTTGACAACCGTATTCCCCGGCAACGGCGCCAAAATTTGATAACGCTCAAACTACAACTCTCGTAAGAGTGTAAGCGGTCGTTGTCAAATATAGAACCCAACTGGGTTGGGTGTCGAATCCCACAAAGAATACTTGGTCACTAAGTAAGCAAAGATTATTAGACTTTTGGTGAAAGTTTCGTAAAAAGGGGGGATTGTAGCGTGCAATAGTGAAAAACGAAAATAGCAAAGTAAAAGGAAAGAATGTTTAGTAAGATGTTTAACTAATGAGAATTGAGAGTTGGGGTTATGTCCACCTTATGAGTTATACGTCTCTATTGGCTATGAGTTATGCGGAATTCAGACATGCATGTGCTTGTAGAGAATTGTATTCTGTGGTAAATCCAAGCGTCTTTCGACCATCAAGGATTATTTCACTTTAACTCTTTCTAGCTTAAAGCATATCTAACGGTACAAATTCTCCAAGAGGTTAATCCAGTTACGACACTAACTTTTTAACAGGGGTTGGTGCCCTATTACCTTGACATTATCTCTTTTCTAGACATATAACTTTTCTTTCGAACAAGTTAATGCTATACTGGCGTATTCAATGCGTTTGCAACCACAAGAATTTGCATTAAGATGAAGAGAATAATGGTATAAGCAGCATACGTGTCAAGAATTTACAAACTCATAGCAATAGATAGTAGCTCAGAAGGCTTCCATAACCCCAACAGAGAAGTTTAGCTACTCATGAGTGCAATGGAAATCACAATAGTCATTATCATCATACCAATATAAGGATAGAACGTGTAGTATATGTTGGTAGGGATTGTGGCGTGATTTCCTTTCAAAGTAGTATTTCTCTTGTTGTGAAAATTTAGAATCGAATAGATGAAGAGAAAGTAATAAGAATTAATTGAAAGAGAATTGTGGTAATTGTTGAATTATTGATGGAATAAGAATAATCAGAATAATGAGGATAATCAGAATAAATAAAAGCTTCAGCAAAATAGGGTATTTATAATACCCATATCCTATTCCTACTAGGCTACTGCGTACTTATCCTAATCCTAATAAATTACTGCATCATTATCCTAATCCTAATAAGTTACTGCTGATCCCCAAAGTCTTTAGAATTGTTGTTTTTGCCCGGGATAGATTTTCCATGCGTCACTTTTAGTCCTAGGCGTCCAAGCTCTCCTTCTCTTCTTTCGTGAAGCTTCCTTTGGCGTCAAGTTATCCATAAAATGCTGAAATCTGCATCATTTATACCTGAAAACTTGCTAATCACGTTTGTTAGCTCACTCACAGGAAAAAGGACTAAAAGTGCATGAATTATATATTTTGTCCTCAAAACTTAGCTAAAATATGGGTACATTATAGCACTTTAGGCGTGTAAATACGCCTAACATCAGCAACACAAACCAAGACCCAATTTGATTTCTTGCAAGTGTCTTCGCCAGTTTTCTCTTTTGGGAAATTCATCGACATCGAAGGATTTTCCCGATGGGTTGGGTGAGACGACCCAGTTGTTCAATTGGGTTGCTCAAACTCTATATCAGCAACGAAAGATGCTAGCTTTATTCTATTTTTGAATAATTGCTTCAGAGTTCTTTAGTTGGGTCGCTAATTGCCATTTTGTAATCTGAATTTGGTAATGCGTATTGGATATTGGATAAAATTGAGTTGCTTAGAAGTTTTTTGGTGTAAATAGTTTGCTTTTTCTTGGTGTTTATGGTAGTTGAAATTCCTCTTAAACAGGGTATATTTGTTCCTGTATAGTCATTGTTTTCAATTTTCCGGCAAGTGTTTTATGCTTTTGGTTTTCTTACAGTAAAACTAATGTTAGGATACAAATGCCAAGTTCATGGCAACATGGATTCTACATCTGTAATTTGTCCCCAAAATGGTAAACCATCTCAATCATTTTCGCAAATTGTATTTTAGCTATTGCACTAATTGTAGAAATAATTGTTAATTTTGCTCTTTCGATGAAATGAAAGCTGACCTATTTCGCGTTTGTGTTGAAATAATTGTTAGACCCATTTTTGATGGAATTGAAGTTAGACCCATTTGAAATGTGTGTGTTGAAATAATGGTTAATTGAGTTATTTTTTATGGAATTACGGATAATTTATTTGGTGTGTGTGGAGTAGTCATCGTGTTTTGTTGAAGAGAAGAAACAAGAAAGAAAAGTCATGGTGTTAATGAAAGAAAAGAGAAAGAAGACAATGAAAAAAATAAATAAAAAACATAAGAAATTAAAAAATTAAAAAATTAAGGGGTTAAAACGTCTTCACTCTCTCAAAGAGAGTGCACTACACCTTCCGTGCCACGTCAACATTTAGGAGGGAAATAAATCTATTTTAAAATAGTTCAGGGGTAATAGGTCCCCCACAAAGAATAGGTGTGTAGTTGGGATTTTGGGTAAAGGTTGGGGGAACTTTTGGCTATTTTTTCTATTTTATTGTAGTTTACAGGTCGCAGATGAATTTACAAGTGGTAGATGAATGTCGGTTGACTTTGAGAAATTTTTTAGATAAAGGTTAGGTTTAATTATATTGTATTTATATCTCTGTTTTGAGAATCTTTTTGTGTAAAGATCAAGTTTAGTTGTATTATTTTGATATCTCTATTATTGTATTGTTTTGTTATAATTTACAAGTGGTAGATGAGTGTCAGACGGCTTTGAGGAAATTTTTGTGTAAATGTTAGATTTAATTATATTATTTTGATGTCTCTATGATTGTATTATTTTGTTGCAGTTTATAGGTGGTAGATGAATGTCGACCGACTTTGATATTTTTTTTTGGTAAAAGTTAGATTTAATTAAATAAATTCTACAAAAAATATTGAATTTAATTATTGTATTCATCTTTATTATTAAAGCAAATATCCTATTTAGTGTAACGTTTGAGTCTAATAAAGTGAGGTACATGTGCGTAATGCGTACACCTAAACTGGATAAAGGTTAAATGTGTTCACTCAAAACAATACAAGAACTTACACCAAAATAAAGCAATAATTCAAGGACCAAAACGGTATGTAAACAAAAGGTTGGGCCTGGGAGTGGATGTTATTTTCAAGGGGAAAGGATAAAAATAACACTTAAAACTAAAATAATTCTACAAAATTAGCACCTAAATTCTTAACCCCAGTAAATAGCCACTCGGCGAAACTAATTCTAATCGAATGGCCATTTGACGTGTGCGGGGAGTGACATCTTAAGTGGACATCATTAGTCAAAGGTATTTCCTTATTGGTTTCTGGCCAAATATTAAAACAAGAAAGAACAACCTTTTAGGTTACTAATTCTCAAAATTGCAAACACATAGTAATTGCTTGTTTCCCTTCTTTTTAAAGGTACAAAATAATTTATCAATATTATTTTCTTTTTGCAAAATCAGTAGGTCCATGATTTCAACACAGCAACATAACTTCTGGGTTTTCTCCATCGAAGTAGAAATACGATAAACAATTTATTTTGCATTCACCAATATTATTAAAATAATATACTAATTTTTTTGTTTAGTTTTACTTATTTATACAATAAAATACAATATCACATACTTTTAATATAATACAATTGTTAAAGATATATATTTATATATAATAATGATACAGTTTCTATACATATACATATTCTATATAATAATTATAGCATTTTTATACACATTCTATACTAACTACAATTATTATGTAGATACATATTTTATACGACTCTATATAGTTTCTACATGCATTTTAATCTAGTATAAGAGAGTATCAATTGAGTATATGGGCAATGCAAGTGTATCAACGTAGTATAAAAGTGTATTAATGTTGTATAAAAGAGTATCAATTGGGTATAGGGACTGCATGTGCTTGCATAGAATTTCCTTTCTCTTTTTTAAAAAGTGTATCAATATAATATAAAAGTATATCAATTTGTTATAAAAGTGTATCATTTGAGTATACAAACTGCATGTGCCCAAATGGGACAAATGGCTAAAAAAGGGTATTAAATTGGGCCGACTAGCCTAAGTTATCCACTTTTTCAATTATGGGCAATTTTTTTTTTTAAAAGTGGCTAGCTCATGTCCTTTTCCCTATTTTCAAATCCAATAGCCTCAGCTAGCGTTTGGCCCATGTATTATTATTATTATTATTATTATTATTATTATTATTATTATTATTATTATTATTATTATTTTATTTATTATTTATTTATATATTATTATATAGAAGAGTGAGTTGGAGGACAACCAAGGGTATATTTGTCATTTTACATTTAATTGATACAATCATTAGTTAATATACACATCAACAAAGAACTCCATTAGCCATTTCTTTTTTCTTTTTCACTAAAACAAGATTGAAGTACATTAAATAGTCAATGTAAAGAACTTTTATTATATTATATAAATGTATTTATATGTAAGCTTTCAGAAAAATTGTGATTTGTATTCTTAAAAATAAGATATAGAATACTCCACTCATTTCTTTTTATGTGCTCCATTTGGGTTGTGCTTATATTACTAAAAATATTTGCTTCTTTAATATTTAAAAAATAATTTGAACAAAATCTTCCTATTATGCCCTTGTTCAATAAATATAATCATTATTAATTGGGAAAGAGGTATAAAATTTAATTAGGGGTATATATGTGGAATTACTTTTAATTTTATAGGAGTAAGAGATTAAGGTACGTGTCTAACCCAAAAAGAACAAATAAAAAGGAATACAGAGAGTACGATATAATAGATAAATTAACCTGCATGTAAAATAACTTTAAACTAACATTAAATAACATATATTTTTAAATTTATTTAATAAAAATTTTAACTCCACTAATATTAATTTGATTTGTGCTCTATTTTTTTAGATAATTTTCAACTATTAATAATGTATTTTTTGTATTTTTATATTATTTAATTATGAAAATGAATGTATGGTATATTTATATGGATAAGAACAATCTCTTATCTCCTTAATATAAATATGCTATTTACTTTTATTTATATAGTATATTAGGTAAAAAGATCATATTTTTAAAAAATATTGCTCGTAAGATTTTATAAAAAATGTTAATATACTGACACTTATAATTTTAATTTATCCTGTTGTCTAATTTTCAAACAAAATAAAAAATAAAAAAAATTAAAATTAGTTACTTAATTCAAGAAAATGTGTTTGACCTGATGTTAAAATAAGCATTGAAGCATATTATATTTTAATTTCAATTAGGGCAATTTAAATAAGTTGTAAGCTGTTATTTGATTTTATAAAAATTAAAAAATATAATATTTTTAAAGTGTGATCTCTATTATCATTTTCTATAGTATTTATTTAAATAATTAATTTAACTTTTTTAATAAACTAATTAAATACCGATAAATACACTTAAAATTATAACATTGGGCCCGTAAAATGGGCCCTTCATTATCTAGTTCCCAAATATTTTTGGCAACGTATTTTTGGGCTATGTTTATCATTTGTTTGATTATAGTGTTTGGACAACATATTTTTTACTCATAAAAGTTATTAAAAAATTAAATTTGTCTCAAATATAATTTTTTTCTAATATTTAAAATTTAAATTATTTGTCAAAAATGTTTGTCTAATAATAACAAATTATATGACCAAACGCTCTCTGTCAAATTTTTCTCAAAAATTACTTGAAAAATCTATGGCCAAACGGGTTCTTAGCATAGGAATAGTTTAGTCAAATTTATTAAAAAAAGTTTCTCTAATAATAACAAATTGTAGGATCAAACGCTCTTTATCAAATTTTTCTCAAAAATTACTTGAAAAACCCATGTCCAAACTGGTCATAAGCATAGGAATAGTTTAGTCAAATTTATTACTCTTATAGTTTAATTTAAAATAGGTCATAAATATTTGTATGGTTATAGACCATTTTATTAAGAGTAAAATGAATATTTTAAAGCTAATATGGTAGAAAAGTGTCCTTTATAGGACTGATTAAAAAGGAAAGTGAGTCATATTAATAAAGAGAGTACTTTTTAGAATTTTGGTTTGGATTGTTTGAATTCAGATTTTTAATTTTTTAATTTTCAAATTGGATATCAGAAAAATCAAATATTTAGTTCTTTTATCTGTAGGTTTACCCGTTATATATTAACTAGATATCAATATATGTTATTTTTTTGCCTCAATTTATGTGATACAATAGATTCATTATTAAAATAATTTAAGTTTTTAATTTTTGTGATTTATAATACTTTTTCTTTTATTTCAACTTAAGTGACACTAATATAATTTCAAAAGTTAAAAGTTGTTAATTATGTGATTTGCTTTGCTTTTTACATAATTTTTCAGTAAGATATGAATACTTTCTCCGTCCCAGTTTATGTGGCATAAATAAATTTTGACTGTCAATCAATTTTTTATATTTTTTTGCATATTTTTAAATTCTTAATTATTGTAATTTATAATATTTTTTATCATTTTCAAATAATATATGTTACTTCATGTCTTCCTCTATCGCATCCCACTTTGTGTTTATTTCTTTTTTTATGAAATATTATTAATTTTTTAATGTTTAGATGACCATAATAATTAATTAGGGGTAATATAGTAAAATTACGATTGAAGCAGTGAAGCAGACATGTCTTAAATTATTGATAATAATTAACTAGAAGTGATATAGCAAAATAACAATAAAAAAGAGTTGTGGAAAAATTTAAGCGGACCTTGTATAAGATGTCAAGTTTATTTAAAATATCAAGAATTAATTTATCATTTTATGTCTACTTTTACCTTTTCTTATTAGTTAGAAAGAATTCACTACTCATATTTACTAGATATCGAGGGGGCCGTGCTAGCACGGGCCCTATATATGTTATTTTTTGTTCTTAATTTATGTGACACGAATTGAATTTAAATAATCAATCATATTTTTAATATGTTTTAAAATATTTTAAATTATTAACTATTGTAATTTATAATACTATTTAATATATTTTTCAAATAATATATTTTTTCGGTTATTTGGAATTGCATAAATAAAAGAAGTAAAATAGTACAATCAATTGTATTTTTCAAAAAAAATTATTTTTTTAATTATTGAGATTTATAATACCTTTCCTTCTATTCCAATTAAAGTGGCACTGGTATAATTTCGAGAGTCCATCAAATATTTTATTTTTCTAAATTTTTTTAAGTTGTTAATTATTGTGAATTTTAGTATTTTTTTTTACGTATTTTTTGAAACATATAATAAATTACTTTTTTTTTTTAAAGATTTTTTAAGTTGTTATTATAATTTATAATACTTTTTTCGTCTATCCCAATTTATGTGTCACAGTGCTTAGATGACCATAATAATTAATTAGGAGTGATATAGTAAAATCACGATACATGTCTTAAATGATTTGTAGTAACTAATTACAAGTGATATAACAAAATTACCATAAAAAGTACCTGTGAAAAAGTTAAGTGAGCCTCATATAAGATATCAAGTTAATTTAAAATATCCAGAGTTAATTTATCATTTTATATCTATTTTACCTTTTTATTAAAATTATTAATTTTTATGTTTAATTAATGATGTTCTTTACTTAGGGCTGTTCAAAACCGAACCGTAACCATTAATCCAACCGTAAAATTAGTTTATTGGCTAATTGGTAATGGGTTATTGGATTAATGGTTGGAGAACTGATAATTTTTTTTTATAATTAATGGCTTATTAGTGCGGAGACGGATTACTCATCTTTCTTATCGGGTAAACCATTAACCCATTAAGAATTATTATAATTATATTTTTACCCTTAGATATACAAGTATCTTTTGTCAATCCAACATATAAAACTCCATTTATTATTCTATTCACTTCTTAGTTTAGAAAATAACATGCCACTTATTGTGACATCTAACCATAAAGTGCAGTCAGACTCCCTAAAATGTAAAGAAAATCTGAAATTAATTCTTAAACCAAAACATAAATTATTCTTGACAACACAAAGGACCGCAATAAAAATGAAACAACCCAAATGTATCCTTCACAAAGTTTGATACAAAACATAAAAATTCAAATAATATTAAACTTTTAATTTTTTTCTGTCAATCCAGTAATTAAAAATGTTTCTACATACATTTTTGGTCTAGAAGAAAATTCTTATCTGATTCGATGTTTTAACCTATTAAATAACTACACGAACAAAACTCAAGAAGCCTAAAAGATTGATAAATAGATCAATCATAGTATACAAACAACTTAGTCGGTGAAGAAGCAGAGAGGAACTACCAATAATCGCTCGATATTTCATTCTCTCTTAAATTTATCCGTTACACCATCCGATAACCGTCCGTTAATTGCTAATCCGATACCGAACCAACCGTTATCTTATTGGGTGGCTAGCGGATTAGCATATTTAAAAATCGATAACCAATAAGCCGAACCGCTAAGCATAATTATCCAACCGATCCAACCGATAAGCAACCCTATCTTTACTAACTTTTAATGCAACGAGGAGGAAGCAAAAATGAACGATGGCGTACACTTGCGATTTAGTCATCTTAAAATTTCTCAAATAGAGTATTAGTTTTGTGATTAATTATGTTTATTGCTTGCATACTTAATAGGGAACTAACAATAATATATATAGTTTTCAACTTGTCCATTTGTTTTTGGGCTAATTAAACAATCCAAAATGCTAAACTAGATAAATTGAAGATTACGATGGAAAAAATGGGTATATGCGATTGTCCTTGGTCTAGGTGGGTGTATGGCACAAGATGGAACATCGCAAGCTCGAACAATATAAATTAAAATGTGATTGGTGTACTTGATATATATTTATTAAAAAATATGAAAGAACTAAAACCCTGGATCAAAACAGAAGAGATTTTGACCAAAATCATCCCTCATATTTCACCCCAACTTTCACTACATCCTTATGATATCCCACTTAATCTAAAATATCCTTTAAATTTCTCAAAGTGAATAAAAAACATCCCTCCATTAATATTGCCGTCTATGTACGACAAAATTATTTTTTTTCCACGTGACTTCTCTTTTCCCTCCATTTCTCTCAAAATCTTTATTCTTGCCTCTGAATCTCCCTTTTGACAGAACAAAAAGGCACTTTTGGGAGCTTGAAGTAATTTTTCTAATGATTAAACAATTTATTCTTGGGTGAAGCTTCTATCTCTGTAAAATTGACACTTTGCTGTTGAATCTGTAACAGAGGTTAGTTACTAACGGTAAGTCTTAATACATTTTAGTTTTCTTGATTTGTTTTAGTTATGAAAGAGCTGATGCTTCACACTTCTCTATTATATAACAAAAATTACTATGTCGACAAATTCAATGTTCGAAAGTCAAGCAATATATGTTGATTCTGGTAATGAATCAGATTATGAAGAGTTTGAAGATTCAGATCATGAAGATGACATTTTATTTGATCAAAATGTTGATCCTTCTGTTTAAACTTTTTCTGTCAATATCAGAAGAAATGCAAGAATAAATGATGATCGTGAAGAGTTTATTAGTAAAGAGTTGCAAAAGAAGATGCAAAATGAAGATGACGACTCAGATTGTGTTATTTTCAGTGACAAAGAAGGTTGACCTCACAAAGGTTAAAGATGCTGAAACCACGCATGGCGTCAACCTTACCACTGCGGAAAGGCATGCTCGGGATGAGAGTTTCTTTCGCTATCTTTATGGCATGACTCGGTTTACCATGATGAGCGGAGGTCGTGTTCCAACTGTTGCAGAGCTCCAACAGCTGAATTATGACTACCCAATGAATGAGCATGCAAGGCAAATGTGTGGAGTAGGTGTGTACTTTGAGGAACCTCTTGATGACGATGTGCCAACCGATAATGATCGTCGAATGCCAGACTCCGACGTAGAGGAGAACTCTGATGGCGACGACTCTGATGATGATTCTGACGAAGGGGGTATGACCCCAGACATAGAGGAGGAGTCCGACTAACTAGGTTCTTCTTATTTATTTTTCACTGAGGACAGTGTGTCCTGTCTAAGTGTGGGGTGCTGGTATTTGCATGCTATACTTCCTTATCTGCATTTGCATTCATTTATGTTTGTTTGTTTTGTTTTTTTAGTAGTTAAATTTTTTTTAGTAGTTAATAAATTTTTTTAGTAGTTAAATTTTTTTTAAATTTTTAACTTTGCAGAAAATTGTTCTGATAGGCAGCATGGTATTACGACAAGAGTCTGTGATAAAATCATTACTATTGAGACGTTTAGGCTCTAATAGTGACTCATTATGTGATAATTATGTGGTTCAATTCCTTCATCTGTTGGTCCAATAAAGTCGACCATGCGCCTTGTGTGTGTGAGATGATAGTATATTCTATGTTTGTGGCTGATGCTAGAACTTGCCTGGTATGTATGTAAAGCGAAATAAAGAGTGTAAGCTTAGGAGATGATTTAGGCATTTCTTTGGCAACCTATGATTGTTTACCTTCATTTTATCAACCCATGGACATCATCCTAGATAACCCCCTTTGAGCCTTAAGCCTATTTTCTTTGACAGCCTCATATGTAAGCCTAATCCATTTTTTTCAAGACCATAATTTGATCCAAATTCCTAAGTGCTTTAAAATTGTAAAGTAATGTGACAAAATAAGAGGAAATTGGGTGAGAATAGTGCCTTAGATTGTATTGGTGCTTGAATTTGTTATGGAAAATAGTGCTTTCATAAGAGGTGTGTTATGAAAAGAAAAAGGAAAAGAAAAATAAAAAGCTAATTCTGTTCAAAATGGAAAAACAAAAGAAGTGAGAAAGGGTGGTAGATTAAAAGAAAGAAGAAAGGTTGTTTGAAAGAAAGCATAAATGGTATAATGTGATGTATTAAAGCGCTTAAGAACATAGTCACTATTTCTGTCCAAAATAGTCCTACCCATCCCTTAGCCTACATTACAACCTGTAAAAGACCTATTTGATCCTAAGCTTAACATTCTGATATTTAGTGGAGCATTACACTAAGGGCAAGCCTATGGTCATCAGTTGCAACATATGAATTCTTTGTGAGAGTGAGAGCAAGGATAATCTTATACCCATGTTCGAAATATATACAATACTTGTGAGTGATTATGGGTTATATTTTGTGAGACACACATGATTGATGAGTTTTGGGTGGTTGTGTATGATTCTCCGTGCCTTAACTTTTGAATACGAATTAACCATCATCACGAGTCTATATTAGAGGTTGAATTATTTCTAGAAGTGATTAGAAAACTACTCTTTGTTAATAATTGTCGTGCCTGTCTTGATGAATATTTTGTGTTGTTACTGTGAAACCCTAAGTGGATGTTTAGAAGGACATGATATTTTGTTCGAGGACGAACAAAGCTTTAAGTGTGGGGTGTTGATGTTAGGCGTATTTACACGCCTAAAGTGCTATAATGTACCCATATTTTAGCTAAGTTTTGAGGACAAAATATATAATTCATGCACTTTTAGTCCTTTTTCCTGTGAGTGAGCTAACAAACGTGATTAGCAAGTTTTCAGGTATAAATGATGCAGATTTCAGCATTTTATGGATAACTTGACGCCAAAGGAAGCTTCACGAAAGAAGAGAAGGAGAGCTTGGACGCCTAGGACTAAAAGTGACGCATGGAAAATCTATCCCGGGCAAAAACAACAATTCTAAAGACTTTGGGGATCAGCAGTAACTTATTAGGATTAGGATAATGATGCAGTAATTTATTAGGATTAGGATAAGTACGCAGTAGCCTAGTAGGAATAGGATATGGGTATTATAAATACCCTATTTTGCTGAAGTTTTTATTTATTCTGATTATCCTCATTATTCTGATTATTCTTATTCCATCAATAATTCAACAATTACCACAATTCTCTTTCAATCAATTCTTATTACTTTCTCTTCATCTATTCGATTTTAAATTTTCACAACAAGAGAAATATTACTTTGAAAGGAAATCACGCCACAAGCCCTACCAACATATACTACACGTTCTATCCTTATATTGGTATGATGATAATGACTATTGTGATTTCCATTGCACTCATGAGTAGCTAAACTTCTCTGTTGGGGTTATGGAAGCCTTCTGAGCTACTATCTATTGCTATGAGTTTGTAAATTCTTGACACGTATGCTGCTTATATCATTATTCTCTTCATCTTAATGCAAATTCTTGTGGTTGCAAACACATAGAATACGCCAGTATAGCATTAACTTGTTCGAAAGAAAAGTTATATGTCTGGAAAAGAGATAATGTCAAGTTAATAGGGCACCAACCCCTGTTAAAAAGTTAGTGTCGTAACTGGATTAACCTCTTGGAGAATTTGTACCGTTAGATACGCTTTAAGCTCGAAAAAGTTAAAGTGAAATAATCCTTGATGGTCGAAAGACGCCCGGATTTACCATAGAATACAATTCTCTATAAGCACATGCATGTCTGAATTCCGCATAACTCATAGTCAATAGAGACGTATAACTCACAAGGTGGACATAACCCCAACTCTCAATTCTCATTGGTTAAACATCTTACTAAACATTCTTTCTTTTTACTTTGCTATTTCCGTTTTTCACTATTGCACGCTACAATCCCCCCTTTTTACGAAACTTTCACCAAAAGTCTAATAATCTTTGCTTACTTAGTGACCAAGTATTCTCTGTGGGATTCGACACTCAACCCAGTTGGGTTCTATATTTGACAACGACCGCTTACACTCTTACGAGAGCTGTAGTTTGAGCGTTATCAGTTGCAAATGTGGGTCTTTAATATATATATATATATATATATATATATATATATTAAAGAATAATAATTAATTTTTTTATTAAATTTTTTATATAAAAATATAATATTACGTGAAAATTACGTGACATTATATGGCAAGTGCGTGTTGCTCACTTTCCATTACACATTTGGGTGTCAGTTTTTTAGGGGGTAATTAGTCATAGGACCCCCGTAAAGTATAAGTGTGTAGTTGAAATTTGGGGTAAAGGTTGGGGGCGCGGGGGGGGGGGGGGGGGGGGGGGGGGGGGGCTTTTGGCCATTATAGTGATCACAAAGCTTTAGTTTTGATGAAAATAATTCTTGTCTGAGCAAATATTTTAACCCTAAAGGATGACTTGAATGAAAACAAAGAACATATATATACACACACGTTGACTTCTATTATGTTGACAAAAACAGTGAAGAAGTTGAGGGTTAAAAAATTAGGATCCACCAATAGATATGTAACCGAATCAAGTTAGATAAGCATCAATCAGATTTTTCAATAAGTAAATCGCTTTCCTCTCTAGTCTAACGTGTATCTGAATATTTATAGAAGTATTTTCTTAATAGAGTCCTATTTTAGGAGTATTTTTCTAATTAATCAATATAAAAAAATATTAATTGATTCTCCTATATTTTAGGAGTCTAGTTAATATAATAAAAATAATTAAATAATAAATTAAAGAAAAGAGTAAAAAAATAATTTTATCTAAAAAGAGTCTTTTAAATGAAGCACAAAAATTTAAATAACTTTTTTAAGAAATAGAGGAGTTTTGTTTATTGTATTTACAATAAAATGATCTCTCATCCCTCAAGAGAAGAAATAAGAATCACTCTCTCTATTCTCTCTACTCTTCTTCTTTATTCTTTCTTGTTTTATAACAAAAAAAAATTAATGAAGGCTACTAATGCTTTTTTTTACTAGGAAAAAAGACAGCACTAAGCATTTTAGAAAGTTATAGACATCTTTGTCTTTGCATAATACATAAATATAACCCTTAACTTGACACCAAATTATAACATTAACCTTATACTTTGATAGTGCACAAATAGGATCTTTAACTATTCAAACCTGAACAAATATGACCTCCAATCCTATGTGGCAAAACGCGTGTTGTACACGCAAAAGTAGGCGCGTCGGGCTAAAAATTTAAGCGTACCAACAGTAAAAAAAGGGTAAAATGACTATTATTCCCTTACTAATTCCTTTTTATATATTTAAATGACTTTTCACTATTATTTTTTATTTTTTTCAGCTCAAAGATGAAATTATACTAAAAATAAATAAGAAAATTATAGTTTTAATAAAACGTTATTAAATTGTTATTAATAAAATGTTATTAAATTAACGTTATTAAATTAACGTTATTAAACTAACGTTATTAAATTAATGTTATTAAAATATTTTTAAATTAACGTTATTAAAATGTTATTAAGGACAGTAGTAGTATATTAAATTAACGTTATTAAAATGCTATTAATAAAACGTTATTAAGGGCAGTAGTAATAGTATATTAAAATATTTTTATTATTATTATTAATAGTAATAATATAATAATAATTATTATTATTGTTACTAATCGTAGTAGTAGTATATTGATAGAAGCAATAGTAGTATGTAATATTTAGAAATATTAGTAGTAGTAGTAGAATAATAATAATAATAATAATAATAATAATAATAATAATAATAATAATAATAATAATAATAATAATAATAATAATAATAAGCAAAACGATGTCGTTTTAACTTATAGAAGCAAAATGACGTCGTTTTAATTGAAAGACAAAAGTCCCTCCGTGTCAGCCCTTTTAATGACATGGCATCGTATGATTGAATTACATATCCACGTAGGCGCAAGTGAGTTACATGTATGGAGGTTGCAAAATTGGAGGTCATATTTTTTTAGATTTTGAATAATTAAAGGTCCTATTTGTGCACTATCAAAGTTTAAGGTCAATATTATAATTTAATATCAAATTTAGAGTCATATTTATGTATTATGCCTTTTGTCTTTTTTATTATTTTGCAATTTGCATGTCCACATGGAATAATTATTTAATAAGAATTTCTTTAGTCCATAGTCAAAACTAGTCAATAACAGAATAAACGGAAAATAAAAGGCGAGGTGTTTTTTTCAACAAATAAATATGAATGTTTTGTTTTTGATTCGTACTTTTTGAATTAAGAAAACTACAATCTAAATTCAATTCAAATTATAAATTAGATTAGATCCGATATTAAGTTAGATTTTACTTCTTCATTTTATGAAATGGGATATATGCTTGAACGACATAATTTAAAACGTATGATTTAGGACCCTTGTTTAATATATAATCAGAGTTTATAAATTTTCACAAGTATAACAGATTACATTCAAAATAAATTTTAACAATTTTTTGCATCAGAAATTTGAGTTGTCAAATATATCTGAAGTTATAGTTGTCTGAAGTTGACATATATGATTAAACTTTGGGTATTAATACGTAGACTTTGTCATTTTCATCTAAATGGGTGTTATTAGAAGAAGGAAAAATTACATATATATATATATATATATATATATATATATATATATATAAGGTAACTATTATTTATTACATAAAATTCCTTATTTGAAAAGTAATTATCAAAATTTCATATTAATTATATAGAATCTCTTTCTTTTAGACTTTCTCTCTCTTCTGCCTTATACATCCCAAAACATCCGATTTTTTCTCCATTATTGCACTCCTTATTTTACGCCTAATTTCACGCTACGTGATTTAGGAGGTTTCAAATTTATTCAAATAAAGTCTATTATTTTAAATTATTATGAAAATAATTTATTTCATAATAAATTTCCATTATAACTAGTTGGTCTATTATTTCAAATTATTATGGGAATAATTTATTTCATAATAAATTTTCATAAAATCAAATAATGCATTTTATTTTAATTCGTTCAAATTTATTCTATATTATAGAAGAGAGATCTCTTATTTCTTCTATACCTTAACTTCAACTATAATATACATTACAAATTATTATGGAAATAAAATCAGATCCGATCATTTCTATAGCCAACGATGTGAAAGTTGATTTGAACTATAATATCCAAATTATTTCTCCTTTTTGATTGCATGTATGATTTTATCAAATTATCTGCTTTTGCAATGTCATACATAGAAAGTAAAGTATAATAAAAACGCAGACACTTGCATCATACATAGAAAGTAAGTATAATACATTCTCATGCATATAAAACATGTTATTATTGGAGTGTAAATCATACATATAATACTGACATCATACACAGAAAGTAAAGTATAATACGTTCTCATACATATAGTGTGAAATGTTTTTACTTAAATATAAATCATACATAGAAAAAAAAATATGTAATACATTCTCATACGTGTAAATTTCATAAATAATGTCAAAATATCATTCAAACTGGGTGAAGTATTATAATTTCTCATACAATATTGTGCAAGTTTTTAAAAAAACAAATACACTAAGAGGGATCGAAGGCGTCGTTGGCTGTTCATGATGGCGCCGGTGGTGGTGACAGTGGGAGAAAAATGAGAAACGACGTCGATCTTGGCGGCTGATTGCCCTTGCGTGTTCACCGACATGAAAAAGAGGAGTGGAGCGGTGAAGGTGTCGTTGACTGTCCGTGATGACTCTGGTGGTGGCGACAGTGGGAGAGGAACGAGAAACGACGTCGCTCTTAGCAGTTTGTCGCCCTTACTTGTTCACCGGCGTGAGAAAGATGAGTGAAGCGGTGAACGGCAACAACGTTGGTTTTTTGTAGCAAGATAAAGTGAGATGTTTCCGGATATTTTTTGAATTTGAATTACAGTTACTATTTTTAAGCATCTGTAAAATCAGAACATTAATTACTGTCGTTATTCAGGTAAGATAATAATTGAATTTGATTTTATTTCCATAATTTAAGGAGAAACAGTTTCCTCATACATTGGAGTTACGTATGAGGTACATTGACATGTATATGTATTTTTTCAAATCAGGGAGAGAGAAAATTAATCCAGAATCTTATGTAATTAGTTTCATTTAGGAAGGAAATTATGTTGTTTATACTTAGAAGAACTTGAAAACATTGGGCAAATTGTAATGATACAATTTGGAACCCTGAGAAGCTAATTATATTAAGACTTGTATTATTTTCTTTCATTGGCTATTTTATAATGGCAAAATAGTTCGGTGGACCTTTGTACTATGTCTGTTTTGTAATGTGAACACTTTTACTTACATGTTTGTCATCTGTACCCTTGAACCCACTAAAAATCAATATTTCAAACTCTTTGACTGTTGACCAAGCCTATGTGGCATTAAAAGGGCTGACTAGGACGAGGCGCGTGCCTAGGGTGCGAGTGGCCGGGGGTCAATTTTTGATCAATTTTATATTAAAATAATTTAAAAAAATAAAAATAGCACTAAAATTTTTTTTAAAAAAAGGTCCTTTTTTTCCTCCATCTTTTTTAATTTAAAAATATTTAAAAAATTTAAAAATAATAAATTTTAAAAAAATAAAAGCCCCTCTCCCCAAGCACCCTCCCCGTCCAGCCCACCCCACTCTTCACCTTCATCCAACCCCTTTCCGCAGCCCCCTCCCCTCGCTCAGCCGCCATCCCACCCCATCCCTCATCCCCGTCCATCCCCCATCCCCCATCCCCCTCCTCCGTCCAGCCACCCCCACCCCACCCTTCACCCCCGTCCCCCCGTCCAGCCATGGCTGCCATGGCCATCACCATTAATGCCCCCAGGCCCACATCCCCAAGGATCTCTCTTCGTCTTTTTTTTCTTCATCATCATATATCCCAAATTCTTCAAAAAAAAAAAAAGTAAAATGTCTTTGTTGTGGTTGATTTTTTGTTGTTGTTGTTGTTGTTGTTCATTGTAAGAAGAAAAACTGTCGTGGTTGATTTGTTGTTGTTGTTGTTCATTGTCAAAAAAAAAAAATTATTATATATATCCATCAAGAGGGTCTTTGTTGTGGTTGATTTGTTGTGGTTGTTCATTGTCAAAAAAGAAAAAATTTGCCGTGGTTGATTTGTTGTTGTGATTTGTTGTGGTTGTTCATTGTCAAAAAAGAAAAAATTTGTCGTGGTTGATTTGTTGTTGTTATTCATTGTCAAAAAAAAAATTATATATATCCCTCAAGAGGGTCTTTGTTGTGGTTGATATTGTTGTTGTTGTTCATTGTCAAAAAAAAATTTATTGTTGTTTTAATTTTTTGATTTTTTATTCACTTTCTCAATTTAAATTTTTTATTTTGTTTAGGATTAATTTTGTAAATTTTACAAATTGTTAAAGATATTTACATAAAAATTGAAAATTCATTATGTTTGTGTATGTGAATTTATAGTTAAAATTTTAAATTAATTGCAGAGAAATTTCAATTATTTGAAATAAATTTGATGTTTAATTAAATTTATTGTGTTTGTGTATTAGAATTTATAGTTGAAAATTTAAATTTATAGTTGAAAATTTAAATTAAATTAAAAATTTATTGTGTTTGTGTATTAGAATTTCTACTATTTATAAAAGAAATTATTTAATTAAATTTAGTTTATATTTAATTAAAAATAACATAAAATTTTGATGTAATACTTAAAAATGACGTAGCGGCTGATGTGGCAGTTGGCGTGGGCAATTAAATTTAATGTAATACTCAAAAGTGATGTGGAAGCTGATGTGACAGCTGACGTGGCGCGATTGTGTTACACACACCGTCAGAGGGGTTTAAAAAATTATTTTTTAATGGGTTCAAGGGTCCAAATGATAAACATGTAAATAGGAGTATCCACATTACAAAACGGATATAGTACAAGGGTCCACCGAACCATGTTGCCTTTTATAATAAGTGACTACTTATTGCCATGTATTAGGCATTAAAAATTTTTAAAATTAATATTAAAATGCCATAAAACAACATTAATCATACATTCTGTTTTGGAGATTTTGACCAAAATCATCCCTCATGTTTCAACCCAACTTTTACTACATTCTTATAATATCCTACTTAACCTAAAACATCCTTCAAGTTTCTCAAAGTGAATCAAAAACATCCCTCTGTTAATACTACCGTCTACATTCATGGCTCTTCTATTCTCACGTGACCTCTCTTTTTCCCTCCTTTTCCCATAACACTTCTTTTCATCCTTCTTTTGACAGAACAAAAAACAACACAACACTTCTTTTCTTCCTCCTTTTGACACAGAAAAAAACAACTTTGGATGCTAGTAATAAGATAATGGGAAGGACACCAATAATAGGATAGAAGATAAAGATTCCGCTTATGAAATGGATGATAAGAATTCAGAGGATGCAACTGGAGGTGGTGAACCTTCAACGAAGTCGAAGTGTAATTTTTTTTTGTGGAGGATTAAATTATTAAAACATTGTAATGCTTTTGTTCTGTGTGTTTCATACTTTCATTAAATAGTCATCATTGTATTTACTCTGCACCTCAATTTCAAGCAAGTTGATGCATATATATTCACCGACTATATCGGTCCATAAGCTTCTCAAACTAATATGGCACAAAGTTAAAAAAAAAAAAGCATTAGAGGTTCTCTATATATTCTATTGGCATATAATGTCTATCTTGTAGAGTTATTCTCCCAAGGACAATAGGTTTGATATGGACCGCGCCAATTTCTGTACAAAGTCAGATAGCCATATCAATTTCAAAAGATTGACAAACTTGTGAATCAGCTTGCTGGTGATAGAGTTAAACTCTTCAAAAATGATGTTGTACTCATGTTGGGTTCTTACAAAAATGAACTAAAAGTATTATGCACGCACCCCTCCACATTTTTGAAGAGCCCAAGCAATATTATTCAGTTATCATATAGTAATTGTTTATTTATATTGAATTATTTTTTGTTTCCTGAAACAGAACCAAATAATTCTTAACCCTTTTCAGAAAATGAAAATCTCTTCATTTGCAATGTTTGTTGTTCAAACTGATGAATTTATTCCCAAGAGCATCAGACGTTCGGCATGACACTGTTACCTTCACATTTCTTTCAGATTAACAATACACTATAGTATTCATATTTCTCTCTCTATTATTTGAGCCGAGGATCTATTGAAATAGTCTCTCTACCTCTCAAGGTAGGGTAAGGCCTTCGTACACACAACACTCCCCGTTGAATCAAATATATTTAACACAATTAGAGCCCTAACACCTTTCTAACTTCTTTGGCCAATCAGTCTACAGTGTGAGAATGGAAATATGGGCTTTTGATAATATGTACAACAAACAAAAAGTCAAGCATCCAGTTGAATTAATCTTCCTAGTAGTAGAGTAGACTCTATTAAAGTGGGTAGATAACTGCATACAGTAGAGTTAAAATCTGTGATGGCATAAATGCATTTCTCTGCCTTCATAACCCCCAAAAGCCTTAGAAGATTCATAGTAACCAAAAAAAAATATGGTAACAGATATACTTTCTAATGTGTTGCTAAAGGTTATCTTCGTGTGTACTCTTTGTTATAAAAATTGTGGTAATAAAGCACATTCTCTTCTTTGAATCCAACTTGGTGGAAGTGCAAGTAGTGGTGCACTTTCTTGGCTAAAATAATTAAAAATCAAAGCGTGGGACAAAGTAACAAACAGAAGCAAACACAGAGCTGTGCAAGGAAAAATAATGGAGTTAGATAGTGTCCTAGTTCTTTTACTTGTATTTTCTAGCTCTTGCTCAACGCTTTTGCAGGTGAAGAAAGTATTGAGGTGGGGAAATCGATCACTGGTAATCAGAAAATGGTTTCAGCTGGTGGAACCTTTGCGTTAGGCTTCTTCACTCTACGTAATTCTACGTACATATAGCTCGAGAACGTATTTGTACAAAAATTTGTCATGGTCTAGAAAGTAAACACAATTGTTAACTATGGAGAGAGGGGAAAACTAAGCTCCTTACAATAAATGGACTTGGTATTGTACTTCTGCAGCACAATTCGAGATACATTCTTTTAAGAACAGCATGATGCATTATTGTAATAACAACATGACTAAGAAGTAGTCATTATTCTAAACTTTTATTACAGACAAGGTTAGTAGTAGGAAGATCAAGTCGTTTCCCTGAATCCGATGTGATAAGATCCTTGAGCTGGTCTTTTGGTGTTGAAAAACATATCTAAAATATAGCACGACATGTAGGAATTGGCATTGATAGAGTTGAAAGTACATGTAGGAATTAGCTCATCCACCTCAGAATCACCAGTATAGTTGATGCATCTTTTAACTGCTGCTTCAAGAAGAAAAATGACTTTTGGAATTGACTCTTCTATCCTTCGCACAATTTCACTAAGTGTAACTCCCTGTACTCCCTAAAGAGTAACAGAGCTCCTCTGAAATCAAGTCCTGAAATCTCACCGAAGAGAACTGCACGCTCTATCTGTCTATATTGTCTTTTGAAAGATTCATAAGGAAGGTAGACTGCCTTCAAAGTCTTACTCGTGCAGTGTTACTCTCTGTTCTTCGTCTTGATTTATGTCGGAACTCTATTTCATTACATATCCCAAGCTAATAATACTTTCTCAACTAATTTCTACACCCTTATACATTACTAACTGTTATATTGCTCGGACTCGTCAAAAATGCAAATACAACATCTCTTTCTTCCACTCCAATCACGATAGAGAAGAAAATAGTACCTGCCAAGGATCCTACGATCAACCTAATACTAAGTCCTACGCCACAATGGTTTTCAATATCCCTCTAGTAAATAAAGCCAACATGGACAGTCTACAAACTAAAAGACATTACTGCATCCATCGTAGAATCATTACTGTCAGCAGGAAACATAATCCCACTGCAAGAAGAGCAACTGATCAAAATAGACCAATTTGCTCATATGCTATGACAAACACTGCCAAGGATCCTACGCCCAACCCAATAATAAGTCCTACTGCTACAATGGTTTTCAATCTTTTCAATATCCCTCTAGTGAAGAAAGCCGACATGGACAGTCTACGAAAGCTATGACTCCTAAAAGACGTTATTGCATCCATTGTTAGCAGGAAACATAAATCCCACTGCTAGAAGAGCAACTGATCAATACAGACCAATTTGCTCATATGCCAAGACAAACACCCAAAAAGAGACTAGCTACCTCAACAACATAAAAAATCCACTTTGATTACGCCTCAAGACACTACCTTTTTGTCTCCGAAGATCAACACTGAAAATCATTTCTCTTATATCAACAAGTATGCCTACATAAATCCTGAATACAACAACGAATACAACAATGGGAATAGACAAAATAGTCTGGGTAAGGCCCAGCTTTAAAGTTTCAGACCAGAATGCAACAAGGGCTTGCTGAATTCCTCTTAGAGGTATCAAAAAAATCACAACCTATAAAATGGGTCTTAAATATTCTTCAAGAAATTTGCCAACAGCATAAAGAATGAAAATTGTGAAATCAAGACCAGTATGAGCCATCACTATATAGAGGTCCAAGTATATCAGCTGAAATATATAATTAAGTTGTTAAGCAATACTCTCTCCCTAACATCTTATGCTTTTATACGGGATGGTCACACTGGCAGAGCTAGGGAGACGCAAGAAGATTCATCTAAAACCTCCTTGGAGCGAGAATTATGCTATACATACAAGGTTAAAATATGTGCAAAAACCCAAAAGATATGCACAGAATACAGAAAAAAGTGTAGATTACATTAAATCATGGTGTAGAAACTAAAAGAAGTCCAGAAACATGAAATCAAGCGCAAATGCAGAAAGTCAAAGTCTGAAAACATCACAATTAAGTCATACAAAATGAACTTAATTCACTTAGAAGTCATCAAATTACAAAATAAACTTGATTCATTCCCAAATTAATTATGTCATCATGAAATGAACAAAATGATAACGGTTGTCAACGTCTACGATGCTATGCAACTTGAAGCTCACTCTCCTGCTACTATCCTCTTCTAACCTGAAAAGGAAATAAAAGGACCTTAAGCTAAATAAATTCATTATCGCAAAGTAAGACAACCATTATTGATAGATGTATCTCCTTGGAAGTTTGTCATGGAAAGAAGCAAATTCTTGCGTTCAACTTGATGTGTTCTCAACCATAATAGAGTCCAAAGATGAAGGAAAGTTTGTTGGTTCTGGTTCAACAACATTAAATAAAGAGCAACTTCTTTTGTTGTGACCAAATCTACCATACTTGCTACAATCAACTGAATTTTGTTTCCTTTTCATCCTAGTCCTTGAGGCTCCAGGCTCATCAACTTCTTTCTTTCTTAATCTTTGTTTCTTTCCTTTCTTATTTTTCAAATAAAGTGGCAGCAGCGGTTGCGGATTAGATGATTTTGGCCATAAATCTTGCCCGTTCATAGGCAATATGGTTGTATATATTTTCCTTTATGTCTCAACCTTGTAGCAATCGTGCTCATAGTCTATAATGTCATCTTTTTTCATCCATATAGCACAAATATCATGTTTGCAAGATATTCCAGATAATTTCCATTTTCTACAACTACATATCTTGTTATACAAGTCCACAACCCAAGTGTCAATATCAGTAGACCTTATGATTTCATAATTCCATGAGTCACCCTTTCTAGGAATATAACTAGAAGCAATTCTTGCCCACTTTTCAGCTTTATCCCTATTGAATGCAATCCTAGCCATGAGTATATGTCTTATGATCTCTAAAGGTTTGATAATGGGCTTATCTCTAGCATCAAGAATAAGACTATTGAAGACCTTACACATATTATTTAATAGAATGTCACACTTTGAAAGTGGTAAGAAGTGAGATCTAGTTCATTCACTTGGTAACTTACTCAAAAGCCATTCATACATTTTTTTATCCCGTTCACATATCTCCAACATATGCATACCAAACGCTTCCACAGTTGTTGCTCTAGCTGCTTTCGAAAAAGCCTTTTTTAATGCATCACCAGGGAATCCGTTAGCTTTAAAATTATTGTGCAAGTGTCCGGCACAAAATCTATGAGAAACGTCCGGTAACACTTCCTTAAAAGCTTCAAGAAGGACTTTTTGCTTATCTGACATGAATGTCCATAGATATTGGTCTTCTATTTCAATATCAATTGCCAAATAGTTCAAAAACCACTGCTATATATCCTTGCACTCTTTTTCCACAATGGCATAGGCTATAGGAAAGATATTGTTATTGCCATCTAAACCAACAGCAGCAAGCAATTATGCACCATACATAGAATCTTTCAACCAATAACCATCAACACCAACTATCTTTCTACAACCTACCTTAAAGCCATCTTTACATGCTGCAAAACAAATGTATAATCTTTGAAATCTAGACGGATTGTTAGGGGTCTCATTTGGTGTCAACTTCATGTAAATTGATATTCCGGGATTGGATCGCACGATCTCATTAATATAATTCCACAACATGCAAAACTGGTAATTCAAATTGCCATCAATCAGAGAAATGGCCTTTTTTTTAGCTTTTCTTGCTTGACATAAAGATACATCTACTCCCAGCTCTCTACTAACTTCATCTCTGAATTTTGATGTTTTCCATTCTCTGGTTGATTTGATTCTATCGACATATTTCTCTGCAATCCAACTGGAAGTGACATTCTTATTCTTGACATTCCCACAAAAACATGTATGCTCGAAGATGTAAGTCTTTATCTAAAAATTTGTGTCCCTATTCATTTTTGAAGCTAGAATTACCCACTTACAAGAGGGACGAAGCTTACATGCTCCCCTTGCTCTTACTGAGTCATCCTTTATCCACTCGACTGTTCTTCCTCTTTTAATCTCATGAGTAGTAACAGCTTCCTTAAACTCTTTTTTGTTTTGAAATATTTGTCCTAGTAGTGACTTAGGATTAGCATCACCTTGGGATTATGCTTTGGAAAGTTAAAATCTTCATTAGATGCATCGCTGTCACTATTCAAGCTTTCCATGTCACTGAAAATAACACAATCTGAGTCGTCATCTTCATTTTGCATCTTCTTTTGCAACTCTTTACTAATAAACTCTTCACGATCATCATTTATTCTCGCATTTCTTCCGATATTGACAGAAAAAGTTTCAACAGAAGGATCAACATTTTGATCAAATAAAATGTCATCTTCATGATCTGAATCTTCAAACTCTTCATAATCTGATTCATTACCAGAATCAACATATATTGCTTGACTTCCGAACATTGAATTTGTCGACATAGTAATTTTTGTTATATAATAGAGAAGTGTGAAGCATCAGCTCTTTCATAACTAAAACAAATCAAGAAAACTAAAATGTATTAAGACTTACCGTTAGTAACTAACCTCTGTTACAGATTCAACAGCAAAGTGTCAATTTTACAGAGATAGAAGCTTCACCCAAGAATAAATTGTTTAATCATTAGAAAAATTACTTCAAGCTTCCCAAAAGTGCCTTTTTGTTCTGTCAAAAGGGAGATTCAGAGGCAAGAATAAAGATTTTGAGAGAAATGGAGGGAAAAGAGAAGTCACGTGGAAAAAAAATAATTTTGTCGTACATAGACGGCAATATTAATGGAGGGATGTTTTTTATTCACTTTGAGAAATTTAAAGGATATTTTAGATTAAGTGGGATATCATAAGGATGTAGTGAAAGTTGGGGTGAAATATGAGGGATGATTTTGGTCAAAATCTCTTCTGTTTTGATCCAGGGTTTTAGTTCTTTCATATTTTTTAATAAATATATATCAAGTACACCAATCACATTTTAATTTATATTGTTCGAGCTTGCGATGTTCCATCTTGTGCCATACACCCACCTAGACCAAGGACAATCGCATATACCCATTTTTTCCATCGTAATCTTCAATTTATCTAGTTTAGCATTTTGGATTGTTTAATTAGCCCAAAAACAAATGGACAAGTTGAAAACTATATATATTATTGTTAGTTCCCTATTAAGTATGCAAGCAATAAACATAATTAATCACAAAACTAATACTCTATTTGAGAAATTTTAAGATGACTAAATCGCAAGTGTACGCCATCGTTCATTTTTGCTTCCTCCTCGTTGCATTAAAAGTTAGTAAAGATAGGGTTGCTTATCGGTTGGATCGGTTGGATAATTATGCTTAGCGGTTCGGCTTATTGGTTATCGATTTTTAAATATGCTAATCCGCTAGCCACCCAATAAGATAATGGTTGGTTCGGTATCGGATTAGCAATTAACGGACGGTTATCGGATGGTGTAACGGATAAATTTAAGAGAGAATGAAATATCGAGCGATTATTGGTAGTTCCTCTCTGCTTCTTCACCGACTAAGTTGTTTGTATACTATGATTGATCTATTTATCAATCTTTTAGGCTTCTTGAGTTTTGTTCGTGTAGTTATTTAATAGGTTAAAACATCGAATCAGATAAGAATTTTCTTCTAGACCAAAAATGTATGTAGAAACATTTTTAATTACTGGATTGACAGAAAAAAATTAAAAGTTTAATATTATTTGAATTTTTATGTTTTGTATCAAACTTTGTGAAGGATACATTTGGGTTGTTTCATTTTTATTGCGGTCCTTTGTGTTGTCAAGAATAATTTATGTTTTGGTTTAAGAATTAATTTCAGATTTTCTTTACATTTTAGGGAGTCTGACTGCACTTTATGGTTAGATGTCACAATAAGTGGCATGTTATTTTCTAAACTAAGAAGTGAATAGAATAATAAATGGAGTTTTATATGTTGGATTGACAAAAGATACTTGTATATCTAAGGGTAAAAATATAATTATAATAATTCTTAATGGGTTAATGGTTTACCCGATAAGAAAGATGAGTAATCCGTCTCCGCACTAATAAGCCATTAATTATAAAAAAAAATTATCAGTTCTCCAACCATTAATCCAATAACCCATTACCAATTAGCCAATAAACTAATTTTACGGTTGGATTAATGGTTACGGTTCGGTTTTGAACAGCCCTAAGTAAAGAACATCATTAATTAAACATAAAAATTAATAATTTTAATAAAAAGGTAAAATAGATATAAAATGATAAATTAACTCTGGATATTTTAAATTAACTTGATATCTTATATGAGGCTCACTTAACTTTTTTTCACAGGTACTTTTTATGGTAATTTTGTTATATCACTTGTAATTAGTTACTACAAATCATTTAAGACATGTTCGTGATTTTACTATATCACTCCTAATTAATTATTATGGTCATCTAAGCACTGTGACACATAAATTGGGATAGACGAAAAAAGTATTATAAATTATAATAACAACTTAAAAAATCTTTAAAAAAAAAAAAGTAATTTATTATATGTTTCAAAAAATACGTAAAAAAAAAATACTAAAATTCACAATAATTAACAACTTAAAAAAATTTAGAAAAATAAAATATTTGATGGACTCTCGAAATTATACCAGTGCCACTTTAATTGGAATAGAAGGAAAGGTATTATAAATCTCAATAATTAAAAAAATAAATTTTTTTGAAAAATACAATTGATTGTACTATTTTACTTCTTTTATTTATGCAATTCCAAATAACCGAAAAAATATATTATTTGAAAAATATATTAAATAGTATTATAAATTACAATAGTTAATAATTTAAAATATTTTAAAACATATTAAAAATATGATTGATTATTTAAATTCAATTCGTGTCACATAAATTAAGAACAAAAAATAACATATATAGGGCCCGTGCTAGCACGGCCCCCTCGATATCTAGTAAATATGAGTAGTGAATTCTTTCTAACTAATAAGAAAAGGTAAAAGTAGACATAAAATGATAAATTAATTCTTGATATTTTAAATAAACTTGACATCTTATACAAGGTCCGCTTAAATTTTTCCACAACTCTTTTTTATTGTTATTTTGCTATATCACTTCTAGTTAATTATTATCAATAATTTAAGACATGTCTGCTTCACTGCTTCAATCGTAATTTTACTATATTACCCCTAATTAATTATTATGGTCATCTAAACATTAAAAAATTAATAATATTTCATAAAAAAGGAAATAAACACAAAGTGGGATGCGATAGAGGAAGACATGAAGTAACATATATTATTTGAAAATGATAAAAAATATTATAAATTACAATAATTAAGAATTTAAAAATATGCAAAAAAATATAAAAAATTGATTGACAGTCAAAATTTATTTATGCCACATAAACTGGGACGGAGAAAGTATTCATATCTTACTGAAAAATTATGTAAAAAGCAAAGCAAATCACATAATTAACAACTTTTAACTTTTGAAATTATATTAGTGTCACTTAAGTTGAAATAAAAGAAAAAGTATTATAAATCACAAAAATTAAAAACTTAAATTATTTTAATAATGAATCTATTGTATCACATAAATTGAGGCAAAAAAATAACATATATTGATATCTAGTTAATATATAACGGGTAAACCTACAGATAAAAGAACTAAATATTTGATTTTTCTGATATCCAATTTGAAAATTAAAAAATTAAAAATCTGAATTCAAACAATCCAAACCAAAATTCTAAAAAGTACTCTCTTTATTAATATGACTCACTTTCCTTTTTAATCAGTCCTATAAAGGACACTTTTCTACCATATTAGCTTTAAAATATTCATTTTACTCTTAATAAAATGGTCTATAACCATACAAATATTTATGACCTATTTTAAATTAAACTATAAGAGTAATAAATTTGACTAAACTATTCCTATGCTTATGACCAGTTTGGACATGGGTTTTTCAAGTAATTTTTGAGAAAAATTTGATAAAGAGCGTTTGATCCTACAATTTGTTATTATTAGAGAAACTTTTTTTAATAAATTTGACTAAACTATTCCTATGCTAAGAACCCGTTTGGCCATAGATTTTTCAAGTAATTTTTGAGAAAAATTTGACAGAGAGCGTTTGGTCATATAATTTGTTATTATTAGACAAACATTTTTGACAAATAATTTAAATTTTAAATATTAGAAAAAAATTATATTTGAGACAAATTTAATTTTTTAATAACTTTTATGAGTAAAAAATATGTTGTCCAAACACTATAATCAAACAAATGATAAACATAGCCCAAAAATACGTTGCCAAAAATATTTGGGAACTAGATAATGAAGGGCCCATTTTACGGGCCCAATGTTATAATTTTAAGTGTATTTATCGGTATTTAATTAGTTTATTAAAAAAGTTAAATTAATTATTTAAATAAATACTATAGAAAATGATAATAGAGATCACACTTTAAAAATATTATATTTTTTAATTTTTATAAAATCAAATAACAGCTTACAACTTATTTAAATTGCCCTAATTGAAATTAAAATATAATATGCTTCAATGCTTATTTTAACATCAGGTCAAACACATTTTCTTGAATTAAGTAACTAATTTTAATTTTTTTTATTTTTTATTTTGTTTGAAAATTAGACAACAGGATAAATTAAAATTATAAGTGTCAGTATATTAACATTTTTTATAAAATTTTACGAGCAATATTTTTTAAAAATATGATCTTTTTACGTAATATACTATATAAATAAAAGTAAATAGCATATTTATATTAAGGAGATAAGAGATTGTTCTTATCCATATAAATATACCATACATTCATTTTCATAATTAAATAATATAAAAATACAAAAAATACATTATTAATAGTTGAAAATTATCTAAAAAAAATATAGCACAAATCAAATTAATATTAGTGGAGTTAAAAATTTTATTAAATAAATTAAAAAATATATGTTATTTAATGTTAGTTTAAAGTTATTTTACATGCAGGTTAATTTATCTATTATATCGTACTCTCTGTATTCCTTTTTATTTGTTCTTTTTGGGTTAGACACGTACCTTAATCTCTTACTCCTATAAAATTAAAAGTAATTCCACATATATACCCCTAATTAAATTTTATACCTCTTTCCCAATTAATAATGATTATATTTATTGAACAAGGGCATAATAGGAAGATTTTGTTCAAATTATTTTTTAAATATTAAAGAAGCAAATATTTTTAGTAATATAAGCACAACCCAAATGGAGCACATAAAAAGAAATGAGTGGAGTATTCTATATCTTATTTTTAAGAATACAAATCACAATTTTTCTGAAAGCTTACATATAAATACATTTATATAATATAATAAAAGTTCTTTACATTGACTATTTAATGTACTTCAATCTTGTTTTAGTGAAAAAGAAAAAAGAAATGGCTAATGGAGTTCTTTGTTGATGTGTATATTAACTAATGATTGTATCAATTAAATGTAAAATGACAAATATACCCTTGGTTGTCCTCCAACTCACTCTTCTATATAATAATATATAAATAAATAATAAATAATAAAATAATAATAATAATAATAATAATAATAATAATAATAATAATAATAATAATAATACATGGGCCAAACGTTAGCTGAGGCTATTGGATTTGAAAATAGGGAAAAGGACATGAGCTAGCCACTTTTAAAAAAAAAAATTGCCCATAATTGAAAAAGTGGATAACTTAGGCTAGTCGGCCCAATTTAATACCCTTTTTTAGCCATTTGTCCCATTTGGGCACATGCAGTTTGTATACTCAAATGATACACTTTTATAACAAATTGATATACTTTTATATTATATTGATACACTTTTTAAAAAAGAGAAAGGAAATTCTATGCAAGCACATGCAGTCCCTATACCCAATTGATACTCTTTTATACAACATTAATACACTTTTATACTACGTTGATACACTTGCATTGCCCATATACTCAATTGATACTCTCTTATACTAGATTAAAATGCATGTAGAAACTATATAGAGTCGTATAAAATATGTATCTACATAATAATTGTAGTTAGTATAGAATGTGTATAAAAATGCTATAATTATTATATAGAATATGTATATGTATAGAAACTGTATCATTATTATATATAAATATATATCTTTAACAATTGTATTATATTAAAAGTATGTGATATTGTATTTTATTGTATAAATAAGTAAAACTAAACAAAAAAATTAGTATATTATTTTAATAATATTGGTGAATGCAAAATAAATTGTTTATCATATTTCTACTTCGATGGAGAAAACCCAGAAGTTATGTTGCTGTGTTGAAATCATGGACCTACTGATTTTGCAAAAAGAAAATAATATTGATAAATTATTTTGTACCTTTAAAAAGAAGGGAAACAAGCAATTACTATGTGTATGCAATTTTGAGAATTAGTAACCTAAAAGGTTGTTCTTTCTTGTTTTAATATTTGGCCAGAAACCAATAAGGAAATACCTTTGACTAATGATGTCCACTTAAGATGTCACTCCCCGCACACGCCAAATGGCCATTCGATTAGAATTAGTTTCGCCGAGTGGCTATTTACTGGGGTTAAGAATTTAAGTGCTAATTTTGTAGAATTATTTTAGTTTTAAGTGTTATTTTTATCCTTTCCCCTTGAAAATAACATCCACCCCCAGGCCCAACCTTTTGTTTACATACCGTTTTGGTCCTTGAATTATTGCTTTATTTTGGTGTAAGTTCTTGTATTGTTTTGAGTGAACACATTTAACCTTTATCCAGTTTAGGTGTACGCATTACGCGCATGTACCTCACTTTATTAGACTCAAACGTTACACTAAATAGGATATTTGCTTTAATAATAAAGATGAATACAATAATTAAATTCAATATTTTTTGTAGAATTTATTTAATTAAATCTAACTTTTACCAAAAAAAAATATAAAGTCGGTCGACATTCATCTACCACCTATAAACTGCAACAAAATAATACGATCATAGAGACATCAAAATAATATAATTAAATCTAACATTTACACAAAAATTTCCTCAAAGCCGTCTGACACTCATCTACCACTTGTAAATTATAACAAAACAATACAATAATAGAGATATCAAAATAATACAACTAAACTTGATCTTTACACAAAAAGATTCTCAAAACAGAGATATAAATACAATATAATTAAACCTAACCTTTATCTAAAAAATTTCTCAAAGTCAACCGACATTCATCTACCACTTGTAAATTCATCTGCGGCCTGTAAACTACAATAAAATAGAAAAAATGGCCAAAAGTTCCCCCAACCTTTACCCAAAATCCCAACTACACACCTATTCTTTGTGGGGGACCTATTACCCCTGAACTATTTTAAAATAGATTTATTTCCCTCCTAAATGTTGACGTGGCACGGAAGGTGTAGTGCACTCTCTTTGAGAGAGTGAAGACGTTTTAACCCCTTAATTTTTTAATTTTTTAATTTCTTATGTTTTTTATTTATTTTTTTCATTGTCTTCTTTCTCTTTTCTTTCATTAACACCATGACTTTTCTTTCTTGTTTCTTCTCTTCAACAAAACACGATGACTACTCCACACACACCAAATAAATTATCCGTAATTCCATAAAAAATAACTCAATTAACCATTATTTCAACACATACATTCCAAATGGGTCTAACTTCAATTCCATCAAAAATGGGTCTAACAATTATTTCAACACAAACGCGAAATGGGTCAGCTTTCATTTCATCGAAAGAGCAAAATTAACAATTATTTCTACAATTAGTGCAATAGCTAAAATACAATTTGCGAAAATGATTGAGATGGTTTACCATTTTGGGGAGAAATTACAGATGTAGAATCCATGTTGCCATGAACTTGGCATTTGTATCCTAACATTAGTTTTACTGTAAGAAAACCAAAAGCATAAAACACTTGCCGGAAAATTGAAAACAATGACTATACAGGAACAAATATACCCTGTTTAAGAGGAATTTCAACTACCATAAACACCAAGAAAAATCAAACTATTTACACCAAAAAACTTCTAAGCAACTCAATTTTATCCAATATCCAATACGCATTACCAAATTCAGATTACAAAATGGCAATTAGCGACCCAACTAAAGAACTCTGAAGCAATTATTCAAAAATAGAATAAAGCTAGCATCTTTCGTTGCTGATATAGAGTTTGAGCAACCCAATTGAACAACTGGGTCGTCTCACCCAACCCATCGGGAAAATCCTTCGATGTCGATGAATTTCCCAAAAGAGAAAACTGGCGAAGACACTTGCAAGAAATCAAATTGGGTCTTGGTTTGTGTTGCTGATGTTAGGCGTATTTACACGCCTAAAGTGCTATAATGTACCCATATTTTAGCTAAGTTTTGAGGACAAAATATATAATTCATGCACTTTTAGTCCTTTTTCCTGTGAGTGAGCTAACAAACGTGATTAGCAAGTTTTCAGGTATAAATGATGCAGATTTCAGCATTTTATGGATAACTTGATGCCAAAGGAAGCTTCACGAAAGAAGAGAAGGAGAGCTTGGACGCCTAGGACTAAAAGTGACGCATGGAAAATCTATCCCGGGCAAAAACAACAATTCTAAAGACTTTGGGGATCAGCAGTAACTTATTAGGATTAGGATAATGATGCAGTAATTTATTAGGATTAGGATAAGTACGCAGTAGCCTAGTAGGAATAGGATATGGGTATTATAAATACCCTATTTTGCTGAAGCTTTTATTTATTCTGATTATCCTCATTATTCTGATTATTCTTATTCCATCAATAATTCAACAATTACCACAATTCTCTTTCAATTAATTCTTATTACTTTTTCTTCATCTATTCGATTCTAAATTTTCACAACAAGAGAAATACTACTTTGAAAGGAAATCACGCCACAATCCCTACCAACATATACTACACGTTCTATCCTTATATTGGTATGATGATAATGACTATTGTGATTTCCATTGCACTCATGAGTAGCTAAACTTCTCTGTTGGGGTTATGAAAGCCTTCTGAGCTACTATCTATTGCTATGAGTTTGTAAATTCTTGACACGTATGCTGCTTATATCATTATTCTCTTCATCTTAATGCAAATTCTTGTGGTTGCAAACGCATTGAATACGCCAGTATAGCATTAACTTGTTCGAAAGAAAAGTTATATGTCTAGAAAAGAGATAATGTCAACGTAATAGGGCACCAACCCCTGTTAAAAAGTTAGTGTCGTAACTGGATTAACCTCTTGGAGAATTTGTACCGTTAGATATGCTTTAAGCTAGAAAGAGTTAAAGTGAAATAATCCTTGATGGTCGAAAGACGCTTGGATTTACCACAGAATACAATTCTCTATAAGCACATGCATGTCTGAATTCCGCATAACTAATAGCCAATAGAGACGTATAACTCATAAGGTGGACATAACCCCAACTCTCAATTCTCATTGGTTAAACATCTTACTAAACATTCTTTCCTTTTACTTTGCTATTTTCGTTTTTCACTATTGCACGCTACAATCCCCCCTTTTTACGAAACTTTCACCAAAAGTCTAATAATTTTTGCTTACTTAGTGACCAAGTATTCTCTGTGGGATTCGACACCCAACCCATTTGGGTTCTATATTTGACAACGACCGCTTACACTCTTACGAGAGTTGTAGTTTGAGCGTTATCAAATTTTGGCGCCGTTGCCGGGGAATACGGTTGTCAACTAAGTTTGTGATAATTACTAGACCCTTTGGTCAAAGATTCTCGTACTTTACTTTTAGTTGTTGTTTTTGTTTTCTGCAGGTTTTTATCCAGTGCATGCCCCATACTCGAAGTTTTGGTCAACCATTATTACCTTTCAATCCTAAACCACATCGTATTGGCAGAATGGAGGCTCATCAGGAAATTGAAAGAAGGGCTGCTCAACAGGAACAGGCTAGACTAGCTGCTCTGGCCGCCGCTCAAGTGCATCAACAGAATGTTGATAATCTTGGGCGAGCAACAAATCCCGACGATGAGGATCTAGGTGATGATGAGTTACTAAACCCTAGGTGTGATGCTGAGATGGCGACACCAGCCAACAGAAGAGATCGTCAAGCTAGGTTCAGGCCTGAACGCCGAGCCATACCATTCGATGATGATGATGATGATCTTGATGGAGCAGGTGCCACAGGAGTCACTATTCCTCCGCCATTGGCACCCGGAGCCAAGTTCAATATCACTAGCACCATGATTCAGCTTTTGTAACTCAAGGGATTATTTGGTGGACTAGCAGGCGATGATCCGAATATGCATCTGATCAACTTTATTTCTACATGCAAGTCATTCGACAATCCTGGCGTTGGACAGAATGCAATTCGGTTGCGCCTATTTCCATTGTCTCTATCTGGGGAGGCAACTCTATGGTTGAATGGGCTGACTCCTGATTCTATCACTAATTGGAGGCAATTGAAAGACGCTTTCCTAGAAAGATTCTTTCCGCCATCCAAAAGAGCATAATTGAGAGATGAAATCAGCAATTTTCGACAGCTTCCAACTGAAGCCCTCCACGAAACCTGGGAGAGATTCAAGAAGAAGCTTATGAGGTGCCCAAACCATCACATGACCAATGTTCACTTGATGGAGATACTGTATAGATCCTTGAATTCAGTAACTAAACCTGTGGTGGATAATGCGGCTGGAGGATCATTTATGGACCTCACCTTTGTTCAGGCAAGTGATATGCTAGATCGGATGACGAAGCAAAGTAGGGCGTGGCATACCAGAGATGTTGAGGTAGCAAGCCCTACTTTTTCTATAGGCATGACTACAGAACAAAAGAGAAGAGAAGAAGAACGTGATCAAGATTTGACGCACATGAAAACACAAGTGGATCTTCTTATAAAGCATCTATTATCAGGGAAGACCGAAAAAGTTAAAGCGGTTGCGTCAAAAGGAAAAGGGAAATCCGATTCCGAGGAAGAAGCTAACTACTTGAACAATCAGTGGGGTTTCCGAGGCAATGCCCAAGGGAACCAAGGTCGAAACTATTATGATAATTCTGGAAACAAGGACCGGGATCAAGGTAGTTGGAAGAACAAGACTGACAGGAGTGGAGTGTATATTCCTCCTGGACGACGAGAGGCCACTGCATCTGGTTCGGGAAATATATCAATGGAAGATATGATGGCTAAGCTGTTGAAAGGAGTGGAAGCAACCAGCACGGGAGTAACTGAGGTAATAAATGACTTAGCCTCAATGAAGCAATTGGTTGACTCACATTCCACTTCAATAAGACAGCTGGAACAATAATTGAGTCAAATTTCAGCCATATTAAATCAAAGAAAAGCTGGCATCGTACCGAGAGACACAGTGCAAAACCCAAGAAACTAAGGAACATGCATGGTTGTTACTACCAGAAGTGGTAAGGTGCTGCAAAATTCATCCCAAAGCAAGCAAGTGGCCGAAGATATCGTAGGAGATGACGCCATCGAAATTGATGACGATGTTCATGACATCAGTCCTCGACGTCCACATCCTAAGCATGATGAAAAGAAAGTCGTGGAGAAAACAATTTCCCTTCCACCACCTCCTTTTCCGTAAAGATTAAAGAAGAGAGCTGATGATACCAAGTTCAATAAATTCATGTCAATGTTAAAACAGCTGACTATTACTATTCCCTTGGTTGAGGCACTAGAACAAATGCCAGGCTATGCAAAATTTATGAAGGATCTTTTAACAAAAAAGTGAGCAGCAAGTGGCGAGTTGACAGATGTTGTTTATCATTGTAGTGCAATTGCTACCAGATCACTAGTTCAGAAGAAGGCAGACCCAGGAGCCTTCACTATTCCTTGCACTGTCGGATCTTTGAATTTTGCCAACGCACTATGCGATTTAGGAGCCAGCATCAACTTGATGCCATTATCCATTTACAAAAAGTTGAGGTTGGGTGATCCTACTCTAACCAATATGAGGCTTGTGATGGCGGATAGGTCGGTAAAATGACCTGTTGGTATTTTATGTGATGTATTGGTGAAGGTTTCTTCATTCATCTTTCCGGCAGACTTCGTTATTTTGGATTGTGAGGTAGACTCTGAAGTTCCCATAATCTTGGGGCGCCCTTTCCTTGCAACAGGAAGTGTGCTTATTGATTTAAGAGCTAATGAGCTTCTATTCCGAATGAATGACAAAGTAGTCCGCTGTGATGTATGTAAATCAATGAAGCATCCTAAAGATCTGAACGTGTTCTCGGTAGCTGATGTTTATATTGATGATGAGAAAGAATTACCCGTAGAGGAGCAACTTGTTGATGACCCATTGGCGGTTGTGCTTATGAATGTTGAGCATAAGGATACTGAAAATTATGAAGAAACTATTTGTGCTCTAACAGGATTAGGGTCATATCCTCGTGCTCCCAAGAAGCTGGACCTTGATCTAAAAAACCGACCAACACCACCAGCTAAACCATCTATTGAGGAACCACCCACGTTAGAATTGAAGGAGTTGTCTGGTCATCTAAAGTATGCATTCTTAGGAAGCGGTAACTCACTTCCGGTTATTGTGGCAGCAGATTTGGGTGAACAGCAAGTTACAGCTCTCATCACGGTTCTACGAAAGTACATGAGAGCCATCGGTTGGACCATCGCTGATATCATTGGTATTCCGCCTGGGATTTGTACACACAAGATTCAGCTTGAAGAAAATTGCTTACCCACTATTGAGCATCAAAGGAATCTGAACCCACCTATGCAAGAGGTAGTGAAGAAAGAAATTATTAAATGGTTAGATGCAGGGGTTGTGTATCTAATCTCCGGCAGTAAATGGGTAATCCCGGTACAATGTGTACCAAAGAAAGGTGGCATGACGGTAGTTGCGAATGAAAAAAATGAGTTAATTCCACTCAGACTTGTCACAGGGTGGAGAGTATGCATGGACTACCGCAAGCTGAATTCATGGACCCTTAAGGATCACTTTTCAATGCCCTTTATTGACCAAATGCTTGATCGATTAGCAGGGAAAGGATGGTTTTGTTTCTTAGATGGTTATTCCGGCTATAATCAGATATGTATCGCCCCTGAAGATCAAGAGAAGACAACGTTTACATGCCCCTATGGTACGTTTGCCTTCAAACGTATGCCATTTGGGCTATGTAACGCACCCGCCACTTTTCAGCGTTGTATGATGTCCATTTTTTCTGATATGGTGGAAGACACGCTGGAGGTATTCAAGGACGATTTTTCAGTTGTGGGTGAGTCATTTGAATCGTGCTTGACAAATCTAAGTATGGCGTTGCAGAGATGTGTTGAATTTAACCTAGTGCTGAATTGGGAGAAGTGTCACTTTATGGTGAAAGAAGGTATTGTTCTTGGGCATAAAATCTCCAAAAGAGGAATTGAAGTGGATGGAGCTAAAATCAAAGTTATCGAGAAACTACCACCCCCAATTTCGGTCAAAGGAGTTCATAGTTTCCTCGGTCATGCAGGTTTCTACCGAAGGTTTATCAAAGACTTCTCCAAAATTGCTAGTCCATTATGCAAACTTTTTGAGAAAGATGCAAAGTTTGACTTCAATGAGGATTGTATGAAGGCATTTAAATGCCTCAAAGAGAAGCTAATTAAAGCTCCTATCATGGTAGCACCAGATTGGTCTTTACCGTTTGAAGTCATGGGTGATGCTAGCGGGGTAGCTTTGGGTGTTGTACTTGGCCAGAGAAGAGAAAAGTTATTCCATCCAATCTACTACGCAGTAAGGTCTTGAACGAAGCCCAGAAAAACTATACTGTCACAGAACAAGAGCTTCTAGCAGTTGTGTATGCCTTCGAAAAGTTCCGTGCTTATTTGTTGGGAACCAAAGTGATAGTTCATATAAACCATGCAGCCCTTAGATATCTGATGACAAAGAAAGATGCAAAACCAAGGCTAATTCGATGGGTATTGTTGCTGCAAGAATTTGATTTCGAGGTAAAAGATAGAAGAATTTGCGAAAATCAAGTGGTTGATCATCTATCTAGACTCGAGAATGAGCATATAGCACAGCAATATCGAGAGATTGATGATGCATTCCCTGATGAAGAGATCTTAGCCACCATGATGGAAGAGTTACCATGGTATGCAGACTTTGCAAACTTCGTGATAAGTAATGTGATGCCTACGAATCTACCATTTCATCAAAAGAGGAAGTTCATGCATGACGTGAGACACTACTTCTGGGATGAGCCATATTTGTTTAGACGATGCGCGGATGGTGTTATCAGGCGATGCATATCCCATGTTGAGGTGCTGAATATATTGAAAGCATATCACACTTCCCAAGTTGGGGGACATCACACAGGTAATCGGACAGCAAGGAAGGTATTGCAATGTGGCTATTATTGGCCTTCGATATTTAAAGATGCCTACGACTTTGTGAGAAGATGCGACCAATGTCAGATACAAGGTGCGATTTCGAAACACCATGAGATGCCCATGTCGAAAATCCTTGAAGTAGAGCTCTTTGATGTCTGGGGTATTGATTTTATGGGTCCATTCGTGAATTCGTTTGGAATGAAATATATCCTAGTTGTTGTAGATTATGTTTCAAAATGGGTCGAAGCAGTAGCATTGGCTGATAATGAAGGAAAACGTGTTGTTACATTCTTGAAGAAAAACATCTTCTCTCGTTTTGGGGTACCACGTACTATCATAAGCGATGGAGGATCTCACTTTTGCAACAAACTATTCAAATCCGTATTGGCAAAATATGGTGTCAAGCAACATAAGGTAGCCACGCCTTATCACCCACAAACTAGTGGACAAGTCGAGGTTTCCAATCGAGAGATCAAGCAAATCCTTGCTAAGACTGTAAATGCGAATAGGAAAGATTGGTCTCGGAAGCTGGACGATGCACTATGGGCTTATAGGACTGCATTCAAAACGCCAATTGGCATGTCCCCGTACCAACTAGTTTATGGGAAAGCTTGTCATTTACCCATTGAGCTCGAGCACAAAGCATTGTGGGCGTTGAAGCAACTGAATTTGAATTGGGATGATGCTATGAACTTGAGGTTGGAGCAGCTGAATGAGATGGATGAATTCCGTCTACATGCATATGAAAGATCAGACCTCTACAAGGAGCGGATGAAAAAGTATCATGATCAGCGAATTGTTCAACGAAACTTCCAAAAGGGTGATATGGTACTTCTTTTCAATTCCAGACTAAAGTTATTCTCAGGTAAGTTAAGGTCCAAATGGTCTGGTCCGTACACGATTAGCTAAGTCTACTCGTCTGGAGTAGTTGAGCTAGAAGACAATAATGGTGTTGTCTTTAAGGTGAATGGCCAACGAGTAAAACCATATATCGGCCCCCTTGACTCGATGAGCTATATGGCCACCATCTATCTCGACAAAGTCTAAGTACTCGAGGTAACTATGTCGTGCCGCGACAATAAATCAAGCGCTAGATGGGAGGCAACCCATCGTGATTTTTTCGTTTCCTTTGCGTTTGTTTTTACTAAATAAAAAATCCAAAAAGAAGAGTTGAGCCACGACCAAAACTAAGGCGCTTGATGGAAGGCAACCCATCGTTCTAATCGTTTTTGTTGTTTTTGAGTGCATGTAGGTGCAAGAGGTGTAAAGGAGGAGATTGGTTTCAAATTTTAATTTAGAAGTATTGCATGTTGAAGGTGGTAAGTTAGGAATGAAAAAGCAAAAGGCTATGGGAGAGGCATTGCTTATGAAAATATAGGCTAAGAACAAGGCAAGGCCTATGCAAATCTAGGTCATGAACAAGACACGGCCTATGCTATAGCCTAAGCTCTCGGATTCTAGAGTGCCATAGCATAGGCGCCGCCTATGCTCAACAATGCCATAGCATAAGCGCCGCCTATGCAAAAGCATTTCGTCTCTGAATCTCATATGTCATGGCATAGGCACCGCCTATGCCTAACAATGCCATAGCATAGGCGCCGCCTATGCTCAACAATGCTTTGCAAAAGGCGTCACCTATGCCAAGCATAGGCAAAGCATTAGGTGCCGCCTATGGTCACTCTTGGTCTCCAAATCTGATTCCAAATGGGTCAAAACCCGACCCAAGCTTGTCCTATAAATAGAACCTTAGTCTTAAATCAAAAACACATTGCAATTCCACCCTAAAGCGCCGCCTACCTCTCAAAATTCTCTCAAAAATTTTCCCTTTGCTCTTTTACTTTGCAAGAACATCTTCCTAGGCCATCAACAAAGTAAGTACTTCTTTGTTCTTCTTTTATATTCCGTAAGTACTACACAACTACGTTTATAATGAATTGTTTAATCTTGAAGTAGTATTGATGATTTGAATATGGTTGATTTGTTGTGGTGAAACTAAGTGAGTGAAAGAATACTTAAGGATGCTCTTGACTTGTTTCCAACTTGAATTTGATTTTTGATACACTGTCATATTTTTGCGGAATTGACATGGTCAAGAAAATTGCATAATCTTGTAACTTGAAAGCTTTCATGTTTGGATGACTTATTCATTGAGATGAAAATCATGGTTAACTACAAACATGTGATGTTGATGATTTCTATGCCATAATTTGATACATTCTCTATGTAGTAGTCTTATTCAAAGTGATGCATGAAAACATTACCAAGATTACATGATCAAGAATTGAGAAAGGATAGTTAAGATAATACGAAAAGTATGACTGCACTGATTATATTGTTGGAACATAACACCTAAACGTATATCGATGAAATCTGAGTAATCGACATCGTTCACTTCACTAGTTTGTACAAACAAACTAAGCGTGGGGTGGTACCCCTACTGCTTGTTTATTGATTGTATCCACCGAAATGAAGCTAATTATTTTAATCTCGGGTACAATGGCACCCAAATCAAGATAAGGGAAATAAAAAGCAACCACTTCACAAAAAGGCCAAAAAAGGGGATGAAAAGAGCAAGGAGAATCCTCCTCGCTGCAAATACCTCGTCGCATGTTTGGAATTAAATGGGTCCTCGAGGAGGAAGGAAAAGAGTGGTATAGGAACAATAAAGAGAAAAAATATGTTCATGTGGAGCTGATACACAAGGAAAGCCTAGCAAAGAAAAAACCCCGTATGTCGGCTAAGATAATGGCGTTACATCTTGATTTCATCTTCCGAGATATGGGAGAGTGCAATCTTGATTTAACACGTGAATTCTATGCCAACTGGTCACCGAAAACTACAGGGAGTGAAGTAAAGATTCTGGGCCAAGTTCTGCAACTAAATGCGGAGTTCTTCAACTCCTTTCTGGGTTTGTTATCTGTTGATCCATTGATAACGCTCAATCTACAGCTCTCGTAGGAGTGTAAAGCGGTCGTTAGCAAATATAGAACCCAACTGGGTTGGGTATCGATTCCACAATGAATAGCTTGGTCAACAAGTAAGCAAAGATTACTAGACTTTTAGTGCAAGTCTAGTAAAAGGGGGGAGTTTTGTCGTGCAAGTAATGTAAACAAAATAATAAAGTAAAAGTAGAAAATAGAAGAGTAAAAACGGTTTGCTTGGTAGGTTGTTGATCAATGAGAATTTAGAAGTTGGGGTTATGTCCACCTTTTGAGTTGTACGTCTCTATTGGCTATCAGTTATACGGAATTCAGACATTCATGTGCTTATAGAGAATTGTATTCGATGGTAAATCCAAGCGTCTTTCGACCTCAACAAGGACTATTTCACTTTAACTCTTTCGAGCTTAAAGCGTATCTAACGGCACAAATTCTCCAAGAGGTTAATACAGTTACGGCACTAACTTTTTAATAGGGGATGGGACCCTATTACCTTGACATTATCTCTTTTCCAGACATATAACTTTTCTTTCGAACAAGTTAATGCTATACTGGCGTTATTCTATGCGTCTGCAGCCAAAAGAATTTGCATTAAGATGAAGAGAATAATGATATAAGCAACACACGTGTCACGAATTCACAAACTCATAGCCTTAGATAGTATCTCATATGGCTTCCATAACCCCAACAGAGAAGTTTAGTTACCCATGAGTGCGAAGGAAATCACAATAAACATTGTTATTATACCACAATAAAGATTTCGTGTAGTAATAGTGTGGTAGGCGTTAGGCGTGAATTCCTAGCAAAGTAACGTTTCTCTTGTTGTGGAAAATAATAATTGAATAGATGAAAAATAATGTCAACAATGAATTAATAAAGAGAATTGTTTTGATGGATGGATGGATGGTGGATGGATGGGAATTGATGGAATGGGGGAATTGTGAGGATTGTATTAAAATTTCTAGCAAAATAGGGTATTTATAATACCCATATCCTATTCCTACTAAGCTAATGAATTACTTAACCCAATCCTACTAGGTTAAGGTATTATTATCCTAATTCTAATAAATTACTGCTAGTCCCCAAAGTCTTCAGAATTGTTGTTTTTGCCCGGGACAGATTTTCCATGCGCCACTTTTGGTCCTTGGCGTGTAAGCTTTCCCTTCCTTCTTTCGTGAAGCTTTATTTGGCGTCAAGTTATCCATAAAATGCTGAATTCTGCATCATTTATACCTGAAAATTTGCTAATCATGTTCGTTAGCTCACTTACAGGAAAAAGGACTAAAAGTGCATGAAATATATAATTTGTCCTCAAAACTTAGCTAAAATATGGGTAAAATATAGCACTATAGGCGTGTAAATTCGCCTATCATCAACACCCCACGCTTAAAGCTTTGTTCGTCCTCGAACAAACTATCATGTCCATCTAAACATCAACTTAGTGTTTCACAGTAACAACACAAAATATTCGTCAAGACAAGTATAGCAATCATTAACAAAGAGTAGTTTTCTGCTCATTAGTAGAAACAATTCAACCTCCAACATAGACTCGTGATGGTGGTCAACTCATATTCAAAAGTCAAGGCACAAAGAATCATACACAACTATCCAAAACTCATCAACCATGTGTGTCTCACCATATATTACCCATAATCACTCACAGGTATTGTATATATTTCGAACATGGGTATAGGATTATCCTTGCTCTCACTCTCACAAAGAATTCATATGTTGCAACTGATGACCATAGGCTTTCCCTTAGTGTAATGCTACACTAAATGTCAGAATGCTAAGCTTAGGATCAAATAGGTCTTCTACAGGTTGTAATGTAGGCTAAGGGACGGGTAGGACTATTTTGGCCAGAAATAGTGACTATGTTCCTAAGCGCTTTAATACATCACATTATGCCATTAACTCTTTTCTTTCAAACAACCTTTTTGCTTTCTTTTAATCTACCTCCCCTTTGTCACCTCTTTTGTTTTTCAATTTATGCACATAACTAACTTTTTAGTTTTCTTTTCCTTTTTCTTTTCATGACATACCTCTTATGATAGAAATTCTTTTTCATAACAAATTCAAGCACCATTACATTCTAAAGCATCATACTCATCCAATTTTCTCTTATTTTGTCACATGACTTTACACTTTAAAGCACTTAGGAATTTGGATCGAATTATGGTCTTGAAAAAATGGATTAGTCTTACATATGAGGTTGTCAAAGAAAATAGGCTAAAGGCCCAAGGGGTTAACTAGGATAATGGTCATGGGTAGGTAAAAAGAAGGTAAACAAGTATAGGTTGCCAAAGAAATGCCTAAATCTTCTCCTAGACTTGCACTCTTTATTTTCGCTTCACATACATACCAGGCAAGTTCTAGCATCAGCCACAAACATAGAATATACAATATCCTCACACACACAAGGCACATGGTCGACTTTATTGGGAGTAGTATAGACTCTTGGCCCAACAGATGAGGGAATTGAACCACACAATATCACATAGTGAGTCACAATTAGAGCTTAAACGTCTCAATAGTCATGATTTTAGCACGTACTCTTGTTATAATCTCATGCTGCCTATTAGAATAATTTCATGCAAAGCTAAGCTAAAAAAAAAATTCTAAATGAAAAAAAACTTTGCTTACAAAAAAAAATGAAAAACGGAAAAAACTAGCTAAGCAAACAAACATAAATGCAAATGCGGATAAAGGAGTATATGCGGATAAAGGAGTATAGCATGCAAATACCACCACCCCACACTTAAACGGGACACACTGCCCCCAGTGGAATATAAATAAGAAGAACCTGGTTAGTCGGACTCATCCTCTATGTTTGGGGTCATACCCCATTCATTGGAATCATCATCAGAGTCGTCATCCTCAGAAGTTCCTCATAAGTACCCCACTTGTTTCCAAGAGTACGTCGAGGTATTTGCAGCACGGAGGATTCGCCTTGCTCTTTTCTTTCTCTTTTCTGGCCTCTTTGTGAAGTGGTTGCTTTTCTTGTCTTTTGGTGCCATTGTACCTGAGATCTCAATAGAGTCATGTTAGCTTTATCTCGGAAGATTCAATCAACAAACAGACAATAGTGGCACCACCCCACACTTAATTTGTTGACACAAACTAATTAAGTGAATGATATCGATTACTCAGACTTCATCGACATACATTTAGGTGATATGTTCCAACAATATAATCAGTGCAGTCATACTTCTTGTAATCTTGGCAATACTTTCATGTTTGATATATCAAGACTACTACATAGAGATTGAATCAAGGTATAGCATCTAGAAATAATCACAACCTCACATGTTGGTAGTCAACCATAATTCTTATCTCGATGAACAAGTCATTCCAACATGTAAGTGTGCAACTGACAAGATTATGCAATTTTAGTGACCATGTCAATTCCGAGAAAGTATGACAATGCATCAAAATCAAATTCAAGTTGGGAACAAGTTAAGATCATCCTTACGTATTCGTTTACTCACTTAGTTATGTCACAACAATTCAATCATATTCAAATCACCAATACTACTTCAAGATTTAGCAATTCATAATATGTGTAGTAGTGTAGTACTTACGGAATATAAATGAAGAACAAAGAAGTACTTACTTGGTTGATGACCTTGGATGATGTTCTAGCAAGGTAAAAGAGCAAAAGGAAAATTTTTGAGAGGATTTGGAGAGGTAGGCGGCGCTTATGTTAGGTTTGCAATGTGTTTTTGACCTAAGACTAAGTTTCTTATATATAGGGCAAGCTTGTGTCGGGTTTTGACCCATTTAAAATTGGATTTGGAGATTAAAAGTAACCATAGGCGGCGCCTAAGGCTTTGCCTAGTTGAGCAGAATTCCATAGCATAGGCCATGCCTTGTTGAGCAGAATGTTTTTGCATAGGCGCTATGGCATTGTGTGAGCATAGGCGGCGCCTTTTGCAAAGCATTTGGTGACCATAGACGGTGCCTATTACAAAACCTTTAGTGACCATAGGCGGCGCCTTTAGCATGGCATATGAGATTCAGAGACAAAAGGCTTTAGCATAGGCGGCGCCTATGCTATGGCATACTTGAGCATGGGCGGCGCCTATGCTATGGCACACTAGATTCCGAGACCTTAGGCCATAGTATATGCCTTGCCTTGTTCGTGGCCTAGTTTTACCTAGGCCTAGCCTTGTTTGATGCCTATATTTTCATGAGCAATGCTCAATCCATAGCCTTTTGCTTCTTCATTCCTAACTTACCACCTTCAACATGCAATACTTCCAAATCAAAATTTGAAATCAATCTCCTCTTTGACACCTCTTGTACCTACATTCACTCAAAAACAACAAAAACGATTAGAACAATGGGTTGCCTCCCATCAAGCGCCTTAGTTTTAGTCGTGGATCGACAAAATCCTAAGAAAACAAAAACAATTAAAAACATTTAAAAACGATGGGTTGCCTCCCACCAAGCGCTTGATTTATTGTCGCGGCACGACATAGCTATCTCGATTACTTAGTCTTCATCGAGATAGATGGGGCATCATTTTCTGAATGGATTCAGACGACGCTGATACTTACTTGTAGGCATGCAATCTCCTTCGATATGACTCTTGTGCATACATACCTCAGGGGAGATACCAATTATATCATCAATAGTCCAACCCATAGCTCTCATGTATCTCTTCAGAGCAGACATGAGAGCCTCTACGTGTTGTTCACTTAAATCATCCACCACACTTACCGGAAGTATATTTCCACTTTCCAAGAACACATACCTTAGATAATCGGGGAGCTCTTTCGATTCTAGCATTGGTGGCTCTTCAATAGAAGTCTTCGCTGTTGGTGACGATTGATTCTTAAGATCAAGATCTAACTTCTTAGGAGTATTAGAATAGGACCCTATTTCTGTTAGAGCACACGTAGTTTCTTCATAATCTTCATCATCCTCATGCTCAACATTCAGCAGTGCAGCAGACAATGGCTCAACAGTAAGCTGTTTCTTTACAAATAATGCTTTCTTATCCTTATAAGCTACAGAGAACACATCCATATCGCTGGGTTGCTTCATTGCTTTGCATATATCAAAACGGACCACTTCGTCATTCAACTGAAACAAAAGCTCATTAGCTCTCATGTCAATCAGTACACTTTCTGTTGCAAGGAAAGGACGTCCCAAGATTATGGGAACTTCAGAATCCACCTCACAATCCAGAATAACGAAGTCTGCAGGAAATATGAATGAAGAAACCTTCACCAACACATCATTCAAGATACCCACAGGTCATTTTACCGACCTATCAGCCATCACGAGCCTCATATTGGTTGGTGTCGGATCGCCTAACCCCAACTTCTTGTAGACGGATAGTGGCATCAAATTGATGCTAGCACCCAGATCGCACAATGCCTTGGCAAAATTCATAGATCCAACCGTGCAAGGAATAGTGAAGGCACCAGGGTCGGCCTTTTTCTGAACTAGTGATTGGGTAGCGATTGCGCTGCAGTGATGAACAGTATCCTTCAACTCATAGCTTGCTGCCCGCTTCTTTGTCAAAAGATCCTTCATAAATTTCGCATACCCAGGCATTTGTTCTAGTGCCTCTACCAACGGAACATTAATGGTCAGCTGTTTTAACATAGTCATGAATTTGCTGAACTTTGTATCATCTGCCACCTTCTTCAATCTTTGAGGAAAAGGTGGTGGTGGATAGGGAATTGTTCTCTCCGCGGCTTTCTTCTCCTCTTGCTTCTTTTTTTCAGCTTTTTCAGGTTGCAAATCGTGAGGGGTGACGTTATGGACGTCAGGTTCAGCTGCTGCGGCATCTTTCCCTTTCGCCTTATCATCAATGTCCACTACTTCGTCAACCACTTGTTTGCCTTTTGCTGAAGTTTCCAGCACCTTACCACTTCGGGTAGTAATGGCCATACATGACCCATCATTCCTTGGGTTTTGCACAGTGTTGCTAGGTAAAGTGCCGGCCTTTCTTTGATTCAGTGCTGCTGAAAGTTGGCTCAATTGCTGCTCTATTTGCTTTATAGAAGTGGAGTGTGAGTCAACCAATTATTTCATTGAGGACAAGTCATTTATTACCTCCGTTACTCCAGCGCTGGTTGCTTCCACTCCTTTCAATAGTTTAGCCATCATGTCTTCCATATTTCCGAAACCAGATGAGGTGGTGTCACGTCTTCCTGGGAGAACGTATAAACCACTCTTGTCATTCTTGTTCTTCCAACTACCTTGGTCCCTGTTTCCAGATTTATCATAATAGTTCTGACCTTGGTTTCCTTGGGTATTACCTCGGAAACCCCCCTGATTGTTTAAGTAGTTGGCTTCTTCTTCTGAATCAGATTCGTCTCTTCCTTTTAACGCAACAGCTTTGACTTTTTCGGTCTTCCCTGATAGTAGATGCTTTGTAAGAAGATCCACTTGTGTTTTCATGTGCGCCATATCTTGATCACGTTCTTCTTCTCTTCGCCTTTGTTCTGCTGTCATGCCAATAGATACAGTAGAGCTTGCTACCGCAGAATCTCTGGTATGCCAAGCTCTACTTTGCTTTGTCATACGATCTAGCATATCACTTGCCTGAACAAAGGTGAGGTCCATAAATGACCCACCTATTGCATTATCAACCACTGGCTTAGTCACCGAATTCAAAGCTCTGTATAATATCTCCATCAAGTGGACATTGGTCATATGGTGATTTGGGCACCGCATAAGCTTCATCTTGAACCTCTCCCATGTTTCGTGGAGGGCTTCAGTTGGAAGCTGTCGAAAATTGCTGATCTCATCTCTCAACTGTGCTTTCTTGGATGGCGGAAAGAATCTTTCTAGGAAAACATCTTTCAATTGCCTCCAATTTGTAATAGAATCAGGAGTTAGCCCATTCAACCATAGAGTTGCCTCCCCAGACAGAGACAATAGAAATAGACGTAATCGAATTGTATTCTGACCAACGCCAGGATTGTCAAACGACTTGCATGTAGAAATAAAGTTGATGAGATGCATATTCGGATCATCGCCTGCTAGTCCACCAAATAATCCCTTGAGTTGCAATAACTGAATCATGGTGCTTGTGATGTTAAACTTTGCTCCGGGTGCCAATGGTGGAAGAATAATGGCTCCTGTGGCACCAGCTTCATCCAAATCGTCATCATCGTCATCAAAAGGAATTTGCACAGCTCGGTGATCAGGCCTAAATTGCGCTTGACGATCTCTCCTCTGCACGGGTGCCGCCATCTCAGTAGTACGTCGTGGGTTTAGTAGCTCCTCATCGCCCAGGTCCTCATCATCAGGATTTGTTGCACGGCCTGGGTTATCAATATTCTGTTGATGCACTTGAGCAGTTATCCTTTCAATTTCATGTTGTGCATCCATTGATGCACTGAACAAACCTGAATAAAACAAAAACAACAACTAAAAGTAAAAGTACGAGAATCTTTAACCAAAGGGTCTAGTAATTATCACGAACTTAATTGACACTCGTATTCCCCGGCAACGGCGCCAATTTTTTATAACGCTCAATCTACAGCTCTCGTAGGAGTGTAAAGCGGTCGTTAGCAAATATAGAACCCAACTGGGTTGGGTATCGATCCCACAGGGAATAGCTTGGTCAACAAGTAAGCAAAGATTACTAGACTTTTAGTGCAAGTCTCGTAAAAGGGGGGAGTTTTGTCGTGCAAGTAATGTAAACAAAATAATAAAGTAAAAGCAGAAAATAGAAGAGTAAAAACGGTTTGCTTGGTAGGTTGTTGATCAATGAGAATTTAGAAGTTGGGGTTATGTCCATCTTATGAGTTGTACGTCTCTATTGGCTATGAGTTATACGGAATTCAGACATTCATGTGCTTATAGAGAATTGTATTCGATGGTAAATCCAAGCGTCTTTCGACCTCAACAAGGACTATTTCACTTTAACTCTTTCGAGCTTAAAGCGTATCTAACGGTACAAATTCTCCAAGAGGTTAATCCAGTTACGGTACTAACTTTTTAATAGGGGATGGGACCCTATTACCTTGACATTATCTCTTTTCCAGACATATAACTTTTCTTTCGAACAAGTTAATGCTATACTGGCATTATTCTATGCGTCTGCAGCCAAAAGAATTTGCATTAAGATGAAGAGAATAATGATATAAGCAACACACGTGTCACGAATTCACAAACTCATAGCCTTAGATAGTATCTCATATGGCTTCCATAACCCCAACAGAGAAGTTTAGTTGCCCATGAGTGCGAAGGAAATCACAATAAACATTGTTATTATACCACAATAAAGATTTCGTGTAGTAATAGTGTGGTAGGTGTTAGGCGTGAATTCCTAGCAAAGTAACGTTTCTCTTGTTGTGGAAAATAAGAATTGAATAGATGAAAAATAATGTCAACAATGAATTAAAATCTCTAGCAAAATAGGGTATTTATAATACTCATATCCTATTCCTACTAAGCTAATGAATTACTTAACCCAATCCTACTAGGTTAAGGTATCATTATCCTAATCCTAATAAATTACTGCTAGTCCCCAAAGTCTTCAGAATTGCTGTTTTTGCCCGGAACAGATTTTCCATGCACCACTTTTGGTCCTTGGCGTGTAAGCTTTCCTTTCCTTCTTTCGTGAAGCTTTCTTTGGTGTCAAGTTATCCATAAAATGCTGAATTCTGCATCATTTATACCTGAAAACTTGCTAATCATGTTCGTTAGCTCACTTATAGGAAAAAGAACTAAAAGTGCATGAAATATATAATTTGTCCTCAAAACTTAGCTAAAAAATAGGTAAAATATAGCACTATAGGCGTGTAAATTCGCCTATCATCATCCATCACCACTCAAAGAGCTATATAACAGACCTCCGTACAGGCAAATTAGACACACATTGTGCGGAACAAGATCTATGGCACGATGGAGCAGACACAAGGACACCGATCGGCACAACACCTTCTCATATGCTTCCTTGAATAGAGAAGCTCGGATATGGATGTGCATAGTCAACTCTTGTCTGATTCCAGGGACCCAGTACACGAAGATTACAAGGAGATAGAGTGTGCTTGGTGTACGCATTGATGACGAATGTTCCTATCAACATTGGGGCAATTATTCGATCTATAATGCGAAAGGTCAGGCTACACAAGAGGTCCCACTTCAGCTTTGGCAATCTGTTGACCGCAATATTGAGGAAGGAGGACATCGAAAAGGAATCGGCTGATCATAAACTTCCACACAACCCAAAGAAGGTTGACCTCACAAAGGTTAAAGATGCTGAAACCACGCATGGCGTCAACCTTACCACTACGGAAAGGCATGCTCGGGATGAGAGTTTCTTTCGCTATCTTTATGGCATGACTCGATTTACCATGATGAGCGGGTGTCGTGTTCCAACTGTTGCAGAGCTCCAACAGCTGAATTATGACTACCCAATGAATGAGCATGCAAGGCAAATGTGTGGAGTAGGTGTGTACTTTGAGGAACCTCTTGATGACGATGTGCCAACCGATGATGATCGTCGAATGCCAGACTCCGACGTAGAGGAGAACTCTGATGGCGACGACTCTGATGATGATTCCGACGAAGGGGGTATGACCCCAGACATAGAGGAGGAGTCCGACTAACCAGGTTCTTCTTATTTATTTTTCACTGAGGACAGTGTGTCCTGTCTAAGTGTGGGGTGCTGGTATTTGCATGCTATACTTCCTTATCTGCATTTGCATTCATTTATGTTTGTTTGTTTTGTTTTTTTAGTAGTTAAATTTTTTTTAGTAGTTAATAAATTTTTTTAGTAGTTAAATTTTTTTAAAATTTTTAACTTTGCATAAAATTGTTCTGATAGGCAGCATGGTATTACGACAAGAGTCTGTGATAAAATCATTACTATTGAGACGTTTAGGCTTTAATAGTGACTCATTATGTGATAATTATGTGGTTCAATTCCTTCATCTGTTGGTCCAATAAAGTCGACCATGTGCCTTTTGTGTGTGAGATAATAGTATATTCTATGTTTGTGGCTGATGCTAGAACTTGCCTGGTATGTATGTAAAGCGAAATAAAGAGTGTGAGCTTAGGAGATGATTTAGGCATTTGTTTGGCAACCTATGATTGTTTACCTTCATTTTATCTACCCATGGACATCATCCTAGATAACCCCCTTTGAGCCTTAAGCCTATTTTCTTTGACAGCCTCATATGTAAGCCTAATCCATTTTTTTCAAGACCATAATTTGATCCAAATTCCTAAGTGCTTTAAAATTGTAAAGTAATGTGACAAAATAAGAGGAATTTGGGTGAGAATAGTGCCTTAGATTGTATTGGTGCTTGAATTTGTTATGGAAAATAGTGCTTTCATAAGAGGTGTGTTATGAAAAGAAAAAGGAAAAGAAAAATAAAAAGCTAATTCTGTTCAAAATGGAAAAACAAAAAAAGTGAGAAAGGGTGGTAGATTAAAAGAAAGAAGAAAGGTTGTTTGAAAGAAAGCATAAATGGCATAATGTGATGTATTAAAGCACTTAGGAACATAGTCACTATTTCTGGCCAAAATAGTCCTACCCATCCCTTAGCCTACATTACAACCTGTAAAAGACCTATTTGATCCTAAGCTTAACATTCTGATATTTAGTGGAGCATTACACTAAGGGCAAGCCTATGGTCATCAGTTGCAACATATGAATTCTTTGTGAGAGTGAGAGCAAGGATAATCTTATACCCATGTTCGAAATATATACAATACTTGTGAGTGATTATGGGTTATATTTTGTGAGACACACATGGTTGATGAGTTTTGGGTGGTTGTGTATGATTCTCCGTGCCTTAACTTTTGAATACGAATTAACCATCATCACGAGTCTATATTAGAGGTTGAATTATTTCTAGAAGTGATTAGAAAACTACTCTTTGTTAATAATTGTCGTGCCTGTCTTGATGAATATTTTGTGTTGTTACTGTGAAACCCTAAGTGGATGTTTAGAAGGACATGATATTTTGTTCGAGGACGAACAAAGCTTTAAGTGTGGGTTGTTGATGTTAGGCGTATTTACACGCCTAAAGTGCTATAATGTACCCATATTTTAGCTAAGTTTTGAGGACAAAATATATAATTCATGCACTTTTTTTTTTAGTCCTTTTTCCTGTGAGTGAGCTAACAAACGTGATTAGCAAGTTTTCAGGTATAAATGATGCAGATTTCAGCATTTTATGGATAACTTGACGCCAAAGGAAGCTTCACGAAAGAAGAGAAGGAGAGCTTGGACGCCTAGGACTAAAAGTGACGTATGGAAAATCTATCCCGGGCAAAAACAGCAATTCTAAAGATTTTGGGGATCAGCAGTAACTTATTAGGATTAGGATAATGATGTAGTAATTTATTAGGATTAGGATAAGTACGCAGTAGCCTAGTAGGAATAGGATATGGGTATTATAAATACCCTATTTTGCTGAAGCTTTTATTTATTCTGATTATCCTCATTATTCTGATTGATGCAAAGATAGGGATGAAATCAATGGCTCTCTCTCCCTCTCCTCTCCTCAACGGCTCTCTCTCCCTCTCCTTTACCTTCTCTCTCCCCGGTCCCCGGCTCCGCCGTCGTCGCTGACCGTCGGAGCCGACCCCCCGGCCGACCGTCGGCGCTAACCAGATCCGACTCCGGCTCCGGTCGCCGGCCACCGGCGCGACCTTCGGGGTCCGCCCGTCCCGATCTCCGGCCCAAGGCGCCGACCCCTCCCTCCCTCCCCCCCGCCGGCGCCGGCGAGATCCAACCCCCCCTCGATCTCCAGCAGTCGCTGCCCCCCCCCCCCCAGCAGCCACCGATCGACCCCCCAGCAGCCGCTGCTCGGCCCCAGCCAGCCAGCCGCCGATCGACCCCCCAGCAGCCGCAGCTCGGCCCCAGCCAGCCAGCCGCCGTCGCCGCCGCCGCAGCTCCGTCTTCCCCGACCGCTGCTCGGTCGCCACCGGCCGCAGCACCCGGACGCCGACCAGACGACGCCGACAGCTCAGCCGGCCTCCAGCAGCCGCAGCTCCACCTCAGCATCGGAACCCGGTCAACGCTGGGTTCTGGATTTCCGGCTTGGTCTACAAGCGTTACCTGGTGATCTCTAACCTTGCTATTTCATTTCTCGCTATTTCATTTCATTCCCCGTTTCATGCTATTTTTATCCGACTAGTATTTTGATTTACTATATTGTCCGTTGGTTGTTGTTGCTGTTGTTGTGGTCGTTCTCTTGCACTGCTTATCTGCTTGTGATTTGTTAATATTATCTGCTGTCTATTGTTGCTATTATCTGTTGTTTGTTGTTGCTGTGACCGCTGTCTGTTGTTGTGGTTGTTGTGGTCATTTCTGGCCTTTGAGTATTTTTTCTTATATTTTTCTGTGTACTGGCTGGGGGCGGTAATGGGCGGATAGGGTCATGTCCGAGGAGTTTGGGGCGTGGGGACGTTGTGGGGGCGGGGGATGACGTAAGGGCGGGAGTGGGAGGGAGGCCTCGGTTTGGCTGCGGGGGCGGTAGGGGAGGACGTGGGGATAGCGATGGTAGGCTGAGGGTTGGGTCTTGGAATATAGGGACCCTTCAGGGTAAGTCTATAGAGCTTGTGAAGATTCTTAGGAAAAGGAGGATCAATATCGCGTGTATTCAAGAGACCAAGTGGGTAGGGTCTAAGGCTAGGGATGTGGATAATTACAAGCTGTGGTACTCTGGGAGCGAGAGGCGGAGGAATGGAGTTGGCATCTTAGTAGATGAAGAGCTTAGAGGCCAGGTAGTAGAGGTGAAGAGGATCAACGATAGGTTGATGACTATTAAGTTGGTCATTCGGGGGTTTACCCTGAATGTGTGTAGTGCCTATGCACCGCAAGTGGGCTCGGAGGGGGAGGAGAAGTTGCGGTTTTGGGAGGCTTTGGAGGAGGTGCTGAGAGGCGTGCCTAGCTCGGAGAAGATGGTTGTAGCAGGGGATTTCAACGGGCACATCGGGGCGTTACCGGGAGGTTTTGGTGATGTGCATGGTGGGTTTGGCTTTGGGGTGAGAAATGAAGAGGGGGCTACTCTTTTGGAGTTCGCAAGGTCCTTTGGGCTGGTGGTGGTGAACTCGGGCTTCCCGAAGAAGGACGATCACCTCATCACCTTTCGAAGCGCGATAGCCAGGACCCAGATTGACTTCATGTTGATCAGGAAAGGGGATAGGGTGTTGTGTAGGGACTGTAAGGTCATCCCGAGTGAGAATCTTTCGACCCAGCATAGGCTCTTGGTCATGGACTTGGATATAAAGAAGAATAGTAAGAGGAGGAGTAAGGAGTGTAGACCTAGAATTAAGTGGGGCGGTTTGACGCCAGTGAATGCGTGGGAGATAGGGGAGAAGTTGGCGGGAATGGGGGTGTGGGAGTGTAGGGGGGACGTGGATGTTATGTGGGATAGGGCGGCTAGGTGCATCAGGGAGAAGGCTAGTGAGGTGTTAGGTGTTTCTAGGGGCCGGGCTGGGCACCATCAAGGGGATTGGTGGTGGAATGATGAGGTGGAGATGAAAGTGAGGACCAAGAAAGAGGCGTATGCTAAGTTGGTTGAGAGCAGAGACGAAGAAGAGAAGCGGGTAAACAGAAAAGAGTACAAGCAAGCTCGGAAGGAGGCTAAGTCAGCAGTCACGGCAGCTAAGACGGCCGTGTTTGAGAGCCTGTATGCGGGGTTATAGGGGAAGGGAGGGGAGAAAAAGTTGTTTAGACTCGCAAAGGCTAGGGAGAGGAAGGGCCGTGATCTCGATCAGGTGAGGTGCATTAAGGGGGAGGACGGCAGAGTGTTGATGGAGGACAGCCATATTAAGAATAGATGGAAGTCGTACTTCCATAGGCTCTTGAATGACGAAGGGGATAGAGCTATTGTGTTAGGGGAACTGGAGCGCTCAGAGGAGTGTCGGGAGTTTAGTTATTGTAGACGTTTTAGGGTAGAGGAGGTTAGAGAGGCTGTTCGCAGGATGCGGAGGGGTAGGGCGACGGGGCCGGATGAGATACCGGTGGAGTTTTGGAAGTACGTTGGAGAGGCTGGGGTAAGGTGGTTGACTGGTCTGTTTAACGAAATCTTCAAGACGGCAAGGATGCCCGAGGCATGGAGGTGGAGTACCATAATCCCTCTCTATAAGAATAAGGGAGACATCCAGAGTTGCAATAACTATAGGGGGATTAAGTTATTGAGTCACTCTATGAAGATTTGGGAGAGAGTCGTCGAGGGGAGGCTGAGACGGATAGTGTCTATTTCGGAAAATCAGTTCGGATTTATGCCTGGGCGCTCGACGACGGAGGCAATTCACCTGGTACGGAGGCTGGTGGAACAGTATAGGGAAAGGAAGAAGGACCTGCACATGGTGTTTATCGATCTAGAGAAGGCTTACGACAAAGTTCCCAGGGAGGTGCTTTGGAGATGCTTGGAGGTGAGTCGAGTCCCGATGGCCTATATCAGAGCAGTTAAAGATATGTATGATGGAGCGAAAACTCAGGTGAGGACGGCGGGAGGAGACTCAGAGCATTTTACTGTCTTGACAGGATTGCATCAGGGATCTACTCTTAGTCCTTTTTTGTTTGCTTTGGTAATGGATGTGTTGACGCGGAGTATCCAAGGGGAAGTGCCTTGGTGTATGCTTTTTGCAGACGATGTAGTTCTGATTGACGAGACCCGAAAGGGTGTGAATGACAAATTAGAGGTGTGGAGACAAACTCTTGAGTCTAAAGGGTTCAGGTTGAGCAGAAGCAAGACAGAGTATTTGGAATGCAAGTTTAATGACGTGAGGTTGGAGGATGAGGTGGTAGTGAAGCTGGAATCGCAGGAGGTATGTAAGAGGGATAGTTTCAAGTATCTCGGGTCCGTGATTCAGGGTAACGGTGAGATTGACGAGGATGTCTCGCACCGTATTGGGGCGGGATGGTTGAAGTGGAAGCTCGCGTCGGGGGTGTTGTGTGATAAGAAGGTGCCGCCCAAGCTTAAAGGCAAATTCTACAGGATGGTAGTCCGTCCGGCCATGTTGTATGGAGCGGAGTGTTGGCCAGTTAAGAACTCCCACATCCAAAAAATGAAGGTGGCGGAAATGCGAATGTTGCGCTAGATGTGTGGGATGACTAGAGGGGACAGAGTTAGGAATGAGACTATCAGGGAGAAGGTTGGGGTGGCTCCAGTGAAGTGCAAGATGCGGGAAGTCCGATTGAGTTGGTTTGGACACGTGAAGAGGAGGGACATGGATGCCCCGGTCCGTAGGTGTGAGAGGCTAGCGTTGGATGGTTTTAGGCGGGGTAGGGGTAGGCCGAAGAAGTACTGGGGAGAGGTGATTAGACGGGACATGGAGCAGTTACAGCTCACCGAGGACATGACCCTAGATAGGAAGGTCTGGAGGGCGAGGATTAGGGCAGAAGACTAGGGCCAGTTTGGGGGCGCAAGGGTAGGGAGTGGGGGATTATTCCTGTTATTCTTCCTACTCTTATTTTTATTCCTATTCCTATTCTTCTTCTTGTTACGATTTCGGTGTTCCATGTTTTATTATGTATCTGAGTGCTTCCCGATGTTTCCTACTACCATGCGTTACTTTATATTTATATTTATATTTATATTTATATTTATATTTATATTTGTGTGGCGACTGTCTTGAGCCGGGGGTCTATCGGAAACAGCCTTTCTACTTCTTCAGAGGTAGAGGTATGGACTGCGTACATCTTACCCCCCCCAGACCCCACTAGGTGGGAATACACTGGGTTTGTTGTTGTTGTTGTTGATCCTCATTATTCTGATTATTCTTATTCCATCAATAATTCAACAATTACCACAATTCTCTTTCAATTAATTCTTATTACTTTCTCTTCATCTATTCGATTCTAAATTTTCACAACAAGAGAAATACTACTTTGAAAGGAAATCACGCCACAATCCCTACCAACATATACTACACGTTCTATCCTTATATTGGTATGATGATAATGACTATTGTGATTTCCATTGCACTCATGAGTAGCTAAACTTCTCTGTTGGGTTATGGAAGCCTTCTGAGCTACTATCTATTGCTATGAGTTTGTAAATTCTTGACACGTATGCTGCTTATACCATTATTCTCTTCATCTTAATGCAAATTCTTGTGGTTGCAAACGCATTGAATACGCCAGTATAGCATTAACTTGTTCGAAAGAAAAGTTATATGTCTGGAAAAGAGATAATGTCAAGTTAATAGGGCACCAACCCCTGTTAAAAAGTTAGTGCCGTAACTGGATTAACCTCTTGGAGAATTTGTACCGTTAGATACGCTTTCAGCTCGAAAAAGTTAAAGTGAAATAATCCTTGATGGTCGAAAGACGCCCGGATTTACCATAGAATACAATTCTCTATAAGCACATGCATGTCTGAATTCCACATAACTCATAGTCAATAGAGACGTATAACTCATAAGGTGGACATAACCCCAACTCTCAATTCTCATTGGTTAAACATCTTACTAAACATTCTTTCTTTTTACTTTGCTATTTCCGTTTTTCACTATTGCACGCTACAATCCCCCCTTTTTACGAAACTTTCACCAAAAGTCTAATAATCTTTGCTTACTTAGTGACCAAGTATTATCTGTGGGATTCGACACCCAACCCAGTTGGGTTCTATATTTGACAACGACCGCTTACACTCTTACGAGAGCTGTAGTTTGAGCGTTATCAGTTGCAAATGTGGGTCTTTAATATATATATATATATATTAAAGAATAATAATTAATTTTTTTATTAAATTTTTTATATAAAAATATAATATTACGTGAAAATTACGTGACATTATATGGCAAGTGCATGTTGCTCACTTTCCATTACACATTTGGGTGTCAGTTTTTTAGGGGGTAATTAGTCATAGGACCCCCGTAAAGTATAAATGTGTAGTTGGAATTTGGGGTAAAGGTTGGGGGGGCGGGGGGGGGGGGGGAGGGGGGGCTTTTGGCCATTATAGTGATCACAAAGCTTTAGTTTTGATGAAAATAATTTTTGTCTGAGCAAATATTTTAACCCTAAAGGATGACTTGAATGAAAACAAAGAACATATATATACACACACGTTGACTTCTATTATGTTGACAAAAACAGTGAAGAAGTTGAGGGTTAAAAAATTAGGATCCACCAATAGATATGTAACCGAATCAAGTTAGATAAGCATCAATCAGATTTTTCAATAAGTAAATCGCTTTCCTCTCTAGTCTAACGTGTATCTGAATATTTATAGAAGTATTTTCTTAATAGAGTCCTATTTTAGGAGTATTTTTCTAATTAATCAATATAAAAAAGTATTAATTGATTCTCCTATATTTTAGGAGTCTAATTAATATAATAAAAATAATTAAATAATAAATTAAAGAAAAGAGTAAAAAAATAATTTTATCTAAAAAGAGTCTTTTAAATGAACCACAAAAATTTAAATAACTTTTTTAAGAATCTTATCACTTTTACGCGCCTCGCCCGTGTACCTCACTTTATTGAATTCAAACGTTACACTAAATAGGATATTTGTCTAAATAACTAAAATAAATACAATAATTGCATTCAACATCTTTTGAAGAATTTATTTAATTAAACCTAACTTTTACCAAAAAAAAAATTGTCAAATACCTCACATTGTATTCAAACGTTACATTAAATAGGATATTTGTCTAAATAACAAAGACAAATACAATAATTGAATTCAAATCTTTTGGAGAATTTATTTAATTATACCTAACCTTTATAAAAAAAAAAAATTGTCAAAGCCGATAGACATTCATCTACCACCTGTGTAAACTGAAACAAACAATACGATGATAGAAACATCAAAATAATATAATTAAATCTAACTTTTACAAAAAAAAATTCTCAAAGCCGTCTGACACTCATCTACCATCTGTAAACTATAACAAAATAATACGATAATAGAGATATCAAAATAATACAACTAAACTTAACCTTTACACAAAAAAGTTCTCAAAACAGAAATATAAAAATAATACAATTAAACCCACCTTTATCTAAAAAAATTTCTCAAAGCTAACCGACAGTCATCTACCACCTGTAAATTCATCTACGACCTATAAACTACAACAAAATAATGCAATAGTGATCACAAAGCTTCAGTTTTGATAAAATAATTCTTGTATGAGCGAAAATTTTGATCCTAAAGAATGACTTAAATGAGAACAAAGAAAATTTATATATACACAAACGTATTATATTGACAAAAACAGTGAAGAAGTTGAAGGTTAGAAAATTAAGCATGCACCAATCTAGGCATGCAACCGAATTAAAGTTAGATGAGCATCAATCATATTTTTTCAACAAGTAAATTGATTTGTTTGGTAGTTTAATGTGCATCTCAATATTTATATAAGTATTTTCTTAATAGAGTCCTATTTTAGCAGTATTTTTCTATCTCATTTTAGGTGTATTTTTTTAATTGATCACTAAAAAAAAATATTAATTGATTCTTTTTTCATATATTTTAGGAGTTATATATTTTAGGAGTCTAATTAATATAATAAAAATAATTAAATAATAAATTTTAAAAAAATAGTGAAAAGATAATTTTATGTAAAAAATGATCTTTTAATTGAATATTGCTTCATTGATTTGAAAAAAAAAAAGGATTATTACTATTAAACTAATTAAACCAATGGGAATAACAACGTTCTTGCAAGTGCTTACGTACGGTGTTTGAGTTAGCCAATACCAATTTTCAAAGTGTACAATAATTATAATGATACCTGGACTCAACTTGGAACTTAATTGAGATGCTGCAGCTGAATCATTTTTAGGAGTATTTTTTTATTTTATTTTATGAGTATTTTTTAATTGATTAGTACAAGAAATAATATTAATAGATTTTCCTTTTATATATTTTAGAAATCTAGTTAATATAATAAAATAATTAAATAATAAATTAAAAAAATTAATGAAAAGAAAAATTTGTGTAAAGAAGGATCTTTAATGAAGGGCAAAAAGTTCAAATCACTTTTCTAAGGGTTTTGAAACTTTTAATATATTATAGATTATAGAGCATAAATCATAGATCATAGATTATAGATTATAGTTTATATATATATACTAGATATCGATTATGTTATTTTCGTATCTCAATTTAAATTATTAAAATAATTTATGTTTTTAATAATTGTAATTTATAATTTTTTTTTTCTAATTCAATTAAAATGATGTTGGTATAATTTCGAGAGTCAGTCAAATATTTTATAATTTTTAAATTTCTTAAGTTGTTAATTATATGATTTACAATGTCTTTTACATTGTTTCAATAGTACATGAATATTCTCAGTTTCTCAATTTACGTGGCACAAATTAAATTTCGATAGTCAATCAAATTTTATTTTACATATATACTATTCTTAATTATTGTGATTTATAATACTTTTTATTTCATTTTCAAATAATATATGTTATTTTATGTTTTGCTCCGTCACATTCCAATTTATGTGCACTAATATAATTTCATTAATCAATGAAATTTTTTATGTAGACATATCATTTTATGTCTCTTTCACCTTTTTTATGAAATATTATCAATTTTTAATGCTTATACGATCGTAATAATTAATTATGGGTGATATAGTAAAATCACGATGAAATCAATGAAGCACACATGTTTTAAGTGACTTGTAATAACTAATTAGAAACGACATAGCAAAATTACTATAAAAATACTTGTATAATAAATAATTAACGATGGTACATTAAAATTACGATTGAAACAGTCATAAATGTATATTTTATTTTTTTCATTAAATATTATTAATTTTTTAATATGTAAATAACTTATAATATTTAATTAGAGATATAATAATTAATTAGGGATGATATAGTAAAATTACGATTGAAACAAATGAAGCAAATATATCATAAATGATTATTTTAATTTTTTTTATTTAAACATTATTAATTTTCTAACATATAAATGACTTATAATAATTAATTAGGGGTGATATAGTAAAATTACAGTTGAAGCAGCTAAAGCAGGCATGTCGACCTCGTGCTTGCTTTACAGATACAATATAATTATAGTTGAAGTACCTGAAACAGTCATAAATATCTATTTTACCTTTTTAAATTAAATATTATTAATTTTATAATACGTAAATGACTTATAATATTTAATTAGGGATACAATAATTAATTAGGGAGTGATACGGTAAAAATACGGTTGAAGCAGCTGAAGCGAACATGTCATAAATATCTATTTTAATATTATTAATTTTTTAATACATAAATAACTTATAATAATTAATCATGAATGATATAGTAAAATTACAGTTGAAGCAGCCGCAGCAGGCATGTCGACCTCTTGTCTGCTTCAACTACTTAACTCCCTCTTATAAATATTATTAATTTTTAATACATAAATAACTTATAATAATTAATCATGAATGATATAGTAAAATTACATTTAAAGCCGCCAAAGCAGGCATGTCGACCTCCTGCCTACTTCAGCTACTTAACTCCCTCTTAATTATTATGGTTATCTAAGCACTGTGCCACTTAAATTGAATTACTCTACTCTATACTTCTGATGCAGATTCTGATGACAAGATTTTTGGTGACGAAGGAACTCTTTGCTTGGAACTTGCTGATTTCCAGTTTGTTCTTTGATTCTAAAAGAAACGACCAGATGAAAACCTCTTGGCAAGCCAGGATTCAGGTTTGCAATCACCTTTCTCTTTCCATGAGTATGTGCTTTTATCTTTGATTTAAGCTTTTTGGTTACTGACATCATAACTCTAACAATGTACTTGATTATGGTTTCAGTTATTGATTCCGTTATTACTGTGATCATAAAAGTGAATAATTCGCATTACTGGTCGGTGCTGGTCACGGATCCTTAGAATTTTGGACCGAGATAGTTACTCAATTGTAGAACTAAATCGCGGCTTTTATTGTAGCTTTTTAAAGGATTTGGTGTTTCATAATTTTAATGGACTGCCCATGAAAGCCTTATCAAAATAATCTCTCTCTCTCAGAAATCATGAAATCTGTGATTGTAGTACTACTTGTTGTTGACACCTAATTTTGTCCTCCATTACTAAATTTAATGCAGAGTTTCTTTGATTTTCAAATAAAATCATAATAACTATTTTATCCGAATAGATGCACTTTAAAATATTTATTTGAGTTAATTTCATCATTTAAGTGACGATTATACATTTTCGTATTCACATACACGAGATCGTATAAATTTTGTTACTTAAATGAATACTTTTATCAAAATTGAAATCCTATTTAGATTGAGCTTGAAAAATATTTCAAAAGAATAAAATCTTGATTCAAGTATAATTTAATCTCAAAAATAATTTATTTGAATAAATATGTATTCGATTCAATTTAGCTCAACCCTTGATTTAATTGGGGTTATTTTTTTAAAATAAACTCAAAATGGACATAATCCACCCAATTTCGAAAATAACTAGCCGACCCGATATTTACAACTCCTTTCAAACAATATCAGCAGCTCCTTTTCTTTTCAGTGAGCCCAATAACCTGTGACCCGCTCCGGCCCAAACACCCTTCCCCCTTATACTCCTCATCAGCGTACAACCAGCTACAACATAAACAGCAACAGCAACGCATAGCTTCAGCATCAACAACACATACAACCTCAACACCAACGCATCAACGATCTCAATGTAACAGCCCAAGCTCACCGGCGCATGCGAAATTGTCCGCTTTGGAGCCTCGGCCCCTCACGGTTTTAAAACGCGTCACATACGTTGAAGGTATCCATGCACCTATAAGGCACACTTCGTTCTCCTTCACTACCGATGTGGGATTTGCCTAAGTGAATGCAGGCGTTACGTATCGTCGTCCCTACACTGCTTTTATACCATCTGTAACAGCCCAAGCTCACCGGCGCATGCGAAATTGTCCGCTTTGGAGCCTCGGCCCCTCACGGTTTTAAAACGCGTCACATACGTTGAAGGTATCCATGCACCTATAAGGCACACTTCGTTCCCCTTCACTACCGATGTGGGATTTGCCTAAGTGAATGCAGGCGTTACGTATCGCCATACCTTCAACGTATGTGACGCGTTTTAAAACCGTGAGGGGCCGAGGCTCCAAAGCGGACAATTTCGCGTGAGCCCGGGCTGTTACAGATGGTATCAGAGCCAGCGCCGGTGCCGGTGGTGGGGCAAACCTCAGCGAGGACGCTGAGTCCCTACGGGGGGTGAGTGTAGGGACGGCGATACGTAACGCCTGCATTCACTTAGGCAAATCCCACATCGGTAGTGAAGGAGAACGAAGTGTGCCTTATAGGTGCATGGATACTTAGTGTAGGGACGGCGATACGTAACGCCTGCATTCACTTAGGCAAATCCCACATCGGTAGTGAAGGAGAATGAAGTGTGCCTTATAGGTGCATGGATACCTTCAACGTATGTGACGCGTTTTAAAACCGTGAGGGGCCGAGGCTCCAAAGCGGACAATTTCGCATGCGCCGGTGAGCTTGGGTTGTTACACTCAACGACCCCAAAGATCCGACATCAACCCGAATCCGTCGACCCAGCCCCAACCCGACCATAATCGTACTCAACCCACTCTATCACACGCGGATTCGCGCAAGAAGAGCCTAGGAGCTTCTAGAAATTGATGAGTTGGCTCATCCACGTTCCAATCCCGAAATTCTCGGAAAGGATTGTACGAATTCGTACATAGGTGGAGATTTTTCATTAGCTCTTGAAGATTATTCTTCTTCCTCCATTTCTATTGGCTAGCTTCTTGATTGGGCAACAAGATCGGTACATCTGTTGATGAAATCCCAAGCCAAAGGGGAATTTGAATTTCAAATTCCAAATTTCTCCCTTTTTCAAATTCCTAAATTACCCCTAATTAGTCTTCTATATAAGGAACCATTGGGTCACTTTTTTAGGGGGGATTGATTTTTTTCTCTGGAGTTGGAAATTTTTGGGTTGGAATTTGAGGGTTGAAAAATCGAGGTTGGGAAAAACTGAGAAAGTTTTGGGGGTGGAAGATTTTTCCTGAAAAAGCTAAGGTAAAAAAAAAGTGGGGAAAAAATTTCTTCTTTGAAAGGAAAAAACAAGAGAAAACAGTCGATAGTCGAGACTTTCGGAAGACGTCGCACTTTCCGGTGGTCGGAATCCTATCGTCAGCTTGTCATCCCGTTTTGCTGCTCCGAAACAGGTAACATTCCATCCCATTTAATTTCGATTACTTTTGCTTCATCTTAAACTTCTGAAGTCGTAAGCTTTTAGCGACATAGTATGATGGTGTGTTTAAACCTCTGAAGTTATGAGTTTTTTTTTAGTAATATGGTGAGCTGGGTTGTTTGCTTCAGAGGCCTTATAGGTTTCTCTTTAGTAAAGAAGAAAATTTAGTTGTGTTATTATGTTAGGCGGTTTCCTATTTGAATCTTATGATATGCGGTTTTTGTCACTCTTATCTCGATTTAGTGGTTCGTCATGTAATCTTGACATTATCAAGTGATTTTTTTCAATTTGGATCTTCATCTTGTGTACTGTTTGTGTCTTGAATCTCTGGTTTTCGTGGTCAAAATCATGTCTTGATTCTCGTTTAACAGTTCAGCTTGATGTTTTGTCTTGTTTGAAGTGGATATATGATGTTTTCTTACCTGTTGTTATTGTTGGGACGCTGTCGTAATTGTTAAGTTGATAGCATCGTTGATAGGACTACCTCTTGAGGTCCTTTGGCTTCTCAAATGCCAAAAGGATTATGAGAAAACGTCCAATAGTAAAATTAGAAAATCCTATGATTCTCCGATGACCATTTGACTGTCAAAAACTCATTCTTGAGTTCGTCGGGAAGGGGAGGAGGATAGAAATACTACGCTCCACCGCTTTGTTTTTAGCCTATAGATTGTACTCTTTCAGTTGAAGCTTTCGAAGTGTAATTGTATGTCGAAAATGCCGACGTTTGATGACAAAAATCGATGAAGTTTATACCCTTTTTCCTTTGAGCATGATTTGTATCGCTTTCTACTTAGGTATTGGTTTTGCGGTCTAAAACTTTTAAAGTTTTGCAAGACCATGTTTTTACGGGATACTAGTGATCACCTTCGTCTATAAAGACTGTTATAGACCGAATAATCAGACTTTCCGTGGCACGATGTTCGCATTAGTCTTAGGCTTGTTGCTCCGATCCGCAAAGAATTTTGCTAAAAATGTTCCTATTGTTTTGTCCTCATCACTGCCTTTAGCTAGTTTGAGATTTTCCTTGGATTAAAACTTTTTTTTAAGCTGTGTTATGAAGGAATTAATGTCCAGATTTAAGGTTCTTTCACTAGTGCTATGAAAGAATTATTGACTAGATTTCTTTGTATTAAAACTGTTTAATTGCATCAACTTGCGTTTTTATGTTTGGGTAAATGCTATATTGGAGACCTTGTTTCCTCCTTATTTTGATCAGCAAAGATGTCTTTATTTGTATTAGTTTTATTTCCGAAATGTTGGCCTGGATGTGACAATGAATGCTAAAATTCTCTCTCGTCTTCTGTCAACCTATAGGACCACCTTGAGCATGAATATGATCTTTTTTATTGTCATTTGCTGCTTATTATGATGCATGCTTAATTATACTAAGTTCAAACGGTCCAACGTAGAGTCTTAATCCTTTTCTCCTTTATTTTTTGGTGCATGTGAATGTGCTATGTCTGAGTTCACCATGGACTCTTGATTGCATTTTTCTCATCGAGCCAACTCCTAGAAGAAGTCCCAATATCAATCTCATGACATACCGAAAATAAGGGGTCGAAAGAAAAAATGGGGTGAAAGTCCTATCTTTGAAACGCGAATGAGAGACTAAAAAGTTTCATTATTTTCGTTTATTTATCCATCGTTGTCATTACTTATTTATTTATATTTTTATTCATTCATTCATTTGGGCCTCGAAGCCAAAGTTGTAAATTTAATACAGGTGAAGCAAATTTTGGACCAACGGACCTAAAAAATAGTTTAAGACAGGTGCAAATGAACCAAAAGTCCAAGTAAATTAGGACAGGATTTATTGATTTGGACCCAATGACCTAAGTCCCTTTATTTCTCCCTTTTTCCCTCTTTTTATACTTATTTGTTTTATGTTTTGCGAACCTAGTTAAACCCCCTAACTAAGTCGCTAAAAATCAATTTTGCAAACTTTCAAAATATTTTTATAATCAATCACTTTTCAAGTTGGTCAAAAGACGTTTTCAAATAGTCGGATAACCGCAAGTTAGCTGACGTTTTAGGTGCCTAACACCTTCTTAAAACGTTAATAGGAATCGCTTACTCAGAATCTTTGAATTTTAAACGATTTTTCTGTTTTGAATTGTTTAAAGTATCTTATAAAGGTTTCTTAATTCATTTTCAAAATTAAGTGGCGACTCTTTAAAAAGTCAAAGTTTCTCTGCAAAACACTTGCATTTCATGGAAAACAGTTTTCTTACAACGATGATTTATCAGAAACAACCTTTCCGACCCCGCAATTGCAAAGGCAGGGCAAATTTGATCATAGTCCAGAAGGGTACTAGATGCTTTACTCGATTCAAAAGTCTTATTTATCTTCTTGAACTTTGCATTAAGTCAAACAGATCATTCTTTTTGGCGTAATTTTTTCGATGAGATCATTGGTAACATCCTTAACAAAAAATTAAAGGATGGTAGTATGTATGCTAAGTTGTTGAGGTTGATTTCAAATGGTCACTCAACTAACAATTATTAACTCATGAAGATTTTCCTAACCTTTCAATGATTGTTTGTGAACACAGGAAGAAGCAACCGATCACTACAATAAAATACTATAAAAAACACAAAGTGCTCGAAATCATGGATTCTGCAATAATAATTCAAGAAGAACAGAAAAATCTCGGAAACAAAGTGCTTCCTCAATGGTACTTGTTGTACGGGTGGGTGTAAATCTAGCTATATTCCAAAATGAACTTTCAGTAAATTGCTTTTAAAACTAAAGCATACATTTGTGAATGTTCAGTAAACCGAGAGATGTTGACTTAATTAGCGAGTTATTCAATTTATAAACAGGGTTCTCGGATGCCAAGACAGTTGTAGCAGACGTTGAGCCTAGCATGCATAAGTAGCAAGTTATTTTTGTGTAAAAATTTATACTGTAAAGGGGAAATACTTTTGTCTGTAAATACTGCATATTTGATTCCATCCATAAATCGATTTTCTTCCCTATGAGTTATAGTCTCAATAAGAATACTAGTTCTTACTGTTCATATATTATGATATGAATATACCACATCAATTCATTATGTATTCATATATTATGATATGAATATACCACATCAATTCGTTATGTATTGATATATTATGATATGAATATGTAGTAATCCATTTCACTTTATAATATAAAAGCCATGTTACCTGTTTCATTAATCACAAAGGGGCTGCATATATCTTTTTGTTTTCCTGAATTATGGCATGATGTAGGCAGAGGTAACTGAGAGCTGAGAGCAAACAACTGATACAAAGAGAACACGAAGATATTTGCAAAATGGAACACGTACGAATCAATATAATATTAACAAATTTTATTTTTTTCAAGATTAATAAGATAAAGTGAATGCTAATAAGTGTAAAACAGGGTAAAGGAAAATATTAATAGATATTTGTCTAAGGAAAAAAAGGTAAGATACTTCATATCTTAACCGAAAGACGAATATAATATCACCTATCTCAGGAAGTCGAGTTCGCTACGTTCACCTATCTCAGGAAGTCGTTCGTTCTCGTATGGGAAGAGCAGGTTGTTTTGAAACTCCTGATTTGCAGCAAGATGATTTTGATTGATTACATGTGCCCTGGTGTAAAAATAGTCATATATCAGAATAAATTTGACGATATGTTACAGTAGAAAGATATATGAATTTGTCAGAAAATAAATCTGTAAGTGTAATGGTGCAATTCAGTTTAATATTCAGGAGAACACATCGAGGATAAACAAGAGAATGGTTGAATGATTTTATTATTTATGTTGATTAGAATATCTGGAAATAGTAATCCTAATCGTCATGTGATTCATAAATTTTACAATACAATAATATGTAGATCATATCAGTGCGGAGATAATATAAATTAACAAACTACAAAAAATAGTCAATCTGACGTGCTAACCTGTTTTTGAAGGAGAAGAAGAACATTCAATATCACAAACATATATTGATTCAGTAGTATTGAAAGAGTCAACCTTTTCAGAATACGCTTAGTTGTTGCTTCTTTTTTTTTAAGACGCCGCTGCAGTAGAAGCTTTTTTTTTTTTTTTTTACAGCTGGGGGCATATCATGGTAAGACTGGCGTCGTTTGGTGTTGTCTTCACAAGCCTTTGTTGTGTTGCTAGAACGTTTCCTTGTTTGTTGAGGATCCATCGATAAAAAAAGCTGATGTGGAGAAGTGTTAGTATTCCAATCACCTTAAAAACATGTACTTCATTTTGATAAACTCGAGAATTTCTTCATAAACTTATTTATATAAATCACACATGGTGATGTCTGAAGAAAAAAGTAGGGATAAGAAATCTACAGTTGTTCTAAGCGGGTAAAAAGGAATGTCAAATCTTCCATGGAATATCACAAGCAGCATCGCAGAACATTTTTTAAATTAAAAAACTAATACAAATAAATAGAGGATTGAAAATTCCATCAATTCAACCTAGAACACTTTTGATTTAAAAGTTAAGCAGAAATTTTTTTCATGGAAGATTCAAAACAGTAAGAAGTAATATATTTCAAATTAACAGCCAATACAATATGAAAAATAGCACAAATAATCTGAGAAGAAGGGGAAAAAAGAAGAAACATGCAGGAAAACCAACACCGAAAAGCAGCCGAAGAAACAGTTCAGAAACAGCAGATCTGAAATCGAAATTGTACCCAAATATTAAACACCCAAAGCAAGATGATGATAAATTGAGGATGATCAATGGATCATTCAATTTTATTTGGAATAATCTACTGAAAAAAAGATCGCCATGGAAGATTGAAAACATCATTATGCAAATTAAAAATCAAAACAATCTACCAGAAATGGAGAATACCTCAGTTGATAGCTGCAGAGACAACGGATTTGAACTTAAATTTATAGAAAAAGAACTCAAAATCTGGCAGAAGTGAGGTTTTTCTTTTCCCAAGCTGATTAAGTGAAGCAGTTGTCTTTGGGTAAGCTGCTAAAGTGAAGCGGCTGTTGGTATATTGGGGACGCGTATGAAGCAACAAAGAAGTGCACGTCTTATAACCAAAGTAATAAAATATTATGGTAAATTAGTCATGTTATTAATTATTTTTTAATTAATGTGCCACACATATATATATATACTTCCTCCATTTCAAATTATCCGTTTTAAATTTTCTAATTTGATTTCTTATTTTACTTATTTTTTTTTCATTAATCAAGAAGAGATAAAAAAAAAATTATGTTTTACCCTTTGTATTAATTATCTTTTCTTCAAATAAAAATATAAATATCATTTAATAAAAATATTATGATAAATTAGTCATGTTATTAATTTTTTTAATTAATGTGTCATTTTAATTTGGAATGAGTAATTTGAGACGGAGAGAGTAAATTATAAATATAGATTGTCGATTATAGATACCAATTTTATAGCTTGTTTTGGATTGCTTATTTCCCAAAATAAGCACCTATTTTGAGAAAAAAATACTTTTTTAAAAAAATATATTGTGTGGTAAACTTACAAAAGTACTTTTAAAAATAAGTAAAAGCAATTTTTCTGCTTCTGGGAAGAAGCAGAAAATTTCTGTTTCTCAAAAAAAGTAGAAGCAGAAAATTATTTTTTTATGATAAAAACATCCCTATCACAATAATTAATAACTTAAAATATTTAAGAGGCATAGAGAAATTTTGATGACTCTCATTAGTTATGCCACATAAATTGAAACAAAAGAAAAAATACTGCAAATCATAATAATTAATAACTTAAAATATTTAAAAGATATATAAAATTTTAGTGGACTCTCAAAATTTTATCAAATCCACATAAATTGGGATACAACGAGTAAATATACTATTTGATAATTACATAAAAATTATTATAAATCACAATAATTAACAAATTAAACTACTTTTTTTAAAATAGGTAAAAGTTTTATTCAACTCTCAAAATTTTATCGGTGAAGCACAAATCATGACAAAATAAAAAATTATCCTAATTAATTGCAACTAAATATTTAAAGTAAATCAATTTTATTATTTTAATTGACTTTTATATAGAAAAATAATCTTTTAATTTATTTATTTATTCAAAGTAAATTTAAAATTTAAAATTATTTTTTATATAAAAATACTAATATTTAAACTTAACTTTAAATTTTTAAGTACAAAATTAATAAATTTAATTTAATAAAATAAATTTCTAATGAATATTTTCTTAGAATTTGTGTTGGATCAATATGTATCAAGTTAAAAAGAAATAAAGTAAAATGTATAGTAAAATTTTATTATTGTGAAAGATAAACATAATACACTATCCAATAATGTTTAATAATATCATATTTTGCATATGCAAAGTATAGTATCCCGTATTTAATTATATACTACTCCGGTGAGTTATCGATGATTACTATTGGATATGATAAAATTATATTAACTTTTATAGTAATAACATAATCAATCGCTCTTAATTAATTATTATGAGTCATCGAGCTATTAAGAAAATAAATAATATTTAATAAAAAAATAAAATAGACATAAAATGTGAAATTAACACTTGATGTTTTAAATTAAATTGTCGCCTTTCAAACGATGATTTTACTATATCACCCCTTATTATAAGTCGTTTATTTATTAGAAAATTAAGAATAATAAAATGATATGTCAACATAATTTGATTGAATATCAAAATTATATTAGTGCCACATAAATTGGGACGAGAGAGAAAAAGATATAAAGCAACATATATTATTTTAAAATAAAATTAAAAAAATATTGTAAATATCAATAATTAACAAAAAAATTTAAAAAGTTGATTGATTTCTTCTTCAGCTGTTTCAATCGTGATTTTAATGTATCACCCATACTTAATTATTATAAGTCACTTACGTATTGAAAAATTAATAATATTGAATCCATGATTTTACTATATCACCTATAATTAGTTATTATAAGTTATTTATGTATTAAAAATAAATAATATTTAATTAAAAAATATAACATAAATATTTATGACATTTCTAATTAAGTTGCTTCAATCGTGATTTTATTATATCACTCCTAATTAATTATTATAATTTATTTATATATTAAAAATTAATAATATTAATAAAAAGGTAAAATAGACATTTATGACATGTCTGCTTCAGTTGCTTCAACCATAGTTTTACTAAATATCACCTCTAATTAATTATTATAAATTATTTAAGTATTAAAAAATTAATAATATTTAAAAATAAAATAGATATAAAAATGATAAATTAACTCTTGATGTTTTAAATTAACTTGACTTCTTATATGAGGTCCACTTAATTTTTTTACAAGTATTATTTATAGTAATTTCGCTATGTCACTTCTAATTAGTTATTGTAAGTCATTTAACACATTTATGCTTCGCTGCTTCAGTCATGATTTTACTATATCACCCCTAACTAATTATTACAGTCATTTAAGTATTGTGGCACATAAGTTGAAATAGAAAAAATATTATAAATCACAATAATAAAAAATTTAAATTATTTAAAAAATATAATTGGCTATCGTCAACACAAAACTCTGGACAAAGAGAGTAGCATATATTATTCAAAAAATAGATAAAAAGTATTGCAAATTACAAGAGTTAACAACTTAAAATATTTAAAAATAATTTATTATGTTATATATTTCAAAAACATTACATGAAAATTACTAGAGATCACAATAATTAACAACTTAAAAATTTTAAAAGATATAAAATATTTGGTCGACTCTTGAAATTATATTAGTGTCACTAAAATCGAAATAGAAGAAAAGTATTATAAATCATAATAATTTAAAACTTAAATTATTTTTAAAATATAATTAACTATCAATGCCACAAAAATTTGGACAAGAAAAGTAACGTATATTAGTTTGAAAATTACATAAAAAATAATATAAATTACAATAGTTAACAACTTAAATTATCTAAATACATATTAAAATAAGAGACAATACATCGAAACCCCCCTAAACTTGTAGCCAAAACTTACTTTACACCCTAAACTAATCGAGTAATTATTTACAACCCTTAACAATTTTAAAGTGAAATTTTTACCACCCTAATTGCTGACGTGGTAATTTTTTTAAAATCAGCGCGTTAATATCTTTACAAAATAAAAATGTGGGTCCCAGCTTTTAAATTTCCCAAATTTCACACATAATATATACATACATATATATATATAGATAGATAGACAGATATGTATATACATATATATCTATGTATATACGTATACATATATATATATATATATATGTATGTATATAAAGTTAAAGAAAAAAAGAAGTCAACTTCTATTTTCTTCTTCGTAACAATCCTCTTCCCCATTCCAACAACTCCATTTTTTCTTCTTCATAACAACTCCATTTTTTTTTTTAAGCAAATCATCACCACTATCCATTTTCTGAACTCTTAAAAAAAAATAACTTTCTTATTTGGTCATATTTGCATTACAGAAGTACAAGCAAAAAGATCACATATAATTTCATCCAATGTTTGAGCTAAAGGGTTGTTGAATAGAGCAAAAAGAAATTAAAGGGTTGTTGAATGAAGCAAAAAAAATCATTCACTGAGTTGATGGCACATATCGGAGATGGTCAACCACATATCGGAGATAGTCAACCACATTGAAAATGGCTCTGTTAGAATTTTTTTCTTCTCTAATTTATCATTCACTTTAAATTGATCTACTTTCCAAATTTGATGAATAATTTGGTAAATGAGTTGGTGGATTTGACTATTAAAAACATGAAGGAAACTAAAATTGAAGGTTGAAATAGTGATGTTAATGGGGGATTTGACTGTTCAAGAAGCAGAAAAGGAATCGGGGTGGGGAGGGGGGCTGGGGTGCACTGTTGGATCAAGTTATTTATTGATTTCTTGTTAAATATGAATCAAGTTATTGGTGTTTATGATGTTAATGGTGAAATAATGATGTTAATGATTTTAATGGTGAAATCGTTTTCGGTGAAGACTTTGTGGGATTCTTGAGATTTTGAGATTTTTTTGGTGGTGGTTGTGGTGTTTTCAGGTGATTTGGGGGAATTTGTAGGGCGGTTCACAGTGGAGGTGGGTGTTTTCTGGTAAGTCACTAATTAAGTGAAAGTTATTGGTGTTAATGATGTTAATGTGGCGGGGACTGTTGAAACATAAGGAGAAGGAGGAAAAAAGGGGGTGGGGGTGCAAGGCTGTTGAAGCGTAAGGAGAAGGAGGAACGACGGGAGTGGGGTGGGGTGGGCTATTGAAGAAGAAGGAGGAGGAAGGGGGTGGGGTGGGGTGGGCTATTGAAGAAGAAGGAGGAGGAAGGGGGTGGGGTGGGTTATATATATATATATATATAAATATATATTTTATATATATATACATACATACATATATGTATACATACATATAAATACATACATATATATATATATATACATACATATATATATATATATATATATGTATAATATATCTTATCAGTATGATTAAAGTTTGATTATTTTATAATTCATATTTACATCATAATTCTTATTTTATTTATGATTTATATATTATTATTTTATTTTTACTCATTTTCTTTTAAAAAATTTTAAAAAATTATTGACGATGATCCGAAGAATATATAACTTTTTATTTTTTTATTAATAATAACAAATGATAGATGAACCACGTTACAAGAATAAATAATATTTGGACAACACTTGTAAATGTTTCTAGAATATTTAATTTTAAATAAATAATTTATGAATAGTGACATATTTGTTATCATGTAGTTTACATATATGAAAAAGGAGATGAGCATTCTGTATACCTTAAAAAATACAAGACAAATCTTCTACTAGTATGAAAATATTGCAAATTAAAATTAGGAATAAAATCATTGAGAATTTTGTGATGTATGAAGGATTAATTATTTTTGTCGTCAATTTTTTCATAATAATGATTTAATTAATGAAATAATTTTTATATTTATTTTTGTTTGATATTTTATAAGTGGTATTTAAATTATTTAAGTAATATATCATTATTAATATTTTGAATCTATCTATATATATAAATATAGATTGAAAATTTTAGAGTACGTATTTTTTAATTAAATAAAAATAAAATTTTAATTAAAAACATTATAATAGATATTTAAAATAATTTTTTTCTATAAATTAATTTTGGTAGTAAAAGTCTATTGATACATGTTCATTTTAGTCATTTATCTCAAAAAGAATATCTTGAAAAAATTATTCAAACATAATCTATTTATCAAAAAATATTTTTCAAATAAATTTACCAAATACAATTTATTTTTTTTTAAATACACTTTTCTAAAAATTTATTTTATAAAAATATTTTTTAAATAAACAATTTCATAAGAGCAATCTCAAACCGCCTCTTAGTCCAATTAACAAGTTGAACTTATCCAGTCACTAGTCAAATCTAGATAACCGACTTTGAAACCGCGTATTTGGTCCCAATCCATCTGATTAACCGACATTGGCCTGCCCTTTTTAATCTCAGCCGTCCATTTATCCCAGTTCCCTCTATAAATTCCGTCGCCTTGCAATAACTGCTTACTCGTTGGGACCTTTTCCTTCCATTCGGATTCGGGTTTTGATTGTAAGAGGGGTATATTTTATTCTTGTAGATTTCCGATTTGCAAGCAATTTGATTTTATAAATTTGCTTAGCGATGTTCAATTGAAAATGAATCGCTTCGTATTTTTGTTCTGTTATTATCATATATTAATAGGTCGATTTGCTATAGTTTGGGAGTTTTGAATCATTCGGTTCATGTTCATCATTATGTTGTGTGGTTTTGGATGATCTTGTGTGTTTCATGGATGATGATGATGTTGATTTTCAAGGAAAATTTTGCGGGATTTTGGTACTTAAACGAGAATTAAGTGTGATTATTTTGCAGATAATTCTTAAGTTTACACGAGGAAGATTGGTCAAAATTTGATTATCAAACGTCGATTTGGTGATGTTGAGATTTGGATCGTCCTAATTGGCAGGGGACCTTTTAAGGATTTTCGTTTGCTTATAAACGAGCAGCTTCATTTGTGGGAGATCGGTCAAGATCCGTGAAACTGTCGTTTGAACCTGATCCTCTTCTGCTTATTTTGAATTCGTTGTTTCAATCTATTTCCTGGAATGCTTTATGAACTTAGCTGCATATCTTTTCCTAGGTGGTTATGGTTGTGTGGATGGCGATGGAGTCGAGGACGCCATCAGGAGTTGGGAGTTCCGAATTTAATATTATCTTACATTGATTTGTTACACAATGATGATATTTGGATTTGCTAATTGTAGGTGGTTTCCATGGATACTTTTGGGGGACCTTTTGCGGTATTCCGTAATTATTTTTCAGCTTATTCTTAATTTTACGGGTGGATGATTGGTCAAAGATCTCTCTTGTTTTGGGAAGTTTATCGACGTCTTGGAATTATTTGTTTGAACCTGATTCTCTTCTGCTTATTCACAATTCATTGATTCGATACATTTCTTGGAATGTTTGTGCTTAGCTGGATGTTGTTTACTAGGTTATGGATACGTAGATGGCGATGAAGAGTAGAGGATGCTTTCAGGAGTTCGGGTGTTTGGAATTTAATCGGTTCATGTTTTTGATCTGTTCTGTGCTTTTGGATGATACAGATGCAATTTTCAAATACATTAATTTCCTTACGTGAGGATGATATTCAGATTTGCTAATTGTAGGTGGTTTTCATGGATGATACTTTTGGGGGCTTTTTGCGGTATCCCGTGATTATTTTTCAGCTTATTCTTACTTTTACAAGTGGAAGATTGGTCAATGATCGTTTTTGGATCTGTTGTTTGAACGTGGTTTTCTTCTGCTTATTCACAATTCGTTGATTCGGTACATTTCTGGGAATGTTTTATGTGCTTAGCTGGATGTTGTTTACTAGGTTGTTATGGATAGTGGAAGGCGATGGAGTAGAGCATGCTTTCAGGAGTTCGGGTGTTTGGAATTTAATCGGTTCATGTTTTTTTGTTCTGTGCTTTTGTGGATGATCCGATGCAATTTTCATATACATTAATTTCCTTACGTGAGGATGATATTTAGATTTGCTAATTGTATGTGGTTCTCATGGATGATACTTTTGGGGGTACCTTTTGCGGTATTCCGTGATTATTATTCAGCTTATTCTTAATTTTACAAGTGGAAGATTGGTCAAAGATTTCTCTTGTTTTGGGAAAGTTTATGGACGTCGTGGATTGTTTACTAGGTTGTTATGGATACGTGGGTGGCGATGGAAGAGTAGAGGATGCAGTTCAGGGGTCTCGGTTCATGTTTTTGTTTTGGTCTGTGCTTTTGGATGATCCGACGCAATTTTCAAATACATTAATTTCCTTACGTGAAGATGATATTTAGATTTGCTAATTGTAGGTGGTTTTCATGGATGATACTTTTGGGGGACCTGTTGCGGTATTCCGTGATTATTTTTCAACCTATTCTTTTTGGGTACTTTTTGCGGTGTTCCGTGATTATTTCAGCTTATTCTTAATTTTTCAAGTGGTCGAATCTTTCTTGTTTTGGGAAGTTTATCAACGTCATGTAATTGTTGTTTGAACCTGAATTCTCTTCTGCTTATTCACAATTCATTGATTCGATACATTTCTTAGAATGTTTTATGTGCTTAGCTGGATGTTGTTTACTAGGTTGTTATGGATTCGTGGATGGTGATGAGAGTAGAGGATGCTTTCAGGAGTTCGGGTGTTTGGAATTTAATCGGTTCATGTTTTTGTTTTGTTTTGTGCTTTTGGATGACCAGATGCAATTTTCAAATGCATTAGTTTCCTTACGTGAGGACGATATTTAGATTTGCTAATTGTAGGTGGTTTTCATGGATGATACTTTTGGGGTACCTTTTGCGGTATTCTGTGATTATTTTTCAGCTTATTCTTAATTTTTGAGTGGAAGATTGGTCAAAGATCCCTTTTTGTTTTGGGAAGTTTTGCCGACATCGTGGAAATGTCTTTCGAACCTGATTCTCTTCTGCTTAATTCACAATTCATTAATTCAATCTATTTCTTGGAATTTTCACGTGCTTAGCTGGATGTTGTTTACTAGGTTATGTATGCGTGGATGGTGATGTTGAGTACAGGATGCTTTCCGGAGTTTGGGTGTTTCGAATTTAACCGGTTGATGTTTTTGTTTTGTTTTGTGCTTTTGGATGATCAGATGTGATTATCAAGTGCATTAATTTGCCTACAGGTGGATGATATTTGGGATTTGCTAATTGTAGGTGGTTTTCATGGATGATATGTTTGGGGACTTTTTGTGGTATTCCGTGATCATTTTTCAGCTTTTTCTTTATTTTGAAGTGGAAGATTGGTCAAAGATCTCTTTTTTTCTTGTTTTGGGAAGTTCGACGTGTTACTAGGTTGTTATGGATGCGTGGATGGCGATGGAGAGTAGATGCTTTCAGGAATTTGGGTGTTTCGCATTTAATAGGTTCATAATTTTGTTTTGTTTTTAGGTTCATAATTTTGTTTTGTTTTGTTCTTTTGGATTATCAGATGCGATTTTCAAATACATTAATTTGCCTACAGGAGGATGATAATTGGATTTGCTAATTGTAGGTGTTTTTTCTGGGTGATACGTTTGGGGGGCCTTTTGCAGTATTCCGTGATTATTTTTCAGCTCGTTAACGGGTGATGCGTTTGGGGGACCTTTCGCGGTATTCTGTGATTATTTTTAGCTTGTTCTGATTATTTTTAGCTTGTTCTCAACGTCGGTTCATGTTTTTGTTTTGTTACGTGCTTTTGGATGACCAGGTGCGATTTTCAAATACATTAATTTGCCTATTGGAGGATGATATGTGGATTTGCTAATTGTAGGTGGTTTTCATGGGTGATACATTTTGGGGACCTTTTGTGGTATTCTGTGATTATTTTTTCGTTCTTAATTTTATAAGTGGAGGATTGGTATAAATTTTTTTTTTCTTTTATTGTTTTGGGAAGTTCACCGGCTTATTCACAATTCATCGAGTTGTTACATTTCTTGGAATTTTGTGTGCTTAGCTGGATGTTGTTTACTAGGTTGTTATGGATGCGCGGATGGCGATGTGGAGTAGAGGATGCTTTCAGGAGTTTGGGTGTTTGGAATTGAGTCGTTTCATGTTTATGTTGTTGTTTTGTTCTGTGCTTTTGGATGATCAGATGTTTTTGTTTTGTTCTGTGCTTTTGGAGGATCAGATGCAATTTTCAAATACATTAATTTGCTTACGTGAGGATATTTGGATTTCTTAATTGTAGGTGGTTTTCGTTATGGATGACACTTCCAGCGGATGTTTTGCGGTATTCCGTGATCATTTTTCAGCTTATTCTTAATTTTATAAGTGGAAGATTGGTTAAAATCTCTTTTTTCTTGTTTTGGGATGATCACTGGCGTCGTGGAAAATGTTGTTTGAACTTGATTCTCTTCTGCTTATTCACAATTCATTGATTCAATCTATTTTATGGATTGTTTTATGTGCTTAGCCATATATTGTTTACTAGGTTGTTATGGATGCGTGGATGGCGTGGAGAGGATGCTTTCAGGAGTTTGGGTGTTTGAAATTTAATCGGTTCATATTTTTGTTTTGTTCTCTGCTTTTGGATGATCAGATGGGATTTTCTAATACATTAATTTGCCTACGGGAGGATGATATTGGGATTTGCCAATTATAGGTGGTTTTCATGGATGGTACGTTTGGGGGCTTTTTGCCATATTCCGTGATTGTTTTTCAGCTCGTTCTCAACTTCGGTTCATGTTTTTGTTTTGTACTGCTTTTGGATGATCAGATGCGATACATTAATGATTTGCTGATTGAAGGGGGTTTTCATGGGTGATTCGTTTTGGGGACCTTTTGCGGTATTCTGTGATTATTTTTCAGCTTGTTCTTCATTTTATAAGTGGAAGATTGGTCAAAGATCTCTTTTCTTATTATTTTGGGAAGTTTACCGACGTAGTGGAACACTGTTGTTTGAGCCTGATTCTCTTTTTGCTTATTCACAATTCATTGATTCGATACATTTCTTGGAATGTTTTATGTGCTTAGCTGGATGTTGTTTACTAGGTTGTTAGGGATGCGTGGATGATGATGGAGAGTAGAGGATGCTTTCAGGAGTTTGCGTGTTTGGAGTTTAATCGGTTCATATTTTTATTTTGTTCTATGCTTTTGGATGATCAGATGCGATTTTCAAGTACATTAATTTGCTTACGTGAGGATGATATTTGGATTTGCTAATTGTAGGTGGTTTTCATGGATGATGCTTTTGGGGGACCTTTTGCGGTATTTCGTGATCATTTTTCAGCTTATTATTACTTTTGTAAGTGGAAGTTTGGTTAAAGATATATTTCCTTGTTTTGGGAAGTTTGCCGATGTCGTGAAACCGTTGTTTGAACCTGATTATCTTCTGCTTATTCACAATCCATTGATTCAATCTATTTCTTGGAATGCTTTATGTGCTTAGCCGGATGTTGTTTACTAGGTTGTTAATGGATGCATGGCTGGTGATGGTGAGTAGAGGATGCTTTCAGGAGTTTGGGTGTTTCGAATTTCGGTTCATGTTTTTGTTTTGTTGTACTTTTGGATGCTCAGATGCGATTTTCAAATACGTTAATTTGCCTACAGGAGGATGATGTTTGGATTTGCTAGTTGTAGTCGGTTTTCATGGGTGATACGTTTGGGGGACCTTTTGCGCTATTCCGTGATTATTTTTCAGCTTGTTCTTAATTTTGTAAGTGGGAGATTGGTCGAAGGTCTCTTTTTTTATTGTTCGGGAAAGTTTACCGACGTAGTGGAACTCGTTTGAACCTGATTCTCTTCAGCTTATTCACAATTCATTGATTCAATCTATTTCTTGGAATGCTTTATGTGCTTAGCTGGATGTTGTTTACTAGGTTGTTATGGATGCTTGGATGACAATGGAGAGTAGAGGACGCTTTCAGGAGTTTGGGAGTTTTGAATAAATCGGTTCATTTTTTTGGGGGGTGGTTTTGTTTCTCGAGTTTGGATCATATATTTATCAAATATGTTGATATCATACAGGATGATATGAGATTTGGATTGTCCTAATCGAAGGTGTTTACATGGATGATGTTGATTTTTGAGAACTCTTTGCGGTACTACATATTTCTAATACGAGAAGGGTGTGATTATTTTGCAGCTAATTCTTCATTTTATATATGTGGAAAGTTGGTCAAGTTCTCTTTTTATTATTGAGAAGTTCAGCATGCTGTGCATTGTTAGTTTGAACCTGATTTCTCTTCTGCCATGATCAATGAGTGCCTTTATCAATTCATTGATTCGATCTATTTTTTTGGAACACTTTTCTGTGCTTGGCAGAATATCTTCTTGTAGGTCATTATTAATGCATGGATGGTGGTGTAGAGCCGAGACACTATGTGTGGAGGAAACGTTTTTGTGTACTGTGCTTTTGGACGGCCATAATATGCAATAATTGTCAAATGTGTCGATTTGGTACTGGATGATAATGATCTGAGATTTGGATTGTCCTAATTGAAGGAGTTTCATGGATTATAATTTTTTTCTCTTCTGCCATTATCAATGAGTGCCTTTATCAATTCATTGATTCGATCTATTTTTTGGAACACTTTTCTGTGCTTGGCAGAATATCTTCTTGTAGGTCATTATTAATGCATGGATGGTGGTGGTGTAGAGCCGAGTCTGTACGTGTTGAAACGTTTTTGTGTACTGTGCTTTTGGATGGCCATAATTGCAATTGTCAAATATGATAATGATCTGAGATTTGGATCCTCCTAATTGGAGGAGTTTCATGGATTATAATTTTCCAGGCAATTTTTGCGGTAATTTGGTACTTGCAAACAAGAAGCAACTGATTATTTTGCAGTAATTCTTAATTTTACATGTGGAACATCATCAAAATCTTAATATGTCGATTTGGTACAGGATGTTGAGATTTGGGTTGTCCTGATTGAAGGTACTTCCCTGAATGATATATTCAGGGATCTCGGTATTTTATAAACTTGAAGCAAGTGATTATTTTGCAGGTAGTTTTTAATTTTATATATATGGGGAATCAGTGCTTTTTTTTCAAAGTTTTGGGAAGTTTGGTTATGATGTGGAATTGCCTGTTTGAACCTGTCCTGTTCTGCTTTTTCAGAATCCATTGATTTGATCAATTTCTTTGAACACTTAATGTACTTAGTTGGATATCTTTTCCTGGGTTGTTGCAGGATGGTGATATTTGGATTTGTTCCTAATTGTGGGTGTTTACATGGATGATATGTTTGGGGACCTTTTGTGGTATTCCGTGATTATTTTGCTGCTAATTCTTGTTTTTACATGTCGAAGATTGGTCAAAGATCTCTTTTAAACCTGTTTCTCCTCTGCTTATTCAAAGTTCATTGTTCAATATATTTCTTGGAATGTTTGATGTGCTTAGCAAGATACGATGGAGAGTCTTGGTACGCTTCAGGAGTTTGGGAGTTTTAAATTTGAGTAGTTCTTGTTTGTCTACTCTCCAACTTTGAGAATTTCAACTTATCAGTGCAGGGAAAGCGGAGATGCTGGTAATTATATACGTAGTAATGAATGCCCGACCTTTTAGTGGAGCCATCCTATGGTTAGGAATGTGACACATCGATCCTTTGTACTGAAGTAAGGTCGACTGCGTCCGCCAGCAGTCAAAATTGAGAAATTATTCTGGGCTTTTGGATGATCATATGTGATTTACTAAATATGTCGTTTGCTACAGGCTGGTGATATTTGGGTTCGTTCTAATTGTGTACGTGTTTTCATGGATGGTGTCGATTTTTGGAACCTTTGCGGTATTTCGTACTTGTAAATGAGTAGCAAGTTATTATTTGCAGCTAATTCTTGAATTTATACATGTGAATTGGTCAATTTCTCTCTCTTTTTTTTTTTTTTTTAAATTTTTTGTATTGGAAAATTTAATTATCCTGTGAATTGTCCGTTTGAACCTGATTATATTCTACCTTGAACCTGATTATATTCTGCCTTTATCAATTCATTGGTTTGATCTATTTTTTTGGAACACCATGTGCTTTAGCAGGTTTTTTTCTAGGTCGTTATGGATGTGTGGATGGCGATGGAGAGCTGAGTCGAGTATGCGTTCAGGATTTTGGGAGTTTTGTATTTAATCGGTTCATTTTTGGTTCTGTTGACTTTTGGATGACCATAGGTCGTTATGGATGTGTGGATGGCGATGGAGAGCTGAGTCGAGTATGCGTTCAGGAGTTTGGGAGTTTTGTATTTAATCGGTTCATTTTTGGTTCTGTTAACTTTTGGGATGACCATATGCATTATCAGATATGTTGATTTGCTACAGGACAGTGATGATTGGATTTGTCTGAAGTTCATTTTTGGTTCTGTTCTGTACTTTTGGATGAATATATGCATTATCAGATATGTTGATTTGCTACAGGACATGATGATTGGATTTGTCTGAACTGCATTTGTCTGCAGGTGTTTTCATGGATGATATGTTTGGGGATCTTTTGTGGTATTTCGTGATTATTTTGCTTCTAATTTTCAACTTTATATGTCAAAAGATTGTTTAAAGATCTCGTTTTTTATTGTTTTGGGGAGTTCAGCGATGCTGTGGACCTGTCGTTTAAACCTGATTCTCTTCTGCTTATTCACAGTTCACTGATTCAATCTATTTCTTGGAATGCTCTATGTGCATAGCTGGTTTGCCGGGTTATGGATGCGTGGATGGTAATGAGAGTCCAGTACGCTTTCCGGAGTTCGGGAGTTTTGAATTTAATCGGTTCTGTTTGTTCTGTTTTGTGCTTTTGGATGATCATATGCAATTATCAATTTCGTACTTATAAACGAGAAGCAAGTGATTGTTTTGCAGCTAGTTCTTCATTTTTTATATGTGGAAAATTGGTCAATTTCGCTTTTTTTGAATTGGAAAATCTAGCGATCCCGTGAATTTTGTTAGGTTGAACCTGAGCCTTTATCAATTCATTGATTCGATCTATTTTTTGGAACTTCCTAGGTCGTTATGGATGTGGGGATGGCGGTGGAGAGCCAAGTCTAGTACGTGTTCAGGAGTTTGAGAATTTTTTATTTAATCGGTTCTCTTTTGGTATGTTCTATAATTTTGGATGACCATATGGATTATTAGATATGTCGATTTGCTATAGGAAGGTGATAATTGCATTTGTCCTAATTGTAGGTGTTTTCATCGATGATATGTTTGGGGACCTTTTGAGGTATTCCGTGATTATTTAGCAGCTAATTCTAATTTTTGGGGACCTTTTGCGGAAAGTCGAGTATGCGATCAGGAGTTTGGGAGTTTTGTATTTAATCAGTTCATGTTTTTGTTTTTGTTCTTGTTCTGTGCTTTTGGATGATTATATGCGATTACCAAATATTGTATCGATTATATTTACCTGTTGTTTTGTCCCTTGGTTTTCCAATGTAGGTGTAGTGCAAGTTGTTAGGTGAAACGGGTGCAAGTTTCTTTTCTTTGGTTGCAGATTGTTCTTAGCTTATTTGTTATATAGGGATTAGAGGCTTCTTTTAGAGTTCCGTCTTCTGGATAATTCCGAACCTTGGCTTACTCCTAGGCCATTTAGGTCAAGAAATCAACCTTCTTTGGTCTTGTACACAAGTTTGAGCTGCTGTTATTTTGGTACCCCGACTGAGGTGTTGAGGTGTTGTTCTTGATTGTAAAATTGATGCGTGCTTTTCGTCTTTGCCTTCTTTTTTTTCCTCATCTCCTTACTACAGAATAATTTTATTTGATCAAGGAGTAGGCTCATGATGAATGTTGATGATGGGAAAATGTCGATTTGCATCCAGTTGCAAGCCCTCAACGTTGCTATTGTGCAAATCTCATCTCCTTAGAAGAAACGTGGGGACTGTCTGTCTGTCTCTCTCTCTCTCTCTCTCTCTCTCTCATCTTATGAGTTTGATGACTTTGTGGGGTAGGATGGGGTAATTGGGTTTTACTTTCTGTGCTTGCAGTTGCATAAAGTAAAATTTGGGAGGATGCAGGTCCAGTTTTGGTAGGACATTTCAGTTGATTCATCAGTTTCTTTTTTCTGTTTCTCATGTGCATCATGTTGTTTTTGTCAACTTGCTTATTGTTGGGGTTGTCAGTTGAATTCCGTCTATTGACCAAATTATTTCAACCTATTTCTTACCTTATTGTTTTTCCTAATTTCTTGTTTCTACTATATTTTCGCAGTGTAGTGGTTGTTCCATTTGCATAATGAGTTGTCCGCTTCTTGTTTGGTGGCCTACATTGATGGAGAGTACCACTTAATTTTTTAAGATGTGATTATGGTGTTTTTGGTGCAGAGCTCTTTTCCTCAACAGTGTCTGCTTGTTCATTCAAGTTGCTTGTTGCGGGATATTACATTAACAAGATATTTTTCTTATTGATGGAGGCAAAAACGTATGTAGACGTCATCTCTTAGGGTTGGATCTTGCAGGTAAAGTGAGGGGTATTGGGAATGGTCAAGCTCCTCCTATTGGATAGCATCTTTTCCTCTTATTATCAGGTCTTCTTTTCCATTCAGTTCTTCTAGGGTAGCTGTGATCTAGTTGTAGTTTTGAGTTAGACCTTAAAGGGCGACCTCTTCTCCAAGGATACTCAACTACCTGGTCTAGCTTTATAGCTGTATTCACAGCTTTCCAGATATCCGAACCGGATCTACTTTCTCATCAGCATCCTTTTCTTTTTCATTTTTTTTATCACGTCTATTTTATTATAAGGTGACTGATTATTATGTTCAATCTGTTGCTGTAGTCAATCTGTCTGGATTGTGAGATTTGATGATGCATCCAGGTTCTTAGAATGTGTCTTCCTTGATAAGAAATTCGAGTCATATACTTATTTCTGTGTCTTGATTTCAATAGATGTTCAGTGTGTGACAAGTCGTGATCGGGTTGTGTGCCTTGGTGGTCCTGAAATTGTGTGCAGCAATTTTGGAACAGTTCAATCACGTCCGTGTTTTCTATCTCGAGGAGTTGCCATGGGGTGGGGATTTGGACATCTCGCATATTTTCAATTCATCCGATTTCTTGTGGGTAATTTGCGATGGTGGACTCGCTTGAAAATTTTATCTCAGCTTGACGACGTGTGTGATTTTTATTTTGAAGAGTTGCCATGGGTGAGGATTTGGACATCTTGCATATTTATCCAATTTCTTTTGGTAATTTGCGACGGTCGACTGTCTTGGAAGCTCTAGTAAGGCCGTTGAGTGATTAGCTTCCACTTGATTTTTCTTATTCTAGCACTGATTTTCTGAACTAGGTGTGGTTCGAGTTGTTATGGCATTGAAGTAATATTTTCATTAATTAGCTTCTAGAGGATGAAGCAAACCAAGTCTGTTCTCCTTTGTGTAAAGGATGAAGCAAAGCAAGTTTATTTTATGTTGGTATGCTTTTATGTAGTGGAGTAAAACCTCTCTGAAAGGTCTTCACGTCAGGTTGGAAATCCTCTACAAGTTGAAGCTTTACCAAGATCTCTGTCCTGTGAAGTTCCTCAATTGGGCAATTAATTCTTGCATTAAGATTGTGCCATCCGTGATATCCGATTCTAGAGAGACTGATTTCAACTGGCGCATTTATCATTGTGGACTCTCTAGACATAATGTTGAGTTTTGCTGCTTGTGACCTCTCCTTGCATATTTTTAAGGTCACATGAAATCTGTCTGGATCTTTAGGTACGCCAGGTAGTAACAATTTGTTATCAGCTGCATGTCCTAGTTCATATCCTAGTTTCCTTGTGGCATGTACCTTTTCAATGCTTTCCTGGCTCTTACTTCTAGTCAGTTTGTCTCCATGAATAGCATTGTGGATGGCGAGGGTAGTTTTATCAGTACTACCTCATAGAAATGCTTCTATTTTATGTTAGCTTGATAACAGCTTAGCTCTGACAGCAAGAAGATTGGATTTCTCGGCACTCTTTTCAGTGTTGTTATACTGTTTAGTGGACCACTATATGAAGGCTCTTGGCCAAATCCTGATGTCTTTTCATTCTTTGATCATGTAGGCCTAATTTTTTCTGATTCGATATGCTGGATGTAGTTCACTCTGGAAACAAAATGTGTCATGCTGTTCTTTGTTCTGGGTGTTAATTTGTCTCAATTGGACACACTTGACCGTCAGCTAACTTAACGAAGTCAATTCAGTTTAGATGCTTGGTTTTCTGACAGGCCTGGATTTTCTTTTGCATTAGTGGGATTCCTTGCAATTGTTATTGTATTGAAAATCGGACTCCAAATGGAACCAAGTGTGCGGCCCCTGTTTTGAAGTGAGTTTCTTGGTGGTGATTCAGTTTTGAAGGAGGCAGGGCCGGATCTACCTTTTGCTGTGTAGGTGTTATCAGTACCATTGTGCAATGTTAGTTGGTTTTAAGCAAATCTTCTTTTCCTTGATTTCTTTTGTGCTTTCTAGTTCGTGTGCATCTCTCTAGGTGCATTCTTGCAATGTTGGGAAGATGGATTTGCACAAATTTAGCAGTTTTCTGCCGTTGCTGCATGTTATCATTTGCTATGTGTCGTCAATAGTTGTCTGCCTTAAATCCAATTTGCTTGCTTGAGACGTATTCTACCTTTTAGTTGACAGGTGTAGTGTTTGATTTTGATTCATTTGCCTTCCTCAGCTCCTTTTTTTTGTGTGATGAACCTCTTGCAGAAGTGTGGGAAGTTCTCTGTCTGTTGGTGCATGCATCATCTGTTCCTGCACCACACGCTCATAATTCTATTCAGAAGTATGTTTGATTTGTTTGGCATTGTAGTATAATTAGTAATGTATGGTGATATGGATATATTTATAGTGAATTAGCATTTTGGTAGGATCCTTATCATGTTATCTTCGTCAGATGCGTTGGAAATGCATTATGTTTGAGAATTCTTCTCGGCTTTCTTATTGGCAGTTCATCTGTTTGGCCTTTTTACGGGGCTTCAAATTGATTTTTCTGTGCGTTGTGAGAAGTAGATAAGATATATGCCAACATTATCTATTATTAAGTGTAGATAACTATTGTTCCATGTGGCTGATAAAAATGAGAATTAGCAGTCAGGCTCTGGGAGCTTTTTGAGTTTTCTTGGTTGTCGGATCTCTGCGATGTTGACTTGGTCATGTTTTTGGTTCTTTTTTAGGTTTTCTCGTGGATAGTTTGGGACAAACGACCTCCTCTTGTGAATTTGGAAAGTTCTATTGTGACTATGGACTTGAGTTCTTGCCATAACGGTTTCATCTACCAGTATCATTTTATTGCTGAGATCAACATCTTCAACATCTTTATCGACGTTGCATTTTCTTTACCTGTTTTGGGTTTCTCGGCCTTCTTTTGTAGGTGTGTGCATGGGATTATTTTTTGTCTTGTGACAATAATATTCAGCTGAATATGGGTCTTGGAAGGTTTTGAGGAACTTAGAGGTGTGCAATTTTAGAGTGATCTTGCATCTGATTTGTCAGTTCATGTTTTGGGTTTCTCGGCCTTTTTCTTTTGTAGGTGTGTGCATGGGATTATTTTTTGTCTTGTGACAATAATATTCAGCTGAATATGGGTCTTGGAAGGTTTTGAGGAACTTAGAGGTGTGCAATTTTAGAGTGATCTTGCATCTGATTGTCAGTTCAATGAACATAAATTCTGCAATTTTAGAGTGATCTTGCATCTGATTGTCAGTTCAATGAACATAAATTCTTGGTAATGGAAAGTAGAGCTAATTTCTTTCTCCGTATCATGGTACTTTACATATATAAGCAATCAAGAATGCAAGAATTCTCTACACACACTCGGGGGTGCGGCTGTGGCTAGTGCCATCAGGTTTTAATTGTGGTGTCTTGCCTCCATCATGCCTTTTCTTATTTGAATTCTGGTGGGTTTAAATATGCTCCCTCTGAACATATGTATGCTGACAAAGTTCCTCCCAAGGATATGAGGAGTTATCCTCGTTTCTTCCAATTCTTTTTTCTACGTGAAAAAGGTGTGGAGTACCTGGCCTTGGAGATTTTGGTTTGCATGCAGCTTGCAAGTATTCTACTTACTCGACTTCTTTTTAGATTCACATTCTTCTGTGTTTTTTTCATCATTTTTCCAACTAGTTTCTTCTTGTGTAGTGGGTGTCTAGAGAAGTTCTCTTCATTTGGTTCCAGGTGTTGCCAGATACCTTTTTTTTTTCTAGTTTTATCAATTTTGATGTTGCTTTTCTTTGCTCTGTTTTTATCTCTTTCTCTCTCTCTCTATTCCTTTTTTTTTTTCTAGTTTTATCAATTTTGATGTTGCTTTTCTTTGCTCTGTTTTTATCTCTTTCTCTCTCTCTATCTATATTTTTTAAGGCATTGATCTTTTGGGCAATGTGGTATGTGGTTGGATTGTACAGACTGTTAGTCTGATGTTAGAATTGGACATCAATGAGATGGATGCTAGTATTTGCACTGGGTAGAGATTTTGGAATGTGGATTTTCTGGAGAAATTTAGTTTTGCTTGTTTCTTTATTGCCTTTTCATGGTCGAATGCTGCCTAGTAAGTGAGAGAGGAGGTTGGAATTTTTTATTTATTCTTGGAAATGGGGGGTGAGAAATGATGTAAGACTAATAGTTGTTTGGGTCGGCTAATCCATTTTGAAGGGAAGGACCTTGTGCTTTTAGTTCTGTCAATATGCTGTTTTACCTTGATTTAGTTGTTTGGGTCGGCTAATCCATTTTGAAGGGAAGGACCTTGTGCTTTTAGTTCTGTCAATATGCTGTTTTACCTTGATTTCCTTGGTTGGTTCTGTTTTCTTTCTAGGAAGGTGTTATCCCTGTCATGGTTGGGCTGTTTAGATTGTACATGCAAGGACTTTTTTCTTCGGGTGATGTCTTGGGAGTTCAAAGCCGTTTTAAGTGGATTATAACATGTTTGAAATTTAAGTACACACTCACCAGAACACCGCTCTCCTCGTCCAGAGCGACTACATGGACTTCGGCTACATGAAATGAGGGCTTTTTGTATCTTTAGTTGGTAAGTACAATTTGAAGCTTGCTTTCTCGATGAATACATGTTGGATTTTTCGTGCTCACTTATCAAAATGAGTACTTACACTTGTGTTCTTGATTATCCATTAAAATTTTGTCTAGACTTGTTTGATAATATGATGATGTCTAGAAGAGGAACTGCTTGGAAACAGATTAAATTTTTCTGGTGTTTTTAATCATCTTCCCATCGCATGTGTTAGCAGAGGAGCCTCTGGTAGGGATTTATGTTGTATTGATTATTTGTTGGCGCTTTACTGAGAAAATTGTTAGGCCAGCTTAATTCTTGGCCATCAGCTCAATTCTTAAGACGTGTTTGGATTTGGCTTAAAAACTGGTCAGCCTAGCTTAAAAGCACTTTTTAGCTTGTTTCAGGGTTGGGTAATTTTTGAAACAACTTTTAAGCCAAGCTCCTCTTATAAACCCAAATAAAAGCAAAAAGCAACAAGTTGGACAACCCCAACTTCATAGCATTTTAGCTTTAAGCTATTTACCATGACGTCTTAGGTTCATTAGGTGATTTCCCAACAAAATAACACATTAGGTGATTTCTTCTCATTTGTTCTAGGCTGTTGGCGAGAGGTGGCAGATATTCTGTCGAACTAGTTGTGGAACTTGTCTGGTCTGGATACCACGATTATTCAAAAAAAAAAAAAAAGCTTGAAGCAATTTGGGTTCGGCAGAGTATTTGTGTCTTTGACCTAATAGTTTTTATCAATCCAAAAATGTCCTTGAAGGACAAAACCGCTAATTTTACTTTTTTACCTTCCTCATCTTTAATCCGTCACGTCTTCCATCTTCTTTGGTAGTGGATTTTATATAAACCCTTGCTATAGTTTAGTTCAGTTTCTACTTTTTGTTGACAAATTGATGTAGCTCACTTTTATTAGTTGGACTAGAGGGAGAGGAAAGTTTTGCAGTAGAAATGGAAATAGGCTAGTTTTCTACTGTAATATCTATTCAAGTACATTTCTAATAAGCTGACTTGAAATTTTTCAAAAAAAAAAAAAATTTGATACTTGAAACTTCGGAAATTCGTGAAGGTTGATCCTAGAAATTAATTTTGATCAAGGAAGTTGAGCAAAAACGAATTTGTGAACGTTGATGCTAGAGAAATTAGTTTGATTGAGCAAGTTGAGCAAAACGAACTTGAAATTTATCTAATCAATTTGGGGTTTTGAAGGGGGATTTAGATATAAATTATTGTTAAATTATTGTATTTGAACCAGTTTAGAATAAAGAGATCTTGTTGTAATGAGTTCATTCATTTGTAGTGTCGACAACTTTTAAGGATATTTGTCATTTTAGCCGAGAAAGTGCTCTTATTTTATCAAGTACAGCAACAACTTATTTGCAGCTTCAACACCTTGATCCATACACTTGAAACGGTTGATGCTTATTTACTAAACATGCTTCACCTAGAATTTCAGCCTAGGTGTTTTTGTTGTAATGAGTTCATTCATTTGTAGTGTCGACAACTTTTAAGGATATTTGTCATTTTAGCCGAGAAAGTGCTCTTATTTTATCAAGTACAGCAACAACTTATTTGCAGCTTCAACACCTTGATCCATACACTTGAAACGGTTGATGCTTATTTACTAAACATGCTTCACCTAGAATTTCAGCCTAGGTGTTTAAAAACTACTTAAATTCACTAGTCCAAGTGGGCTCTTTACCCTTTTCTGTTTTATTTTTCTGGTAAGCTGAATAATGAGTTTCTTATGGGCAGGTAGCTTTGTTATCTTCTCTTTTGGCCACTTCTCAGTTGCGTGAGACAGGGGGCATGGTTGTCTTGCCTAAGAAACGGAACTCCCCTATTTATGGACGGACAAATACGCTTGTTGGATTTTTGGGTGCTTGAATGGAATCTAAGCGATGTCTGCCAGGGATTGTAAGTTCTCACAAGCTACTGATTAAAATTTTAGGGGCGCGAAGTGTTGGGTGTTTCTACTCTTACTAGTTGAAATTTCAGTGGATTTAAGGCGGGGTTGGTATGTCCTAGGTAGAGCTGTTTATGTGCATTTGTTCAAGTATGAGAATGATGTTTAGTGTAGTTAAGGTGACTCCTGATTTGTCGATTTTCATGAGTTTCTTTCAGACTTGGTACCCCTCCTCCCCATAACAACTGAGACTCCACTTGAATGAAGTGTAGGTTTCACTTCTCTCTCTTTGTCGAGCATCCTTGATGTTTACAGTTCAATGAATGCAAATACAATTTTTCTGTCTGGTTGCTAGTACTTTTGACTTTCTATTTCTCATTCATTTACCAGGTGTAGCTTCTGCGTTTTACGTGCTTTCTTGGTCTGTACTCTACTTCTTTTCATGTGCTCTTTTTGTGTGCTCTCTGACTGCACAGGAGCATGGGAGACATTGTTTGACCTCATCGGTGGTTGTACCTTTGTTGGACAAGTTGTGGCGTGTAGGCGTGAGAAATGTCTTTCTCTATGTATTTATTGTTTATGCTAGGAGAACTGGTCAGGGTAGATAACTTCCTGGGTTATATGGTTCCTTAACCTTGTAGTTGACAAGTTTACTAGTTGTTGAGTGTGGATATGTCCTAGATTTTGTTACGAGGATCTTATCCCCTTTGGAGTTTCTTGGTGATTGTTCCATGTCCTCCTATATATAACCCGCCGCCCCCCCCCCCCCCCCCCCCCCCCCCCCCCCCCCCGGAATCATCGTTAGACCTGTATTTTGTCTTCTTTTGTTGCTCGGTAGCCTTTATGGGTATGACATACTTGGTGCAATATTTTTCTGTGCGTGAGACCCTTGTAACTCCGCCTGCCAGGTCAGCCGGTCCCAAGCCCGGAAAAAGGAGGAGGGCAAGTATTTATCGAGTATTGTTTTATTTTCATCACTCCGATCACAGTAGTAGGGTACCGGTGCAACCTTTCCTGTGTAACCCTTGCTGGGCCTCAAATCAGCCGGTTGAAAAAGGAGTGGGGAATGTTAGAAGGATGCTGCTCAGCACTTAAAGCCGTTGGTGAGTTGTTTTCTGCCATCTTTCGGACAATGTGCGTCATTCTCAACCATTGATAAGACATTTCATGTGCAAGTTGTGAGGACCTAAAAGACTAGAAAATGAACGTATTTGTTTTGAGAGCTGTCTAATTAGCTCTTCATTAAGGTTATGCTTTTGCAGGTTTAGTTGTGCGCGCAGATGGTAATAGAGGCGTGCTGTGGTTGATCAAAATTTTGATTTACGATATATATGTTAAAGTACTGAACTCTCTTGACACAAAATTAAAACTTGGTTTAGTGGTGAAGGGGTGTAAAATTTCTCAATTCGTGTGGGTTCGAGTTTGTGTAACATATATTTTTAAAATTTTTTATATTAGTTTTTGAATTAAATCCTTAGTTATTTTCTTGCTCTCTTACAATTTTTATTACAATCTTTTATATCGACTTTTGGATTAAATTTCTAGCTACTTTCTTGCTCTTTTACGTTTTGTCCTCTCTTGTTTTCTCCTCTCACTTGTTCTCTCCGCTTTTGTTTTCTCTCTTACTTTCATCGTTATTAGTTTGATGATTGACTTTTTTTTTTTCTTCTATTTTTTATAAAATTATACTACGTATCTTTGTTTGCTATTTATCTATTTTGGTTGATTTAAAATAGTTTAAAATTAGTATTAGTTTTATTATGTTAATGTATAAACAAGTTAAACGTAAAGTATAATTTTGATAATTTATTATATTTTGTATGTAGTTTCTAAATATTTAAATTATTTTTAAATAATTTAAAGATTGTATGTGAATGAATCATCAAAATATAAAGAAGTTTAATTTTTTTTTTTTTTTATACCTGTTGAGGTAGAGTTAGTGGAAAGCTGCCACTTGTTATCCTAACTAAGAAAGATGAATTTAGAAGTGATCTAGTCATTTATGAACTTCCACTTGGAACAAAACCCCTCAAATAGTTACAATGTTGTTTAATCCTCTTCTCCAACCCAAAGCCCACCCCAAACCCCCCAAAAAAAAACACAAAACCAACGGTTTGATGCCAGGGGGACTTTGTTGTTTTCTTTAATGAATTTGCTGCATTATTGCTGCCATGTATTGGAGCAAAGGATCTCGCGGAAGGGGTTGGGCAAGGAAAATGGTGTAGAGATAAGAGGGAAAAAAATGAACTTTGAGAGGATTTAAAATTTCGATGAAGTGTTGGTGCTTTGCTTCTGAATGCAGTCCGAGATAATCCTAAACGTGTATATATAGAAATATACCTTAGACCTTTGTCTGCTTCAACTGCTCTTCACCTACTAAAGAGCAAAGTTGGTTTAGCAAGAAGCGGGAGCAAGAAATCAATAGTCTCTTTGTTGTCCTATTTAGGAAGGTTAAGGGCCAGAGAGAATTGCTACTAAGAAAGCGAATGATTAGCGTGAAGGTTCAAGACTTGGTCGTGTGTTAGCGAAGCTAGATTTTCATAGCGAGACGCTTTGAGTTGGTGAAGCTTCAGCCAAGGATGCTCCATCTTTTCAAAAAGCGAATGATTAGCGTGAAGGTTCAAGACTTGGTCGTGTGTTAGCGAAGCTAGATTTTCATAGCGAGACGCTTTGAGTTGGTGAAGCTTCAGCCAAGGATGCTCCATCTTTTCAAACTGAGTTGTGAACGACTTAGCACATAATAAGGGAAACTACCATATTAGATAATCAAAATGCTAGTTTTATCTAATTATGGTTTCGAAAAGGAAATATTCATATTTTTGAGTTTGTATTAGTTCTCTTAGATTTTTTAAATGCTAAAAATTAAAATAAATATTTTAAACGAAATTTTTACTCTTGAATTATCTTTAAGTTAGTAATATTACCAACACTCTGCCAATCAATTACTAATCAATCGAACATTGAACTCGAATGATATCCTACTAACATATTAATTAGTAAAATTCCTGTCGATTATGTTACTAGAATTGCTAACCTACTACTAACGTTATCTAGAAAAAATTAATAACCATACTAACGTATTCAAACTTTGTTGATAAATTACTAACATAAATTTTCTGTAACTACATTTGCCAACCTTATCAACATATCATGAAAATATTACTCAATACTTGCACATTAATTAAATTATTATCCATTAGAATTACTAACTTCTTTTTCATTCGTTAGGAAAGATACTATATGCTAACAATATACCAACCAAATTTTGAATGGTAATTTACCAACGGTAATTTCAGGGCCAAGTTACAAAATTTCTCAGCATCTTTGGGTGTTTACCAACTAATTAGGATTATATGGTAAAATTTACCAATGAGCCTTTTAGCAACAGATTAATATCAATTAGTATACAGTTGGTAACTCAATTTGCCAACTAATTGATTGCGGTATGAGGGGTTACGCTAATATATACAGCATGACAACCACTGACGGTTAATACGTCACATTCATTCGAGTCTTCTGCTTCCATCATATGCAGGGGTGAAGCCACCTTATGGCTATGGGGTTTGGATGATTCCCCTTTGATGGAAAATTGTATTTTTGAGTAAAATTATTTTTTATGGATGTATAGTTGATGGTTTAGTACGCCCTGTCCAAACAAAGGCTCCGAAATAAATAAAAAGGTACGTGCCGTCAAGTGGGGATGAGGTCAAGTTCGCATGGCCCTTATGGGCTGGGCCACACACGTGCTACAATGACAACTGCAATGGGAAGAAAAGCTGTAAGGCGAAGTGAATCTGGAAAAGATGCGAAAGTCTAGCGCGGAAGATGCGAAAGCTAAAGAGCACTGGGAGAAAGTTGATGCTCAATTATGTAGTCTCTTATGGTGATCTATTGATTTCAAGTTGATGCCTTTGTCAGTTGCCTAGCCTGATGCTTCTGTTGCTGGTAATCCTTTTGCTTGTGTTTCACAGTCTAGTACTCCTAGATTATGGGCTGTAGATTCAGGTGCTTCTGATCATATATCTGGTAACGAATCACTTTTGTCTGATATTGTTTATTCACAATCTTTTCCTGCTATTACTGGATCCGAACAAAACCAAAAGGAATTGGACAAGCCAAATCCCTATCTTTTGTCACTCTAGACTCTGTTCTTTATGTCCCCGATTGTCTTTTTAATCTTGTATCTGTTAGTCGTTTGACACGTGCCCTTAATTGTAGCATAACTTTTCTTGATGACTCTTTTCTTATGCAGGACCGCTGTCTCGACAGACGATTGGCGCAGGACATGAATCACAAGGCTTTTACCATCTTACCTCTTTAAATTCCTTCACAGCATGCTCCGTTACACACCCTCCAAACCTAATTCACAACGTTTGGGACATCTGAGTCTATTCCAGCTGCAAAAGATGGTGCCTAGTTTGTCTAGTTTATCCACATTAGATTGTGAGTCATGTCAACTTGAGAAACATACCCGTGCTACTTACCCACGTAGTATTGGGAGTCGTTCAGAGTCTATTTTTTCATTAGTACATTCTGATGTTTGGGGTCCTAGTAGAGTCAGTTCACCTTTAGGTTTTCGTTATTTTTTTAGTTTCATTGATGATTTTTCAATATGTATTTGGGTTTTCTTAATGAAAGATCGTTCTGAGATATTTTCTATATTCAAAAGTTTTTGTGCTGAAATACAAACTCAGTTTGGTGTTTCTATTCGTACTTTTCGTAGTGACAATGCCTTAGAATATTTATCCTCTCAGTTTCAGGAGTTTATGACTCATCAAGGAATTGTTCACTAGACATCTTGTCCGTACACCCTCAGCAGAATGGTATAGCAGAAAGATAAAGATAGGCTTTTTCTGGAGACTGCTCGCACTCTTCTCATTGAATCCCATGTTCCGCTGCAATTTTGGGGCGATGCAGCCCTCACATCTTGTTATCTAATTAATAAAATGCCATCATCTTCCCTTCAGAATAAGGTTCCCCATTCACATCTCTACTCTATCCCCCCTCGTGTCTTTGGGAGCACATGTTTTGTCCATAACTTAGCCCCTGAAAAAGATAAATCAGCCCCTCGTGCTCTCAAGTGTGTTTTCCTTGGTTACTCTCGAGTTCAAAAAGGGTATCGTTGTTATTCACCAGATCTTCGACGCTACTTTATGTCCGCCAATGTCACTTTTTTTGAATCTCGACCTTACTATATATCTTCTGATCATCCTGATATCTCTGAGGTTTTACTCGTAGCTCCAGTATTACCCGCACCATCCTTGGTCTTACCCACATCTCCAGACTTACCCGAACCAACCTTTAAGGAATCAACGGTTACTTCTACGTCTCCTGCTGCTGTGCCACCACTTCTGACTTATCGTCATCCGCGTCCACCATTATTCCCAGATGGTTCATGTCATGCGTCGGATGTTGCTCCTACTTCGGACTTGCCTTCTTCTAGCCAATTAGCTGTACTTCAAAAAGGTATGTGTTTCACTCGTAATGCTAACCCACACTATACTTTCTTGAGTTATCATCATTTATCATCACCCCATTATGCATTTGTATCATCTTTATCATCTATTTCCATACCTAAGACTATAGGTGAAACACTTTTTCATTCAGGATAGAAGCAGACTATGATAGATGAGATGTCTGCTTTACGTGCAAGTGGTACTTGGGAGCTTGTTTCCCTTCCTGCAGGTAAATCTACTGTTGGTTGCCGTTGGATTTATGCAGTCAAAGTTGGTCCAGACGATCAGGTTGATCGTCTTAAGGTTCTCCTTGTTGCCAAAGGATACAAATATTTGGGCTTGATTATAGTGACACTTTCTCTCCAGTGGCTAAAATAGCATCTATTCGTCTTTTCCTATCCATTGCTGTCGTTCGTCATTGGCCTCTTTATCAGTTGGATATTAAGAATGTTTTTCTGCATGGTGATCTTGAGGAAGAAGTCTATATGGAGCAACCACCTGATTTTGTTGCTCAGGGAGAGTCTAGTAACCTTGTATGTCGATTGCGCATGTCACTCTATGGTCTGAAACAGTCTCCTCGAGCTTGGTTTGGAAAATTCAGCATAGTAATTCAGCAGTTTGGCATGATTCGTAGTGGAGCTGATCACTCAGTGTTTTATCGACATTCTCAACCAAATTTGTGTATTTATCTGGTGGTTTATGTTAATGATATCATTATCATCGGCAATGATGAAGATGATATCTCTAAATTAAAGCAACATCTCTTTCAACACTTTCAAACCAAAGACCTCGGTAGACTGAAATATTTTCTAGGTATTGAGGTTGCTCGGTCCAGATCAGGTATTGTTATTTCTCAACGCAAGTATGCTTTAGACATTTTTGAGGAGACAGGAATGATGGGATGTAGACCCATTGACACTCCTATGGATCCAAATGCCAAACTTCTACCAGGACAGGGGGAGCCACTCAGTGATCCTGAAAGGTATAGGCGGTTGGTTGGAAAGTTGAATTATCTCATCGTGATTAGACCTGACATATTATTTTCTGTGAGTATTGTAAGTCAGTTTATGACTTCCCCCTGTGATAGTCATTGGGATGCAGTTGTTCGTATTCTGCGATATATAAAGTCAGCTCCAGGTAAAGAACTACTCTTTGAGGATCGAAGTCACGAGCATATCATTGGATACACAGATACTGATTGGGCAGGATCACCCTCTGATAGGTGTTCTACCTCCGGATATTGTGATTTAGTAGGAGGTAATTTGGTGTCTTGGAAGAGTAAGAAACAGAGTGTGGTTGCTCGATCTAGTGCAGAAGTAGAATATCAAGCAAAGGCTGTAGCAACTTGTGAGCTAGTTTGGATCAAACAGTTGCCAAGAGAATTAAAGTTTGGAGAAATCGGTAAGATGAAACTTGTGTGTGATAATCAAGCAACCCTTCATATCGCATCAAATCCAGTGTTTCATGAGAGGACTAAACACATAGAGATTGATTGTCACTTTGTTAGAGAAAAGATTCTCTCAGGAGATATTGTTACAAAATTTGTGAAGTCAAGTGATCAACTTGCGAATATCTTCACCAAGTCCCTCACCGGTCCTTGTATTAATTACATTTGTAACAAGCTATACATATGATTTGTATGCACCAGCTTGAGGGGGAGTATTAGAATATGAGTAGAAATAGGAATATTATATGCAAAATCCTACTTTTCCTTATACTATAATGTCTATAAATTGGATCTCGGTGTAATTATGTAGACATATAATTTCAATAATATTTTCTCCATTAATTCTCATAGTGTATAAATATTATTGGAAAAAAAAGTCTACTATGTGATCAGTGTAATCTGAAATATGACAACATGAATACAAATATTGTGGTGGGCTGTATATTTGAAAAATTTCCAAATATTGTGGTGGGCTGTATATTTGAAAAATTTCCAAAGTTGATGAACTCTTAAAATTTTACCAACATTCAGGCCGGCTATACCTTAAAGCCGCTGAAGTAATGGCTTGAGGCTCCAACTTTTTTGGAGCCTCCATTTTTAAATTAGAAAATAATTCACAATGTTAGTATATCACACATAAAATTTAACGATAATATCTATGTAATTCTAATATTTTTACTAACTGACAACAAAATGCACATATGATGCACGAAATGCGCATAAGATGCACGTACTCGCACAATATGCACGCACGCCACATAAGATGCACACAAAAGCTAATTTTATTGAATACATCTGAATTTTTTAATTAAGAATTGGTTTTAGGCCACCAAATTTGTTGAGCCTTCCGTGCTAACATTTCATTCATAAGAGACATTTAAAGAGGGAATGTTGGGTACACGACCTTATTAATACATTGAAATTCAATAGGAAAAACAATTAAGAGAGAAGAAACAAAGGACTAAACAAGAACACAATGAAGCTAATAAGCACTCCAAAAATGGAATATCGGGATTAATTTTAGAATGAGCTTATTCCATATTTGGTTAGGATAAATTGCATGGGATAACTTATCCTGAGCTCAGTTATCTTGGGATTGTAGTATTATTTTTATTCCACCTTGAGGGTGGAATAACTAATTTCGAGATAGCTTAATCAGGGTGGAATAACTAATTTCGAGATAGCTTAATCTCAAAACAATTAATCTCAGGATAACTTATCTCCCCGCCAAACGACCCCTTAGAGCGCAACCAATTGTTGTATATTTATTGGATAAGCAAATGCCTTGGAGTAGTATGATTTCTTTGCTAACAGAATATTTGCTACTTCAGTGGGATGAAAAGCATCCCAAAAAATATATTTGGAACGATCTTCACATGGTTGTTGAAGAGGAAGACATGTTATCTGCCCATTGTTCCTTCCAACTCCACAACAGCCCTTATCCACCACTTCAAATCCTGTATTCAACAAATCAATCAATATAGTTACTTCTATCTCAACAACAATGACATACCTAGTGAAATTCTACAAGGTCGGCCTAGGGGGTAGGGTGTACGTAGACCTTACCACTACTTCGGGGAGGTAGAGAGGCTTTTTTCGAAGTACCTTCGGTTCAAGTGCAGCAAATTTAGGTACAAAGAAGAAGGAAATAATGACGAAAATATAGCAACTAACAAGGGAACAGTGCAAGGTCTGCGAGAAAGAAACAATAACAACAACAAACAAGTGTGAGTAAAAAACATGTGTGAATCCAGAAAATAATTGACTTTTGGGGTTCGACAAATTGGATAGGGTTTAGCAATTCCAAGAAAGTAAAAGGACAGCCCGGTACACTAATACAATTCCAATGTACATATAATTGGAAAAAGAAATCCTTAAAGTTATGGATGGATCCACGTTGGATCAAGAGGGTTCAAATAAATCTGCTTCATCGGAATTTTTTTATATTTTATAATTTATATAGGTAAAATTCTGTTAAACATTTGTATATTTATTTTTTGAATCCACTTGAACCAAGATTAAACATTGCAAATATGGTCAAGCGTGTTCAAAGTTAAAGCAAAGGTAAAGATCATGAAATATAGAAGATTTACCATAAGTTTTTGCATTAACAACAAGATCTTTGCTGCTTTCAAATGAATCCAAGAACACAAACTTTGCTCCTTGCAAAACCTTATTGAAACGAATAACCAGCTTTTTGAGTCCTAAGTTAAAGAGGAGAATAGTATCGTTGATCTCTTCATTACATCTGCTGCTATTGCCATCGTACCTTGCCAACTGATACGGTATGCAACCTATTTGCCCTACTGCGGTCACAATCACTTTCCGAGCTCCTAAGTTGTATAATTCCTAAACACATCAAGAGATCAGGCATGTTAACATGCTATAACTATGTATAATCTTAGAGTAAAGCATCTAGTACCCCTGAACTATGACCAAATTTGCTACGACATACTCCAACTTCACAGAGTCCTATTACTTTTTGAACTCAATTTAACGTATTTTTGTCACCCTTTTTAGCTAACGTGACACCTTTTGTCAACCTTTTTAGTTGATGAGGCACCTTTGACGCGGGCTCCATTTTATGTAATAAAGGTGCCATGTCAATACAAAAGGGTGACAAAAATATGCTGAAATTGAGTTCGGGGGTAATAGGACCCCTATGAAGTTGGGAGTGTGTCGTAGCAACTTTGACCATAGTTCGAGGTACTGGATGCTTATCTCATAATCTTATATACTGAGCTTGTGCTGAGTCAAACACTGGCACATAAAATGAAATGATGAAGTGATCATTCAAAAGGTCAAGTGCTTGTTCGTTAAAAAATGTGATTGTTTAGTTATGTTTGTCCATGTTTGAACCTACTTACCGATAATTGCTTGCAATAATCTTGAAGAAGTGCATTAGCATAGGCTTGTGGGGTGTACTGTGAATGAGTTGAGTAAAAATCAGTCATGAAGTAATTGTTGAGGTAGTCATTGCTTCCCAATCCTGAGTAGAAAATACACTTGCTCAAATAGGCATTTAGTGTATAGTTATTTCCTCTGAATAATCTTCTCAGAACCTCAACTGTTCTTCCAAAGTTTTCTACTTGTTGGTTCATTGGCATATGATCCCCCTACATTTAGACGATGAATTATTATCACAGAAAATTCAAAGAATTCAACTATATGCAAAATATTAGAAGGCATTTTTACGTTGTAATTTAATATGTTAGTAACAAGATGTCTAATTTTCTAGGTAATTACTTGTACTTATGGGAAAAGGTCCTTATTTACTCCTCAACTTTATGAGTTGGAGTTGATATACCTTCCGTTTAAAAAGCGGCTACCGTTACACAAATGGCTCGCACAATACCTCTATTGTTACACAAATGACTCACATATACCCTTTGCGACTTTGCGTAACAGTAGGGGTATAATCCTATTTACTCTTCAACTTTGTGATTTGAAGCTGATATACCTCCCATTTAAAAAGCGGCTACCGTTACACAAATGGCTCACATTTACCTCTGTTGTTACAGAAATAACTCATATATACCATTTATGTAACAGTAGGGGTATATGTGAGCCACTTTTTAAACGGGGGTATATCAGCTCCAAATTGCAAGGTAAATCAGGACCTTTTCTCTATACTTAGTTATGAAAGTTATTTGTGCAGTTACCTTTTTGTTGTCCTTGTAATGAAAAATTCTTTCACTTTGTCATTTATAGAAGTTAAACTAAAACTTAAAAGGTCGTAGTACTAATAAAAAACAATATCAACCAAATTAAAACATTAAATATTTTTATTTATGTATACCAAGTTATTTCCCGTTTCATCTCGAATTCCTGCTGCTCCTGATGCATAATTTGCTCCTCTCAACAATGCTCGACCACGAACTCTTGCATAGGGAGGGATATAATTGGGGAAGCCAAGAAGTTGAGCTACATTTAATCATAATGTCCAAATACAAAAATCAATGTTCCTAAAAAGATTAGTGCAATACAAAAAAAATAAATTTAAATCTCAGTTTTATTACAATAAGTTTTTTTTCTTTGGTACTATAAGTTTTTAGCATGATAAACCGGTTCAAAAAGTAAAAAAAGGGAGCTTGATGCACTAAAGCTCTTGCTGGCCGCTATGCACTGGATTTGGGAAGGGTCCGACCACAAGGGTCTATTGTATGCAGACTTACCTTGTATTTCTACAAGAGGTTGTTTCTAAGACATGAACTCGTGACCTCCTGGTTACATGGTTACCAGTTACTCCAAACCGGCCGAAAAAATATATACCTAAAATGCCTTGTGTGAAGTCAATGCCATAGGGCTTGTAATTGGCCCTAGCAAGAGTAATTGGGACGGACTAAAAAAAGAAGAACGAGTGTCACATATAATGGGACGGAGGGAGTACCTAAAATGTCGACATAAGTACGACCATTAGTAAACCGACCAGTGGTGCCTTGTGGGAAGTCAACACCATAAGGCATGTAATTGGCCCTAGCAAGTGTAAGTATCCCATTGTTGTTGCCATTGTCAACAAGTGAGTCCCCAAAGATATAAAAGCAAGGAACTTGGGGCTCTTGCTGTTGTGACAATGTCTTTGTTGTCAACAAGAAAAAACATAAATAAGCCAACATGAAAAACTCATAGATTAATTCTCCCATTACACTTAGAATACAGTAAAAGATTAATTAGTAGAAAGATGGAAGATATATAATATACTCTAAAATACTCATATTCGTATTTATACTGTGGGTTAGTATTTGCTTTCTGTTACATATTTTATGAAATTCATATGTCAAATTTGGTAAAGCAAGACTTTAATTTCAAACATGTGGAAGTTATAATGATAGTGGATAGCTTTTCATAGCTGTGAATGTGTAAATATTATATACAGCGGTGACTTTAATTTCAAGCCCGTGAAAGTAATGATAGCAGATGCTCCCTCCTTTTGAATTTTGAGATTCAAACGACTGTATACTTGATCGTAATTTCTTCATATATCTTTTGCATATTTTGAATTATCAATTATTGTAACTTATAGTACTTTTTACGTAGTTTCCAAATATATAAATTTTATTTCAAAAAACTTAAAATTTCATACCTAAATTTGTGTCAAACTTAAATCGTTTCACTCTCGAGAAGAGCAAAGTGGAACAAATGAGACAGAGGGAGTAGCTTTTTAAAGCTGTGAATGTGTGAATATGATATACAGCGTGACAGGAAGTGTTAGGATTTGTCTTGAATTTATTACCTTACTTGGATTTTACCATAATTGTGTTTTAAGATCTCTTTCCTATTAGATTTCTATTAGGTTTATTCTTTCTTAGAAGAAAGACTTTGTAACTCTATAAATAGAATAATTCTCTTCTCAAGTCATAACAAGTAGCATCCACAATATAATCTTTAAAGTGTGTTTGTTTAGGGGGAAATCTCTCCCAATATATTTTAGGTTTTTCAATTTTATTTTTAATATGTAGGTCGTTTGACCAAAACATATAATTAATAATTTTATGCTCTTTTTAGTATTGTTTTCTTTGTCGTCTGATTTATCCTTTCATAGTTTGCAACTAATAGCTTCCGCATAACGCTCTCTCGATTTTGAACCCAATAAGTGTAGACACGTAATTTTGTCCCCCTCAAAAGTTCGTTTTATTCATTTCTACCGTAGCATACCATGTGCCCTCACCCATGTCATTATACCCCGCAAAATAAAAAAATAAAATAATAAAATAAATATTAAAATAACTAACCCTATCTTATCCTAACCACCTACCCACTAAAAAAATAACACCTCACCACTACCCCTACCCCACCCCCCTCTCTTTTTCTTGTTAACAAAGAAAAGACTCAAAACAATATATACACACCCACATACACCAAAAAAAAGAGGAGTAGAAATCCAAAGAAAAAAAAATCAGCAACATTTCCTCTCTCTCTCTAAACTCTACTCTCTCTCTTCCTCTCTTGTAAACTCCGTTCGCCGCCGACCGGAGCTCCGGCCACCACAACACCCCCATCTTTCCCCTTTCTCTACCATCTCTCTCCCCAAAAACTAAAAAAAAAAAGAAAAAAAGAGAAGAAGAGAATCAACCGCCGCCGTTCCTCCGCGTCACCGTCAGCCACCGCCGTCCTCAGCGTCATCGTCAGCGGTAGCGCCGGCGTTGGTGTCAACGCTGCTCCACGTCGACCAGATCTTCCGTGGTTCGCCGACCGGATCCGACCCGATCTCCCAACCCGAGAATCCGGCCAGCTCCGTCCCACAGCTCGTCGCGCCGAAACAACCCCCGTCGCCGTTCACCGTCAACAAAAGCCGGTTCCGCCGGCGAAACAACAAACCTCATCCTCGCCGGAGAACTACCGCCAGATCTGCCGCGGCTCGTCACCGTTGACAACACCGTTCGCCGACCGAGAATCGGCCAGCTTCAGCCACGGCGCGTCGGTCAGCTCCGGCCGCCGCTTCCTTCTCTTTCCCTCTCTAGCGATAACGCCGTCTCTCCATCACCGGAGCTCCCCGGAGCTCGATCTGCGTTGGTTTTTGGTTTCCTGCTGTTTGTTGGTTGATCTTGATTTCGTTTATTTCGTGATTTTGGAGTTGTCCGACTATTATTTTAATACCGAGTTGGTTGTTTGTCGTGAGGTTCTCCGATCGAGTTTTGGTCTTCGGATTTTTTTATTATCGACAAAAGCAAGTGTCAGTGAGGTCCATTTCTTTAACCCGCTCTCTTTTATTTATCTTGGCATATTGAATTAGTTGTGATTATGGTTTTGTTGGATTTTTGTTTATGTTGATGTTATGATTGTGATGCTTGGTTGTTTGATTTTGGTAGATTAAGGCATAAACTTGATCATGTTCTAATGGATGGATAGAAAGAAAGTCGGGGGAGGGAATTGAAAATTGACAAAAGGATAGATTCGGTTTAATTTGATTTATTGTTGGTATAAATCATGATGGAATTATGTCTTTAGCTGAGAACGCATAGGCAAACGTAGGCCGGGTAGGCAAATTTAGGAATAAAAATTTGTTGGAGTGTTTTGAATATGTGCTTGAACGACACTTTCTACTTTATTGCACGAAGAGTTTAAATTGTACTCATTTGGCCGGGGAATGCCCCGAAGGATTTGTATAGATTTATCCGGGGAATGCCCTGAAGTACCTTGTACCCGGAGGACGTCCGCGATGAAAGCCCGAGGCATCGGGTAAAGCATTAGTTTAGGATTAGCGTAGGTTTATTTTTAGTCTCTTTCTATTTCGGGTTGTAATAATTGGACTGGACTTACATTTCGGTTTGTTTTGTTTTGTTTTTGTTGTTTTGCGTGCTTTTTATGTGGTTTATACACTTCATAATGCCAAAATGGTCGATACACTTCACCAAGCGACCGTGGTCGAACCACGGGATCGAGGGGTGCCTAACACCTTCCCCTCGGTCAACAGAATTCCTTAGCCGGAATCTCTGTTCGCAAATCGGTTTAAGAGTCAATTGGTTTCGAAAAAGGGATTCTCCGAAGGTGACTTGGCACACCGAATTATGCCAAGTGGCGACTCTGAATAAAAAATGCAAATAATCCCTTTCTCGAAGCAATTTTTCATTTCTTTTCACTTAAAATAATAAAACCCTTTCGAACTTTAAAAATATTCCAATGTTTTGGAGAACGCGTAAAAAAAGGGGTGTGACATCTTTTGGCGACTCTGCTGGGGAACTATGACAAGTTTTCAGAATTCGAGCTATTTTTGGAGTTGTATTGGCTTTGTTTGGCATTACGAGTGTATAAGCATTGTTTGTGATTTTATTTGCGTTATTGTTTTTTTTGTGCTCTTTGTTTATAGTATTTATCCTATGTGTTACCGCTTTATATCTGTCATCATGTATCCACCCCCCGGCCTTCTTTCTGCAACAAGTCTCGGAGTGCACGTCGTGCACACGAACTCTAGTTGAGTCACCTTTATTTTAGGGGGGAGCCGTTGGATGTATGGAGTAGGTGGAAAGCAAAACAGCCACTATCGACCATATGCTCCCCCGAACGGCCTTGTTAGTAAACCACAACATAGGTCAGCCTTTAGGTCATTCTTATGTGCATCATATTGAGACCTAGCGGGGCCTACACGGTCCTTTGTAGGAGACTCACCTTTAAAACATCCCTACGTGCTAACTGTTGCATATTTGAGGGTAACGTGGTCGTTTGACGGACTGATTTCTAAAAAAAAAAAAAAAACAAAAAAAAATGATTTTTCTCAATAGTCGTAGGGTTCATTTTTGGTTGATCTTATTTCAAAAATTCAAAAAGATTTTCTTCACTCTTTATTTAGAGTAGGTGTTTCATATACATCTTTAAAAGAAAACTACAAAAAGATTTTTCTTTAATAGTTTCAAGTTTCATTTTCCTATGAAATTTAAAATAAAATAAAATAATAAAAAAAACCAATTTTTTTTTCTTTGTTAATCATAGTTTTTCATTTTGTATAAGGATGTTAAGCCTAAAAATGCAAAAAATAAAAAAAAAATAAAAAAAAAAAATTTTGTCAGTTCTTTTTGACAATTTGTTATTTTCTTTTCTTCTTAAAGTTTCAAAAAGAAAAAAACAGAGAAAAAGAGTTCAATTGGCCATTTTGGCACGACTTCACGAACTACGCACACCTGATTCTTCCCTTTTGGGGGTGAGATACGTAGGCGCCTTTCTTGGGTTTGGTGATCTTTTCAAAATAAAATAAAATAAAATAAAAATAGAGAGGTTTTGAAAAACTGTTGAACTCTAATCATTTGCTATCTCTTGCCAGTTAGTTTAAGGTGGTTGGTTTGTGGCATTTTGGCTGGTCCTCCATATTGCTCCAAGTCACAGAGAAAGTTATGGCCAACAAAGATACCGAGTTAGTTGTCACTAATCAGATAGGGAGTTCGGGGAATGAGAATGTAGGAGATAATGAAGAGATTCGGAAATTAAGGCGACAAATAATAGAAATGCATCGAGCTTGGGCTAATGGGTTGCCGCCTCCTCCGGTTCCCACTGATAATCTGGAATATCTGTCTAGCTTGCCTCCCGTATCACATGCACAATTTTCCATTTTTGTTGATATGCCACAACATGCATCAGGATCAACTCCGGGGCAACAATATCCAACCACTTCCAATCCTCAATACAAAATTACCACATGCTTGGCTCCGCCTGCTATTCATGCTTGTGCAGCCCCACTTCCGTCTGAAGATCATGCTTTTAATGTTAATCCAACGATTGTGATTCCTCACTCTACAAGCGACCCTGTATTGAATATCTTTAGTGGTCAGTATTACGCTCTCGAGCCCACACTTAAGTCGACGGGTCCGTACATTTTTCCTCAACCGCCTGAATTTCCTCCTAACACTGAGAAACTTGTTATGACAAAAGAACAAGAGGAAATAGCCAGAAAATTGAGAAGTTTGGAACTGACTATGAAAACTTTGCAAGGACTTGGGGGGTACATGTAACAGCCCAGCCCACCGGCGCATGCGAAATTGTCCGCTTTGGAGCCTCGGCCCCTCACTGTTTTAAAACGCGTCACATACGTGGAAGGTATCCATGCACCTATAAGGCACACTTCGTTCCCCTTCACTACCGATGTGGGATTTGCCTAAGTGAATGCAGGCGTTACGTATCGCCGTCCCTACACTCACCCCCCGTAGGGACTCAGCGTCCTTGCTGAGGTTTGCCCCACCACCGGCACCGGTACTGGCTCTGATACCAACTGTAACAGCCCAGCCCACCAGCGCATGCGAAATTGTCCGCTTTGGAGCCCCGGCCGTCACATACGTGGAAGGTATCCATGCACCTATAAGGCACACTTCGTTCCCCTTCACTACCGATGTGGGATTTGCCTAAGTGAATGCAGGCGTTACGTATCGCCGTCCCTACACTACTTTTGTCATACCCCAAATCCCATTGGAGCGGACTGGCACCCGTAGCCGAGGAGGCCCGGGAGAACCCGTTCATAACCTATACTTTCACATTTACATTACTTATGAAAATTAGAAATTTGGGCAGCACTTCGTTGTAAATAGAAGAAAATAATACTTGTATCAGCCCAGCAGACACGCATAAATATATATATATATATAAACAGTAATTGGCCGTCAGAGCCATCACGTCTATCAACCAAACACTCCTATGGCTGTACAATATGTCTACAAAAGCCTCTACATAGATACACAATTGAGTTAGGGTCGGGACAAACTCCCGCCCACAAAAGCCTTTTATACAAATACCAAAAATACATATAGAAACGACTTGGGATGCCCCGAAACAACTGGAGCTCGCCACTAACACCAGAATGTCCTGGCTCTTACTGCGGAGGTGTACGACCTGAAGTATCTGTTCCTGCAGGCATGAATACAGGTCCCCCGTGAGGGACGTCAGTACGGAAATATGTACTGAGTATGTAAGGCAGTGAGTATCAAGATGAGATACAAAAGATCAACAGAACCCAGATACCAGTGAATAAACAGTATGAGTAGACCACACTTAAAAGAGATGATGGGATACCTGCACATTACTTTCATATCATTACTTCCCGTAATCCTTATCAATACATAACATATGTCATACAATGACCAACTGATCAGTGGTACTAATACAATACATCAGGGACCACCCCTGGAATAGCATATATACATAAACTTTATAATACAATGGCCATCTGATCAGTGGTACTAATACAATACATCATATCATCAATTTAAAATACAGACATTCCATTTCTTAATTCAATTAATCTTTGAGATTGGTTACTTTGTGGTCACATCTTATGGAACTTGAAACCATGATACCTCAATAGGAAAAACATGTAAATAGGTAATCAATATCATGAAAATGAAGTAGAGAATCATGGATACCTCATTAAACCATTTCGGAGTCAACAATAGTATATGGACATTTTTTTGACTAGCCGGACATCTTAAAAGTGAAAACAAGTTCAATTGGTAGTGTCGAAGATCATATGATGTTATTATGTGTCATGTGTCACAGGACAATGTTGGAAGCTTACTTGAGAGTGCCATGGGTCATTATTCATGCCAAAGATTAGATAGAGTATGTCTTACATACCTTGATATAACCACTTCAATACAAGTCCAACTTGACTTCCCGTACTCTTCGAACACTTATGTACAATAAGTCATTTGAGGCAAACTAGTATTAGCAACCAAACCTTACCATTTAGGTATTAACTTCACCAAATAATGTCCAGGAAGTAATCCTTTAACTCATCAATAAGAGTGCTACACACATCCTCTTATACTCTTATTACATTCACATATCATGCATTTTCATGAAATATCCCTCAACATCACTCTTAGCCTTTATTTCCCTTCTTAATCACCATCCAATACCAACATGATCACTAGGCATACATAACCACCAATATAATGATATATCACCACAATTCATCCTCCATAATCCAATACAACAACTTCCATAATTTACTACTAACAATTTATACAAAACAATTCATAACTATGTTTCTAGTTATCTTCCAACATCAAGACAATACTCATAATCCTTTATCAATACTTATTCATGGATAAGAATCAAGAATAAACAATATTCATACCTTAACAATGAACTCTTGTATTTATAATCCTCCTTACATAACCATGGGGTGCTTCTCGAAGCTTTCGAGATGGTGAACACAACTACGGAACCAATTCGAATTTTCTACGGTTGAATCACAAAATATTTAAAGTTGAAATTAGGCTAGGGTTTCACCTTATCTTAATAATTGGATGATATATGATATATATGAGGCTAAGTGTAGGTTTATAAAGACCCATTTTCGTCCAAGAGGTAATAGAAAATGACCAATTTGCCCTAAAAATTTAAATAAATCCGAATCTGTCCCCAGTGGACAGTTTTGACAGGCTGAAGTAAATCGATCATAACTCTTTGCTCCGGTATCGGATTTGGGTGAAACCAATTGAATTGGAAATATAATTCAAAGGGATTTTATTTTCATATAAAGTATAGCACCCAGTTCTTCCTTTACAAGGAGTTATGGTCGTTTAAAGTTGACCCAAAAATCTGTCCCACAATTCTGTTTTTTTTTGATAGGCTGTAGTAAAGTGGGTATAGCTCCTTACTCAGACATTGGATTTGGATGAAACCAATTTCATTGGAAAGAAGACTCTCGGATATTTTCGTCGATATATAGCATCTCACACAGTTCTTTTCGTACAAGGAGTTATGATCGTCTAAAGTTGATCCAAAAAAATAATTGCCTAGCTGCAGTAATTTTCCTGCAGATTTACTGTTCACAGGCTTCCCGACCACCGTTTTGAAATTTCGAATGTGCTCGCTTATATGAAATACTCCTCTGTTTTGGGCAAAATTTATATCGTTGGAAAGCTTATTCCAATACCTAGACATACAACTATTGACGGGATACTTCCGAACACCATAAACTTAATTTAACCCATACGCAAGCCTTTAGGACTCCATATAATCGCGATAAGTGTACGAAAAAATTTACGGGGTGTTACATTCTCCCCCCGTTAAGAACATTCGTCCTCGAATGTTAGCATAGTTACTCAATTAAGACATGTCCAAGCTTACAATTAACATATTCATCATCATAACATACTTGCATAAAAATAAACACTTACTTGTTATTGTTTTTCTTCCGTCTCATGCACTTCCTCCTCATCGTTGAATAGGTAAGGGTACTTAATCTTCATTGCTTCCTCGGCTTTCCATGTGATCTCCTCAACTTGTTGATTCCTCCAAAGTACTTTTACCGATGCTATCTCTTTATTCCTTATCTTTTTAATTTGGCGATCAAGAATAGCAATAAATATTTCTTCAAAAGTGAGATCTTCTGTAACTTGTACATCTTCCGTAGTAGTGATGTGCGATGGATCTCCGATGTACTTGCGAAGCATCGAAACATGAAATACGGGATGAACTGCTGAGAGCTCTTGAGGTAGCTCTAACTCATAAGCAACTTGTCCAAATCTTTGAATGATCTTGTACGGACCTATGTATCGTGGACTTAACTTTCCTTTCTTGCCAAACCTCATCACTCCTTTCATTGGTGATACTTTCAAGAATACCCAATCGTCGATAGAAAACTCAGGTCCTCTTCTTCTAACATCCGTGTAAGATTTGTGTCGACTTTGAGCTGTTTCAAGCCGTTGTTGGATAACTTTAACCTTCTCCATTGCTTGATAAACAAGATCCGGTCCAAACAAGACCGCATCACCTGCTTCAAACCATCCTATTGGCGATCTACACTTTCTTCCATACAATGCTTCATATGGTGCCATTTTGATACTTGAATGATAGCTATTATTGTAGGCAAACTCGATAAGAGGTAGGTGATCATCCCAGTTGCCTTTGAAATCTAATACACATGCTCGTAGCATATCTTCAAGTGTCTGGATGGTACGTTCCACTTGTCCGTCCATTTGAGGATGAAAAGCCTTACTTAGATTTACTTATTTCCCCAAACTCCTTTGAAAAGACTTCCAGAAATTTGCGGTAAATTGGGCTCCTCGATCGGATATAATGGAAATTGGAACTCCATGTAACCGAACGATCTCCTTAATATACAACTTCGCATACTCTTCCACCGTATAAGTTGTCTTAACTGGTAAGAAGTGTACAGATTTGGTAAGTCTATCAATAATCACCCATATGGAATCAAACTTCCGATATGTACGAGGTAAACCCGTGATGAAATCCATATTGATCTTGTCCCACTTCCAGACTGGAAGATCTATACATTGCATGTAACCACCGGGTTTCTGGTGTTCTACTTTGACTCTTTGACAATTCGGACATTCAGCTACAAATTCGGCAATATTCTTTTTCATGTCATTCCACCAATATATTATTTTCAAATCTTGATACATCTTAGTCGACCCTGGATGGATGGAATACCTTGAACAGTGTGCTTCTGTCATAATTCTCTTTCTTAGCTCAACTACATCAGGTACACATAAACGATTCTGACACTGAAGCACTCCTTCTCGCGTAAGCTCAAATGCCTTTGTCGTTCCACTCTGCACATCTTCCTTAAGCTGCAATAAAATTGGATCTGCATACTGCTTCTCTTTCACTTCAGCTATCAATGAAGATTCCGCTGTATTACGTACAATAACCTCTTCATCTGGAGTTTCGAGAAGTCGAACTCCCAAATTAGCTAGTTGGTGAAGATCTTTAATCATCCCCTGCTTTTCTATAGATGCCATTTTAGACTTACGACTCAGTGCATCCGCTACCACATTCGCTTTCCCTAGATGATACAAGATATCAACATCGTAATCTTTCAACAATTCAAGCCATCTCCGCTGCCTCATGTTTAGATCTTTCTGACTGAAGATATATTGTAGGCTCTTATGATCGGTATATATGTCAACATGAACCCCATATAAGTAGTGGTGCCATATCTTCAAAGCAAATACAACTGCAGCTAGCTCAAGATCATGTGTGGGATAATTCCTCTCATGTGGTCGCAACTGTCTAGAGCCATAGGCTATTACTCTACCATGTTGCATTAATACGCATCCTAATCCACTTCTCGAAGCATCACAGTACACTGCATACCCTTCTGTGCCTTCAGGAAGTATCAATGTCGGTGTAGAAGTCAACTTGCTCTTCAGATCTTGGAAACTCTTTTCACAGGCATCATTCCATTGAAACTTGGAGGCTTTATGCGTCAACTTAGTCAAGGGTGCAGAAATAGAAGAAAAACCTTCAACAAACCTTCTATAATAACCTACCAACCCGAGGAAACTACGAATCTCCATAGGCGTCGTGGGTCTTGGCCAATTCTTCACAGCCTCAATCTTCTGAGTGTCAACTTTTATGCCTTCACTGGATACAATATGGCCCAAAAATGCCACTGACTTGAGCCAAAACTCACATTTAGAAAACTTCACATACAACTTACGATCACGAAGAATCTGCAACGCCTGCCTCAAGTGATTAACATGGTCCTCTTCTGATCTAGAGTAGACCAGAATATCATCTATGAAAACTATCACGAACACATCTAGAAACGGCTTAAACAACCTATTCATCAGATCCATAAAAACTGCGGGTGCATTTGTCAGCCTGAATGACATAACCAGGAATTCATAATGACCATACCGTGTTCGGAAAGCTGTCTTGGGTATATCTTTATCCTTGACTCTCACTTGATGATAGCCTGATCTCAAGTCAATCTTGGAAAAACACTGGGCACCCTGCAACTGGTCAAATAAATCATCAATTCGGGGAAGAGGGTATTTATTCTTGATAGTCACCTTATTCAATTGCCGATAGGCAATACACATCCTCAGCGAACCATCTTTCTTACGCACAAACAATACTGGTGCTCCCCAAGGGGACATACTAGGCCTGATGAATCCCTTCTCTAGCAAGTCTTTCAGTTGCTCTTTCAATTCTCGCAACTCTGCTGGTGCCATTCGATAAGGAGGAATTGAGATTGGCTGTGTGTCTGGCAACATATCAATACCAAACTCCACTTCTCGTTCAGGAGGTAAACCTGGTAGTTCTTCAGGAAATACATCAGGAAATTCATTCACAACCGGAACGGTCTGAAAAGTTGGCGGCTCTGCCTCTGTATCCCTTACTCTAACCAAATGGTATATGTACCCCTTGGAAATCATTTTTCTTGCCTTAAAGTAAGAAATAAATCTACCTCTCGGCGCGCCAACATTACCCTTCCATTCAAGGACTGCCTCATTTGGGAAATGGAAATACACCTTCTTAGAACGGCAATCTACTGTAGCATAACAAGACGCTAACCAATCCATTCCCATAATAACATCAAAATCTACCATTTCTAACTCAACAAGATCGGCCATCGTATCATGACCACAAATATTCACAACACAATTTCGATAAACATTCCTAGCTATAAGAGATTCCCCCACTGGCGTTGATACTTCAAATGGCTTGGCTAATAATTCGGGTGTTCTCCCGAACCTTCCCGCAACCAAAGGAGTAGCATACGATAATGTAGAACCAGGATCAATTAAGGCATACACATCAAATGCAAAGATGGACAACGTACCTGTAACCACGTCTGGAGAAGCCTCTAAATTCTGCCGATCTGCTAGGGCATACACACGGTTCTGAGCTCCGCTAGAACTAGTTGCTCTTCTATCACCTCTACTGTGACCCATAGGTTGTGCACCCCTACTCAAAGGAGGCACCGATGATGATGCAACAGCTGATCCGGTAGGTCGTGTTATACCATCTGTGGTCCTGCGTGGGCAATCTCTAGCCATATGCCCCGGCCTACCACACCAAAAGCAATTGTTCGTTCCAAGCCGACATTCGCCAACGTGAAATCTTCTACATATGGGGCACGGGTGTCGTGGAGGTCTCAATTGACTCATACTCCCTTGCCCTTGATACCCCACTGTTCGCGAACTCTGATTTTCACTGCTTTGCCCGAACTGATTACCTCTGAACCTTTGAAATTGCGGTGGAGCACTAATTGCCGGATAAGAAGATAACGGGCTAGGCAATCTATGAGAGAACGAAGGCCTAAAACCTCCCTGAGATGCCATAAACTGCCCTATAGCTCTGGCTCGCTTAGAATATCCTTTTTCTGATTCCTGGGTTCTTCTTCTTTGCCTTTGATCTTCCATCTTCTGAGCGAAAGCTTGTATCCTCGCTATATCCATGTCCTTGTTCAAAGCAGCAATGGTACAATCTCTAACCAAGTATGGTTCCAATCTATCTACATAGTGATGAACTCTGTCATCCATAGTAGCTACCACATTAGAAGCATATCGAGACAAGGAGTTAAATCGAAGACTATACTCCCTTACACTCATATTACCCTGACGAAGATTTAAGAATTGATTTGCACGGGCCTGACGAGTCTCAAATGGAAGATAATGATCAATAAATGCATCTTTGAACTCTCCCCACGTAGTTGGAGGTGCATCAATACCCCTAGATCGTTCCCAATCCTCGTACCACAATATAGCCTCTCCTTTTAGTCTATATGCTGCTAGCTCAACCATCTCTTTACCGGATATGTGCATAACATCTAGAGGCCCTTTGGGTTTGATCGACAAAGTCCTGCGGGTCTTCGTTAATATCTGATCTGGTAAAAGTAGGAGGATCCAGTTTCAGAAAATCCTGTGTCCGAAGGCTAGCTGCTCTATCCATACCACTAGAACCCGTGGTAGGAATAGCTTGCCCTTGAACTTGACCGGCAACTATATACGTCAGAAGTTGTACTGCATCCCTCAAATCTCGATCAACAACATTAATAGATGGCCCTTCCGGAGGAGAAGAAGCTCCTGATATATGCTCAGCTTGAGACTCACTTTGTTCAGTTTGTGCCGGTGGTGACTTACTAGTACCTTCTCCGGCCACTACATCCACTCGCTTTCACTTATTCTTTCTCCTTGTAACCGCATCGTTACTATAATAAAAAAAAACAATTGGATTAAGCGATCGATTATGACTTTATCTCTAATATGGGCTCTATTGCACGATCTAAGAAATGGAGAGTGGAAACAATCCCTAAATGTACAATAGCCTCCTGTTTATAGATGTGGTGCACAACACACCGATAAATGAGATTCTACGTAGACACGACTTTGTAGACTCACTAGGACGAACTTCTCTGGTACCACTTCGGTCATACCCCAAATCCCATTGGAGCGGACTGGCACCCGTAGCCGAGGAGGCCCGGGAGAACCCGTTCATAACCTATACTTTCACATTTACATTACTTATGAAAATTAGAAATTTGGGCAGCACTTCGTTGTAAATAGAAGAAAATAATACTTGTATCAGCCCAGCAGACACGCATAAATATATATATATATAAACAGTAATTGGCCGTCAGAGCCATCACGTCTATCAACCAAACACTCCTATGGCTGTACAATATGTCTACAAAAGCCTCTACATAGATACACAATTGAGTTAGGGTCGGGACAAACTCCCGCCCACAAAAGCCTTTTATACAAATACCAAAAATACATATAGAAACGACTTGGGATGCCCCGAAACAACTGGAGCTCGCCACTAACACCAGAATGTCCTGGCTCTTACTGCGGAGGTGTACGACCTGAAGTATTTGTTCCTGCAGGCATGAATACAGGTCCCCCGTGAGGGACGTCAGTACGGAAATATGTACTGAGTATGTAAGGCAGTGAGTATCAAGATGAGATACAAAAGATCAACAGAACCCAGATACCAGTGAATAAACAGTATGAGTAGACCACACTTAAAAGAGATGATGGGATACCTGCACATTACTTTCATATCATTACTTCCCGTAATCCTTATCAATACATAACATATGTCATACAATGACCAACTGATCAGTGGTACTAATACAATACATCAGGGACCCACCCCTGGAATAACATATATACATAAACTTTATAATACAATGGCCAACTGATCAGTGGTACTAATACAATACATCATATCATCAATTTAAAATACAGACATTCCATTTCTTAATTCAATTAATCTTTGAGATTGGTTACTTTGTGGTCACACCTTATGGAACTTGAAACCATGATACCTCAATAGGAAAAACATGTAAATAGGTAATCAATATCATGAAAATGAAGTAGAGAATCATGGATACCTCATTAAACCATTTCGGAGTCAACAATAGTATATGGACATTTTTTTGACTAGCCGGACATCTTAAAAGTGAAAACAAGTTCAATTGGTAGTGTCGAAGATCATATGATGTTATTATGTGTCATGTGTCACAGGACAATGTTGGAAGCTTACTTGAGAGTGCCATGGGTCATTATTCATGCCAAAGATTAGATAGAGTATGTCTTACATACCTTGATATAACCACTTCAATACAAGTCCAACTTGACTTCCCGTACTCTTCGAACACTTATGTACAATAAGTCATTTGAGGCAAACTAGTATTAGCAACCAAACCTTACCATTTAGGTATTAACTTCACCAAATAATGTCCAGGAAGTAATCCTTTAACTCATCAATAAGAGTGCTACACACATCCTCTTATACTCTTATTACATTCACATATCATGCATTTTCATGAAATATCCCTCAACATCACTCTTAGCCTTTATTTCCCTTCTTAATCACCATCCAATACCAACATGATCACTAGGCATACATAACCACCAATATAATGATATATCACCACAATTCATCCTCCATAATCCAATACAACAACTTCCATAATTTACTACTAACAATTTATACAAAACAATTCATAACTATGTTTCTAGTTATCTTCCAACATCAAGACAATACTCATAATCCTTTATCAATACTTATTCATGGAGAAAGAATCAAGAATAAACAATATTCATACATTAACAATGAACTCTTGTATTTATAATCCTCCTTACATAACCATGGGGGTGCTTCTCGAAGCTTTCGAGATGGTGAACACAGACTACGGAACCAATTCGAATTTTCTTACGGTTGAATCAAAAAATATTTAAAGTTGAAATTAGGGCTAGGTTTTCACCTTCTCTTAATAATTGGATGATATATGATATATATGAGGCTAAGTGTAGGTTTATAAAGACCCATTTTCCGTCCAAGAGGTAATAGAAAATGACCAATTTGCCCTAAAAATTTTAAATAAATCCGAATCTGTCCCCAGTGGACAGTTTTGACAGGCTGAAGTAAATCGATCATAACTCTTTGCTCTCCGTATCAGATTTGGGTGAAACCAATTAAATTGGAAATATAATTCAAAGGGATTTAATTTTCATATAAAGTATACCACCCAGTTCTTCCTTTACAAGGAGTTATGGTCGTTTAAAGTTGACCCAAAAATCTGTCCCACAATTCTATTTTTTTTTTTGATAGGCTGTAGTAAAACGGGTATAGCTCCTTACTCAGAAATTGGATTTGGATGAAACCAATTTCATCGGAAAGAAGACTCTCGGAGATTTTTGTCTATATATAGCAGATCACACAGTTCTTTTCGTACAAGGAGTTATGATCGTCTAAAGTTGATCCAAAAAAATAATTGCCTAGCTGCAGTAATTTCCTGCAGATTTACTGTTCACAGGCTTCCCGGCCACCGTTTTGAAATTTCGAATGTGCTCGCTTATATGAAATACTCCTCTGTTTTGGGCAAACTTTATATCGTTGGAAAGCTTATTCCAATACCTACACATACAACTATTGACGGGATACTTTCGAACACCATAAACTTAATTTAACCCATACGCAAGCCTTTAGACTCCATATAATCGCGATAAGTGTACGAAAAAATTTACGGGGTGTTACAGTACAAAAGTGTCTCATATAAATATTTGTGCATGTTTCCAGGTGTACATCTTCCTATTGGTTTTAAAATGTCGAAGTTTGAGAAGTATGATGGACATGGCGATCCTATAGCATATTTGAGACGTTATTGCAACCCAGCTTAGGGGTGCTGGAGGGAAGGAAGAGTTGCTTATGTCTATTTTGGTGAGAGTCTTTCAGATCTAGCTTCTGAATGGTTTGTTGATCAAGACATCGACAAGTGGAATAGCTGGGATGACCTGGCTAATGAATTCATGCAACAATTTCAATACAATATGGAGTTTATTCCCTGATGAGAATCCTTAACTAATATGAATAAAAAGAGTACTGAAACTTTCAGAGAGTATGCGATTAGATGGCGTGAACAAGCTGCTAGGGTGAAACCGCCAATGAAAGAAAGTAAGATAGTGGAGGCATTTATTCAAGTACAGGATGAAACATATTATCAACACTTGTTACCTGCATTAGGCAAGCCATTTATTGATGTCCTCAAAATGGGGGAGATGATAGAGGATGGAATTAAGACTGGTCGCATTGTGAGTTTTGCAACATAAAAAGCGACTACTACTCAAGAAATTCATAAAGGTTTGGGAAGTATGGGGAGGGAAGAAGAATGTGGAAGATACATTTGCCATTGCAGTTGGACAACAGCATGGGCAAGAGGACCACACCATCGTTACCCACGGGCTCGAACCCAAGTTTATGCCCAAGCTCCACAGAATCTTTAACAAAATCCATTATATCCCATTCCCCCCCACCTCCATTAAAGTGTATAATGCGCAAACCTATGTTCAACCTTCATCTTACCCCACACTGGTGTGTGCCAACTCTGCCGAGTCATCCTTCGACTCCACATACATACCGAAGCCCTTCTAGCCTTGTTTTCAATTTAAGCCAAATAATGAAATGAGACAGCAGTCGAGAGATAACTTCACACCCATTGGAGATCTATGCAAGTTTATTCAGAGATTGGTACAAAAGGACATGATCACTCCTCTCCTTAGGTATACTCCCGACCCATATTCAAGAAGTTTTGATCCTAATGTATGATGTGCATATCACTCTGATGTTCAGGGTCACAGTATTGAAGATTGTCGTGCTTTGAAAAGAGAAATTGAAAAGAGATTCAAGATAAATCAATCATGGTACAGAACATTGACAGTGAGGAAAGCTCTAGTCATACTGATATGCAAACCAGTGGCTAAGATGTCAGGCTGAGCAATTGAGAAGTCACCCCTCTCCCTGCTAGAGGAGGTTTGGTAGCTTGTTTTGTTTTATTTTCTGTTCTCCAAATTATTTCAGGGTTGTAGTTCGGGATCTGTCTTGTTGTGTCCTTTTGTTGTTT